>CM036618.1:48207013-51197013 GCA_020746105.1 Trogon surrucura
TGCTTTTATAAAAATTTCTGAGGAGAATAAAGTCATCTAAAAGTAGGCTTTCACATAGGCATGGAAGTTCTCATCTAGTGGCAATAACCTTCCGTTAAAAAAAATACAAGAGCGTCTGGGCCATACTCACCGTAACTTACTAAGAGCGGCTTCTTCACAAAACATTTGCTTCGCGCTGGAGGATACATGATAGAGGGAACTCATACATGTCTTGTGCGACACCCCTCGCTCCCAGGAAACTGTGGGATATAGTGCTGGACATGACGTTACCTTGGGTACATGACAGTCAGCCCCTAACCAGGCTCTGTTTTACGGGCCAGGTGGCACTCGGTTTTGGTCCTTGGTAAGGTATGAACTTGTGGTAATTGGGGCAACTGCGGCAAACGTTTCCACTCTTCTTTTCTTCCCAGTCCTATCTGACTTTACTGGTGTTGCTTTTTTAAGTGAAATGAGAGTGATTAAAAAGAGTTGATGGTGGTGGGCTTATTGGGAAATCTGTTAGTGTTATGGTGTCTAAGTGTCTGACTAACAGGGCCTAGGAGCAACTACATCAGAAAGGTACTTTTCTACTTTTTTCCTTGCAGAATTCTAGGCAGAGTCTGGCGCTGGAGTTGGCTGTCATGTCCAAGCGTGTCAGCCTTTTTTGTTTGAAACAGCAAGGGTAAGATGAACTGCAGGGTAAGATGGGCTGTTTTTGAATACAATAGTCCAGTTATGATACCACTTCTTTTTTCCTTTGGTTTTCTTCCTTTTTTATTTTGATTTTTCCCTTTCTGTTCCTTTTTTTTTAGTATTAATGTTGGAAGTTTGGTATAATCTTGCATTTATATGAAGACGTGTTACCTTGCTGGACCAGTTCCTTAAATAATTCAATATAAACACTAAAATTTAACAGGAATAAAATAGTCCATCTTGCCTTCATTCCATTTTACCCAGGAGATTTAAAACCAAACATAGTGACCAATTAACAAAAAAGTGATTGTTTTGGTACAGTGGAATAGCGGATATGGTAAAACCACTTCTTTGAAAACAAGTTTCCAGGTACTTATAAAAGATCTTATGTGAAGTTCTTACAATGAAGCTTAAAATTGTTTATTTAACATCACTAGAAATTTCATTCCATTCAATTATATTATGGAAAAAAATCCATATATGCTAATTTATAATAAACATTTGTGGTTGTAAATTACGCAGAATCTTATTTTTTCCAATTTTTAGTAATTAGACACAAGAGGAATTTATGTGTTTGAATTTGTCTCATTAGACTCTAAATTAGCATTAATAATTATGCAAATTACTATACAGTGTCTGTTTCCCCTTCCATTATTTAGTGCCATGAACAGGCAACTCCAGCAATACATTATAATCTATCTTTATGTAGTTTATACACAGTGGTCTAATATTTTCATTTCTGCTTTATCAAATTAAGCATGTGGCATAGCCACCCATGTTTATCTGAAATTGTGGGGCTAACTACAGAGATGGGAGATGTTGATGTTTTTTGTCTAATAAGTCAATAAACAACTATTTATGGCAATACAAATGCAAGAGCAAAAAGTGTATTTATAATAGATTTCAGATTTTGTATTTCAGATATGAAATATTTTATTTCATATCTGCTTCTTTCATCAATAGCTTATGTTTATGTGCTCAGGTGAGTTTTTGCAAAATACTTAAATAATATTTATTTAGTGCCTTGAAAATAAAGAACTGTGTAAGTGTTTCAGTATTAGTATTAACTTAGAGGATCAATACAGCCAGGATTTTTTCTGGGAAGTCAGTTCAACTAACTGTGCTTTTTTTCACATTGCTATATATTTATATATTTATATATTTTAAAGAGATACTTATCACTGAGTCTCCCATTGCTACCTCTTGATTCCCACAGCTCCAAAAAGATCTTTCTTTGTAACTGTAATTGGTTTTTATCTTTCATTTCAGTTGTCTGTGTTTATACAAGCAGTACATGTAAGCCTATAGCTTAAAGATTTTTTTGCACAGTGATTCCATCTCCCCACTGTAGCAAAAAGTGCTGAACACTTATTGTTTTCTGTGCACTGGTTTCACCTTTCTCCCCTGGTTTTCGTTAGGTTCTGAGCTCATGCCCAAAGCCCTCTCCACCAGGATAGTGGGAGGCATTTGGTGGTTTTTCACACTTATCATCATTTCCTCGTACACTGCTAACCTAGCCGCCTTTCTGACAGTGGAACGTATGGAATCCCCTATTGATTCTGCTGACGATTTGGCCAAACAGACAAAGATAGAGTATGGGGCAGTTGAAGATGGAGCAACCATGACTTTCTTCAAGGTAAGCTTCATATTCATGTTTGAAAAGATGCTATACCCCAGTTGTGGGGGAATAGTTTCTGCACCTTGATGAACAGCAACAGATATGATTCCCACTGCTATCGAAAGCAACAGAAAATCGCTTTTTTTTGAGGATTTGGAAAACAGCAAAGGAATCAAATGCAAAATCTCTTGTGGGAAAAAGAAGGCAATTTCTCTGATGATTTTCACTTAAAGAACTTAAAGGGGTGGAGTATGTGAAGAATCCTGAAAACTTCACTCAGACACATCTCCTATAGCTGTGTACAAGAATGAGTTTTATCAAATGAAGAGTAACAGTATCAGTTCAATAGCATTATACTTGTAGTTTTGTTCAAGCATTGGTATAAGTATTGGTGGCTGGACTGAGAAAAATGTTTTTTACTTTGTATTTTTGAGAAACTTGTGAATCAAATTTGGGTTCTGTATTAAAAGCTCATTTTTTTTCCAGTTTTTCTATTCCCTTTAACTTGCTAATAAGATAATTTAGTTTGAAATACAGTGAAAAATTCTGCTGGATTAGAGAGAAATCTTTGTTTTCCAGGTTCAACAAGCATTGAAATGGGTTTAAATTAGCGAGAAATATGCGTTAAAGGAAAGAGGATGGTATCTTCCGTAACTTCTTGTGTTTGATAGCACAAAGGTGTCTTGGGTCTTACAAAGAGAGAGATGTTTAACAATATTTGTCTGACCTCTGGTACATTTCGAAGACTTTTAGCTAATATATTTGTTTTGATGAGATATTTTACTGTCACCTGAAGCTTTGCAGTGTCTGTTAAATTAGCATTTGAAATTAGACAATCCAAGGAATAAGGTAACTTGTAAAGTGGTTCCTCTCCTCAGATTCAGAGAGTAATATATTTGTTTAAATATCAAAGCTAAATAGTCACTAATGGTCTGATCTTAGAGCAAATCAAAGTATACACATAGTTTTAATTTTTAAAAATATTTAGAGGACTTTTATCTTCTGCTTGGAAATAAAACTAAATTCAACCTCAGTGTCTCAGAATATTTTAGGCCACTTAACTTATTGCATACATTGGGAAGGTTCTGAGTATTTTCACCAGAATACTTGTTGGTAAAGGAGCTGATGAAGTTGATGGAAGTAACTAATCAGTAAGACACCTCTTGATGTCAGGAAAAAATATTGAAAGTTTAAAGACTGAGGTTTTAAATAGTCAAAATAATTTACATTTTGGGACATAAAGAGATGACACAAAATATTTATTGAGTTACCAGAAAACACTACAGGGCTTTAATATAAATTTTGTCTGGCAGAAAACTTTGAACTTGTTCTAAATCAGATTTGGACTGTGATCTCTAAAATATTAGGAAACAAGTTTAAATTAGCCGTGTCTTTCCTTTTGGTTGCCAGAAGAACTTTAGTCTGCATCTTCTTAATTTTTGGATTTTCTTCTCCCCACCCTTAATTTTCTGTTTTTTTTCTTTCTTTTTCCTTCTTTGTATGTGCATAATCTGTGGGATTTTAATGTGCGCAGAGACTATTTGTCTTTCTCTGGATGTTTTTCCCCTCTCCATATTAATATATTGCTCTCTTTTCTGCCCAACTTTATTTCTGCTCCCTTTCTCTTCTGTTTCAATATACTTGGATATATTTTGTCTTTATCTAGCATATTGCATCCAAGAACTAGAGAGGACTTACTTTTAATGAAATGCAATTGCATATCCTACATAGAAGGGTTTTTTTTTGCAGTTGAAATAACCCGGACTTATACACAACAGAGTTATGTGTCTTATCACATAATTTGGTATTGCTTTTAGTTCATTAATGAGTAAGAACAAAACACAGGGTTTTTTTATTCAGCTGCTACATTTTAGGTCAAATTAAGGTTTATTCTGTTGAACAAACATATTTTCTGGGCTTTATGTGTGAACAGATAGTGATTAATAAATGTTTTATGACATGAAAATGCACTGATAGTTAAGAAGTTATGTTCCAGCTGGCATCCAAATGACTCAAAATATTTTTCTGATGTTTACTGTCTTATCTAATAGTAAGTAAATTAATTGCTATTATTTAACTAATGAAATGCATCCAGACTTAAGCATTAGAAGTATCTACAACTGTTCCTGTAGTTCAGCCAATAAGTGAAAATCAGGCTAAAAAAAAAAAGTAAACGGAAACTAAGCAATCTCATTGGATTCATTAGTGTCTAAAGCAACTTTCAGGTGGAAATTAGAGTTTGCTTGATGTAATTGCTATTCCCTAGAGCTACATGTATGAGGAATACAATCTAATAAAATATATATTCCATGAAAAATAAACAAAAACATTTGTACGCAGTCTATCTGTCATAGCAAAGTTTCTGGTAAAATTAAATATTTTTACTTAATGGGATAGAGTTATCAGAAAACAGACTATTATAGTTTAGTTCAACAAATACATCCATATTTGTGTGTTTTCAAAATATACATCTATTCTGTGTAAGCAAATTGTTTCAGGAATGTCATTTCCCTATATGAAAAAAAAAAGAAAATGCAAGAAAATAGTTTAAAGTAAGACTGTGGAATTGTCTTAAAAGGTACTGCTAGAGTTGAACAGCTCATAGATACTACTACTAAATAATAACATAAAAAGCATTTAAGAACAGGAAACATAAACGAAGACAAAAACTGTCAGAAAAATATCTTAAGTGACAGAAATGATACTAGAAGTAGATAGTATAGAACAGTATAGGTAGTACAGAAAAGACAGAATTGTGAATATTTTCTGGACAAGGGTCGGTACTGGGACCAGTATTATTCAATATATTCATCGATGACTTGGATGAGGGACTAGAGAGTACTGTCAGCAAGTTTGCTGATGACACCAAGCTGGGAGGAGTGGCTGACACACCAGAAGGCTGTGCTGCCATTCAGCGAGACCTGGACAGGCTGGAGGGTTGGGCGGGGAAAAATTTAATGAAATATAACAAGGGTAAATGTAGGGTCTTGCATCTGGGTAGGAACAACCCCAGGTTCCAGTATAAGTTGGGGAATGACTTATTAGAGAGCAGTGTAGGGGAAAGGGACCTGGGAGTCTTGGTGGACAGCAGGATGACCATGAGCCAGCACTGTGCCCTTGTGGCCAGGAAGGCCAATGGCATCCTGGGGTGTATTAGAAGGGAAGTGGTTAGTAGGTCAAGAGAGGTTCTCCTTCCCCTCTACTCTGCCCTGGTGAGACCACATCTGCAATACTGTGTCCAGTTCTGGGCCCCTCAGTTCAAGAAAGACAGGGAAGTGCTGGAGAGAGTCCAGCACAGGGCAACTAGGATGATTAAGGGAGTGGAGCATCTCCCTTATGAGAAAAGACTGAAGGAGCTGGGGCTCTTTAGTTTGGAGAAGAGGAGGCTGAGGGGTGACCTCATTAATGTTTACAAATATATCAAGGGTGAGTGTCACGAGGATGGAGCCAGGCTCTTCTCGGTGACAACCACTGATAGGACAAGGGGTAATGGGCTGAAACTGGAACATAAGAGGTTCCGCTTAAACTCGAGAAGAACCTTCTTCTCAGTGAGGGTGACGGAGCCCTGGAACAGGCTGCCCAGAGAGGCTGTGGAGTCTCCTTCTCTGGAGACATTCAAGACCTGCCTGGACACGTTCCTGTGGGGCATAGTCTAGGCATTCCTGCTCTGGCAGGGGGATTGGACTTGATGATCTTTCGAGGTCCCTTCCAATCCCTAACATTCTATGATTCTATGATTCTGTGACTGTGTGTAAAAAAACCAAGATAAATATTCATATTTTAAATTCCTTTCAGAATGCTTCCTGTTTTGATAGTAAGATAAAGGAGGGATTTAAATGTCATATATTTAATTCTCTAATATATGGACAAATAATATGAAGAAGGAAGTATTGCTGCCTTTTCTGTGGCATTCGGGAAGCTATTAATGAACTATTGTGTCCTGTTCTGGTGACCACACTTCAAAACATGTTTAAAATTGACAAGAGTTCATTAAGGGTGAAAGAATGACTGTAGGTCTGGAAATAAACGTTATAGTTAGAGGCTAAGGAAGATTCATCTCTTTAATCTGCTGAGGAAAAGGTTAAGAGGTAACTTGACCACAGTCTGTAAATGCCTTCATGGGAATGAGACTTTTGACAGTAGATGACTGTTTAATCTAGCAGAAAAAGGTTTGATGAGATCCAATGTTTCAAAGCTGAAATTAGGCAAATTCAGACTAGAAGTAAGGTGCATTTTTTTTTAAGAGTAATTAACCACTGGTACAACTTATCTAGGAATGAGCAGGATTCATCCATCACATGCAGTCATTGTGAGGAAAATAGATACATCATAGCCCAAACCTGTTACACTTTTGATTTAGAGGCTACTCAATGAAATAGATAGCCTTCATTACAGAGAAACTCATTACATTTTGGTAGTACCCTCCTCCTTCAAAAACTTATGATACTATGAGTTCTGGGAGGAGTTACACAAAGATGAATGAGAGGATAAATTTATCATCTATGTGTATGTTTTTCCATAGCTGCTTTGTCTTGTTTTAATGAGAGCTGGTTGAGTAAAGCCTTGGCCATTATGTTACAACAAGAAATGAAGGCACCAGATGGTTTCCTAATGTTAAATGAAATTATCATATCTTGGTAATAGTTATTAGTTCCAATCACAGTGAGTCTTGGTAGCTGCCCATGAGACTGACAGTAATTTCTATATGAATTATTTATGTAGGAGCCCACTGAAATATTTCTTTAAAAATATTTTGAAACCTGGCCAAGCTGTGTGGTGCTAAAACAATAGAAGTGCATTTTTTGAAGGGAAACCTAAATGGGAATCACACAAACAAATTGACTGCTAGAGTGAGACCTGCTAAAGTTAAAATCTTGCAGTGCACAGGGGCTATACACTGGAAATGTATATCGTTTAGATGTGGTGTTGGGGGATATGGTTTAGGGGTGAGCTTTGTAGAATGGGGTTAATGGTTGGACTCAATGATCCCAAGTGTCTTTTCCAACCTGAATGATTTTATGAAATGCTGCTACCCTTGTTAAAATATCCCTGTGAAATACCTTTGATGAGAAAGGAGAATGTTGTCTCCAGAGCTTTATTAGGTCCTCCAGATCATCATCTGCCTACTCATGGTCTGAGAAACTAGATATTATAATTCCTTTAAGAAGCCAGAAAACAAAAGAAATTTTCAGTGCTCTCTCTCCTCTTAAGATCTACTTTTCTAGTCTGAGCATGGAAAGGAAGTATTTTTGCAAGTCTGTTATATGCCTGGTGGGTCTTTGGGAAAAGCAAAAAGAATCTTAGTATTATCCAAAAATTAGAAGGAAAGAAATGTGAAAGTAAATTCTAAGCCATGTTTGCTGCTAGGCTTGTAGTTTCCACTCATTATATGTGTTTTAGTGTTTCTCAAATTGAGAAAAAATTCTTGGTTACAAACTTCTGCTTTCACTTGGCTGCTTTTGTCACTATTGATGATTTTCAAGTTTCTGAGGCCTGTTTTCTGTCTGGAATAAAATAAAAAGCACATACTATTTTCATGAAAGTTACTTATGTCACGCTAGCTGTTCTTGGACAAAAGAGCTCAGATTTTTCATTGCCTCTGACTTCTGTGGTCTCTCAGTCTACCTTTCTCAAAATGTCAGTGTCTGTTTTCTTGCTGAATAATGGTTCCAAAAATCAAGAATAATGTTAATTCCACCCTACTTCCCTTTGTACTACAGTTCTCCATCCTCACATACAAAGAAACTACTACAGTATGCATGCTTATATGTGGTCTACAATTTCAAGATAAATTTTGGTAAAGTTCCTCTGTAACTGTTTTTCTCATAATTTTTCATACCTCTACCTTTCAGTGTCAGAATTTTTTTCTTTCTATATTTTTGTACAGTACTATACACAGTGGAACATTTCTCAGTTAAGGTAACTAGGCAGTTGGATACAAAACAGCAAAAAACAAAGCAATTTTTCATTCTCTAATAGCTATAAACTAGTGTCATTACTCCTGTATCGTGAATTGAAGGACTTCTCAACTCTCTCTGAGAGTCTTATGTTTTATATTGTCGTTTTGCTGATAAGGAAGCTGAAGCACTAAAAGAGAAAAGAGAATGCATCTTTTTCAAGATCACTTGTTGAAAGTCAGGTAGAGGACTAATTCAGGAAAGTTGACTCACACACCTTAGAATTGTCTGATAGACTTTTATACCTATCATTTATATTTGCCAGTTTCTTTCCTTTTCTTCTTCAGAGCCCATTCTTATACTCCACCTCTACTTTCACACCATATCTTCCATTTCTTTCTGCACTACCTTTTCTCCATAAAGGTCTGTGCTGCTGACCTTTTCAAGTTCTGCCACTCCTCTCTCCTATCTGCCCCAGCCTCACTTTTTACTCTAGCCTTTTTGTTACTACCTCCCTAAGGAAATTTGGAGGAGCAACAATTCAGCATTTAGACATCAAGAGCATCTTCCTCTTCAAAATTCCTAGACTATTGTTAAGTGACATAGCATGAAGCTCTACCTATACACTGTAAAAGCTCAGGAATATCCTCTTAATACTGAAAGAAGGAGTTGTAACAGAATTTTCCCACTGCTTGCAACTGGAGTACAAGTGACTGATCCCCTGACATAAATGAAAGAATGAAAGTATGAATGCCGTTCATTTGTCATGAGTGATGTTTGCATTGACATGCATAAAGCCAGTATAACTTCAGTGGGTTTTTCATACCTGGGTTTGAACATTGTAATAGAAAAGTGACATTTATCTGTTTCAAAAATAAGTATGCGTGTTCAAGCACGTGAGCATATACATACGTAGAACCTTTAACTGAATGCTGCAAATAAAATGTTATGAGGTTTAGCAGTGTATATCAATTTTTTTTGGTGGATTTTTTGCAAGTAAAAGATGAAAGAAACAACACTCTGGAGCTTCTGAAGTATCCACTGACTGACAGTGACTAATGGAAAACAAATTTTTGAGTCCCAGCCCCCATGTGCTTATCTGAGTAATACCTAAAAAATAATTGGTAGCAGACACCACAGACACATTTTCAGTTTGCTTTAAAAATATTTCACTCTATACATTAGGCACATTTGTATGTAACAAATACAGGCTTATTCTTATGCACAAAAACACATGTGGCACTTTTGACTAAAAAAAGAATTGAATATAAATACTATTTTCTTTTTCCCATGATTACTCCCTCTTTTCGAGAACACTTACTCTGTTAACCACTACTTCTTTGAATATTCAAAAAAAAAAAAAAACAGGTAAAATTGCAGACCTGTGAAGCAAGATCTGTGGTCACTCCATACACTTATAAGAACTGAATCTGCAATGCAGAATCTGTGAGAATGAGATACAGGCTGTGTCCAGAAACCACAAAACACCTCTGCATCACTGAGTTCTACTTATTTCTTTAAAAGATCAAGAAAGCTAGGTAGAGATGGTAGGTTAGATGATGCCTTAACAAGGCTATAACAAGAGCATCAGTGCATTTGAATTCTAAATAGAAGACATTCTGTTAAATTTGGTACCATTAAATTCTTTGAGGTGAACTGTGTTTCTTTTGAATCTGAGAGCAGAAAGCAGAAGTAATTCACATAAAGCACCTCATTCCAAGCAACTCTGGAGGTACTGGGACAAAGTGAACAAAATCGTTTTATGCTGTCTTGACCCTTTGCTCTCCCCTGGGATTGTCAGAGCCATTACTATTCTCACAGTAAATAAGAGCATATGTTTGGCTGCATGTTGCATCTCAGTGCTGAGACATGAAACTAAAAATAGATGGAATGTGGTAGAAATCCACTACTGTTCCATCCTATCCTTTTTCCATGCCCATGCCTTTTTCCTTCCCTTTGTCCATTCCTCTGCCCTCATTCCTCATACCCTGTCTCCCTGTTGCTACATTATGGGATGAAAAAGATGAACAAAAAGGCTAGTCAGCTTTTCATTTCTGCATTATGCCATATATTCACACAGTAAACACTCTTAATAGCTGCTGAATAATGTGGTGTTCATGACAAATTATGCTTGAAAAATCACGGGATTCGTATTTATCATTTATGCCTGTGTCTAGCTACAGCTTGTAGAAACTGATGAAACATATAGAAATGAAAGAAATCTACTTAACTTTCCAGTGAAAACAACATTAGTCATTCACAATAATTACAAAATAAATACTTAACATATGAATTGAGTCCCCACTAGGTATATTTGAAAGAAAGTTGAAAAGAGACATCAAAAATAAATTAAAAGTTGACATTAGAAAAAGTCTTCTTTGTCTTTAGATCACTTAATATTTTCCACAGCTTGACATCTGTTTCTTCCTTATCCCAAATATTCATAGGGTAAAAAATTTTATGCTGATCTCCCCACAGAACTCTCAGATGAGCTAAACTACATAGCCCATGGTCCTATCTGGATTTCCTCTTCCATAAGTATTTCTCAGTGTGACTATAACGTAGAGCAAAAATGAACATACTAGCAAGAAGCTGACATTGCCATTATTTTTCAGAATTGCATCTGACAATAATATACGTTAATTAGTGCACATACTTTAATAATCCATCCTGAAGGTACGTGATGGAGCTTGTCTGAATAAAACTGGCCTTTCTAAGTGTATACGTTATGGTGAAATATAGCAAGATTTAGCTACCACTTAAATAGAAATACAGGATAGAAGAAATCAGAGCCCAGAGGGAGAAATATGTTACTAATTAGTAAGTAACCGTACATTTATCCATAGAAAGTTAAGCCTGATAATATACAAATACTATTTAGACTACACTTTGATTCCTAAATTGTGTTGGGCTTTTTACCAGCAGAATACAAGAATTTCTACTAAATGTAGCTGATTCAAAGGAATGTCATATTCTAGGTATTTGTAAAAAAAATATTTTATACTTAAAGCCATTCTGACTTTGGGTTTGGTTTTTTTTGAGTATATATAGTGATGTCACTGAAGACAAGTAGAGGCTTTTTCCTTTGAAGTCAGATGGAGTTTAATCACTACTAATCACTGCAAATTGCTATGTTCCTATCTCTCAGTAGCTTTCATGTGTTGTTTTCGGATCAACCCAACTGTGAGTAACCCAACATTTTCTGCCTTCAACCTCAAGCTCTTTTTGCTCTATATGTCATAGGACTGTGGCAAGAGTCAGTCCAGCTTTCTGATCCAACAGAAAATGAATCTTTTTTTGTCGTTACATGTTTAGTTTTCAGTTGTGAAGAAAGCTGCTCTGGCTGCTAGAATGCTAGAACTGATGTGAGGGGAGCAGAGGGTGTTCCTTTCCATCGAAGGGTGATCTCACATCACCAGGCTAAATATGAAAGCCTTTGGAATTCTGTACCCTTTGGGAAGTGAGGTCTGTTGCCTAGATGTTTGGAGATGCAAGGATGAGAAAACCAACATCAATGTAATTGCTGATACTTCCAGAATGTATGTTGTCCTTGTGCGCTCTTATAGGTTTTGTCTTAACTGGTAAGCCATTTTGTTTCCTTTCTGTGACCTGATGTGCTTCACTTTCTGGCCTCTTCAGGGCCTGTAATGGCACTGATGACAGGATCAGTTGAAAGAGAATGACTGAACTTTGGGTCCTGATCATAGATTTGGTTGCAAAGCTTTTTCCTCAGAAATGCATAACCTAGTTGCTACCTATGCTTAACACCTTTCCCTGCTTCTCCTTCTGTTTTAACCTGGGAGGCAGGTCAAGAACATTTTCCATTTTTCTTCTCTTTTCAGCTTTCTTCTATTTAGTTCTGAGAAAGGGAACTGAACTAAAGCATAGAGAATCCCTCAACTGCAAACAACATTCTGTATGAAAGACAGATTTCAGAGTTAGAGTTTGTTTAGGAAATTAAGTGTACATCTGAGAACATTTTTAATTATAAGAGTCTGAAAAAAATAGATCTATTACAAAATAGCCGTGTAAATTTTGCAGATTTGATCTATGACTCATCCCGGGAATGTGATTCAGAAACAATTCTCTGGAGTAAACTGTCTCTCGGTTTAGCCAGTTATGTGTGAGATCCTGCCACATGAGCAATCTTCAGCAGTGAGTTCTTGCCCACTGAGGTAGCCTGAAAGCCTCCATTCATTAGCAGAGGTGAACTCTTGGTTCCGCCTTGTCAGTTTATATACGAAACTACTGAGTTGTTGTCCAACTGCATTAGGATTGCTTTGTGTAGAGAAATATTTCCAGTGCCAGAAGTGCCCTGGACACCACCTAAAGTCTTATTATACTGATGAATTTCTTCTCCAGAGTAATTCATTGCTCCAAACAGAATACTTGTCGAGATTTGTTAAACCATTCTTTTTGCAATACACCTGTGGTAATAGTTGTTTAAGCTTCATTGGACATGGATGCCTTTTAAGCATTTCTGAGTATCCATGCATTAATTGAACTTTTAATGTATTCAAGATCCTTCATCTGTACAGTATAGATTACTGATTTATAAAAAAAAGAAAAGAACTAAACTGTACTTTAGAATCACAGAATTGTTTAGATTGGAAAAGACCTTAAAGATCATTGAGTCCAGCTGTTAACCCATCACTTACAAGTCCAGTACTAAACTATGTCTCTAAGCACCACATCTACACATCTTTTCAATATCTCCAGGGATAGTGACTCAACCACTTCCCTGGGAAGCCTGTTCCAATGCTTCACAACCCTTTCCATGGAGAAATTTTTCCTGATGTCAAATCTAAACCTTCTCTGGCACAACTTGAGGCCATTTCCTCTCATCCTGTCACTTGTTACATGGAAGAAGAGACCAATACCCTCCTCATTACAACCTCCTTTTGGGTAGTTGTAGACACCCTCCTTTTCTCCAGGCTAAGCAACCCCAGTTCCCTCAGCTCCTCCTCAGAAGACAAAATAAGTTCCTTTGTTTTTTGTCTCAGAGATAGAAAATAGATATACACACACATGGAAAATTGTAGGTTTTGAAACACATAGGGCAAATTTCTTTTCACTTGGAAATATAGGTAACTATCAGTTCTCAGGTAGTCATATAGTTGCATTTTATTGGCACTGGGAAAAAAAAAAAAAAAAAGAAAAGCACCAGAAAGCAATTCTTCCATACTGCCTTAATTAACCGTACCAGAAAGATTGTGTTAACTTTTCCCATTGACTACAGAGAAGCTTAGTTTAGTGCCTTGATCTAGATGCTCAATGTTTAGGTGTCTACAAGAATGTAAGATGAATCTTATAAAATGTCTTTCTGTTTAAACACTAGGCAACTTTCTTATAGGTATAAACTGCATTGTGACTCTAGGAAGAGCATGTGACTCTAGGGAGAGCATGTGATAAAAACAAGACCTATGCAAATTAATTAATTTTACAAGGAGTTATATGAATAATTTTAATCCATAATAAAACTGACTTAACTAGCGCTGTGGGGTTATCTGTCTTATTTTAGATCATTGACTTGAAGACTAAGAAGAGTTTATTTTCTTACATGTTGGCATTGAAATGAACACACACAAAAAAGAAAAATCTCTTTTGAATCACAGAAAAAGTTCACATTTTGGCTTACAATCTGAGTTGGAATATGGCCAGAATTCTGGTCTCTGTTTGTAAACATCATATTTAAAAAAACTGATTTGGTCACAACGATTGTTTCTAAAAGGAAGCCAGTCATTGCAAAAGCCTGTCTTTGAAAAAGAAAAGTAAAAAAAATAAAAAAATAAACACAATCCAGCATTTTGCTTGGTTTGTGTGAATCCATATGCTTGATTATATTAGAGGTTGAGTACATTTATCCTTCACCAGCAGGGCAGATGTTGCTGTGTCATCTGTTGTATAGTCTGTAATTTTTTTTACATTTATGAGTCCAATTATTTTTTTTAATTAAATTAAGGTGACAGGCATAGACTTTTGATGTGTGCAGTGGTAATGTGTTTGCATTGTTTGCAGATTTTGTTGGAAGCGTGTGATAATCTTGACATATTCCTATGCCAGAATTTTCATGGAACCTTTAAACTGAAGGGTACAGTTTAGCAAATTGGGTCACCTAAGTCACTAGAGCTCAGTAGGTGTTATTCAGGAAGTTGTGAAAAATCCAAAGTTATATACAGATTACAATTGCTGAAACCACTTCATGCTCCAAACATTTTTATATATACTTTTGTGAATCTAGGCGTAAAGGCATACAGGGTAAAAAAAATAAAGAAGAAAGAAGAAAAATCACAAATTGTGGCGATTAAAGCTTAAAGGATCTGAAGCTTTACCACCAAGAAAAAAAAAAAAAGAAGAAAAAAAACATGAAGAAAACCAATTAAATATTACATATCCAGAGGTTTTGACTAGGGGAAAGCCAAAGTAAAATTAAGCACCAATGGTTTAATAGTTTCAGTCTGTTTGAAACCAAAACATTATATTTTATCTTTAATTTAAATATGCAGTGCTTTTTTTTTTCTTCATGATGGTGTTTCTCACAGCATTATAAATGAGGACTATTAGTTGATTGATATTACCTACCATTTTAGTTTCACATGAGATATTTCGTTAATGTGACATGTGTCAAGAAGAAATTATTTAACTTTATTTGAAAAAAAAAGAATCTTTGATGTCTCTGTAGTCAAGGACAGAAAAACTTCATAAATACTCTTTATTATGGATTAGAATATTAGATATTCTCTAATGTGCATTACTAATTTGTAAATACATGTTTGGATCATATTTTAAGTGATGACTAATTTCAAACTTATTTGCATAGTGAACACCATGTATTTTGAGATGGATGTTTAAAGTGGGAACAAGAATGTCTCCTCATTTGACTAAAAAATTCAAAACCAGTTCTACTTTGCATAATTTTGCATACGAAATGGTTCAGTATAAAAGGAACAAATGCTATTCTTCTCCACATACACACTTATAAATGATGACAACATGTTTGTCTGCATTATTTGCACACAGCATTTCCCCTGAAGGTATAAGAAACACACTCCTGTTTTACTACAGTGCTTTTGTTGAAGAGGAGGCAGTGTCATTGAATTGGATTGCCTCATCAGACACCTTTCGAAAGTGCCGAACTGTAGCAGTCAATAGGGAAATAGCAGATGTGAAGGTTCATTGACATCAAAGAATACGAGTGGAAGATTTTCCTATGGGAAAGTGCTTCATTACTCTTCATCTATACTAAGAGTAGTGGTTCTATCACGCTTTTAGAAAATTAGAATATGATGGCTTTCAAGACTCCAGCTCTGAAAGAGTTACTTTAATGACAGTTGAAAATTAGATAGATATCCACCTGGGGAATGACACTAAATAATCAGGATTTTATTAAACTGGAATGTTGCAATGTCTTGTCTCTCTGAAGAAAACAGAGCCAGTACAATGACTCTGGGACACAAATTGACTTCATGGGTGATCACTATATTGTAGATTGAGTGTAAATATTGCTTTTGAAGCATGTTCATAGGAAACAAACAATATATTATCATTTCTCTTGAACATAAAATATTTAACGATTTTTGTTCAGAAAGTCCCTTGTTATGGGGTTGGCTTGGATATTTTCATTTGCTTCTTTTTCTGAACAGTGTAAGCAACTACTTGGTGTTTGTCCACATAGGAACTGAGGCAGAAAAACTGAATTTCAATACATCAGTCAAGTGGATGATGTTTAGAGAGATTGTCCTACAGGGAAAGGCAAAACTGGAGAGTCTGTAAAGAGAGTGATTGTAAGCTGGCAAGTCAGTGGATCATAGATAGCATTTGTCAGTAGGAGAGCTTACAGTTTCTGATAGCAGTTGAATGCTTTTCTGAGCAGGTGTTATTGAGAATAGAACACTTGGAAGGAAATGTTCACTGATGGATGATTTTGTTCATTCGCTTTGCAAACTTGTGAGATACTTTATTTTCACGAAGGTGAATTAGAGATTTTGTGTGCTTGAGACTGAGCATGGGAGGTTTTTACCTTAAAAAAAAAGGCCAGCTCCTTAATCATATATCTTTCTCTGAGGATACTTCTAGTTACAGGGATGGATACAAGTTTCTTTTAAAACATTGAAGCAATTTTCTCACCTCACAGGTTTTTAAATTAAAATACTGCTCAATGAAATTTCTGCCCCTAGTCTGTTCAATTAATACTTAGAGCAAATTATATTTATTGGCAATGTGGAGAAGTCATCATTAATTATCTAAAAGCAGCTTTCTCATTGAAATCCAACATGGATTGAAAATTAATTGTCCGGTCCTTGAGCTCTCTTCACAGCAATAAACAAATAAATACACTAGAGCATACACTGAATCAAAAGTTTAGATATTTAGTTCCAGAATGAAATTTCATTTGCTGAGTACTCTGCAGTGCTTCAGGTTTCTGAGCCTCCAAGTTCACAACATGGGGCAGAACCAAGGGCGTTGACATTAAGAGCTTAAATGAACATCACATGGTATCTGTCGAGATTGCTCTTTTGTCTTAAAATGCTGTTCAATGATTTTTACAAGCAAATTGCTTCTGCCTTCAGTGTTTACAGATCTGTTTGGTGACAAGGGAAAATTATTTTGCCTTTGGCTTTAAAGTGAAGCTAAGGCATTCCTGTCATGCAGTAGCCCAAGACCAAATGTTTTGTACCTCAATAAACATAGCCAAAAGCATCATAAAAATCTCTTAAATCATCTCTTATCTTTCGGCATTTTTACTGCTTTAGAACAACAATTTATCAACGCGAGCAAAACAGAGATAGCAATGTTTAGAGCTGTATCTAACATGCAAAGTCATCTACAACCTGAACTTTATTAGGCTCTTATTTTATGTAGTAAATCTATATTAGTAATGGAGAAGATTAACCTTATTTAATTACAGTGAAAAAGTAAAATGTCAGCTTCTTGAATTTATGAAAAACTTTAAGCACTCAAGGCTGAAATCTTCAGCCTTTTTAGTCCAATACGAGTGGACATGGACAAACCTTTTTTTTTCTATTCCTGTACTACAATGCTTCTGTACCTGCTCAGAAGCAGTGACACACCCTTTCCGTCAGTGGTACTTCTATGTACCCTATGATTCCAGGTCAAATTTACCTCTAAGTGAGATGACCTGTATGTGAATACTCTGACAGCTGTTCAGCTCTTCTAAAATATGTTCCTTTAATCAAGATTGTTGTAAAAGTGTAATGACTCCCCTTGTATATTTTTAGTTCACTTATATATTCTCTTTTATAAAAAGCACTGAGTATAGTATTTTTCAGAGTGGGAAAATGCGATGTGAATGCATGTAATATGGAGCATATTCTCTGTGTATAAATTCTATTAAAATTAACATTTTTCAAGCTATCATAAAAAGAAAAAAAGGAAAACCCCTGTAGATCAAGATTAGTGACACTAGTTGATTGTGTCACTACAGAATGGTGTCTCATTTATTAAATATTGTGATTTAGCTAATTAGACTATACAAACTGTTCTATGTTTTGCTATAGGTCTCCTGAGACTTTTCTGAAAATAATGAGTGTTTTACTTGATTAGCAGAACAATAAAGCCAAAGAATTAAGTTAAACTTTTTTTTTTTTTCCGTAAGAACTACATCATATTGACATAGTAAAATATTAAGAATAGAGCTGCTTCAAAGCTGAGCTGTAGGAAACATAACACATGGATGCAACTGGGTGCCATGAAGAAAAGTCTTTATCAGAAGAATCTGATTCTGTAGTTAGTGTAGGAAAACTTTTTATCATAATCCTGAATTTAAGATTTATTTATTTTTATAAAACTATACATTATCAGAAGAGTTGTATCAGGTGAAACTTAGTATACTTTACTATGGACAGGGGGTTTATTGCTGGCATTTTCTTTTTAAGCCCTGAAATTTTTATCCCTATGCAACTAAATTCCAGTGAATTGTGCTGAAAGTTTCCAGCTAAATAGATCAATATTAGAGCAGACCATTAATTTGCAGTTGCAGTCTTCTATGTAGTTACCAAAAGCTCTTTCATCTAAATTTTTGCTTAAACTAATAAACTCAGAGATCCGCTTTGCCAGAATGTTTTCTGCTAAATTGGTCAACAGAAAATACATGAAAATTTGCTGCAGGATATTCACGGATTATTCATGCAGAAATATACAGAATGAAAACAGCAATGCTGTTGCTGGTGTCATCAAATACATGCCATTAATAAGTTTGCGGTAGCATTAAATTCACTGTGTTTTACTGAAGAAAGGAACTAGTGGCAATTGGAATTTGAAAGATCTTAGGGACCATATACATTCTATTCTACATTAACTTATTCTTAGAAGACATAGAAAAATGCTAGAATGTCTGCCGAGCTAACTTCCTTCGCCTAGCTCCTTTCTGGCAACTCCTGAACCAAACCTCTCCTTTTTGATTGTTAGCATTCAGCTCTGTTTTCTGGCTATCTTTATGGTGTTGATTTCTCCAGGTTAATGTGGTCACTTAGGACATTCTAAAAAATGAATTCTTAAATGAGATCTAATACTTGTGAGTAATGGTGCTTTAAATTCTACCTGTACAGAAAAATATTTTAGATCTACTGTACTATCAGAAATAAAATATCACACAACAGTGCATTTTCTCATGAAAATGGTATCTTGTTTTCTCATCTATTTACAAGACAATTATGCCATGCTCATTTCTGTGTGAACTTCAGAGACTCAGTTACTGGCTAACTATCAGATTAGTGATAATGCCTTATGACATTTTTATTTGCTTAATTGTTTTTTTATTGTCATTTTTTTTTTTGTCTCCAGTATCCGAGGCACTGTATTAATGTAGATGGACATTAAAGCAATAGTGCAATTCAAATAGTTAAATTAACTATGTGCTGCAATTCATAAAAGGCACAAAATCCTGAATGAAGTCTCTTCCATTCACATGATGATAAGACACAGTAGGTGCTCTGAAGCATCAGTGATTTAATTTTCATGTGGTGACAAGACCTTCCTTCTGCAGTAGAATCCCACATGTTAATGTGACGATCTGGTTACCATTTTCTGTGATAAACAAAGTTATTCAGCTTTCACATGTCCAAACATCTTCCTGTCATGGAAAGCTTTTTCCCTGCATGGGCCATCTGGGGTCTTAACAGCTTGCTTGCCTGCAGCTCTTCTGGTTAATTCCTCAGCTTTGTACTAATGCAGTGAGGTTAGTACATGCTCAGTACACACAGAGTATAGAGGTGTTTTATTAAACAAATAAGTGTTGTACAGAAACAAATGGCTGTAGTAAAACAAAAATGAAACACCTAACAAAAGGCAAAAGCCAAAAAACACAGAACAACCAGCAAAAAAATCCACCCAAAACACCCAAGACCCAAACAGCAACAAAAAAAAAACAAAACAAAAAATCCCCGATAGACATGAAGTTAATTAAGATTAACACTTAACTGCTGTATGGCACATTGAACCTGTAACTATTTATTCAGTATCTAACTGAACTGAACTATGACCAGTAAATCTGAAATTTGGGTCTTAATTTTCAAGTTCATAATACATGGAACTAGCCCACTGGGTCAAAGTATGCACATTTATCTTCCAAAGTCTATTTTCTATCTTAAAACACCACAAAAAGAAAAAGAATTGGAGTGTAAGTTTATCTAAATATAGTAGTTGACTAAAATTAACGAAGTATCAGAATCCAAATTAGTAAAAAAATACAATCTGCTAGAGAACATTCTTTTATTTTTAACAAATCTATTTGACTTCCTTTTCTCTTCCCTTTGCCTTTCGGTTTAGAGTTTTAATTCTGTGAGATTTTTTGTTGTGGATTTTTGTGCTTTTTTAATTTGATACAAACTTTATTTCTGAGTAAGAATTATTCTTCTGTGCTTGATACAATTCATAGAAATAGTTCACTTAAAGAAGGTATGATCAATTTTGTAAAACTTTTGGTTTTGTAAAACAAATAGGCTTGCTATTTAAATTTTTATTCCTTTTACCAAGTTAAATTTTCTGAAGATTTCAAATTTCTTGAAAACATCATATTTCAGTCATATATGTGTACATATATGTATATAATCTTTTATTTAAAAATGTGCTAATTTAAAGGAACGGCCTGTCCCCACTGAAGTTTGATGGATTTCAAATTACGGGAGGAATTTCTCTGCATTTACAAGGTTGCAGAAGTGATTTAAAAATTTTCTCTATGAAGAGGAAGATAACATTAGTGAAAAGCATTGTATTTTTAAGAATATGCTCTTTGAGACGAGAGTTATCTTTTGACCACTATAGTAAAAATAAGGAGTTTCAGGTGAGAACTATCCCATCTCTTTAATCACTATGGTTAGCATCATCCTCTGTAGAACCTTCACTTTTCTGGCTCCTTGTCATTTCTAATGTTATATTTAAAACAGTATAGTTTTATTCTATAGTTGTTATTTTTAAAAGATTATATTTAATTACTGAGATGTAAATGTTTCTTATTATAAATTTCTTTGAAAAGCTATTCTCAGAATTAACTGTCTTAGCTGATTTCTTTGCTTTTTATTCCTCAAAACCAAATGCACTTAGAGCATACTAGAATGTAGTTCCTTGAAAAATTCTCCTGAAACTGGGAAGATTGAATTGTGGAAGCACACACAAGCTATAGTGCCATATATTTTATGTGTGTTCTATTTCATCGTGCTTCTTAAACTTAAAAAAAATAATTTTTTAGGCTCAGTTCTCTTTTTCAGCCAATAAAGAAGAAAATTTTCAGGTTCAGATATGAAGCATTTAATTTTATTAGATTTCTGCCTACCAAAGTTTTATGGAGGAGTTACTCTTATCAGAAATTTAAAATAAGATGGTTATGTAAATAATAATAACACTGTTTTTGAAATTAGACATAAACAAAATGATTATTCCTTTGTTAGTGTCTTTATTATTTAATATATTATCAGTTTTTCTTAGTGCGTGGCTACAGATGACAACATGAACTTGCAAAAAAATAAACCTGACACTTTTAAAACAGCTGCTGGAACTACTACAACAGGTATTTAGTGTTGTTTCCGCCCCAACAGCCCGCCGCCTCTGTCGTTTGACATTGTTGTAAAGATGTAACGTATGTGTTACACCTTTCCATCTACCTAGCATTGATATTTATCACAGATAGCAGAGAAGTAAGTGCTTATTAGGTGGCCCTGGATCAGAACACTACAATACCTTTCAAAGTTCAGAAAGGGAGAACACATATTTGTGATTATTAGATTTCAGGCCTGAGGTTTGGAAGAGGGAGTTTTCTATTCCTAAGAGTTTGTGTTTATATTAGGTATTGAGAAACTATGCAGTATTTTTGTTCATTTTATTTCTAATCTCTGTGATCCCTTTATGTCATTTCTGCACAATAATGAGGTTGTTAAATACAGCTAGGCCTAACCCTAAGCCCTTTAGTCCTTTACGCTAAATCCTCCGTCATTAGTCTTATGGTCCTTTTGTTTTATGTTCTTTCGTTATGACTTAAAGCTGTTAAGTTCATGGTTTAAAGCAATTATTTGAATTAATTTTATAATGTGAATTTTATGAGACATTGATGCTTAGCTTGACATGTACTCTGGCTTCCAAAAAAATCTCTCATAACCTAATCTAGTCCTTCCAGAACATAGAATGGCTACTTATTCTCCTTTAGATCCTGATATAGTAAGAATTATCCAAGGCAAATACCATATGGCTAGTGGTATCCTACAACATTCCATTCTTTAGCTCTCAGGTGACTTAATTTCATTCCAGCCCTTGGGAATGATTGACAATGTCTAAAATTCATACTTATGCATTCACACACACATACAAAAAAGGAAAGTCTACCTTAAATTGAGATTAGGAAAAAAAAATGTTTTTTTATTCTCTCCTTTCTTCATGGAGAGGATAGAAGGGTGGCAGAGGGCCCCGTAAAAACCTATTCAGGGCCAATGATGTATTTTCCTACAGGATAAATTTGAGAAGAATCTTTCAGACAGCCGAGTGGAATTGGATGGTGGAAGTCTTTCTTATCCCAATATGGTGGGTTGACCCTGTCCGGAAACCAGGTGCCCACCAAAGCAACTCTATCACTTGCATCCTGAGCTGGACAGGTGAGAGTGTGCTCAGGTGGCCAAGAAGCCCAAGACCATCCCCACTCGTATTGTAAATAGTGTGGCCAGCAGGATCAGGGAAGTGATTGCCCCTCTATACTTGGCACTGATGAGGCTGCACATTGAATCCTGTGTTCAGTTTTGGGCCCCTCACTACAAGAAAGACATGGTTCTGGAGCGTCTTCAAAGAAGGGCAATGAAGCTCTTGAAGGGACTTGAGAACATGCCTTCTTAAGCAGGAGCTGAGGGAACTGGGATTGCTTAGTCTGAAGAAAAGGAGGCTCATGGAAGGCGTTATTACTTTCTACAACTACCTGAAAGAATGTTGTAGAGAGGAGGGTGTTGGTCTCTTCTCCCAAGTAAAAAGTGACAAGGTGAGAGGAAGTGTTATCAGGTTGTACCAGTTGAAGTTTAGATTTGACATCAGGAAAAATTTCTTCATGGGAAGGGTTGCGAAGCGTTGGAACAGGCTGCCGAGGAGAGTGGTTGAGTCACCATTCCTGGAAATACTGAAAAGACATGCAAATGAGTTGTTTAGATACATGGCTTACTAGTGGACTTGTCTGTGCTAAGTTAGTGGTTGGACTCTACGGTCTTAAAGGTCTTTTCCAACCTAAATGGTTCTATGATTCTATAATGAAAGGCTCATGGGTTGAGTTAAGGACAGGAATCACTCAGGAATTACCATCAAAGACAAAACAGACTTGACTTGGGGAAATTAGTTTAATTTGCTCCCACTCAAATCGGAGTAAGATAATCAGGAAAAAAAAATCTTAAAAACACCTTTTCCTCACAGCTCGCTTCTTTTGGGGCTTTTCACTCCCAAATTCTCTACCTCCTCTCCCCAAGCAGCATAGGGGAATGGAGAATGGGGGTTGTGGTCAGTTCATCACACATTGTCTCTGTTGTTTTTCCTCCTCTTCCCCTGCTCCACTGTGGAGTCTCTCCCACAGGAGAGAGTTCTCAATGAAGTTCTCCAACATGGACCCTTCCCATGGGCTACGAATCTTCACAGACAGCTCTAGTGTGGGTCCCCTATGGGGCCACGGTTCTTGCTAGCAAACCTGCTCCAGCGTGGGCTCCTCTCTCCACAGGACCAGAGGTCCTTCCGGATGCCGGTTCCAGCGCAAGCTTCCTATGGGGTCATACCTGCTGGGGCATCCACCTGTTCTGGTGTCAGGTGGATATTCACGGTTAACCTCCAAGGGGTGCAGGGGGACAGCCTGCCCCACCATGGTCTTCACCACAGATTGCAAAGGAATCACTGCTCCAGGGCCTGGAGCACCTCCTCCCCCTCCTTCTTCACTGACCTTGGTGTCTGAAAGGTTGTGTCTCTCACATATTCTCACACTCTCAGGCTGCAGTTGTGATTGAACAAGGTTTTTTCCCCCTTCTTAAATATGTTATCTCAGAGACACTACCACTGTACTGATGGTTTCAGCCTTGGCCAGAGGTGGGTCGTTTTGAAGCTGTCTGGCATTGGCTCTATTGGGCATAAAGAACGTTTCTAGAAGCTTCTCACAGAAGCCACCTCCCACTACCCAAAATCTGGTCACACAAACTCAGTATGTCCCACTTATCTCTTTATTTCCTGAGTCCATCTGACATCTTTGCAAGGTGGGACATGTATGGACAGTGAGAGTTCTCTGGGTCCCTAATTTCCTCATCATGTCCCAGTCCTGCTGTCTAGTGAAAGTATCTTGTCCTTGCAATTGAAAATTCTTCCCCCCCAAAATTATGCATGCAGAAAAGCATTTTCTGACAGAAAAAAAAAAAAAAATACAGTGGAAAATTCTCATCGGTTTAGTGGGCATTGTTATTAGATTCCCACAGATGAATTTATCTGAAATCATTCATATTTCTGTCTTTAAGCATGTCATTACCTTGTGTAGCTTTAGAGGACAGAAGCTGATCATCCAACTCAACCAGCTCTTTTAGTTCACTTCTGTAGTTTGCATAGGATTGGGACAGCTATCAGAATTGTTGTCTGGAGATAACTTCTTTTTCCTTTTCTGTTGAATACCAAATGAGCCTCTATGAATATCTTAGAATAGGTAACATTTAAAGGTCTAAAGCAAGCAGCATGATTTTCTCCCTAAGAGTATTTTTATGTCATTCTCAGTGTTATTTCATTCTAGCATTGTATACATGCTTTCTGAAGTCTGGAAAGTTTATAAACACTCTTTATCCCTTTGCCAGTTGAACACCTCACCCATGTGCTTTAAGAAATTGAATATTCCACATCATCTTTCTTTTGCTCTTTTCTAGTTGACCAAAACTGTATCTTTGGTTTTACTAGTTACCAACTCAGTCTACTAGAATCATTAAAGCAACATCATGCCATAGTAATCTCTGTTTTCAAATATACTGTCCAAATACAAACCAAATGTGTTTTTCTTACAATAAAAAGTACTGAAGCAATCGTGAATTTATTACACAGTATTAGTTTAAGATATGCTGTAGTATTGATATATTGATTACAGAGTAGTAGTACTGCATTGAATTTTTATAGTACTCCTCCCAAATCTACCTATCTAAATTACTCAAATGAAATTACATATCCATCATTTCATCTCCTAAGATGCCATCTGTTCCACAAATAACTTGTGTAACTAATTACTGCTTTAGTCGAAGTACAGCGTTTAAACCCTGAATTACCACCTGTCCCTGCAGTCAGTCATTTCCTTAGTTTCCTAAGAAAGTTTTCTTCTGATGTAATGCAGAAATTACTAAGTCTGGCTACTCCCTTTGGGGGCCTAACATTCCTCCAGGGAAAGGTCTGGAAACAGACTGACTGCATCTTCCCTTACTCCTACAGTGACAGCAGTTGGTTTTAGCTGGTGACTCAGTTTGTAAAAAATACATTAGAAGAAATATCTGAACTTTTTAATGTTAATTTATACAGAGGAAAGAACTCTTTCAGTCCATATCATTTACAATACCTGATTTTTGTGGCTTATTATGAATGGAAGAGCAACTATATTACTAGATTGATACTCTAAAATAAGAGAAAGGAAAGAAAGCATTTTACACACCTGAAATTACAGGGTTTGCTCTACTAGAATATGTATGTGTTTCATCCCAAACAATCTGTTGTAAGTCTGTTTAGATAGGTGGAGTGTGAGTTTTCTGTCTTTTTGTCAATGCTATACATTCCGGATGAAAAAACATTCTATAGCACTAGTTTCTGCATCCTCTTCATACTATGTTAACCATAATTTTTTTTTCTATCCAGTCCATTTTATTTTAGTCTATTTATTTCTGTTTAGTAACTTGAATAGATATACCCCCTTTCCTTCTTGGTATCATGTCAAAGGTACAAGGATGAAGAAAACTGAGGCCATTCTAAGTAGAACAATGAACATTAATGGGTTTTTTTTAAAAAAAAGAAAGCAAAGAGAAAGGAAATAAAAGACAAAATTGCCACTTCAGAGAAAGCTATGGATTTCAGACAAACCAGGGTAGCTTTAATTTGTACTCTGCCTATTTGAATAAGGTATTTAACATAGTAATTACTTGAGTATTCATGTTCAATAATTACTATAGCACATCTGCAAAGAGTCTAATTCCCCTGCCTTAATATCTGTAAAATACACAGTATATTTTCTGCTCAAAATTTTTAATCTGCTATTTGGTAAAAATAAACATGCAAACAAAAAAACAAAGGTCCAACAAAAGGTGATTAAAAATGTATATATTAAAATACAAAACAGTAATTTTGCTTATTACTGTGACTTATTACATTTTGCATATTACTGTGATGATTCTGAAGTGCTCATATCACCATACAGTGGAAGTACGCAGTTAATTAAAACAAAAAAACAAACAAAAAAATTAAGAAGTCTCCCAGCTGGAGCTGATTATTACTGCCATCAAGTGCATCCCTAGAAAGAAGTGAGGAAAAATACACTATTGGTAGAAATGAATCTGACCTGTGCCAGACAGATTGTTTCTGGACTTTCTCAGGGAATATTTTTCCTGATCAATCCAATCAATGAACAGCCTGGGTTAAGATCTGAAGGAAGCCCATTCTGAGGTCTTAATATTTAGTTTTACAATGTAGCTAAAATCTTTTTGCTTAACTCTTCTAATGAAGTAAACCTAGTCAAGCTGCTGTCATTTCCATGGTGAATGACTGTGGACACATTTTAATGCTAGTAATGAAACAGTGCTTAAGGTTTGTTTGGAACTTTTGTGTCTTTCTACAATATAGCACATATGTAGCACGTGTAGCACTTCCACTCTTGGTTACATCTTTCTTGGCTTGTCATTTATGCTTCAGAGATGAAGGATTCCTTTTACACCTCAAAGCTTGATCTTACACTTCACATATGTGATACTGAAAAACATCAACAGTCCATATGACTACACCTGACTTGTTACCTCTCTGTTGATGTTCCATTTGTTCAGACATGCAGGATGCTAAAGGATGGTGTTAATCAGTAGAGTGTGTTTTCTGAGCACTAGATTGTTAGTTGACTCTTCCTTATGGTTGCAGTATTTCTTACTGCCATTCATTAGCTTTCTTGTGAACATGATCCCAGAAAGACGAGCCGGATAACCCCTTCCAGTGACATTTAATGACAAAATGGAAATGCCAATAAAAATTGTAGCAACAGCTTATTATAAAATCAGATAAACAAATCATTAGAATTACAGACTGTACTACTTCCTATTCACTGTTACAAAGTAAATGACTATCAAGCAACTGCCTGTTCTCTCATGAATCTTAAAATTCTGTTTTTAAAGCTGTTTCCTGTAACATAGTACAGTCTGTCCATAAAGAATATTTTGAAGATGAAGATCATGGACTGAAGAAGACAAACTGTCCGATAAGATATTAATAAATATACACTTAAAAGATCATAGATGAAGAAGTATGACGTAATTAAAATGTAATTATGAGGGTAATGCTTTAAGGGAAAAGAGCTTATCTTTCTGCAGATTTTACTGAGGAGAAACATATAATGTTGAGTGCAGTCTATTTCTCTCACTCTGCTTGAGCTTATCATCATGACATATGGGAGATTATCAGTAGTTACGTGCCCTTTGAGATACACTGTCAGATGTCTGTGCATTCTTTGGGAAGTCTCCAAACTCTGTATCCTGGCAGGCACAGCAACCTTGTTCAGATTTCTTTCCTTGTGCAGAATAAACTAATCAAGTGGGGGAAACTTTTGCTGCTCTGTGGAAAGCAAACCAGCAAGTGTTTTCAATTGTAACAGGTAAACTCCAGAGTAGAAAACATTCTTAACTTGTATGTGGCTGACGACACAGTTGAGTTACAAGAATGGATGAGACCAGTTAGAAATTACTGTACTGTCAAACACAAATATATAGACCTTAGTGTTCTAGATTTAAGAAAAAAAATATATATAAAAAAATGCAACAAAGTACATTTATTTCCCTCAACCTAATTGCCACCTTCAGTTTTGTAAGCCTCTGAGGACTTGGAACTTACTTGGTACCCTTGTGATTTTGAGAAAAACGTAATTTTCAGTAACTATGCTCTGTCACTATATGGTTCAATTGAACTGCTCTGCAAGGGAAAAATATGCAGAAGATAGATATGTTCAAGTATTTTTTTCTTAAATATTTCATAAAAATCCACTACTTCCAGCGAGCTTGTGAGGCACTAGTTTTAATGTATGTATGGGCTTTTCTCTGGTTGTTGCTTATGCCACAGATGAGCTCTGTGGGTCCACAACCAAGTTACACAAAGGAGCAACAGCATCTTTCTGTGTCCCTGGGGCTGATCCTATGCCAAAGACGGTCTAAATTATGACAGCTGGTTAGTTGTGACTCCCATCAGCGCTTTGTTAGCAGGAAATTGCCTGAGCGCTCCAGTACTCCAGCCATGCTGATTGACAATGTGAAAGTTAAGACTCTGGCTTGTGGTTATAATTGCCATCTCGGTATGCCAATTGTGAATATGTTCTCCAACACTGTAGATCCGTATCAATGACTTCATGGGTTTTGGACACATTATAAGTTTGGTTTTGTTTATGATGATCTTTTCATTGCTTAGGAGAACATGCACTGAAGTTAGCTTAGGGTTATTTCTAGCTTGACGAAATCTTGGAGAGTCCAAATATGTTGGCTGTTTAGACTTGGTTTCTTAAACATATAAACCTAGAAAATTTGTCCCAGAAAGGCATGAAAATATTTGTCTGCTGAGCTGAAATAATATAAAGCTAGGAATATGCTCTATGCTTTTGTAATTGCGTCATTAGAAGAGGCAAAATTTCTTCCATATGGTTACCTCTAATTTAAGTAAATCACAGCAAGTGGCTAAAATATAGGAATATAAGCATGGCTAGCACTGAATCATTTAGCTCAGTGTCTTGTTTATGACAGTAGTCAGTCAAGGGTGAAATATGAGAACATTGCATGTACATAGTGATACTTGTCTGAACTGGCAGCAATTTGTAGTACATATCCTTCTTGAGATAAAAGTAGCATCATTATGTTTAGTAGCCACATTGCCAAAATAAGAGGAATCAGAAAACAGAGAGAGGAAGAAACTATAGAGTGGTTAATAGAAGATCAGTCCACATTAAGTCTCCAGATTTAGTTGGATTACAGAATTATTATTATCACAGAATTATTATTATTATGAAATATTTTTTCTGGTTGGAAGAATGCTGCTTTGTAGAGGCATATTTGTCCTCCAAATTGTCTGCACATCACCTGAGCGCACTTCTTTTTCTTTGTGGTAGAAATGTTTGTCACTGTGGTCACTGTTTTTTTGCTGATATTTCAGGGATAGTAGAAATGGGTCTATGAAAGACTTGATAGGCTTGCAGATCTCCATGTTCAAATGCAGAAAAAAACAAGGAAGATTTGATAGTGGAGTAAAAGCTGCAAGGCTAACTGTCAGTGAATTTAAGATCTGGACGAGTTACAAAAGGCCAGACAGATTGTGCCTCCAGTGAGGACTTGGCAAAGGGAATAGGGCCATTCCTGACATGGAAGGGAGCTGGACAGTTTGGCAGCTAAGTTCAAGCTTTGTACATAGCTCACCTGCTGTCTTTGTTAAGGAAATGGTGCACAGAATCTCTCCCAGTCATTATTCTTCAACCAGCCCTCACTATGGCCTTGTAAAAGGCTTCAGGAATGCAGTTGTGTCTCATCCCTGCTCTTAGTTTGCTCCAACTGCTCACACATCTTGTCGAATAGACACTGTCAAGATAATTTCATTATATTATATTAGAGTTCAGAACTGCCCTTTCCCCCCTATCTTGTTCGGAGAGTTTTGGTTGTAACAAACGTTTTGCCCATCTCTACTATTGAGTTAGAAAAACACATTAAGGAGCAAAGTACATTGCAGCAAAATACTTATAATGTGTGGAGCTTAAAGTGAAAAGCACCACTCTATTCTGTATATTTAATGGTATCTTTAACTGTAACTTTACCTCGTAGCCTGTGATCGCAACCTACTGAAAATTAGACTCTGAATATGTAAGCAGTTTACTATATATACTTCATTAAGTATCATGTTATGAAGTTATTTGTGGATTTCACTGAGAATAATACCTCTGTATAGAGGTAGATTTTTTTAAAAGTCCTGTAACTTATTCAATTGTAGCTTGTGATATGCTGGCTTTCAACTTACTTTATGGTAAGAGTACGTAAAAAATTCATGCTCTTTTGGCGTCAGTGCACATTTCCTGCCTTCTGAGAAGTGGGAGGGGAACAGAGTGGTAGTCATACTGTAGGTGACAGTCATTATTGCCTGTTTCCCTGTGTAGGTCTTTACAGAATGTGGAAAAGATTGCTTGGGAGAAGATGGTTTTGTTGTGAAAGGGAAAGACCCAGGACTGTGAGCTAACATGTATATAAACACTCCTCTCTCAGCTGTCAGTTATTTGTTTCTTCTGCCTGGGTGGGCTCTGCTAATGATGTGAAAACTGTATTAGCCATTACAGTAGCTTGCCCTTTTTTTTTTTTCTTCTGTTTGTTAGACCTATAATACTTTCAGACCTGAGTTCAAGGTAGGAGTCCAAAACTTCTCAGTTCAACTTCTGTTTATCAAGTGAATTTATTACAAATTCAGGCCACTTAATATCTCATTTTACAGCAGTTTCTGTATCATACTTCAGTGGGTGATATTGGGAATGCTTTGTATTTACAATGTTGGGAATGGTTTGTTTAGCACTTTGAAAATTTTAAGGTTTAATTTTGAGTTATTTTCTTTTTCTGTCTGATGACACTTCTCAGCAAAGACCATGAGAAGATTTCTTTACATCATCTTCTCTAACATCCCTTTCCCACATGTTTCCTTCTAAACAAAGAGTATCTTTCTCCCTGAATTATCCATGAAGTCTACCCTGTAAGGAAGCCATGTCTCATGCCAAAGACATATAAGCTAGATTCCTGCTCTTTTTCCTGCATATGTAGGAGGAGAAAAAGCTGCAGGATGCAAGGAAACTTCCACTGGAGAATTCTAAGTCAGAAATTTTTTCCTGTTCTCACAGCCATGATGAAAAAAAAATGTGAGTTTGATCTTGAGGTTGAAGGCTAGTACTGTGTGCTATGTAATACCTAGAGGGTCAGCTAATATTTTCTAGAAGTCCCAGGAACAAAATATGTCATATTTTTCCCCTGACTACTCTGTGTGAACTGGGAAGAGTTTAGAGTTTTTCCTTCATACTGTGATGGGTAATTTAATTTTTTTGTTTAGAAGCAGATGGATTGGGGGGGGGCGGGGGGAGGGAAGAGGCAATGACCATAGTCATGCTATTGTGTTTCTCAATTTGTGTCATTTGGAGAATAGTTCACAATACCTTTATCTTTCTTTATCACTTTCATAGAAATCATGAGACCAAATTACAGGAAAGCTAGAAAAAAGAAAAAGAGGACATGAATGTACTTATGGAAATAGATTATTTCAGAGTACTGTAAAATTAGGTTAGTAGTTAAAATGGAATCCTCCCACTGTAGAAACCCATCTTAACAAATCCTAGAAATGTTAGGAGATAGCAATGCTGATGTCATAGCTTGTTGTCTCACCTATATCTCCACAAAATTTCTTTATTCCTCAGCAGAGTGTAAAATACATTGCTCCTCACAATAGGCTAACTTTGGGGATTGCTATAGAAACGTGAAACAGTACAGGATTACCTGACAGACAACAAAATATGATAGGTTGCCATCAGAAATTACTCTAATTCTAGCAGAGATGAAAAATTATTTTAGGATGGATCCTGAGAGCATTTATTGCTGCTGAGGTCCTGGAATTTACCTGACTCCCAAGACAATAGTGTATGCTATTTGCCTTCAACTGAGACTTTTTTCCCCAGTTTCACTGGGGGGAAAAAAAAACCCTCACACCACAAATCCAACATTAAAATGTTTGATGCTTTTTAGGAACTTAATAAATCAAAGTAGTAAGTTTAGCACGAATGTGAAAATCCCATCAGATCATTCTATTAAAATAGTTTTATAAAACAATATAAGTGTTTGGAGGAAAAGCAGTCTTCATTAAGAATCTTCCTAATTTTATATTTTGGAGCCCTTTTTTTCCTTTTTTTTTTCTCTTTTATTTAAATGCCATTTATATACAAAAGTGCAGGCTGAAGAGTTGTACAGACCTGTTAGACTTTCATTCATCAACTGTCAGGTAAGTATCCTCATAGTATCATTTAATTCTGATTGGCAACCGTTAGGTGCTCACCCCCATCTCATTTTTTCCCTTAGAAAATTACTTGCTTTCAGCTTATTATCTCTCTGCACTCTGAATCACATACTATTAAAGCAGTCAGGCAGTGTCTGATGGAAGAAAGCTGGAAAATGGGTATCTGTAGAGCACGTCTTCACTGGACCTTTCTCGCTCTCTTGCTGCTCCTGCCCGTAGAGCTTCTGGTTTACAATATTCACAATACTTCTGTCATCAGTGTTTGACCTATCATTAGCTAATTGATATCTAATTAGATAAAACTTCTCTCTTCTTAAAGTAAGTGTCAATAGTTTTTTTGTTTTAATATGTAAACTTTGTTATTTCATTGGGGTTCCTTTACTTTGATTATGTACATTGACTCTGTATTGCAGACAAATTGGAATGGCAAGTGTATTTGCTATACTTCTGTCTCTCTCTCTCTCTCTCAGATATTAGAGATAGCTTAGATATTAGGGAAGCTAATATCAAAATGAAATAGAGGTTAAGATTGTTTACTTCATTTTTAAGAATTTATTTCAGAATGAAAAGTGTGGATGGCGAAGTCCTTGCAAGTTTAAAATTCTGTTGTAAGTGTTTCTCTGAGAGAGTGAAGGGTGTTACTTTGTAAGGTCTAAGTGTGTCATCTTTCACAGGTTACATGATGATAGAAATAATATCATATGAAATATTCATTTATCTGTTTTTTCAAGATTTAAGCCATGTGGTGACAGAAAATGTGCAGTGACAAAAACCCTTGCCTGAAGAAACTTCTGAAATTCATTTTCATTCAATGCATTAAGTTCATGGTAAAAAGAATGACAGCTGAAATCTGATTAAATTGGTTTATTACATCTTTATTTCATTTTTAAATCTCAGTGACTGAGTAAGAAGGGGGAAGACAGAGAGTCAATAATAATAATAAGCCCAAACACACACATTTATGTACTCCATTTCTTTTTCTCTCTGAGGTTTTCTGATGTTTTTAATTAATCTTTCCCTGCTGGGAGTCAGATTTTCATTGATATGTTACTTTTTGCTAGCAGGGGAAAGGCAGTAGCAATATTGTCGTAGAATTAAGTTCTCTGGGCTCACACAAGAGTACACAAAAGTATGACAGAAATATCATGCTGTTAATTGTAAAAATTAAGCACTTTGAAAAAGATCACATATGAATTAGGCTTCTTCTGTTCTTGCTGATGAACATCAGAGCAAGACTTTTTAGTTGTAGGCTTTCCATACCGGTTTACAAATGGCTGTCTGTCTACTTTAAACATTAAGACAAGTCATTATTACATCAATAAAAAAATATATATATTTGGTTTCTATGTTAGAATGATTCCTTGTCCTGGTATCGAATTAATCCAGACTAAACTCTGATTTCCTGTTTATTCTTCCCACTACTTGTTAACACTTGCTGATATACTGATTGGATTAGGTATAACACACCATCTTTTTTCACACTACCCTGCTGCCTTGGTTTCAGTAGGTAGCCATTAATGATGATATAAATAAATCCTATATGTCACAATACGCATTTAACATTCTCTTTTAACGTTCTCTTTTCTTTTGTGCATTCTTTTGACTCCTACAACAGGAAATTCCACTACTCCACCTTGACTTTAAATAGGTATACATGTAAATAAGCAATCTTTATTTTTGTTTGTGAACATGAAATATAGAAAAATTTTGAGGAGAATTTTCAAAGTAATACTGCACTATTTCTTCTGATGCAGTTTTCATTTCTCCATAGATCCTTACCCTTATTATTATCTAACACCCTTTTACTGACCTTCACCACTACAGTACCTCGTATCCTAGCAGGAGTTCAGGCAGCCAAATTCAGCAGTTTGTGAAGTGCTTTGAAGATACCATCAGTCTTATGCTGTGATTCTTTTAAGGGTTAAATTTTGTTTTATGGAGAAAAGTTTATCCAGTTTGTTGGAACAAATATCCCAGGATGCTGTAACATGTGTCTTTGGGTACTAGATAAAGGAAAAAAAAAAAAGAAAAAAAAAAAGTGTCACTTGCTTTTCTTCCACAACCTGCATTTTCCTACTAATTTGTTAATCACAGAGCTTACCTGAGCTGATTTGTGTAATTCTTTGCAGCTGCAGTTAACAACAGCATTTGGTGTAAAATCAGAAGTCAACAGAAGGATATTCATGTCGGAACTGATTTCTTCTACCTTTCCTTTCTTTTTATTCTTTCCCCTAAATTCTATTGTGTGCAGCAGAAAAATGTAGAGAACTCTCACTCTTGGAAATTTAAATAGTTGAATGACCAACAGATAAGAATATTTCAAATTGGTTTTAGTTTCATAAACGTGTGTGCACTTGTTATGTTCATGTTGATAACACAAAAAATATTCAATAATTTGAGTCTTTTGAATCATCTCTGCATCTATCACTTTGGGAAGTTTGTGAAATCTGTTTTAGCTGAAAGTTGCTTGAAATTATATAACAATTTAACGGGTTCCTTTTCATCTTCCTTTTTGCTACCGTTGGGAAAAATTCTTTTGGTGAAAAATCAAAAGTACTGGGGTTGAAGTAGTTATTAGCCATTAACTAGCGAGCTTTATTCCAGGCAAATCATAAAGGAAAAGCTAAAGCAATGTTTGGAAAGGCATATTTTTTAACAAAGGGTCAATAATATTACTCATAATTTAGGGGAATATATTTCTGATGAATTCATAGTGCAGATGAAATGTGGTTTTCTGGATTGTCATCCAGTATCAACTATGCTATTCACTTGATCTCTTGCTCTTACAGCGATATTAGACAATCTAAGCTCTGTGTGCATGTAAATATGTACGTGAATTGGATGTGCACCCATAAACTTCGAATTTACTTATAAGGTCGTATAATTTTTCTTCAAGCACTCCTCTTGGAGACAATTTTATTCTTTCTTTGTCAATGTTTTTTAGACCATTGCAAATATCATACTACTTTCAAACTGAAATGTCCTGATAAACTAGAGTCCTTTGAGTAAATAGGACCTCTGCACAATTACTTTTTACCCAATTTTGAAATCCATTCTCTGTTTCATTAGAGCCATGTTCTGGGAACTGGTGACACTATATATGATAGCTACAGCTTCCTTTTGGCTACAGCTAAGAAAGAATAGTAGTAATATTGACAGTACATAATTGGAAAACATATGCAGTGATAGTTTGTTATGTTTATGACTGAACAGAAATTAAATTCTATTCATGGGTTTTTACATAGTCATTAAGTGGTCCTGAATCCCAACAGAATGTACTGCATAGGTTTTGGGTTTTTTTTTTATTCAGAATTCTTTAAGGCTTTGGAAAAATGTACCTCCATACTCTGCCTCAGTAGTATCAGATGCTAATCCAAGTGCTGCAGAGGGCAGACTGTATGCATTTGACACAGTTAGTTATTTATCTGTATTCAGCCTGTAGACGACATGGCATGATGCGTTTGTCTGAGTTTATAACTAACGAATTAGCCGTTTGTATTTCAAGGTGACTGTCTTCTTATGCCATTCAGGCTAGGACTCCCCAGTCAGGGTACAAGGCTGTTGGAGAATTGTATCTACATATCCCTATGTGAATACTATGTACAAAAATCGTGCTTTAAAATTAGGGTTCTTGAATAAGTAAAGGGCTAGGAAGATCTAAGGCTTTACACAAGGCAGATATGTTTATAAATGCAGATGTTTGTAGAATATAGTTGTGTATAAAACACGTACTTTAATCTTTTGGAATGACCTATTACAACCTTAAAATAAATTATTAGAAATATAAATTTTCTGTAATTAATTATTGTAATATCAGAAAGTTTAAAAGTGACATCAGTTTTTAGACAAAGTACGCTGGCCTTTTGAGAGAGGCATTGAATATATTTGCTAACAGTTGCTGTGCTAAATATTCAAATATTCTTCACATTAACACCTACAGTAATATATAATCGTGATTTAAATCTAATAGGTACTAATTTTGAAAATGTTAAAGAAAATCTGAAATCTTGCAGAAATATTTCTTCTCAAATGCCTAATACTTAGCTAGGAAAAAGATTAGGCAAAAGGTATTAACAAATGCTACATTATTAAGTAACAGACGTATTTGTGAAAAAGTTTTGGATGTGAAACCATACACTTCTCATCTTTTACCTGATGTGTGTAATGAAAGCCAAAGCATCCATCTTTCTGAAACCACTACTATGCAGTAATTTCTTGAGTACAATTCTTCTGCTAATATTTTTTGCTAAACATTATTTTTCTTGTTCTTTCATTCAATGGTCATCTCTTTTAATCATTTATTTTACATTTATTGTCTTCTGCCTCAGAGTTGAAAACCTGTTTGTACCCATATTTATAGATTCCAGACTCAGAGCCAGTTACCTTGGAAACTGTTTAAAGTGCATCTTCTTGACTATTTGTTCTATCAAATCAGTGAACTGCCTTCTTTCCTCTTTCATCTTTCACTGCACAAAGCTTGGTACTAGCAAGCAGTCATGCTCGGCTTATTTCTTACTAAAACTCTCTTTCTTAGCTACTCCGGATGACACCATGCAGCAGGTGCCTGCTCATTTTCAGATAATCATTAGATGTCTACCATATATACTTTTACGTTAAGAACAAATAAAGAATATCTAGACATTATTTTCTGCGAAAAACTACTGTTAGGTACTGTAAGCAGCAAAGTTACACAGGACTAAAAGGTGTACTAAGAGATTCTCTTCAGAGAGCAGCATTAGTTAGTGCTTCCCTTTCTCACTCAATATCCTTTACTGTGATATGGAAACCGCCAAAGTGAGTATCGTGAAGAAAATTATTTACTTAATAACTAATTATTTAGAGATTGACAGGATTAGAACAGTAAAAATAAAGTCATTTGACATTTCTCAAGAATCAGAATTCTAGTAACATGGACAGGTTATATGTTATATGAAGGTTATATGAAGGTTATCTTGTGTCCAGTTCTGGGCCCCTCAGTTCAAGAAGGACAGGGAACTGCTGGAGAGAGTTCAGTGCAGAGCAACTAGGATGATTAAGGGAGTGGAGCATCTCCCTTATGAGGAGCAACTGAGTGAGCTGGGTTTCTTTGGTTTGGAGAAGAGGACACTAAGGGGTGACCTTATTAGTGTTTATAAATATATAAAGGGGGAGTGTCAGGAGGACGGAGCCAGGCTCTTCTTGGTGGCAAATGTGATAGGACAAGGGGTAATGGAATCAAGTTGGAACACAAGAGGTTCCACTTAAATTTGAGAAGAAACTTCTTTACTGTGAGGGTGACAGAGCACTGGAACAGGCTGCCCAGGGAGGTTGTGGAGTCTCCTTCTCTGGAGACATTCAAAACCCACCTGGATGCCTTCCTGTGTAACATCATCTAGGTGTTCCTGCTCTGGCAGGGGGGATTGGACTAAATGATCTTCTGAGGTCCCTTCCAATCCCTAGCATACTGTGATATGTGATACTGTGATGTTCCCATAGGTTCTTATCTTCGTCTGCTCTCCAGTGAAAAAGCTCTATTGAAATTCTTAGCATTTTGATTCTGTCTTGATATCTCTTGGCTTTTCTGTCATATTAAACCTGTCTTGAAAATCCTGACAAAAAATAGTGGTGCTAAGATTTTACTCTGATAGTGGCAGGCAACTGAAAAGATATTTAGGAAAACAGTCAGGTAAGCAAAGAGAATTTCTTTTTTTGTTACAGTAAAGCTTAAGCTGAACGTGCAAGTGAGAGCTTCACCTGTGTGCCCTTTTATAACCAAATGAATTTTATGACCTTGTCTGAATATTTATACATTATTTATAAGCATTGACACAGGCACCTAAGCTTCATCAAGAACATGAGAATTGTTAAACTCTATGAGCTGTTGCACCTTTCTGAGTTTCAGAATCCCATGAAAATTAGAGTTCATGATGGCACAAAATGACGTGAATCTCATCTCACTTAGTGTAGATATCCAAAAGCTCTGCAGCTGATTAAAGCCAGGTATTCATGTTCCTTTTACAACTAATGAAGAGAAAGGAACATTAGAAGGGACTGAAGACACAAAGGGTAAAAAGTTCAGTGCTAAAGACAGGGAGATTTAATTACCTTCATGGATGTGGTTCCTGTCTTTCCAAACTGGGTTTAATTTAGATGCCTGACTTTGAAACACCTAACACGAGGTGAGATGAATCTAGTCCTTTTGTCTGAAACCTAGGTATTAAAAGAGAAATGAGGTTTTAGCATTGCAGATCGTTTTGTCAAGCAATGCCAATTGTTGGAAGAGCAACAATTTAGACAAACTTTGTCAGAAGGAGTAGTCATGTCCAGGAACACCAGGAGTGTAAATGGACAAAAAGAAGGTGATTTAGTAGATTGGATATAGCAGAGGCTGCATATTTCTGAGAATCCTTGAATGTAAGTCCTGATATTGTGTAGGTTCACAAAGACTGTGTCTTTTGTTTCTCATTGATTTTTATGTTTGACCATTGTTTGCACTCCATTTCAAACTAGCCAGGCTTGAGTTCTGTTAAGGATCTCTGACTGAGATGTTAGTTTTTGATACTCTCCCATTTAAAAATAATATTGTCCTCCACATACAGAGGATATATATCTCACAGATATAGAATATTTTCTTTTTTAAATATTGGTATAATTTTATATAATTTTAAATAATTTTATATAATGAAACTTTATATAATGAATTACTATATAATTTTGAAATAATTTATAGTTTATTAAATTTTATATAATGAATTACTAATTTTATATAATGAATGCGATATATACAAAATTAATGTTTGGAATAAATAACGTGTTGGTCTTCCATTTGTTTAAAATGGTAATTTTAAAGGTTCAAATTCCCCAAAAATGTCTGAAATTTTAATTTTGTCTGAGAAAAATGAAGGTTCTAAGACTTTAATAAAAAGTCTAAATTAAATTATTTAGACAAAAATGTTAAGAGAACAATAGCTTTTTTGTAAATTTCTGAGTGATTATTATTATCAGGAGAACTAAATAAAAGTGAATTATAGCTTGCAGTATATTTAAGCAACATTTTTAAAAAATTAAGATGTTTTCAGTGAGCTGGTCCATTTACGTCCATTGATGAGTGTAATTTGCTAGCTTTCTTATGTTTTCCTCAACATTGCATATTTGTATCAATGCTTGATTAAAAAAAAAAAAAAAAAAAAAAAAAGCGCAGACTAATTTATAACCTGTAAATTGATCCAGGACCGCTGTGGAGACAGTAAGAAATAGGTTAATCATTGTCTTCAAGGATGTCAAAAGGTTGATCCCAATGAGAAGTAAATTTATGCATGAGCTCTCATTAGTCCTTTCTCCATCATTTGATCCTTTAAGTAAATAGGTTACCCTGTAATTCGGAAGCAAAGGTACTGCACTGCGACAATGGTATTTGGTATTGCTTAGATAAAGCCTGTTTAAAGGAGGAGAAAATAAGATTGCCATAAGCCTCTTGTCAGCTTCCAGTCTGAAGTAAAGTCATACATATCAAAAAAGACTCAAATAAAAAAAAAAAAGTGGAAAAATAAGCTTGTCAAAGCAAACACTTAACAGATCCCTAGGAATTAATCATACTATATGTGAATGAGAGTCAAAACAGTTGAGGGGAACAAGGAGTGTTTTGGTGCAGGCAAATGAAATAAACCCAAAAACTAAGCTAGTGATTTAAAACAGATTGAAATTTTTAAAGCAAGACATAAAGGTCACACAGATTCAGATAGCTAAGGCCCAGTGGGCAAGTTTCAATGAATCTCTGTAAAGCTTTTTAAAGCAAACATTCAAAACTGGATTTTTTTTTTTTTTTCTAATTGATAGGAAGGGAGCTAAGGAAAATTCTCAGGAAAGATCAAACAGAATTATGAAAATTTGGTTTTGATCAGAGAAATTGAACATCCTAAAACTGGTTTTAGTAACTTTTCTACAGAAGAAAAAGAGTTTTTCAATTATTAACTTTTACTCATGTATTGGGGGTTGCTGTGCTACTGTTTTGTCTTCTCAAAATGTTAGCAATCTAACAGCGGAGAAGATAGAATTAAAATAGGAAGGAATAGAATCTCAAACCAAGTCATTATACAGATGCTATTCATGATGAACATGAATATACTCTTCTCAGAGACCTTCAATAAATTGGTACTCTCTTCAAAGGTTCGGTGCAACTTTGTCAGATAAACATAAAGCAGAGTCAAATTACAAGAATACAAATACACATTAATAAAATTATAGTACTTGTGTCTGTTTGAGAAATGACAATGAAAGCATAGAGTTAATGCACACTACTGAAGCTAACTATTGCTAAGATGAAAGAATAATAGTTGATTAGGGTTTTATGCCTAAAATTAAAAGATGTTTATGGAGGCATGCATCTTAAAGTAGGTTATTTTTCTTTATTAATTTTATTGCAGACCTATCTGTAGCCATTTATTGTAAAATGAACTAGTGGTGTATCTGTCCAAATGCTGACCCAGGACCTCATTAGAAAAACCTATTATGTTAATCAGCAATATTTTAAGCAACCTTGGCAAATTACCAATATTCAAAGTAAGAAAGAAACTATTCCCTTACTTTCCCCAAAAGCTTCCTCCACTTTGTCATGTTGGAAGCTGTTTGTCCTGTCAGAGCTTCGGTTGCTTTTGTTCTGGGCACATGCAGAGAAATCAGGTTTGCAGTGTTGCTACAACGCATATCCCGACACAATGGCTTTAAAACTCGTAGGTGATCTCTGCAATTCTATCTGTGAGTAGTGAAGAGTCACCTGAAAAAATACAACCACAAAAACATTGATAGTGACATCAGTAACGTGCCAAAATACAATCACAAGCACTATCAGTGCTACTCTTTATTTTTGTTAAACTACACGGAAACTAGAGAAGTGGTATAGTATAAAATGCAGAGTAAATTATATTAGGATAGTGGTCTTTTACTTAATTTTTATTGTCATTTTTTTTCAGTCTTATGTGATACATATGAAAACCAGAATGGGAAATCAGTCATAAGTAATGATATTAACTTTTAGTATAGCAATTTACTATATAATTAATTATTCATTGAAGGTTTCTAAAATAGTTCTTAAAAAATTTCCCTAAATTTTCGTAGAACAGAATTTTCTGACGTGTCACAAATAGTTTAATTAAAACGATAAAATAGAGAATGAGCTCAAAACACTATAGTCCCAGATATTATTTCAAACTGCTCAGTGGAATAATTTGGTAGCACCCAGGAAAGCTCGACTTGTTTTGGTAAGAAGGTCAGCAAAGATATTAATATAAATTTAGTTAAATTTATCTTAACAGATGCTCAAACTTTATCAGAAATTGTGTTTCTCATTAACTTTTTACTGGATGCATACCAGATTTACTTCTTGATGTCCAATTGATCAACTTACCTACAGTTTGACAGGGAAAAATCAGAATCTGCAATATGATGCACAACTACACCCAGTAGTTCCATGGAGGAAATATTTAGAATCGTTAGGAAATCTGATCATGCCCTACAGTCATTAATATAAGAAATTTTCTTGGAGTTATGATATCACATACCATCCCATACAATGTTTCTGTAATGGCACATAGAGTTCTACTAGAGCATGTCAGTATAGAGTATCAAATATGTGTTCATTCTCTTTACTGTATTTCAGAACTCAGATGTCACATGCCACAGAACTCAGATGTCACATGCCACAGAGTAATTATTTCAAGCCATGTGTGAAACATTTTATTGCTGATATAAATTTCTGTGCATCCCCCCAAAACTTAAATAATAAAGTGTAATTGCTTTCACCATATGTAACTACAAATATGTAAATGAAAATTAATATTTTGGTTAATAATAAAAGTTTTTCACTGTGGGAATTACTAGGAATTTCTAATTAAAAGCTTAAAACATATTAAAACATCTCTGGAGCTCACATGGTGTGATCTTACTGAGTAGCATAGAAAAAAATTTGTCTCATCAAGAATTCTCTGTAAAAAATCTTTTTTTTTTTTTTTTTTTCAAAATAGAAGTTTTCCATAGTTAAGTTTTTGGTTTTATTATTGTCTTCAAGCAAAATTAATATGATTTTTTTCCCCTGCCATTCTGTCTATACATTTCTATGTACTTGATTTCACTGTTTCGTACTCAGCTTTTCATTATAATTCAGTGTATCTGCAATTGCTGAAATACCTGTAAAAGAGAAATCAGATTTTTTGTTTATCTCAATTACTTAATAGTTGTTGAAGAACTTTCAACTTTTGAGGAAATTAAGACAAGTACTTATCACTTGTATCCTTCTCTTCTTCTTCTCTAATCTGTAAAATATTTGTGTAAATAATACGCATCAGGGGTAGTATACTAGCTTTGTAAAGGAAGTTTGACCTGTAGAGGTTTGAGCTGTGTATTACTGAGAGACTTAAATAATCTCTGAATTCACTCTCTTTAGCTTACTGTGAAAGTTTCACATTATTTCTCAATTGAGATGTGTACCTGCCATATTTCCTCATGTGGGGGGGGGGGGGGGGGGGGGAAAGTAAGGATTGAGGGAAAGTCATGTCAGCCTAACTTATTTCCTTGTTCTGACTGATACAGCTCAATGGTAGTATCATTTTAACTATAATTTCTGGAATTGAAGATGATGTTTAATAAGACCACAGTTGGACTTTTATTATCATAAATGCACACAGAAAATTGTGAAAATGGGAAGAAATAAAAGGTTATAGTACTTTTCACTTTGATCTTTCTAAAAATTTAGTGCAACTAACAGTAATAGAATATCCATAATTTTCTGTCTGCAATGCTTAGATCATACCATATGACAGACACTTCCCACTGCAGATCTGATACACTACTTCACTCTTATCACAGAAGTATCTATTTCTACAGCTAATGTCAAATGTGGTAAAACTAAAATTGCTTTTGCAATTTAAAGTTCAATTTAACCTATTTCTAAAGAAAGTATGGTAGCCAAGGTTCTACTGAAACTGCAAACTGTATGTTTTCCTAGGTAGATTTCAAACAGCACAAGTTTCTGCAGTTGATACAGGGTAGTGGAAACAGAGTGCATGAATTTTTCATTGATTTTGCTTTTGCTTTTCCTCTGAAAAAAAAAAAAGGAATTTTAAACTGGTGATGAACTTTCATTTTTCTCTCTTTGAAAATTGCCAGTTACTTTATTCCTGCTAATATTGTGCACATCTGTCTGACAAAACTGGAATACACCAACCAGCTAATAGTGCTAGAAAGAGAATCCTTTCCCCTCTGTTCTGCTCCACTTGATAAATAAAGCAGAGCCTTTGAAGAACTTCCTTAGTCTTCACAGCACAGCATGTTAGGAGTGGGAAGGGACCTCAAAAGACCATCTATCCTGCCAAATCCCCCTGCCAAAGCAGGATCACTTAGAGTAGGTCACACAGGAACATGTCAAGGTGGGTTTTGAATGTCTCCAGAGAAGGAGACTAAACAACATCTGTGGGCAGCTTGTTCCAGTGCTCTGTCACCCTCACAGTGAAAAAGTTCTTCCTAATGTTTCTGTGCAACCTCCTATACTCCAGCTTACACCCGTTGCCCTTTGTCTTGTCATTAGACATCCCTGAGAAGAGCCTGGCTCCGTCCTCCTGACACTCACCCTTTACATATTTAGAAACGTTAATGAGATTGCCCTTCAGTCTCCTCCAAGCTAAAGAGACCCAGCTCCTTCAGCCCTTCCTCGTAAGGGAGATGTTCCACTCCCTTCATCATCTTTGTGGCTTTGTACTGGCCTTCTTGGCCACGAGGGCACAGTGCTGGCTCATGGTCATCCTGCTGTCCACCAGGACCCCTGGGTCCCTTTCCCCTACACTGCTCTCCAACAAATCAGTCCCCAACCTATACTGGTACTTGGGGCTTTTCTTTTCCAGATGCAAAACTCTGCACTTGCCCTTGTATTTCATAAAACTTCTCCCCGCCCAGCTCTCCAGCCTGTTTTCAGAAGCTATACTATATCCCTTTCTCTTTTACACTACATTATGAGCCGTATTTACACTGCCTGTACTCACCTATTACAGATATCTAAGTTGTAATATGCAACATATGAATTGTATTTTACTCTAACTTCTGACATGTTATATGATTTTGTCAGTACTGCAAATTTCCCCATCAGCTTCTGGAAAGTTGGGTAAGGATTCTATGTATCAGTGCTTAAAAATACAACTACATCTTACAGCTCAATCTTATTAGCTTTATTGCTCCTGTTTTCTATACAGATCACTAATCAAACACCCCTAAATTCAATTACGCAAGTAGATGAATTCTTTATGATGTATTCTTCCGCAATCAGTTTGGCTGAAATGTTCCTCATTTTTTTTTTACTCTAGCCTTTTATCCCAGAAGTTTTAGGTTTTTTTAACCTCTCAATTGTCGGAGAAAAGCAGCTCTTTAAGTGTTATGTTGCTTATCTTCTCGAGTATGTTATGTAGATTACAGGTGTTTCAAGATAAAACTGCCAGAATTATTTCAAGACCTGGCAGATTTGCTAACAAACAAACAGTTCTGATCAGTATCCTATCACTCCTCTGTACCTTTGATATGAACCACATATGGCATCAATCCTGTTTGCCTGAATTAACTCCAATTTTATAGTGACCAAGGTCAGGCAAGTACAGAGAAAGACTCAGCTGTTCTTAGCTAGCACATATGGTCCAATGTTGTTGGTAATTTACTCACTATAATAAAAATGTACTGAATGCTAAATCCAAATCCCGCTGCAGAACACCTCAGTGGTAGCTAGTCTATGGCTATCAAATATTTTACATAAGCTATTTTGTAAAGAAATACTTGAAATTATTGCCTATTTTTGAGGTTCAGTTTTGTTAGGTCTAACAACAGAGCTGATGGGGCAATTTATTGAGGGGAAATATGAATGCTATGAATTTGATTTCTAACGCTGCCTGATGAGTTTCTTTCAAAAGAAAAGACAGCAACAGAGTGTTTTGGGCATAGTGCATATTAATTTTGCTTTGAACATTGCACAAACATCTTCCATGCCTGGGTCGATGCTGTGAGAATGCAATTGTTAAAATCATGGTATTGTGACAAATTCGTCTATCAGAGGTAAATATTTAAAGTAGTGTTTGTTAATTTCATGCTCAGTTCCAATGACGAAGCTGTGCATTTGCTGCTTTTAGGAAAGGAGATTGCTTCCAGAGACAGTGCAAAACAAAGTGTGGCATTTTGTACTGCAACATCTATCTGAGAATGGGCAAAGAGAACAGAAGTGGATTTATTTTTACAGAATCTGCAGAATAGAGGATCTGCTTTAAAACTAAATTAAATTTGCTTTGGTATCTTATTCCTGCTTATAAAGGAAGAAACCTACAGAGTGTGAGAAATATCACACTTGTCATCTTCCGCAATATTTTACACAAAGAACCGTTGTGATGTTAGTTATAATTCAGTAGAGGACTATAAATCATACTGGTGTAAAAGGCAAGGAAATTTTCTGAAATCCATTAATGACTTTGGAGCTGTAAAATCCTTACTTATTTCCAGGTCAAAGCTGATAGTGAAAACTTATTTCAGTGGCATGAGGCTTTGGGAGTTTTTTAACCATAAATTACTTTAAATATTTAACATTTGTTCAAAATCTTGGGGTTTTAGAACAAAAAAGTCAGCACAATCAGGGCAAGAGTAAAAATATCTTTCTCTGAGCACTGCATTTTTCATTCTTTGTAGCTCTATTCTTGCCAGAAACACCTTTCCTACCTTTTTTCATTTGTGCTCTATGGACCATGAAAACTACCGTTACAGAGGAGAGAACACTGTATGCATTAGTTTTATTGTTTTTACGCTGACACAACAAAATCTAAGTCAGCTGGTTCACTTATGGGTTTTCAGGCCTCAGCAGTTCTGAAAAAAAATAGAGAAAAATGGGGGGGGGGGGGGGGGGGGGGGGGGGCGGGGAGGAAGAAAAGAAATGCCCAGAGGTCAGAGTCGATGAGATCAGTCTGATAGAGAGGAGAGTGTCTTTTTCAATTTTCTTTAATGACTGAGAGAAAGCCTGCCTCGTAGTTCTAGGAGACAATGAAGTAAATACAGTACTACAGAGATCATTTTTATAACTAGGTGCTAATCTGGTCAGAAAATCAGATGATGCTCAGAAGTTCACATGAATTAACAGTCTGTCCATTGCCTACAGAAGACAACTAAGCTGATTTAAGTCCAGTCTGCTGTCCAGCGCGGATGGAGGAACCTATAATATTTTCAGTACACTTAAGATGCTAGCGATTATCATGGTGCTATGAAAAACTATGCATTAGCTTATAGCAATGGTTCACAAATGTGCACTACACATATGTGAATGAAGAGTTTGCAATGTCTATGGCATCACATTATATTATGGAGACATCAGGTGCAGATATGCAATTAAGAGCAATTGCATTTTACATATATGTGATCAGCTATGTCAAAATCAGTAAATATACTGCTGCTCCTGCCACAAAACCAGCACTTTTTGAGTACAAAATTAGCTAAGACTTGCCAAAAATTAGAAATTATTTCAGTAATCAAAACAAATTTCAATGTATTATTTAAAATAAAATATCTGGAAACAGGACATGTAATGATACTGTACAAAGCTACAAAATATTAAGATATGTTGTCTTCCATTCTTATTTCTGTAGGTGATCCTGATATTTGTCGTTATTTGCATATATTCTTGTTTAGCTCATAAGTCGCAGTAATAGATCATTGTTGCCCACTTCACAAATATTGAGCAGTTTGGCAAAAATAGTACCTGTTCCAAAGAATTCAGATTCACACTAAGAACTGAGATATACGAATTGGCATACACATATATAATTTACAGGAAAAAAAGAAAGGACACGAAATGCACAAAGGAACAGGAATATCATTGATCGTTAATAGATATTTGGACAGTAGCAGTGAACCTTTACAGTCATCCATTGGTGTCAGTTCAGGAAAAAGAACAGTCTATTTATGCTTGTTTACTATTTATTTTCATTTATGCAAGTATTTAAATTTAGATAGCCTTATCTTTCAATTTCCCTATATTTAAAATCCTCGAGGACAATTACAAAATTCCTAAAACTTTTTTTAGCTTAGGCTGTTGGTTTTTTCTTTCAGCTTTGACTTTTAAGCTTGTCATACTGTGATTTGAAATGTATTCAATTAATTAACTTTGTTTATCTCTCTATTAATGGTACTAATCCTCTGTGGCCTAAAATACTGATGACATATCCCAAATGTCTTAGAACAGCTATGAGCTGTAAGAGGATCGTCTATAACACTTACTTCACCTAAATTTGACATCTAGCCGCCTTCTGTTTAGAAAGAAAACCAAAACAACTTGAGATACATTAATGCTTTTGCAGTTATTAAGAACATCAGAAATTTAGCATATTTCACAGCTATGTAGATTTAGGGTATATGTCAAAACAAAATGTCAAACTTATAACAATAAAGAAGGAATTAATATATATATTATATGACTACTTCAGCTTAGATTTCCATATTAGTCTTCAGGATTTTGAAGGAGTCAATATATGAAACAATTGGGATGAATCTACTTGAATTTCAATGGACTGAGTGAAAGATAAAAAAACAGGAAAACAGTTTTCTCTGAATAATGATGGATTTGCCTTTGGCTTGATCTGTAAACTACATAAGTTCACAATGTTTTGGGGTTTGTTTATTTCTTTTGCATTTGGGTTTGTTTGTGTTTGGTTTTGTGTTTTTTTTTCTAAACAAGAAATGAGCTGTCATGTTTTGTTTTGCTTTTTTTTTTTTCTTAAAATTACTCAACGTCAAAATTTGAAGAGTCTCCAGAAGCATTTATCACTCTATGTAACTTCCTGCTAAGAATCATAAAAATCAATGAAAGCTCAGAGTTGGAAAGGACCTCTCCTTTCCTGTTATTAAAGGAGATCTGCTTTCCTAACTCAAAGAAAGGCCTTAGATTAGGTTATTTGCAGTGGTGGTAAACTGTCCCAAATATTTCCAGTGAGATGATTCCACTGCTTCTCTGGGCTACCTGTTCCAATGCTTAGTTATTCTCATGGTAAAGTTTTTTTTTTTTCTTTTATCGACACAGAATTTTCCTTCAGCAGCTTAGGCCCTTGCTTCTTATGCTGTTGACATGCATCCTAAGAGACTAACTTCAACTTCTTTCTAGCTTTCTCTTTAAGTAATGGGAGAATGTGATTAGATTTTGTGTAAGCCTTCCATTCTGGTTTGAACAAATCCATTTCTGTCCTTCTGTCTTTGTAAGTTAAGATCTGCAGCCCTCTGATCACCTTGGTAGACACTCTCCAATTTTAACATCTCTCTTGAGCTTGGAGGACCAATACTGGACAGTGTTCCTGGTGTGCCAAATATTGTGGAATAACAACATCTCCTTGTTCTTTTGGCTGTAGTCTTGTTGATACAGCCAGCAGTTTGCTTTCCTGCTGCAAGGATGGACTGCTTACTTATATTCACCTTGCTCTCCTCTTGGAACTGTAAGTCATTTTCAGCAAAGATATGTTCCTACTAGTCAATATAGATGCTTGCATTTACTTTCTTTCAGAGTGGACTTTTGTTGACCTAACTTTCTTCCAGTGTATCTACTTCTTCTCCCTGTTCTCCTCATCCACAAACTTGGTGAAGGTGCTTTCAATACCATTTTCTAAACTCTTTATAAAGATCTGCAACAGTATCAGGTCTTGGACTGATCTCTGAGGCACTCCACTCATGACAGATGCCAATCTGTCCTTCAGCTACTAACTGCTAACTCTCAGCCAGTTCTCTACCATATCCTACTAGCTTCTTGTCAAGAATGTTGTGAGAGAACACCCTGAGCACCTTGCTAAGGCTCATATGTCATTCTTTTTCTCAGTGCAAACACATAAGTGGTAAGCTTGTGGAAGTAATTCAGATCCAGCATTTCACAGTCTATGTATTACAGATGGTCAGAATAAATGCTCATATTTGTTTCTTTGGCCTTAAAATATCTGTGAATTAAGCAGCTTAGTGGCCTGTGTCCACTAAGAATCAGTGTTCAGGAAAACAAAAGTCACATAGGTGTTACAGACAGTGTCATCAATGGAAAATAGTGTAGCAAGATTGAGAGTCTGTGGTGTTTTGGTTTTTTTTTTTGCGTAAAGATTATCATGGTTTAATTCTTATGTGCTGCAGTGTGCTTTCGTAAAATATGTGAGAACTGGGCTTCTGATTTTTTTTTTTTCTCTAAATTTGGTCTTAATTGCCTTTAATCTTTCCCACAGCCTCCTTGAGTTTCAATATTGTATGGGTGACAGCAAAGCTGAGGCATTGTCTGTGACGCTTGAAGGCTTTTAGAAGCCAAGAAAGAAGTTGGATACTATCATTAAAATAAAAATCTCCATTAATGGATCTGCAACTTTTCCTTTGTAGAAAAATGTCAGAAATTACCTGACAGATTTTTGCTGTGCATTTATCCAGTCTTCTCTTGTATCATGAGGTCTACTTTCCTGTCATTTGATCCTTGTTTGTTCTGGCAGTCATTCAACATCGTGACATTTTTCTAACATTGTGTTCCAGAGTCTCAATGCTTAGGTATTTGTCTTTCATAGCCCCTGTTTCAGGACAGAGCAGTAACACATTACTAATGATGATTCCTTCTGTATCCAGCCTCACATTTGTATGTAGCATTAGGCTCACTTAGAACCTTTTCTCTACTTCTTTCTGTGATCCTTGACATGCACAGTTATCTTCCAACGATCTTTAATTTATGAATGCTGAGTATGTCACTGACAGTATCCTCTGAATGTCATTGTGAGAGCTACCATTTTATGCACCACATAGATGACTTGCTTCGTTTGCTTAGTCATTTAATTTCCATCTTTCTTTTTAGTTAGTTTCTCTATTTTAGTATTTTTTTATTATTCCAGTGAAATTCAAATATTGCAAAGCATAGGCGGCTTTCTTACTACTCTGCATTGTCTCCAACATTACTGAGGGAACACAGGCATGATAAATCATGTCACCACAAGTTATCTTATACAGACATCATTTCTGGTTGATTTCAAGTTACATTGGATTTCCAGACAGTGATTTCCAGTTAGATGAAACAGTATGGTGAGCTAACCCAGATAAAATAATACACTTCACTGATGGAGTATATAAGTTGATTAACCAAGTTGATTTGTACGTAGTGGAAGAAGATGGAAACATAATGTAAATTGTAGCATCTGCTTCTATCGGTATGAATGATGCAGTCATAAGTACAAGAAGCAATATGTACATATTGGGGTGTCATTCTCTTTAGTTCAATGTCGAATTGGCTGCTGATTCTTTTTATTGTTCTGGCTACTTTATTTTAGTCACGTGATTCTGCTGAGTGGTTTGCCAAACACAGGAAAGTCCTTGGTGACTCTGTTTGCCTTAGTCAAACATTATATTTTAATTTTTAGATAAAGCATTCTCTGTTGCGCATAAAATGAATCACATAACCTGTAATACATGGGGTTTTTTTATAAGAATTTATAAATGCTAGTTAGAATTTAGTGTTTGCAAGTAGATAGGCCGTTTTCCTCAGAATTATTTCAGTTCTGATTTTAAGTGTTTAAGGGTGGAAGAAAGCAGTGCAAAAGACCCTGGAATTTTTTAACACAGAAATACAGAAATGTGCATATATTACAGTTCATTCTTTCTTAATTTTCTATTATAGATCGTTTAGCTTTTTATTTTATCGTTTTCGCCAACATGCATCAGCAATGTGTATCTAACAGTTTACTAAAATTCTTGTATCTTATAATCTTTTATATTGCTTGGGTTACTTATAGTGTGTGTGTATATATATATACACACTTATATAAAATGTTTGTTTTGTGTACTAGAGTAAAGATTGTATGTCAAAAATATTTTTCAAATATTAAGGAATGTTCATTTTCCATCTTTTCAGTATTACCTAGTAATATAGAGCTGATGTGCATTGCTTGATTTTTTTTTATATACCACAGAGTAATATTAAATGCTTGCAAGAATTAACTGATTTTCAAAACAAACCCTATGAAGAGAGACCATATCTGTTTGGTCTTCTCTATTCCATGTGTTCACAGTATATTCTGCAGAAAAATGGTTTCTCTTTTCTTTGTTTCTAAAATCCTTTGCAGTCAAACACAGACTATGTTCAATACAGTAACAATGAATTCATGCAGAATCCTAAAAGTCTTCAGCTTTGTTAGCATTGACACTAGAGTTCAAATGCTTGATTTACTAAGTCCCCAGGCAGAGTGAAATAACTGTTGGATTGTATCTCAACAGGGGGACAAAGTCATCTTTTTTTTTCCTAAATAAATGTTCTTTTTATTCCACATACAATGCTAATTCTCCTCTGGGGCAGAATTTATGGCTGCCAGTCAGCTGAACTTCAGAAAGGTTTGTAGTGTCAATCTTTGTTTAGTATCTCCACCAGAGCTGACGGCAGAGTTATGTTTAAAACTGACATTAAAAGATGAAGGACTCCTTAAAAAGTCTGATTATACTGGTTTTTATGCTATATTTCTACATTTTATTTACTAGGCCAGATTTAACATTACCAAACCTTCTCTAGTGCATCTTGAGTTTGAAACATTATTGAACAGATAGGGCAAATGTAATATAAAATGTTCAGTACTTCTACCACCTTCAGTTTATCTAGTGGTTGTGGTCTCTTATGCACTGTGTTTTACAGAGATGAGTGAAAGCAATACTTGTTTTTAAATAAGCTCAGGTGAAATAATGGAAGCAACTCCTCTATAGTTGCACAGCATCACTTTGTGCCAGATTACTCTCTTCCTATCATGAAAGTTCTTTGCATTCTGGGAATGTTGAAGTGGAAAACATACATTTATTTGTAAAACTTTTAGTAGTCAATTTCTGAATGGCAAGCTAGTATTAGTGTGACCAGAGTGTGACACTATTTCTTTCAAGTATGTTTACAATATACCATGGATAAAATGTTTGCCCCCCTTTCCCCACAATTGTTTTCTTCATAAGTGCTTTGATTATGTTGCCACACTGCATTTTATCCTACATAGAAACATATAAACAATAAAAAAACAGATAACAGATATTGTGCATTTTCTTGAGAATCTGTCCAGCTGTTTTGTTTTACGCAGATGTGTTGAGACATACAGATGAGGTCAAAGGTACAGACAGCATTAGAAGAATGCATTGGTAAAACCTGACAGGTTGTAAAATATGATGAGTGCAATGTGCAAACTGAGAATTTCTTTTTACTCTTATGAGCGTGTTATTCATATTGCATCTAATATTTGTCTTTCAGAAATCCAAAATCTCCACTTATGACAAGATGTGGGCCTTCATGAGCAGCAGGAGGCAGTCAGTACTTGTCAAAAGTAATGAAGAAGGTATCCAGCGTGTGCTTACCTCTGATTATGCATTTTTAATGGAGTCGACAACCATTGAGTTTGTCACACAGCGGAACTGTAACCTAACACAGATTGGAGGCCTGATAGACTCAAAAGGTTACGGCGTTGGAACTCCCATGGGTAGGTGATACGTCAAGAATTTGTTCTCTGTTCATTAATCTTAGTTGCTGCAGTAGCTTAGAAAATCTCCAATAAACTGTTGCTTTCTCTAGACTGCTAACATTTTTCCTCATTCTCTTTCTCCCACCTGAGGAAAATATCGCATATTTTATCAGAGTTTATGGATTTTATTGAATTTTCTAAGCAGAAAAAAGTTACTTCATAGAAGATTGGACATTTTCATATGATACATTTCTCTTACATGGTGCCTTCAATATGTTCAACAACAATGAGCACTTTTCACAGCACTTAGAAAACTAAATTATATTAAACAAAATGTTTTTAAAATGTTGATCTGTCTCTTTAGAGAGTGAGATGCTAGTAGTATAAGGCTTGGGCTAGCAAGTGATGATAATACTTCTATGCTAAGACGGTTAATCACTGAGAATCTTAGGAGGAAGGATTCCATAACATGCCATCTATAATCCACCACTGAGTTGACCTTGTGGAATATGGTTTTGACGAGCAATTCCAATCCTGTAAATATTTTCCAGGTCAGATGTTCTTGACTAGGTACAAAACTTTAGTTGCAAGATTACAAGCCAACTGCAGATGTTAATTTGGCTGCTAGAATCCGGAGGATGGGACTCTGCAAACACTGGAGTGCTGAGTTCACACTGACTGCAGCAATTTTTGAAGGACATGAGCTGAGGATCTGGCTTTACTTTTCAGAATAGATGGGAATAGAAAATGATGTTACATAAAGACTCTGTCAGTACTGCACAATGATCCTACTCAATATCGTAAGATCATTCTGCTGACTTCTTTGCAAGGCCAATATTTACTTTAGCTTTATTTTTTTAAGAAGAATTTAGTATTTTGTGATTGATGTATGTTTTATGATTTTTTCAAATAGGTCTTACATTTGGTACTGATCTGTGTTAATAGTATACACTAAACCATTGTATAGGGAACGTTGTGTCCAATATTTTAAACAAGCACATGTTAAAGAATATCTTGGATAAGGCATTATCTTCTACTATCAAACATAGGTTTCTCTCTATGTTGTAGATATTTACTGCAACTTTAATAACAACGTTATAATTTTCATTATTTCAGTAATTTTCTATGAAATGAACATCTCATGCAGAAATTATGATTCTGTTCATTCTGTCTTTCAGCAGCTAGTTGTTAGGATTCTAGTTTTAAGCCATATACCCATTTTTCCACCTTGTTCCATTGTGGCATCTCATATTGCTGAATGACTTCTGTAGACATGTAAGTGCCAGAAGAGACTGGATTTCAGTCCTGCTGCTCTTTTTGACATCTTGTGTTTTCTGACACATTAACATTTTGTTATTTTGAGAGTGAAAACTACCTTACCCTTAGGTTTAGTATGGAAAAAATGAAATCTTAATGATAGTTGAAAATCCTTTAATAAACTGAATAGAAACTTGTGAAGCATCTAAAGCATTGCCCAGAAATTAACTGCTCATGCAAGTGCCAAAGTGATGGGAATCAGAGAGAACATGCTATTTGAAGAATAATTTTGATTATGTGTACATCAGAATAGAAGCATAAAAAACAGAGAGGAAATGATTAAATACAATGATAAAGCCAGAAAAAAGACTCCTAACTTTTAGAAGAAAAAGTATTGAATGTAAAGAGGCAAGAAAGTAAATAAGTAAACTCTTGGTTTTTGTCACCTACCTTATTTCAGGAGAACAGGAACAATGCATACACTGTTTCTTACTAACTTTAATCATATCAGAGACATTATTCAGCTCTTATTGATCTGCAGGATTCCAAGTAATAACAAATTATCTGTGTTAAGAGAAAAAAATAGTGGTACACAATGGGATCTGTGAGCTGACAGGTGTCTAGAATGAAAATGAAACAGAAAGAGGACATACCTGTAGAAATCGGAGATCACTGAAGGAATAAAACAAGAGTTGAAACAGTGTCAAACTTAACAAAAGAAGTTGAAGTAAGATCTGTAAAAAAGATGATACCTTCATAAAAGGATGAAGGAAAGGCTGTGGATGTTATCTACCTTGACTTCAGTAAGGCATTCAACAGTGTCGCCCACAGCATTCTCCTAGAGAAATTGACTGCTCTTGGCTTGGATGGACATACTCTTTGGTTGGATGGCCGAGTCCAGAGAGCTGTGGTCAATGGAGCTAAATACAGTTGGCGACCGGTCACAAGGGGTGTCCCCCAGGGCCCAGTACTGGAGCGACTCCTGTTTGACATTTTTATCAATGATTTGAACAAGGAAATGGAGTGCACCCTTAGTGAGTTTGCAGATGACACCAAGCTGGGTGGAAGTGTCAATCTGCTTGAGAGTAGGAAGGCTTTACAGAAAAATCTAGACAGGCTGTATCACTGGGCCAAGACCAACTCAATGAGTTTCAATAAGACCAAATACCAGGTCCTGCACTTCGGCCACAACAAGCTCCAGCAGCGCTACAGGCTTGGGGAGGAGTACCTGGAGCGCTGCCAGGCAGAGAGGGACCTGGGGGTGTTGATGGACAGCCGGCTGAACATGAGCCAGCAGTGTGCCCAGGTGGCCAAGAAGGCCCATGGCATCCTGGTCTGTATCAGGAATGGTGTTGTCAGCAGGAGCAGGGAGGTGATCATGCCCCTCTACTCAGCTTTGGTGAGGCCACATCCAGAGTACTGCATCCAGTTTCGGGCCCCTCACTCCAAGAGGGACATTGAGGTGCTGGAGAGGATACAGAGGTGGGCTACCAAGCTGTTAAAGGATTTGGAATATATGTCCTATGAAGAATGGCTGAGCGATCTGGGGCTGTTTAGCCTGGAGAAGAGGAGGTTGAGGGGAGACCTTGGTGCTCTCTACAACTACTTGAAAGGAGGTTGTAGCGAGGCAGAGGTTGGTCTGTTCTTCCTTGTGGTGAGTGATAGGACAAGGGGAAATGGCCTTAAGTTGTGCCAGGGGAGGTTCAGGTTGGATATTAGAAAGAATTTTGTTGCTGAGAGGGTTGTCAGACGTTGGAACAGTCTGCCCAGGGAGGTGGTTGAGTCATCATCCTTGGAGGTGTTTAAGAGAAGGGTAGATGTTGCCTTGAAGGACATGGTTTAGTGGTGTTGATAGGGCTAGGTTGGACTCAGTGTTCTTGAAGGTCTCTTCCAGCTGAAACTGTTTTAATGATTCTATGATAAGGAAATATAACAGAACCTAAAATAAGATATAAGGTAATATTTTCACAAAAGAAATGAAAGTACAATGAAACAACATTAGGAGCTTTCCCAGAACAGCTAAGAAAAAAAGAGTAATCCTTTGTTTGGGTAGTATCTATAGAGAACTATTATAGAGAACTATAATGCATAAAATTTTTGTATCCTGTATATTAACCACACAGTCTCAGAGGAAAATTTTGGGTGGCCTAAAGCATAGTTCACTTTACTTCATCATAGAAACTTTATGAAGAAACATATCACACTGCCTGTTAGAATAGTTTTTGTTAAATATATTGCATCATTGAAGCTAAAAAATCTTACAGAGCATTGGATAATACAAAGAAATTAATGCATTATAACTTATCAGATTTCTGCTAAAAAAAATATAATTCCAACGTCTTTAAAAGAACTTCTGAAATGCAAAAGTAGATCTAATAACTTTTTCTTTTTAGTGATTATAGAAAAAGTTTATAGGCACACAATTGAGTAATTTATTTTTTGAGTTAGTAATCCTAAGAGTAACTCGCCAAGTGCATTACAGTGTGATGGTTTCTCAAACAAAACATATGTTACTGCTTGTGCCTATTTGGGAAGAAACATACCTTTGAGAGGATTAATACAGAACTATTTGTGTTAGAGGAATAATATCTGAAAGATATGGATGTCATCTCCCCAAATTTACAAAAGATATCCAGTTTGTCTCCTAAAATAACATCCTGAAGTTGCAGAAATATTCGCACTAAACAAATTTGTAAAATATCTTTGTTACAGACCTTATGTTGAATACTGTAGAATGTCTATGCTTACTTTTGGAGAACATCATCAAAGTAAGCAGGTGCAACCTATCTTGTTCCTTTTGAAAGCTAATAGAATAATACTTAGCAGAAGAGCTAAAAGCTTTCTTATCAGAAAAATAAGCTATCAGAGTAGTTCATGATAGGCTAATCACTTGGAAAATGCAACCACCCAAATATAGCACCAGCTTCGAGTACTACAGTAAAAGCTCTCTGTTCACTATGTGAATGTTATAAATTCAGATAAAGAAAGTTGCACAAGTTGACAAAAAAACAAAGGAAACAACACACAACAGCAGATCATGCAGTGTATTACATATCAACTCCTTTCAAACATACTGAAGAAGCAAAATCTGAGTTTACATGATTATTTTAATCCTTCTAGAAGCATTAGTTATGTAAACAAAGTTTAGATTGCTAAAATGTGTCCTTGATGATGGAAATTGGAATCTTCTGACACAAAGCAGGATTGGTATACACCTTGAAAATCAAAGTACACTGACATTTTGGAATAGGAAAGGCAGCATTCTGTATCATATCTTTGCTGATAACTTTATTTAATATATCAGAGATGACACCTATAGCACTGAAAAATAAACTAGAGATAATTTGGCAAGTTATATATATAGTGAATGATTCTCATGATACATGTTTATAAATTAAGGTAAGAAGTGTTTTATGTAGTTGAATTCATTTTCAGGCAACCAACTCTGGTGCCAGGCTAGAAAAGCTTCATTTCTAATGAAAAGTGAAGAACAGATCTAGGATGAGATGTTTGATAGCAACTGATACTTTGGAGCAGATAAGGGAGAAACTATTTTTAACAGGGGTTGTGTTTGCTTTGTTTTGTGTTCCATCTTTGCAACTTTCTTTATAGTTTTGTAACTAAGAGTGTAACACTTGCAAAGCCTCTCTCAGGAGACATTTAAAACCCACCTGGATTCCTGTGTGACCTACTCTAGGTGATCCTGCTCTGGCAGAAAGGGTGGACTAGGTGATCTTTCAAGGTCCCTTCCATCCCTTAACATTCTGTGATTCTGCTAGAGCACATTTGTTTTTTTCCCTTCTGGTTTGGAGCTCCACACATCAGGGTTTTGTATTGACTCTATTCTGGCCTATTGTGTTAAGAGGCACTACATTGCCAGTACTGTGTTCTTCATCAGTGAATCTGGTAGACAGGAAAACTTTTGTTAACATGCATAAAGCTTCAAGTATGTTGTATAGTTTATTTCTAATAAAAGTATACAAATATGTATCATATACAATTTTATATTGGAAATACATATATATTTCTTTAGTGTGTGGGCCACACCTCATCATCCAAGGTTTATATTCAAGTGAGGAAGGAGGGGAGGGAAGGAGAAAGAGGAAGAGAAAGAAAGAGAAAGAGAAACAGAAATGACACAAAGCAAATGAATAAAGGAGGGGAGAGAGTCAAGCAGGGAGAGAGAATGAGCCCTTTGAGTATGAAGAATAACTTCTGCTTTTAATGATAGATGCTTTAAACTGTTGCTTACTACCTCTGGGAGTTTTAAATGTTTCATTTCTTCAGAGAAATCATAGAATCATAGAATCATAGAATTATAGAATGTGTTGGGCTGGAAGGGATCTTTAAAGGCATCTAGTCCAACCCCCCTGCAGTGAGCAGGGACATCTTGAACTAGATCGGGTTGCTCAGAGCCCCATCAAACCTGACCTTGAATGTCACCAGGGATGGAGCCTCCACCACCTCTCTGGAAAGTGTTTCACCAACCTCATTGTAAAGAACTTTTTTCTAACATCTAATCTAAATCTACCCTGCTCTAGTTTGAAACCATTGCCCCTCGTTCTGTCACTACACACCGTTGCAAACAGTTCCTCACCATGATAAAGGTGTTTTAAATTGGTTTTCTTCTTGCATTAATCCCATCTGGGATAACTACCATTGCAAGGGGTAAACATCTTTATGACACTTCCACATGCTCAGTCTTCTTATCAAACATAAATTCTAACTCTTTTTCAGGAAAACCTAGTCTATCCAGGAATATGCATTTCATGCCCTACTAAAACCCAGTTAATATGACTTTCCTATGGCCAACATACTGTAAAACACAGTAATATTATGTGACAAATACAACTTTCCGTGATGAGTATTTATTAGCATTGTGAATGTGAAGTGAACCACATGAAAGGTTAGAAATTTAGATACTATACAATGCACCCTATGTTAAGGCCTTAATAGTCTGCAAAGCTACTTTTACTTTTTTTTTTTTTTTTTTTACTTTTGACTCTAGAGTTGGAAAAAACATATTTGAAATCATCTCTTGGAAAAAAAGAAACAGATCTTCATCTCTCTGAGGTGGTTTCAAGTTCTTATTTCTTTTCCATATTACTCTTTCTCTTCAGCATGGTAGACAGCAGGCCAATCTCCATCTGGCTTGGGCAGATTTTCTATTGAATTGCCAGGTGCTTCTGTGTTGAATCTGGAGTATGTAAGTGGCTGACACGTGTATATGTGAAAACCATTCCATACGAGCAGAGCTACTGAATGTGCACCTTTCTGTTCATCTGCACTTACGTGGCAGCTCAGAACCTGAAAAACTCTGCCTGTGTGGAGAGACATGCATTTGACATTTTGAAAATGAAAAATGGTGGGTGTAAGTAATGCTAAAAATTTGCGTATACTTCTTCTAACTCTTAAGAAATACAAAATAGAAAGTGATGTTTGAGAGATGTAGTGCATATAAGAAATTAGAGCTAGTCATTACTGTTTCTCTGCAATTGTTGAGCTGTGGAAAGTTACAGTTATGTTAAAAAGGATCTTTAGCTGTATAGCAGTGATGTTCCTATAATATCCAGTAATGGTGAGATAAAGAAATAGTTTGAGAAAAAGGTGAAATACATTTTTTTAATCCTTTTTTTACTGTAAAGTTATTATAAGAAAATAAATTGTGCCATTCTTAATATTAATATCTCAGTTGCAAAACATAGTGAGCTGAATCTGTCACATGACTTGCTTCAGTTTTACTGTTATTTTACTTACTTTTCCCTTTCTGTGATCAAATTATGACTTTTGCTACTACAGCATATCACTGTATCTCTGATCTTTCCATAGTGATGGACTTTCAAGATGCCCTGAAAAATGCTGGAAAGTGTTTGAGGCTCAATTCTTTAATATTTGAATCTTAACTTAAAAATTGTTTAAAAAAGACGTGTTCACTCTCCAAATATATAGAGACTCTTGAATGTACATCGGTATAAATTAGAACTCTCAGAATATGAATGAAATTAAACAATGTATTTTGGGGTCAACATACCAAGTGGATAAAACTGCCAACTTTTCATTGCCAAGCTAAGTCTTAAAGAACCACGCGTTATACAAAGCTGCAGTAACTTGCAATGGTAAAGCAGATCCAGCAATCAAAATTTATTTGTATAAGTACATAAAGTATATCTTAGTGTATATTTCTATATACACAATAGAAAGCTGGCAGCTACTGTGATACAGACAAGTTATACCTCCCATGTCAAAAAGAAAAGTATATGATTAAAATAAACAGTCTTCCAGCAGAGATACAGTGACTGCAGGTCCCAGATATCAGTATACACACTTAATTTCAAAGGATCAAAGAAAACTTCAAGGCTCTTATGTTCTGTTGATTCAGAGGTGCCATTTTTAGTTAAGCTTTCTTTTCTGTAAAGTTTAATGAAATATCAAATAAAATGTCTTTGTTTACAAATGTTTTTGTCTCTTGGAGAAAAAAAAAAAAATCACAGTACATTGCTCTTAAAGATTCTCAAAATATTGTTCACCCACCTATGACTTCCAAAAAATCTGTTTGGCCAACTAATGTAATATACATATCACTTGCATACAGAATTATGTTTTTCCCCCAATATAGTTCATTTTAACATTTTTTTACTTAGATATTTAGACCTTTTATTTTTGCAAACCAGAGACAAAGGTAGGATTGGCTTTCCTTTTTGATTTTTTGTCAGCTGTGTAGCATTAAAACGTTGTTTGGAGTAGGTATATTTTGAAGACAGTAGTTTTCATATGATTTCATCAGATGTAGTATCTAGAAAGAGTATTTCACACTCCATTCCCTTAAATTAAAGATTTCCCTGAAAAGAAAAAAAAAAAAAAAGGGTTTCAGGCAATAATTTATGATCTGCTATTTCATATCTTCTCTAGGAATATGACTTCATGAATTATTTATATTTGTCTAAGCCATTAATAAATGCAATATAATAGTCTTCTTCCTACCCCAGTGATGGACCGCTGGATTCAAACAGAATTTAAACAAATCGTGTAATCAGCTAATGTATAGCACTTAATTACCATATTGTATCCAGAAACACTGTAGAGGTTCAACTGATTTGTATTACCTATTTTCTCTTGAGGGACTGATCTGGATAAAATATTTATATTAGAAGTTTTTATTTTATTGACATTTTTAACTGACTTGACTGTATTCTTAATTAAGGTATTTTACAAAAGATTCCCTTACTTTTCACTTTGATTTAAGTGCATTTTTCCAAATATAGAAAATTTTAAACGAAGACACGGTAAGGAATATGAATTACTTGAAAACAAAAGCTTTTAATAGGCGCATGTGTTTTCAAAGATTACAACCTAATTTATTAACATAACGAACAAATAAATTACTCTGATTTCCTAAATACAGAATAAAAGTAAAAAAAATACTATGAATATAATTTTTAAATAGTCTTAACTCTCATCTTATAATTCATTTAGCCTTTTCTCTTGCTTCATTTACCATTCCAGACAGATATTTGCATCCTGGTTTTGTAATCATCTGAAAATGAGTTTACTTTTGGAGCTTTTCTATAAAATCAAAAGTATAAAAAATTGGAGTAAAAACCCTGTAAGTATAACACTTCATCATCCTACAGACATGTGGGATGTTGCCTCCTGTGTTTTGTCTAGCTTTTAAAAGACTAAACCGTTGAATTCTAAATCTACGTGTCTGAATTAACATTTTTGTTAAGCAGTTCCTATGCTTAGAACATGAACTACATCCAAATTAATATTTTAAACAAATGCCTCAAATGTTTTCTCATAAGAGACTCTAATATGTTATTACATATTTAGAACATGGTGTTGCTAGAAATTTTTTCTGCTCTAGGTGCCACCTAGAGCTGGTGAAATGAAGTCTAGTTTGAGACTGAAGTATGAACAGAAAGCTTTCACTTTTCTACAAATTACTTAAAACTCAGTCTAAAAATTGAAGGTGTAGTTGTCCATGGTCATACATTACAGACACCATCAAAGTAGGGGACAGTCTTACTCTTCAAACTCTGATTAAATCAGAATGTGTAGTATGGTTATCCTGCAGTTGGTAGTTTCCTCTGAAGGCAGTAGGATTATGATACAGAAGAGTGTTATCATGATAATGAGTTCTGGGCCCCACAATTTAAGAAGGATGTTCAGATCCTTTAATGAATCCAGAAAAGCTCAACAAAGCTGGTGACAGGGCTGGGAGGAATATCGTTTGAGGAGCAACTGAGGATTTCGGGCTTGAATAATCTGGAGAAATGGGGGCTGAGGGGTGACCTCATTGCTCTCTGCAGTTTTCTGAGGAAAGGAAGTAGAGAGGGAAGTACTGAGCAGTTCTCCCTGGGATCCAGTGACAGGAGGTGTGGGAATGTCTAATAATTACATCAGACGAGGTTTAGACTGAATATTAGGAAGCATTTCTTTACCCAGAGAATGATCAAACACTGTAACAGGCTTCCTAGGGAGGTAGCCAATGCCCCAATCCTGTCAGGGTTTGAGAGGCATTTGGAGAACGCCCTCAGTAAAATGCTTTAACTTTTGGTCAGCCCTGAATTGGTCAGGCAGTTGGACTAGATGATTGTTGTAGGTCCATTCTAGCTGAAATATTCTCCCCACCTCCCCTCCCCTCCCCTCCCCTCCCCTCCCCTCCCCTCCCCTCCCCTCCCCTCCCCTCCCCTCCCCTCCCCTCCCCTCCCCTCCCCTAGTTCTCTTGAAGCTACTTACTACCTTCAGACCATACAAATTATGTAATATGAGCATTTTTTGACAGTTTTTGGAGATGAAACATAAAACCAGATCTGTCTCTATAGGAAAAAATAGCACAGGAGGCTTTTTCCTTCTGCTTGCCTGCACTTAATCTGTAATCCTTCACATAATTTGAACTGTAATATTAATCACTTAAACATGCCTAAAAGTGCCGAGCTTCAGTTCTTCTGTAACTAAAACAAATTAATACATTTGTCTTCATTAGTTGAACATAATGCGCAAAAAATAGGTGCAAATCATTTATTTTTATGCAGGTCAAAGCATGTATTGAAACTAATTCTAGAATTTCAACTGCTTGAGCAGTTAATTTATTGTTGCTGAAATATAAGAATGTGTAGCTAACATATTTGATGAAAGAACTGTTTTTTATAGTCACCTCAGAAATATGAGCATATTGAAGCACTGAGACTCAAGCTAAGAGACTTGCCAAAACTCTTAGTTCAGTAGCTCTTGTGAACAAACTCTGCCTTAGAAGAAGCAGTTTCATTATTGCCTGGCTAGGTATTCTTTTTTCACTGCTTATAAGAAGTGGGATCTCATTTCCCAGCAACCCAGGCTCACTGAATAACTGTTACTCACTCAATGTCCTGTAGTTTAGGTTCTTACAAGGCTCAGGTTCTTCTGAGGGATGGGTAATAACTGAAAGCAAACTGACCATGATCTCTCTGAAGGTTATGGGTGCTGCTTAGTGTGAAGAAGAGAGGCAGTTCGGGGGTACCTAATCAATGTGTACAACTACTTTGTGAATGAAAATAAGGAAGAGAGAGTCAGACTTTTTTCACTGGCACCCAGCGACTCAGCAAGAGGCATAGGGCAGAAATTGAAATAAAATAAAATAATTTCTGTTTAAATGTGAGAAGAAACAAACACGCACTAAATAACTTTCTTTACAGCAAGAGTGATCAGACACTGCAACAGATTTTCCAGGGAGGTTGCAGTCTCCATTCCTGGTGATATTCAGAACCCAAGTGGACAAAGTGCTCTGAGTACATGCTGTAGCTTGAGAAGGTGGGGTGGAATAGAGGATACTTTCAAGATTCTGCTCTTCATAGTACTGAAATGCAAATTTTCTGGTTAAAGTACTTCAGACTTTTTAACTACAGAATCAAGACCCTTCCCTTTGAACAGTGACTTGAATTTACATCCATTTTGTTTGAGCCTAGTTTCATTTTCTGCACTGAAATTATTTCCTTGTAATGGAAACGAAATTTAAAATTCCAAAAGCCCTTCATAAATCTGAAATCTTACTGTCATCCAACTCCACTGCTGAGGAGAGAATTCTCTTAGTTGGCTAGGATAAGTGAAAAGACTGGCAGTATGGCTTTGAATCTGTCGTGGTGCTTTGTATACAAACAGCACAGTGGGTGAAACACTGAAAGCCATTGTTTTAAGCATTCTTTGAATAGTTGAGCTTCTTATTCTCACTGTATGTATGATGCACACAGTTAGCTCTTTAGCGAAAGACTGACCGAGGACTGCCTTGCCTCTATAATCACTTTAACCTTGTAAATCAAATTGCAGAATAGAAATCTGCATGGAAAACTCAAAGTGTCGGCTACTCTTTTTTATCAGAGGGATTAGAAACGTATGAAACATCACTTAATAAAACAGTAATAGCTGAAACTTCTTATCATTACCTATTGTCCTGGTTGAGGCTAAACAGAATCAATTCTGTTCAGTGATTTTACTTTTCAGCTCAATGTCTTCTAAGAGACTGCACTTTCTGAACTTAACAGCATGATTTTACAGACAGTATCTGTTAGTAAGTGATTATGCCTGATGTTTATAGTTACTACCAGGGACTGATATGCAGAAAGGCTTTAACTTAGTGACCAAGGTCACTGCTGGATATTGTATAACATGTTGAGGGTGCAGGGAAGTAAAAGGTTGCACCTCCAGGGAGTAATGGACAGAACAGGTGTCCAACAAGACTATTCCATTCCATACACATCATATTCTTTATAAAGCTGAGGGATCATGACGGTTAAGTTCTCTTGCTCTTAGTCTTCTTCAATGGCTGGTGTCTGAGAGTGACTCCATGTCTGTTTTCCTGCCTTTGATCCTGACCTCGAGTTCCTGGATCTTGCTCCTGTGTTTGGTTCCCCTCTGCCACTGAGTCTGGGACTTCCCCAGCACCATCTCCTCTGCAGCATCAGTGCTACTTTCTATCAGGGTGGAGAGAGGGAGTTGAGTTTAATATGGGTTTGGAAAAAGTTCATTATTTTAATTATTATGCTATTAGTGCTATTATTGTTTTATTAAAGATGTTTTAATTTTCTTTGCTAATCCATAAGTCTCTCTTTCTCATTCTCTTTCCCTTCCCTTTTAGAGGAGGGTGAGGTGTTAGAGAACGTCAGCGTTTAGCATCCAACCCAGCCCTAACCCACAACACCTATAAATGCAATGTGAGACTTTGCAGGAATTGTGACAACTCCAAAGGTCTAATTTTTTTTTTAATTAATTAAATGAAGATTGCCCATATTTAAGATGGCATTGCAGTTAGATGTACTCAAGGCTACTTCATACCTCAAGCATTGTGAAAGAGCTACTGGCAAAATACAGACATTCTTTGTTCTTGGAATTTCCCTTATTGCTTGGGGTGTCCTGCAAAACCATGAACTGGGTTTTCACCTCTGGACATTTTTGTTATGACCTTACATTTTTATTGCCTTTAAACTTACTCTTGTTTGCCTGCCCAAAATCTTCACTTGTACAAGAGCTGCATGTAGCATTTCATTAGACTTCCTTAATTCATCTATTTATTGATGAGTAGTATTAGGCAAATATTTCCTACAAAGGAATTTGCAAACAATTCATATGTGAGTGATACAGATTTGCAAAGAGAATTGGAAAAACACACTGTATATATATGAAATACTTATAGCTGTTGTAAAAGTAATATCACTGATTTTCTCAATACAGGTTTTGTCTTCCTGTTCTGCAGCTACACAGCTCAATGGGGGTAGACTGGTGATAGATTATTAAGATCTCTTCAAACTGTGAAAAAAAGTAACTAACATTCATTTGTTTCAATTCGATATTTAAGAGTCTTGCTTTAGAGCTGTTTATAGTGATAGTTTGAGGAGGAGCTGAGAAAACTAAACTGTGTAAAAGAAGAAAGAAAACAAAAAAAGAATAGAATAGAATAGAATAGAATAGAATAGAATAGAATAGAATAGAATAGAATAGAATAGAATAGAATATGCATGTCTAATACATAATGCGATAATTGAGTATTTAAAATAGTGGGGGGAAAAAAAAGATTGTTTTCATTCTGTTCAGATTATCTTGGTAGTACAAAAAGAAATAGGGAAAAATGGTGTATATTAAATATTAAACCTGTTGTTATTAATTGTAGGCAACCATTGTACATGCATTTGTTCATAATTTAGTCACCGTGGAGAATAGATATGTTTTCTGGTAATTAGACATTAGTATATTCAAGTATGCCCGCTTCCCAGTGCTAAACCCATAAGTACTTATGAACACAAGAATTCATGAATGGCTATTGTAGTACTAACTCTTCCACATATTCATCTAATTTTGACATCAATTATGTTGCATACTTATGGGTGTAAAATTATGAGAAATTTAATATGAAATAAATCTCAGCTGCATGATCCCTTTTGGTTGTATTTTAGCTTTATAAACCGACCATGAACTTCTTAATGATTGTTCTATGAAGTAATGCCCAGAAATTAACATGGGCTGGGAATGGTTATAATGGGAAGAAGTGAAAATAGCTAGAGAACACACCATTTGTGAAATGGTTTTCATTACATTTGGTATAAAACACTGATTTAAAATTATTTGTACCTCTGACCAGCAACTTGTGTTTTCCATGTAGCTCAATATATATATAGCGAGAGAGGAATAGCAAACAGCTTTGTTTTGCATTTTATTCTAAATGCAATTTTAATTAGATCTAGTGAAAGATGTCCCTGCCCATGGAAGTAAGTGGGAACTAAATAGTCTTTAAAGTCCCTTTCCATTCAAACCATTTGGTGATTCTGAGATTCTAGATATGAAGTAGCTTGGATTGCTGTAAACATCTGCTAAGGACTTTCAGTTGGAGTAACTGTAACTAATAAATATTTAATGTTTACAGTATGTCTAATATTACAATACAATAATCTTAATGTGGCATGAATTATCTGAACAGTCAGAAGCGGGAAACACTCATTTTGTTTCAGCAGAAATGTTTTCCTATCCTGATAAATATTCTATCCTCATACATTTTTTGGAAAACAACAGTAAAATTCAAACTTTTGTATTTAATCAGAAGGATAGGAATGGGAAACCTACTATATATGTAACACAACTAACAACATTGCAAGTACTTCTTACATGGGACATCCTGCTTTATTTTTAATTCTCAATATTATCTACAACATGCAGAGTATTAAAAAAACTTTGAATAAAGGCTTCTTCATGGCCAGGAGTCTAAAAGTCCATAAGGAAGTAGGATGGATGGTAGAGGAGCAACAAGTATACTTTTTATTAAAAAAAATAAGTAATTACTTGTGAACAAATATTTTTATTAATATTTTAATGCATTGATCATAAATGAACGGGAAAGGTATATAAATGTTACTTGTCTCTTGGGGTGGCAAAAAAAATATGTTCACACCTTTCTAAAAAAGATCTATGTCCACTCAAAGTTTAGTAATGAGCAGTTGTTTTCAGTATATTTACGAAATGTGTTTAAACTTTATGTTTCTGAGATACTTTGGTATTAATTAATATATACCTTAGAGGTGAGAATGTTGTCATATCTGATCATTTCATAAATATAAACCAACACATTTGTCGTGAGACAGAGTTAAGAAACAGGGAAAAATGTTTCACTTTACAATGAAGGCTTGTTATCAAAGCTACGTTTAGAATCCACAGTCATGTCCTGGTGTAATGCAATGATTGAGATCATTGTTCTATAGTCTTAGAAACACCTGGCTAATTGCTACTTCTTACGGATTTGAGAATATCTTTTAATCAGTGGCGCTTTTTTATTTATTTATTTTACTGGTATGCTTTGCTCATTAACTTGAAGTTAAACTGAGATCCAGATTTTGTCATAAAGAAGGATCAGCTCCTGAGTCTAGTTTGCAGGAACTCCTGCATTTTCTTTTGATTTATTGCTCTTCTCTTCACTGTGGTGTATTGCTTCCTTCCTATGATTGCCAAAGAATTTTAATACATCAAATCCCCAGCTACAGCAATGGCATTACTTCATGACCTGGAACAAGTCCTCAGTGATCTTTTCTTATGTGAAAATGAGCTGATTTTGAAAGTGAGGCCAGGGACTGAGAACTGACAGAATCCTTCTTTCTTCATGTGTTGCCTGGAGACTTCTGAATCCACAGATAGGAAGAATGAACCAAGCTATGTTGACCCTTCTCTCTGTCACTTCCCTCCCATCCCAATTAGAGAGGGTTAACAGAGTTAGGGAGCAGAGCTGGCTGTGACTTCTAAAAGAAAAACATTTCTGAGGAGCTAAAGTAAATGCTTCTCCTATACCCAGTGCCCCTGAGCTGCCTATTGCTTTTCTGTGGCATGTTTTAACTGTGGCTGTCAGTCTTTATTACCCTGTGCTGACTGTGCTACAGATTCCTGGAAGGTGTTTCAGGCCCTGTGATGCATGAGGCTATAGGAAATAGTTTTTCTGTGTTTTCCCTCCCATCTTGTTCCTGTCATGCCTATCACTCCGGTGTGCATGACACTTTAGAGAGACTAAACTCCACTTACTGGGTCACCAGTTATCCCCTCACAAGGAATATCTCTTCCAAAGGCTTGGATTAAATTTTGTCTTGTATGAAAAGAAAAAAAAAAGGAAAGTAATATAACAAACAGAACTTTCAAAACTTTCAAATATGATTTAACTACGCATGCAGTTTGGTGACAGAACATTTAGTCTGTGATTCTTGATGGAGCTAAGCTATGGGATAAGTAAAGAGAAATATCGATAGATGTAAATGGTTCCACTCATCCCCAGTAGTATAAATGGCATTCTTATGGAAATTTCAGATATGCCTACACCAGAGGGAGACCGTGACTGTAGTTTGTGTATATGTACCCAAGCTAAATTTAGGATAGATAGATCAATCTAGTGTAACCACAATGGAATGGGCTCAGAACACCCCTATGCTGAGTTTGTCACTTCTTCCTTTCAACTGTTAAAACTAGAACTTGAATTAGTGCTAGTCTTCAACACCTGAAGAATATCTTTCACGTAAAAGAATATCAACACCTAAAAGAATATCTTTCCTAGCTTTTTCTTTTGTTTAGGCCAAGCAGATAAAGTATGAATTAATACTGTAAGATAAATAAAATAGTCTTTGTTTTTTCAATAACAAAAAAAAAAAAACCAAACCAGTAGCAGGAACAAAGAATGCTATTAGTGCTGTAGGAGTATCCAGTATGGATTTTTCTGTCTAGCATATTAAAAGTAACATGTCACTGTATCTCATAGGCACCAACTTGCAAAACACTAGACAATTTGTAGTGGTTTCTGTTGCTAAAACACACCTGGAACTATGGAACAAAAAGGCTCCTGGTTTAGCATTTTCTTAATGAGGGAATTAGCAGAATGCTGCTATTCCCTTTTATTTACTTAGGGTCAAATTGAGTTCTGCAGGTCCCAATATGCTGCAACTGCTTTTGTATTTGATGGAATGGGTGATACGGACTAATGGTAACCAGTCCGGAGATTTTAGTAAATTAGAATCTAGTAGGAAGCATTTTCAAGACCAATGAGATCAGCAGGAATTCAACATACTAATCTGTATGCAATGAAGTCTCAATATAAAGAAGCTTGTGTGGTCATAATTTATGATTAAACATATCATTATGCACATAAATCTTTACGTACTTAGACTTCAGGGCAGAATACTTATCTATGTACTTCTTCAGTATTTCTGAGACTTTGTTACCTTACTCTTGTACAGGTGCTTCAGACAACAGAATTTTATGCAAATTTTCATTTTTATTTTAAGTTTTTATAGGCAGGTAACTGCAGATAGAGGTTATTGTGTCCCTTACCGAGCTTGTTGATCATAGACACTGAGGTTTCTATAATCTATAAGATCTTAAAATACTTCTGGCGGAAATTCTTATTCCTGCAAACAGCAGCTACAGTCGTATCAGCAAATGATATATAGACTACGTTCTGTAGTCCCTCTGGTCCCAGTTTGTTATGTGAATAACCCTTCATTTGATAAAGAAGTGAAAGCAGTAGGAATCAGGAAGAGAGGGGAAAAAAAAGCCAGGTATTTCTGCACTGGATTTCTTATAATCTTAACCAATTGCAGATAAGGTTAGTCCATGTTTTATGGTTTCTGTCTATGAATTCCTCAGTTAATCAATTTCTAAAGTTCTTCAAATGGGCTAGAACTACATGTGTATAAATCTGGTCCCTAGAATATATAAATAATACATGAAGAATAGTTGGTACTTCCCATATTTAGACTAACAGAAAGTGTGGAAACGAAATGCAAATCAGTTTAATTAGAACGCAGCCTGTCAAATTAGAAGATGGCTTAAACTGGGTCCAAGATTATTTCTTAGAATCTAATGTTATTTGAATTGTTGTTATTAAATATTTATAGGCAGCGCAACGCTGAAAATATCCCCAAAAGATTATAGGATGCACTTATACTTCCCTGGGCTCTTGTGGACTAATCACTTTCCTTTTTCCATCTGACTGAAGAAATGTGTCAAGTAGAGGGTTTTGCAGCGGTTCAGCATAATCAGGAATGTTCTGAAACAGTGTGACTTAGGCATGCACAAGAGAGTAAAAGAGAGGTTGCTCTTCTTTCTTCTTCCTTTATAGTCCTATGTAAACACAGTTTAGCTCTTAGTACAGAACATCATTCTTTTCTAAAGCACAGATGATAAAAGCACAAGTTCTTGCAGCTTAAATACTTTGAGGATGGCTTTTCCCATCTTATATTCTGCAGTAAAGAAAAAGTCCAGAATGTTTTGAAATAAGTGGTCCTTTCTATGTTTTACTTTCATGCTGGCACAGCAGCCCTTTGCTATCAGCTCTATTCTTGTGATAAGCTCTATATATGTAAGAAGAAATTGAAGAAATAAAGAATAAATTGAAAGGAATTCCAATAGAAAATATACATTTCCCAGGAGTGTAAATAGTATAAAATAGCCTATTCATTCATTCCTTTCACCATCTTCACAATTGATCATATTATGTAATATAGTCAAATGGGCAGCATCTCTCTGAAGGATGCTAAGGATTTTTTTTAAATGGTATCAAGTTAATGAAAATGCATTTTACTACTCAGCCAAATGAAACACTGTAAAAATTACAGCTAGTAAGTAGCATTATTATGACAGAAAGAAGAAGAGGAGGGATTCTTTGCAGAATTGCGTTCATTACACATGAAAGAGAGGATGCCATGACTCTTCATCTACTCCTTTTATTTTTCCCTGGGATTTCTTAACCACTTTAATGAAGAGTCTTTTGTTCCAGTTTTTGAAGGAGGAGAAGAAAAACGATGTCTTTGTTCTCTCCTTAAACATTACACAAATCTTAACACAGAAAGCACTTCTAACTGATATGATTTACTTTATAGCATTCAGAAAAGAAATGCTTTCTCCGTTGGCATTCGTTGATTAATGTAGATTTTAAAATACTCATTGAAAAGTACTCATGCATTATACAAAGTAGAAGAGAGCAAATGGCATGCAAAGATATGGCATTACCCTTTGAACTGCCCCTGGAAATACTGAACCATTCAAAAGCTACGGAATTATCATGTCACTTTAAAATACTAAATTATGAGAAAGAAATACATTAAAATATGTTAATATACGTCCCTTTTATCCAAACACATGTAACCTTATCTTCCTGAATGCATTGCTATCTGATACTGTTAATAAGTAAGCATGTCCTTGGAAGATATCTTAAGTGTCTGACAATTTATCAAATAGAGACTTCTGTGACTTGGTCTTGAAACCTAAGTTGTTTCTCCTTTTGATAAAGTAATAACATGAAGCGTTTATTACATAACAGACCTTGAATTAGCTTTAGGGTAACAAGCTATGAAACAACAGTGTAGATTTGTGTATATGAGACTGGATCTACTGCAGCATAATTAAAAGCCTGATGGAAATTGAAAGATGAATACTGTTTGGCTGGATATAACAGTTGGCCATGAAGACGTTTGAGACCATGGCACCATGTGCGATAGGACTTTTTTCATCAAGTTACCTGGCCTGCAGGCAAGACCAGCTGGATCAAGTTTTGTGCATTTATATTTATATGGACATGAGCATGTGGGCCTATATTTATGTGAACATTGTGGCTGTGGTGAGATGTAAGTGGCTTTTCAATAAGTCTTATGGCTGTAGAGGATGTATTTTTTTTTTTCTATGGCATTATATTACATTTTGTTCTTATCAGGAATAACTAACTTTCTTTATGATATACCCCACATAATATATATGTTCCGTGTGGTCTCTTCAGGTTCACCATATAGAGACAAGATCACTATAGCAATTCTTCAGCTGCAAGAGGAGGGCAAGCTCCACATGATGAAGGAGAAATGGTGGAGAGGCAATGGCTGCCCAGAGGAGGAAAGTAAAGAGGCCAGTGCTTTGGGAGTTCAAAATATTGGAGGAATCTTCATCGTGCTGGCAGCAGGATTGGTGCTTTCTGTCTTTGTGGCAGTAGGGGAGTTTTTGTATAAATCAAAAAAAAATGCCCAGTTGGAAAAGGTAAATATTGTCTTTTCCTATTTTATTTTATATTTATGGTCTATTATTTAAAATTATTTAAGCGTTTGATAGTGTACTGTAGGTGATGCATACTGATTGTTTATTGTACAGTACAGTACTTGCATAACAAAGGATCACAGCGAAGTATCCAAAGTCTAACATTTACAGCTTTTAATTTGTCTTCAATGTGTTTAATTGTAGCCAGGTTTCAGGACAAGTGACTATTTCTCCTCTTATTCAAGCCTGAAAAAAGACAGCTTTTTACTCCTGGAAGTTCACTGCAGTTAATTTTATGGATGAAGAAGAAACTTGAAACTGTAATGGGAAGCAAATTAATCTTCTACAAATAATTCTGATTTTCAAAAGACAAACTGTCTGTAGCTCAAACTCAAAAATCTAAAAAATGTCTCCATAGAAATGTTCTTTACAGAAGTTTATACTTGCAAAGTCATCCTTGTAGCATCTGGAAAAGATTACATGAGCATGATTTTTTTGGTTGGTTTACTACTGATGTAATGTCCTGTAATTTCAAATTGAGTCAGTTTTGAAAAATCTAGTGTGAATTTGTTCTGTACTTGCAATTTATATGACCACAGTACTGTAATTATGCCAACTCTAGTAATATCTTGTGAAATTCTTAGATAAATTATCACTTTTGCATAATAAATAAAAAAATCTTTCAATATATATGTCCCCATGTTTAAACCTAAACTCAAACTGTGTTTTTTATTGCTATGGCAAATTCTGAATTTTAGAAATTGAGAGAAACTTTTGGATTTTATTAGGTGTTTTACTTTCTTCTTCTCCTTTTGAGGAGCTTGTGACCTTTGGCAATTTTTGTATTTCTATTTAGAAATTTAATTTAATAAAATCAGTAGTAAATTCAACAGCTATGTTTATATTGGTATTTTTCCAGATGCTACTGGTGAGTTTTTGTAACTCGAATTATTACTCAGAAAATTTGCAATTTGATTTTATTTTTTTTGAGGCAACCTTTTTGATATGCAAGTGTCCTGTTAAAAATATATTACTAAAGAGTTTTTTTTTCTAATACACACAAAGGTGGTGTGAGGTTACAAAGCCCTAAACACAGTTTGAATATGGGTACATTTTTTTAAATTGTTAAAAGATCATTTAGATCCTTTTCTTTATGAGACTACAGGCTGATTCTTTCTTTTAACATGCTATTGGAATGTTATGTTTCTGAAATGGATTTGTAAGGAAAAAGATACCAGTTAAGTAAGTAACACATGTTAAGTCTAAATATTTTTTATCCATTCTTAAGGTGAATATGGATTTCATATGGACATCAGTATAATCTGGTTTAGCTTTTCAGGATATTTAGCTTTTAAGGATATTTAGCAAGCACTCAGAAAAACAACACTGTTTTGATAGTAACCTTGTAACATGAGTTCAGTATTTTGCAGAATGTGAATGCATATCACATCAGAGTGATAGCATGGTGGAATTTGTGTGAGGAAGCAAAAAGAAACTTCTTAATTAAGGACATTTCTCTAAGCCTCTTGGTTTTGTGATTTGAGGGTTTGTTTCATTTATTTTCACAGAGTGTTAGAGGTTGGAAGGGACCTCAAAGATCATCTAGTCCAACCCCCCCGCCAGAACAGGATCACCTACAGTAGGTCATACAGGCGGGTTTTGAATGTCTCCGGAGAAGGAGACTCCACAACCTCCCTGGGCAACCTGTTCCAGTGCTCTGTCACCCTCACAGTGACAAAGTTTTTGTAATATATTTACGGAACCTCCTATGTTCCAACTTGCACCCATTGCCCCTTTTCCTGTCATTGGACATCGCTGAAAAGGGAGATGCTCCTCATAAGGGAGATGCTCCACTCCCTTCATCATCTTTGTGGCTCTGTGCTGGACTCTCTCAAGCAGTTCCCTGTCTCTCTTGAACTGAGGGGCCCAGAACTGGACACAATATTCTGGATGTGGCCTCACCAGGGCAGAGTAGAGGGGCAGGAGGACCTCTCTCAGTCTACTAGTTACTCCCCTTCTAATACACCCCAGGATGCCATTGGCCTTCTTGGCCACGAGGGCACATTGCTGGCTCATGGTCATCCTGCTGTCCACTAGAACCCCCAGGTCCCTTTCCCCTGCACTGCTCTCCAGCAGGGCAGTCCCCAACCTGTACTGGCACATGGGATTATTCTTTCCCAAGTGCAAAACTCTACACTTGCCCTTGTTGAATGGCATAAGATTTCTCCCCGCCCAGCCCTCCAGCCTGTCCAGGTCTCTCTGAATGGCAGCACAGTCTTCTGGTGTGTCAACCACTCCTCCCTGTTTCGTGTCATGAGCAAACTTGCTGACAACACTCTCTAATCGCTCGTCCAGGTCATTGATAAATATATTAAACAACACCGGCCCGAGCACTAACCCCTGAGGGACCCCACTAGACACTAGCCTCCAACTAGACTCTGCCCCATTGACCACAACTCTCTGACTTCTTCCCTTCAACCAATTAGCGACCCACCTCACTACTTGGTCATCCAGACCACACTTCCTCAGTTTACCTATGAGGATGCTGTGGGAGACGGTGTCAAAGGCCTTGCTGATGTCCAGATAGACCACGTCTACTGCATGACCACCATCCATCCACCTGGTTATGTCTTCATAAAAGGCTATCAGGTTGGTCAAATATGACTTTCCCTTGGCAAAGCCATGCTGACTGCTCCTAATAACCCTCTTATCCTTGATATGCCTAGAGACAGCACCAAGGGTAAGATGTTCCATCACCTTTCCAGGGATGGCGGTGAGGCTGACCGGTCTGTAGTTACCCGGGTCCTCCTTCCTGCCCTTCTTATAGACTGGAGTGACATTGACTTTCCTCCAGTCTTCAGCCACCTCACCTGTTCCCCACAACTTACCAGAGATGATGGAGAGTGGCCTAGCAATGACTCCCACCAGCTACCTCAGCACCCGTGGGTGCATGCCATCAGGGCCTATGGACTTATGGATGTTTAAATGTTCAAACTGATCCTTAACCCAGTCCTCATCAACCAGGGCAAACTCCTCCTTTATCTTGACTTCCTCTGGGGCCTCAGGGGACTGAGGCTCCTGAGGACAATCTGCAACAGTGTAGACAGAAGCAAAGAAGGCATTTAGCAACTCTGCCTTCTTTCTGTCCTCTGTCTCCAGGGCACCCACCTCATTCAACAGAGGATCTACATTGCCTCTAGTGTTAGTTTTGTTGGCAATGTATTTGAAGAAGCCCTTTCTGTTGTCCTTGACCTCCCCTGCAAGTTTTAATTCCAAGGAGGCCTTAGTGTTTCTAATTGCATCCCTACATTCCCTGACGGCAGTCCTATACTCCACCCAAGTGGCCAGCCCTCCCTTCCACAATTTATGCACCCTCCCCTTCCACCTGAGTCTGCCCAGCAGTTCCCTGGTTAACCATGCAGGTCTCCTGGATCTCTTTCTTGATTTCCTACCTGATGGGATGCACTGATCCTGAGCCTGGAAGAAGTGGTCCTTGAATACCAACCAACTCTCTTGGGGCCCTTTACCTTCCAGTTCCCTGTCCCAAGGGGTTTCCCCTAGCAATTGCTTGAAAAGACCAAAGTTGGCCCTTCTGAAGTCCAGTCATGATCCTACTTGGTATTCTGTTTCTACCACACAAGATCCTGAACTCCACCATCTCATGGTCACTGCACCCAAGGCTGCCCTCAACCTTCACTGCTTCAACCAGACCTTCCTTTTTGGTGAACACAAGGTCCAGCAGCGCTCCTCTCCTGATCGGCTCATCCACCATTTGCATCAAAAAGTTATCATCGATGCACTGGAGGAACCTCCTGGACTGAGGATGGCTGGCTGTGTGGGACTTCCAGCAAACATCTGGGTAGTTGAAATCCCCCATGAGAACCAGGGCCTGGGATTGAGAGGCTGCTGTCAGCAGCTTTTTTGTCTTTTTACTTAATTATGGAGAGAGAGAGCAAAGACTGGAGGTATCAGACTTTTTAACAGTACTTGTATCAGAAAAATCTCATCAAGTATTGAGATACTAAAAAAAGTTAGGAGTGAATCTGAAGCAGATGAAAGAGTCAGGTCTCTCTCCTCCCCTCCTTGCTGCCAATCTTTTACCTTGACTCCCCTCCCCACTACACCCACATACTCTGATGTCAGGAGACCACTGAAACATCAGCAGAATTTTACTTATGGAGTCAAATTAACAGGAACGTGAAGCCAGCATCTCTACACATAGCCTATCCCAACATCCCCTCACCCTCTCTCCTCCCAGTACCCACAGACCATCAGTGAACACCTTCCCTCCTTCCCGAATGTGGAAGATCCACTTTGCCAAGGAGAGGGAGTAGTGGCAGCCAAAGGGGAGGTAAGCAGTGTTATCACCTGTCTCAAGTCTTTACATCTCCTTTGCTGGGATGAGTAAACCATGCAAGTAATGCTGCCTTGGTTGTCCCACAGGGAGAGAGGAGGCACCTATTTTTGGGAACATTTGTAATTTCATCCCTTTAGAATCACTGTATCATTCTAGCATTTGTATAATGCCTGTCAACATTTGGAAACAGAAGATCAAAGGTTTCATTAACAACCAAGGGAAAAAAAAATCAGATAACTTCGTCTGCTGAATATATGGAGTGTCCTAGGATATCAGTAGGCATATTAACATGTGTGTCTGCTTTCTAATGTATACAAACTATACAGTTGCATATCCCCTGAGGAGGCAATGCAGGTTTAAAGTGTATAATCTAGCTATGTTCTTTTAGCATTTTCAGTGTCACCCCACTCCTCTAGTGTCAACCTAGATGAAGAAATGAAATCTTGAAAGGAATTAAGCTCAGAAAAGCAGCAGCCAAAATTGTGCTATTTGCTAAAAAGCTATTGCATCTTGTAACCAAAATGGTTCAGAATATCTATGCTCCTGCTGTGCTGAAAAATCCAAAGGAAACACATGACACTAGCCGTAGTCTTTCTGGGAAACAGATTAGTTCATGCCACCACAGCACTTTACAGACACATAGAAATTCCTCTTTATTGACACTTCTTAAAAGATAAGCCTGGATACTATCACAGTTAGACTGTCAGTCCCTGACACTTACTATGGCTAATTTGTTTGAAGAATGAGTGCCCTAATTTACTGAGTATTTTCTAGAAGATCCTGATCTGATAGATCAAGAGCAATATATGGATTCAATTCAGCTAACATTTATAGTTATTCAAGATTCATTGAGTCATCAGCAGGTCAGAACTAGGTCTGCTTGTTAAAAAAACAGCAATTTTCAATTGTTAAGTACTCAAGTAATATAAAATGAAACACAGATTTCGTATAATACAAAATACTGCATTAAATCTTAGAGTGCACAGAAACAATAACACCAATAAAGTATTTCCAGAGTTATATTACCAAGTCATAATCTAAACATCTGAAATATTTAATTTTAATTTATTGTAAAAGCAATAAAAAATAGCTAATTGGTACTGGTTTATATTTTACGTACTTTTCCCAAGGAAGGCCAAAACTTTGTATGGTAAATAATTCACCACTCAGCTACACAACTGAGTTGAAAAAGATCCTTATGGGTAGTTTATCTCACAAGGTACAATGAATGAGCAGCTAGCAGGACTGGACTTAAGGCAACTATTAGCAGGTGTGAATATACACGTTACATAAAAAATGTGGTTTACTTACAACTGTAGATTCTATTGAAAATGAAAATGAAAATGTGCTGAACCTATGGCCTGTATACAAGACTATGACTTTGAAGATGGCACAAACTTCAGTGGTTGACTCTTGCCCAAAATAAATTGTGTGCAAAAACCTTTGAACAACTTCTGCAAAATGCACAAACCAGGTTTTGCTTTTGCTAATATAAGGATAATATAATAGAAAATTCTGATCTTAATGGGCTAAAAAATTCATGCAGCTATACTGAGCTGCAGAGACTTTAGGTTATGGTAATATTTGACCTTAAACTTACTAGAAATTAAGTGTGGTTTTCTATGATTGCCACTAATTATGAATTTATTGTCTACCTCAAACAAACATTTGAGTAACGTGATAACCTGGGGTGTATTTTGAGTTAAAAAACCTCATCTAGTCCTACGTAGTACATAATCTCACTGATCTGTTTCAGAGGAAGAATTGGGAATGACAAAGCATTGTCCTTGTCTATGGCAGAATTTTGACATTCCGGTTGAGACAGCAGGAAGGGGTGGGAGGAGGTGACAGGCCAGAGGCTGTCCTGGCTGCATTCCTGCAGAGTAACCACAAGATGGTGCCTTCTAATTTCTCAGAGGGAAATTTAATTGTTACTTTTTAATACAATATATGTCACAATGCTCGCCTATTTTTTAATTGCAGCCTTTCTAAAAAATGCTAAAGGCTTGTATTCTTTCCTATTGTTTATAACATAAATATCTAATTATGTCATCTGTTTGGAAACATTGTTAAGGAGACCTTTTTTATCTAGCCAATCTTGACAATAAATGCTCAGTCATTTGCATTTTATAATTGCTTTTGCTGGTGAATGACCTGCTCCCTGCTTTTAACAGGCACTCAGAGGGCAGTGAATAGCAGTGTTAGAAACAGAAGCCATTTAAAACAATTATGATGTCCTTTTTTTTATTGATGTGTTTCTGTGTGTTATGGCTTTATGTCCATTTCATACATGTAGTTTTGTATAGCTTATATTATTATCATGAAGACTAGGGAAAACATTGACCTTGAAGACCATTCATGTTTAGTGTAATACATTGATGATTCCTAGTTTGAGAATTTATTGACTTTTCCTTTGGTTTCTTTTTTTTTTTTTTTTTGATGGGGGTTTGTTTGGGGTTTTTAAAGTCTTCTATGAATTTATTTCCATTTTGCTCCAACCTTCACACAGTGACTGCATATTGCCTTGTCATCTGTGTGGTAGAAACTATGTGTGCACTGCTGAAAACTTTAGGATGAAGGCAGTGTCAAGAAAATATAAAACATTGCGTGTCGTCACCCTTGAAGATGGTTGTCCTTTTATCTGTCCTGATCATGGTTTCTTTGGAGAAGGTGGCATTGGCTTGAGAAGTAACCTCAAAACATAGTTTTATTAATGTTAGTAGACCCACACCCTTCTCAAGAGACGAGGAGGGGACAAGGGCTGCTAGGCTGAAGAAGCTGTTGTGCTTTAACCATATACAGTTGACACCACATCCTGTTCACTCTTCTCTCAGATATGATTTAACTTTTCTTGTTGCATTTGCATAAGGTTAGTGTAAATGCTAACATGAGTTTATTTGCCAATGTTCTTCTATAAGCTGTTTGCAACAGGATAAATTTAATTCATTATGTCTTAGAATGCTTCTTTTTAGAATTGAGGTGAGCAAAATGCATACATGTAACTTGTCCTAGAATGGTCTTACCAGGAAGATGCTAATCAGTACTGAAATATTCTTTATCAACAAAATATGTAAAAAATCAGTGTTTCCATCTCTATTTTAATCGTTATCTTAACCACAATGCAAAACAAAATTACCACAATAATTTCATATTAAAAATGAAAAAAATTTTAGGATCCCTTCCTACTTTATCAGAATATTTTATCATTTTGGTTTTACTATTTGTTTTTTTTGCTTTGTTTTTTTGTTTGTTCATTTTTTCCAAATTTTACTAAATTAGTTTTCATTAAAGCCTTTTTCATTACTTTCTCAAAAAGTGCATTTATGTCAGTGTTTTTGAAGTTCGGAGAACTTTTCTAATAGTTTAATATCAAAAGCCTTTGATATTTGGTACAGTAATTTATAATAGGTTTGGAACAATCCCAAAGTAAATCCCAGCCTAGTGAATTTTTTTTTTCTTTCCAGGGGAAGGCAAGTTCAAAAGATTTTAAAGTTGAAAAGCCTGTTCCTCGGGCTACAATAAACAAAAGAATGTGGGTATTCTTGGTAAATCAAAGTAAAAACTTTGGGATTTATATTCCAAGTAACTTTCATACAATCTGTAGTCAGTGATGTAGTCTATACTGTCATTTCACATTCTATAGTGAAGTAACCCCAGAATTTTTAACGTTGGCTGGGAAAAGCAGCAGCAGCTCTGAGAGCTAATAAAAAGAAACGTTTTTCCAACTTCAGCACACTGCATTCTGCAGATATGCTGTTGGAAAATTGGGAGATTCTATCATCCTGTACTCCCCTGAGCAGTGTATGTGGATCTATAGACTTCTATGGCTAATTTTTGCGTGTGTAAGTGTACAGATTACTTGAACTTGAGGTATTATGTATAATTAAATGACCTTCTGGAATCCATCTAAGTACATATCAGAAGAAAATTTCTGATGGAAAGAACTGTTACCAAAAACAACAAAACCACACAGAAACGCCCCCCCAAAACAAAATCAAACTGACAACCCCCCCAACTTTCACAGAAAAAAAAAAAAAAAAGATATGAAAAGATAAGAAAAGACAAGAATGAAAAAAGTGGGAAAAAACCCAATTTTACTGACCGTGGCATTTTAAAAATCATTTGCAAACAATAAAACATTAAAAACTAAATATATTTTGATTTTTGATTGCATCTCAAACAATATCTGTTTGGTAACGAACCTTGTTTCTGAAATGTTTTCAATATCTTCATTTGTGTCATTCAAGAAACAATGGGAAGATTAGAAATGTATGTAAGGCTCACCACTGCACAAGCACAAATGTAGGAATATGATTTCAGGAGGCTCACTATCTCTCCATGGATATTCAGTTGAAGATCAGGGCTTAAATTACAGATCTGTGTTACGGATCTGTTTCAGACCTGTGTTTCTGCTTGACAAGTATAAAAAATATTTTGAAACTTCTACATGTCACTTATTTTATAGCAAGTATAGTTCACATTCACTCATCAGAAGATAGAAACAATCACATTATATAATTGCTGATTCCTCAGAAAATATTTTTTTTTGATTCTCATAGAAAAATATGTCAGATTACAGAACACTAAGTCTTTCTAATATTTTTTTCACTGTCTTCCCCTAAACACTACTTTAACATATCATGCATATAAATATTTTAATATATAAATATTATTTGCATTTTAAATTAATCAACCATGCTATAGCTAAGTGTAGTAGAAAATGCAGTTTAGTTCATCTGATTTAAATTATTTTGACTTTTGGATATGTCAACAAAGTAACAACAAGCACTTCCAGCTGTCTTTCAGATTGAAAAAATATCCTAGACTGCCAGATGAAACTGTGTAATTACAGAGAAACGAATGCTAACCATTTTGATATTATGTAGTGCAATATGACTATAATGGAGTTTCCAAACAGTAGAAAATGTTGCCATTAAATTAATATCAGTAGTCTCTCTCTGTTCAATATGGTTTGAGGCCATGCCATATTTTATGTTAGGCTTATGCTATCACACTGAACTATGAAACTAGTATAAATTTTTACAGTGAATAATGTACAGTGGACTTTATCTCAGTAAAAATTTTTAAAAAGCTTTTTAGATAGAGCTGAACTAAGGTAAGAAAAGTTGTATTTACCTTCTAAAATGTCTCTGCAAGATGGGCTATTTATTTTCAAATTAAACTATATGATGTTATGTACAGTATTTTAATCCAGATAGATTCGTACTTCAAAAGATTAATTACAATAATATCATCACTTCCTTTCACAATGCCTGGAGATAACAAGCCTGACCTTCCTTGGACAGAGAATGCATTTAGATTAAGGATCAAAAATTATTTAACAGATGAATTAATTTTCACATCTGGTGTCTGAGTGCATGATTTCAGGTGACTGATTTCAGTGCAGTGAGGACCATCTCTGCTAAAAGACAGAGAAATACCCTGCACAGCTGTGATTGCAGCATACAGAACCATTATAATATCACATTGGATATTATTCTAAATCAATACCATATATTCTGTTGTTTGCTCAGCGACAGCTTCATGACTGAAGTACTTATGAATTGCTACAGCACTTAATAAACACATGACAGTCATGTGTAGCCATCGTCCAGGGACACTGGACTGCAGTAATATGTTCTGGAAGAAGGCCTGGACTCGTGTGACAAGCTTCACACTGGTAGAAACAATTGTCAATTATTGAAACGCAAGTGGCAAATAGTACTTATCACCACTGATCTAATTTGAAAACCCAGAACCAAACTTGGAAACTTGGAGAAATCTGAGACTGTGAACCTCTTTTGAAAGAGGTGGAACTGAATAATAAGGGTAGATAATATCTTCTGAATGCTTCCCTTTACTTGTCCAACATAGCACCTATCTCCCTGGGATTAAGCCATCATCATTTCCCTATTTCAGCCGGGTTTTGGAAGTGCAAAATGACTGCACAATCCTGGTCTGACAAGAGAGTAGGACTACGTATCATCTGCGTGCTGATGACACCACAGCCCAAATTATTTCATTATTTCCTCAGTGGCCTCATATACATGTTGAAAGGAGAGATGACAGGATGAAACCTTGTGGAATCCTACATGAAAGAGAGCCCTCGGGGATGATGAGCAATTGCCCTATGCCATCCTCTGGGATTTCTCTGAGAGGAAAGAGTGGAACCACACAAGTGCAATCTCATCTGCCCCAGCCTAGGTCCACAGGTGAGTCAGAAAAACATCATGGTCAGTGCGATGGCCAGAAAGGCTGCTGGCAGAGCTAAACAAAGCCACCTTTGAAAAATTTTTTTACACTGATGGAAGTTCCCCATCAGCCACAGGAAATAGGGTAGCTGTCAGGATGCACTCAGACTGGAAACCAAGTTAGATAGAAGACTTTAAATGGACTCAGAGTTGCTTTAGCAGAAGTCTCTGTCACCCACCAGAGTGCTTTTTGTTTTGTCAGGAAATAAGTTTTAGACTTTGAGAGTGGCTGAATTGGTTTTTTGGGCACCAACTGATAATTTATTTAAGACAAGCTGGAGTCTTACTTTCCCACTGGGAGACACTAACTATATATGCTAGAAGTGGCCTGCAATGAGGTCCTGTATGTCATCTAAGTTCACTGTATAACTCTAAAACTCAACAAGCACTTCAGCCCACAGATTATTTCAGTGTTGTTTTGTTGCAGAAAGGGCCAGTCCTGTCAGATTCCTGTTGATCCTCTCCATAAAGTAGCTGGAAAAGTCTTACAACAATCAGCATTCAATTCAGTTACAGGCTGAAGCACCTCATTCTTCAGCGAGCTGTCTGGAACAACTCTACTGGTCTTGACTACGTAGATACAATTATGGAAGCAAAGCTTAATTTATAGAATTAAACTTTTCATTTTGCTTCATATTATTGTCTTTATCTGAGTATGTGATGAAATCTCTCATACATTTTGGCCTGAAAATAACTTCCTAAAATGGCTGCTCATTCTAATTGTACCAAAAAAGCAATAATTGCTAAATCTGAAATTGAAAATACGTTGGTGATGTATTCAGCCAGTTGATGTTAACTTAGTCTGCAGTCTATTTGTCCATTATACTTGTTATGGACGACATCAGAAAAATCTATGGCAAAATATTTTTAATATAACCATATTACCTGTATATAGATATATATGTACATACATATATATGTGTACAACCTTCAGTCAACATCCTGTCTAAAACTAGGTATATAACTAAACAACTTAAAAATATGATTGTCTGAAATACACATTAACTTCTTTTGAAGTGGTCATACTTAAACAACAATAAAACGATTTCTCTTTTTCTGAGGTTATTTTCATTCCATTAGTTGTTCGTTTCTTTGTGATACTAAGTCAGTATTTTGGTAGGATGTATGTTTCTGTCTCAAGGGTTTAAGATTGACAGGTTTTCCCTATAGACATTCAAAATCCCTGAAGAATTGGCATATGGAAGCAGAAACTCACTGGGAGAGAGGGTCAGGGTAGGGCTGTGCATTCATTCTCAGTTAACTTCTAGAAGACAAAACCCAGTTTGATTCATATATCCTAGTAGGTGCTAGAACACTGACCCATAACATAGCAAGACAAGTGCAGGATTACAGCTGCTACTTTGCTTTAAGAAAATCAAACAGGATTTCAAATAATATGTGACACAATTTTGAGTAAATTTTACAGTTTTTTATTGAATGTTCACAGTCAACTTTTTATTAACTGCATCAAAGAGGGAAAAAATTTAAACCAGCAAGTGGCTGGAGATTTTTATATTTAAAACATATTAAATATAATTTACTAGAATCAATGTTGAGTAGTTCAGACATGCCAGTTCTGTCTTCCTGTTGCTCTTTTCAGGCTGTGAAAAGCAAAATCTATGGTGATAGTCCAATAATTCTGTGCCTAACAAATGCTAAGATGATTTCTAATTAACTTTCTAAATTCCTATAAAGCAATATAATGAAAACAGTTAAAATATTTTCCTCCTGTCAAATTAATATATACATGCAAAGATACATATTTTTTTTCTCAGGCAGTAAAGCCATACACAAGCTGTTTAAATACATTCTAAACAGTGATAACATTTCACAAAATCATCACCTTGATTCTACATGACTTGTGAGCTCTCAGCTGTGGAAAAGAATGAAGGAGGTATCAGTTACATCCTTAGTCTTCTTAAGATGAGCTTTTTCAGAATTGCTGTGTGTTAAAAGGCTAAGTATTACAGTTCTGATTAATACTTTCTTTTGTACAGTTGAACCGCCAACTTAGAATTGCAGCTCTTTCTTTCTGATGTTCTGTAGTGATTTGCTGCAATAAAATTTGCACTTAGCTGTGCTATTGTTTAGAGACCTCTATGCCTTCTTTCTACTCTTCCACTATTTGATTGTATCTAAGATGACTTGGAGGCAGCATTTACTTTCTGGTAACATTTAAGAAGACAACTTACGATTTTGTAAGGGTTGGTGAAAAATCAATAATAACCGATGTTCTTATAACATGCCTGCAGTGTGAAAGGTAAGTTGGGGGTAAAAGGTTATTTTCTTTGAGTTAAGTGGAAAGTCTTGTAATATATACTGAAAGTGCTCAATTTCATGGTGGACAACAGTTTTGAAATTTAACCAGTTTAAGTTCTGTTAACATTTCACTGATTTTCCATAACAATTTGAATGGTCAGTTGAATTCAGTATCGAGATATTGGATTATATTTTTTTTTTAAATCATATCTGAAAATGTCATTTGCCTGTTACCAAAAAAAAAATAAAAGTAGTGTAGCTTTATCCTATTTCTTCTTTTTTCTTATTATTCCAAAAGTCACATTCTAACAGTAAAAGAACACAGAGTTTAACTGTACAGAAAATGGAGACCGTACACAGATTGGAACTGAAATAAGACAAGAATAGAATTCGTGTTAAAAAAAAAAAAGATCAAATATAAAATAGTCCTTTGGAAACCTTTTTAGAACATGATTTTGAAGTACATGGGAAAACTCTTCCTTATATTTCTCAGAACCCAAAGAAGAATAAAGATCCAGATCATGACTTTTTAAAATTCAGTGAGTGAAATTCGAACAACAAAACCCAAAGACATGTAATATTTCTCTTACTCAGTACTCAGTTACCAAAACAATGGTATGGTCTGGGAGCTAATACTTTTTACTGTTTTCAGACATTTGATATTTTAAAATACATAATATACGTTAAAATCTCAGTAACTGAAGTAATAAGATAATTTGGTTTAATAGAAGGTATGTAGATAAGTTCCTGTTAATTTTTACAAAATAACTTGGAAACAAAGAATGGAAGAATTTTCTAGAAAAAAATAATTATCTCAGAATTGTGTTAGCTACTTTTTTAAGACTCCCAGTCTTGCCAACATTTCTCATTTAATTAGTTTTCAGATCCAAGGAAGATTCTTAGATAAAATGTGTTGGCAAGTTTCTTGAGACCTAATTTTCAGGGTGTTTCTCAATGTTGGCATCAAGTGCATGTATCTTCTTTCCTCCTGCCTGTCAATTGTAGTCCTGTTCCTACTGATATTACCTACAAATTTACACCCTTTGGTAAGTGTTTGCAGGTCTTTACAAAAGTTTTTGGTGGATTCATGCATCTTGAAAAGGATTCACTCTATTTTGGCACTCTTGCTAGATGTCTTGGCATAAAAAGACAGCAGACACAATTTTTAATGTGTTAAGTGCTAATGCATAATTTTTAAATTTAGGATTTTGCTCCTCACAATCTTTCAGTTAGGACTTTGATTCCTGAAGTGAGAGCCGTATAATGACTGGAGGTGGTAATGCTGAGAGTTGCAGTATTTTCTTCTTAATGGATTCCCCATGAAATTCCTGAGTTATGTAGTAGGATCCCCACATAGTGAAAATGCCAAGATCTGCAAGCCTTAGTAATTTAGCCTTTGAACCATTAGGGAATACTAAATTAAATCTTGCCATTTTAAAAGATTTCAAGGTTAATTTCAGATTCATAATCAGAAGTGCAGTTTGAATGTTAAACAACAGCACTTTCTTAGAAAAAGAGACAGTCTAAGAAAATTGAATATTTTCTTTCAAAGCACAGCTGGATCAGAAGGAGGTACCATTTCCTGCTTTCTACACAAGGCTAAGCATAGACACTTAAGCATGAAGATCTGATATATTACAGCTCATACCATTCAGTTAGAAATTCTATCCACTTCATTCACACAGTGGAAGCCTCACATTCTTTCTTGGAGGTCAGCCCAGTGCACTGGAACATTTTAAAAAAGGTTTGCAAATGAGTGTCCATTGCAGAATTCACTCCAGCCAGAAATGCCAGCCGGAAATTACAAACTTCATCTTGAACTTCAGCCTCTGAAGAACTTGTGCTTGACTGCACCAAAGAGATACACTTTCCTCTCCTTTGGATTCACAGATTAAACTTTTCTTAGTTGAAGGTGTTGAAACCCTTTATATCTTGAGTAGGTGTCATTCCTTTATTTCAAACTCAGCAAGAGAAAGGAATGTTCGAAAGGAAGAGTATCACAACCAGAGTAAAACTACCCTTTCCTTCCCACCTGTCTATTCCTTTATTCATGCAAAGGGAAGAGGACATTTGTTGAAGATTTGGGAGATTCAGGTTCCACTCTAAGCCATGACTGAGACAACTCATGTCTGCACTCTTTTGCACTGAACAGAATTTTACATTGAAATATTGAAGTCATTGCTGAAACAGGAATTACCATTTGAGCCTTTCCTCTGCCACTCTGTGCTCTCATACCTGATCTGCAGAATGTCCCATATTATTCTTCTCTCCCTTTTTCGTGCTCTTCCTCTGTTAATTTCTTCCATGTAAAGTGGAACAGCACAAGTAGGTGAAAACTGCGAGTATTTTTAGCTTGAAATGGTGTAATGCCTCTATGTGGTAGACTTTACTAAGACACTAAAGCTTAAATATCCTCCAGCAGAAGTCTATTGAATTGACACTCTCAAATGTGTCTCACGTTAACCTTTACTGCTTCAGCTGATGAATGGCTGCACAGAAGAATGTGGTCATGTCTGTCATATGTCATTCTTCAGCAGTTGCCACTTCTTTTTTGAGGAACTTGATTTGTTAGGTCTTTTCAGAGGACACCTGTGAGATTGACAACCTTACACATGGAGAACTTGAGTGTGAATTCTGATGGAATCCAGAACTAAGCCAAGCATCAATGTGTTTAACAGAATTTCTACTGACTATTGCCAAATGACAAACCTACAAATTTTAACCTGGAAAAGCGAGGGTCTTACTGCTCAGAGTGCCTTCAAGAGGTTGAATGCAGATTTTGATAAACACAGTTTCTGTTTAGATTCCCAAAGAACTAAATATGTTCTGGATATAATCTCCAAACTCCAGGTTTGTATGAATAATAGAGATGTAGCAGTTTACAGGTAAAGCAGAGTTCTGGATTTTTGAGATAAATTAGACAGTTATATGTTAACTGATGATCTGCCACTAGTCACACAAAATCAAACAATGATCAAGAGATATTTACAGTAATTCTGGGTGCTTTTTTTTAATTTTGTTTTTGTCTTTCTTTCTTTTGTTTTTCCTTTCTTTCTTTTCTAGATAATCTCCCTTGACCAAAGTCTAGTTATTAAGAAAGCAAAATGCAATGGGCTAGATTATGCCTCAAATTTGCCTTGTGTGAGAGCAATTGTCAGAGGCTTGTCATAACATCTCAGGTTCCAGGATGTGTTGTTTAGTTAATATATTTCTTCATTAGCTGAAAAACATCTAAGTTAAAGTATAAGAAGTGGTTAATTTAGAGACCCCAAAACTGAGACTCCTCTTCCAAACTCCTATTCTCACACTAAGAAGAGGCTGCTCATCACACTATTAGCAGTTAAGAATTCAAAGTGATGGTATAAAAGAGATTTTATTTTATTTTTCAAATTTCTTCCACTGTCAAATAAAAAATAGGCTTTGAGGATCTAGTTTTTGATGAAAACAAGTTAATACACTGTTTTTCTAATAATAAGCTCTGTAAATGATAGTAGTAGAAGAAGTGTTCAGATACAGAAGATATTTAAAAGAATGGAGTAGATACTAGTTTTCAGTAATGGGTCTGTATTTTAACAATGTCTAAACATTATTTTAGGTAAACTCCCCATATTGAGGTTTGTTTTCCTGAGGAACAGCTATTTAAATCACATAGAAATGAAGTGGATTTTTTTGAAATATGGGCAAGGAGATTTTACTGAACATCTAATATACATGTTACATTCAGATGCTGTCTTGTAAGACTAACCTATGTTAACTGAACAGCTGTTTGAAATATTTTTATGTATCGTATTCATCCATAGTAGCTGCCAGATAAATAATTGTAGAGACAAGGTGATTTTTTCACTGAGTCATTGTAGCTTGGTAAGTCATTTTAATTATTATGTGATGCATATTTAAAAGACAGCAATTTGTTATGAGCTTCAGGACAAGACAAAGCACACTTACAGCACTGAAAAGACTGTGCCAATAGAGTGCATCTGCTTCTAGACATTGCAGCAGGACATTTCTTATATTTTTTTGTTATTTTTTTTCCTTTTTCCTCTATTTCCCTCTGTAGAGGTCCTTCTGTAGTGCCATGGTGGAGGAGCTAAGGATGTCTCTGAAGTGTCAACGTCGATTAAAACACAAGCCACAGGCCCCCGTTATTGTGAAAACAGAAGAAGTTATCAACATGCACACCTTTAACGACAGAAGGTTGCCGGGTAAAGAAACCATGGCATAGAGCTGGGAAGCCAAATACCCCAAGCACAAACTGTCGTCTTTTTTTCCAAACAACCTTGCGAGAATGTTTCCTGTGGAAATATGCAACCTGTGCAAAATAAAATGAGTTACCTCATGCCGCTGTGTCTATGAACTAGAGACTCTGTGATCTCAGCAGTTGCAATGGCCAGACTCGAATCACAAGCATCATGGATCAACCAAGTTATGCGGGGTTACACTGTTCATCATGGGTTTCCACCATTCTGAATGAATGAATGTTCCATGTGAGTTTTGTGGCTGGTTTCAAATGCAGTCTCAGTGAGAAATTACAGGTTCCTTTTGAAGTTCAACGGTTGTCAGGAGATGGAAAATAAATGTCCAAGACAATACTAACTACGAAAGGAGTCTAGTAAAAGTAATATCTCAGAACTGTAGTGGAGCAAGAAACCATATGCTTTTCTGAACTTCCAAGTGTAGAAGAGTTGGTAACTGCTGGTAGACTGAAACTACTATCTGGACAGGTGATACGAGCTTCCTGGGTGGGAGAAATGTTAAAGTGAAGAGACATGAATCCCATGAATAGAACGATAAATATGATGATGCTCACCTGCTTTTTGGACTGTCTGTGTCACTGAACTAAGTCAATATTATAACAATTAAAAAAAAAAAAATATCAGTAACTTCAAGTTACCTGGGCTGGAACTTTGATCTATAAAACAACAACAAAAATACATAATTTTGACCCAATTTTTAGATGAATGAAAGTTTCCTTAGTACAAAGGAATGTATCTTAAAACCTTTAGATATAAGCAATTACTTTTTTTCTTTAATTGTGAAGGCGGGGGGGGGGGTGGGGTGGGAAGCAGTGTACTTCACACATAGAGGGCTTGCATTTTAGCCTGAATGGGTTTTGAAACCCTTGTTCCTGCTACTAATTGAACTCAATGGAGCCTGTGCAATTCTCGCTAATATTGGGAGAGGGATGGGTCACCTAAAAGAAGTGTATGTGGAGAACTTTAAGGAGGACTGCATTTTTCAATACAGTCACAGTACTAAATGAACAAAATTCTTGAGCAGTTTTTTTTTTCAAAAAAAATGTTCAGGTTTATTTGTGGAAATGCAAGATTTCTATGAAAATAGTTTTTGTATGGAAATTTTTGTAATACTTTTTATCAACAAAATAAGAACATGTGTTTCTGTCAGGGGTGTGATGCCAAGCATGAATGGTAGTGCGTGTGCACCACCAACGTTTGGTGAAAACTATTTTTATCAAGAAAAAGGAATCTTAGAAGAGACATATTTTCAAGTTAGATAATATAAAAAATAGGTGCACTACCACCACTGCTTACCATGCTACACCCCTGGTTTCCACTAGGCTGATAACATGCTGTCGTGAACAATTGTGTGTAAATGGTAAAAGACACAGACCTCTTGACCACATTGTGATAACATTTAAAGTGCACTCAGTTTGCTGTTTGAATCCAATGCACAAAATTAAAAAAGAAAAAATCATTAAAACTATGTCAGTTTTAGTTGTTTTGTTTTTACTGTGTGATTTGAACAACAAATGTACAGTACTTTCTGTCAGTACTGGTACTTAGCCTCAGCTTGGTGCCCTATCCTGCCAATTCTTGCCACTAAATGTGTGTGGCAAAAGAGTTTGCTGTGATTTCTGAGAGAAGCCAGTATAGCACATTGTGATAAGATTTTGCAGGATCTGGTTCTTAGCTGCTTCAAAGTTAATTTATATATCCTGCCTGTGGTGAGTTCCTGGACATAACATTTTGAAATACTGCCCTGTAGATGCTGAATCTTTCACCTCCATCTACTGTAAATTTATTTGTATCTCAAAAAAAAAATATAGGATGGTCTATGCAGGAATGTTATGTCAACCAAAACAGATTACCAACATGGTCTTTGTATGGAACATAATTCATTTGACTAATTTAAAAAAATCTTTAAAATTACCATAGCTAATCAGTCATGGGTGAGTAATAAAAGTATTTGTTTACTTGGGTTTAATTTAATCCTACCATCTTTGTAGCACAGGAATATCATTCAAATTGTAGAAATTATGTCATGAAATTTGGGGGGAAGGGGGAGGTTTGTGTCTACTACCTGGTTCTCATAAATCTTCATAGAGACTGAGCTGGCCATTTTCATTATGAACAGGGACTGAGAAAGCAAATTCTCTTATATTTGTGAGAGTTTCATCCCCATTTATGTGATAACAAAGAAGTTATCTTTGTCTGAAGTGTAAACAAGATAAAAATACCTTCAGCAAAGATTCTGAAAATGAGTATACTTACATGATACATATTTAAGTTTAATTCTTTAAAATGCAAGGGGTAAGAAAGTAACTGTCATACAAGACAATGAAAAGTCCTAATTATGATGGTTTGGAATGGGAAAGAAATTGACTTTTGGATTTGACTGATGATTTACAATAAAATTTGTAAAATCATGTAATAAAATGGTGTATTATATTCAAACAAATATTTCTTTTCTCCATTAAGGGTGCTGAAATAAACAGGATTCCATTCTCACCTTGATGCACATGACTAACTCTCATTAAGCTTTATGTGAGCCAAAGTAAGTGTGAATGCAGAGTATGTTTTATTGGGTCAAAGTCCCCCAAGGAATAAAAATCCTAACACAGAAGTAGTGTGGCTTAATTAAGATTTTGGTGAGAATTTCAGCCTTTCATTATTAAGGGAAATATGCACAGTAACTGAAGATTTGTATTTAAGATCAAGAATAGAAATGCATGGCTCCACAGATTCATAGTAGGCTAATGGCATTTTTTTAAAAAAAATCATAGAGTAAAACATTCTGTTACTTTGTTGTGTGTTAGTAATTATTTCTGTATTTTCCACAGAAAATTAAGATATTTAAGGAAAAACGACTAATAAGGTGTTGATCCTGAAAGTAGTAGAAAATACTACTAGTAGTTCTGTACTCCAGAAGGCTCATTAGCTCATTTTCCCCTCACTGTCGTGAAGGAGATCTTCAGTTCTGAAGAAAACTTCCTCATATTGAAAGGTCTCTGAATGGCTAGTCCAAAATTCCCAAATTCTGAGGTAGAAGGAACTTTGATAGTGTCACTAAAATCAGTGGAACTTCACCAGTTAAAATCGAGTGGGTGTATGGCTCATGAAGATTCAGAACCTGTACATAACTACTTCATGTGGTTTCATAGGATAGTTCAATTAGTCTGTTGGTTTCCCAGGACAGGGTGATGGGTGCTCCTCTGACTGACCTTGAATGCTACTGTAGAGAAATCTCTTTAAAGCAGTTATAACTCAGTTATGTGGTACTACCTCATGGATAATAATTGGAAGTGAAAAACTGAGCAGGCTTTGTTTTTTAACGAAAAAAACAAACAACAAAACTCTTTATCTGTGTCAGGGAAGATAAACATCTATAATCGTTAAGGATTCTCAAGATACACAAGTTAGATTTTCAGGTTGCTTCAGCATGATTTTATAGCAATAGATAACTACATGGATATTACAGAGTAAATTACAAAAACCCCACAAACCTTTACTTTATTGATAAGTCTGATTTATGAAGGACTGGTAGTGAAATTTCTGAACCAAACAGTTGGATGAAATCAAGAAATATGTAGTGCTTTATAGTAAATGAAGATTTGGATGAACATAGACATCAGCAAGCCATTTCATACTATTCTCCTATTACATAAACACAAATACAAACATATCCAGGGAGTATCTGGCAGGTTTTGTATGAGGTATTACTTTCTGAAGTTTCTATCTCAATTTTCAGTTGAAGAATTCAGGGTAGGTTTGAAAGAACCTTTTCATTCATATTTATATTACTTGAGGCTCTGCGCAATTCTGGTTCCATCCACAGTCTTCCAAAAAAACCAAAATAACACTGTTTAGTCCTACTATACTAACTAGTTGCTATTTCAGAATGGAGAAGACACAATTTATGAAGGAAAAAACCTCACCAAAATCCAAAGCCTCAAATGGTAGGACAAATGCCCTGATGTTCTACAAAATCTTAACGTTTTCAGGGAAACGGGGTCACGAGCAGAGATAACAGCATGCAAAGAGCTAAAAGATAATGCTATAAAATAATTTGATGTGATTATTGTTAAAAAGATATTTTAAAAAAATACCAAGTAGTTTAGGAACAGCTTAACATAGTCTCTGAATTATTTTGAGTCTCAAAATGCATCAACAACCACAAAATATAATTGAAATACTGAAAAACAGTGTCAAAATTCCTACTTCAGAGGAATCAAGAGTTTGTCCAATACATCCCCAAATGTCTAGTGATACAATATTAAAGGCCTCAGCCAAATGTGTAATGATAAAATATTAAAGGCAAAATAAGAGCAGCTTGTGTTTAGGTGTACAGAGGAAGTTGTGCTTTTTGTCATATTTTCAAAGATGTGTAGGAAGAGAACAGGTCATTGAGGTTAACTTGTCTAACATCCAGGATTGTTACTTTCCAGCCTCAAGTATGTTAGTGTCCTGTTCTCTTCCAGTCTTGCCTTTCTGCCTTCCTACAAGCATCTCTGACACTTTTGAATTTATTTTTAAAACCCTTTACTTCTGGCTTTCCTATAAAATGTAGTTCTAATTAAAAAATAAAATTACTCAAGAATCTCATCTCCCCAGTTTGTATTGACCAAGACAAACACACCTAGCTTTTCATGTGACTGTACTCTAATTGTCTTTCTTTTCATTTACTACCCCTCTCTGTCCCCTGCTTGTGTTATCTTCTCCTGTTGTTCTTGTACTTGCCTAGACTGTAAGCTCTTAGGGGGCAGGGAACATGTCTTTGATTTATTCTATGTAGCACCATGAACTATGGAGCTATATAAATAATAAAAAGTAGATCTTCTTAAATTATGTTTGAAGTAGTAGTGATCTGATTCACTGCCAGTCTAGTTCATTGCCTTAAATGCTAGCCATTACAGCAATAGAATAATCAAAAAATAAAAATAATAACACCAACTCAAATGAGCTATCACGCTGACTCATCCTACTGGAAATTTCCTTATACATTCAGGGTACGGGCATATACAGGATCATGTTCATACAGCTTGTATAAAGATTTTAGTATGAAGCCAGCTACATAAAAAATGGAAAAAAAGTAGGTCAACATATAAAAAGAAGGACGAGCTTTGTAAAAGAGAACTTTTAATTGGTTTAAGCTTGTAAAAGCTATGATTAATCAATTTACTAAGTTGAACACCAGGCACCTTGTCTTCCTTCATTGTATCTGCCCACTTAGATCAACTAACTTCTCATTGTCAAAAATCTCTGACAATCCTGTTTTTTTAATTATATTATGGACATAATTAAAAATTTTCTATGAAAGATAATTCTAACTAAAATTAAAGAGATACTTCCTCTTATTCCTATCTAAAAACACTAGCATTCTATGACTGCTTAATGACAGAATTGTGAGAATTTTGAAAAATTGCAAACTGTAGATAAATGAAAGAAAACAGTTAATACATCTGATCTTGACAAAAAACATATCAGCTTTCTCTTTTACCTTTTTTTTCTTCAAGGAATGCCACTCTGTAATGATGAATGCATCCTGGTATGTACTTCTGCCCAGCCATTCTTTGCATTAAAGTCCATGTTAAAAATGGTCATTTGTGATAGGTAAAAATGATTTTTAGGCCTATCGTACACACATCTCTTGAAGAATCACAGACTCACAAAAATCCCATTATCATTAAAGTTTTGAATTCCAATGATTTCTCCAGATAGAAGGACCTCCTGGAGACTGAGTCCAATGTCCCTGTTCAAAGTAGGGTCAGGTAGAGAATATTGCCAAGGATGGTGTCCAGCCAGGTTTGGAATATATATAAAAATGAAGACTCCACAACCTCTCAGTTTCCAATTACACTTACAGTGAAAAAGCTTTTGGTTTTGGTGTGTTTTTTTTTTTCCCCCTCATATTTAAATGTAATTTCTGTCATTTCAGTTTGTTCTCAGTCTCTTATCTTCTTACTGGACACCCCTGAGACTCCGGTTCCATCTTCCTTTCTGTCACATTCCAGTAAGCTTTCTCTTCTCCGGGCTGAGGAGTCCCAGATGTCTCAACCTCTCCCTATATGACAGATTCTCAATCCCTTAATCATCTTTGTGGCCCTTTACTGGAGGTCATACTCAGTCTGTTACATGACTGTCTGTCTTGTACTGGGGAGCACAGAACTGGACCCAGAACTCAAGGTGTGTGTCACCAGAAGGGGAAGGATCACCGTCCTAGACCTCCTGGTAATGGTCTTCCTAATGCAGCTGAGGGTTCTGTTGCAATTCTTACCTGCAAGGGCACAATGCTTGCTCATGTTCAGTTTGTTGCCTACCAAGACCTCTAGGTCATTCTCTGCAAAGTTACTTCCTAGTTGATTGGCCTGCAGACTGGGCTGGTGCATGGAGTTTTTCTTTCCCGTATTCAGAACTTGTGATTTCCCTTTACTCAACTTAATGAAGTTCCTGCTGGCCCACCTCTCCACCCTCTGAATGTCAGCACAAACATCTGCTTTATCAATAACTTCTCCTTTGTGTAATGTGCATACTTGCTGATGAAGCACTGTCCCATCACAGAGGTTGTTAACGAAAATGTTAAGCAGTAGGAGAACCAGTATCGACCCTTTGGATATATCATTAGTTACTGCTGGGATTCAGCTACTAGTGAGAGATTCAATCCAGGTGAGCTTTGGCATTTGTAAGACTGTCCTTGCATTCCCTGACTGCTTTCCTTGGGATTCTTCTAAACAGGTCTTGGAAGGCCAAAGTCCAAATTCTGCTCACCTAAAATCCAGGATTATGATCCTACTTTCCTGGTCTGATTGTCTTCCCTCAGAATCCTGGAATCCATCACCTGCAGCCAATACTGTCCTGTGCCCCGATTCTTCTATATTTATGACATCCAGCAGAGAGACTCTCCTCTTGTCTCTTCCAAAACCCATGTCAGGAAGTTATCATCAAAGCACTGCAGAAATCTACTGTGCTCATTGTGCCCTTCTGTGTTGTCTCTTCAGCAAATATCAGGGTGCTTCTAGTCTCCACGAGGATGCACAGGGATTGCGAACATGAAGCTTCTTCTAGTTGCCCGAAGTTGTAATCTCCCTGCAATTTGCAAGATGCAAGACGAATAATGAACTTTCCATGAGGCCATAAATATCCTTTCATCTTCATTCATTTGGAACTCTTATTCAGTTCTCGGATTGGAAAAAACCTATTTTATTATAGGTTAGTCGATTGCTGAGTCATTTCTGAACATTACTGAGAGAAATGTGACTAAATATCTGTCACGTTGGATTTCTAATTTTAGTGACTTGTCTGATTAAGTGTAAAAAAAACTAAGAAAATTTAACCTCTGCTAACATGGTGGGCAATATTCACTGCCTTAGAGTGAGCAGCATGGTGACCAAGAGCTGGTGCACAGTACTGATTTGAAATATTTAATACTAGTTCAGAATGGATAACCATTTTCAGCATATCTTATTAATGGGTATATTTTCATCTTTCTTTCTGAAATTTTTGAAGCAAAGTTGCCTGATGTGGGAAAAAAGAAAGGAAAAAATAAGCTATTTGTGTTCAAGTTTCATGAGATCCAGCAGCTTTTTCTGCACCAGAGTACTGTCCTGCGACTCAACTCTCAGATAGTAGGATTTTAAATCACAAGCTCATACTATCTTGGTAATTACAGAAGTACATGTGTAGCTTTCAAATTACTGAAAGAAATTGAAATAGCTGCCATTATTAGAATCAGTCCTAGATTCAGAAGAAAATATCCAAAAAGCATGGTTGAAATACATTTGTATTTGTAGTTCTGTTTGATAAATCTCATCAGGTTTTTCATTTTATTTTTTTTGTTTCTTTCTATTAATTGTTCCCAAAACAACTCAGATCTATGACTTGCTACTTGTTCTGGACTCTTGCTTGTCTCTATTTATTTTAAGATCAGTACAGTGTTTCATTACCTTTTCTCTACCTTTTTGGGTTTGTTCTGTTAAATGTCCTGTTAAATGATTTTCCTTTTTTTGTTGTTTTGAGTTTTAACCTTTGTGTTCATGTAGAATGCCTGAAAAAAAATAGAATGCTAACAGAATGCAAACATTACACAGTAGGAGTAAGAAAAAAAGATGAGTAATTTTTCAGAATAGTATCTGTCTTGCCTCCAAGATGTTCTGGGCTAAGAAATTTATGTGATGACATCACATTAACTTGAGTTAAAGACCCACTTCAGGATACCTGTTTGGGCCCTCTGTAACATCAAAAACCTGTACTACTAACATTGTTTTGACAAGACCAAGTTCAATCATGCTGCACATCAGCAGTACATCTGTTATGTCTTATTATTTACAAAACAAAATTAATGACTACAGAGATGCTGTGACTTTTGTTTATCTACACATCTAGTCTATAGACCTACCAGGATTTCTTCGGAAGCTGGTAACAAACCACAAATGATATCACAAATCAATTAGCTCTTCTTAAAGTGTTACTCCAAAAAAAACTATTAGCTATTCTTAAAGTGTTACTTCGAAAAAAGGCACTATTATATTTTACACGGACATATGATGAAATATTGGTCTTTGTAATAAGCTATTCATGAATGAATACGTGCTAGATGAACTACAAGGAGTCTGGTTCTAGAATGTAATTGAATGACCCAATTTTCCATCTGTTTATTAGGGTGTTGGTCTCTTAACACATTATAATTAATATTGACATCTCTAACACTAAAAATTGAACAGTATGAGCTTTTCTTGAATATCCTAAATTTTACAGACTGATTTTAGCCAGGTTTATGCATCTCCATTTTTAAGAAAAGGTTGTGAGCACTAGATAATTGATCCTGAGCCCAATGAGTTCAGCACACCATTTGTGGCACAGATTAATTTTTAAAGTGAATGCTGTCCCTGGTCAGCCATTTTTCATAGCAACTCATTCTGAAGGTATGTTATAATTGTGCCATTTTTCTAACATTGTGTCCAGAATAAATGAAAATAATGGAAATTTTTACAGAATATTTGGATTGGTGAGTTACAGGGAATTGACATGTGTTAGTCCACACTTGCCTGTGTTCCTCCAGTTTACTCATATATGTTATGGTGTATTTTTTCATGAACTATATATGTTGATCCACTGATTGCTACATGAAGCCTGCTTTTTTGGGCCTCTAGGCAGATTCATTTTATGATTTTGCTGTCTCTTTTTAAAGTGACATATAGCTTTGTCTAGATAAACAGGATAAACAAATGTGGCTGAAGTTATTTATTTCAAAACATGTTAGGAGATGGTTCTAAAAATTATTAATATGAAATGAAAATGTAAATATCGATTAATCCATTCAAAAGGCAATGATCAGACATTCATTAAAATTCAATGTATAAAAAGGCAGATAAGATTGCCTGTTCTTGAGTGAAACTGTCTTTTTAGCTTCTCATTAGCAATCTTAAATCCTATTTCCAAACTTGTCAATCTCTCTTTAAACCAGTGAGATAACCAGCAAGTAGCTGATAAGAGATTTCATCATTAAATACTCTTAAATTTTCTTTTTAATAATCTAGATGATTCATAATTACAATTGACTCCCTTTTTGTCTGATAGTTTAATTACAAAATCCGTGCAGTGTATCAGTGTCTTTAAAGACTTTCAGATAATTAAATTATGGATATATATTTTTTTAAAAATCTGAAACTATTGCACAAAGTCACGCTTATTTTTTAAAAGTATTCAAAGATACAATCAATGTCCCTTTTTTCATACTGGAGACTGTTAAAACAGCTTGTAGATTAAATGTACTTATATATTTATATCTCCATCTGTTAGAGATGCAGACACTTTGTTTGTGTTCCTCAATATCTGTAAACAAAATGTTTTGTTTGACTTCCCTTGTAAGAATTTTACTTAGTATATACTTCCAGTGAAGATCTTTATTATAGCGTGGGTTTTTTTAACAGACATTAATGTTTATGACCTCAAAGAGTATTGCTTTCCAATTTACAGAATGGAATAAGTGACACAACGAAAATTGTGTTGCCTGAACTTAGATAGAGGACCTGTGTCTGCAGCCTCCTAAATCCTTACTTAATGTGGGTGGATTGTGGTTACATGGTGTCGTGGGTTGACCCTGGCCGGCCGCCAGGCACCCACACAGCCGCTCACTCACTCCCCCCTTCACTGCTGAACAGGGGGAGAAAATATCCCCAAGGGCTCAGGGTTTGAGATAAGGACAGGGAGATCACCTTCATTTACCGTCCCGGGCAAAACAGACTCAGTTTTGGGGAAATTAGGTACATTTATTAAAAGAACTAATCAGAGAGGAGTAGTGAGAAGTAAGAAAGAACAAACAAACCTTAAACAGAACACCTTCCCCCCATCCCTCCCTTCTTCCCGGGCTTAACATCAATCCCGGTTTCTCCACCTCCTCCCCCCGAGCGGTGCAGGGGGACAGGGAATGGGGGTTACGGTCAGTTCATCCGACGTTGGTTCCACCGCTTCTTCACTCCGGGGGAGGACTCTTCACTCTTCCCCAGGTCATTGTGGGGTCCCTCTCACGGGAGACAAGCTTCACGCTCTCTTCTCCGCATGAGTCGTCCCACGAAGGGCAATTCATCACAAACTGCCCAACGCGAGACACCTCACGAGGGGCAGCCCACCCCTCGTGAGTCTGAGGTGCAGTCCTTCGGGGGGAAACTGCTCCAACGTGAGCCACCCGCAGCGTCCCAAAAGTCCCACCGGCCAACCTGCTCCAGCGTGGGCATTCCTCTCTTCCACGGGCTACAGGTTCCGGCAGCAACTTGCTCTGATGCGGGCTTCCCACGGGCTACAGTCCCCTTCAGGCATCCACCCACACGGCGTGGAGTCCTCGTGGACATCTATGTGGTGATCCTCACGGTGGACTTCCGCACCTCGCCCATGGGCTGCAGGGGGACAACCCGCTTCACCATGGTCTTCACCACAGACCCGGGGGGACTCTCTCTGCTCCGGCGCCTGGAGCTCATCCTCCCCCCCCCTCCTTCCTCACTGACCTTGGTGTCTGTACAGATTCTCACTCCTCCATCTCTGTGCCAGCTGTTAATGGCGCAGTTCTTTTTCCCGTTCTTAAATATGTTTTTCACAGAGGCGTTCCTCTGCTATCACCTTACTGATAGGCTCAGCCTTGGCCAGCGGCGGGTCCCTCTTTGTAGCCGGCTGGCATTGGCTCTATCAATCTTGGGGAGCTTCTAGCAACTTCTTACAGAAGCCACCCTGCAGCTCCCCCCCCCCGCCACCGAAATCTGGCCAGGCCAAACCAAAACACATGGCCACTTGAATGCAGCATAAATCCAGGTTGCTGCTAAAAATAGATTCTGTTCTTTCAGCATTTGCTCGTGTCTTCAGAACGTTGCCTCATTCGGGTCATCATACATCTATTCTTTTTTGTCTCCCTGTGATGAGAAGGATCTCTGTTTCTGCAGAAAACTGAGAACAAAAAGGAGTGAGGGAAGATGAGTTTCCACCTCATGAAAAGCCTTAAGTGAGCTATGTATTATCACAACCAATTGCTGAAGGCAATGATAGCAAGCTAGTCACCCCTTACGTAAAAATACTTTTCTCCCCTAAGCTGATATAGAAATACTACAGGAGCGCATATCTGTACTTGAAGGGAACTGGAAAATGATGCTGGTTTTTGTCAGTTCTAACTCAACTTTGGTAACGGGAAGCCTGACCCTGGCATATCAGACTGGGCTGCCTGTTTGATTTGGGTGCCAGCCTGCCCTCCTATGCACAGATGTTTTGGGGAGGGGGGTCCTGCAGCAGATGACCCCCCAGCACCTCTGCTAATGAGGACCCAGAGTCGCTCTCCGTGTTTTCTCTACCTGGATGGGTATCAGGTGCGCAAGCCAGCCAAGTCCTAGTTCTCAATTTCATTCAGTGTGAGGACACGATTCTCCCTCTGGCTTGTTTGCAGCTGGAGCATTGCAAATGGAATAAGAAGACTGCAGCAAAGGAAACTCGCCACACGTGCTGGGTTTGGTACAGATAAGGACACTGAAAGCATCACCACTTTGGAATGGCTTTGAATCAGAATTTTCCTTCTCTGGATCATCTTAAACATAATGCCATTTTCAAAATTAATCACCAGCAATTGGTAATTTGATTCCTGTTTTGTGTAGTAGAACATGAGTATGCACATATACAAATAATAAATATTTCTGGGGAAAGAAAAATGAGAATCTCTGCAGTGCCCCCCAGAAAGTGGGATGTTAAATTGCTTGGAGGCAAAATTTTGGGTTTATTGGTGTTTTTTTTTGTTGTTGTTGTCATTTTATCTTTCCTTTTCCCTGACATTTATTCTTCTTTGTTTATCACTCTGAGATAGAACTATGAACTGTGAAAAGCTCAGTTTTATTGCATATCCGTTCTTCCTTGGTATCTTCAGATTCTGTTATCCAGACTGATCCTGGGACAGAAATGCAACAATACTTATTTTTCCTCAATGCAGACCAGATGCCTCTTTCAAGTTTATACTGTTTTGCCTACTATTATTCTCCTAGCCTGAAGAACACTTCTTTCTGGATGTTAATATGGATAGCCTTACTTTTTCAGCATCTGTATTTCAGTTTACACATAACAATATTACATTTTCCAGATGGAAAGAAAAATACATGTCTCATTTCTGTAAAAAAGAGACAAAATAGTGACACCTTCTGTAATAGAAACATAAAGTGAAAATAATTTTGCAGTTGTCCATATGAGAAGGTGAGAAATTTACTCGGTAGTTCATTTTTTGTGCACAGCAAAAAGGAAAACAATAATAATCAGGTTTAAACTCTGATAATAAGTGTCTCTGTTCAATGAATAGAGAAATCTCCAGGAAACACATAATCAGCCAAAGCAATTCCACTTGCACTGTAAGTGCATCATACCTGGACCGAAGTTTTGTTTACCCAAGACTGCCTGACAGTATGATCAACCATGTAGTTTTCTGTTACAGAAATCCTCATGTTGATTCAGCTTACACCAAAGTCAGATTTAATCCCTTACAGTCTCAAGGCTTCTGTTTCATAAATCAAGCTTTGTACTAAATGCAACTTGTCTGTAATCAAGATTCAAGAACATGATCCTTTTTTATTCAAACAGTTGCTGAACATGCCCATCTCCCAAAAGGATATTACTTCTTTTTCAGCCCTGTGGTAGGTATCCTGAAGTGAAAAAGAGCACCTTATTTCCCCTTTTTCACAGAGCTCTATATAGACCACGGACTAGACAGTCTGCAGATAGACCTTGGCGTAAGGTCTCCATTTGAGCCAAAGGTGTGTTTTGTGGCTGCCAGGGCATGGGATATCTCCGCTACAGAAGCAGCTAGAGCCTTGGCCTGACTGTGAGCATGTAAGGCAAGGACCTGAAACTGCATTTGGATCTTCGTGTTGCTTCTTATTACTTCCCTAGTTAGGAAAATAATGGAGTTTCACCTTAGAATGGAAACAAAGGAGAAGACAGAAGTTAATGTGATTATGCATATGACCTACATTTTTTCTTTTTATTTTTCTTTCCTTTTTCCTTTTTTTCTTTTCCCTTTTTTCTTTTTTCTTTTTCTTTTTCCTTTTTTCTTTTTCTCTTTTTCCTTTTTCTTTTTTCTTTTTTTCTTTTTCTTTTTCTTTTTCCTTTTTTTCTTTTTCCTTTTCCCTTTTTTTATTTCTTTTTTTTTAAACACTGGAGAATGAGTAAGCCTAGTATAATTCCGTATGGTGTACTGTTCTGTCTTCATTGATATCTGTTTGCAAACTGCATTGTGTCATTTGTAGCCTTTCTGCTTTAGCCTGGGCTGTTTGTGCTTCCTCTACTGTGAAGAACATTACATTCATGGAACATTTACCTGGTACTGTGAAGAGAGATTTGCATAGCTGCTGTGCAAGGAGGGAGTTAGAAAATGAGAGAGAAAAGAAGAATCACTGTCTAATGATCTGTCTTTGCCTTCATTTTGTCAGCTCAATTCTGTGTGAGTATTGTCTGGGGAAGGTAATAAGTGAGAAAACATGCCATCAAGGGATTTCCTGCAGGAGGAGTTATTACATGATCAAAGGCCCATTAGTAGAATAGAACTGGCTTTGTGTTATTTTCATACTTGCTCTCTAAAACTGCCCATTTTAGTGGCAGGGTAATCAAAGCATTGAACTGCATCTGGTATTTTAAAGGAGTCTGACTCACACCTAAACATTAAAATAGTAGTCTTATATTTTCATTCACCTCAGGAAGGCAGAAACAGGTATAATGGATCCTCTTCTCAGAAGGATTTCAGCTGCTGAATATATGGTCTTCCTAATCAATGGTCTCGACGAACTTGTCAGATGTGAACTGATGGGCTGATCTCAAACAACAGAGAACGCTAATGTTGGATGTAGGATTGCAACCTGGGGATTTCTGATTTAGCTTGGATCATACTTGATAACACTGCTCTACAGGAGGAGACTGCCACAGGAAAACATGCTCCAATCATTTAAACCCTGACTTGAATGATCTGAATGGCATTTAAAAATCTATTCCTTATCCCCATTCCCCAAATGCAAAACAGAAAAGATCAAGAAGTCTCTTTTCTACAGATTCTCCCAAATGGAAAGTATTTATCAACTCTGTTTTTAACCTTCTGTTGTTTTAACTGTAGAGACTTTTGTTTTTAGCCTTTGACAACATAGTCTGCATACTATTATGAAGACAAAAATTTTTGCATAATATACTCTTGGCATTTTGAAAACAAATACCATTCATCTTTGACCTTGTCCTTGACATTTTTAGTTTACTGAAATATTTCTGGCACATTCCTTTTAAAAAGAAAAGGTTGGCAATTGTGTCCATGATACATTTTGTGAGAAGACACTGTTTTCTTCTGTGAAGCGTGTATGGTGCCAAAGAAACAGAGAAAGGCTAATGAAAATGTACCACTGAAGCTGCAAAACAGACAGCTTTTCCTGGGGAATGGTGTTGCACTGTAATGCAGACAGCTGCCAACAGTAACAAAGTTGCAGTGAAGATTATTTTAGTAGAATAAGGAAATTCAGCATCCAGATCTATAAGAACATAAAATAGAAAGAATAAACAAACAAAAAAATATTAGTGTGTCTCTGCTAATTCACTTTTTATTGGTTTGTAAGCTTCTAGAAAAAACACTGTATAGCAGTGCCTGTATCCCATGAACACACAGCTGACTAAATTCAGGACATACTTTTACCCTTCTTACCTTCCCTTCTAAATGGGGGAGAGTTATCTCACTCTTCTACATGGAGTACTTTATTGCTTCCTCTGAAAGGCATCTACTGTAACCAGGACACAAAAATCTTGTGTTCCTCCATTCACTAGTTCTCTTTGCCTCTTTGCAGAATGGAAGGGTAAAATAAATTGTGTCGTTTGCTCTCCTAAGTGGTTCTGATTTTCACTTTGGTCTCCTGTTCATCCAAGATAGGACAGTGAGAATCTAACCTTAATTATCTCCCCGACAAATGTAACTTAATCAAAGTTGAGTAAATATGACACCTATGAGCTGTGTTCACATTTAAATCTGGAACAATACACTTATTATTTTCCTAATTTTATGAGTCCTAAATGCTCTTTTATGCAAATGCGAGAGAATTTTTTTGGTTCAAGCTGACTGGGACAAAAAAACACGCAGTCTCCAGCTCATTCCTTTCCCCACCCCTGTTTCCACAGTGATGTGGAGGGAGACAATTCTACTAAAAAGGCTCAATGGTTTGAGATTAAGGATAGTGAGGGTAATAATCTATCATTTAAGATGACAGGTAAAGAACCAGAAAGACCTGGGGAGAAAAACATAGATTTAATTCACCACCACTTTTTATCAAGTAGGACAATGAGAGGAATATATCAACAAATACAACCCAGTCTTAAATACTCTTTGCCCTCAACCCCCACCCCTCCCATCTTCCTGGCTACCTCCTCCCCCCTCATCAGTGCAAGAGGGGCAGGGGGTCGGGGGTGCAGTCCATCTGGCCATTATTCATTGTCCATGGCAGTTCCTCCTTGAGAAAGAGGGCTCCTCACAGTCTCTCCTTCATGCTTCATGGTGTCCAACTCACAAAAGGCAATCCTCTTCCTCCTCATGAGTCCTTCAGGGCCACGGATCTCTTCGGGTGTGTCCTCCACTGATGCTCAGTCTTTCTTCCCTCTCACAAGGGTCTCTGCATGTACCAACGCATCCTGGATGTTCTTGCCACCATCAGTGCCCCAACTGTGAGGCAGTCACCTTCCTGCCATCTCAACCACCACGGGGCTCCAGGGAAAGGTCCTGTTCCAGCAGCCTTCCCTCTCTCCTTCTCCTCTGGGACTCTTTTCCCCCTCTTTCTTCTCAAAGTGACCTTCCTTTGTTCTCATCTCACCTCCCCCTCCTCCAAGAGAAAAACTCCCCAACATTAGAGACAGGACAGCTCAAAGTGAGACAAAACCAAAAAGAGAGAAAGAGAACAATGGGGTCACCTCTTAAATACCTTAATTGCATAGGTGGTGATTGGTCTGGTCCTGGCCAGAGGCAGGTCCAACTCCAGCCTAGGGGTGAGGAAGGCTCTCAAAGTTTCATACAAGTCTACCCCTGCTTTTACAAAAAAAAAAAATCTGGACTCAAACCCATGACAAGAACAAATAGCTTAACTTTGCCAATATTTTACTCTACTTGGAATTTACAATTTGAACTTTGTAAAAAAGCTGTGAAAGTCTCTGGCAAAAGGGACTCTTAGAAGTGAAGAACCTGTGTTCTCTCTTGGGCTGAGAAACTGGATTTACAGGGTCTGATATAAAAGATTGCAGTTATAGCACTGAATCAATCTATAGACACTTTAACAGGGAAAGACAAGGGAATACAAGCTTGGTGAGTGTTTGAGATTATTAGATCTTAAAAATATATCCTTTAGACTATGGAAACCCTGTCAACACCTAAATATCAACTATGCTAGTGAAGGTGTAAATTGAAAATGAAATTGACATCAATGGTTTAAAGACTTTTGGGATTAATTATGTTGTTTACGGAACTCAACCCCCTGCTAGGTCTTTCAGAGAATATATAACAGATATCACATTTTTCCTTACTGCATCCTCCCTTCAACTTTCCTTGCCTATAATTGTCACTGAAGCCTTAGACAAGGAAGACATGACAGAACATGTTGAATTCTCTATCTCTATATTCCAGTGTGTATTCCTGTTATGTAAAATTATCTTAGGAAAAGTAATTAAACAGTCAGAGCAAGACACTAGTTTGCTAAAAGGTTTTGTTTACCTTTGTGTGCAGCATAGAAATTCAAGTGTGTTTAGACCCTAGGTATTTTCAGGAACCATTTTCTAATTATTCCACTTCCATTCAATTATGCCTTTTATGGACTTCACTGAAACAATTACCATAGCCAAGAGAACAGCCTTTTAGGTAGCTACACAAAAAGCATGTTATTATCATTCACTATTAACCGAGGAAAGCTGAGGAAACTGCAACAAAAATAACAGCAACCTGCTCTTGTGACTTTGTTTAGGGAGGTACCATTTAAAGGCGCCCTTGTGTGAAGGTTATTTGCTGACAAAGTTCCAGATCATCAGGAAAGTAAGGGAATAAGTGACACAGATGGACATATGGACTAAACAAGCTGGACAGTGTCACGAGTCAGGCTTGAGCCTTGTGGGGTTTAGTTTCCTTGATAACCTGAATCAGTCAGGGACTTTACAATGTACACGCCCCACTGAACACTAAGAAAGTGTAAAACTTCAACCTGGTTAAGTACAAGTTTACAGCTGCAATGTGTTAAACAAGAAATAGCAAGGATGTGACACACGACATGAAATTATGTTTGTTACAGTTTCCCTTCACTTTAAAATAAAGAAAAGGTGTAGAAATAAAAGCAGACAGTCTGAATAGCATATAGCACAACAAGTGTGGTAGTTTAAGTTGTTCTAAGGTATATCGTCTGTGAGGATGAATAATAAGTGCTGATGTTTACAGACTGTCAATGGTGACTGTATCATAAACCCCCACTGCTGCCTCTGCAGCTTCTCTATAAAGGCTTGCAGTGCCAACCTACCAATCACTCTGAATTTACATGTAATTTCTCATAATATAAATGCAACAAAGTAATTAAAAATGTTAATATTTGAGTATTCAATGTGTCATATGAAACAGTGAAAACTTGTTATCTGTAGCAAAGAATTAATTAAAAGACTTGATTATTGGGAGCTGCACATTTTCTCTCTCAGGATCAAGCATTGGGCCCAATGACCCAGCTGGGAGTGTTGTGTTTTGCTTCACTGCCTGTCACTGTCAATGAGGCAGCAGAGAAAGGTAAACATAATGGATATATTTTAACTCTTGCTGTAGCAGGAACAAGGCACATAAGTATTTCTGTCCATTGGTTAGCTGTTGTAGAAAGACAATTTCCTCTAAGCCTTGAAATAGAGCTGCTTTCAGTAAGGGCACAAAAACCCAATAGAATTGCTCTTATGTTGTTGGGGTTTTTTTTTGGATAAAATGTTTTCTCCTGCAGCATAAAAGAGTGAAAAGTGGATTCTTAGCTTGCTTTATCATAACTGTGTTTGTGTGGCTAATCATGCTATTCTATACTAAAAGTCACTGGCAGGTTGTATAGACACTCCTACTTTGTTTCAGCTGGTGATCACACAGCCTGTCTACCCAGGGAGTGTGTCCCTCCCAGAGCCGCTGCCTTCCCAAGGTGCTGGCTAGACAGAGAATGGCTCGATTTCCATAATAAATCCTGCTGTGTTTTCTGGGGAAAAAAAAACCAAAAACAAACAACAAACCAAACACAAAAAAACCTCTATGGAAATCCTGCTATGTAGAAATACTGCCTGGGGCTATACAAGCTCTGTGAGTTTTCCGGTGATGCAGATGGGAGAATCTCCATGTGTGGTCCCTCTGTGACATCTATTCTCCTCTGTGATAGCTCTCCAGCCAGAGGAGAAGCAGTAGTGAGGTCTAGTAGGAGACAAGGAAAAGGAAGATCTATTTGTGAAAATCTCCCTTTACCTGTTAGATCTACATTCTGGTTTTCTTTTTAATTGGAAGTTTTACAAAACTCCTTAAAATAACAACAAGCACTGACTTTTAGACAACAAAAAATTATGATTTTTATTTCGTGTATCTGCATCTATGCTTTGAAATGTTCTGAAAACTCTCTGAAGCACAAAAAGAAAAGAAAAGTCTGTATCTTAGTATTGGAATTTGGCCTGTGATACATTTTAGGAAGTTCTCCAAATTTTTCCAGTAGGAAAAACTCGCTTTGCAGGCACTGTAACATGCCAATTTGTGTTAATGTTGGAACAAAGAGCTGGCCATGTTGAGAGTAATAATACATAATTTTGACACAATAAAAATTATCTATCACCTGTGTGAGAGTTTTCCCTGCATTGGTAAGAGGATCAAAGGACTACAGACATCAGAAACATTGACTAAATCAGTCTTTCTAATTTTACATTAAGTAAAATACAAGTATTTTTCTATTACCCATGAAAAAAAAAGAGAAAACCAAACAAAACAAGGCTAACAATTAGATATAATGACATACAATATTAAAATATCCCTAAATATAAGCTGTAACATAATAAGGTGAAGAAATCAATTAATCAGAAATTCTGTAAATATGAGTCAACTACTATGCGTAGTGTAAGGAGAAAAGGTAAATATGAAGGTTGTATTGCAATCTCTTTTAGCTTATAGCTAGGACTGAAGGGAGACCTAAGGACACTGAATTTCAGCAGAATAAATTTTGGAAGTATGCAGGAAATGATGGGTGAAATTGAATGATTTTGAATAATGGAGCAAAATTTAAAATGTTTAGAGATAAATTTCTTAGGCACAAAGATTATGCATGCACCTAGCAATAAATATAGTGAGTTGTAGGTATTATGTTCTTTCTTTTTGTGTTTTTTTTTATTATTATTTTATGGCTGATGCAGATGAACAGGGAAATGAAGAAAAAAATAACCAGCAGTAAGAAAGATGCATGTAATATGTTAAAGAAAGCACTCGTAACTGTTGAAACACTGTCAAAATGCTACAGAAAAAAATTGATAGGACAGACACTGAATCAAATTTGAAATTTTGAGTATTTGATTTGCCTTTGTTATATGATTCTTAATATTTTGTCTGATATGAATGACCTAGTGAATAATTGCTATTACACTACAAAAAAAAAAAAAAAAATGCAGTAGGCTGTGACCATTATGAGGATTCTTAGGCACACAAACCAGAAGGATTTAATTGAGTTGTTAAAGAGCTGATTTCAGTTCTTTTAAGACTGTTTATAAAATAGTATTATTTTACATCAGGAATGCTCCAAAGAGACAATATAAATCCTGAATTGCTCAGCACCCAACACAAGACCACATGATCGTCCTTTCTCTTGTTCTTTCTCTTCCATTTGACCAAAAAAAATCTTGATATTTTTAGTGTTTTTTCCCCTGTAGACTGAGTGAAAAAGGGATGAGTGAAAAAGGGATGAGACAGAAGAGGCAGAAGGGTATTGCCTTCAAGTTGCTGCTTTCAGCTCTGGGGCTTCCAACACAAGAAGGACATGGATCTGTTGGAGCAAATCCAGAAGAGGGACACAAAAATAATCAGGGAGCTTGAACACCTCACCTATGAAGACAGGCTGAGGGAGTTGGGGCTGTTCAGCCTGTAGAAGAGAAGGCTGCAGGGAGACCTTATAGTGTCCGTCCAATACTTAAAGAGGGCCTACAGGAAAGATGGAGAGGGACTCTTTATCAGGTAGTGTAGTGACAGCATGATGGGTAATGGTTTCAAATGGAAAGAGGGTAGATTTAGATTAGATATCAGGAAGAACTTATTTTCTGGGAGGGTGGTGAGACAGGTTGCCCAGAGATGCTGTGGAAGCCCCCTCCCTGGCAGTGTTCAAGACTGGGTTGGATGGGACTTTGAGCAACCTGGTCTAGAGGGAGGTGTCTCTGCCCATGGCTGGGGGATTGGAACTAGATGATCTCTACGGTCCCTTCCAACTCAAACCACTCTATGATTCTGCGATTTTTTGCTCTCTAGACATTCCTGTACTTGGGATTAAGGCTTTATCCTCTCTTTTAGATCTCTAAATCAGAGATTTATAAAGACAATTCAGTAAATTAAAGAGTGTTAAGTTCAGACTTTTCCTATGGGACATTCATATTAAGTACGTGTAATCTTCCATCCCTTAAGGTGTGACAGGCTCATGATCTGTCTTGTTCTTCCTCTGGGACCAAAGGATTTTCTTCTCTTTCCTAGTGCATTTAGATTACTTCTATTTCCATTTTTTTTTTCTATTAATTTTTATGCTGATATATGGATGGCTTTTGCTTGTTCTTTGGAACATGATTTAATTTACTTGGAAAAGATTTTATCCTAGTTCAACAGTGAAACTTTGCTGATGAAGCATTTTCTCACAAGATCAGCAGTATTACTGATGCAACATATTTCATTAGGAAGGATTCATTTTCAACTAACATTACATGACAACACTATTGATAGCCATTCCTGAACTGGTCACCCTATACTCTTCTGAAACCAATTTTTCTATAGAAGTACCAGGGCTTTAAATAAAGACTAGTCTTATGAGTTTGCATTAAACTGCCTGCACTGCAAATAACAACAGCTGTTCAGTCAGTGGTTCCTGTACTTAGTGATCCTTCACTTTTCTTGATGATACATGATGAGAGCATATAATACCACACAGCATCCATGAGCCATGCTGTTGAACGGGGAACAAGAGATGAAAAGCAAAGAAGAGAAATCTATTCTCAAGTTAATTGAACAGATATAGTCAATGACAGAGTAGGAAAATGCAATACATACAGAAAGCAGAAGGACAAGATGATATTCAGCACTTGAAAAAAAAAAAGCGTACACTTCAATTGAGAAGATAATTTCTCCACCTTTGTGAGCAAGACGGATAAAAACCCCAGTTCAATATTGCTGAAGAATTTACTGTAATGATAAATTGTATTATTTTGTAACTATTTTAAGATGTGTGTGGGGGGGTTAGGTTGGTTTGATTTGTTTTTTTTTTTACCCTGTGGAGCTCTGATTATAGAAAAAACAACCCCCAAATGAATCATAGAATGGCCTGGGCTGGAAGGGACCTCAGAGATCATTTTAATCCAACCTCCCTGTTGTGAGCAGGGACGCCACCTCTCGACTAGGTCAGGCAACACACATGAGAACCGAACAGGAATCAAATCCATGACCTTTGGTGTTTCAAGCACCACGCTCAACCCACTGAGCTAAACCGGCCCTCAATTAAAGTATATTGAGGCATTCATCAGACCAATATGGATGCCTTGATTACTATGTGGTTTTTTCTTTTGAAAATCAACACTTTATGATATTAACAATACAACATTCTGAGGGCCAACAATACATATCAAAGCCTTACCTTTCAATTTATGTGAAAGATAGCTCTGCCATGGGTTGTCAAAATGCACCTGAGTGAACTAAATTAATGGAATTCTGGATTTAAATATCTTTTTTTCAAAATTTTTACACCACTGAGCTTGTGATATCTTAATATTTTGCCTAAATATTTGAGACTTTTGCATAACAGACTAGTCTAGACTTTAAGGAGTTCTGTATTTTTCCCAGTCTTGTGAACAGGTATGGTATCATCAAGTAGTGTAGCTGCCCAAGAACACTGAAATTCTGCTACTAGAGAAGACTTTAACACACCATTTCAACAGTAATCATTTGTTGTGTTTGGTAGCTTTTATATCAAGTAGGTGACCAATACTTTTTTTTTAAGAAACGTGGTAGTTTCCTGATTCGCCAACCTATGCAGAGCTAAGAATTACTCTGCTGAACAATGTGTTAAAAGAAAAAAAAAAAAGGTCAAATGAAATATTACACAATGTTGTGAATTTATTTGTAGACAACACAGCCCTTGAGAAATTTTATTCCTTTTTTTTTAGTACAGTCTAATATAGACTGTATGGATAGAGATTTTGTTTCCAGATTTCCAAGCTAGTTGTGTTAAAAGGAAAAAATTTGGCGATGTTCATACAAGTAGATTAAACAGGCAATTTCTGGACACACTAAAACACACTAGAACATAAAGGTCCCTGGCTCCTGGTACTGTTTCAGTTGGGCTGTTAACAGTCTACCCCCATAAATTTTGGTCTTGCTTCAGGACCGAGGAGAGGTCCTGGCACAAGGTTGTTTGGATGGGATGTCTTGCTGTAACGAGGAAGAGCTTTCTGTGATGGTTGCCTTAGCGTCAGGGACCTGTCTTACTACATATTTAATTTACCAGTATATAAAGAGCCTTGGAGACTAATTGGATTAATTAAAGTGATGTAGAGTTTTGTATTATACACTACTACTCACTGTGGTGTGGTGTGGGCATGCAAGTTAGTGTTTTAAGAAAGCCGTCTAAATCTTGCAATACTGACAGGGTAAATTCTGCAAAACTGTGGATACTCCTCACATCCATTGCAGCCTCTTCTTTTAGTTGTGATCTTAACATGAATATTCTTACAGACGAAGAAAAAACACAGATCGCATAAACAGTTCACTTCAGTGATTTTCCCTTATTCTCATAATCAATGCAGGAAGTGGAAAGCTGAAATTCATGGGCCTCTTCTCACTGAGGATTTGAGTTGCCCTAGAAAAGTACAGCCATGAGGCTATGAGTAACCTGAGGATAGGCTTCCCTCAGACTATTGTGTTGAGATTTTTAAGTACAAACCACCATAAGAATAATAACTAGAACCGTATTGAGTGTCCTGCTTACTGAATCCCACCGCAGAGTGCTAGTTGTTTGATGAGACAGGATGAATGACAGTAAAGGGACACATAAAGGGAAAATTCTTGCTTTAGTCCTGTAGGGCACAGCTTCAAAAACAAGCACTCCACATTCTATGTTAAGGCCCTAATGAAGTGGTACTTTTACTGGATAATGTGGCTTAAACAAAGATGAGGCAGGTTTTGACAAATATTTGTCAAAATACCTATTATACATCTAGGGTCATAAAACAACATTAATTCAAAGTTTTATAGTACTGCTTTGGTTGAAAATATGAGACAGTGGTAGTATGAATATATGTGCTGGTATACATGCATAAAGAGTTAAAGTAAAGCTGTTTTTAACTCATAGCAAAGAGTTAAGACTTGTGTAGCTGTTGGAACTGTCTGTGTAGGTGTCTATGTATTTTTATTCATGTAACTCTTAGTGGCTTCACTGGCAGTCAGTGGGTGCATAATACACTTCTAAAGGCTAATAGAAAAGCAGCAATAACTCATATTGTGAGTACTCTGGCTTTATTTTTTTTTATTATTATTTAAAGGAAGACACTACTAGATTAGAAAGGACAGTTTAGTTATTTACCATTGCCATTTTTGTTATAACTATTATTATAACTGTAGCTATTAACTTCGACAATTAAATTTCAAATGAGTAGTATTATTCTTAGTATTACAGTGTTGGTGTCAGTGCTGGTACTGATGTAGATACTGATATTGTTATTAATGTCATTTTACTCTGAAAGAATTCCTATTATACAAGCTGAGTAGTGTAGTCAACATGCCAGAGAGACAAGGTGTCCTCCAGAGTGACTTAGACAAGCTGGAGAGGTGGGCTCATGTGAACCTCATGAGGTGCAACAGGTCACAGGTTTTTGGTGGCTGGTGTTTACTGGACATAAAAGCCTTGTTTTTCAAAGAGTATACCCTTTTCTTCTTACAGTCATGATTTTTACCTTCTGCAGCACTTACAAGCTTCCTGAGTGTTGTTTCTGCTTTTTTGTAAATATACATAACCTGCCAAAAGATTTGATTAACTGTCTTTTAAATGAGAAATTTGGAAAAGGAAAGGTGAGAATGAATAATAAAAAAATATCAATTCCAAATTTTGTTAAAATAAATTTTTAGGAGTTTTGAAATTCAATGACTAATCAAGTGTTTCTGTCAAATCTCTGAAAGATGCGTAAAGTCCTCTTAGTCCACTTCTTAGTTCACCTTCTAATTCAGATGTGAATCAAGTAAACTCAGAGATGTTTAGTTCAGAAGTTAACATGTTCATGTGCACACACAAATCAGTACTAGAGTGTTCAAAGTATTTCTGCATGATCTATTCCAGTATTAAATGACGCCTTCACCTAGAAAATTTCTGTAGGTACATATGGGTCTAAGTCATATTTTGTGTTCTAATTTAAACTTGTTACTATTGATCCCACCAAAAAATGGAGAATTTTATTGGGTTTTTTTATGATAAAATTATCAATTTCTTTCATGTACAAATATTTTGTGTTCTGAAGAGTGTGCTTAAACCTGTTTGAAGTCAAAGCAAAGCACCCTACCTTGTTTGTACACAACATTTCCACCAAGAGCTCTTAATGCCATTCAAACATTCCCTTATTTTTGCAGCTCTGATCTTTCTAGCACTCAATGTCTTTTAGTTCCATCTAGAAAAATATAATTTAAGTTAGTTTATGACTGTTAACTAAATATTGCAGAAATAAAAAATTACTAGAAGAAAATCACACACAAATATATTTGGTCAGTATTTCTGTAAGGTTTATCTAAGCATAAATGAAAGAACTGTGACAAGTATAAAGATCGTCAAGGTCAAATGTTTCACAAAATAAAAAGCCACAGAAGTAGTACTGTCAGTAAACATTCTGCAAATAAGTTTTAGAGAAACAAAGTGGATAACACACTAGAGAAGATTCAACTTTGCTCTTTTTCAATCCAAAAGGTTTTAATTTTCATTGAAATAGAAAAGGAAAAAAAATCCAAAACCAAAGCAGTGTACTAAGGATAGAATCTCACAATGCAGCTTTAAAAAATACAAATGAAGAATTCGTTAGACAAGCATGTTGAAAGTGTTCTGGAGCTAATGAAGATTAGAAAAAGTTAGATTATGAGTTAGAAGACTAGGGACTGGGAAGATTGTCTCTGCAGTCTTCTTGAGGAGGTTGCTCATCCATACAATCCTAGCAGTTCAAACATACACTCTCTCTGAATGTCCTTTGACATTGAAAAATGGAAACTATGCAAACAAATTAAATAACTTATCATAGAAAACAGTCTCCAGCTGAAATCTTCTAGTGAGTTTCTAATCAAACATTAAAAAATAATCAAAAGGAATATTAAGTAAGTGTCTATGTCTCTTAGATTGATTATATCACTTCAAACGTCTTCTATGGAACTTGAGGGGAAAACACAAACCCTCTGAAGTAAATTAAAGTATTTGCTTTGACCCTAAATATGCTTTGGTTTCTAAATGCAAAATCTCAACAGATAAATATAAAAACGGCCTCCATCACAGAAGTGTAAAAATGGAGGATTTCCGCCGTTGTGATAAAGAACTTGAAAGATGATTCTACAAGCACATATGCACGTGGTTAATTCAATTATCTTTCTAATGTTAAATATGTCAGTAAAAATTTGAAGAAAAAAGGTTATAGTTGTCCAGTCTAGTTATCATAGAATTAGAATGATTTGAGTTGGAAGGCGCCTCGAAGATCATCTAGTTCCAACTCCCATGCCATGGCAGGGACATCTCCCACTAGGTCAGGTTGCTCAAGGCTCCATCCAGCCTGGTCTTGAACACTTTCAGGGATAGAACATCCACAAGTCCCGTAGACTTGTACCTTCAGGTTCTTTAAATGGTCTTGAACCTAATCTTCACTTACAGTGGGCAGATTATCCTTCTCCCAGTCCCTGCCTTTGACTTCTACAAGTTAGATAGTGTGGCTAGAGCCTTTGCTGGTGAAGACTTCTGCCTTCTCCGTATCCTTCACGACCAGCTCTCCTGTTGCCTTCTGGAGAGGGTCCACATCTTTCCCAACCTTCCTTTTATCACTGACATGCCTATAAAAGTTTTTCTCATTACCCTTGATGTCCCTGGCTAGATTTGATTCTATCTGGGTTTTAGCTTTCCTAACCTGATCCCTGGCTGCTTGGACCGCTTCCTTGTACTCTTGCCAGTCTACCTGTCCTTTCTTTGACTTCCTGTAAATTCTCTTTTTATCTTTAAGTGTGTCCAGTGTATGCTTCTTGTTCATCCATGCAGGCCTCCTGACATTCTTGCCTACCTTCCTCTTTTTTCTAATGCATTGCTTCTCACCACAGAGGATGTGGTCCTTGAACATGGGTCAGCTTTCTTTGGGCACCTCTCCCCTTCAGGGCTTCACCCTATGGTACTCCACTAAGCAGATACCTGAAGAGGTCAAAGTCTGCTCTCTTGAAGTCTAGGTTGGTGAGCTTGCTGTGCACTCTCATTGTTGCCCTGAGAATCTTGAATTCTAATATTTCATGGTTGCTGCAGCCAAGCTTCACACTAGCCGCCAGCCCCTTCTTGGTGAGAACAAGGTCCAGCATGGCACCCCTTCTCATCGGTTCCTCTACCACCTGGAGAAGGAAATTGTCATCAATGCATTCCAGGAATCTCCTGGATTGCTGATGCCCTGCTGTGCTGTCCCTCCAACAGATGTCTGGGTGACTGGAGTCCCCCATGAGGACCAGGGCTTGTGAATGTGAAACTGCTCCTATCTGCCTATAGAGAACCTCATTTGCTCGGTCATTTTCGTCAGGTGGCCTGTAGCAGATCCCCACTGTGATACCTCCTTCCCCTGCTTTTCCCCTAACCCTGACCCATAAGCTCTTAAGCAGCTCCTTATCCATCCCCAGGTCAAGCTCCATGGATTCCAGCTGGCTGGTCATTGACATTGAGGGCGACATCCCCTTCTCTTTTCCCCTGCTTATCTTTCCTAAAGAGCCTGTGCCCATGTATTCCTACGCTTCAGTCATGGGAGCCATCCTACCACATCTCAGTGATGCCTATTACATCATGACCTTGTAGACATGCACACATCTCTAACTTCTCTTGTTTTGTAAGCATTAATACAGGAAGATTGTGTCAGGGGAAGTAAATCAGTAGCATCAAAAACATAGTATCCAATACAGGAAACAGTTTCAGAAACAGAAATATATATTCCTTCATTACTTCTCAGCTTAATCTAAGCTGTATTGAGGGCAGCAAGAAACACACTTAGGGACAAAATTTCATGCATCCTTGAAACTGTATAAAAAGAATTTACAGCAGTGATACAGTATTTAATATTTAATATTTATACCATATCCGCAGTAGCTCTCATGTTAGAAAGCATTTAAAAGCGTAGTCACATTCTTACATGTATTTGCAGAACTGGTTGTCACTGAAATGTTAAGAGCATTTAGGATTTCAAAATCAGCAGATATTGCCTTTAGAGAGAGATCCTCAGAAGAATTTTACTTTTTTTTTAGGTTTAGCCACCCATACATACACCCACACAGATACACATATCACTATATAAACAACTGAACAATATGTTGCCTGAATTACAAAATGTCTTTCTCTTGCTTTTATTATAGCCTTAAGAACTAGGAACATTACTCAGAATACCTGATGAAAAAGTAGAAATTTAGGACTATTCATACTTTATATAGAGAGTTCCATAAGTGTTTGGTGGTGAAAGCATATTGGTGGCAAATTGCTAGGTGTTGGCTAACATTCCTATTCACTTCAGAGAAAAATACAAGCACAGTTTAATCCCAGTATTGTTCTTCTGTGTAGGAAACTGTATTATTCAACAGAAGATACCATATATTTATTAGCAGTTGATTTTAGCAGTATGCCATGTTAAAATATTTTATTTTTTTTTGGAAGAGCTAAATAGTAGAGGATAATGCTATTGAGTTAGGATATGCTGTACAAAATAAGAGACATAAAGCATTGACATAAAAAGAATGGGTTGGATTTTGCTGGCCTCAGGATTTACTCATTATCTCACTAAGCTTAATGGCAGTACTTCTCAGTTTGAGAAAGAACTGGATTAAACTGTTGTATTAATTGGGTCAGTGTATCTGGTGCAATTATTATATGGTAATTCAAGAACTACATGTGTGCCCACAAAATAAAATGTGAAAACTTCATCACATTTTGGGGAATGAGATAAGTGCTTAAACACTAGTGGTTTTACCCTGTCATTACATTTAATAAAAAGACCCAAAATACTCTAAGCAAAAAGATTTATAAAGCAAGTAGTAAGCTGGCATTATATTGCTAAAAGCCAAATAACTCTGGAAAGAAATTTCCCTCAATATGGAAAGTTCAGTAATAGTATTTGGGTTTTTTAATAATATTTATGTGTAGACTCTGAAGTCATACTGAATTAAATATTTTGAAAATAATAAATTATCACATACTGGATTACTCTGAAACTGCACTCTAGTACACATACTATGTATGAGTTTAAAGGGAATATTTTGGTTTTACTCCAGTTGCCCATATAAATGAAAGGCCAGAGAAAATAACTGAAACTACATAGCTTAATTCTAACTGAGATTAATGAGCCTGTAAAATACACACTTGGGGTAAATCAGAAGCAAGCAGTGAGACTTTGAAATTGGAAATTTTGGTTTCCGTAGCTAGGATTATCCATATGGCCAAGACTTAAACTTTAAATCAAATGTTTCCAAAATAGTTGCTCCTTGATAAATATTTAGACACGTTAGAATTGTGCCTACATGACAGGTAGTAGGGAATTCTACATTGTCACAGCAACCACTGCTCATCACTTCAGAAAAACAACTCAGATGCAGTTGAAGTGGTAATCTGTATTTTTACATGCCATCTTTTCCCTTTTGAGTGATTTTAAGTTCATAAAGCTACCTGATCAAAACTGGGTAAAACTTCCTCTAAATCAGCACAGATGTTATTTATTGATTTAAAGAGAATGTAGAGAGTTTCAGTATTAAATGTTCAGACTGAATTTTAAAGACCAGATTCCATGACTTTCATGGAAACTTTCTTTTCAGGCAGACACTCAACTGTATCATGCAAGCACGAAATATTACTTAGGAGGTGTCCAGACTCTTAAATACTCACTGATTAATGTTCATATAGAAACTGGAGCTCTAATAACAGCAAACAACAAGTGTAAGTTGATTTGGAAGAGTATTACTTTGCCAAAATATACCGCTAAACTCTGTTTCTCAAATGGTATTAACTTTTTTTTTTTTGTTGAAGTATATTTTCAGAGTACCCAGTGGTAATTCACACCTGTCAAGGTTCTGATGGATGTAACAATACTTTTTGTACAAGTTTGAAACTAAAACACATATAAGAAATTGTATACCAAAATATTTTTCTCATAATTTAGCTGCTAATTTGAAAATCTACATGACTATTTATTTAATTAAAATTCTCAGTAATTTAGTGACTATGGATTGATTTCAGGAATTGATTAAATGGCCCATTTCAACGGAAAAAAAAGAGTTTTTAAACTAAAACAGAACTCAGGATTTTGAGGTATTTCATTCCTCATAGTACATGAAAAATAAGCTATTAATAAGGTAGACTTATAGCTAAACAATGCAGAAGAATATAATTTTTAATAATATTGAATAAAATTTTCAATGATTTCTGAATTGTTTATGACTATGAGGTTTTATTAGTGTTTTATAACTTTTTTCTGAATGTTACTGGGTTAGACTTGTATATCTAGCCAGTCAAGTCTGTCTTATTTTGTTTGACTCAAGTCTATTTTGCTACATCTCCAAAAAAGAAAACATGGGTGTAGGCCAAATTGGGCGGACTTTCCTGTGGCAGATAACAAAGCATAAATTCCTATTTTCTACTGAGGACTGTTTTTCCTTAGGACTGCAAATAAATATGGATCATAGCTGGAGCACTGTCTTCCTCCCTGCACTGACAAATCTGCTCATTGTGTCTGTTGTTCATGGCTTTCCCCGTTTTCAGCTGGCTAACAGTTGGCAAGTTTTATCCATAGTTTGTCACAGTGATTGAAAACAACACACTCCAACCATTTCTTGATGTAGGGGACAATGTCTCCACCCCTTTTTCCTCACCTAAACATTCTGAATAGCCTCTAGCCATCGATAGCCGCCCTCCACTCATGAGATTCGTCCCACCAAGTTTCAGTAATGAAAAACAGATCATACCTTTCTAGTAGCACAGTGGAATACGTTTTAAATTCTTTCTGAGAATGATCATGATTCATTGGCCAAAATATTTCTTTCAACTTTCATGGCCAAACTTCAACCATTGCGCAGCAAATACACAATATGCTGCTTTATTTCTGAGCAACATTTTCCATTCACTTGTAGGATACACAAAATAACAAAAACAGTGAGGAATGAAAACAAATACTGGAAGAACTGATCCTGATTATTGTCTCATCAGACTCAAAAGTAAAACTTAAATTCAAGTTCTTTTCAGATGGGAAAAGGAGAGGAAACATCCACCTGAAAAGAATAAATATGAGAATTAAGACTTGCTTGAATTTTTATTTCTCTGTTCCATCAGTTCTCTTTGTAATAGAAAACACTGTAAGTTTTATTGTTATCAAAGACATATACATGAAGTCTTTGTAGGAAATACATGTATAATACATAAGATTATCTTACCTAGTTCTAATATAAACAAAATTTGTTCACCTACTTAAATCAAAAGGTAACTAAATAAATGAAAGAGTTGGAATGTCAGAGCAGTACTTACTCTTCCCACAGAACTTTTCAGATATATTTTTGCCTTTGGGGAAAGAAAAAAGCCATTAGGAGTATTTCTGGAAATTTTACTCTCTGTTCCTTTTTTTTTTTTTTAATCCTGATGAACCTGACTAACAACTCAATATCCTGTAATATCTCTGTGGTGGGCTTTCAATTTTGTTTTACTCAGTAATAACATTTTAAGGTTTTCTGTATTAAACTACGATTTCGCTCTTGTACAAACCTCCTTATTTGAAAGCCCAGAATAAAGATTCTGGACGTTATTGTTTTAGAATATGTGCGTTATCAAATAATTTATGACAATTATTTTCTATTACCAGTTTCATATTTTATAAATTGATAGAGCTTCAGCAAACTGCTTAGACCATTTTTATGACTAAGCCTGTCTGAAACTGTTATATCAATTACACTAATTTTGAGAATATTTCTTTTGGAAGAGTCTGTGATACGGCAAACTTTTTTTTTTTTTTTTTTTTTTTTTTTTTTGTAACAGCTACTATAAGCATTATGCAGTCTGTTAGCAAAGAAGGTGAAATTTATTTACTCAAAATAGCCAAAGATTTCCAGTTGGACTTAGTTACAACTCATACTGTTGTTATTTAATATTGGAATTCCTCAGACTGGAGTCTGGAATTAATTGTATTAGATCAATTTTACAGGCACTGTTTCTGAGAGTTTTCAATTACTTCTCTAAAGCAGTCTAGAGGTATAATGAAAGAGATGTGACTGTTTTAAAACAGTCAGTTTGGTACAGTTTGGTACAGAAGACAAATTTATTCTTTTTCACTCACTTTTTGGTTTTGATAGTTTCCACTATTCTGGAAAATGCTCCTTATGTATAAACTGAAGAACAACTTGAGAAGTAGTGGAATCTGCCAAATAGAAGCAGTAGAGACTCTAAAACCCTTTGAAAAAAATTACTGCCTTGTCCTTGTTTCTTTGTTTCCATTTTCACGAAAAACAGCTGAAAGCTGTGAATAAATTTTGATTTTGATTCAGGTAAAACCATGCAAAAGCTAGATTGTAGAAGTAACTTGTTGCTGAGTTTGCAGTTCTAGCCTTGAGCATCTAACAGGCATACTAATAATCTATTAAAGCACTTATAGGTAAGGTTTTTTTAGCAGCTGGGAAGGCAGACAAACAGCTGTCTCTGCAGCTGATGTTATTGCTTCATCCAGGCTGGAGAGGTTTTTATCCAAGTTCATTGGCTCATTAGCCTTCTCGGTTGAGTGCATCTTTTCCATAACCTGCAGACTTTCTGTGCATACACATACTTCATCACTTAAGTGTTCCTTCAGTACAATCTCCCCTTCACCCTGCCATTATTATTTTTATTTTCGATGAATGGTGTTTGGTTTACGCCTGTAGGCTAGTCGTATTGCTTGTTTTCTGCTATAATGAAGTTTACAACTTTGTAAAAAAAGGTAGAATCATAGAATTATAGAACAATTCAGTTTGGAAGGGACTTCAAAACATCATCTGGTCCAACAATTAAAAAAAAACCAAACACGTGGAAAACTCAGTTTAATCTCTGACGGTTATTGTTATATTTCAATAATGTATCCATGAAGATTGGACAGTAACTATGCAGTAGCCAAAATTATTTTATAATAAGGTCTCAGATCTCATCAAGTACTGTCCTCTTTACAGATAAATGTAAATATTGTCCCATTAAAAAAATAATTACAATATTAAAATTACATAAATGCATGAAATGAAGACAGACAACGAAAGAGAGCATTAATGTACAGTGGATTCTGTTGACTTTCTTGGACTTTTTGAAACATGCTTAAATCTTTAGTATGAAATGATGATAACTGTAGATACACTGCCTTTTGATTTTGATATGATGAATTCAGAAACGTCTGATGGGGTCTACTTTTGCATGCATACTCAGTGCGGAGAGTACTTTATCCTGCTGGGGCAGAACTGGAGAACAGACAAGAGTTGTTTTTACACAGAACAAGAATCTTCAGGATTCAAGAGTTCGAGCAAATATTTTGAAGTAACATTTTTAAAAAAATCAATTTAAGCTTGATTCATGAGAATGTATTTTCTTCTAAAAATTATTCTTGACATATAAATAGGAAATGAAATAAACCAAAAAAAAGAAATCTTACTCATACTAGTTCAATGGCAACATTTCATGCAAGGGTGAGTAAGCATAGTCACAGTTTTAGATTTTTCAATGTCAGATTTATTTCTAAGGCAGATTCTTCAGATTCTTCATGAATTAGCCATTAGAGTTACTGCATTGACATTTTACTGATTCCGTCTGTCTTAAACTATAATGTTGGAAAACTGAAATACGTATGAGTCTCCAGTCCAGGGAATATACCTGACATTCTAGTATCAGTGAAAATAAATTTGGTGCTGAAAAATAAGATTCTCTATCTTTTGCCTTAGGCTTAGTATACACCATGAAGATAACGAACCAAGAAATTTTTGGTTGTTGCAAAATATAACATTTCAGTTCCATTTTTTCTTGCCTGATCCTTAAAGCAAAGAGTTGGTAGGCACAATGAACTAGTTTTGTAACTGAATAACATTCATTTCTATCAAAAGAGGCATTTGGACATTTTAACAAAAATATTACTAACTCCCACAAATGGCTAATCTAAGAATTTGTATAGCAAAATGGTTATCCTAAACTTGTGGTCAAGAATTAAAACTCTAATTGTGATAACCATTATAGTTTTCTTTCTATCTTTAGTTAACACTTTCTCTGTATACCATAATAACAACAAATACCAGTTCCCCAGCTTTTATTAAAGAGCTTTAAGGCAATTTTCTGCAACAGGTCCTCAATAATCTCATGACATGGCCCTTCAGGAGCTGAAAATAATGAAAATGTCAAGACTGAAAACCTGTAGATAACCAAATAAAACACCACCAACAGCCATGATGAGACCTCATATATTACAAACATACAAAAGTGAGATCAGACTTGCAGAGGTTAGAGATTTATAAATTTCTTTGAGTCATCACATTCCTACAGTTAATACATACATATAATTTAGAAGTAATCTCTGGTTTAGGATTGTAGATGTACAGGTATGAAACAGTCATTTACCCACAACTTTGTATATTCAATACCCTTAAGGGCTTAGAATACAAAATACCTCTGATGGTTGTGTAACACCATTTAGTAAATGCTGATTTAAATGGTTGTTACTGTATGTTACCATAGTTACATAAACAAGATGACTGTATTTGAACACTCTCTTCTGGAGAAATTATTTTTAATTATTTTAAGCAGAAATGTTTGATATTTTTAAAATAAAACTTTTTAAATTAAGACTATTTTCTCATTTCAAAACACATTTACATAATTACGAAATTTTTTTAATTGAACATAATTTTTTTATATAATACATAAAACATTTTTGATATGTTCTCTTTTTCATGTAAAACCTGCACATATTAAAAGTCTATGTGAAAGCTGTCGGTTCCAGATTAACAAGTCAGTACTTCTGAGTTTTTCAGAATCACAGAATCACAGAATGTCAGAGGTTGGAAGGGACCTCAGGGATCATCTAGTCCAACGCCCCTGCCAGAGCAGGACCACCTACAGCAGAGTGCACAGGAACGCGTCCAGGCGGGTTTTGAATGTCTCCAGAGAAGGAGACTCCATAGACCCCACAACCTCCCTAGGCAGCCTGTTCCAGTGCTCTGTCGCCCTCCCTGTGAAAAAGTTTTTTCTCATATTTTTATGGAACTTCCTATGTTCCAACTTGCACCCATTGCCCCTTGTCCTACCACTGGACATCCCTGAGAAGAGCTTGGCTCCATCCTCCTGGCACTCACCCTTGACATATTTATAAACGTTAATGAGATCACCCCTCAGCCTCCTCTGAATTAAAGAGACCCAACTCCCTCAGCCTTTCCTCATAAGGGAGATGTTCCCCTCCCTTAATCATCTTTGTGGCTCTGCACTGGACTCTCTCAAGCAGTTCCCTGTCCTTCTTGAGCTGAGGGGCCCAGAACTGGACACAATATTCCAGATGCATGTTTTAAAAGAAATCATTGAAAAGACACTTTCTACTGTTACTAGCTCACTGTTCATGTGTCAGTGCATCAAAAACTTTGTTGTGTAGCTGCATAGGCTGAAAACATGCAGGACTACTAATGAGAAGACTTTTTCATCTCAAGAATCTTTCTTTCCAACATTTAAGAGTCTTTAAGTTCTTAATTGAACAATCAAAAGCCCTTTCCAATAATTAAAATATCCAGTCAGAACAAGTCAAAGCAATGAAAAAAAACCCCTCATAGCTCATTGACTATTGAGAAGACATATGTAAGATATAAACTGTCTAACATATGCAACTGCAACTAATAATCTTGCTTAAAAAAGGAAAAAAAGAACAATTCTGAGAAATATGCATTCGGCTTGAAAAATACGTATTCAGACTGAATGAGTACTCATACCAAAAAGTTACTCACAAATAATGCACTATCAGTTTAAATATCCCATGCACAGGTCACAGTTTATTACATTGAACTGTTTCACGATTTCAAGTAAGTGTCTGTAAAGCTGAGTACTTAACAACAATTTAGCGTTCAGTAGAAATTTTGTATTTTCGATCTGATATTTAATTGAAGTATCTTTTCTATCTTTTGGGCATGTGCATTTTTCCTCTTCACACAATGCTCTAATCATTTGAGGTACATCTGACGCAGAAGAGCTGTGCTCACTTTCAACAGAGGGTGGAAATTCTGATTTTATTCATTGAATGTCTCTACTTATGTGGGTTACATTTTCTAGGAATTTTGAAAGGGAAAGGCCTTAATTTTGATCTCACAATAAATTAAAAGTTTAAAATAATTATGAAATTTTGGGTTTGATTGAGTGCATTAAAAACTTGTCTGTTCTGTAGCCAAGTTGATTTATTCATGGTGTACAGAGTACCACTTAATAGGTGACTTGAGAATAAGAGTACATATTTCATCATGTTGCTTTTCATTAATTTATATAGACCAAATTATTGGAAGCTGCAGAACAGTGATTAGGGAGAACAAAAAAAACCAAAACGTTGGTAGTGGAAACTTTGGAAAATGTTTATAGTTGTCAAAAATACTGGAAAAATCCAGTCAAAAAAAGTTAAGCTTTTTTCTTTTTCTTGTTACTTTTATGATAAAGAAAATCATTACTCGCCTTTGCTGGTGAACTCTTTTTGATAGCAGCAGGTAGTCCAAACCTCCGGACTTCATTAATAAGAGCTCTGGGCACTACTGACTTTATTAAAGAAAAAAAAAAAAAAAGGAATGAAGCAATATCTATATTAACACTTTTCCATTTCACTTGTTTGCTTTTGAAAGGTGCTCTTCAATTCATTATTTCAAACCTTCAAAGGAATTTGTATTAAAGCATATTTGAAAATTAGGACCTGGGGCTTTTTCAAAATCCCCTTTTATTAGTGGCAGAACTCATGTTAACTACTCCCCAAAAGAGAAGGTATATTTCATTATTTTCGGTCAAAGTGGTCATTTTTATCCCAGTTCCAGGAGTGTTTCAAGTTCAGAAAGAATCTTCAACTAAGTTTCATACCTTGCTTAACTCAGTCTCTCCTCATATAGAAGGCATATCTAAATACTTTTTTAATTGTTTATTTTTTTATCAACTCAAATTTTCTGCTCAGACACAAAGCCACCACTCTGTTCCAGGATCTCAGCTTAACTCCCCTATTTACAGACAATCAAGTGACAACCAGGGACATGAAATGACTTGAGAAGAGCTGCCCGGGAAGGCATTGAGCTACCCAGCAGCAAAGCAGGATAGAGAAATTCAGTTATACATGGAACAGTTCCTATTCTTTCCCACTCATTGTTGCCCATGTGCTGCTCTGTATTCTTGCATTTATGTCATTATTCCTAAGCACTTGAATCATGACGTCACCTATTTGTCAACTCAAATATTCTTTTCTAGGTGTCTAAGCTTTTATTTTTTGTTTTTCTCTTTCTCCTTGGAACACCATTATGATATCTCTGTCACAGTGAGAATGAAAATTTCTCCCTTATGTTTTATCTGCGTTGGCTAATCATAGAATCACAGAATGGCCTAGGCTGGAAGGGACCTTAGAGATCATCTAATCCAACCTCCCTGTCATGGGCAGGGACGCCTCTCAACTAAATCAGGCTAGTCAAGGCTCTGTTCAACCGGACCCTGAAGATCTCCAGGGAGGGGGTAGCCACAACTTCTCTGGCCAATTTATTCCAAAGTCTTACCACCCTGGTGCTGAAGAATTTCATCCTAAGATCTAATCTAAATCTATTCTCCTTCAACTTAAACCCATTTCCCCTTGTCCTATCAGTGGATGCTTTTGTAAAAAGTCCCTCCCCACCCTTCCTGTAGGATCCCTTCAGGTACTGGAAGGCAGCTATTAGGTGCCCCCGAAGTCTTCTCTTTTCAAGACTGAACAATTCCAGCTCCCACAGCCTGTCCTCGTAGCAGAGGTGCTCCAGCCCCTGGATCATCTTTGTGGCCCTCCTCTGAACACGCTCCAACAGATCCATGTCCCTCTTATGGTGAGGACACCAGAACTGGACACAGTATTTGAGGTGGGGTCTCACAAGAGCAGAGTACAGGGAGAGAACCACCTCTCTTGACCTTCTGGTTATGCTTCTCTTGATACATCCCAGGATGGGGTTGGCCTTCTGGGCTGCATGAGCACACTGCCGGCTCATGCTGAGCTTCTCATCTGTCAACACCCCCAAATCCTTCTCTTCAGGGCTACTCTCAATCCACTCTGTGCCCAGTTTGTATTTGTGCCTAGGATTGGCCTGATCCAGGTGAAGGACCTTGCATTCTTTTTGCATTTGAAGCTCGTGCACTTTGCACTGGCCCATTTCTCAATCCTATCAAGGTCCCTCTGGATGACATCTCTTCCCTCAAGTGAGTCCACGGCACCACACAGCTTGGTGTCATCGGCAGACTTGCTGAGGGTGCACTCAATGCCATCATTCATGTCACTGACAAAGATGTTGAACAGCACTGGACCAAGAACAGACCCCTGAGGAACACTACTTGTCACTGGTCTCCATGTGGACATTGTCATTGACCACAACTCTGAGTGTGACCATCCATCCAGTTCTTTATCCACTGAATGGTCCATCTGTCAAATCCGTGTCTCTCCATTATAGAGACAAGGATGCCATGTGGGACAGTGCCAAATGCCTTGCTCAGATCCAGGAAAATAACATCTGTTGCTCTTCCCATGTCAACCAGCACTTTAACTTTGTCGTAGAAGGCCACTAAATCCGTCAGGCACGACTCGGCCCTGGTGAAGCCATGTTGGCTGTCACCAACCATTTGATTATTTGTTATGTGCCTTAGTACAGCTACCAGGAGAATCTGTTCCATGATTTTACCTGGCGCAGAGGTAAGGCTGACTGGTCTGTAGTTTCCCAGGTTGTCTTTGATTCCTTTTTTAAAGATGGGGGTTATGTTCCTCCTTTTCCAAACTGTGGGAACCTCACCAGACTGCCAAGACCTCTCAAATATGATGGTTAGTGGCCTAGCAACTTCAGCTGCCAGTTCCTTCAGGACCCGTGGATGCATCTCGTCAGGTCCCACGGACCTGTGCACCTTCAGGTTCTCTAGGTGTTCCTGGACCTGATCTGCTCCTACCCTGGGCAGTTCTTCACTCTCCCAGACCCAACCAACACCCTCTGTGATTTGGATGGTGTGGTTCGAGTGGTTGCCAGTGAAGACTGAGACAAAAAAGTTTTTGAATATTTCAGCCTTTTCCATGTCCTCAGTAACCAAGTCACCTGTATTTTTCCGGAGAGGCCCCACATCCTCTCTCATTTTTCTGTTTTCTCTTACATACCTTTACAATGCTTTTCTGTTATTTCTAATATCTCTGGCCACATATGACTCTGTCAGGGCCTTAGCTTTTCTAACCTGATCTCCGGTTACATGAGCAACTTCCTTGTAATCATCCCAGGTTACCAGTCCCTGCTTCCATGCTTTGTGTGTTCCCCTTTTGTATTTGATTTTAGTCAGGAGTTCTTTGTTTATCCATGCAGGTCTCCTGGTATTTTTGCCTGTTTTCTTCCTTTTAGGAATGCAGTGCCTTTGAGCTTGGAGGAGACTAAATATAGGGTCCCTATACTACAGCAAAGTTTCACAATGAATATGCACTATCCTATTTCCAAATGACGTATCCCTCACTCCATAATGATTTAGACGTCAAGGAACAGCCTTCATTACTTCTACTGCATTTGTTGCTTCCAGATCTCTTCTTTATGCACTAAATAAATATGTGCAATAACTTGTTTTATACCTATTTTAAAATATATTAAATACTTAGAAATTAAATTAACAATGAACTTGTATTTGCTGTTCCTTTGCCAGTGAGATAACTGTTAGCAATGAGAAATATTATTATTTTGCATAAGAACATCACATAAATCTGAATATAAAAGTAGGAAGGACAGCACTGAACTATGAAAGAATTTTCTCTATGAACTAAAATCCTTAAGGTTTTACTCAGCTTTTTGTTCATAGAACAGTGATCTTGACAAATAATTCATATTCTAGTATGTCTCACCAGCATAGAGTTCTTTACGCACATTAAAAACACGACCTTTCTATGGAGCAGTGTGAAGATCAATGCCGTGTTGAAGCTCATGTGTATTTCCCTAAGGCAGTAAGCTGCACAATGGAGGGACCAAAAGTCTTACTCTTGTGAAAATGCACAAGGGAGAGCAGGTGGGGAGAAGACAGTTTTGCCTTCTCCCTATGATACGACAATCATTTCAAGTGTATATGTGAAAAAAAATCTTTTCCACAGAAGGCGATGGAGATTGTATCTGCCTTGAAGTTAAACAGCAATCAGACAGCACACTCTAAGAACATAAGACTTCAATCTTCAGTAGGTTCGTGGAGCAGCAGAATGGTTTCACGTTTTCAAAGACAGAGGTTAAACCCGTTTTCATCTTCACAATTACCTGGTTTCACCTCATTTTGTATATGTTTTTCTCTCTGATGGTTTGTTTGTCCAGAAGAGCTGATATATACACAAGCGAACAGAACAGCGAGCAAGAAGTATAAGCCAGAGAGATAACTTGGCAGAAAAGCACGTACAGAGTATGTAACTCTCCTTCTTTTTGTAACCTTAACATTCCAGCAAGCACAGTGAAGAAAATTAGAATTGTGTAAAAAATTAAAAGAAAATCAATTTTCTTAAAGCAGAATAAAACCTTTTAAAATATTCTGGCCAAGGAAACTGTTACAGATAAGGTATGAAGAACCTTATCAACTTACTGAGTTGAAACATATTAATAAATGATGTATAGACTTCTAAAGCTAAAGTTGATTAAAGCCATTTCATCCATTAAATAATTTTCTCATATTAATAGGATTTTTTTTTTTTTAAAAACGAGCTGTTCAATTATGTGCTTTTGTCATTATTGGTAATTATAGTAGTGAGGAGTTATTAATTTAATAATATTGAGATGAAACAGTTCATTAGTTCACATAAAGTTAGCATCCAATAATGTGTCCCATTGTACAATCCACAGTTTTCATCCTTATAAATTATCTTTCTAGGGAAAAGTGTTTTATTCTTATTTACTTAGACATTTATTCTGCCAAAAACTTCAAGATAATTCTGTTATTACCCTTTAAGCTCAGTGTTCAGAAGAAAAAAACTGTTCTAAAAGAAGACCAAAAAATTCAGTTCTACAGTGAATTATTTTAACTTTTGTTCATTTCTCCAAAAATACTTTAAATAACTATTTTACTCTATTTTTATTAGTTCTCTGGAAGGTTGTGCGATTGATAAGAAAATGATAAAACATTGCAATTATTTCCTATTAAACAGATTTCTATAACTTGAAACACTGATAATTCCATCACATTTTGTTCTCTTCCAGAGCCATTTTCCTTCAACGTCTGGAGGTGGAATACTTGTGAAGTTGCTTTTAAATACAGCACAGGTAATTCATGACTTTCTCTGCTCTCTGGAGACTAAGCTAATTCAAAAGTTTACCCCTGTCTGCTCATCTGCATCATACTGCTGTTCAGTAACAGCTGAACAGCACATGCAAATACAGCCTAAATGGCTCTTCTAATGCCCTTTTGAGTGCAAACCCAGAGAAAAAAGAATTCTTGAAATTTTAGTTTTGAACAGAGAATGATATTTGAATGTTACCAATTTTAGTAGGAAAATCAAACACTGACATTACAAGATCTGGACAATTCAGACTGGTTAAATTTTGAGAGGATAGTATTCCAATCTTCCTAATTACAGTTCAAATACTGTTTTTTTTGCCTCTTCTTAGCATTTTCATTGATGAATGTTCAATTTAAATTTTTTCTTGCTTCAGATGTCATTCTTGACAGACAAATGATCTTATGAAAGATGTGGAAAAGGGAAATATTTTTTCTAAGAATGATAGTTTTGTACCTCATGAGAACTTGAAGTCATTCTTCTGTACTTTGTTTTTCATGGTGCCCTATTGAAAACAACTGGCAGAACTATTATCAAATCATTAGTTATTTCTTAAGAGAGAACTATGAAGTAATAAGTGCTTCCCATGCTGCTGACAAATTATCACAACTGGCACAAAGAGGCCTTGGAAGGCTATTTATTTCCATAAAGACTCTTTCATAACACAGTTGCTAATATATTTTTTGTTTTACTTCAGATCTGCGGCACATCTTGTTTTCTCTTTATATTTTTATAGAGAGAGATTTTCTAAGTGACATCCAAACAAAATGTAATAATGACCAGAATAAACCACTAAGGAGATACAATAGTTTTATGGATTAACAGGTTGACTGGTTAAAATTTTGTTTTATTAATTGCTATTGATGAATGACAGATATAAAAGTATATTTCATATCTAAAAAAGAATGTGCTATTTTTTGCTTGCAGGAGAAAGTTTTGCAGACAGCTGGAAAACAAATTTCATGTGAACATCTCATTCATTACTTTATTTCTTTCAAAATTATCAAAAATTAATAGTGTCCAGACTGAAGTGTATGTTCATTTCCTGATTTCATTTTTAAAATAAGTTTAAAAACATGAAGTTCTGAGACCATTGCTTCCTCTTGCAGGTGCTGTTAATATTCTGTCACAAAAGGTCCTTTCAGAAAGTTTAGCAGTCATTAAATCATTTAAACAAGTCATCATGCACAGTGAATAAATGTACCGTAGGCTTAAAAGAACTTAGGATTAAAACTGCCTTTGCAATTGCCTGGGATTTTTTTTTCTGTTTATTTGGTGAAGTGGTATATTGGAGTGGAATAAAAGGTCTATCAGTACATGACAGGCCCACAGTTTGGAGACTCACTAGTGGTAAAGGAAGTTTTCACTATGATGAAACTATTATTTCTATGACTGCTATGAGAAACACATCTTTGCATTCAAAAATCATCAGCTCTGTAGGGTGCTTGTAGATTGGTAGTTTTGCAGATTGGTAGGTTTTTTAAGGAGATGTACAAGTCTTGTGTGTCCTCAGAGGAAAAATTAATTTTGCCAGCTTCTGTATTAAGCTTATTAGGATGCAGTCATACTCATGACAGAGACTTCATTTTGTTTATTTATTTATTTTTCCTAGAGCATAGGTGTTTGTGACATATAAGATGTATGTCAAATATAAGCGAAGAGACACCCAATGTAGCGGAACTCTTCATGTTCCTCAATCTGATCTTCTTGTTCCATCTTCAATCCATCCCTTCAACCAACTCCGCCACCTCGCAGCAAGAGAGAGATGTGGCAGCTGTCGTTAGATTTATGGTTTGAGATAAGTTTTCCAGATGGTGCACAGTAAGTTGAACAAAAATTCTTATAGTACAGCTGAATAGCTGAATAGAGAACCATACGGACAGGTTGAGGTGGCTACAAAGGAGCAAGTTTCAGAACCAGTAGTGCCAGAGTGATAATCATGATAAATTAGTTGCATACCGGTTTGGCTACTCCTTCTTCTAGGACCAATTATGTCATGTTATTACAGTTCAGGACATAGAACACCCCACAGAAATAAGAAAAAAATACAGAAAATTAGGAGTGTCAGAGTTTTCTTTGATACTTTTGAATTTCAAGCAATGACTCTTACATTTTTATGACTCTCTGGTCTTGTACTTTTAAGATATTCTCTCTGTTTTTAATGTGTTTTCTTGTTTGTGTGTGAAAGAAAATAATCTGGAATTTTAGACATCCTGTGATATTAAAATTAACTCCTGTATTTTTTCTCTCTTTCTCATGGTTAATTAGAAGTTACAATTTCTTTATTGTTTGAAGTAAATCAGGTAGGTTTGCATAATATGTGCTTTCTGTTTGCAAAACTTATAATTTTATTCTTTTATTAATTTAAAGCCTGAGAAAACCTAGTCACTGCAGTCTGAGGTACATACATGTGTGTGTTAGACTAGTATGAGACAAAAAAAATGTCGTTCAAAAAAATGTCGTTCAAAAAAATATCGTTCAAAAAAATGCCATTCAAAATGCTGTCCTGCATTCTTTGCCATTGTCATTTCAAAGACACTGTGCTGAATATTTGAATTGTTCAGTAGGCACCATTGCAGAAATAGATGCAGTGCAGTCAAAATATATAAAGGAAAAATGAGACAAAGCAACTATTCTACTTCCCTGAGCAGCCTTAAGAAGGAAGTAGGCAAGAGGTATATTTCAGAGGCGATAATTCAGAAAGTTGGAAATTGCTTTAGTTATATAGATTGTCAAAATTCTACATAGAAAGACCTTCCAAAGTAAATTTCATGGAATGAGAGGAACATGGATTCCAGATATTCATAGTGATCTGATCAGTCTGGCTGCTGAGGAACTGTATTGGCAATGTGGCAGGAAACTAATCAAGTTCATTTGCATTTTAAAAGCTATTTAGATTTTGGGGAGTAAGCAAATTGTGGTGATGATCTACACTGTGTAAAAATTACTGACTAATTCCACTTGCAGGTATTTTTCCAACCTTCGTTCTCAGGAGCAATTGACTGATAGTTAATTTTGTGTGGCTCACTTCACCTGCATAGATGATTGCCTTTCTTCCTTTTTTTTTATTTCTTTAGATACTTTAAGCTTCATTTTTTTCAGGCTGATGTGATTTTTTAATAGTTGAGAATGCTGTTCCTAGCTGAAGAAAGAACCAACAAAACCAAACAACTCCAAATCAAACAACCAGAGAAAAGATTCTTCATCAGTGAATTCAGTGTACACGCTGAGGAATTATGTAGTTGATCCATTTCAAAACAAGAAGGAAAAAATTGCTCTCCTTTTTTATTCAGCCCAACTCTTGAGTTCGATGGTTGGCTAATTTTTAAATTGTTTAAATATTACTCAAGTTATCATCAAATGCTAATAGATAAGAAAAGTGTTATTCCTTCACTGCAATTATGACTTTTATTTCATCACACTGTTGATAATACTTTCAGCAGTTGAGATAAACGGTAAAAATCAGTTATGAGGAAAAAAAAAAAGTCTGCAGTAATCCTGAAATAAAAATCACTAATTAGCCAATAACTATTTGATCTGAGGAAATCCATAATAACTTCATTTAGGCACATTTTCTACAGTAATGAGCTTTAACTAGTTTGAGGCTTAAAAATTAATAAAAAAAAATAATTAAAAAAGTCCTTCAACTATCCATAGTGTCTTCTATCAAAATTTCTTGTATGACAGTAAGATTCATTATATTAAATTAAATCAAATATATGGTGAGAGTTAGTTCTTGCTCACTCCCAAAATCATAACTGAAATTATAAGTATCTAAAAATTAAGTCAATTATATGTAACTTCTTATATATAGGAGGACACAGATATTTCACATAAATTTTACAAAATCCTACAGGCAAGCTTTAGAAAATATATGAATCAAAGCCATCTCTGTGCACCTCCATCTAGTTCCTCACCAGCTTCTGAGCTTGCAGCTGGTCTCTTCAAAATTTTCTGTCTACTCCCAGACATAGAAAATATGGCTTTCCTGTGTTTGTAAGTCAGATATCACTGTGGTGGGGAGAGAGACTTTACTGCAAAGTTCAAGCTAGTGATCTATTCGAACTTCACTCACAGGTCCAACACACAGATTTCACTGCAAGGTTCAAACCAGCAATTTATTAGAACTTCCCTCACAGGTCCAATACATCACTACTGCAGGTTTTAAGGATACAGTGGAAGAATGCACTATTGCAATCTGAGAAAAAAAGAAACAATGCACAAGATACACTATTACAAAATTAAGTTATTCCTGGAAAATGCATTAGTACGTATTTAAAATGTGTGCAGGATATTGATAATAAAAATACCAAAATCCGATGTATGGTCTCAATCATTCATCTTCTCTCAGGTGAGGGTTCTCAATTCTGGGTAAAATATCCTCATCCGATGTCTTGAATAAAAGGATGGGGGGAAAATCTCCTATAGCTCAGCTGTATTGTTGGAAGAAACTTGTCCGAATTATACCCAAAATCTTACATCTTTTATCCTGTAAGGATGGGGTAGGGTACAGGGAGGGGGCAGAGGTACGTCTGAAGAGACTGGACTATCTAAAAATGTTTATCTTTGATGGTGCAAAGAGATTTCCCCTTATCTTTCCTGAGTGTCCCCAGGATGGCTAGCAAACTGGCGATTTACTCATCCAGACTAACATGTCTTGCACATACATAATTTACCCAGCCAAATTTAACATATCTTAAGAATAGATAGTAGTTGAAAATGAGACTCGGGGCAATTTTTTTTTTTTTTGTGTGTTTTAGTTTAATTCAAGTTTTAGTCCTTTGTCTTCTGTTTCCCTTTGGATAACTCAAGGCTGGGTCATCTTACACAGCCTCTGTTGGGTCATCACAACTAAGGGTCTGTCAAGGTAAGACAGAGCTGAGCTGAATTAACACCTCCTTATATCTCATCTTTGTTTACCAAAATCTGTTCTGTGGGTATCCATACAACCATGATTTTTTCATAGCAATTTCTTGGTGCAGGGGAATAAATAAATAAATTCAATTTTTTTTTTAAGACAGCACATACGAAAGAGACAGGTAATTAAATAACTCTTTTTGCTGTGTTAACCAGGATCTAAGGTCATAAGAAAGTATATAAACAAAACTGTTTTTACATCGCAGAGTCAGAGAATGATTGAGGTTGAAAGGCACCTCCACAGATCATCTTGTCCAAACCCTCTGATCCAAGCAGGGTCACCTAGAGTCAGTTGCCCAGGTTCATGTCCAGATATCTTCTGAATATCTCCAAGGATAAAGACTTTGGAAAATATCTGGGCAACCTGTGCAAGTGCTTGGTCACTCTCAGAGCAAAAATATGTTTCCTGCTGTCAGACATAACTTTTTGCATTTCAGTTTTGCCCGTTGCCTCTGACCTTTTCACTGAGTAACCCTGAATAAAGTCTGGCTTCATCTTCTTTGCACCGTTCCTTCAAGTATTTATACATATTGATAAGATCCCGTCTCTTCTCCAGTCTGACCAGGCCCAGGTCTCTCAGCCTTTCCTCATAAGAGAGATGCTCCCCTTCCTTCATCATCTTCACGGCCCTTTGCTGGAGTCCCTGCTTTACGTCTCTATCTCTATTGTATTTGAAAAACAAGAACTGGGCACAGAATACCAGATACGACCTCAGCAGTGCTGAGAACAAGGGAAGGTTCATCTTCCTCAACCTGTTCTCAACACTCCGACGGATGTGGCCCAGGACACCATTAGCTCTTTTAGCTGCAAAAGCACATTGCTGGTTCCTCTTGGTGTCCACTAGGACCTCCAAATCCTTGTCTGCAAAGCTGCTTGCCAGCCAGCCAGACTTCAGAATATACTAGTGCATGGAGCTGTTCCCTCCCACGTCTAGGACTTCGCACTTCCTTTTGTTGAACTTCAGGAGGTTTCTGTCATCCCATTGAGCTGATCAAGACAAGATATGAAATCACAAAAGGATCTTGCATGTTCAGAAGCTTGCCTGTTCCTTCCAATTATTCTACAAATAAACTAATAATAACTAACGTTGGGGGATTTTCCAGATGCCTTGGAAAATACTTTCATGTGAAAGCCCTTCTAACGCCTCCCTATTAAAATTTTGTTTTAATTTTTTCTACTTTCAGTTATTTTTCTCCCCTAAACCAAGGTCATTAGTTCTGTTCATACAGTCTCAGCTATTCTTTCCATGCAACCTCCTTCTCCATATGACCCTTCAAAGAACAGCTTTTGACTTGGAAAAAATATATTTGAATGCATGGCTGTTTAAATAATTCATGTCTCTCAGTTTAGTTCAAAGATACATGCCTTATCTCACTTGGAATTTTCTGCTGAATTTTGATCCTAAACTTAAATGTGTAATTCCAGCACTTTATTGCTAGCATTTCAGCACTTCCTGTCAGAATTAATGTATCGAATGGAGCAAGCCACGTAGAAAATAACTTCTAGCATTTTTTTTTATTATTGAAACAAATATAAATCATTCCAATGCTCAGCCCCAAGCGAGATGATATCTGCCTTTAAAAATAGCTACTTCAAAGAAGTTCAGAACATTTGCATAAATCAGTTGTCAGATTGTTTATGTTTAGTTCAAGGAGATGAAAATAAGTTGTAAAATGCCATGTGGGGAATTTGTTCATGTTGTGTCCATAGGGATGAACAACTTAATAACTTACGTTTCACACAGAGTGGTTGAAAGGACAAATTTTAAAATATTTCCCTCCCATTAGGGTTAAGTATCAAGGCACATCTCAATGGAATATAAATTGCTCTTGTTTGCTTAAATTCTGCTAATAAATCTTCTCCAGAAGGGGTGTGTATTTAGTGTAATTATATAGTTTACTCCTGTGGTGGTAAATGGACCATGTAGCAAATGAAAAGGGTGTGTTTCACAGTGTTGACTTAGAGATACCTGTCAGATACACACATTCACTGTGATTCATTGAAAATAAAAATAATTCTTTTCTCTCCTATTTTTCAATCTTATCAGAAAAATAAACAAAAAAACCCAGAAGGCAAGCTAGAAACACCTATCCTCACCATGTGAATATTATACATTCCTATAAGGATAGTGAATAAACAAATTATAAGGCTTATTGAATAGAGATGTAAGTATATTGAGCTGATTAAAGACACTGGAAAGCAAACTCTGCTTACAAAGGCTTTGTATATGGGAACCAGATCTAACATGACTGAAGAGGTAACATCCCAAAAGTGCTTGACCATTGCAACGTTTTGGGTTGTATATAGGAGGAGGTTATTGAAAAGGGAGTCTAACTGAGAAAGGACTGAGTATTCTAATTTGAAAACCACAGAATTAAAGAATAATCTTTCCTGATTTTGGGCTTAACTTTCTTTCCAGTATGAATTAGTGAAGCTTAGTGTTTCTCTAGATTATTCTTTCATAATAAGAATACCTATGTAAGTTACATAGTACTCCTACTAAAATAAGAAAGGTCAGGCCATTCCAAGGCATCTAATTCTCTGTGTTGTCAAATTGATAAACATTTGGAGCAGTCACCTTAAAGTACAGGAATTGTCATGGGACAACAAACAGTTTCAATGAGGACATCCTCTCTAAGAAATTAAAGAGATTAATATATGAATATGTCCATGCCAGTTGTCCTTAACATTAGAAAACAGACCTAGCCAGGTGGCATCTATTAGTATATATCTAAGAACAGGGGGTCAGAAACATGGTTCAGTCATATATACCAGAGGTTTGCATTTACCTTTTAACTGTCAAGGGAGAAGACAACTGATGGATTCTAGATCTATTCTATACAGAACCAAGCTGCAGTGAGAGATCAGCTGAAGATCAGCACACTGTTACATAAAAGATGAAAAGTTATTAAATACATTGCATTTTTCACTATTATACCATATGTTTTATGAATTGATGCTCACTTATTAACGTGAGTATTTAATCTGATATTGTGGTGGTTGAATATTATGTTTGGTAACATATATCCATACAAAACTCTCAGGGCTCTTTGTTCTGGGTTTCTTTTCCTGGGTAAAATGAGATGGAAGAATTAGAAATTCAGTTACACTTTTGGACAGCCAGCTGCTGTACATAGATTTCCAAAAAATTTTGATAAACAGTTTACTGTTAAAGTTATTGGTTTATTGGATTTTGAAATATTTTTAATTTCTCTCAGTTTTTTTCTTATCCTTTTCTCCAAACTCTCCTTCCTCCTTTCCTATAACTTGAAGATTATCAGTCTTTATTTCTTGCCAAGCCATTGCTGCTGAATGTTTTCTGTTCTGTATCATTAAGGCAAGGCAAGGCAAAAGGAAAGGAAAGGAAAGGAAAGGAAAGGAAAGGAAAGGAAAGGAAAGGAAAGGAAAGGAAAGGAAAGGAAAGGAAAGGAAAGGAAAGGAAAGGAAAGGAAAGGAAAGGAAAGGAAAGGAAAGGAAAGGAAAGGAAAGGAAAGGAAAGGAAAGGAAAGGAAAGGAAAGGAAAGGAGAAATTTAACTTAGATGGGAAACATAAAACTCCAGATGCTTCCCTGTTTATGACTATAAAAATCAGAGAAGTCTAGGACAACCATTTGCCTAAAATGTTATATTAGGTAGGATGAACCATATGTTTGTCACTGTTCTGCTGTCTCACTGGCTATATTTTGCTTTAAGACATCAAACAAATATCGTATGCTTCCATGACTAAGTTGAAATTACTCTGGAAAATGTTTGTGCTGCAGTTTGCAACAGAGCCTGTCATGCATTTTTTTCTCTGAGCTGAACACTGCTGCAAGAACTCAGAGGAAAACCTGTCTTGATAAGTTTACACTCTAGTTTTTCAAACTCTCAGTACCCACAAATGTAGTTATATGCTTTCTGTCTTTTAAAAAATAACACACATCAGTTTTATTTCTTCAGACCATTCTTTTTGTCTAGAATGAAAAAAAAAATGAAAGGAAATACTATTTTTTTTTTGCAAGGGTTAAATAATTTTCATAACAGAGGCAGGAAGATGATATCTTTCAACTAAAAAAATTATGTATCGATAGTGAAGAAAAGGATAGCTGCTAATGAAATACTTTCAAAATTCATAACATGATCTTCAGACAGAAGGAATGTGGACAGGCAAAGGGAAGGCATCTTTTTGTTTTCTTAAATGAACTTTGATTTATTTATTTTTTCCATAAATAAGGCTATTGTATGATCCTTTAAACAGACGTATTTTTAAAAAAATTGTATTCCACAGTGCCGAAGTTTATGAAGTCTCAAACTGCCATTTTGAATTGGATGGATCTGTTATGATCATAAGATGCATCATTTTTGCAAACTTTTTTTTTACCCTAAACTAAATGGAACTATTTCAAGTTCCTTTAGGAAGACAATAAGTACAAATCAGAAATTTGGCCTCTAAACAGCTACAGAACCACTGTCTTATCTACTGAACCTACTTAACCTTTAGTCAAATTTTTTGAACCAGTTTTGTAAATTGTGCAGTACATGATGTGTATCAAAATATATGTTTATGTAACAAAGTTCTTATCAAGAGCAAGATGACAAAGCTGTATTAAACAGAATCACTACTATTTTTGTCATAGACCCATGCAATCATTGCCCTTGCGACATTTATTATATAAAAATCCTTTTTGTCCCGGGTCAACAAGACATAAAACTTGAAGTTGCAAAATCATTAATCTCTTAGGGGTTTTGCTGCTGTGCCTGTTCTGTGGTAGATCTCTTTTCTAGTCCTATTGCTGCTCACAATCTATAGATCTCACACTCAAGTAAATGACTAGAAACAGTTCACAAACTACTAGTCTAGAAAAACAGAAAGAGTTTTGAAATTCTCTGCTTTATGCTTTGTACAGAAGATCAGGGCAACATTAGAGACATGGTGAGACCTGGCAAGTGTCTTTCTGGGAAGAAAAAAAACAAAGGAAGATGGCCCTCAATAATGGCAACAGGCAAAGTATACATGATAGTTTCATAACTAGACACAAATAATGTAGGATGAGAGGCAAAATATAAATGTAGAAGGCAGCATACGACAAAGAGAGGATTCATATCAGTATTATTCAAAAGATCAACCAATAATGATCAAAGAACAAACAAGCAAACTCCAGTGTGTTTGCTTACCAGCCAAAATTAGACTGCAGCTGTAACCCAGGGCAACATTACATTTCTGTGCAAATCTGCCAACATCCAGCTAAAGTTTCACTTTGCAGCTGTCTGTGATGCCCTACAGTGATAAAGGAATACTGGTGTGTTAAATTGGAAGTGCAGAAAACTGTATAGTTTAAAACAAAATTAATGGGTAAATGAATAAAAACCAACCTCTTCCAGGAATGTGTAGGGGGGTTCATTTCATAACACTCTAAATGTTTATAATACAGTTGTCTTCCATGCTGGTGGAGAAAAAGAAGGCATTTGTAAGGTATTCATCTGTAAGATTTTAAATATTTACTCTGGGACAGCATTAATCACAGCTTGACACTGTCCCTTTCTCTCCTGTGACCATAAAAGCAGCTTAGATTCTCTTGCTTACTGGTAGATGTATAAAAATTTATATTTGGTCAGATGAATTTAGCCTACAGTTTTCAAACTGAGAATAGTTTTCCTTACAAAAAGCTAATATACTAAAAAGAACTTGTCATTTTAGGGAACTGGCACGGAGCCTTCTGAATATTATTTAGTTTCAATTCATTTGTCTAGTCTAGTATGCAGTATTTTAATGTGTAGATGGACCATAAGAGTCTATCAACCATACCATCATTATTTTCTGTCTCAGGAATCTCTGAAGAAATCCCTAGTGCACTATGTCATTGCTGAATACATTCTTTGATAGCTGTTTCAGTACTGATGCTTATGGACTGAAGGAAGTTTTGTTTTAAATATGATAGACATGCAAATTAATCCCATTATTAAATATTTATAAACACTAATAATAATTTAAAACACATTTTATGGCTTTGACATCATCCTAAAACAAATCTGTCACTGCAGCAATGTTGCAACCACAAGATATGATCTTTAACATATTTCAGTACAAAATTAGTTATGAGTGATGTTCATTTGATGGAAATAGATATTGATTCAGTACGTTCAGCAAACACTGAAAACCCTTGTGAACCATCATCTGCTCTGATAAGGACAGAGGGTTTTGACAGTTTTATTCAAACTATTGAAAACGGAGCCATCTCTAGAGAGGAACACTTGGACCTTATAACTGCCTTCCAGTACCTGAAGGGAACCTGCAGGAAGTCTGGGGAGGGGCTGTTGTCTTGGTTTGCTTATACCTGGTAGAGGTTAGGGTCAAGGTGATTCGTTTCGATCGCAAAGGTGAAATTAAGACACAAACGGTGTCAGATGTCACAAAAGTGAAACCCTTTATTGACTAACAACCACTGGAGAGCAATAGGAAAGAAAGATAAGGAAAACGAAAAGCGAAGCAGTAAAACGTTCAGAATAGCAAGAAGTATAGCTACCACCACAGATCCAGCGACGTCTCACAGGTCCGCCTGTTTCGATTTGGTGGGGAAGATCTCCAAAGAACAGCTGTTCATGGTGGCATTTTATAGTGTTCCAAGAGCCGCTTTGCTTATCCTCCGCCTGTTCAGCGCATGCGCGTGAGGGTCGTCAGGAGCCATCATCACCCCCTCCAGCGTCGCCTCTGTCAGCGGGGCATGCATAGGTGTCCGGAGGGCCCATTTCTTGCAGACGTAGGATGACTTGACGGTTTGTGTACCTTTGAGCTTGCACACTGTTGGGCTTTCGTGCTTGCAGGGCAGCTACCTTATCTGCAGTTACATCGGTGAGCTCACACACCGGTGGGCTTGCAAGACAACAGCTGTATCGGCAGTTGAGCTGGGCCCAGAATCACAGAATCACAGAATCACAGAATGTTAAATGTTGGAAGGGACCTCAAAGATCATCTAGTCCAACCCCCCTGCCAGAGCAGGATCACCTACACTAGAGCGCACAGGAACGTGTCCAGGCGGGTTTTGAATGTCTCAAGAGATGGAGATTCCACAACCTCCCTAGGCAGCCTGTTCCAGTGCTCAGTCACCCTCACAGTGAAAAAGTTTTTCCTCATATTTTTCTGGAACCTCCTGTGTTCCAGCTTCCACCCATTGCCCCTTGTCCTGTCAGTGGACGCCGCTGAAAAGAGCCTGGCTCCATCCTCCTGACATTCCCCAGAAGTTGTTGTTCAGGACTTCGAGCCCCCTGGCTTATCAGGGCTGGGCCCTGAAGTCATCTTTATCAATAGTCAAGTCAAGTAGTGAGGCTTATCAGGGCTGGGCTCTGAAGTTGTTGTTTTAGAACTTATCAGAGGTCCCAGTTTGTAACGGCAGCCTTGTCGTTTAGGTTTTAACACAGTCTCTTCTTCACAGAGCCTTTTAGCGAGGATGGAACAAATATTTCTTCATGAGGCATTTTAGCAAGTTTTAACACCAGCAAGGTTGAGGCAAAAGTTCTTAAAACAGTCTTTTACAGCTGTGAGGAGTGCACCCATTCTCAATAAAATCCACACGTGTAATTAAACTGGATTTATTTAAGAAATGAATGCTCCACCAAGTTTTACAAGTTCTGGTATCAGTTGAGATGAGCAGCTACTACACTACACCCACCCTTAACCAAAGAATAGTGATCTGGATCATAAATACACTCACCTATAAAAAGATGAGGAAGCTCAACCTTGGAAGGCGTCATGAACCAAGGGGAAGGCTGTAGCCTGACTGCAGAACCTGCTGCTCTAGGGACGGCTGTCCAAAATGGCCACTGGCAGGACCCCATTTTAAAGCTCAGTCGAATCTGAGCTGTGGTCAGTCAAAGCCATCTCGGCCTCCCATTAGCTACCAGCCAACTTCCTGGGTGTACCCCTAGGCTGGTGGACTAGTTCCGAACTAGCCAGGTTCTAGTAGATTCTCTGAAATCTGCCTGGCAACCACTGTGAATGGGAGATAGGGGAATGCACCTATCACAGGGACTTTTTACAAGAGTGTCCACCGATATGACAAGGGAAAATGAATTTCAGTTAAAGGAGAATAGACTTAGATTGGATCTTAGGAAAAAAAATCTTCGGTATGAGGGTGGCAAGACTCTGGAATAAGTTTTCCAGAGAAGTTGTGGATGCCTCCTCCCTGGAGGTGTTCAAAGCCAGGTTGGATGAGGCCTTGAATAACCCAGTCTAGTTGAGAGGTACCCCTGCCCATGACAGGGAGATTGGATTAAATGATCTCTAAGGTCCATTCCAACCTTGGCCATTCTATGATTCCATGATTCTATGATTCTATGAGTGGATTCAGAAAGTATCTTAATCCAAGATTCAAAAGGTTTTAAACTGACTGCTAAGAATCAGGAAAGTTAGTGACTAAGGAGGAGGAACTTGCCTTTTTTTCCCTCAAAAAAATATATTTTATGGAACATTAATTCATTAGACTTTTTTTTTCTAGAGAAAAAAAGTTGATCAATTTGGATACCTTCCATTTCTTGTCAAGGGTTAGTGCTGGGGTGGCAACTAAATGCTGATAGATGCTCTCTAACCACTCTTCCTACTGAAACAGGAAAGGAAAACAGTAAGGCAGAGAGACTTACAGAGTGAAAATGAAAACTAAACCAATTTTAATAAACAGTAATAGTGCTAATAAGGAAATAATGAATATAATGAACTATATACAAATATATACAAAACTGATATCAGACCAGCCCCCCTCCTCTGCTCTGATAGCAGTCACCACTGATGCTGCACCGGGGCTGTCCCAGGCTCAGCAGCAGAGGGAAACCAGACATGGGAGATGGATTTCAGGAACTCGGGATTTAGATCAAAGGGAAAAGATTGGATGGAGTCATCCTTGGATGTCAGCTGAGCGAGAGACCTTAACCTCTGTGATCCCTCAGTTTTATACTGAATATAATGTGTATGGAATGGAATACTCTTGTTGATCAACTGCCCTGTCCATTCCTCCCTGGAGGGGCAACCTTTTACTTCCTTGTGACCTGTTTTACTTTCTGGCACTCCCAACGTGGCAGACGACATCCAGCAGTGACCTTGGTTACTATAGGATCAAGTATACACAAGAGCCTGTCTGCATACCAATCCCTGGCAGAAACTGTAAACATCGGGTGTCATCACTTCTAGCAGCAGATATTGTCTGCAAAAAACATGCTGTTAACTTCAGAAAGTGCATTCTCTTAGAAGAGACTGAGTTGAGAAGTAAAGTCACTGAACAGAATTTGTTCTGTTTAACTCAAACCAGGACAACAGATAATGATAAGAAGTTTCGGCTATTAATGTTTTATTAAGTCATGTTCCATATATTTCTAATCCTTCGGATAAACAAGAGAAGCTGACACTCTGAGGTTTTCTATGCAGATTTCTGTTCTCCAATTCAATCTACAGGGACACTTCTGTAGAACAAGAAGTCATCTCCTAGGAGCTGGACTAGTAACCTAATCAAGAGTGGGAGGAAAGACAGAAAATGTAAATGTTCATTTAATACAAAATTGCCAAGAATTGAAAGAATCAAAGAACCATGTGCAAAACAAGAGATTGTTTGGGGTTGTTGGGAGACTCATTTGTAAATTTCTTACACCTCAGTGATAGAGGTTTTGCTAAGAAGTGAGAAGAATTAGAACAGATACTACCATATATGCTAGTGCCCCTGTCTCCCCAGCGGTATTTTTGTCGATTTTCTCAGCCTAAAAGCTACCAGATCAGCCATGATCTGATAATGTGTGAGCAAACAGTATGCATTCCATTGTAAAATGGAAACTAATGTCACACAGTCATGAACAGAGGATATAGGGCCTATGTACACACTAGAATATTCTATCTTCAAAAGAAATTTTTTATAAAGTTGTGACAGATAATCTGGTTAACATGAATGTCCAGGGCAATGTTATCATGGGTAAACATAATTCATTCCTTCTAAGTATTTCTTCCTTTAATATATAAATGGAAATATTTAATAGGAGAAAAAAATATTATACTAGTGTCATTTTCTGATTTATTGGAATCATATATAATTTGGATGCTGACACTGCAAGAAGGATATTGAAACAGATAAAGAGATTTTAGAGAAGAGCAGAAAAAGTGATTGAAGTATCAGGAATTTTGTCTTATGACAGACCATTTCAAAAGCCTGTTTGGTTACTGAATAAGTCACCACTAGAAGAGTATGTTCATATACACTTAAGCACCTGTATGGATGTGAAAATCTGACTAAACCGCAGTTGACCATAAATTTAAACACTTGTATTCTTTCTGTTGTACCTTTGTCTTAAATGTCATGTACTAAACAGAAGAAGAATACTAAATTGTCTTTCTCTTGATGAGGTAGTATTCTTTTTAAAGTGAATTACTAAGTAGATATTTTTTAAGAGAACAAGAGAACAACCGCAGCAGTGAAGATTTTTCCCAGAAGTTTTCCCAAGAGCTTGATTTACAGACAAGGTATTTATTCAGTCATTTAAAAACTGAAAGCCTGAGAAAGGAGTTGTTTATTACCTGACAAATTGAAACTCAAAATTTGAGATCATAATTTTTCATCTGGGAAAAAATAAATCAAAAAACCCCAAGATAACCAGAAATCATAGCATAGGAAAGAAATCCTGAAATCCTGAAAACATTTTGAAGTATCTCTTAAAAAATAAGTCTGATGTAAAAAGAAAAATGAGGAAGAACCTTATCCGGAAGTGCTAACATTTAGACATATCCTATATATTCTAGAAATTCATCTAAACTGGAGCTGAAGCTTTGCTTTTCCCGCACAGCTTTTCTAGCCTGATAGATCCAAATTTTGCACAGAAGGTCCCAAAGAAGTGACCATGGTTGCCCATGCAATTAGGGAGATCAGTATTGATTTGCTGGTTGTAGAGATTGTTCCCAGAGAGTGCTCCAGGCAAGATACTGTGCCAGTGGAGCTAGAGACATCTGTTGGACACAAATCTGCCGCCACGACAGCTTAGGAAGCAAGTGTGAAAATTCAATCACAGCACCTTGTGTTTGAAAAGTAATGCTCAACCAGGCAAGCAGCACAAAGATTAGGGAATGATTTTCTCCCTGTCTGTGAAGAAAACAGAGGTCTGACTTGTCTATGAAATAAAATATATAACAGTTTTCAGAGGTTGGAAATTAAAGTTAACCATATAGGGCTATTAAAAATATGTGGTAGCAATGGTGATAAGTAATTATTGAAACAGTTGGCGATAGTTACAGAATATTCTTGATGACTAAATTTTACCCAGAGAATTGTGTTTCTCTGAAAATTAAGCTTTTTTTTTTTGAACTCTTGCCGTTGTAGGGAAAAATATTGCAAGAAATCTTATGATATTTTTCTTGTGTAGTAGGCCAGACCACGTAATCACAGTGATCCCTTTTGGTTTTAAATAAAAGCTATGAATCCTGCGCTAAACTTCTGCTTCTTCTGTGCTGATACTGCAGTACATTAGGAGACAAATCACTCAAGCTGTCTAGTCTAATCTGTGAAAATGTTGATAGAGAGCCGGATAATCGACATTTGAACTTTTAAGTGAAAATCTGGCTCATCTATCTTGTCAGTAAAGAGTATTCACAGAACAATATTTGGACAACATTTTTGAACATTTGGGTTACTAGTTATTGCCAAGTATTGGCCTGTGATGTTCATTATTTCCTTTAATTTCATAAACAGTCTTTCACAGCAATTGGAGTATGGCCTCCACTTCATCCTCCTTGTCCCAAATTTCAGTAGGAAAAGAAATATAGGTATTGGATATACTGTAAATGCTTGCATGAATAATAAAGTTCTTTTGCATCTGAAGTACGTTACAATAAGATTTGATAGTGAACTCTGTCAGCGGTGGAATTATCTGCGAGTATTTCTTTCTTTTAAAAAATATTTAATTATTATTACTCACAAAGTTTTAAAAACTGAATTTGTTGCTCTTCCACATAATTTAGCAATACAAATAGTCTGATGTATGTTTTTAGTGCTCATACTCAACAAATAAACTGTTATTTTTATAATATGCAACTGCTTGTAAGAGTATAATGACAGCATAAACATGAACTTCTCATAGCTTTTGACACCAAAAATGTAAATAGATTGCTCAGTATGATCCTGTAGTATTTTCATCTGACTTATGTTTTTTTTATTATGGTCTAGTACATGTTCAGCCTCAGCCAGCATCCTAGTTTTGTTTTCATGGGGACATTCAATATCTGTGTCAAGGAGTGTGGGAGCGGTTATGTTGTGTAGCTTTTGTGCAGTACCATAGATACCAGAAGCAAGGATTCACTCAAGATCAGAATCTAATCACATGCATTGAAAAAGAATAGGTACTCCTTAGCTCTCTTTCTATTTTAATTATAAAGTAGAAATTTATTCCAGGATGCCTTGTGGATTGCACTGTTTAGTGCTGTGGGTTAACCCCAGTCAGCAGCTCAGCCTCACAGAGCTGCTTACTCACTCCCCCACATTTAAATGGGGAAGAAAATCAGTGTACAAGTGAGAAAAGTCATGCAAAGAAGGTCCCTTGTTCATTATTAATAATAACAGGACATGCAATCGAAATGGTTGCTTCCCAATCTCCCTCTATTATAGCATCTCTGATGACACCACTCCATCGCTGTTGCAAAGGATCCTTTATGACTGGAGCTTAAAAGTCAGGCTTGAGTGAGGGAGTTGATGGTAATGGGGGAGCTGAGGTTCAACCGGTGGTACTATATGGGATAATGGTTGAATCTCTCAAGGGACCTTAGACATGGTTTCTGATTGTCTCCAAAGTGACGATAAAACTGGTTTAAGGGTCTCCTACTTCACGCCGTTCCGTTGAGCTAAAGAGTAATGACTGGTCCTTCATTTTCTCCCGCTTCCGAGCCCATTGGGCTAATACATCTCTCTCCTTTACTTTTTCTCCTCTCTTAGAGAGTATACCAACAAGGAGGTGAGTTGCTGCGTCAGTTTCCATCACGGTCTTTGGCAGGGGCTTGATCAGCCGCTCAAGCTCTGGTCTCCGGTGCCCTTTTGGTCACACCTGGAACTCTTTTGCCTCCAGCTCTCCGGCTCCCAAATCGGGTCACGTCTGATGCTTAGGAGTCTTCCCGCATTTAAGCAATTCGCATTTAAGCAATCGGCATTTAAGAGTCCATAGAGGGTCCCTTGTTCAGGCACCAGATGAAGAAGGGTCCCTTAGGAGAGCCAGCCAAGTTAACGACCATCCCACCAATACGGCTACAAGTCGTCCTCACTTTATTGCTCTGGACACCCCAATATATACAGTTCAGCAGTGTCCATGCACCTGCCCCTTAACAGAGTTGGTCAGTCACAGGTTTACACGTGCCAGCGTTTTATTGGATAGTGCCATTCAGCTATGCAGGTAGCTCTCACCCCCACCTCCTCCCCCCTTCAAGGCTCTTCACAAGACAGATGCACCTCCTCCTCTCCGTGCCCCAAGGCAGCTCCAAGGACAGAGCCTTTGTTCAGGTCCAAGCTGGGTTGTCCAAACGTTTTAAAGGGATACCGCACCTCTGCTCCACAAGAGATTCCTCTACACTCATGGATTGAGGTATAGGTAGTTTAATAAAGAAAGCAAAAGCTACATGTACAAGCAAAGCAAAAGAAGGAATTCTTCCACCACTTCCCATGGGCAGGCAGGTATTTAGCCATCTCCAAGGAAGCAGGTCTCCATCACACATGACTTGGGAAGGCAAACATCACAATTCTGAACATCATCCCCTTCCTCCTTCTTCTTCCAGCTTTATAGGCTGAGTGTGATGTCTTACGCTATGGGACAACCCTTTGGTCAGTTGGGGTCAACACACCTTGCTGTGCATCCCCCCAGTTTCTTGGGCACCCCAAGCTGACTTGATGGCAAGGCAGGGTGAGAAACAAAGAAGGTCTTGACACTGTGCTCAGCAATAACTAAAACACTGATGTATTAACAACACCGTATTGTTCACGAAGCCATAACAGTGCCATACAAGCTACTGTGAATAAAATTAACTCTATTCCAGTCGAAATGAGTACATTTAGCAAGTCAGAATTATCAGAATTATCATATGTTTATGTTTACAGAACTACGTATCTAGAAGAAATTAAATGCATGGAACACCAGATACTGAAGAAAGGCTTGGTTCACGGATGTATAGGAACCTCTAGTGAATTGTCCTGGGTCCTGTCTACCAGATTGTTTCATTCTGCTCTTCAGTGGAATGATATTTTCTTGTTCCTGTAATTTGGGGTAGAAGACTAATACTATTTTAATTGAATTTGCAGTTGAGAACTATTGATGGATGCATAGGACTTTAAACTGTGCTATTAGTTCTTTTCCCTTCTGTTTCCCTATGCTTAAAAATTTTGGTCTTAATACCATTTATTTTTGCCAGTGTTGTCAAGAAAGGTTTCATTAATTTGCATCAACTAAAGATTCCCCTTTGAGAATCCTCTCTGAAAATTAATAGAACTTGATTGCTCACACTTCTACAAGCAAGTTAATATGATCCAACAACCATTGCCTCCGCACATAAACAAACAGTGTGAAATTACAATTACAACTAGTAAGTAGAGCAAGAGAAACAAATTTGTCTAATTTTCATGCAAGCTCCATGCCAAATTTATTTTTCTTTTAATTTCATTTAAAATATATACTTCTTTCTACTGTGGCAGTACTAGCAAGCATGAAGAAACAGTGAATAATATGGAACATGATTTGGAATACATCAGTGTTCCATACATTAACGTGTTTCAGACAGCAGGCCTTAATAAAATTGGATGTTATTCAATGTAAACCTAGTCCTTGTAACTGAGATGGTTTATCATATGTGGCACCACAACATAGTAACAGGGCAAAGTTTTGCAGTTTTAAACCATTAATTCTAAACTTCTTTCACCTTATTATACTACAATATTTTGAGTTTGGTGAGTGTGATAGGTAGGTTTTTTGTGTTAATCAGTTTTACTCCACCTAGGGTGAGGCTAAACAGCAGTGATGAAGAATCTGTATTTGTTTCACTTTTCTTGCAAACCAGGACAGATAGAGGCATTTAAGAGACAAGAAACTGCATTTCAGGAATTAAGATCCTCAGTTGAAGAATATTTGTGGAGTGCGGTGGGACAGGCACTTCTTCTGTCTAGGAAAGAGTTGTCAGAACAACAAAGGCTTGGAGTGGAGACACAGCAGGCCTTGGAAATTACAGAAAGAAAGAAATTTTTCCTAAGGCTCAAGAAGGACATTTTAGACTTTTTTTTGCAAGCCAGACAATCTGGAAAGTGTTAGATGGGAAGAAGCTTGGAAAAAAAAAATCTACACGTGAAGGACACATGAAACAGGGAGGTGCTACTCTTGTGCTCTAATCCTAATAATCAGTTTCTCATCCTACTGTATCTTTCTTAGAAACTGAGGTGTTTGTTGTTGTTTTTTTTTCCTGACTGTTTTGAGTTTTTTTCTATTTAAATGGTTAATTTTTGTTTATTTTAAAAATACTTAATTTTCAAGATTCAAAAATTTGTAAGGTTTCAGTTTACTTAATTTATGAGAAGATGCTGCCAATTCAAAATTCTACATTTAGATACAATTTATTGATGCATACTACTCCACGAATTAAATAAATTTTAAACTGTTTCCTCAGCTCAGACCTAACAGTTCATGACACACATCTGTCAAAATAGTCTAGGACAAGGATTGACAGTTTTAAACTAAAAGAGGATACATTCATATTAGATATCAGGAAGCTTTTTTTTTTTGTTTAATAATGAGTATGATGAAAAACTGAAACACGTTGCCCAGAGACGTGGTAGATATGCCATCCCTGGTGACATTCGAGGTCATGTTGGATGGGGCTCTAAGTAACCTGATGTAGTTGAAGATGTTGCTGTTCACTGCAGGGGAATTGGACTATGGATGACCTTTAAAGGTCTGTTCCAACCGAAAACATTCTATGATTCTGCAATTCTATACTTTCACAGAAGCACTTAAACAATTTTTAAAGACAGCATGGAAGTAGTTATGTATGAAGATAATTAAAAGAAAGAAATATTGTAATTTAAGAAGTTAACGTTGGTCCTGTTCACTTATTTGTAGGTAATTTATGGATTAGACAATGCAATAACAATCTTTTATAAAGTGAATGTTTAGAAGGATAGAACAAAAAGAAACAAGACAATACATAAAACTCTATATTTAAAGCAGTGGAAACACAGGGCAGACCTGTTAGTGTCACTGGAGTAATTAATAATCTATTTAATATAAGCTTATGGATAAGCTTGGTGTTATCAACTGTGTAAATATGTAAATAATTCTTAACCTTCGAAGGTTTCTGGATATATATAATTTATACTAAATGTTCTTAAAATTTTAAAACAGACAGAAACAATAATTAGCCACTTGATAATATTACATCTTTCTATTTGCTGAGTCATTTTCAAAATAATGATTTTTCGTCTAACTACATGCGTTGGTCACTACATTTAGTAATTACAGTAAGATAAGAGCCTTATGTGTACCACATTGAGATTTTTCTTAGAGGAGCTACATATAGTGGAAGGGAATGTTGATATCTTGTTCACAAAAACTGCTGAAGTTTAAGTTGCTGACTCTCACTTTAAAGAGAAAAAAGAAAGACACCCGAGTGTGCCTGAAAAAATATACAACTTAAGGATCAGAACTACATTAATTGAAAGAATACACTGAATATATTTTGAATGGTGTATTTCACTTCTGACTCCAGTGAAACTGCAAAAAAGAATTGATTTTCAAGTCAATTGCGTCTGATGTTGAGTCACATGATTTGTGGTGGGTATTTAAACTGATTGTGTAAACAGAAACTGAATATATGTGTAATTTAATGTCTTTGCCCCCTGTGAAATCCCAGCTAAGAACATTTTGCTTTCAAGTGTCTTTTCCAGTTTACAGCAAAAGACAAAGTGATAGTTATTCTAAACATCCACCATCAGGATGGAGAAGAGGAGGAAACAGAATCACTTTAAGAGAATGTGAATGCTCAGGGTTGCAGACATTTACCTTGATATTGAAAAGATTGGCACTAGAGTTGAAATTTATGCTTTGTAAGCAGTCCTGGTGAATTTAGTTGAACTATTCAGAGGTCATAAAGTTGAATGAATATGCAAAGTTTTGTAAGATAATGAGTTTGGTTGCATTTTAATTTTTTTCCTAAGATGTTGCAGCAGATCGTTGGAGTGGATGTCTGACTGAGAGGAAAATGGACTTGATTTAAAGTATAGCTTTTCTTTTTTTACTTTCTGAGATTTGTACTCTACCTCTATTTAGTTATAGAGTGTATTTCTGTGGGCTTCAAAGCAGCTTTTTGTCTTGCTTAGACTTTTTCAGCATTAATTATTAGATTGGTTGGGGGTTTTTTTGCAAGCAATTTACAAAGGAATTCAAATATGAGTATAATTTAATAATTGTAGAGCATTTCAAATTATTTCAGTATTAACCAGAAGTGGTATTGATTGATTTTCAAAAATCTTTCTCTCAATTATAATGCCAGCGATAAACAAAGCCATATTTACCTCTTCCTAAAACAGAAAAATAAAACTTGTTCTCAAGTTGCCTAATTCCTTCTTACATCTAAGATAACTACCTGAGATACAAATGTCTACAAGATTGACATTCTGAGTCCCAGCCTAACTGACCAAAAAAAGTGTAGCTTAGTCAGTCAGTCTGGGACTCAGTCTGGTTTAGGAAGAGATATACGTGGCTTCATATTTAAGCAAGATCTGCTTGCTTTTCTCTTGTTTGAGACAAATATCAGGAGATGGATTGCAACATATAAGCCTGAAGTCTCAATAAGGAATTAAATTACCTTGTGTTAATATCTAGATAGATAATATTTCTGTGAAATTCTTGTAAGATATTTCTGTGAAGGATTTCTTAGATTGATGTGGTTAAAACATTGCTACCACTTTGCTGGTTTTCATGTTTGTCTACAATTAACTATTTACAAATAAACTTGAGACCAAAATCCACAGAGAAGTGATTTTAATTTTGGAAGTAAAATCATATTGTGCAAGTTATATATACCAAGAAGTGTGTTATATATACCAAGGAGTGGCTGGAGAGAGGCCTGGCAGAAAGGGAGCTGGGAGTACTGGTTGACAACCAGTTGAACGTGAGTCAGCAGTGTGTCCAGGTGGCCCGGAAGGCCAACGGCATCCTGGTTTGTATCAGGAACAGTGTGGTCACCAGGAGCAGGGATGTAATTCTGCCCCTGTGCTCAGCTCTGGTGAGGCCTCCCCTTGAGCCCTGTGTGCAGGTCTGGGCCCCTCACTGCAAGAAGGACATTGAGGTGCTGGAGCGGGTCCAGAGGAGAGCAACGAGGCTGGTGAAGGGACTAGAGGGAAAGTCCTGTGAGGAGAGGCTGAGGGAGCTGGGGGTGTTTCGCCTGGAGAAGAGGAGACTCAGAGGGGACCTCATCACTCTCTACAACTCCCTGAAGGGAGATTGTAATCAGGTGGTGGTTGGGCTCTTCTCCCAGGCAACTAGTGATAGGATGAGATGGCATGGTCTGAAACTGCATCAGGGAAGGTTTAAGTTGGATCTCAGGAGACACTTCCTCGGGTAGAGGGTGATCAGGCATTGGGATGCACTGCCCAGGGAAGGGGTGGAGTCAGCATCCCTGGAGGTGTTTAAGGAAAGGCTGGATGTGGCACTTAGTGGCATGGTTTAGCTGATGTGGTGGTGTTGGGTCATAGGCTGGACTTGACGATCTCAGAGGTCTTTTCCAGCCTCAACAATTCTGTGATTCTGTGATTCTGTAGTTACTTTTTCAGTAGCTATTTTCACTAATATGGAATCATATAATCTGAGGTTAACAAGCTAGAGGAAAAACTGAAGACAACAGATTTCATATAGGTTATTAACTCACTTTAGTAGTAACGAAATATTTTATCCTTACTATGGAAGCATTAGCAAACAGAACTACTTTTAGTATTTCTATATGAGTCTTTATCATTCTCATTCAGTTTATCAATCTCAGCTGCCTAGTAAAAATGAGGTCCAGAGAAAATACATTTCTTCTCAAACATGACATGGTTTCAAACAATTTCTAATGGATATTTGTATAACCTCTACTTAAGATCTCTGGTGACAGAAATTGAAAAAAAAACCTCCCTTGTTCTTTCTGCATAAAAAAAAAAAAAAAGAAGGTTCATCTTCCGTAGTCTGAATCTCTTTTATTTCAATTTATATGCATTTTTGTTGTATACTTTCTTTGGAAATAAGTTATTCCATTTCTGTATTCATCAATCATTATTACTTCTTAAATCATTGTCTTCCCTATGCTACCTAATCTGGACTAACAATCAGAATTATCCTATTCCTTTGCAGACTTCAAGTTAAGGAGAAAAGTGGAAGATATTAGTACATCTAGGCAGTGAAAGATAATAGAGGCTTGAACTAAACCTGTGGATCCTGTTTAAACTTTACAGCTTAATGACACACTTGAAAATTTCATTCTACTATCATATAAACTGGTAAGTGCTTCCTGTTCAATCTTTACAGGCACAGACATTTTGAAACACATTTTACTATGAAGGAAATACAGAGAATAGATATCAGGCTTGTGGGAAGTGTCACCTTTGCCCTCTGTCATGAATTCGGTCATTGAAATGCTTATAGTCAACACTTTTCAAACAGGGAATTAGTTGGTTTTTTTATAGGCAACTTTGGCAACTCCACCTCCTGGTTGTTTTGCTTTATCCGTTGTTCCATGTTTAATTTCATCTGGAAATCTTATCAGCAAAGAATGTAATGTAAGGTAATGTAACAATCACAAAGAAAATGTCCTGATCATCTAGCGAATCATCCCACCCATCAGCATGGTCTAGCTGATGTGGTGGTGTTGGGTCATAGGCTGGACTTGACGATCTCAGAGGTCTTTTCCAGTCTCAACAATTCTGTGATTCTGTGATCTTGAATATGAGAAAAAATAATTCAATATGACTGATTCTGATGTAAGATTTTTTTTGTAGAAATCTCAACTCTGGAGTCTTTTCTGGGCCATTCTGCCTGGAAAAGTGACAACTTGTATGGACAGTAACTTGTCTTTTTTCTGTGAGAAGTCAGAAACATTTAGAAATTCGAAATTAATCTTCAGGTAAAAAATAATGTACATGCAGTTAAGAAAAATTATCAGCATGGCTGTGTGTCATACATGTAGCAATAAGAAGATATGTCTTCTTATTTCATTGGATGAAATAGGAACAAAGTAAGTGTGATACTCAATGAAGGACAGACATCAATACCTGAATAGAATAGGAATAATATTAATTATTTTGATTGGATTACGGAGATTTGGAATAAATGAAGTTTGTTGATAAAGAGTAAGAAACGGAAAAAGTAGGTTAGAAAATAGAACTGAAAAATGAACAGAATACAGGGGAGACTCAAGGTAGAACTGAAGGACTGAGAAGCATTTTGTTGTAGTGAATATATTTAGGGTGAGGATGCTGAGATGATAAATAAGGCAAGAGAAAGAAACTGGTGAATTGAATGTGATCAAAGCAGTGACAAAAAGGGGAAAAGATGTACTGGACAAGGAAAAATGCTCAGTCAACAAAACATTTATTTTAAAAGAGTAAACAGTGATTTGACGTGGGTATGAATCATAGAGTCATAGAATTACTTAGGTTGGATGAGACCCCCAAGATCGATGAGTCCAACTGTTAGCAAGTCCGTCACCAAACCATGTCACTAAGGTCCACATTCACACATCTTTTAAATATCTCCAGGAGTGATGACTCAACCACTTCCCTGGGCAACCTGTTCCAATGTTTGACAACTTTTTCACTGAATATATTTTTCCTAACATCCAGTCTAAACTTCTCCTGGCACAACTTAAGGCCATTTCCTCCCATCCTATTGTTTATTACATGGGAGAAGAGACGGATCACCACCTTTCAGGTGACCAACCTCCTTTCAGGTAGTTGTGCAGAGTGACAAGATCTTCCCTGGGCCTCCTTTTCTTGAGGCTGAACAAATCTATTTCCCTCAGCCTCTCCTCATAAGATTTGTTCCTGTTAAGTACCTCAGACTTTTTCTCATCCTTTGTCACTATGAATTTCCCTGTATGCAGTAAAGCTGGAGATTCTCCTTACTCCTCCTTTTGTTGATAATGTATTTATAGAAACTTTTTTATTGTCTTTTACAGCAGATTAAATAATAGTTGGACATTTGCCCATCTAGTATTGTCCCTGTGTAACTCCATGATTACCTTGTAGCCCTCCTGAGCTGCCTGCTCCTTCTTCCAAAGAGCATAAACTCTTTTTTTCCCCCCCTCCCCCCAACAAGTTCCATCCAAAACTCTGTGTTTGGTTAGGTCAGTCTTCTTCCTTGCTGGGTTGTCTTTTGGAACATAGGGACAGCCTGTTCCTGTGCCTTTAAAATTTCCTTCTTGAAGAATGTCCAGCCTTCCTGAACTCCTTTGCCCTTCAGGACTGCGCTCCTAAGGGACTCTGTCAACCAGCTACCTAAAGAAGCGAAAGTCTATTCGCCTGAAGTCCAACAGATCAATCCTCCTGACACCTCTCCTCTTCTGAGAATCCAAACCTCTCTCATGTGACCTCTGTGCCCAAGACAGCCTCCAACCTTCATATCACTCCTGAGTCCTTCACTGTTCACAAACAACAGATGAAAAAGTGAGATAAAGAAGGAATGGAGGGAAAGAATAGTGGCATTTTGAAAGGTGAGGAGTAAACTTTCCAAGGAGGAGATGAATCCTGAAAAAAAAAGAAGAAAACAAAGTGAAGGATTTTTTTAAAAGAAACTTAATAATACATAAAGAAAGAAAACTCTGTATCTATATGTGCATGTGTGTGCATGAATACTTATATGTAGTATGTTTAAAAGGAAAAATATTATAAATTGTTTTATCGTCTCCTCTTAAAAAGTCTAAAAGGCTTAGCAATTGGACAGATGAGATAAAAAAAAAAAAATGTGTGTACAGGAACTCTCACAAATGTAGAAAATAAAAACATAAAATCTGAACCCAAAAATGCTCACCATAAAAAGAAGCCGACACTGTATATTACTCAGACCACAATCAAGTGAGCATATGATTTTCAGAAGATGAGTTAAGCTCCAAATTGTAATATATACTGCATTATGCAAAGGAAGTCCTTTCCACTTCAATCTATTTTGTTACCTCTGTGTGACTGGAAAAGGATCCTTAGCTAAACTGTGGGTTAGAGTGTTTTTCAGAGAGAAATGTAGTGGTATTGCTGAAGGCAAACGCTTTCTACCTTTCAGCATAATGTGTTGACCATATCATTTTCTGCATTGTGCTAGAACTATTTTACCTCTCTAAGGCTTTTTAGAGGGTTTATGTTCAACCATGGGGCCAAGATTGCCCAAACATATGTTTGAGACAAATGTAGTTCTTTCTGTCAGCTTCAATTTTGATAAAATGATTGATGAATTATACTCAGAAGAATGTCATATCCTTGTTTCACTATGAAAGTAGAGTTGATTTCATTTGAGTAAATCTAAAAACAAATACTGAGACAATAATATGCTCTAGGGTAATAACCTTTTATGTTCTTTTTCCTGTTTTGTCAAGCATAGACTATCTTTGTTCTTTAATTTTTTACTGTTTTTTTTGGCACATCACCACAAAATGCTTCACATGGTACGGAATTTAAGGATAACAAGTTCACAGAAGTACAACAAGAATAATGGTGCCAGTTAGCATTTCAGAACTGAGAGAAGACTGGCCATCTGGGAAAAGGGGTTATTTAAGGTCAACACACAAATAAGAATAAAAGCTGAGAGGTATTTTTTTTTCCATTCACAGCAGCTATGCTGCCAAAAGATTGATATTAAAGTGCAAAAATCAAGTATTATATGTTCCAGCAATAATTCATTCATAAGTTTCAGTAAATCTGTCGCATTACTTTTGATCCAAGCACATGGCTCTAGCAGAATTAAAAGATCCTCTCAAACCAATGCCGTCTAGTTCAAAGGAAAGACTGGTATGGCACTGTTTAAAATATAATTTCGTGTGAGTTGCAGTTCCACAGGAACAACAGAAAATGAGGTTGATAATGCAATAGAAATTTAATCTTATTAGTAACAGTCAAAAACTGTGCAAATTTTCTGCTGCCCAGAGGAAAGAAAAAATCTTATCCAAACAAATTTTGCTAAGCCTGCCTAACTTCATCAGTTCAGTATGGATTTTACTCTGGGTATTGTTTTATATATTTACTTGTTTGTGGCACCCAAATACACTGGAAACCAGGCAACTTTCCTTCCCAAGGCACAGCATTGTTTTTTGAAATTCATATGCAATGCATATGTGCAAAGGGATGCATATGTGCAAAAATAAAGTAGGTGTACTTTTCAATTATTACTAATCATACTTCATCAACGTTGTCTTGATCTGTATTTTCTGTGCCTGTCTAAGTGATCATTTTATTTTTTTCTCAAGAAATGCAATTGACATGAAGTAAGAGCCTTTCCCATCAAAGTCATTATTTCAATCTAGATGAACAATGACTGATTTCTCTAATTTCCGAAACTGATCAGATCAAATAAAACTAGAAAAGTATTCCAGTTCAATTCCTCCAAATCAAATGCCCATGACTCCTAAAGACACAAAATCTTTCACAACAGGTTGGTTGGGAAATAATTCCCCAGTTTTATAGACACATATACAGGTATGCAGTCATCTGAGAGCATACCTCTTTTTTTTATGAAATCCTAAGTTAATGCTTGAAAGAGATCTCAAGGAATGAGAAAAGCTGGAGATTTTCCATAGATCTTCATTAATAGCCTAAGGTCAACAACAAAGTTTGACTTGTAGAGAGATGAAACATGTCTCACATATTCATAGAATCATAGAATGATTCGGGTTGGAGGGGACCTTAGAGATCATCTAGTTCCAACTCTCCTGCCGTTGACAAGGACACCTTCCACTAAACCAGTTTTCTCAAAGCCCCATCCAGCCTGGCCTTGAACACATTCAGGGAGGGGCATCCACAACTTCCCTGGGCAACCTGTTCCAGTGCCTCACACCCCCACAGAAAAGAATTTCTTCCTAATAGTTAATCTAAATCCACCCCCTTTCGGTTTGAAACCATTACCACTTTGTCCTATCACTACGTTCTCTGACAAGGAGTCCCTCCCCTGCTTTCCTGTAGGCCCCCTTTACGTACTGCAAGGCCACTACAAGGTCTCCCCAGAGCCTTCTCTTCTCCCAACTCTTTCAGCCTGTCCTCATAGGGAAGGACACAGGTTTCTTATCTCTGGCATCTAAAAAGAAAATCAGTATGAATACACATTTCATTTTCAGAAACACAGCACATGAAACAACTCTCATCTCAGTGTAGGCTGCCAGCAGTACCTGAATTATTACAAAGCTAGCTTCAATCTTCATACCATAGAAAAGTTTACACAGGTTAACTAAGCACAATTAAAACCAAAAGAGAAAATAAATTTTTAAAATAAATTTATCCAGATATTGAACAAATTGGAAAAACTACCAGTCAGTTTGAAAGGTAAGGCTGACATGAGAAGAAATAATTGTCAACTCACTAAGAATTTACTCTGGAATTTATAAAAATCTATTTTTATAATATGGAAGGTCTAGAAGAACTTTTCAGTAGCAGCGGAGACAAGAAAAGTCAGCTGCATGGGGATCTAGAGGACAGAGTAAAGACAGCCCACGAGCAAATTGCACATCAATCAGGGTAAGGAGATTCTCTTAATTTTTTATTCTTATGACTCCATAATAATAATTCCACTATAATATTTTATTATTTCAATGCTTATTTATTATCTCATATTCATTATTTCAGTGTGAGATTTATTCGTTTGTTGCTACATTTCAACAAAATAATTATACATTTAATTTGATTCTTATGAAGACAGGGATAAGGAACGTATACTGCATAATAAGTTCCAAAACATCTGTGTGTATTTACTTTAGAGCCTTCCTATAAAATACCATCAACATTTAAAATTCTTACAGTGATGATCATTATTCTGTTACAGAAGCTGAAGCAACAAGTATAAACCTGCATACAATGTGCTATTTTCTGTGAGTTTATTTTCGAGTCTGCTGTTATCTGCCTGTTGTATCTCACCTTTTATAGAGAAAAAAATGCCAGTCTTTTCCTATATGTATAGAATTAAAATATAAATATGTCTGTTCTTCTCTGAATTTGTGGATACTATATATTCAGAAGTCGTGAGCTAAAAAACGTCCTGAGCTAAAAAACCAGATACAGCTACTTTTATATCTTTCCTGTGAAACACCCCTCTTTAAGAAAGATGTTTGAAAGGAAAAAACAAGTAACAGTCTATCCTGACAAAAAAAACCAAAGTAGTTATTTTTCAGATTTGCTGTATAGTATAAGGTTCAGATCAGCCAAAGAATGCTGAAGAGGTATCACAATGCATCAGAATGGTGATCTCTCCAGAGTACCTGACAAAGTGAGCAGAGACCTTTCTCTGGGACCCAAGTTCTGCCAAGGGCTTACAGCCTTACATTTGATGAGACTTTTCAATATACAGCTAATTTAGCTCGTATTCATGTGTAGTGAATCCTTTCTCAGCTGGGCACTTTACGAGCTTAGCAAAAAAGTCTGCTGTGTGTTTTCAGTCCACAGTTTTCAAAGGCTTATCGTTCTGTCAAATCAAAACTGATTTCCTATAGGACAATAAAAGGCACTGCTTCTTACTGAAGGTTATTTTGCAAAGCTTTAACTTTCAAATGAACTTCAGTTCTTTTGGCTACAGATCTTGTGCAAAGTAAATGACTATGAAATTTATTTATTTATAACGTAACAATGAAAATAATTTCTTTTTTCCTAGTCATTTTACATTTAAATGGCTAACTAATTACTGTAGAAAAAAAGAAAATTATAATAGACAAAATCAGCACTGGACAAACAATTTAGAATTCATAGAGAGTACTTATGGTATCTGGGCATGAATGAATATCAGGAATAGTATAGAGGCTTCTTTTTTACTGTGGTGGAAGGTCCTATGGCTATTAAATAATAAATACATATTTCTATATTAAAAACAAACTAAAAATCGCTGAAGGTTCCTAGTGTATAATCTTGTGCTATATAATGTGGTTTCTGGTGCTTTTGTGAGGCAACTTAGTTTTCTTATAGGATGTTTTCAGCCAAATATGACGCTGTGTTATACCTTGCAAGTTGTAGAGTACATTTTTGTTTTCTTGTAGTGCTGGAGAATGTTGGAGTGAAATGATAATTTTAGAGAAAATGGTTATATGGTAATGAGTAAGATTTGGTTTTACAAAGGTCTGCTGCATTGATCTGCAAAATCAGAAACAAAACTAAAAAAAATAGAAGCAGCAAAACATAAGTGAATACTTATGAATTAGCAATATCAATTCTGTGATCACACATTTAAGGACAAAATTAAAATTCCATATATAACAGTGTAGAAAATGATGGTTACCTATGCAAATTTAACTTGACTTTTTAACTTTAATAATGATGATGTGCTGAAAGTGTAATTTCATAAGTTTTTGACAAAATAAGCAGAAAACCTTAATTCCATAGATGTCAGTAGAAAATGCAGATACAGGATGCTGACATTTAGAGACAATATCTACCTTTGCCCCTTGAGCTTGAGTGAGCAAATGATTATATTAATAGATTATAAAATTCTATGGAACAAGATTAAGTAGAAAATGGCACTGGAAGATCATATTCTTGTAGAGGCTTGCAAAGAGACATTTTCTTCATTGGTTTCACAGATTTTTCTGACATCATACTGAGGACTCAAGCATTTAATTTTATCCTATGAGTAGGATGTGTCTAAAAGCTCACATTGTTGTATGCTTTCTCTGTCCATTGTAACATTATCTGAACAGCGTAGAATTACATATGGACCACATTTTCTGTCCTTGTTTATTGGCCTATTTCCTTTACTTTGTCTCTCTCCTTGTCATCATCTGATGATTCTCACACTAACTTTACTATGTTCTGTTCCTAGTTTTGAGGTTTTTTTCAAGTGATTTTCTGATGCCACTGGATAATCCCCCTTGTGTCTCTGTGCCCTTTGGGAACTGGTATGCAGAGCAATGATGGTACCAAATCTTACCTGCAGTGTTAGGCACCACAGCTACCCATGAGTTATTTCACCTCTGAATGAGTAAAAACACAGTAAAGATCAAGCAAACAAACGATGAGAACAGCTTTAGAGAATTTAAACACCAGTTTTCCATGTCACTTGATTGGAACTCTTCTTCTCAAACTCTCAAAAAAAAATCTGTGTGAATCAGCTTGTAAAATTTCAGACTGTCCTGTTAAAGTTATATACAATTATATGAGCCAGAGGAAAAAAAAAAAAACAAACAACAAACTATTTAATCTTAACCACTGATGGTCCTAAAATAAATTCTTTCTCTTCTAAAATATTTTTGTTTCCTTTATAGATATTTTCTCTGTAATCCAACAACATTTGTTTCACATTTCCATATTTCTCCCTTAGTTACGTACAATTCTTTTTTTGACTGAGGTGTTTTGTTTTGGTTTTGGTTCATATTTCTCCCTACTCACTATGTCTTACACAGAAAATATGATCTCAGAATTTAGTTATGAATTACACTTCTGCATTTGGACTGTTCAAAGGAATCTGAAATGAGTTGATTGAGATAAAACATCTTCATGGACCTTCAAACCATACTAGAAAGAAATGGAAAGAAATAAAGCAAGATCAGTTTTTCACCGGGTGTCTTTCTGTTGAAAAGCCCTACACAACACTGATAGAGGTGAATGAAGATGTCACTTCTAAGGATGAGGCTTTTTGCTAATTTATGTTAAGACAAAATGTTATATACTGCATAAACAGAAAGGCAGGGAGAACAGAGAACTAAAGAAAGATCTTTTTCCTCATGACTCAACCACAAAATGATACAGTAAAGGTTTCAAGCTGACACCTTCTCACAGACAAGCTGCAGTAGTCCAGTTTAGGTATTTGGTACAGGATCAGTGTTTGTCTATTGAATTAAGTAACGTAATTTGAGTTGTTATTAGTACTTATGAACGATTTAAAAAAGAATATGGCTAAAGAACACTTCAGGAAATATTTATTTTCTAGGTTTTCAGAGATAAGTAGCAATTTTGGATAGCTTTCTTTTTCTGTATTCAAATGGAGTAGCACTGAGTGGGAAGTTCTCAATATGTTCTGAAAATCATAGCTTTTAGACCAGCTCAAGTTAGAGAAAATTCATATTTTCAGTTTTAAGAAAACTGAGATATGAATATGCAGAAAATTTGAATTTGTACTGGCAAAACAAGGATCTCAAATGCTTAATAAAGAAATTAAAAACCAACCAAAAATAACATAGGTGGCTTGCATTTGATGGCTTTACTTCTAGTTCTTATGTATCCCACACTGCTTGGTGTGGAGCATTCTAGACATGAATGGTTGTTACCCTGTCCTGATATTGAAGTTCTTGTTGCTGTTAATACATACATATCTTTAACTGGCAAATTCTTTCATGAAATAAAACTGCCAAGCCAAAAAACCTTGAGTCAAAAACAAACCTCTAAAACTGTTCTAGTTATTCTTGTTTGCACAAGATGGGCACAGCAGCGTGAGTAACATAGTTTGATCTATTCAAGCTATGAAAGAATAGTCCCAGCATACACACAGAATGAGGAAGTATTTAATTTGAATTTAGAAACACTTGAGGCACATTAGCAACATTCTTTACTGCTAAGTGGAAGTCTTGCATGCCAACTGGCACAGCAGGAGTAATATTCTGACGTTCTCCCTAGTGCTAACCATTATAATTTTAGACTGTGCCTTTTGCAGGCTTTAAATTCTGTTCACCTTTCTCTTTCCAAAAAAGATGATTGAATTCCCTTTTCTAAAACCAATATGCTTTGCAAATGACAGCTCTTTTAATCCTTCCCTTTCTTATTGTGTGCATGCCTCAAATCGTCTATATGCCTTAGAACAAAAATAGAAAAAAAGATACTGAGGCCAAGAACTAGCATTAGGCTGATGCTAAGTTTTTCTAAGTAGCAACCTAATATATATGTATGACCTTATGTTCATCATAAAAATAGTAACTATTTTATCTAAATATAGTGGACTTCTCCTTTATATTTCCTAATGAAATAAAAAAAAATACAGACTTTCAGTGTTGCACATCATATTCAGCATGGGAAAAATAACGGACACTATACATAGTTTTTCTAAAACAGCGATTGAGCGATTGAGGGAGTTGGGACTGTTCAGTTTGACGAAGAGGAGGTTGAAGGGGGACCTCATCATGCTCTACAATTACTTGAAAGGACATTGTAGAGAGGTTGGTGTTGGTCTCTTCTCACAGGTCATTAGGGACAGAACCAGGGGGAATGGGTTCAAGTTGCAACATGGCAAGTTTAGACTGGACATTAGGAAGATATTCTTCACAGAAAGAGTGGTCAGACACTGGAATAGACTGGCTAGGGAGGTGGTGGAGTCGCCATCCTTGGATGTGTTTAAGTGTCGCTCAGATGTGGTGTTGAGTGATATGGTTTAGGGGTGTAGTGTAGGGTCAATGGTTGGACTCAATGATCCCAAGGGTCTTTTCCAACCTGAATTGTTCCATGATTCTATGATTCTCTAAGCCACCATTAATAATGAATACAAACTTTCTATAAACCAGGAAAACCGTAAGAGACAGGGATTATTTTTACATTGAATTCCAGTCCACTTACCGATGGAGAGAAGTAGAAAAGTGTGAATGAGCTTTACCTGAAGAGTAGATTTGAATCTTACTAAAGTAGAAGGATAAACAGGAGCCTAAGGTCACATGCTTTCTTAGGAACAAGCTACCGCAGAATTTTGTTTCATAATTTTGCAAGAATCTGCACATAGAAGTAACTATCAATGGATTAAAATAAATTATCTAATGACACATTTTCCAGCCTGGTCTCAGACTCCTCCTACACATGTTACAGAACTGTGAGGAAAACCGTACTTAAATGGTGGTTCCTCATGAGGCCCTTTACTGCCCTCAGCCTTCCCTGCTGTTCAATCTAATTGCAATGTAAAGTGGCTGTATAAGAATTCAAGAAAACCAGAGACTAAGGAGCTGTTTATTTGTAACCATACAGGCTTGACAAAACAGAGCTCGTCACACTGAAAAGCATACACTAAACTTCGCTAAACTGCAGCTGGCACCCAAATTAGCTTATTTCAAGCCAGTTATTCCTGGACTTCACTACTGTCACCACTGTGATTTTACACACAGTCAATTGCATTATTCCTGTGGACAGCATTACTGGCTTCTTTAGTCACACTACTGAAGAAAATTATTTGCATATCGTAAGAGCTTCTTTGTTGTTTTATAAAAATGCTGGGGTTTTGCTGGTATTAAAATGATTACTAAATCAAAATGACTGGTCAAACTTGTATTTCTCATTCACGAAACTCTTTAAAGTGTGACTTGATTTGGTTTAAATATGATTGGTTCTGCCTTTAACCAGGGCAATAGTACTAAGGACCTCTACCAACAACATCCAGCATACTATAATGTTTTACATGACAGTATATAAAAGATTATCCTTGAAGGTATGGAAGTGTTCTACCATCAAATGACATGGTATTTGTTTTTCTGACTAATAAAGTAATTGGAATTGCAGTCTGCAAAGGAAGTTTTCTTGTTGGGTCCTACCGAAACAGGACCTGTGATAGGAACATCATTGCTGAACAGTGATGGTTTCCTGCCTCAGAGCAGCATTTCCCTGTTTGACTCACATATTTACTGTGTTCCCAGTAGCTTACTTCTATTTTCATTGCCTGTTTTGTGTTGTTTTTATTTGAACTGTCTAAAATCACAGAACATTGAAGTTATAAAATATTATACATTATGACAATTATTTCATTTTGGCTTTTGTATTTTCCTCAGTTCACTGTAGTTGGTATAGTTATTGTTGGTCTTTTCATATAATTAAAAAATTTTGGCTTAGTTTCACCACCATGGTCTTCCTGGCTGAGACTTTAATGTCTCTAGAGATCTCTCTTTGGAAAGGTAGCTGCACTAATTGCACAACTTTGGCAAAAGCAATATCCAAATATGTGACTGGACATCAATATATTACTACTTCAAATGCAGCTAGAGATTCTCCTTCTTTCTGATTGCAGAGGGAATAGAGTGCTGCCACCTTGTCACTTTTGATGCTCAAAAAATTGTTTCAGCAACCTTTGCTTTCGGTGCATTACACACTTCTGTGTGATGACCATTAACACTTTCACAGATTAAGAAGAATAAAGGATATTTTGATCCTTAAATCACACACTGTTTCTGCTGAGGAGCTCTTCCAATTGCTCTTAGATACTTAAGTCTTCAAGACAAATTATACGAAACAGACAGCATTTACTACAAATGCATTGTGGCCATGGTATATTAAAAAACCAGACAGGAGTAAACTCCTAAATAGACTGTAGGGCATTCCTGTGTCTGCTCAGAAATATGTAGTTCAGGAAAGAAACAGATGTATATTAACAAGACATTGCAACTCAAGAGAGTGTACCTGACGGTCATTCACCCATAAGTACTCTTTCTTTCAGGAATGTTTCATAGGTCGGAACAGGTCATTATTTTCTCTACAAACATTGGTTTTGAAAACTCTTGCACTGGTAATTTGGAGCTGAGAATACACCTGTACAAACAGTTCAGATTCCAGAGGGCAGTATATGTGAATAAGAAAAAAGTTCATCAGAGTCCAAGTGTATGTTTCTGATTACTGTTCAGGAACTTATCTTTTTCATGAATTGAAGCTGACAAGGATGATTTTGGTTCTCTATAAGGCTAAGCTAGTGACAGTGTGAAACAGAGCTTCTTGGTGTTTTCTGACACAGAAGCCATTTTGATGACAGTGTTATTCTGGTTTTGATGGGATTTTTAGTGTTAGAGTCAGCGTGTGACTAACGAGCTAGAAACGTCATAATCCAAAACTGTCAATGAAAATACAAATGTAGAGGAAAGAACTTGCCCACGTACATATGCGTGCATGCATATTTGTGTGTGGTGGGAGTTTGGGTCTGATCCTGCCAAACATCTCACATTCTATCTCTATTCTAGCAGAGCACAGAAGCACACACATGGTTAATGGGGATCGTGCCTTTCATGATGGAATCCTCAATGAATTCTAAAGAATTCAGTTTGTACCTGGTCAGATCATGTATGCATTTAATTTGGAATTCAGTCAGTTCTCAGATATTTCTATCAAACCTCGTCTTCTTCTTCCTCTCCAAAAAGAACTATGAGACAATATTCAGAAGTCCCTGTATAGTAGTGACATAACTATTGATAATGTATGTATACATTTAACCACTTTAACTTTTGTATGACAGTGTTCTTCTCACCTTTCCTCTCTCCTATCATCACAGAAAGAAAGAAACAATTCTGGAACTGCTTAATTATATTTCTCTTATCTGTGTAGATTTTCCATTACATGTATTCCTACCTGTTATTAATAAATTATCCTTTTATAAAAATAATCAGTATTGTTCCTTTAACATTTTAATAATTTCAAAATACCTTGAGGGCATTGTTCATCTGAAGCATGCGTATGACTTTCAGTAACCTCTAATTAGTTATTCTTGCTCATCAAGGTGAAAATATGCCCTATGGTGTTACATCTCATTTTCTTTTTCCTTCTTGTCCTTTTCCTTAGCTAACTGCTTAGTAATGAGATGTTAATGAGGATATGACAGAATATTTTAAATAAAAAAATCAGTCTTTCAATATCATACTACAGCAAGGCAAGTTACAGTGCACTTACCGCAATACTTCTTACAATAGTGGTAGTTTTAGAAGTCTTCATCTGTCATGTTCACCATAGGAAGAAAATTATTTCTTCAGTCTGGAATGAGTTAGAGTGATCCCAGTATTGGTTGTGCTGTCTTTAACAAGGAACATTTGACTTCGATTTTGATAATGTGAAATCTTTAACCTAGGAGATGTCAAACTGATTGTTTCTTTCCCAGTTATTACCCAGGTGAGGTTTTTCGGGTTATTTTCTAACCTTGATGTCAGCTTACTTTAATGGAATCTTATCAAACAATCTTCATGCTCTCCTGCCCAGCATGTGATCTTCCTTCAGTTTTCCTAAAATGAAAACAGTGAAATCTTCTCTGTTGTTTGGCTGGCACCTGTCTCCTGAATTGTCATGAGATCAAAACCAACTATTATTTTCACCACTGAGGCAAGAATTAATGGAAGGAAAGTTTAGTGAGCAAAACATAGAAGCTATTAACTTTCTGATATTTATTTTTTTTTAATTTTAGATTTATTGGCTCCAACTTCAAATATGAAGCTAAAGTCATACGTAGCTGTTGATATATAGGCTCAGTCTCTGTTGGATTTTGCAATCTGTCACTGCAGGTCAGACCCATCTGAACTTTTCTTTCACAAGTCCAGATGAGATCAGCCAAGTCATTCGTGTATTTTCACGATCCTATTAGGGTGCACATGACATTGTGACATAAAGATAGGATAGTAATAACATGTAGAAACACATATGTTAGTCTACAGATTGCTTTTACCCTTATGTCTGAAGCACTTCAGTAACGTGGGTACTTTTCACCCAGATGGTACCAGTCACCAATTCACTCATCCAAGATTATAGTGCAGAACTCAACTACCTTCACTGAACTTTTCAGAAGATTCCCCTTCTCTTCCCACTCTTTTCCCCATCATTATTTTTAAATGGGAAATAAATCATTCTCATGATGTTCTCTCTAGTGAAAGCAAGAAATTCCATACTAGCTAAGATATTTTTATTAACTCTGGCTATTTTTTCAGGTGGGTATCCCACCACCTCATCAGTTTTACCAATAGAAATTTCTTTGGCAACTTTTGCTTCCTAGCCCACAAGCTCAGAATACCTTCTTTACTTCAATTTACAGTGCTCTGTTCACAGAGTCACAGAATCATAGAAACATCAAAATTGGAAAGGACTTTAAGATCAAGTCCAGCCTACAGCCCTACACCACCATAACACTAAACTATCTCCTCAACTGCCACATCCAGCTGGTTTTTAGACGTTCAGGGATGGTGACTCCACCACCTCCCTCAGCAACCCATTCCAATGCTTCACCACCCTTTTGGTGAAGAAGTTTTTTCCTCATATCCAATCTAAACTTCTCCTGAACCCTTTCCCTCTTGTCTTATCACTATTCACTAGGAAGAAGAGACCAGCACCCACTTCACTACAACTACCTTTCCTTGCAGTGCTTTGCCCTTTATATTAACATTACTCAACATTTTCTTGAGATTAATCCTTCTACAGAGATCACTGAGGATACTGTCTTCTTGCTGCTTCCCAAGGAGTGAATTTATATCTGGTTCAAAAATAGGGTTTTAAGTTTCTTTGACTTGCCACTGACTTGCTGAATAGCCTAATAATCTTTAATTAATCTTGTACAGTCTTGTATTATCCATCAATAAAACTTGTAAATGACTAGATCTACATATTTTTCAAAAATGCAATAGAAGTCTTGAAATAAAGAGCCTGAAAAATACCTCAGAAATTCAGATTTAAACAAACGATTTCAGATTTCCCAGTTCAAGAGTCCTTAGAGGACATCAATTAACAGAACACAAGGAGCTAACAGGTGTGTTTTTTCAGGGGAAAAAAAAAATAAATAAAAGAGACAGAAAGTGTAGTGAGTGTACTCAGATTTCCTCATTTTGAGTCAGAACAAATTGAATGGGTCACATAGAAATCACATGCCAAATGTGGAAGCAAACCTTGAGAAATCAGTTTGTCAAGCTGTAATACCTTTGTGTTGCTATTATTGGGTGACATTGTGTGTTAACATTGAAGCCGAAAACACAGTAAAATAGTGTCACACTGTGGCTTAATGTTCTAAGACATGGAAACGAAAACCTGGACTATTTTCCTTAACTCTTTTACAGTGGTTTCTTGTCATTTGATCCCTGAAACTGACTTGATTCCTGGAGTCAAATTCAAACCCACATATCTACTCATTTTTTTTTGTATGTACACATGTGCATGTATCATTCTGTGTGTATATATATACACATGTAGGTATATATATGCAAACATACAGCTTTCTGTAAAAGAAAATTTCTGAAGTGCTGCACATGGACTTAAAACATTGGATGGCATTTATGTGAGGATGGAATTTGTGTGAGTTGACAAGTACCACTGTCAAAGAGTTTTGGAGTTAAGTGTCTTCAGGATGCCCCATCATGCACACCACCTTAAAAGGCAGAATGGAGAAGCCCATAAAGTCTTTTAAGTCCTGGCTTTGTTGCATACAGTTTGCTTCAGGATCTCAGGCTGGAATCACAGAATCACAGAATCACAGAATGTTAAAGGTTGGAAGGGACCTCAAAGATCATCTAGTCCAACCCCCCTGCCAGAGCAGGATCACCTACACTAGAGCGCACAGGAACGCGTCCAGGCGGGTTTTGAATGTCTCAAGAGAAGGAGATTCCACAACCTCCCTGGGCAGCCTGTTCCAGTGCTCAGTCACCCTCACAGTGAAAAAGTTTTTCCTCATATTTTTCTGGAACCTCCTGTGTTCCAGCTTCCACCCATTGCCCCTTGTCCTGTCAGTGGACGCCGCTGAAAAGAGCCTGGCTCCATCCTCCTGACATTCCCCCTTGACATATTTATAAACATTGATGAGGTCACCCCTCAGCCTCCTCTTCTCCAAGCTAAAGAGATCCAGCTCCTTCAGCCTTTCCTCATAAGGGAGATGCTCCACTCCCTTCACCATCTTTGTGGCTCTACGCTGGACTCTCTCAAGCAGCTCCCTGTCCTTCTTGAACTGAGGGGCCCAGAACTGGACACAATATTCCAGATGCGGCCTCACCAGGGCAGAGTAGAGGGGCAGGAGGACCTCTCTTGACCTACTTGCTACTCCCCTTCTAATACACCCCAGGATGCCATTGGCCTTCTTGGCCACGAGGGCACACTGCTGGCTCATGGTCATCCTGCTGTCCACTAGAACCCCCAGGTCCCTTTCCCCTGCCCTGCTCTCCAGCAGTGCAGTCCCCAACCTATATTGGCACATGGGGTTATTTTTTCCCAAGTGCAAAACTCTACACTTGCCCTTGTTAAACTTCATAAGATTTCTCCCCGCCCAGCCCTCCAGCCTGTCCAGGTCTCTCTGAATGGCTGCACAGCCTTCTGGTGTGTCAACCACTCCCCCCCAACTTCGTATCATCAGCAAACTTGCTGACAACATTCTCTAATCCCTCATCCAGATCATTGATGAATATATTAAACAGCACCGGCCCAAGCACTGACCCCTGAGGGACCCCACTAGACACAGGCATCCAGCCAGACTCGGCCCCATTGACCACAACCCTCTGGCTTCTTCCCTTCAACCAGTTCTCGACCCACCTCACTACTTGGTCATCCAGACCACACTTCCTCAGTTTACCTATGAGGATGCTGTGGGAGACGGTGTCAAAGGCCTTGCTGATGTCCAGGTAGACCACGTCCACTGCATGGCCACCATCCATCCACCTGGTTATGTCTTCGTAAAAGGCTATCAGGTTGGTCAAACATGACTTCCCCTTGGCAAAGCCATGCTGACTGCCCCTAATAACCTTCTTATCCTTGATATGCCTAGAGACAGTGTCAAGGATAAGATGTTCCATCACCTTTCCAGGGATGGAGGTGAGGCTGACCGGTCTGTAGTTACTCGGGTCATCCTTCCTGCCCTTCTTATAGACTGGAGTGACATTCGCTTTCCTCCAGTCTTCAGGCACCTCACCTGTTACCCACGACTTACCAAAGATGATGGAGAGTGGCCTAGCAATGACTCCCGCCAGCTCCCTCAGCACCCGTGGGTGCATCCCATCAGGGCCCATGGATTTATGAATGTCCAAGTGTTCAAACTGATCCTTAACCCACTCCTCATCAATCAGGGCAGACTCCTCCTTTGTCATGGAAGCTCTAGTAAGACCATCAGCCCCACCCCGTAGACTCTGACGCTGCAGGCTACAGGATCTTGGTAATTTGTCAGTTACCAGACAATTCGTTCCAGAACTGAAAAGAGTGTAGCCAACCTCTTCCATAGTCAGTGGCTCTAGGGCAGATCTATCATTGTAGACTGACCCAGAACAAATCAGTTATGTGAACCTGCCCCAGTTCTTGACAAGCAAAGCTTTCAGGATTCCTGTTCTAGAAATAGTCTCATCGATCTGTCCCAGACCTGCTAAAAGTGGCAACAGTAAATTGATTGCTCTGAAGCAGCCTGGCAGGACTGGTGGATTTGCCTTTGATTTGGCAAAACCTATTCAAACTTGAGATAAGTCAAAAAAAGCATTCAGGTTCAGTGAAATAATTTTAAATGAAAATATTTCCATGGGAAATATCTGACCATCTGTAGTCAAGTTAATAGAACCAGTTGTCACTAAGGTCATAAATATGCATCACGTACATGTTTTCATCAGCATTATACTCCAATAACAGTCAGGATTTTTTTTGTAAATGTTAAGTCAGAGTTTTTTACAATGCACATAGTATTTCAGGTTTTGACTAGCAACTTTCAGCAGTCTTTGTGCTACATTTCCTTTTTTCATACAAGCTTCTGTGTGTAAGTTTTTTAAATGTACCATGCAGACTGCAGCTGTTTAGAGCATAAGCATTATAACTTTCTCCTACAGTGTCTACTGTTCCTTTTTCCCTGACTGTTCCTGAAGTGAACAGCTGCCTTAAGAACCAGACTATTTCACATTACAAGACAAACAGAGGCAATCCAGTCTGTTACTTTTACTTATTTGTGTGACTCTCACTGACGGTTTCTGGAGACCTCAGGTCCATCATGGTATCAAAACATAAGATGTATGCATATTCATGTGCTTGGGTGTGTTCATACATCAGAAGGAATCTTGAGATCTGATGAAAATGCATGGAAACATGGAAGATGGACATTGTTATACTAATCTCAAGTTATGGAATATGTTAACAAATGGGAAATTATGATCACTTCATCTCAAAATTGTGATCCAGAAAACTTCATCTGCTTCTTGCTTTTCATATAGTCAAAACCCCATCAGTTTTAACTGGATAGCTTGATTCACTTCTCTTGCCCATATCTCATTACCGCTCATAAACTTAATATTTCTCAGTTTATTTCTCATCAAGGCTTTTACTCAAACCTGCTTTGAAATTTACTTTCGTATTAGGCTGTTCATCTAAAACATGAGAAAGCTGGGTTGTTTTGGGTTTAGTTGTTTATTTTTTGTGGTTTGTTTTTTTCTAAGATGAATGCTTTCACCTGAGAGTTGGAAAGTCTTTCATTTTCATCCTAAACCATAAAGGATATCAGTAATTAAGTGACCAGGGCATGGAGTTGAGTACTTGATGACTGTTTAACCATTAATATACACCTTGAAAGTTTAGGTTCGTGAAGTTAACACCTTCCCAGGCTGTGCAAAATGGTCTGGAGAAGAGCAAAGAACAAAATCTTTTTGGGAGAGCTAAGAGTATTCCTGCCAAGCAACAGATGTGAGGTGTCCTGTCTGAGGGATAGATGATGGTTTAGTCCTTGTAATGTTAGTTGCAGTCAGTTCTGTTTACCAGCATAAACATAACCTAAGTATCTGTGTGTGAAATGAAAGTCAGGAAATGAAATGCTGAGGTAAACCTTGGAATTTATAGGTTTCAAGATTACTCACACTGTTCCTGAAGGCTCTCATCATGAGATTAAAATCTAGCAGACTACTCCGTCTGGCTGAGTGATATTTGTTAGTCTATGTAAAGTGAAAACATTCTCAATACATACCTGATACGTTCATCCTGGCATCCAGAACAAAGGTGATTGAACAGTCCTTCTAGGATATGACAAGAGTCAAAGACTGTATCTTCTCAAAATAAACAAGAATAAATTAAATGCAGTGTACATAGATCCCTCTTCAGCATGCACATTTTTGTGGATCCTACTTTAAGATGCCTAACTTCTCTAATGAATCATCTGGGGAACCTAATGTTATGACTCCTTACTTGGGACCAGTGTTTAAAAAATTAGATATTGGGGTACTTTAGCTCCAAAATTTCCTTTGAATGTAAGCCAATGAGACTTAGTATTTCTAAATCCCTACTGAATAATAGTGGCATAGGAGAAGGAGAAAACTGAGTTTTAGTCAGCCTGCCTAAGAATAAGTCATAACCCTGAGGATATATTCTTATAATGCTTCTAACGGGAATTCATTGTCACTTTGATGAGGAAGGGAAAGACAGAGAAGTAGAATGCATCAAAGTATTTGAGAAACCTCCAAGGAAACAAATAGAACTGGAATTATTCAGTGTGATTATACATATCCCCGAACTGTCTAAACGTAGACTGGTCTTAAAGCATACGTTATGTCCCAGTGGGATAACTTGGAAGAAAACCAAGCTTCAATAATCATACTGCACATATAAAATTTGCATTTAAATAACATTAATGACTGAAGTGTCAAAGTCATAAAATGAATTAAAAAAATTCTTCTTGTACAAAAAAAAAAGTAGTTTTTAAAATAGTGTGTGTATACTTCTCATGAAGTAAAAGAGTTGAACTTGCAAGTATATAATTTCTCTAAGAAAATTGTTGAATTCACCTCTTCACTAGTCTCTATGCTTTACCGAGTTATAAGTTCTTAGGTGGTTAAATAATAATGTATTTGCATTATTATCCTAAAGCATTTGTCAATGAATTTCCTTTAATAAATCTGAACTTCTGTAAAACGTGACCCTCTCTTCCACAGGAAAATAGTTTTTAGTTCTCAGGATTGTAACAGTCAAGCACAAAAGTGTTTACTCTGATTACCTGTTTGTGTGGAACATCATGTCATAAACCTTCAGCCAGAACCCCTGTTTATCTCAGGCACATTTCTTCCAGCTGTCTCTAGCTCAAGAAGGTCAATAAATAGATGTTCCCTTTATTTTTCAATCTTCTTTGAAAGTCTGTCAACTAGTTAGGATCACCTTTTTTGTTGGTTGGTGGGTTGGGTATGCATACTTTGATACATTTGTATCCTGAAACTCTGTGTAGCTGGGACTCATTTGTTCTTACAAGGGTGGCTTAGACTGTCTTGTTATTTGAACATGGGGTTTTTTTTGTTGTTGGTTTTAATATATATCCAGGGCAATACTTCAATTATGGTTTGCGATATATTGTCCATATGGTCCATATTGTTGCTTCACTGGAGAATTTCAGTTCTAAACACCAGTTCTTGTAGAAAACTTTCTTGTGAGTTATGTGTATGAAGACTGCAGGACTGAACTCTCTGAAGTGTGAATTTTTAAGGTGATAGTAAAATGAAGATGTATGAGAATCAGTGTTATGTTTTACTGGCATCTTTCTGAGATACAAAAGATTCCTTGAAAGTGTGTAGTAGCTTCCTCTATGTTTAGCTTTTATTGTACAGGTGATACTGGAAATCAGTGCAAAGAAGATAAAGCATCTCTGACACCCTGGAGATTTTATACAAAATTTGTTTCATAGGAGAAAAGGTAAGTGGTTAGGTATTTCTGTAACATTCTGTTTCAGAATTTCTGGAATTAAATATGTCATATTTCCCTTCAAAACAACTTATCACTGTACAGTAGAGAATAAAGGATATGAAGGTTGTAGAAGAAGTATTCACATTGAGGCAATACTTAAAAAACTGTAATGGTGTTTCTCAGTCTTTTTATAGTCCATGGAATACTTGAAACAAAAATTCACAAGAATCGTCTAACTGTTTTGGGAAAAAACCCACCCCCAATATCTAGTACTGGATTTGTGCTATTATGCACAGTACAGCCTCAGTGGTGTTCATTTTCACTTTTCTTAAATGCCTGAGATTTGTGAGTTCACAGCAGTAAGTTGTTATCATTGTTTTACATTTGTTTTGTTTCCTTCCACTTGACAGAGAACATACGGTCAAATACGTGATTTTTGAAAAATAAATGTGTTGTAATTGTTTCATAAGCTGCTTCCATGGAACACAGGCTGAGAAGCATTATTGTAGTGCATTTGGAAATATTTTGATTAATTCTCAGAGAACAAAAACAAATGCTGAAAGCCTGTGTGAAATATAGTATTCCTCTTGAGTCTGTGAGTGATTTCGAAATACATTCAAAGGAATCTGGCTGAAAAGATAATCTCTATCATACCAATTAAGTCAGTTGTCTTAGAAGAAATGGCTTGTGTATTAGATCTATATTATTGCCCGTACATACCCATGAACAGTGATGTAACTGAGATTTATTTATAAAAATTATGTCTAGAGTACAGCTATTTTATTAATTGCAGCAAGCTGCATTTGTCTCTGGAAGGCTGAGCAAATGAATAGCACAGATGCCCTTTGGCAACACGAATGATAAGTGGCTTCTATGGTCCCTCCAGTACAGATCAAACTGACAAGAAGCAAAAGGTGAAAAACATAATGAATCTAGCCCATGTATGTGTTAGATTTTGACATTCTTGTCTGTACATCAATCAATGCAAGAGACTGCACCTCAGAGGAAGAGAAAACTAACAGCTGTCAGGGATGATGCTCTAGGACAGTGTAGATGTCATGCTGCATTCTTTCCTTATACTTGCATAATCAGCTGCAAGGGGAAAAAGGGTAAAAATAACAGCTAATAGGGAAGAAATTTGAGGTTCTATTGGAATTCTTATTTTGTACCTTATTTTATCTATCCATCAAAAAGATATAAGATATGTTGTTGAGAAAACAAATTAATGCCCTAGTGAGGTATAAACAATTAGATGGTTAAATACTTTTTTCGATACATAGTATGGCCATTAGCTTTGCTTCTGTGATTACAGTTCTTTAGGGATAAATTATAAGGCAAAATACAGCTCGTCTGTAAAGGCAGAGAATACTTGTAAAAAAGTAAGATTTGGATATCTGGATATTCAGAATTAGAATCATGCAACTGATTGCTTTCTGTGACCAGACTCTACGCTTCCACGGCAAGTCAATGTCGTGATCAGGGATCATCTTGTCGGAGATTTAATACCTAATAAAATGGCTGTTTTACAAAGCACAAAGGAGGGAAAGCCGTAGCTCAAAACCTTCCATTTTAACACTGATTAATGGTTGGGTAACCATACATCTTCCTCAGCGAAGATGGATACTGCTGAATTGGCTCACTTATGCTTAATTAGGTAAAAAAAAAAAAGAAAAAAAAAAAAAGGAAGACAAAAATCCACCCAAATTAAACAAAAAAAAAGGTGGTGCTTGCCTTAAATCTCAAAATCATTTCTGACATCCAAGTCTTTTTAGATGGCTTATTAAACAAACTACACATTTCTGTCTCAGTGCACATATCATAATGTTTGAAATATTAGCAGTGCTGTGCATTAGGTTAAAATTACATGCTATATCTGAAGCATTAAACTTTGACAGGACTATTCTGGGTAAGCTAACAAGAAACCACTCCACAGAGAAGATAGTAAAACAGTCTATTATCTGTGCAAGTAATTATCTTCATATGCATTTTTGATGTTTTAAAACAGCAGAAAATTTTATTTTACTTGTATAGCTCTGAAATACAACTGATTAAAAGACTGAGCTGTGAGTATGAAATTGTATGCTGTCATTCTAACCCTTTCCACCCAGGCTCTGCGAGAACAAATAACATTCAATATTCCAGCTGAAGGCATTAGTAAAGCCTAGATAAGTTTTGGCATTAAATTTTTATGACATATAAAATGTTACAGAGCCAAGATGTATATTAGAGGGGTTTTGAAAAAGCTAAGTTCATTAAAAAAAAAGACAAAATGCATTTTGAGTCAATTCATTAAAGTTTCAAGAAATCTTTAAAAATGTGAACCTGAACTATTTTTACCATTCCATATTGTGGTTATTCTAAGCATACTGACTTCTTAACTAAGCTGTACTTCTTCTCTTTTTTGTTTGTTTAGTTTCACTCTTCCCTGCCATTAGAGAGACCTGGAAATAGTTTATTTTGTTAAAATCCTTTCCTGCTGGGCTGTCTGTTTGCACGAGGATATGTGGTAACCTCTTCTTGGATGGCTCTGATTCATTGAGAAGCCCACCCTTCCAATATGATCTTCCTTGGAACGTTAGGAGTAACTACCTGCATTTTCTCGCAATTATTTTTCCAAACGGATGTTGTGGTGACATTTACAGCAGCTGTTCACTGTGGGTTTTTTTAAATGTTTTTGCATGATTTTCGAGACTAGTATTATTAGGAATTTATCCATTATCCATTATCCATTTCATGCCCATGCACTTACATAGTAAACCACACAGGTGCTCTGCTAGGATGGTTTACTGCTTATACTAATTTAATTAATTCATGATGTTCTGAGATGTTATATTAGTAAACAATTCCTCAGTCTAAGGAGATTCAACTGCCGAGAGACCCTATAAAGCAAAATATGAGTGGTGACTACAGCTTTTTTTCTCTCTGTGGCTTTATTTCTCTTTATCTGGAAGTATTATTAGGTCTATTTTAAAAACTGCTGATAGCTTGAAATGGTATTCTGCGTGTGTGAGGATTCATATAAGTGCTTATGTTTCCCCTTTTGCAAGATTCTAAATTTGTTATTAAACAGGAAAGAAGATACCAAAAATTTAGCAAATACTGGAAACTCATACCCATCATTTCCTGACAAATTGTTCTTTAGAAAAAAAAAAAATGAAAAAGCATATGCAAAGGGTTATGATAACTTAAAATTATCTTCACTAATTTTTAAAATAGTTGCAATGGCTATTTCTTGGCCACTCATCCATCCGTAATTACTCAGACAAGGGGGAAAATATACTTTTATCACCATCTTAAAGGAAATCCCTCACAAAGGCCAAAAGACTTCCAGATTTTTTGATACATATACATTTCTTACTTACTACGCCTGCAGATACTCTCTTCCATATATTGCCATGAAAGTTGTCTTCAGAGCTCACTATAATCCTTCCTTGATTGTTTCCATAAAGCTGTCTTGTGGGTTCTAATAAATATTTCTTTGCCTTGGGCACAAAAAATCACCAGAAATAAACCAAGAAGATCCACATGACATGGTGTGTACAGTACTGCTGTTAAACCTTTAAGCTCATCCTTGGAAAAAAAAAAAAAAAAAAAAAGAATGCTCTTCTCATAGCTATGCATTTAGCAACTATGTGTTACATTAAAGAAAGTCTAGAATTTCTGGTTCCAGGAATCACAGTATGAACTACGTGAAAGAAATTAACATTGGCTGGGGGGATAAATTACCTGTCATTTTTAGATGATGCGTAACCACGATGAACAAGAACTCATGGGTTTTTTTCATGCTGACCGTCTCACTCTGCGGAGTAAGTATCATGTCTCCTGCCATTGGAAGTCAACATTTGCCAGCTGTTACCCACTGTGAGCAACTGTTACAGTAGCTGAAATTATGTCTTGTTTCCTTTGTTAATAAAAACCACCATTTTCACTGGTGTTCGTTTTTCTAACAGTGTGTACCATTTACAAGTAATAAATAGATACTAGAATGAGACAGTACAAACAAAACTATATGGCAGAGGTTACTCTGAGATATATGATAGCATGTAGAAAGTTAAATATTCAGAAAAACACCAGAGTAATGTAGTATTGTACGAATAAATGAGGGACTATTCTGAATTTAGAGATGCTGTAATGATGAGTTAAATGTCAATAAACCACTTGGGTACAGATGGAAGTCCACTCCAAATTGTTGTTTATTGAAACCTGAAATTTTACTGTAGAATTTCTATTAAATAATAATTAGAAGAAGCATAATCCCAGCTAAATTGAAAATGGAAATATGGGACAAATTGCTGTTTTAGCCTTAAGGATGCCTTTGAAGTTTGAAACACATAGTAACAGGGAGTTGTCATATACCCAGGAGCTGACAGATAACTATAATAACAGCGGAAGAATTGTCAACAGATATAAAAGTCCGATCGTCTTAGTAGATCTCTTGTTTTATTTTCACAGTAAAATATCAATACATATTTTCATGCAGTATTGTTTGTTAATAAAGTTATATTAGAATTCACAACAAACCTTTCAGTGGCAGTATCTCCTGCAGTACATGCTTCGTATTGACATTGCTAGTGGAACAGATTCTACTCCAGGTGAAAAAGTAGCTATTCATTGAAGAAAACTGTGTTAAAGATACTATATAATTTCCATACTGTGTATTATTTTTCATCTTGGAGTTTTACTACCTGAAGTGTACCATAAACTCTCTGTTAAATACTGGATTTTCCTTTCTTTCTGCATCTTTATTCTATTTGTTATGAATTAAAGAAAAATCCTAGCTCAGGATATCCTGTATTATACATTCTAAAGAGTTCTGACCGTTGGTACTAATGTAAACTATGTTAGGGAGGAAGAAGCAACAATAAATTTAAAAATACACAGGTTGGTAGAAATAAGTATACTTTTTAAACTTAATAAAACTGCATCATGTGTTGCTGTTGCTTCAGTGCTTCCAGGCACTGTCTTAGTTTCTTACCTAATTTCTTTCCGAAGCAGTGGAAATTGCTGTGGAAACTGTCATTATCACAAAATTAGTTCCTATAACACATTTTAAAAATATTTTTGAAACTTAGCTTTTTTTTTCTTTTGCATTATTATAACAAAATTTTTGAATAGATACTGGGCAGATGGGCCTTCATTTCAGTTTGCTGATATGACATAACTTCTCCAAGGATTTAGGAATTCTGTTTTTTTTATTTTATTTTTGTATTTTATAAATTAAGCATTGTGTCTTTTTGATATTTCTGTTGATCAGAATGCAGATAGAGTGAAAAAAAATAACATATTCGACTGTAATTTAGTGAACCACACAAATATTTGAGTTAATGAATACACATAGAATTTACAAGGTGTGTTTTACTGGATCAGGTGGAAGTGTTTTGGCCAATATTTGGTTCCTTTCAGGAACAACTGTTTAGTAAATGAAACATTTCATGTTACTGATACCTCAAACAGCTCAGCTCTTACAGATTACTGCATAAATAGTTGTATAAATTGATTTTTTTAATTCTCTTCATCAAGTCACTACACTTTAAATATTCATATAAGTTTAATTACATTTATCTAAGCTTCTGTGTCTTCCGTATCTGTATAACTGTTTCTGACACAGAGATAAGTCTTTACAAATGGACACAACTAACAATAGATCATTAAGCCTATATTTTAAAATGAGTAATTTTAGCAGATTTTTTTTTTTTTTTCTGAAACGGATCATCCAGTTAAATTCCATTCTTTTTTTCTTTTTCTAAACAAGCTTTTTATGTTTCAGGGCTGTTCTTTGTCCTGAATGAACCAGACACAGCTTAGTCTGTGCTAATCACCTCCTTGTCTTTCAGTTGAGTCATTTAAAACAACATTAGGTTGTTTTTCTATTTGAAATTCTATTTAATATCTTGCACATTCCAGAAACTCTTACCAGGGTTGGGAAAAAAAGGTAATACTTCTTTCTGGTTACCAGTGAAATAATAATATAAAAATTCTTTATAGTATAAACATAAACCCCAAAATTATTGAGATTATTCTAGGTGTCTTGAAATATGACATATATTTTAAAAATATTTTACTCGCATTCAGCATTTCTTAAAAGAGGTAATTAAAAAAAAACAAACTAAAAGTGAAAGATTTTTTTTAAAATTCTAAAAAAAAGAGATTTTTGGAAATAAAGTTAAACAAAATATATAAAACCAAATATCCAATGCCTTTTTATTACCTAAATTTGACATTATTGAATTAATATTTTTTATTTGTTTACTATTATTTTAAAAAGAAAGCAAAGAATCACAAGGTTTTAACTTTTGTAAAACAAACTTGGACTGCTTTTCATGATAGCTCTCTTATTCTACATGACAGTCTTAGCAAGCTACAGAACTCTTCACAATTTTCTAGCATGTTCTAGAGACATTAAGACAGGGAGATGCATACTGGTATTGTGAGTGTCAAGGAGTAGCTGCAGAGATTGCAGAATTTGGGACTGGATGCCCTTTGGCAATGTGGAGAAAGCTTGTTTAGGAAAATATGCAAACTGATTTGTGGCTAGAGGTACTTGGAATAAAAACAATGAGACTAATTTGGATAGAGGATGCATTTAGATATTGGGACTGGGGCTAAAAATATAAAAATTTAAAAGGCATTTTTGACAATATGAAAGAATTGTACTGGAGAATAATAACTGAATAGAAGATGACGCAGAACCAGGCAAAATGTAAGGTTAATCTTTAGAAAAACAATAAATCAAGATAGAGGATCCGAAAAAGGAAAAAGCACGCAATTACATACTTGTTAGGCAAGAGTTGAACAAATTTAGTAGGAATGATTGTGTGAGGCTTAGATGACGAGGCAAGGTGGTAACAGAAAGATTTTCAACCTGAAGATAGAAACAAAAAGTGAATATTTATAGTCACTACTCAGGGAAATTGGGATTTGAAGGTGGGATGACGAGCAGAAAAAAACAGGACTTGGAATTGGATTAGGGAGATTTGAGAACTGATCTTGATTCTGTTCATCTCTCACTCACTAGAAGACTTTTGAGTTTCACAACCTGTATCAGCAATAGGTGTGAAACAGAATGCAAAATACTACCATGTTATTCACATAGTAGATAACAATATATTACTGTTGTTAACCTGTTCACTTGAAAACAGTCATTGTAGCAGACAAAGATGGCTTTATAAAATTATTTTTTATGAAGAAATTAATATCTGAAGTGGAAACCGCATTAAAAGAGCATAATAGCATGCCAAAAACTCAAATTTTGAGACATGTCAGATTATATGCTACCTTGAATGTTAATATGTAAGGGACTGTGTTAAGAACGTTTTGCCTCAACCTTGCTGGTGTTAAAACTTGCTAAAATGCCCCATGAAGAAATATTTGTATCCTCGCTAAAAGGCTCTGTGAAGAAGACATTGTGTTAAAACCTAAATGACAAGGCTGCTGTTACAAGCTTGGACCTCTGATAAGTTCTAAAATAACAACTTCAGAGCCCAGCCCTGATAAGCCCCACGACTTGACTTGACTATTGATAAAGACAACTTCAGGGTCCAGCCCTGATAAGCCAGGGGGCTCGAAGTCCTGAACAACAACTTCTGGGCCCAGCTCAACTGCCGATACAGCTGTTGTCTTGCAAACCCACCGGTGTGTGAGCTCACCGATGTAACTGCAGATAAGGCAGCTGTCCTGCAAGCGCGAAAGCTCAACGGTGTGCAAGCGCAAAGGTACACAAACCATCAAGTCATCCTACGTCTGCAAGAAATGGGCCCTCCGGACACCTATGCATGCCCAACTGACAGAGGCGACGTTGCGGGGGGTGAAGATCGCTCCTGAAGACCCTCACGCACATGCGCTGAACAGGCGGAGGATAAGCAAAGCGGCTCTTGGAACACTATAAAATGCCACCGTGAACAGCTGTTCTTTGGAGATCTCCCACACCGAATCGAAACAGGCGGACCTGTGAGATGTCACTGGATCTGTGGTGGTAGCTATACTTCTTGCTATTCTAAACATTTTACTGCTTCGCTTTTCCTTTTCCTTATCTTTCTTTCCTATTGCTCTCTAGTGGTTGTTAGTCAATAAAGGGTTTTGCTTGTGTGACATCTGACACCATTTGTGTCTTAATTTCACCTTTGAGATCGAAACTGATCACCTTGACCCTAACCTCTACCAGGTATAAGCGGGTCAAAACATAATACAATGATAAAATTGTTACTTACAAGTGGAACAATATTTTTACATTTACTTTGTTGCATAGGACACATGTAAATACAGCAAGAAAGATTGTGTAGTGACCAAGGTTGTCATTGCTACGTTATTTGCTTCAAAATTTGGAAAGTGTGCAACGACTAAAGAAGAATCCTCATCAGATGGAAGGTTACTCTGCTGATTTAGTATTCTAAAATCTAATTGGGACAAATTGTCTTTTAATTTGCTTGAGATTTCATGAGATATGAAGCAAGTAACCTAAAAAAAAATCTTTTAAAATGGTCACTCATTTTTAATGCTTGTCAAGTGTGAGAGCTTTCAAAACAAATTGCTGAAGATGCTGTATATTCACAATAGCAATTAAAAACAAAGGGACATGTGCCTTGAACATATCAAGTGCTACATAATGAAAATTACCTTGGCATAAATGGTTCCAGCTGCCTCCTGACCAAAATGTAGGAGACTTTCAATCTTAATCTTCCTCTATTTTGGCTCTCTTATCTCTCAAATATATTAAAAAAAAATAGATACTGTACTGCTTAGAATAGTGCAGAACAGCCTGGGAGATAATTGATGATCTGTAGTCACAATGCTATTTAAGTAATGTCCACTGAATAGAGCCTATTTTGAATAGTAAGGTTAAAATAAAATAATATCAAAATATAAAATATTAGATACCTTGTGGAAGTAAAAAATGTGTATTTTTCTACCAAATAAAGCAAGAGAGAAAAGTATATGATCATCAGGACAAATGTACAGAAGAGCTTTGAAAGGTGTATTGGGTGTGCCTGGCTGAATTTCTGTGGCAGTGGGTGTTGTAGGGGTGGCTTCTGCAAGAAGCTGCCAGAAGCTTCCCCTAGGTCTGACAGAGCCAATGCCAGCCGACTCCAAAGACGGACCCGCCGCTGGCCAAGGCTGAACCTCTCAGTGATGACAGGATAGTAACACCTCTGTGAAAACTTATTTAAGAATTGGGGAAAAGAGAACTGCGACGCACAGCAACTGGCAGAGAGACCGAGTGAGAATATGTGAAGACACCAAGGTCAATGAAGAAGGGGGGAGGATCTAATCCAGGTGCTGGAGCAGAAATTTCTCTGTGTCTTGGCAAAGACCATGGTGAGGTAGGCTGTCTCCCTGCAGCCCATGGAGGTGACAGAGGTGTAAGATGTCCACCTGCAGCCCGTGGAGGACCCCATGCCAGAGCAGGGGGATGCCTGAAGGGGGATGTGGCCCATGGGAAGCCCACACTGGAGCAGGCTCCTGCCAGAACCTGTAGTGCACGGAGAGAGGGAAGCCTGTGCTGGAGCAGGCTGGCTGGCAGGACTTGTGTGATGCTGTGGAAGACCCTTGCTGGAGCAGTTTCCCCCTGAAGGACTGCACCCCATGGAGAGACTCATGTTGGGGCAGAACTGTCTCTTGTGAGAGGACTCACATTGCAGAAAGGTGTGTGAAGATTGTCTCCCATAAGAGGGACCCCACAATGGCCCAGCGGAAGAGTGAGGAGTCCTCCCCCGGAGGAAGAAGCAGCGGTGGAGACAACATCGGATGAACTGACTACAGTCCCCGTTCCCTGTACCCCTGAACCACTCGGGTGGAGGAGGTGGATAAATTGAGATTGATGTTAAGATCAAGAAAAAGGGAGAGGTGAGGGGAAGGTATTATTCATTTTTTTTAAGATCTGTTTTATTTCTCTTTGCTCTTCTCTGATTTCTTCTTTAATAAATCTAACTAATTTCCTCAAAATTGAGTCTGTTTTGCCTGCTACAGCAGATGTGGGTGATCTCCCTGTTCTTATCTCAAACCATGGACCCTTTGTTATATTTTCTTCCCATGTCTAGCAGAGAAGGGGGGGATGATATAATGGCCGAGTGGGCACCTGAAGGTCAACCAGAGTCAAACCACTACAAAAGGTTATAAAGGCAATTTAAATTTTCTGATTAATTTTTGTTTACTTGACTTTTCAACTTTCAGAATCTTTGGGTTTTTTATGTAAACATAACAATTATAAATAGTTGAATGGAATATATGAACCATTTAGAGCAGCTACTTCACCAAATTAACTGTGATTGTGACTACTTGCAACTGTGAGAAATGTAACAGTAAACAAATAAGATAACGTGCCAGGAAAATATGATACATTGTTTTAAAATGCATACTACATTTCTGCTTACTTGACCTAATCATCTCCTTACATCTCAGGGTTTTTTTGACTCTTTAAAAAGTATTCTGTTCTGATTCCTAGCATTATCACTCCCAGATTGACCGTTTGTGAAAATACTGGGACAGAACAGCTCACTCAGATAATTTCCATAATGATCTTTTCCTTTTCCCAAGAGAATGTTAACTTCAAACAGGGGCAGATTGATGAGGATGCGAAGATATGTAGTGCAGTAGAATCACATATTGAACAAATCAAAAAGATGGAAGTTGTTCAGAGTGTATTTCAACCATATATCTGACTGGCTCCAGCCTTCCCACAGCTTTTTCAGAACTAAAGAATGAACAGACTCCATAAATAAATATGATGAAAATAAAATTAAGAACAAGGTGAACTGAAAGGCTTACCATTTGTGTGAAAAACATGTAATAGTTAAAGGAATTTCTGGTTATGTTTTGCAAATAAGTCTGATTTACCTCTTGGAGCATTGGGCTAAGGAAGCTAATCTACAGAGTCAAAAGAGGGGGAAATGCCTTTGCCTTGAAATGGAACACACAGTCTTTAAGACAAAAATTGTATCTAAATGTCTAAGGACCATTATTTGATATCATTAATTCATATTCTCTCTATAACTGTGTTATTTTTGTGGTAGATTATTGATTTAACTGAGACTGAACTCTGATTTATGTGGTTAACTTTCGTTACTGAGATAAATGTTAAACTGGCCATCAATCTGGATTAGATTCTGGTTTGGGACTGACTTTACTTGATCATTCAGGTATATATTGTCAAGCTAGTTAAACAGTATCTTCTCTGTTCCTGTGATAGAGAAGCTATTTTAATCTCATAGTACAAAATGACTCACAGAAAGGAAAAATGTCTGGAGCAGGAAACTGCAACTGTGAACCGTGAATATGTTTATTTACATACATATGCTCAGGGTAACAGGCTAATAATGCACAGAATACAAACTTTCAGTGGAAAAAAAATGGAATATATAGCACAAGTTAGGCACTGATTTACTGGGTGAAAGAAAAAGAGTCATTACACACATACGTTTTAGCTGACTAAACCAGGTCAATATCAGTGTGACATAGTCATTTTATTGCACTGAAGGGTTCAGTTGCCCTGTTTTTATTATCCTCAGGTATCTGTTCTAGCATCATACTTGACACACATCTGAACTATCACATCTACATTCTTAAAATCATCTAATAAATTCTTATTTTGTGTTATTTGTTCATTTCAGTTTTGTATGTTCCTTGTCCCCTCAGTGAATTTTGATTCCATATAATCCTGCAACAAGTCAATCATCATGTTTATCATGACTCTTGTCTTTGGTATGTTGGCTTCAATTTTTAGTAAATAAGTTTAAATATTGATGGTTATCAAAAATCTGCTTATCAAGCAGATGAAACAGTAATGAGTGAATCTCTTTCTGTCAGCTTCATTTTTTTCTAATTTTAATTTAAATGAATCCTCCAGAACATTCCTCTTCCTTTTAGTTCTTTTTTTTTTGCTATTTTTTTCTACTAATGTTTGCTTCCTTCCTTGACTTCCCTATGTCATGTTCTGGCTTCCCTCAACCCTGCATTTGTCTTATTTGTCTTATTCAGACGAATTTTCATTCTAAACCTGTTGTTTTCCTGGTTTACCACTGCAGATATATATCTAGCCTGCTGTTCTGCATGGTCCACTTAATTCCTTCTAGTCTGTGAAAAACATCATGAAGAACTTTCTTGGACTACGAAACAGACAAATTCCTCTGTAGATCTTGTGCTCATTCTTGTCTTTCTTTACAGGTTAATAATGCTGTTGCTTTCACACATGCACTGAATAACGTGTTCCTTGTACATACCATTCATTAGTTTTATCTTGTCTTTGTTGTAAGTTTCTCAACTACATTACCATTCACAGCCAATGTTTCTTTCCTAAAAGGAAGAAAAATCAAAATTTATCCCTGTGTCATTTGCTTTTTTTTTTTTCTTTTTGCTCTGTAATACTTCTCCAGGACCCATTTAATTACTTTTGTCTGAATGTTGTGTAACATGCTGATATTTCTCCCTCATCCTCCATAATTCCTAGTTCTTTGTTGTTATTTGCATACATTTGTCTTTCAAATCAAACATTGTATTTGGTTCCTCTTATCTTACATAAAAATTATCTTCATATATTTTTCTGCTTCTTTCTTTGTTTGCTTATTGATTAGTTTCATAATCCTTAAATCCTCTGTTTTATCTCAGGTCAAGCTGTTGTGTTCATATCTTCATATTGTTACTACTCAATTGCTTTGCAATCCAAATCTTCTGTAAAGACAAAATTAATGTAAAGCTAAAACAGATAATGTTATGTTTGTCCACAATTTCATCAGAGAAGTAACGATTTTTATAAAAGTCATCTTTACATTGTTTTTAAACATTAGACATTTTACATTTGTGTTTATTCCATATATTAATTTCTACCTCTTTTTTTGTTGTCTAGCTTTGGATTTTTTAGCCATGGGGAGATCTACAGGGCACCTGGTCTACTGAAACAAGCTGGGGTTCAAAAGACACAAAGGGAAAACAGGATCCTTGGTCACGAGCTGGCGGGACTCATAGAGCGTTCTTTAAACTAGATTTGAAGGGGGATGGGGTTATAGCTGGGATTGCAGCGGGGCAGTGCTCTAGAAATTATGAGGACCGGGTGGCCTTCCATCCCCCTAGGGTGAGATCAGTGTGCTCAGCTTGCTCCCTGAAATGCTTATACACCAATGCACACAGCATGGGGAATAAGCAGGAGGAGCTAGAAACCTGGGTTCGGGCAGGAGATTATGATCTGGTGGCAATTACAGAGACATGGTGGGACAGCTCACATGACTGGAATGTGGTCATGGGTGGCTATGTCCTTTTCAGGAAAGACAGGCCAGCCAGGCGAGGTGGTGGAGTCGCTCTTTACGTGAAAGAGCAACTACAATGTCTTGAACACCATCCAGGCATGGAGGAGGAGCAAGTTGAGAGTGTATGGGTTAGAATTAAGGGGTAGGCTGGCAGGAGAGATACTGTCGTGGGTGTCTATTACAGGCCACCAGATCAGGGTGAGGAAGTTGATGAGGCCTTCTACAGGCAGCTGAGAGCAGTCTCACAATCACAGGCCCTGGTTGTCGTGGGGGATTTTAACTTCCCTGATATTTGCTGGAAGGACAACTCAGCCAGCCAGCCACAGTCCAGGAGGTTCCTCCAGTGCATCGATGATAATTTTCTGATGCAAATGGTGGAGGAGCCGACTAGGAGAGGAGCACTGCTGGACCTCATCCTCACTAACAAGGAGGATCTGGTTGAAGCAGTAAAGGTTGAGGGCTGCCTTGGCTGCAGGGACCATGAAATGGTGGAGTTCAGGATCTCGTGTAGCAGAAACAAAATAGCAAGCAGAATTGCAACCCTGGACTTTGCCAAGGCAAACTTTGGATTTTTCAAGCAATTACTAGAGAAAATCCCATGGGCAAGGCTGTTTGAAGGTAAAGGGGCCCAAGATAGTTGGTTAGCGTTCAGGGACAGCTTTTACTGTGCTCAAGATCAGAGCATCCTGACACGTAGGAAGTCAAGGAAGGGAGCCAGGAGACCTGCATGGCTAAACAGGGATCTGCTGGATAAGCTCAAGTGCAAGAGGAGAATTTAAAGATCTTGGAAGGCGGGGCTGGCCACTTGGGAAGAATGTAAGGCTGTTGTCCAAGGATGTAGGGAGGCAACTAGGAAAGCAAAGGCCTCCCTAGAATTGAACCTGGCGAGAGGGGTCAAGGACAACAGGAAGAGCTTTTTCAAATACGTGGCAGATCAAACTAACACCAGAGGCAATGTAGGCCCACTGATGAATGAGATGGGTGCCTTGGTGACAGAAGATACAGAGAAGGCAGAGTTACTGAATGCCTTCTTTGTCTCTGTCTACTTTACCGGAGGCTGTCCTGAGGAGCCCCGTTCCCCTGAGGCCCCACAGGAAGTCAGGGTAGTGGAGGAGTTTGCTTTAGTCGATGAGGACTGCGTTAGGGACCAATTAAGCAATCTGGACATCCATAAATCCATGGGTCCAGACGGGATGCATCCACGGGTGCTGAGGGAGCTGGCTGATGTCATTGCTAGACCACTCTCCATCATCTTTGCCAAGTCTTGGGAGACGGGAGAGGTGCCTGAGGACTGGAGGGAAGCAAATGTCACTCCAGTCTTCAAAAAGGGCAAGAAGGAGGACCCGGGTAACTATAGACCGGTCAGCCTCACCTCCATCCCTGGGAAAGTGATGGAACGACTTATCCTTGGTGCCATCTCAAGGCATATCAGGGATAAGAGGGTCATTAGAGACAGTCAACATGGCTTCACCAAAGGGAAGTCGTGCTTGACTAACCTCATAACCTTTTACGAGGATATAACAAGGTGGATAGATGATGGCAGAGCGGTGGATGTGGTCTACCTTGACTTGAGTAAAGCATTTGACACAGTCTCCCACAGCATCCTTGCTGCTAAACTGAGGAAGTGTGGTCTAGACTCTTGGGTAGTGAGGTGGACTGTGAACTGGCTAAGGGGAAGAAGCCAAAGAGTCGTGGTCAATGGGGCAGAGTCTGGTTGGAGACCTGTATCCAGTGGAGTCCCTCAAGGGTCGGTACTGGAACCAGTATTATTCAATATATTCATCGATGACTTGGATGAGGGACTAGAGAGTACTATCAGCAAGTTTGCTGATGACACCAAGCTGGGAGGAGTGGCTGACACACCAGAAGGCTGTGCTGCCATTCAGTGAGACCTGGACAGGCTGGAGGGTTGGGCGGGGAAAAATTTAATGAAATATAACAAGAGTAAATGTAGAGTCTTGCATCTGGGTAGGAACAACCCCAGGTTCCAGTATAAGTTGGGGAATGACTTATTAGAGAGTAGTGTAGGGGAAAGGGACCTGGGAGTCTTGGTGGACAGCAGGATGGCCATGAGCCAGCACTGTGCCCTTGTGGCCAGGAAGGCCAATGGCATCCTGGGGTGTATTAGAAGGTGGGTGGTTAGTAGGTCAAGAGAGGTTCTCCTTCCCCTCTACTCTGCCCTGGTGAGACCCCATCTGGAATATTGTGTCCAGTTCTGGGCCCCTCAGTTCAAGAAAGACAGGGAAGTGCTGGAGAGAGTCCAGCACAGGGCAACTAGGATGATTAAGGGAGTGGAGCATCTCCCTTATGAGGAAAGACTGAGGGAGCTGGGGCTCTTTAGTTTGGAGAAGAGGAGGCTGAGGGGTGACCTCATTAATGTTTACAAATATATCAAGGGTGAGTGTCACGAGGATGGAGCCAGGCTCTTCTCGGTGACAACCACTCATAGGACAAGGGGTAATGGGCTGAAACTGGAACATCAGAGGTTCCGCCTAAACTCGAGAAGAAACTTCTTCTCAGTGAGGGTGACGGAACACTGGAACAGGCTGCCCAGAGAGGTTGTGGAGTCTCCTTCTCTGGAGACATTCAAGACCTGCCTGGACACGTTCCTGTGTAGCATAATCTAGGCGTTCCTGCTCTGGCAGGGGGCTTGGACTTGATGATCTTTCGAGGTCCCTTCCAATCCCTAACATTCTATGATTCTATGGTTCTATGATAATGCTTGTGATGATAGTGCAAATTTCGAACCTAATCTGATAGTTTTAATTATCTTGACATTGCACTTTTTTAGATAGAAAATCTTTAATGCATAGCAAATCTAATGTGTACCCCCTTTGTAAATCAGACTCCCTCTAGATTAATTCCTTGGAGACATTATTTGCTAAAATAACTCATATGGTTGGTTCCTCCTGCCCAGTAAAATAAAATGCAGCATTCTTTTTGTCCCTTTCATTTTCTTTGCAGTATCCAAATCTGTCTGCTGGTTCAGGGCAGAAATTTCATCTTCTTTTTCATAAAAAAAAAACAAAACCAGACAAAATCCTTGCAAAATTTTCCATTTTACATGCCGGGGTTTTTTTTGTATTTTTCATTTCATCTTACTTTCTGAGAGGTGAATACATTTTCTCTCTAGTTTAATGTTAAATAAAGTGACATATTTCTCATAGAAAAACAGTGGAATATATTTAGGACAAACATAACACTAAACGACCTCCTTTTGGGATTCATTAAATTCCACAGAGGATAATAAAAAGAAAAATTGCACAAAGATACTGGACCATCTAATGGGTAAAGCATATTCTATAGTATCTAAATAGAAGTTGACTATGATGTTTCTTTGGATAAAATAAAGGTAAAATAATTAAAATAATAATCTCTTTGTGCAGGTAGCTACTGGTTGGTAGTAATTGCCTTCTATATTCTTACTATTTTTACATAAAGCTACTTCACTAACTTGAAGTCCAGCTTTCACACCTCTGTGAGATTGTCATTCACAACTATCTTCAGAACTCTGATTACTGTTTTTGAGCTGATCCTTTCTCCTGTCAGGTCTTTCATAAATTTGCTTTAGCAGTGTATTGGGTTTTCATGGGAAGGTTTTTGCAGTGTGGAGTAGTGTGGGTTGGATGCTGTTAGAAGACATCAGGAGTCATCCACATGTCAGACAGAGACACTTTTATCCATTAAAAAAATGGACCCACCACCGGCCAACACTGAGCTCAGCAGCTATGCTGGTGGCATCTCTGTAAATGACATACTGAAGAAAATAAAAAATGCTCCACAACAGCAGCTGAAAGACAAGAGTGAGAAAATGTGAGAGAAACAACCCTGCAGACACCTATCAGTAGTCCTTTGCTGGACAAGCACTACACTGAAAATGAATTTCTTCTTCAGTCTTGAGGGTTATTGTTTGGTATCAACCCTGTATTCGCTAGCGTTACTCACCTTTGGTCCATGTGGTTTACTTTTTTTTTTTTTTAATGTAACATGCTTTATTTTAGGATAAGAATCATGGAATTGCAAAAGAAATAAATGAAGCTAAAGGTAGCAGCAAATTAGAAAATAATATGCCTTTTAAAATCTCAAAATCACAGTACAAGCAATAAACCTGACCATTCTACCATAACAGCTGGTACAACTTGGGCAGTAGTCGTCTTGTCATAAGGCAAATTGACACAGCAGAATTCTCTTAAATAATCTGGGAATACATGAAAATTAAGCTAAAACATGTTCAGGATCAAACGAGTCCAGACAAAGCTTGGCTAGACCTGAGACACAGTATGGTTAATTATTATTTTAAATAAAGCCTGAAGCTTGTTACTAGCACTTGGCAACTTTAAATTGCCTTGGCCACAGGATTTACTAACTTCAAATTACTCCTCCAGCTATTTCCTGTCTTAGACACCTCTTTAATATCTTGCTGTACACTTTTTCCAACAATTGGGTTTCTGAAAATTTCTATACTACCCATTGCCTTTCATTTTAGTTGATTGCAGACCATTCCATCATTATTTATACTAGTTTCACAACTTAAATCTTAAAACAGTAGGGGCTTATTGTCAGTAATTGAATCAAACACATTAACACTTCCCAGACAAAAGCAATAAGAATCTCATTTCAAGCATTGGAAGGCAAATATATTCTTCCACATAAATAAATTGTGTTAATGAAGTAAAAATTATAAAAAAAAAGAGGTATGACTTATATTAATTCTCACTTCCTTTTTTTTTTCTTTTGATACGCCTGATGGCTATAAATAGTACTCTTATGCTGATTCTGTCTTGCTTAACTGAAAGCTTGCCTGATCAGTTGGCATTTTTAATGATCTTTTTTCCTTAGATATTTTCCAGAATGGTTACAAGAGAACTGTGTTCACATGAACTAACTACAAATGACTTGTAAGACATAATGCTTATTTAATTTACATACTTTATCTTATTGATTAATCATACATGCAGCTGAATAATTCCCCAAGAGACATGTTAGTTTCTTAACTAGTGGGGAAAGAACCACTAGGATTTACTTACTTATTTCTCTTTCTGTTTTCCTTCCTCCTAGTAAATCTCCATAGAGATGCACTAGAAGTCCCTGCAAATGTTCCTTTTTATTCCACTTCTTACTGTTAATGTATTACAATGTATAATTCACTGTGAACTCCTGTCATTTAAATTGCATGTACAATAGTAATGGTATGGTTTTCCTATAGCATTTTTTATTAAGAGATTTCAAAGTGTTTTGCAAAGAAGGTCAAAAGCTTTATTAATACTAAAATAAACTACATACAAATGGTGTTTAAAACAGTAAAATGTATTAATTTGCTAAAAAAATAATCCTACAACAAGGCACTTCCAATTTAAGAAAACATGTAATGTAGTAAGAAAGTCTCTCCTCAAAGTATTTACTTATGTGCTTGGCAATTTATATATTCATTAGTTACTGAAGAGAGACACATTCAATAAATTCTTTTCCTATTAGACTTCAGATTAAGCCATGTCAATGCTTGTTCACTTTTTCCTAGGTGCTGCTGAAACAGCTAACCATGTGAGACGTAGCTCTTGAAAAAAAAATCATGCCATTCCAGAGAGGATAGGTTTCCTTCTGATGTCCTTACAAGAAGAGACCTGAGGGGCTTTTTTTGTTGTATTTTGAAGCTATTTTTTTTTCCTTCACCAGAAATATTCAGTATAATTTGTAGGTTTGTCGTTGCTTTACAACAAACCACAGAAAATTCTGTAGTTTTCTTCTTGCATTTCTAAGGATTTTACGCTTCTGCTGCGTATGAATTTTGCTGTGTCAGACTTTTTTCCTTTATAAAATTATTCATGGAGTTAAAAACTGAATTTTACTTGTAAGTGCAGCAATATCAGATAGATGTTTTGTTCAGTGACATTTTGTGTTATGTGTAAGTTTGCTCCTGCAGAGTTCATAACCATGGATGCCCTGGTTGTGTGTCTCAAAGTCAGTATAATATGCAAGATTAACCTGATGGATGCTGGGTAGGGTCCACCGCAGCCTATCACCCTGACTGAAAAGGGCATTTTACCTCTTTATTTTCCATGTGCCTTAGTGTAGCTACCAGGAGGATTTGCTCCATGATCTTGCCGGGCACAGAGGTGTGACTGACTGGCTTATAGTTCCTCAGGTCTTCCTTTTTTCTCTTTTCAAAATGAGGATTATTTTTCCCCTTTTCCAGTCAACAGGAACTTCATCAGACAGCCATGACTTCTCAAATATGATGGAGAGTGGCTTAGCAATTTCATCCTACAGCTCCCTCAGGACCCACGTATGCATCTCATCAGGTCCCATGGACTTGTGCACCTTCAGGTTCCTTAAATGGTCCTGAATTCAGTCTTCTCCCACAGTGGACTCCCAGTTCCTGCCTTTGCCTTCTGTGACTTGGGTAGTGTGGCTGGAGCACTTGCAGTGAAGACCGACAAAAAAAGTCATGAAGTACTTCAGCCTTCTACATGTCCTGGGTAACCAGGTCTCCTGTCTCTTTTTTTCTGGAGAGGGCCCATGTTTTCCCTAGCTTTCCTTTTACCATTGATGTACCTAAGGAAGCTTGATCAGCAGTAGGTATTAATTTGAATCCTCCTTAAGTAAAAATACAGGGATTTTGTTTGCATCTCACATTCTCAAGAAGCTGTTATTTTTATTGATTTTTATTTATAGATCATATTATTCAGGAAAAGGAGAATTAAAGTTGTTTATGTAAGTGTTGCACGAGACTATTCTGTGTAGTTACCTTTTAGTTCTCTTAGGTTTAAGGTGTCTTCTTCACCTAGATCTTTTTTTTCCAGTGTTGGAAAAAATATTTTTCTTTGATTTTTTAATGCATCAAAAAGAAAATTGCTTTTCACTTTCATCTTTCATACAGCTAAACTGCTTACAAATCTCAATGTGGTATGTGCTCTGTAGTTGTTATACCTATTTGAACTCCCGAGTATAAATCAAAGGTGCTAAAATTTGTTACAATATGTGAGTGTTTTCCAGAAAATATCATTATATGGTAAATTTGCTTTAGTACTTTTTCTGTGTTTCAGAATTGGGAGATAAAACTAACACCGAACAATATAGTCCTGAGAAAACTTTGCATTTCATACTGTACTTCCTTATCTCGGGCTATATATGTTTCAATATAAAGAAAGAAGTAGTGAAATCCTTTGAGATTTGGCTTGCTAGATAAAATACAGAAAATTAATATAGCAAGTGTAAATTTATTTATTCCTTTTTTTTCTTATCTTAAGTTACCTGACCTAGACAGGCTAGAGAGCTGAGCAGGGAGAAATCTTATGCAATTCAACAAGGGTAAGTTTGGAGTTTTGCACTTGGGAAAGAATAACCCCATGTGTCAGTATAGGTTGGGGACTGCCCTGTTGGAGAGCAGCGCAGGGGAAAGGGACCTGGAGGTCCTGGTGGACAGCAGGATGAGCCAGCAATGTGCCCTCGTGGCCAAAAAGGCCAGTGGCATCCTGGGGTGTATTAGAAGGGGAGTAGCTAGTAGACTTAGAGACGTCCTCCTTCCGCTCTACTCTGCCCTGGTGAGGCCACATCTGGAATCTTGTGTCCGGTTCTGGGCCCCTCAGTTCAAGAAGAACAGGGAACTGCTGGAGAGAGTCCAGCACAGAGCCACAAAGATGATGAAGGGAGTGGAACATCTCCCTTCTGAGGAAAGGCTGAGGGAGCTGGGTGTCTTTAGCCTGGAGAAGAGGAGTCTGAGGGGTGACCTCATTAATATTTATAAATATGTCAAGGGTGAGTGTCAGGAGGACGGAGCCAGGCTCTTTTCAGTGATGTCCAATAACTGAAAGGACAAGGGGCAATGGTCACAAACTGTAACATAGGAGGTTCCATAAAAATATTAGAAAAAATCTTTTCCACAGTGAGGGTGACAGAGCCCTGGAACAGGCTGCCCAGGGAGGTTGTGGAGTCTCCTTCATTTGAAACATTCAAAATCCATCTGGACGGGTTCCTGTGTGACCTACTGTAGATGATCCTGCTCTGTTAGGGGGGCTGGACTAGATGATCTTTTGAGGTCCCTTCCAATCCCTGACATTTTCTGATTCTGTGATTCTGTGACCTCCATTCTGTCCTTACAGCTGAGTACTTACTTTAGACCAGTGCTCTATTTTTTTATGTCTTTCCATTATTTCATGTTTTCTGGAATATTTAGAGAGAAGTAGGCTATTAAACTGAAGTCATAAACTCTTACTGTAGCATAAATTCCCAAGACTCATCTCTTATGTATTAGCCATCCAATTTTTTTCATATTTCAGTTCACTGGTTACTTGATTCTACGACGAACAAACTTAACAGCTTTGTAGCTGGTCTCTCTATCTTGGTCATCTGTGTAAATTAGTAGTAATATGTAACCTGATTCAACTATTAATCTCTCTAGAGCCATGGAACGTTTCCTCTGACTGAGAGTTTTAAAACCTGCTGCTAGTTGTCTGCATTTTAGCTAGCCCTGAAATAGAGCTTACCGGTGTCAAAATTCATTTAATACCTTTGCTATCTTTATTCTTTACACACTTTTTCCCACAATGTTTTCCATTTTTCATATTTGTACATCCAACACATTTCCTTTTAACTTTTACCTTTTAGTCTTACCTTTATTTACTTATTTATTGTTCTTTTGCTGGGTCCCTCTCCATCTTTTAGAGCAGGTATGACTGTTCTGATGCAATTAATTTGCACTTTGGTTAGCTCTTAATTGATGAATACACAACTGGGTAACGTAAAAATCATTTTAAGTGGCCACTAACAAATGAATTTCTTAACTAAAGACTTAAATAATAACAAAAAACTTGTTCTTTTATAATACATGCCAAAAATGTAATTTAATACTTTTTAAAAAAAATATTTACTCTGTTTGCTAAGGCTATAAAGTATAAGAAGTGTCCTATTTAGTTGCCTTCATTGTCACTAGTGGCTTCTAACAGGAGATCCCCGTATCACGGGGAGACTGTACTCTGTGGCACTAGTCCTTCCTTCGGCAAATTAAGTAGTCTTGTATAAGACATGTGGCTCTCTATCCTGACTTTTTCATTTTGTTGTATATCGTATTTATACAATGATATATGTAGTACATAATAATAGTATGCTTATAATGCATGCTTATAATGCAATAGAAAAAAAAACACAACCAACAGCTCATCCAACTGGGACGTATCTTATGACAGACACACTTACGCTCTAGGGAGAAAAACAAAAGAAAGAGAAGCATATGTGACACATTAATAACATCCGCCAGCTTTTCAGAAGGTGTTCAAACTTCTTTAGAATTAATCAGAGAACCTGGAGAGAGTAGGATGACACAGGTAACCTTTAGGGAAATTCTGAAGAAAGCTGGCTACTTAGTTTTCACTGTGACTTAATCCATGGACTCTAGACTATCCTAATCTGAAGAATGAAACATTTGAGCTATGTGTGGGATGTGTGAATGTGAAGAACAGCTGCTTATTGGTGTGATTTATTCAACTGCTGCTTATTGGTGTAGTTTATTCAACTGTGACACAGTCACCTTCTGTGAAAACTGCCAAGACTGCTTTTTTCTTCATCCCCAGTCTCTCATGCTAGGATACTTGTGTACCATGGGTTTGAGTCTGGCAAGGTTTTGGGAAACAGGAGGAGAGCTATGGGGGATGAATCTTGCAAAACGTTGAGAGCCTCTCCGACTCCCCAGGTATAAGTTGAACTTGCCTCTCACCAGGCCAGTCAGTGCCTCTGAAATTGAGGTATTTAAGAGGTGATCCATTTTTCTCTTTTGGTTTTGCCTTGTCTTGATCTGTCTTGTTTTTTATGTTGGGGAGTTTTTTTTCCTCTGAGGAAAACAGGAACGGCAGTCCTGAGACAGAAGAGCAGAAGGAAAGGTGTTGTAGCAGAAAGAGGAGAAGAAGGATGCCAGAGCAGAACCTTTCACTGGAGTTCTGTGGTGAGTGATGTGGCAGGGAGATGATTGCCTGCGAGTTGAGGGAATCGACCACAATGAGACTGTCCAGGATGAGGCAGTACGTGAAGAGCCCCATGCAAGAGAGGAGAGAGACTGAACATCAGTGGAGGACATGTCTGAAGCGAACCATGGCCTCAGTTGGAGTGGACTAAAGAGGAGGAAGAGGATTGCCTCCTGTGAGGCCAACACCACATGGCGTGAAGGAGAGACTGGGAGGAGCTCTCTTTCTGAAGAAGGAGGAACTGCTATGGGCGATGGGTAACGACCGCCAGCTGGACTGCACCCCTCACCTTCTTTTCGCCCTTGCACTAATGGGGAGGAGGAGGTAGCCAGGAAGATGGAGAGGTGGTGACGGGGTAAGTGTTTGTCGTGGGTTGACCCTGGCCAGCCGCCAGGTACCCACACAGCCGCTCTCACACTCCCCCCTTCACTGCTGAACAGGGGGAGAAAATATTTCCAAGGGTTCCGGGTTTTGAGATAAGGACAGGGAGATCACCCTCATTTACCGTCCCGGGCAAAACAGACTCAATTTTAGGGAAATTAGATACATTTATTAAAAGAACTAAACAGAGAGGAGTAGTGAGAAGTGAGAAAGAGCAAACAAATCTTAAACAGAACACCTTCCCCCCATCCCTCCCTTCTTCCCGGGCTTAACATCAATCCTGGTTTCTCCACCTCCTCCCCCCGAGCGGCGCAGGGGGACAGGGAATGGGGACTGCGGTCAGTTCATCCGACGTTGGTTCCACCGCTTCTTCACTCCAGGGGAGGACTCTTCACTCTTCCCCAAGGCCATTGTGGGGTCCCTCTCACGGGAGACAAGCTTCACGCTCTCTTCTCCGCGTGAGTCGTCCCACGAAGGGCAATTCATTACAAACTGCCCAATGCGAGACACCTCACGAGGGGCAGCCCACCCCTCGTGATTCTGAGGTGCAGTCCTTCAGGGGAAACTGCTCCAGCGTGAGCCACCCGCAGTGTCCCAAAAGTCCCACTGGCCAACCTGCTCCAGCGTGGGCATTCCCTCTTCCACGGGCTACAGGTTCCGGCAGCGACTTGCTCTGATGTGGGCTTCCTACAGGCTACAGTCCCCTTTCAGGCATCCACCCACACGGCGTGGAGTCCTAGGTGGACATCTACACGGTGATCCTCACGGTGGACTTCTGCACCTCGCCCATGGGCTGCAGGGGGACAACCTGCTTCACCATGGTCTTCACCACGGACCCGGGGGACTCCTTCTGCTCCGGCGCCTGGAGCTCATCCTCCCCCCCCTCCTTCTTCACTGACCTTGGTGTCTGCACAGATTCTCACTCCTCCATCTCTGTTCCAGCTGTAATGGCGCAGTTCTTTTTCCCGTTCTTAAATATGTTTTTCACAGAGGCGTTCCTCTGCTATCACCTTACTGACAGGCTCAGCCTTTGCCAGCGGCAGGTCACTCTTTGGAGCCGGCTGGCATTGGCTCTATCAAACTTGGGGAGCTTCTAGCAGCTTCTTACAGAAGCCACCCTGCAGCTCCCCCCCCCCGCCGCCGAAATGCGGCCAGGCCAAACCAAAACAGTGTTGTATTTATTGATGTTATCATGTTGTATTTATTGACGTATTCCTCTCATTATCCTACTTCTTAAATGGTGGTGGTGAATTAAACAGGTTTTCTCCCCACGTCTACTCTGTTTTTTTACCCATCATTTTAAGTGGTAGATTATTACCCTCTCAGTCATTAATCTCAATCCTTGAGCCTTTTTGGTTGACTTTTTCTCCCTCCACATTCCTTTGGAGATGGGGATGGAGGGAGGAGTGAGAGGGAGAACATGTGTTTTTTGTTGGCAACCTGGGCAATTGGCTTGAACCACGATATTTGTGTGAACAGTTCACACTACCATGTTTTTTAATATTTGAAACATTTATAATTCTAACAAAGCTGATAGTCTCATATCACACTTCCAGATGTAATCAGTGTTTTAAGCTAAATCCAGAACAGAATAAATCATTATGGGCACTTCATAGAATCACAGAATGAATCATAGAATGGTCTAGGCTGGAAGAGACCTTAGGAATCATTTAATCCAACCTCCCTGTCATGGACAGGGATGCCTCTCAACTATATCAGGCTACTCAAGGCTCTGTCCAACTTGACCTTGAACACCTTCAGGGAGGGGGCAGCCACAACTTCTCTGGCCAATTTATTCCAAAGTCTTGCCACCCTTCAGACTGAAGAATTTCTTCCTAAGATCTAATCTAGATCTATTCTCCTTCAACTTAAACCCATTTCCCCTTGTCCTATCAGTGGATGCTGTTGTAAAAAGTCCCTCTCCAGCCTTCCTGTAGGATCCCTTCAGCTATTAGAAGACAGACATTAGGTCCCCCCGAAGTCTTCTCTTTTCAAGACTGAACAATCCCAGCTCCTGCAGCCTGTCCTCGTAGCCGAGGTGCTCCAGCCCCTGGATCATCTTTGTGGCCCTCCTCTGAACACGTTCCAACAGTTCTATGTCCTTCTTATGGTGGGGACACCAGAATTGGAAACAGTATTCGAGGTGGGGTGTCACAAGAGCAGAGTAAATGGGGAGAATCACCTCTCTTGACCTGCTAACTATGCTTCTCTTGACACATTCCAGGATGGGGTTGGCCTTCTGGGCTGCATGAGCACACTACCGGCTCATGTTGAGCTTCTCATCTATCAACAATACCCCCAAATCCTTCTCTTCGGGGCTTCACTTTGTTGCATGATAGTATATTCTCCTATTTGTAGGCAGTGTATGACTCGTAAAGGTAATTATTTTTCTGCTAAATTTGAATATATAAATTGAAATTACATTAAAAAATGCTCTGTCAAGATGAATACCTTCTAAAGTTTGGATTTGTCTTCTGGAAGGGAAGTTCAAGATGGGTGATCTCATTATGAAATTAAATTCCTTAGATAGTTAAATTTTGCAGTTTACATTTGCCTTTATTTCTGAGTTCTTGCATATGTTGAAAGACTGATACATTCGGTTTTGCTCTTCTTAATGCTTTCAAGCAGAAGTCTCTAACTATTACTATCTAATGTATCCTAGGCTGTTGATCGTTGACTTCTTATCCACATTTCCATTTTGTAAGGATTTTTTCTTGACTTAAAACCCAAGAGCATATCCTAGCATACTTTTATTTACCTGGTCATCTTAGATGACTGGATTTCTAGGAAGTGTATTGCTCCAAAGCTGTGATACAGTCACACTGATGCTAAATCGACTCCACTAAAATGATTATACCTGCAAGGTCTTACTTTTAGGTAAATTTCCAGTACCTGAAGGGATCCTACAGGAAGGCTGGAGAGGGACTTTTTACAACAGCATCCACTGATAGGACAAGGGGAAATGGGTTTAAATTGATTAGATTCGATCTTAGGAAGAAATTCTTCAGTACGAGGGTGGCAAGACTTCGGAATAAATTGCCCAGAGATGTTGTGGCTGCCCCCTCCCTGAAGGTGTTCAAGGCCAGGTTGGACAGAGCCTTGAGTAGCCTGATCTAGTTGAGAGGCCTCCCTGCCCATGGCAGGGAGGTTGGGTTAAATGATCTTTAAGGTCCCTTCCAGCCTAGGCCATTCTATGATTCTATGAAATTTTCTACTATATGTTTTAAAAGAACTTTTTTTAAATGGAAATTTTCCCCCTCTCCAGGAAACACTCTTTTTTATTTTTATTTTTTCCCAAAGTTTCTTCTATAAAATGTCCTTTAACTACTTCAGTTAAAAACTGAATGACCATATAATATTGTTTCTTAGTAATTTTAAGAAGTGAAAAATCTATTTTTTCATTCATTGTTAATTTGATTCACCAGTACCTGTTTGTAACATTATTAAATGTTCTCTAGCCTGTCTCACTGTTTATCTATAGGTTTATCTACAGGTTACAACTCTCCTGATTTGCTCAACTGGTCAGTTTGCATTTATATTTTAAGTAATTCACATTTAAGGTCAGGCTGGGTGGGACTCTGAACAACTTGGTCTAGTGGGAGATGTCCCTACCCATGGCAGGAAGTTTGGAACTACATGATCTTTAAGGTCCCTTCCAACCCTGACAATTCTATGATTCTATAATTCTATGATTACTCATGCTGCTAAAAGTGGCAAGTGTCATGATCTCCAATATTCTAGGGAATACTTCCAATCAAAGAAGTGTGAAGCGACTAAAGCTCTCGTCTCAATGAGAGCAATTTTGCAATGGTGATTAGTTTTTAATATCAAGTTAATTTAAACTTTCCTGAAATTCAGAACAAAGAACTGTTCTTAAAATATCCCATCCTTGACATAAAGATTACTTTTGTTAAAAATTCTAGTAGGATTTTTTTTTTTACAAAGATATATAATACTCCTGCCTCCTCCCTCCTCAAGTCAAGTAAATTCATATATTCACAGAAAGAAAAGAAACTACAAAAAATTTTGTCTGGTTGTCCCTGTCAGGGTTAATCACATGGAAAATGAAAGCCATCTTATGCACCTTTATAACTATGGTTTCCTACAGGCACAATAGGACATAAAAAATGAACACAGCATATGTTCATGTATGCTTAGGTTAAAAGTTTTTAAATGCTAATACATTAGTTTAAGTTTCTGCATTCTCTGGAAGCGACACCATTTAGAATTCTGTTCAGGGTTATAGAAAACTTTGCAGCTAACCTGTAAATTGAGGTTCAAAGATTCAAAAAGTATACTGAATTGTTTGTAACACTGCAGTGATCTTTAAAATTCAGCCATGATGTCAGTTCAAGCACATCTTTAATCATTTCTGTTTCTATGCATAGACATGCTTTTGGAATCATTATGAAAAATCTTAAGTTTGATGTAATTTAAGTAGAAACTATCAGCAAGTTTTTAATGGAGAAATTGGCAAACACATTCTGTTTTATTGGCTATACTGAGCAAAAGTCTTCCATTTGAAGAGATGTGTTACATCAGTCACAGGTTCTATAATATATAATGTAGTTACAGGTAAGTTCAAGGTAGTAAAATAACATATTCAGGAGTTCAGTTCTTAAAGATGTTAATGACTTCAGGTTTCTGTCCAGTTAAAAAAGATGTTGCTGGAAAATTTCATTACATTTAAGTACATATATATATGTTAAGACAGAAGAACTCTTCCCATTTCATTAACATAGACATTCTATTATAGGATAGTCATAAATATTTACACTTGCTTTGAATACTCAGAAAAAAAAGGGAAATCTTTAAGAGACTATGCAGTTTAAACATATTGCAACATAACTTTCTTTCAAAATGTCAGACAATTTCTTTTGTTTTCCCCCATTAGCTTTTTAGGAGACGAAGGAAATAAAAAAAATCTTCTTATTTTACTGAAATATAACGATCAGTACTTTAGAAGCTCAAATGTAATTTCATAAGAAAGTTCTCATTGATTCATAGTGAGGTGCATACAAAGACAAGAGATGGAAACACATATTTCTATTTAATTATTGTGTCTTTTTCTTGTTATTATACCAGTAGTTGTGTGGTTTTGGTTTTTTGGTGTGGTTTGTTTGGTTTTTTAATTAAATTACTTATTTAAAAATACTGTCAGTGAGCTGCTGATGGCAAAAAAATATGACTTAATAAGCAAACAAAACAATAGTGGAAGAACTCTTAAAATAAGATGAATATTAAACTTATGTGAGTTTCAGAAAAAAAGCTGCCTTGGACCCTCACTTGAAGGACTTCTTAGGGAAACCATTTATTTCCTGTGGTTTCACAAAATCAGAATAATATAACCATTAAATATTTATGCTATTTTTAGCCCAGGTTTTATTTCTACAGTTTTGGAAGAGCAGGATATTTTAAAGAAGTATTTTTTCCACCTGGCCCCTTTCTTATATTCATTGTGAACATAAATATATCATTCATGCTTCACCGCTGAAGTAAAATCTTTCACACTTAGTGAAAGTATGTATAAGCCTTGTGCCTCTGCTAGAGATAAATAAACTTCAAAACTCAAAGCACTCAGAAGTTTAAATACAAATACAAATATCCTAAAAGACTCTGAGTTTGTAATACTGGATCTGGATTTTTTCCTAAGTAAGCTTATTCTTCTGCTATAATAACAATAGGTCATTTCTCTACTGTCAAGGGTAAAAAATCATATCATGAATACAGTAAATTAATCATATTTAAGACAATGAACATTTCTATCCTTACTGACAGCATACCATCTAGCTTTTTCATCCCACACAGAAATATTGTGAGGCATAAGTTATTATTATTTGTAGATATTTGAGACCCTTTGATTAAACCAAAGATTTATTCCACATTTTTTATTGTTTGTTATTTTATTATGTTGCACTGCTGTTCTTCATAGAGTTCACATTCTTACTACCGATCTCTCCAGTACAGAACTCTGCAAAGGAAAAATTCTTAGCAGTTTTATATAGAGATGATGAGACACATGAAACATTCTCATTTCTTCTTGTGTTTGTGTTTATAATCGGTGAATACCACGAGCACAGACACTAGTATACTGGACAAGAAAATTACCATTTTTTCATTGCCTAGAACACTTTTTGTAATAAGCACCTTTTTTTTTTTTCTTTCTGTTACAAATTATGTTTATTAAATAACTCTTTTGTTATCTCTGTGTGTGAAAAGAAGACTGAAATGGTGAGTGTGAACGATGGCTATTAGGGTTTTTTTGGAGTATATGTGCATAATCTGCTGGATAACCTACTGCTTTTCAAATGTTGAAAACATTATTTAGATGCGTTCCTAAGAAATACTAAGATACTTACCTTTCTGTGTATTTCAGTTTAAAGAGTTAAAATCACCTTCGTACATATGTAATATTGATTAGCCAAGTGACAATGGTGAGTCAGTCAGAAGATGAATTCTCATCTGTCACTTTGGACTGGAACAAAAATAACTTATGATTTATCTCTTGCACATTAGAGTTTTTAAATTCATGATCTTGTTGCGTAAGTTTTTACATTTGTTGGGTTTTATTTTCAAAAGGAACCTAATCTAACGCTCTACTTTTTCTAAATCAGTAGCTAAAACCACATCAGATTTCAAGTGTTTTGTCCATGTATTGACTCTCAAGGAGCAGAGAGAACAAGTGTCACTTCTCCAGCTTTCAGGATGATGACTCAGGTTCACTGATTCCCAGGCCAGAATTAAGGTGAATCACACCAAAGATCCTAACATCAGTTTTATTTATCAATCAACAAAGAACTCACAACAATGTGTTTCAATCGTCCACTTAACGCAATCAAAACGCATCACAATAAAGATCCAACAGCGAGCAAGAGAACCGGCCTTGTCACAGATAGCCTTTAGTTAAGATTAGAAAGAGAGTGAAAGAAAGTGATCGAAAAAGGAAAAATCACCACCCTTGGATCCAGTGACAACCAGGGCACACGCAGTCATCTTCTTGTGGTGGGCAAAAAGCGCTCAGCCGCCTGGGGTTCTTGCCTTTTATACAGTCAAGTTCCTGTCACATACATGGAACAGGGCTGGGGGATGGTGGGGTCTTCTGAGGGGGGGGTCACCCCTCCCTATCCCGGCTTCTTGCAGTCACAGCTCCAAGTCCTGGTAGGCCCCACACCTTGGGCAGTGGGCTGAGTCACCTGCCCACCAACACGACAGACCCCAGACAGGCGACTGCAACCTGTTTAGGCTACAGGTTGAGACATTCTTTTAGCAGTACCTCACAGCAAGAAAAGGAAGGAGAATCAAGAGCAGAGCTAGCAGGGCAAGGAAAGGTTGCCATTTCATAGCACAAAAATAACAGAAGAAGAGCAGGTCCAGTGATGGTAACCAGTGTCGATCACAGTCCAGAAATGCCTAGAAAAGTCTGCAGGGATAAGGCAGATCTGCGTTCAAGAGAGGAAATCAAATCAGCAGGTAAGAATCATTAGTATACCTGGTTATGCACTCATGTATGTTTTGGAACAGGCAGATGTAGCCAGAGCTTCAATGTAGTGAAGTTCACAGAAGTGTCAGCCAAGCATTATATGAAGCTTGAATTTTGACACATCTGAGAGCTAGCTAAACACTTAGAATGCAGAGTGGCGGCCGTGGGAGGGGTTGCAGGGCCTTTTATTGCACTCAGGGTCCTGACAACTGCTTCAAAAAATCAGGTTTGTTTGATTTTAAGCTGTTGACATGGAGACCTAAAAACCATATAGGATTTGTTTTAAAAATCTAGGTCCACCCACACAGCCTGTGGAACCAGAAAAGTTTAAGCTAAAGAATAAGTAAGTGAACAGAAATAAAACTCTTCAAAAATTGCTGTAAAATTTTATTTTCGGTTTCTTTTATCTATTTCTGCTTTATCATTTTGACTTTGATATTTTCTCTGGGCAGCAAGTTTGAATGGGTAAGGCTGTTAGGGAAGGAGCTACAGGGAAGTGATTTAAAACAAGAAGTAATACTGCTGAAGATGGTTCTTGTAACAACAAGAGGCTGAGGACATTGAACACAAATACATCTTTAGGTTTGTTGTATTCTCTGATCTTGTCCTCAATGCTTATATGCCACTCTTAATTTCACACCTGTGAGTAGACTATTTCCCTGACAGGAATAGCTAGAATCACAGATTGTTCTGAAGGACAGCTGCAAAGTGATTCTGCATCAACCTACTATAATCTGTGTGGAGAGAAGAACCACCATGGACAGTAGGACTTTGTCAACCAAACCTGTTCTTGCGTTTGCAAGGAAACTATTAAGAGGAGTTTAATTTATTCTGTTACACAATTGATTTTGACATTTTTGCTATGCGTTCCCCCCCAAAAATGAAAAAAAAGTATCATCCTGAGTTTTATTAGCTAGGGTCTGTTGCAGCTCAAGTAGGGATATGTATGCACAAAAGTTGCTAGTGGCATTAGATTGCAGAAGTAAGACTTTACTCCCTAGAAGTGTGTAATACCAGTTAGCATCACATCACTTAATAACTAACTTGGAGACAATAGGTTTTAATATGTTTAAATAAGATTTGATTGTTTATCTTAATTTCTGATAACATATGAATCCTAAGGAAAGAAGCCTAAAGAGTAAGGTACATTTGTCCATAGAAATAACAGATAAGTGACATAATCAGCAGCTGTGCATTTCCGATCTAAACCATATTATTTATACAGAGGGAGATGCTTCTTGGAGTGTTAAACTAATGCAGAAACATCACGACTGGGTTATGTGGAACTCCAGCACGGATAGAATGCTCACTGAAAAACGTTATGGACAGACATAGAAAGCAGCATACTTGCCTTATATCAGTACTGATTATAAAATGAAAATAAACTATCTCCTTTCTGACATGTATTCAGGAACATTATTGTGCAGCTGGGGTGTACTAGTAAGCCTCAGGTGCCAGTTCCAGCTATGGACAGAGACGACATGACTTCCTGCACTTGACATAGGTAGATATGCACAAATTTCCCTTAGTGTGTTAAGTCCCACTCTAGTGGCTCATTGCAGTAAATGGAAAGAAAACCACTGCAAAGCATACTAATGGCTTTTGAATGGGGTCCTTTCATATCAGTTTTTGCAGCATTTTAATTATATATCTTATAACGATATTGATTTTTTTTAACAAAAAGAGTGCTGCATGCATTTTATTGTGAGCTAGCAAATATTGTTCTTTCAGAAGACTACTTTGCATAAAAAAATCCAAGCACAATGAAGCAGAAACTCAGAAAATGCAGGTTTACATGAAAATAATTTTATTTAGGATTACCTTACTTGCCGTGGTTTGAGCTGTAGCAGCCAACGAGGCCCAAAGCAAGATTCAGACCCTGGTGTAGTTATATGCTTAGATAATTTTTCCACTATATGACTTGGAATGAAAGAAGAAGGCAAACCTCAGGAAGGACTGTAATGAGATGGAGTTCTCAATATGATGTTAGGTGTTTCCAACAGATGTGTAGACCCTCTATGCTTACTGGGGTTTCTGGAGAGACACGTGATCTGCACGATCAGAATGAATATGTATTCTGCTTGCCTTCTCATTCCTTACACCTCTCTTTCTCTCATTTGTTTCATAGTTTACCCTATAGATCTTTCATTACTGAGCTCTCTGAATATCAAGTAATGGCTAAATATTCAGCTAATATAAATTGGTTCCTTTGTCTCCAGTGGAACTATGCTGATTTCTACCAGCTGACAATGTGGTTCTCCTTTTTGTCACCTGATTTATTTTATAATTCTATTTCATATTTGCAAAGATTTCCTGAACTAATTTTTTTTTTTTTTTACAGAGGAAACCGATTGTTCACTAGGGGCATCATTTACCTATTGTTCTTTTACAGTCATTAAAAAGTAATAATATGAACCATGATTATGTCATGATGGAACACGTTTCACTGAGCATAGATCTGTTGACACATTTTGTAGGAGGGGAGAGAGTGTTTTTGTGTTTGCTTTTTGTTTTCTGGAGTTCTCTTTCTCTTTGGTAAAACAAAGTGAGAAGAAAGGAGAATTTCAGAACATCCACCTTTTTTAAACAAAAATCTAGCTAATACGGTCTTATCAAATACATGATGGGAGAACCAATGTTTTTGTTTGAATACATTTCTTAATTTTAAGAACATGGTTTGCAATATGGTTTTGGAAGGAAGACGGATACTTTTTTTTCTCATCAAAAGTTGTGTAGTTATGGGGTACATCCACTTTATCTGAATGTTTGCTAATATATCAACCTTTTAATGAGATGGGTGGTGAAAAAATAAGGAGAAAAGTAATATTATATTTTAAAGACTTCATAGTCTTTGTTTTTAACTACACGTATAATAATACACTATATATATATAGTGTATTCATATACATATATCACTCATTCAAATCATAGTATCCAGGGAGTTCAGATTAATTTTTCCTCCTAGTTTCTTCCAAGCCCTGATGCTCTGTGTTTTTGAAAGAATCATATTCCCATTTTTATACAGCAGCATACTGGTTGTAGACTTCACTTAGAAGTGGAAGATCAAAGGCCCATTCACTCTTCTCCAAAAATGTTCAAATCTCACTTCTTGCATGTTCCAAAGGAAGGAAAATCCCTATCATTGTCTTGAATCCATTCTACAGTTAATGAGGCCAAAAGAAGAAAGGAGTATACTTTCTGTAGTACAGTTTCTGACGGACTCCTGGCTTTCAGACATTACTGTGGGACAGCAGATGTTTTATCTGTCGTGGGACTACTATTTATATTAGAAAAGATTGTTTGAAAATAATTACTTCATAGGAAGGATTAAAAAAAGGACATAGGCACATTCAGGTACCGTTCTGGACTCTGGACTGGCAAATGAAGCTACAGTATATAAAGATTTTGGGTCTACGACCATTTTAGAGATCTAAGCATAAGCCATCAGATTGAATTTTCTACTGTTGCTGAGAGGGTGGAAGTTGATCACTTATTTTCTTCTCCAAAGCAAAACCAGTTTTCTACCTTGTCTGAACTGCTAATGAAGATATAAGGCCATTTGTAGAGGTCAGCATAATGAAATGACTTGTGTTAAAAACCTTGTTCCATTTCATGGCAGACTTCCAGAGTGGTCAGCGATCCCTGGCATTTGGCAGGTTAGGAAATGTTAAGGACAGACAGGAGTTATTTATGTATTACCTGGTACATCTAAGGTAGAGGTCTGATGCTTTGTAGGCTAGAGAGATTGAAAGAATCACTAATCAACCTTACTGAGGATAAGTAAGAGAAAAATATGTGTCACACCAAGCTGTCACAAATCCATGCAGTCTCACTGACTGCCTCCAAATAATAATTTACTTCATATTCTGTTCACGTTTCTTCAATATATCCAGACTGATCAGTTTCCAAACCTAATGCAATCTGAAGAGAGGAAAAATAGTCTCTTCCCGTGATAATGAGCAATCATTCCCCTCTAAAGTTAAGTTTTCAGAAAGTTCTTTTTGGTTGATTAGCAAGCTCAGACACAATGGAGAATTGTTTGATCATCAATGTTCCCTTGGTTGAGTGTGAGCGGTCCTCTTATTTTCTAGTTCACTGAGACCTAAATCACCTGAAAGAAGTTAAAGGTTCCAGGTATGAAAATACTTAATACATTTCAACAGTTGTTTGTGTTTTCTTTCTAAAGTTTTATAGTAAGACAGGATACCTCTTCCTTCTCTTTAGCCAGCTGCTGATATAATGAAGTAAATAATGTGAACATCAATTGTTTTCTGTGAACCAGCTATGTTTTCAGGGTAGAATTGAATTTATACATTTTTCTATTCTGTGAAAATTTAATTCCTGTGTTTGGACTTAAGTCTTTTTTTAATCTATTTTTCTTCTTTCCTTTTTTTTTTTTTCTTCCCATCTCTAAATTAAATAACTTATAAAATCCAGATATCACTTGATGGTTTTCTTTATAACCTATCAAACCTGCTGTGTGATCTACTGTAACTAGTTTCTTTTGTGTAGTGTGGGACAGAGATTAATTATTAAGTGATAATATCAAGAGCGTTATTCTGCTTCCAGCCATAGTTGCAACCAGTAAAATCTACTACTTGAATAATGTCCATTTCAAAGACAGTGAATTTACTGTAAGAATAAAAGTGTTTTTAATGGAATGTGAGACCAAAAACGTTATTTTTTTACAATGAGCAGCATTTAAAAGTACCTTTCAAAGAAAAAACTATTTTTTGTTTCTTTCTTCCTATTTAAAATTTTCTTTTCCCTACTGTCTTTAAGCACAAGAAATTAATTTCCTTAAAAGCTCTTGCACTGGTTAAACCTGAAGAAAAAACTTCACATTCGTCAGCTACGTTAGAGCTTCTCTTAGATGATGGCTAAAGGTAAGTGGGAGAAAACCAGAAGGTCCCTGACTGCGATTATCCTGATGGGGCTATGGGCTGTGACTCTGTTCGTGATACATTGGGTACAGCAATTTTTATTGCCTAACAGACAATGCACTACTAGTATTTGGAGGATTTATATCTATATCCCAAAGCCTTCAGCTGAAATGCAAGAGACCTTTTGACTCTTGTTGTTGCCTATTCATCCTGGCAGCATATAAAATGAAACATAATCATGCAGAATCTAGTATTTCTAGTTATTACCTTTCAGGGTACTGTAAAAATGATGAAGAAAGTTTAGAACCGCAATACTTCATTACTTAAAACAGAGTACAAAATTACCTGGTAGGGAGCTAGTCCTCTTCCTTTGTCTTCGTCTCTGAACATAGATCAGATTTCACTAGTGCTTTCAACAGATACCATAAATTTAAAGACACAAAATATATTTGCCATTTGTGTGGTTCTATTCTTTATGTATTCAGGTTGGAAAGAATAAAACCTGCCTTTTGTTGTTGTATTAATATTAGGCATATTAATAAGATTTAATCACCCATAAAAACTTTAATTTTTATTGTTATATTGACTGTGTGCACATAAATGATCAGAATTATTGTTTTTCCAGAAGTTTTTTTGCAAGAATAAGTCAGTAAAGTAAGAGCTAGTAATCTTTTGAACCTTTTAATACAGTATATGCTGAGTTTGCTAGGAAAAGAAGAATGCTATATCCCTTTAAAAAGTTCCAGTAACCTTGAATATTTAACGTTTTTTTTAGGCCTGAGAACAAATGGTTACCCTAAACTTCTAACCTTCTCTATAAAAATGAAATAAACCACAAAGTGTTTGGAGTGTTGCTCTTTATTAGTTCTAATTAGTTCTAAGCTAATTAGCAGGCTTGTTGAAAATATGGCCTAGAGCTGTGAAATTTCAACATTGCATCCACTTGTTTATTCAGCATCCTCAACATTGGTAAATATATAAGGGCAAAATTTGCTAAACTAAGCTGTTCTTTAACAATATTTGTCTTTGACTATATAATACTCCTTCAAAGACAATTTTCTAAGTCTTTCTTTCATTCAAAAGGCTCTTACAGGCCAGTTTTAAACTAAAAAGTGTAGCTTGAAAAACAATGGAATATAGTAATTAGCACATATATTCACCTGTCAAAGAAATAATAAACCTTTCTTATTTTTCTATTTAGAATTAAGAACTGCTGTACCAAATTATACCAATGGTCTATCTACTGTAGAGTAAGGAGCCATGTACTGAAAAATTTTCAGATAAACTTTTGATAGATAAAATGCCTTACAAATCTTCAGGGGTTAGAGACTGTCTAATGACATGTTTTACCTTTCAAAATTATTTTTCTTTGTTGTTGTAATTCTGCATGTTTGTGTTGTTCTTTTTCATTGATCAGTCTCTGGGTGTTTTGTTTATTTGTTTTTCTTTTTTTTTATTATTTTCCTATGAGGTAATTTTTGACATCATGTTGAATTTGATTGAGTTACAGATTATGCCTCTGATCTTCATTTGTGAGTCAAGCAATACAGTCTTTCATGTTTAGGTTAATAAATATGTTAATAGTTTCTTGTATGAGTAAGAAAGATTGTTTTTAGGTAATATGAAGAAAAAATCATAATTATATAAAATAGACAAATGACTTAATCACAGTTGATAAAGAGACTGAGACCTTTACTATCATTGCATTAATGATGTTTAGATGTTTATGGTACATTATCAACACTTGTTATCATACAAATTTACTATAAATTCTAATGCATATGTACAGTTTGAAGTTTATTAATCACATAATAAGAATATTTCTTAATAATGCTTGATAGAACTATATTAGAAATGTCTGTTTGTATTAGCTACACCAAAACAATGAAAGGCAGGTGCGAAATCTCTATACAACACAACAAATGTGTAGGCAGATAACATAGCATTGATGCAACATTTCCGTTTAAGTGAAACAAGTACTGCTTTTGATAAAAATATATAGAGCCTTTAAATCATTGATCCAAAATATTTTTAGTGATTCTATTTCTGTCTCAGAGACATTAAGAAATTTTTACTGACAGGACAACTGTGTCTCAGTGAGACTGAAATGTAGTTCTAAATCACAAAGGACATTTGTGGCAGAGCTGGAAATAGAATTTAGATTCCTTAGGTAAGAGGAATCTTTTTCCTTAGGTACAACCCAATTTTTATTCAATGGTATAGATATATTTTCCTGTATCAATATAAGCAACATATAAAAGAGCAAAGAAGTCATCAGCCATGAATACAGAAGTGTATATTTGTTTAGCTTTAAGGTTTGGGTCAGTGTCGCTTCTTCCTTTGGAACAGAGTCATTATATTCAATTATCAGCTTCACGTCTAATTAGTCAAGTGATAAGTGACTTTTATTTTCAAATGTAAACATCTGAAAATAATACAACTCTAAAATAAAATGGTATAGTGTGCCCTAGGAGGGAACCTGAACCAGTATTTCGTGCTTAATTGAGGCTTAGTGTATGCGGGTTTTACCTACAGCTCTACTGCTGATTCCGACTTTCAGCGTGTGACTTCAACATTTTATGATGTATTTAACCCACATTTAAAACAATGCTAGTGATGATTACACTCTTAACTAAGTATTTTGATCTCTTGGGAAGGAAAACCGCTAAATATTATTATTGGCATGCTAATGAACTTATGATAGGGCTACCACAAATACAGATAATTAAAAATATGATTCTTTAAGGATCCAAAATGTAGTCTAAGATCCCGAGAACACATCACTGAAGACATTCAATCACCTCACACAAAAGGGGAAATATGAAAGTATTATGATATCCAAGAAAGAGTTTAATCTGGTAAACTCCAGCTCCCAGGTGATTATTCCTTTGAGACAGTATTTCAGTATCACATTTTTTTATCCTGCATCTTCCATTTTCACTAAAAATGCCACAAGATCACACAAAATGTTAGTCTGGCTGAAAAAAAAAACAAACAAAAACCAGGAGAAATGAAGAGTAAGTAATATGAAAGTAGTATTCCTATGTCTTGAAGCAGAAGAGGGAATTCATAATTAGTCCATGTATTAGAAAGTGACAAGAGTACCATTTGATAGAATTCTGTCATTAGACTGGCTTAATAAAATGCTTTTAATTATATTTATTGTTACTGCATCTTTCATATTATGTATCAGAATCTGATTTATATCTACTTCTTTTTAAAAATAGTTTTTAATTCCTATATTTTATTTGCATTAGTGAAATTTTTTACTTCTTTTTTTTTCCTGGTCACATCTCTTTGTAATGACCACAACATTTTCCTGAGATATCAAAGATATAACCAAAATTCAGTCACATCTCAAATAGAGTCGATGAATTCTTCTTAAAAATACTATTACTTAACATTCATAACTAATATAACATTTATTTATTCTCTGTTTCTTATCTTGAATTACATAGGTTTTTGCTATATTCGTCTTTCCAAAGATTTGTCATTATTTGGCTGCACGGACTAAACTATAGTACCATTGTCATTTAGCCTTTGAAAGAGCAAAGCTTGCTCTTTCTATATCTATAACCTAATTACACTTTCTTCAGATGATTTAGAGTTCTCTCTCTCATCCATGTCTGACAAGCTCTGTTCTGCCCTTTGTTTCTTCCTTATTTTCTTTCATTTTATAGCCCAAGAATCCACATGTTCTTTTTGCTGTCAGTCCTCTAGAATGTGCACATATTCATATCATTTTGTAATTATTGAGTCAAAAAAGGACTCAGTAATAAAATGCTGATCAGTACAGTTCAGCTAGAAAGAACATATTGTATCACATGTAAGATGTAACCTAATCAGTCCCCGTCTGTCTCTCATCAATTAAATAGTACATACACTGAGACATACAATATTAAAAACACTGTCGTATTTAGAGGTTTAGATTTACTTTCAAAGTGTGTAACACATACATATTTAAAATACGTACCATATAATATGGATCTTTTCAATTTACAAAGAAAAGAATATTTAATTTTCCCTCTAACAACACTAGGACTGTAGTCAGTGCTCTCATGGCATAACCATCTTCACTTTTTCACTACTAAGGAAGATTCCAAAATTCTACCCTTTTATTGTCACTATTCTCCACTGTCTTCAAAACTTGACCTCCAGGAGAAGTTTTGGCCCACTGCCAGAAAAATATTCTTTTTCTATTATGGACAGTGACATTTCACTTTGTGTAAGAACAAGAGTAAACTGTTACCATGAATTTGGGAAGCATAGCCACATAACATAAGACCATCTCATTTGGCTTGTACTGCACTGATTTTGATCCAGTGAGGCCTATGAAAAACAACACAGATATTTTTAACTCCTCCTTTACCTTTAATTTCCCCTCAGTTTCTCAGCCCAAATCATTGAGCATACCCAGGGGGCAGGGACGACAGCTCAGCAGGCTGTCCCTAGCACCTGGACTACTCTCTTGCTGTCCCAGCTTTCCTCAGTGCTGGCATGGCTAACTGGAAGCAAACATGATACTCTTGATCTGTGATCTGGAGTTCCCAACGTTAAAAATAAACTATATAATTATCCTAGGTTTCAGAACTTAAGAGCTGATTCTTAATCAAAGCTCCTGATTGCTTTCCTAAATATAGCCATATAGACATACCCTTTCTAGTTTTGCTTTGCAAGGCTAATAGAAAAGGAACTGCTTCAGAAGGTGCATAAAACAGGAACAGGATAACTCTTGTTTAGCAGTCAGAGTTTGTCTAGAGAGACAAGTATCGTATTTCAGTCCTTTCACTATCAGTGTTTATATATCTGTAATCTAAATAATTCAATTAAAACACTCCATCATGAATGCAGAGAGGGGAATACAACTGCCCTAACTGCTCAGCTACCAGATCTTTTTTTCTCTTTTCCTCCTCCTCAGACCACTCCATCTAGTGTATATGTTGGAACAGGAAGAGTGTAAGAGTGTGTTTCAGCCTTTTCTCAACCTACATACTCTCCTGGGATGTGTGAGATATGGCTTTATAGCCTGGGCATAGCACAGGTCTTATGAATTCCAGGTTCTGAATGACTGTGGTGTGTGAAAACATCATCACCTTTGACTGATGAGATAGAGAAAAGAAAGTACCCACTGAAAAAAAAAGTGCAGTATTACAGAGAGCAATCCCACTATCTTGGACTGAACCTTTCTAAACTCTTGTGGATATCAATGGACCATAGGCAGCAGGTAGGCCTTCAGGTAGTTAATCTGCATTGGGTTTGCATTAATACGTTATTGCGGACATCAGGCTCATCTTTGTTTCAATCTTAAGCAATAGCTCAATAGTGTTGGTTTTTGGTTTTTTTTTGACTACACTTTAGGACAAAGCATTTTCATTCTACCCATATTCTTCTGGATGCCAAAAATAAGGAGCAGAAGAATACATCTAACCGATCATTGATCCACATGTTTAATCTCAGTGTAAGGCAATGTTATCACTAAGATCTGAGTATTCAGCACCTCCTGTAGCTAAATGATACTTCTTGTAGTATATCACCATCCTTTTTAGAGTATCATTTAGAGTTGTTTAATTTTTCTGTCACACTTTATAGAGAACATGAACACCTAGTTCTATGGCTAATATTCTTCTACTGGGCACAATTAGCTGATATTATACCTTCTACAAGAATATATCTTAGGTTTACTTTTTTTTTTCGTGGGCATGATGCTCCATTATTGGGTCTACTCTGAAGTTCAAAAATTTTTTTGAAACTAAGCTCTAGAAACATGATTCCTAGGTGCAAATGAAGAATTTGGTTTATGAGATCAGTTAGGAAAGTTCAGGTTTGTGGCAGAACATGTATTAAGGAAGTATTAAATGTCCTTTTAAGTCAATGAATATTTCCAGATAATCACCTTGCAGTAACTTTCGTTTAGTTACAGACATGGAAGTATGGGAATTTTGTGTGATATTTATGTCAGAAATAAATGTCTAAAGCCCATTTTTGAGTGTGACAGCATTTTCTTTTCCATAATATTATTTAATTTTCTTAGAACATTTACTTTTGTCCAAACCTTGCTTTTTCTACTCTGCAAAGTGACATCTCCTTGGTTTATTTTATTATCACATTTTCAAGAGCTATCAAGCAGTTCAATGATTACATTAATTTTTCATAACCCCATTTTCACTTTCAAACGTATTGCTTGTCAACATAATTACTTTTTATAATCAAATGAAAATATTTACATGTACTTTAAGAATCACCTGTATCTCAACCTAATTTACTTTTTAAAATTTAAATCTAATCACAAATTGCATTTCAGAAATTATAGATGTCGCATTTTTATTTACTTAAGTGACAGAATCGTATGTAAGGATATTTGATATTTAAACCTCTGCCGGTAATCTGAAAATTGGAAATAAAAAGAACAAATAGGTGTCTAGAATTTTAATTAGCAAAAATATCAAGATAAATACTGATAATTTATAGGTATTCAATGTAAATAAAAAAATCTGAATTTTCTCTAAAATCCAAGGAGAGTTTTTAAGGAGAAGGAAATATAAAGGTTATTACGTATGGTAAAATTATCGAATTCCCATTAACATTCCTAAATCAAATAACTTTGTAAATAGGGTGTGAATAGATGTGGTGGATTGATTTTGTTTGCCTGCTGGCTGCTAACTAAGCTGATTACCCCATCCCTCAGGACAGGGTGTTGCAAGCCAGTCCAGGACCAGTGTGAAGGTTCTGCTCGTATACCCAGGAACAGAGTTGAGACTCAAAACGAAGTCAAGTGCCTAAGACCTTTATTTGTCTGACAACTGGTGTGCAAGCACAAAAAGGGAGAAAGAGAAAAGGGGAAGGAAAGCAAAAGAAGAAGTTACCATCACAAAGATGAGAGATTCTGACAGTCCAATCCATCCATGGACCAATGGGAGGGGGATAGCCGAGGTTGAGCTGGAGGAGAGTCCAGCCAGGGGGGAAGCAGAGGCAACAGGTAGACCCATAAAAAGGGCAAGCACTGAGTAGACATCCTTTTCCAATTTTATTCCAAGAGCTGATTTTCTTAACTTCACCTCCCACCACCAGTGGTACACAAGCCCAATACTGTCACTGTGGGAGTCTCAGGAAGTAAACCTCGGGCTGGGCACATGTGTGGAGGCTAGGTTAAGTTTCTTGGAATTTGCTTTATATTCAGTTTCTCAGAGTTTGTTTCATGTCCAGGTTTGTACAGCAACAGGAGACCTTTAGTCTAGCAGTTGCTCCGTTGTAATGCCTGTGGTTTCTTCAGTGGTTTTGTTTCAGCAATGTCAAGGCAAAAGATTGACACAGTCTCTTACACAGGGGGAGAAATTGTAATGGAAAATTTCACGGGTTGAGATAAGGATGGGGAGATCACTCACCAATTAATGCCATGGGCAAAAGAGATTCAACTGAATGGGGAGGGACCTTTTATCAGGGAGTGTAGTGATAGGATGAGAGGTAACAGCTTCAAAGTGAAAGAGAGTAAGTTTAGATTAGCTATTAGGAAAAATTTCTTTACTGTGGGGGTGGTGAGACACTGGAACATGTTGCCCAGAGATGTTGTGGATGCCCCTCCCTAGAAGTGTTCAAGACCAGGTTGAGTGGGACTTTGAGCAACCTGATCTAGTGGAAGGTGTTGCTGCCCATGACAGGGGGCTTGGAACAAAATGATCTCTAAGATCCCTTCCAACCCAAACCATTCTATGAATCTATTAACTTGGGAAAAAGAAAATATTATCACGTAATTACAGAATACAATAAGAGGAAATGAGGTGGGTGCCTTGGTGACAGAAGATACAGAGAAGGCAGAGTTACTGAATGCCTTCTTTGTCTCTGTCTACTCTGCCGGAGGCTGTCCTGAGGAACCCCGTTCCCCTGAGGCCCCACAGGAAGTCAGGGCAGTGGAGGAGTTTGCTTTAGTCGATGAGGACTGGGTTAGGGACCAATTAAGCAATCTGGACATCCATAAATCCATGGGTCCAGACGGGATGCATCCACGGGTGCTGAGGGAGCTGGCTGATGTCATTGCTAGACCACTCTCCATCATCTTTGCCAAGTCTTGGGAGACGGGAGAGGTGCCTGAGGACTGGAGGGAAGTAAATGTCACTCCAGTCTTCAAAAAGGGCAAGAAGGAGGACCCGGGTAACTATAGACCGGTCAGCCTTACCTCCATCCCTGAGAAAGTGATGGAACAACTTATCCTTGGTGCCATCTCAAGGCATATCAGGGATAAGAGGGTCATTAGAGACAGTCAACATGGCTTCACCAAAGGGAAGTCGTGCTTGACTAACCTCATAGCCTTTTATGAGGATATAACAAGGTGGACAGATGATGGCAGAGCGGTGGATGTGGTCTACCTTGACTTGAGTAAAGCATTTGACACAGTCTCCCACAGCATCCTTGCTGCTAAACTGAGGAAGTGTGGTCTAGACTCTCGGGTAGTGAGGTGGACTGTGAACTGGCTAAGGGGAAGAAGCCAAAGAGTTGTGGTCAATGGGGCGGAGTCTGGTTGGAGACCTGTATCCAGTGGAGTGCCTCAAGGGTCGGTACTGGGACCACTATTATTCAATATATTCATCGATGACTTGGGTGAGGGACTAGAGAGTACTATCAGCAAGTTTGCTGATGACACCAAGCTGGGAGGAGTGGCTGACACACCAGAAGGCTGTGCTGCCATCCAGCGAGACCTGGACAGGCTGGAGTGTTGGGCGGGGAAAAATTTAATGAAATACAACAAGGGTAAATGTAGGGTCTTGCATCTGGGTAGGAACAACCTCGGTTTCCAGTATAAGTTGGGGAATGACTTATTAGAGAGTAGTGTAGGGGAAAGGGACCTGGGAGTCTTGGTGGACAGCAGGATGACCATGAGCCAGCACTGTGCCCTTGTGGCCAGGAAGGCCAATGGCATCCTGGGGTGTATTAGAATGGGGGTGGTTAGTAGGTCGAGAGAGGTTCTCCTTCCCCTCTACTCTGCCCTGGTGAGACCCCATCTGGAATACTGTGTCCAGTTCTGGGCCCCTCAGTTCAAGAAAGACAGGGAAGTGCTGGAGAGAGTCCAGCACAGGGCAACTAGGATGATTAAGGGAGTGGAGCATCTCCCTTATGAGAAAAGACTGAAGGAGCTGGGGCTCTTTAGTTTGGAGAAGAGGAGATTGAGGTGTGACCTCATTAATGTTTACAAATATGTCAAGGGTGAGTGTCACGAGGATGGAGCCAGGCTCTTCTCGGTGACAACCACTGATAGGACAAGGGGTAATGGGCTGAAACTGGAACATAAGAGGTTCCGCTTAAACTCAAGAAGAAACTTCTTCTCAGTGAGGGTGACGGAGCCCTGGAACAGGCTGCCCAGAGAGGCTGTGGAGTCTCCTTCTCTGGAGACATTCAAGACCTGCCTGGACACGTTCCTGTGTGGCATAGTCTAGGCATTCCTGCTCTGGCAGGGGGATTGGACTTGATGATCTTTCGAGGTCCCTTCCAATCCCTAACATTCTATGATATGATTCTATGAAATAAAAGCAAAACCAAAATCACCTTCCCTCCACCCCTTCTCCTCTTCCCAGGCTTTATTTCATTTCTGAGCCTTTGGGCTCTTCCCCTTCAAGAAGCTGGGAAGATGAGGCAACGACGTTGTGATTAATCTTCATCTCTGCTTCTCCTTCCTGCTCATGCTGTTTCCTGGCTCCAGCACAGGGTCCCTCCCATGAGATACAAATCCTTCATGAATTTCTTCCAATGTGAGTCCTTTCCACGCGTTTCAATTCTTCAAGAACTGCTCCAGCATGAGTCCTTTCCATGCACACAGTCTTTCAGGAACAGGCTCTTCCAGCATGGGTCCTCCATGGGCCACAAGTCTTCCCAGAAATCCTACTCCTGTGAGGGTTACCCTCCACAGACTGTTGTTCCTGTCAGCAGCTGCTCCATTATGGGGTCATCCATGGGCTGCAAGGTGGCTATCTGCTCCCAGATGGTCCTTCACAGACTTAGAGATAACCATGGTCTTCTCCACAGACCACCACAGAGCCTCTATTCTGGTGCCCAGAACATCTCCTTCCCTTCCTCCTTAATTAGTGTCTTCAGGGTTGTTTCTTTCACATTTTCTTACTCCTTTCTCACAGCTGCTGTGCAGTACTTTTTACCCTTTCGTAAATATGAGTGGTGAATTAATGAATGGATTGAGAGCAGTTCTGCAGAGGAAGGACTTGGGAACACTGGTGAGTGAAAAATTGGACAGGAGCCAGTAATGTGTGCTCACAGTACAGAAAACCAATTGCATCCTGGACTGCATCAAAGCAAGCGTGGCCAGTAGGTGAAGGGAGATGATTCTGCCCCTCTACTCCATGCTCAGGGGACCTCACACGAAGTACTGTGTCCAGCTCTGATAGCCCCAGTACAAGAAAAAAATGGATGCCTTAGAGCAGATCCAGAGCATAGCCATGAAAATGATCAAAGGATCAAAACATCTCTCCTCTGAAGAAAGGCTGAAAGACTTGTTATTCAGCAGAGAGAAGAGAAGGCTAGGGAAGATTGTATTATTGCAGACTTTCAATAAGTAAAAGGGGCTTATAAGAAAGATGGAGACTTTCTACTAGTGCCTGTAGTGACTGAACAAGGGAGTAGCAGTTTTAAACTGAAAGAAGGTCATAAGGAAAACATTCTTTGCAGTGAGGGTGGTGAAATTTTAGTACAGGATTCCCAGGGAAGTTATGGGTGTCCTGTCATTGGAAGTGTTTAAGGTCAGTTTGGATGGGCCTTTGAGCAACCTGTTCTAGTGAAAGATGTCCCTCCTCATGGAGTAGAACTGAACGTGATGATCCTTAAACGTTATCTCCTTCCCAATCCATTTTAAGACTGTTTCTATGATTATCATAGAAGTGTTACCAGCATCACCGATGGGCTCAGCTTTGGTCAGCGGTCTCGGAGCCAGCTTAAATTTGCTCTGTTTCACATGGAGGTGCCTTCTTACAAAAGTCACACTTGTGGCCCTCCCCACTATGAAAACTTTGCCACATAAACCCAATACAATGAACCAGTTCTTGATTGACATTTACATGCAGTTCTCTAAAACTATACCTTAAACCGTGATGGCAACATGATCATAAAGGTCTCTGTAAGAAAGATAATATACATCTTGATTTCTAAATGTCTATTTATAAAGTACTAAAACACTAAAAAAAAAAAAAAAAAAAAAGACTAACAATGAAAATTACTCTGGTTTAGAAAGTAACCCAAAATTCACACTGAAATTTAATCTGGATACTAAATAAGCTTTCAGCCTTGCATTGTAATGATTGAAAGATGCTAAATCTGTTTGAGAACCTGTGTAAAGTTTATTTGAATGTCTCCCTCTGATCTGCAATTGCTGAGAAATTTATTCCTCATGCAAAAATTGCCTTAAGGATTTCTGACAGTACATTGGGGTCACTTTTATATTGACCAGTGCCTTCTGTTTTGAATTGCTGCTCATTTGGGAATGCATTCATTGGCTTATTGAAGTTTCTGTAAAATTTCAAGGCATAAAGAAAAAAGTTATTATATTAAAATGCAAACTTAAGATATAACTTGAGAATTTTGAAATCAATGATTAAATCTGAAGATACATTATGTTCTCTTCCTCTTAAAAGTTGCTTTTTTAATTTTGTTTTTCATGCTTGATATAACTTGATAATTTTGAAATCAATGATTAAATCTGAAGATACATTATGTTCTCTTCCTCTTAAAAGTTGCTTTTTTGATTTTGTTTTTCATGCTTGATTGGAAGTTGCTCTTGACATTGTTGCCATACTATTCATGCTGCTGTTACTCTTGGGAGGGACACATGTACTCTTTTTAGTGTCTTGTCTGTTTGATCTTAGCTTAGTTTTTATTATTCTAGTTGTCACTTCAACTAAACTATTGTGTTAGAAGTGTTTCCACCATCAGAGGGCAGAGTATCAGACATAGTATGCTGGGTTTGCTTACTCTGAAGGTAGAGCAAAAAGAAATTTAATTTATCTTATAGCTAGACCTTACTATGGTTTGTCTTCAGGTTTTCTTCTGTGTACTCTTCTGTATCAGATTGCCAAATCAACTAAGACCTCGTAGCAATTCACACAGCACCCCGGAATCCATGTCTTTTTCATGCCCTATCCTCCAGCTGCTCAGTATGAATAGTACCCAGAGTCAAGATTCCTCTGAAATGAGCTTCAGGGCAATCTGCACATTTACCAATTGATGTACCTAGGCTATTAACAGAAATCTTAATTTCTGTGTGCTGTGCTATTCTTTTTTTTCCTCACATTTTTCAGGTAAAAATAGTATTGAATTGTTTTCCCAGCTGGGTGAATTAGGCTTGTCATCTGAAAGATTGTAAAGAGGAAATTTATTCACCAAATGCAGACACAAAGGTTAGTTGTGTCACTCAGGAATCCGCTTGTTAGGTGTATGAAGCTTTAGAACTATTAACTATGCTAATTTGTGAACAACATAAAAAAATTCTGTTCTTCCATCTCACTGATGATTAGATAGAAAAGTCAATGAAATTCTTTGGTAAGAACAGTGTATTTGAAGAGAGTGATCAAAAATACACCTTACATGGCATGAGGATTTGTTGTGACACCCTTATAGGCTCTTCATAGGAATATACAAAAGATAAGTGGTAGCAAATACCACTCTCTTCTGCACCTAAATATTGGATCTTTTCCTTCAAAGAAATCAGTAAACCCAAATTTTCTAAGGCGTTTAATCAACTTCCACTGATTCAATTAAAATTATAAGACAATCCAGGCTTCAGTACAAAGTATAAAAATTTTTTAAAAGGGCAAAATTAGCAAGATATGCAATGCACTTGCACTCTGGAGGTGCTTTACCATGCCTTCCTCATAATTAATTAATAATATTTAATTATTTGCAAGGCTTCCTTTATTTTCTGTCTCCCCAGCAGTATGCTAGTGGGAATATGCAGAAACTTCCAATGTGTGTGACTTACTGCATAGAAAACAGTGATATCTGTAGTTAAGTGCTTTTAAAGGAAGTAGAATCACAGGTTCTCCGACAGTGGCTTCATGGATGATCGTGCACGTATGTCATAAGGAAATGGAGTCTATAATGGGAAGGAGGCTGCTGTTGCGTAAGGCCTCGTTTATTTGTGTTACAAATGACAGCACGATTCAGTGCTCAACTTAAATATGCTCTCTTTTTGATTCTTGTTCAACTTCATTCGAATATAGTCGTGAGACCCCACCTGGAGTATTGTGTCCAGTTCTGGAGCCCACAGTACAAGAAAGATATGGACGTGCTGGAGCGTGTCCAGAGAAGGGCCACGAGGATGATCAGAGTGCTGCAGCACCTCTCCTATGAAGACAGACTGAGAGAGTTGGGGCTGTTCAGTCTGCAGAAAAGAAGGCTCCAGGAGACCTTATTGTGGCCTTCCAGTATCTCAAGGGGGCCTACTGGAAAGCTGGTGAGGGGCTTTTTAGGATGTTGGGTAGTGATAGGACTAGAGGGGATGGATTTAAGTTAGAGATGGATCAGTTTAGATTGGACGTTAGGAAGAAGTTCTTCACCATGAGGGTGGTGAGACATTGGAAGAGGTTGCCCAGAGAGGTGGTGGAAGCCCCATCCCTGGAAATTTTTAAGGTCAGGTTGGATGGGGTTCTGGGTTACCTGGTCTAGTGGGAGATTTCCCTGCCCATGGCTGGGGGGTTGGAGCTAGATGATCTTTAAAGTTTTCTCCAACTCTGACAATTCTATGATTCTATGATACTTGCTTTTGCCTTTTTGTCGTATGTATAGAGTATTATTCTACGCATAAGGAGTACTGATAATATACATGAATAAACATTACTGTGTTTGCTTTCCTCCAGCAAGTGCATTTGCAGAGCGCTAAAGCAAGGAGTATTAAGATTTACCTCCCTCTAGTGAAAATAAGTAGCAATTGCACTTTCTTTTTATTTTCTTATTCCTCTTGTTCAGATTCTCTATTTATCTGGAACCTTCATGAACTTTCATTCATCACTGCAGGTGGTGTTACTGTTTAGCTTATTTTATAATCCATCTCAGCTTTGAATGTTAATACATCTCATGTGTGAATCATTTTATGACTAATAGTGAACATGTTTTGGGTTTTTTTTGTTGTACAGTATGGAAAGAACCCTGGGTATTTCTTTGTTCCTAGTTCATTAAAAATGTTGTCTAATTCATGCTTTTTTTTCCTAGACTTGGTTGTTTTTTTTAGAGACTCTTTCTATCCAGTTGATCAAGGATGGAAGTTCTCCATGTGTGTAATGTGATCATGAAGTAAAATGTCTGTTAGTAGAAAGGAAGGATTTAAAAACCTTATAGACTTAGACTACACTATCATTGGGACAATTTATGCCCATTTCCTTCAATATTTCTAAATAAAATGAAGTATGTGTCTCTATCAATTTCTCATGTTTTTTGAATATGTACAGTGTTCCAGGGTATGGCTGATTTCACAATTTATAGTTGAGAAGATTAACACTTTTGTAATTAATATTGAAAGCACGTAATAAATTTACGATCTAACACTGCCATAGCAGTACGGTGTGTAAAATACTTGTAGCATGTTCTGGAAGCTTGTGGCTGCATTTACATGTGAGTTTTGGTTCAGTAGAATCATTTTGAAGCAAATCCCTCAATCACTCTGATTACTGTAGATTGATTTAGTTTGCAGAATAATTTGAGAGCATGAGAACAGAGGAAGCTGAACTGGAATGTCTGCTTCAGACGGACAAATGTGCTCTGAACCAAACAAGACATGTTTAGTTCTCTAAAGAGCTTAGAATTGGATACATGGAGGGGACCGCTGACCCACAGTGGGCATGTTTAATTTTGCTGGAGGTAGAACACTAAAAGAATGGTGGACACATAGGCTTTGGCACTAACCAAACTATTGATCCTACCTCCCTGAATTACTTGCTAATGCACAGGTCTTCTGAGGAAATACTTCTTGTTCCTGAATGCCAGTCCTTGGAACAACTCAGGATTTGCAACAAGCAAGTGCTAACTTCATAATAAATGATGATAATGACAAAATGCCATTTGAATAAGGAACAACTCTGAGATCATCCATTATTTTGCTCAGCAAATTGGAGGTTATTTGTACAACCTCTTGGATGATGAGGTGAAGGGCTAATTATAATTATGCAGTCAAGACTAAATGCAATCTTCTCCCATATGTACCACAAGTGAAGAAGGGGAAGAAACGTAAGGAACTAATGAAGAATATAAATATAAGTATTCTGGTGATGCAAGGCACTTCTGAAGACAGTTGTCTTCCTTATGGTCATTTTATTCTATTTTATCATAATTCTAGAACATATTCTACCAGCGTTGCTACCAAGCTACCTTCTCTACTGGCAAAATGAATAGCTATAACTGTTCAAATATTATTGCTTTCAAAGTAAGCAAGTTCTGAAGTCCTTTCACAGATGTGCTTAGAAAAATCTCTGCCTTAAATAGCAGTTTTCAGTACAAGATCAGGGACCTGGTCCAAAGATCACCTTTCATGATCAAGTTTGATCAAAACTCTAGGCCAAGCCCTGATGTGCTTCTCACACTTGTATTAGAACTTTAAAGCAGTCTGGTTAATTTTGCTTCTTCGTCACTGAAATCCAATAACCCCTTTGTAACTAGCTCAAGGAGGAAAATCTATAGTTTTGCTGGCTATACAAATGCAATGTAAATAATGGATTAACATAGAGTAGGTGAACAAAAACAATTCACTGATTGTCATTATACAAAAAAACCAGAAGGCATCAAATTTAATCATAAGCCAACAAATTGAAATGTGGAGATCATTGCCTTAGACATCTCAGACATCCAAGAGAGTTAATACGTGCTCAAAAATTCATACAATCTTTCCTCAAAAATTGATAAATAATTTTGAAAACATCATAGAATCATAGAATCATAGAATGTTAGGGATTGGAAGGGACCTCGAAAGATCATCAAGTCCAATCCCCCTGCCAGAGCAGGAATGCCTAGACTATGCCACACAGGAACGTGTCCAGGCAGGTCTTGAATGTCTCCAGAGAAGGAGACTCCACAACCTCTCTGGGCAGCCTGTTCCAGGGCTCCGTCACCCTCACTGAGAAGAAGTTTCTTCTCGAGTTTAAGCAGAACCTCTTATGTTCCAGTTTCAGCCCATTACCCCTTGTCCTATCAGTGGTTGTCACTGAGAAGAGCCTGGCTCCATCCTCGTGACACTCACCCTTGATATATTTGTAAACATTAATGAGGTCACCCCTCAGCCTCCTCTTCTCCAAACTATCATCAGTGTTCTTTCTGCATTATTTCTCTTTGAAAGCAAATGACCAAAGCTTGTAATGCTGTTATGTGGAAAACACTTATGTCAGGTGATGGCCAGAATCCATAGCTCTGATTTGGTCACAGCTTTTTTTGTCTTCTCAGAAACAGTGTTCACCCAGTAGACTCAGGATTAAATATTTATTTATTTACTACAAAAAAAAAGAATTAAATTGTCTATAACTTTGCAATTTTACCAATTGAACAAACCCACACAATTAATAGTAAGACTTATACATAATTAATCAGCGTAGCTGAAGAGGTATCTTAGCTGCTTTTTATCTTCTGGGCAGAAATCCAGCATCTCCACAGTAATTCACTTCAGCCTAATAGACAGTTTCTCTTTAAACGTACTTAACCTTGCCCTTACTAATATAGCATGCAAGCCTAATAATATTGGTTTGTTCTTGAAATACAATGCCATGCGTCTGCGACAAGAACAAGAATTTATTTATTTTCTATCAAAAACAGCAGAAGGAAGATTACAGTGTCAAGAAGTAGAAAACAGAACATAAACATGCAGTGGGTTTTTCCCAGTATATAGGGCAGACATTCAGGGGAGGTCCATGTCTGGACTTTAAGTTTTGCAACAAGTAAAACCTGTTCCAGTAAGCATCTGTTAGATATTTCTTGAAAGGAATAAGTAGATATTATTCTAATAATACATACAATCCAATTGAAAGGTACTCAATTTTTACTTCCTGAACATTTTAAATGTATTCTGGTAAACATATTTGACTGTCGATTTGAGTTCATTGTCAGGGAAGCTGATGGAGCAGATTGTCCTGAGTTCTATTATGCAGCACATGCATGACAAGCAGGTGATCAGACCCTATCAACATGGGTTTATGAAGGGTAGGTCCTGTTTAACAAACCTGATCTCTTTCTATGACAGGGTGACCGGCTTGTTGAATGAAGGCAAGGCTGTGGATGCTGACTACCTTGACTTCAGTAAGGCATTTGGCACTGTTGTTCACAGCATTCTCCTAGAGAAATTGACTGCTCTTGGCTTGGATGGCCATATGTTTTGCTGGGTAAAAAACTGGTTGGATGGCTGAGTCCAAAGAGTTGCAGTCAATGGAGTTAAATACAGTTGGTGGCTGGTCATGAGTGGTGTCTCCCAAGGATCAGTACTAGGCCCTGTCCTGTTTAACACTTTTGTCAATGATCTGAACGAGGGGATAGAGTGTACTCGTAGTAATTTTGCAGATGACATCAAGATGGGTGGAAATGTCTATCTGCTGGAGGGTAGGGAGGCTCTACAGAGCGATCTAAATAGGCTGGATCATTCGGCCAAGGCCAAATACATGAGTTTCAATAAGGCCAAATGATGGGTCCTGCACTTTGGCCACAACAACCCCCAGCAGCGCTACAGTCTTGGGGAGGAGTGGATGGAGATCTGCCAGGCAGAGAAGGCCTTAAGTAGCACCAGGGGAGGTTCAGGTTGGATATTAGGAAGAATTTCTTTGCTGAAAGGATTGACAGGCATTGGAACTGCCCAGTGAGGTGGTTGAATAGCCATCCCTGGATATGTTTAAGAGGTAGGTAGATGTTTTGCTGAGGAACGTGGTTTTGTGGTGTTGATGGGGCTAGGGCAAAGGTTGGACTTGATGATCCTGAAGGTTTCTTCCAACCAAAACCGTTCTATGTTTCTATAATTCTACCTTCATTTGTTATAATTCTTACTTTTGTTTTATTGCTACAATAAGTTTAATTTTCCATGTTCTTCCTCTTAGTATTTTCCTTTTTCTTCATGAGTTCACACCTAGAGTCACAGATGCACAGAGAAAAACTCCAGCCGTTGTGAGATGAAAAAGCAAAGTCATCACAGAAATTCTAAGGACATGTCTGGCTGCAGTTCCAGAAAAAAATGGAGCTCTGATAAGCTTGGGAGTTTGGAAAAAAAGGTATGCGTGTAAGTTTAACACAACCAAGGGGGTGAGGCAAAATGCAGCAGCTGCAGAGTTGCAAAAGGTATGACGTTATACTGTCTGAAGGAGACTCTGAGGCCCTTTATCTCTGTACATTTCCTTCTCTCTTTCATTCAGTGCTAAATGTGTGCTTGGAAAGATGAGCTGGAAGACTTTAAATGAGCTAGTCATTCAGGAAAGAGGAAGTTACTGAAATTGTAAGGCAGTATGGCAGTTGCATCCTCCCTGACAAAAGGCTTTCCCAAACGGAGCCCTGCCAGAGAGCCAATTTGAGTTGGTCCTCCTCAGAGCAGGGAGCCTGCAGCTGGGGACTTTCCCCTTGGATTGGGACACCACCTGAGGAAACTTACCAGGATCCAAAGCATCCTTCCCTGGTGAATGATACTTCTGGATATATCCTTGACAGAACCCTTGCCCCTGCCATAGGTGGTTCTATTTTCTAGGTACACCTGAAGGGGAGCTTCCTTCCCTTCTTTTGTGACTGAGTATGTGCACACTTTTGGTCATATTTCTAAAGGAATAGTTTTAAGTTCTTAAACTGAGATGTGCAGTAGTAATTCCCAACTTGCGTCTGAACGATTCTTGGGTTGGAATAAATTTAGATTTTTAGTAGCTGCCCTGTCTGTTTTGGGCATGTCTTTGCGACAGGCAGGAGCACCTAGAGAGGAAAGGTTGTCCAGTGTTTACTGTACTAAACCATCATGATGACACCTTGGATTAAGTTTTGTATTCTACTACAGACTCCTTCAGATTTTAAACTACCACTTTAATGTTTCTTTGTTTCCATTCCATAGAGTGGAACTAATAATACTAATATGTTTCTAATAGGGAGTATCACTGTGACACACACAGGTAGCAAGCTGCAAGAGAATGGATTGAAGATGATGACTCTGTTTTCTAATATACCTGTACTCATAAAAGTAGGATATCTTGGACATCTGTTACTGAATGCCTTCTTTGCCTCTGTCTACTCTGCCGGAGGCTGTCCTGAGGAACCCCGTTCCCCTGAGGCCCCACAGGAAGTCAGGGTAGTGGAGGAGTTTGCTTTAGTCGATGAGGACTGGATTAGGGACCAATTAAGCAATCTGGACATCCATAAATCCATGGGTCCAGATGGGATGCATCCACGGGTGCTGAGGGAGCTGGCTGATGTCATTTCTAGACCACTCTCCATCATCTTTGCCAAGTCTTGGGAGATGGGAGAGGTGCCTGAGGACTGGAGGGAAGCAAATGTCACTCCAGTCTTCAAAAACGACAAGAAGGAGGACCCGGGTAACTATAGACCGGTCAACCTCACCTCCATCCCTGGGAAAGTGATGGAACGACTTATCCTCGGTGCCATCTCAAGGCATATCAGGGATAAGAGGGTCATTAGAGACAGTCAACATGGCTTCACCAAAGGGAAGTCGTGCTTGACTAACCTCATAGCCTTTTACGAGGATATAACAAGGTGGATAGATGATGGCAGAGCAGTGGATGTGGTCTACCTTGACTTCAGTAAAGCATTTGACACAGTCTCCCACAGCATCCTTGCTGCTAAACTGAGGAAGTGTGGTCTAGACTCTCGGGTAGTGAGGTGGACTGTGAACTGGCTAAGGGGAAGAAGCCAAAGAGTCGTGGTCAATGGGGCAGAGTCTGGTTGGAGGCCTGTATCCAGTGGAGTGCCTCAAGGGTCGGTACTGGGACCAGTATTATTCAATATATTCATCGATGACTTGGATGAGGGACTAGAGAGTACTATCAGCAAGTTTGCTGATGACACCAAGCTGGGAGGAGTGGCTGACACACCAGAAGGCTGTGCTGCCATCCAGCGAGACCTGGACAGGCTGGAGGGTTGGGCGGGGAAAAATTTAATGAAATATAACAAGAGTAAAAGTAGAATCTTGCATCTGGGTAGGAACAACCCCAGGTTCCAGTATAAGTTGGGGAATGACTTATTAGAGAGTAGTGTAGGGGAAAGGGACCTGGGAGTCTTGGTGGACAGCAGGATGACCATGAGCCAGCAGTGTGCCCTTGTGGCCAGGAAGGCCAATGGCGTCCTGGGGTGTATTAGAAGGGGGATGGTTAGTAGGTCAAGAGAGGTTCTCCTTCCCCTCTACTCTGCCCTGGTGAGACCCCATCTGGAATACTGTGTCCAGTTCTGGGCCCCTCAGTTCAAGAAAGACAGGGAAGTGCTGGAGAGAGTCCAGCACAGGGCAACTAGGATGATTAAGGGAGTGGAGCATCTCCCTTATGAGAAAAGACTGAAGGAGCTGGGGCTCTTTAGTTTGGAGAAGAGGAGGTAGAGGGGTGACCTCATTAATGTTTATAAATATGTCAAGGGTGAGTGTCACGAGGATGGAGCCAGGCTCTTCTCGGTGACAACCACTGATAGGACAAGGGGTAATGGGTTGAAACTCGAACATAAGAGGTTCCGCTTAAACTCGAGAAGAAACTTCTTCTCAGTGAGGGTGACGGAGCCCTGGAACAGGCTGCCCAGAGAGGCTGTGGAGTCTCCTTCTCTGGAGACATTCAAGACCTGCCTGGACACGTTCCTGTGTGGCATAGTCTAGGCATTCCTGCTCTGGCAGGGGGCTTGGACTTGATGATCTTTCGAGGTCCCTTCCAATCCCTAACATTCTATGATTCTATGATTCTATGATCTGACTCATGCCTAAACAAGAACTGAATGTCTGAAAAAGCTTATTTCCTTCTCGTCCTAACAGTCTTTGCTGCTTCCTAAAGAACAGAGGCTCAAACCTGGGCTTGTAAGAACTGTATTTTGTCTTGCATCAAATGAGTTATTGTATGTTTCATTCACACTTTTTTCTAGTCAAAACATAATTATATAAAAATGTATTTTGTCATATTTTAAAAATAACATTTCTTTCATTCCATAATAACTCTCCTAACATTTTTAATAAAATTTATAAACAATCATTCAACTCAGAAAAAAAATCACATCAAAAATGTTCTGCTATTTTTCAAATCTGAATGATTAAATTCTGTTCAGCATAATATATTTAGTATTTGAAAAACTTATGATCAGGATAACATTGAGAACTCAAATATGAGCATGCAGAAATTGTCTCACGGAACTTTGTGCACTCCCTAAATCATCGTGCAATCTGCAAAGCAAACTGTACACTGCTAGTTCCTTTGTGAGGTAACAAGTCAGTGATGGATCAAAAAATTATGGACTGAATTCCATTGATTTCATTAGTCCAGAGATCTTTCTTGTTCAGGTATTGTCAACAGCAATCCTCTTCCTAATCTTACAAAATACAGTTTAATCGTTTAAGTAGCAGTTTTGCTGCATGCAAGTAGTGTGTGTGTTTCATTTGAGGTTATTTGACAAATCTTCCCTGATATATGGAAGAGAGAGCTTTCAATTATTTGTGCAGATTATGAACTGCGTTTTATAGGTGGGTTAGTACTCTTCCATTACACATGTAGCAATAAACACAGATAGCAATAAACATCAACGGTACATTTCACATCTGCAAATTTCTTAATAAGTATACTTTTCTGATTGAAATTGGAGTAGAGAGAAAACTGGGAGCTTCTGTAAAGCTGAGCTGCAAAGACACTCAGCCAAGAAAATTATTAGAATTCCAAAGTCATCTATTTTTTCTCTTGACTCTTCTCAACCTTCCAGTTTGTATTGAACTACTCATATTAATGTTAAAAAGATGTATATATGGTAGCTTTTCCTTAATAGTGTCCTTTCCCATAATAAGTGTACATTATTAGGACACTTTCCTCTCCTGGGAAGCTTTTCATTTGATTTAACACACATATATAAACTGTTTTATGAATAATGTATTTGGAGCTAGATCCCCAAACACAGTTAAGAAAGGAAGTAATAAAGAGCGAGTGTGTTTCTGCAAGCATGCAAAAGGACTTCCTAAAATCACATTCCCTCTGTTGCTGTAAATATGCTCCCAGCTGGCAACCTCTGACCAAAGAATAGGTGGAATAATGTTCGTGCCACTGTTAAGCAGTAACCAACAGAGCTGCTAAGTAAAAACCTTAAGCGGGCATGACAGATTGCTCAGTTCTCCATGTAGAGAATAACGTAATCTGCTGTGAGACATTTTACACAACGCCTCCTGCTGCTCCATCTGGGCTGCTGAGTGCTGACAATTGCGTACAAGTCAAATATGAAGGCAATTCCCGACGGTAGGATCTTTTTATGAAAAGATGGACACTGAGGCGTGCAAGTAGCATTATGTTTCAGTTCCTAATTATTCATTAAAAATATTATGCCAAATTTACTTTTGAAGTCATGAGGCAATTAGGAGGCTAAAAGTTCTCTCTGAACTTGCAGCAAAAATGATGTGGGGAAAATGATGGTAAGTTAATTTAAGCTGGTAAAAGATCTGAAATAGAATACATTCAGAACCATGAAAGACTTAGTTTGATTGATAGTTATTATTTTCTATATCGTTCTACAGTGACAAAATTTGTCTTTTCTTCCTACAGTTACAGTTGACAGAACTTTCACTATAACCGTTGTCTTCTTCAGTTACAGTGAACAGCAAATATATTCAAAACAAATGTATTTAAGTATGTTAATGATAATTGCATAAGGACAAATTTTTTTTCCAACATTAAGCTATTTCTTATGTTAGCATATAAAGCTATCACACATTTATGGATGTGGACATAAGGACTTGGAATTCTTTTGGCGGTTGCCTGTGGCCTCCAATAACTTTAAAGACCATATTCAAACACTAAGGGCTATGAACTTACATGATGATTGGAAGAAGAATCTTTGCTTTTGCTGGACAAAGTTCTCATTTAGGAAAAGAAAAGAAATCTGTCCTGAAGAGGATTTTGAATTCATACCTTGAATGTTAGATGTATTTAATGGAAAAAAATATATTTATGCAGAAAGTATAGTTTTCTGGTTAAATAAATCTTTCTGAACATGTGCATGAAGAATAATGTAATATAAATAAATGCATTCTCATATTCCTTTGCATACAGTAGCCTTTATCTTGTATACCTGTGACCTATCATGTTTACTAGTAAAGGATAGATGGCTGATTTGTTAAATTTGGTGAGACTCAATACTAAGCAGTATTATTTGAAAGTAAAGTTTCTAAAACATGGGTAGCTAGTAGTTAGTGAATTATGAAGAGGAAAGGGGAGGGAAAACAGAAATCTCAAATATCCATAGCCAGACTTTACTTTCATTTCCAAAACATTGATTTCAACAAAATTCTACTTAATAAAATTGAAGTGTATAATTGCATTCAATCATACTGAAATAAAGTAGTTAATACGGATAGCTGAATAAAAATAATTAGAAAATATTACAAATTTTCAGGAAAAAAACTTCTTAGTAGAAGTTCTGGCCTCCCTTGCACCCAGAGACCTAAAAGTTCAAATGAAACAGTTCAAGGCAGAAAACCTGCTTGTCCAGAATGATACCACCATCTCTTGTCATCGGATCTATGGCTGAAGAATAATGCTCATGGTCTGATGAACCATGTCACTCGCTGATTACAGCTGCTGCTTCAAACTCAGTATGATGATGAACTTGTGTGACAAGGGCTTGAGAAAGTGAATGCAGACCCTGAGATGTATCAAAAGGGATATTTATCAGAGCAGTAAGCACTAGTTTCGTTATGCAGGACAGGTCTTATTTTAAAGAAACTCAGAAGACACTGAGTAGTTATAGAGAAAGACAGATGGACTTCTGAAGGCAAAAGATCCTCAAAAGAAAAAAAGTAAAAAGTTTAGTAAAACAAAAGGTGAGAGTTGATTTTTGTATCCGTAGAGAGCTTAAATGCCAGGGAAGGAAACAAGATATTGCATCTAAGAAGCATAATTTGCACTGGTTGGAAATTACAGGAAGTAATAACACCTAGTTACCAAAACAAAGAGATTTTCTGATTGTAGTCCAATAGAACTAACATGGGATTGCCACATATTCAAGAAGGGGACATGACACTATTTGTATTTCTGACCCAGGAGATTCTTTCTGGTAGGCTCTCCTTTTTCATCTGGGCATATATCATCCTGACCAAGTATTTACAGCACCAGATTAAATACATTTCAGTACTAAAAGATGGCAAGCCAAATTAATAAAGGTATAATTATTATTCTAGTACACATTTTGAAGAAATGACAGCTCATTAGTTCTGTAGAGAAAAAGGCAAATCTCTCTTTGTACAGGCGTTAATTTAAGAGAAGACAGAGTAAAAGTACAAACTCTCGTATAGTTGAAATATATTCTTTACTTATGCAAAAATAAACAAAAGCAGAGTTATAGCTGGTATTGTTTACAATAGTCAAAGCAAGAAACATCCAGTCTCTTACAGTACTCTTTCTCTCTTAAGCTGATCTCAAGCTGAAAGTTATGGACTTCCATGAAATCACAGAATCATCCACATGGTCACAGAAGCAGCTATTTCAATGCTTCTGCTTTCTGTCAGCTTACCCCGAGAATAGTTTTTTGTACTGTAGCTCTCCAGTGAGAAGAAAAGAAGCAGTTTTGTCATGCTCTTCAGCTGCTATTCATCTGGAAAAAGATAATGAGAGAAAAATATAGATAATTATTCTACTCACATCTCCTCATGGTTACTTGTTATCATTTGACACCAATCTTGCCATTGCTGTCTTAGTAATATTACTTGTAAAAATGGTGTGTTAGCAGGAATTTCTGGCTTCTTTCCATATTTTCAGAATGATAATTATCCTTCCAGCTATCATATTGGAATATTGTTCTTTCCAGTAAACTAGTGAAAAGCATAAAGGATGTGTCTCAAAATGTAAGTCTGGAAGGAAGTGCTACATTGAAATCTATTCTAAAAATGTCTTCAGATACAAGTGTACAAGAAAGCAACATACAGGAAAAAGTTATTTTCTAGTCAGTGAGAGAGGAGAAAATTCAAGGAGATCTCATAAAACTGCTGTAACTTCCTAACGAAACTTTTCATCATAACTCTACCTCGTTGTGCAAGGAAATGACATATCCGTAAGATATGTTCTCTAAAAAAGACTTCTTTACCAATGACAGTTCTCTTGAAGAAGAAACATTACTGAAAAAAAATATATTTTCAGGAAAAAGGAAAGATAGGACTTAGGTTATTTTTGCTTGATTACCTGTCATCAGTGTGATGGCAACTGTGCAAGCTGTGTTTCAATGGATGCATGACTAGTGCAGTCAGATATACACCTGCTTCTAAATCCTTACATACATTTTAGAATTTTTATGTCTTTAATTCCATCTTTTGATGCAAACAGCAAAACCTTCTGCTTGGCACAGAGAAAAGAACAGGGCATAAGTCAAGTCCCACAGTCTTTCACTATATTTCTGATTATGGGCTCTCCAGTTCAAGAGAGGCAGGAAACTACCAGAGAGAGGTCAGCAGGGGACAATGAAGATGATGGGGGACCTATGAGGAAAGGCTGAGAGAACTTATAAACGTCTATAAATATCTAAAGGATGGGTGCAGGGAGGATGGGGACTCTTTTCAATAATGCCCAATGACAGGACAAATGACAACTGGCAGAAGTTGGAGCACTGGAAGCTTCATCTAAATATGAAGAAAAGCAGAGCACTGGAACAGGGTGCCCAGAAAGGTTGTGGAGTCTCTGTCTTTGGAGACTTTCAAAACCTGCCTTGATGCAATCCTGTGTAATGTGCTCTAGGTAATCCTGCTTTGGCAGGGAGGTTGGACTAGATGAGGTCCCTTTCAACTCTTGACGATTCTGTGATTCAGTTCAATATACTGCATGGAGCAGACCAAAAAATTACAACACAAATAGCATAGATTCAAAATTCATCAAAGTCTGTTTCAATAAATGATAAACTTTCTTTAGTTTCTGAAGTAGATAATGTTTTGTTGTAGGGTTGGTGTGTTTTTTTTGTTGCTCTCCCCAGCCCCCGCCCCCCCCCCCCCCCCCCCCCCCCCCGGCATATAGTTAATAAAGCATTGGAAATTACTCACAGGAACTATATCTTGTCAGCTTTCTGCTTTTCATGTTTCCATCAGCTGGGACTTCTCAAGTCTCCACTTTTGTCCTTACATTAACCTCCCAGTTATCAATTGATGATTTGATACATACTATTGAACTACAAATAATAAATAGTATTGTGGTCTTAGAAAATCCATTATTAGTTTGTTGCTTACTGTACAATTCTTAGCTAAAGAGCTAGGGTAGAACAAGACCTTTTAACACTACATAGTGATCAAAAGGTGACGATAAATTAGTGACTACCTTGTAAGACACCTGAGAAGAAACATTTCAGTTTTGACCACTGCAAAATCATTTTTTTGAAAAAACAAAACTGCTTGAAAAACCCAGAACTGGTCAGAACTGTTACAAATAGGACTCAACAAGTTTTGGAACTGGCTTTCAATCAAATTTTGCTGTGGAATTAATTTATTTATTTTACATCACTGAAAAAGAAGGCTGTGTAAACTACTACTGGAATTGTTCCTTTTGTCTTTTTAAAGAAGATTACTCTGACATCTTAAGAGGCAAGTACTATTTCAAGAAGGTTGTTAAAAAACAACCAAACACACCATTTGTTATAAAATTGTAGAAGCTCCGAATCTGTTTTATTCAGGAATCAAGGCACGCTAATCACTTTACAAAATGTAAAAAGATACAGAGTTTGTGCCTGAAGAACTATAATCTAGGCAGAAAAATATGAAGAGATGAAGAGGCAAGTCAAGAGGACAAGATCTGCTTTAGCTTATTTGACGCAAAGCATGGAGTTTCACAAAGCGTAAAGAAATGGGGTTACAAACTGTAAAGTTTGTTTTAATGTATTTGTTTCAATCACTGGACAACTGAGATGTGGAGTAAAGAGCTCCACTTTCTGTTACAATTTGGGACCTTTGCCCATCCAAGACTATACTGCACTCACATTGCAGTGAGGGAAGTTCAGAGCAGAGCTGCAGTCTGTTGATATTTTGGTCAGGTGTTGTGTGGGTGATGGCAAACACTGTCACCAGCTTCTGCCCAGATGGACAACAGGACATATTGCCTGTGATGAACTCCAAAGACATATCACAGTAGCTCTCATAATCATTATTTTTCTGTGCTAGGTAGTTTATATGATCTAAACACCAAATGTAATTCCTATGTGTGTCCTAAATAAAATCAATTAAATGGCATGTACAGTTTTAAGCTGGTGACAAGAACACGAGATATGATTTGAAAGGGCAATGCAAAAAAAAAAAAAAAATTTGTTTGTACTTTCTCCTTCTTGGATGATTTCTGTTCAGCATTAGTAACTTCCTGTAGCTGCAGTGTCCTCAGCGAGTTTCTTTTCCTATTTGAGCTAACGATATAAAAAAGAAAATTGTGGATAATTTAGAAATGAGAGATTAATATTTCAAGATATACAGGATTAGTCATATTTGCACTAGCTATAACATAACTCTGAAGTAATTACGTTGTTTTCTGTGAAAACATACCTACAAGACAAGAACTGGTACTCTCACTTCAGTTACCTTCTGCCTTTTGTTTTTCTATTCTTCTATAATTTCATTAGATTGTTGGCCAGTGGCTGTTGCAGTCATCCTTCTGTAGTGTTAGTACATTGCTGCCAAAGAAATTTTTTTTTTTTTAGTGATGCATAAAGAATCACTCATGCAAAATTAAAGTTGTCAGAGGATAAGAAGTAAGTCTATATGGTATCAGGAACATTATAGTACACAGTCTGAAGATCTCTTATTTAACAGAAGAAAGAGAGAAAGATGAGAAAGATGGGTGTGATTCCTGAACAAAAGTGGTAAAATATAAAACTCTGCATATGTCTGTGTTTCATTTTAGCCTTTTTTTTTTGGTGTGGCTTCCAGATGCCATTCCAGAAGAAAACGGATTTCTTCTCTCATAATCCCTTTTGTATCTGCCAGACCTGTGCAAACATCTTGAACATTCCAGAGAATCTCAAAAAAACCACTGGGTTCCAGTGCTTAGGGAACTAAATCACATTCCAGATATTATAATCATCAGAAATAAATTCTTAAACTCTTATGGGAAACTAAAGGGAGAGAAGGCATCTGATCAATGCACTGGATTCAAGCATCTAGATACTGCATTCAAGCAGAAACGTGAAGATGAAGCGACAATTTCTGCTGGTGATTTTAATTCAGTTTGTGTCTGATTTACAGTCTAGACAATGGAAGCTGGCCACCAAAAGTTCTGAAAATCACTGCTTTAAGTCATCTGTAGAACTCGAGCTCAGAAACTTCATTATATTTTCCTGTCAGTTACAGCAGTATACTTCTGCAAGCAAATACACTTCTGCAAGCAAATTATGTCTGTCTTACATGAGTGTAGCTGATGTTAGATTGGCAAAATCAGAACGAAAAGAAAGAGAAGTGACAAAATATGAGTGTGAGGTGAAGTAATTTCTAAATGTGGTCAGCCTCACCCCTAGCCTAATCCACAAAAAGGAATCCCAGCCAATGGTCACTTCTGCTCTAGACACATATATGTAGTTCAGCCTAAAGGTAAGTTGTAGTAATAGATAAGACACTTATGCCACTTATGATCTATTCGATCAGCTTTTAGTCAGCTGACCCTGTTGATTGATTACATTGTGACACTTAAATTTAAGGACAGAATTTTTCTCTTACATTGGGTTTGTTCCAGGTCCTATTCCATGTCTGTCGAAAGTAGTCTTTTTTCCCTTAGCACTTTTTGTTATGGCTTGGATATTGGGTTGTGTTTTTGGGGGGGTGGGGGGGGGGGAGAGTGGATTTTTTTTTCCATCTGCTTGTTCATGATGTCTCTAGCTAAATTTTCCTATTCTTCACTCACATAAAAATCTCTTCATTCGTCCACGGAGCCTTTGTTCTAGCATAAGACCAATCCTAAAGTCTACATTTTAAATTTGACCTTAAAATGTGAATCTCTGTCCAGAGAAATGACTGCTTTGGGACAACAGCACAAGGGAGTCAATATCAAAACATTAGAATGACACATAAACTAAAATGTGCAACCGCATTAGGACTATAATCCTTCTTCCCATTTCATCCTTATCGACTATTTGTCATGTTATGTCTTGGTGCAACAGAAAGCATTTGGCTAGTGAATTCTTTTAAAATTGAATCAAACAAGGTGCTGAACAGTTGGAGCTCCAGCCAGGAAAGCCACTATAGAGACTGAAATTAAATGTGCCTAAGTGCATTTCTGGTTATGAGCCAGATTGCTCAATATCTTGCTCAGTTGTGCTAATAGAGATCTATGCCTTATAAATAGGTTTATACCTTTTAAGCGCTTTGTAAAATAGTAATAATAGATCCTCTACAAATTAGTTTGTTCTTTTGTAACAAAAATAAGGTTCTTTTCACCTCCAAAACTAGGGCAGGTTAAGAATGTTCCAAACAGTTTGTTTTAAATCTATTTAAAACAAAACTGTTCATTCTCTACAATGGATGAATCTACATTTCATGAACTAGTCAGCTTAAGACTTTTATATGCAACATGCTGTGGGGGACTAAACAAATGTCTCAAACAGTCTGGGCTTTCTCTGAACCCAAACAAGCCAGAGCCATCTGCCTGGCATCTGTCTGTGTTACTGTGGGGGTGACTCAGCATTTTCCTGAGCCCCCTGCCGCAGCCCTGCACCGGTGGAAGTGTGGGGGCGGGTAGAACTTTGAGCTGTGGCTGCAAGAAACCGGGGGTGGGAGGGGTAACACCCCCCCTTAGAAGCTCCCAACATCCCCCAACCTCGTTCCTGTCCTATGGCAGGAAACTAACTGTATAAAAAGCGATCACCCTGGGCAGTTTCATGCTCTTTGCCCACTACAAGAAGGTGACTGTGTGTGCCCTGGTTGTCGCTGGATCCGAGGGTGGTGATCTTTCCTTTTTCTATAGCTTTTTTTCTCTCTCTAGTTTTAACAAAAGGCTATCTATGACAAGGCCAGTTTCTTTTGCTCACTAATAGCTCGTTGTTGTGAAGCGTGTTGATGGCGCTAAGTAGATTATTGAAATACATTCTTGTTAGGTGATTGATAAATAAAACTGGTGTTAGGATCTTTGGTGTGACTCACCTTAATCCTGGCCTGGGAATCAGTGAACCTGAGTCATCATCCTGAAAGTTCGGGATGTGACACATACTGCAATTCATTCATGGCGTATGGTACTTGAAACAGAAATAACTAGATAAGTAATACTTGTGGTCAATACACTTACTCAAATAAATCAGATTATGTTAAAATTCACAAACAGTATTCATGTTTATATAATACAACAAGCAGAAATACCACATAATTCTATGAATTGAGTCTATATGTAAAAACTATTTTGAAGCACCAGTTCATTTAGAAGCTGGTTTAGAAGGTTAGAATGAAATTCAAAAACCTTGAACAGAGGGACTGAAATGCAACCTATCTTTGCATCAACATCCAGAAGTCCTTCTTCCTCAGGACTACTCTCAACCCATTCTCTGCCAGCCCTGTATCTGTGCTTGGGATTACCCTGACCTATGTGGAAGACTTTGCACTTGTCCTTGTTGAACTTTGTGAGATTTGCATAGGGCCATCTCTCAAGCCTGTTAGGGTCCCTCTGAATGACACTCATTCCCTCCAGCATGTTAACCACACTACACAGCTTGGTGTCAGTAGTGAACTTGCTGAGGGTGCACTCTATCCCACTGTCTGTCTTGCTGACAAAGATGTTAAACAGCACCAGTCTCAATACCAACCCCTGAGGAAAACCACTTGTCACTGATCTCCACTCAGACATTGAACCACTGACTGTAACTCTTTGAGTAGGACCATCTAGCCAATTCGTTACCCACTGAGTGGTCCATCCATCAAATCCATGTCTCTGCAATTTAGAGACAAGGATATTGTGTGGGACTGTCAAATACTTTTCACAATCCCAGGTAGATGACGTCCATTGGTTTTCCCTTATCAACTAACATTAACCTGCTGTAACTTCCTCACAGAGACTACTCTCCAGTTAATGCTATTGAGAAGACTGCTGGAAATGTTGTTAACATTTCAAGAGTCATTGAAAATGTATTACAGGTAGAGAGGTCAGACCATATTGAAGGAATGCTTTTCATTGAACTGTAAAGGTTTTGCAACTTATGCCAGTGGTATCCTTCTGAAAAATGTAAGTGGATAAGCTCTTTCCCTAAACCAGATAGATATATTTTGACTTCATACTTTGTCAATGGTAAGGAGATGCTGCAGAATAATTTTATTTTTATTTCCTCACTAGAAAATAAAAGCTTGGAAACCACAGGTTTTAACTAGGAACTTTAGTAAAACACTCTGGCCTTCCCAAGTTGGCAAAATCTGGTTACAAGCCCATAAGCACAGATTTCCTTGTAAAACTGGTCGTGTTAAAACATTATTAAAATATCTTCTGTTTTCATATTATTTATTTTCTTGAATAATATTCAAATAAATACATGTGAATTAAACCAAGAAAGAAATAACTAAACATTTTGTCATCAAAAATGCTTAGGATTTTTTTTTTGTGGTTCAGTTTGTTTTTTTTAAAAAATGAAGTTGACAAGAAACTAATTGTTTTGCAAGCTAATTATCTGCTCTCTAATTATTCAATTTCAGTTTTCAGTCTGAATCCCAGAGGGAACCCAACTGACTGGGGTGCTTTGAGAACATCTAGCAAATACAGACAACACTGATTTACATGTAAAGTACAGTGGTCATGTCCACCTCCATTCACAACTACTTTCTATCTCTTCAGATTATTTCTACTTTTTATCCAATAACTATGATACAAGGTGCATGGACAATGTTGTGCTTTTCTCAGCACAGCAGAGCCTTCAGACAGCAGACACCAGTCTTTAGCCTTCTCTCCATGTTTGTTTACTACTTTCTCATTACACAAATATCACCTTCAGATGTGGGAGGGAGGAGGATGAAGAATATGGAGAAGTATGCACCCTATCGTCTACCTTCTGTGCCATGCCTGCTACTTGTACAGTAATGCTCAGATGCTTGTAAATCGGACACAGTTTTGATGTTGAGGAGCTTGACTCTCATTTTTTTCTGTGTTCTGTGCAGTCAACTAGGCTTTTGAACAGAAGACCACTGTCTCAGGCAGTACACCTTATTAAAGTGAATCTGTTGCCTGATCTTGGTCCAGGATGCAGCAATCTGAAGAAGAGCGTGTGCAGGCTGGTCATGTTCTTTATCTCCAGGTCTGTGTTCTGGGAGTCACCATATCCCCCTGAGCAGGCCGCTTCTTGCTTGAGCTCTTTTGTCAAGGAGTTCAGGCTCTACGTGTAGTCAATTGAAAGTGCAGGCAACTCAGTTATTTAAAATTGCTTCTTAGAGAAACCTAATGAGTAGCCTTTAAATGAATAGTTAAGCCAGGTAATTAAAGAAGGTGGTCGGTTTTGCCCAGAAAGAGCTAGGTGCTTGATTTTGGGGTGTTGCAATGCCAAAGATAGTTGCCTAGAGCATATAGTCTGTGTGTTGCTGTTAAAGTCTTTTGACTTTCAAAATCTGAAATGTTTATTCTGAAGCACATTTCTGCACAGTAGGTGTTGTGATCACTGCCAGACATACCTACCTATCCGCAGGCATCTTGGCATTCTAACTGTGACTAGAGCAGCTAGTCCTGCTGTTTGCAGAGCACTATAACTGAATTAGTGAACCTTATTTTGTAACACAGAAGTGTTCCCACTGAAACATTCAAACATAAACAGCTCACACATAAATTATTCACTCCTACACAAAGCTACTAAAGGTACTGTTTCCAGGACATCTAAATGATGTAGAATGTGTCTACAGAGAAGTGCTGTGAACAGTAACCCAAGCTGTCCCTAGTAAAGACTGCTTCAGCAAATAATGTAGCTGCATTAATATTCTAGGTAGTAAGAATCTGCTTCCAGTGTTGTATGGATGCTGCAGATCCACCCATGCTGCTTCCATACCTAAGCTAGAATTGTTGTGTTATATGGTACTGCATCATGTGGAAATGACAGCCTGAGTCAGTGTTAGCTTAAAGATCAATGCATTGTCTATAAGAAGGGTAGGAAGGATGACCCGAGTAACTACAGACCGGTCAGCCTCACCTCCATCCCTGGAAAGGTGATGGAACATCTTATCCTTGACACTGTCTCTAGGCATATCAAGGATAAGAAGGTTATTAGGAGCAGTCAGTATGGCTTTGCCAAGGGGAAGTCATGTTTGACCAACCTGATAGCCTTTTATGAAGACATAACCAGGTGGATGGATGGTGGCCATGCAGTGGACGTGGTCTACCTGGACATCAGCAAGACCTTTGACACCGTCTCCCACAGCATCCTCATAGGTAAACTGAGGAAGTGTGGTCTGGATGACCAAGTAGTGAGGTGGGTCGAGAACTGGTTGAAGGGAAGAAGCCAGAGGGTTGTGGTCAGTGGGGCTGAGTCTGGCTGGATGCCTGTGTCTAGTGGGGTCCCTCAGGGGTCAGTGCTTGGGCCGGTGCTGTTTAATATATTCATCAATGATCTGGATGAGGGATTAGAGAATGTTGTCAGCAAGTTTGCTGATGATACGAAGTTGGGAGGAGTGGTTGACACACCAGAAGGCTGTGCAGCCATTCAGAGAGACCTAGACAGGCTGGAGGGCTGGGCGGGGAGAAATCTTATGAAGTTTAATAAGGGCAAGTGTAGAGTTTTGCACTTGGGAAAAAATAAGCCCATGTGCCAATATAGCTTGGGGACTGCTCTGCTGGAGAGCAGTGCAGGGGAAAGGGACCTGGGGGTTCTAGTGGAGAGCAGGATGACCATGAGCCAGCAATGTGCCCTCGTGACCAAGAAGGCCAATGGCATCCTGGGGTGTATTAGAAGGGGAGTAGCAAGTAGGTCAAGAGAGGTCCTCCTGCCCCTCTACTCTGCCCTGGTGAGGCCACATCTGGAATATTGTGTCCAGTTCTGGACCCCTCAGTTCAAGAAGGACAGGGAACTGCTTGAGAGAGTCCAGCGTAGAGCCACAAAGATGATTAAGGGAGTGGAGCATCTCCCTTATGAGGAAAGGCTGAAGGAACTGGGTCTCTTTAGCTTGGAGAAGAGGAGGCTGAGGGGTGACCTCATTAATGTTTATAAATATGTCAAGGGGGAATGTCAGGAGGACGGAGCCAGGCTCTTTTCAGCGGCGTCCACTGACAAGACAAGGGGCAATGGGTGGAAGCTGGAACACAGGAGGTTCCATAAAAATATGAGGAAAAACTTTTTTACTGTGAGGGTGACCGAGCACTGGAACAGGCTGCCCAGGGAGGTTGTGGAATCTCCTTCTCTTGAGACATTCAAAACCCGCCTGGACGCGTTCCTGTGCACTCTATTGTAGGTGATCCTGCTCTGGCAGGCGGGTTGGACTAGATGATCTTTAAGGTCCCTTCCAACCTTTAACATTCTGTGATTCTGTGATTGCATGCTATCATGAGATACAGACTTAGACATGTCTACTCAAGTCCTCTTTACTAGCTAAATCCTCAGAAGAGAAGGAATCTCAGCATGGTTTGACTTCATCTCTTGCTACCTGGCATTATTCAAGTTTCTGTATTTAATATCTGCAAAGCTGTAACAGTTTGTTTTTCAGTATATTTGATACACTGAAAAAGAGAAATTGTCTTTGTAGAGCATAACCAAAGAGACATTCCCCAGTAACAACTACCAATAAGATAAACATAATTTCTGTTATCTTACTAACTAAATGATAAAGACAATATTAGTTATTTTCCTTTAGTATTTAATGTACTGATAAAGTAACTATGAAATTATGCTTCATTAATTTCTACTGTAAAAATTGTGACCTGAATTCTCAAAATTTTAAATTTAGAAAGAGGTGCTTGCACATTACAATGAAGATGGAGATCTCCAGATTATGCTTCAATAGACAGTTTTAATTATATCAGATAATACATCCTGGGTCAAAGTATGTCACATACCTTGATGAAATGATCATTCTAATTTTCTCCAAAAACTTGATTAGTTCCCAAGTGAAAAGTGAATAGTGTTTGTTTGTAGATGACCATGAAACCTTCTATTCAAAAATTAAGCCAGTAAATTCTTGAGGAGCACAAATCCTCATCACATTCTGAGGATAAACACATCACTTCAAAAAATATTTTAAACTCATAACTTGTAGAAGATACTTCTGCTTTAGAAGATCCTGAGACAAACATTGTTAAGTTCAACAGCAAGGTGATTGAAGAATGAAATATGAGAGGTTCCATCACATATTTAACTTTGAAAAGTCTTTATCCAGATGGAATTTCAAAAATTTGTGAAGAAAGTCCTCATACATCTGAATCAAATGCCACCAACAGCAATGTTCTGCCTGCCTGTTGTAAATCACACTAAGCATGCAAAAGTGAAATCTCTTCCCTTGTTTTATTCCCTATTAATTTCTACAACATTTTGAAAATAATGACATTACAATCTCTTTGTAAATTCTGATGTTTTGGTATTTGTGAGCTTCTTCTTTGTCTCCCAATTAGAATGACAAGACCTATGAAGTGGAATTCTCCAAATATTTATTTGATTATATTTATTTACAGTTTTGGTAATATTAAATAATCTCATTTCAATAGTCATTTTTATCTTATAAAAAAGCATTGGTTCAATACCTATGAAATATTACAGTTAATACAGATATCCTGTGTACCCAGAATATTGTATGTCAAGTACAATTTGAAATATGCATTTAAGATAAATACATTTGAAATAAAGTGTCTTTATCTCATTGAAGCAAATTTATTTAACATTGAAATGAAACACAAAAGTTACAACCATATGTTTAGATACTTTTTGCATGAAGGTAATGAAAAAAAATTGATACATTTCCATGAAACTTTACTATTTTAATGAATTCTGATTTCCAAGGAAAACGTTATCTGGAAAAAAATATTTTCAACTAATTTTATTTTCAGATTTCTTTTCTCCAAGAACTACCACTGTCAGTTACCATCCACTTTCAATTTTATTTTATATTTTTATTATTTGTGTTTCAGGTAACTGTACAAGGTGGCTGATTGTAAACCTATGAATCTGCTGACATAAACTGTAAGCTGTATGTCCAGTTCTGGAGCCCCCAGCACAAGAAGGATATGGGCATGCTGAAGCGTGTCCCGAGAAGGGCCACAAGGATGGTCAGAGGGCTGGACACCCTCTTCTATGAGCACAGACTGAGAGAGTTGAGGCTGTTCAGTCTGCAGAAAAGAAGGCTCCAGGAGATCTTATTTATATTGGACGTTAGGAGGAAGTTCTTCACCATGAGAGTGGTGAGACATTGGAAGAGGTTGCCCAGAGAGGTTGTGGAAGCCCCATCCCTGGAAGTTTTTAAGACCAGGTTGGATGGGACTCTGAGCAGCCTGATCTAGTGGGGGATGCCCCTGCCCATGGCAGGGAGATTGGAACTAGATGATCTTTAAGGTCCCTTCCAATCCTGACAATTCTATGATTCTATGTATCATGACAGGGGCTTTCCATATTTTATGTGTTTGCAGGCACTGCAGCCTGCCTCTGAACACAGTCGCAAAGTTTGTCACCCACAGGAAGGCCAGGAGGAAGGTATCATTTCACTGTTAATGGGTCTGAACTTAGAGGGACCTTGCAGGAAAACTCACTCCACAGCTGTTTACTGACAGCTATTCCTTCTCCTTCTTCACATTGCCAGATGTTGTCTTACTATGTTAAAATCGACTCAATGAACTCCTAAACTGGAGCCTGACTGATGAGACCAGATGTAAAATAATATGTTCCTCTGTTAGATTAGTAATAAAAACAACAAAACCAACACTTTTGCAGTGTCTTGAGATGTGACACTGCAAACATCCATGGTGCTGCAAGGTAGTACAGCAGAACCACCTGCTAGACCACTCTCCATCATCTTTGGTAAGTTGTGGAGAACAGGTGAGGTGCCTGAGGACTGGAGGAAAGCAAATGTCACTCCTGTCTTCAAAAAAGGACAGGAAGGAGGACCCAGGTAACTATAGACCGGTCGGTCTCACCGTCATCCCTGGAAAGGTGATAGAACATCTTATTCTTGATGTTGTCTCCAGTCATATCAAGGATAAGAGGGTTATTAGGAGCAGTCAGCATGGCTTTGCCAAGGGGAAGTCATGTTTGACCCACCTGATAGCCTTTTATGAAGATTTAACTAGGTGGATGGATGGTGGCCATGCAGTGGATGAGGTCCATCTGGATATCAGCAAGGCATTTGACACCATCTCCCACAACATCCTCATGGTTAAACTGGGGAAGTGTGGTCTGCATGACCAAGTTGTGATGTGGGCTGTTAACTGGTTGAAGGGAAGAAGTCAGAGAGTTGCAGTCAATGGGGCAGAGTCTAGTTGGAGGCCTGTGTCTAGTGGGGTCCCTCAGGGGTCAGTTGGAAGGGGCCAGTGCTTTTCAATATAGTCATCAATGACCTGGATGATGGAATAGAGAACACTGTCAGCAAGTTTGCTGATGGCAGAAAACTGAGAGGAGTGGTTGACACACCAGAAGGCTGTGCTGCCATTCAGAGAGACCTGGACAGGCTGGAGAGCTGGGTGGGGAGAAATCTTATGAAGTTCAACAAGGGCAAGTGTAGAGTATTGCACTTGGGAAAGAACAACCCTCTGTGCCAGTACAGGTTGGGGACTGCTCTGTTGGAGACCAGCATAGGGGAAAGGGACCCGGAGGTCCTGGTAGACAGCAGGATGACCATGAGCCGGCAATGTACCCTTGTGGCCAAGAAGGCCAATGGCATCCTGGGATGTATTAGAAGGGTAGTAGCTAGTAGATTGAGAGAGGTCCTCCTCCCCATCTACTCTGCCCTGTTGAGATGAAGGGAGTGAAACATCTCCCTTATGAGGAAAGGCTGAAGGAGCTGAGTCTCTTTAGCTTGGAGAAGAGAAGGCTGAAGGGTGACCACAATAATGCTTATAAATATGTCAAGGGGGAGTGTCAGGAGGACGGAGCCAGGCTCTTTTCAGTGATGTCCAATGATAGGACAAGGTGCGATGAGTTCAAGCTGGAACATAGGAGGTTCCACAAAAACATTAGAAAAAAATTTTCCACTGTGAGGGTGACAGAGCACTGGAACAGGCTGCCCATGGAGGTTGTGGAGTCTCCTTCTCTGGAGACATTCGAAAACTGCCTGGACATGTTCCTGTGCGATCTACTGTAGGTGATCCTGCTCTGGCAGTGGGGTTGGACTAGAGGATCTTCAGAGGTCCCTTCCAACCCTTAACTTTCTGCGATTCTTGATTCTGTGATTCTGTGACCATTGTCACTGAGCATCTTCTTATTGTACTCTAGCAGTGAAATGAAATGGTAATTGTGAAACTTTAAAATACTGCATTCTGTTTCTTGTCTGTTTCTACTGTTTGAAACATGTCTTATTCTTTTGGTGAGCATCCATTTTGCAATATATTTCTTTTTGTCTTCTTTTCCCCCCTTCCTTCAAAAATGGCTTTCAAAATGACATATCTGGTCCAGATTAAAGCATTTAATAAGACTTCAGTTTTCTGTGAAATTTTATTTTGAGACTATTGAGGGGAAGCAAATAAAATGAGACTGTAAATTACATCTCAGAAATCTATGGATCGACTTGTCTTGAATAGACAGTTTTATTTTCTGCATTCAGTGTTTTCTTACTTCAATCAGAGAGCTTACCCACTATTCTTGTAGAATGGTTTTCCAGATTGTTAGATTTAATTGTTCACTTCAGAATAATGATAAGAAAGAACAGTTCTGAAAGCATGCATGTTCCCTTGTAGCCTGAAATTCTGCATATGCATTCTCATTTACAATTAGTGGGACTGAAATTAATTTGAAATTTAAATTAAGACAAAGGCATCTTCCAGGATTTTCATGGGCATATGGCACACGATTTTGCTTACTCAGTCAAAACTTAGGATAGAGAATGTCAAATTGTCTTAAGATAGTGAGGACTGAAAAATGCCGTATGCCAAAAGATACATTATAACCTTACTTAAATACCATTTAAAAAATTTTTAAAAATGTGTTTATATTCAATGCTGTCACTGAACTCTACTCATAAACTCCTGTATTTTAAAGTCAGTCAAAAAATTACCAAATGGAATTTATCTCTGTAGAATTATAGAAGGTTAAGATGACACTTTACACTTCTAAATGCAGGGTCAGACCTGCAACTTGGAAGACATAAAAGAGCTTCATTATATACTTGAAGTTTCTATTTAACCATTCAGTAGGGACTACATCTCTATTGATGTCAATGTGATAAAAGATTTATATTACAAAATGTGTGTATGAAGCATAGTCTCTAGTGAGATGGAAAAGTGAAATGATTTATTCCTTGGCATAATTTTAAATGTCGTCAGTAAAGTTTGAGGGATATATTTACCAATGGGTATTAATTACTACAATCTTACCAACAACAAAATATTAAACTATTTGGGTAATATATGTAGACAAAAATCACAGATAAATTTAACTTTTTCAAAGTAAATTCAGATTATCCAAAAAGCATGTAGGAGTCTCCTCTATTCTGTTATAACTTAAAATATAGATGATGCTGACTAGCATATACTCTTTAAATAGGAAAAGACATTCATTCCCAAATGGCTTCTGTAGGGATTTAAAATGCTTTTAACTTTTAACATCCTGTGTCAGCTTGTGTTTTAAACCCTTGACTTGATTCTAGTATAATCTAAATGTTCAGATTAATCTAAAAATATATTTGAATAACAATGGTGATGCTTTCCTGGAATCGTTCTATTCCTACAATAACTACTCAGAATAGATCATGTATAGCATGTTTTGTAGTGATAGCCAGGGCTGACTTTCTACCCATTTTTTTATGCAGAATGCCTTACAGTGTCAGTACTGCATTTTATACCACAACTCCAAGAAGAAATTTGTGTTGTAATTTTATAAAGTTTATATGTAGGTTCAAGCAGAAAGAAAAGCCATGTGTTTGATTTGCAGCTTGAGTGGCAACATTGCTTTGTGATACTAATTACTGTGACAAGCTTTCCTTGTTTGTCATTCTAAATGCATTTAGTAATGTTTTCTGAATTAATTACTGTATCACTTGTCATATTCCCTACAAAGTGATGCAATCTTGAAAACTTATTCTGCAGCATGAGTGGCCATTTATATCTTTTCTGGAGTGTGATCACTACTAAAACTGAGCATTTGTCATTCAATTCTGCTGGAAGTCTATTGCACACATTAACTCAGTGTAAACCAGGTCAGGAGATAACATATTTCATATTTTCTTACTTATTAATCTTTCCCCCAAGAACAGACTACCAAACAATTTGATATAAATAATTCAATGTGCATATATGTACATATTATAGATGTAAACAGATTATTTACCAGTGTCTTCTCTAGAAGTTTTTTCTTTATTTTTAGCATATGCACAAGTGGGTTTTTTTGTGAAATAGAATTACTTTTTTTCTACCCAGAAGGGCTTGCTTCCATCATATCACAGTATTGTTGATTCTCTGAATTATAGTAACAAAACCCTGTCAACTGTGTTAAATATCAACTAATTTTGAGTGCATGCATAGAGAGATGTAGTGTTCTCTATGTTGTGATAACTGTTCCCATTGATCATGTTATTTAAAGATGATGTAAAAATATGTGTACACAACAGAACTAAAAATTGACATATGAAATGAGTTTAAAATAAGGAGGTGGATGTGTTTTTTAAAGCAAAGGGAATTTCAAATACATATGCCTTGAAAGTGAGTACAAGATTCTCAAACTTATTTAAATTTCTGTAGAAATATAATGCTTACAAAGCGAACCACACAACTTGAAAATTACCAGATATTTTTATGCCTTCCTAGAGGTATACAGTCTGAGAAGCCTGGTGTCAAGCCTGGTGTCAATATCACACCTGATCCTGCTGGACACCTTCAGATGCATTTTTCTGACAGATGATCCAAAGACATTAACAGATGCATATTTTATAGATATTTTTGATATTTCAGATAATTCTTAAGTTTTGCTGCTACCGCTGAGATTCTTTAACTAAGTCTTTGTGGTTTGTGGATTAGTCTGGATAGAATATTAACTGAGAAAACAATGAAAATTTTCTTAAAATTCTAACATATTTACCACACAAAAATTTACATCTTTTACAGCTTCTAATTAGTTAAAACCTAAATTTATCTCTCCATCCTTATTGAACTAAATATTTTTAACTAAATATTTTTAACTAAATATAGAAGTTCCATTATTAATTCTTAATTGACTGCTTTTATGAGAGACATACTTTAAGCTTTGCTAATACGGATCTTGACTCCCAAAGTATAGCCCTTCAATTTTCTTGTTAGAATGGGAAAATATGTGTGTGGAGAAGAAGAAAAATAGAGAAGTTAGAGAGTAAAGGATGACAAAAAAAAATGGAGGATATGAAGAATTCTTTTTTTGTTGTTGTTGAATAAAAGATGAATTTACATACAGAATCCTTCACCTGCTTTGTCCTTCAAATTCCTTAGTTGAGGAATTCCTCATCTCTGAGGCAACTGAGGTAGTTGCAAGCGGCAAACTAAAATATTTTCAGTTGAAATGAATGAAGTATAAAATACCTGTGAAAAAAAAAATCATCTTTATTCATTGTAATGAGTTTGGCTGAGATGGAGTTAATTTTCTTCAAAGTAGGTGATATGGGGCTGAGTTTTGGATTTATGCTGGAAACAGTGTAGACAACACAAGAATAATTCTATTATGGCTGAGCAGTTCTTATCCAGTGTTAAGGCCTTTCCTGCTTCTCACTCTGTCCCACTAGAAGATGGAAGGGGACACAGTCAGAACAACTGACCCCAAAACATTCAAAGGAATATCCCACCCCATATGACATCATGCTCAGCAACCAACTCAGGATTGTCTGGGGGTCACTGCTTCGTAACTGGATGGGCATTGGTCATTTGGTGGTGAACAACTGTTTTCACTTACAACACTTGTTTTCTTGGGTTTTATTTCTCCCTATTACTTCCTTTTTCATTATTTTTACATTATTATTACTGTTAATAATAATTATTATTTAATTTTATTTAACTTATTAAGCTGTTCTTATCTCAACCCATGAATTTTCTTACCCTTCCAATTCTCTTTCCGCTGTCCTGCTGGGTGGGGAAGTGAGCAAGAGGCCTTGTGGTGCTTAGTTGCCGGCTGGGGTTAAACCGTGACATTCATTCTTCATATAACAGAGGGTTACAAAACCATTTCTAATCCACCATTCTTTCCATTACAGCCCACTGCATTGTTAATTGCTCATCAGGGCAAGAGAAGGAAAAACTAGGTTTGTTTACAAGATGCTGTGTCGAGTAACACAGCACTGGTGAGGTCACACCTCGAGTATTTTGTCCAGTTTTGGGCACCTCAATACAAGACAGACTTCAAGGTGCCGGAGCAAGTGCAGAGGAAGGCAACGAAGTTGGTGAAGGGCCTGGGGAATAAATCTTACGAAGAACAATTGAAGAAGCTGGGCCTCTTTAGTTTGAAGAAGAGGAGGGTGAGGGGAGACCTCATCACTCTCTACAACTACCTGGAAGGACCTTGTAGAGAGGTTGGTGCTGGTCTCTTCTAAGAGGTAATTAGCGATAGAACAAGAGGGAATGGCTTCAAACTGCAACAGGGTAGGTTTAGACTGGACATTAGGAAAAAAAAAATCACAGAACGAGTAGTCAGACGTTGGAATAGGCTGTCCAGGGAGGTAATTGAGTCACCATTCCTGGATGTGTTTAAAGGTCATTTAGATGTGGTGTTGGGGGATACAGTTTAGGGGTGAGCCTTGCAGAGTAGGATTAATTGTTGGACTCAATGATCCCAAGGGTCTTGTCCAACCTCAATGATTGTATGATTCTATGATTCTATAAATCTTTGATTTTATGACATTACCAGCAGATATTAAGAAGTCATTACCCCAGTCTATTCAGCACTTCTCAGACCACACCTGGAATACTGTGTTCAGTTTTGATCCCCACTATGCAAAAGGCATGTGTATAGGCTGGAGAGGGTCCAGAGATGATTCGAGGATTAGGAAGCCTGCCATATGAGCAAAGGCTGGCAGGAATCCTTTTCATAAAGCCTAAAAATTTCTGTGGGTGTATTTCTTTAAATCAGGACAGACAATGTCTGGCCCTCCTGGTAACCCATCTGGTTTCATCAGATCAGACAGCACAGTGGTGAATTACCAGACTGCGGGTACAAAACAATCAAGGCTTTAGTATCTCGCAAGAAAACAGGCATTCCCCAGTTTAGGAAATCAGGCAACCTAATTCTAAATAGTTCAACTTTATTGCTTGAAAAAATTCAAAATAGAAAGCAGTTAAGCCCTGAAATATCAGTTTACATTCCTCCATTATGTTTTAATTAGTATGCAGTTGTATACTGTATGGGTGTATTTTTTAATGTAAAGGAACAAATAATGTGGGTGTATTTTTTAATGTAAAGGAACAAATAAACAGAAAGTAATCATGAAATTTATTATACAAATGTGACAAAGTGAGTACACTTATTTTTAACCCTAAGTCACGGGGAACAGGTGAGGTGCCTGAAGACTTGAGGAAAGCGAATGTCACTCCAGTCTATAAGAAGGGCAGGAAGGAGGACCCGGGTAGCTATAGACTGGTCAGCCTCACCGCCATCCCTGGAAAGGTGATAGAACATCTTATTCTTGGCGTTGTCTCTAGGCATATCAAGGATAAGAGGGTTATTAGGAGCAGTCAGCATGGCTTTGCCAAGGGGAAGTCATGTTTGACCCACCTGATAGCCTTTTATGAAGATGTAACCAGGTGGATGGATGGTGGCCATGCAGTGGATGAGGTCCATCTGGATATCAGCAAGACCTTTGACACCATCTCCCACAACATCCTCATGGCTAAACTGAGGAAATGTGGTCTGGATGACCGAGTAGTGAGGTGGGCTGTTAACTGGTTGAAGGGAAGAAGTCAGAGAGTTGCAGTCAATGGGGCAGAGTCTAGTTGGAGGCTAGTGTCTAGTGGGGTCCCTCAAGGGTCAGTGCTGGGGCCAGTGCTTTTTAATATATTCATCAGTGACCTGGATGAGGTATTAGAGAGCACTGTCAGCAAGTTTGCTGATGGCAGAAAACTGAGAGGAGTGGTTGACACACCAGAAGGCTGTGCTGCCATTCAGAGAGACCTGGACAGGCTGGAAGGCTGGGCGGGGAGAAATCTTATGAAGTTCAACAAGGGCAAGTGTAGAGTATTGCAACAGGGAAAGAACAACCTCATGTGCTAGTACAGGTTGGGGACTGACCTGTTGGAGACCAGCACAGGGGAAAGGGACCCGGGGGTCCTGGTGGGCAACGAGATGACCATGAGCCAGCAATGCACCCTCATGACCAAGAAGGCCAATGGCATCCTGGGATGTATTAGAAGGGGAGTAGCAAGTAGAGTAAGAGAGGTCCTCCTCCCCCTCTACTCTGCCCTGGTGAGGCCACATCTGGAATATTGTGTCCAGTTCTGGGCCCCTCAGTTCAAGAAGGACAGGGAACTGCTTGAGAGAGTCCAACGCAGAGCCACAAAGATAATGAAGGGAGTGGAACATCTCCCTTATGAGGAAATGCTGAAGGAGCTGGGTCTCTTTAGCTTGGAGAAGAGGAGGCTGAAGGGTGACCTCATTAATGCTTATAAATATGTCAAGGGGGAGTGTCAAGAGGACGGAGCCAGGCTCTTTTCAGTGATGTCCAATGACAGAACAAGGGGGAATGGTTTCAAGCTGGACCATAGGAGGTTTCACAAAAACATTAGGAAAAACTTTTTCACCGTGAGGGTGACAGAGCACTGGAACAGGCTGCCCATGGAGGTTGTGGAGTCTCCTTTGGAGACATTCGAAAACTGCCTGGACACATTTCTGTGTTACCTACTGTAGATGATTCTGCTCTGACAGGGGGGCTGGACTAGACAATCTTCTGAGGTCCCTTCCAACCCCTAACATTCTGTGATTCTGCGATTCTGTGATTCTGTGATACTTCTTAAGGAAAAGAGATCTATGATTATGCACCTTTCGTTAAAGGAAGAATACTTTAAATTACATAATTAAATGAAGAATGGTTGAATTTATCTATTACTTCTATATAATCAGTTGGCAAACTTCAGGCTAACCTGGTTGTTCAGTGTGGTATCAACTATTTCTATTTCAACTGCTGAAGGTAATAAACTGAAAAAGGCAACAGGCTAAAATCAGTGCTTATGGTTAGATTCTTTGATATGTTCTTATTTCTGACTGTTTAGGTAGTGGATGAAAAACTAAAGTCCCTCATAAATCCTGTGGTGAGAATTCTCCCACAGTGAGGGATCTGTCAAGTGACGGTAGATTAATTATAATTGACTTTTGTACCCTCAGTCTGCAGAAAATTAAAATGTCTGGAATGGACTATATTCTCAATATCCCTAATGAGCAAGAGTTTTTGTGAATTTGAATCACCTCCCAGAAACTAGAGGAGCCTCTTGGAAAATTTGAGTTAGACTGAAGGTGAATTTACAGCAAAATATACCTAAGCTCTTACTGAAAATTTGTTTTCACCTTCTTTTGGAAGGAAGAAAAGGAATATTCTTTTATATACAGATGGGAAAGGATGACAAAAAATATATTTCAGTACTATCAGTATGACAACTTTTTTTTATATTGCCAAACCCTAACATATTTGTAAGCAATAATATGCTTTCTGACTTGATATATAAGGCTGCTAAAAGGCCCAATGTCAAATAGTTACAGAAAGAAAAAATTAGTATCAGCCCAGAAGATGACCATTGCACAACACAAAAGTGTATAGGTCACATGGAAAGCAATAAGAGATAACTGAAAAAGCAGGACTTCTATATAATATGGACTTTATGTGGAAATCAGGTTAATTAAAAATATAAGGATAAAGTCTTCAGGCAAAGGACCGGAAAAACATTCAGTATACATTTTTTCTAGTGCAACCCCTTCTGAAGGTCCAGTTAAGAGCACTGAAATAAATGTGATCCTCGGAATTCAGATTTGACACTACTAATTTAACATTTGATACATATTATTTAGTTACTGAACTGAGAGATCCTTAAACTACTAAAACTCTTATATATATTAATGCAGAGATAAAACTGAAATTTTATCAAGAGGCAAAGTTTTAACTATTTTGTTTTTTTTGTGTATTATGACCATTTCTTTATTTGCTATATAAGCCCTTCACTATTAATGCTTGAACAGAATTGCTCAGTTTAATCAGCACGAAAAAGAGAAGGGACTGACACTGAAATTTTATTACAAAATTTCATAAAGTAAATCATAAATCAGATGTGGTCAGGTCAGAAACAAGAAAACATATCTTATACCTGTTCTTTATATCAAATTAATATCAGGAGAAAACCTTACAAAAATCATGCAATTTTAGATATTCCTTAAAGAAAAAATTGCTAAAGATCCTCAAAATACAAATATTAGTTAGGAAAATCAATTAACCAGGAAAATATTTAATCTATTTAATCTCTTAACCAGAAGTCATTAATTAATTACTTTTATAAGAGAGTTTAAAAGGATCATATTCTTCCAAACAACTTTAGATTCCTGTTTTATTTTCAATTTATTTAATCTGAAACTTATTTATTTTCCTTAGGTAAATGGATGCACCTGCCTATATTTTTAGATGAATGGTAAATTCTGGTATTCATCACTCAATTCTAGCCCTAAGCTTCTGAAAAACAGCCTCACTATCATTTTATTTCCAGTTAATTACAGGAAATCCTTGTCTACACAGAGACTGCTCTCCCAGTCCCCCGGGACAATTTTTCATGAAGTAGTGAAAACTTTAGACTTAGCATTTATTTATCTCAAGAAAAATGGAATAATATACTACCCAGGTGTCATATTCCAGCTGACATCAACAGTAATGATTATTTGCTGTCTTCAGTGTATGTATTTCCTATTTAGATGTGATTTGATGCAACCTAAGTTGATAAAATTAATTTGGTCACCCAAAGGAAGAAGCTTTTTGAAATATACTTAAGTGAAATTCTGGAGGAAGAATGAATGTCTGCAGGTTGACAATTCAATGTCTCTACCATAGGTGTCAGATAGCTGTATGTAGTCACCACATTAAAAAATTGGATCTCTTCCACTAAATTGCTTCAAAAAGACCATGAAATTCATTGAGTTGCATAAGATATACTCCAGACGCTAAGTATGTTAAAGGAGCAAATATAGCAGGCATGAAGTGAATGGTGATAAAAATGCAATTGAGGTGTAAATGAAGTGGTTGGGCCTTTCATCTAAAGGCATTCTACAGCAAAATTCTCACTTCTGGAAAAAAGACACTCTAACAGCTGACACACACACAAATCCCAATCCAAACCTATCTGTTGACAACTGGAAGCACAAAGAAAAAGTTTCCATTAACTTGTGAGTGTTTTAATGCATTTGAAATCACCTGCAATTTATTAAGAGAATCACAGAATCACAGAATTATTGAGGCTGGAAAAGACCTCCGAGATCATCAAGTTCAGCCTATGACCCAGCACCACCACATCAGCTAGACCATGCCACTAAGTGCCACGTCCAGCCTCTCCTTTACAGACCTCCAGGGATGGTGACTCCACCTGGGCAGTGCATTGCAATGCACTGAAAAAGTGTTTGCTGATATCTAACCTAAACCTTCTCTGATGCAGTTTCAGGCCATGCCCTCTCGTCCCATCACTAGTTGCCAGGGAGAAGAGCCCGACCCCCATCTGACTACAACTTCCTTTCAGGGAGCTGTAGAGAGTGATAAGGTCCCTCTGAGTCTTCTCTTCTCCAGGCTAAACACCCCCGGCTCCCCCAGCCTCTCCTCGTAGGACTTTCCTTCTAGTCCCTTCACCAGCCTCGTTGCTCTCCTCTGGACCTGCTCCAGCCCCTCAATATCTTTCTTGAAGTGAGGGGCCCAGACCTGCACACAGGACTCAAGGTGAGACCTCACCAGTGCTGAGTACAGGGGCAGAATTACATCCCTATTCTTCCTTTTCAGACTGTTTCTGATACAAACCAGGATGCCATTGGCCTTCCAGGCCACCTGGGCACACTGCTGGCTCATGTTCAACTGGTTGTCAACCAGTGCTCCCAGCTCCCTCTCCGCAGGGCCGCTCCCCAGCCACTCCTCCCCCAGTCTGTAGCGATGCAGGGCGTTATTGTGGTCAAAGTGCAGGACACTGCACTCGGTCTTGTTGAACTTCATACCATTGGCCTCAGCCCATCGACCCAGCCTGTCCAGGTCCCTCTGCAGTGCCTTCCTACCCTCCAGCAGATCGACACTTCTCCCCATCTTGGTGTCATCTGTGAACTTACCAAGGGTAGACTCAATCCCTGCATCCAGGTCATCGATAAAGGTGTTGGATAGGACTGAGCCCGGTACTGATCTCTAGGGGACACCACTGGTCACCAGATGCCAACTGGGTGCAGCACCATTCACCACCACTCTCTGGGCTCAGTCATCCAGACAGTTTTTAACTCACTGAAGGGTGCATCCATCCAAGTTGTGGGCTGCCAGCTTTTCCAGGAGGATGCTGTGAGAGACTATGTCAAAGGCTTTGCTGAAATTGAGCTAGACCACATCCACAGCCTTTCACTCATCCACTAGGCAGGTCACAGAGTCATAGAAGATGGGATTGGTCAGGTAGGACCTTCCTTTCCTAAACCCATGTTGGCTGGGCCTGGTGTCCCTGGCTGTCTTCCACATGCCGCTTGATGGCACTCAGGATGGTCTGTTCCATAACCTTGCAGGCACCGAGGTCAGGCTGACAGGCCTGTAGTTCTCCAGGTCCTCCTTCTGGCCCTTCTTATGGATGGGTGTCACACTGGTCAACATCCAGTCATCTGGGACCTTCCCAGTTAGTCAGTATTGGTGATAAATAATGGAGAGTGTCTTAGTAAGTTCTTCCACCAGCTCTCTCAGTGCCTCAGGATGAATCCCATCCAGACCCATAGAGTTGTTGGGATCTAAGTGACACAGCAGGTCACTAACTACTTCCTCCTGGATTACAGGAGGGGTATTCTGCTCTCCATATCTGTCTACCAACTCAGCAGCTCAGTTGCCCTGAGGATAGCCATTCTTTGTGTTAAAGACTGAGGCCAAGAAGGTATTAAGTACCTCAGTCTTTTCCTTGTCTTTTGTTATTATGTTCCCCTCCTCATCCAATAGGGAATGGAGATTTTCCGTGACCCTCCTTTTGTTATTAATATATTTATAAAATCACTTTTTGTTATCCTTAACAGAGATGGCCAGATAAAGTTCTAACTGAGCTTTTGTGTCTCTAATTCTCTTTCTGCATGGTCTTACAATATCTTTAAATGCTTCCTGATTCACCTGCCCCTTTTTCCAAAGTTGATATACCCTTGTTCTGTTTTTTTTTCTGAGTTCTTTCAAAAGCTCCCTGCTCAAACAGACTGGTCTTCTTCCCTGCCAGCTCATTTTTCAGCACATAGGGACAACCTGCTCCTGCAACTTCATAATTTCCCTCTTAAAGTAAGTTCAGCCTTCCTGGGCCGCTTTGTTTTTGAGGGCTACTTCCCAAGGGACTCTCTGAACCAGCGTCCTGAATAGACATAAGTCAGACCCCTGGAAGTCCAAGGTAAAGGTTTTGCTGATGACCCTCCACATTGAAAATTCTATCATACCATGGTCGCTGTGCCCAAGATGATCTCCAGCCACCACACCTTCCACCAGTCCTTCCCTGTTCATAAACTACCCCTGGTAGGCTCACTTACCAGCTGCAACAGGAAGTTGTCATCCATACATTCTAGAAACCTCCTGGACTGCCCTCCTTCTGCTGTGTTGTACTTCCAGCAGACATCTAGTATGTTGAAGTCCCCCACGAGAACCAGGGCTAGAGAATGTGAGACATCTCTAGGTTGTTGAAAGAATGTCTCATCAGTGTCTTTATTCTGGTCGGGTGGTCTGTAGCAGAGTCTCACCAGGGTATCAGCCTCATTGACCTTCCTCTTTATCCTTACCCATAAACACTCTACACTGGTGTGCCTAACATTGAATTCTAGGCAGTCAAAACATTTCTTGACATATAAGACTACGCTACCACTTCTCTTTCCTTGCTTATCCCTTCTGAAGAACCTGTAGCCATCCATTGCAGCACTCCAACTATGCGAGTCATCCCACCATGTTTCTGTGATGTCAATTACAGCATAGTTCCCCTGGTGCACAATAGCTAGAGCATCTCAATTTTGGAAAGTAACACTCAACAGAACTTTCCACGCAGCACTTCTTTTACTCTTCATCCTAAGTTAATTCTTTTCAGCAAGCAACTTGAAGAAGAATCCCTAAAATAGTTTCAAACAAATTAACCATCTACATCAGACCTTTATTTATGAGTGTGAAATGACATTTTCTCAAGCACTAACTAATAATAAAAAAGAAGGTTTGTTATTTGTTTTTATACAATGACTTCATGGATATTGAAATGTTCTCATGATTTATTGAAAGATTTTCCTATATATTTAGATTTCATATTCCCGGAGAGGAGGACTGGGTAAACAGAGAGACGAGAGTGATATTTACTTAGGAAGGTTCTCAGTATTTATTGCATGCTTTAAGATGGGTTCTTGCATATCCATGTGAGATATGTGGGTTAAATGCTTCCTTGAGATTTGTAAGATTTAAAAAAGCACTCATTTTGATCCGAAACTCTTCCCCTGCTTTCTAAATGCTTATGCTGATCTCTGATAAATTCCACAACACTCACTATATTCTTCATAAAATTCTGTTGCAAAACTATGAGATATTTGGGCACAACTGTATATTGATTTTTACAATATATTTAGTTTTAATGTTCCTGGAGAAGAAAGCCCACACCAAGGAAGATTCACAAACCCTCTATGGAGAACAATGCAAAAGCAACTGTAACTCAGTAAGAAATGCAAGGTATTTGGCTTCTTTTACCATAGTCCTTTGTTCTTTATAGGTAAAACATTCGTAATTAATTGTTATAATTATTTTGAATGTTAGTTTTTGGTATCTATTGACATCTGACAAAGAACCTCATTGACAAAAGCTCAGGTGGGATCCCTTTCTGAAGCAAGTAGAGGCAGGGTGATATATTTGGGACACCTCAAATGTAACCTAAACCCTATTTTTTTGAAGATTAATCCAGTCAAAGTCTTGTCAAAGCAAGAAATGGTTCATTGAGATGTTCAGTTTACTCATTCTTCGCTTTAGGAAGAGACTGCCTTTTTTAGCTGTCATGCAACAATAATACCATATGAAGTAGATTGTAGCCTGAGGGAAGCCGAACCTACCTGTTCCAGTGATTCCTAAAATTAGCAGATTATGAGTAGTTCAGAGAAGATTTCTTACTCTTTTCTGTTGAACCTACTCTGCTTTGTATGAAATACATAAAGACTGATCCAACCAAGACAGAGTAGGTAAGAAAAATATTAGTTCTTATGGTTAGAAACAGCCCAATATATATGGAGCTCACCCAGGGGTAGCAAGACTTGGCATCCATGTCTCGTGTCTGTAATTAGATGAACGTTTTATCTCATGACTGTTAAATATATGATACATGAACAGGACTGTGGCCAGCTACAATGTAAATCAGGAGGAGGGTTATGGGGACGTACCATCATGTTGCTGACCACAAATTTATATGTGACTTCAAACAACAGGAAAGGTCACAAACTTTATATCCTCAGAGGAAATCCTGTATGTGATAAACTTCTTGGATAAAAGACAGGAGTCCAAATTTTTGCTTCTCACTGTATCAGAGAGATATTTGCTTTTTACCTCTTCCTCTCCCTGACATACTTTTCCGACGTCATGCAAATGTGTAATGAATATTTCACTGTTTCGTATGATTTAAACAAGTTCAACAGTAGATGATAATATCATTGCCGATTCCATTTGCATTTCAACTTATGTCTTTAATGTGTTCACATAATGGGTTCAGACTGTTTATTTAGTGTGATCTTGAAAGTACTTATAAGTTTGAATGTTTAATTTTTATATTTACACCTAAACTGCCAATCTATGTTCATTATTAACTACAAAATACTTTTGAGTATTTATCAATCTGTACACTTGTAATTTAAAACCTCTCTACGGTCTGGTCACGTTACAGAAAATGAAGCTGGCAAATTTCTGGAGGAATTTACACAACACAAGTGCATAAAGGAAAAGAGAAATGGTTTCAAAATGAGTCATTTAAAGTAGTAGGTGAACAGTTTTTCAGCCGAAAAAAGTTGATGTTTTGCTTCAAGTATCTATAAAATATTGTTTGCTATAATCTGTTCAGCTAGCTCCTGAAACATAACGTACTCCAGTCTTCCATTTTTTCACAGTGTTAAAAAAACACCTACTCAGTCTTTCTAATACAAATAGTTTTTATTACTATCCTTTCTAGATATCTTGTAATTTGCATTTGTGAATCCATCTAAAAGTTAAAATGAGGGTTTAGGGTAAAATGGGGTAAAATATAGTAACATGATAGGAAAAAAACGTCTGCTGATTTCAGTTCCAGTTCATCACATTTGATTGACTGTTAAGAAACTCAGAAACATCTGCTTTTCTGACCGGATTTTTCTGAACAAAATCATGAGTATTTTCCAGAAAATCATTGCCAAAGTCATTAGTCAGTAATGCTTACTTGTAGTCAGCACTTAAATACTAAACAAACATAAGAAAAAAATAAAAAAGAGGATATTTCAAAGGCTTTGCAGTGTTATGATTTTACCATGCTATGGCTTTATAAAACAAATACACTGTGTTACTGTGTAAAAAACATGCAGCATAGATAAAGTAACACTGCATTTATATTGTAATATATACAATAAATTGTACATTTTTATTGCTGCTGCTCAAAATTTCAAATCTATTTTTGGAGTCAACTCAGGTGTTCTGGTATCTAGAATGTTCCCATGAAGCATCCCACGTATTAAATTGTTCCTAAAGTTACAGCTCCTGAGAAGTATACTAAAACTTAACAATTCATGTGAAATTTTATCAACTACAAATGACAGATGTGATTGCTAAAAGAAAATTATATTATTTGTTCTGAAGCTGTATAATTATCAGTTTAGAATCACAGAATCACAGAATATCAGAGGTTAAAAGCAAACTCAAAAGATCATCTAGTCCAGATCCCCCGCCAGAGCAGGATCACCTGCAGTAGATCTCACAGGAAAGTGTCCAGGCGGGTTTTGAATGTCTCCAGAGAAGGAGACTCCACAACCTCCCTGGGCAGCCTGTTCCACTGCTCTGTCACCCTCACAGTGAAAAAGCTTTTCCTAATATTTTTGTGCTTAAAATGTTTAGAGTGGGGACAAGGGAAAAATAAAATCCTACTGAGAGGTTTCATTCTACTCTTATTTTTGGAAAAACTAAGTTGAAGATAACAAGAAATTTTCCAGGGAAAATGTTTTATTTAAAATTATATCTAATTATTTACTTCCATTGAAATCCAAGAGAACAATCTGGACTAGAATCCCTCAGAATTTACTTTCTGTAAGTGCTGGCTTCTTGAATATCTTGTTAGTATCAATAGTCCTTAAGGAAAGATCATTGCCTTTATTTCTAATAGAAGACTGCCCATTATCTTGTATTTTCTGTTCAGACATAATTGTTGCTAACAAATGTCAGTTGTTAAAGTGCCATTAGATGGACCACTAAACCAATAAACTGTTCTAATTTTGTATTTTCTTATCACTATGGGTGCTAAAAATCAAAGCATTAGCCATATCAGCCAACAGACAAGTGAAGATACAGAAGTAATATCTGGTAACAGTCTGGCATAGAGATTATTTGGTCTGTCTGTTTTAGGCACATCTTTTTCTCTTCCTTCATATTACAAAAAAAGCCATTTCCACTGTTAAATTAGTCTTCTTATTACCATTTTCCTTTTTTCCCCATACCTTACCTCATACACTGCATCTTTCTTTTGAGAATAAAAAGCTAATTTCTTTCTGATATTTCAATTTCAGCCTTTCAGGATAGCAAGCCCACATGTATATTTGTTTTTCTCTGTTTACAGATACAGTGTATTATGATAGATTTTCAAACTCAGCTTGAATTCTCTCATTTTTCACATTTTAAATACATTCTCTGACCTCTGAAACATAGCTGTCCTTGCTGAGTAATCCATTCTTCAAATTTTAACAGACCCCATGCTTACTCCTTGTATATTTTCAAAGAAGCAATTGATCTATTTACTCTGAAGCTCTTCCCAACATCATGTAAAAAAGGATTGTAAGGAATCTCCTGATAACACCCTATTGCCACAGGTTAAAGATCAGCTATGTTTATGCCACTCTTGGTAGATGATTGTCTATTTCCTTCTGGGAAAAAAAAAAAAAGCTTCAGTGTAAATTTTGTTTTCCTCCTTTCCTAGATAGAAATTTTAATTATAATCAAGAATCATGTATTAAAAGTGCTGGCCCTGCTCTCACCCAAGTAAGAAAAATGACCCCTTAGCTGCACAGAATTCAGAAAATAGATCCTGGAGTACCAAAACCACCTGCCATGAAATTGCACGGCTTACCAGAAATATTGATTCTTATTATAAACTCACCACAGTAAAAGCCAGTCAAATGGCAAAGATGGATCAGCAACTGTAGGTTCTACAACAGTACTAAGGAAAGCTGACATCCCCTCATTCCCCACTCCCCAAAGTATAAATCAAGTAAATTTTTGTTTGGATAATTTCCCCAGTGAACTCAGGATAGTAAAATTATTTAAATTAAGATTAATGTGTGTGTAGGTGCCTGTTCTTTTCTCTTCAATAGCATTGGTAAAATAGTCACTACAATGGTAATATCTGAGACTATATTTAATCAAATTCTTTCTTTCCTGGTTTTCATATGCTTCGGATCCAGGGTATCTCCAACGTATTTTTGAGATAGAATGTGTTGCCAGTTATCTTAGATTTGTGTTTAACTCCACTGACTTCGTTCACATAATAATTGTATTATTATTATTACTTTCCTTATTTTTTATCCTCTCTTGAGCTCTTACACTATCTCAAACATTTCTTGTTACATAAAATTGGTTTACTCTCCTTTGGACTTCTATCAGAGTGGTGAGCATGAGCACTTATAAAATTCAGCTGCATAGTTTAGATGTTCTGTCCAGTTATTGCCTTCTAATGAGAGATGATTGATTTTATTAGGGCTTTCTTATGTGTTTCATTGCTTTCTGTATTTTTGTCAGACAGGAGATCACATAGTTTTGTTCAATCATTCTGTTTGGACGCTGAAAGTCTGCACTACAGAAGTCATCTATTTGCCTGTCCCGTTCACATATTACATATCTAAGCAGCAGTATTGCAAACTAAATGATGTAAGATAAAGGTATTTTGCATCTATATGAAGCTCTCCACTCTTTCAGCACAGAGCTCTGTATTTCAACTACTTTAAAATGAACTCTATTTTGAGACTTGCCTCTTCATTTGATAATCTTTTTGTTCTACATCCTTCATGATGCAGAAGTTTGATGACACAAGGGAATTTCTCCATTTTTGTGAAGTAACAACAGAAGCAAGTGGTACCTCCCAAGATCTATTTAAATTCTAGCCAGCACCTTGTTTTTCAAGATTAAAAAAACAGTTTCACCCTATACAACAGTATCAAGGAGCATTTCAAAACTTCTCAGTTTTCCTTCATCTTTACAATGGTATCAACAATATTGACTGGTTTTAATTACTGACTACTGCCCCTTGAAATAAAGGCAATGTTAAAATACAATTTTTGAATAGATTTTTCTAAACAATCTTTGCTCTTCAAAAAAAGATCTGTTTTCTTTCCTGGTTTCAATGAATGCCATAACTAAGAAGCGTGTGAGAGTGTGTTTGTTGAGGCTTTTGTGGTTTGTTTTGTTTTGTTTTTTTTTGCTTCTACACTTTTCTTAAAAAGTGTATTTAGCTTAGACTTTTTCTCTCCTTGAAATAATCATTACAGCAAATCTTTTTTCCTGTAGTTGTCAGTCACCACCAGCTTAACACATATTATACTAATAAGTACTCAGAAGTTCATTAGCAATTTATTAGTTCTGGATTTGCCTCAATAGGTTAATCCTCATACATTTAGATCACTGCATTGGAGAATACTAAGATTGCACACAAAATGTGATTGCATTTTAAACCTGAATCTGTCCCCTCTTGACATGAACACTGCTGCCTTAAACAGTGCCATGAGCCCTGTGTTGTGTCCAACATGCTGTGTAGTTACCTTTTTCTTAACATATCTACTGGAAATGGGATAATTGCCGCTACCTCTTTTATATGTGTAGTGTCACAAATGTGTTGAAGTATCCATTTCAAATATATATCGTTGTCCAGAAGTTATGTTAATATTCATAAACATCTCAGAGGCTTAGAAAGGCATTATCAGATAGTTTACAAAGTCTCATACCCTCAGAGAATTCTCCTTATCTTAAGAGGCAGGTATATTCTTCTTTACATTCTTGATGTTCTTGAAAGGTAAGAGTATATTTTATTTTCTCACTTAAATCTGTTATTTTAAACTAGAATTGTCTGTTTGTGAAAACTTAGATGTTGCTGAAACAAGTGGAAGAATTGCATTTTTAATGCTTCCTCCTTTTCTTTCCCCTTTCCCCTTTCCCCTTTCCCCTTTCCCCTTTCCCCTTTCCCCTTTCCCCTTTCCCCTTTCCCCTTTCCCCTTTCCCTTCCCTTCCCTTCCCTTCCCTTCCCTTCCCTTCCCTTCCCTTCCCTTCCCTTCCCTTCCCTTCCCTTCCCTTCCCTTCCCTTCCCTTTATTTACTTTGCTTTTTTGCTCTGTCACTCTGCTTTGCTGTGTGTTGCTTTCCTCTGATATAATTTCCTTTCTTGACTCTGCTTTCTTTTATCAGAACTTCACAGTTTTCTGGTCTGCACATAAAGAAAGGACAATTGTTAAACACACTCCAGTTTACATACTTTTGTTTTGTTTTGTTTTGCTATGATGCAGAGATTATTTTTTTTTTTTAATTTTCTTCCAGGAGTATTTATTTCTGATTTCAAGGACCAGCTGTAACACACTTTCTTTTCATACCACAATCTGTTTCTGAGAGTGAAGTTTTGAAGCCAAGACAACGTAATATTCAGTGCAGTGTTTCCATCCTAAGGGGAAGTTAATATCTAAAGGGGAGCTACAGGAAAGCAGGGGAGGAACATTTTACAAGAGCATCCACTGATAGGACGAGGAATAAGGGTTTCAAATCGAAAGATCGTAGATTTAGACTAGATGTAGAGAAGAAATTCTTTACTATGAGGGCAGTGAGACACAAATAGGTTTCCAAGAGAAGCTGTAGAAGCACCCTCCCCAGAAGTGTTTGTGGCCAGGCTGGATAGGGCTTTGAGTGTCTTGATCTAGTGGGTGCCCCTGCCCATGGCAGGGGAATAGGAACTAGGTGGTCTTTAAGGTATATTCCTTCCAACCAAAGTCATTCTATGATTCTGTGATTCACATATAAAACCCAGAAGTGTTTTTTTCCTACTTTATAGAAAATTCTATTAAAATCATAGAGTCATAGAATGGCCTAGGTTGGAAGGGGCCTTAGAGATCATCTAACCCAACCTCCCAGTCACGGGCAGGGACGCCTCTCAACTAGATCAGGCTATTCAAGGTTCTGTCCAACTCGGCCTTGAACACCTCCAGGGAGGGGACAGACACAACATCTCTGGCCAATTTATTCCAAAGTCTTGCCACTCTCGTACTGAAGAATTTCTTCTTAAGATCTAACCTAAATCTATTCTCCTTCAACTTAAATCCATTTCCCCTTGTCCTATCAGTGGATGCTCTTGTAAAATGTCCCTCCCCAGCCTTCTTGTAGGATCTCTTCAAGTATTGGAAGGCAGCTGTTATGTCCTCCCAACATCTTCTCTTTTCAAGACTGAACAATCCTAGCTCCCACAGCCTGTCCTTGTAGCAGAGGTGCTCCAGCCCCTGGATCATCTTTGTGGCCCTCCTCTGAACACGCTCCAGTTCTATGTCCCTAATCAATTACCTATTTCTGATCCCTTTAATTTCTTTCACTACCACTCATTCTTCAAGTAAGCAGCTGCTAAGCGAGATCTAAAAAAAAAAAAAAAAAGAAAAAAGTTGCAAACAGAGGTGATAATTACATCTTTTCATGATGCTTCCCTCCTTCCTCATCTGACACTGAGTTCCTGTTAGATATGCATGTACACAGAGGTGGATTAGCATGCAAACAGAGTTCAAAAGACTGTTTCATGTCTTAACCATCGTGACTTCCATATTGAAGCTTGTATTCAAAAGAAACAAGACTCTGATTACTGTCAAAATGCTAAAGTTTCATTTTTTTTTCAAGGGAGGAAATTACTGTAGGTATGGTTATATACAGATGGAAAAAACGTGAGGACAATACCTGCTTGATGATCAAGAAAAGCTTTTTTTATTTGGAAACAGGTGTTTTCAGAATTGAATTGTCCCAAACATCATCATTTTCTGCTGCTGCGATTGAGATGCTGCCAAAGATTCAATATTGAAAGTGTCTTTATGAAGAAAGAAACTATTTAAAAAGAAATGAGCTGAGTTTGGATGAAAGTTTTAAGCAGAATAAAACTAATTTTGTTTTTTCCCCCTTAGGTTTCCAGTTTCTTTCTCCAATACAACTTCAAAATTGAAAGCTGTGACTATGTCAAAGACTTTTTGGAGAAAAAAACTTTTTTGGCTTAAAGATTTGACTGAAAATACCAAGTTCAGTGATATGTTTTCTTGTTATCATGTTATCAATGCTGAAACTTTTTGTATTTTATTACATAAATTTATATATTTTCTGTATCCATTTTTGAGATTATAAGATTTGTGACTCAACATTTCTGGAGTTTGTAGTCAATATGAACATTGAGTGTTCAAATAAATATAATAAAATAGCTACCATAAAAACGTCTTTATTTGTGTGTAAAAAAAAAAGAAAAAGTCTTCCTTATTTTATAGGTACAGCATATCTTTCAGACTGTAAAGGCAAAAACTGATTGATGTGATCCAGCAGGTAACTAACTTTGATTAGTGAGTACTTCATTCACAGAATGGTGGAATCATTTCATTTGGAAGGAACAGTCAGAGATCATATCCAATTCCCTGGCTGAAGCAGAGTCTCCTAGAACAAGTTGCTCATGACCCTATTGATCCATGTTTTCGATATCTTTGAGGATGGAGATTCCACAGTCTCTTTGTGCTAACTGTGCCAGTATTTGGTCACTCTCACAATAAAATCTAATTTCCTATGTTCAAATAGAAACATCACATGTTTCAATTTGTGTCCTTTGCCTCTGGTACTGTCAGTACACAGGAGAGCTCAGCTCTTTATTCCCACCCATCATATAAATTGTATAAATCATATAAATTGTAGTAAGATCTTCCCTGGATCTTCTCATCTCCAGACAAAAGAGTTCCAGCTCTTCATATGAAACTTTTTTTCATAGGAAAGATGCTTTAGTTCCTCAGGCATATTTGTGACCCTGTGCTGGACCCACTCCTGTAAATCTGCATTTTTCTTGTACTGGAAAACCCGGAACTGGACACAATATACCAGTTGATTCCATGTGTCTAACTTGAAGAAGATAAGAAATTTATTATTTCAAACAGAAATATGAAAATACATATTTTAGGTAAATACAAATTTTCCTTATGAAATTAGCATATCAGCTACACTGAATAATATTTGTAGTTTAATTTGAATTATTATATTAAAAATTGTAACTTTCCATAGTTACAAAATGCTAAGATCAGCAACATTAACAATAAAACTATTTCTTTAAATTTCCCCATCAGTTCAAGTTTTGCAGATCAGTGAGATACTTTACACAAAAATGTTGGTCTCTGAGATTACATCAAAGACATTGTGGCTTTTAACGTATGATTACCATTTGGCATATCATAAAGGAAAAAATTATTAGATTTTATAAACAATTGCAACATTGGGAGACACTTTTCTTTGTGGGTTGGAATTCTGTTAATTAGATTTATTAGGTGAAGATTATGTTACTTTTAAGTACTTAGTTTACCTCCCATAACCAAAAGAAAAAAAAAGTATGGAGTCAATGAAGCAGATACTTGTAAACCATTATAGTCAATTTATCTACTAGCAAATAAGCAGGGATAATAACATGCATTTAAAATGTAACCAGTTTACCTACTATTTATTCACAGAAGGAAAAAAAAATCCACAAAAGTATTATGTTTAATGAAATTGCATGAGGACAAAGAGGTAAGAGTGAATGACTGAGTGATTTGATGGACTACCAGTCAAATTTATGTACTCATTTGTACTGCAGAAGTTGATCCTCTTTCCAACATTCAGACATATCTCTTGATGTATATGATGAGGTAAATTCCCAGCAAGATGTACATTAAGTCTGTGATACAGTCATCTCACTGTCTGGGAAATATTGCAAAAGTCATGAGAATGACACCTTTTCTGTTTTCTTTGACTAGTACTTTCAGTTGTCTTTTCTGAGAGTTATTGTACATATGTTTTTATTTTATACATAAAACCAGATAATATTGATTAGATTATAAAGGCAAAAATATCACTATTACTTAATTGCTAGCAAAAATAGAAGTAATTATGGGTGGAATGTTTAAATTCCTGTTGGAGTCAGTTGAAGGTGTGCTGTATACCTTCTCAAAGAAAAAAAAACTTTTTTTTACCCTTTTCCTGTAAAGTACTCGTAAGGAAAACATCCTTTATAGCTAGCGCTGCCATTCGCGCTTGTGCAGCTGCTCGCAAAGTAGCTGTTAAATTTGCATTGTTTGGTACAACAGCTGTCAATGCGGCTATATTAGCATTCAGGAGACAATAATCAATTGTTAAATGCTCTCTCTTGTCCTGTTTATCACAGAATCACAGAATGTTAGGGATTGGAAGGGACCTTGAAAGATCATCAAGTCCAATCCCCCTGCCATAGCAGGAACGCCTAGATAATGCTACACAGGAACGTTTCCAGGCAGGTCTTGAATGTCTCCAGAGAAGGAGACTCCACAACCTCTCTGGGCAGCCTGTTCCAGAGTTCCGTCACCCTCACTGAGAAGAAGTTTCTTCTCGAGTTCAAGCGGAACCTCTTATGTTCCAGTTTCAGCCCATTACCCCTTGTCCTATCAGTGGTTGTCACCGAGAAGAGCCTGGCTCCATCCTCGTGACACTCACCCTTGATATATTTATAAACATTAATAAGGTCACCCCTTAGTTTTCTCTTCTCCAAACTAAAGAACCCCAGCTCCCTCAGCCTTTCCTCATAAGGGAGATGCTCCACTCCCTTAATCATCCTAGTTGCCCTGTGCTGGACTCTCTCCAGCAGTTCCCTGTCTTTCTTGAACTAAGGGGCCCAGAACTGGACACAATATTCCAGATGGAGTCTCACTAGGGCAGAGTAGAGGGGAGGGAGAACCTCTCTTGACCTGCTAACCACCCCCCTTCTAATACACTGGACTGGCTGAAAAGGTGAGTTGTATGGGGAGTGAGTTATGGAGATAAACTGTCATTTTTCCATGTCTGCTATTCCTTCAGAAATTCCAGTTCATGACACAACATACATCGGATGTTCATTAATAATTTTTGAGTCAGAGAGTACAGGAGCTACAGAGTACACACACTGTAGGCTCCCAATTTCTGTCACAGTTAGGACTGTCATTTGAACTGAAGGACCATCCACTGCCATCTGACAGTCACTACATCTGACTATTCACAATATCAAAACCTAAAATATTTTCATTGTGATCTTTAACTGCAAAGTGAGTAGACATGTGTTTCTTGCTCAGGAGCTGTAAATTAACTTACATGACTGGGCACACAACACTTGCTCCCTTCACTCCAGTAGTTTTAACTCTGCCATCGAGGCTGCACACTCAGCTTCATGGCGTCATGCTATGTTAGTATTGAACTTTGTGCTATCATATCTATTAGAAATTTTATCAATTCTTGTTGGGAGCCAAGTGGAATCAAACGGTGTTCTTCTTTAATGGTGGCTCTAGCTTCATATGGAGGGGGATTTTGAGGAAACAAAGAATCATCCAAGAACCTGGGAAGTGTTAAAGCTCAGACTGGATGAGGCTTTGAGCAACCTAGTCTAGTGCAAGGTGTCTCTTCCCATGGCAGGGATGATCAGTAAGGATGATCATTAAGGTCCCATCCAACCCAAACCATTCTATGATTCTCTGTTTCTATGCTCTTCCCCAGGTTCATTATCATTTGGGTTGTCCCATATATTTCCATCCAGTTTTCAGAGGATATACTTAATTTGCTAATCTGTACAATGTTAGATTTATCATTGTTCAATTTAATGGCAAGGTTCACTCTATTATTTACCGCACAGAAGAGGTATACAAGAGAATATTCAATTAAAGAGTGCAGGGAATAAATCCTACACCACACTAATTTAGGATTTGTTAATATTGTTATAGTAAATCACAGAGTTAAATTGCATGATTTTAAACAACACTTAACCATTATTCAATTATCAGGGTGGTATAAGACATAACCAACAAAAAAAATTCCTACAAAGATTTGAGAATGGCAATATTTACATGAGATATATGACAGATTTTCCTAAATCAAACTGTACATACAAACACACACAGAGATATATGGAGAGATTCAATCATATACACAAATGCACATGTACATACAAATATAAAGATCAAATTGTACACACAGATAAATGCACACATATAGGTATAGAGGATAATCTATGACTAAACTCCTTCTTTTTCTGCAATTTACAATAAATTTTTAGTATCCAATGATTTTTAAAATTTCATTAAATCTAATTACAGTGAAATATTTATGTCTTAGTTATATGACAAAATCTACCTTGAATGTCATGAAAATCTACCGTAAGAGGCATTCCAACTGAAGGCAGATGCTGGTTCACAGCTCTCTCTGAGAGGGCCCAAAGGGCAAGCTTTTTTTTTTGCTTAGGCTTTTCTTGGGATAAAGCAGTTGGCTCACAGTCAAATCACATGCAATGGAAAGGTAAGCACAAGGATCTTAGTACCTACAACTGTCATTGTTCCTTGATGAATGAGTTTTGGAAAAGTCACCTGTTATTTGTGCATTATTCACATGATCAGTGTCCCAAACTCAGCTGTATTGATGTTTACTGTATTGCTTTGCTCTGTCGTGGCTGTTCAGAACAGACTGAAACTAGAGGAGCTCTTGGTCCACCTATAGCTCAAACCATCACCTCCTCTGGAGCCTGCACCAAACCACCACCAGTCTAGTCAAGGGGTCAAGTGCACCCATCACAGTTGGTTAGGGTATCTCATAGGATCATTATTTACAGGACTGTAAGATGACTGAATTTGCTCATTGCTCTTTTCTGTATTTGAACATGTTTTTGTCAGATATTTATGGCTCCTTCCAGAGTGGGCTATGATCCAGGAGGAGTTTCTCCAGGAAACACAAGTTTCAGGTACAGTTAGGCAGCACCTAATTGTCCCAACTCACTGTACCATATCCAGGACAGGAAAGTAACAGATGTCTAAACTCACTGTGTTTGTACCCAAAACAAGAACATGGTGTTCTCTGGTCCTGCCATCACAATGTGGCCCAGGGAGGGCTGCACCACTATAGTTCCCCTCCCCTCACCTGCATATTATGATAATTCAGATAATATTTGAAGGAAATTAAAACCAACACATTTCAAAGAAAAGCATATGGATTTACAGTTAAAGAATCACCTCAATTCAAGTCTCATACTCTCCAAATGAGGTCTGAGACGTCAGCATCATTCATGAAATGCATCTGGGGACTCTAACAGAGGATCCCCAGAGAGGATTCCTCATTGCTCAGGCACAATACACTGCCTGGTGTACATAGACCTGGTAAATATGTGGTCCATAGATAGGACAGCCGAAAAAGAGATACACATAGATGGTTGAATTATAAATTTGTGGATGGAATTGGCTCCACCCTCTCCAAATTAGGAGCTGCCCTTCTACATGAATAGTATTCTTTCCTTTTGATTTTCTTGAGTTACTGGAATATCCCACAGAAATCAACTATAACATGAAGAAAAGCATTTAGGATTTACAATGAGGGAATGAAAGAAAGAAAAACTCTTTCTAAACTAGTTTAGTTCCCCTCTTATTCATTATGCTCTTATTTCGCTCTTACCACCAACAATTCAACCATTTTCTTTCCTTACAAACAGTTACATTTCCTAATGTCAAGTTTGATCTGTCCTTCATAGTTTAATCTCAGTCTAAGTCCAGAATTGAAGCTCCACTCTGTTTTTTACACTTTTTATACTTCAAATAAGAAGAAAGTTGGGTGTTTTTTTTTTGGTATTTAAATAGATAGTCATTGGAGATACATAGTGTGATTACATAAGCCTATAGCAAAATAAAGCAAATAAAAACAAAGTTTTACCTGGAATTTAAAGAAAATCCATTAGCTCAAAGTAGTGTACATATTTTTGGAATTGAAATACTCTTATTATTCAATGTCTAATTGGTAGAATTTTGGCATTTTCAGTATTCACTTAACTTCACGGAATCCCTGTAAAACACCTGCCTTGAGATACTCACTTGCTTAAAATACTTAAATTTCCTACAAAACATTATAACTGCATCTGCTCCCACAGTACTCCTGTTAAAAGTTTTGACAGTTTGGAAATCACTTGTCAAATTACCCCACAGCAATTTGAGGTATGGAGAAACTAAGAAAGTCTTTCTCTGAAGCATAACTTCATGAAAGAGTAGTGTTACACCTGATAATCTGCTACCCAAGGAAAGATTTGTTCTTATTTGGTTTTTTTTTCCCCAAAAGTAATGCTAAAGTGTGAACTTGAACCTGTATGAAGTTTTTCTCCCAGAATGATTTGGATTCTGCCTTAATGACAAAAATAACTTCCTCTGTATCTCTGGTGGAGCTTTTTTCCTCTCCTTGGTGCAAAATTTGTTGTGCTGTGAACAGTCAGGGTGGTTAGTAGGAGGTGTGTGTCAGTTTTAATATCAAGTAAATATGTTACAAAGATGAAAATAATTTAAAGGAAAGACACAGGTGTTGAATGTGTTTGAGTGTTGTGATGCGTGTCCTTAAGAAATAGTTAAGTCCAGAATGATCCTGTGTGGTTGTATTTCAGCACAAGACTACCTACAGATTATTGTTTTGCACTGAGTTTATGTGCAACGGTTTTGTTATTGGGTGCCTGCAGGGGTGACTCTTAGATGGACTTGGTAGTATCTCTGTGATAGTATATTTAAGAAGTGGCAAAAGTGCTTCGCAACAACACCTAGAAGGGAGGAGTGAAAATATGTGTAAGAAACAACTATGCAGACATAAAATTCAGTAAAGAAGAATGGGGAGGATGTACTCCGGGCACTGGAGCAGAGATTTCCCTGCAGCACGCTATGAAGACCATGGTGTTGCAGGTTGGACCGCTGCAACCCATAGAGATCCATGGTGGGGCAGGTATCCATCGTATAGCCCATGGACTATCCCATGTCAGAGCAGATGGAAGTGCCCAAAAAGAAATTGTGACCCTGTGGAGAGCCCAAAAAGGAGTGGGTTTTCCAGCAAGACCTGTTACCCTGTGGGGGATCCATATTAGACAAGGTCAAGAAGGACTTGTGGTCCATGGGAAGGACCACAGACTGGAGCCAAGGAAGAACATGCGGACAGAGGGGGAGCAGAGCCAATGTGGACTGATCACGGCCCCCATTCCCTGTGGCCCTGTGCTGCTCTGAGGGGAGTAGGTAAGAGAAGTCAGGAGTGAAGTCGACTCAGGGAAAAAAGGAGGGTTGAGGGAACAGTTAAATTTGTTCTTGTTTCTCACTACCCTATTCTTTTTAATTGATAATTAATTAATTTCCCCAGGTTCAGTCTGTTTTGCTGGTGATAGTAATTGGTAAGTGATCTTTCTGTGTCCTCTTCTCAACTCATGAACTTTTGCATCATATTTCCTTCCCTGCCCCATCAAGGAAGAGGAAAGACAGAGTGGTTTGGTGGGCACCCAGTTGCAAATTTCAACCCACCATGTATTCTTACATGAGGTAATCTGTGGCAAAGATTTTTTTCCACCAGGGAAACTCCGAAGAGCTATTCAAGTCAGTTCAGTCAAACATGCAGTAGCTAGCTGAAGGTCATGCAGTCTATTTACTTATTTACCAGATTGTTTCCTATCTTGTGAAAGGCATGATTGAATTCTTTAGAAAAAGAATTCATGAATAAATTTATCACTCAAAAGGTAGTTAACAATTACTAAAACCATAGATTTAATTTTAAATGTCAAACATATGCAGAAATACATTTGAATTCTGAAGCATTGAAAGCAAAATCTTTCCAAGTAACATAGGCAAGGCTGTGTTAAAACTTTCTGGATTTTGGAATTTATCCATGACATGTCATTTCGAAAGTGAGAGTGGAAAAAAAAAAAAGGGAAAAAAACGAAGAGTTAATGGTGAAGAAACCATCTCTATTTTTATTATTACACTCATTACATCTCCTGAAGTTCTTGTATCCATAAAATGTATTAAGGTAGGTATTAGAATAAACTTAAATATGTGGCTTAAATTTGTACTTGCATGTGGAATCAGTTCTGCAATGCCAGTAAGACTAAGATGTTTCATATTTTCATATATTTAAACCAAACTACATTGCCGAAATAATGTATTTGACAGAATTAATATATCACATTTGTTAAATTATAATGAATTTACCCGCTGAGTAATTTTTTACACCAACACCATGAATTCATTCTTCAATGAAAAACAGTGGAAATGAGTATATATAAAATCTATGGTTAACATAAAGAAAGAATGGCAAAGAGGAGCGCAGACTTCTTCTAGTAGGTCAAGGAGAGTTTTATTAGTTTTATTCATTGATACTTGAAATCTACCTGACTGAAAGCTGACACTGATGACAGTTGAGAATTAGCACATCTCAAATGAAACTATTATATACATACATTTTGGAATCTTTGTAAAATATGCAGTTTTATTGGTTGCATATTCAGAGATTAAGTACTAGAGTTTACATCTTCCAGTAGCACAGTATCATTGCCTTTTGTCTAAACTGAAGTCAATCAAAAGAAGCTCTGCTGAAGTCAACTAGTGGTATAACTGTGTGTGTGAGGCAAAGAATCAAATCTAGAATCAGATACCAGAGATCTTGGTAGGCACAATGGCTTGATCCTTTCTCATACAAGCAATGTTCCTAACAGTAATTCTGATGTGCCCCAAACTTTGTTATGAAGGCTACAACTTTTACTGAATAATAAAAATTAAAGAAAAAAAGATCAGCAAGTCAGATGTCCATCTAACTTTTAGTTTAATGTCTTTAAAGTAATACACAGGAAACTGCTTTTGAACAGATCAGCTTTCATTGTGCTGGAATTTGTAGCTATGTATTGCCTTTTAGACACAGAAGCTGAGCAAGTTGCTATTAAAACCTTTTACCACATTATGTTCTTATATATTCCAAGGAATGGATATTCTGGGAAACTGCTGGTGACTGCACTTTATGATGGTTTGTCTACTGGAATGGCTAATAAATTAAGCCTGTTTCATAATGTCCACAAGCAAAAAAGCCTGTAGATTTCCATTACTATTTAACTAATATAGCACAATAGTGAATTATGTCTAAGGTTTCCTTATTTCTTTTAGCAACATGATGGATCGACTTTGATTCTAGCATATCTTCATGTGATTAATGTTTTGGATAGAAAGATTACTGAGGCAATAAAAATGACAACAACTGCCAGTTTCTCAATGAATTTATTCATTCCTGTTGAAATAACTTATTTACGAATATATAAATTGTATTTAATCATGGAATATGGAAAAAGAAGATTTTTTTCTACATTTGCTAACTCAAGCATTCAGCTGTTTTACCCCACAAAAGAAGAATATTTGGTTATTTGTTTCTTAATCACTTTTAGATATTTATACAAAAAAAAACAAAAATGTGAACTAAGGGAAGAATCAAACAAAATGAATAGCAGACAGAGAAGAAAATATGAAGAAATATTTGTTGAGATAAAAGTAGAAAACTCCTGACTTTCTCCCAATTTGTTTCAGAGAAAACTCAAGCCGTACATGCAGGAAAAGCGTAGTCATACAGCTTTGCCTTTTTTCTGCATACTCATATACTTACTGTATTTACCTTTGAAAGTATTTGTAGATTTCTCCAATGTTTGTTTCTTTTTCTGAAAGTCTCATTATTTTCTTTTACTTTTTTTTTGTGAATTATTTTCCATATACCAACAAGGCTCAGAATGCATTCAGAAATCTAAGACCACTACTATGTCAGATACTTTATCACAAAATGAAAATTTTCCCATAATGTATTGGTACTCATAGCATAAATTATGAGTATAGTCATATTCATACGATCATATCCATAGTTTAGCATTAAGCTTATTGCTTTTCAGAATATATAATAGATCTTAAAATCAATGATTCTGTATCTAAATTAAGCAGTCCAGCATCTCTGAAAAAATTTCTTTTTTATTTCATTAAGATTCATAATGGTTTTATGAAAAGAAAAAAAAAAGTATCTAAGGAGGAATGGAAAATTAAGTCTTCTTTTCCTTGCATTTCGGGAGCAATAGGTTAGGTTCAACCATAGAGATATAGTTCTGTAATGAGTTCATTAATTTAATAAAATAATCCCTAAGTGGAATATGTTTCTCAGATTGAAGTACTGCTGCAGGTGTAGCATAGGTGTCCTATGTTATGCATTAAGTCTGCACCTCAAGTTCTGTGTAAAATGTGCTTTATAACCCATTTTTTTTCTAATGTTGTGATAAATACAAAGATGAATTGAAATAATCAGAAGTGTGACAGTAAGCATGCTCACTGGTAGGCAATGTTTTATTTGAGCTACCACTATAATCCCGATGTCACTAAGTGTTGCCTGTGAGCAGGCCCCAGCCATGTTAGGCGCAACAGCTGACTTGCCTGGAAGCAGACAGTGCTAGGCACACATGTATTCTCAAACAGTCTTTTGAGTTTTTTTAAACTGTTCTGCCTTTAGATGGTAAACTCAGGGAGATATATATATATAAATATATATATATATATATTTATATAGATGTGTATATTTGGTACCTAGGTATATTTAACATATCTTTTGAGAATCGTAGAATGGTTAAGGTTGGAAGGGAAGATCATTTGGTTCGAATCCCCTTGCTATGGGCAGGGACACCTCTCTCCCACTAGCCTAGGTTGCTCAATGGTCAATCCAACCTGGCCTTGAACACTTCCAGAGATAGGGCATCCACATCTTCCTTGTGCAACCTGTTCCAGTGCTTCACCACTCTCATGGTGAAGAATTTCTTCCTTATATCTAATCTAAATCTAACCTCTTGCAGTTTAAGGCCATTGCCCCTTGTCCTATCACTACAAGCCCTTGGAAAAAGCCCTTCTCCAGCTTTGCTGTAAGCCCCTTTCATGTATTGGAATGCTGGTACTAGGTCACCCTAGAGCCTTCTCTTCTCTAAACTGAATAATCCCAGCTCCCTCAACTTTTCTTCATAGCAGAGGTGCTCCAGCCCTCTAATCATCTTTGTGGTCTTCCTCTGGACCCACTCCAGAAGATGTCTTTCTTGTACTGTGGGCTCCAGAACTGGACACAGTACTTCAGATGGGGCCTCACCAGAGCAGAGTAGAGGGGGCAAATCACCTCCCTCAACCTGCTGGTCACAGGACAGGTAGTCCAGGACACAGCTCACTTTTTGGGCTGCAGGTGCACACTGCCAGCTCATGTTGAGCTTCTCATCAACTAACACACCCAAGTCCTTCTCCTCAGGGCTACTCCCAACCTACTTTCCACCCAGCCTATATCTGTGCTTGGGATTACCTTGACCCAGGTGCAGGAGCTTACACTTGGCCTTATTGAACTTCATGAGGTTGGCATGGGCCCACCTTTCAAGTCTGTCAAGGTCCCTCTGGATCGCATGCATTCCTTCCAGAGTGGCAACCACTTCACAGAGTTTGGTGTCATTGGCAAACTTGCTGAGGGCGCACTCAATGCCACTGTCCATGTAATCGACAAGGATGTTGAACAATACTGGTCCCAGTACCAATCCTTGTGGGACATCACTTGTCACTGGTCTCCACCTGGATATTGAGCTGTTGATCACAACTCTTTGAATGAGACCTAGCCATTCCTTACCCATCGAGTGGTCCATCCAAAAACCAAGGTGTGTCAAATGCTTTGGACAAGTCCAGGTAGATTACATCAGTTGCACTTCCCTTATCCACTGATACACACATTGTAACACCATTGTAGAAGGCCACCAAGTTTGTCAGGTGCAACTTGCCTTTGTTGAATCCATGTTGGCTGCCACCAATCACCTCTATATCCACATGCCCTAGCAGCTTTTCCAGGAAGATCTGCTCCATTATCTTGCCAGGCATAGAGGTGAGACTGATGGGCCTATAATTCCCAAGATCCTATTTTTTTGCTTTTTTGAAGATGGGAGTTGTGTGTCCTTTTTTTTTTTTCGCAGTCAGTGAGAACCTCTCCAGACTGCCACAATTTCTCAAATATGATGGAAAGTGGCATGATGGAAAGTGGCTTAGTGATTTCATCTGCCAGTTCTCTCAGCACCTACAGATGGATCTTGACAGGTCCCATGGACTTCTGCACCTTCAGGTTCTTTAGATGGTTCCGAACCTGGTCTTCACTCAGAGTGGAGTGTTCTTCAGCATCCAGTCTCTGCCTATCCTCTCTGCAACTAGGATAGTATGTTTGCAGCCCTTGTCAGTGAAGACTGAGGCAAAAAAGTCATTGAGTACCTCAGCCTTTTCAGTATCTTGTGTCACCAGCTCCCCTGTTTCCTCACGGAGCGATCCTACATAAGAAGAGCTTGTATTAATCAAAAGTCAGTCACACTTTGTTGCAATAGTCTTGTAAAAAAGCACATGCTCTGTTGATTATTCCAGAGTGCTGCTCTCTTTCTTCCTACATTAGATTCAGAGTGCACAAAATGACAAGTAAAGGAAACTACTTCTCTGTCAGTGACTTCTTCTTTGGCAGGCTTCACTGGCAGTTCTGCTGGCAACTTTACAAATGCCTCTGGGTCCCTCAGACAGTAATCTGTTGTGCTGATGGAGAGGAAGTCTGGTACTCTTGAACATTATTTTCTTTTAATTCATTTCCCTTTCACAGTTTTCTGCTGTATGTAGAATATATTTAGTTAGAAGGGAAATTAAAATATATGGAAAATATATCTATTTCTTCAGTCACCAGGAACAAAAATTAACCTATCTAACACCTATGAATTCTCCACTTGAATTGTGGCCTACTACTTAAACAGGAGAAGCTTCCAGTAATGGTTCCATAGCAAAAAACCCCCATATTTTATATTCCAGAGATCTTACAAAACATAAGTTAGGCTGTGATTTTCCACCTTTTGAAAATGTACTGTCTCTGGTATCACAGAGGAGGATCCCGGGAGATTCATTTCGCAGGAAAGTGGTGAGTTGTTTCATATTATTTTATATTTCTTTGTGTGAGTTGTTTATATGAGGTATGCTTCAGAAGTTAGTCTTGTTGCTGACAGACCACCTGTCCCAATGTCCAAACAGTGATAAACAAGAGAAGAGGTCTGTATATTATTATGAATCAATCAGAAATTTAGTGATTCAGATAATCATCAAAGACATTTGTACTGGGATGCCATGACAAGGTTTTGCTAGCAGAGACGGATGCAGGACTGGGTACTGTGCGAAGACACCAGGAGATACCCCCAGGTTGGACACAGCCAAATCCAGTAGAACTGTTTTTGGTCAAAGCTGTGCCCATCAGAAACGTTTATGGTGCCTCTGTGTAACAACTTTAGGAAAGGGTAAAAAATACTGTGGAGGAGTTGTGACAGAGGAGCAAAAAAACATGAGAGAAACAACCCTGCAGACACCAACATCAGTGGAGTAAGAGGGAGAGGTCGTGCTCCAAGTGCCAAAGCAAAATTTCCTTGCAGCCTGTGAAGGACCACACCAAAACAGATATCTACTGTTCAGTTGATGAAGGTCCCCGTACTGAAGCAGGTGGATATGCCTTGAAGGAAGCTGTAGTCCATGAAGACCCCATACTGCAGCAGGCTACTGGCAGAGGATCCCATGCACGAGCAGGTTTTCTGGCAAGAGCTATGGATTGAGGGGAACCCACACTGGAGCAATCTGTTTCTGAAGGAATGTACACCATGGAAAAGAGCCATGCTGTCACAGTTCTTGGAGAGCTCCAACATATGGGAAGGTTCTGCATTGGAGCAGTGTGTGAAAGACTCTATCCTGTGGGAGCGTCCCCACACTTGAGCAGGGGAAAAGTAAGAAGAAGGAGGGAGCAACAGAGATTAGATGAACTAACCACAATTCCTATTCTTCATTCTTGCTCTAGGCAGGGAAGAGATAGAAGAGTTAGGAAGAAAGGAGTATTGAAGACTGGGAAGAAAGAGAGGGAAAGAAAGGGGGAAATTATTTTATTTTTTTCTTTTCTGCATTTGTTTCTCACTATCCTATTCTATTTTGAATTGGCAATAAATTCAAATATTTTTCCCCAAACAAATCTCTTTTTCTTGTGATGATAATTGGTGACTGATATCCCTAGCCTTATCTGTGAGTCTTTTTACCTTTTTTTTCTCCCCCATCTTGATGACAAGGTAGTGTGTGTGCGATTGGCTTTGTGGGTAACTGGCAGCCAGCCGAAGGTAATCCAACACAATGCTGTATCTCCATACTGTCCAGCAGTGCCATAGGTCAAAATATTATTGTGCTTCATCCTAAGTTTTCATATGAATACCCATCATAATGGGGTGTGAAAAAAGCAAGTTCCTTCCCATATCTTCGTTCGCGAAGCCTAGTCATGATGTTGACTTAATTCCTTTCAGTGTATTACCACAAGGACATGCAGAGATATTTTTTTAATCTAGATATCAACAAATTATGTAGCTTTTAAACTATTAAATTTCTTAGAATAACTAAATAGTAAAAGTAGGATTTTTCTGTTCTTTTAAAAGATATTTCGAAAAGTTATGTTAGTAAGTGGAAGAGGGCTTTTTCAATCTAAAGTAGTAATTTGTTCTGACATTGTTTTATTATTACAATTAAGTCAATAAAAAGTACAGTACTATCTAAACTATTAATATTCTAATTTGGAAAAAGTATAATTTTTAAACTTTATTACATTTCTTACTGTGATAAATTTTAATGGTCAAATCCATGTAGTTATTGATCCATGAAAGGTACTTTTTTTAGTCATTCTGACTCTTTTATTTATGATAAAACCCCAGACTTCATCTACATCTTCGAAGTTTGCTAGTTTGAAAAAGTTAACACTGAAATATCTGCATATTTTTTTAAAAAAATCGATAATCTTTTTCTTTATAAAGCTGATATATTATAAAACCGTTATATGTAATGAAGATCATCAAAGAATTTTCAATAGTATCATCTGAAAATGCAACCCATTCTGTGGTAGAACATGTTTAAAAATAGAGGTGGACCAGAATAAAAATACTTGCCAAGAGCCAGTAATTCTATAATATTCAGAAGAACTCATCATGTTTATGAAGCAGAGCTAGTATTTGTGCCTCTTATATTAACAAACATCTGGAAACAGCACAACTGCTTGAATTGCAACATGCTTGTTAGGAATATAGAAGCAGAGTAATGGAAAGTCACAGAGCACTCTACTGATTCAGGACCTTGTCATGTCCATCTGATCTTTGAGTAATTACGTTTCTGAATAGAAATTTCCATAGTGCTGATATACTTCGTAATCTGCAAGTTCATCAACTCCAGTATCCTGTGCGGTCATGTGTGATGCCTATGGTATTCATTGTTAGTTCAAATGTTTGGTGGCTGATTTTCTTTCTTTCATGTGGGTGTCTCTATATATATATGTATTTTATTTACTATAAACTGGATCAATAGAATTGGAAGTGATATGTTCTTCTGAGGATATTGACATAAGCTTTCTTAGTATCTCATGATCTTCTGCCTAAAATAATGTTGGTACTAATATGTCATTATCTATTATACAGACACCCTCAATATCTCCAAACGTCTCACTGCTTTATTTATTTTTTTAATGCATCACAAGTTTTAAGTCTTCACTTATTTCAAAAGACAGATGAGAAAACATATCTTCCCTGGAGTGTACTGAAGTATACACTTCAGCTGATTCCTCATTTAAACTGATTTGCCAATATTTATTTTCAAAATTAGAACAGTAAAATAGGTTTTGCAAGCTTGTCAGTCCTGAATATCTGGTGAAGAAGATAGAGCAAACTGTCTTAACACAGTCCTGCTAAAATCTGAGATCCAGTCTGGGATCTAGTCCTCACTGTGCCTCTTTTCAGCTTCAGGCAGTCAACCCAGCCACAGTTAACACTTTGTTTCCTAGCTGTAGAAATTCACCCATGAATCCATCTGCCAATGCAAAAAGACATATCACAGCTATACGGGGGACTCATATATGTCAGAGGTAGCTGATATATTAATAGCAATATGTAACATTTCCCTTGAAACTCTCTTATACTCCTAGTTATGTCATTGCAGAGTTCTACCATTTTGGGAGTCCTAATGTGCAATATGTCTGTTCTGTTTACTAAATTAGGTTAAGACGCCTAGTAATCACCCTGTAGGGTGAAGAACCATCACATGTTCTTCTTTCACAAAGTAGGAACAAGATGACTATTACAGTTGGGGTTTATTTATTTTCCTTTACCTCTGAGGTGTTTCTATGGATATAGAATTGTTATTAAAATTTTAACTTCTCTTTTTGTAAGTGTCTGAGATGGGAAGAACTCTTACCAATGACCCAGGTGCCTCTTGTAACACTGTGACAGGGAAAACACACTAAAGTGGTGGTACTAGGAGACCATAACTCCCCTCATCTCTGTAATAAATCTGCACTTGAAGCGTTTGAAAATACCAGCTAATGACAAAGTCATTTTGATCCATGATGTTCCCAGTTTCTCCAAGTTTCCTCTTGTAGCATACTGCGAAATGTATTGTGCCCTATAAGCAGCAGAATGGATTCTTATGAAGCAAAATGCTAAGTCTTTAAAGATTATTAGAGCATCTATTCCAGTTCCTAAAAAAAAAAAGAAAGACCTTGACTCAAATATTTTGCAAAATAAATACTAGGAAGGAATGTGACTGTTCCTTTTAAATACACGAGGAGAAACAAGAGAAGAAAAGAAATATTTAAGCTAAAAGGATAAAGTTGGGATAGGGAAGCGAAAAAAACCCACAAAATGTGCATAAGTATTTTTAGCTGAAAAGAAATCAAAATTTCTGTTATGAGATGTGTGAAGTCTCCTAATACAGGTTTCCTAAGCACAGTAACTTATGAGAATTTTTGTCTGTTCCCCATGATTTTTTATCTCTCTCCTTTGTGATTTTTTTTCCCCTTTTTTCCCCCCTACTGTTTATTTTTTCAAAGAAAAAACTAAGGATTTGAGAGTTATGAGAAAGTATTTTTGATAACAATTGTAAAACTGGACTATTGCCATTTAAAAACAGATGGATGACAGATTTAACTATATCCAGGAGTCTATAAATCCTGAAGAAGCAGTCCCTAAAATATCTCAAGTAATAACAAATTCTAAATAGTACTTATTACAAAAATAATTTTTCTAATATTATCAATATATGTCATGCACCATACAGATATTTAAATAAACCCCTAAAATTTCCTCTTCTTATTTATGATTGCCCTTAGTTACTTAAGTCTTAAATAAACTCTTAAATTAAAAGCTAAATAAAATTAACTCTTCACAGGATGTAATATTTTTCTACATATTTTGCACAATGCTTCACATATACCTAGATAAGAACTTCCTGGAAGAAGCTGTGATTTGCATTTATCTTAGATAGTGGTGGGTTAAGATCTTCATCACTCCTCAATATCCTGAGTAATAAAGAAACAAAGCACAGAAATTTAAAAGCCCTCGGAAGTACCCACCTTATCATCGTTTTAAGCTGTTTGTTAGAACATCAAAGTGTCTGTGTAGGTGAATTGTTATCTCAGTTCTCTTCTTTCATTACTCGAAACCTTCGGAATCATTCTACATCTCAACATGTCCAGGCTAAAAGGTGGAACAATCCCAGTGGCTAAGATGTACAAAGTAAGATAGTATTTTATGACCATAAGATGATGCAACTTGAATTTCTTTAGCACACAGCATTTTCTCTAACCTCAGATAAAGATTCAGAAATCCTGATGTGTCAGCCCTGCACCTCTAAATGAGTCTGCACAAAGTCCTTAAGAGCAGAAGCTCGTCACCATTAAGCCTGAGACCAACTGATGACTGAACTGGAGCTCTGGTAGATCCAGGAATGAAACTTACATTTAGTCACTATGTAATACTCTCCTGGGTTATTATTTTACTTTTCAAATTGTGCAGATAATGTTATTAATGTACTACTAGGAATGGGTGATAACAGTTTACAGAGCAGTAAAGAGAACTGTGAACCAAAATTTAGTCTGTATTGGAAAAGAACGGAGTACATGTGGTTGTAAAGTCTAACACTGACAAAATCTTTCCATTTCATTAGGAAGTGGAGGGAGAAAGACAACACCTACTAAGAGCAGACAGAAATGGGCTGGTGACCTCATGGTTACTTTCCTCACTTCCTCCTCCTCTCTAACACAAAGAGCTCCCCAACACAAAAGACAGGAAAAAGAGTCTGGTTTAACAGTTTTCCCTTCTTAAATACATTGATTGCAGAGGTGTTGATTGGCATGGCCATGGCCAGAGGCAGGTCCAACCTTTACCTGAGCTGGGGGTTGCTCTGGAAGTTTGGCAGGGAGCTACCCTTTGGCCACTCATTACCAAAAAATCCCCCAGAAGACACAAACCCATCACACCTGAGTAATCAAGGTTGGTGAGATTTGAATCACTTTTAGACAAATTAAAGGCTGATCAAAATCATAAAAAAAAAAAAAATCTGTATCTATCAGTTTGTTTTTATGTAAAAGAAGTCTTGAAACACAAATTTCATATGATTATGTGTCAGGAGTAGAAATGTGACTGGCTGAGGTAGTTTTCCATATGTGAATTTATTCAGACTCCTGTACGGTCTTTAGCCTAGTGCACTATTCAACTGTATACATATTATATAGAATACCTAAATATTTATTAAATGGATGGAGAACACAGTAATTTAGAGCTCTTAAGAAGACCAGGGCCAATGGTAATAAATTTTAATTTAATATTTTTCTTGATAAGTCTGACCAAGATACTATTCAATAGTTTCACCTGTGAGCTGCAGTCAATATGAACATATGATTTGCAAAATTTGTGTAATGTAGATTATCTCAGAGGAATCCTGATTGCTTTGTAGCCTTGATCCAGCAGGCAAAATGTTTAATATGTACATCTGTACAACAAGGAGGGAGGACACATTTTCAGAATGGAAGCACAGGGAAGAAAAAGTAACTACTATAGGTGAGATGTAAGTTTGGAACTGCAATGTGGCAAGGGAGAAGTCTTCTCTATTTGTAGATTTGAATGCTACTAAAGAAAAAGAAGTCTTCTACTAACAGTATAAGCAATGAAGCTTTGTCTCATTTTCCAATCAGTCATTAGCGTAGTACTCAAACATTTAAACTACCTCAATTTTGTAGCTGGCTCTGCTACTAGACATTTAACTGAAGTGTGCAATGACCAGGCAGCAACAATGGCAGGATCACATGCTCGTGCTCTGTTGGTTTGCAGACCTTCAAAGCAGAAGCATTCTCAGATGTTCTATGTCTGTCATTCCAGTAGTGTGTTGACTCTAAAGGAAGATGATAGCAAATTGCTTGTGAACATTTGCTAACTGACATATGGCTTAAAATTCAATCCAGAAAGTCAAAGTCCTAAGTTTTGAGGCTGAAACTACAAGGCATTCTTATTCTGATGTACATGGCAGTGAAGAATGCAACAAAAAATGAATGATTCAAATTTTCTATTAGAAGATCTGAATAAAATTGTTCTACTGGAAAGAAATACAAAACCTTATCCTCTCCATAGGTCAGAATGCATCTAAATTGTTCAGGATGGAGGACTTGTATCTTCCTAATGACTGAAGGAGAATAAAATATTTCAAAGATATACCTATGTTTAAAATATCTTAGAAGTTCAATAAGAGAAAAATGAAGCTACAGGGAGGAAAGATTTCAGAAAAGAGAGTGTTGCAAAGCTGTTTCTGCAGCAGCTGCAGTACAATGTAGTATTAAGGCATTTCTCAGCATATGGGCTTTCACTCTGCAGTAATAGCTGTAGTTTATGGACACATAATATATGGATTTTTGTAGGCTGGATTTACAGGATATCATTTATGTTAAGCCAGAGATCCAGGCACTGATGTTATATAACAAAGGAAAATATTGCACTTATAACAACATATATTTAAATCTATTATATAAATAGATTTCAGGCTACACTAGTTGACATCATTAAACTCCACTCATGTACTTGTCATTGCAGTTTCCATAGAAACTAGTATTGCAAAAGAAAATGGAGAAACAGGATTGAGAAACATGGAGGGAAAAATGAAAAATGAAATATTGTTAGAAATATACCTCATTAAAACAATCGAGTTTCAGTTTATCAACATTAAAGCCTCAATCTGTGTATAGAAATCATATCAAAGTTGATGGCAGTTGTGACAGACACAGTTGCATCAACTGCTTTGTTGTAAAGTCCATTACACAGTTTAAGGTACTCCAGTCAATTCACTTGTGGTGTTAGTACAGTGTCTTAATCAAGGGTTTTGTTTGTTTATTTGTTTTCCTTGGGAAGAAAGGGGAGAGATTATATCCTACGGCACAGAAAATACCTTTGAGTTTTGTACAGGCAGTGTGTCTCAAGTTTCTGCTTTCTTTCTGAAAATATCATTCTGATTTTTATTCTCAATTTATCTTATGTATATTTTATCCCTATAATGCACTTCATTCAAAACATTTCCTTGTTGCTTCACTTCATTTATTTGACATAATAGAAATAAAAGTTCTATTTAGTACGTTACAAGGATGAAATAGCTCCCAGCTTTACAATAAAACAAGATACTTATTATAGGATATTATTCTTTGTACCACTGAAAAATACACTAAAAATGTCACTGTTTTATGTATTAGAATCTTACATCATCAGCCCTATATTACTTACAACCTGAAAATACTATTAAAGTATATTACTAGGTCCTCAACCAGTTATGATCTGAAATCTGTATTAGAATAATGTTTAGATGGAAGATTCTATTTCCTGATGGCTTCACTGCACGTTTCATTTCCGTCCGTTTTGTATTTACAGTACACCAAAGAATTTCATTTGTGTTTGATACGTAATGAGTCTTGATTCTAATATGGTGAAAAGAAATGAAAAATACTTTAAAAACCCTCAAATTATGTACTTGCCATTTTTTTAGTATAACAGCATCTGATATAGAATCATAGAATCATGGAATCTTTGAATTATTTATGTTGGAAAAGACCTTTAAGATCATTGAGTCCAACCGTTAACCTAACGCTGCCAGGTCCACCACTAAAACATGTCTGGGCACCTCAGCTACATGTCTTTTAAATACTTCCAGGGATGGTGAGTCTAACCCTTCCCTGGGCAAAGAATATACAAGAATCTCACCTCAAATATTAATTCGTGCATTTTGCTTAGGAAAAGAACACAGGTCTTGGTTTTCAGATGGAAAACACTGTTTAAGTTCTAGGAGATTTATTCAAAGATGTGCAGAGTCTTAACAACAAAAAAACCTTAAAAGCAAGTCGTGAGGACATTAGACCGTAATGTTCCTCGCCCTCTCTGTGACAATTGTAACTAAGTAATATGGACCAAACTATCTATCTAAGATCTCTCTCTCTCTCTCTCCCCAAACACACAACCCCCCCCCCCCCCCCCAATCTCTATGCATATCTCTTTATAATCAATGAAGTTAACTTGTGGGAACTGGTGTAGTATCAACATCTGTTTTTTTGGTAGGTTTTTTCCTCAGATCTTTTCAAAGAAGGAAGGTCCTTATGTGTAACGTAATATGGAATAAGAACAGATTATATTGCAGTTGTACTATGCAGAGATCATTACAGAATAAAAGAAACAAATAACTGCACATGCAAATTTTCTCTGCAAGTGTGATGGCCGGACAGAGGAGTGTTTTAATAGAGAATCCCTTGAGTGCAACAATACTTTCAGTGAGGCCCATATCACACAATCTGCCTGTGAATAACTTCCGGTTTATGTTAATAACGATAGAAAGAATGCTCGGGAGCTGTTTGATTTCTTTTCAGAGGGCTTCAATGCATGACAACTGTCAATCAATCTCTATTTTTGCCCTGATTAACAAGTTCACACAGTGTATTTCTTATCATTTCTTAAAAAAATTTTGGTAATATATTTGTTTGGGGTTGTCTTTACATATTACAGCTTAAGAAAAATTCTATCAACTAGACACAATCACTTTTTTGATTTTACAACAGTAACATAAAAATATGACATACTTCCAATGAAGAAATTCCAGATATGTGAAAATAAAGCAAAATTTAACATTAAAATCTCATCTAATTAAGTATTCCATATATGTAGTTTTTTATTGTCTTGTAAACTGTATTTTAATACAATATTAGTATGGTCAGGATAATTTGGTTCTAGTCAACGTTCCAAGGTCTCATATCACAGAATCACACAGAATCACAGAATGTTAGGGATTGGAAGGGACCTCGAAAGATCATCAAGTCCAATCCCCCTGCCAGAGCAGGAATGCCTAGATAATGCTACACAGGAACGTGTCCAGGAAGGTCTTGAATGTCTCCAGAGAAGGAGACTCCACAACCTCTCTGGGCAGCCTGTTCCAGTACGAAAAGGATTCTGTTTATGAAAATATCAAATAAGTAGGAAAGAACTGTTGACATACAGTAGTATTCTGTGTAGATTCCATCATACAATTACATATAAATTCAAAATTTGTGTCTAAGGAGTACTATTGAGTAAGCCATTATGTAATCATCTCAGGTCAAGTTTATTAAAAAAAAACCCTGTATAAACTTAAATTATTTTCTCTCTTTCTTATCTCTACCTTTTTAATTACTCTTACAGGACATAGAGTACTTGGATGAAGAGTGCAATATCAGAAGCTTATGCTGGAGACTATGGGAAGCCATGGTTGGGTTCAATATCACTTTAGGTAGTCTAGTGTCTTCCATTTGTAAATAAATATTTATAGGTTGTCTTTTTGTTTTGTTTTGGTTGTTCATTTGGGTTTCTTTTTGATAAATATAATTTAAGACTTTGATAAAAGAATTCTTGAAATATTGGAAAATGTTGTTATTATGAAAACCAACATGAAAAATTCAATTTCCTCTTTGAAATGAGTTTATGTTCAGAACTTCATAGGAAAGGAATCACAAGATAATTCAGGTTGGAAGAGGCCTCGGGAAATCTCTAATCTGTCTTTTTACCTAATTCTGAGATCAGACAAGGTTTGCTCAGGGCTTTTTCCAGTCAGGTCTTAAATGCTTTCAGAAATGGGGACTACACAGCATCCCTGGGCAATCAATTCCAAACTAACTAAAAAAAAACTTAAAAGGTCAAATCTGAAATAGGTTAACATTTCAAAGTGATTGAAGTAAAATTTCTGATACAAGAATATGATTGGAAATCTTTGAGAACTTGTAAATATAACTAGTCATCAGGAGTGGGATTTCTTTGGGGTTTTTTTGGATGTGTGTGTGTTACTTTGGTTATTTGGGGTTTTTGCCTGGTTTTGTTCGTTTTTTTTTAATTATTATTATTCTTTGCAGAGAAAAAAACCCACAGATATAGTAATATTATTATGACATAGAAATTTATCTTATTCCAAAGGTGTACTCATTTATTTGCTTTAATAGAGAAACTTTGGAACTAGATGCTCAAAGCTTTGGTACTGCCAAGTCTTAATTTTCTTGTTTTCTGGTTTAATTTTAGCCCTTAATGTTACTTAATTGTGTCTTTTACTGAATGAATGTTCATAATGTGTAAAATAAACCAAATGAAATAAAAAATGCATGATAAGTGTCTTGAGCATATTCAAGATACTTAGGGTTCCAGACAATGTAATCTAGAAGATATGACTTCTTAAAGTCTTCCAAAACATATGTTCACTCTTTAGCAGTTTGAAAATACCAGTGAGTGGAAAAAAAAAATCTGTATTTATAGGTATGGTGGCACTTGCTTATTTTAACTACATTGGTTTCTGTTTATCTTCGCTAGTTTTTCATGAAAAAAATACAGTCAGCCCTATGGGATTACATATTCACACGATTTAGTTCCTTCAGTTAGATCAAAGCTCTCCTCTCCTCTCCTCTCCTCTCCTCTCCTCTCCTCTCCTCTCCTCTCCTCTCCTCTCCTCTCCTCTCCTCTCCTCTCCTCTCCTCTCCTCTCCTCTCCTCTCCTCTCCTCTCCTCTCCTCTCCTCTCCTCTCCTCTCCTCTCCTCTCCTCTCCTCTCCTCTCCTCTCCTCTCCTCTCCTCTCCTCTCCTCTCCTTCTTTCTTGTCCTGCCTTGCCTTATCTTGCCTTGTTTTGCCTTTCCACTACATTTTCATGATTCCAAGCCAAGGTCCATTGAAGAAGATATTAAAACTGTAAGGTAGTCATGACATAGTTTAATAAATTTATGTACATATGGTATTTCTGTTCTAGGAAGTAGTTGACGAAAGTGCCACTAGTCAGTAATGAACTATTTTCTAGACTTCTAAAGATATTTTATCTGTGCCTTTCATTTTCAGATCAAGAGTTACTATATTCATATATTTCAATCTTGTCCTAATTAATTAATGTGAGAAAATAAATATCTATTTTTTATGTGCGAGAGAAAATTTTCAGTGGAGAAAAAAATAACAGATACCCTATAGAAATCTATGTCTTATATACAGTTAATTATTTAAATATTATTTAAAAATTGTTTGACACAAATAATTGATTGAATACACTAATACCTTTTTTTTCCCATACAACACAGTGATAATATTGATTCCAATTTTGCAGGTAAAAATATCTTCACTGTTGTAGTCCAATTTATTAATCAATGTGGATTATTAGTAAATGATCAACCACTAACTTTCACAATGAACTTTTAAAATCCAAGAAATTATTATTAGGTTTTAGGATGGATTTTCTTAAAAGAGATTATAAAAATATTTTTAATTTAATAATATTAATATAGTTTATAAGTGCAACTTTGTCTCTGGTTGAGAAAGGGACATTTAGTCTTGTTTAATGGAGATAAATGTATGAAGTAGTGAAGGAATATGGCTTTGATGATACTTTCATTAATTGAAGGTTGCCATAACAACTAGAGGTCTGCACTGAAAACCTGTGAGCTACAAAAAAAATCAGTTGTCCTCCATCACCCTTATACTAATTTTTTAACACTTGCTTATGCACAGCATGCTTAAGCAGGACATATTTATACTGAGAAACGATGAAAGTGAAAAGGCATGACATAAATGAAATTAATGACAACTACTAAGAACTATCTGCATGCTTCTCAAGAGTCCAGTGTACTACTAAGTACTGGAAAGTGTAATTTCCTTTCCAAATTGACTTTCATAAAGATGTATCGAGATAGTTCTCTCTGCACAGTTTATGTGCAGGTAAAAATGATATGAAGGACAAAAGCTAGTTCTTGATGCTGTGCCAATAATGTGTTTGTGCAGAAGATTTCATCTTTTCATTGCAGTTTTGTTTGTCTTAATTATTAATTATGACTACAATTAATAGTGCTTGTTTTGAAGTAATGAATGATACATTGAATATATATAGTCAGATGTTAGCTTCATAAAAATGTTGTGAGATTACTAACTTTCAAGAGAGAACATATATTACAGTTTTTTTTTTTCCTGAGGATAATATCTTATGATTTGTGAGCATAATATCTTACTGAAAATAAAATAGCATAATTTAAACGGAAACTTCATTAAGTAACCGAATTCAATGACTCACTTGTAGAGCAGAATGATGTTTGTGATGATCAGTTGAAATATTAGGGAAGTTATTGTACCAGAACCAAAATAAAGATCAAAACCACCAGATTGATGGCAGTGGGTATGCTAAATGAATGTGCTGTGAGAAGAGAGCAAGAAAAATGTTTAACAGCAGCGTCTTATTTGCTGATTATATCTACTCTCAAGTGTATTTGACCTATAGAATAATAGATATGTTCATAGAAACATAGTGTCACAGAATCATTTAGTTTAAAAACATCCTTTAAGATCAGCCAGTTCAACCATTAACACAGCAATGCCAGGGCCATAACTAAACCATATCCCTAAGTACCACGTCTACCCAGCTTTCAAATACCTCCAGGGATGGTGGCTCCACTACTTCCTTAGCAGCCTGTTCCAATGTTTGAATATCCTTTTGGTGAAAATTTGTTTTCCTAATATCCAGTCTAAACCTCCCCTGGTGCAACTTGAAGCCATTTCCTCTTCTTCTATCACTTGTTACTTGGGAGAAGAGACTGACCCCAACCTCACTACAACCTCCTTTTGAGTAGTTGTAGACAGCAATAAGGTCTCCCTTGAGCCTCCTTTTCTCCAGGTTAAACAATCCTGGTTTCCTCAACCGGTCTGCAAAAGACTTGTTCTCAAGACCCTTCACCAGATTCGTTGCCCTTCTTTGGACATGCTCCAGCACCCATTGCTCCAAAATGTGTTGTTCACAATCACTGTTTATGAACTTAAATACTATGAAGAACTAAAAAAACCCACAAAACTAAACCATAATATATATTGATAAATAAATAAATAAATTCATCCATGTACATCCGTATGCACATGCTTAGATGTGTATACATATATCTTACTAGAAAAGGACCTGTAGGACTTGGATAAACACACAGACATATGATTCTCCACTGCTGCAAAATTTAACTACATAATACCAGTGTTGTTGAACAACAAACGCTTGTTGGACTATCAGTTATTCCCAATAATGTATCTGTATTTATTTCTCTGTATTTGTGAAGTAGGGCATATTTGTAAAGTAATATAAAGGGAAATACAAATGAATCCCAGTGCTCACATGTAAATGGAATCAGTTTTTAGATAACATCTTCAAAACCACAGTTTTTCCAAAACACAATTTTACACTTCTTTGCATGTTTGGATTCCAACACTGAAATGAATGAATTCATGTATAAATGTTCCTAGGGAGGTTTTCCAAATGGATGGGGAAATGATTTAGTCATTTGGTCATTTATTCTGTCAGCTGAATGGAAAACCAAAAGAGGTAAAAGTCTCACCTAGAAACAGAATAGATTGGCATTTAGTAAGAGTTTAACAGGGACGTGGAATCCCAATTTTTATTTCATATACCATAAATGATTAAAACTCTCTAAATGTTCCTCAGCTGTTATTTTTTTTCAGTTTCTATACACAGTATCTCTCTATTTCTCCTTATCACTTCATGAGATGGTTTTTTCTCTGCACTATCTGTAGAAGAGGTATCAGTTATTCAGAGACTCAAGAGTATGAAAAATTTCCTGGTCATAAAAGCTGCTAATGCTGTTTCAAAACATCAATGGAAATCTTCCCAGATCTGATACAATGTGGTATCCAATCCTGAAAAATCAGGATTTGCTATTCCTTTGGGTATAATCTTAGAACTATCTGGAGTTTACAGCTGCTCTTACAAAATGTCTCTGAGGATTTAGTTACTTCTTTCATCTGCTTGACTGCTCCCATCCTCTGGTTCCTAAATCTGCTTTTGTTTTAAAAAAAATATATAATCTTTTCCTACCATTGTACTTTCTCAGTTTTTACTATCTACATCTTTTTTTTTTTTTTTTTTTTACTCCACTCTCTGGTGTCCCTTCTCTCAAATATTTCTAACTTCTCTAAGATTATATCTTCATGATTTCTCAGTCCCATTCAGAGGAAATTGTGACCCCTTTTGATGGTACATTCATTCTAAGGTTAACACTTTATGCCTGAATCTCCTTGTCTTTATTTATGCTTTATCATTGTCAGAGATTCTTGACCTTCAAATATTTGGCAAAGTCTTCAGGTCTATAGAAGGTCCCTCTATTCAGAAATCTAAAAACTCACTGGATATATGTTTTAAACAAAGAAGATTTCAGTGTTAGAATCCACAGCTTGCTCATTGGAATAGAAAAGTCAAAGACAAAATGGTATTTGTAAATAATTTGCAGCACTTACCAGTCATATTTTATAAACAACATACTTTCAATAGTATGAGTTATTTATGGGAATTTCAGGCAGTTTGCTTAGAAAATGGTTCCGTGTCTTTAATCAAGACAGTAGTGTACACAAACATTTGCTCATTAAATCAAATTACTGTCATATTAAGTGAAGTTCCATGAAACTTTGCTTTTCTTTTATAAAAGTTAAGATGTGTTGATTCCTGGGAAGGGAGAAAAAAACAAAATAAAACAAAATAAAAGCAACACTTCAGAAATATCTCTGTCTTTATCTCCAATGAATAGACATTTGAAATATCATTAGCTTATTTTTACCATTAAAAAGAAGAAAATTTGCTTTTCTTGGTGGTATTCTGGAGTGTACTGACAATTTTCTCAGATATGCTTACAAACATAAATAGACACATAGGTCACAAAAATGAAATTCCCGTTTCTAAACAGGAATTCTTAACTTGGGAGATTCATTATGCTTTGCTCAGATCAAAATTAGTGGCCAAAACCCTCTTATGAGTGATGTTAGAAAGTAGTAATAGAGATCTGGGACACTGAAGGACAGTAGTTCAAGAGGTTCTTCAATGTCTCTTCATTCCATTAAAAGATCATTATAAAGGTCTACAAGTAATGCGTCAAAGAATTGTTTTAGGGCATTCATTCTATCCTGCAGCTTTCATCTGTCTCCCAGGCTAACGTGGTCTGGATTTGTCAGTATCATTGAATACAAGCATGGATCAGCTTCACATGGATCAGACATTCTGTGACTTTCATTTTTTATATCTGAGTTACTGTAAAAGTTAAGAAATGTTAAAAAGAATATATGTGCTGCTGATGTTCCTAACATCACTTTGGTCTGTTGGTCTCATACTTGAGACTGTACAGAGTCTAATTAATTACCACCATAAAGAGTGCCAAGAAGAGGCAGGCTTTGTTGCTATTACTTATATATGTGTCCTTGCAATAACCAACTCCTTTCACAAGAATAGAATCCAAGTGTTACAGTGATTGTATAAGATGAACATATGGTTCATTTAGTATAGCTCTGCAGTTGTAGGAGTTCAGTAGCTTCTTTTACAAATGTAGATTTTTAGTCTAGAATCTGATAGCTTGGGGTTTTGCCTTAAATAATATTTAAGTCAACATTTCTGTAACTTTTCTATGTTATAAAGAAAAATATGTTATGTGGTTATTAAGATACATAATGATAATAGAGTTTGTTGTCTGATTGGATCTAGGCAAAGTCAAATAAACTCAAAGGAAAGATCCCTTTTGATAAATTTTAAACTAATTCACAAATAATTATGCTTACTGCACAGTTTTAGATACTTCATTGCGATGTCTCCTTTGGAAAATAGATCTCCATGGATCTTACAGAAGGAGAGATACAGGCCGATGTAGAGGGAAAGTATAATCATTTAAATTGCTTGCAAATTTTTTTTTCAGATAGGTATTTCTAACTGGAAACAACTTTTGATAAGTACCCTTAAACTAATACTCATGTATTATTGCTCTACTGATGTAGCCTGTGGATGACTAGCACACAGTTTCATGATAAATTGTTCTCTTAAGGGATCAGATAAAGCATTGATACTACAATTCAGGTTTAGAGACAAAGTTTTTGCTAGAGAAGTTAGGACAACATATCCGAGAATATTAAAAATTTATTTGCTATTATAAGATCTTTCTTATGGAAGGTACTAGTTTTACCCAGTTTACTTAAAAGCTCAAATTTCATGTAATTCCTAAAACATGAGGAACACTGGTCTAGTGTCGTTCTGAAGTGTGATAATTGCCTATCGATAAAAAAGCCTGAAGGCCAGATGGTAGATGTTGCTTCAGAAAAGAGGGGCAGTTCGTCATTCAACTGAAATTCTTGTCTTTTTCCTTTCTAAATTTCTTCAGTGTCCTGTGCTATCAGTTTAGTCCAAGCCTAACTGGAAAATTGATAACCATTCTTTTTTTTGGACTCATTTTAAAATTTCCTCATAGTCAGGAAAAATGACTTCTTAAAATATACCATCATATTACAGAGCACATCTACTATTCCCAAGACTTTAAGTTATATCTGCCTGATTTCCTGTGTAAAGCACATTTTGCTATACATTGCAGTCCAGATTGTGATATGAATCCCTTAGGAATTAAAGTACTATATTTTTGAAGTAAAATTTATTTTCCACTTTTTCTTGATTGTTCTTGGTGAATATGGAGATGATTTGCCTACAAGTGAAAAATAAAACTAAAGAATGCTTAAAAAATTGCTATAAATAGAGAGTGTCAAATTTTGCCTCAGTTAGCAACACAGACTATGTTTCTGCCTCCACAGTTTTCAAAAAAGCACATTTTCCCCCATTTCTATATCTAGCTATCCCATTATGCTTAGTTATCCATTAAACTGTGTACTGGAACTTCCTGGAGAGCTGCAGACATTATTTGCTTTTCCAAATGTGAAATACAGAAAATTCAGAAACAACAGATATAATAAAGTTCAATCTGACATTTTAAAAGAAAATTTGTTCTAATTATGCCTGACAATATCATTTTATTACCATTTGTGAAGAATAAGTGTAGCAAGCAGAAATTAGGAAAGACAGAGAAAATTGTGACATAATTTCTTTTAAAGAGTAATTGTTATGCTACATCCTGATTTCAAAGAAACGGCATTAGTTAGGAATTCACTGGGAGAAGGAAGGGAAGCAATGTTCAGAATATCAATGTGTGAATGCAAAAACATACTAATCTAGATCTTGGTAGGAAGGAGCTAACAGCTTTATTAATAAAAATTAAAAAACGACCAGACCTGAAAGAACTAATAACTATTACTTCCCAATTAAGAAAGCCAAAGATACAGCAAGACACTCAGGAAAAAAAAAAATAAATATTTTTTTTTTCCAAAAGTTGCAGTAAAATTTCAAGGCCATAAGTAGCTAATGTTGGACCATACAATATTTTTCTGGAGAAACAGGAGACACTTCTAGAAATACAGTAAAAAAAATTGATCTTTGAATTTATCCCTAAATTGCATCGAAGCAGATCTGTAAAATCTATTTCAAGAAGAAGCTGCATGAATCCTATCCTGACAGCATAATGTAAAAGTGCTGGCATTTGTGCACTTCACTTCCTCAAATATCACAGTTTTGAGCTTACCCTTGTCCAAGATGAAGCATTAGGAGAAGAAAAGTTATTGTACATTTGGAATTTCGTATGTCATTTATTGTTAACGACTTAAGAACAGTGTAGACATGGCTGAGATCTCAAGTAAACACTTCAGTTGCCTCTGTGTTTAATCATCAAACTGGAAAGTAAGTGTGAAGGGTCATTATACCATATCTTATACTAGACCAGTCTTCTTATTTTTTATTATCTTGGACTTCAGAAAGAACTTTAAGTGTACAGTATAATGACATTTATTTATTTGAAAAGAGAATTTGGACACTAAACACGTTATTACTTTGTGAAGTATGTACTTTATCCGTACTACCTCCATGTTTTTAATAATTTAAGGTTAAGTTCAAGAAACAAATAAGGTGCTACAATATTCTACAATAGGTCACTATAAGACTATGTAATACAAAGGAAGAACTGAAGGCCTTAGTCTCGGATTCACAAATGTTTGGCTAACTGGAGAGATATCTAACGTAGCTGAGAAGATGTGCTGAAGGTATGACTGGATACCCTCTTTGCTGAGTCTGAGTTTTCAAATCGACTCTATTGACTTGATCTTCACTAAGGTCTTAAACACCATACGTATTGACCTCTGACTGTACACATAAATGTAAATATTCCAACATTGAACTGAATCCTACCCAGTGAGTCTTCAGTCCCAACCCTGTTCAAGATTTAGATATATTTAAATATTTAGGTCCACTTGGAAACCGTAAGCCTGGACATCATCTGTTCTCACTTCTCAAGTACTTTTTCTTTAAATCTCATGAAGATATAGAGGTTTTTATTTTTAAATCAAAGTTCAGCTAGTAGTTATTATATGGTCAGTATGTCACACCCTTTACCATGACATAGTGATCTGCGTACAGTTTTCTTCTCTGCCTTACAAGACTGAAGTCTTCTTCGTTCACACTGTACAGAGCCTCAACGGGCTCTCATTATTGTGTATGGAACATAATAAATCACTTCTGTTAAAAATTTTCTACTTTGTCTAATTGTAGCCATGTTGCGTTTGGAAGAAAGTGGAACTCCACAAAATGTGTTTGTGTTTAGAGCTCTTACCTGGAAAAAGATATCCTAAGTTTCAGTCTTATTTTGTTGAGGACAAATTAGGATAAGGACCATTAGTTCTTACGACCAAGCTCAGATTTAGTCATTATGACTTATGTCCTCACTCACAGTTTTGGAAAACAGTGAGGAGAGGCTTCAAAGAGATATAATTTTCTTAACATTTTTGTGACATCGAAATTTTTGAAATGACTGGCTATTGAATCAGAAATGGTCTTAACTGGCACTTATTTCTTTGTGTTTGAAGATAAGCCAAGATTTTCTAATGAGAGACAATTTGATCTCTCTGTGAAAGTACACCAAGTACTCTGTTCAGCCAGGCACAGAACCAAAGTATACTTAAATTACACCGCATTATCGAACCTTAATTTCCTAGGGTTTGTGTGCTCTATGTATTGTCAACAGTAAAACTTACACCAAAGTTCTGCCTTCACTTGAAATTCCCATGTGAACTGACCAGTGTCTATTGCCTATAAAAGTATAATTTCCTGAAGCTATATCAAGATCTATAAAATAATAAGGTTTTATGATACATGGCCACAAAGTCATACTGGATTCTTTTGTAAAACAAAAAGCACCTGTGCCACAACAAATCCACCTTCCAAATACTGGAACCTTTCAGTGTTGTTTAAAATACCTCTTTAGTCCCTTATCAATTTGGCACATGGATCCTGCTGTGCTCTTTTGAATTTTCACTTTAAATTGTCTTGTTTCTGGCCGTATGTAATGCACTCACTCCTCTCTGCTCAGTGTGCTAGGATGCTTGCTGTGACTTCTCACAGGAAAATCTTTGGGAACTGCAGGACACATATAAGCTCTTGAATTATTTTTCAGTAATGACATCTGGGTGTCAGCATTTTCTCCTGCCCTTTTTAATAGTCAGTCTCCTGTTTGGATTCACTGATGATTTTGCTTTTAACTCTGGATCCCCTATGAGTATAGGGTCAAAATTCTGTTCTTGGTATTGTCTCTCTCCACAGACATGCTTTCTGTAGATTCATGGCAGTAACAATTTTGCCTTCTTTCCTGTTCTTAGTGTAAAGTTCAATTTAAATAAATTATGACGCTCAAATATGGGGCTTTCTCAGGATTGACAAGGGAACTTCACAGAGTATTCATCATAGATTTAGTTCTAGCAGAACTCAGAAAAAAAAAAGAAAAAAACCACCTTGTCTCCTTCAGCCTACTAGGTTCACAATTAAAATTTCAAATCCCTAGGGGAAGAAAGACAGCAGAAAACTAGGTATCTTTTATTGGTTTGATAAACCAAAAAGAACAAATTAACAGTTATTTAAACATAGTAACATCCATTAAATCTCAGTTGCCTAGGGGGAGAGATTTGGGGTTTGTTTCTCCTGTTATTCCTTCTTTGGCCAAAGAAATGTTGGTCAACATTTGCTGTGTGATACTCCTCTCCGTGATTCTGCTATGTCAGGCTAGAAGTACAACATAGCTGCTTAGTGGAAGCATCCTCCTCTGACTCACGAGTACTCCTAAACCTCCACAAGTGGCACTTCAGTAGGGTAGCTTCATGGTCTCCCTGAATACAGAGAATCCAGTACCACTTACATCACACAGACTCAATTATTAGGAGACACCTGTACATAAAATTAAAAAAAAAACCATTATTTTTTTTTAAACTAGAGTTAAATTAATTTGATTTAATAGAAATGTTTGATTTAATAGAAAAAGACTTAAAAGCTAGGTTATGCTTTTAGGTTTTCCTTTTCTGTTTCAGTCTCTCAGCTAAGTTAGCAAGCTGGCATTTTAAAAACTTTTTATACAGCTAAATTAAAACAAATAAGCAAACCCAAACTGAAAACCCTAAACCACAGAAACTGTTGTCTGGCACTAAGGCAAAATGACCCTGACTTGTTCACACCTATGCTGCATTGGATTAGCTTGCTCTTTAAGTTTGTTTCAGGGAGAGCTGATGGAGAAATCCCAGGGACAACTAGAGTAAGCTAACAAGTAAGCACTAAAGTTGAGTGCCAGTCCACTGCTCTTCCTGACTCTCCTCTATTTACGGGTTCATATATTTCCTGGGTTGGAAGATTTTAGGTATTACTGAGATCTTCATAAAAATCATTTATAAGGGATAAAATAATTGGCTTTTCTCTTATCCAGAGGGCTAGACAGGTCATGGGATAAAGAACAATTCCTATCAACTATCTCAATTTACAGTAAAATCTTTAATTTTTCTTTAACTCTTTCCAGTTAAGATTTTCCTTCTGTTCATGGTAACAAGGTACTAGGACATCAGAAGCTAAGCAAAAAAATGTCACTTCCTTCTCCCTTCCTTCATCAAATTTCTGCCACTTTACTTTCCATATTGCTTATTTTAAAGGTTATTCTTTATATAAGCATCTTCTTAGAATTATAAGACTTTGCAAGCTGCAAAATTTCTTATTAAATTCAGGCATGATATGCCAGATGGTGAAATAAAGACATGGAATGCCTAGAATAAGTAACAGAGCTCCTGTCTGCACTGTGAGTTTTAAGAAGCCCTTTTTGGGTATCTTGTTAAAGGTGGTTGTCATGCTATACAGACAGTATCATTTTTTAAAACAGGATGGAATGTCTAATGGCATAATTTGGTTCTTCAGCTGTGCAATGACATTTAATCAGCAGTGCTTCCCATAATAATGTCATAAAACCACAGATCTTAAATGCAATTACTAGTCTAAAATGCACTACCTATCTATAATATACAGGGTAGTTTAATTAGTTGATGTTCTGTGACCACAGATATCTGCAGCTTCCTGAGGCTAATATTACCTCTGTTTTCTAGTTCATTGCTGCATTTATCAGATTTATGCTTGGATTCTTAAACGGTTATATAGGAAGTGAAATGGTTATAATGTAAGCCAGATATTTTCTGTTGTCTTATTCTAAATAGCATCTGAATGATTTTCTCTTTGAACTATATAGGATACAAGAAGACAGACAGAAGTTAGTGGATGGATGAGGTTGGAAATTCTCATAATAATTTTTTTTTTCCTTTAAAAATATCTGTATTTATCTTCAAATTCTATGTTAAACACTATCATCTACAGTAGTTATTGAAAAAAAAATACATGGTCATGGAACTTCTCTGAGTAACTGTACTCATGGGTTTACCCTCAGCTGTGGGGTAAAAAAATGTATTAACTTAAACCTGTCATGGGAAGTTCATTGCAACCTGAAGCTATGCTTAAATAATGATTTCAACACCACAGCTTTAATTCCCAGACACGTTTCATGGATATCCATCCAAATGCACATGTGAGTGCTGTAAAATGAAATAGATATAGAAATACAGTTGTAAAACGTTATTTTTTTTTTATTTGTGGTAGATTATGATTTATCAGTCATACAGTTGTAATTTCTTTCTTTATTTCACCTAGGTCAGATATAAAGTAGTAGAGGCATAAAATACTATTTAAACCAGCAAATATCAGAGGATAAAACTGTCTGAGCACTTTACCTGTATTGGGTGTCTTTGGCAAGGCTTTAGTGTTAGAGGTGCAGAGTGTGGGTCAGGCTGAGATGTGTTTAGGGGTGTCTTACATGAAAAGAGGCCAAGGGCTACTCTGTGCCAGCTCCCCAACAGGTCCATCTCTCACAAGTGCTAAGCCTATCAGCACAGCTGGTGACACCTCTGTGAGAAGGTATTCGAGAAAGGGCAGAAAACACTACACAGAGAGAGAGAACAAAAAGGAGTGAGAGACAGCAGTGGGAACACCAAGATCAGAAGAGGAGGAGGAGGAGAAGGAGGTGTTCCAGGTGGCATTGAGAAACCTGTGGAGGACCTCGTGCCTGAGTAGATGGGTGTTTACTGAAGGAGTGCTGCCCATGAGAGAGCCTGTGTCAGGGCAGAGGAAAAGTATGAAGGGGAAGGATTGGTAGAGAGAAACCATTATGTACTTACTGTAATCCTTCCATCCTTCCTGTGCTGCTGGGTGAAGGGTAGAACAATCTGGAGTGAAGAGAGCTAAGAGGAAGGAAATATATTATTTTAGTGTTTGCTTCTCAGTACCTGAAGTTGCTTTAAATGACAATAAATTACATTTAATTTTATTCAAGTGGAATCTGTTTCACCCGTGACATTAAACGGTAACAAATCTCCCTGTGTTTATCTCGACCCACAATCTTTCTCATCTTATTTTCTCCTGTTGTGGTAAGGAGCAGGTATGAGTGAGCTGCTGGCTGGGTGTTTGACTGTTTCCCAAGGCAAACCCACTTCCCAACTATTCACAGGAAGGAAAAAGATATTTTTCCCCATTATCTTAATTCCTGAAAATGTGTTGTTTCTTGCTGTAATTCTGTTTCTGTTTCAACATCTTCAATCTGCAGTTTATCTCTCTGTTTTATGATCTCAGATGTGTTCAAGAATAACTCTAAAATGTTTATGCAGAGGTAGAACAGATTCTGTTATTGATACTACAGACAAGGAAACAAACAAACAAATAAGCAAAGAAAACCCCAAATATTAAATAACACAATAACAGCCCATTAACCATCATGCTTTGAATTTAATTAAACCCATTCATCAATGTTAGAGGCTAATGAATCTGGAAGCCTGGCAGAGGTGAGGCTGCCACAGCCCTGTATCTCTGAATACATCCAGTAGCAAGGCTGAGCGTGTATTCCCAGTAGACATACATGAACACATATGCTATAAACACTTATTTCCATGGTCAGCCACACAAATTAACAGATAGAAATTCTCACAGAAACACAGATGGCACAAACAGCCTAATCCTCTCCTCCTGTCTGTCTGTCCACGGTAAAGGTCCATTAGCTGGAAATATATGAATATATAAAATGTAAATCACTCCAATAGCTGGTCTACGCACTGTTTGACAGTGGATCCATACCTTATATAGAGGAAAATAGCTAAAAAATGAATTTTACAAAAAGATGGAATGTGATGATTAGATGAAGGATGGGGCCGGACATGTCAACTGTCTGGCCCCTTTTTACATGGAGCTGACCTGTTTTGTCCTCCTATGTTTGTTTTTTTTTTTTTTCCGTGTTTGTTCCTCTTCAAACTTCCATGACCCCTCCTTTTCTTCAACTTTGGTTCCCCTGCTGAACATTCCAGAAGGAGTCTTGTACAGTCCTAAAATGTTCTTTCTCTGTGTCCCACAATGTGCCCCACACCTCAATATAGTGCCCTTCTCAGTGGCTGACGGCCCCGTGGAATGCCCTAGGAGGGGTCAGGTGGAGGCTTGTTCCCCTAATTATGTTAGTGGTGTTCCCCAGATGGCCATCATGCCTCTGTGTGCCTTTGTGTTTATGGGGATGAACCTTTAGTTGCATAATGAATAAACAATATGCAACTAGGACATAACAAATTAAAAATCTAGTCATTACTGTAAATAACAAATGTTTTTTATATTAATAAGAAAGTGACAGATGGTCAAAATGTTATGTGAGGATGCTATGTAATTTTGTGCAAAGACTTGCTCAAGAAGACTAGAGAAAACTGGTCTTTTCATCAACTCCTTCAGATATTTTTTATAAATTCCAATAATCTGTATTTCTAGAAACATTATGGCATTTTTATGGCACTTTGTTATTTATGTAGGCAAGCACATACCAGCCTTAGACTCAGATAGCCTGGGAGAAACTTTTTCAAAAATGGCCAACACAACAAAAATTGCAATTACTTGCTTACCTTCTACTTGCTTGCATCTTGCTCTTAGTGAGTGAAGATGTATGAAGAATTTTTAGTAAAAAAAAAGGTGGTGGTTTATAAGGTCACATCCATAGTAAGTGTACTGATAAGATACAGTCACTGTAGAAGAATATTATTTCAAAATCTTCTAGAAATTGGAAGGAAATCTTGTTTAAATGCAAGCTCAGTTTAGGATCTACACATCATTTCTATGTTATTAGCAATGCAGGTGTGTATCTGCTTGCAGACTAGGTTGATAAGTGTTATGACTTTTTTTAAAAAAATTTTAATTATTATTCTAATTTGATAGAAAGAAGACAATCACTCTCCAATGCAAAGTATCATCATACAGGGTTAGGCAGGAAAAGAAACCTGATTTGCTATACATGATAAAATCCATGATTAAAACACTCTAGAAGGGGAGGAATACATTACTGGTTTTATTGCTGAATGAGAAAAGTAATTCTTGGATGAATGCCTAATAGAAATGGTGATGGCTTTGGAGAAATTTCCATTCAGATACATTAAACTACGTGACTGAAGAACTGATCTTAAGATACTGTTGCTTAACTGAATACTGCTAACTCTGGTGGTAGGGCTTGTTCTGAGGAGAGAGTCTTTTTTGTAATGTTTGCTTGAACTACTCATACCAAAATTTAAGTTTGTCTCAGCATTCCGAGATTTTTACAGACCTCAGTGCTCTGTAGGCATTCTGAGTTGATTCACGCTTCTACATAACTGAAGTATTTAAACTTATGTTTTGATTTTAAATCATTCGTTATCTGTGGTGGAATATTCTGAGTGTTATAAAATGGAGAGATGTCCTAGCCTGGTTTTAATAGGAGGGTAAATGAAAATCAAATTATCCATAAAAAGCATTTGGTAACTATTGGTTAGTTTGTTTATTATTCCATTGAATAGGTGTTTGTAAACTGGAGGCTTTCAAAGTAATGCATCCTCTATGAGAATTTACATAATCTTAACATGCTTTCTATAAATGTCACAGTTCTCTTATGCAAAAGAAGTGGAGGCTGCAGCTAAATAACTTGTCACTCCAGTTGGTTGATCTTGGAAATCCTCATGAAAATTCAACATAGGGGAAGACGCTGGGTCACAGCCTGATGTGATTCTGGAGACCTCAGAGGGTTTTACTTGGGATTGCTATTTATAGGATTGCGAGAGGATTGACTTTGGTCAGTATTTTCCATTTTGGTCACAATTCTTGTAAGGTAATTCTAGTTTCTTCCAGAGATGACTACAATCCATGCAGTAAAGAGTTTCAGGTATGGTTGCCAGCTAGCGAGAGTTTCAGGTATGATTCAGGAGTGCCTAGTCATCCTAACCCACTGTACTCCTAACCAGGACAAGGAAGCCCCAGATCGCCCACCTCACTGCACTTGTAGCCAAGTTAGGAACATTTCAGATTGTTCTAGCCCTCTGCACTTGTAACATAGACAAGAAAACAGTGATGGCTTGTCCTCATATCACAAAATAGCCCAAGGAGTCTGCACCACCACACCCAAGTGAAAAGCTTAGTTGTCTAGATTGTCTACATACCTTACAAAGGGCAATTTGACCGTAACAACTGACATATTCTGCCAAAACAGGACCTTAGCAAAAGGCCTGAAATGCTGACTTCTCTCTTCTGAGGAAAGAAACAGGTAGCCAGTTGGATGACAGAGAGTTTTCAGATGTATACTTAGGCTTAATTTTTATTTTATTGCTAGTTTTATGTTTATTCTGAGTGTCAAAAAAACGGTTGCTTAACTGGACATAAACAAATAATGGGTTTTTTTGTTATTCACCCAGCAGTGTATTGAACATTTGTATGATCTGGATATTTGTGACACTACAAAAGAGCTTCAGTTTCTCAGCGTATCTTCCCTTTCGTCAAAACATGAGTATACTGGTTTCACAGCTTAGCCGTATGACACAAGGAAAGGTACCGCTTGCAGGGTCTTGATGCGCACTCTGTGTGCAGTGTCTGTGTAGCGGGTTAGGGCTGGGCCGGCCACTAAATGTGGACAGACGCTCTCTAACCCTCTCTCCCCCCCCGAAATGGGAAGGAAAAGGGAATGAGGCAGAGAGGCTTATGGGTTAGAAAAGAAAAACTAAAACAGTTTTAATAAAACAGTAGTGGAAATAACAGTGAAATTATAAAAATAAAGAACTACATGCAACTCTATGCAAGCCCGATATTGAACCTGACTCTCCCCTGATATCAATCCCCACTGATGCTGCAGCGCAGGCAGCACTGGGGAAGCCCCAGGCTCAGCGACGGCGGGAGATGGATACAGGGAGTTGGATTCAGGAACTCAGGATCCGGATCAAAAGCGGGAGATCAGACGAATTCCTCTCTGGACCGCGGCCACTGCAGAAATTTGAATATCACAATCCAAATAACTGTAGCTCTAAAAAAATCCAATCAGCATACTTTTAATAAATACAGTGGTCTGTTCATTCCAATGTTTTACCATCTGTTATGCTTGAAAATCACCACACCTGACTTCATATCATTTTGTTTTCCCTGTAACATTGTCAATGGTCTAGAAAGAAGCTGCTTTATTGCTGGTAAATGGTATATCGGGCTAGTTTTACAGAACTTACCTAATTTACTGCTAAACTGTCATCTTTGGCTAATTGGAAATTGTAAGACTTTAATCAGAGGTCCTTTTTTCCTCTGTGTCAAATTAATTTAGCATGATTCTATTTTCAGATGCTAAAGATTTTTCTTTGTATTATTTATGTTTGGTACACATTTTCAAACAGTTGTCTTAGTCTGGTACTGTAGTATAAAATAAGGTGTTTTTTACAAAATGTATGAATAATTTTGGGTTTACAGATATTTGTCTGAGGGACAGACAGATTTTACATATATAAGAATCGTCAGATCTTTCCTTGTGGTTGTCTCACACTTGTTCACAATTCAGTATTACAAGCAGGTATCAGAAATAAAACACTGATAAAAGGTTTAGGTTTGGTTGTTCGAGGTTATTTTTTGTTTCTGTTTGTGTTTTCTTACCTTTTTTTGCTCACTAGCTGACTGTATATTAACATCTGTACTAACATAAAAGAGCTTATACAAAATATTGACTAAATGTTGAGTTATTGAGAACAGTGAAACAGTCTCATTTTCAACTTGTTTGTGTTCTTTGCTCTATCCACTGCAAATTCAGGTATCTGTAGGTTTTGGGGAAATACATTTCCTGGATTGTTAATTATTCAATGCAGTTTGAAGAACTGATGCAGTGAGAACGGGTGGAACCATTTTTCCGCAAAAATCTAAACCCCCTTGGGGTGTTCCGTGGAATTAATTTCAAATTGAATCTTCTAAGTAAATTAGATAAGTTCCCTACTTGTCTAAGTTATCAGAGAACTATCAACAAACTTCAGTTTTGTTAAAAGAAGTAATAATGGAGCTCCATTTCCACAACATTAACTTTTCAAATCCGGTTATATCATCAAATTATAAGAGTATGTAGACTTTCTTCACCTCCCCATTCAGAACCTGCCACTTTATAGAATAATAGATCATAGAATCATTAAGTTTGGAAAAGACCTCTACCATCATCAAGTTCAACCATCAACCTAACACTACCATGACAACAAAATCATGTCCTGAAATTCCACATCTACTCATATTTTGAGCATCTCCAGGGATGGTGACTCCACCACTTTCCTGGACAGCCTGTCTCAATGCTTCACCACCCTATCACTAAAGAATTTTTTCCTAATATCCAGCTTAAACCTCCTCTGGTGCAACTTGAGCCCATTTCCTCTTGTCCTATCACTAGTTATGTGGGAGAAGAGACCAACACCCACCTGACTACAACCTCCTTTCAGGTAGCTATAGAGAGCAATAAGGTCTCCCCTCAGCCTTCTTTTCTCCAGACTAAACAAACCCAGTTCCCTCAGCTGCTCCTATTAAAATATGGTGTCCAAACCCCTCACCATCTTCATTGCTCTTCTCTGGACCCACTTGAGCACATCAATGTCTTTCCTGTACTGTGGTGCCCCATACTGAACATGGTGCTCAAGCCGTGAATTCAACAGCGCTGAGTACAGGGACATGATCACCTCCCTACTTCTGCTGGGCTTTTGCCTTTCTGACATTCTGTATGTATGACCTAACTAAATCCCTGTACTCTTCTTGAATTGCCTGCCCTTTCTTTCAAAAGTGGCAAATTCTCCCTTTTTTTTCTGGAGTCCCAGCAAAATCTCGCTGTCACCCAGGCTGGTTGTATTCCCGCCAATTATGAGACACATAGGGACAGCCAGCTCCTTCACCTCTAAGACTTCCTTCTTGAAGAATGTCCAGTCTTCCTGGATCCCTTTGTCCTTCAGGACTCTCTCAACCAGTGTCCTGAACAGGCCAAGGTCTGCCCTCCAGAGGTCCATGGTAGTGGTTTTGATGACTCCCCTCTTTACTTCACCCAGAATCATATACTTAACATTTCACAGTCACTCAGCCCACAACAGCTTCTGAGCACCGTATCACCCACTAGTCCTTCTGTGTTTGTAAACAGTAGGTTTAGTGAGGCAACTCCCGTGGTAGGCTCACTTACCAGCTGTGTCAGGAAGTTCTCTTTCACATACTCGAGGACCCTCCTAGACTGTGTCCTCTCTGTTTTGTCACATTTCCAGCAGATCATAGAACCATAGAATCATAGAATGTTAGGGATTGGAAGGGACCTCGAAAGATCATCAAGTCCAATCCCCCTGCCAGAGCAGGAATGCCTAGATTATGCTACATAGGAATGTGTCCAGGTGGGTCTTGAATGTCTCCAGAGAAGGAGACTCCACAACCTCTCTGGGCAGCCTGTTCCAGTGTTCCGTCACCCTCACTGAGAAGAAGTTTCTTCTCGAGTTTAAGCGGAACCTCTTATGTTCCAGTTTCAGCCCATTACCCCTTGTCCTATCAGTGGTTGTCACCGAGAAGAGCCTGGCTCCATCCTCGTGACACTCACCCTTGATATATTTGTAAACATTAATGAGGTCACCCCTCAGCCTCCTCTTCTCCAAACTAAAGAGCCCCAGCTCCTTCAGTCTTTCCTCATAAGGGAGATGCTCCACTCCCTTAATCATCCTAGCTGCCCTGTGCTGGACTCTCTCCAGCAGTTCCCTGTCTTTCTTGAACTGAGGGGCCCAGAACTGGACACAGTATTGCAGATGTGGTCTCACCAGGGCAGAGTAGAGGGGAAGGAAAACCTCTTTTGACCTACTAACCACCCCCCTTCTAATACACCCCAGGATGCCATTGGCCTTCCTGGCCACAAGGGCACACTGCTGGCTCATGGTCATCCTGTTGTCCACCAAGACTCCCAGGTCCCTTTTCCCTACACTACTCTCTAATAGATGTCTGGTAATTTGAAGTTCCCCATGAGAACAAGGACTGTTAACTTTGAGACTTAAGCCAGTTGTGTGTAGAATACTTCATCTATCTCTTCATCTTGGCTGATTTGTCTTTAACAAATTCCTAACATGATGTCTACCTTGTTGGCATTGTCACACTTAAAACCCGCCCCAAACCCAAAAAAACAGAAAACAAGAGAAAACTAAACCATGTGGAATAATCTTTTATATAGTTGTGGTTGGATGTGGAATTAGAAATCTATCTTCCAAGCGTCATTTTTAAAGTCAATGAAGTTTATCTATAGCAAGTGAGTCTTGGCATAGATCCATAAAATGCAGGGGAGACATGCTGCAGCAACAGGTCTAACTCTGCAAGTAGGAAAGAGTAAAATAAAATGACCACAAAACACTTGCAGAAAACTGACCGCTGGCTTTGTCCTCTACGCAACTGCTGACAAAGCCAGATACTTTTTTTCACAACCTGTCTTCTAAGCTAGTAATTTTCACTAAATCAGCTGTTTTTTGTCTTCAAGGTTCATTTTCTTTACCAGTTCTCATAATTCCAATTTCAGCATGATAAGTATATGAGAGAAGTTCCCTGCTTTTCTATGCTATAGAATGGGAATGCTATCAAGATTTGTAAAGTGGCCTGAGTTACAGTGGTATGAAAACTTAGTATTACTAGTAGTATCCTTATCCTTAAGAACTATTCTGCTGCCAATACTAATTTTGATTTGGATATTTGTTTAGATGTGAAAGCTTTTATTTTTTTTTTTGTATGACATTGTGAGCTGTCCTTAACCACCACTTTTATCAGGTGCACAGAAACAGCAGAAAAGAGCAAAGACAGCACCAAAAAGCTTGGATGTGTTTCAGTGATATTTGGCTGACCAGCTTTGGTCAGGATCACCAAGAGATTTGATGGGAAGAGAAATCCTTACATCCATGCAAACATACTGTCAGGTTTTTAATGTGATTTTTTCCCTATGCTTTGTTCAGACTTTGATCATGAAGGATAAAGCTAATGCAGATGTGGCTGGCATCAAGAAATTACGATTTTGATTAAACAATGTATTTGAAAAATACAACAATGTCTGTAAATTATTAGACATAGATCTAGTTATATTATTCACTGTGAATAATTTTGGCCATAAATTCCAATATTTTTGGTAAGTGAATTATACATCAATGCTTTCCCATTCTCTGACAAACTCTATAGTTAATCATACTACTCAGAGAATACTTTATTTTCTTGCAAACCCTGTTGTCACCAGCATAAATTATTTATAAATCATTTTATCACCATTGATACTGTAGAGACAGATGCATAGTACATTTCTACTGTTTAAAAGTATTGTATACAAAAAGGGAAATACACAACTTACAGTAGCTAATAAATTTGACTGTCTCTAAAAACCTTAGAGGATCAGTCCATTCTGTAATATCTATGTTCATAGTATTTTGTGTGTATATATATATTATTTTTTTTACTAACTCCAGAGTCTAAAAAACCAAACCTCAACTAATTTTTACTTTAATGAGATTTATGTCGGTGTTCCCTAATGTGGTCTTCCTAAGCTCATATGAAAACATTGAGATGATCAGAGAGTGGAAGGAAATCTTTTTAATTATGGGCTGCTGGATCATTAGTCCACTCTTGGGAGTGCTAAAACTCTGTATAGTTGTGTCAGAAAGCCTATGGAAGATTTTGCATGAGGCTTATTACTGTAATAGAGATTTTAGGTTAGACTGGGTTAATTTCTGTAATGTTAAATAACATATTCTTTGAGAATTATGAATATTTTGTTTTAAAATTAATCATTTAAAATTTTCAGACACCATTACGCAGAGCTGAGTTCTGAAATAAAAGTTCTGATAATCAAACATTCAAGGCTCCAGTTGCTGCCTCTGGTACATGTCAGCCAGCTTTTCAGTAAAATGATCCCTGCCTGCACAACAGGATGAGATTCTTACAGCAGTTAGGAAATAACATCCAAGCAGGTGTTCATGTCTGTGACTTTTATTAATATTTTATGTAGTATTTTTATTTGAATATTAAAGAGGATGGACTCTGACACATATGAAATCTTGTATCAGAATTTCCCTTTAGCACATTTTAATATAATGAAACAACAATAGTGTCTGAGCTGCACCCTCTTTGCAGCTTCAACGAAAGTATCACTAGATTTATGTTGTATGTTATATAAATATGGATTGTATAGGTAAATTAAACTAAGTATTCATAGCATAGTGTAATGTTAGAAGAGATTTCCTGAATGAGACATCTGCTTTTAAAAGGGTGGAATAACCAGTCAAAGTATATTCAGATTTTCTTTCCTTATATCAATGCATCCTGTGTTTATTTTATCAAGTATCATTACCAGTGAACTCACAGAATCACAGAATCACAGTATCACAGTATGCTAGGGATTGGAAGGGACCTCGGAAGATCATCAAGTCCAATCCCCCTGCCAGAGCAGGAACGCCTAGATAATGCTACATAGGAATGTGTCCAGGTGGGTCTTGAATGTCTCCAGAGAAGGAGACTCCGCAACCTCCCCGGGCAGCCTGTTCCAGTGCTCTGTCACACTCACTGAGAAGTTTCTCCTCAAGTTTAAGCGGAACCTCTTATGTTCCAGTTTCAGTCCATTACCCCTTGTCCTATCAGGGGTTGTCACCGAGAAGAGCCTGGTTCCATCCTCGTGACACTCACCCTTTAAATATTTGTAAACATTAATGAGGTCACCCCTCAGTCTCCTCCAAACTAATGGAACTCAAAGGAACAACATCTGAAAGAAACATGACAGAGTTAATATATATTAGTCTTATTCCCTAAGATCTATGGTTTCCAAAATCTTGCAGAGTTTCATATTAAAAGTTAATTTATCATATTACCTGTTATTTCTTAACAAAATATATATATAAAAAAATCTTCAGAACGTGAACTTTAAAGAAAATAGTCTTCCGTAATATTGATGCAAGGAAACCAGAAACGAGACATTTGAAACAGATGCTGCCTATTGAATGCTTGCTCCTGGTAAATTTTGAAAGTCACAAGGATCAGCCTTCTGTAACTGAAAATATGAACTAGGGAAAAAAAAAAAAAAGAAAAAAGAATATGTTTGAGCTGTGAGAACATCTAGTTTCACATGTATGGACCTGCATCATGCATTTTGAAGCAAATTGAGTATGTATTACACATTTTCTAAGTCTGAGCACATCTTCCGTAACTGAGACAGAATGGAAAAAATCGAGAGGGCTTTAGCTACAGGCCTTCTTGTTTATGAGAATGGTGTGTGTTTTTTTCCTGCTTTTTTTTTCACCCCAGTTACTACTATGTTGACACTTGCACCAGCACTACCACTGTCAACAAAGAAGTTATAGATCCATTGTTCTCCTTTGCAGAATCCACATTTTGCTTTCTTGACATCAAGAAAAAGGCAGACAGAAATTGAAAAGTATGTCTAAATCTGTTTTTTAAGTTGGAATCCAGTTCTCCCTATTCTCAGGAAGTGCTGGCTTCTGCAGATTTGGTTGGAGCTGAAAATATTCATCATCTTCCTAAAGGCATTTAAGACAGAAACTGACTGAACTAACTTTGAATTATAATGCAGACATCTGTGCTTGTCACCATAGACTCCTTCTCTGCTGTTGGTGGAGAAAGACAGAGACTTTTAAAGAGTAATTAATCTGATTTATCATGGATCTCCATTTAGAGTGAAATGAATAATGCCCCAAGGTGTTTATTTCTCTCTGTTAACTACAGAAGAAGTGTTGAATGACTAGTTCAGAGAAATTTCATCAGTTTAATCCTGTATCTAGTATATAAATGACGAATAGAAAAGTGAGAAAAGTACTAAAGGACAAGGGCAATAAATTAGAGTAAAATTCTAGCACTTAAAAACTGTTGAGTATTTGAGACCTTAGTCTCAGTAAAGTATTTTGAATAGATTCTGCATGTTTTTAAATACCAGTATCTTATATCCAAATCTACACAAGTTTACAAATGTATGTGCATTGAAATGAATAAAAAAGCGTTCCTGACATATAATTTTCACACAGTCCAGTTTATGTTATTCAGCAGAGTGTAATGTGAAATTGGTGGAGTACAATGGATTGTATTTCTGATTGATTTCTGTCTGTCTCCAATGACTGGACTTCGGTCTCCTCAGAGGAACTTGAGACACTAAATCTGAACATTTGTTTGAGTCAATTACTTTTTTTCAACCAATCACTAACTTGGATTTCTATTCAAGTACATTAGGGAGATAGCAAATAAACAAGCTTGAGGGACAAGTACCACTTTAAAGTATAGATGATTTCCATGTAAATTAAAATTATATAGCTGAAAGGGAAATAACTACTCTGGAGAAACATTTGGCAGTCTGCCTGCTTATTTCAGCTATTCAGACACCAAACAAGAGTGTCAAGGCTATTTAGAATTACATCTGTAACTTTTCTTTGATGTTGAGTCTTTTGGAACTAGTAAATACTGATTAAGGGCTGGTCTTGGGACTTTGGGATGATGCCGAGAGCAATGAAGTTTGCTAGTGCTGCAGCTAGGAAGGTGGAAAACTTGAACTTTCCAACTTCGTCCTATGAAGAATGTGTTAGCATTTAGTTCACAACAAATCTTTTAGCTGATAACACTGCATGTCTACATGGCTCTCAGGAGTAGTTCTTCCACTTACCCAGCTTGTCAGAGTAAGAAAAACGTAACTAGTTTGATGATGGTAGAAGCAAGGGACTAAAATGGAAAATTCTAGTTATCGTGATTTTTTAAATCAGCAAACAAAATGTAAGTCTAACATAGTTGCTAAGATGTTCTAATGTTACTATTCTGTTTTTCTTTTTTTTTTTTTCCTTTTTCCCCCTTTTTATGACTATCACAGAAAGTGTAGAACTTAGGAGAACGAAACAAAACCTCCAAAATGCAAAGAAATGATGGGACCCCAAAAACTGTGAGGGACTGAATTTGTTCGGTATGTAACTTTTAAAAGTGAACAGGCTAGACAGAACAAACACAAAACTTTTATAGGGTTGGTCTTTTTCTCCAAGACTGATCAATTCAACAGCTTTCAATGACTCGATGTTCATAACAAGCTCTTTTCAGGCCTTTACAGGTTGCTGAGAAAGTTTCCATAAATTCCAAAGCTGTGCTTTCTCACAAATCTCTCAACCTTCCCTGTACTTTAGGATCCTTAGTACATCATTGTCTCCTATTTTTATTTTCCAACCTAATATTCGCTATAAATTTTTTCCCCAGATGAACATGCTCATCTGCCTTTAGGCAAAGAATGCTCCCTCTCCTCCCTCTGCTCTATGCAGGGTGCAGGGGCCAGTACAAGGCAAATAGCACAGCAGCACTCCTTCAAACCTGAAGCTCAGTTGTGCTCTTTTAACAAAACAAAACAAAACAAAACACATAGTTGATGAAAATCTGCAGATAAATGAGTAGATAATACCACTTAGTAGTGATCCCCATAGTAGAGGAAAGCTGGATACATTTAGACTGGTGTCTAACAAAAGCCAGTACCTATACTTTCAGATCAAGGTGAAAAAATGACACTAGATGGATATGTAGTAAACTACTTCAGCATGTGGACAGCTCTTGAACTTTATATTTAGAGATTAGTATAAAACTGAAAGGATTAAGTTTAAACTGTCTTCCAAAAATTGATTTATCATTAACTGTTGTCATTCTATTTACCACAGGCATCCATATAAAAGACAATCTCTTTTTTTCCAATTTACTGAATCCATCACATCAGAAGTAACTTGTAAGAACTCATTTCTGAAATACAATTATTCCTAATATGGTAAAAGTAGTTTCTAGTATCTGTTTGGAACTAATTTAATTTCTTTTGTTGCTCCTTTATTCATGTGGTATTAGAGAGGGAGATTCTACTATTGTGGAATCTATAACAAATTAGAAGCTGATTTTTTATAATATCAAAATGATCTATAAAGAAGCAAAGTGAGATATACTAAGTAGTGCCATAGAAACTACAATGAATATAAAGGGAAAGATTGATGCTGAAGCAGAATTCTATTGTCATGTTTTTAATGTGTGCTGCTTCAAGCAACAATATAAATTGTAACGTGTGACATACCATTCACAGCTGACTAAGCGATGAAAAGGTGTAGTCAAAAAACATAATAGTGGAACATGCAGTTTCAGTGAAAATGGTCAGATGTTTTGTAGAAGTGTTGCGTGGCAAATATCTTCATAAGGTATAAGAAAAAATATAACAATATAACAAAAAAATGCTTTATTAGTATTTAGATTGATCAGTATATTTGTACAGATTCTTCAAGACAACACTTCATAACTATGGCCCATATGTCTATTTCCACTGATGTAAACGTTAAAACATCTACTGACTTCAAAGACTAATAATCATCCCTTAATTCCAAGTATTTCTTTTTACATCTAACCACTTCAGTCACAGAATAAGTGAAACAATAGTTCAGATGGAAGACTAACAGAAATATTCTGAAGATCCCTTTTAAATACTACTTTGATCTTAAAAGTTCCAACAAAAAAATTAATAACGATGGTACAAAATCCACAGCTTCTGATGTTCCCTTCACTGTCCCTTATTTGCAGTACATGTGAATTTTCTTTTACAGCTGTTGCACTTCCTGGTTTACCTTTAAACTTGGCTTTTTTCCTTTTTCCTTTTTTTCTCACTGTTGTATAAAAGAAATTAAATGAATCATGATTAGAAGCAGAATGTCCCAGTTTTCTTGATATTGCTTAGGTTTCTGGAATCTCCTCCCATGTAACTTTTGGTAATATTCTTCTTTACATGTTTAAAACTTTTTGATACGATACATTTTAGTCACAAATTTGACATTGAAACTGATGTATATTTACTCTTATGTATACAACATTTTTTACTGCAGAGTTAGTGATCATTCAAGGGTAGTTATCATTACACTTAATCTGCTTGTTCATGCAATTTCCTGAAAAAAAAACCTCAAACACTCAATGAACTATCCTTATTTTTCAATTTTTCCTGTAAATGATCATGGGATGGCAATCATGCCTTCACAGATATTCACCCTGTATTTGATAGTGTCCTCTCAAGAATAACAGAAGGTTCTTTCACGGTTTTTATTATTGTTATTTTCACAATTATATCTCTGATCTCTTTAGCATTTTGCAGGACGTTTACATATTTCAGTCAGACAAACTTCTGAATGAGCTAGAGGAAAAGTGACAGAAGAAAAACATTGAAATTTTCTTTCTTTAAAAAAATCCATATTGTTTTGTCATTTTACTCAAATCCAGGAAAAAGTCTAGATTGTGAAGCCTAATGGAAGGCAAACACTTCCAAAGAGCTCAAAAACAAGCATCCATTTTTTTTAAGCTGAGGGAGAGACATTTCTGGATCCCATTCTAAGCAACCTAATTTTACTCACGCATTGCTTATATATTCTTTGTGCTCTTGGAGTACATTGAAAGACTGGATTTATGCAAGTAGCCTTATGACAATTATTCTAATGCTTAAGTCCTTTAGTGGTCTAAAACATAATATTCATTTTTAGTGTTAAATGCTTGAAAGAGGTATAACTGCATTTTTTTTTCCTTTCCAGGTTACATCTCACATTGTTGTTACAAAATTTTCAATTCTTCTCTTTAATTCTCTGACCCAGATTGACACAATTAATGCATTAAAATAGAAAAAAGGGATATGGAAAGTGTGTGTGGGAATGATAGCTAAAACAATATAAAAGACAGGAAAAGCGAAGTGTAAAATATTCAGTACAGTCAATGAATGTATTTTTGAGAGTAATGATTGTTCTGGTAGGTTGAAGTATCTATTACATATATGGCAAATTAATTAAATACAAAACATCTTTTGCACATTAAATAAGTCTGTCCTTTTACTCAGACAGCTTATACAATACTCATCTATAACTATGCATACAGAGTATGACATTTTCTTTTATACTGTACTTTAAAGATGGTACCCTGTTCCTCAACAAAAAGATTTTTTTTAAAAAAAATCGAAATTGGTCTCACTTCATCTGCATCCTGAATTTCTACTGAGAGGAATTTTTTTTTTATGGACAGATGAAAGAAAAGTACTTTCTGAAGAAATGTCTGAATCTATGCATCAGCATGAGCACATTAAGAAGAATAATGTGAAACAGAGTTAAAGTCACAAAGACCAATTTCAAGTTGTGTCTGCTTCTTTTTCACATATGATTCTCTCACTAAGGCAGTATCTCACATAATTAAATTATCTGAATATTGACATGACTGCAAAAATAAAACAGATCAGATATGTTCAAATTTCAACATAAATCTGTTCTGCACCAGATTTCAAGTGAATGCAAATTATTTGTGATGTTGCACAATTTCTACAGTTTGGACATTGTTACAGGTTTTTTTAATAATAATAATCTGTTTTATGCTGCTGCCTGCTGTGCTGGGTTTTATCGCTGTCCCAAGAACACAACTGGAATTAGGAAGTATTTATAGCATGGGAACTTCTTGGAGAAAGGCTCTACTATGGATAGAAATTAAGCAATTTTTATATCATAGAGACATAAGAGGGCATAGAACAGCTTCATTTTGAGCAGCCAATATGTTAATTTCTATTTTTCTATGTTTTTCTGTTATTTCACGTAAATTTTTATTTTCCCAGGTTATTTTCATGTTCTCACAGTTTGAATATCCAATGGCAGTTACCAATCCTTACTTTTTGAGGATGTTTTCACCTTTCACCAGACTATTTTTCACCTTTTTAGACAATAGTTTACTATTACAGTTCCTTGTTTTTACACTTACCGAGACTATCTCAGAATGTCTCCAGTTTTACGTACCTAGCTATGCTCCAAAGATGCCTGTTGCACTTGTCAAGGATACTTCTGGTTCAAAAACCTGTTCACAGGCTCACAGGTCTTAGACTGACACAATTTTTTTCTGTCAGTATTTTTCAGAAAACACTTTCTTCAGTTTTTCCACTTTGTCAGGAGTTAGATCTGGGCTAGACACTAGATGACTGACAAATGCTCTCTAATGACTCTTCTCCCTCCTAAAAGGAGAAGGGAAAAGGGAATAAGGCAGAGAGATTTACAGATTGGAAAAGAAAGCAAACAGATTTAATAAAACAATAATAGTATTACTGAGGAAAAAATGAAAATAATGGAAATAAATATATACAAGTATATGCAAAACCAGTTGAACTCAACTCCTCCCACAATAGCAGCCACCACTGATGTTGCAGAGCAACCAGGCACAGGGTAAGTCCCACAGAGACAGAGGGGAACTGAATACAGGAGCTGGATTAGGTAACTCACAGACTGGGATTGAGGGTAGAAGAATGGATGGAGTTCTCCTTGAGCCATTAAAGAAGAAGAAAAAGAGGGCTTAACACACATGATCATCGATTCATAGAACCATAGAATTGTCAGGGTTGGAAGGGACCTTAACAATCATCTAGTTCCAACTCCCCCATCATGGGCAGAGACATCTCCCACTAGACCATGTTGTCCAGAGCCCCATCCAGCCTGGCCTTAAAAACTTCCAGGGATGGGGCTTCCACCACCTCTCTGGGCAACCTCTTCCAGTGTCTCACCACCCTCATGGTGAAGAACTTCTTCCTAACACCCAATCTAAATTGATCCATCTCTAGCTTTAAACCGTTCCCTCTAGTCCTATCACTACCCAACATCCTAAAAAGCCCCTCACCAGCTGTCTTGCAGGCCCCCTTAAGATACTGGAAGGCCACAATAAGGTCTCCTGGAGCCTTCTTTTCTGCAGATTGAACAGCCCCAACTCTCTCAGTCTGTCTTCAAAGGAGAGGTGCTCCAGCCCTCTGAACATCCTCATGGCCCTTTTCTGGACACGTACCAGCACATCCATATCTTTCTTGTACTGTGTGCTCCAGAACTGGAAGCAGTACTCCAGGTGAGGTCTCACGAGTATATTCTAATGAAGTTGAACAAGAATCAAAAAGAGAGCATATTTAAGTTGAGCACTGAATCGTGATGTCATTTGTACCAAGAATAAACGAGGCCTTATGAAACAGCAGCCTCCTTCCCATTATAGACTCCATTTCCTTATGACTCCATTTCCTTATGGAATATAATAGAGAGGGGTTTAGCAACCTCATCCACCAGTTCCCTCAGCACCCATGGGTGTATCCCATCAGGTCCCATGGACTTGTACACTTTCAGGTTCATCAGATGGTCACAGATCTGCTCTTCAGTTACAATGGGCAGTTCTTTCATTCAACCCCTGCCATTGTCTTCTGTGACTTCGGGAGTGTGGCTGGAGCCCTTGCCAGTGAAGACAGAGGAAAAGAAGTTGTTGAGAACCTCAGCCTTCCTCAAATCACTTGTCACCAGTTCACCTGTTTCCTTTTTGAGGGGGCCCACACCTTCCCTAGTCTTTTTCTTACCATTAATATACGTGTAGAAACTTTTGCTGTTCCCCTTGATCTCCCTGACTAGATTTAATTCTAACTGAGCTTTCACTTTTCTAACCAGATCTCTTGTTGTTCAGGTAGCTTCCTTATATGCCCCCGACTCTAGCTGTCCTATATTCCACTCCTTGTGGAGTTTCTTTTTTGTGTGACAATGTGTCCAGGAACTCCTTGCTCATCCAGGCAGGTCTCCTAGCATTTTTTCCTGCCTTCTTCTGTGTTGGTATGTTTTGCTTCTGGACACAGAGAAGGTGATCCTTGAACACTGACCAGCTGTCCTGGGCCCCTCTTCCCTCTAGGGCTTTGTCGCATGACACTTGGGCCATCAGATCCCTGAAGCGATCGAAGTCTGCATGCCTGAAGTCCAGGGTCATAAGCTTGGAATACACCCTTCTAGTCGCCCTGGGGATCTTGAATTCTATCACTTCATGGTCACTGCAGCCAAGGCTATCCCTGAGCCTCATGTTACTCACCAGCCCTTCCCTCAGCTTTAAAGATGATCCCTCAGCTTTATACTGAATATGACATATATGGAATGGAATACTTTGTTGGTTAGTTTTGGGTCAGCTGTCCTGTCCAGTATTCCCCACAGGTGCGATCTTTTTACATCCTTTCTACTTCTCAGCACACCAATGTGCTCCACGAGATTCAGTAGCGACCTTGGTCACTATACGAGCAAGTATAAGCAAGGGCCTTTCTGCATATCAATTCTTGGTAGTGACTATAAACATCAGGCATTACCACTCTTGTAGCAGACTCCATCTGAAAAAAACCCATGATGTTAACTTCAGAAAGTGCAGTCTTTTAGAAGAGACTGAGCTGAAAAGTAAAATCACTGGACAGAATTGGTTCTGTTTAGCTCCAACCAGGACACCCTTCTAATCATGCTGTCTTTATGACTGCCCACATCACAGCTACAAATAAAGAGCACTACATAAGTGTAAGAGACTGTTTTAAGAACTTTTGCCTCAACCTTGCTGGTGTTAAAACTTGCTAAAATGCCCCATGAAGATATATTTGTTTCATCCTTACTAAAAGGCTCTGTGAAGAAGAGACTGTGTTAAAACCTAAACGACAAGGTTGCCGTTACAAACTGGGACCTCTGATAAGTTCTAAAATAACAGCTTCAGAGCCCAGCCCTGATAAGCCCCACGACTTGACTTGACTATTGATAAAGATGACTTCAGGGCCCAGCCCTGATAAGCCAGGGGGCTCGAAGTTCTGAACAACAACTTCTGGGCCCGCCTCAACTGCCGATACAGTTGTTGTCTTGCAAGCCCACCGGTGTGTGAGCTCACCAATGTAACTGCAGATAAGGCAGCTGTCCTGCAAGCACGAAAGCCCAACGGTGTGCAAGCGCGAAGGTACACAAACCGTCAAGTCATCCTACGTCTGCAAAAAATGGGCCCTCCGGACACGTATGCATGCCCCACTGACAGAGGCGATGTTGCAGGGGGTGAAGATAGCTCCTGACGACCCTCACGCGCGTGCGCTGAGCAGGCGGAGGATAAGCAAAGTGGTTCTTGGAACACTATAAAATGCCACCGTGAACAGCTGTTCTTTGGAGATCTTCCCCACCGAATCGAAACAGGCGGACCTGCGAGACGTCGCTGGATCTGTGGTGGTAGCTATACTTCTTGCCATTCTAAATGTTTTACTGCTCCGCTTTTCCTTTTCCTTATCTTTCTTTCCTATTGCTCTCCAGTGGTTGTTAGTCAATAAAGGGTTTTACTTTTGTGACATCTGACACCGTTTGTGTCTTAATTTCACCTTTGAGATCGAAACGAATCACCTTGACCCTAACCTCTACCAGGTATAAGCGGGTCAAGACAATAAGATTGAACTGTACCCTTTTGCACATTGTTCTCAAAGCATATGGAATTCTTCACCGATAAGAAATTTTTAATAAGGGTCATTCCATAAAAATAAAATAAACCATGTAACAAATGTGTCAGATATCTACATATGAGTTATTTCAGTTTCTGCTGTATGAGGAACCATTTCCCAGCTCTTCAGTCCATAGCTTAGCTTGTTGGGTTTTTTTTAATCTCTATATTGTGTGCCATAGACAGTACCAGCCCTTATGCTATTGTGTCCTGTACTCAGTGAGAAGGAAAAAGGATTAATTTTCCAGGAAATAGTACCTCAGATAATGTTCTTGTTTACTACTGGAACCTTACAAAATTCCAAGGAAGAACATTGTGTTTCAGTTTAAATAATACCATGAAGCACCTGACAATACACCTGAAAAATGCTTAGCAGTGGTGAATTGCTAAGTATTACAAAAGAAGGTGAAAAGTAAAAATTAGATCATAAAAAAGTAGAGAACTGTATATTGAAATGTGGTTATAATCCAGGAAGTGATCTCTGCATGTTAGAATAATATACATATGTAGTAATAATAAGGGCTGTATATATCATCATCATGGCTAGGCTTCACGAACGAAGATATGGGAAGGGCTCTACCCACACTTGCTACAAACTAGCTGATGGCTAAAAAGGCCAATGCGGGATAGCCAAGTCCGGTTGCAAAAAGCACAGCAGAAAGACTCCTTAGGCGGTATTGGTGAGGCACAGTTCTTTCTGCGTTGTCTTTTCTCCTCGAGACTAATTCTACGTGCATCCTCAAAGGAGGCAGCAGTGTTATGAATGGAGTGTCTCCATGTCTCCCGATTGGAGACCAGACTGGACCACTGATGGTAGTCAATATGGTCAAAACTGAGGTATTGTTTCAGAGAGTCCTTGTATCTCCTCTTTGGGGCTCCTCTGTTGCGGCAGCCCGTGGTGAGTTCGCTATAGGGCACAACCTTAGGGAGGCGGTGATCCTCCATCCTGGAGACGTGCCCTGCCCAGCGCAGTTGTGTCCTCAGCAACATGACCTCAATGCTGGTGACCCCTGCCTGTTCAGGGACAGTAACATTAGTCACGTAGTCAGTCCAGTGGATGTTCAGGACCCTACGGAGATAGCACTGATGGAAGCGTTTGAGGGGTCGCAGGTGGTGGTGGTAGATGACCCATAATTCAGACCCATATAAAAGTTATTAAAAATACGCTTACATTTCTTTTGATAGAGACAGAGAAAAAGGCTTTGGGATTTCTTTTACTTTATTGTAATAAATAATTTTAAGTATATGCCAGACTTCAACAAAAACAGCATTAAATTTCTCCTGCGGGCAGCATTGTTCAATAATCATCTGCTAAGGAGTATCTTTCACTACCTTAGTCTCTGTCAAAGTTAAGATACTTGGCTAGATAAACTACTGGTCTGATCCATTATTGCAATTCCTATGTTCCTGTGGCTTTTTATTTCCTCAGTAACAATTACTTTGAACTGGATAATACACTTTAATGCCTACTTCCCTTGTTATTTGGAATGAATAATACTCAGTATAATAGAAAAGTCTTACAAAGAGCTTTTACTTCTGAGTAGTGAAATGATACACTGACATTTTCAATAGTGAATAGATTTCACAACTGACATATTAATAGTCTTTAAATGGAGAGAGGTCTAGTCATATATCTTTAAAAACCGTCTGAGCATAAGATAAGTCTGTCCAGTATAAAGACATTTCTTTTTAGGGTTATATATTGTTAAAATTTATGAATTAAGTCCATTTTTGTTGTTGTTGTTGTTTGTGGGGTTTTTTTAAATTCAAATTTCTCTGTCAAATTTGATATTTACCCAAATAAATAGGTTGATATTTTACAAGCAATAAGCATCTGAGGTTAGCAGATGACCGATAGAACTTTTAAATGTTCCGAATCTTATTTGTCTCAGGCACAGCGTTTTTTTGTGTGTTTCTAAGTAGTTAGTGCATTATATGCAAGATCTTATAGATAACATTTGGGTCATGGTCGTCTCTATTTCCAAAAGGTACTAATTAGTACTGCTTCACTAAATGGTAACATCACAGTGTTTCTGAACTGTGAAACACATTGTTACGAGAATATTTGGCCTAGAAATTCAAAACCACAGATTTAAAGACGTTTTCTCCTGCAGACCTCCAGTGGGGTCATGAACTAAACATTTACCGGACTAAGCACAGAGAAGATAAAGTAGACAAAAAAAAGACCTCTCTCTAATTTGTGTTTGTATCAGCAATGGATTAAATGGCTAGTGTTGCTCTACATATAAAACTTCAACCTCATCTATGTTAGAAGAACAAAGAATGGCAGAAACACTGAGATAAGACACTGTAGATGTCTTTTTTTAAAATCTTTTGTTGTAAACAGTCTAAATAAATTTCCTTCTTGATCTATGCATGCAATTTTTTTTTGCCCAGGTTGGAAATGCTCTTTTAAGACACTGTACACCTCAATTCTTCACCAGTAATGTATATGAGTTATTAAGTAATGTGTACTGTAAGAATAAATCAATTTAAAAATTTTGAAACATTTAATTGCCACAGGGAGCTCTATCAGTATCTTTACTACAGATTAGAATTTATATTTCAGATAGGTCATTGAATTAAATTCAAGCATTAGCTTTCATCTGTCTGTGATCTGAGACACATTTGAATTCAGAAATGTAGAAGGTATAGTTAATACTAATCCCCTAAATTACTCAATATCACTAAATTAAATTAAATCTTTTCAGAAGTAAAGTAATTAAATCAAAACTCTTACGTCATGCCATTGTATCATAATTTGTTTCTTAACAATATCTTTGACAAGACATTTTGGAATTTATTTTGAAAAAAAAAAGAAACAAGGCCCCAAAACCCAATGAATATAGGTATTATTCATACATGTAAAGTATGACTGTTTACCTTTACAAAAGCAACTCTAGTGGAATGAATAAATATGCATTCCAGCTATAATACAAACATTAATTCATATCAATATCAGGAAGAATATGCAGGTAAATGCACACTACAAACTACATAGACTGAACCTTAGCAAACAGAATGCATCAGTATATTTCTCAATGTATCACAATTAACCTGTAAAAAGAGATATGTTAAACATAGATTTAAAATTATTCAAGGCAGTAATTTCATCATATTAAAGCAAAACATGCGGTCATCATCCCAAGTGTTTATTCACTTATCATTTGTATGAATTATTTAGCTCAAGATATTAAGGACAACCTTTGATGCCACACAGATCTAGGCAAAATGTTAAAACGACCTTACTCATATTTGTGTCAGAAGGTACTGTTATTTGAGGTAACGAAAATCAAGACTTTTTCTTATCTTTATATTGTTTCAAAGAAAAAATATTATTCTGTTAAAATATTGAAATGCATGCAAAGGAGAACATTGTAAAACTATATTCCACTACCAATAATAATGTCAGCATGAAAAACAACTTTTTTTTTAACAGTCTTTATGTTCCAAAACATACTTTCATGTGTGACCAGCTCTGTTCAACACAGTTACTATTATGATTTTAATAAAAAATTTTACATACAGATCATCCATTTAGTGTTGTCTAAAATAAATATACTCTTGATATTGTTATTAGAGCAAAATGATTCCATTAAAAGTCTGCTCTATGACATTAAACAGAAAAAGAAAAAGACCTTTAAAATCTCTTGAAACCACCATGTAAAATGCATTTAAAACCAAAAATAATATTTTAAGTTACCTCTCAAAGTGTTTGTAATTAAATATTGTTTCACTGAAATAACCATAGATTTGGAAGACATACAAAAAAACCCAAAAAACTCCATCCCAAAATGGAAAGGATTATAATAAAGCGGTAAGACTATGTAAAAAAATTAGTTTGGCTACCTAACATTTTCCTATGGAAACATAGTATATTAATTAGCATTCACGTAATTAGACACAAGATGTTCCTGTTCTTGTGATTGTTACTGAATTGTTTTGGCCTTTCTGTCCCTTTTCTGTATCTTCAACCTAACTATTGTAGTAAATGTTGTAGTAAATATTGTAGTAAAATGTGATAATATTCTAAAGACAAAAGGGATTTACTAACGGGGTTTACCGTTCTGTGAACGGTAGATCTGAAAAGAAAATACACTTTGCAGAAAATGCTTACCTATTGTAGAAAAGTGAAATATTTAATGAACAAGGTAATCAGAACATGGGATAGGAGTGCTTTTTCAGTATTGTTTCACAGGAGAAAAAATATCAAAACCACATTAACCAGTACAATGTTATGATAGCTTTGTATATGCCACTGAGGTAGGGAATGAATGGTAAGGGAAAAGAGGAACTTTAAGTATACCTAAACTTTAAATTGACTTAATTTTAGTTAGAAGGCATTACTTTTACTTTCAATGTAGATATTTTCTTAGTCACAGTCCTGATCATTGGCAATACTTAAGTTTCAATAAATGGGACGTTTCTTGATGACACTGTGGCTCTGAAATACACACCTAAAGAGAGATACATGACATTTTTAACAATGCATATAAATTTAAAAAAAAAAAAGTAATTTTTTCAAGGCCATATCTGAATATATAGAGAATTTATATTCATATTCTTAGAACATTTCTCCTACAAAGACAGGTTGATAGAGTAGGGATTGTTCAGCCTGGAGAAAAGAAAGCTCTGGGGAGACCTTATTGTAGCCTTCTAGTACTTAAAGTTAGACTACAGGAAGGATAGGGGCAATTTCTTTAGCAAGGCCTGTTGCAACAGGACAAGGGGTAATGGTTTTAAACTAAAAGAGGGTAGATTTAGATTGAATACAAGGAAGAATTTTTTTACAATGAAGGTAGTGAAACACTGGACAGGTTGCCCAGAGAGGTGATGGAGGCCCCATCCCTGGAGACATTCAAGCTCAGGCTTGGTGGGGCTCTGAGCAACCTGATCTAGTTAAAGGTGCCCCTGCTCACTGCAGGGGGGTTGGATTAGATGACCTTTAGAGGTACCTTCCAATCCAACTCATTCTATGATTCTATTCTGTGATTCCACAATATGGTGTATCATTTCTCAAGCAAATATTTATGTATGTTTCTAATATAATGATATAATGATATCCTTAAGTGTTAACCTAAGAAGTCTAGGGTAGGTACAGATTTGCATGCTGTATATCGTTCTTGTCTTTTTATTAACATGCCAGGTGTATATTACCCTTGAGCTAAATATAACATTCTTACTGAACAAAGGGAAAAGATCTATTAACTATTTTTTTTTTCCTGCAGGTTAGGATACATTTTCTAGCAATATTGAAGTACATCAGAACATAAAGGAAAAAAAAAAAGTTTTTTCTCTAAATATTAAACAATATGTCTGTGACATTTTTTTATAAATAGAATTCATGTGCTCTTGGCCTTTCCTAGCTGACATTCTTTGCATCAGGTTTTAAGAAGTAATTTTATATATTTTTGATCCATATTAAAAAAAAAAAGAAGTGTGAAACAAACTGAAAGAAAGAGTGAAAAATGGTACTGACAGAAACTATGTCACTAATAAAATTAAGGCCAGATACAGCAAATTACAAAGTGCAACTTCAGTTGGAGCTGATGTGACTTACAACATGGTCCTCGTTAATGTTAAAACACCAAATAGCTCATTAACCTTTCCTTAGTCCCGGAGCAGCACCACTGAACAGCTGATAGTTTTCCAGTCCTTGTGTATGGTGTATGCTGATAGAGCAAAGTGATTTTATTTCATGGGGATATCCTGAAAAAATTCCCTATGTGTTGTTGTAGAATCATTATAAAATTCGCTCATGTTGTTATCTTCAGGTATCATATAATTATCAAAAAGTAAAATAGAAAGAAAAGAACAATTCTGACTATTATCTTAAGCCCAAAGTAGTTTTTTATCATGTTCTTCTATTGATCCTACTGTTACAGACTGTAATTTGTTGTCATATTTGCCTCAGAAGACAGGCAATAAACATAATAATGATAATAATCCTACTTACGTTCTGTTATTATCACCAGCGATATTCTTTGTCTTTTAAGACAAAATAAAAAGAATATTATGAAGATCTCTACAGCACAGACTGTTTAATTTCTGAATCTGTAACTCGTACACCAAGGCCAACAACTTAAAACGCCAAGGCCTGTTATGCTGAGATCAGGTTAGAAGACTGAGAACTCCCTCTAGCTTAAAACCTCTTAAGTTTATGAACCTCTGGTAGAACTCAAGCAGAACTCTGAGAAAGATAAAACCGAATGACAAAAAAAGAAGAGTTAATGATGAGAAAGTTTACTATCAGCTTCTTCATGAAGAGTAGAATTTGAGAATGACATTTGAGACTTATTCATGGGACAACCATGTTCCTTTTGTTATAATCTTAAGTTATCACACAGTTGTCTTCTTTATTACAAACTTGAGATATGAGAAGTATGGAAAGGTGAAAATGATTATGTCTCTAATTCTTTGACTAGCTGCAAGGAAGTATTCAGGGTATTTTTGTGTACACACAAAAGAATCATACATTTGAATGTTGACTGATACCCAAATACTCCATGATTGAGGAGCATAATTACGATATCTTCTGTTGATATCATCACAGAAAACCTTGTCTGTCTGAAAATTAATTTCAGTGATTAAAAAGAATATAATTCTGATAAGAAGGTTCAGGTTCTTCCTATAACTAAATTCAATAAATTAATTGATTTTCAATTTTATATTCTATGGGAATGGAATATGAAATATGAGAGGAAAGTGTGAGTATCAGGGGATTTAATAAGAATTATCATGAGATTCATGTAAGAAAAGAGCACAAAATTCTTCTGAACTTATTAATTTGGTTTCTATAATCTAAAATCAAACTCTGAATAAATGGACATTACATTTGTCATTTCCTGTATCTCATTAAACTATTAGGTACAACAATATTCCAGATGTGGCCTCACCAGGGCAGAGTAGAGGGGCAGGAGGACCTCTCTTGACCTACTTGCTACTCCCCTTCTAATACACCCCAGGATGCCATTGGCCTTCTTGGCCACGAGGGCACAGTGCTGGCTCATGGTCATCCTGCTCTCCACTAGAACCCCCAGGTCCCTTTCCCCTGCACTGCTCTCCAGCAGGGCAGTCCCCAACCGATATTGGTACATGGGGTTATTTTTTCCCAAGTGCAAAACTCTACACTTGCCCTTATTAAACTTCATCAGATTTCTCCCCACCCAGCCCTCCAGCCTGTCTAGGTCTCTCTGAATGGCTGCACAGCCTTCTGGTGTGTCAACCACTCCTCCCAATTTCGTATCATCAGCAAACTTGCTGACAACATTCTCTAATCCCTCATCCAGATCATTGATGAATATATTAAACAGCACCGGCCCAAGCACTGACCCCTGAAGGACCCCACTAGACACAGGCATCCAGCCAGACTCAGCCCCATTGACCACAACCCTCTGGCTTCTTCCCTTCAACCAGTTTTTGACCCACCTCACTACTTGGTCATCCAGACCACACTTCCTCAGTTTACCTATGAGGATGCTGTGGGAGACGGTGTCAAAGGCCTTGCTGATGTCCAGGTAGACCACGTCCACTGCATGGCCACCATCCATCCACCTGGTTATGTCTTCATAAAAGGCTATCAGGTTGGTCAAACATGACCTCCCCTTGGCAAAGCCATGCTGACTGCTCCTAATAACCTTCTTATCCTTGATATGCCTAGAGACAGTGTCAAGGATAAGATGTTCCATCACCTTTCCAGGGATGGAGATGAGGCTGACCGGTGTGTAGTTACTCGGGTCATCCTTCCTGCCCTTCTTATAGACTGGAGTGACATTTGCTTTCCTCCAGTCTTCAGGCACCTCACCTGTTACCCATGACTTACCAAAGATGATGGAGAGTGGCCTAGCAATGACTCCCGCCAGCTCCCTCAGCACCCGTGGGTGCTTCCCATCAGGGCCCATGGATTTATGAATGTTCAGGTGTTCAAACTGATCCTTAACCCACTCCTCATCAATCAGGGCAGACTCCTCCTTTGTCATGACTTCCTCTGGGGCCTCAGGGGACTGAGGCTCCTGAGGACGGTCTCCAACAGTGTAGACAGAGGCAAAGAAGGCATTCAGCAACTCTGCCTTCTTTCTGTCCTCTGTCTCCAGGGCACCCACCTCATTCAACAGAGGACCTACATTGCCTCTAGTGTTAGTTTTGTCAGCAATGTATTTGAAGAAGCCCTTTCTGTTGTCTTTGACCTCCCTTGCAAGTTTTAACTTGACCGAGCACTGGAACAGGCTGCCCAGGGAGGTTGTGGAATCTCCTTCTCTGGAGACATTCAAAACCTGCCTGGACGCGTTCCTGTGCGCTCTAGTGTAGGTGGTCCTGCTCTGACAGGGACCTGGGTGGTTTCTTGTTTCTTAGAAAAGACTACTGTATCTGATGACTAACCTTTGCCTCATTACCTATGAAATGCCTACTAAAGCTGACACCCTTGTATGTGCTAAAGAAGATTATAGAGATGATCCTAAACACGTATGACACGTATGATTGTAGCACTCTTCTCTCCACCCAAATCATACTTCACATTACGGGAAGGGGGGGCAGAAACCTCATAATTTTGGGGATAAAAAGGCTGGAGAAAATGATTGTTAAATTGGGAGAGAATCTCAATACCCAATGGACAAGTTAACAGGCTGTGTTCTCTTCCTCCACCCTGGTCAGCGACACCTCTTTTCATCTTCTGGTGAGTGTTATGTCCGGGTTGCTGCATTATTAATATTTCTGCTAGCAATTTCAACCTTAATTAGTAGCACTATTGTAGTTAGTGAATTTATCAATGGCAGTCTCAAATCTGTTCTGTCTCAATAAAATAACTGATTTCAATTTTTACAAATCTGATCAGTGAAAGTCCTTTGTTGGGACTCTGATAGACAGATCAGTGAAGATCCTTTGCTGGGACTCTGATAAACGGATCAGTGAAAGTCCTGGGACTCTGACAAGCAAATATCAAAACTACATTTCTTTTAAAACAACAATAGTCAATAAATAAATTTTGAAAATTAAAAAGACTGTTTCAAGTATTGGGACCGATTTACATAAGCTCCAAATATATATGTTGAAAATTTATGTAGATACATATATTCTACAGATTTTATTGTTTTTGAGATCTGTAACTATGCTCTCCTCAATCTATTAAGAACATGACCTTTTTTTCTCAGATTTTAAGAAAGCAGTCTCATTGGTCAAACCACTGAACGTAAACAAAACAGTGATGCTTTCTATTCTTTCCATTAATTTAATTATCAATTTTAGTAATTATATTTTTTTTAATTTGAATCCAGTCAATTGTTATATACAATATAATTGACTTTTATTCACTCGTCTTCTAACCAAAATCATTGCAGATGCAAATCCCTTCTGTTTGCTTAGTTTTGTCAGAGGGATTACCCTAAACATTGGTTAGACTACTGATGTGCTGATTTTGGCTAGGGTAAAAATTTTCTTCATAGTAGCTGGTATGGGGTTATGTTTTGGGTTTGGGTTGGAAACAGTGTTGATAACTCAAGGATGTTTTTGCTATTGCTGAGCAGTGCTTCCCAAGTTACCATTACGTAATGGAACCTGTCTTTCCTGAAGATGGCTGAACACCTGCCTGCCCTTGGGAAGTGCTGAATAAATTCCTTGTTTTGCTTTGCTTGAGTGCACAGTTTTTGCTTTACCTATAGAACTGTCTTTATCTCAGCCTACAAGTTTTCCTATTTTTACTGTTCCAATTCTCTCCCCCATCCCATTGGAGGGGAGTGAGCAAGCAACTGTGTGGGAAAAAAACAAGACAGATATGTGTTTAAAAACGAACTACAAGAGCAAAACATAGTCTCTCTAAAGTCTTTATTACTTGTTACTATAAAAATTTCCATTTCGTGTCTGGCTCATATATTTGATTAATGTTGCCTGCATGAGGTTATAGGCAGCCTGAACTGAAGCCACAAACTGTTTTAACCTCCAACTAACCCAAATCAACAAGTGGCAGAGAACAATGAAAAGCAAAGGATAAAAATGTGTCTTGGCCCTGCAGCTGAGTGGTTTTTTTCCTAATGTTTGATTTTCTGCCTCCCAAAATACAAAACTTTGAGGCTATGTTTTTAAAAATGTACTTTTTAGGAAATACTAGCCCCATCTCAAACGTGTCACCTAACTTTGCTTCTACAGCAACATAATATTCAGTGATAATTACATACTCAAGTAATCTTATAGCTGAACAACTTTGGAAGCCAAATGGTCTAATAAGACAAAGTTATTCTTGTAAGAAAGTAGATCGGTTATTTTGAAAGGATTTAAAGTTTTCCTTGCAGATATAGAGAACTATTTTGCCTTCTTAAGCATCCCATACAAAAGCTGAAAATCAATAACATTATTTTGTTTTTCTCCATGAGGAAATTAAACCAAAAATATGGGATTTCATGTTTTCTTTTTAAAAAAGGAAAAAGAAAACAATAAGATAATGTAGATTTTAGCTTTATATTTGGAAGAGCTTCAGGGCTCTGAAAGGAAATTCAAACAGATTAAATATCTGGAACTTAAGTAAGGGATCCCTGGTGTAATTCAGTGACACATATTTACAAAACCACATGCACCAGATATCCTCAGCTATGCAAGAAAATAAGATGAGCTTAAGGGATTTACAGCTTTCTAATGTCCTTATCAACAGTCCTTTATCAAAAGCCTTTAAGCAATTTATCTCTACCTTCTGTGCTGTGCACCCTAGACACGCACTTGAAAAGTGGATTAATGAAAAGGTAGTGATGGGTTTTTATTTCTGACATACGATTCTTTAAAGTTCTCTTCTAAAAAACTACTCTTCAGTGCTTATTAGTAGTTATTTATCACCTACCCTGTGCTCTGCTTTAGAACAAAACAAACAGAATCCTTAGCCTATGATGCTCCAAAGCCAAAGCCTCAGTGTTATAAATAGATGCTTTACCATTGATTCTTAAGCTTGTGCTTGCACAATCTTAAGCTAAAGAAAAAAAAAACCAATAAAAACAATCCCACTTTCTCATCCTTATACCTGCTAAATCTATTGTAATATCTGTATATAGGACTGTGGCCTACTGAGAAAATCTGCATTAGAAATATGAGGCAAAGGTAAAAATTTCGAAATTTTTAATTTTATTTTAAAAAATAAAACCACAATAAATAACTCCCTTACTGTAATATCCGAGGAAGATTGTTCAGCTACAACTAAAGTGGAAGTGAGTTTCCTCTGTTTCCCTTCCCTGATTATTTTAGAAATAGCTACCAATATGAAAATTCTATATAGGATTTTTTTTTGTCCAGGTGTAGAGTTACTGCATGTAACCAAAACATCATAAAGGATTTGATAGCGAGGCAGTAAACTGCATCTTTCTTTCTTGGATAAGATACGGGGAAGTAAAATTTCAACCTTTTTCTTTATTTATTTTAAGGGAAGTTCTAACGTAGGAACTCATCTGGATTTGATAAGATATATGCAACCAGAAGTCAATATTGCAGTGAATTTACCAAAGTTCAGCATCATACTCTCTACCATGGTTGAATAGAGCATGAATTGTAATCAGCATCAGTTTGAGTCATCTGAAGGAAGAAAAATCTAAAATTCTAACAGTCTGCTTAAGTAAGTTGGAATAAAACAGCTTCACTGGACTTTGAGTAAAAATAAAGTGAATGACAAGACAGAAACAGGTTTTCTATTGAATTTGTCTAGAAATACACATTGAAAAAATATATTAAAGAGAATAATTTGTGTATAAATGCCTTAAAAAATCAGGAAATTAATTGTCAGTGTGTGTATATTCACTAGACACATCTTTTAATCATGCAATTAGCTACTATTGCTTTCCAGAAGAACTCAGCTAAGTTATTCTTTGGTAAAGGTATTTGCACCCTTTGGTCTGAAATAAAAACCTGGAAAAATTCACTGTGGTAAGACTCAGAGATAATAATTTCTGATATCCAGGAACTCTCTCTAGAATGGATATATTAATTGTATTTTTTCCAAAGAATTATTCTTTGCCTAATCTACGGGAAGTCAGAAACAGTCCAAAAATTAGAACTTTAATTTAGAGTATAGGCAGATAATTTTATGAGAAGTACATGATTGTATTATTATTATACATTACCCTTCTATGTGATTAGTAATGAGAACAAACTTGGTTAAAAAGTGACCTCACTGTGGAAAAATGTCATGTTTTTATTCATCTTTGTAATTGACAAATAATGGTAACCAAGTGCATTTTGTTTACAGGAAAAAAAACCCTTCTGTGTATCATAAAAGTCAATTCACATAAAATATTATGGCTTCATTCTTTCATTTCCTTTGAAGATTATGGGCATTGCTTAACCTTGTTCTACTCTTGAGCTTCAAACAAACACCAGAAAAAACAAAAGAACAGTGTTTGGGAATTTTTATCTAACATAAAATGGCTACATTTACCATAGGCCAGGGTGCCTTTTTTCTCAACCTTGACGTTGCAGAATTCTGAGCATACAACAGGCAACCTCCAACCGCAGATGGGTTCCTACAGAGGTTATTGGCCAAACACTGTTTTCTGTCTCGTGCTCCTAATGTCGAGTCTGCCGTCACTGTAGACAATACGTGCTGAGGCTTATACCTTTTTTACCCTTGAGTTATACTTTTTTTACCCGTGAGTTATGAAGCACATTCTCTGTTCATCATTGCAAGCAACAATCAACTTGCATATCTTGTTTAAATTAGCAGGAGAGACTCATCTTTGAATGAGACTTGTTATCCAGAGAAAAGGCATATTTTCTTTTCAGTTCTGTCTTATTCCGGCAACATACTTTTGGCAATCAATAGAGGCAGTTTTACTGTGAGGAAAACTTTTTTTCATTTTGAAAATATTCTGGCTGTGCAAATGTCAAGTTTATCCTTAGAAGAAATGAATATACACCATTTTGCCTGTCTCACCTTGAAAAGCTGTCTATCCGCAAGAACATATATTGTATAAGTTCTCAAAATAACCTTCTCATTGGGTTGATAGAGCTACCGGTTGCACTGTTTCATTCAAAGATGTTTTATATATCTGACATTGAGTTGTTTCATGGAGACTTTCACTGTTTATATGTTAAGTACCATAAAGCAATGGCTGCTGCAAACAGCTCAATTACACTGTTAGTCCAACAATAATCCCTCCCGTAGCGAGGATATACAAAAAGATACCAATCAAGCAAGTGACTGTATTTCTACTATTAGTTTATTCCAATGGCATTAAAATATTCTTCCGATATTCCCTCAAGCGTGTTATCAGGTTACCAGCACCTCTAACACTAGTGTCTATAGGTGTGCTGTATTCCATGCAGTTCCTTCTTCCATGACTTAGTGTATTCTGATAGTTCAGGCCTTGCCTTTCTGGTATTTTGAGTTTTGCATTGTTTCTTTGCCTTCTGGACCTTATAGAAGAGAACAAGATAGCATCTTCTGCAGCCAGTAATAGAATTTATTCTATATTCTTGTGATTACTTTAGTCTGAATTTTATGCAGGTTGCAGCAGCATTTGTGTAAAGACAGAAAAGTTATTCTTCATATCCTGCCTACAGACAACTCAAGGTAGAGCTCTGTGCATGCCAGAGCTATGTTACTCTGACCCCAGAGAACTACTTTGATATCTCCACTTTATATAGCTATTTTGTAGAAAATTGATTTTTATTTTCAGAATGGTTCTTTCAGTTACCTAGTCATTGCATCAAATTGTTCAGAGAAACATTTTCCGCTTCCATGATCTCATGAAATTACTTCACTTTTCTTCTTTTAAAAGGATATAGTTATTGTATGACTAGGAGTGCCAATTCTCTCATTTAGGACTGGAAGAATGTGCTGGGTTTCCTGCCAGAATGAATAATTTTTTAAAAATAGGGGAAAGTATTTGCTATTCTGAAATAGTAAATACTAGCATTTGCTGGAGTAAAAAAAAATAACATCTGTACACCCCTCTCCCTTAAAATAGATGTACCTTGCTTATGATACAGTATTTCAGGAATCTCATGAAACTGTAAAAAACCTTATACTTTACAATCTTTATAAACGTTATAAGACTCTGTTATTACACTGTAAGAACACCTTCCTGGTTTTAGCCTTCTGACTGAATGATCGTGACCCCTGTGGACACTTAGGCATTTATTGTTTTGCATCGTCCAGCAGTGAGGACTGTTTCTATGAATAATGTTTTTTATAAATTAAAATACCTTCAGTCTGGGTTTTGCTTCCCTCCTTTCCAACATCCTCACAGCTGATCCTCTCAAACAATTTTGTGTAAAGATCTGACACACAGAATTTATCCCCTCATCTTCTTTCTGTAAGTTTTACAAAGTCTTACCCTGTGGAAAGGTCAAATGAATTACCACTTTTTCATAAATGACTGATTTTGCTCCAAAAACTCTGTAAAATACGCGAAAATCTATTTACTAGTAATATATATGATATTGTAACCATGTTTCTGTAGTTGAATTATTATGTTATAACCTAGTAGAAAGTTTGGTAAGATGTTCACTGGGTTGAAAACTGGCTGGATGACCGAGCCCAGAGAGTGGTGGTGAACTGAGTTAAATCCAGTTGGCAAACGGTCATGAGTGGTGTTCTTCAGGGCTCATTACTGGGCCCAGTCTTGTTTAGTATCTTTACCAATGATCTGGATGAGGGGATTGAGAGTAGCCTCAATAAGTTTGCAGATGACACCAAATTGAGTAGGAGTGTTGATCTGCTGGAAAATAGGGAGAATCTACAGAGGGATCTAGACAGACTTGACTGACGGGCTAAGATTAATAGCATGAGTTTCAATAAGGTCAAATGTCAGGTCCTGCACTTTGGCCACAACGATCTCTGGCAATGCTACAGGTTAGGAGACGAATGGCCAGAGATCTGCCAGGCAGGAAGGGACCAGTTGGTTGGCAATCGGTTGAACATGAGTCAGCAGTGTGCCCAGGTGGCCAAGAAGGCCAACAGCATCCTGGCCTGTATCAGAAATAGTGTGGTCAGCAGGACCAGAGAAGTGATTGTCCCCCTGTACTTGGCACTGATGAGGCTACATTTCAAGTACCGCGTTCAGTTCTGGGACCCTCACTACAGGAAGGACATTGAGGTGCTGGAGTGTATCCAAAGAAGGGCAACGAAGATGGTGAAGGGTCTAGAGTACATATTTTATGAGGAGCACCTGAGAGAACTGGTGTTGTTTAGCCTGGAGAAAAGGAGGCTAAAGGAGACCTTATTGCTCTCTATAACTACCTTAAAGGAGGTTATAGAGAGGTGGGGCTTGGTCTCTTCTCCCAAGTAAAAAGTGATAAAAGAAAAGGAAATAGCGTCAAATTGTGCCAAAGGAAGTTTAGGTACGATACTAGGAAGAATTTCTTTACTGAAAGGGTTATCAGGCACTGGAATGTGTTGCCCAGGGTAGTGATGGAGTTCCCTTCCCTGGAGGTATTTAAGAGCTGGGTAGACAGAGCATTTAGTGACATGGATTAGCTGAGGACTTGTCAGTGTTAGGTAAATGATTGGACTTGATGACCTTAAAGTCTTTTCCAACCTAGGTAATTCTGTGATTCTGTGATATACAGATACTTCTCTTTGCATATATTACCAAATAGTCATCCCATGAATTGTCTTTTCTTTGGTTACGATTCTCTTCTAGTGAACAGTAGCTCAAAATCTGAGTCTGTAAAGGCTTCTCATGACATTTTGATTGACTGATAGACCATAGCAACTTGAAGGCTTCTAGGACCTCACAGTAATGTCAGAATAAGATCTTTCTCTTCTAGGTGTCTACACATTCACCTTCCCACTTTGAGTGTTCAGTTGAGTAAGTGTATTAAAAAACCCCAACAAACCTCAAAGTGAGAACATCATCAGCTACGTGCAATACATTTCTAAAGTCTTCTTTTCACTGTTTGCAAGGAAACAGCCCATTCTAAACAACCATTTTTTTTTTGTTGTATCTACTCTGAAAGCTTTCACGTAGATGTAGAAACACAGTTTCCTACTTGTCCGGTTCTCAGTAAGATTTCTGAGTAAAAGTTGTTTATGACGGATCACAAGTCTTTGTGTTCTGAGATGTTTGTAGTGCTATGATTACTTAATGAATGTAACATTGCATACTTTTTAATTTCACACTCTCATGTCACAACTAAAACAACGTCCTCTTCCTCAGGAATTTATTGGTCACTTCAAAGCTAATGTCATGTCTTGGGTGAATCAGGAAGACAGATCGAGATCAAAAAATAAGAGGGTAGCTAAAATGAAAGAAAGTATTGGTCGTTGGAATAACAACTTGTTACGCACAATATATTCCAGCAAAAGAAAAGTGCCACAGAGTAGATACAAAAGAGTTGACAAGGTAACATCTGATGGAAACACCTTCTTTGTCCGTTTCTCAGGATGAACCTGGAAGCATTGGATAGTTTTTATTTTACCTAATCTAATGCTGCTTCACGAAGGTGACATATAATCTACTTCTTGATGTCTGATTCATTTTCCTTTTCATCGTAGTGAACTTTGCATATGCATTGGCAGCTCTGAAAGGAGTACGCAACATATTAATATCCTGATTGTCTGCCATTCGTGACTTTGTAAGATAAAAGTCAAAGCTGAATTAAAGCCCTGTTGCTGTAAATCTTAAATCCACATTGCGGCTTCAAAGATAATAAAATCTATCATTTAAGAAGAGGATGATGAAGCATATTAATGTAGTCCGATTGTGGAAAAGAAAAAATAATTAGAACAGTTAAACACACATTTGGTCTACAAATACATCATAGTGATTTTATTTTTTTTAAAAAAAATAAACCTCTGGATCTATTTTCTAACCTTTTGAAAGCTGGAAAAGTAAACAAAAAATATAGCTTTTATTTCCATGCTTTTTTGTCCTGTTTGACACTTCAAGATAGGCAATTGTTTTAGCACAGATTTTTTGTTATGAGTCTATGTAGTATCTATTTCTTTCTTGGCTATTTTACAGTATACACTGTTAATTGTGAGATGACTAAATGATTTCATACACATCCCATGCATAAACAAAGTAAAATTTCATACTGTTTGTAGCTACAATCTGAATAAATGAATTTTAGTAAATTAAATGTTTTGGCAAGTAAAACACAATTTAAACCAAGTAAACTAAATAGAGTTTTCATATTCCTTTTGAGGTGTACATATCAGTGTTGTATGCAATCTGAGACTTTTGAAAACACATATTTAGATGAATAAATTTCTTGGACTTTTTATTTTTCCCAAAATGTTCTTTAAAAATACCCACAAAAATATTTTGCTGAATTTGACAATTTCTGGAAGAACCCACTGCAATTTTAGTAGACAGACATGAACTTAAAAAGGAAATTGCTTCCTCATTTTCTACGTAAAGTCAAAAAAAATCTATCTGCATTTAAGTAAAAGAAAACAATTAGGTGAAAACATTGCTTTCTTTAATATTTTCCTCCGAGCTAGTAAACCTAAGTGATCTAAATGGCACTCTGAGATTTAGTTTCATTAAGATTTTGATAAAAATTTGTATTTCATCTTCTACGGGATGGTAGCTGTGACTAATGAGGATTCTGACTCACATAATGTTAAATTACTTAGCCACGCTAGCTTATCTCTTTATCCTGTGTTTACCTTCTTGTTCTAATCCTGTGTTTCCCAGTCATCCCTGCTGCATTGCTTCAGACATGTCAGTAGAGTTACTCCAGGTACTTTTGTGTCCTGTAGGTCTTAATAGTATGTTGTTGAAAGACTGTGAAGAGTGACAGTTTTTTAGACATCCATATTTGCACACTGTAAATAATGTATGTTCTAACTTGTTTTTGAGCCCTGTCCTAATACCAGATCTTTGCTAAATGTAATCATATCTGAATTCCCTATTTTTTATAACAGAACACAAAGAAACCTGAAAGCATTTAAATGATATTTCTTAGTAAAAACTCCAAACATGGACAAGAAATGAACCAACTGCAACCAAACCATGACTTGGAACAAACATCAAGAATACAGGAAATGCTTAAAGGATACTGATGATTTTTGTGACTTTAAGCTGATGGAGCTGTTTTGAAATTACAGGCAAGATCCATGGGTAGTTTCTAACTCTTCAAAGATTTTATAAGGATATAGTTAAGAATTTATTTTTTAAAAAATACTGCACATGTAGGAATGATTTATCTCAATTATTAATACAGGACAGTGATATCTCTTCATGTCAGAATGAAAATACAAGTCATAATCAGTAGAAGTTAATCCTGTCAATTAAGGTTGTTTCCTGCGATTAACATCCATGTAAAAAACAGGTTTTTCACATTCAGAACGCATTAGGATTCTACCTGAAAAATCCATTGAAGAGGTTAAACTTAAGTCTTTAAAGAAGGTAAGTCCTTAGCATAAAACTAAGTAAATCTGAATAGTTTGGAACTTAGTGATCGTGAAATTAAGGCAGAAACAAGAAACATTTCTGGAATCAGATATAAGATGTCATAGACACTAGATAATGTTAAATTGCAACTAAACTCCAATAGAAGCCAAAAGGAAAGATTTTCATCAATGTAGACCCAATCCAATAACAAACCAATAACACTGACTCTTCACAGTTGCAAGAACAAATTTCTGTTGTAATGGAAATGTTATTTTTGTTTTTCTTTCCTCTTTGAATAATGACTAGTGAACCCTTAAATTATAGAACTTCTCCTTGCTTCTTTTTGGAGGCCACCGTCATTATCTTATCCTTAGATCTTCCAAATTCTTCAAAACATTCAATTAAACAAATAAGAAAAAAACCATTCAATTGTTATTTCTTTCTTCTGGGAAGTGCATAGATGTGCCCCTCAAAAAACCCTTTAAAAATGTCAGAATACTGTGCAATACAAAGTTTTGTTCATTGTTAGATATATCTGATACACACCTATGCTCAAACCTATCTAATGGTAAGCATTATGAATTATAAGCTTTATGAATTATGAATAATTCATAAGAATTATGAAATTGTATAAGAATACATCATAGCAAATTCAGTGGAATTATTTTACTGATTATGTGACACGTAACATTTTTTCAGACTAAATGAAATTACGTCACCTGTGCCAAATTCAAACAAAAAAAAATATAGCGTGCTGAAAAAAGATATGTAGTACATAGAATTTGTGTGATCCTGATACAGTTTTGTTTGCAAACACCTCCTCAAGTTTCATAGAATCATAGAATCATAAAACAGTTTTGACTGGAAGAGACCTTAAAGATCAAGTCCAGACTTTTCCTAGCCCTATCAACATCACTAAATCATGTCCTTCAAGGTAGCACCTACCCGTCTCTTAAATACCTCCAGGGATTGTGACTCATCACCTCCCTGGGCAGCCTGTTCCAATGCCTGACAACACTTTCAATAAAGAAATTTTTCCTAATGTTCAACCTGAACCTCCCCTGGTGCAATTTAAGGCCATTCTCCCTCATCCTATCACTCACCACTAGGGAGAATATACCAACCCCCATCTCTCTGCAACCTCCTTTCAAGTAGTTGTAGAGAGCGATAAGGTCCCCCTTCAATCTGCTCTTCTCTAGGTTAAACAGCCCCAGATTCCTCAGCCATTCTTCATACGACATATGTTCCAAATACATTACCAGCTTGGTAGCCCACCTCTGTAGCCTCTCTAGCACCTCAATATCCCTCTTGTAGTGAGGGGCCCAAAACTGGACACAGGACTCAAGGTGCAGCCTCACCAAAGTCAAGTAGAGGGACAGGATCACCTCCCTACTCCTGCTAGCAACACTATTCCTGATCCAGGCCAGGATGCCGTTGGTCTTCTTGGCCACCTGGGCACACTGCTGGTTCATGTTCAGCTGGCTGTCCCATTCCTTGACCAATAAAATTCCGATATTCCTTTTAGGATTAAGGTTCAGAGAACCACAAAGCCTCCAGCTCCAAGACACACCCAGACGAGCACGCTCTGGCAGCTCTCCAGATACTCCTCCCCAAGATCGAAGTGCTGCTGGGGGTTGTTGTGGCTGAAGTGTAGGACCTGATGTTTGGCCTGAAACTCCTTGAACAGGTCTTGGTCCAGTGATCCAGCCTGTCTACATCCCTCTGCAGAGCCTCCCTACCCTCAAGCAGATCAACACTTCCGCCTAGCTTGGTGCTGTACCAACACTGCACTCTAGTCCCTCATCCAAATCACTCAGGAAAATGTTAAACAGGAGTGGCAGCAGTACTGAGCCCTGGTGGACACCACTTTTGACCAGCTGGAATTAACTCTGTTGACCACACCTCCTTGGATTCGACCATCTAACTAGTTTTTCACCCAGCAAAGCTTATGCCCATTCAAGCCAAGAGCATTCAACTTCTCTAGAATGCTGTGGGCAACAGTGTTGAATGCCTTACTAAAGTCAAGGTAGACAATGTTCACAGCCTTTCCTTCATCCAACCAATGGGTCACCCTGTCACAGAAAGAGATCAGGTTTGTTAAACATGACCCGCCTTTCATTAAACCCATGCTGACTGTGTCTGAACACCTGGTTGTCTTGCATGTGTTGCATAATGGAACATAAGGTGATCTGCTCCATCAGCTTCTCTGGAACTGAAGCCAAGGTAACGGGCCTGTAGTTTTCTGGATCATCATTCCTTCCCCTGTTATAGATGTGGGTTATAATGGTTGACTTCCAGTCAGCTGGGACCTCCCCAGTCTGCCAGGACTGCAGATAAATTATGGATAGTGACTTGGTGAGCACCCCTGCCAGCTCTCTCAGTACTCTAGGATGTACCCCATCTAACCCCATAGACTTGTGAACATCAATGTGGAGCAGCAGGTCCCTGACCATCCCCTCCTTGATTGTGGGGTGGACGTTTTCTTCCTGGCCCTCATCTCTTGTCTTAGGGGGCTGTCTTCCCTCAGTACAGGTGTTTCTATTGTTAAAGACTGAGGCAAAGAAGGCATTAAGCACCTCAGCCTTATCCTTGTCCTTTGTCACTATATTTCCTCCTGGGTCTAGGAAGGGATGGAGGCTCTCCTTGGTCTTCCTTTCATTATTAATATATATATAGAAGCTTTTCTTGCTGTCCTTACTTTGAAAGCCAGATTAATTCCTAGCTGGGCTTTGGACCTTCTAATTATGTCCCTACATAACCTAACATTATTTTCGTACTCATTGTGGGTGGCCTTCCCCTTCTTTAAGAGGCCATAAACTCTCCTTTTTCCCTTGATTTTCAGCCAAATGTCTCTATTTAGCCAGGCCGGTTTTCTATGCCACCAGCTTGTTTTACGGCATATGGGAATGGTCTGCTCCTGTGTCTTTAAGACTTGCTTCTTAAGAAGTGTCCAGCCTTCTTGGACTCCTATACCCTTCAAAACTGACTCCTAAGGTATTCTATCAAGTAATCTCCCAAACAACTCAAAGTCTACCTTTCTGAAGTCCCAAGTGACAGTTTTATGGTCCCCCCTCCTAACATTTCTAAGAATAGAGAACTTGAAAATGTCATGGTCGCTATTCCCCAGACGCCCTCCAACACCCACATTCTCCACAAGACCTTCTCTGTTCACAAACAGGAGGTCCAACAGGGCATCTGCTCTGTTAGGTTCACTTATCAGCTGTGTGAGAAAGTTATCCTCCACACATTCCAGGAATCTCCTGGATTGTTCCCTCTCTGCTGTGTTGTATTTCCAGCAGATACCTGAAAGGTTAAAGTCTCCCACAGGAACAATGGCAATGACCATGAGATTTCTCCCAATTGCATATAGAAAGCTTTATCCACCTCACTGCTTTGGTTGGGAGGTCTATAGTAGACTCCCACGGCAATATCAGCTTTATTGGCCTGTAATCTAATCCAAACACTCTCGATGCCATCATCACTATACTTGATTTCTGAGCTTTCATAGCATTCCCTAACATACAGGGCCACACCACCACCTCTCCTTCTCTGTCTATCCCTCCTAAAGAGCTTGTAGCCATCAATCGTGGCACTCCAGTCATGTGAGGCATCCCACCACTTTTCTGTAATCGCCACTATGTCATAGTTTTCCTGGTGTATCATGGCTTCAAGCTCCCCTTGTTTGTTGCTCATACTACGTGCATTGATATAGATGTTCTTCAGATGAACTAATGATTCCAACTTCTTTTTTTTGAGAGTGTGGGCCTGATTTTCTACCAGACCCTTCCCAGGTGCTTCCATGATTTCTAAACATCTATCCCTTCCTTCAAATGAATTGGCAGAGCAAGAGTCCTCATTAGTCCATGATCCTGCTGGCACTAGCATGCTTCCTTTGGGCTTGTTCCTGAGTTTAAATTTGCAAGATTTCTCACAAAAATATTTTAGCAGCTTTTGTGAAAAGAACCTGATCCATGCACTGAAATATACTTTAAATAAACTTCCAAATATTATTTTGGCATATTTCAGCATATTTTCAAGGTATTTATCAATAAATTTAATGAGTCGGCAAATTCTGATAAGAGAAAAAGATTCTTTAAGTGGTTATTTGATTCCTGATTGAAGCAACGGCAGGTATTTAATGAATGAACAATACATCAGATGAATTTATGACCTTGGAGATGTGAAAGATAATATCTGAAAATTAAATATAAAGATATAAAAAAGTATAACCCTTGGCATTCTTTAGCAAAGTAACAGTGTTAAAACAATTGAATTTCCAATAAAATAAAATGCTGAATGTAAACTGTCATTTTAGATTCTAAGCTCTATAACACACAACTTACAAAAACATCTTTAGTTTAACATACCCCTCTGATTTTCATACGAATCTGTAGATTTAGGGTTCTCAGTCATGAACTATTTTAACTGTTTTGCAAATGAGATCGCTTCACGTGAACTGGCATGCAATACAATATTAGCAAGGATAATCTTGTGATAGAAACCTTGCTTGAAAATAAAAGCACATACACCATGATAAATAATAACATCAATTAAGCATCTGTAAGCCCTTAAATTGTTTTACCTTTTTCTTTTCTGTTTCTTTGTACTCTGGAGAATTCAAGCCCACTACTGAAAGTATATTGGTCTTCCATATGCTTTCCACTTATACAAAATCACAGCATACTCAGTATTTTGAAATATTCATAGGGACTTAGCTAGAGTAGTCACCTTTACAAATGTATATCCACAACTTGAACTTAAATGAGTGGAGCTACCTTGATTTATGTCAGCTGTAGCTCTGCTTCAGAAAATGCTTTATAAAGTTACATTTTAAATAGATGACTTTTCTGTCAGGGGATTTTAATAGGAACTGATGGATGCAGCAATAAAAGCTTAGTGAGTAGCAGTGTGTATATTTCACTACATCATATTTCATTTCAATGATCCCACATTCCTCATATTATGTTAGTTTTACTATAACTTCTCTGAAATTTTTCATCTTCTGGGAAAAAAAAAGAAAAGATTAAATTCTTGGAAAACTGGGAACCAGTAGGATAAACAAGAGTGAGTTCTGGGTTTATTACTGTTTGTCTCTCAGGTAAAACATTTTTTTTGAATCACAATTAGGCAATATGAACCCTGAACTGTTCGCAGAAAGGTAGGCATCTAATGAATATAATGTGGGAATTCTCATTCATGGAGAATGAAAAGGTGGGAAAATACATGTACCCAGAGTAGTACATAATGGAGTTCTGCTTATTTCTAGTGACAACTTCAGTTGAGAAGAATTTTCTTATACTGGAAATAAAGCAGAAGAAGGGAGGAAGAAAGTTTATAGTTTCTCACTCGTCCCTTAGTACAAGGCAACTGGTGTTGTAGAGGTCAGGATTAAGTTCCCTAATCCAATGCGCTGATATTCATCCTCAGGAAACTGGACCTGATTTGGGAACTATTAAAGGCCAGTAAGAAACCAGAAACCCTTCTATTTCTGTGCTGGATTGTTTTGGTATGTCTGAGTTTTATTTGTTTGGTATATAGAGGGTAAAAAGTAAGACTTATGTTCCTGTTGTTAAGATCAGATTCATATATATATATATATATAGTTTGATGTGGTTCAACAATAGCCAGGAGCTACATTTCACAGTCACAGCTACAGCTTTTGTATTTAGCAGTTAGTCACCAAAATATACTTTTAGAATAATTCTTTAACTTGGAGTTGGCAATAATTTTACAGTGAGTAATTCTGGTCTGTTAATTTGTCTTTTTTTATCTTCTTGATAAAGATAATAAAATGAGCCGTGTACCACACCTTAAGATTTACTGTGACATTCATACTCAAATTATCAGAAGATACTCCAAACTGCTAAGAAATGATGTCAGGTAGAAAATCAGGCAGCAATCCTGATCTTTCTGTACTAACTGAAAGCTCTGGAGCAGCTACAGAGCAGGATATTTGTGTGCGTGCAGGGAAAATTTGAAGTACTTTTGACATGACAGTTTGCTTTCTTCTGCATTAGATGCCTGAACTATGTTGTTTTAAGTGGAAATTTGCTTTTGATTTCTTCTTTTTACTGTGATAACAAAAAAACCTTAACAGTTCAACTCTTCGATCAACTTTTGATTTTGGAAATTACTTAAGTTCCTGGTGTAGAAAGGTTAAGCAATTAATAATATGAGATATTAGAGTACGTGTAGTGTAGTACACAATTATATGACCATGGACTTACTCAGGCTGTCAAGAAATAAGTGTTTTCCTTGAAAAACATTTGTCTAACAGGATAAAATCAGAAGAATCTGATTCATAAAGATACTATTTTAACCATACAAATATTAGCTCTTAATTTATTGCTTTCCCTCTGCTTATTGTTTCCTAAAGCTAAGAAATTTATACAAATATACTGTTTCTTGCTCTAACAGACTATGCTCTGGGTGTCTGTTTTATTCTCTTTCAAGAGTGGGATGAGAAACTGTATTGTTTTCAGCACTGCAGCTGTCAATGCTGAAAAAAAGGAAGCTACACTATAACTGACACAGGTTAGCCTTGCCAAATCTATAACAAAAAACCCAATTCGACAATAAACTGATAAAAGACATTGAAAGGAGATCACCTCAAGTCTATGTACATAAACACACTCTTTTCCAGCTTAGCCAAACCAGTTACCTGGTAAGTCTTCTTTTCTCACCAAGGTTCGGGAATGAATGATGAATATTTTAAAGATCTGCCAGCTTTTCTGAGTTCCTTTACTGGCATCTTGTCTGATCCTTATGGTGAAGCTTTCACCCAGCCCCTTATACACCCCATGTAAGAACCTAAACTTTTCAAGTTGCCCCTTCACACAGAGGGAACATTTCCTAGCAACATAATTCCTAAAGAGCCCTGAAGTGGTCAGGCAGTTGGATGAGATGACTGTTGTCTATCCTGTATGTTTTCCAGACTACATGCATTTATTATCATCTGCTCCACGATCTGCTCCACGATATTGCCAGGCTAGTCAACCTCACCTCTGTGCCTTGCAAGATCATGGAGCAGATCCTTCTGAAGGCTCTGCTATGGCACTTCGAAAATGTGGAGGTGATTGGTGGCAACCAATATGACTTCACCAAAGGAAAATCCTGTTTGACAAATCCGGTGGCCTTTTATCATGGAGTAACAGAATCAATTGACAAGGGAAAAGCAACTGATGTCATCTACCTGGAATTCTCCAAGGCCTTTGACATTGTCCCGCATGACATCTTGATCTCCAAGTTAGAAAGACATGCATTTGGTGGATGGACCACTCAGTAGATAAGGAACTGGCTGTAAGATTTCACTCAAAGGACTGCTGTCAATGACTCAATGTCCAAGTGGAGTCCAGTGACAAGTGGTGTCCCTCAGGGACCACTACTGGGACCGGTAATATTTAACATCTTTGTCAGTGACATGGACAATGGAATCGAGTGAACCCTCAGAAAGTTTGCTGACAACACAAAGTTGTGTAGTAGACACAATGGAGGGAAGGGATGCCACCCAAAGAGACCTTTACAGGTTTGATAGGTGGGCCCAGACCAGCCTTGTAAAGTTTAACAAGGTCAAGTGTAACGTCCTGCACCTTACAGGTCAAGGCAATCTCAAGCCCAGATCCAGGCTAGGCAATGAGTGGATTGAGAGCAGTCCTGGGGAGAAGGATTCCGGCACGTTGATGTTTAAGATCAACATGAGCCAACAGTGTGCACTTGCGGCTCAGAAAGCTGATGATTTTTGAAGTACCTTTCAACCCAAGTCATGATTCTATGATCATACCATATAAAATCATAGAATGGTTTGTGTGGAGGAGACCTTAGAGGTCACCTAGTTCCAACTCCCCTGCCATGGGCAGGTACATCTTCCACTAGACCAGGATGCTCAAAGCCCCATCCAACTTGACCTTGAACATTTCTAGGTAGGAGACATCTACAACTTCTCTGGGCAACCTGTTCCAGTGCCTCCCTGCTTTCATAGAAAATAATTTCTTCCTAATATCTAACCGAAATCTATTGTATTTCAGTTTGGAACCACTACCCCTGGTCTTGTCTCTACAATCCCTGATCAAGAGTCCCATCCCATCCTTCCTTTAGGCCTTCTTCATTTACTGGAAGGCTGCTATAAGGTCTCCCCAGAGCCTTTTTTTCTCTTGTATGTAAGTACACTCAATTACACCCAAGTACATACATATAATTGAGAGGGGACTCCTTTCAACGTGTTCCATAGTTTCATTGTTTCTATAGTTAACTCACAATTTGGATGGGTAAATGTACTGGATGTGCCTGGATGCATTTTGATGGCGGGGTGGCTGTAAGTGTGGCTTCTGCAAGAAACTACTAGAAGATTCCCCTAAGTCTGATAGAGCCAATGCCAGTCGGCCCCAAAGACAGACCCGCCGCTGGCCGAGGCTGAACCTATCAGTAATGATAGGATAGGAACGCCTTTGTGAAAACATATTTAAGAAATGGAAAAAAAAACAATTGAGACACACAGCAACTGACAGAGAGACAGAGGAATGAGGATATGTGAAAAGACTAAGGTCAGTGAAGAAGCTGGAGGAGGATGTGCTCCAGGAATCAGAGCAGGGAGTCTGCTGGGCCATTGTGAAGACCATGGTGAAGCAGGGTGTCCCCTTGCAGATCATGGGTGTGACAAGGTGTAGATATCCACCTGTAGCCTGTGGAGGAGCAGGTGGATGCCTGAAGGGGGTTGTTACCCCGTGGGAAGCCCACGCTGGAGCAGGTGGCTGCCAGAGCCTGTAGCCCACGAAGAGAGAGGAGCCCACGGTGGAGCAGGCTGTCTGGGAGGGCTTTTGTGACACCACAGGGGACTTGCATTGGAGCAGTTTCCCCTGAAGGACTGCACCCCAGACTCACATTGGGGCAGATTGCCCCTTGTGTGAGGGGTGACATTGGAGAAAGGTGTATGAAGATTGTCTGCTGTGAGAGGGGCCCTACAATGGCCCAGGGGAAGAGTGAGGAGTCCTCCCCTGGAAGAAGAAGCAGTGGTGGAAACATTGCATGAACTGACTGTAATCCCCATTCCCTGTCCCCCTGTATCAGTCAGGGGGAGGAGGTTGAAAAACTGGGATTGATGATTGGCCCAGGAAGAAAGGAGGGAAGGGGAGAAGGTGTTATTTTTTTTAAGAACTGATTTTATTTCTTAAGAACTGATTTTATTTCTTAAGACTCTTCTCTGATTTGTTCTTTAATAAATTTCACTAATTTCCCCAAAATCGAGTCTGTTTTACCCGGGACGGTAGATGTGGGTGAACTCCCTGTCCTTATCTCAAACTATGGGCTTTTTGATAGATTTTCTCCCCCTGTCTAGCAGAGAACGGAGTTGATAAAGAGGTTGTGTGGGCACCTGGCCATCATCCAGGTTCAAACCGCTACAGTAAAGAAGTGAAATACCTTACAGAGTACACAACCAACTCAATCGATAATATTTTAAAGACTTATTCGTCCAAGTCTCAGGTTGCAAATACATTGCTTCAGATAGAATAAAAGAATCATCCTCCACGATATTACACCGAACCAAAAATTCGATGCAGCATTTAACACTCCTATAGAACTCTGTGTATAGAAACATCTAAATGTGCACTATAGGTTTGTTCTGCTGGACACAGAAGCCCAGGGGGAAATTCCTTGCAAAAAATACTCACCTAGGTAAATTAACAAAATAAGCAAAAAACAAATTCAGATCTTATCATTCTCTAAGGTGTATCTGTTCCATGCACTACATTGTCACCTTTCTGAAGTATGAACATAAGCTTTTTTCTCTCCTGATGTCAAGTGGATGGTTTTAGAGAATAGTCTAACCCAGAGTAATTCTTTAAAATTTTCATTCCATGAAAGAGTGTTTCTTTTTCCTTTGCCTTTATAGGCAAAGCAAAGAACAAGTGGAAAGGCGGAAGAAGATGCTAAGTTATATTACCTGAATGCAATTTTCTCTAGCTATGCTCCCTCAAGGACATTAGTAATTTATATATTCATTTATCTTTAGTTAGAAAGTATTATGCAGTTATTATCTGAAAACACATGAAAAGATCAATTACAAGACTATGAATTCTACACGGTCAGATGATTTATTGCTTGATCATCCAGCAGGACCCAATAATAGCTGCAATAAGGAAGACTTGGAAATAAGAAGATATTAATTTTTTTTGCCATATGCTCATGATCATCATTTTCTCACCGAGGGTCATAGTATGGCTACCCTTAAAAGAATGAAACAAGCAGCATAGACTTTCTGTTAATCGGTGTTCTGTAAGCAGAAAGCAATTGGTACAAAATATGTTGAAACTTGTATTATAGCTGGCCAAGACATTATAATGCTTGAGTTTCCTGTGTGATAAAATACTTTTTAAAGAATCAACAACAAACAGATGGCAAAAGAAGAAGATAAAATAAAAGTAAAAATTAAGGTGAAGAGAAATCATCAAGGAAGTGAAGACAAGGAAACTAAGAAAATAAATATTCTAAAGATGATTAAAACTAAAAATAGTAATTTTTATTCTTAGTTATTTAAAAAGTTTTCAGCCTTTCTTTTGGTGCTATCCGATATTCCTATCAAAAAACTGAAGTAGCAATTAATGTAATTTCCAGATGTCTTCTCTTAAAAATTCTCTAGATTTGTATTTACCTGGGGAACTTGTTAGCTAAGAACAAAGCAGTCAGCACCCACAGCAATTAAAGCAATTCTGAGTATGAAGAACAAGTTCATGAAGCAAAATTAAAGTAAGTAAAATTTAAAGAAAGCCAGTGATACATAGAATATCCTGATCCTAAAGTAGCAGAGAGGGGTGCGTACCATAAATTGTTTCTTCTTTTAATCAGCTTCAAGTTCTTAAATTGTAATGAATGTAAACATAGTACCAAAAATATTTCTTTGCTGGGGTTTATTGGTTAACTGATCATTAGTCATTAACTTTGGTATTTCTTATTTCTAGTACTCTAGACATTTAAGAATGTCAAAGAAATGACAGACCACATAATGCTGTGATAAACATTTCTTGAACAGGTGCCTGTTGGTTGACAATTTAGGCTTTGAAAGATTAAAATGCTAATATCAGATATCACTGTTCTGTATTACACTGTGATATTAGTAGCTTAGTGCCTTAGTTTGGTAGATCCCTGACACAATTTTTCATTATATTTCCTCAACTGACACACAATCAACACACAAAGTACCTTCAGCTGTTCGTATTTATAGCTTTGATCAGTGAACTCTGATCACTGAAGTTGCTGAACTGAATTCTGAAATTTACTATGTATCAGGGAATCAGCAAGCAAGTTGTAGCCGAGATTTTCACCACTTATCACCTGATGACCACTGAGTGTGAGTGGATCAAGGATCCTTCAGAGTAAAATGAAATGATAATCAAAAGCTTTGTGTTTCTTTGTATCCCAACCATTTCATTATTTTTCACTGTCTTTGTTCTATGGGCAAAACAAAAATTATGTCTTACTGACTATGTTAAGTTGCAGCGCTAAAGTCATTCCAAATATGTACGCTTGTAAATCTGCTGGTAACATCAAAAGAGTGCGTCTTCTTCAAACACGAAGAGCAGGGTCAGACTGATACTCTAAAAAACAACTTGGACATGCAACAATAAAGTCCAGAGAGACATAAACTTATTGTGACCTCCTTAGCTTTGCCCAGTTCTCTGTATAAGCCCAGTTTATTAGTTTTTCATTTAGAAAAAGAAGTGATAGATTTGTCTTTCTGTATCTCTCTCTCTCAGAGAAAGACTCCGAGATCTTTCTCTACAGGGCTGCTTTCCAGCAGGGAGACCTCTATACTGATGATGACTAAGAAATTAGAAGAAAATAAAAGTCAAATCTGTTCAGATCTCAGTGAACTAGAAATTTGCATTCTCCTTTCATAAATGTTTTAGTAGCAACGGAGCTTGTAATGTTAGTAATATTGCTAAGCCACCAAAATGTTCAGCCTTGATACACTATAAACGTTTCTTACTTTTAATATTAACCTTGTTTCTTTAAGTAATTTGAAAAAACACATTGATAATAAAAAGTGAAATACAAAGTGGAGTCATTTTATGTTAACCTTCGTGAAGATATGAAGCAGACTGAAGAGAAGAAAAATAAAATAAAGTTTAAAGAAATGCTCACACCTTTCCTCTTTAATTGGTTAATTCTTTTAATTCTTCTCTATTTTAATCTGTCTTGGAAAGAAAGAGCAAATGAGTTGCTCTGCAGCAGATAACATATGTCATGTTGAATTCAATCACGTACTTCCGTTGGAAGTATCCAGTATTTATCTCATGGTCTATTATCTACAAGTTCCATAGATTTATCTACTTTTGATATCATAGTATATTTCTAGCACCCATAGGCTTTAGTGCACAGATTACATTTGCCATGAGTTTCTTTCCCCTCTGAGAACAAAAAGAACCTCAGAGATTTTTGCATGAAATACTCAGCCCTGAATTGACAGTATTCTCTGTTAAAAAGGACGACATACTTAATGCTGCTTGTGATATAGGGAAAATCATTACATTGAGAGTGATCTCAGTCTCTTTAATGGAGAATGGAACAAGCACCTCGTGTCTGGTTGGGATGGGGTCAACTTTCTTCTAGTAGCCGGTATGATGCCATGTTTTACATTTATGATGAAAAGCACTGAGAGCACAACGATGTTTTGGTTGTTGCTGAACAGTGTTTGCACAGCACCAAGGTGTCTTCTGTTTCTCAGTCTCTCCCCCACAGAGAGTTGGTAGGGGTTGGGTAGGAAACTGGGAGGGAAAACAGTCGAGACAGTTGACCTCAATTGAATAAGGGGATATTCCACCTTATACGTTACCATGGTCAACAATAAAATCACACCAAAAATAAATATCTGTTCACTACTTCCTATCAGAAGGCAGGACTCCTTGGGAATCTGGGCCTCAGCGTGTTGAACTGTTGCCTGAAAAAACAGATGCCACAACTATGAATGTTCCCCCCAGCCCTTGATCCTCCTGTCCTCAAGAGTTTATTGCTGAGGAGGACTTGCTAACTTAACACTTCCAGTGTTTCCCTTGGGAAAAGGAATTACTGTCATTGGGAGTTGAGTCCCAGTCTCAGCCACAGTTTCTTGAGGAGAGGCTCTCCTTTCCTGCTCATCTGATGATGCTTTCCTGATCATGCTTTCTCTCCCTTCTTAAATACGCTTTCCCTGAGGCATTGCTACCTTGTCCACGTGTCTCAGCAGTGCCCTGCAGGGGCATTGGTTGGAACCACCTGTGTCCAGCCCAGGACAGCCCCAGCACCTCCTCACAGGGGCTGCCCTGCACCTCCCATGACAGCACTTGGACACCAACACTCAGTTCAGCACCAAACTACTCAACACAGTTGTGACAAGTGAATATTTTGTTTAACGCAGCAGGGTAAGTATAAGGCCTCCTTGTCAATCCTGTTGTTCTGTAAGCCCTGGGCCTCCTTCTTGTCTCCAATACACTGCAACCACCAAAGTGGATAATGTTTCTGGCTGTAGTTTCTAGGGAAGTTTCTGTCACTGTGAGAGACAGAGCAGAGCCAGAGGGACTCCAAATACAGGGTGGAGATACACGTGGTGGCTCAGGTATTGTCCAGAAGTTTTTCTGGTCTCATTACTGAATAAAACAGCTAATAAAAAGAAAATATGATTTTTTTCAGTGATTTATATCTTTGAAAAACAAATGTTCGGATATTTTTTGTAAATAATTAATCCTTAATTAATCTGACTGATTTGATATCCATCTAAGAAGACATGATCAGATAGGTTAATGAAGGAAAAGCAGTGGATGTCATATACCTTGACTTCAGTAAGGTTTTTGATACTGTCTCCTGTAACATCCTCATAACTCAATAACTCAAGAAATGTGGGATAGATGATTGGACTGTGAGGTGGATTGAGAACTGGCTCAACAACAGAGTACAGATGGGTTGTGATCAGTGGCACAGAGTCAAGTTGGAGGGCTGTGGTCAAGTGGTGTTCCCCAGGGATCTGTACAGGGTCCAGTTTTGTTCAATATCCTCATCAATGACCTAGATGAGGGGATAGAATGTACCCTCAGCAAGTTTGCTGATGATGCAAAACTAGGGAGGTGTGTGGCTGACACAGAGGAAGGCTGTGCTGCTATCCAAAGAGATCTGGACAGGATGGAGAGCTGGGCAAAAGTGAACTTCATGAAGTTCAATTAGGACAAGTGTAGAGTCCTGCAGCCGGGAAGGAATAACACCAGGCACCAGTACAGATTAGGGGGTGTCCTGCTGGAAAGCTGACCCATGGAGAAAGATCTCGGAGTCCTAGTGGACAGTAAGTTGTCCAAGGGACAGCAATTTGCCCTTGCTGACAAGAGGGCCAGTGGGATCCTGGGGTGTGTTAAGAAAAGTGTGTCCAACAGGTCTAGGGAGGTCCTCCTCCTGCTCTGCTCTGCCCAGGTGAGACCACACCTGGAATACTGTGTCCAGTTTTGGACTCCTCAATTCAAGAGAGACAGGGATCCACTGGAGAGACTCCAACAGAGAGCTACGAGGATGATTAAGGGACTCGAACATCTCTCCTAGGAAGAAAGACTGAGAGAACTGGGGCTGTTTATCCTTGAAAGGAAATGACTGAGAGGGGATTTTATTAACACATACAAAAATCTGAGGAGTGGTTGTCAAGAGGAAGACACCAGTCACTTCACAAGGGTGCCCAGTAATAGTTCAAGGACTAATGGGTTTAAGTTAGAACACAGGAAGTTCCACCTCAACATGAGAAAAAATTTCTTTACTATGAGAGTGATGGAGTACTGGCACAGGCTGTCCACAGAGGTTGTGGAGTCTCCTTCTATGGAGACTTTCAAAACCCACCTGGATGCATTCCTGTGTGACCTACTCTAGATGATCCTGCTCTGACAGGTAGATTGGACTAGGTGATATCTAAAGGTCTGTTCCAACCCCCAACATTCTATGATTCTGTGATTCTATGGTTCTTAATTGTTCCTATCACTAGGAGAACATTTCTCTAGTCTTTAAAAAGAAGTAAAGATGATCAATGCAAAATCTACTTCTGTGAAAGAGATCTCCATTATCAATATATTCAAATGCACACTCTTTAAATCAGCTAGAATTAATATCAAAGATGATATAAAAAGAAACAATTACATAAAAATTAGGCATTGCTTTCCTACATTTATATACATACATACATACATACATACACACACCTAAGGAGGCTTCTGAATGACATTGCCAAATGTCCAGGGTTATATCTATAGTCTGCTGAGTGGCTCTTAAATTTCTATTACAGGTGAAGTCATCAGGCAAGTTGATAGCATCTGGAATAGCAAATAAGAGAGGGTTCATCTAAATAAACATTAACATAATCTTAAAATTCCCATAGTTCTCATATCAGGTCCTTACTGACCGTATATCAGCTACACCAAAGGACAAGGGGCTGAGTCAGCCATATGATTGTCACGTACATTTTTTAACATTTATTGTTTGAAACTCAGTCTTGTTTATTTTCCCCTGTGATTTTATAATTTAGCACAACCTTAGCTTTGTAATATAAAGGTCATAAGTCTCAGCCTATGGGTGTTAGACATATACTATGATATCAAAAGTAGATAAATCTATGGAACTTGTAGATAATAGACCGTGAGATAAATACTGAATACTTCCAACGGAAGTACGTGATTGAATTCAACATGACATGTTATCTACTGCAGAGCAACTCATTTGCTCTTTCTTTCCAAGACAAATTAAAATAGAGAAGAATTAAAAGAATTAACCAATTAAAAAAAAAAACAACAGATAAAGGCAAGATGTCAATGAACAATTCCACTACAAAATCTTTTTCTTCTCTTTTTTTTTTTTCCCTTATCTTCCTATTATGCATAAAAATCAACAAAGACAATTATAGGGGACAGGTGATCAGCAAGAGCTTCATAGAAAGTGAATTCTCATATACTTTTGGCCCTAATTTATAGTTATTTGTGCGTAATGAACAAGACAGGATCAGCTTGTTTCTTTCATTACTTGGTGTAAATCTGGGTAAGGATATTGACTTCAGCAACATTATTCTGGGTTTACAGTGATCTGAATGAAAGAAATTAGTTCTTGCCTGTTTAGAGAATACTTGAGATGTCTTTTAAATATGTCCTGAAGTTTACTTTTGTAATTTCTTCTTGCTCTACTTTTTTTCACTATCACTAAAGCTTCTAAAACTCCTTTAAATGTTTTGTGATTTCCTCCTTACTTATGCAGTTTTAGGTCATGCAGGGACCTAAATCTCCTGGTTTGACCATTTTGGTTTTGCTGCTTTTTTAACTTTATGCATTTATTTATGCTTACATTGCTTTTTTCTTTTTTTTTTTTTTTTTTTTCCCCGTAATGTGACCTACCATGAATAGATTCTCCCTTTTCTACTCTTGATTTTTCATGAATTATTGAATTCTGGCCATTTTTATTCAACTTGTTTCACGTTTCTTCCAAGTCAGCTTTTCTTACAGTGCAATATCTTCGTGTTTGCTGACCTCGCTGCAGAACCCCATCAGCATTTCAAACTTAATGATATTATAATAATGGTATCCTATGTGTTTTCCAACTTTAACCTTGTTTATCTTACATCAGTAGCCTCATTTTCAATTATTTGGGCCTTTTGACCTCATTTACTGCTTCTTCAACTTACTGTATAAGAAGGAAATGTTTTCAAAACTCTTTGTAGCTTCATATTTCTGTTTCTCTAGCTGTGATTTTCTTTCAGTATAGAAAAACACAGATAGGTACTGCATTGCTGTTTTAAACAATTACCTTTTGCATATAAAACTTTATCATCTCCTTATTCTGTTTAGATATGTTTATTGCAGTACAAAGTATGTTTTCAACAAGAAATCATGTTTACCTTTTCAGTTATTTAACCCAGTCATTATTTTATCAAATCAGTCAAAAACATTTTAAGCATTTAGAAGAGTCTCTCCTACTAGTATATCTGGCTCCACATATGTTGTTTTATGCTAGTCTGGTAATGAAAGTTAATTTAACAGGCTACTTGAGAGTTGTCTCTTCAAGTATTGGGGCAGAAGTACCACTGTCAATACTTTATTATCCATACCAGCACTAGGTAGTAGTTGCAGTTTTGGAAATCTTGAATAAAAGGACTGCATGGTATCTAAAAAAATACTTAATCTACCTGCATTCCCCGATAAAGTCCATGTTATTTTTGATGGAGATTATCTCATCTAGTTTTTCTTAATCCTTTATTCTGCAGACTCTAACCATTTCCCCCACCTGTCTGTTCCAGTATTTTATCATTCTCATAACTGCAAGTTTTCCTTCTTGTATATTATTATTAAATTTAGATTCAGTCCACCTCTCCATGTTGAAAATAGTTCATCTTCCTTTTCTTAAAGTAGCCTGTTTATAGATACTGTTACAGTTTTCTCATCTTCTATAAAGCGAACAGATCCAATCATTTCAATCATTATTTGTAGGTCATATTTTCTGGACCTCTCATAAAGATCATTTGTGTTTTTTGGAATTTATTCTTGAATTTAATGGCAAACAAAGGTCATGTAAACACCAAACTGAGAGTAGGAATTGTCCTATGCCTGAAGACAGGCAGAAAGAAGAATATGGTATTTAAAATTCAGTCATCTGTCCTGGTTTAAGAGCTGATGTCTTTTGTATGTCTTTTGTAGAAAATAAGCAGAAGCAAGTATCTTCAGACATTGATTCGTGCAATCTGTCTTGGACAACCTCTGAAGAAATTTACAATGACTAAAGGAGTCTAGGATTACTTTTGGAGAAGCAGATGTTGTCATTGTAGACATTTAAGAATAAATTAATTGAATTTGGCTGTTGGAGTTCAGACAATGTTGCAATGTGATAGCATACCTACTATTTCTGAAACATGGTGCCATTCACCTATATTCAGAAATATAACATCAAGATCCTGTTCTAAAGTCTTGGTAGCTAGCAATACTGCCTCTAAGCTTCAGAGGCACAGTTTATTATTTCTTTCCAAATATTTTCCACATTTGACTTTTTAATATTAACACCCTTTGCTTAAGTAACTTCTCCAGAGTAGTATTCTTCATAATGTAAATATTCTCTCCCATTTTACTAGAATTGACAAATACGATTACTGCACTTAAAAAATATTAGTGAAAATATTCAATTGTATTTGAATGAGACAGACATTTAAGGCACCCAAAGAAGAAGTGCAAGACGAAAAGTGGTAGCTACTCTCTGGATTCTGTTTTACATACAGGTTTGTACCATTGGTTTGTTAATCTAGGCCGTATCTATTCCTTTATTTTAAAAATATCATAAAATATAAAGTCAGCAGAATTAATTATATGTTTTTCTTCTTTCCTTGTTTTTATTTGGATGCTTACTAATACTTTAAATATTTTGTTCCAATAATTTTCTAGGAGGGGAGGGGAAATCTACTATTTTATCATTATGTGTCTTCTTTTTTGTTCCCCTTTGTAGGTAATGACTGTTTGTTTCTTAAACTGTCTTGAAAACTATTTTCCAAAGATAATAATGCACTATTCTGAAATTGTCTAATCTAGGTATTGGAGTACCTTAGGATGTTTGATCATTTGATCTGTAAAATATATTAATTCTTTCCTGAAAAAAGCTGAAATAGTTTCATTACAGACATGAAACTCTCATAAAGTATAAAGCTGAGATACATTAAAGAAATCTTGATAATGCACCTTCTTCTATAACTCTAACACACACAAAAAAAACAGAGATAAGGTTTTCTCTGTCACTGATTTTGTGGTTTAGTTTAAGGTTCCTAAGGCTGATTGGTAAGGTGAAGTACAAAGCACTTAAAACCAGACTATTTAAATACAGAGTACTTGAGAAACTAAAGAAAAAAACAACCATGATGCTTGGAAGGGAGAGAGGGGCAGAGGTCATGAGTGTATCTTTTTCAGCAGTCAGAAAAGGATTCTGTAGGGTCTCCACTAACATATGAAATGCTGAAGTATTTTTAAATTGAAAAAAGACAAATATTCCAATTGAGGAAAAATAGGGTAACTTCATCTTCCTGCCTATGTTTCAAGAGCCAAAATGTGTCTTGCTTTTTCTATATCCTCTCTACAGCTTGGTCATATTCTTTGAATCTGTATTTTTACTTCTTTCTTCACAAAATAATCTAATGAGTTTCTTGACTTGAATGATTCCAGCTGATTTCACATTCTAACAAGACAGACTTATAAGATGCTGAGCACATCCTGTAAAGTATCTTATACACCATGAAATATCTTATACTCTTGTTTATGTCTATGAGAATGCACTATACTGGTGTGGAATTTGGATAATGAGGAGAGTGCAAGTCATTTCACTGATCAGTGAAAGTCCTTCTTTGGGACTCTGAGAGATGGATCAGTGAAAGTCCTGGGACTCTGACAGACAAATATCAAAACCAGATTCCTTTTAACATGACACATAGTAATACTGGAATGTGACCAATTATTTTATTAAGAAAAGTATTTGCAACAAATATGGAACTTTTTTCATAATGTTGATTTTTTGCAAAATATTTGATAAGCTACAAAATTTTTATCACAGGCTGACTCACTTAAAAACTATCTTTGACTGAATTCTGATTCAGATTTTTTAAGGAGAAAGATATTGAAGGTACTAGCAAATTACTTTACTTTTCAAATAGATTCAGAGTGCTACATTTTTTTGTTGAGTCATTGCATCAACAACACAGATTGCAAAGACATGGAGATTTTTTTTTCATGCTCAGTCCAAAAAGTAGATATACAACATGTCTGATTTTACTTATAAATTTAAAAATTACTTAGGTAATTCCTGATACATGCCTATGTTTATAGGCATTGATGTACACTATACATACACAATATATCTTTATTATTTAAGGAAAAAAAAAGAGGAAGGAGGAAGAAAAAGCTGTCCATAAAGCAGCAAAAATTGAAAGATTAGGCATTAAGGACTTCAATGAAAAAGTTTCCTGCCAGGTCAAATTTCCAGTGAGAATATTGTGAAAAGGTTAATGCATTTTAGGAATAAAAGTAATTTTAATAAGCAGAACAGGAAAATGTAGTCACTGCTGGTAGGGGTGTAACACAGAGTGCAAGAGCTGAGTTTAAAAGCATTCAACAATTGTCTTCATCTAGCAGACTTAAAGAGAATGACAGCCACAACAGGCATACAATCCAGGGTTTCAAGCAACAGCTTTCAAAATGCATTTTATGTTCTTCAGGCTGTTATATTCCTCTGTGACATATTATGTCAGGTTGTGTCAACTGAACAATTTAATAGAAAGAACTTCATAAAATCACAGCCAAGGAAACCATTATTAGAGGAGAAAGAAGAACTCCTAAAGTATATAACCTGCACACACAGAAAAAAGTTTTGACAGAGGTTTGTGAGGGTAATTAGTGCCATATACTATCCCTTTGCATCTGCAGATATGGGCACTGAACATTCTACAGCAGTAAAATTGTATGAGTAAGGTTATCAAAGAAACAAACCGTTTGGTTTGGTTTTAAGCAAATGACGATTTACACAGTTCAGTGTAAAACTTTCAATTTAGAAATATAAGAACTGTGTTCCAAGAACAAAACTGATGTTTTCCAAGTCCTTGCTTCAGGTACACTGCATCTTATTAATCAATATCCTTTTAATTAATAAGTTACCAGTAGTAGAGAAATCAATGACAAGTTAGGGTGCAGGCTATCCAGATATGTGTTTTGGTCTATAAAACACAAGACGACCACAGCTGGAGTGATTGCAAGTTATGGGTTAACTTTATTAGAATGGAGCATTAAATAACTTCTGCCAGCTACTGGTTATAGAAAATGTTTTATACCAGCTTAGGTAAACATAAATAATTAGAAAACTTATGCATAAACATAACATTAAAAGCAAATTTTATGCTCAGAATTTTTATATTTGTAGAATGTAAAAATACAACCAACTTTACCGTAAAGAAAAAAATCCAAAATGCAAAAACAACAGCAAAACAAGCCTGTGTTTATGGTCCTCATCCTGTCTGAGAGTGAAGAAGAGAAAGGTTTAGGAAGACAACTTCTTAATTTTCTTGATTTCACCACTGAGTGGAAAAAACTACAAATCACTGAAAAGTTGCTCTAATTTACACTATAGAAGACAATATCTTATATGAATAAACATGCATATGTTTGAACAAATACTTTAACTCTGCATTTTTCTTTTTTTCAGGTAAGTCCTTTATAGGATACAAAATATATACAGCTAATATAATTTCAACTGCAGGTTTTACTGAAGGAAATGCATTTTCATAGAGGACTCACCTTAAGTAAGTTGAAACCACCTGTTATGAAATTCTTGTTTTATTTGATATTGATCAGCATGAACTGAACAGTGAATGAAGCAGACTTCTGTCAGCTTTGTTGATGTTGAGGGATGATAGAACAAGATGAAGGTTATCGATAGCTCCATCATGACACATGCAAAGTATTACCCTGTTTAAAGCACTTCTTTTTGGTCACTATTTGAGCCCAAATACAAACATCTCTGTACTTTGTATGAACTTCAAAAAAATCAGATGTCTATGGGCAATAAAATATGAGCATTTCTGAATGATACTTTCACACAGAATCACAGAATCACAGAATGTCAGGGATTGGAAGGGACCTCGAAAGATCATCAAGTCCAATCCCCCTGCCAGAGCAGGAACGCCTAGATAATGCTACATAGGAACGTGTCCAGGTAAGTCTTAAATGTCTCCAGAGAAGGAGACCCCACAACCTCCCTGGGCAGCCCATGTCAGTGTTCCGTCACCTCTTATGTTCCAATTTCATCCCTTTACCCCTTGTCCTATCATTGGTTGTCACCGAGAAGAGCCTGGCTCCATCCTTGTGACACTCACCCTTTATATATTTGTAAACATTAATGAGGTCACCCCCCAGTCTCCTCCAAACTAAAGAGCCCCAGTTCCTTCAGCCTTTCCTCATAAGGGAGATGCTCCACTCCCTTAACCATCCTAGTTGCCCTGTGCTGGACTCTCTCCAGCAGTTCCCTGTCTTTCTTGAACTGAGGGGCCCAGAACTGGACACAATATTATAGATGGGGACTCACCAGGGCAGAGTAGAGGGGAAGGAGGACCTGTCTTGACCTACTAACCACCAAATATAAAATTCCAGAATTAAGAACTTTAACTAGATTATAACTTTGGTTAACATTGTCTCTAAAGAATTACATTTTAAAAAGTTAGTCTGCATGTACTCCTTCCAGGAAGTAGCTTTTTGAAAGAAAGACCAATTTGTACAGTATTTGTAGGAAAAAAAGATATAATTTTGTTAACTTTCAGATATTTGCATTGAGATTAATTTCTCTTTGGATAATTCCCTACAGGTTTTATAATCTCATTACTATTAAAGAACCTGTAACTGTATAAGGAGAGAGATTGCAGGTCAGATTTCATGCACATGTTTGTGAAAGAGCCCCTGTTATGTATGCTGTTTGTCATGTCCCAACCTTTCAGGATGTTGACCCAGGTTTGCTGATTCCAAGACCAGGATTAAGGTCACTTACACCAAGGATCTGAAACAGCAATTTTATTTACCAACGACCTGACAACAAGGTATTTCAATTGCCCCCTCAGCGCGACCAACACGCTTCGCAACAGTGGGTTATTAATAAGCAAAAGAAACCAGCCTTTCCATAGGTAGTTTTCTGTTAAAACTAGAGAGAGATAGAGAGAAGGAAAGTGATAGAGTAAGGAAAGATCACCACCCCTGGATCCAGCGATGATCACAGTAAACCTGTAGTGACGGGCAAAGAGCACACAACTGCCCGGGGTGATGACCTCTTATACAGTCAAGTTCCCGCCACAGATCAGGAACAAGGTTGGGGGATGATGGGGGCTTCTGGGGGGGGTTACCCCTCCCTCTCCTGGCTTCTTGCAGCCACAGCTCCAAGCCCTGTCCACCCCCACAGCTCCACCGGTGCAGGGCTGGGGCAGGGGGCTCAGCAAAGCGCTGAGTCACTCCCCCACAAACACAGACAGGCGCCAGGCCAGTGCCTCTGGCTTGTTTACTGTTTGAGACATCTATCTAGTCCCTCACACTGTTGCCCAGCATACAAATTATTTCTATATATCATTGAATAAGTGTGTATGTATACATATCTGTCAAATGCATGTCTGTCTGCAAAAGGTATATAAAGAATTTATACATATTCACAAAAACATATGTAGTCAGGCTTTTAATTTCTATTATACCATTTGTACTTAACAGAATTAGAAAGGGAAAATTCTTTCTCCCCATATTTGCCAGTTACTGGAATATTCTGAAAACAATTGTTATAAAATATTACTTTACCAAGAAGGTTAAAGAAAAAGAAAGAAGAGGATAGCATTCGTTAAAAGTTAAGAATAATATTTCAAACTCAATTTTTAAAAAGATGAAACCACTGAAATTCTACCAGAGCAGAATAAGTCCAATGTTAAAAAAAAGTGACTCTTCTGTAACTTAAACTTACCTAAGATTTACTAATTAAGTATTTGAGAAATATTTGCTGTTAAACAGAGATTGAATATGTTGTGTTTGTTTCCATACCCAATAATAAGTAAAATAAAATCCTCAAGAGGACTGAAGAAGGATCATGAAAATGCCAACTAATCTGACATATTAACTCAGATAATACTACCCCTTCATCACTCTTTATAAGCTGAATTAAAACAACAGTAATAAAAAGCAAGGATTACTTTAACAAAACTGAAAAGAAAAACAAGTCTCAATTCTATGCATTTCTCCGGTATATATGTTTTTTGTAAGCAAGTGGGAGAACCTGATGTCACGGAACGTACAAATGCTTTAATTTGTATCACAACTGAATTCAGACTGCATACTTTTAATCACAAAGTCATAATAAGTTTTGCACACCTAATTCAATTAGATTGGATATAAACCGACATCTGTTATTTGTGTAGGGAAACCATTACTAAATGTAATCAAAAGCAATACCGAATGAATTAATCAAATAACATCTCAATTTAATTTCAAAGTTCTATGCAAGTTAGGAAAAAGTTCTAATCTACTTGTTTATAATGAACCTTTATTTATACATTTATATATAATTGGTATCTTTTTAATTTTAGAAATGTAGAGAGCAGAAGTGGCACATTTTGCATTTCAGCACATATTCAGAGTGTACAGCAGAGAAACTCCATCTAAAAGGATTACAGAACAGCTAGACCAATGCAGTGTTAAATGATTAGGCAGCCTCGATACTGGTTGTGAATTAGATGACAGTGGTTTTGAAGGGTCCGTGCAGGTATTTTGAAAAGATATAGACATTCTGGGCTTGTATAAGTCTCATAGACAGAATAATATTCAGGGTATACAACAAAATATGTTAATTGTATTATTGAAATGCATATTGTTAGTTCTTATATACAAGGGTTTTGAATTAATGCCTTAGAGACCTTTAAGTGTTCGATTTTAAAACCTTTAGAACCCCTTCTCACAAAGGTTTCACATGTAAAACTGCAACAAAATTATCGACTTCCCATCTTCTTTACGTTCATGGATTGTCAAGATGTCATATGCATTTCATAGGTCTATATGACATGATTACCTCAGAAGAACTTCTACCTGAAAGCCAATGTGGTTTCAGAGCCAACAGGAGTACCACAGACATGGTATTTTTCTCAGATAATTGCAAGAGAAGTGTTGGGAACAGAACAAAGGGCTCTATGTAACTTTCCTTGACCTCACCAAAGTTTTTGACACTGTGAGCAGAAAAGGCCTGTGACAGATCTTGGAACTATTAGGATGTCCTCCCAAGTTCCTCAAAATTATTATCCTGTTACACGAGGATGAACGTGGCCAAGTCAGATATGGTGATGAACTCTCTGAGCCCTTCTCAATAACCAATGGTGTGAAACAAGGTTGTGTTCTCGCACCAACTCTATTCACAGTCGTCTTCAGCATGATGCTCCAAAGGGCCATGGCAGACCTCGATGAAGACAACAACATTTTCATCCATTATCGTACCGATGGTAACTTATTCAACCTAAGGCGACTGAAGGCCCACACTAAGACCCTAAATCACCTTGTCTGCGAGCTGCTTTTTGCTGACGATGCCGCCCTAGTTGTTCACACAGAAGCAGTTCTGCAGCGCTTAACATTCTCCTTTGCAGAGGCTGCTGAGGTTTTGGGGCTGGAAGTCAGCTTGAAGAAGACAGAAGTTCTTTACCAACCTGCACCTCAGGAAGTCTTCCATCATCCACACATCACCATAGGCAAATCAGAGCTTAAGTCAGTCCAGCAGTTCAACTATCTAGGAAGTATCATTTCCTCGGATGTTGAGATTGACAAAGAGATAGACAACAGGTTAGCAAAGGCATACAGAGCTTTTGGAAGACTCCATAAAAGAGTCTGGTGTACTAAACACCTGAAGAAAAGTACATAGGTTAGTGTCTACAGAGCCATTGTACTGTCTACTCTTTTATACGGGTCTGAATCATGGGTCATCTACCGCCACCACCTGCGACTCCTCGAACACTTCCACCAGAGCTGCCTCAGTACAATCCTGAACATCCACTGGACTGACTACATGACTAATGTTACTGTCCTTGAACAGGCAGGTGTCACCAGCATTGAGGCCGTGTTGCTGAGGACGCAGCTGCGCTGGGCAGGGCGCGTCTCCAGGATGGAGGATCACCGCCTCCCTAAGGTTGTGCTCTATGGTGAACTCATCACTGGCTGCCCCAACAGAGGAGCTTCAAAGAGGAGATACAAGGACTTTCTGAAACAATACCTCAGTTTTGACCATATTGTCTACCATCAGTGGTCCACTCTGGCTTCCAATCGAGCGACGTGGAGACACACCATCCATAACCCTGTTGCCTCCTTTGAGCACGCACGTAGAATTAGTCTCGAGGAGAAAAGACAACGCAGAAAGAACCGTGCCTCACCAATACCACCTAAGGAGACTTTCCGCTGTGCCTTTTGCAATCGAACTTGTCTATCCTGCATTGGCTTTTTTAGCCATCAGCGAGTTTGTAGCAAGTGTGGGTAGAGCCCTTCCCATATCTTCGTTCGTGATGATGATGATTACATGATCTAGTAGAGGAAGTCACAGGAATAGAAGTAGTTATTGACTCAAGAGAGAGAAGCTGGAGAGGGAAGATTAACTGTGAAAAATCTTGCCAACTTCTCACAACTTTCTCCCTAGAGCTCAAGAATGGATTTCAGTGTTCTTTTCTTACCACAGACTGCCAGGTTTTATTGCTGCTAACAAACTTGTTTCTGATTCCTCCTTGGACGTATCTCCAATTTTGTTTTGGTTTGGTTTGTTCTGTTTGGTTTGGTTTGGTTTCGTTTCTTTTTTTTGCTTTCTGTTTTTCCATCTTCTGAACTACAGCTATCCCAGATTGCTCTCCTTCATATCAGAGGTTCCTTTGCCAGTTTCCTCTCTCCACCCTTCTGATTCTTGCCTCAGCCTATCTTTTTCATGAAGTTATAATTTTCCTCTCCAGGATTCTAACTCATATAATTCCTTTCTACTTCTAATCTTTTCTACACTAGTTCTTTCAGGTCAAAAATCTTTCTTCCAGTCAGCTACACCTACTATTTTTTCTAGCTCAAGGTCTAGCATTTTGTGTTAAGTTGATATTGCTAGACCACTCTCCATCATCTTTGCCAAGTCTTGGGAGACGGGAGAGGTGCCTGAGGACTGGAGGCAAGCAAATGTCACTCCAGTCTTCAAAAAGGGCAAGAAGGAGGACCCGGGTAACTATAGACCGGTCAGCCTCACCTCCATCCCTGGGAAAGTGATGGAACGACTTATCCTTGGTGCCATCTCAAGGCATATCAGGGATAAGAGGGTCATTAGAGACAGTCAACATGGCTTCACGAAAGGGAAGTCATGCTTGACTAACCTCATAGCCTTTTATGAGGATATAACAAGGTGGATAGATGATGGCAGAGCGGTGGATGTGGTCTACCTTGACTTCAGTAAAGCATTTGACACAGTCTCCCACAGCATCCTTGCTGCTAAACTGAGGAAGTGTGGTCTAGACTCTCGGGTAGTGAGGTGGACTGCGAACTGGCTAAGGGGAAGAAGCCAAAGAGTTGTGGTCAATGGGGCGGAGTCTGGTTGGAGACCTGTATCCAGTGGAGTGCCTCAAGGGTCGGTACTGGGACCAGTATTATTCAATATATTCATCGATGACTTGGATGAGGGACTAGAGAGTACTATCAGCAAGTTTACTGATGACACCAAGCTGGGAGGAGTGGCTGACACACCAGAAGGCTGTGCTGCCATCCAGCGAGATCTGGACAGGCTGGAGTGTTGGGCGGGGAAAAATTTAATGAAATACAACAAGGGTAAATGTAGGGTCTTGCATCTGGGTAGGAAAAACCTCGGGTTCCAGTATAAGTTGGGGAATGACTTATTAGAGAGTAGTGTAGGGGAAAGGGACCTGGGAGTCTTGGTGGACAGCAGGATGACCATGAGCCAGCACTGTGCCCTTGTGGCCAGGAAGGCCAATGGCATCCTGGGGTGTATTAGAAGGGGGGTGGTTAGTAGGTCGAGAGAGGTTCTCCTTCCCCTCTACTCTGCCCTGGTGAGACCCCATCTGGAATACTGTGTCCAGTTCTGGGCCCCTCAGTTCAAGAAAGACAGGGAACTGCTGGAGAGAGTCCAGCACAGGGCAACTAGGATGATTAAGGGAGTGGAGCATCTCCCTTATGAGAAAAGACTGAAGGAGCTGGGGCTCTTTAGTTTGGAGAAGAGGAGATTGAGGGGTGACCTCATTAATGTTTACAAATATATCAAGGGGGAGTGTCACGAGGATGGAGCCAGGCTCTTCTCGGTGACAACCACTGATAGGACAAGGGGTAATGGGCTGAAACTGGAACATAAGAGGTTCCGCTTAAACTCGAGAAGAAACTTCTTCTCAGTGAGGGTGACGGAGCCCTGGAACAGGCTGCCCAGAGAGGCTGTGGAGTCTCCGTCTCTGGAGACATTCAAGACCTGCCTGGACACGTTCCTGTGTGGCATAGTCTAGGCATTCCTGCTCTGGCAGGGGGATTGGACTTGATGATCTTTCGAGGTCCCTTCCAATCCCTAACGTTCTATGATTCTATGATTCTATGATTGGCTGGCAGATAAGACCCCACCTGGTCCCTCCCTGACTCTTCCCTTCAGTGGGATGGGGGAAAGAATTGGAAGGGCAAAATCAAGAAGAAACACTCATGAGTTGAGATAAAGAAAGTTTAATAAGAGAAGGGCTCAATTCCCGTTCGGTTCTCATGTGTTGCCTGACCTAGTCGAGAGGTGGCGTCCCTGCCCACAAGAGGGAGGTTGGATTAAAATGATCTCTAAGGTCCCTTCCAGCCCAGGCCATTCTATAATGATTCTATGAAGGGAAAAAAAAAAAAAAGAACAGAAAAGAAAGAAGTGTTGCAAAAGCAATAACTCATGATCAGCAGACAGATGCTCAGCCATTCTCTGAACAATGGCTACTTTGATAAAATCCCTACCCTGTTTTTTTACTGAACATGACGTTACATGATATGGAATATCACTCTAGTCATTTCGGGTTGGCTGCATCCTTTCCTAACCTCTTGCCCACCCCAAGCATCCTCACTGGAGCAGCAGAGTGAGAAACAGATAAAACTTTGATGCTGTGTGCGGGGAGCCTCATGCTGGAGAAACAGGAACTGCAGGCAACGACTCAATATGAGCGCGAACAAACAGATTCAACTTTATTCTTTTCTACCAAACGTTTATACTCTCTCAACTCTCAGTACATTACACTTTCTGTTATCTCATTGGTTATTACTACATTCTATCTACTACAACAGTTACTGATTGGTGCGGTTACATCTAATATACCTACACTTAATCTATCAGGATGTTGCATCTCCAGATGTCCAGTGCCTCTGTTCTCAATGACAAACCAGAAAGATTTGTAACCTTGTTTTGCTTCAAGGAAGCAAAACAAGGGCAGACTGACCTTAATGATCAAAGGATCTAAGGTATTTTCTTAAACACAGGCTGCAGTGCTATAGCGCCAGCAAGGCCAGCAACACTGTGTAAGCACTGTTCAACCTTAGTCAATACTGTTGGTGTTACCAATACTGTTTTGGTTACAAATCTGAAACACAGGACCAAATTATCTCCATCTCAGGTATAATCAGTACGTATTTTGCTATTTCTGAATTAAAGAGGGCGCTTTGATCATGCATGGACATGGGCATGGTATGCACTGAGAGCTCAGGAGACTCCCTGTCCTCTTCTCTCTACCCCAGCTCAGTCCCAATATTTCAGTGTTGGTGAAAAGTCTTACTACCTCTCCAGCCTTAGTTTTGACATGTTCAATGCATACATGATAAACAATTTAGAAGACTTATAGGCACACAACCATGTGCACGTGCCTGAGATTATGTTGAATGTTGTAGGAAATAAAACAGGGGAGAAGAGTAATGAGAAAAATAGGAATTACACTCAAACACAATCTGTACTGTACCCAAAATTTTGTTACAGGCAGAAAGGGGAGCACATCTTATATATGAAGCCAGGAATTCATTGTAAGTTTTATCAAAATGTTTGAATGTTTGACATTTTAACCAAAATGCAATGAATGGTTATTCTTCTTTCATTTACAATGATATCAAATCTCTTGATATATAAATATATCAGCATATAAACATATAATAACAATAATATTGCTATAAATTCACATATCTATTATGATAAATATATGGACTGCGAATGCATCACCTGACTTTAATTTTCTTGACTGACCTTAGCTGGGACCTTCACTGGCACCCTCTGACCACATTCCACAAACTGCATTTAATTTCTTTCCTACCATAGATATGTTGTCCTCTGCTCATCTGGACATCGCCATTAGGCTTCCTGGAGGGAAGCAGCATTACTGCCTTGCTTTGTTCAGTTGTCACCAGATGGTTGAGAGAAGTTGTCATGATCAATGTCCCTATGTGACTGATGCAGTCACTGTACTGTGATCACTTTGGCTCCTGGCTTATCTTCCCTTGTGGAGCAGCCTTATGGTATAGTTGGACAAATGGGGTACAGGAAAACTTGTTCAAGAAACAGAATCATAGAAAGCAAAGCAGATTAAAATAAATTTGGTGACAGACACCTACTCATTAGACAGCTGCTGTTCTGGCTAAACAAGTTAGTAGAAATGTCCATGTAGTCTCAAAGCTGTGAAAAGTTAGTGTAAAGTCTGTTACCTGTCACCAGTGACGGTAATACCATATTTAATAGATGGGTACACTCATCAGCCAGACAGGCTTTGGCCTACTTCTTCAAATCCTTCTGTGTGTGGTTAGAGCTGTAGCTGTTTTATATTTCTACTCTGTAGTGTAAGATGTAGGCAATTTTCAGCAGCTTTCTCTACCCTTATCCATGCACTCAGTAAAATTGCTTTAAGCCTGTGGGGTGCTGTTCAACCAGAAGGATCAATATTTTGCATGACTATGTATTGACAGAGGATTTAAGAGGAATGGTTCTCTTTCTAAAACTGCAGAATCAGGGAACTGACATTATTGTGAAAGATGATTGAATTATTCTCAGCTATAGTAGGAAGATATAGACCTTTTTCTGTCGATGGCTCAGTTGAAAACAGACAATGATTTTGAAAAATATATTCATCATTCTAAGTAACTCAGATGTATTATGCATTATAATCTCAGCCTATAGAAGGACAGCAAATTATTCAGTATTGTCTGAAGTATTGAGTATTCCGAATTTGCTTATGTAAAGCCTCATTGGTCCTGATTCTTAGGTCTAATAATGAGACACTCATTTGAAAGAAAGCAGAAATTTGCTTTATGATGACTTAGCAGTTCTATAGTAACCAAAAGACCACTCATTCCTTTTGACTTTACAGAATTGTCAGCAGTGCTTTTTAATCTATCTACAGGTTTTTATATGTAACAGTTGCCACAGTTCTTTCCTAGAACGTAAAAGAATAATTGAATACATTATCTTGGTACATGCTTTTCGATAACTTGTACGGGTTATGGGATTCTGTCTGTATCCCAAGAAACGTAGATGGGAGCCGTATTATTGTTAGTGTATATTGGTTATTTTATACTCTCTCCCACAGTTTCATACCATCCAGGATACTATTGAAATCTCACTTTTTTATCAAAGGGATAGCTTTGACTGCTTTGACAAGAAAGGCTGTTCAGACAATGTAGGACAGAGTGATTCTTTTTCTATTGTGCAAGTCAAACAACGAAGATTTTTATGGACCTGAGACGCCATCCTGGACACTATTTTTTATGATGTACTCATGGAAAACAGTTGTGGACGACTCATGAAAACAAACAAAAATAATCAACTATTCTTCCCTCTCTCCAAACATGATTATTTTTCTTTTGAGGTACATTATATAAACGTCTTTCTTTCAGCTTGGATTCCTATTTCTTATTGTTTAGAATGCCGACTACAAATGTATATAGAAGTGCAAGAAAAAAATACCATCTTCTGAGTCCAGTATAATGCTGAGAAGGCAAGAAAAATGTGAATAAGTAACTCCTGAAATCAGTTTATAAGATAAAGACACAGTGAAAGAATATAACAGATTTGAAGTTCTTTGGTTTATGTGCATTTTATGAAATAGGAATCTGTCCTTGTTTTCAAAACTCATACTGATTGCCTATATCCCACAATTCTTCCTCTCTTCCTTTCTGTGTAATGTTATCAGGGAAGTCAGTAGGCAGCAGAAGAGAAAGATCTGTGTTCAACTTCTAAAGAACATATTCTAACAACTGCTGTTCAGGAAAATGAAAAAAATTAACTGGTGTTGGGTTTTCCACTAAAGTCTCCATGTCTTGGTAAAAGTAAATGCACTTTTGTTTGGTAGATTTTTTTTTTTTATATCAAGAGATGAAGCCCAGTGATATGATCCACCCCTTTCTTATTATCAGGCAAGACAAGAAAGATTAGAGAACTTGTGAAAGTGCTTTATACAGGCTACTACGTGCTTCTATAGCTTTTTGTCAAATCACAAATTCTGTTCCCTTGTGTTTTTGTTTGATATTTTTCTGTTTGAAATACTGCATTAAGCCTTAGATTTTTCACAATCCTTCATTAGTTTTTATTAAAAATTAAGAAAAAGCATTTAAATCAAATAATGTCATACACTTATAAGAATATCCAGTAATAGTCAGTTTCTGGTTTTCTGTTTTCTTTAAATAAAAAATCTAGATGAAAATTCATTACGGAAAATCTTAGTCTTACTGCAATGAATATCTGTCTTGGCTTTACAGTATTTTGTTAAAAGATTGCAGGTTCACTTATAACACCACTCTACATTATAAATGTATTTCTGTTTCGCTTGAGTTGACTCTAACTTTATATATGGTCAGATTGTTCAACAAAAAAAAAACAGAGTATGATACTGTAGTAAGAAGATACCTGAAAGTAACTTGATAACCCAATCATCCGAAAATGAAGAAGCCATCTGTCTTCTGGGGATGATCAATACTTTGAATAACTGATCTTTATCACCCAGATCTCATGCACATTCTGTTATAACTTCTTTGGCAATGTTATAGCAAAACTTGTAAAAGCAGTAGCATATGGAGAAACATTTTGGGAAATGGACACGGTCTGGCTCATCCGGCTTTATCATCTAGCTTATATATACTTTTAGGTTGTCTCACAAATCTGTCGTCCTGCCTCACCATCTTGCACTTTCATAAAAAGACAGGTGACTTTGAAAATCTTCCTCTGGAGTCTACTTTAGCTGAGTGGGGAGCATATTCTTAGTATCACAGAAACACAGAATGGTTTGGACTGGAAGTGTCCTTAGAGATCATCTGGTTCCAACTCCACTAGACCAGGTTGCTTGAAGCCTCATCCAGCCTGGTCTTGAACCCTAGAGGGAGGTGGCAGTCACAACTTCTATGGGCAATATGTTCCAGGGTCTCATCACCTTCACAGCAAAGAATTTCTTCCTAATATCTAATACAAATCTACTATCTTTAAGGTCAAAACCAATACCAACAGTTCAAAATTATTATCATTCTATTATTGTGATTAATTACAAGAAATGTTCCATACTCTTCTTGAAAACAAAGTCCTTATAGCCAAAGATGAGTATTCTACTTTTTTTATTGTCCCCATGCACATTTTCACTATTTTTTATTTTCCAGAGGTGAATTTTAGTCTGTCTCTGGCCCTACAGAGTAGTTCCGTACAGAGGACTGACAAAATGGCAGGAAAAAAGCTCAGAATAAAGCATCTCTGAAAAAACCAATAAGTTTACTAATAAAGAGCAGATACTCCTAGTAAATAAATAATTATGTAGTATTTCAAGGTGATAACAAATTTGCTCATTATGGAAGAATTGTAAAGTGACCTAAAACCTTGCTTTCATTGTACCAGATTATATGTGACAAGAGAAAAAAAAAAACAACTAACCTAAACCCAAAACCAACAGAAACCGAAACAGATAGACTACACCCTTCAAACTGATCAGAGGTAAAAACTATATACTAAACAGTTCTGATGGACCATTCTTGAAAAATATTTATGAAGCTTCCTATGGTATCATCAGAGATTAATATTTTCATGGAATGCAGCTTCTCACTCATTCATCCCCCTGCAGTGGGATGGGGTGGATTCATGGTTGAGATGAGGATAATCTAATAACTAAAATAATTTTAAAATATTATCATAAGCAATAATAGTAGTAATAATGAAAAATACTATTTGATCAACCGCTCCTGTCCAACTCCTCTCATTTTATATACTGAACATGACGTTCTATAGTATGGAATATCTCTTTGGCTAGTTTGGGTCAGTGCTCCTGGCCATGCTCCCTCCCAGCCTCTTGTGCACCTGCTTGCTGGCAGAACATGGGAAGTTGAAAAATACTCAACCTAAGATAAACACTGCTTAGCAACAGCTAAACCATCAGTGTATTACCAGCATTGTTGTCAGGTTAAATCTAAAACTTAACACTGTACCAGCTTCTAGGAAGAAAATTAATTCTATCCCAGCCACAGCCAAGACATAATGTTTGCTGTTGTTGCTCACTATCAACTGGGAGTAAAGGAGTGTTGCTAAATTGTCTTGTTGTTTCCTCAGGAGATGAGGAATCTTGAATACCTATCATTAAGAATCATGCATGTGGAACCTTTTTTTTTTTTCTTTAATCTTCATTTACCCCTACCTCCTCATGAATAGTTCTCTCCCTATATTACGTCCTGCAATATTCTTTCATAGCACCTTATGAACACACACATAAGATGTGATTCCTATCCAAATTTTTACTATATTCCCATGAATTTTCTTAATAGCTTGATGATTAAAATTGATAAATGGCCATCACCTGAGTTTCAGAAAAGGTTGATAGTTGTACATGAATCATGCTTAATAGTTGAAGCCAGCTTAGTGTTTGATACTGTTTTTGAAATGTATTCAAATATCAGCTTAGTCTTATTCTAAGCCTGGGAAAAAAATGTAAACAGATTCTGAAATTTGTGAAGCCACTGTGCTGAGTTGATTACCAAACTGCTACAGGAACTCCATTCAAGGGGTTGCAGGTTTTCCTCTATCAACTAACAATGCTTGATTTTAAACTGATTTATTCCATTAATGAAAGCCTCATACATGTCCATTTCTCTGGATTTTAAGGAATGGAGTGGAGAGAAACAAAGAATGCAGAATACACAAAAGGTGTTAGGGAATCCCAGTTAGTGCTTCTATTTAAGTGAGATTTTTAGTAATATCAACATGTGCATTTTATAATATAACTGAATTGCAGTTCCATGTCCATTTATACGACTAATTAAATTTTGATCAACATGAAATAAAGATGAAAGTCAATGTTTATGATCCGAGATTCTAAAAGACACTCCCTCCACTTCCAGGTGTATAATTGCTTGTCATGTTTTAACACCGTCAGTAAAAACTTCTCCCACTCATCTGACTGCTTTCCCAAAAATGCTCATAGCTATTTAGAAGCCTTCTTCTCATAAATAGCTTGCAGAAAGCAATAACTGTTGCTCCACTATGAATATGCACATTATGACAGTACTTTTACAGCCTAAGAACTACCCAAGACTTTTGGATCTTGAAGATGTCCTAATTTTGCCAGCTGATTGAAAATGCTCCCTAACAACACCACCTAATTATTAGTGGGCAGATGCTGCTATCCTCACTTCATAAAGAGTTCTTTTGAAAGACAAGACACTCTAAAATATCTGGTTACAGATCTTACAAACTCAGCTGCTATTCCTTAAATGTGTGGTCATGTGAAAAATTTATGACTCTAAAATTAATTGGGGGGCATAGGATTTAGTGTATGCAAGATATAGATGTCATTTGCATAGTATAGACCTGGTTGGTTACAGACGTCTCTTTAGAACTACAGATGACAAACCCAGACTAGACAAGATGATTAATCAGTTTTTGTATTTCTATACTCTACTTCAACCAACTCAGAAGGAACTTTGTGCTCATAATAATGACTATCCTTGGATTAATTCAGTCTGGAAAAACATGTATGAAGTAGCTCTTATATACAAGATAGTTGATTGTCAAATCAATTTACTTACTGCTCATAAAAAAAGAACATTGGGCACTTAATTACCCAAGAAGTCAGCATGAAAAGAATGATAAAATAACACTTCAAAATAATATGAGCAATAACAATAAAAATATTGCTATCAAATAGATCTAAAAATTTTTTTACATGTTCAACAACGAAATTATCTCATCTATATTTGACAGCTTGTAGCGGTTTGACCCTGGCCAGCAGCCAGGTGTCCACGCAGTTGCTCTGTCACTTTCCCTTTTTTTGTTAGACAGAGGGAGAAAATATATCAAAAGGCCAATGGTTTGAGATAAGGACAGGGAGATCACCCACATCTACTGTCCCAGGCAAAATAGATTTGATTTTGGGGAAATCAATTAAATTTATTAAAGAACTAATTAGAGAAGAGTAATGAGAAATAAAAATAGATCTTAAAATAACACCTTCCTCCCACCCCTCCCTTCTTCAGGCTTAATATCAATCCCAATTTATCCACCTCCTCACCCCCTGAGTGGTGCAGCGAGACAGGGAGTGGGGGTTGCAGTCAGTTCATCCAATGTGTCTCCACCTCTACTTCTTCCTCTGTGGGAGGATTCCTCACTCTTCCCCTGGGCCACTGTGAGGTTCCTTTCACAGGAGAAAATCTTCACACACCTTCCCCCAGTGTAAGTCCTCTCACAAGAGACAGTTCTTGACAAATTGCCCCAATGTGATTCTCTCCGTGGGGTGCAGTCCTTCAGGGGAAACTGCTCCAGCACGAGTCCCCAGCGGTGTCACAAAAGTCCTGCCAGCCAACCTGCTGTGGGCTTCCCTCTCTCCATGGGCTACAGGCTCTGGCAACAACTTGTTCCAGTGTCAGCTTCCCATGGGACCACAGCTCTCTTCAAGAATTCACCCTCTCCAGTGTGGGGTCCTCCATGGACAACAGGTGGGCATCTACACCGCATTACCTTCATGGGCTGCAGGGGGACAGCCTGCTTCACTGTGGTCTTCACCCTGATCCAGGTGAATCTTTGCTCGGGTGTCAGAAGCGCATTCTCCCCCTCTCCTCCTTTTTCACTGACCTTGATATCTTCACATACTCTCACTCCTCTCTCTCTCTGCCAGTTGTTCTGTGGTACAGTTCTTTTTTCCCTATTTCTTAAATATATTTTCACGGAAGTGTTCCTGTCCTATCAACACTGACAGGCTCAGCCTTGGCCAGCAATGGGTCTGTCTTTGGAGCCGACTAGCATTGGCTCTATCAGACCTGAGGAAGCTTCTAGCAGCTTCTTACAGAAGCCACTCCTACAGCGCGCCCCCCACCCCCCCACCACCCCCGACACGGAATTCCAGCCAGGTAAATCCAGTACACAGCTACATCCTTGCAGAATATAATCTAACTCCATCTGAAATAAAGACATAAACTTTTCCCAATGTATGAAATAAATCACCAACCTATCTGGAGATGGATGGTTTAGAAGGAATGCCTGTACATTAATAAATACAATAACACAGTCAAAATCAGAAGATGGACATTGAAGAAACCCATTTCACCTGTCTTATATAGCTGTCTGTATATTTAGATAATGCATTGTGTTTTTCTATTCCCATGTAAACTTCCTTCTGGTAGTGTTGAGCTCTAGTTATAAAGTATAAGGATCCTCAGGATCCTGTATATTCATGAATAAAAAAGAACGACTGATATGCTCTAAGTATTTGTTGGTACCATCAATAATGTAAGATCAGAAGGTTATCAGTCCCCAGCAAGATTACAAACTGATCAATGCCAGAGTTATTCGAGTTTTATCCTCAATAATTCATCTGCAAGTTTTCCTGAATGATAGAAACATCATGCAGTTTGGAGAAGGAGTATATAAAAAATCAGCTGTACTTGGAATAATTCTATTGTGAAGGGTTATTTTTGCCCATACCAAAGTATATCGATTAAAGTTGTTAACTGAGGAAAATATAACCATGGAAGAGACCTTTAGTAGCGTCACTACTAAACACAACCCAAAAATTCCTAACTTAATTTTTAAAAAATATATGAGACAGAAAAATTCTATTAGGATGAAAAAATCATTTCAATAATCAGTTACCTTATTAAATTAAATTATGTTATCATTAATTTCCAGGTGTCAGGCTCCAAATTTTTCTATTGCTAGTGAAATGTTATAAACTCTACATTTACTCCAGTATCAGCAAATATATATATCAGTTACACATGGAATAGTTAGTGGGTTTTACATCTACGGACTACGTTATCTTGCTTGTATTCATAATAATTTCCATTGTTAACCTGAAAAAATAACTGTTCTACTCACCACATAGGCAGTTTATACAGTGTTTAAATCACTTCTTATTCCTCTCTTAATAAGCTTAATATATTGAATGTCTATTGCAACAGTGAAATTCTTTTAGCCTAATAGTGCTCATAACTCCCTGTTGAACCACATCCAGTAATGTAAGTATTTCAGATACTTTTATTTTTTTATTTTTTGTTTAAGTAAACACTGAAAATGAATACTGCATTACAATAATGTGAGTCGTGGAATGCAGCTAATGGTGAATTGCTGGTAATCAGACAGTGTTACCAGTGTCAGCTACAGAGGTAATGCAAAGTCCATATTTCCTTTTTGTTTGTTTGTTTGTTTAAGATTTGCTTAGCCTTTCTGACAACAGCATTGAAGTAGGGTCTTATATTGAGCAAATTATTCATAGATCATAGAATTGTAGATTGACTTAGTCTGGAATGGACCTCAGAGGTCATGCAATCCAACCTCCCTGCCACGGGCAGGGACGCCTCTGGAGTATTCACCAAAGTTTTTCAGGGCAAAATAGTAAGTAAGGGATGAATGCACTATATTTTTAGGTATGTCTTTCTTTTTAGGATATAACCTTGTATTTGTTTTTATGAAAAGACAAACTCCTTGGCAGAACTCAGTTTACTAAGAACTCCACTACTTCAGCTAAAACTATCTTTCCCAGGTCATTGCAAACGTATTTTAGGAATGAAAAATGGACTTTGTCAATGAAAGTTTATGAAAACAGAACTGTTTGATGGTAATTCCCCATTAATAATATAACATGCATTTTGATTCTGTATTATTTCAATTTCTCCAACAAAGAGTTTGATTTGAAAGTAGAACTATATTAATAACAGTAACATGACTGATATGTATTGGCTCTACTTCTTTGTAGTATATTGACATTAAGTTCCTACTTCATGGCATTTGTTCATTTCATAGCATTTGTTCATCACCAACAGGATCATAATGAATATTTTCCTCCTCTCAGTGTATAACTTTACTGGTCCTGGTAATGATAAGAAGGACAGAAATGAGTTTACTTTCCAGTGAAATAATTGGCAATAGTCATGGATAGAGATAAGTCAGGAAAGTGGACATGACTGGTGCACCTTACTCATGGAATTAATTTGAATGTGAGATTTGTGACTTAGGGAGTAATATTGCATTAATCTTATTGGCAAAGAATGGTTTTGTTTGGTTGGTTTTCATCTATCCTTTATGGCACAGTGCGTTTTCCAAGAATTTCAGTGAGAAATTGTTTTTAAATGTAGGATCCTAGGACATGGGTGATGCTGCTCTCCTCTCAGCTTGAAATTGTTGCAATTTTGATTTTCTTTTAAAAAATTTACTTTTGTACTGAGAGTCAGGAAGTATCTTATGTTTTTCCCTGTGATTGTATCAGAAGCAGAAATAGATACAGAGTGATAGAGATAATACTGCTGGAAGTAATGTCAACATGTTGCATTCTTATACGTCAAAGTGTTGCACTATTATATTTCACAAAAAAAAAATAATTCAATGTCTTGATATTTTTGACATTCTTTCTTGGAAAGTTAAATTAAAAACGAAATCATACCTATTATTTGTGGCTTCTATAAAAAAAAAAAAACATTCCAAAAAGCTAGCAAAACCATTTATTGAAAAAATTTAGTCAGAAGAACTTGGAAGTAAAGTGACTTCAAAATTTACTTTTAAGATGACTCTCCATCTTTGGAGGTCATATCATAGAATCATAGAATCATAAAATCCTAGAATCATAGAATGGTAGGTGTTGAAAGGGGCCTTAAAAGATTATCTAGTCAAATCCACCTGCCAGAGCAGGATCCCCTAGGGCAGCCACACAGGAACGTGTCCAGGTGGGTTTTGCAAGTTTCCAGAGAAGGAGACTCCACAACCTCTCCCGGCAGTCTGTGCCAGTGCTTTGTCACCCTCACAGTAAAGAAATGTCTCCTCATGTTGAGGTGGAACTTCCTATGTTCTAACTTAAACTCATTATTTTCTGTTCTATTCTTGGGCACCACTAAGAAGGGATTGTCTCCTTCCCCTTGACAACCACCTGAACAGATATTTACATACATTAGTAAGGTCCCCTCTCAGCCATCTCCTTTCAAGGCTTCTTTCAAGTCTTTCTTCACAGGAAAGATGTTCAAGTCCCTTAATCATCCTCATAGCTCTCTGTTGGACTCCCTCCAGCAGGTCTCTGTCTCTCTTAAATTGGGAAGCCCAAACTGGACACAGTATTCCAGGTGTGGTCTCACCAGGGCAGAGTAGAGGGAGAGGAGAACCTCCCTAGACCTGCTTGAAATATGTGAGAAATGAATTGCTGAATGATTTCAGGTGTGAAGGAAGTCCCAGCCCTTTGTTTCTATAATGTCTTGTGATATGAAATTGAATACTTATGCAAATCTAAAAATTACCAGAGCTATGACATTTATCAGTTATGTTATCTGAAATTTTATAACTTCAGTAACTTTTCAGTGAATCAGTTTTCCTTTACATTTTCTTTGTTACCTGTTTTGAAGCCTTTAGTCTTTGAACCCTACTTGAAATGTTCAAGTGTATTCCTGACATTGAAACCGTGTTACGGACATGTAATTATATGGACAATCCTTCTTGCCTTTTTTTGAATTATTGACAAATTAGCTTTCTTTCAGTCCTCTGGAACTTCCCTAGTATTCCAAGATATATTGAGAAATCAATGTCAATTCTCTAGAGAGCTCTCTAGACAAATATTTTAAAATTATTGAAAGTAAGATGGAATTAAAAATATCGAGTTTTAGTTGTAGCCACTTAACAACCTACAGGGTTACTATGAGAGTGGGAGGTATTTCATCATCATCATCTGATATGACTATAGCATCTTCAATTTTTCTAAATACAAAGAGAGTTCATGAGTATATTTATGCTTCTGCATTAGTATCAGCATATTTATATGGTTTTCTTATATTAATAAATATCAGTGCTAGGATTTCTTTTACAGTGGCTATTATACAGTGGACGGTTTCTAGTTTCTGATTTATATTCATTGTTATCAAATTCAGGTTTATGTGAATCTTTGTAATTTAAGTGTTTATTTGTGTATGAATTTTTATAAAATAAGTAGTGTATCTAAATTTAGACTTAGTTAAAAATCCCTACAGAGTAACTTGTCTTAATTGCAGTGCTGTTTTTCTGGTATATTGTGGAAGAAGAATTTTCTTACACCTGTTTTTGTTTTGTGTTTAGGGAATATCTTCACAACCTCAAGCTTATAGAAAGCTTATAAAATATATTCCCTTCGCTTTTGTGTCTGTTTTAGTAAGGTAAGTTTTTCTTCCCTGAGGCATTCTTTTAGATAAAGCACTTCTCAGTACTCTTTCCCGTATCTAAGGAAAATTTCCTTTTCTTCCTTCCCGACAGACTGGGCAAATAGCCACTTCTCAGAAGCTCGTATAGCCCTGTTAATTCTTTAAGATAATTTTAATAATGCTAACCACTTTCCTGAGACAACTGCTACACAATCAGCTACTCTTTCCCAAGCCTGTAGCATGGCATGGGATTGTTGTGAATCAGGGGCAGGACCCGGCACTTGGCCGTCAATCCAGTCTGTCCAGATCCCTCTGCAGAGCCTTCCTGTCCTCAAGCAGATCAACACTTCTGCCCAGCTTTGTGTTGTCTGCAAAACTACTAGGGGTGCACTCAATCCTCTCATGCAGATCATTGATAAATCATGCTCAATACGATCATGCTAAATGTGATCTTACTATTGCAACAAATTTCTCAAACTCTAGGAAACAAAATGCAAAATAGAAATTAATGAACAATGAAAGAAGAAATCATAGGTTACTCATGGTCAAGCTAATAAATTCTGAATCTTAATCAGTAATTAATTCAGAGCTGTTTTTTACTCTTGACTTTTTACCCTTTTGTGAACTTTTCAGTTTATTCTTTGATAAATTGAGCAGACCTGAATAACATTGTTTTATCACAAATTATTTCAGAATTTTGTTATTACAGTTACTTTAATTTGTTGATATATGTTTCAAGCAACTTCATAAAATTCATTCTCAGAATTTTTGGAAAGAAAAAGAAAATATTTTCTTAAACAGCTTGGAAAAGAAAATACCCCCAGAAAAAGATAATTAAAACAAATCAAGTTTAAAAAAAAAAATCTAGCCACAGGAAACTGCATTATCAAGGTGCCTAAGTGACACATATGCCAGTTTTGAGCTGTCAGTACTCAAACATGCTCGGCATAACATATGCTAAAATTTCCTAAGTCAAATTCTTTTATTCAATTCTGAAGAATTTCTTATGGAACACAACCTTGACAGATGAAAATGGCTTGATTTCCGTATTAAAAGTTATGTGTGACTGGCCACTAGTGGACTACATTTTTTTTTATATATGCAAACAGAATAATTAAACAGTGCATATATTGTAAAAGTAACAGTTGCAAAAGTGGAGGTAAAGATTATCAGAGACAGAACGTAAACAGAATGTCAATGCCAGCCAGGAATAAATTAAGCTATGTCTTCACCATAGTGTTTATACACCTATTAACTAAGATAATGTGGGGTCTGTATCTCTCTCCTTAGCACCAGTTCAAACAGCACATATGCACACTCAGTGGAGTTCATCTCACTTTAATGCAACATCTGAAACAGTAGGTTTGAGTCCAAGTTAGCCACCTGGCTCTTCAAGACAGAAAGAATCATCTTAGGATTTTTCTGACCAGTGTCTACAACACGTTCATTATCATCAGAGATCAAAGAGCTACTCAGTGCAAGTTATAACAATAGTCATTGGAAAGAAATAGGCTTTTACAGTGTGTTTTCTCTCATTTTAAAATACACATCAACTGGTGAAAGGTCTAGCAAAAAAGTCTTTGAGGAGAACCTGAGGGAACTAGGGTTATTTAGCCTGGAGAAAAGGTGGCTCGGGGGAGACTTTCTTACTCTTTACAACTACATGAAAGGAAGTTGTAGTGAGGTGGGTGTTAGTCATTTTTTCCCAAGTAACAAGTGATAGAACAAGAGGGAAAAGATGTGGTTCAGATTGGATATTAGGAAAAATTTCTTCACTGAAAAATTTGTCAAGCATTGGAACAGGCTTCTCAGGGAAGTGATTGAGTCACCGACCCTGAAGGTATTTAAAAAACATGTGGATATGGTGTTTAATGACATGGTCTAGTGGAAAATTTGGCAGTGTTTTCCAAGCTAAATGATTCTATAATTCTATGATTATATGGATTCTTCAATTAGTTTATACATATTTTTACCCATCTTAAATTATTTGGGCCTTTTTTCATTAGGAGACAAAGTTTCTTCTTCAGTTTTCAAAAGATTTTAGGAATTGTCTTATACTCTACTCTCCATATAGTCAAATATAGTCAAATCATAACTACAATCTATTTTTTGTATGCTACATAACATTCTATCAGCATATAAGATTTTTGTGCTTTTCGCAAAAGTATCTGAAAGTTTAATGTAAACTTTACAAGTAATACCACAATATAATACATTTACAGTTTAGCAACATTCTTACTTATTTTCAGGAATAGTTGACAAAACAACATTCACTAATATGAATGATATAATTTGTTTAAGACTATTTTATTGTTCTCTAGTGTTTATGTCCATAACAAAGATCATCTTTATAACATTTCATCAGTTATCAGTAACCATTTTTGATTTTCAGATAACAGTGCTAGTTATATTAACATTTCTTAATATTGTCATTGTTGTGGTTTTTTACCTAGAAGATCTTACCTAGGTTATTAAAACTCACTGAAACATTACAGTGTAATCATTAAGAAAGTGTAATCATTAAGAAAGAAAAAAATCCATGGGCCAAAATGGGTTGCGCCCACATGTGCTGAGGGAGTTGGCTGACCACTTGCTTAACCACTCTCCATCATTTTTGAAAAACCATGGAGAATGAGGGAGGTACTTGAAGACTGGGAGAAAGCCAATAGCCATACATGGATTTATCAAGGGGAAATCGTGGTTGACTAATCTGATATTCTTCTACAAAGGTGTGATCAAATGGGGAGATAACGTAAGAGTAGTGGATGTAATATACCTTGACTTCAGTAAAGCTTTTAATACTGTCTCCTATAGCATCCTCATAGGAAAACTCAAGAAATGTGGGATAGATGATTGGACTGTGAGGTGGATTGAGAACTGGCACAGCAACAGAGTTCAGAGGGCTGTGATCAGCGGCACAGAGTCAAGTTGGAGGCCTGTGGCCAGTGGTGTTCCCCAGGGATCTGTACGAGGTCCAGTTTTGTTCAACATTTGTTTAAAATTCTGATTCGATAGGTGTTTATAAGACACTGTGTAATAGGTGTCGTTATTTTTCACAAAAGCCATTGATGTTTTTCTCTTGAAATACTGACTGTTTCCCAAGCTATATTAGAATGAATCACATTTGTTTCAGGTCTCAACTACTGCTTCTTTGCTGATTGTCACAGTCTTTATAATTCTATCTGGAGAGAAAGTTTCTCATACTCATTTCAGAACTGCCTTGTTTGGTCTTCCTGATATGAAGCAGAGAAGTTGCTGAGCTGTGTACACAATTGATGTGTACATTTAGCTCTGAACAAACAGAAAGAGATTAACCATTTACCGAAATCAAACAGTAGGGTAGATCATAATCAGAGAATATTCACAGACACCAAAATAAACAGGTCTGTCTCCTCTGGTCTGACCAGCTCAGTTAGGTGACCAACAAGATAATGAATGAACCATGACACTCACTAGCTGAATTACTCCAGCTTTGAAATCTATACCACTTCATTCAAAATCATTGTTACTCATTCTTTTGCTGTTATTTGTTGAAAATTGTGTTACCTTATTTGCTATATTTACTATTTTTATCCAAAGTCCTCTAATTAATTACTTGAAATGGCTAGGAAAAAAAGAAAACACGACTACGGTTTTGGCACTTTTATTCCAAATTCAGACCCAGCATTGTGCTTTTTTTTTTGTTTCTTTTTCTCTTTCCCAAATAAATTAGGAATAAAATACACCACTTATAACCTACCCTATGTGATTCAAAACATCAAGACTCAACTCACATATATTCCATACACATCTTCTGGATCATTAGGCTCTTTGTTTGCTTCTACATGCCTGTACATTGCCCTAGTCTCTAGCCCCAACAAATTACAAACCCTACTGGATCAAGCAAAAAACCCACCAAACTAAATAAATTTCATTACAACACAAACCTTTCAGAACTTAGGTTTTGTTGCAATAAGCAGAGAAGTGGAAACATTACTATTGCTCACTATATAAGTTTAAAACTGTTTTGGTTTGGCCTGGCCAGATTTTGGTGGCAGGGGGGGAGCTGCAGGGTGGCTTCTGCAAGAAGCTGCTAGAAGCTCCCGACTTTGATAGAGCCAATGCCAGCCGGCTCCAAAGAGGGACCTGCCGCTGGCCAAGGCTGAGCCTATCAGTAAGGTGATAGCAGAGGAACGCCTCTGTGAAAAACATATTTAAGAATGGGGAAAAGAACTGCGCCACAACAGCTGGCACAGAGATGGAGGAGTGAGAATCTGTGCAGACACCAAGGTCAGTGAAGAAGGAGGGGGGGAGGATGAGCTCCAGGTGCCAGAGCAGAGAGAGTCCCCTGGGTCTGTGGTGAAGACCATGGTGAAGCAGGTTGTCCCCCTGCAGCCCATGGGCAAGGTGCAGATGTCCACCGTGAGGATCACCGAGTAGATGTCCACTGTGCAGAGGACTCCACGCTGTGTGGGTGGATGCCTGAAGGGGACTGTAGCCCGTGGGAAGCCCACATCAGAGCAAGTTGCTGCAGGGACCTGTAACCCGTGGAAGAGAGGAATGGCCAAGCTGGAGCAGGTTGGCTGGTGGGACTTTTGGGATGCTGCGGGGGACTCATGCTGGAGCAGTTTCCCCTGAAGGACTGCACCTCAGACTCACAAGGGTTGGGCTGCCCCTCATGAGATGTCTCATGTTGGGCAGTTTGTGATGAATTGCCCTTCGTTGGACAACTCACGTCGGAGAAGAGAGTGTGAAGCTTGTCTCCCGTGAGAGGGACCCCACAATGGCCCTGGGGAAGAGCGAAGAGTCCTCCCCCGGAGTGAAGAAGCGGTGAAACCAACGTCGGATGAACTGACTGTAACCCGCATTCCCTGTCCCCCTGCGCCGCTCGGGGGGAGGAGGTGGAGAAGCCGGGATTGATGTTAAGCCCAGGAAGAAGGGAGAGATGGGGGGAAGGTGTTCTGTTTTTAAGATCTGTTTGCTCTTTCTCACTTCTCACTACTCCTCTCTGATTGGTTCTTTTAATAAACGTACCTAATTTCCCCAAATTGAGTCTGTTTTGCCCGGGACAGTAAACGAGAGTGATCTCCCTGTCCTTATCCCAAACCCTGAGCCCTTGGAAATATATTTCTCCCCCTGTCTAGCAGTGAAGGAGGAGTGAGAGAGCGGCTGTGTGGGTACCTGGTGGCCGGCCAGGGTCAAACCACGACAAAAACACAGCAAAATTTTGAAATCCAACAACAGCATATAGTGTTGATTTTCTAAAGAAAAAGAGAGGAGAAAACGTTGACCATCTTTTTTAATTATCAAGGTAACTCCTGTAATCATTGTCACATCATGCCCAGGAGTGAGGGACAAGTGATTTAGATTCATAATTCCCCAATGGATTGGACAATGGTGAGACAAGTCTCAAGGTCCGTATACAAACATTTATTTATTTCTCACAATGTGGAGATCAGACTTACAACAATCAATTCTAGTTACAAGGCACATTAGGACAGGCAATATATTATGACTTAATGATAATCAGGAAAAGACTAGGTGTCAAAGGTTAGGGCTGGGCCGGTCGCTAACACAGACAGACGCTCTCTAACCCCCTCTTCGCCTCCCTCAAACAGGAAGGAAAATAGAATGAGGCAGAGAGACTTACAGGCTAGAGAAGAATAACTAGAGGAGCTTTAAGGAAAATAATGGAAATAATGGTGAAAAGTTAAAAGTAAAGAACTATATACAACTGTAGATAGTAGCCCGATATCAAACCAAACTCCCTCCCCCGATAACAATGCCCACTGGTGCTGCAAAGCTGGAGGCACTGGGGAAGGCCCAGGCTCAGCGGCGGCGGGAGCTGGATACAGGGAGCTGGATTCGGGAACTCAGGATCCGGCCATTGCAGAAAAGGGCTGAAACTCTCGTGATCACTCAATTTATACTAAATATGACGTATATGGGATGGAATACTCTCGTTGGTCACCTGTCCTGTCTATTACCCCCTGGAGGTGCAACCTTTTACTTCCTTGTGACCCCTCTTACTACCCGGCATCCCCAGCGTGGCACACAGGAGCCAGCAGTGGCCTTGGTCACTATAGGAATAAGTATAAGCAAGAACCTTTCTGCATCCCAGTCCCAGGCAGTAACTGTAAACATCAGATGTTATCACTGCCGGTAGCACACACTGTCTGCAGAAACATGCTGCTGACTTCAGAAAGTGTAGCCTTTTAGAAGAGACTAAACTGGAAAGTAAAAATCACTAAACAGAACTGGCTTAACCCAGGACACTAGGTATCACACACCAGCAACTTCATGATAGCAAGAAAAAAGAATATATAACAACATATAACGGGCAATATTATACTTAACGTTTATGAGAAAGACAATAAGTATAAGCTAAGCAAGCAGCACAATAAGTCTTGCTTTACTTAATGAGAAAGGGGAAAGGGAAAGGGAGAAGGAGGGATGAGAGTGATCATCAGTCCGGGTTCCTGCATTGATCCTGCCAATGAGGGTTCGAGGATGCTGTCATTTTTACTTCTTATCCTTCTGCACTTCATCTTGTCTTCATCTCTGTCTACACTCTTCCATATCTTGCTTCTTCTCTGTCTACTGTCTCCTGCCTCTTGTCTAACTTTTTGCTTTGTCCCATCTTAATTTATACACACATTTTCTGTACTACATTATGTCCGGTAGGGAAGTAGGGCATTTCAGTGTTTACACCCATATGCAATTGCTTTATCTCCATGGGAGATACGCTATGAGGAAAGGCCATCCTGCCTTCACGAGATTTCTTCTCTCATGTATAATTGGACCGAGGCTGTTTGAGACATCTGTTTCCTTCTTAGCTTTACCAATCTCTGGAAAACAGTCCATTTGACACGTATCAATTTGCCACACAGGGCCAGAAACTGGTGTTTTTGTCGAAGCTAGGGATTTGTAAAATGCCGAGAAATGTTTAAGGCAAACACTCACGCATCTGTCTGCTACAGTCAGTCAGAAAAGAACTTCAGAAGAACTTGTCCTTTCTCTGTCTTTTAAAAACAACAACAAAATTTAATAAAATGAAAATTTTAAATAATAGTTTTAGATATCACTACTATGTTGTAGACATTTGCTTTGATTCCTAAAATTGTAATTAACTAGTACAACTAACATTAAAATAAAACCAACAGTCCAACACTAGAAATATAGTCCCTTTTTAAAAATAAGTATCTGTAAACAGAAACTTTTGTGATCATCTGGAAAACATTTGACTAATGAAGTATATATTCTTATTGCTGTAAACTGCAATAGTGGACAGACCAAGAAAACCTTTTTATGAAGAAAAAAAAAGAAAAATGTAACAGCAATGAAAGGAGTGAAACAGAGTAGAAAGTCAGATGGGAAATAAATGCTGTTGTCAAACTTCAAGGACATGCTAGAAAAGATGGAAAGTCAAAAGCGAAAATCAGTCCTTCCACTATGGCAAACCAAGCTGAACATTCCACTCGACTGGTTTGATAAAGGCCTGTTGCTGCCAAATAGACTGAGAGATCTAGGCCTACAGAACATAACAGGACTTGTCATCCTCCATTTATTACCATTGTCTCCTGATCTTTGGGAAGTGTCTGGATTAAGGTCTACTGAAATCTTTCCTTTTCTCCCAGTTTCATTACTCAGTTTCTCGCTCTACACTCTGTACAAATCCTTAGCCTGGGGACTTGCATTCAGTTTACACTGAATCAAAATAAATGTTAGACATACAGATTTTCAACATGTCTGAACATGGTATCTGTCTCCTAGGTGTTGTCTTCCAAAGCAAAAGCTGAATAATGTTTAACTAATTCCATGCCGTTACACTGAATGTTAGCTTATTTGGCAGAAAACATTTATAAGAGTAAGTCTGACACTAAAAAATGAATATCTGTGGGTAGTCTACAACTAACAACTAAGGATTTTTGTAAAAGATGATTAGTGAAAATTAAATAATGTTTGTTAATATTCATGTTCTGTAGCAACTGGACGATATTAAGTGGGATACAAGTAACTATGTTAAGTACAAAACATTTGCAAGATACTGTTAGATATATTATCAGTGTTGAGAGATAACTCTATGGACATTTCTAAAGAAATTGCACAAACATATTTCCAAACAAATGCAGTCATTTATTTATCATCCTTTTTTGTTAATTATGAAGAAAAAATAGTCTAATAGAATACCTGTTTTAAGGGAAACATTAAATTCTATTTAAATAAATGGGCACACTATATATAACTTACCATATCTCCAGCTGATAATTTGCATTTTGCAATATTTTGCTTATTCTACTAAGGGTTCTCTGTTGATAAAACTATTTTATTAAATCTGGTAGTTAGTGAATCTTCTTTTAGTTACATGTACTGTTGAATAATTTTTTCAGAACACACAAAGAAACAAAGCAAACAAAGCAAGGTAAAAATAATTTTATAAAAGAAAAATGTTATAAAAGAAAGTATTAAATATTTTCTTTAATTTTTATTTTTGTAACTTTTCAGTACTATTCTAGAAATTATAAAGATGAAATTAAAATCTGTTTATAAAGAGGAAAAAAGAAATTATACTGTGAAAAACTGGTAAAAGACTCAAATTTATAGGAATACAGTAAAAAAATCAGGCCAATTTCTATTGAAGTCCAATTGTATTTTCATGGGGAAAAATTCTTGTATCTATACAGCTACATTCTCATTAATCTTTGAATACCTTTGTATGCTTTGAGCATGAGGTGCAGAAGATTAATATTGTCACACATAAGATTGTTTGGCTGTTTTTTATGTTAGCCCTATTCTATACTAAATATCCAGCAAGATTTTTAGCTCTGTAACGTTATTTTATGCATCTCTTACATAGCAGTTACTGATAACTGTATGGCTTATATATTTTAAATAACTTTCATAAAAGGGATTAATAATCCCTGTGTGCATTTATATATTGTGCATGTAATTACGTATTTTCTAATCATATAGGGGGCACCTGTGCAATTATCAAAACATACATGAAATACCCTGTCAATTAGGATCATTGTGTCTGTAGAGGGCATGGTGGGGATGGAGTTAGCTTTCCTCAGAGCAGTCCATGTGGTGCTGTGCTTTGCATGTGTTGCTAAAATAGCCTTGATAACACCCCGAGAGTTTTAGTTGTTGTTGAGCAGTACTTGCACAGTGTCAAGGCTTTCTTGATCTCCCCTCCCCCAAACCAGTAGGGATTTGACAAGAGGTTGGGAGGTGACACAGCCAAGACAACTGACCTGAACTGAAACAGGTCATACAAAGCCATGCCATATAACATCGTGCTCAACAATAGAAGCTCAGGGAAAGAAGGAAGGGAGGAATGTTCATAAATGTAGTGTTTGTCTTCCCAGGCAATAACTAGACACACTGAGGACTCACTTTCCTAGAAATGGCAAAATATCTGCTCTGCTGATGGGCAGTAACGACTGAATCCTTTGCGCTTTGCTTGTGCACACAGCCTTTTTTTTTTTTCTTTAATAAAACCATTATTTTTATGCATGAGCCTTTTTGTCTTCCTTCTGTTTTTCTCCTCATCCCATGGGAGAAGGGAATTAACAAAAGGCTGGGTGAGTGCTTGGCTACTGACTGGCATCAAGTCACCACAGTGTCTAAAAAGCATTTTTCTCTTACCCTATATCATGTAATATAGATGCATGTTTGAAGAAAACAGCTTCTATGCTGGCTCAGGCAAAATTTTCAAACCAACTTCATACATAAAACTCAAGTTCAACAAAAACAAACACCAAAGTAAATGAATTGTATTTTACAGTATATTACTTTTTGATGAGTGTAGTAATCTCATCTAAAAGCACAAAAGCCACAAGAAGCCCCTTATACTTCCACGTGAGAACACACAGGAAGCAGATGCAAAATTTAACATCTGGAGTAGGGATGATGTGATTTGATGAGGTTACAGTTCCAAATTTAAAATGTGATCTTGGTCAACCAAGTAGTTAGTGTTTACTCAGGTAAAAGATGTTTTTTCATCTATCTAATGAGGATTACAATGTACCTTACGAAGGCATCAGTTTATGAAATTTCAAAGTAATTAGCAATATTTTATCAAATCAGTTTCCTGAATAGGCATTCCCAGGGAATTAATTTAAGCCTATAACCTCAATTAACCAATGCACTTAAGCACATGCTTAATTTTTAGTCTCAGTAACTTGAATGATATTAGCTGTTTAAGTATTCCGAATGACTAGAATGTGACTAAGTATACATTTAAAGACTTAGCTAAACTGACATCTCTCCAAAGGCGTGTGGTAATTGCTGTTCCTTCCTTGCAAACGTGCTAGAAATATAGGTTGATGCTTCATTTTTAAGACAAAATTTGACAGAATATATTCTAAATAATTACCAGTGATATTATTCTTTCCATTTTTCACTCTTCCTCCAGAAACAATTTCATACTTAAAATGGAAATATCAGAATTTCTCTGAGAACTACACACATAATATATACCCTCCAAAAAAAAAAAAGTAGTGACAAAACAGCATGTGCCTTTTCTAGAAGACACTTTCCTGTGGCCATACTGTGTTGGAATGCCATAAATAAATTCTAATACTTAAACTTTACTTGTTGTCAACTACCCATTTAGGCATGTTTCTTGTAAACAATTAATTTAAAAAATTTCTTTTTTTCCAGTTTTCCTCTTTCTACCTATTCAACAGCTTCAAATATTTTTGTTGCATGTCTATGGATCTTTTCCCTCAATTTTCCTCCTTCTTTTTACTGCCCAAGAGTTCGAGAAAAAACTGCTCAAGCTCATGTCCTCCCAATTCCTTTTCTCATGTCTCACACTTCTTTTCTCACTAACTTGGCCCCAGCTGCTTCAGGACTAGTAATGGAGACCTTCACATACAGATGCACAAATCCATCCACTGAGTGATTTATTCTACTATTCACCAAGGAAAATGGCAGATGTTGAAGAGAAAAGAATAGGCTGAATGACACACAAAAGAAAAATAGTCCTCTCCTTCAACGATCCTGACAGAGATCATGAGAGAAAAATCATGAGAGAGAGATGAGAAAGAGAGATAATAGAGTGGAGAGGGAGAGAGAGATATTAATGCTAAATAGACATTCAATCCTCTACATGGATTATTCTTTTATTTTTTTTCTGGCCAAACTCCATCCCATCTCTGGCTTATTTTGTATCCGTCCTTAATCTATGTATAGTATCTGACTGAGTGAGCCAGAGACTTGGAAATCCCCAAATTGTTCTGGCATTTCCATGTGTCACATGAATTCTGTCATCCTTATTAGTAACACAAGCTCTCTTCCTGATCTAATTTCATGTTACTTTAGCTGTTAGCCTTCTTAAAAAACAAACAAACAAACAAAAACAAAAAAAAAAAACCCAAACAATGACAAACATAGCACAAAACTTCACTGATACATTCTGAAGTCTGTAAATTCTAAAGTAACGAACATTATGGAAAACAAACTGAGCTGGATGTGGTAAGTTTTCAAAGTGACAGGAGGCAAGTTTTGCACATCCCATTGAATTATAATATTGTTTTGGTGATGGCAAGGTGACTCAAAACCAGAAGTTTAACAATTTATTAAAATCAATGAAAACAAAAACCAAGAAAACAAAACCTGATAGTCAATAACTCTGTCTGTGTTTATCTATATCTTCTTAAGAGCTTAGACTGAGATTTTGGTAGAGCTCCAAAAGTCAAAAATAGTTTTGGAAAAGCAGAATGGATCTGGGGGCATATATGCATAATCACATAACACATTGCATTATTAGGATAGATATTAGGTTTTGGCAGTTCCACTAAACATTAAATTCTTATTTACTTCACCCAACATTTTAATAATGTTAAGACATCTGTTAGATTTTTAATAACATTTAACATTAACATTATTTTTAGTGTAATTGATTAATAGATGAATGAAACATGCAATATTGATTATTATAGATTATTATAATTACGTATTGTATCCTAATAATTTTAAACCCATGGTCAGAAGAACACTGAAACACAGAAATCAGAATAGGTGCTCATTGTAAACCATTCTGACTTTGTAATTGATTAATCTACTACTGAATGAATTTGTCGAATGAAAAAATCTGTCTATTTATTTCTTCTATAACAAGTGCTACCTCAAGAAGTCCGGACGCCATGTAATCACTCACTATTTTTCCTTAAATTTAATTTAATACATAACATTAGGAGCTGATTTAGAATATTGCACTTGGAATATTACGTTTAGAAACTAATAGGAGTCCCTTATAATGTTTTCCATATCAAAAGGGACCTCCTTCTGTTCTGAGTTCAGCACAAATCTTTTCTTCTCCCTCCAAACAATGATCAATGACCTTTGAAAGAGTATTCCTTTAGCAGGACTGGCTATACAATCCATTACAGCTATTTCTTTTTCCTCATCCTTAATCTTGGGATCCCTTTCCTCAGCTTTAATACATGTACTCTCGTATATAAGTATACTGTTTTGTGGTGATAGTGCCTATATAACTCATTAAAGCAATGATCTTACTATTGCCAATAAAGCTGTAATGTTTCTTCCCTATTCTGTGGGGAAAGAAATTAGGCATAATTTTTGGCATTACAATGCATGTCTTAACATCCTGATGTCTTGACTCAGGTTTTGCTTTCAAAATATCCTATACTAATCCAATTTTATATCAGTCTTGGTTCTGCTTTTTCGCTTTCTTCAGTTTCCTTTTCCTGTTCACTTTGAACATGCTCTGACTTTTCCACGGTACTTACTCATTTCAAAGTTATTTCTGCCCTTTCTGCAAGTCCACTAATTTGTTTTTTTTTCCCCACTTCTTAAATGTGTTATCACAGAGGCATTACCACCATCACTGATGAACTAAGCCTCGGCCAGTAGCAGGTTTCTTTTTGGAGCTGGCTGGCATTGGCTGTGATGGACATAGGGTAAGGTTCTAGCAGCGTCTCACAGAAGCCACCCCTATAGCCTCCCTGCTACCAAAACCTGGGCACAAAAATCCAGCACATCCAAAAAAATAATAAATATAAATATGATAGCCTGAAAAAATATATTAAGCAAATTTTACTGAGAAGACAACTCAGTAAAATTGAATAGAAGGTCACTCCCAGGCAGCAAGGTGGCTGTACTACTTATCAAGCTACCAAAGGGAACAGTTTAAAATCAGTCTAATCACCTTCTGTTGGATTAATATCCCACAAAAAGATGTTTTAGTTTCCAAATAAGTCTCCAAAATGTTTAAGGATTAGTTATAGTCAATGCAACAGATTCATGTTACATGATAGAATCTGAAAAAAAAACCTTAAAAAACTTCAGTTAACTAACTGGGAACTAACACACTTAAAGAAAATGAAAGATTGCTTTCAGTGAGATTCTACACTATAATCACATAGTCATTCACAAATATCATGGGAAATATAATTACTGGTATATAAATAGTCCACAGAACAGGATTTTGAAGTAGTCTGTTTTGGAAGCTTAGCACACTAAAGATCGGGGACCCAACTAACACTTGAGAAAGTGGTTGGTATTAGATAAACCACCTTGATATTAATAAGAAGGAAATTATATTAGAAGTCTCATATTTGGACAACATCGAGGTTTCTTAAGTATACAGAACATTAAAAGTGGAAAGATGGCCTAATGATAAAAGCTCATCCAGAGAAAAATTCTAGTTTTGATTGGTGGCACTTTGAGGGTTGTTTTATTTATTTATTGCTTTTGCTGTTCATCTTGGGATTTGTTCTGTGTTTGGTTGTAGTTATTTTCCTACGTCAAAATAATGTTAAATATCTTAGAAGAATGATTGATACATATTCTTTGTCATTCTCAAGCTACATTATGAATTATAGTTTTCACTCTAAACTGTCCCTTTCCTTTCATTCTGAATGTGGTCACCTTATTCAGCATAGACAGGAAATATTGTTGGGGAACAAAATAGATCATTGCAAATATATATCTATATTAGAGTAGGTAGCTTCTGTTCTGATATCTGTTCATACAGACTGCAATTCCGGGTGTCAGAAATCTGTTGGTATGTAGTAATAGAAAATATAACAAACATATATATACATATATATTTATATATTCCACTCATCAGAAAACATCTGCTTGGATCTCAAGAAACATTCAGTATGAGATTTTGATTCTCTTGGGAGATAAAGAACTTCTTAGTTCTCTAACCTAAATCAAGTTGAAATATATTTTTTAAAATATAGCTAACTCACCAGAAAAATAATTAATTATTTTCACTACTTATTAAGGTCATGATTAAGCACAACTATTCATTTTTTTAAGGAACATTTTTGTGGATTTAATTTCTACAGTACTTATTAGTCAAGTGTAGGGCAGATTAAAGTCTAACAAGGAGGAATTTTACTGTACAGAGACTTTTTATATGGCAGTTAGGAGCTGCCAGAGTAATTGAAATATATTTTTATTAAAATGTGTTGCAAAGCCATCTGGCAAATGCTGTTTGTAGTTTTATAGGACCACAAAGACCTCTCAACTTTTACTCTCAGTTATGCCATTTACAAAGCTGTTAGGTAATGTTTCTGTAGGACTAAAGCTCTTTCATTCTCTCCCTTTCTCTTTCTTTTGCCTTTTACAACTGTTGAGATTGGAAGACTATGCTTACCAAGTGTATATTGTGGGGTTTTTTGTTGTGTGGGTTTTTCTTTCTTTACAATATTACAAGAAGGCATAAGTTCTAATTTGTCAGCTGTTTTTATTTTACCTTTTTGGTGTTAAAATCTGTATTTTGTTGTAAAAGTGTCTGAAACAAACACAAATGTAATAAAAAAAGAAGAGGATCATTGGCAGAATTCACAGATACATGCGTGACAGTTTGAAAAATGTTAGGAATGACCCTAGCTGCTGTGTTTCAAATAGATTGAATGGAAGCAATAAAGAAGTTAACAACAACAAAGAGGAAGATAATATAATAAGGGCAGAAATATTAAAAATTTTGCCAAGAGTTTCTGATGTTCAGGAAAAAAATCAACTTTATATTCCAGAACAGATAACAAATTTTAAATGAGCTGTAAAGATAGAATGTCACCCTCGTTTTGGCTGGGATAAAGTTCATTTTTTCCCAAGAAGTTGATGTAGTATTATGTTTTGGATTTAGCCATGAGAATAAGGCTGATAACACACTGGTGGTTTAGTTGTTGCTGAGCAATGCTTACACTAAGTCAAGGAATTTTCAGCTTCTTATACTGCCCTCCCAGAAGAGACTGGGGGTGCACAGAGGGCTGGGAGGGGACACAACCAGGACACAGCCAAAGGGGTATTCCATACCACATGACATTGTTCCCAGTATATAAACTGGGGGGACTTGGCTGGGAAGAACTGTAGCTTGAGGACTGGCTGGACATTGTTTAGCAAGTGGTGAGTAATTGCATTGTACATCACTTGTTTTGTATATTCTATTATTACTATTATTCTCCCTTTTCTGTCCTATTAAGCTGTCTTTATCCCAACCCACAAGTTTCAACTTTTTTTTTTTTTTTTTTCCAATTCTCTCTTCCATCCCACTGAGGAGGCAGTGAGCAAGTGGTTGTGTGGTGCTTGACTGCCAGCTTGGGTTAAACCATGACAGTCCTTTTTGACACCCAATATGGATCTCAAAGATTTGAGATAACACATCTGACCAAAGTATGTTAAAATTAATTTGTTATAAGCATTCATATATAAGTATATGAGCTGGTCATAATATTGATTTATTGGTCCTTAGAGTGGTGATTTTCCTTCTTAGAATTATATTATGTAACACCTTATCTGCCATGTATACTCCCTGTGTTCCTGCTTACCATCGCTGAGAGTTGGATTAAGGTTTTCTCTTTGTTGTACTATGTAACACCAGATCATGCTATGATAAAATTATCAATTGTGGGACTAATCCAGTATTTGTATTCAACATTGTCATCATCTCTGTATTTCAGGAGCCATTTGTCAGAAACTATAAATGCTTCTCTACCTTTTCTCCTCAGAAACTATGGGAGAGATAACTTTCACCTTCTCCTTCTCCTCCAGATTAGTTATAGTAGCTTTTTAGAATTTTGAATATCTCTTGGATGTTGAAACCAGCATGGCCCTATTGCTAGGAAACAGTATGTTCCTGTATGTGGTTCAGGTCTCATTTAAACAACTATTTAAGAGCACCAGCCAGAGATCTGCCCTGAGGCTGGAGGGATATGAGTGTGTGTAGTATGGCCAAGTATTTAGGACAGATGTCAATTCCAATGTTTTGGAACTTTACCCCTCAACAAGTGCAGAATCCTGAAAATCCAGTATCCTCAAGGGGAAGAGAATGTCTCTGGATCTGACAACAAAATGACAGGCACTGTTACTCTAACGTCCAAAACAGGCACTGCAGCCACTCTAAACCCCACAACAGTGAGACCAGAGAATCAACCTGTGCTGGTATCATTTACCCCTGTATAGGAGAAGAAATGTACCAAAAAATTCAATTCACTTAGACAGGAAGAAGAGATAGAACCACAGGTAATCACCCCATCCCTATGCCTGAGTGGGTTGTGAGATATGCAAAAAGATTTCATCGGTCATTCAGACAAGCACGTTATCACTTGGTTGCTCCAATGCTCAGATAAAAGGGCCAATAGCCTGGAATTAAAGGATAGGAAAGCCAGACTTCCAGAGAAGAGAGCATTGACAAAGCAATTGGAAAAAAAAGCACACAAGCCTTCAGCCTTCTGTTTCAATATCCATTTCATTGAAACCTCCTATATCAATTTATGATGTGTTGAGGACTGTGTCATATTTGCATGCTGTAGAACATAAGTAAAAATATCTGGCTATGCCTTCTTGTGGCAACCTCCTTCTAGGTACTGAAATTTAGCTCTTAATTCTCCCCTACAAAGCTTTCCTATTCCCATACTAATGCCTGTCTGCTCCCTGTGTAGTGCATCTGTTGAATTACATGAGGTTCCTGTTGAACCATTTCTATATAAAGTTTAGGGCCCTCTGCCCCTCCAGCATGTTAAATACACTTCTCTACCTGCCCAGTCTGACATCATCCTTAATCAACTTTGATGAGGCTATGTTCTGTCTCCTCCTACATGTCACAGATTAGCAGGAGAGGTTACAGGATAGACCCTTGCTACCCTACAGGATAGCAAAACTGCACTTGTAACAGAATTTCATGAAGACTATGAAAAATGAACCACTATTCCTCAAGCCTGACAATCCAGCCAACTTCATTTGATTTAGTAGTCCAGCTACACCTTTTCCCTCTAGTATAATCATAAAATCGCAGAATGTTAGGGGCTGGAAGGGACCTCTAGAGATCTTCTAGTCCAAGTCCCCCACCAGAGCAGGATCTTGGTTGTAATGTCAAAACTTGTATACAAGGATGCTGTGGGAGATTGTGACAAAAAATCTGCTGCAGTCCTGGGAGATGACATGTGCTAGTCTTACCCTTTGAAAACACAGATTGGCTATTTACAATGACTTTCTTCTTCTTTTTACAGGCACAGAAATGGTTAACAAGAGGACTTGTGCCATGTGTATCCCATGGACTGAGATGAAGCAGGCTGGTTTGTAAATCCCTGAACTGTCTGTCTTGGCCTTTCTTACAACAGCTTTAACATTTACCACATATCTTTTAGTAGTGGTAATTACAGACATAAATAAACAACGATGAGCTGCTAATCATAAAATAAGTAAAATTAATTTGGCATAGAAAGTTAATAATCCAAATATTTTGTTGGGCCAACCAACACTGCTCTAAAGAAAAGCTCTAGGTTTGTTTATTTAAAGTTTTGTCTGATTATGTTATAACTTCTTCCAGTAAAAGTGACCTAGGGAGAGTCACAAAATTTTAGAAGATCATGAAAAATGTTCTGTACACCAGACATACTGCAATTGTATAAATTCAATTATTAGTTTTAATGATTTCATATGTGAAATAAAGATAGGTAACTGAAATTCAAGAGCATTCTACACTTCAGGAAAAAAAAAGATAATTCATTTTGAAATGTTATTCCTGCTAGATTTTATACGTACAGAAATTTGGCAGCAAATAAATCTTTTTTCCCCATCAATAAGCTAAAAATAACATGAAAATACAATGAAACATTCTCAATTTAAACTTCTAACATTTGTTTGTGATAAAGTTATTCCCATTATTCTCTATGAAACTGCAAAATCTTATCTTCAACTATATCTTATGTTAGTAGAAGACAACAATGAGCTTTCTCTAAGAATATCAGCAAATAAAATATTCTGAATGTTTTTTTGCTATAACCAGTAACTTATGTAAACAAGTAAAGCCTACTCATTTAACAATTTCACATATCTCAAACATTTGAGATTAATGAATTAGTTCTGTTCAGGGATAAGTATCTGAATTCTATCCACCTCAATTTCATGTGATGTAATTTTAATTTAAATGTCTCATATCCTTTGTAAATAAATCAATCCATAATATTTACAACTCTAACCAACTCTATGGTGGAATGTTATTTTCCTCTCATAAGAAAACAGGGTATTTCCTTATCTTGTTGTTTATGCTAAAGAGAGTAAAAGAATAATAAATAAATAAAAGTAATAACTGTAAGTTAGAAACATTTAAGTGAAAAGAAAAACCGTGTGATACCAGGAGTCCTAAAATCAGCAAAACAAAGCTTGTAATTTGGACTTTGCTAACATACATAGTTATACACCTGGCTAGCAAGATGACTACCAAAGTAGCTGATGTGTATGGCCTCTCTGGAGAGAGAGGAATGTGGTAGACCCTGTGAATATTGCAGAACATATGGTAAAGACGCCTTTACTTATACTCAATTTAAAGATGATAAAAGTAATATTAAAAGTAGTCAGCTAGGAATTATATATTTCCTACAAATAGCAATCTGTAGATAATGATCTATATATATGTCCTAACTGTCCTGGAGAAGCTGCGAATAAGAAAGAAAACTCCCTCATCTGTAGTGTAACCCTCCACCTGTAGCTGTTAGCCCCCTCAATGAGTTTTCCTGCCTTTGCAAAGGCTTTAGTCATCCAAGTACATATCAGAGTAGGATCCAGTCCCTGCTCTGATATGGTTCATCTATATAACCTTACTCAGGCTGCTGAAAAAGAGCTGTGAAAGAAGTCTACAGAGAGAAAAGAAAATTAGAGAGAGTGTTAGTAAGTATGTGAGACAAGACTGTTGCTGAGGAAGTCAAGAGAAGAAACAACAGCAAAGGTATGTATATTTTATAGGAAAAATGAAAGTAGGAAAAAATATGGAGACATTCACTGAAGTGGTCCGTGTGGTGCAGGGCTCATCTGGAGTGATTGGCTGAGGATCAGCCATAGGTGTCAGTGGGGCTGGTGACAAATACAACGCTGTAAAGTGGAGAGTTCATTTCCAGTGTGCAGAGGTTGATCTTGACCTTGCTGATCCATGCTGCCTGTCCAACCATGACCCTCTGGGTGCTGCCTACAGGCTGGTGAGCAAGAAGGCTCCTAGCCTGGCAGCTAAATCTCAGTTGCCTTCTGCCTGCCTGAGCCAAGGAGGCTTTGAAGATGTACATACATTGCTTTCAAAGTCTCTGTATACTGAGTTCAAGATTTCTGAAGAAACAGACAAAGGATCAGTAACGGCACTTGGCTGATGTTAAGAAATCCCTGAACACCTAATTTTATTAAACTGGTCAACTGAATTGTTATCAAAAGGAAGAGCTCATTACAAAAGACAAGAAGGAGAAATCCACATATCATTATGATATTTGGTACAGAAAAAACTTAGAGGTGTGGACTCACTTACCACTACCTTATTTTTTTCTATAGGTTTGCAGTCAAGTACTTTTGTTTGGTGTACTTACTCATTTCTCTTTTAAATAAAAAATTGAAATACCTTTCTTGGGCTAAAATATCTGGTATTAAATGAACATCAAGTTCCGTTACAGAGGCCACTCAAATACATGAGGCCCCTATGTATCATCTCTAATCCTCAAAACTGTAACTGACTTAAAATGTCAAATGTGGCAACATAAGAATCATAGTATACTAGGCTGGAAGGGACCCCGAGGATCCTCCCCTGAGCCTCCTTTTCTCCCAGTTCCCTCAGCTGTTCCTCGTAAAACTTGCTCTCCAGACCCCTCACCAGCTTCATTGCTCTAAAAAACAAGTATCCCAAGTTGTAAATATTTTTCTTCTTTTTTTTTTTTTTTTTTTTGTTTTTGTTTTTCTATTGAGCGTTGGCATCAAACTCCTTGGTTGGAGTTATCTGGTAGCAGTTCAAGAACACCCCATGTGAGTGTGTTGGCCATGTTCATTCACACCTGTAACATTATATAACATTTTTCCAGTCTTCTGAGATGTCCCTCAATCTCCACAACTCCTCAAAAATTATGGAAAGTGTCCCTGTAGTGACATCAGCCAGCTCTTTTGACATCCTCAGGTAGATAACGTCTGGACTCATTGATTTCTGGAGGTCAAGCTCCTGCAATAGGTCACATGTCAATTCTTCCTTCACTGATGGAGGGTTTGTGTTTGCATTGACATACCTGGATTTTTGTTTATAAGACCTGAAGGACAACAGTACTGGTAGAAACAGAGATAAAGAAAGACCTTTGTTTTTTCAGCATTGTTTGTGACTAATTTACCTTGTTTGTTTAACAGAAGGCCAATATATTCTTTCCATTCCTGCTTGTTGTCTAAATACCTGAAGAACTCTTTAATCCGGTTTTGACATCTCTGGCCAATTTCAATTTGAGCTGAGTTTCTGCTTTTCAATGTCTCTGCACACCCTGGCAATGCTCCTGTAGTTCTCAATGGATATTCATCTCCTTTTTCATCTCTGGTACATTTCTGTTCTGATTTTGCGCAGACTCAGAAACTTGCAGCTAAGCAAAGGGGGTCTCTTGCTCTGCATACTTTCCTGGATGAGCTAAATTTGTGCTTCCAGGAAAGTGTTCTTGAAAAACTCCCAGCACTCATTAGCTCCTTTGTCTTCCATGGAAGTTTCCCACAGAATCTCTTCTGAGTTCTGAACAAGCTGAAGTTTGCTCTTCTGAAGTCTGAAACTTTTGTCTCAGCACTAAACTTCTGTGGTCAGTAGGATTCCACATTCCACAACACTATGACCACTGCAGCTAAGGTTATCACTAACTGAGATATCACAAAGCAGGTTTTCTTGGTTTTTGAGGAGCAAGTCCAGCAGTGCCTCATTCCTGTTTGGCACATCTAATATTTGTAAGAGGAAGCAGTACTCTACGCATTCCAGGAACTTGATGAATGCCATGTGAACTGCTGTATTGTTCTTCCAACAAATGTCTGGGTAATTGAAGTTACTCATAAGAACCAGGTTCTCTTGACCTGACGCTTGCTTAAGTGACCCTAATATGGTTTTGTTGACCTTGTCGTCTTGATTTGGAGGTCAGTGGCAGATGTCTACTGTAATATCCTGCTTGGAGACAATCCCTCTAATCTTGACCTAGAGGCATTCGATAGGGCTTCCACAATCACTGTCATTGGCTTTTATACATTCAAGGGTTTCATTAACATAGAGCACAACTCACCCACCTCTTCTTCCTTGCTTATCTTTACAAAACAGCCTATAGCCATCCATTGTGATCCTCCAGTCATGCGAGTTGTCCCACCATGTTTCAGTTATCCTTATGATATCATAACTTTCTGATAGGATGAAGAGCTCCAGTTCCTGTTTGTTCTCCAGGCTGCATGTATTGGTATACATACATTTGAAGTGGTTCGTCTCCTGTATCTCGTCATGGGAGGCAGCTAAGGAACATTCATTTCTGTCCTGGTTGTCTTGCTTTATTCCCCAACTGGTTGCAATGACATGAGTGTTGTCATTTTAGATGCTGTCCCCTAAGTCCTTGAGTTTAAATCTTATCTCACCAACTTTTTCTGGCTGCACCCTTTCCACTAACAGGTAAAATGCAAAAAAAAAAAATAAAAAAAAAAAATAACTTGGCCACCAATACTTTTTGCTTGCATCACCAGGGCTTTGCAGTCTTCCTTAATTCTGCCCAGATTGCAGTGCCATTCATGCCCACATGGAAGAGTAGCATTGGATAGTAGTTTGTACTCTTGACAAGTTGTGGCACCCTCTTGGCAACATCTTGCACGTTAGCTCCCAGAAGACAGCATTGTGACTCCCTGCCAGTCCAGTAGATGAGTGCCTCAGTGCCCTTCAACAGAGAATCACCCATTGGAAGTACTAATTGCTCATGAGTGCTACTGGTACACTTTTTGTTGCAGACATTGCTTGTGGGTGTCTACAACTCCTAAAGCTTCATACCTGGTTTTGGTTGTAATGCTGGAGGGTGAAGACTGAAGCAGAGTTCTGCTTTTGTGAGTCACCGGGGTCCAAGGTGCCTCTTTCTTTGTGGTGTCCATTACAGGAGAATGGTTACGGACAATCTCAATCTCTAATACGGTTCAGCCTCTTAACTGTTTCCTGCAACTTGGCCACCTGATGCAAGAGAACATCAGTCTATGCACATCTTTTGCATGTACTTACCTTTTCTCCAGGAGAAGGGTCTGGGAAGTGTCAGACGTCTCAGAAGTGAGTGCCCACCATTATGGCAGAGACCTCTTGAGCTGGTGGGGTGACAATGCCATTCCTGTGCACAGGAATATTTCAATGTCAGAAAATCTTAGAAAGAATTCCTCAGTTTGGTTTGTAAAATACATAAAATACAAAAAGCTGTGTCTTCCACTAGTACTTTAAAATTCAGTTAAAACTCGCATTATAGAATTTTTCAGTTTCCAGCAAGAAGTCTATGGCAGAAGAGAGAACTTATATTGTTTTCTATAACTCTAGCATAACTTCCCTCTCTGTAACATTGTTTCCTATTACACAATGCCTAATTCAAGGAGGCACATTCCCTCTTGACATGGAATTAAGAAGCATAGAGGTTGTTCAGAGGTTCTCTGCACCATTAATTTTGTATAGTTTAGTTCATATTCTGTTTATTTTGTAATCAGAAGTAAAAATGGTATTTGTCATATAACAGAAGGCATAGCATAATATAAACAGCTTGCTCTGAGAACTGAAAGCATTTTTCTTTGACTTGAAAAAGCAGTCAAACTGTTGTCAATGATACCTGTTTTCTGTATAGTGTCATTTCAATAATGCATGAAAACATTCACATTTTGAAGTACTGAAATAAAGGCAACTGCAAGTATTCTTACATGTCTGAAGAATCACAGAATCACAGAATCACAGAATGTTAAAGGTTGGAAGGGACCTCAAAGATCATCTAGTCCAACCCCAAAGAAGATTATAGTTTGCTGCCTATATATACAATAGTCGCAGAACTTAAAATATATAAGGTCTGCTGTCCATTTGAGCATATTTAACATCTTTTCTGATTGTGTATGCATAAATAAAATAAACATAGCTTACTGCCATGACTCCCCTAAAACTACATACTACGTTTAAGTATTGCTTCTTTCTGAAGCTAATTTGTCAGCAGTATCCAAGGAAACTTCCATGCTGCCACAATTCTTTTTCATAAAAATGCACTGTGATTGCACTTGATTGGAACTCTCAAATGTTTTTAGAGATACTTTTAGATGTATATTTCTTACCCTTTTAAGCTGTCAGACAATGTTTGGTTTTTTTTTTCCAGCTCTTTAAAGTTCTTCTGGGAAATACTTCTACAGTAATAAAATTCCACTTTTCCCCCAGACCTTGTAAATAATGAGTACACAAGCATGACACTAAGTTTGAAATCAGACATCACAGTGTTTGATTCATCTCTTGTTCTGTTCCTTGGTTTGGAATGATGCTGATGTTTTCTCTCTTTTCAGAAATCTGGTACGTGCTGTCATATTCACTTGCAATTAACACATGTCTGTTACAGTCCAGTGACTTTAACAACTGCAACTCTTCAAATATTTCTTCAGCTTCTCCTAACCAGGTGTTGCCATGGTATCCAGTCCAGCAGGAAAAAATAGCATGATCTGCTCTTGACAACTGTGTGGATGAGTATTACTGCTTTTCATTATAGCTTTAATAAATATACTCTTATAGCTAAAAACTGAAAAAAAAAAAAAAAAGTCATTACATTAAGGTTAAAGGACTGCAAGTAACTTGCTCATTGTAAGTAATTTTACAGTTCTATGGCCCTTGTTTATATTTTAAAACACTGACCAAACATTTATGGACAGGATGTATTTTTATGATACATTAAGATAAAGTATCTGAAATTTGAGTTATTTTTTAAAGGCAAACAATAAAGGAACATGAAAATCCATGAATATATGGTATCACCTCAGGGTTGGAATTCTAAATGAACATGAATTAAAGTAAGCTAGCTCCTACACTGGATTAATACTGTAGTTTTAAACAAGTGAACTGCTACAAGAAAGAAAATGTCCAGCTAGAGATTGTTGTTTAATGGCCAGTTCTTCTGAAAAAATGCATGTAAGTCCAAATTTTTCTTTGACAAAAAACTATGCCCTAACAAAATGGAGTATGTTATGAAAAGACTGAAGGATTTTTGAATTTGAATGATAACCATTTAGATAAATATGAAACTAGCCAGATTTTTTTCTGAATGGAAGGTGAGGGTTTGTATGCTTCCTGGGACTTTTTTTAAATTACATTTCAGTTCATTACACCCATATTCTTATGGCAGTTCACATACAAGAGAAAAACTACTTTTTACCATATTACACAGTTCCTCAAACTAATAAGCTTCCTACTAGCCTGCTTAAACAACCATTAAAATCCTTTTCAGTGGAAGATGCCAATAATTAGACTGAGACAATACTACAACTTAGATAGTTGCTTTTCCTGAAGATCATTAGATAAATTATCTGTCAAGGTAAAGCAAAAGTGAACAGAAACATTTTAGTAGGGTATTGAAAATTAATTCATGGAAATGTAAGATTAAGCACACTTTTCTGGTGCATTTTAGAAATGATCTTAAAAGGTATTACTCAATATTATTTCAAATAGTATAGTGTAAAGAAAATATTTAATGTACTGACACTTTAAATCGTTTAGAGAAGAAAGGACGGTGGTTGAGACTATAAGGTGACTTGTTGTTCCTAACAAAAGAAAAAAAAAAGAAAGAAACAGAAGTGGTGGAAATGTGATGATCTGCGAGAGTTAGGGCTGTTCAACCTGGAGAAGAGAAGGCTCTGAGGAGACCTTATAGTGGTCTTCCAGTACTTGACGGGGGCCTACTGGAAAGAAAGGAAGGGACTCTTGATCAGAGAGTGTAGTGATAGGTCAAGGGGTAATGATTTCAAACTGAAAGAAGGTAGACTTAGATTATACATTTGAAAGAAATTCTGTACCATGAGGATGGTGAGGCACTGGAACAGGTTACCCAGAGAAGTTGTTGATGCCCTCTCCATGGAAGAGTTCAAGGCCAGGTTGGAGGGGACTTTGGGCAACCTGGTCTTTTGGGGGTTAGAAATAGATGATTTTTAAGATTTCCTCCAGCTCAAACCGTTCTATGATTCTATGATACTAATTTTCAATTAAGCCCTAATATATTTCATCCCTCTCATGATTATCAGGCCAAATTCATACATGTACAAGAGACTTTGATTACTTGTCTGCATGTATGATGTTGGACAACAAATGTGCTGCTTGTTAAATATAGATATGATTGTTAAGCACATGGAAAATCTGCATCTGAAAAATAAAATGTCGCCTGCAGATCCTGTTGTGAGTAAACAACAGCATTGGAAATTACGTATGAGAAGATAAAAATGTTGATTCTGAGGTGATTAGAAGTGTAGCACACAGGACAGTTACACAAGCATAAAGGCTTATATATGGAGTGTAAAAAAAAATACCATTAAATATAGAGAAAAACTTAATGAATAAAAACTCGAACATCATCGAAAACAACTCTTAGGTTGAAAAACCATCATGATCTGAAAAACTGCAAATGCTGTGAAGGGTCTTTTCCAAAGACCGATTAGGTACCTAATGCAAAATTTAAGGAGACATCAAGAGACCAACTTCAAGCTTAAAATTCTCCTTTCTCTACTTTTCTTCCCCTTTGGAATCATCAAAACTCACTACATGTTCTATCATGACCTGAATTTCATTATAAATTTGAAGTGGTGGAGCACTCACTATTCAGTCTGAACAACTGTTCATTTCATTTCCTCTGCAGTTAGTGACTGATCAAGGGCAATAATGGAGGAGAAGGGAGGTGGAAGATGAGTTTAAAAATTGAAGGATTTGGAAATGAGTGCACAAAGTCAGCCTGAATTTCATTCCAGTGTAAATTTCTGAGTGTTCATGAATTTCTGCTTAAGTTATTATAAACTTTTTAGTAGAAGCCTGATCAGTTATTTTGCTAGTTTTCTGCAGACTTAAGGATCAAGATAGAAGAGTTTTAGCTTAATTTTAAAAATAGTAATAATGTAATATATACAACTGTGACAGTCAGGAGATAAATTTACTTCCATGTAAATGGTAGGAATATAAATTTAGAAAGGAAATATTAGTTCCAGAAAATATATCTTTGCATGTCTTATGGTATCAGTTTTTCTTCAGGAGTCACATTCAAAATAGGAAAAAAAAGACAGGGGAATAATGGAAAACACTAAAAATATAAGGTATATTTGTCCTTTAAAAAATAACCCTTAATGTCTTCTAGTTTCTGCTTTTGTCTAGAAAGCTGGCTGAAATCAGTTAGAGACAGGGCTCTGCAACATTATTTTCACTATTTCAACAATTTCCTTAGACATAGGGAATTACTGTAACTGAAATCGAAAGTTCATCCTAACCATCATAAAATTCCCTTCTGTGACAGAGGTTCAGTGCTAAATCAGAAAGGTCACAGAAATCCTTGTACTGATCATTTTTTAAATTATTTTTTTTTTCTGTGACAGAAATAGAAAAAAAGTTGTAGGTGTTTCTAAATTTCTGGTGTATAGAATAAAAAAAAGTAATCTTTCTGAACTTGAAATTGTATGAGTTGATACAGAAGATTTTGGATCTATGGTAGTACAAATAGGATTGTCTCTTCCAGTCAATAGTTGATCAAAAGTTAGTGTTTCTTTTCTATTGAAAATAAATAGCCTACCTTGCTGAGCTTTGAATAACCTAATCCAGTAAATATTTTTTCTTGGTTTTGTACTGCAAGAATTTCTGTAGATTTTGGCATGACATTGAGTACTTAGGACAACTATAAATGAAAAAAAATCTTCCTCTTTTAGGACTTCATTTTGATTTTACTAATCTCCTGTAAATTTGTCACGTGTTTGTTTAGAAAGTTGTCTTGAAAATAAAATGACTTACACTGGACCAGAGGGCTATTTGGTCCAAATAGCTGTCTGCATTAACCATATCATAGAGTCACAGAATGGTTTGAGTTGGAAGGGACCTTGAAAATCACCTAGTTACAACTCCACCTGCAAATGAGGAATTCAACAAAGTAGATAAGATGTGAACAAAAGTCTCAAACTAGGTACAGGAGGTTCCAGAAAAATATGAGGAAAAACTTTTTTACTGTGAGGGTGACTGAGCACTGGAACAGGCTGCCCAGGGAGGTTGTGGAATCTCCTTCTCTTGAGACATTCAAAACCCGCCTGGACGCGTTCCTGTGCGCTCTATTGCAGGTGATCCTGCTCTGGCAGGGGGGTTGGACTAGATGATCTTTAAGGTCCCTTCCAACCTTTAACATTCTGTGATTCTGTGATACTTAACTAAGGGTAATTATTAGGTGACCCAATGGTAATGGACGGGTGATAATTTCCATTGAGTGGATAATTTCCATTGGTAGACCGTTACTGAACTTTCAGATAGTGAAATCCTTAAAACAAAACCTTGATTTTGCACAGAGGACTATTAGAGGCCTGAAAGTCTCTTTATATGAGCAATAAACAGTATTAGCCATTCTTCCATTAAGTTCCAGTATGACACTATTTTCATGAAAGTGACTGGCTCTGATTCATTCGTATGCAGAATAAGAGCAGTACATGATGTTATTCACAAGCACATACCCCATACCATAACCCCAACATATTCTTCTGATGATAAAAAAGTTAAAGATATGTAAATGAGAACACAACTAAAACTATACAATAAAATGAAAATTAAATAGAAGAAAAAGCTTACATTACTGAATGTAGTTTGAATGTGATAGTCCTCTGATTAGTAAGATAAATAACTAGAAGTTCAGAATTATAGCAAAGGACATTAAATTCTTTTCTATCAGCAAATTACATGATGAGCCTGTGAAAATTAAAAGTTTTGGAAGATGTACATGAAGTGTTGAATCCTATCAGGCCCTAAAAGGATCATTTATCTCCCACAATTTGTAACAAGTTTGGAATTGCAGAGAGCAAAAGGAAACTTTATTCTCTTTAGAAATATTCACAGCGATATGAACTCTTTGGGTTTATCCTTCAAATAAGGTGTGATTTTCCAGAAATAAAGAAAAAAAAATAGTTTTCATTCATTAATCAAGAAAACACTTTGACTATTTTAAAAAATGAACTGAAGTACAGTAAGTTTTGAAAAGGAGTTATCTTTGATCTTCTGTTGTGAGTCAGAGAGAAACCCAAATTTTTTAATGCCCAGGCTGTGCCAGTTCAGGATTTCTTGTCTAAGAAGAACTTTTTGGTGAAGATTTTACCCTACAAGTTTCAGTCTGTCTTATGTAAAGTCATTTTCACATCTTAATGCAACAAATGTAAAATCACTGGATTTTCTAATCTCACAGTCTAATGAGCTGAACTGACGAAGTCAAACAATTTTTTTTTTCATAACAAGATAGAAGTAAAATTTAATGAAGAAACACACACTCCATATTTTCTTTTGTTCCAGATTGAGACTGGAATAAATAAGTGCTTTATTCAATTAATAATATTCACTCTTGATATTCAATTCAATCAATACTATTGCTGTTTCCTGTGCCTTCTACACCTATAAATCTGGGGGATACATATTTGGGAGATAAAATTACCCCCTTTTTTTTTAAACACTGAAGATAGTTATGTACCCCATAATGTGTCCTGTATCCCTAGGTAGCAATATCCCTCAAACCAAGAGGTGCTAAGTCATCTTTATACGTTTTACACCTGGACAATGGAGCTGCGACTTTCCTCCAACATCATTGGAAAGGGTCTGGATAGTGTGTCCCTTCCTTTGAGTCCTCAGCTTGGGTTTTCTACCTTTCTTTTTTCTACCTTTCTTTCTGGGTTTGTGTAATTGGCCCTTAAATGGGCTGGTAGTCCCTGTGAAGGCCCTGCAAGTATCCAGGGCTCCCTGATCAACAGGTTGTCACTCTCTGTTCTTTTCTGGATGCACTTTTGTCAAATAACCTAATATAAAATATTCTAATTGCATATTGAGGAATAGATGTGCACCGTTTTTATAGAATATCAAAGGCATTCAGTTAGATAGACAAACTCTTTGTAGACAGGGTGACTTCACATGTCCAATTTTCAGGATAAATGTCAGGTTGAATTTTAATTAAAAACAAACCAGAATATATAACAATATCACTGCTTAAACATTATTGAATCCTAAAAATTAACAGTACTTTCATCTGCTGAGGTAAATTAACATTGCCATGTTTTCTTTTTTTTCAAAGTACTGCTTCTAGAAATTATCAAGATAGATACATACAACAGCAATGACAAAAAAAAAAAAAAGAGGAGGAAGGATCATGGGTAAAAAGAGATTACAAGAAAACGGAACAAAATAATTAAAAAACACCGAGAAGAGAACAAAATGGAAAATAATGATAAAAATATGGATGGAACAGGTCTCATGGCTTTCCAGAGGTATCCTTTACTGGCTAACGAGACCTTATGGATTCACTTCCCAAAGGCAGCAATCCCCTCTTCGTTCTTCTTAGAGAAGGGCTTCAATTATAGCCCACCAGACAACATACTCTAAAGGTTTCCTTTTAAGAAAAGAGACTGAGATAATTCAAGAGCAAACTCGTTAAAAGATGGTAATATAGATCAATCAGACCTCTGTTCCCCTCTGTGACTTGAGACAAATAACCTATATTCTCTGTAGTCTGCTAACTGGGGTTCATCTCAGTCTAACTTCAAATCCAGATTTACTTTCCCCACATCCTAGTCTCTAGCCATTATTTCTAACATTTACAAGAAATAGAAATGCCATAATGTTCTTTCAATGGAAAACTTTGCTTGGTTTTAACAATTTACTCCTTTCTCTTAAACCAGAAAACAAAACTGCGAAAGCAGGCCAGGTATTTCATTTTATTAAAATCTCAGATGTCACTTTCTGCCTAAAAAGTTGGTAATTAATACAGTCACATAGTCAGTGAGCATCAAATTCTCAAACAAGAGTAAAAAACCCAACCCAAACCAAATAAAATCTTGTTAAAATGTTTTCATTTGCAAAATTAACTGATATTTTTATCAACACAAAAAGCCTATTCTAAGCTTGACTGACACCAATAGAAAACCTTACAGTGATTTCAATGAGCTTTAAAATTATTATAATCATCTTATAAAGATGCTTAACAATACTGAAATTTCTGACAACTAAAAATTAACTTAGAATTAATAAAATGAAAATAATACATCATCTGACAATGATAGATGAGAATTCTATTCTGGCTTGTTTTATTTTTTCTAATCAGAGATATCATCATAAAGATGGGAAGAAATGGAAATTGGAAATTGTACAGTTTAGTTATTGCTACTTATTTTTTGTAACTAAGTGTTTATATTTATATTAAAGTTGAGACGTAAGTTTTTTAATTTTTTTCCCACTCTGGTTGAAAAGAGTAATCATTCTACTGGACTATTTAACTTCATTGATGTTGAGACTATGGTTATTTGAGACCACTTAAGCAACACAAGTCCATGGGAACTGATGAGATACATCCATGGCTCCTGAGGGAACTGGCAGTTAAGCCACTATCCATCATATTTGAGAACTCATGGTTGTCTGGTTAAATTTCTTCTGACTGTAGAAGGGGAAACAACCCTCTTTTTTAAAAAGGGAAAAAAGGAAGACCCGGGGAACTACAGGCCAGTCAGGTTCACCTCCAGGCCCAGCAAGATCATGGAAAGGATCCTCCTGGAAACTATGTGAAGGAACATAATATAAGGGAAGCATGTGGGCACGCAGCATATGGAAAATAAGGAGATGATCTGTGACAGCCAACATGGCTTCACTAAGGGCAAATCATATCTAACAAATCTGTTGGCCTTCTGTTATGGGGCTGCAGCACTGGTGAATAAGAGAACAACAAGTGACATCATCTACTTGGACTTCTGCCAAGTATTTGACACTGTCCCACATGACATCCTTGTCTCTAAATGTTTGACAGGTGGACCTGGTAGATAAGGAATTGATTGGATGGTCCCACTTAGAGTTGTGGTTAATAGTTAAATGTTCAAGTGGAGGCCAGTGACGAGTGGTGTTCCTCAGAGGCTGGTATTAGGACCTGCGATGTTTAATATCTTTTTTTGGTGACATGGACAACTGGGATTAACTACACCTTCAGCAAGTTTGCCGCTGACAGCAAGCTGTGTGGTGTAGTCAACACGCTGGAGGGAAGGGATGTCATCCAGAGGGACCTTGAAGTTTCATATTTCATGTCACTTACATGTTAAACAATAGAGATTGCAGCCCACTTTTCTGTGAAACTCAACTGGTAATCTCTTTTCACTGCAAAAATAAACCATTCACCAAAAAATAGCTGTTTTTTTTTTTTTTTTAATCAACTGTCTAAGCAACTGTCCTGGTTTGAGCTAAATGAAACAAATTCTCTCCAGTGATTTTTTTAGCTTCCAGCTCAGTCTCTTTTAAAAGGTTGCACTTTCTGAAGCTAACAGCATGTTTTTTCACACAGTTCCTGCTGCTAACAGTGATAATGCCTGATGTTTACAGTTACTGCCTGGGACTGGGATGCAGAAAGACTCTTGCTTATACTTATTCCTATAGCGACCAAGGCCACTGGTGGCTTTTGTGTGCCATGCTAGGAGTGCTGGGTAGTAAGAGGGGTTACAAGGAAGTAAAAGGTTGCACCTCTGGGAGGTAATAGACAGGACAGGTGACCAACGAGAGTATTCCATTCCATATACGCCATATTCAGTATAAATTGAGTGATCACAAGAGTTTCTTTCTTCTTCCCACAATGGCCAGTGTCCAGGGAGGACTCTATCTGATCTCCTGCCTTTGATTCAGATCCTGAGTTCCCAAATCCAGCTCCCTGTACCCAGCTCCTGTCATCACTGAGCCTGGGGCTTCCCCAGTGCCACCTGTTCTGCAGCATCAGTGGGGATTGCCATCAGGAGGGAGGAGTCAGGTTCAATATAGGGCTTATATATAGTTGTGTATAGTTCTTTATGATTTCACTATTATTTCCATTATTGTTTCATTAAAACCATTTTTGTTTTGTTTTCTAACCCATAATTCTCTCTGCCTCATTCCCTTTTCCTTTCCGTTCGGGGGGAGAGAGGGGGTTAGAGAACGTCTGTCTGTGTTTTAGTGGCTGGCCCAGCCCTAACCCTCAACAGCAACCAATTACCATTATTCCTATGCCTTGACCGTTTTTTAAAGCCTTTAATGAGGAACATTGCCAAAATCCTCCTGCAAACAAAGGAAGACTGTATTAACCAGATTATCCTTACCCACATACCTGGTGCCCCGTTCTAGAAAGCCCAAGACATGAGAGGAAGAACATCCCTTTTATAAAAGCCATGTTCATTTCCAAACTATATTTTATTTACGTGACCATCTAACAGGTTTTTTCTTTGCATTGTATCATGAATATACAACACCAAACCACAAGTCAGTGAACCACAGTTATCCCAGTTTTGAAGAAACACAACTGTTTCCACCAGCTCACTACATGTTTTCAAAAACCCTCAAAACAGGATTATTAAGGTTGATCTAGATATCAGAATTGAAAACAAGTTGGTTTGTTATGCGGAGATAGTATGTAACTTGTTTGCTTATACAAGGATACATATTTTGGAGAGCTCTTACTCTTCATTGTATAGGTTAATGAACACCTCTGACATCTGTAAGTGCTAGTATAATGTCACCTTACAGTTATTTGAGAAGAGGATGTTTACTTTCATGATAGTCTTTGCCTCAGCATATTCTACTCTTAAAATCCTGTTTTGACTTTGCTTCAATGAGCTTTATTTTTCAAAAAGGTATAGAGCGAGGCAAAATTGTATTTTGCACAGAAATGAAAATCTGAAGGCTGCACTGATTGATACAGTTTTGATTTTAAGTGTTTAGGTACTATACTGCTGAAATCTAGCATGCTCACAGTGATAACAAACAAACAAAAATCCATAATGGCTTATGAAGACTTATATTTACTTAAGCATTTGTGTACATAAGACTATGAAAAGAAAAGAAAAGAAAAGAAAAGAAAAGAAAAGAAAAGAAAAGAAAAGAAAAGAAAAGAAAAGAAAAGAAAAGAAAAGAAAAGAAAAGAAAAGAAAAGAAAAGAAAAGACAATTTAAAAATAAAATAAAATAAAGCCAAACTAAACCAAACTAAACTGAAATAAAGGAAAATAAAATAAAATAAAACAAATAATAGAAACAAAATAAAATAATCATTATTATATTTGCTCTCACAACATTCCAATGTAGTAAAATTTTCTGTTGTGAGTTGAGAGACAGAAGAATGACAGCTACACCACAGTAGTAGAAATTTAAGTCAAATTTATGCCAAAATTTTTTAATATACAAGTTTTTAAAGGAAGTTTCATGCCCAGTTGCCAGCTACCTTACTGTTGCATTTGTATTTGCTCTGCATATGTGCTTTCAGTTTCCTTTTTTTGGCTATTGTTTTTCTCTCATGTGTTCTGGGAAAATACACATCAAAGTACGAGCTTATGGTCATCCTTGTAACACACAATCAGATATATGTGTGCCATCTTCAGTTACAGTACTTGGTTTTGGAGTCCCTGATAGAAATGTCTTACTATAGAGAGTAAAAAAATGGAGTCTGTAGGTAGCTTAAGTTCACCTCTCTGCATACAGCATGCTGCCCAAACCGTAGATGTCTTATAGACATTATCATGGGTTTGTGAAGTTTAGTCAATGAACACAATTGACATTACCATCCACTGTTCCAAGCTCTGAAACACGGTGTAGATGCTGCTTCAATGCCTTTCCTTCAGCAATAACGCAGGCAATGGCAAAGGCAAAATCATAAGTCACATAAAATTTTCATTTTCTATTAGTACTTGTATCATCCCAATCTTCTAGATTATGTGATTTTTCCTGCAAGAATTTTTTGTCCTACATGGTATTGGTTATGTCTAGCAATTTTCTATCAATATCCAACTTCAAACATCACTTACCTAGTTTATACTCCTAGGATACTGGTGAATAGAATTACTAGTTGAGTGGCAGTATTTGAACAACAGTGAACTCCAGGGATCAAAATGAAATATTCGAGATATCTACACTTGACAACATCTGTTTTGGTAATATAGAAAAATGAAACTTTAATTCAATAGTTTAACTCAAAAATTAGCATCTTCATTTCTCAAACATGACCACTCTCACAGACAGGAAGCATCAAGCTTTGCTGGGACAATATTCAATCTTGCCTTTCTAGTACAGTGTTTATCTGTGATACTTCTTTAACAAAAATAATGTATCTTCCTGAAAAAATGCCGTTCTAAGCTAGGCAGTATTTTGCCATTGTGGGTATTTTACAGTTCCCTTAATTAGTGCTCAATTTTTACTACATTCTGACTAAATTTGTCCCCTAGTGTTCTTGTGTTCAGTGACCTTACCTTCACAGTGTGTTGATGAGCTTCCTGTACTTTTCATGGTACATGTATTTCAACAACCCTGGTGATATTAATTGGTCTCTCAGGAGTTTTTCGTAATAAATCTATCTCATTGGCAATCAGAAGTCCATATGAACACTCTGCCTTCCTTCTCTTCAGTGTTCAACAGTAACATAGGAAAGAGAATGATGTGAGACAACATGGCAAATATGATATAGTTTTTTCCTCTTTTACACTTTATGATTCAGAATGTAAGTAAACAACAGTCATGATCAGAGAGGGTTAAGTGACCTTTGCAGGTCCCTGATAAACTCTGGAAGAGAACAAAAAGTTGTGTGAGAACACATACAGCTCCTTCAAAGCACCACAACCAAATATCACTACATCGGGTGGTCTTTTGATAGAGATTTAGTGGAGAAAGGGAAGATTAAAACCCAGTTTCTATAGTTCTGTGTTCAGGAGCAGATCTTGGGATAACAGCATAAATTACTAGCTTTCAGGGCAGTAAAAAAGTTAATGATTGTCACAAAAATGGGTGTAGTATCTTCTGATTTAAAAAAAAAATAAATAATCTGGATGTAAATGTGATAACTATTTGTAAATTTCTCTCTACGGGTTACAAAATAATCTTAGGAAGATTGGTTATCTTGAATGAAAAAATAACTTTTGTGAATATTCTTCTAATTTCTTAATGGCACAGACTGTGACACCAATATGTTAAGACTGGTATCTAAGACCACCCATGTCACTAGTGGGCAGAGTGACAATGGAGATACTTTCCAGGAGTGTCCTTGTGTTTGTGAAAGAACAGGCATATGCTGGAAACTCAATGAGAAAGTTAGTGAGATGGGCAACTACGTGTCTTTCCATTTTAAAAAAAATATAATCCTATACAGAGCTGTATTTTAATAAGGTGTCCTTTGTATTTACAGTCATCTCTACAGTTGTAAACATAGATAACAAATACATTTTCTTCTTTTCTTCTTAAATTTTATTTCCGCATTTGTAAAGTGGCATTTTCAATAAAATACACAACGTGAGAAACCTAGGTCCCTTCAAACTGAATACTAGCTTTATCATTTAGTTCAATGACAGTTGAAGTAAACACCATACAGAAAGGTATTTTCAAAGAAATTACATTCTTATAATTTTTTTTTTTTCTGTCTCACTGTGATATTGTTATGCATGCTTCAATGGTTGATGTATTCCACCAGATGGCTGGATTCTTTTAGTCAGAACTACAGTATTTGTTTTGTACCTATCTGTTTTTAAAACACCAAACATCTGCACTACAGAAAGAATGAGGTAGGCTACATCTGAAAAAAAACCTGTAAACTGCATAGCTCATGTATTTGTTCTTAGTGTTCCATTAAAATCTGTTTTAATTTAGCTTGAATAATTTTTAAAACATAGCATAAGTAGTATCTTTCAGGAATTTAAAGCAAATGCAGTTGTTAGTTGGTAAATTGTTTAAACATAAACAAAATTAGAAATTAGCAGTTTCAAATTATCTTCTGTACTTCTGTAGCTCAAAGATGTCATTTAAAATATGAATCTTTAGTAGGAAAAGTTCAAAAGCCATCATGTTAAGAAAATGAATTACTGCGTATGAATGAGGATATTATTCAACATAAAATCACAAGGCCTTTCAGCATATGAATTTAAGGTCCATGTTTAACACACTTTCTAACTACAAACTTGGGGGATCCATTACTGTCTTCTAGTTTACAATCTGTGCACTATCAGCTTTCATGACAGAGCTATTACACACCCTATTGTGCCAATGTTATCACTTCAGAGAGAAATAAATTAAAAGATATGAAACAGAAAAAAAGTACTAACATGTAATAAAGTTATTTAAAATATTTCAATACATTTGATACAGTATTATGTTATATTACAGAAGACAGTGACTGTGTGATTTCAATAAAGAATCAAACCAAAATTATAACCAAAATAATAATTTATACTCAGTTATTCATGATTTGAACTATTGATTTGGTAAATCAGCTTGAGGGACAGAATTACTGAAGCACACTCTTGGAAAGCAGCTACATGACTTCTCAGAAAGCATCCCTTTGAAGAGTATTTCTAAAGATCTCTCACATCTTTTCCATGTCTGAGCTCTTTCCAAGTTGTATGAATGACAGAATCATGCTGTTCAGGAAACATACGTTTTGATTTTAGTCTTATGTTTTGGTGTGTTTTTACTGAAGCAGACAGCAAAATAAGTAAAGGCTTAGTAACTTAGTAACAATTTACCTGTTCTAAGGTCTTCATGTTTACCCCTTGTTGATATCGACAGTAAAACTCATGAAGATGAAGTATAAATAGTACAATCTTGTTTTTTGGTAAGGTGAGGCAGATGAATGTTAATCTGTTTCTAACAATTATTCAGTCCAGCTCCGTAACAATAGATTTTTGGTTGAGTGCCAGCTGGATGACTGACATGAACAGGCCAAGCATGACATTTGCTAATGACATTTCCTTCAAACATGTCAGAACACTTAAAGCCTCATCCCATTTAATGAAAACAGTATATATTTCCATCTTTCTCTTTAAGACAGGAGCCCCACCTCTAAGCGTTTTTAAAAATAACATCCCCAGTTATTACAGTTTTCCTTACCTCCATTCCCTTTCTCCTTTTCTCCCTCTATTTCCTTCCTTTCCTCTCCCTATGCCTTTTCCTCTCCTTCTCCCTCTCCCCCCCTCTCCTTTCTTCCCTCTGTTCCTTTTTCCCTCCCCTCTTTCTTCTTCTCTTACCTCTTTCCTTCCTTCCCTCCTTCCTTCTTTCCTCTCTTCTATCCCTCCTGCATCTGTCGTAAATTTTATTTCTGGTGAATCCCTCATAGCTCTAAATGTCTGCCAGTCCATTTACTTCTTGCAGTCTAAGATGTTATTATTGCTTTGTTCCTGATCTGGTATTGAAAAGTGACAAGTTAAATTTAGAATAATCATGACCTGTGGATTACATATTGATTTGCTGACAATTTCTTATCATCCCCTGGAGCACAGCTTTTGCAAGCTTGCGGTTGCACAATTTGCACTAAGATCCTACCTGTTTGGCCATGAAAGTATTTGTGAAGCTGATGGATGGATGTTGAATAGTGCTGGGCAACCAGTAGCCATTAAGACCGAAAGCGGTTATGTGCTTCCCTCCAGTGACTGGCTGGAGCATACAAAAAACACAACTTATTTTCATCCTGGGAGTCCAATGTAATAGATAAATCACTGTGATAACCCAGCAGAAAAAAAAAAAAAAAAAAAGAAAAAAAAAAGAAAAAAAGCAAGTTAGAAAGTCCAGCATGGTTGGCAATTACCAAGATTGTGAAAATGTTTTTTTCAGTAAATGTGGATTTTGATCATATCTCAGATCACTCATGAAAATAAATACTGATCATACATCCTAGAGAGCATATAAGAAAAAATGCATTTATTTCTTTTACTCTCCTAGTTTTTGCTGTATTATTCTATTTTGCTATTGAGAATGTTTAAATAATTTCACACAAGGAGGTTGGAAACTTCCTATGATGTTTTGATTTATAAAAACTGCTTTAGTTCCCACTGTAATGAGTAGGAGGTATGTTTTAATACTTCAAGAAAGAATCTAACTGCTCACTTTTCTTATCTCTGGCATATTTCTAATTCAAGCACACATTATAAAAGGAAATTCTCTCCCCTGTTTTCATTTTCAACCTGAATGTTTTATCTTTGTGTTAATGACGATGTTTCATGGCTCCTTTGTTCACAGTAACACAGTTTTACCCTTCATTGGTAAGGAATTCAGAAGCATGTAGTTCTGTGGTTTACTAGAATGATTTCTCTACTTTTTATTTATTTTCTTCCTGATTTGAGTGTTTATTTTTTGATTTGTTTTACTTCTACAACTAGAGAGGCAATTCATCTAGAGTGATCGGCTTTTAAACTCTCAGTATAAACAGTATGTTTGAATTGATCTTTCATCCATCTGGTCTAACTTGTAGAGTAGTAGTCCAATAAGAAAAAAGAATCCAACAATGCATTGGGATAACATACTGTCACTACAAAAGAATCTGTTTCTCACTAGCAATATTTGTTTCTTGATATGGAAAATTGTTTATGTCCATAAAAAGTATAATATTTATTAGTCATTTTGGAAAAAAAAACCTCCATCTATTCTTCTAAATATTGTTTCACTGGGAAAAATCTTGGCATAGTAAGAACCTATAGAGGATTGTGGAAGAAATTTAGTTTTCTGCAAAGATTAAAGCAAAGAATGATCAAATGTTGAAATACTGATGTTACCAGAAAATCTGTTTTGAGTTTAATACCAAAGTCTATAGAAAACCCCATATCTTGGAGCTGCAAGAATTAGGACTGAAAGAAAGAAAAGGACATGATGGAAGATCTCAGAACAGTAAATTATGAGAAAGAAAACGCTGACATTAATGTACATACAGTATAACCTGGAAGTGAGCAAATCTGACAACTCTCAGGCAAATTAAGAGAGGTATCAAGAGGAGGTGAAATCACAGACAGAAGACTTCTGCCGGCAAAATGATAGTCCTGGAATCAGAGGAAAGGAGAAAATGTTACATCCTTGAAAAAAATAAATTATATGGTCTTTTGTTTTCCTTCAGATCTGATGTAATGCATCTTTCGTCTTGTGTGCGTACTCCCGTGGTAAACTCCACTATTTAACAAATTTTCATAATACATCTCCTGTATTTTGACTTAATAAACAATACAAGACACTATAGAAAAAGTAAAACCACTGCAGCTTGTGCATGTTTAAAATTGTTTAAAACTGTGACTGACAGAGGTCACTGATGTCAGACTAGATGCTCAAAAGAGCAACAAGTGCACATAGGTAATAAGGCTACTGCGGAAGTACAGCCCCTCCAGGCATCCTCTGTACCATTGTTTGCCAGGTCATCTAAGTGGACTGGGAGATGTTATAGGTGACTTGACACTTTCTTCACGACCTTGTAGGTCTTGGCAAAAGAGTTAGTGTTCCAGGAGTTACAAAGAGATAGGAAAACAACTTCATGTTTTGTTTGGGTGTGATTGGTTTTTTTTTGGTTTTTTTTTTGTCTTTTTGTTTTCTTGCTCTTTCAAGCAGAAGATGTTAGGAGAGAAAGATATTCTGTAAAAAGAAATGAGGGAATAGACTCATACAAGTGATAAAAGGAAAAAAATATTTAAGATGGGTAAAAGAAACTGAATGTGAATGCCTCCTGTGCCTCCATTGCAATGGACGATAACAGAGTAAGACATAATATGTATAGGGAGTTAAGACAATCCTACACCTACATGTTGACTCATTATAAGAAAAGAGGAGAAAAATCAAGACATTGTGAACTGGGAGTAAAGTAAGAAAAAGCTGGTGAATCTAAAAAAGAAGGTGAAAAAAATGTTATCCTTGCATTTGTCTATCATCATCCATGCAGTGTGGGAAAAAATTTCAATGACTATATCTTTTCTTAGACAGCAAAAGTACCTTTCTACACGTAGATATTTATGAGGTTTTGGGACCACTTCATTGTAGGAGAAGGTGACAAGGGTGATTGTAATACTACACTGGACTCTGTCATTTAATCTGTCGTTCATAATAACGATGGAGAAAATATTTTAAAAATAGACAAATCATGCTGGACTAATGATTTTCTTTCATATGTTAGGAAAGAGGTGAGGACTGACAGTCACTATCCCCCTCAGGCAACCAAAAGCAGCAAAAGAATAGTTGCATTCTTCTGCTACCTATTATAGAAGCAGGATGCTGGGTTAAAGGGATTGTTCTTATAAAACTTTTCTGGTGACATTTTACTTAATAGTGGATGCATTTAACTCTGTGACTATACAATTCAAATAAAGTTGCTTTGCTTGTTTTATGATATAATGCATGAATGGAAATTTTAGTATAACTTTATATCTGTTACAGAGAAAAGTATTGCTAAAAAGTTATGAAAATATCAAACTCTTATAGGGAGAAGTGGGATCTGCAAGGTTTATGCATGTAGTTCTTAAATTCAGTTCAAAACTAGATTCCTGTAGGAGAGATCAACTTTCACATCAGCTTGTAAAATAGCAACGTAGCAAATTGTTGAGTACTACTTTATTGGCATAAAACTATTAATCTTAAAAACAGTAATTGTTCTAGACATTTTACAGATGAACTTAATATTGTATACTTAAGTAATTAAATTTTCAAGATACGTTAAATTCCAAGGTACTGTATTTCTTTTTATAATACAAATACATCAGGTTCTTCAATAGTTTCTGTACTGGTCAAATTATAATTCAAATAACCAAATAACGTAATGGGATACTTAACTTTTATTTTTCGATTATTTCCCTCTTACTACTGAAAAAATCTTAACAAACAAAACTCTAAGAAGGAAATATCTGGTAGCCTTCTTTGTATATACATTTATATTGTCCTATTATTAAACTATGCCATAATACTTACATACTTATCTTACAGTGTTTACTCAAAGGAAAAAGAATGCTATTGTGGTGGTTTGATGCTGGCCAGTGGCCAGGTGCCCACACAGCCATTCTGTCACCCCCCCCCGCCTTCTCTGCTAGACGGGGAGCAAAAATATATCGAAGGGTCCATGGTTTGAGATAAGAACAGGGAGATCACCCACATCTACTGTTCTGGGCAAAACAGACTCAATTTTGGGGAAATTAGTTAAATTTATTAAAGAACAAATTAGAGAAGAGTAGTGAGAGATAAAAACAGGTCTCAAAAAACCAAAACACCTTCACCCCACCCCTCCCTTCTTCCCAGGCAAAACATCAATCCCAATTTATCCACCTCCTCCACTGAAGTGGTGTAGGGGGACAGGGAATGGGGGTTATGGTCAGTTCATTCGATGTCATTTCCACCACTGCTTCTTCCTGAGGGAGGGCTCCTCACTCTTCCCCTGGGCCATTGTGGGGCCCCTCTCATGGGAGACAATCTTCACAAACCTTTCTGCAATGTGAGTCCTCTCACGAGGGGCAAGTCATCACAATCTGCCCCAATGTTAGTCTCTCCATGGGGTGTAGTCCTTCAGGGGGAAATTGCTCTAGTGTGAGTCCCCCACGGCGTCACAGAACTCCTGCCAGCCAGCCTGCTCCAGCGTGAGCTTCTCTCTCTTCATGGGCTACAGGCTCTGGCAGCGACCCACTCCAGCGCAGGCTTCCCGCAGGCCACAGGCCCCTTCAGGCATCCACCCGCTCTGACGTGGTACCCTCCATGGGCTGCGGGTGGACATCTACACCCTGTCACCTCCATGGGCTGCAGGGGGACAGCCTGCTTCACCATAGTCTTTACCATGGCCCCAGGGGACTCTCTGCTCTGGCACCTGGAGCACATCTTCACTGACCTTGGTGTCTCCACATATTCTCATTTCTCTGTCTCTGCCAGTTGCTGTGTGTTGCAATTCTTTTTTTCTCCATTTCTTAAATACATTTTCACAGAGACATTCCTATCCTATCTTTACTGATAGGCTCAGTCTGTCTTTGGAGCTGGCTGGCATTGGCTCTACCGGACCTGAGGAAGCTTCTAGCAACTTTTTGCAAAAAAATACCTTTACAGTCCCACCCACCCCGTCAATGAAATCTGGCCAGACAAACCAAATACAGCTGTGCTGATTAATGACATAACCTTCTTTATCTACTGCTTGCTTTCTTTTCTGTGCACCTTTACTGCTATAATTTACTTGCTCATTATTACTTTCAAATTTCCACTTTTTTTTTTTTATTTATTTTTAATGTCTGCCATTCTTTTCATTATCTTTTATTAGCTTTTGCCAGCTGTCTTAACCAAGGTCATTCTTTTCCAGTTACTCTTGTCATCTTTTTCATGATTCCATTCAAGTTTTATTCTGTCCCATCACTATATAATTTGAAAGTCTTCTAGGTAAAATCAATAGCAATAGAAAAGTTTCTAAACTACCATGGATTTCCTTATCAACAACATTAACCTTTACCAGCTTTTTTATTATTATTATTTTTTCCCACACACATCTTTCTAGTCTTCATTTTGTTTTGTTCCCATCTCTCTAGAAAAATTTAATGCAAGTTTTTATTAACCTTGCTGTCTTGTTTTTTTTTCAGACGGAATACAGGCAAAGCAAATGTAGAGAACACTATGCAAATGAGAAAAGTTTAAAATATTACCACAAAGTTTGAATTCCCAAAAAATTACCTCAAAATCTTTCTAGAACATGATAACCAATAATAAAACATGATAGAACATGATAAACAATAATAAATAATAAACAAATAAGTGAATAAATAAATTAATACCTAAAGGGGATCAAAGACAAAGCAGATAAGACAGAAGTGCAGCACATACTGAAAACTGAGAAGTGGAAGAGAAATTGTCTGTTTTTATCCAGGCTTTCCTTAGGACTAATTACCAGAGTTGAAAGCAGTTTTCCCAAATGAAGAGATTTGGGAAGGGATTTGCAATCTGTTTCATTTGAGCCTGTCCCTTCCTAGGTGATTTGATTGTTATAACCATATCGGTCTTTTTGTGTAAGGGAGGAGAAGCTTACCTTTCCAGTATAATATAATTTGATAACTTAGACAAATATACGATGCTCTAGGTAACATCTGGTTTTTGCTAAGAATTTGGCATAGTGTGTAGATAACCACTTTAATGCTAAGAGAAGTTTCTGAGATCATATTACATTTCTCATTGATAGCAATGCATCACAAAAGTTAAGATTTTGTCACTAAAATGGTGTGAACACTAGAATATTATTGTCGTCACTTGTGACTTTTCTCCTTTCAATTTTAATGTTTTAGTTTCTAAGTATTTCCTTTCAACTTCTTTTTCATGTTTTGCAAACAAACCCCTGTTATAATGTCAGTCTCATATTTCCCTTTCTCTTTACTGACATCCCATCAGCCACAGAATCACAAAATTATTGTGAGAGGATGGGATCATGGGAGATTTCCTCATCAACCTCCTGCTTCACCTTTCTAAAACAAGGTGAGCAGCCACATGTCCATCTAGTTTACAACCATCAATGGTCTTGTAAATCTTTTAAGTGTGTCAGTGCTTAGGAAACATTTTAAACTGATAATTCAGGGTAAATTAGAGCAGCTTTGAAATAAAAAACCGCAACTTCCCAATCTTTTTACATTGCTTATAATTCGGTGACTTTTCACGGATAACTATAGCTTTTCTTATGGCATTGTCCTATATTATAAATTCATTATGTAACATACTATATATATTCATTGTATATTGTATGAAAATAGTAACAGGTCCAGACTTCTGAAAGTCCTAACAGGGATCTCAGTCATATAAGGAAATTCAGATCTTTGTAAAAGATTTATTTCCTTCACCTTTTTTTCTTCTTTCTTTTTTTTTTTCTTCTTTCCAACTATTTCTTCCCCATTAGAATTTTTTATGAGCTACATGGAATGAAAACAGTGATGCCTTTGCAGTTGAAAAAAACCCTATAATATGCCCTAATTAGTTATCAGTCATTTCAAAATCCATTTGAAATGAACAGTGAAATCTCAAATGTTATTTGTTAATATTCCTCAAGAAAAAAAAAAATTGTTTTTAAATAGCTTTGGAGTCAGTGTGTGCAAATTTACCCTGTCGTTGCTTTATTGTAGGGGAAAAAAAAAAAAAGTAATGATTGGACAATCTGCGGAGAAAGCAAGAAAAGACAATTATTTTATGTTCCAGTCAGTTACTTTCAAGTGACAGTCCTAATGGAAGTGGTGAATGTATTTGATGCAACTTTGACTAAGAGTGTTGAACTGGCTCCAAAGTCACTGTTTTACTTACTTGAAGTTAGAACTAAGTCAGCAGTTTGCTGGGCTCAAGGTAAGGAGGATTCACATAGGTCAATCATTTGGAGTGGAATAAACAGCAGATACAGTAATTCTGTTTGGCAGTTACACTGCAGGCATCGAAAGCTGCAACTACAAATCAGCAGTGCTTACTCAAATGTTCCATGACTCTCCTTATCACTTTTTCAAAAGAATGTCATCATTCAATGAAATGAACATGCTGTCACTATTAAAAATATAGAACTAAGCTGTAACTCTAAAAAGTTGAAAGCTACTCGAAACTATATCATTCTCCAACCCAGTAAATCAGAGGAATTTAATGTTTTTAATTTTTTCATCCAGAATTTTTCTAGCTTTACTTACTAGGCACTCATTTGTGGAGGACTACATTCAGAAAAAAGACATAAAACCCACCTCGAAGTTAAATAATGCAAACTGAAGCAGAGCCAAATAACAATATTTCTTGTGAGTAAAAAGGGGAATTTTTTTTAGAGCTTGCAAAAGTTAAAACACGCCAAATATGATTTGTATTTAAATACTTTAATTTTTTTCAGCTTTTTAGTGTGAGTTTTAGAGAGGTTTAGAAAGGTATGAAGTCTTGTGAGGAACAAGCACTATAAACATTTGTATCAGTCTTTCCTTTAAGGAAATGAAACTCAAATTCTTTGAAAAAAAAAGGCTGATTTATATGTGAAAGTTTGCTGTGTCATTTTGGGGAGAATGTCTGTACGTGTATACACAAAAACTTTAGCTTCTCAGATGCCTTGTCAATTTTGGTTGGAACTGAAAATCTAACAGAGCAGTAATGCGGTTCTAATCATTGAGGTTTATTCAACAGAGCACGTTATATATTCAACACCCCAGTCTACAATCTTGCTCCTGTAAAAAAAGAAGGGAAAAAAAAAAAGCATCAGGGTTGTATAAGGCATGAAAAAAGATCACTTTAACAATAAAATAACTAAGCAGAGGTCTGTGACCTCATGATATGAACAGAGCTACCAGGCAGGAGCAATGTGATATTATAAAGAGTACAAGCTCAAGCTGATGGAGAGGAAGGTGAGAAAGGATTGCCCAGGACTTATAAAACAGATTAAAACACTCTTATTTTAAATACAACCACTCATCCTTCTACAAAGGTACTGTATGGGAAAGAGAAGCTGGAGAAAGGCATATTGAATTAGAAATATGATCTGTATTGACCTGTTTAATGATCTTTATAAAAGTGTGTAAATTTTTGGAATTTACTCCTTGGAAAAATATTGGTGTATTTAAAAACTCTATGGCCAACTTGCTCCTTACAGATATAGATTCTTTTCAGATGTAAGCTATGGCAGAATACTAAATAAATCACACTAACACTGAGGAAAAGAATGTTTAAGGTAGAGGTAGCCTGAGGAATAAGGGTTAGTCTTAGAGGAGAAGATTTCAGAACAAGTTGGTAGACCAAAGTTCTACAGGGTGAAATAGGGCCTGCAAGACTTATGTCTATCAACTTGTCATAAAAGTCATCTGGTGATCTAACAGCTTGTACTGGATCTGGTTGGGATGGAATTAATTTTCCTTATAACATCATAGAATGATTTGGGTTGGAAGGGACACTAAAGATCATCTAGTTCCAACCCCTTTGCCGTGGACAGTGACACCTCCCACCTGACCAGGTTGCTCAAAGCCCCATTCAGCCTAGTCCTGAACACTTCCAGGGAGGGGGCTTCCTCAAATTCTTTCTTGAAAACCTGGTCCGGTGACTCACCACCCTCACAGAAAATAATTTCTTCCTAATATCTATTCCAAATCTACCCTCTTTCAGTTTGAAATCATTATCCCTCATCCTGTCACTATATTCCCTGATAAAAAGCCCTTCCCCATCTCTCCTGTAGTCCTCTTTAAGCACTGGAATGGTGCTCTAAGGTCCCACCAGAGCCTTCTCTTCTCTAGGCTGAACAGTACCAGCTCTCTAGGGCTGTTCTCATAGAGGAAGTGCTCCAGCCCCCTGACCTTCTTTGTGGCTGTTCTCTGGACCTGCTCAAGCGGTTCCACGTCTTTCTTACCTTTTGAGCCTCAGAGCTGAATTCAGTACTCCAGAGTAGAGAGGGATTATCATCTCCCTTGACCCGCTCCAGAAGTGTGCTGCTTCTCAGAGCACTCTGTATGGTCCAGTGTATCATGTTTTTGACTAAAACTATGTTGATAACACACAAATATTTTGGCTATTGCTGAACAGTGCTTGCACAAGGTAAAGCCCTTATCTGTTTCTTATTCTGCCCCTAAAGTGTGTAGGTGAGTGGTGAGAAGAGAGAAGCATCACATGTGGGATAGCTGGTGCAAACTGACGAAAGGACTATTCCATCCCACCTAACATCATGTCCAGCAATGAAAGTGGAGGAAAGAGTCTTTCCAAGGTATCCATTCCCTGGAGATCAACTGCACATGATTCTGCTGTGAGAGGTGGTGAGTGACTGCCTCTGCAGTATTTGTTTTCCTTTCCATTTTCTTCCTTCACTTATTAAACTGTTTTTATCTTGACACATGACTTTTATGCAGTTTTGCCTTTCTGTTTCTCCACCTCATTCCACGGTGCGAATGAAGTGAATGAGTGTCTGGTGAGTACTAGGTTGCTGGCCAGGTTCAAGCCAGTGATTTATATACTATTTTTTATGGTAGTCTAAAGAAATGTCCAAATATGTTAAAGCAGAAAGGAGGAGGTATGATAAGTAAATCAAAAGCTTGATCTGAAAGAGATTTCTCTCTCTCCCACAAGCGAAAGTGATAACAGACATAGCTCAGACACTAAATTCAAATGGAAAAATAGGAAATGAAGGGCTTTTTTACAGTTTCTGTAGTATCTTGTCAAACCATTACAAGCAAAAAGTAACAAACAATAAGGTATTCCACAGAAGAAATGTTGTAAGAGAGAACCAAGAACACATGTGCCTTGGAAGCAAGTAGCATTTTCCTGGATGCCCTCTATTTCCAGACATTAACCCAGGGTTGTATACACGTAGTTTTGTCTTTGGGGTTTTGTAAGGCATTTTTTGCATGAATAAGCCTTTACACAAAACATTTTTACATTATGAGACTTTTATAAGCATATTGAAAAAAAATGTGTGCTAGGATGTTAGCCATGTAAAGTTTCTTATATAATTATATAGCTGGTTATTTTTCTGTTCCCTTTGGCATAGAGAATTTACTTCTTAAACAAACCCTTTGGTTATAACGAGGCATGAAGAATATTTCAAATATAGATTTTGTAAGCCTTTTCACAAGTTTTTTATAAATGGTAGAGGTGATTAGGGAAGCTGGTTTCCCTTTCATGACTGTGCCCTGTCATTGTGTAACCCCAGCTGGCAACTAAGTCCCAGAGAGCTGCTCACTCCCTCCCTTCCTGGTGGGACAGGGGAGAGAATTGAAAGGGTAAAAGTGTGAAAACTTCTCAGTTGAGATAAGAACAGTTTAATAATTGGAATATAATACACTGCTACTACTACTACTAATAGTAATGATAGTAAGTAAAAGGAAAATAACAAAGAGAAAAATAAACCCAAGAAAAACAAGTGATGCAAAAGAAAAATAATTGTTCACTGAGCAATGTCCAGCTTGTTCCGAAGCAGCATCCTCTTGGCCAGTTTTCCTTCCAGTTTATATGCTTAGTATGATATCGTGTGGTATGGAATACCCTTTTGGCTAGTTTGGGTCAGCTGTCCTGACTGTGCCTCTTCCCAGATTCTTGTGTACCTCCAACCTTCTCACTGGTAGGGCAACATAGGAAGCTGAAAGGTCCTTGACTTACTAACACTGCTCAACAACAACTAAAACATCAGTGTGTTATCAACATTATTCTTGTCCTAAAACCTGTGCCAGCTACTAGGAAGAAAATTAGCTCTGTCCCAGCTGAAAACAAGGAAAGGCCCCATAAGCTACCTGGAGACTTAACAGAGTTTTCCTCTCCCATGAAAAATGGTTTGGTGATCATTAAAATCCATGTGGATACAGAAAACATTCACATAGAAATGAGCAACAGATTTCTCTGTTCCTCTTGTTTGGCTGACCAGGGTAGAAGTTCATGGACATGGGTTGTTTAGCCTGGAAAAAAAAAGAGGTTTAAGGGGAGACCTTATCACTCTCTAGAACTACCTGAAAGGGTGTTGGAGAGAAGAGGTGATCAACCTTAGTAGAAAGTGATAAGATGAGAGGAAATGACTGCAGGTTGAGCCAGAGGAGGTTTAGTCTGGACATTAGGAAGAAGTTCTTCACTGAAAGGGTCATTGGGCGTTGGAACAGGCTGCCCAGGTGGTGAATTCACCAGCCCAGGAGGTATTTAAACAATGTGTTGATATGGTGCTTAGGGACATGGTTTAGTGGTGACCTGGCAGTGCTAGGTTAATGGTTGGACTCGATGATCTTAAAGATCTCTTCCAGCTGAAGAGATTCTGTGATTTTGTGCTCCAGTAGCTGTCCCTAGGCAGTTGATCTATCCAGGGATGGATTCCAGATCCCAGTTCCTGTAGTTGCTGGTCTCCTGACATCTTATTCTCATTCTCCAAATTCCGCCAGAAGTTCTCTATGAATTTCATATATACACACAGGTGTACATACAAATGGTCTCATACACAAGGGAACACACATAAAAATACCCAGGCATAGGATTTAAGAAGGTCAAAAGGAGAGATGATGGTCATTCCTGGGGCTTGGGTATAAAAATGCTCTGACCATCATCCCCTCCCTTCTTCATTTTTCCGCTCTGTTTTCTCTCTGATCCACCTTCATTCTTTTCCTTTATTGCTTTCCACTCTTCCTCTAAACATCCCCTAATGAGCTTTGCAAACCTCCTTAATGCATATCTTCATAAACAAACCTCAGATAATAAAGCCATTTCAATTAGAGTACACAGAGAAGGTTCTGGAAAAATAAAAATATTTTTAAAAAGCCCAAAGACAACAGATCACATCTAATTCATGTGCTTCCTCACAAGAATCTTTAAAGTAATCCATATTTGTGATTTATGGATACAGATCATACGCTTTTTTTCAGAAAAATTTATGTGTTTCATGTGTGAAAATTTTCCAATAAATCTCTCTCTTGGGCCATGAAGGTACATATCACACAATGAGATTCTGCATCCTGTACACAGCACTAACAACTTAAGGCCGAACCATCATCTAGTTCAAGTCTGAATAGCTTTAGCCAAATATTTGTCTTGCTATTGTGAGAAATAAAACAAATTTAATGAAGTCTGTTGTATTATTATCAGACAAGTAAGATTAACTGTAGTTGAGACCAACCATCTCTGAAGATTTTTCTTGAAAATAATGCATTTTTAAAGGCTTTACTTTATGAAGTACCCAACTAAAAGAATACTAACAGACAAAAAATGTTGTCATGTGAGACTAAAAACTACAGTGTGGTGAACGATTATTAATTCAGTCACTGGAACCTCTGGTGATTTCAGCATAGATTAAAAGAATTTTTAAAATATGCAGTTGATAAGGAACATTTATAAGTTCATTTAAAATAATCTTTGTGAGGTACATATATACATTATTTCTGTACATCTTTTTCTCTATAAAATCTGCATTTATTTTACAAATTCACAAGTCTACTGCAGAAAAGAAATCTTTGTTTCCACATGGGTTACTGTGCCTGAATATCCTCAAATTGGAGGTAGAAGTGAAAAGGCTACGTTGGTCTATTTAAAAAAATCTCACATTAAGACAGATCACTCTGCACAAGAATAATGTAGATGCTTTCATGACCTCAGTTCTGGGCTTCAAAGTACAGGAAGGGCATCAGGGTGCTGGAGAAGGTACTGAGAAGGGCAATCAGAATGATTAGGGGACTAGAGGGTAAGTCTTATGAAGAGAGGCTTAGGGAGATGGGACTGTTCAGCCTGGAGAAGAGGAGGCTGAGGGGAGACCTTATCACTCTCTACAACTACCTGAAAGGCAGCTGTAGTGAGACGGGTGTTGACCTCTTCTCCCCGGTGAATAACAAAAGGACAAGGGGGAATGGGTTCAAGTTGCACCAGGGGAAGTCTAGATTGGATATTAGGGAAAACTTCTTCACCAAAAGGGTGGTGAAGCACTGGAACGTGTTGCCAAAGGAGGTGGTGGAGTCACCATCCCTGGACGTGTTTAAAAAACAGTTGAATGTGGCACTTCGGGAGATGGTTTAGTGTTAGGGTGGTGTAGGGCTGTAGGTTGGACTTGATGACCTTAAGGTCCTTTCCAACCTTGATGATTCTATGATTCTATGATTTTATCTGGAATACAAAGAAAGACAGAGCTGGGTTTTTTTTCAACCTGGAGAAGAGAAGGTTCCAGAGAATCTGATCAATGCGTATAAATACCTGATGGTGGGGAGTAAAACTGAAAGAGAAGATTCCTCTCAGTAGTGCCCAGTGAGAAGAAAAGAGTTAAAGGGTACAAACTAAAACAGCAGAAATTAAATTTAAACATAAGAAAATATTCTTATTTTGAGAGCTTTGAAGACTCTGAGAGGTTACCCAAAGAACTTGTGGAGTCTCCACCCTTGGAGATATTCAAAACCCAAAAGGACGTGACCTTGAGCAACCAGACCTAACTGACCCCACTTTAGCCATAAGTGTTTGAACTGGGTGGTCACCCATCGTCCCTTCCAACCTCAAATATTCTCCTAGTGTTGCAGAATTCTCTTTACAGCACTTCACTGCATGAAACAAGAAATGTATATTAAGAGATGGAAAACATGTGGCTGTTTCAATTTGGCACTTGTAGAAGTCTATTTTTTTTTGTTTTAATTGACCATAACTTGAATTACTATGCCTGGTATTTCTTCAGTATGCAAAAAGGACTATTTCATTGTGAAACTCTCATTTTAGAAACACCGTAAATGACAGACAATATTCCAGTCTAGATGTTTAGAGAAATTAATAGTAATTATGAAAATCATTGGACCTTAACATTCTGAAAAATATTTAATGTTAGTTTTGAAGAACTTTTTTAAAACTGCTGAAATTTGGATTTTAAATCCATTAACTTAATAATTATTTTGTTCTATTAAGAGTAAAAAAACCTTTTTTTACACTGTGATAAATCCTTTAATACTCTGTTCTTCTATTTCACCTTTACAGAAATTGATATAATATATTCCTACAGTCCCAGATGATTTTAAAATTATTTGATAATTTCTCAGAAATATGTGCCTGAAATGCTAACATTGGATCAATATTTTCAGATATGTATATAATCTGAAAAAGAGCCTTTAGAGGAGGCAAACACACTGTTCTTTTGTAGGCTCCATTACCACCTTTCAAATATCCCCTAGGGATAAACTAATTCTCTGGATCCATTTCATTTTACCAAACAAAGCAACAGAGAAAAGGTCTTGCTGTTCAAAGCATGAAGTTTCCTGTTTAAATGGCAGAATCAAAAAATCTATGTTTGCTCAAAGGTAGGCATTTTACATGAATAAATATATATCAGGAATGATGACATTAAACCCACAGCAGAATACTTGCATATGCCCTTTTGCGTGTCTCAAGAATTACACTAAAACTTGATACCATGATACCATGTTTTTTTTCTCCTTTCAACCTGTTTTATGGTCTAATCTGCTGCCAGTCATAATTACGTACAGTGAAATATTTTTAAATTACACAAGAATATTCATCAGAATGGGTTATTGTCTGAATATTCTCACCAATATTTTCAAGGTTCCTAGAAGTCTGCTATGCAAGTTTTTCTGTTGAAACTACTGTTGGGACCCTGAGGGCACCAGTAGCTCTGCAACCACTTCCCTCTTTCCAGCATTTTAGCTCCTTATGTTCCTTACGTGATACTCCGTCTGCAGTATCACAGTTTTGTAACTATGGACCAGACTGTTGTGACAACAACAAAGCTCTGAGAAAGAGCTGCAAGGAACCTCATCAAGAGCCTCCCTCCTCATCTGGAGAGCTGCTGTTTGAGTTCCATCCTCTAGACCTTGCCTGAGCAGTGCTGAGTCTGGCCCTCTGCCCTGCTGGGACTCTTCTTCCCTGGCTGGCATGAGTTCCAAACTTGTCGCTAGGGATCTGTCTTCCTGCTGACAATTATTCTTGTCTGAGCAGCACATAGTCTAAGAAATACATGTATATTGACCCTATCTATTTACACTGAGATTTGTAACAATTATCCAAATTAAACTAAGATATAAATAAATGTCTGTAAGTTGCCTTTTACATTTTGGTTGAAATTCAGAATAAGTTATTAGGCTATAGAGAATTTTTTAATTTCCTTTTTGAATTGGTTGTTAGAACAACCTTGATAATATATATATTTTTAAACTGACATTTTCCAGGCGTTCTTTCACACTAAAATATTTCCTATAGAAAGTTTCTTTAGCAATAACAGCTTCTTAAAAATCCTGAACACAGTAACTAATCATACTACCTGCAACCTTTCCTTCTGAAAACATTTTCATTCCTTTTCCCATTTGTTCTCTCTCCTTGGTACAGTGCTCATTGACATAGTCTGAAAGTCCCTACACAAGTGACTGCAGCGTTCTTAAAACCTGTTTGGTTTTTTTATCAAGGTTCACAGTAGGTTTGCATCTACATGCCATGTACTAAACTGCATTTCTATTATTTTTGTCACAGGAGATCAGAAGACCAGCTTAGGCAAGAAGCCTCAAACTAGAAACTTGAAGATTAGTGAGATCAACCCATTACTGGCTCCCAAAAGCATCTGTATCTATGAAGCCGAGAATCTGACATAAACCCTCTGTGAAATAACAGAGCAACAAGTACTGTTCTGATGAATAACAGAAAGTTTAAGATGTTGCCCACTACTAGGGTTCTGCATGTCTTCCTCTGAAACACCCAGCACACACTGGGGTAAAAAACCTACATTATGGTGCAGATAGATACTGCAACAGGCCCTCATGTTCATTGTCTCAATGAATTGTATTTAGTGACTGAATCAGCAAGAGGTTTAAATATTCCAGAATAGGAATCGTAATTAGCTCTAATGTGAATCTATGTACCAGCCACTGTAAGAGGGCTGATAAAGCTGGAAACCACTGCAGTTTGATGTGAAAATGCTCTATAATCACCCTGGGTAATTATATTTTAGGGGATGTCTTTAACATGGTCCTCCTTAACATGTGTATGGGAGTCATGGCCTCTGCTCGCAGACCTGTGTACTGCTAGGCCATACATCGAAGAGCCTTGTAAAATCTGGGGATAAAAAAAAAAATAATAGAAGGTATTTTTTCCTGTCTGGTGAAGCACAAATATGAAGAGGTATGAGGGGAATTGTGTCATAATGAATGCATCTAATTCTTGTTAAAAGCTATTAGAGCACTGTGCTAGTATTTAGCATTGTCTCATTGCTAGTACTTACATCCAAATAGAATTTGAAGGTTTAATTTTTATTATACTACCAAAGAGAAAATCTGCACGTAGGGACCTTCTTCAAAGTAGATTGACTTAATCATCAGTAAAGTTGTAATTACACTGGCTTATTTAAGCCCTATGTAGTTAGACTATTGACTTCTAGAACTCTTCTGGTTTGTTTTGTTTTGTTTTGTTTAAAATAAATATATAAAAACCCCATTCCTTCTGGAATTATTAAGTTCTCTTAATTTTATTAGAAACTAAAATAACACATATATCCCAGATCACACTGAAATATATTTGTCTGGTTTTATTTAGTAACGATCTCATTTCCTTGTGTATTTCAACTACCACAGCTTCTGTCAGTCTTTTTTAAACACCAGATAACTACAAGCTAGTATAATTTTATTAAAATTAGTACAGGTACTTATAATTTTTATTCCTTGAGACCAAGTATAATTGTCATTGATGTTGAAGTAACACCTTGCATTTGTATATTGCTCTTTTCTTGCAGATCCCGAACAGTTTACAAATGAGACAATTATCTTCATAATCCTTGTTTTGCAGAGAAAGTAATTGAAACACAAGAGGTGAAGTGACTTATTCAGCATCATTTAAGCCTTGTACATGTACTCTTTACACAGTACTGCCTAATTATAACCTTTTCGCTAGCACATTGGGCCCCTGATAAATCAAACACTGTATGTATTATATCATCTTTCACCATGTATTCCAAAATCTTCTCATGTCCACGCTATGGGTTGTAGAAGTGGGGGTTTTGTTTGGTTTTTTTGGGGGGGTTGTGTGTGTGTGTTTGTGTTATTATTATAATAACCAATATTAATATTTTATTATAATATTTTATTTATAATACCACATTGAGAATGCTCACTTCTATTTCATTTAATTATTTAAAGCCAAAATAACAGATTTATTTAAAAAAAAACCCAGTTATGACTGCATCAAGTAAAACTGAATACAAAGCTAATTTGTGTTAATGGTGACATTCAGTCTTTTTCTTCAGAGGGGAAAGGTGCGATGCTGGACCTTGTATTAACAAACAAAGAAAGTCTGGTCATGGATGTTAAGGTTGGATGCAGTTTTGACTGTAGTTCAGTATTATTAGGGAAAGAAGAAAGATAGGAAGTAAAATTTCTACCCTGGACTTCAAGAGGCCTAACTTTGTCCTCTTCAGAGATATAATTAGAAGTATCCCATGGGCTAGGATTCTAGAAGGTAGAAGGGCAGAAGATAGCTGGTCAACATTCAAACTCTACCTACACAAGGCTCAAGATAAATGCATTTCCTCAAAAAGAAAATCAAGTAGAGGAGACAGGGAACCTGTATGGTTAGACAAGGAGCTCCTAGAAAAACTTGAAGGGAGAAAATTACAGTAAGTGGGAAAAGGGTCTGGTTAATTGAGAGGATTATAAGAAATACAACCAGAGTATGTAGAAAATCAACAAGAAAGGCCAAGGCCCTCTTGGAATTTAGTCTGGTGAGGGAAGTGAAAGAAAACAAGAAAAATTTCTTCAAATACATAAATGAGAAAAGAAGAGTAGAGAAAGAATGGGTTCGCTGTTAAACGTGGTGAGAGATATGGTAACAGACGATGCAGAGATAACAGAGTTACTGAATGTCTTCTTTGCCTCAGTCTTTGCTCCTAAGGCCAGCCTCCAAGAATTCCAGCCATTGGAAGAAAGGGAGCAAAACTGGAGTGAGAATGACCCTCCACAGGTCAGTGAAGATTTGGTTAAAGAACTATTACAAAAGCTGAAAACACACAAATCAATGGGCCCTGATGGGGCGCATCCACGTGTGCTGAGAACGTTGGCTGATGTGGCTGAGCCACTCTCCATCATCTTTGAAAGATCATGGGGAATGGGAGAGGTGCCTGAGGACTGGAAAAAAAGCCAATATCACTCCAGTCTTCAAAAAGGGCAAGAAGGAGGACCCTGGAAACTGCAGGCCAGTCAGCCTCACCTCCATCTCTGGGAAGATGATGAAGTGGCTCATTCTGAAGGCCATTTTAATCAATTGAAAGAAAAGAATGTTGTCAGGAGTAGCCAGCATGGATTTACCAAGAGGAAATCTTGCCGGACTAATTTGATATCCTTCTATGAAGGCATGACCAAATGAGTTGATAAAGGGAGAGCAGAGGATGTCATATACCTCAACTTCAGTAAGGCTTTCCATACTGTTCCCCATAACATCCTCATAGGTATAGATCTATGTAGGATAGATGATTGGACTGTGAGGTGGATTGCAAACTAGCTCAGCAACAGAGTTCAGAGGGTTGTGATCAGCAGCACAGAGTCAAATTGGAGGCCTGTGGCCAGTGGTGTTCCCCATGGATCTGTATGGGGTCCAGCCTTGTTTAATACCTTCATCAACAACCTGGATGAGGGGATAGAGTGCACCCTCACCTAGTTCATAGAAGAATCATAGAATCAAATAATCATAGAATTGCCAGAGTTGGAAGGTACTTCAAAGATCATCTAGTTCCAGGCCCCTTCATGGAGACGGACATCTCCCACTACAGCAGGTTGCTCAGAGCCCCATCCAACCTGACCTTAAAAACTACCAGGGGTGGGGCTTGCACCACCTCTCTGGACAACCTGTTCTAGTGTCTCACCACCCTCATGGTGAAGAACTTCTTCCTAACGTCCAATCTAAACTGATCCATCTCTAACTTAAATCCATTCCCTCTAGTCCTATCACTATCCGACATCTTAAAAAGCCCCTCACCAGCTTTCTTGTAGGCCCCCTTAAGATACTGGAAGGACACAATATGGTCTCCTCTGAGCCTTCTTTACTCCAGACTGAACAGCCTCAACTCTGTCAGTCTGTCTTCATAGGAGAGGTGCTCCAGGCCTCTAATCATCCTTGTGGACCTTCTCTGAACATGCTCCAGAACATCCATATCTTTCTTGTACTGTGGGCTCCACAACTGGACACAGTACTCCAGGTGGGGCCTCATAAGAGTGGAGTAAAGGGGAAGAATCACCTCCCTCGATCTGCTGGCCGCGCATCTCTTGATGCAGCCTGGGACAAAATTGGCTTTCTGGGCTGCAGGTGCACACTGACGGCTCATGTTGAGCTTCTTGTCCACCAGCACCCTGAAGTCCTCCAGGGCTGCCCTCAAGCCAGTCACTTCCCAGCCTATATTGGTGATTGAGGTTGCCCCGACCCAGCTGGAGGACCTTCCATTTGGTCTTGTTGAACCTCATGAGGTTGGACTCGGCCCACGTCTCTAACCTGCTGAGATCCCTCTGGATGGCATCCCTACGCTCCAGGGTGTCAGTAGCCCCACACAGCTTGGTGAAATTGGCAAACTTGCTGAGGGTGCACTCAATGTCACTGTCCATGTCACTGACAAAGATGGTAAACAAGACTGGTCCCAGTACTGATCCTTGAGGGACTCCGCTTGTCACTGGCTTCTACTTGGACATGGACCCATTGACAGCCACTCTTTGGGTACGACCATCAAGCCAGTTCTTTATCCACCTAATTGTCCATCCATCAAATCCATATTTTATCAGCTTGGGGACCAGGATTTTTTGTGGGATAGTGTTAAAGGCTTTGCTCAAGCTCAAGTAAATTGCAAACAGTTTGCTGATGATACAAAACTGAGAGAGGTGGCTGACACACAGGAAGGCTGTGCTGTTATTCAATGAGATCTAGACAGGTTAGACACCTGGGCAAAGGGGAATCTTGTGAAGTTTGATAGGGACAAGTGTAGAGTCCTTCATCTGGGGAAGAATAACACCAGGAACCAGCACAGATTAGGGGGTGTCCTGCTGGAAAGCAGACCCATGGAGAAAGACCTTCGAGTCCTAGTGGAGAGTAAGTTGTCCATGGGACAGCAATGTGCCCTTGTGGCCAAGGGGGCCAATGGGATCCTGGAGTGCATTAAGAAAAGTGTGTCCAGCAGGTCTAGGGAGGTTCTTCTCCCCCTCTACTCTGCCCAGGTGAGACCACACCTGGAATAATTGAGCTCCCCAATTCAAGAGAGACAGGGATCTACAACCGAGAGCTATGAGGATGATTACAGGACTTGAACATCTCTCCTGTGAAGAGCGACTGAGAGAACTGGGGCTGTTCAGTCTTGAGACAACTGAGTGGGGATCATATTAATGTACATAAATATCTGAGGGGTGGGTGTCAAGGGGAAGGAGACAATCTCTACTTAGTGGTGCCCAGTAATATAACAGAAAATAATGAGTTTAAGTTAGAACATAGGAAGTTCCACCTCAACATGAGGAGAAACTTCTTTACTGTGAGGGTGACAGAGCACTGGCACAGGCTGCTGAGAGAAGTTGTGGAGTCTCCTTCTCTGGAGATTTCAAAACCCACCTGAATGCATTCCTGTGTGACTGCCCTAGGGGATCCTGCTCTGGCAGTGAGGGTTGGATGAGATGATCTTTCGAGGCCCCTTCCAACCGCTAACATTCTATGATTCTATGATTCTATGATTCTACAATTTGATTGTGAAATTGTCATTATTGATAATATTTTCTTTTAAGTTATCTAAATTTATATCATATTTTATAAATTCTGTGGAGCTTAGAATCCAACTATAATCTTGAAAGTTCAATGAAATATGAGAAAAAATATTCATATAAATATGTTTTTGCATAACATTGGAAATATTTTTATATAAGAGAGTAGAGAAAGTCATAAAAATACTATGAGTAGAACAGAATCATTCACTCATTCCCTTTCAGTGCACAAGAAAGTATGTCCTTCTATATTCTGTAATAACAAAGAAAATATTATTTCATATTATGAATAGTTCACTTCTACAACTCATTTTTTACAGTGTGTAACTGAAGAGTGGAATTTATCTGGATTCTAAATAGGAATGGAAGTTTGTATATATAACAATAATCGGAACTAGAAATCATTTAAACAAAAATTGAGAGTGTTGGAAAGGATAAACAGAAACCAAATGCATGCACACAGAGTGTCAAATCCTGAAATAAATGCATGTTAGGGGGTGTTAATCACACCAGGGGTTCTCAACAGCTGAGGAAATATCTGCATTATAATCTGCTCTCTTTCCACAGGAAAGTAATTGCTGGTTTCCCAGTAAATATACCACCCTTGAAGAAAACTTTGTACATGGTCCCAAAGATCAAATTTCTGCATTGTTGTCTCTGTCTTGTATTTGAACTAGCTCCAGAAATTTCATTAGTCTGGTTTCACTGGAAAGTCAAAATAGTTGACATGCAGTTACAGTCCTTCCATCCACTCTAGTTTACCTTTATGAGCAAGCTAACGGCAAGCAACTCACTTTTTATCATCATGATTTTGCCCTTTACATGCAATTTGGGGAAAGCACCATTCATGTCTGAACAAGGACTAAGAGAAAAGTAGCATGGAATGTACAGAAGATTCCCTATAAAGAAATCTTGGCAGGTCATCCGGTCGACATTTTGCCTAGGGTAAGAATAGTTAGGTTTTTCCTACAATTGCTTGTAGATATCACTAACAAATCCCCAAAATGCAGCGTGATGCCAGCTTGAAGTAGAAGGATTTGACTGCTCTAATGAGCTTGATAGGTTCATTCTGTCATTGCACTTACAGGTATTTTATCCAAATTGCTGCTATAAAGAAGGTGCTATACAAATGGAAATTGTTTTCCTCCCACTCAAGAAAGCAATAACACACTTCAGCAGGCAAATTGAAACATGAATATAAAGATCTCATGGCTGATTGAAAATATCTGAACTTTAACTTCATGGACTATATTCACAGATATACACTTTCCTTGTAATGTCTTACTGTTCATACATAGTATCTCTAAATTTTTAATCACAATACAGCATTAGTAGATAAACACTATCATCATCTTGACTTAGGTGTTAATTGACCAGACATGTTTCACAAATTTGGTCGTTCTTGTTTACTCAACATATTTTTTGGTTCCTATATTTCCTTAGCAATCTTTCATGAAAGACGCACAATTCTGAAAGTAATGGGAAGTTGAAATATTTCTTGTAGCTTCTCAAAATGACTTAAACATTGAAATACAATTCCCAACAAATGACAGTGATAATTATATACTCTGAACCTTTCAATTTTGACCTGATTATAAACCAAAAGTTCTGAGTGTCAGGGATCTGAGTGTCCTAATGTCAATGACCGGACTCACCTGGAACTTCCCTCTTCCTTTCATGGGCTCAGGTGTTCCATTTAAGGTCAGCTGGTGACTTTTAGTCTTGGCTTGGGTTATGCTACAGCTGTGTTGATCTTCAGTCTTAATTTCTGAATAGGCCTGACATCCCTCTGGACAGAAGTACTATCTCCTTTTACTTCTGCTTATACCTTCCTCCTTGTGCAAAATGGACTTTGGACTTGTTTGGTTTTTTGCATTGTTTTTTTTGTATTGTTTCTGTCTTGTGCTGTTGATGTACACCTTTGCCAGCCCTTAGTTCTGCCCACTGATGTTGGCCCCTATGGAAATGCACTTGCCCATGAGGACATGGTCAGTCCTGGGATGCCCTTCAGCTGCTGCCTTCTTTCCCTCACAGGGCAGTTTGGCTGTTCCCTATCTCTCAGACAGAAGTGATTTATTTATGCTGCACAATCAGAGTCCATATTCCTGTCTGAATTACATTGTTAATTAATTTACTATGCCAGTGTGAAATAAGAACATTTTTCACATGGGTCAATCAATTTATCTGATTGTCGTTCATGTTAACACTGGAAGGCCAGGGGCATGGATTACTTTCTTGTAAACAAATTGCAGAATTCTTCCTTTGAGTGATTTATTATCCCAGTAGCATTTCTACTTCAGGAGGCCCCAGAAGCCTTGGTTTTTTGGTTCAGAAAAACATTATTACCCTAAAATTGATTTCTAAGATCACATTGGAATCAGAAGTTAAATGTATCATGCAGGAAGGTTTTGTATAGCTATAGTTTCTCTTCATGACACCAAGGAAAGCAGTACAATACTTTCCCATCTGTTCTGTGTTAAAAAGAAGAATTTGCATGGAACATGTACTGCAGAAATAATAAGATCTTGTGAGACCTATGAGATCTGTGAGTATTCATCCTTTTTATTATAATCTCGATTAAATTTGCTATCCAGTTAACTGGCAACATGGAGAGGTTGCACACAGCATTTCCATCATTCAAGCAGTGTCCTGTACACCTTTTCCCACTTTCTCCTAGTCCATCAAAATACACTAATGAGATGTCTTCCCATTGCCCACTTCTCAGTAAAGTATATATCTCACAATAGGGAACTTATTGAAGAAAATGAAACACCTATTTTAATTCTTCAAAAGACAGAGAATGGTAATGGTTTCAGGCAGAGAAAACCTCATTTTGAGTAGAGTGAATATCTCTTTTAATGAAAACTCCTATAGTAATTTGGCAGCATGGTAACAAAAATGAACTTTCATTAGTAAATTTTTTTTTGCCCTTATTTCAGTTGGTGGAGACACGATTGTCTCTGAAAGTGAGAATAACAATTTCTTGCCATTTAGAGAAGAGCTATCTGCCTCCTCACAACCAGTCTTCTTCATAGTGGTTATAAAGAAACAAATGGGCTTGTGGGAAACTTTGTCCCACCGAAGTTGTCAGACTTATGTAAGACAGCTCAAAACGTGACCCTTTCAGAGCCCGAGAAACCACAGGCATCAAAGTTCAGAGTTTTCTTTGAGACTAACCAGTCTTTCTGGATTAGGTCATTGAAAAAATAGAAGATAGACATCGGAACCACTTTACAGAAAGTTAAAACTAGTGGTTGTTACGCTTTGTTCCCCATATTTTTTTCCCTACAATTTGTGTAAGAGTAATGCCACAGGTTTCAAGCTACAGGCTTCTGAGGGACTATGTTACTACTGCTCTGGTCCCCTTGTCTTTCCTATTCACTTGATGAGGAGCTGTCAGCAGCCTGTACTCTTTGCTCATGGTGTTTGGTTTGTTTTGTTATGTGAAAGGTGGCAATACCTTGCACTTGAAACAGATGTGCTTCGTGGGATATGATTTATCTTAAGTCATCTTTAATGCAGTATGTCTCTTCTGAAAGCAAGTTGATCGTCCTTCGCTAAATTCTCCTTCATATCTCCTTGTTCTGTTAGTTGGGAAAGACATTGTGTGATGAACTCTGTGAGATGCCTGAAAAGTTTTTGTAGACTAAATGTGGGAGAAGTCACTTATCTATACACTCCAGCACTTTAAACCAAAATCGGTTGCTGTGGAATTACTAAACTGAAATACAGTTGTACGTAGATTTACAGAGTTAAAATATAGTTTATGAAAAAAAGGGAAAAAACCTTAAAATTATGTCTTCAGTAGTAACCTCTGAAATAATATATTAGCTTGGAATTACTTTTGGTTTTTTTTGTTGCTTTCTTTGATGTCTCATAATGGAGCTGATGAATTAACTCCTGGCTCTGAAAATATTAATTATTCTATTCACTCGGTTAAGATACCTTACAGATATTAGCTAGTGCAACAGAAGAAAAGTCACTAACGTAAGGAAATTCTGTTCCATTGATTTCTGGCAAAAAAACACCACTATGACAAACCTTAAATCAGAGTGGAAAGTAGAACATTACCCACTATATTGGTATTATTATAAAAGTATTTCATCTCCATGCTGAGTAGAAACCACTTGACATTGCTTCTTACAGCAGAAATAGTAAAATTTCCTATTTTTCTAGTCTAGAATAAGTGCAGGTTTTGCTGTCTTTTAATTATCTACCTCAAAACCCTCTGTCCCTGAGTCTGGAATCCAGGAATTAGAAGCTGCTGGAATTTTTCTTATGCCAAATAATTCGTATGATACCAGACACTTATCTTCTGCTTATTCATACTTGAAACAGGTTCATGGATATTCATGAAAGGGGAAAAACATTAGCAGTCCATTTTCCCTACTGTATTCCAAGTTCTTTAGAAATATGTGCTAATCATTTTCCAAAATAATACTTAGCTTATTCTATCCATAGTTCCAACCACATTATTTCCAGCCTAATTCTGTTACAAATTGAGGTTTTAACCTCATCAGGCATATGCTTTGCAATATCAGTTTGTTGGGCCCAACCTAAATGGCTAAATTTCACTGCTCGTGTCCCCTTCAAGACAATCCTATCTCTTCCTCTTAATCTTTCAATTTGCTTTTCCCTTCTGAATTCCCCTCTTTTTTTTTGCATAGGTTTGCTCTGTATTTCTAAGACCAAATAACAACAGCAAATTCCCCTCTTTTGCATAGGTTTGCTCCGTATTTCTAAGACCAAATAACAACAGCAACCCAACTGAGGTAATTTCTCATTCCTTCTATAATATTTTATGTCCAGAAGAACAGCGGACAGAAAAAAATGGAAGAGAATATAATCTAAAATGGAGGGTAGATAATTTTATTTCTTTTTTTGGAAAATGAATTGTCAGGTACTTTAGGGACCAGACAGGTCTCTACTTAACATCTGCAAGTTCAGATTTTGCAAACTTAGATTAGTTCAGATTTTTCATAACTTAGCCAGGTTCTTGTAAATTTTCACTGAAATGGTAAATGTCAGTCACAGGGTAACTCACCAAATGAGTTAAGACTATGATCTAAAGCATTTCATCTAAATGATGAAATCTAAAGATTTCACAGAGAAACAAATAATTGGTTGGTTTTAATGAGAACAAAGCAACACAATGCATTGATTCCTCAATCTTCAAAGCAATTAATTCACTGGACAAGAAACACTCTGGGTGAAACGGGAATCTAAACCAGACATTCTCTTGGAGCCTTTCAGCCAAAGTTGTGTTTTATCAAGATAAAGACACCTAAAATTTTGCTGTAAGAGCTGTCTCCTTAATACAAATAAAATGACTTAATAGAATATTATAAATCTTTGCAATAAGAAGTAAGTTTTTCAAGCTTTTAACTTTAGTTACTATCAGACTTTGCTGTAAATATGAATTAAAATAAATCACATCTTTAAGAGAGAGACAATAAATATTTCTGTGGCAAACTGAACAAAACAAAAAGGTGAATGTGTGAAGTGCATAGCAAGTTAAAAAACATGAACAAAACTTAGGAATACAAATTCAAGACAGCTGTTTGCAGAGGAGGGTCTGAAAGAATGATTAAGAGAGTGATGAGACAACCTTCTGAGTGGAGTGAAAAGGAGCTTGCAATACTCAGTCTACAGAGGGTTATGGATGCTAGCTTTACCACCCAAGTAACAAAAAGGAAGCTGGGGCAAAAATAAGCACTAGGGAGAGACAATTTTATCACAAAATGTGAAGATGAGTGGAGGTGGATAGGCAGGCTAAGTTAATAATAAACATATAAATTTTAATGAAATATATGGGCTTATGGTTATTAAAAAGAAGCCTAGTTCTGTTCCAGTTTTCCTTGTATGTAAAATGTAACTTTAATTTGAGACACTTTCTCATAAGCATAAATAGACAGGAATTTTCCTTAAGAAAATTAAAGGTACTTCACTTTTGGTTATTTTAGCTCTTCTCTGAGTAGAATGAGGGACAAACTTTCTTAAAAATAACTTAAAGAGATTAGTCTGTGTATTACCTTTGTCTAGGACTTCTTTAAGTTCCCCTTAAAACATCTATAATTTTGTGGTTCAAAATGCTCGTTTGTTTTGCTTAATATTTCATGCTTAATCTTGTAGATAAGCTTAGATTTTCATTGTGACATAGTAACTGATGTGGAGTTGCTGACCAAAACCAGAAAAATCTTTTGCATTTTCCATGCAGTCTGTTGAACTTAAATGATAAATGCCTCATGGCAATGGGCTTTTATTTTATATTAAATGTATACAAAGTTAGTCTTTCATCAGTAGTGAGTAACAGTGTGTGAAAGAAGCAAATATAATAATATGCTCAGGGGGTTAGTTAATAAAATTGTCACACTCCAGAGCACTTAAGCTAGAATTTACAAAGTTAAACAGTTCAGTGATTTTCTTTAATTTCCATTACACTAATGCAGAGGTTAAAGGGACTGTTATTTTTGGGAAATAACCATGTTGGTAGAAAAGCAAGCTAGAGAAATGCCCAATAAGAAAAGTGACAATAATAAAAAAAAAACCCACAAAGCAAACAAGAATTCTATAGTGAAAACAAAAGGAAACTAACTTTGGCAGTACAGGAACAAGAAGAGGTAGTTCTAGTGCCTAAAAGGAAATATTCACTGGCATGCATTCTCAGAGTCTTACACCCCTACAGATAAGTGTTTATGTCTACAGGAACATGACTTTGGAGTGCAGGATGGGAGTCCTCCACAGGACATCCCTCCCCTGCAGTGTGACCCCTGTGCCACACTGACATCCCTGGCCACAAAGGCTGTGGAAGAACCATCCTGGAAACAGGGCAGCAATATCCAGTGCAAATTGATTGGACTTGGCAGACCTCTTTACTGTACCGTTTGGTATACACTGCACATGTTTATAGATAAACATATGCCATAAAACGGTGCCAAATCAGCTGCCTGCACATAAACTGTAATTTGCATGCTGATGTAGTAGAAGAACTGTAGAAGGAAAAACATCCAAAGCAATAACCACTTCTTTACCCTGTTTGTATGCAGGGAGCGCAGTATTCCATCACTTCTATCTGAATTACCTCAGATCACCTGTACTCCCAGGTAGAATACACCATCAAATAACTTGAAAAAAACAAATAACTAAAACTGAAGCTTAAAGATAGTGGAATAGAAGAAGAAATTGACTGGAGGGTCAGAATGGAATGATAATAAAGAAAGAATAAGAAGGAAGAAGAATAAGAAGAATGGGCAGGGGAGAAGAGATGGGGGTGTTGCCCCCAAAGTCAGTGAGCAGCTGGAGGACATAGAGTTCTGCCTGGATGGATGAGAAGCTGACCAAGAGCTTATGGATCAGGATTAAAGGGAAAGCAGGGACCAGTAACATTATAGAGGGGGCCTTCTCCTAACCAGGAAGTCCAAGTGGATGAGGTCCTCTATAAACAGACAGGAGCAGCCTCATATTCTCAAACTCTAGTCCTCACAGGACACTTCAACCACCCCAATATCTGGGGTCAACACAACAGAGCACAAGGAATCCAGAAGGTTTCTGGAACGCATTGATGATACCTTCCTTCTCCAAGAGAAAGAGGACCCAAACAGGAGATGTGCTATTCTGGACCTTGTTCTCACCAAAAACAAGGGGCTGGTGAAGAATGTGAAACATCAGGGCAGCCTCAGTTGCAGAAACCATGACATAGTGGAGTTCAAGATCCTTAGGACAGAGAGAAGGGTGCACAGCAAGCTTGCTACCCTAGTCTCCTTCTCTGGAGACTTTCAAAACCTGCCTGGATGCATTCCTGTGTGGCCTGCACTAGGGGATCGTGCTCTGGCAAGGCGGTTGGACTAGATAATCTTTCCAGGTCCCTCCCAACACTGAACATTCTGTTATCTTACCATTCTATGATTCTGTGATTCTATGACTTCAGAAGAAAAGAAGTTGACCTCCTCAGGGATCTGCTTGGTAGAATACCAAGGAACAAAGACCTGGAGTAGAGAAAGACCCAAGAAAACTGGTTAATATTCAAGGATCACCTCCTCCAAGCTCAAGTGTGATGCATATCAAAAAGAAGTCAGGCAAAATGCCAAGAGACAGGCATGGAGCTGCTGGACAAACTCAAACTCAAAAAAGGAAACCTGTAGAGTGTGGAAAAAAGAACAGGTAGCCTGAGAGAAATACAGAGAAACCGAGCAGCCAGGGATCAGGTTGGGAAAGCCAAAGCCCTGACAGAATTAATTCTGTCCAGGGACACCAAGGCTAACAAAAAAACACCCAAACTTCTGTAGGTACCTCAGTGTTCAGGCAATGGTAATGTAGGTTTTAAATAATTTATTAAAATTAAAAAATAATAATTTTTTCCTTCAAAATATTTCAGAGTGACAGCTTATCCAAGTAGTATTAAAGTAATATCAACTAATGAAAATTTCTTAGAAAACAGAAATTTTTGTTTCTCCAGATTATTGCAATGAAAATTTGCATACTTTTTCTATCTAGCTTATCGCAGCTCCAGGCAAGATAAAGAGGAAATGTTGAGACTAATTTTTAATTTAACTTTTTAATTTTAAGATGACCTAAATATGTATTTCTATTTATAGGTTTTTATTTGTTTCTTATTTTTTAATTTATATTTTAATTATGTATTTTCTTTTTTCTTACTTTGTATCAAGTTAATGTCTAAGTTATCTCTCAAGGAGAGAGTGTTATCTTAAAGTAAAAATTTAGTATCTAATGAGTGAATGTTAGAATGGTAGATACAGATTTTTTTTTAAAAAAAGATAAATATTCTTATTAATAGTTTGAAAACTGAATAATTTTAGACTACTCATACAAGAACTTGTCAATCATTTTGAAGTATGAGATCAAATAGAAACACATTCATCTTACTGCTCCTTGTCACAAATTTTGAAAGAAAAGCTAAGCAACCAATGGCAAGCACATTAATTTTGTTCAAGTTCCCACGTAAAAATAAGTGTTTTCATATAAAAAATCAGACTGTTGAAATTAACAAGTACTGTATTATAATTAAAATCAATGTTTAAGTTTTCACTTGAAATGACAATCATATTTTGTATGTGTAGTCTATAAAATTTTCATGTGTTCCTAAATGCAAACAGGGTTTCAGACCAGTACACATTTTCACATCTGAATGCTACTACTTCTACTACAACTATTACTACTACTAAACTTTATATTTCATTGTAGCTAGAGTGTATTAAATACTAAGACAATATATTATTTTTTAATATTTATTCTTTAATCTGGAGAATGTTATCTGCAGCAAAATACAAGAAACAGCTTCAGATAAACACTGTCGAGATGAGAAGATCAAGCTACAAGGATGAATTGAAAGGACAACAAAAAGCCCAGGAAAAATTAAAGCACCAGGTGAAGAATTTTTCTCTTTTCTTTTAAAAACTCCAACACACATCCCCAACTAAAAACCTAAAAAAAAAAAGGAAACAAACAAAAAACACAACAACAAATAGACACAGTTTGAAAATTACATACATTTTGTAACTTAAAATAATTAGTTGCATTCAAAAGTTATTGAAGATGACTTCAGCAGATCTGTTTTCTGAACAGGAAGTAGTAAATCTTCACTCTCTGCAAATGTAAACTGTAAATGTAAAAAATGTTTCCAATCAGGAAAACAGGTTACATTAACAGTGAGCGAAGACTTAACATTTACATAGAAAACTTGCAAGCTGGAGGGAATTTAGAAGCATCAACTGTAGAAATCTTTTTTTGTTGTTGTTTAAAGCAAAATAATAACAAAATATAGGAATTCTAGTTGTAAAATATCTCTAAATTTCCAGTTTGCCCATAAGGGCTTTTAATGTTGATCTTTTGATAAACTTTTATGATAATCCTTTAGAAATTGTTTTGTGTACTAATAAACTCTGAAATAAAAGAAAGGTTGCTAATTCAGTTCTAATACAGTTGCTGAATATAGAAGGGTGTTAACATTTAAAAAGAAAATATTACTTCCAGAAGTCAACACAGAAAAGCCACCTACTGCAGGAGGTTTCAAGCGCTTTTTGTCTAAGTTTTCTAAGTATGAGAAAAGATACAATTTTGAGGCTAGATGGTTTACATCTGAGTCTGATAAGTGATCAACAATAGGAGTGTCTTTCCCATGTGATGGGCAATTTGTTGCTGCCTTTGCCTAGCTGCATATTTTGGCAAAAAAGGACACAGAATCTGTTTTCCCTCACTGTGAGAGTTGAGCTGGTGAGGGGGGAGACTGGAAGAAATGTGTAGTGCAGAGAAAAACACAACAGGAACATTTTCAGTATTTCGTATTTTAAAGCAGGGCTGTGCAGACAGAAATAATATTTTTCAGAGTTTGCTGGTGGTTGTGTTTTAGGACCTACTTTGTCAGCTCATATTTAATATAGTCCTTCACATTTAAATTACGTCTATATGAAAAAGGCCTAATAGTTTAGTATGTACTACCTCACTTGTAAAGTGCAAAAAAGGTCTACCATATGTATCTAGAAGCAGCCAGCATTTCCCTTTCCCCTATAATTAATATAGCTAGAGTCCCATAGCTTATTCTATAATGTACTGACATGAGCCAACATATAAGCCTCTACAGTTCAGAGCAGCCAATTATACCTGCTGACTGTCTGCTGGTAGCCATGGTATCTGCAGGCTTTGCTGGTTGTTCTCACTGCAGTCTCAGAGCTTAAATAAGCTCAGACACTGGCTCAGCTAGTTCAAAATTCATAGTGCTCAGGCTTTGGCAGAGGGATCACGCTGCTACTCATTAGGGACTGAAGTGCAAGCCTGGGGAGCCCACAGGGCTTTGCGCTATGCCAAGTAGCCTTCACAGGAACAGAAGGGATATATTTTTCTTAGGCTCATGCAGATGTTTCAGCAAATTTTAGCAAGATTCCAGAGCTTCTATTAATGAATGTGTTCTTCATCTAAATTTGGTTTTATGCTGTGTCTGATCATTTTGTGAAAAATGTCTGCAATCAATGTATGCTGAAGTCAAAAGATACTGCTTCTTTCTTTATACTGTGGGTCTAATTTCATTTGAGAAAGCAAAAGAAATAAAGTCAATGCATTCATATCTATTATTAATCACTGAATTTGCATAGGTAAACCTAATCAGCCAAATGCTCCCTGTCATGTGACTATTCTTGCTTCACATGTTTGTAATTTGAAAAAGACACCTTTGGGAGGAAGGTGACTACCCTCAGTCTCAGTTAAAATGTGAGAATTACTCATTTTCTAAATCTGGTGGAAAAAACAATTGGCTTTGAGTTTGTAAAAGGATCTGAATTATTGAATGTTAAAAGATGCTCAGTCCGAGCCAAGAATTCCCCTTCGCTACAAGGAATTAGCATCCAAAGGGACAAATTTATTGTGCAAAAAAAAAAAAAAAGAAAAAAATGTCTGTGGCAATTTACCCTCAGTTCTAAACACTAGCGCTGCCCCTTACAAAGAAAGCCGAAATATTTCCGGGTAGCAGGTGCACTCTGCACTATTCTGCAATCTGCTTTTAATGGATAGGCTTTGCAGAAGTGTAACTGAGAAGCATTAGTGCTTCCTCCATACCTTCATCTTTCTGTCTAAAGGAGTTTCATTCAAGTGTTGGCCGTGACTGTTTGGTTATGTCACTTCTGAAGAGAAGGATCTGTCTCTTTCTGAACTGCAGTTTTCTCTTATCTCTACTAATCGAAAATCCTGTTAAGATTAAAGATATGTCTCTTTTTCTTTCTCAAGTGTCAGAAGGTCCAGTTAGTCTAATACCTGAACTGTTTACAGACCCCATTACATAATGTTAAATATCTATCCTGAGAGCCACACAAAAAACCCCCCAATTAATACTTTTTTTTCCCCCAAGTTTTATTTTCTCTGAAGACATTTTTTGAACACTACTGTTTGTCTAAAAAGATAAAATTATTCAGAAGACCATATTTTATCCCTCAGAAGTATATCCAAGTCCCATGATTTTGAGCTCTTTTTCCAAAGTAACTACAATCAATTGACACTGGAATGTCCTTAAGCAGAGTTCACTTAGCGTTTACTCTACTGTATTAACTGAAATGTGGAATAATAACATGACTTTGTAGTGGGATAGCTAAGTATTGAGATAGAAAAGTTCAAAGCATACTAGCTTTCTGCATCATAAATATAATATTTCTCCAATGTTATTTTTTTTTAATTATTTTTTTTTTGCTTTCTTTCCCCACTTGTAAAATTCTAGCAAAATTTTATCCGGTCCTGAGATGTTAGGGGTTTTCATTAAAAACTGTTATCTCTGTAATCAGATAAGTGTGTCAGAGCTTCATTTTTTCTTTAGAGAGTGAGACCAACATTATGAATAATTGAGTTAAAAAATGAGATGACAAAATATTTGCCTGTTTTGTAAAATTCTATCAAACATAGCTTTCTTGACCTTGTTGATTGGCTTGATATTAGTAGATCTATGAAACATAACAATGCACTTTCTTTATTATTTTCAGTAATTACTTGAACCTTCTAAATCCCCATTGAAGTTGAGGACAGCATGCATTGCATTAAATCATACCTGTCACAGTAATGTTACATAGAATTCCAATAATGTTTCTTCATTCAGCATACGAAAATAAAACATACATGTGATCATGCAGAAGCAACTTTTCTCCAAATCAAATCTTGTGAAACAAGTAAATATGGATTATCACAATCTGTCACTCATTCTGTTTCCCATAATACTACACTTTCATTTTGCACAGTCCCATGACAGGTGCATTTCCTGTAGCCTGGGATGCCTCTCCTCACAGCAGTTGTGAGGCAGATTTCAGAGAAACTGCTAGAAGTTTCTGACTAGTTTGGGGATAGCCCACCAGCCTAGGGGTACACCCAGTAAGTTGACTGGTAGCCAAAGGGAGGCTGATATGACTTTGATTGACCACAGCTCAAATCTAAGTGGGCTTTAAAATGATGTCCTACCAGGGACAAGTGAGAGCAAGTCCCTTGGGAGCAGGAGGTCCTGAAGTCAGGGCAGAGTCTTTCCCTTGATCTGGGACACCTGCCAGGGGAACTCCTCAATGTTGAGAGACTTTGTCTTTATATGGGTGAGTGTATATACAATTCGGATCAGTATTCTAAGTTTAGGAGTTGGGTGTAGTGTAGTAATTGCTCCTCTCAACTGGTACCAGCACTCGTAAATCTGTGGGAGATTCAATTTCTTAATAAATTCAGTTTAATTACACTTGTGGATTAACTGGGAATGGGAACACTCCTCACAAGTCCTTACAGACAATGTAGTCCATCCTCACCAAAACCTTAAAATCCTCATAAAGTATCACTGAATCTTATTTCCCTACTGTGCTAAGCACATTCTAGTACCAAACTGCACCACAACACACCAGAAGAGGAATTATACAGCACTTCCTTGTTGCGATTCTCTCTAGCATTAGAGCTTTCACAGACCCCATGACAGTTGAAAATTATGTGATTTTTCTGCAGGCAAAACACACAGTTATAAACTGTGTAGAAAAGTATTTTATGTGTGGGAAAAAAAATCTTTGGGGGAGAAGAAAAGAGTAAATATCTGAAGAATTAATAACCTTCAAATTATATCATTTTTAGTTGGAAAGATATATAAGCAAATACATGAAAGTAAAAGAACTGCTAATAGTGGATAAATGATGACATCTTCCATCATTGTTCTCATCCTTGGAGGCCATCATTTGATGTGTAATACATTCCAGATTCTTCTATAGCCTGACTCTAAAATAATACATACTTAAATACAGACACATTTATATACCGGTGTAAGACTTTGCAGTACACACCGTATCCTTAATTTCTGATACGATATTGGATTTCAAGAACCAGCACTTAAATGTGGTACTGATAAATCCAATGATCCTGAAAGCATCGTACCTTAAATGCACAGAATAACAAGTTAATAACATTTCCAAGAAAATATTAATAGCTTCCTGTGATTTAACTCCTAAAAATAAAAAGGTTAATGTTTGCCACTGTTAATACAAGATGAAAGGAAAGCTGACTTTTATCACTGATTTCTACCAAATGCTTCTCTGAAAAACAACCATCTTCCACTTCACTTGTGTGAATATTTAGACAAAATTATATAATATAGGAGCTTATATCTGATTATCTAGTAAATCAGTGATGTTATATCCCTGAACGGTACCAGAGACAGCTATATTTATATTTATTTGTTCACAGGGTGTAATCTTTTACTTTCACAATGTTGAAGGCAGCACAAAACCTTTAAAATCAATATTGATCTTTGTTTTTTCAATGGTATGAAAATATTTTCCATAAGGCATTGCCTGATCATATCAGTTCAATGAACATGAAAATTTGCACATTTCAAAAGCCTTTATTTTTATGGCAGATAAATTCTACGGCCTTATTGGGGAGTCAGTGCATATTCTTCATAAAAAAATAAAAATATTCAAGCCTGTAAAGCTATTACATGAATAATAATTAAATGTGATAGGAAACCATGTAATGTCCTAGGTGTAATAAAAATGTACTTATAGGAAAACAATGGTACAATGCTCTATTATTCCTCAGAGGATTCAAGATAAAAGAAAACACAGTGAACTTAACTAGCTCAAACACTGGAAGAGTTTACCTAGACATAATTCAAGAAAACCCCTTGTTTCACTTGGTTTTTGTTTGCAGGATGATGAAAACAGGGGAGAAATATTTTCTGTAATTTATCAATAGACAGAATTGCACAAAGTGTTTTAGATCTAGTTATATATTTCAGTATGTTTTCCTTGCTGTGTCACTGAAGGACTTGAGGGCCGGTTTAGCTCAGTGGGTTGAGCGTGGTGCTTGAAACACCAAAGGCCGTGGGTTCGATTCCTGTTCGGTTCTCACGTGTTGCCTGACCTAGTCGAGAGGTGGCATCCCTGCCCACAACAGGGAGGTTGGATTAAAATGATCTCTAAGGTCCCTTCCAGCCCAGGTCATTCTATGATTCTATGATGACCTGAGTCGTTACTCATAGACAGGCATATATAGTCACGTCTTTTGGGGAGCAAGCTGTTGATGGACTTTCCTGAGCACAGAACACGCTGCCATATATATTTCCTTTGTGAGTTTTTGCGTTTTTTCCATAACCAGCTAAAGGAGAGACCAAGTAAAGAGCTCACAGGTTTTGCTGATGAAAACCGAAGTCAGCATTGAAAAATATTTTGGATGAAACACTAATTTGCTTAAAAGGCAATTCCATGCATTCATATGGCTCCCAGAAACCTTGCAAACAAACCTTTAAGAAATATTTAGCCATGTACTGCATGATTTTGTTATTTTATTGGGTTAATATTAAGATCTTTCAAATATTGTTATGTTGTGACATTTAATTACAGCCCTGCATGGTACGCCCCACAAATCAGTACAGCCCATAAGAAAACAGTTCACACAGATGTAGTGTTCTTTAGAGCTTTTCAATTACTGAGTTTATTTGGTTTAAATGGTTTAATCTTGCTTTACTCAGTATTTGCTCTACAGCCTCTGCTTATAACTATTATGTTATGATTTAATGATAATAAAACATAACACAAAAATAATCAGAATACTAATAATACGATGATGATGAACAAATAGGCATGGTAAACAACTTACCAAACCATTTCAAGCTACAATTTCTAGGATCCCAGAAGTCTTCTTAAGTGACAATCAGGTTATACAGGCGTTGTTTTTATTGACCTGCTCTTTGTAGTCTTCAATAATCAGAAAATCAACCAGACATATAATGGAACAGTAACTTTCCCTAAAAAGGTATGATGATGTCTTGAACCACAGGTGTGGTTACTGCGAGAACATGTCTGTAGTACCCAACTATTTTTCCACCAGAATTTCAATTATGTAACAAGTCTTACTGTTTCAAATTGACTCTTTGGTTTTTTTTGCTTTTTTTCTGCCCACACTGTTAAAGTTAATAATGCATTGCATTGCAGTTAATAGGTATTATTCATAAATTTACTTTTCAGTAGAACAAATTCCTTTCCACAATTTAATTCTTGAACCACTGGGAGCTTTTATAAAATTGACTCGCTACATATTAATTCATCCTGTCAGACAATTTATTCTATTATCATTATAATGATTGTGCTACATCAGAAGATGGAAACACAGAATATGGGGAATCTATCCATGCCTACTTTGCTCTTATTACCTTCTTTACAGTTTATAATAGTATTAAGTAAAGCTCTTGTGATGTAAATCATGTACCTTTTATTCTTAATGTTTCAAGAGCACATTTTCCCTTTTGTATCTAATAACTTTAAGTAATCCTAATACCTCTGTTAGCTTTAGAGAAACAACAGACAATATTATTAAGGAGAAGTTAATTTTAGCTTTTGACTCCTCTTTTCTGAGGCTAAATAAACTACACAAAGTGCTTATTCTCTTTGTTCTCAATATTCAGATCACACAAACAGAGCAACTCTAGTAAAGAAATTGCCACAATTTAACTATTACATGAAAAAAAAAAGGCACAATTAGTGTAAGGTAGATCTGTTTCATGGCTTCCATGAGTTTTTTCTACTTCTCTCTTTCAGAGCGTAGAGTGAATTCCTTTAAAAGTACTTGGACTGTAACAAATTATCATGAGGTACAACACTTGCCTCATCAGTGTATCTTTTACTCTGAAGAGACACCACCATAGATCTTTTCTACAAATTTCTCCAAGCAATAAAACAAACTCAGGTTTTCTATAAAAATGTCACAATGGATTTTGAACTTACATTTCCTAATTTGTCTCTCTAAGTTACCTTGTGTAAATCTTTTAAACTGTTAGAGAGGGAACTGGGTTCTTCACTATCACGGCCTCGTGCCCACAGCCCTGGATCCTCATGAGAGACTTCAACAATCCCAGTATCTGTTGGAAGCACGAGACAGCAGGTTCCCAGAACGAATTGATGATAACTTCTTTCTCCAAGTGACAGAGAAGTCAAACAGGAGATGTTAGAGTGTTATAGTGTTGTAGGGCTGTAGACTGGACTTTATGATCTTAACGTCCTTTTCAACTTTTATGATTCTATGATTCTATGATTCTATGTGTTATTCTGGACCTTGTTCTCATTAACAACACAGGGCTGCTGAGGACATGAAGCACAAGGGCAACCTTGGCTGCAAAGATCATGACATAGTAGAATTCAAGATCCTTAACACAGTAAGGAGCGTGCACAGCAAGCTCCCTACACTCAACTTCAGAACGGACACTGACTTCTTCAGGGACCTGCTTGATAGAATACCAAGGGATAAAGCCCAGAAAAGTGGTTAATATTCAAGGATCACCTCTTCCAAGCTCAGGCCAAAGCCCTGGCAGAATTAAATCTGTCTGGGGACATCAAGGAAAATAACAAAAAACTTGTAGATATCTCAGTGATAAAACAGGCAAAAGTAAACCTCATTTTTAAGCATCTGTATTCAACTATCATCGTGTTTCTCTAATATTTGCCATGAGTTTTTCTTGTATAAAGACCAACAAATCAGAAGACTGCTAATTGAAGTAAGGCTTGTTAGGATGAACTTTTAACAATTTCAAAAGAATCTGAAAGGACTCTGTATAAATATACAGACACAGGTAAAATCAAGGGTTGTTCTCAGACTGTGTGTCACTTAAGTACCACACTCTGAGGATTATGTGGCATCCATGTATATTTTATCCTTTCTCTAACATTTTTTATCTTGTCATATTTTTTTTCTTATGTCAGTGATAAAAGGTAGACTAAGGAAAATGTAGGTCCTCTCCAGAAGGAAACTGAAGACTTGATTACCCAGGACATGAAGAAAGCTTAAGTACTCAATGACTTTTTTGCCTCAATCTTCACTGGCAAATTTTCTGGCCAAATATAGGCTGTATGATGAGTGGATAGATGGCAGATGCACAGAGAAGGACTTGGGAACATTGCTGGAGAAAAAATTGAACATGAATCAGCAATATGTGCTTGTAGCCCAGGAAGCCAATCACATCAAGAGAAGTGTGGCCAGCAGGTCAAGGGAGGTGATTCTCCCATTCTATTCTACTCTGCTCTGGAGAAATCCCACCTGGAGTTCTGTGTTCAGCTCTGGAGTCCCCAGGATAAGAAAGAAACGGACCTGTTGGAAAATGTCCAGAGGAGGGCCACAAAGATGATATGACATTTGGAGACCTCTCCTATGAGGACAGGCTAAGGGTTGGGTCTGTTCAACCCGAAGAAGAGAAGGCTCCAGGAAGACCATATATCAACCTTCCAGTACTTAAAGGGGGCTTGCAGGAAAGAAGGGGAAGGACTCTTTATAAGATAGTGTAGTGATAGGACGAGGGGTAATGGTTTCAAAAGGAAAGAGTGTAGATTTAGATTAGCTATTATGAAGAAATTCTGTGAAGGTGGTGAGGCACTGGAACAGGTTGCCCAGGGAAGTTGTAGATGCCCCTCCCTAGAAGTGTAAAAGGCCAAGTTGGATGGGACTTTGAGCAACCTGGTCTAGTGAGAGGTGTCCCACTCATGGTGGGGGAATTCGAACTAGATGATCTTTAAGGTTCCGTCCAACCCCAACCATTCTATGATTCTATGATTATTAGTAATAAACCACCCACACAGTGAATTATTTTTGATGTTCTTTTTCACCTGTTTTGCCCTAGGATTTTCTTTGCAGATGCAAAAAATTTTGGTGGCACTGATGTGGTTCATTAATGTATTTATGACTGGCTATTAGTCTGTAAAGTTGTCATTGTCTATTCTGGTCTGATGAAATAAGCTATTGACTCGAGGCAAGTAAATTTGATAATTACTGGGATACTGTATTTATTATTTCTTTTACTGAACATCTTGTTAGATTCCTTCTTTTTTGTTTATTGTTTCCATTATAATAAGTAATTCATTTTGGACATCACATTGTAGTAATGCACACACGTTTTCCATTTCTTGTAAAATAAGCTATTTTAAATATTTTAAAATATTTTTAAAATTTTGAGTATTTTTATTTTTTTTAGACATTTTCATCCTAAAAAGAAAAAGGAGGTTCTACAAATATCACATATCCATTTTCTTGCTCTCTTCACTACTGTTTTGTAAAACAGTAGGCATTGAAAATATACCTTCTTAGTTCTTTACAGTTTTAATGAATGCATGTTTAATGTAAGAATATTTTTAGGGAGATGCAGATTATCATACATTAGAAATAAAGCTCTTCCCTCCCACCTCTTATAAAGAAGGTTTTGAGAAAGCATCAGGATTCTACGAGGTTAGTTTCATTTTTATTTTTCAGTAAACACTTCAACGGTAGAAGTGATTGTGGATTTCACATGTGTTCGAAATACAAAAGAAGGCTCCATTAAATGTTGGAAAACATGCTTCTGTTCACTGAAAATTGGAGTAATGGCAATGTGTTGTTAACCTACTAACCTTAAACTGATTTAATGGTATCTGAAATAATGCTAAGGTAATAAGCAGGGTCAAGTAGTCATACGGTGTTCAAAGTGCAGCTTTCTCTGTCTTGACTATTTCCTTTTTCACTTGACAGTGAAACAATGTTGAATGCAGTTTGTTTTATTTAAACCTCCTGATAATGTAATAATAGCAACAGTAAATAGCAATTAAGAAACCAATATTAAAAAATCTTCTAAAGAAATAAGCTATTGGTTGTACTGAAAGCAAAGCTCATTTCATTATCGAAAGGACAAAGACTAACACTGATTAGATTAAACACCCACCGGACATTAAATAAGGCCATTTCTAAGTAATCTTTTCATGATGATTTATCAAAGACAAATTATATATGCCACAACGAAGAAGGCTGAAAATTGTTTTTAATCAATCCCTAACTTTATCTGAAGGTTGTTGCAGTCAGAAGCATTTGGCTTATTTCAACAGGAAAGGATGTTCTTTTGCACAGAACATGTGGAGACTGAAAAATTGAAAAACTAGGGCAATTTCTCATAACACATGCAAAACAGTATTCTAGATCAATCTATCCTTAACCATGATTTGTTTTCTGCAATAGCATTTCTGACAGAAGTCTAAGATATTCAGTATTGTTTATAGTATTAAAATTCATGAACAGATAATAATTGGTAAGACCTTGTGGACAGAAACTTAGATGACACTTTTTCTGCTTTGACAAGTAGGTCTATGCTGTTCAACGCTGAATGATGCGTAAGAGTGCTGCTGTCAGATTTGTTAGCAATATGCATCATTCTCTGTTGTAATCAATATCTTCAACGGCTGATGACTAGCAGGGGGCCAGAAGTGTGAGAACATTTAGCTGCTTGTCTTGTCATGCATTGTCATTTAACTTCATCTTAAAAACTGCCTTCAGATGTCATTGAACAAAAGCAAAATGATACAGACCAGTACCTTGAAACTAATCTCTTTCTCACATTGATATCATTTTTATCTTGATGTAAGTCAACCCATACTGTCAGTACAACTAAAGAACAGTCAACACAGATGTCACTATTCCTTTAATAATTCTCTTTTCAGCAATATTACTAATTGTATAGAATTTGATTTGGTTTTGATTTTTTGTTCACTCTTCGTAAATGATATTGTACCTGAAAAATCTAATTCCTCAAAACCACAAAGATATGATGTTCTTTTGTCATTTAAAATATTATTTTCCCTCGTGATTGCAAGATATATTACTGACATTTCAGGAACTGATGACACTTTCCAGATATTTTTTTAACAGAGTAATATTACTTTCTCAACCTATTTAATAGTTGTGGTTTATACCTGACTAGTGACAATATTAGCCCTTTTTTTGCAATAATATTACACCGGTGACAACGTTATTAGTCATCTGCTTCTCTTTCTCCCTCCCTAAAAGACATTGTCTCCATTTCATCTGTCTGATCCTTATTTATTTTCCCTATGTGAGTAAATATTTTTTTTACTTTCATTAAACTGCTCTTGGCTTAAGTTGACTCCATTTCTTCGACATTACTACTGAGTCCTTCCTTCTTATTGTTATCCAGAAATCATGAACATTGAAGTTACATTAACTTTCTTATCACTTACGAAACTATGAATGGCAGCAATCTCTCTAGGCCATACAGCACTCTTAAAGTTCCTATTATTCAGTGGATTTCACACTGCTTGCTATTTTTTTGTCCCCAAGATATTTTCAGATGCTCAGAGTAGGATTTCTGATACATAAATTACATTAACAATAATTTATTTTATACTAGTCTCTTAAAATTACATTGACATTAATCTATTGTATACAATTCTTTATTTTTTTTAACAAATCATATATTAATGTTTCCCCACAGTTAATGGAAACCTGTAGTAGTTACCACTGCCTGAATCATCCTGTTCACCTTTCCTGAATATTTTGTACAACATTAACTCTATGTCTTTTTCACAAAATTTCTGTAATATATCAACATGTATTAAAAATAGATTTCAGCAAACCACATACCTTTCATTCAGTTTTCTTAGGTCCCACATGCAAGTTATCAAGACCTGCTGATTTGAAATTGTTTATCCCTTATAAATCCCCATTGGAGTATTACATTCCTTTATTAGTGGAAAATAAAGCACTTTATCATTTTTATGTGACGTATTCCTGTTTCTTTCCAAATGCATAAAGTATTTATTGAAAATTTCTAGCTGTTCTATCAGCACTTTCCTAATCACTATGAAAAATGTTACCTCATATCTCTTATTATGCAGCTATGTTATTTCTAATTTTTCTTGTTTTCCTTACATAATTTGAAAACTATTTTTGCTCCTCCCAATGCTACATTTTCCATGACATATTCAGATCTCCTTGATAATTATCTCCATTCAGTAAATGGGTTGAAGTTTATATATCTTTTTGTGTTATTTGTGTTATAGTTCCAGTTCCTAACAATCTTGCTTATAGTACACAATAAAGCGTACTATAAGGCCATACAGAATAATTAATTAAGTTAGATGCCTTGGATCAGTTTCAATATCAATAATTTATCGTAATTAATCCCCGGTTAGGTAAAGCTATACTTATGAATGGAGGTTACTTTTATACAAATTTGTGTTTAGCTATTAAGTTTTCTAGACAGACGAGACATAATGCTTAGAGATTGTAAACACGTTTCATTTATGTTAATTGTGAAAAGAGATTATGAAAATGAGTAGACGTAATTCTGAAGTGAGATCAAATGCATATTTGGTGCATTTACAGCTCATGAGGCATGGTAAATGAAATTCATGTTTATTTGTTTTCTTCTGCTGCTTTTGAGTTGTTTTGTTTTCTTTCTCTGCATCAATGAATCTGCCCCCTAAAGCAAAAAAAGAAAAAAAAAAAGGAAAATATAATATTTAGGATTATTTTCTATATTCCTCTGTAATTTTTGCATTTTTAAAATTTTAATCTAATATAAATGAAACATATATTTCTTAGAAAATATTCTGAAATTAAATAATAACTAAAAAGAAAATTATAAAAGTGAGAAAACAAGCCAAAACAAGAGGTGAAACTGTAATTTATTCATTCCTCAAGAAAATAGAGACTGAAAATAAGTGGAAAGAAATGCAATTTACTATGTAAAGATTTTATTAATTGTTTATGTTTTTCTTTAATCATAGACGTAATAATAATTTAAAAATTGGGTAGGACTTGAAAAATTTTCTTCAACGTTTTCCTGTAAAAATATACTACATGCTGATCTGAGTAACATCATTCAAGTCACTGAAAGAACCCAACCTGGAGAATTTACACTGATATGTATATATATGTATAGCTCTGCACAATAACCTCATCCATCTGAATGAGTTCTTTTCATTACTGTGCTTTCAAAAACTGGACTAGCAAAATCCATTACCCACTTTTTCATCTAAATGTTTCCATATAAAATAAAATATATTACCTCCACATAGATTTTAATTAACTACAGTATCCATCCTGTATCAAGTTCAAGGTCATTTGCTTAATGAAATATTTATTTCTATTTCTATAACCAAAACATAACATTTAAATTGATTAAAACTGCATATAGTCTTTGTTTCCTGATTTACTGATTTATTTGATTCTATATTTCCATAAATTTTCAAAGTTCATGACAATTATTGAACATGGTATTATTTGTTCCTGAAATCTATTGTCCTTCAAAGTTCAAGAAATAATCAGTAAAAGTATTCTGCAAGATGATGCTTTAGAAAATATTAAACTGTAAATTGGAACTTTTAATATATCTTCTTTTTAAAGTGGGGTAAACAATTTTTATTTTGTCCTGATAGTGCTACAAGTAAGATTTCCATTTGTACTTGTGCACATTTTTGCAAGGTATGTCTATGATACTTAAAAAATAAAAGAAAACCAACAACATAATCTGCACATGTCAGTATGTGGATTTGATAAAGCTGTAATTTAGTAAACATACTGACATTGGCTGGGAATAAGTTACCTTCCTTCATAGTAGCCCACAACGGTGCTGTTCTTCATATTTGCAGCTAAGCTAGTGTTATCACGCCAATGTTTTGGATTTTGCTGAACTGTTTTTCCACAGCATCAAGGTTTTCACTCTTTCCCCCCTCTCTACCTCAAACTGAGTAGTGCAGGGGTGTGAATTTGGGAGGGGACAGCTGGCCCTAATTGACCAGATATAGATCTCTGCAATGAAAACTTGGGAGGCGGTTGAAGGGAAGACAAGGAGGAGGAATGGATGAAGTTTGTAATTACAGTACCTGCCTTCCCAAGCAGCAGTTACATGTGGTGAGTCCCTGCTTTCCAGAAAGTGGCTGGACATCTCCCTGCTGATGGGAAGTAGTGCAATAATTCCTTTTTTCTTTTCTTGCACACACAGCTTTTGCTTTCTTTCTTGATCCATGAGTCTTCTTCCTTTCTGTTTTATTTTCTCCCCATTCCATAGGAGATCAGAATGAGTGAGAGGATGGATGGGTGTTTGGTTGTCAGCCAGTGTACCACAGCTCCTCTGAAACATCTCAGTCCCACTCACAATATATTTGGAGAAACACAGAGAAGCTGTGGTGAGGTACCAGGAATAGCTATGAAGCCAGTACTGTGGGAGAGGAGCAAAGAACAAAGGGAAATGAAGATTTAAATCTACAGGTGATAAGTCTCTCTTCAATACATGGTCTCTACAGAGAGAATGAAGCTGGATAGCAAAGTCTTCACTGCTTTACTCTGCACTGGGCACAAACAGGAATGTCAGTTTAGAGTCTCACCTAAGAATAAAAAACTGTTGGCATCAACTGGAAAGGCAGCAGAACTCACTGCAAGGATGGTTGTTGATAGCAACTCCCTATCTGGCCTGAGTATCTCAGATAAACTTGGATTAGATCACTCTTGCTCCTTCTACACCATTTATACTGCAAAAGAAAGCAAAAGCCCATGCTAATTGGAAACATTAAAAGGAGAAATCAGTTGGAGAAACTCAGTCCAATTAGCTATCCTAATTTTAAGGCTCTGTAACCTGTAGCTACACTTTCTTGTGTCATAAAAAGCTGACACGCTGAACTGTGGCTCAGCTAAAAAATAGTCTGAAATGTATCCAGAATGGCCTTGCACAGCTTCAAATAACACTTAAGAGTGTTTACACATCTAATCTTTGGCTGGAAACAAACACAGCTATGCATTACGAGCTGATTAAGGTAAATAACAGGCTCCAGGAGAGTGGGAGTTTTATTCATCATTTTGAACATTTTAATTAAGATCACAATGAAATTCTGCCACGTATTGGTACTTTGCATTCCAGCTTATAGTTAACACATTTCTGAAATCTCTAAAAAAACCCAAACCAAACCAAAAACCAAAACACACCACACAGAACATTAATTCTGTCTTCTCTGAAATAAAATCATTTATGTTAGTCTCCCAAAAAAATAAATTTAGAAAGCTGTGAATCAAAACCAGTAGGCTACAAATAAGGTCATTTGTACCACAACTATGGGAGATGAAAAATAAGTGGTTTAAAAAAAAAAGCAAGTAATTCACTAAAGTTAGTGAAATAGACGGAAGTCTTGAAAATACATTTTGTATTCTGCATAAGTTAAAGAAAATATGCCTATATGCTTGTGGTAGTCTCCTGCACAGACACATTTCTGTTTACTTTATGCACTGTTGAGGTTCTATATGGTGCCATTTTTTAAGTCTACACGATAAACTTTCCAGAATCACTCCGCAAGAAGTGGAAACAAATCCCTATCCATCTTTATTTATGGAATGGGAGGCTTCTTTGTGATATATTGGAAATTAAATATGTTTTTCAATGTGACAGCCTTGCCTGGATTGGAAGAAATTGCCCATTTTTCACTTGTCTCTTTTCCTTATTCCAGCTGTTTTCCTAACATGTGAACTTGCTTCTTAATGAACACTGAAGATTTTTCAGCCAAAAGAAACTAATTCCAGTAAGCAAACAGAATGGAAACACTTTTACTTCATGAAAGTGGAGAACCCATCAGTCACCTTGGGGGCCCCTAACGGGTAATCCTATTCTCATTTGAACATAGAGACAATCTTGCCTCTCTCAGCTTTTATAGAAAAATGAGCTTGGAACCTCTGAGTGAAGCTAGGTGTATCTGTGATGTGCCTGAAACAGCCTGAAATTCAGGTGAAAATTATTATATGTCTCAGGATGTAAAAAGTAAGAGAAAGATCACTTTGGAGTCAAGAGTCTACACATTCTGCATGGCTTGGAAGTAAAGAATAATTATGGTAGATTTTAAATCTTGAAACATTTATTATTTTTCAACAGTTTCAGAGTAATTCTGATAATTAGTGAATTTATGTTAACATTTCAGGCATTCCTCTGCCAAAAAAATCCCCTTCAAAACCAGAAATGGGCCAAGGCAGAAACTACAAAAAAAAAATATGGGGAATATAACAAAGGCGTCATTCTAGAGTGCTGCTGAAAGAGCATAAAGAAAAAAAAATGTACAGTGTGAAAATCAATTCTTGTGTGAATGGTTGTTATCTTGTTTTCCACCCGCATAAAACATTCATAATTCCCATGAACTACAAATTAGGACTCTACTTGAGGTCTTCACAGCAGAGTAGAAAAGTTTTAACTATGCCAGGTGTTAAGTCCCTTCAGCTTGTGAATCATAGAATGGCCTAGGCTGGAAGGCACCTTAGAGCTCATTTTAAACTAACCTCCCTGCCATGGGCAGGGACGCCTCTCAACTAGATCATGCAACACATGAGGACCGAACTGGAATCGAACCCGCGACCCTTGGCGTTTCAGCACCATGCTCAACTGAATGAGGTAACCTGCCCCTCATGCTCCTACTTAACTCACTGGTGAATGCTGTTTCATCTGATAATCATATTCCTGTATTGTAATAAATAATATTAGACAAAAAAACAGCTAATGCAAGTGATGGGATTTTTTTCCTTTGTTTGTTTGTTTGTTTAGTTTCATTTTTGCTTGCTTAGTTAGTTTTCACAAAATGCTGGTGAGAAGGCTTTGAATTCAGCAACTTAAATTCTTTGTGTTACATTTGTTAAAAGACCAAGGGCTGAAACTGGAACATAAGAGGTTCCGCTTAAACTCGAGAAGAAACTTCTTCTCAGTGAGGGTGACGGAGCCCTGGAACAGGCTGCCCAGAGAGGTTGTGGAGTCTCCTTCTCTGGAGACATTCAAGACCTGCCTGGACACGTTCCTGTGTGGCATAGTCTAGGCATTCCTGCTCTGGCAGGGGGATTGGACTTGATGATCTTTCGAGGTCCCTTCCAATCCCTAACATTCTATGATTCTATGATTCTATGAAGAGCATTTAATCTTTTCATGTACTTTAATCTTTGTAACTGTATAACTTTAGCAATAGTTAACTGTTGTTACTATAGGAACTATAAACAATAAAGATAATATTGTAGCTACATTTTTAAGTGAGATAACTTCCTCAAGAAAATTAGATAACACTGACATGAAAGGTTTTTTTCTTTTAAATATTTATGTATTTGATTACTTTTTTTTCTAGACTCATAACTTGGAACAAAAATTGCCATAGATTTAGCATGAGTCACAGAAAGTACTTACAGAGGAAGTGTGTAAGTGTATTGACAGATTAATATCTCTTTCCAAGGCCATCCATAGAAGGGTGTTTGTGTGAAAGACAAGTGATAGGAGTACTCTGCTCCGGATGCAGAAAAGTCAAGAGTTGTTTATCACATCTAGGTCTTTACAGTGTAGGGTCTAGGTTTCGGTCGAAGATAAAAATACGTTTCATATCAATGTATCTGAAAAACTGCTAAATTCCGACACTCCTTCTATAGGTGGTGGACTTTAACTACACGTTTAAAGGAATCTAGTGAATGACTCAGTTAATTCAATTACTTCTCTACATGTGGGCATGTAGTCACCTCTGTGACTCCCTAAGACATATATAAAGGGATTACATACATCAGATGTAAGAGCTACATGAAACTTTCTCTAGTAGCAGGTGGAGGCAAATATAGCAATACAAATAGCAGTAAGTGGCTATTTTCAGGCATCTGAATCTCTTCCTAGAGGGATTGAATGGCTTGTACACAGGATGTGTCTGAGTTTGGCCTTTAGTTGTCAGCCCACAAAGCAATCATGTCCTATCTATCTTTAGTAATACCAGCTGGTGGACAGCTTAAGGTAATTCAAATGACACTAAAAGGAAAAACTAAGAATTTTCGTAGAATCATAGAATGGCTTAGGTTGGAAGGCACCTTAGAGATTCTCTAATCCAACCTCCCTGTCATGGGCAGGGACATCTCTCAGGTAGACCAGGTTATTCAAGGCCTCATCTAATCTTGCCTTGAACACCTCATGGGAGAGGGCATTCGCAGCCTCTTTGGACAATTTATTCCAGAGTCTTGCCGCCCTCGTACTGAAGCATTTTTTTCCTAATATCCAGTCTAAATCTGTTTTCCTTTAATATAAAACCATTTCCCCTTTTCCTGTCAGTGGACACTTCTGTAAAAATTCCCTCCCAGTCTTCCTGTAGGTCCCCTTTAGGTATGGGAAGGTTATAAGGTCCCTCTGGAGTCTTCCCCAGGCTGAACAATTCCAGTTACCTCAGCCTATCCCTGTAGCAGAGGTGCTCTAACCCCTGGATCATCTTTGTGGCCTCCTCTGGACTCGTTCCAACAGATCTATGACCCTCTTACAGTGAAGACACCAGAACTGGACTCAATATTAGAGGTGGGGTCTCACAAGAGCAAAGGGGGAGATTCACATCTCTCGACCTGCTGGCCATACTCCTCTTGGTGTATCCCAGGAAATGATTGTCCTTCTGGGCTGCATGAGGACACTGCCGGCTCACGTTGAGCTTCTCATCTATCAACACCCCCAAGTCCTTCTCTTCAGGGCTACTCTCAGCCCACTCTGTGCCCGGTTTGTATTTGTGCCTACGATTAGCTTGACCCAGGCGCAGGACCTTGCATTTTGACTTGCAGTTGCACTGGCCCATTTCTCAAGTCTATCAAGGTCCTTCTGGATGGCCTCGCTTCCCTCAAGCGAATTCACTGCACCACACAGCTTGGTGTCATCGGCAAACTTACCGAGGGTGCATTCAACGCCATTGTCCTTGTTAGTGACAAAGATGTTGAACAGCACTGGACCCAGACCAGACCCCTGAGGAGCTCCACTTGTCACTGGTTTCCACGTGGACTTTGAGGTGTTGATCACAACTCTTGAAGTGCGACCTTCTAGCCAGTACTTTATCCAGCGAGTGGTCCATTCATCAAGTCCATACCTCTCCATCTTAGAAACAATGATGTCGTGTGGGACAGTGTCAAACACCTTGCAAAAATCCAGGTAAATGACATCCGTCGCTTTTCCCCTGTCAAGCAGCGCTGTATCTCTATCATAGAAGGCCACCAAATTAGTCAGGCACAATCTGCCCTTAGTGAAGCTATGTTGGCTGCCATCAGTCACCTTGTTACTATTCACGTGCCTTAGTACAGCTGGCAGGAGGATCTGTTCCATGATTTTACCTGACACAAAATTGAGGCTGACTGGTCTGTAGTTCTCTGGGTTTTCTTTGCTTCTCTTTTTTTTTAAAAAATGGGGGTTATATTTCCCGTTTTCCAATCTGTGGGAACCTCGTCAGACTGCCATGAATTCTCAAATATGATGGCTAATTAATTTTAATTAATTAATTTTTATAATCCATAGGGAAAAAAATCCATACATTTATCATAGAGATTTTTCGGCATTTTTTCTTATTTTCCTAGTGAATATAAAAATTATAAAAATTATGTAGTCAGAGTATTTACTGAAAAAAAGCTATGCAAAATAATTCTATTTACATAGTTTCAGAATAACTAATTGACCAGCTTGTTTTAAGAATTTAAATTTTCTGTTCCAACAGAGGTCTATCCTTTCAAGTAGCAATGGCAAAAATGTAGTCTGCATCTTGCTATGGCTCTTGCTCATGCAATCTACTTCCTTCTGATTTATTATAATACTTGAACCTAGTGTGACATCTGTCTACTGTAATTGGAACATTTGCAAACTTACCAGTTCCTCTTATATGTAGAACAAGCTACCCTCAGTCCCGAGAGTAGGAGAAAATTCATTTGCAACAGAAACTACGTGAGACAAGTTTCATCTGGCTCGCAGAAATTTAATAAAAGGACTTAATACATGGTCAAATTTCACGTTCCTCATATTAGTATTGAGAAAAGTTTTAGAAGACAATTCTTTATTTTTTTTTAAAGTAATTATTTGTTTATGTCTGTAGATACTTTCAAACAGCTTGCAGAACTTGTGATATTGACATTACAGGTTATGCTACCACTACAGAGGAATCTTATTTTCAAGCTTCCACCTTTAAGTATATGGATATAAAAGCAATACGTAGTAAGATTTCTAAAAAGTGTAAATTGGTGTATGTTATTGTTCAAAGCTTTCCATAGTTTAGATAGTGTCAAGAATAGTCTTATAATCATAGAATCATAGAATCATAGAATGTTAGGGGTTGGAAGGGGCCTCGAAAGATCACCTAGTCCAACCCCCCTGACAGAGCAGGATCCCTTAGGGCAGCCACACAGGAACGCATCCAGGTGGATTTTGAATATCTCCAGAGAAGGAGACCCCACAACCTCTCTGGGCAGCTTGCTCCAGCACTCTCACCTTCACAGTAAGGAAGCTTCTCCTCATGTTGAGGTGGAACTTCCTATTTCTAGCTTAAACCCATCATTCCTTGCTCTATTGCTGGGCACCACTGAAAAGAGATTGTCTTGACACCCACCCCTCAGATATTTGTATACATTAATAAGGTCCCCTCTCAGCTGTCTCCTTTCAAGGCTAAACAGCCCCAGTTCTCTCAGTCTCTCTTCACAGGAGAGATGTTCAAGTCCCTTAATCATTCTCATAGCTCTCCATTGGACTCTCTCTAGTAGGTCCCTGTCTCTCTTGAACTGGGGAGCCCAAACCTGGACACAGTATTCCAGGTGAAGTCTCACCAGGGTAGAGTAGAGGGGGAGAAGAGCCTCCCTAGACCTGCTGGACACACTTTTCTTAATGCACTCCAGGATCCCATTGGCCCCCTTGGCCACAAGGGCACATTGCTGTCCCATGGACAACTTACTGTCCACTAGGACTCGAAGGTCTTTCTCCATGGGTCTGCTTTCCAGCAGGACACCCCCTAATCTGTACTGGTGCCTCATGTTATTCTTCCCCAGATGCAGGATTCTACACTTGTCCTTATTGAACTTTGCAAGGTTCCACTTTGCTCAGCTCTCCAGCCTGTCCAGATCTTATTGGATAACAGCACAGCCTTCCTGTGTGTCAGTCACTCCTCCCAGTTTTGTATCATCAACGAACTTGCTGAGGGTGCACTCTGTCCCCTCATCCAGTTTGTTGATGAAGATATTGAACAAAACTGGACCCAGCACTGATCCCTGGGGAGCACCACTGGCCACAGGCCTCCAACTTTTGCATCTGGAATATTGTGTCCAGTTCTGGGCTCCTCAGTTCAAGAAGGACAGGGAGGTGCTTGAGAGAGTCGAGCGCAGAGCCACAAAGATGATGAAGGGAGTGGAACATCTCCCTTATGAGGAAAGGCTGAAGGAGCTGGGTCTCTTTAGCTTGGAGAAGAGGAGGCTGAGGGGTGACCTCATTAATGTTTATAAATATGTCAAGGGTGAGTGTCAGGAGGACGGAGGCAGGCTCTTTTCAGCAGCATCCGTTGACAAGACAAGGGGTAATGCATACAAGCTGGAACATAGGAGGTTCCATAAAAATATTAGAAAAACCTTTTTCACTGTGAGGGTGACAGAACACTGGAACCGGCTCCCCAGAGAGGTTTTGGGGCCTCCTTCTCTGGATACATTCAAAACCAGCCTGGATGCGTTCCTGTGTGACCTACTGTAGGTGATCCTGCTCTGGCAGGGGGGTTGGACTAGATGATCTTTTGAGGTCCCTTCCAACCCCTAACACTCTGTGACTCTGTGACCTGACTCTGTACTGCTGATAAAACATTTCTGTTTTCTGGAGCTTCTGAGAAGGTATTTTTCACCCATTTTCTTAAATCAGGAAGCAATGTTCTGTGTTTTTCAAATTAATTTAACTGAACAATTTTTTTTTCAATAAAGCTTTGTATCTAGAATTTCTTACATCATTGTTTATTTCAATTTTTTTACTATGTATGAATAAAGAATTACATATTTAATCTTAACGTAGTTTTATGTTTCTAAGAATATATTATGATTTCTAAGGGTAATTTTTATTTGAAATTACTCAGTAATTACTGTACAGATTAAAATAAAAGGCACTAAAGAGACTTCAATTGATCTCTATTAAACAAATCTTAATATCTGTGGCACTCAGTACCTTTGACATTCAGAATCTGCAGGAGAGAAGTAGTGGGAAAGATGCAGCTATTGCTGTAAATCAATCCTTTTCTCTATCAGGAACACTTCAGAACAGATTACAACATGCTGTTAGATTGCAGAGGAACTGATCCATACAGTGAAGTGCCAGGAACTCTCACACAGACAGCCTTGGTGTGCAGCTTGGAGTGCCAGCAAAATGTCAGATCTCAAGTTGATGGCAGGAAGCTCTCTGAACAGAAGACTTGTTTAGATTTAAACTAGATGAACTTAGTCTGTTGGCTATCCAGCAAATGTGAGTGAAGAAATATTCCCTACAACAATCTGGAATGAACTGTAAATTCTGAGGTTTACATGTAGCCCAGCTGACCATATGGATAAATGAAATATTCACTTGTACAATATGCCTTTATGCAGAATTAATAAAATTAAAATCCTTACATGTCAATTTTATTGATAATATCATGTCATTGCTTTCTATTAAAATTTCTAACTTCTAGACCCAGGAATGTATGGATAGGGATAGGGATAGGGATAGAGATATACACTCACATGTATAAAGTAAGAAAAGATGTGTGTAAATTTTCTAAAAGTGAAGGACAAAATTTTGTTGGTGTCAACTAAAAAGTTCTGCATCTTGTGTTCACAATCTCTCTTTATTTGAACATAATACAAGTTAAGTACTATGGGCTAATGTTCTTCATTTATATGGATCACAGGAAAAAAAAATTTAAAAAAATTAAAAAAGAGTCCCAAATGAAAGCAATTCATAGAATCTAAATTGTTTTTTGTTTGAAAATCAACAGTCTGTGTGTACTTCTGTTAAATTTTTATTACATAAGTGTGTACCTTAGTTAAATGCACATTCAGTGTATTTTACAATTGAAGTGAACCATTTGTGGAATATCAACTGGATTTCTCCCCTCTCCTTCAGTTAAGTTGAATCTTAGAGGAAGGAAAGAATTATGAGACTGCAGGATAAAATGAATAAAACTGAGTCATTTTCTGAGGAACTAAGTGAAAATTTAAGGGTTTTGGAGAGAATGAAGCTAGATGCAATTTAAGGTGTCAGGAAAAACTTTATAGTCATTGCTAGAAATAAACTGTGCTGCATAACGTTACAACAGTTTGAGTCAGGATGAAGCCAGAGCTTTGCAATTGGTTACTTTTGGTTCTTCAAGAATAAGAGGAATCAGTAAATCTAACTCCATTCTCGGACAGGTTATTAGTGTCTTGATGTAAAGACAAACAAAATGAAACAACATTATGAGACCATCAAATCATATACTAAGTTTTAAACTGCATATTTTAAATTTGAAGGGGAGGCTGGGATATCATTATGCTTAGTTTATTACATGGATACATAACTCTTTTCCATTTTTTTTCCACATATCCAAGTGTGTATCACTGAAATTAGGCTGCATAGCAGAGAAATTAAGTAGCTAACTTGTAGGAACTTTTGAGCAGAGGGAATTTTCTAATCTGTATATAAATGGTTTAACAATTCTAAACAAGATGTTCTGCTCTGATTAACTGGCACCCATCTTTCAAATATTGGCCATCATTTTAGGATATGTGGTTCAAGTATCAAGTAAGATCAGAAATCGGATTCTCAAGAGATAATTAAAAATTAAAGAAAGAGTTGAATTTTCCACAAATGTGTTACATAAGCTGAAAGGTGAAAACAGGACACAGAAACTGACTGTTTGCTAATCTGTATACAAGTCTGGTTCGAAACTAAACTTTGTCACATGGAAGTATTAAGAAACAACGACTGTAGCTAAGTTTCAATGTCAAAAGCTTTCATAAGCCTGGAAGTGCCAAACTCTCTCAACTACTCTTGCCCCGGATAGCTTTACTCTCAAAGATTTTTCAGAGTGCTTATATTGCCCTTAAGAAAAGATATCTTGTAGATTTCTCACATACGCACTCATTTTACTATAGGAAGTAGAAAAGGTCCTAAGCCCTACAGCCTGTTTCAGCAACTTTAGATGCTTCATTCAGAAGAGGCTTGACCAACACTCAAGAGAGTATGAAAGTGCAGTACTCTCACCTTTATTTTGAAAATGAGAATAGGTGCTAGAGTCACTGAAGTAACCAAAAAGAGTGCTAAAATATTTGGTTTACTTTCCTTTTACTTCCAGGTTAGAGAAAATTTGAATTTTGTTTGGTGATCTTATACTGCTCAGTGGAAGGCTGGTAAGTTCAAAACCCACAACACAGCACAGCATAGCACAGCACAACACAACACAAACCTGGCAGCCTTGGCACAGGGAAAATGCAGGCAACCAACGTTACAGTAGCAGAGTTTCTGTAAGTCAGGAGCAAAGTGCATTTTTCAGGGATGTGTAGAGATGATAATGCATAGGACCTGTCAACATTATGCCTTGAACCAGCTTGTACTGTAAATCTCTCATTTTCATGAACAGTAAAATCACCCAAACCTTCAAAGAGATATAAATGCAATAAAATTGTTTTCCCTAGCCCAAATACAGTTTATTCTTTATGAGTATACATGTGCTTCTTTATAATATACTTTTAAAGCAGGGAGCTGTCATGAGTTGAGTAAATAGTAGCTAGAATATATGCAAGATCCTATTGGGAAAAGAACAAACTAACAAACAAGAAAGACTTAAATACAAACATTTTCTAAGGTTTCTGAAGTACAGAGTGCTGCTTCAGAAAATTTTTGAAGACCGCTTGAGGATATCCACTGTAAAATAATGGGTTAATTTGCTTTGAGGCTCCCAGGAGCATGTTTTTGTTAAGATTGTCTGCTAATAAAAACAGTATGAGAAGAGTACATAAGAGAGAAGAAAAATATCTGGTTTGATATGAATTCAAATTCGGTAAGATTTCAGAACTGGGTAGATTAAGAAATTCCATATTCATATCACAAATATCTTTGCTCCAAATTTTTGCACAAAAGATATTTTAGAGATAAACTAGTTTTAATATTTTTCAAGGTTATCAGTTTAGATTTTTTTCTTAAATGTTTTGTCCCTGTTTTGTATTCATGAAATGCACCTATTATTCTGATTGCTGTATAAATTAAGGGATTTATCAGATCATAAATAAACACTAATATATTTGTAAAGCAATAATAGTGAAAACATTAATACATCACTGATGGACATTTTCTTAGCATTAAATAATTTTAACTTTTTCCTTGATTGTTTGCTTCTTGTACTATTTTTCATTTTGTCATCCTTATTGGTTATAATATATTCTGTGCCTGACTTCAGGAAAATCAATGAACCATCTTGTAACTGGGATGTGAAATATCAATATGGCAGTGGTTTTCTATACGCTTCTGTAAGATATATTAGTATTCATTTCCTGCATAGAGCTTATAACATCTCAAAATGCATATCATTATATTGTTCATATCCACACTCTTGAAATGGGTTTGATAAATAAGGCTTAGTAAGACAAAAAAGAAGATTTTTTTTTTTGTGTAAAGATTATGTTAAACTTGCTGGAAGCAGTAATGAAATCTCAGGAGAAGAAATAAAAAACATGCAAGCAATCTGTGTGCCTCTCATCTCCCTGCAATTCCTGGAGGTTACATATAAGAAGATTAGGAAACAACACACAGAAAAAATTGATAAGCTTCCTAATGAAAACAAATTTGCCATGTTTGATGGCTTATATATATATCATCACTTTTTGACAGCAACATAATGTGGAAAGACAATTTAATGCAATAAGATGATTTCACTTTCTAAGCAAATTGTTTGAGATAGTTCTCTTAAAAAAAAAAAAAAGAATTGATATGACATTGGAATAACCTATTTCCAATATTTCTAAGAAGCAGATAGGTAACAATGAAAGCGATGCTATTCTTTTGATAGATATTTAATTTTCCCAATGAAATTTCGGAAAACAAAAGAGCTTGAATGGATTAGTCAATATACGATATTTATGGGCACTGTCATGACACTGTTATTTAGGCAAAACTGACAGGCATACATATCAGGCATTTGAGAAGGAAAGCTGAAGAAGCCATATCCAATCCATCCCTTTGCTAAAGCGGCCTTAACTGGCTTAAGTTGTAGAAAAAAATATTAATGCTGTGTTGAACTTCCTTATGTTCAGTTTTACTGCAATACTCAAAAAATATATGGCCTCTCTTCTAAAATATTAATATATGTTAGATACTTGGCTCTGCTCTCTGTAGTCTTTATTCCTGACTATTCATATATTCAGTATGTTTTGAAGTGAACATTTTTCCCTGAGTTTGTAATCCCTTCCTTCCTTTTTAACTGTGTTCACCTTATAATGGTTAAATTCAAATTCTCTGTGTTATTCTGAAACCATGAGTAAATCAGACAAGAGTAGGCTGTTTACTTCATTTGTGATTCATTTGACTTACATGTCAAACAGCTTTCACATCCTTTAGACTAAAATTAACACCACTTCCACAGACTTCTGAAGTTCCACAAAACTTCTACTGGCATATTGCAATCTATCCAGGTACATACATACTCCAGCAGAACCACTGAAAGTAGATATACTTAGACCAGGACAATACTTCTGTTAGTAACATTGTACCAGCATTGCTTGTTTCACACACAGAGAAAGAATGAATCCTAGTAACTAGGAGAATATAAGCTACCGTCATACTTGACACACTTACTAGTACAGTTCAACTGTAAAGTTCTAGGATTTGTTTTAACTTACTTTAATACAAATCAGAAGTACTTTAAGAGAAAAATGTGAACATAGTAATTACTGAAAAAAAAAAAATTACTGAAGAAAGTTACTGAAAAAATTATTGAAAAAAAACGCAATCCAAAATTACCTTGAAGTTTATTTGGGCTCAATTAGTGCTAAGTTTCTGTCAAAAGGGAATAAGATGTGTAATACTTGTACATGGGTACACTACTGACTAGACACAAATTATTTCTTTCTCTGGACCTACTCTTTTATCCATAAACCCATAACTTTCAGCTAAGTCTATGCCAATGATGAGAGACATTTCAGTGTATTTTCTTTTCTACTTCATTGCCAAAACAGGAAGAATTCTACATTTAAGGAGAATGGTCATGACTTCTCTCTGGCCTTTTAATATAAATTCCTTTCCCTCTTCTCCCTGTAAGACTGTAAGATTCTCTCCTTCCTTTCTTTTTAAACTTTTGTAATTTCCCTTTCCCTTTTGTCAGCTTTTGTTACTCGTCTCAATTTGAGGGGGAGATATTTATTAAACTGTTGTCTGATATTAGTAGAAGTTCCCTCTGACTAGAGGGTCATCTGAGTTCTGCCAGGTGAATGTTAATTGTACCAGATTCCTCTGCAGCCCATGAACTCAGTGAACCAGGCTCTCAAGAGGCATCTTCTCATTTCAAAACAGGAATCTTGGAAGGGCAAAACCCTCTCAGCCATCTTCATGGCTTTGGAGGCTTTTTTCTCCTCTCTAATACCAAAGGCTTTAATTTCTTAAGTGTGTGTGCTTTCCATTCCTCAGGTTCTCCTTCAACATGACTCTAGTCTCCTGGTTGCCTTGTGTCTGGAAATCGAATGGTGTCCTGTGCAGTGACCAAGTGTGTTTCCTTCTCAGCTCCTTTATTTGGAGGTGTTGCACTTAGAAGAGCTTTTTATTAAAACAAGCATCTGACCACAAATATCAGCGACCTCTCCTAATGGTGCTTGTAGACAGCTGTTAATTAGGAACTTTGGTTAAAGTTAAGAACTGTGTGATACATTTAAAATATTTAAACTAGGAAAAAAATAAATTGTTGAGGGAAAGAACTTGTGAGGATAAGACAGGGATATTCAGGGCTGTCTCAGGAGTTTCGGAAGTTCAAGGATGGTGAATGGTTTGAATTAGTACAGTGTCAGTGAACAGTCTTTCAGTTCAAAATTTTTACAGGCCATAAAAACTACCTGTTAATTGATGACATCAGATGATTAATAAACTTTTAAACTAGTCGTGAATAAATTGGCTGAAAAGAGAAGATAAGGAAAGATCATTCTTTTTCTTGTTATAGATGACAGATGAATTTGAATTCTCTTCTAAATACAACTTTGGTTTTATTTAAAGGAAAACAAATTTTCTCTCTGCCAAGTGATCTAAAAGATGTCTATCAGAAAATCTTCTCTTTAAACACATAATTTTGTTGACTGATCTGAAAAAAACGTTTATTCCAATAATCATGTGCCAAAAAAGCGCTCCTAACTATAAACATGTTTTCAGAGAAGTCAATCCATATTAGAAAAAATGACTGATAGTACTGAATAAAAGATCACTGTTTATTTGGCAAAGGCATAATTCTAAAGAGTATATATTATTTCTTCTGTAAACAATTTTTCTTCATCCTATCTCTTTTTTTACATGCTTCCTTAACTACTATATATACTACTATTATATTATTTTTCCATTCACTATAACAGCAATTTAAACAAAAGTATTTAAATTAGTTCCAGTATAACACATAATTTTTCTATGTGCTTTCAGACAAACAAAGTAGTATATTAATTCTGTAGAGAGTTTTTTTCCTGCTTGGCCCAGGCTTAGTTTCTCTTTAACTAACACATTTTTGTTTGATTTGAAAATGAGTCCCAGATGTCCTTGTTCATGTTGCAGGTTTTTTGGTACATCTGTGCAAACAGGGCACAGATGTGTTTGAAGCTGCCCTTCCAGGTTCCACAAGAGGAAAACAGCAAGCCCAAGTCCTCTTTGTAGGTCCTCATATAGGAAAACGCAAGAGCGTATGTACATGGAGAAAGGATCTTAAAATATGTCACTCTTCTTACTCTTGCTGTAAGAGGGCACATTCCTAAGAGGAGCAGGGCTTCACAGAGAGAGTCCTAAGAGCTGTCAGAAGTAGAAGAGATGTTATTCTTCACATCTGATCAAGGGAGGTCCTTTCTGACCCTTTCTTGTCAACATACATACTCCTCTTCCTTAACTTTTTCAAAGTTTTTCACCCCCATCATCTATTTTGAGAGCTAAGTTGAAAAAGCTTTCAAATCAGAAACCTTAAGATGTTTTGGTTTCATCTCGTTTCTGTTCTTGCTTCACTCAGCAAACTCGATTTAGCACTTATTACAAGCTTTTACTTTGAACCTATAAATATTAATTAATACAAGAAAAAGTTCCTTTCCCATTTCCTCACTTTACAATTGATGAAGACTACCAAAGTTGATTTGACAGGAGACTTGGAACTCAGGAGCTGAGAGATGTGGAGAGGACAGGAAGAGACTATGGGAATAAGATGAAAAATAGGTTTCCAGGTGGGAATTAAAAAAAAAAAATAAATAAAAAAAAATCTTTTCATCATGAGAACAAATAAACATAGGAACAGGTTTCCCAGAGAGGCTATACAGTCTCTGTCCTTCCTAGTTAGCTTGGCTTGACTCGACACAGCCTTGAGTAGTCCAATTTGGTCTCAAAGCTGACCCTAATTTGACCAGGGAGTTGGACTAGAGATATCCTGTGGTTGCTCCCTCCCTGAACTATCTTATGAAGCCATCTCTTGTATATACCAGCTCCACAATTCCACAGTAACTGTTGAATTGTTGTTGAATTGTTGTTGGATTCAAGAAACCAAGACTGCCAGCAGAAAGCAACTGGTGGTCTCAAGGCTCACTGGGGACAACCATAAGTTCTGGTTCACCTGATATTTTAAAAGATTATTAACAGTAGAAATCATTTTATATAAATCAGTATCTTTTAAGTTTGTGTTCCATACTCCTCTTCTACATGTTAACAAGAGGCTGTTGACTTAAGTGTGTACATAAGTTTAATTAATATATTACTTCTCTTTCTTCCAGTTCACTAATGAAGATGTTAAAAACTGTCTTACATTGCTTTGCTTGTACTCAACAGAAATCATGAAAAATTACTTCTTTTGTAGGAGTAACTCAATGTGTTAATTCCTTACAATAATTAGCATCAATGTTACTATAGTTCACAACTAACAATTAACATGAAATATGACTTACAAATTTATGTAAATGTTAACCTACCATTTTGTTTGTATTTACAGGTGGTTTTAATTATTTGAACAATTACCAAAAAAAAATAAAACCTGGAATCCATGAGGTTTCATCTTCACAGATGATTTTCTGGGAGTTTAGTCAATAAAGCAGAGAAAAATATGATTAATTATTTCTAGGTCTTTGCCTTTGCAATTACTTCTGAATTGTTCTTATTACAGCAGCTGAATTTCACATACATGTATAATAAACTCTAAGTTAAAAAAAAAAAAATAACCCCAAACAAACAAAACCACCAAATCTCAAACCTCCCAAAACCCTGTTTCTCTGCTTTTTATTTGTGTTTCAGTAGAGTGTCTGGACCAACCATTGATCTTTTTCAATGAAATAAGTTGTGAAAAATGTAGAAATTATAAGCTTTATTATATTTTTGTGGTTTAGAGTGCCATTAACGTATTTATGTCTTTGTAGAGACTAGTTTTCCTCTTCCACTTATCAAGATTTCCCTTCAACCACAGAGGAAGCAATTTGTGAAAAGTATTTTGAACGTCTTTATCAGAAGTATTTTCTCAAAAAGCACACAGGAGGATAAACAATCTTCTCGCTGGTACTTTAATGAGACCTCAATGTGTGAGCTGGAATTTTCTAAAAATGTATTGGAAAATTGTATTCCTCAAATCCTTCAATGAATATGATCTGAGTGTCTTACTCCCTTACTGTCTTTCAAAACTTAGCCCGTAAATACAAAACATAGTACCATAAAAGCTACTATGAATTAAAATTAACTCTATCCCAGCCAAAACCAGTACAACCACCCCCAAAATAATTACTGAAGAATTTTCAATAATTCCTGGTTATGTCATTTTACTATTCACAAAATCACAGAATTGTTTATGTTGGAAGGGGCCTCCCGAGATGTTTTAATCCAATGTTCCTGCTCAAGCGGGGTCAGCTAGAGATGGCTCTCCACGATCATGTCCACAGAGGGTTGGAATGTCTCCAAGACACAACTTCTCTGGGAAAAGTTTTCCAGTGTTTGACCACTGAAGCTAGAAAAATGTTTTCAAAATTCAGTGATGGAGTTGTAGTTCGTTGACTTTTGCCAGCTGTCACATGCCCACCTTGCTGCTCTCTCACTCCCCTTCTTCAGCAGAACTTAACCTCTTCCAAAACTTCCACAGGCTACAGGGTAATCTCTGCTCTGGTCCCTGATGCACCTTCTCCCTCTCCTTCTTCACTGACCTTGGTGTTCATAGGTTTGTTTCTCACACATTTTTCCTCCTTGCTTCTCATTGTTAGACAGTGTTTTGCCCTTTCATAAATGTTTTCCCAAAGGTGCCACCATCTTGCCTGAAGGGTACAGATGGAGGAAGCAATATAAGGCTTGTCTTCACTTTAGGGAATTAGGTTATGGGAACTACCAGTCCAGAGTCAACTGCTTTCTTCAACAGGCTATATTGACTGGAATTTGAGTTAGGTGAAAAGTCAGATATCCTCTGCTCCTAACAGGTTGGCAAGATCTGGGAACTGTCCAAAAAGCCTGAGACATTGAAAACAGCTTTACTTGTACTAGCATCTGGCAGTCTTTAATTTCATATCTTCAGAGATGTATCCAGGTGGCAATTTGGAGTACGGTCACTTTAGCCATAGTCGGCCCAATAAATTCATATTAAGACAAGAAGAATTTATTTTTTAAGCAACTACTGATGCAATGGTGATAAGAACATGCTCTGTGATAGAAGTACTTTATTTCAGAATTAAGTTGTACAATAATTTGGATATTTTTATCTTGTGTTTATATTTCCAAGTACTGAAAAAAGCTGAGGTACACCAAAATTATAAGGTCTGCCCTAGACATTTTATGTCAGTAGCTCTACACCTAGGAGCAAGAAGGAAAATTTTGAAGAAATAATCAGAAAGTGTTTTATGTGCTGTGCTTTAAGATACCCGAAGCAAAAAGTGACAGATATTGACATGTAAGATTGAGTTTGCGAGAGCTGTGTTGTCTGGTATCAAAAACATGTGGATGTACCTGGAGGTTGCAGCTGAATTTTAAAGAATCAAAGATTCATAGGATTAAAGTCCACGTCCCTACACAAACCAGAGTCAGTTATTGGGTCACATCAGGTTGCTAAGGGCTTTATCTCATTGGGTAACCAGGAATGAAGGGGATCGTACAACCTCATGGGCAACTGGTCTCATTGTTTGACTGTCCTCATAGGGAAAATGCGTTTGAGTATGTAATTTATATCTAGTCATTACATGTGATTTTTTTTTTTTTATTATAGAAGACTTTATATCAGCAAATGCTTGTTCTACAGAATTGAAAATTTCCACAGTTGCAACTGAAGTCAAGTATTTTGCTTCAAAGGAATTTTGGAAGACACAACAGAAGACAGGTCTACTCGGCTACCCCAAAAATCTCATTACCTTAGATCTACTTCAACCAAACCTTGTAAAAGAGTAGCCTGTTACAATTTTCTTACCTGATAAATTTTTAGTCAAATTAAACAATATTCTGGGAATCTTGCATCTCTTTCTTTGGTATCCAAACTTTTATTCATTTTTCTGCTAATGAGATTTTTATTTTCACTTTTTGGAATGTCTCATTTGTGACTCTGGTAACCAAAGACAGGTTATCTCATATGCCTTACAGTTAGAATCCTCTTCATTCTTCATCACAAAAACTTTTCCTCTTTATGGAATTGTAATTCTCTTTGTATATCGTGTATTGCATATCCAATTTTCTTATATGAAAAAGAAAGCTAAATATTAGAATGTTTTCTAAACACTTGACTAAATGAGCCAACATTCCAAAGGGCAAAATATAATATGCAACAGTTTCTGCCGGAGCACTGGAATAGTTCTGTGATATCTCTGAGAAATAGAATCACAGAAAATTATGCCTTCTGTAGCATGCCTGGAGGCTGCTAGAAGAGAAAACAAAAAGTGGTTGAGAACTAGTCTTTTTTTTTTTTTTTTTTTTTTTTTTTTTTTCCCCCCAGAAGACTAATGGATAGGGTAAATTGGTTAAGGAAATTATAGAGAACTAAGTACCTGAATTTCATGTATGGCCTACTGTGCTTTACGAACAAGATTTGTCTTCCGTATCCTAACAGTCTCATGAGAGGACATAAGAGTAGGACAAGAGATTCTGAAGTTTAAAAAATAAATAATTGCTTAAATGTAAAGCTTGTCAAAGGCTATAAATATTAATATGAAAACAACTTGAATGATATTGAAAGAAAGGTTGGAGGCTTTTGTATTCATCTAGATAAAAATTATTAGAAGAGCATTTCATGAGATTATAACATATTTTACAAACAGCAAATCAGCATTCCAATTCATTGGGCAATAGCTGGAAAGTGTTTCTTTACCTTTTTTTTCAATAAATACAACTATTAAAAGAATTATTAATAATGAGTTTTAAATCAAAGTCAACATCAAAAGTAGGATGTGTCGTCATTCAAACACTCTCAGTTTACAGATTTGAGCTTACTTTGTGGTGGAAATGCTTTCCAGGTGAGGTTGCTACCTGTGGAACTAGAGCAGTTGTACTGGACAATGCCTTGTTACATTCAGAGTTGAACATCAAGCTGTGGAGAATTATAGTGCCTTTGTTTCATTCTTTCAACAACTTTATGGAGTGTTTAAGGTAATATTTTTATAGGTTGTCTGCAGAAAGGGAAGAAAAAGTTTTAACACATGTAAATTGCCATACTCTTCCTCTAAAATCCTGTGGCAGGTGCATCCTCCCCCAATTGGTTTGGAATGCCCCCCCTCCGTGAGTCAGCAATTGCTAGGCAGATTTTAGAGAATTTCTGGAAACCTGGGCTGACTCAGAAATGACCCATCACCCTGAGTGAACACGGGGGCGCTCTTTTCCACTGTCTCCATGACAAATCCATAAAAAAAATTATCAACACCTAGCAGCCTCTAAAAGTGCAACAATTCTGTGTCTATCTTTCTAATTGCTTTGTCTTCCTCTGAATCTTTAATTCCAGTCGGATCAAAAAGACTTGCAAACATCTTTCACACACTGCAACCACTAGGAAGATGTCCTCATTCCCATACAAAAATTCATGGATTATTAAAAAAATTCTTTTTTTAATGTATTAATAATCTAGATTATAATCATAGATACCAGTGAATAAATGTTTCTAGACACATTTAATTCTGTGAATACAATGTTATTAAGATACTTGATGAGCAATTGAATTTGACATCAGTTAACAACAGTGGAAATAAATGTTTCTGATTGTATCTGTTTTGAATCCCTTAGTCTCTTTCACAGGTAGGATTTAAATACTCTGTATTATGCTACTAAATTTTAAACAATCTTTGTAGATCTTGTTCTGTGTTGGGACTTCCTGTTCTGTGTTGCGAGTTCCTGCACCTGAGTCGAGGCAATCCCAAGCCAAACACAGGCTGGGCAGAGAACAGATTGGGAGCAGCTCTGAGGAGAAGGACTTGGGTGTGTTAGCTGATGAGAGGCTTAACATGAGCCAGCAGTGTGCACTTGCAGCCCAAAAAGCGAACCGTGCCCTGGGCTGCATCAAAAGAAGTGTGACCAGCAGGATGAGGGAGGTGATTTGCCCCCTCTACTTCCCTCTGGTGTGGCTCCACCTGGAGTACCGCATGGAGATCTGGAGAGCGCTGTAAAAAAAGACATGGATCTGCTCAAGTGGGTCAAGGGAAGGGACACAAGGATGATTAGAGTGCTGGAGCATGATTTTCTAGGTCTCTTCCAGCTGATACGTTTCTATGATTCTACGATTCCATGATTCTATACTACGAAGACAGGCTGAGAGAGCTATTCATCTTAGAGAAGGCTCCAGAGTAGCCTAATAGCAGCCCTCCAATAACACATGAAAGGGGTCTATAGGAAAGCTGGAGAAGCGCTTTTTACGAAGGCCTGTAGTGACAGAGGCAATGGCCTGAAACTGCAAGAGGGAGATTTAGATTAGCTATAAGGAAAAATTCTTCACCATGAGAGTGGTGAAACACTGGAACAGGTTGCCCAAGGAAGTTGTGGATGACCTGTCCCTGGAAGTGTTCAAGGCCAGACTGGATGAGGCTTTAAGCAACAAGAGCTAGTGGAAGAGAGGTGTCCCTGCCCACAGCAGGAGGATTGGAACTAGATCATCTTCAAGGTCTCTTCCAACCTTAATCATTCTACGATTTTAGGATTCTACAACTCCATGATTCTACGGTTCTGACTTGCTTTGCATTTCTTCACTTAAACATGAAGCAGCCCTTGTGAGATATAAGTTTTAGGATGATTTGGAGAGAGGAACTAGTTTACTCTTTTTTTCTTCTCTTTAAATTTGTGCATATGTTCATATTTTCTATGAGTATTCTTATGATTTAAGACGGTAGAAAATTTCTCATGTATTAGAAATAGAATATATCTGTGTTTAATTGCACCATCTAATTAATGTTGTTGTGAACCAGACTGTCCTTTATCAGTCACACCATTTAACAGTGGATAGCCTTGCAACCAAGGCACAATACAAGAGCCTTGGAATATTTATCTCTGTCCCAAATTCTCACATGCCATTTTATGGAATCTTATATAAATTTAACAGAGCATAAGCCAGGCTCAAATGGTTTAAACAATCATTAGGTTTAGATATTTATCCCTTAGACAACCATATTTAGGTGAGATTAATGTTTTCCATTTTGTTTTGTAAATAGCTTTGAATATCTGGACCTTATTTACCCAGTTCCAAAGTTCCAGACCTATAAAACCGGAAAAATACACTTCTTTTCTTCTATACTTTATATGGTAAACACAGCAGATTATCGAATTTAAAGTTTGAGAATAAATATAAAACAGGTGTTTATACAATTGAAGAATTGAACCAAAGACAAGCCCTCTTATTCTTTACATCAGTATCAAGCTGGATAAGACCCTCAACTTCATTAATGCTATTTGTGACATGGAACTCTGATGTAAGAGGGAAGGTAAGATCTATAATTCTTCAATATTTGTACTAAACACGTTAGTAAAAGAATAAGTCGTCTACATTTAGGACACAAAAGAATCAGAAGTTGGAAGCAAAAAGTGCAATAATCTAGTATTCACACCTTGCCTAAAGGTAGTGATCTTTTTTTGGCAAAGAAAAATCGATAATATCTCTGAGGTCTCTGAGACATGGCTTTAGCGGCTGGAGACTGTGAGTTTCAAGTAAAAGAAAAAAACCTCAAAGAAGTAGAATGCCTTGAAGTATAATTGAAGTTCTGCTCATTAAGGGCAAACCTGTGAAGACTTGACACTTCATCAAGTTTTCAGCTAGACTTCCTAAGAAAATAGGCTTGAAAAAGTTGTACAGAGGACTGAGACTTCTTTTGCAGCATTACCTTTTGACATGAATCTTAAAGTCACTGTCTCCATTTCTGAGAAGCCAATAGTGTAATTAGGAACTTTTCAGTCACATGTTGACCAAGAAGAGCATAAGCTAAAGGAAGTTGCACTGTCATACTCATTAGAAACAGACTCCAGACATTGTCATTGTTATAAGTACTTCATTGATTGCCCTCTCTAGACAGACTCTAACTCTTTGGTACAGCTCTACAAAGGGCTAAAACTTGAGGCAAACTACTCCAAAATAGGCTGAGTCTTTAACAAAGAAAACAAGTGAGAGACAAGAATACAACTGTCTTTGAGAAACATCACTTTTTCTGTATTCCTATACACTGCATTTCTGTAAATATAACAAAGCCACCTCTGTTCAAATGTTTCATACCACAAATGACTGTGAAAATCTACTCTGAATTTTCAGTCTTAGATGATTCACATACAGTTCTCTCTCTTTACCATGTGAGGGTTTTTCCTTTTTTTTTCCATTTGGTAGTAGTCCTCTCCCCATATCATTTGTTACTAACTTGATTTTCTCTATATCCTTTCTGAGAATAGCAACTCACATTTGCAGCCTTTCTCCATTTGTTGCTTTCTCATAGAAGTTTACCACTACTTCTCACCCTTTCCTCTTTCTTCCACACATCACCATTGTTAAATTTTGTAGTCATTCTAGCAGGGTGACTATGAGTTTTTTGAATGTTTGCCTGCAGTCTTTCTGCAATGTCCAGCATCTGGCAGACAGATATATATGATGTCCAACTATTAAGATTGTTTAGATTCACTTCCTGTTAAAGATATTTATCTTACATAATGAGTAACTGAGCAAGTTTCAAACACTCATTGTTCCAAGAAGACTCATGTATTTATATTCCTTTAATAAAAAATGTATCATATCCAGTGAGTATAAAAACTAGTTATGATGATTTGCTACCATGTCTTATACGTCAGTCATTGAAAAGCCAGTAGTTTAAAAAAAGAAGAGTTGTGATCTTTATTGAACTATAATACCCTTAACTTGATGGTTTACAAAAAGTTTCATCAACAGTAACAAAAATTTACTGAGTCCCACAATAACAGTCTTAGCATTTTGAGAAGCAAGTTCACTTGCAAGAAAGATGAATTTATTAAATTTACATCTGGAAAGGAAGTCAAATATCCAGCCTGCTCTAAAACCTCACCAGTGATCAAGGGTCTGTATTTTTAACATTAAATTGATGATTATATTTTGGATCTTTTCTGGACACTTTCATGTTACCAGGCACTGTAATTACTATTTTCAAAATCTCAGGGGAACAACTCTGACAGGTTTGACTTACTGAAGAAAAAATAATTGTGTGTAATAGTTTTGAATTTGATATGTGGAATAAAGTAAAGAGGAATTCAGATATTTAAACTGTAACCTGAATCCTTTGGTCATGGAATCTAATATGAAGGATTTAGAGAGGAGTTAGGGTTTCCTGTTGAAAATGCTGTTTTGATAAAAAAGTTTGAGACTATAATCTCTGTCAGGAAGACATTCTATTTAGAATATTACGGTGTTAAGGCAATCACTTGCAGTGTTTCTGACCTCACTATAAAAGTCCTGCTTTGAAAGATATCTCATAAATTGTGTATTTAAAGTCTGACATTAAATGTGTTGGACCTATTGCGTATCTTCAGGTGGCCTGCAAAAATCCAGTAAATCTAAAGCAAGGCATTCTGTGTATGTTTAAAATATCTACATATTAAATACACATATTGCATAAAGTCTCTCACGATGTGCTTAACCAGGTGTATGCTTAGACCCTCCAATGCTTTCAAGAAAGCCCTAGTAGAATTTCTAAACCAAGACTTTGCTCTGACAGAGGAAGAACTGATTCAAACAATTTGTAACTTTTAGATTTCTCTTTATCTAGGTTCAAGAGTCCCAATTAGATACATTCCAGATGTGTCTATTCAGGGTCTGGCAATTCTGTGACTAAAATATACCCTTATGCATTAAATCAAAGAAAGGCCTCTCAGAGTACCACTTGCCTTCACTGTGTACCTAACTTCCACTCAAATACAGAGGTATAATAAAGAAAAATAAATCAGAATCACTGTCATCATAGAGCAAGAAAGAAAGAGATTTAAAATTACCGACCATTTGGGCAATCATATTAAGAATTTACTATTTTGACTTGAACCATGTCTAATGTTATATCTGTTCTCTGGCACTGTAATATTTTTTATGTCTTTACATATTTTTTTTCTTCTGCTTCATAGAATGCATCATAAAATCATACAATGGTTAAGATTGGAAAAGACCTTGAAGACGATCTAGTTCCAACTCTCCTGCTGTGGGCAGGGACACCTCTCTCCCACTAGCTCTTGTTGCTTAAAGCCTCATCCAACCTGGTCTTGAACACTTCCAGGGACAGGGCATCCACAACTTCCTTGGGCAACCTGTTCCAGTGTTTCACCACTCTCATGGTGAAGAACTCTTCCTTATAGCTAATCTAAATCTCCCTCTTGCAGTTTCAGGCCATCGCCTCTGTCACTACAGGCCCTTGTAAAAAGCGCTTCTCCAGCTTTCCTATAGGCCCCTTTCATGTATTATTGGAGGGCTGCTATTAGGCTACTCTGGAGCCTTCTCTAAGCTGAATAACTCCAGCTCTCTCAGCAAGTCCTCATAGTAGAAATGCTCCAGCCCTCTAACCATCTTTGTGACCCTCCTCTGGACCCACTCCAGTAGGTCCATGTCCTTTTTTTTACTATGAGCTTCTGGATGCAGTACTCCTGCAGAGTAGAGGGGGCAAATCACCTCCCTCATCCTGCTGGTCACACTTCTTTTGATGCAGCTCAGGGCACGGTTCGCTTTTTGGGCTGCAAGTGCACACTGCCGGCTCATGTTAAGCCTCTCATCAGCTGACACACCCAAGTCCTTCTCCTCAGAGCTGCTCCCAATCTGTTCTCTGCCCAGCCTGTGTTTGGCTTGGGATTGCCTCGACTCAGGTGCAGGAGCTTACACTTGGCCTTGTTGAAGTTCATGAGGTTGGCATAGGCCCACCTCTCAAGCCTGTCAAGGTCCCTCTGGATGGCCTGTCTTCCCTCCGGCATGTCAACTCCTCTGGAGCTTGGTGTTGTTAGCAAACTTGCTGAGGGTGCATTCTATCCCACTGTCCATATTGCCAACAAAGCTGTAAAATAACACTGCTCCCAGTACTGATCCTTGTGAGACACCACTAGTCACTGGTCTCGACTTGGATGCTGAGCTGTTGATCACAACTCTTTGAGTGCAACCGTCTAGCCAATTCCTTATCCATCGAGTGGTCCATCCATCAAACCCATGTTCTTCCAGTTTAGAAACCAAGATGTTTTGTGGGACAGTGTCAAATGCTTTACACAAGTCCAGGTAGATGACATCAGTTGCACTTCCCTTACCCACTGACTCTGTAACACCATTGTAGAAGGACACCAAGTTTATCAGACATGGTTTGCCTTTGCTGAAGCCAATCACCTCCTTTATATCCACATGCCCTAGGAGCTTTTCCAGGAGGTTCTGCTGCATTATCTTGCCAGGCACAGAGGTGAGACTGACAAGCTTATGATTCTTCAAATCTTCCTTTTTGCCCTTTTTTCCCCCTTTTTTCCCCCTCCTTTCTTTTTCTGCCTTTTTTTCTGCTTCAGTACTACTATTTTGTATTCTGAAGACATTTTGTCCTAGATATTTTTACTGGCTGTATTGGGTTTGTGCAGTTTTGGTATAGAGGGGGCTACAGGGGTGGCTTCTGTGAGAAGCTGCTAGAAACTTTTCCTGTTCAATAGAGTCAATGCCAGTGTAGTGATGTGGCCCTGGCTGGCAGCCAGGTGCCCACACAGCCACTCTATCACCCCCTCTTCTTTGCCAGACAGGAGTAGAAAATATATCAATAGGCCTGTGGTTTGAGATAAGGACAGGGAGTTCACCCACGTCTACTGTCCCGAGCAAAATAGACTGAATTTTGGGGAAATTAGTTAAATATATTAAAGAACAAATCAGAGAAGAGTAGTGAGAAATAAAAACAGGTATTAAAAAAATAACACCTTACCACTATCCCTCCTTTCTTCCCAGGTTTAACATCAATCCCAGTTTATCCACCTCCTCACCGTGAGCAGCACAAGAGAAAAGGGAACGGGACTGCGGTCAGTTCATCCGATGTCATTTCCACTGATGCTTCTTCCTCTGGGGGAGGACTCCTCACTCTTCCTCCAGGCCATTGTGGGGTCCCTCTCACAGGAGATGATCTTCACATACCTTTCTCCAATGTGAGTCCTCTCACAAGGGCCAATTCATCACAAACTGCCCCAACGTGAATCTCTCCATGAGGTGCAGTCCTCCAGGGGAAAACTGCTCCAGTGCGAATCAGAGACTCACAGAATGTTAGAGGTTAGAAGGGACCTCAGAAGATCATCTAGTCCAGCCCCCCTGCCAGAGCAGCATTACCTACAGTAGGTCACACAGGAACGTGTCCAGGCAGTTTTTGAATGTCATCAGAGGAGACTCCACAACCTCTCTGAGCAGCCTGTTCCACTGCTCTGTCATCCTCACAGTGAAAAAGTTTTTTCTAATATTTTTATGGAACCTCCTATGGTCCAGCTTGTATGCATTGCCCCTTGTCCTGTCAATGGACATCACTGAAAAGAGGGAGGCACTGTCCTCCTGACACTCACCCTTGACATATTTATAAACATTAATGAGGTCACCCCTCAACCTCCTCTTCTCCAAGCTAAAGAGACCCAGCTCCCTCAGCCTTTCCTTGTAAGGGAGATGTTCCACTCCACCATTTTTGTGGCTCTGCGCTGGACTCTCTCAAGCAGTTCCCCGTCCCTCTTGAGCTGAGGGGCCCAGAACTGGACACAATATTCCAGATGTGGCCTCACCAGGGCAGAGCAGAGGAGGAGGAGAATCTCTCTCGACTTACTAGCTATTCCCCTTCTAATACATCCCAGGATGCCATTGGCCTTCTTGGCCACGAGGGCACAGTGCTGGCTCATGGTCATCTTGCTGTCCACTAGAACCCTCATTTCCCTTTCCCCTGCGCTGCTCTCAAACAAGTCAGTCCCCAACCTATACTGACACATGGGGTTATTCTCTCCCAGGTGCAAAATTCTGCACTTACCCTTGTTGAATTTCATAAGATTTCTCCCCACTCAGCTTTCCAGTCTGTCCAGGTCTCTCTGAATGGCAGCACAGCCTTCTGGTGTGTCAGTCACTCCTCCCAGTTTTGTGTTGTCAGCAAACTTGCTGACAGTGCTCTCTAATAGAAAAGCACTGGCCGCAGTACTGACCCCTGAGGGGCTCTGCTAGACAAGCCTCCAACTAGACTCTGCCCCACTGACTACAACTCTCTGACTTCTTCCCTTCAACCAGTTAGTGATCCAGACCACACTGTGAGGTCACAAAAGTCCTGTCAGCCAATCTGCTTTGACGTGGTCTTCTCTCTCTCTACGGGCTACAGGCTCTGGCAGCAACCTGCACTAGCGCAGGCTTCCCACAGGGTCACAGCCCCTTTCAGGCATCCACCCACTCTGGTGTGGAGTCCTCCACAGGCCACAGGTGGATGTCTACACTCCATTATATTCATGGGCTGCAGTGGGACAGCCTGCTTCACCGTGGTCTTCACCATGGCCAGGAGGAGTCTCTGCTCCATTGCCTGGAGCACTTTCTCCCCCTCCCCCCTTCTTCACTGACCTTGGTGTCTTCACATATTCTCACTTGTCTGTCTCTCTGCCAGTTGTGTGTCGCAGTTCTTTTTTGCCTGTTTCTTAAATATGTTTTCACACAGGCATTCCTATCCTATCATTACTGATAGGCTCAGCCTTGGCCAGCAGCAAGTCTGTCTTTGGAGTCGGCTGGTACTGGCTCTATCAGACTTCGGGGAAGCTTCTAGCAGCTTCTAGCAGAAGCCACCCTTACAGCCCCAGGCTGTAAGACAGACCTGTTGCTCCAAGACAGACCTGTCGCTGAGCAATTCTGAGTCCAACAGCAACAATGGCAGCACCTCTGGGATAACATATTTAAGAAGAATGGGGAGAAATTCCTGCACAATTTCAGCAGAGAGAGGAATGAGAATATGTGAGAAACAAAGTCAATGCGGAGGGAGGTACTCCAAGCACTAAAGCAGAGATTTTCCTGCAGCCGGTGTTGAAGACCATGGTTATACAGGTTGTTTCCCTGCAGCCCATGGAGATTGATGGTGGTGTATATGTCCACCTGCAGCCTTGGAAGACCCCATGCCAGAGTAGGTAGATGACTGAGAGAGGCTGTGAAACCATTGGAATCCTGTGCTGGAGCAGGTTTCTGGCAGTATCTGTGGAGAAAGGAGCCCACACTGCAGCAGGTTTACTGGCAGGACTTGTGACACCATGGGAGATCTGTGCTAGAGCAGTCTGCTCCTGAAGAACTGCACCCCATGGAAAAGGCCCACACTGAAGCAGTTTGTGAAAAACTGTAACCTGTGGAAAAGATTCATACTGCAGGAGTACATGGAAGACTGTCTCCAAACAAGAGACCCCATGCTGGATCAGGGGCAGAGTGTGAGGAGTCCTCCCTCCTAAGGAAGGAGTGGCAGAGACAGTGTGAGATGAACTTATCACAACCCCCCATTCTCCATCTCCTCGTGCTACTCAGAAGGAAGAGGTAGAGAAATCACAAGTGGAGTTCAGGAAGAAAGGAAAGGTGAGGGGAAGGTGTTTTTAGGATTTAGTTTATATTTCTCATTATTCTGCTCTGATTTCTGTTGGTAATAATTTAAACTATTTTCCCCAAGTTGAATCTGTTTTACCCTTGATGGTAATTACTGAGTGATTTCCCTGTCCTTATCCTAACCCAATATCCTTTTTGTTATATTTTCTCTCCTCTGACAAGCTGAGGAGGAGAGTGATAGAGTAGCTTTGGTGAGTACCTGTCATCTAGTCAGAGTCAACCCATCACCCTGGTGCTGATCTGCTTACTCAGAATGACTATTAGAAATGCCTAATGTTATTCTGAGACTTACCCATTGATAATGCTAAGGCATGTCCAGAATGATGGAAAGATTAAAAAATATATTTTCTCAACAAAGCCAGACAATATAAAACCTCTTGTTCACATCTTAGTTTATATTGTATTATAGAATTTTCTACATTAAGTTTCACAGAGCATTAGCTAATACATCCGTAGTATTTGAGAACACATTCAGTGTTCTGCAAGTAAATACTCTTCCCTTGAAATAGCACTTTATAGGCCACACAATATATTTTAAAGAGAAGATAAAATGCAAAATGTTTTAATGGAAAACCTGCATCACACAATATGAAAATTAGTGGCTCTAGAAGCTTCTCACCTGTTTTTTATTTGACTGATTATATTTTCTCAAATATTAATACAGGGTTAATTTCTCACTGTATACCATCCCAAAACTTATTTTCTGGGTTTGCCTTTAAACAGTGTACAATCTCAAATATTTCAAGGTAGTCTTCCACAATTCTGTAGAATTCTGTGTATTCTGGGTATGCCATCTGAGTCATTTAAGTAACAAGACCAGTCCTGTAGTGAGCATCGTACTGATAGATCTGGGTCCTTTGAAGCTTGTAATATCAAAACCTAAATCCCTCAGTCCCGCAACCTGATGTTTGTGTTTGGACCCTTATAGCTTGCAGAGCCTAACAGTCTTCTTCTGTCACCAGATGTAGATTTTTAGATTTTGTTACATAGGTGATCCTGAGGAGAAGTAGGATCACTTGCAGGATAAGGTGACAAGATAACCAATGTTATTGTTTAACATATTTCAAAGTAACACTTGTCTCTGCCTACCAGTTTGAAAGCAACTGGCACCAAGGTTTTGACCGACAAATTTGCAAATTGTTGAAAGGATATAAAATAAACAAATTGGCAGCAGAGGAAAATTTTCTTTCCCTAACACTCTTCACTTACAGCTACGCATATTTTACGATAATACCAAATTTGAGGTAGGTACTGTTTAGTGGGCACTTAATGTCAGTTAGAAATACATTCTTAACTTCAGAGTATTCCTGCAGCAGAATATAATTTTTTTTTACAGCTTTTAGGGGTAATATATATATATTTTTTTTCCCCGCAGGAAATGCTGTATATGTGTATATGTGATTTGTTTCATCAAAACAAAAAGCAGACTTAGAATTTTTCCAATACCTTTTGAATAAATATGTTTAACAGACCCAGAAAGAAAATGGGATAAATGTTTACCTTTTAAATGATCTTGTAAATCTGTGATCTGTGTAAAAACTAAACTATCTTGTATCAGCCCTTTAAGTCTCAAAGCTGTAATCTGTTTACAGTTGATTTAGAAAGGAGAAGAAGTATGTGCAAAGTAAGAGAGAAGTAAACATTGATTATACACTGGGGGATCCACAGAAAGATTAAGTTCTTCCAGCAAATCAAAACTCAGGAAAACCTACTTGGCTGCATTTGTTTAGTGTAGGCAGATCTACTGCCTTGTTTTGATGTGAGCATTTGAACTCACTCAATTGAGACCTGAAGTTGAGAGGGCATCTGGAATCACCTGTTTGTGTGTACATGGTGAGAGAGAACTTAAAATACCTGTTCAAGAGGAAGCAGCTGGCCTCATCTGCAAAGAGCCGAGCTCAAGCTGCTGAAACCATCTGTGTGGAGAGATTCAGAGTGGGAGAGATACAAGCTTCAGAGACAAGCATAAAGTACCAAAACTGAAAAGCTATGTTATTAAATAGCAAATTTACTACAAGTAAGTTCTTAACTATAGACGTTCTTGAGATACTGATAGAAAGAAACTGAGAAGTTTCCCTGGCAGCAGAGTTGTCTTGCTGTCCAAGCACATCAGGAGCCTCCACACACCCTGTGTGTGATGGTACATCATAAGTCCACAGAGATTCTTGTACTGTAACAGAGAAACGCCTTTTTACTGTGATCTTTAAGGTGAAAAGGCAGACATGCCAATGCTCAAAAACATCCATTCCAAAGACCAACTCAGTCTTCTAACCAAAACCAATGCTGTTGAGATGTTTATGTATCCTTTCAAACAGGAAATTTTGCCTTCTCTTTCTCAATTATATTTAAAATTGTCTCCTCTTTAAACCATCCTAAAATATTTCTAGGCGGATTTATACAAATTATTGTGTTGTTCATTGTCTCAAACATAGCTAATGCAAACCCTCCTTACTGGAGCTCTCATTTTATGCAACTTATGACTTTTAAATGACTTCAAGGTTAATGCCCACTTCATCTGCAGCTGTATATGTGCATTGAGGATGCAGATTCATACTGCCATGCTGATTGGAATCCTGGCTTCTGATGGCCTGTTCATCACATTTTTCACAAAAATAATGTCATTCTCTCACGTTCCCATTTCTGTGTGGAAACAACTCTAAAAAATCTTCACTTCTACTTTAAGTCCTTCCTTCAAGCTTGTCGTTGTGGCAATGACAGAAATCACTTGTCAGTGATTAGCCAGCTGGTGTGACCACTGCTTACTGCACTGGTTACAGCTGTCTTACTGCTATTTTTGTGTTTCCTCTCCATCTGTCTTCTCCACCTGCTGTCTCTCATTTCATACTTAAATTTAAGCTCCCTGGGCAAAAGCTCTCAATTTGTTATGCTTGTACAATGCCTAGCACAGTGTGTCCTTACCTATGTGTTCTCCTTCAATACAAACTAATATGCACCAAGCTGACTGAGAAAGAGGGGTGGTGCAGATTCTGCATCTCAGGGTGGATTTACAACATCTGTTCACCGATATGGAAGCCCAAACAAGTTTAAACACCACTCGTTGTCTCAGCAAATGATCTGAGAAGTAGGAAGAAATGGCACGTTTTGAGTTCCAGGCTGTCATGACTGGACTGTAGTAAAAGCTGAACAGGAGTGTCCTTACACAGCAGTGGAAAAGGTAAACTCAGGAATTTACCTCTTGGAGGAAGGACAAAATCTATACTTTAGGTACTACTACACAGATACACATATTTGTACAAGTCACATCATATTGTGCACAATATTGTTCACAATTCAGAAGTGCATACACAATGTTTATACTGAAACACCATTTACTTTTCATCTAGCCACAGAACAGTCTCAGTAATAGCCACAGAATCTGAAATAACAGAAAGTGGAAATTGTGGAGCTGCTTCACTACTCTAAACTGTTCTTCTGATTCTCTGTGTCAGTGTTAATAATAATAATAAAAAAATAATAAAATAATATATATCTGTTTTCAATAAGGCTTTCTTAAATATTCCCAGGTCTAATACAAATGTTATACAATATATCTCTGTCACAGTTTAAATGTAGTTTAATAATTTCCATTTACTGTAGAATCACACTGGTAAATCTGTACATATGGTTGAGAAGGCACTTCTGTGACATACTTCTGTGTTTAAACATCTGATATTGTGGAAAAAAACAACTCTATGAGAACAAATTTCTTATACTCATTGCCTAAAGGCAAATTTACTTACTCAAATTTAGAAAAAGCCATTTACTTGCTCATAAATTTGCAGCTATGTAATAAAGTAGATATCATGCTTTAAAGTACTGTTCAGCTGCTTAATACCTGTTTTGGACATCCACAGCTTGCATACAGAAAGAGTAGGCTGGAATAAAATTGGGTTACGAATTTAAGGTACAAAACCTAAACTGCAGTAACCTGTACAGATTGTCTTGTCTTGTTCTATGGATGTCTGCCAATAGCTTAGATTTATTTATTTTATATTGAAAATTTCTCAGATCCTTTCCATGGTAGTTTGCCTCTTTGATAAAATTCAGATATATGTATTACAAAAAAAAATGACAGACCTAGGTGAGACATTAGCAATCAGTGAAAACTCATAAATATTTTTATTAGGATTTAGAATAACATTAATATTGTCTGTGTTTTTATTACTGATTTCTGTGTTAGCTTTTCTGAATTAATGTTTTTATTTACGTGGTGCTATAAGAAAAGATAAAGTAAGAATCTAGTCCTGAATTTCACATAAGTATCATTGAAAAGCAATTAGAAAAGAGAGTATAAAAAAAGGGTGGAACAACTGAAGAAATAGGCAACTAACCAACGAACCAACCAACTTACTACCCCTCCCTTAAAAAACTACCAACTACAAATCTTCAGAAATTCTGGTTGTAAACATTTGTTGACCTCAGCTCCCAGAAGCACTTCCCAAATAGGAATGTATCTTAGCAGTGTCTTGATTTGCTTCCTTGCTTTCCTCCTCCCTCAACCCCTGACCTGCACCTTGGCTTCTATGCAAAGAAATCACAGACATCACAGGCTGAAGGGAAACCGTGAAGTGGTCCTCTGATCTGGGTGATTAGGAAACTGCAACCTTCAGGTACTCTGCATCTTGCCCCAGCAGATTATCATAAATTGGTTCAGCAAGGATTAAGATTTTTAGACTTAAATGGAAAAAGGCAAAACAAGAACCACAGGTAGGAAACTGATTTGCAAACTCAGAAGAGAATTGAGAAATATTTTAAGGCACTTTTCTATTTCTTTTTAAAGTAACACTGAAGGATTTGCTACTAGAATAAACTGCTAAGTGAGGTAGTAAAATGTTTAACTGACCGTAGCTGCTTTTACCAAGTACATATTTCAGTTAGCCGGAGGGCTCTTGCTGTAGACAACAGCAGGGCAGGTAAGACTACAGTGGGAAAGGGGTCTGAAGCAAAAAGAGCTGATGAAAATCTCTTTTGGGGGCTTTTTTGAAGCTGGGAAAAGCAGTTTTCCTGTGCTGGGGGCCAACATCTTGTGGGCGGAGCCAGCACCAACCACCATTGATATGGCCAGCAGGCTATAAGAAGGCAGAGTTGCTGAATGCCTTCTTTGCCTCTGTCTACACTGTTGGAGACCGTCCTCAGGAGCCTCAGTCCCCTGAGGCCCCAGAGGAAGTCTTGACAAAGGAGGAGTCTGCCCTGATTGATGAGGAGTGGGTTAAGGATCAGTTTGAACATTTGGACATTCATAAATCCATGGACCCTGATGGGATGCACCCACGGGTGCTGAGGGAGCTGGAGGGAGTCATTGCTAGGCCACTTTCCATCATCTTTGGTAAGTCATGGGTAACAGGTGAGGTGCCTGAAGACTGGAGGAAAGCGAATGTCACTCCAGTCTATAAGAAGGGCAGGAAGGATGACCCGGGTAACTACAGACCGGTCAGGCTCACCTCCATCCCTGGAAAGGTGATGGAACATCTTATCCTTGACACTGTCTCTAGGCATATCAAGGATAAGAAGGTTATTAGGAGCAGTCAGCATGGCTTTGCCAAGGGGAAGTCATGTTTGACCAACCTGATAGCCTTTTATGAAGACATAACCAGGTGGATGGATGGTGGCCGTGCAGTGGACGTGGTCTACCTGGACATCAGCAAGGCCTTTGACACCGTCTCCCACAGCATCCTCATAGGTAAACTGAGGAAGTGTGGTCTGGATGGTGGGTCGAGAACTGGTTGAAGGGAAGAAGCCAGAGGGTTGTGGTCAATGGGGCAGAGTCTGGTTGGATGCCTGTGTCTAGTGGGGTCCCTCAGGGGTCAGTGCTTGGGCCGGTGCTGTTTAATATATTCATCAATGATCTGGATGAGGGATTAGAGAATGTTGTCAGCAAGTTTGCTGATGATACGAAATTGGGAGGAGTGGTTGACACACCAGAAGGCTGTGCAGCCATTCAGAGAGACCTAGACAGGCTGGAGGGCTGGGCAGGGAGAAACCTTATGAAGTTTAATAAGGGCAAGTGTAGAGTTTTGCACTTGGGAAAAAATAACCCCATGTGCCAATATAGGTTGGGGATTGCCCTGCTGGAGAGCAGTGCAGGGGAAAGGGACCTGGGGGTTCTAGTGGACAGCAGGATGACCATGAGCCAGCAATGTGCCCTCGTGGCCAAGAAGGCCAATGGCATCCTGGGGTGTATTAGAAGGGGAGTAGCAAGTAGGTCAAGAGAGGTCCTCCTGCCCCTCTACTCTGCCCTGGTGAGGCCACATCTGGAATATTGTGTCCAGTTCTGGGCCCCTCAGTTCAAGAAGGACAGGGAGCTGCTTGAGAGAGTCCAGCACAGAGCCACAAAGATGGTGAAGGGAGTGGAACATCTCCCTTATGAGGAAAGGCTGAGGGAGCTGGGTCTCTTTAGCTTGGAGAAGAGGAGGCTGAGAGGTGACCTCATTAATGTTTATAAATATGTCAAGGGGGAATGTCAGGAGGATGGAGCCAGTCTCTTTTCAGCGGCGTCCACTGACAAGACAAGGGGCAATGGGTGGAAGCTGGAACACAGGAGGTTCCATAAAAATATGAGGAAAAACTTTTTCACTGTGAGGGTGACCGAGCACTGGAACAGGCTGCCCAGGGAGGTTGTGGAATCTCCTTCTCTGGAGACATTCAAAACCCGCCTGGACGCGTTCCTGTGCGCTCTACTGTAGGTGATCCTGCTCTGGCGGGGGGGTTGGACTAGATGATCTTTAAGATCCCTTCCAACATTTAACATTCTGTGATTCTGTGATTCTGTGATCTCAAGTGCCAGGACATGCCATATAGAGGACAACCAGGGAAACAGGCCCAGTTAGCATGGGTTTATGAAAGGTAGGTCTTGTCTGATGAACCTGATCTCCTTCTATGACAAGATGACCCAGCTATTGGATGAGGGAGAGGCTGTGGACATTGTCTACCTAGATTTTTGAAAAGCTTTTGACATTGTTCCCCACAGGACAGGCTGAGAGAGTTGAGGCTGTTCAGCCTGGAGAAGAGAAGGCTCCAGGGAGATTGTATAGCTGCCTTCCATTACCTGAAGGGGGCCTACAGGAAAGACCTGGAAGACTTTATCAGGGAGTGTAGTGACAGGATGAGGGATAACAGTTTCAGTCTGAAAGATGGTAGATTTAGATTAGATATTAGGAAAAAAATATTTATTGGGAAGGCGATGAGGCACTGGAACAGGTTGTCCTGGGAAGTTGTGGAAGCCCCCTTCCTGGAAGTGTTCAAGGCCAGGCTGGATGGGGCTTTGAACAACCTGGTCTAGTGGGAAGTGTCTTTGCCCATGGCAGAGGAGTTGAAACTAGGTGATCTTTGAGGTCTCTTCCAAGCCAAATCATCTGTGATTTAATTTAAAGGATTGATTATTGAAGGTTTACTCCATCCCCTGTCAAAGTAAGTTTTTGGGGTTTGAGCTTTATTATTTGTTTGAGATTTCCTACTATTGATTATTTTCCTAGGTGATAATTTGCTGGTCTTGGTTATTTCAATTTAGAAACTTTAATAAATCTGAGCATGTAAGCCCAAAATATGTTTCTCTCTGTCTCCTTCTTTTTTTGCCCTTTGAGAAAGCATGCATCCCTTTCTGACATATAAGGACACAGAAAATTAATTTCACTGAATTGAAAGGGAATTTACACGAGCAATGTAATTACAGAAATTAAATTTGCATAAAGTTTCTCAAAAATAAAACAGACTATTTATACATCAACATAAGTCTGAGGTCTAAACACGTAACATTTTCCAGTACACAGTATTTCACCTGATGGTGTTTGCAAGCAAGGGCACCAATGCTTATCTACAATATTAAAATTAGAAGTTGGCAAATAACAATTGCTAACTTTTGTGAAAACCACCTTTACCCAGGTAGTGGTCAAAACCCTGTGATAACAACCACCATCACCCAGAATGTGAGAACATAGTTTCAGGTGACAGGCAGTGACAGGCAATTACAGTTACAGTAGTTTCTGTAATTTCTCATATTTCTACATTTACAGTAGTAGCACAGTCTCTTTTTTTTGGTTGTCCTTAACAAGAAAATTGATTAAAAAACCCGTAGTCTTACTTGTTAATCTATACTTTTTCTTTATTTTCCACCACTGTTTGTTTTTCTGTATGTTCTGCATCAATATACATAATTTTAGTTTATTTTTAATTATTACCAAAAAAAAGCCCTAATTTAGCAATGTCTCTGAGTGCTTTTTTTTTTTTCCCTGACTTGGGGCTATTTCAAAGTAATTAATTTGCTAAAAACACATAGATTGCAAGGACTCATTGTAGGGATAATTTTTTGCAGTGTTCGTGCAATTCACAACTATGATAGCAATCCTACTGTGTGGCCCATTAATTAGCTACAGGATAAATTGATCCAGGAGATTTCAGTGCTCAGGAATCTAATGTTTGACAGAAGCAGTCTGGCACTGGGCTTCCCAGGAGGTAACTGGTTCTTTATGTGGATACAGACACGGGCTTCAGTAAGCAGTACAGATTTGAAGGGGTTAACAAAATTCAAAAAGGTCCTTCCAGTCTTTCTTTGGTAACAAAACCAGCAACCAGAGCACAGCCCTTTATGAACTTCGCTTCTGATACGTGATTGATCTGAGAGTATCTTTATCCAGTATCTGTCACTAAGTACTGTTGCAGAAGTCTTTTCACAGTTTTGAGGTGGAGATTAATAAATAGCTGAGCCTGTGTTTCAGCGTGCAATTCATTGTATGAACTGGTCATGGAGAAATACAAGAATATGATAATGGTCAAAAACGTCATACATTCCTCTCTGAGGACCTTTCAGCTGTGATAAAAAGAATGATGGATAAACCAGCCCATTGTCTGTCTTCACTGTTAATTTTCGCTCCAGGCACCTACTGTTTTAAGAAATAATGTATGTTTCAGTAACTTGTCTACTTTAGAACAGTTTTCTGAAAGTCTTCCATCTTAATATATCTTTATAGGTACACAGATATACAGAAACGAGAAAAAAAGTTAAGTGTTTTTTATGTATCTATTTAGAGTTTCTTTTTTATCTATCAGCTCTAACTCCAGTGACATTTTTTTTCTTCTTCATTCAAGTACCTCCTGTGAACCATGGTGATCTGTTTCTTGTTGGTGTACTGTTCCCTCCCCTCAAAAAAAAACCCACAGCAAAACTCAGGAAAACACTGAAGAACATTAAGGCTCTTAACCGAAGAACTCCAGAGACAGGAAATGAAATCCCTTCGGAAATTGTGCTACTTCAAATTTCATTTATATCCTTACCTCATCGCAATCACTACCTTTTTTTTTTGTTACTTATCTGTACATAATATACCTTGGTGTATATCATAACCTTTTTTATTATTTGTTTTCTTTTTTTTTTTCTTTTTATAGGTCACTCTCTTTCTTTTCTATTTATTTTAGCTATATCTTAAGCTACTATTCCCCTATAACATTGTCCTGATTAGATGGAAACCCTAACAATGTGAAATCAGTGGGATGACGTCTCATCTTAGTTCAAGATGTTTAATGTAAGACATAAATTTTTCACTGAAGAATATAGTCCAGTAAAAAAGGAATCCATCACCCACTTACTGCATGATTGCAAGAAGAATGTCTGCACTTGTTTTCTATTGTTTTTCTAGCTAAAATCAATCAATGTTTTTCTACTGTCTAACCTTTTCCTACCTATTCTACAAAACTTTTGTTGGCTAAACCAACAGAAAGATGTGAAAGCTGTTAAGCAAAACAATCCTCAGGGTGGCACCCTTGGGGCAGAATGCTTTTCCATTTTTTCTACTTTGTCATTTTTTATTAGAAAGTATTAAATCTCAATTTTGTTTTGTTTGTTGTGTTTTTTTTTTATTGTAGTGCCTCACAATACTTCGTGCTTTGTGTTTCTTCACTTTAGAAGAAAACAAATGTAACATTAAGTCAAAGAAAAAGGATGACTAAGACCAAGACCTATTTTCAGATATTTTCCTATCTCTTTAGTCATATTTCTTCTCTCTGAGAAGAAAGGATAACCATCTTAGAGAAAACAGGACACTTGAGGTTTGAAAGCACATTTGACCTATTTAAAGATAATATAAATTGTTGCAGCTATACTTCCTTAATGATGAAGAAAAAATATGAATATTTCAAAGAAATCAGATGTATTGTGGGACTATAAATTTACAGAATCACAGAATTGTTGAGGCTGGAAAAGACCTCCAAGATCATCAATTCCAGCTTGTGACCCAACACCATTACATCAGCATCACATGCTGCTTGTTTTTAAAAACAATATGCCTGGTCATCTTGTGTGCTTTTTAAAAGATGTATTTTGTAAGAGAAACAGCTCTTTTGGAGTACTGTAGCATGGAGTACACCTACAGAGGGACCTTTTGCCTGAATGTGAAGTTGTTTTAGCCCTCTGATGTGAAGTAAAATTAAAATTAGTGAGAAAAAGACCCAGATGCAGAAGTAAGTATAACCTGGAACTACTATTTTACCATGCACTGTTTCTGGTTTTCAGAAGGTTTCAATGAACAATATCACTGAAAAGGAAATGCTACATCTCCTATTCAAAACAATCTTGAGATCAGTGACTATCCTTTTCCAGTGCATAAACTTATCTTGACACTCTAGCTAGTAACCCCACTACTGTAGGATACTGTGTACTTCAATAAACACAAGTTGGTCTCTCCACTCTCTCCAGCATAGGGAGATCTGCTTTAAAATCAGTAATGATACTGGTCAGCATTATTCCTGGCTTTAGTAAAAGCAAGATAAACTCTGAAGCATTTCAGGGCCAGGTAGCTTTAGTGGCCGGCCCAGCCCTAACCCGCGACAATACAGAAGAGTAATGGAGTGTGTGAGGAGGAAAGACATAGAAATACACTAAAAAGGCTCTCTTTAGCCCACCTGGAGATATATTCCTAATCATGGATAATGTCCTTATAAGCAGAAAAGAAGCTTGAAAATATTGATGGGTAGACCTTTCTAACTCGATGCAGTAACACACAAATCTGAGAAGTAGAAATATTTTATTAGTGTTTATTGTAGTTATATAAGCCTGATGAAAAAATGAAATACAATCTTTGCTCTAATATGAAGAATATTGATGCACGCTTTAAAGGTTTCATGGAAAGAAAGAGAATAAGGATCAAAACTGAAATTATGTACACATTCTTGTAGCTTTTATCAAAACAAATATATATTTCTGAGTTAATGTAGTCATTAATGTCCTCACATCTCATGTTTCACGAGGTCTACTTAGTTATATTAGAGACTGTGAAAAAGTAAAATTAATTGAAAATTCCTAAGACACAAAAAATTTAGAAACCTCAGTCAAGAAATCTATTGAGAAGAATACACAGTCAATGAACAATGACAGGGATCTATAGATCCTTCGAAGCTGATATATATATGATGGAATAGTAACTCTTGTGAAAAGTCACCAATAGAAAAACTGAAATTATGTATCACGCATATGAAGAAAGTAGTTATCTGTCAGGAGAAAAATGAAAGCCAGTGCAACACAAAAGTGTGAAGAAGAAGAGAGACTTGTCTAAGTTGGTGTCCTGGATCCCTTTCTCCATACGACTTCACTAGGAGTAACCATTTTATAAGTACATTATCATACCTGATTCCAAATGAAGAGAGTGACAGAGGTGATAAATGATTCATTTGATGGCTATTATATCCCACCAAAAGGTACAACTTCAAGACAGAGAGGGCTGAGTTTTCCTTTTGTAGGAAATGAAGAGGTTGTGGAGTGATAGTAAAGCAGAAAACTTTTAAATCACTGTGAAGTCCCCAAACTGTATCACGATCAGATTAAATGCTAGATACTACAAATTGCTCTGGGCTGAAAATGAGAACATTTTAGTCAAACAATTCACAAAAAGTGTTTCTTGTCACCACACCCCTAGATCTTTGGTCTTATCTTGCTCCATATTCATACCAAGGGAAAATAAATACAAAGAGAAGTCACAGGTCATCTGTGGTTATCCATTAAAGAAATCCAACACTACTTCTGAAGTAACCCTAGTATTGCTCGTTTTTTAATGGTTGTGAGTATAATCATAGTTACCAGGGGGCGGGGGAGAAAGTGAGCTAAAGAAAAGTTTTTTAACTTCTATTGTGATCCTCAGTGGTCTCCACACAACAGAAACACTATTGTATTTTTAATTGGGGAGGTGGTACTACTTGGAAACATTCCACTCTATTGTCATGATCTTTCCACACTTATTTCTTCTGACATCAATAAAGTAGTAAATCTTCAAAAAAAAGTAAGTGGAAAAAAAATAAGGGGGGGAAGTATTATTAATTTAAAGAGTTAATTTTAATATTTCCCAGTAGTTAATCAAATAACATTTTTAATAGACTGTCTCTAAAGTAAAGAATTTTTTTTGCTTGGTTTGAACAGGAAATTGATGATTATCTGACATGATGAATACATTTTAGTGACTAAAATGAATGCTATGTTATGACTACCTTATGTAGAAATTCCTAAATAAAATGTGCATCAATGTCCATCTCCTGGAATAATGTCATGATGTTCTGAAGAAATAAACAAACAGACAAAAAACTCCACAACAAATCCAATCTAATTAATATTCATAATACATAAATGACTTTAAAAGTATTTTGTATCACTTTGGCTTTAAACTATCTTCGCATTATGATATTAGGGCTTCAATTTTGCTCTAGGGAATGCTTTATCTTTTTTATTTTCCAGTTAGGGTTCACTTTCTCCAATTTAGATTAGGCAAAAGAAAAGACAGAGATAGAAAAGCATAATTGACTTAATTTAGTTTAATTAACTGCAAGAGAATGGAGACAATTAGTTAATGCATCTTAATGAATTGAATTATGAAATGCAATGCTCCCAATGGGAGCATATGATCCCTGTGATGGGAAAAGTGGTACAGAACAAAAAAAATAATACAACAGACTGCTTTTTCTCCATAATCAGGTGACCAATCCAAAGCAACCAGAATATTACAAACGTATCCATGCTGTGTAGTAGTGTTCAGTGTGTTATAGATGACTCCTGCTTGGTGAGTTCTAGGGGAAATCATGCCCTAGAATTACCCAAGGGGGCTAAATTCCTGATTTCTGAAAATGATTGTCAGCCTTCGTGAAGCTTTCAAGGTATCCTTCTTTCTGTATCTCTGTGTGTGTAACTTAGTAATTGTAAAACTGTAAGTTTCAGAACCCAAATGAAATAGAGAAAGAGATGTAAAAAGAAAAAAAAAGAAAACTCATCCACCTACTGTTTAGGATTACTAAATACTATTAAAAAAACCCAGATGAAATCATATATCACAATAATAGAATAAAAGTACACGTTTAAGTTGCATTAATCTACTTAAGATAACAAAAAAATTCCTGCCTTTTTGAGTGTATAATTACTTTTGTTTGGAAAAAAATGGTTAAATTTTGGAACTGTCTTTTGTTTTAAGTTTTGTCTTTTTTCAAAATCATATTTGCTGTGTAATCATGGTGAATAGGAGAAAAACATCTAGTTATATTGATATAATTTTATACTTCTTTTTCTTGTAATAATTCATATAGTTTATTCATTTAATGCAACAGAAAAAAAAAAACGGGACTATTTGATTTGACTGGTAGTTTGATGGTTAGAGTTGGAGGGATGGAATAGGATAGTTTAAGTAACACAAAATAGCCTCAGTGTTCAAAGTAGCAGAAAAATGCCGCATTGGAAAAATCAATGCTTTGCCTAGATACTGTCACCAGACCATTGAAGAGACTTGAACATCTCTTGAGATTTCAGAGATGTCTAAATGTTAGCTAGGAGGATATAACTACTTTCAACCTGTAATCACATAAATCTAATTTTCATACTTAAGCATGTAAGATGATGATCAATTTTCTATCAAAAAAAAAGATGTGCAGAGAATAATCAAATTATTAAAAAATAATTTTTTGCCTTCTGACAGCCAAAGCCAGTGTGTCTTGTATGGAACTGATGAGATCAACAACAGGAAAAGATTGTTGAAAAAGTTTGTTTGTATGATGTTTCTTCAGGTCAAATAAAAGTAGATGGATGAAACAAATCAAAGGAAAATTAGATTCAAATTAACTATTGTCTTTGATAGACAAAAAGGGAAATTCTGGTTACTTTAATAATGCATACAACTGCCATATTGTATCCACATATTTGTACATGCATATGCATGTCAACAGTGATAAACACCACAGAATCACAGGATCACAGAATGTTAGAAACAAACCTATTGACACAGGAACACATTTTGAATACCTAATACTAAAAGCTGTTGTGGTCAGCGCTTTCCTTTTGAAGAAGAGTATCCTTGAGATACATGTTATTTAGCAGAACTCTGTTTCTATCCAGCAGCAGCCTCCGCTGTTACCGGCAGGAACACCAGCTCCCAGTAAATGGTGCACTGGCATAAGAACTCAAATGTTTTGCTCAAGCTTCTTGAATCTTAAGCTAGTCAGACTTGCCAAGGAGAACAGAGTAAAAACCAGTCAGTAGTACACTAAGTAATGTACTGCAGGTGGAACTGGTTGGGAATTTTCTGCGATAATATACCTTTCAATAAGAAAAAATAAAATTATGGTAGGGAAAATTGTGCATGAAATCTGCCTAAGAGAAGGAAGTGATGGTATGAATTGCATAACCTCTAAAAAAATTGGAACAGTTTAGGCACAAATAATTCAATAATTCATTCCCAGCCTCTTATCCCTCTCAGAAGAGAGAAATTATTTGGTTCAACAAGCCAAACTGTTCACTTGGCATGGTCCCAATTATAGCAGAGGTTTGGATCAGATCTTCTCTGAACCCTTTTCTCACAGGAGCGATAACAAAGTCTCCCACGTGCACTCACAGAGAGTTGCCGTTGGGAGAAGAAGCAGAAGACAGTGGGGCAGGCCTCATCTTACTGGCAGTAGCATTATTTTTCAGTAATGGATTCTGAAATAAGACTTAGAGGATGAGTTTTGGTCCTTTGGGAAGTATTTCTTGATCAAAAGTTCACTCTCCATTTTCAGTATAGGAAAGGTGATGGTCTTACTGCGTGTAATTCAGCTTGCAGTTTTCTGATCCTGTTATACTGGTTTAGGTATATCTGAAATCAATATTTTTCCTCAATACAGTTTTTAATAATACCAGAAAACTTGATATAAATAAATTATTTGCAACAGAAGTCAGCATATCAAAATTTATTATTATCCTTATTTTTCTTCCTAAAGGTAATGCAGAAAAGCCAAACCAGTTCCCCTGTTTGGTTTCTCTTTTAAACAACCATTTTCAGTTCCAAACTCATCTCTTTCTCTCTCTCACTCTCTTTTACTTGGTTTTTTTTTTCCTTTTTTTTTTTTTTCTCCAAGAACAAGGGAGACAAAAGTAATATTGTTCTGTGAAACTGAAAATAAGTTACATTCCATTGATGTTGGAATCATGGTCACCTTTCATACATGTGAAAACACATTGTTCAAATGAAAAAAACCTTTTCTTTTAGTAAAAAAATAGGGAATCTCTTTGTTAGATAGTTTATGTGCTATACTAAGAAAAATATCATACATGAATTGATATCACTATAATAATTTATTACCAATATCTTTGTTATAAAGTAGTTAAACAGAAGTTTAAACTACACTAATTCTCATACAGTATAGAGAACCTAATTAACATTCATGTTTGGTATAACAGCATATGAGCAATTAATATTATTTTTCCAATCTGGAACACTGACAAGCATATCAGCTCTTTGTTTCCAGCTGAAGGAATGGCATTTAACTGTTTAGTTCAGTTAGCAGGTTTAGTCTAGTGATGGTAGCACACATTTCATCAGAGGCACTTGTATTTCTCTAGTGAGTTGTGCAACTTGCTCTGCTCATGAAATTAGACTGCTACTTATGCCTGAGAGAATTTGTTTAAAGTTGGTCTGATTCTGTCTAGACAGAACCATGACCAGTGAAGCACAAAAAGATTTCAGAGAAAATTTTTACATAACAACTTTCTGGTAAATATGTTTTCATCATCAAGTTACTTGATCATGAAGTAATTGTGGTACTAAGAAGGAGCTTCTATCCTCTTCACATCAGGATTGTGAACCTTATCACATTTATCCAGAATCTACATACTTGTCTGTCTGTGTATCAGTAGGATGAAATAGGAGCAAATATTTTCTATGGTGAAGTGAACCTTAGGCTGTTGAAAAAAATGTGGTGAGGGTTTTGGTTTGTACTTATTTGGTGAGAGGTTTGGAGACATGAGGGTGGTGTCCCTATTTGGTAAAGAAGGATGTGTGGCACCAGAATAAGGGATAGATCATGTCTCTGGGGCTAACGTCTCAGTTTATGAAGTCATACAGTACAGGTGTGATAATTACTACAATGTTTGTCTGGATTTTCTAGAAAAAAGTGTTGGGATATGCAGTCAAAACATATCATCAGCAAACATTAGCTTCATTGCATATTAAACATTTGTGTATATGGAAATAAAACTAATAGTACCTTCAGAGAGGAAAAAAAACAAACAAGAAAAAAGAAAGTAAACCAAATCAAACACATCTGAAGCTTCCAGGGAGCATTTGTCTTTCTTGCCTTGAGCATAGAAGATGATTTGCACATTTGTTTCAAAAATAGCCAGTGTTTCTGAGTATAGGGTAATTTGTTACTGCTATGTAGTATCATGATGTCAGATGTCTGGGTAACCAAGTGCAAGCCTTAAAAAAATACATTTATGGAAGTTTTAGGTGGTGAAAAACAGAATGTGGCCATTAAAATTTAACTATTTGCACACTCTGTGGGTATGACCAAGGAACAAGGAACTTCTTGTCTTACAATAGGAGTTGTCCCAGGCACCACTGTTGTTCATAGAGTACTAGAGCTAAATAAGTTTAGAAGTTACATGTATTGAAATAAAGTGTATTTTCCAAGAAACGATTCCCGTGAGAATGGGTTCTGCCTCTCAGTAGCCGAAGTGCTATGTAAAGAAAAATTCATTTTCATCTGAGCAGGAAACTGAAAAGTCATCAGTAACTTGATAGTTTCTGTGGATACACAAATTTTCTTGTCAGTAAAAAAGGTTCCTGTAACCCAGGAGACTCCTGGCAACTTTTCAGATTTTGGGAATCATCTATTTCTTTCTACAAGGCCTCATAGTCTTATGCATCTATATGAAGGGAAAAAAAAAAGTGCTAAAGTATGTCTGAGGACTGGGCAAGACTCCAAATTTCAATCCAAATGTGTTAGTGCTTTTAAATCCCCCTAACCGAGAGAACAAAGGAAGAAAATGACCACTTCACTTTTATCTCAAAATACATTGCAAAGTGTGCTGATAAAATCATCTCTCTCGGTACCAGGAATCTGACTGTCTTGCAAAGTTTTATCATTTCCAAATTTCTGCAGATGCTGATGGGAAAAAAAAAAAAAGTAACAACCTCTCGTACTTTGCTCTAAATGGCAGGAAGTAGCTTGATTTTCTCATCTTGGAGGACAGATTTTGCTGCTACTTTTAAATAACAGATTATATCTGCTGGGAATCCATCTATTTATTATTTTGTCAATCTAAGAGATATATATGGGCAAATTGCAAGAAGTTTTCTAAAAAAAACACCCTGAAATCATTACATTTGCTTAGAGTTTCTGCAGCTGACCTGCTCACACCTTGTCCTGGTCTTCATGTTGTCAGGAAGAAATGTTCTGACATGGGGTATACTTGAGATATTCTTGAAGTCATGGAATTAGTTATGAGTTAGTGGGTATGTACTAGTTAGTTCTGTTCTTAGAATCTCAAATAACATAGGGAGGTAAGTATGTACTCAACACTAGGTGTTCTGAGCCCGTTCTTTTCTGAAGAAATATCTCTACTGTCAAACTATTAATACATACTGGGAATGAGTGTAACAGGAATGTGTAGAATGAAAGGAAGCTGAAGATCAGCTCTCATTTATTAATATAACTATGCACATTGAACCTTCCTTTTGTACCAGAAATGTCTAAGAAATTAATATTACACAGTCAAATACCACAAAACATTGCTAAACCTATTAATTAATTTATTGTATCATTCTTTTGATGAAAGAGAACAGTCACTGAGGTATTGTCAGTGCCCTGAGTACACTGACAGGCTATACTCTCCCTGATAAGCTTCCCATGGGAACCCACGGCTCTCTCTGTATATCACCTGAGAGCCCCATTTCAACTCCAGTCCTGGTCTGAGCTGTACTGTAGTTATATCTGTGCTCAATTGTATTGCCTGACATTGTGTGGATGATCTAGACGTGATGGAGAATCATAGAATCACAGAATGCATTGGGTTGGAAGGGACTTTCAGAGGTCATCTAGTCCAACCTATCTGTTTACCTTCCCTGTGCTGACAGTTTCTGGACTAGTACTTGTTGGTAACACCAGCTTGGTTCCACTCACCCTGCTCATGCTGTGGGACTGCACCATGGTCCAGGCCATAACTGCCTTGCCTTTGCTGTCATCCTGGCTCCCGGTTTGTATTTCCTCATGAAACAGTCCTGTTTCTGTTTCTCCCTGACACGTATCTAGCTGTAAAGAAACATTCTATCTGTGATTGCTGTACATTGCTTGCTAAAACAGACAGAAATAACTTTATCATAATGTAAAACTGGTTAATTTCAGGGATTCCTTATGATATTATTGCTAAATTGGTGATGCTTAGTTTAGAGTTTTTCTTCTTAATAATAAAACCAGAAATATTTCAGTTTGAAGGGACCTACAACTACCATCTACTCCAATTGGCTGACTAATTCAGGGCTGAACTAAAGTTAAAACATATTATTAAGGGCGTTGTCCAAAGGGCAGTGTCCAAATGTCTCTTAAACACTGACAGGCTTGGAGCATTGACTACCTTGCTAGGAAGCCTGTTCCAGTGTTTGTCCTCCCAGTAAACAAATGCTTCCTAATGTCTAGTCTAAACTTCCTGTGGTGAAGCTTTGAACCATTCCCACATATTCCATCACTGAATCCCAGGGAGAAGAGCTCAGCGCCTACCTCTCCACTTCCCTGCCCCAAGAAGCAGGAGAGAGCTGTAGAAGCCTGGGTGCTTATGCATCTTATTAAACACAGAAGCAATGTTATAGCCAATTGAACTTGTTCACATACCCTCACTAGATCTAATGCCCATGTTGTAAGCTTCTAATCTGATTCTTCTTTTTTCTCTTTCTCTTTCTCTTTCTCTTTCTCTTTCTCTTTCTCTTTCTCTTTCTCTTTCTCTTTCTCTTTCTCTTTCTCTTCTCTTTCTCTTTCTCTTCTCTTTCTCTTCTCTTTCTCTTTCTCTTTCTCTTTCTCTCTTCCTCTTCCTCTTTGTCTTCTGAGATTTTATAGTTTGTACTTCTGCACCTCTCTCCTTTTACTCTTAAATACTTTACCAGCTCTACATCTGTTTTGGTTTGGCCTGTTTTGATTTTGGCGGCGGGGGGGGAGCTGAGGGGGGGGAGCTGCAGGGTGGCTTCTGCAAGAAGCTGCTACAAGCTCCCCAAGTTTGATAGAGTCAATGCCAGGCGGCTCTAAAGAGGGACTCGCCGCCAGCCAAGGCTGAGCCTGTCGGTCAAGTGATTGCAGAGGAACGCCTCTGTGAAAAACATATTTAAGAACGGGGAAAAGAACTGCGCCATAACAGCTGGCACAGAGATGGAGGAGTGAGAATCTGTGCAGACACCAAGGTCAGTGAAGAAGGAGGGAGGGGAGGATGAGCTCCAGGAGCCGGAGGAGAGAGAGTCCCCCGGGTCTGTGGTGAAGACCATGGCGAAGCAGGTTGTCCCCCTGCAGCCCATGGGCAAGGTGCAGATGTCCACCGTGAGGATCACCGAGTAGATGTCCACTGTGTAGAGGATTCCACACCGTGTGGGTGGATGCCTGAAGGGGGCTGTAGCCCGTGGGAAGCCCGCATCACAGCAAGTTGCTGCCGGAACATGTAGCCCGTGGAGGAGAGGAATGCCCATGCTGGAGCAGGTTGGCTGGTGGGACTTTTGGGACACTGCGGGTGGCTCACGCTGGAGTAGTTTGCCCTGAAGGACTGCACCTCAGACTCACAAGGGGTGGGCTGCCCCTGGTGAGATGTCTCACGTTGGGCAGTTTGTGATGAATTGCCCTTTGTGGGATGACTCACGCCGGAGAAGAGAGCGTGAAGCTTGTCTCCCGTGAGAGGGACCCCACAATGGCCCCGGGAAAGAGTGAAGAGTCCTCCCCCGGAGTGAAGAAGCAGTGGAACCAACGTCGGATGAACTGACCGCAACCCCCATTCCCTGTCCCCCTGCGCCGCTCAGGGGGAGGAGGTGGAGAAACCAGGATTGATGTTAAGCCCGGGAAGAAGGGAGGGATGGGGGAAGGTGTTCTGTTTGTTAAAATCTGTTTGGTTTTTCTTATTTCTCACTACTCCTCTCTGATTAGTTCTTTTAATAAACGTACCTAATTTCCCCAAAACTGAGTCTGTTTTGCCCGGGACGGTAAATGAGAGTGATCTCCCTGTCCTTATCTCAAACCCTGAACCCCTGGAAATATTTTCTCCCCCTGTTTAGCAGTGAAGGGGGAGTGAGAGAGCAGCTGCGTGGGTACCTGGCGGCTGGCCAGGGTCAAACCACGACAACATCTCAGCAACTGGGCATGTTTACTTCCCAGGGAGAGACAGAAGAAACTATCAGGTATTGAAAAGTCTCCTTTTCTCTTCTTCTTTACCTGAGACAGATAGATTGTACTATACAAACCCCCTGATAGTTATAAACGCAGAAGTAGCATTTAAAATTAAAAAGCTCCTCCACATTCACAGCAGGGAGCACACATAATTGCCAAAAATGCAGGTATATTTAATTTTATAAGGAAAGCTGTTCTTCAGGATGTTTTCCATTTAGTGTATTCTTATACTATCTGAAGATCAACCAAGTCAAATAATTAAAGAAGGGAATCGATAACCCCAAATTTTTATTTAGAGCAAGTATAGATAGTCTACAACCCTTCATTTTTTCCTTTTTTTTCCAAATGCTAGAGATAGTGAAAATAGTATGATCAATCAAAAAGACTAAGAAAAGTAGGAGAAAAGGCTGTCAGACACTTATATAACAGAAACTTTCTGCTTCTGATTTAGTTTAGAGGTCTTCTGAAAGGTTATGGTGGATGTATTGTGGCTGAAATAATTCAGTTAACACTGTCTTACATAGCTCTTATAATTCCTTGTATTGTGCTGAAACACGTTATAGTCACTATGTTCCAAGGATTTATAATTAAAAGAGTTGGACTGTGATATGATTATATTCACAAATATATTCGAAAGCATTAGCTTTCACTCATGTACCTTATTGTGTCAGGTGTAGACAGTGGAAGAAATCTGCTGAAATGGAAACTTTTTCCATAACACGAATATGCAAATGTAAAAGTATTATAATAACTAAGTTTTCAAATTACCTCGGTTCTAGCTACAATAATTTTACAGACCCAAATTAGAAGTGAACAAGCCCCTCAAAGATCAGCAGAATTCACACAAGGTCCTTAATAATTTCTGCTTATAGCTAAGTCTAAAAGAATTTTCTCCTATGCAGGGAAATAATCCATGATATACTGTTTAGAATTTTTCTATAATAATTTCTCTGTTTCCAATAAAGACATTTTATATCAAATTTGAAATAATATTATTTCAAAATAATCAGCATATTCAAAATGCTCTGTGGATGTAATATTTCTCATTCAAAAATATTTAGCACCAGTATTTACCTATAGGTTTTTACAGCTATTATCTTTCTCTTTGCAGGCAGACTAAGCTGTTGAAAACTAATGCTTCTTGTACTTTACTCACTTTTCCAAATAAGAACATCCTTAAAGGCCCTGGCTTCTCGTCTAGTAGTTTTTGCAGACAGGCAATCCCCACTTTGAACAAAAAATCACTTCTTATTTCCCCATGTTGCATTTCTGTATAATGACACCTGAAGAAGGAAAACACTTAAAAAAAATAAATAATCTTTTTCTTTCTTTCTTTTAACTCCGGTCCCTACTCTGAAGGATGCACTGAAGTTCAAGTAAAATCCAAATTTGTCTGCCTCCCTGCCCTTAAAAAAAAAATGTTCCTTTTTAATGCTTTCAAGAATCAATCTTGACCTTATTGCTTTGATTTATTAATTGTCTTTACCTCTATGGAAATTTCAGTATCTTTCCAACAGGTTGTGTGGAGTCAATCCCTCCCCTGTTGTTAGGTAGAATCTTGTTAATGCTCATTAACTCATTAAAACAATTTTCCATTTAATAAGTCAATCCTCATCACAGAATCTTGTATTTTATACAAATTCCAAATAACTAGCATAAATTCAATTAATTTATATAATTGTGCAATATGTATCAGCTCAGTAATGTCATTGACATGTCAATGTCAATGACAACACGTTTTGTCAAAACAACACGTTTTGGATGAAAATGAGCTCGACATGTCTTCTATCCTTCTGTGTTTTTAGAGGAATTTTTCTTACCTTTTTCTTCTTAACCTTTGTCCCTTCTGGTAATTTGGGCAACACAATCAGAACTAGAGGAAAATAAAACTGGAAGGCTTTTCATATACAAGGATTTAAACTTTATTAATTAAAAAAATATTTTTTTTCTAATGTCTTCTGAGTGACACGTATTGAACAAAAGTGTCTGTATGCATTATGGTGGTAGCGAAAATATTTTGGTAAAATAGACAATCAATATCTGAATGTGAAACATAAGCATTGTTGAGACTACGAGATAAGATGAAGCTTTCGTAATTGAGTATTATTCTACTTCTTTGTAACGTCAGCTTTAAAGTTATTTTACTGATGTTTTTCCTTTTCTTGATAGAGTGTATCAACAAAAAATATGCAAAGTGACTTCTTGTGACTAATGTATTTAGAACTTGCAGGAAGAGAAAGTGTCTAAAAGCCTCCTACTCTCACCACCCTTTCTCTTTTTTATCCCTTACCAGTTTCAAATAAACCATATAGGTATGTGATGCCCTGTCACACATGAGTGTTTTAGATCACTTAAGGAATCACTGTCAAAGGTATGAGCAAAGGTGATTTTCACATGGATTTGTAAAACTGTGCCAGCAAAGTTCACTCTGTTACTTATTACATGGAAGAAATATATGAAGGAAAATCAAGTTAGATTTGAGTTAGAACGATTCACAGAAAGACCAAAAATGCATAAGGGAGATCCTCCCGTTGAGACACAAGGTTTAGAAAGAACCCTCTTTCTTTCAAAACTCCTGATGGAGCTTAGATGTGGCTAGACTAAATCTTAGTCCCAGATTTGGTGAACAGTTTATGCCTAATGGAAGGGATACAAAGGGTAAGGAAAACCTCGCATTGAGTCATGAGTTTCAGAATGGACTTCTTTTCTTTCTAGACTCCTCAGAGAGAAGTTTAGATGTGGCTGGATCCAGACCTAGACCCAGACTTGGTCAACAGTTTACAGCTAATATAATTAATATAAAGGCAAGGAAAAATACCCACTGAGTTACTACACCAATGTGACAAAGAATGAGTGATTACGGATCTTTCGGATAACAGGAATTTAAAATTTATTTGCACTATTATTTGAGCTCACAAGATTAGGTTCTGTGATTTTTAACAACACTAAATCATCAACCAGTTATCAGAGTGATTGGATAAGATTTGCTACAAAGTGTCCTGAATCAAATCACACACACACAAAGGGTAACCTATGACCAAGACTTTTCTCTCTTTGCCAATTTTAAAAAATTATTGGTACCAGATGATCTTTGAAACCTCACAAAATATAACTGTGATAAATTATTCACTATTCTCCTTTGTCAGCATTTGGCAGCAGGTAATCTTTGATCCTTTCTTTTTCATTGGCATCTACTAGTAGACAATTTTGAAAATTCTCATTAAATCTATGCTTTAAAATTGTAGCAGAATCTATTCTTTGAAATTGTCATGAAATTACTCTTAGAAATCCTCATGAAATCTACCCTGAGAGAAATTCCAGATCAGAGGGAGATACTGGGTCACAGCCTGTTGTGATCTTGGAGAGCGGAGAGCTCAGAAAATCTCACTTAGGGTTGCTATTTGTAGGATTGTGAGATGGTTGACTTTGGTCAGTATATTTCTATTTTGACCACAATTCTGGTCCAGGTTGGGCAATGATCCAGGCAGCAGGAGTTTCAATTACAAATAGGGAGCACCTAATCATTCTAATTGACTGCACTGTGACCAGGACAAGAAAGTACCAGATTGTCTGAACCCACTGTACCTGTAACCAAAACAAGGACATCATGGCTGGTCTGCACCACCACATTCTACACTGTGACCAGAATCAATCTATCTTTTTCACAGAGTGGTGGTGTGGTAACCTCTTGTCTCTGTGCTTATAGGTATGCAAGCAGACAGAACTATGTGGAAGTCTTCAGGAGCAGTAGAATTTCTTGGTAATGTTTTGTATTGGAATATGATCTTTCAAGTATTCTCTTTTAGTATAGTTTCCATTAAGTATGAAAACCAAAACATTCAGAAATAGCAGAAAAACTATTTAAGTGTCCAGAGCATCCAATTCCTTAAGGTTTATAGGAAAGTGAGGTTCATTGGGACACATCAGTACCATTCAATACTTCCTTCAAAATGAAATCTGAATATTTTTGTTTATTATTCTCATTTTCAGTTGAACTTTAATTAAGCTAGATGTTTTAGTAACAAGACTGCTTTTTTTTTTTTAAATTCCTTAGGTTTAAATATTAACCTGAATTTTTAAATTGTGCAAGCAGTTTTCTTGGTGTTGTCTCCTTTGCTGAAAACATATGCACATGTGCATTATTGCACCCCATATTGTGCCCCACATTCTTTGTGGGATGCCTGCATATGATGCACCCTACAAAGAATCTGTCATAACAGTGATGGACTGGTTAGTGCCCATACTTTTCATGGGTTCTGAAAACAGTGACCTACAAGATCATGGCTACAATCACAGCTAATTTTTACAAGCTAGCTTAAAAGGTTCATACTTTCAGTTGCACATGATTATTATGAAAAAGATAGGATCGAGGTCTGTTTGTAACTTTATCTTGTATACAGTTTAGTATTTAGTCATTACAAATCTTAAGCACTCTTCTGTATGTTAAAAATCCTGTGAATGTCATTGGTTCATTAACTATAGTGTAAAGAATCATAAATCTCAGAGACAACCAGTAATATTAAATTCTATAACAAAATACGTTCTTATTTTTTAGGACAAATTTTTAGTAAACACATTTTGCATATAATTTATTGATTTCAGTTTTATATTTAATTAAACACTGTGGATATTGATCAAAAGACAATTACTTATTCATGGCTAGCAGCTTGTATATATATGGAGTATTCTTATACCGTATTTGTTTATCTTTGCCTGAAAAAACAGATGATTCCTTCAGATTTAAGACGGACTGAGTCAAATGTTAGGAATTAATAAGAGGAAGCAGTGTTTGATTTCCAAAATAATACGGCAATAAGTTTGAATCCAGCAGAGTTGTTGGAGATTCTCTCTAAGGTCCCTTCCAGCCTAGACCATTCTATGATTCTATGATGATGAATAGAGGATATAATAGAAGATAGGCCAAGTCAAGTGTTAAGCAACTACTGTAAGTGATAGATTAATAGGAATAAAGATCTGCTCAGTGTCTGTCTTGAGACACAAAATGAGCAAGAGAGGGAGTCCTCCAAGCTGGAGAGGAACACAAAGCTTTACTAACAAAACAAATGCAATGCCTTAGCTATGCCTTAAGCCCTGTGAATTACTTGCCAAGCTTGTAAAGAAGTTCAAGAATGCTAAAAAAAAAAAAAGCAATCATCAAAGCAAAATACAAGGATCACTGAGTTATCCTCTTATGTACTCTACAGCCATGTTATGCAAGCAGTATATGAAAATACATACACCTCAGAACAAATGAATCTTTTTCCTTTGGCCATACACAAACAAAATGTGAGGTCTAGATTGTCCTTATCAGTGTGACAAATCTTGATACCTGTCCTGGTTTAAGAGTACCAGGATAAAATTTTTCTGAGGCTGTGTGGCATACACGGCAATCACAATGGGGGAGGAAGGGCAGCTGTGCCTATGGGGAGGAGGAATGGGTCAGGTGACCCAAATGGACCAATCATGGTATTCCTTCCCATGACGTTCAGTATATAAGGGCCTCGGTGCATACTGTGTTGGTGAGAGTGTTATTAGCTGCTTTTTGTTTCTTCCTGTGCCGTTGTTGTTCCTGTCTCCTGCTTTCAAACTGCGGAGGAGGACTGTTCAACCCGTCACTGATGAACTACCTCCTCAAATAGGAGTGTCATAGCTCCTTTTCTCTTTGTTTGGTTTTATTTGGACTATTATCAGGACTCTGGGCTTGGGTGTTTCTGTCTGCTGCTGAGTCCAGTCTGGGACTTTTTTTTTCTGCTCAGGATCTGTTGGCATCTGGAAGATCTGGGTCCTGTATTAACATATTCTCTTGTATCTTTGAGTATATTTGCATACTTACATATATCTGTATATAGTTTGACATGTTCGCTGTTATTGTTAGTAGTATTTTTTTTTCATTAAGTTGGTTCAAGGTTTTTGTTTCAAATTCGTAGCCTCTTTTCCTGGTTCTCTTGTTAACCTCCCTGCTGAGAGGAGCGGGGGGATTACAGAGAGTCAAAGTTTGGTGTTTGGCGCAGTAACCATATGTATTTGCCCTAGGAGAAACCAACCTATATTCTGAGTATGTCATACAGCAATTTTTCCTCTGATCCCAGTTAATCTAACAAAGGTGTGTGTAAACCTGATGTGTCAGACAGGATAAGTGGATTTAGTGAAGTGGCAACTTGAAAGTGAGAAGAGCAGCAGATATATATATATATATATATATATCAGTAGCTCAGATTGTTCAAGTCATCTGCCAAAAAATCAAATTTATACAAAACACTTTTGTAGTGTCAAAATATGGATATTCATAGTGCACATTCTCATCATACCATTGTCCCCTGGGGATGGAATTGACCCAGGTATGAACTGTTGCTTCTGTTTCAGGATAGATGCATGGATTGCTCTGCTCTGTGCAATCCCACAAAGGGTGGATTTTGCAGAATGGTACCATTCTAACACAGAGCTTCATTTCCAGGCAACAAAGTGAGGACCACATTGAAATACTGGTCTCCAGAAAGGGCAGGGTACTACTGGAGCTATTTTACAAACAGCTGTCTTCCTCTAGTCACATAATATAAATAAGAATAGAGTTCAATCTTCTTTTGAGAAAGGATGGGCTGGTACAAAATTGTTTCAGCTAGCTTTTCTCAACTCATTCTGGTTGTCAGGAAGAAGTAATTACATTGCTATTCAAAATCATCTCAGCTTTGTCCCATAATTCAGTGCATATTTTTTGTTCTTTATTAATGGCATATTCTACTTTATTTTTAAGGGTCTTAAAGGGTGGGGGTGTGTATGTTTGTGGGATGTATGTCTGGCCATTTCTCATTGTCCCTGGCAGTCCTTCCTTCTTGGGAAAGAGGGCTCCTCACAGTCTTCCCTGCTGTCACATGGCGTACATCTCAGAGGAGGCAACCCTCTCCCTTCATGAGTCCATCCCACTTGTGTGTGTCTTACGCTCCTGTGCAGCCTCTCAGCCCTCTGATACGGGGTTCTCCACGTGCCACCACATCCTGGAGGTTCTTGGTGCTGTTCACAGGCAATCATCTCCCTGCCAGCTCACTCACCACTGGGCTCCATGGAAAAGCTCTGTTTTGGTGCCTTTCTCCCTCCATTTTCCTCATCTCCCCTCAGTCCAGCAGAAAAAGTCTCCCCAAAGAAAAGACAAGACAGACAAAAGATAACAAAAGAAGAGAAGGGAGGATAACTAAACAAAGAGCTAGAGGAAGTGGTCCAATAAGTCCCTCTCTTAGGTATACTGATTGTACAGGCACTGATTGGCCTGGCCTTGGCCAGAGGTGGGTCTGTTTTCTTCCTGGGGCTGGGGAAGGCTCTGCAAGTTTTGCAAGGGTCATTCTCCAAAACCCTACCCCTGCTTCCAAAAAAACCTGGCAGACTCAAACCCATGACACCATGTCATCCTACACTGGAAGTAAAAATCCCACACATTTAGGTTGTTAATTGTTCATCTCTAAATTCAACCTTCTGCTCTTTTCTTTCCAAATGAATGATTGACTTACACATCAAAGATACCTGCAAAGCAGAAAGATAATATTTTGGTAAGAAACCTTCCTCAGAAATCTCAAACTAACTCTCAAGAAAAAGAACTCATGAGAGTTTTACTTGTCTAACTTAATGGAAATTTATTGCATTTACTTTTGTTGTATTTCAATTTCCTGGGTTTAATTTTTACTTAGCTTCCAGTACATAAAAGCAAATTTTACATTTGGAATGCACAGTGTGAAATTCAACAAAGATTTTGGAACAGAGATTTCTTTATTGTGTTGAAATAAAGTAATTTGTGAAAGTCAGATGTGCCCAGGAAATTCACAGCATGAACAGTAAACATCTAACAAGGGAAAGTGTCTCTGTTTTCTAAGGCAGTCCTTCCCAGGGAAGACCTCCCACATTGGTAATTGTCACCTTTGAACCATGGTTTGTGATGGGAGGATTATAGAAAAATTAGCAGATGATTGTATTCAAACAGAGGTAAAGATACTGATTAATTACATGGATTGTTAAGCTATTCTTTGATTGTAGTTGAACATTGTAGAAACCCACTGGAGCAGTTCAAGACCAGTTGATACCATCTCTGCAGTTTGGATGGAAGCCCAAAGATGACTGAGTCTGTGCAAGGAACTAAAGATGAAAAGTGCATAGCAAGGAAGACTGCGAGCCTTCCTCTAGAAGACCCCCAACGACCACAACTAGGAGGCACTACGCAGGCGCAGACAGGAGAAGATTATGGAAATGACTCATTTTGATACAAAGAAGGACAGGTTATGCATATGTATAGGCGTATTGTGAAACTTTATGAATATGTAACACTTTAATGTATATAGTCAAGACAGATGCCACATTGAAGTACGCACGGCTTTGACGGATGACCGTACGTGTGTCCAGCGCTGAGAATAACCATACCTACTTTACAGTCATTGATTGTGGAGTCTGCATTCCGCAAGTCAGTTTGCAGGAGAAAAGGGAAGTTAATCAAAATCCATCATTGCAGTGTAATCAAGTGTGTGACTACACTTGGTCAGAGGAAGGAACTTCAAGGATGTGAGTCTGGTAGCAGATGCAGGAGAAGATATTTTTTTTTTAAAAAAAAAAGGGAATAGAATAAGAACAGAGGAATGAAACAAGGTTAGACTGTATTTACTAAACATAAAAAGTTACTAGATCTTTCTTACTCTCTGTACATGTGCACTTCTTCAGATGTGTACTTCTGTAGAGGAATTTCTTGTGGAGCAGAGGTGTAGTATCCCTTTAAAGGTTTTGGACAACCCAGCTTGGGCCTGAACAAAGGCTCTGTCCTTGGAGCTGCCTTGTGGCACGGAGAGGAGGAGGTGCATCTGTTTTGTAAAGAGCCTTGCTGGGGAGAGAAGGGGGGGAGCGAGAGCCACCTGCATAGTTGAATGGCACTATCCAATAAAACACTGGCACATGTGAACTTGTAACTGACCAACTCTGTTAAGGGGCAGGCGTGTGGACGCTGCTTAACTGTATATATTGAGCTGTCCGGAGCAATAAAGGGAGGAAGACTTGTAGCCGTATTGGTGGGATGGTCGTTAACTTGGCCGGCTCTCTGAAGAAACCCTTCTAGATACTTCTCCAAAACAGTTCTTTCTACCTGTTTCTAATCACCATAGTGCCAATAGTTCTGGGTTTCATACATCTTCACTAAGTCAAAAATATCATCAAATGTCAGAGTCTTATCTCATGCAATTGTAGCTGCTATGCTAAAAGAGAATTGAACATTGTTGGTTTTTGATTAAATAAAGTCATTCTTACTTTACACTGGCACAGTTTTTCTTTTTAAGCATACCTCATAGATGATGGAAACTAAGATATTTGCCTAAGTTCAATTTAAAGTCGGACCATCAGCTGTCAGGAAAGAGTTCCAGTATAAGTTGGGGAATGACTTATTAGAGAGCAGTATAGGGAAAAGGGACCTGGGAGTCTTGGTGGACAGCAGGATGACCATGAGCCAGCACTGTGACCTTGATTCTGTGATTGTGGCCAGGAAGGCCAATGGCATCCTGGGGTGTATTAGAAGGGGGGTGGTTAGTAGGTCGAGAGAGGTTCTCCTTCCCCTCTACTCTGCCCTGGTGAGACCCCATCTGGAATATTGTGTCCAGTTCTGGGCCCCTCAGTTCAAGAAAGACAGGGAACTGCTGGAGAGAGTCCAGCACAGGGCAACTAGGATGATTAAGGGAGTGGAGCATCTCCCTTATGAGGAAAGGCTGAGGGAGCTGGGGCTCTTTAGTTCGGAGGAGACTGAGGGGTGACCTCATTAATGTATACAAATATATCAAGGGTGAGTGTCACGAGGATGGAGCCAGGCTCTTCTTGGTGACAGCCACTGATAGGACAAGGGGTAATGGGCTGAAACTGGAACATAAGAGGTTCCGCTTAAAACTCGAGAAGAAATTCTCCTCAGTGAGGGTGACAGAGCCCTGGAACAGGCTGCCCAGAGAGGTTGTGGAGTCTCCTTCTCTGGAGATATTCAAGACCTACCTGGACACGTTCCTATGTAGCATTATCTAGGTGTTCCTGCTCTGGCAGGGGGATTGGACTTGATGATCCTTTGAGGTCCCTTCCAATCCCTAACATTCTGTGATTCTGTGATTCTGTGAAAATAAACTTTGTTCAGTTTCTGTTTACGCACTCTAAAATATGCAAAATATTACAGCTTCTAGTTTGCTGCAAGTGTTTTTTGATATTATTGTATATATATTCCCATTATGCAGCAAAACCAGAAACTAAATTTTTGACAATATTTAATGAAAAGGAATTTCCCTAATATTGTAACTCTTGTTGTCTTTTACAGCAGAAAACCCATAAGTTTCTAGAATATATACCTACTTTGCCCTTCCGAAAATTTTACCTCAGTTGGCTCTGTGCCCTTCATTCGACTTCTCTGCATGCAAGATACATCAGTTGAATAATGATGGAACTGTTTTATTCCATACCAATCAATAAACTTTTTAGAATAGTCTTTCTAAACTTTGCCTGTGAAAGGTATTTCTCTTCATCAAAATAGTTACGTAGATAAAAAGTTAATTGTCTAAAGTAAAAGAGTTAACTGTCTAAATAAACAGTTGATATATTGTGACAGGTGCATCCCCCTATCTCTGAGCTGCTTCCCCTTCACTGCTGTTGCCAGGCACATTTTAGAGAACCTGCTGGAACTTGGTTAGTTCGGAACTAGACCATCAGCCTAGGGGTACACCAGGAAGTTGGCTGGTAACCAGTAGGAGGCTGAGACAGCTTTGATTGACAACAGTTCAGATTTGACTGAGCTTTAAAATGGGGTCCTGCCGTTGGCCATTTTGGAGCTGTCCTTCATTGCAGCAGGTCCTGCAGTCGGGCTACAGCCTCCCCCTTCGTTGGTACGACGTCCAAAGTTAATCCTTGAGGTTGAGCTTCCTCTTCTTTTTATAGGTGAGTGTATTTATGATCTGGATCACTATTCTTTAGTTAAGGGTGGATGTAGTGTAGTAGCTGCTCTTCTTAACTGATACCAGAACTTGTAAACTTGGGGGAGCATTCATTTCTTAAATAAATCCAATTTAATTACACCTGTGGATTATTGAGAATGGGTGCACTCCTCACACATTTCTTTTTTAGAAAGTATCAGAATTAGGCTCATATATCCTTATTCAGATACCCAAGGAAATAATCTTATTTTCATGTAAGCTGAATACTCATTAAGTAGGGGTAGACAGGACTGATGGTAGCTCAGCATGTTGGAAAACATTAAACCACTGGTTGGGAATCTTTACAGGCATTTAAGTTTACTTTTGCCATTTAACTTTACCTTAGAAAAAAAAAAATCACATAGGATACTGGACTAAGAATTAGTGGTCTTTTTTATGAGTTCCAAGTTTAACATTTGTGACTAGATGAGATTAATATTTTTTGTTATTGATATGGTGATTGTAAAATAGATCCAGCATTAGTGTTTAATTCAAGGAATAATATCAACATGCTATCTATGTAATATTCACACTCTTAGGCCTGAAGATTTCTAGAGGCATATTGCTTCATCATATAATGTATCTGAATGGATTATGGAACTTAAAGAGGACAGAGACTGCATTTTGTCGCTGAAGTAATATCAAAACTAGTTTCTTTGCAAATTAGGAAAAAAAAACAATACATCCCGCATCACTGGAGCTTAAAAAGTTAAGTAAGCATAACCATATCCTAACTGTTGAATAATATAGTTTTGGATATAGGATGAAAAAAGATCATGATTTTTCAAATATCATACTGAGTCTCAGGAAAAAAAAAAAAAAAAAGAAGCCTTTTACTTAAGGTATAGCAATTCAGACTTAGTAGTCAGCCTTACACCCAGTTGTTTTTATTCCCTTTATATACTGGGTACAAAAAAACCCGTTACCTCTCTCCACAGGAATCTAAGACAGTGTATTTTCCAGTTTCATCACTGGTATACAACCTGGAACTTGGAAATTATTTTTCTTGTTCAGGAAACCATATTATTCTGCAGAGAATAAGTGGTAAGAAGTACAAACCAATATGTACTACAGAAATTGTTCTATCTGATTCCTGGAATTGTTGAATATCCAGGGTAGTTCTGAACACAGATACACAGAGATATTCAAGACATTTTTTCTGTTGAAAACTAATGGAAATCATAATCTATTTTCAGACCTTATCTGTCTCGATGAAGGGAGAAAGGCAAAACAATTTGTTTCATTAGCCCATTTGATGCAATTCTTGTCTCCAGTTTCAGAGTTAAACTACTGTTAAAGTTGTTCTGTATTTTGCATGGCATCATTAGCTATCAAGGATTAGAAAAGGGATGTACTGTAACGAGAACAGTAATCTGGGATACAGAGAGTTCTTCTTGTAAGAACGTTCTATAACTTAAATAAACTACTTTTGTAATGGAAACTGGACATAAATTGCTATTCTATTGCAGGACAGTGTCCTGAAACATTAAATTTAAAAAAAATCATGCACACATCTCTAAACATCACCCATGCCTTCTCTCCATTTTCAAGAAATGTTAAGAACTTCAACAGAAGGAATCAAAAGTTGCCATGTCATGGATAAAAGGGAAAATTAATTACTGACACAAAGTGTACAATTCTTAAAGCAAGGCATCATTTTAGAAAAATGTTTGGCATTTCCTATCTATCAAAGAGCTCATTCTTAAGCTCTGGTGTTTGCATTTCCTAGACCTCATTATCCACTGCCGTTACTGTGAAAGGTGTTACAAAAAGTGCTGAATCCCACAAACATCAGTTCCAGGCTTCCTCTTACACAGCTGCTGAAACAAAGTATAGTACATCCTTAGAAAGCACAGACCTAGATTTGGTTAGTTTTCATAGAGTATTTTAAGCATGAAGAAGATAACATTTGTGCTGTGGAAAGGAGTTGGTATTAATTATAGATCAAGTAGAAGTAAAACCTATAAAATCAGGTGGAAATAGGCGAATTAAACACATAATGTGTACACATTTTGACATTTCCTATGCATTTTTTTGTATTTTTCTTCTTCTATGCCTTCACCAAGCATGAGGGACTTTTATAACACTTGACTTCCCATGTACACACACATAGACGTACTTTGTGTTTCCCCCGCTAAATGAGTGACAGGCACTCCTGCCCTGATAAAGGCTAAAACTTCCCAGCCGCTGCAAGAAAAGAGTTAAAGCTCAAAGGTGTGATTTGTGGTGACTGGTCACATACACACCTCTACCAAGAGATAAGAAGGGTAGAACCCTTCATTTAACAGGTAAGGCTCTCAGCCAGTGAAACAGTTTGGTTGAGAGAAATTTCTGGACTGCTAACCATATATGACCACATATGAGATTCAGTGAGGGCATAAATGGCACCTTGCAGGATAGCAAATTGAGTCAGTCCTCCTTAGTGCAGTGGGTCTGCAGTCGGAGACTCTACTCTTGGATTGACACTGCCTCCAAGGTAACTTCTTCGAAGGCTGAGAACCTTCATCTTTCAAGTGAGTGACACGTGCATTTTGGGTCATCATCCCTAAACGTTAAGCTGTCTGGGTAGTATTCATTCCACTCAGCAGACATATAAATCTATAGTTTACTTTTGTTTGTCAGAGCACTAAACAATTTGAATAGAATAAATCTCATTCTTCAAGTAAGTGCCTCATCTATTTTGAGACACTCCGTGAAAAGAGGCATGCAGTAAAAATGTAAAATGGTGTAAATACCCCATAAAAATACAAAGAATTGACTTTTTTTCTCCCAGTTTTTTTGAGAGTGTCAGAGAGGTTTCTTTCCAGACATGGCAAGAGCGAATTCATGAAAGAGTATGAAAAATAAAAAGATTTATTTCATATACGCTTCTCTGCTTTTTCCATAGGGCTTATCATATGGTAAATGCTGAATGAATATTTAGAAGATAGACTTTCTCTTTCAGAAAGTTTTTCCTTTTCTATTTTATTACATGTTGCAGATATATATATGAAATGTATAAACAAGCCTAGAAAAGCAGTAATTGTAAGAAAGAGTTTAAACTGTAGTCATTCATCAATGAGGTTTGTGTTTAGTTTTTACTCATGGGAATTCCACAAAGTAAGTATCTTGCACTGGAAGTTAAGCTAAATAAGAAGTCTTTGGAAGGAATCTGCGTATTATTCATTCCCATTGGATGAAGCAGTACTGGCGACAAACTTGTGGTTTTTTTTTTTTTTTTCTTCTTTTTACTGGGATTCTCTGTCATTTTAGAATCTAGATATTGCTTTAAAATCCATCAGGTAGAAAAATTAATCAGTAATATACACCAATTCTTCTACAAACTTTATTTTTAATCAACAAACAGAAGATTCTACTGACCCTGCTGTGGTTTGAACAGTGTCATAATTTACTTAATGCAGGTATGACTCAGTCTGTAACTTTCTTTGCCTCCTGCAGATTTGCCTACCTTGAATGTTGTACTGCTGCAGTTTCAGTAGTGAAGCCTGAACTACACAGGTTAACTCCATCTCTGAAAGCCATGCATCATTGTGGTTACGTGTAAGTGAAGGGCACACTTTCCCATTTTTTTACTCTTGGCTATATTTCAAATATAAAAAATACAAACAGCTTGATGTTCTTTCTTTATAAAAGATTGTTTCTCATAGGACTTTCCTCTGTAACAAACAGTTTTAGTCAATTATTCGAAACTTCAAACAATATAGATCTCAGGTTGATTAGCTTTACTCACAGGAGACTTAATAAAGCTATTTCTGTAAATAACAGTCAAAACACATTTCCAGATAACCTGTTTGGGATTTTTGGCACATAATTTACCTTAACTTTTTCATGTTTTACTTCAGCTTTTTTAATATGGATAAAATTGACTTTAATCTGGTGCTTCAGAAAGGCAAGCAGGAAAAACTCAGGCTCGAGATAAATATATATGCACGCTAATTATAAATATGCACAAGTATATACAAGTACGTTACACTGAACTTGTTGAATTATCCTGAAGTATACATTTACCATATGTGTGCTGTTTTTAAGATATGTTTTGATTAATAAGCTAATAACAAAGTTAATCTGAAACAAAATGGGAAATTTAGTAAGATAAAAATTTTAATATTTGGCAACAAATTTTGATTGTAATTCAATTCTGACTTCAATGAATGTAGATAAAGTTAACTAAGGGTAGTTTAATTTCAATTTAATCTCATGATTAGAAAGAGAGTTCAAGGTAGGAGAAAAAGGCCTGAAGAAAAAAAGGAGATGTAGGAAAATGAAAATCAAATAGCTATAGGTAAAAAAACCCTTTAAATTCAAAGGAGGAGTTTGGCTGTATTCTCATTTATGTGAGTATATACCATGGTAACTATGCAAAGGCAGCAGAACATGCTTGTAAAACCTAACAGGATCAGAGAAGAATCAGAACTAGATGTTTCTTGTAAACATAAATTCTTAAATTATCTCTCAGAACAGCCTTCAGATTAGAATGAAATTTTGCCTCTATTTATATCCATTGAGACTAATTTATGGAGCAGCCTTCACCGTTGTTTCCAATGTGAAAGAGGTGCTACACGTGTCCTTTACTGGGGAAAGCATTACTAGTAGACATTCTCATTTACCTGATTTTGCAAAATTACATTTACTTACAGGATCTTCTTTCACACCTTATTGATTCCAAACACTATCAGGATTTTTTTAAAAAATCTGCCTCTTGGACAAAAGCTTATTCTAGACAGAGAGATGTAAGAATATACGGACCGACATATATACATTAGAATAGAATAGAATAATTTCAGTTGGAAGGGACCTATAATGACCATCTAGTCCAACTGTCTGACCAATTCAAGGCTGAACAAAAGTTAAAAATATTAAGGGCACTGTCCAACTGCCTCTTAAACACTGACAGGCTTGGGACATCAACCACTTCTCTAGGAAGCCTGTTCCAGTGCTTGACCATCCTCTTGGTAAAGAAATCTTTCCTAATGTCCAGTCTAAATCTCCTCTTGCATAGCTTTGGACTACTCTCACATGTCCTGTCCCTGGATCCCAGGGAGAAGAGCTCAGCGCCTTCCTCTCCACCTCCTTAAGAAGCTATAGAGAGGAAAGAGGCCTTTCTCCAAACTAAAGAAACTCCTGTTCCTCACAGGACATGCCTTCCAGCGCTGTCACCAGCTTTGTTGCCCTTTTCTGGATGCATTCAAGGACCTCCACATCCTTCTTAAATTGTGGGGTCCAGAACTCCTCAGTGCTCAAGGTGAGGTTGCAGCAATGCCTAATGCAGGTACATACATCGCTGCTTATGTATAAAAGACAGATTTTTTACTAACTTAAGCTTCAAAATATTCTTCACCGTATTGTGTTGGCCTGGCTGGATTTTGGTGACGGAGGGGGAGCTGCAGGGTGGCTTCTGCAAGAAGCTGCTACAAGCTCCCCAAGTTTGATAGAGCCAATGCCAGACTGCTCTAAAAAGGGACCCGCCGCTGGCCAAGGCTGAACCTATCAGTAAAGTGATAGAATAGAAACACCTCTGAGAAAACATGTTTAAGAATGGCGAAAAAGAACTGCGCCGCAACAGCTGGCACAGAGATGGAGGAGTGAGAATCTGTACAGACACCAAGGTCAGTGAAGAAGAAGGGGGGGGAGGACAAGCTCCAGGCGCCAGAGCAGAGAGTCCCCTGAGTCCATGGTGAAGTGGCTTGTCCGCCTGCAGCCCATGGGCAGGGTGTAGATGTCCACTGTGAGGATCACCGCATAGATGTCCACCGTGTAGAGGACTCCACGCCGTGTGGGTGGAGGCCTGAAGGGGGCTGTAGCCCGTGGGAAGCCCTCATCACAGCAAGTTGCTGCTGGAACCTGTAGCCTGTGGAAGAGGGAATGCTCACACTGAAGCAGGTTGGCTGCTGGGACTTTTGTGACACTACGGGGGACTCACGCTGGAGCAGTTTCCCCTGAGGGACTGCACCTCAGACTCATGAGGGGTGGGCTGCCCCTCGTGAGGTGTCTCACATTGGGCAGTTTGTGATGAATTGCTCTTTGTGGGATGAGTCATGTCGGAGAAGAGAGAGTGAAGCTTGTCTCCCGTGAGAGGGACCCCACAATGGCCTTCGGGAAGAGTGAAGAGTCTTCCCCCAGAGTGAAGAAGCGGTGGAACCAACGTCAGATGAACTGACCGTAACCCCCATTCCCTGTCCCCCTGCGCTGCTCGGGGAGAAGCAGTGGAGAAACCAGGATTGATGTTAAGCCTGGGAAGAAGGGAGGGATGGGGGGAAGGTATTCTGTTTTTAAAATCTGTTTACTTTTTCTTATTTCTCACTACTCCTCTCTGATTGGTTCTTTTAATAAATGTACTTAATTTCCCCAAAATCGAGTCTGTTTTGCCCGGGACGTTAAATGAGAGTGATCTCCCTGTCCTTATCTTAAATCCTGAGCCTTTTGAAATATTTTCTCCCCCTGTTTAGCAGTGAAGGGACAGTGAGAGAGCGGCTGTGTGAGTACCTGGCCTTTGGCCAGGGTCAAACTACGACATTCATGTAGAAGCTTTAGTGATTTCAGGAACAGCTGAAATATTTGAAGTCTGTCTTCCTTGTGTTACAACTGAAAATTCTCAATCACTATTAAATGATTCAGGAATGTTTTTAACTCTTGAATGGTAGATACAGAAATATGAGGGTAGAGTCCTCCATTGTTCAAAATATCTGAATCTTTTATAGGGATTTTATTGTTCTATTTTTTTTTTTTTTGTTACAAATAGATGTCTTAGCATTATGATTTTAAATGGTCAGTGAACACACAAGGAGCTCCACAAAATCAACTTTATTCTGTACACAGTTGGAACTAACTGTGGCTAATACTGTATTTCTACTTAACCTCTAAAAATACACACTGAACTTGCTGAGAACTGCTACTTGCTTTTTATAGAGGAATGTCTGATGAAAACAACCAGGAGAAGAAAGCCAAGTATCTGCACTACTTTGTAGAGCTGACACATCAAGGTTGAGATGGTCTTCTAGTGAACCCTCATTGACTAGTGGATGTAGAGATGTCTTCCCAATCATTTCTTTCTCCAGACAGAGAGATATCAAATTAAATATCTTCTGCAAACAACAGGTAAAATGTTGTGCTTGTCCAGAATGAGGAGAGTCACTTCTGCTCTGTTCCGAAAGCCTTAAAAGGTCAGCTAGTGCGAAGTGCAAAGCTGACTTTTTTTCATTACTATCCACGCAGCTGTAACCTGTGTTTTAATTTTATAAGGCTCATGTGTCTGTGACGCAAGTCCTAATTTTATGAAGAACAATTGTAAGATTGTGGAGGAGAGATTGATGCGTGCTTCTTTACTTGATGATGGATAACCACTAGACAGCAGAGATTATCGTGCAAGTGAGTATAGTAATTTTTAGCCTGTTAGTCTGGCTACTCCCAAGCATTTATGATACCTGCTAGGTAATAAATAATTGTGTGCTCATGAAATGTATGCAGAGAAAGCATTACAAGGCTGTTCATCATCCACCAAAAGCTGACTACCTCTGCCCTCAATATTCTCTGAAAAATCGGTTTGTATTGTATAATTCTGTCTCAGGGTCATTGAATCAGACATCAGTTTTCATACTCTCACATGCACTGTTCACATGCACCTCATATGTCCCAAAAATACCCCCGAATTGTGTCCTGATGTGTGAGAAAGTAAGATTCATTTCATGTAACTTCAGTCATAAAAGTCACTGTTTTAAACTAGCCACCCCAGGTTACTTTTAAAGTAATAGATGGAAAAAAGTCTCTCTCAAAGGGTAAATCAACTCATTACAAAGAACATTTCTGAAAAAGGTCTGTATGATTTACTGTCTGGAGAACACTTCTCCATTGATTAAAAACAGACACTCGAATAAAAGATTAGAAGTAGAGATTAGAAGTCTAAATGACAGCCATCTAATGTGAGACAAGGTGAGCAATACCTGGGGAACTCTAGACGTGGATAAATCACAGAATCAAGAAGTTGGGTGGCAGGCGTTACTTCTAACCAAAACTAGCCCGATAGTGTAAATGCTGTCTTTGTCCTTCAATGGCAGTGGGAGAGCATGAGAACATACGACTGTTTGTGGAAATACTGTTAGAGCATGAAAATCTTCAGCTACAAGTTCTTCAAAACTGGGATTTTAATTATGCTTTCAGAGTTCTGAACACCTTATGTTCTAATACATTACTCTGATATAAATAAGAATGCACGTAAATAAATGTGTGCATATAACACCTTTCTTTCAAAAACTCATGCACACACAGAGATAAACGTAATTAAAATCAAAGTTACCACTTCCTTGTAGATTTAGCAAAATTAAACAATAGTTTGCCAGGTGTCCCTAATTTTATAAAATATAACACCATATTTCTTTATAAAACAGTGTATCATATACACAGTCCACATGTCTATTACAGCTAATCAAATATAATTGAATAGCTCTTCTAAATGAAGAAAAAGAAAAATAATAGTATTGAAGTGGCCTGATTTTTATTTTCTAACCAGACAGATTTACAACCTGTAAAAAGGAGCTACTGTAAGAAGAAAGTAATTATCAAAACTATTATAGAAACACTGAGAAGTATAACACACTGCTCAAAGCGATATTAGTCAATCCTTTCAGTTCCTCTGCTCCCTGGAAAAATATCACAGACACACTACTATTGTGTGTTAAATAAATATTTGTTTAAATGTTTAAAATCACACACACAGAATCATACAGAGTATTAGGGGTTGGAAGGGACCTCTGGATGTCATCGCGTCCAACCCCCTGCTACAGCAGGACTGCAGAATCTAGGGCAGGTCATACAAGAACGCATCCAAATGGGTCTTGAAAGTCTCCAGAGAAGGAGACTCCACAACCTCTCTGGGCAGCCTGTTCCAGTGCTCTGTAACTCTTACAGTAAAGAAGTTTCTCATCATGTTGAGGTGGAACTTCCTGTGCTCTAGCTTGAATCCATTGACCCTTGTCCTGTCACAGGACGCAAGTGAAAAGAGGTTGTCCCTTCCTTCTTGATGCCTAGTCCTAGTCTCCAGCTGGACTTGGTACCATTGGTCACCACTCTTTGGGCTCTATTGTGTAGCCAGTTCGTAATCCATCTCACTGTCTGTTCTTGTATTGCATACTTCCCGAACTTGCGCACCAGGATGTTAAGGGAGACTGTGTCAAAAGCCTTGCTAAGATCAAGGTAGACTACGTCCACTGGTCTCCCTGCATCAACCCTTTCAGTCATGACATCATAGAACATTATCAGATTAGTCAAGTATGATTTTCCCTTAGTAAATCCATGCTCACTATTCCTGATAAACCTCTTCTATGTGCTTGGAGATGGCCTCTGGAATGAGCCACTCCATTTTTCCAGGGATGGAGGGGAGGCTGACTGGTCTGTAGTTTCCTTGATCTTCCTTCTTGACTTTTTTGAAGACTAGAGTGGCATTGGCTTTCCTCCAGTCCTCAGGCACATCTCCTGTTTGCCATGATCTTTTTTGTATGATGAGGAGTGGTAGAGTGACAACATCAGCCAGTTCTCTTCACACTCTTGGGTGCGTCTCATCAGGGCCCATGGACTTGTGTGTCTGATAAAGTTTGGCTGCTGTATTCATAATTGGCAAACAGATATAAAATATGTATAATCACTTTACATTACGTAAAGGGATCAATCACTAAAATGGATAAAGTTCAGCGGAAATTATTTATCTGTACTTGTTTTACTGAAGGAATTATAGTCTGGAATTCTGGTTTCCTCTCTGGCATGCTGAACATTCTGTTCAATACTACAGTGAAAAGGATTCCACCAGCTGAAGCACAATTTCATAAAGTGAAGTACTTTTAAAAGTAGTTCTGAATACAAATTTCAGTTTACTTATTTCTGAGCATATTTTGGCTTTATGATGAATTTGAATTAATAAGCAATAATAAGCAATAATATATTCACAGGTATTTGATCACCTCAAGTTCCCAGATATTCTTTGAGTTAAATGCAACAGTATTCAGGTTTTTTTGATACAACAGTTTTACAGATATGCTTATGTCACGCCTGTCTTTTCTAAATAAAAACATGTTTGGAATATATTTGGGTTTAATTTGTTGGAAGATTTACGATAAGATAACCAGCCATTTGGCCTCAAAATGCATATAGCTTAGGACATTTATTTTGCTTCATAAGCAGTGCAGTTCTTAACTGGTTATCAGCTATGGATACTCTAACATTTACATCCACTAACATGCTTCTGCAGTGTGATTCGTGATTCTCCCTTTCTGTAGGAGCAATACATTTATATGCACTGGATCACATTTTCTGTTAATTAAAGGCAAAAAGTAATACTAAATTTAGCTTACATACTTAAAACTAACAAGAACTTGGAATTTAGTCACATTTAATATTTGTTGCATCACCAGAAATTTATCACGATTTTAATTTTTAATAGTATGCTTCGGGGTATTTGTGTTTTCTAAACTATAGTTTAAGTCTAAAGCAAATCCATTCATATATACTACTTACTAGTCTTATTTCTCAAGAAACAAGACCATTCAAAGCATTATTTAACCTCTTTTACATTCTACATATGAAACATTAAGCATCTTACAGGTTAAACCTCTGTGTATGGGAATGTTACCAAATACCTCCTTATAATACTGACCAGTTTATGAAGTGTATTTCTGCCTCTTTCTCTCTTGGTAGGAGTGTACATTAATACATTAGTAAGAAATAACCTCTCAGTTATGAAAATGTCTTAGTTTTGTTTTACCAAGATAAAGTTTTCACAATGTCCACCCATTGGATGTTTAAAATAGTGTATTTTATTTCTCCAGTACCTAAAGTTAAACTAACAGAACTGCAATTTAGTCTGTCCTTAGACTTTTTTTAAATAATGGTGTCACACTGGCCACCTTTCTGTCTCTGAAGGTGTTGCACGTTCTACCTGAGCATGCTGAAGTGTCATTAAAAACCCACTTGACATTCTTCTAGTTAGTTAAAAGTCTCACTTGTGCTGTCTAGTTGTATTACCACACAAAACATCATCCAGACTTGCATGTACTTTGACTGTTCCTGTTTTGATATCTGAAGTCTGCTATTTTATTTTCCTATCAAGCACCCCCACAAAGAACAACTATGCCTCCCTCCTGCAGTGTTATAGACTTGCTCGAACTGCAGAGAGCTTACAGAATGAACCTGGTTTAATTTCATAGAAAATGTGCCGTCTATGGCCATAACTCCTATGCAATGTGTCTCGGTAATCCAATACACTTCTGCAAGGCATAATGCAAGCAGACCCATTAGGTACAAAGCAATAACTCCTCATATGACATTTAATAAAAATTGTTTATGGTAGAATCTATCAAATTTGAAATGTATGTCTTATCCTGATCCAAATCAACCTATATTTTTAATAGTCCAGAAAATAGATCATATGAATTGAGGATGTGCATGTGGGCTAGAATCAGTTTATTCCCTGATTATGATGTTTAACCTGCTCACTGCATGTTATATTTCTGTACTTTGGGATCTGAGAATTGTTTGAGCTCATTTTTATTGGACAGAGAAGAAGAGAAAAAATTCTTCACTGCTTTCCTAGTTTAGATGGTGTTAATGACCTCTGAAGATGATGGCTGCTTCATAGTTTACCAAGAAATTATGTTCAAGGAGAACAATCCATCAAAGTGAAAGAGATGGGTTAAGGAAAGGGAAATAATTTCTGTAATTGTTCAGTTGTTAGTTTGGTGCAGTGCCTTCTGCTTTAGTTTTGGACTCTGGAATTCAGTATTAAAAATACAGTCAGTTAATTAGGCACTGAGCACCATTATTGAAAAATACAATTGAAATACAATGCATGTTAAGATAATGTGCAGTTATTTTCTTTCTAAGCTAGTGCAGAGACATCTTTCCATAACTTTATCTGTGTGTTATTACTTTTCCAGATCTAAAGTGTCACCAGAACTGAAAAACCAGCAAGAAGGAAAAAAAAAGAAAAAAAAGAAAAAAAAAGTCCTCATAAAAGAGATTTACCAATAACCAATGAACAGTCTGGTTTTAGTATTTCTTTCTGCAAAGTTTTAACTGATATATCTACTAGACTAATGTACAGTTGGAAAGACCAAACATGTCTAATTCCCAGCACCAGTAGTGAATCCTAGTTTACACTATCACCAGTAACAACACAGATGATCAAATTAATTCAGCTGATGATTAGTGGAAAGATCAGTGTTAGAGGTCATGAAGTTATATTGCATTTTCTTAGCATATCATGACAAACATACATTGTGAGAAGTGTGAACTAGTTGATTAGAACTTTTTCAGTTTTCCACAAAATTACTGCTAAGACCTGTAGTTTCCTAGATTTAAGCAGTTTAAATTGATTTGTGTCCTGTCTAAAGCCCTCTGTATTGCAATACAAATGGTGAGATTCATAATAATAAAGTGGCACTATTCAAACTAATAAAAATATATGTTACAATAATGTTCAATTAATGATTACAGGTATTTACTCATAGCACTATGAATTACCTACTAAGGTCTGAACTCTGCATGAAAACCCAGTTTTTAAATTAAAAACCTAAGAAGGCCTGGAAACATTGCAGGTAGTAATTCTACTCCTGTTGCACTTTAAAATTTCAGGGATGCCTATTAAACTAGACATATAGTTTATATCTATAATCTCATCACTGTCTGAATCCTGCACAGATAACTGGCACCTATCATCCTGCATCTGGGATTACTATGGCAGTCCATATGCTTTGAAACAGTGGGTGTTCAAATGAAAATTTTGAAAGTAAAATAAAAAGGTGGTCCAGGGTACAAAGCCTAATTACTAGCAGCTACAACAAGCTGCCGACTCCAGCTCAAAATATTTTCCTGTCATTTTTTTTTTCAGCTGAATTCTAATACCCTGTTTTACAGATCCAGCAAAGTACTAACATCATGGATCTGCATTTGTAAAATAAACTTAAGACTCAATAAGGTTGACTTGATATGCTACAGATGATTTGAAGGAGGATATTTAATCTGTTTTATTTATCTGAGTCATTCTTTATATTGTATGTCTATTACAGGTTTGTCAAGAAGCCTTCAAGTGGCCAAAAATATTACAGGTCTGAAGAAGCATTGGTTTAATTCTAAACTCAAAGCTTGCCGATGTTTCATGTTACAACATGCCTGAAGCACAAAAGGTCTGATTCATTTCCATCTCAAGTTGCTGCTTCAGTTTAAACCTTTTTTTTCTGACACTGTTCTTTTCCTGTTTGCTGCATGTTTCTAAAAAGCTGTCCTGGAATCTTTCTGACAGACTTTCTTGCTAATTTAAAACTACATACCTTTTCCTTCAAACTTGAGTCACTGCTAAACTTTTGAAGTGGATCTCTTGATCATCCTTACTACCTGCACTTAGGTTCGCATCACACAGTCTTCTCTGGATATATCTACACAAAATATTCAGTGTACAGGAGTTTGTTTTATTCGTGTGGTGAGGGTTATTTTTTTTTGTTGGTTAGTTGGGAGGGTTGTGTTTCTTTAGGGAGAGTTTTTGGTTTTTTGTTACTGGAATTTTGCCTTGCATTTTAGTGCACTAAAGTGCACCTCTGATGTGTTCAAAGGGCTTTTCTTCCTGGTAGAAGTAAAATGTAAGTCATTTTAAAGCATCATACAGAGCAATGTAATGTGGACATATTAGCTGTGTGCTCCAGTTAGCTCCCTGTGCATGTGTCTAAGACAGGCAACTGCCAAGAACTTGATTTCAACAGACACAATGTGAAGTACAGTCCTAGAACTTTAATTTTCATCATGGTAAAGGGAGCTTCAGTCTGTCTATACTTGCACTGCAGCAGTCAGTAATGTGTCCAATGTTCAGACAGGATTCCCTTCAGCACAAGGCAACCTGGAAGATGGTCTCCAGGAGAAGTACTCCAACAGCTAACTGGTGTGTGAGTAGAGGACCAGGAAAGACTCCAAAATAAAATCCTCTCAGTGGATTCAGCTGTACTCAACTCTTTCACTCTACAGATCTTCTCCTACTGTGCTTTTTTTTTGCTAAAACAAACATAATTGTGTTCTCCCAGACCTCCACCTACACAGTGGCACTTTAGGGCCCAAATTAATCTGTGTAATCTTAGTTAGCAAATGGAATTTTCTAATTCAGGAGTTACTCTCAATTTCCTTTACAACCGATAAAGAGAGTATTCTGGTGCCTGTCTCTACTAAGAGCAAAGAGAACTTTAGTTAAATGTGTTCTATCATAATCCACTTTGGTTAGATGCCTAAAATCAGGTGGAATGAACCCAGACTAATTAAGGCTTATTTGGTGACAATATGGCAGACAAAAAAGAAACATAGTTCAAAGGAACGATTTTTCTTTGGCTTGAGATACTCAAATAATTGAAGGAAAGCTTAAGAAGAAGTTTGAAGCATTGCAGAGTTGTCAGTCCTGCTTTTGAGTCCCTTTTACACACCAATGTTACTTTTACCTGTAATAATAAAAGGTGTGTCTACATATGACAGTTTCTCACCTTGTGTAAAGCCAATCCACTGTGTGAGCAATCTAGGACTCTGGTTCTTGGGCAGACATCAGAATAAGCAACAAAAAACTCAAAGCAAACAAGCAAGGAAACAAAAATTTTGGGGTGAACCCATAGTCAGAAAACAATGAAGGTAGATAATCCAGCCTGCAAAACTGACAGTTCTTAATGACAGTCTTTCCACGAGGTGTCAGGAGCTTTCTTAGGTACAGGAAATACCAGTAATGTACCATAAGCCATTGACCTCAGGCATGCATACGTATACTAAGGATAAAAACATACTCAGGGATTCAAAATCTAGCATAGACGTATCCTATGGCCACATTCCCATGCATCACTAAATCAATCCATTATATCTCAAGTAAACTTTGTTTTCCTTGCTACGAAAAATGAACATTTTTACCAGCATTTCTACTAGAATTAAGGCGAGGTCACTAATCCCTAAAAAGGATCAAGTTCTGTAGCTAGGAGAAAAAAAAACTATAATAATTGGAAACTGGTTGTATGCGTTGCACAATTGTGGGCTAATATTTTGATGTTTAAGTACAATTAATAGGAATCTTCCTGGAGTCTTCCACAGATTATCTGTGAGTCTTGTTTTGAAACATATAGGGTTAGGATTCTGGTAATATCTTGGGCAAAAGAACCAAGATAATATATACATAAATTATATTGGCTTACCTCAGAATCTTTGCTCCAAAGAAGTGCTTAGCAAAGCTTATCAAACAGCCTGTGAGATGAGCCTATAGTATTAGATTCTAACTTAAAGAACATAGCAAGGGTATTTATGGATTAAAACATGAAAACACAAAACCTACCAGTATCTAGAATATCTGTATCTGAAATGGTGGGAAAAACTCTATAGTAATTATTTAAAGCAAGTATCTGAAACTTTATATGTGACAGACCAGTAGCAGTAGAAGAATGTGGCCTGTGCAAGTAACTCCACATTTCACTTTTCAGCAAGCCTGCTGCAAATTTCAGAAAGTATGACAGTACCACACAGATGGAATAGTGTCAGAAGTTTTCTGACCAAAAAAAACAACAAAAAAGTGTCAACATACATCTCTGCTCTGTGGTTGTTCTGTTGGAAGTCAAATAAGTCAAATTGCAGAGTCAGAAGATGACACAGTTTTGAACAGTACCAAAGTATTTCTGTTGTTTCTCATATGTTCTCCAATGAAACACGGAAGCAACAATAGGAAGAAACCGTTTAATTCTCTCATACTTAGCTAGGGAATATAAATGCTGATACTGTGGCCCACATATTTGAAAAAGGTCTATTTTTTCTCACACAAAGTATGGCACTGGATATTTGCTGTTATTTGTTTGAAGAACAGGATCTACGTCTTTGTGCAAAAGTATCCCTATAATTATATATTATTAATGTATATACTAATATGTATATTTAATTTTAAAACCCCAACACAATGAAAGAGAAAATACCTCAGAGGTGATGTAGTCATATATGGAGTTAGGTAATATTTCCAGATGCCTGCATAAAAAGTGGTAATACATCATTATTATATTTTGATTAAGCTATTATTAGAGATCTGTTACATCATCTAAAATATGAAGTAGAAAATTTTTGAATTTATGACTACAGGAAGTGAATAAAACATATTGTTAAACTCTGCTACAAATCTTGATGACAAAGGTTAGTATTTCTGTTTTCTTTTACACACACTATTGATCCTGATCTTGATTAAGACTTGTTTTGTTAAAATATTAACTTACAAAATTTTCATATGATTCTTTCAAAGACTGTTTGTACTTCTTGTCAAAATATAATTTCTAGATAAATACTAAACCTTTCAATTTCTGTAAGTTATGCTTTACCATCTCAGTGTTCTCTATTCTTTCACGAACTTTTGAACAGATAGCTAGTGAAAATTTTGTCTACTGCTCACCCTCAAAAAGACATAAAAAGCTCTATTCCTGTTTCCTTAATGTATTCCAGTTGTCTGAGACACCTTCTCACTGCTGACATTTATGTTCTCAACAGTTTCAATTATGGCAATAAATAATAGACATTTATGATTTTACTATCTCATGTCAAACTGTTGCATGTTATACAAGTTTTGCAAGTCAGATTACTTCTGTTTCACATTGTACATCTGAAGTCCAAACTAAAATCCTAGACACATTCAAATGAACCAAACCCATCCTTGGGTTTATGGGATGTCATAAGTTGTATTTCTTTCCACCAGTCTGTCCTCCCATTGTTTCAGATAAATTCACCATTAGAATTTCACTGGGGTTGAATAAAACTTTAATATCTTAAACCATAAGAAGTTCAGTCACAATACATCAGTAGCTGTTCTTTTCTGGCTTATTCTATTGCTTATGACCAAGATACCGTATTCCCTAAGAAAATGTGCACATTGCCACTGGCTCCCTGGGGTTCCTTTTCTGTGGTGATGAACCACATAAGACTGTCTTATCAGAAGATGGGGAGAAAAAAATCCATCTAATATTTACCTCTATGGGAGGTTGTACTTTATTTAAAAGTTGTACTTTATTCATATAAAATGTAAGTTTATAAATATTGTATTGTGATGAACATATGATTTCTTTATGTTTTTTTTTTATTAATTAACATGAGAACAATGAATTCTCATACTTCAGTGCATAAACTCAACTAAATGTGATTAGCAGGATGCAAATTCTCCTAGTAGTCCTTCACCATTGATTTACAAGGCACACCATTTAGGTGAGTTTTGTTTTCCTTCACAGTAACAACTGGTTTTCTTATTGAAGAAGCCTAAACTTAGTCAGAGCTCTACATTATTTATGGGAAGATACAGGCTCATGAAATAATTTATCATGCAGAGAAAAAGGGAAAACAAATGGAGGATGTTAGACCGAAATAAGAGAATCAAGTGGTTATACTGGAACTTGATATACGTCTAGGGATACAAACTGGTTTTAAAACACGGTCACTAGACTTATCATGAGTATGGAATTTCAACTTCTTAAAAATGGAGGAATTTCAGTGTGAAGCTGTACTACTTCTTTGGTGAAAAAAAAAAAAGAAAATAAACCGGAACTATATATCAGAAAAGACCAATAAAAGTTTTGTCTGAGGAAGGTGGAGATGTTATTCTGTATGCCTTCATTACTGCAATGCATCCTGGAAACATGGCTCATGACCCTCATTTTCAGTACTAGGGTGCATAAAGTAGACAAGTCAGCAGCTTAGAGATTGGAGAGTAAGCACTGCTGAAAGAAATCCTTAAGAAATAGCCAGAAAAGGAGAGGACCAAGGAAGACAGTCACAAAATGAGCAGAACTATGAGTAGTACAAGGGAAGATAAAGATTACTTGAAAGAAGATCATTACAAACCCAGATCATATACATTGAAAGTGGAATTATTCTCCATCAAGTCGAATATAGAACTACTGTCAAACAGGGACGTATGTAGTCCTATGTCCATACGTGCGCTACACTTACACTTACAATTTCTGTTTGTGATAGTCAAGGACTAAGAGAGTAATGTATGCTTGTATGTCAAAGGATAGTAATGGGAAGGTGGTGGTTAATGAGGACATACTGGTTAATCTATCACCTGAGCATCACGTAAATTTTACAGGTGGAGATTGTACTGGTTCTGATCAGGATGGAGTTCATTTTCTTCCTGGCAACCTGTATGGTACTATGGTTGGACATGTGACTAAAACGTTTTAGTAACTGCTGAACAATGTTAGCATTGCCTCAAGGCTTCCTTTTTCCCTACTTGACCACTCTCAGCAAGTGAGTTGAGGGCATGCAAGAAGCTGGGTGCAGACACAAGCAGGGTAAGAGAATATTCCACACCATATGATGTCATGATCAGCAATAAAATCCAGGGAGAGGAAGATGGAGAAAGTTCATGGTTATGGTGTTGGTCTTCCCAAGTAATTGATATGTGTGATAAAGCTCTGCTTCCTTGGAAATGTCTAAATATCTGCCTGCAGTAGAAGTAGTAAATGAACATCTTATTTTGCTTTGCTTGCACATGCTGCTTTGTTTCACTTATTAAACTGTCTTTAGCCTGGCTTGCAAGTTCTGTTGCTTTTGTCCTTCCAATTCTCTTCCCCATCATGGTTGTGAGCATAGAGGTGAGAGGGCAGTTGGGTTGGGGGCTAGCTGTTGCCCAGGGTCAAGCCAAAACAGCACTAGAAATAATCTTAGACACCAGATGGTTGATAAGCCTGTAGCAGCCCAGTTTTAAATTTCTGATACCCCTGCTTTTAATGAAAGAGATTAATAGACTGTTTACAACAGCTACAAAACACAGTGTGCAATGCTTGCATGCATACTATTCATCATGTCAACCATTCTACCTTAATGTCTGAAGTATTATAGGATAAAGCAATTTTCTGCCTTTGAAAACTAGTGAATGTGAAAAACATTTTTTCCTGTATCAGCCTTTCTTGGTATAGGTATGCTAATCACATATGCCTCTTTCAAAGACTAACGTGCAAAATCATAAACACAAGTCTCCATTTTATTGATGTGTTTAAATTAAGCATCAACAGAAAACAAAAGATCTCAAAATTCCATAAACAGTTGTAGTTTATCAACACCGATTAAAATTCACGTGCCATAAACAAATTAGTCTGCATGCACACAAATACGTTACATTTGGTAACTGCATTAGTATAATTAACTGTCTATAAACCATTGTGGTCTGATCTCATGTAGTTCTTTCCTCACGATGAGTGAATCCTTTCTCTCCAAGTAGACCTTCTAAATTTTCTATTGTGCACTAGATTTTTAATACACCATTCCTTCTTTTATCTTATTTACCCATCAGTACAATATTTTCTAAATCTTTTTTAATCTCTTCAGAATGACATCAGCTTCACTTGAAATTCCTAATATTCTAGGTTCTAAGATGATATAAAAAATAAACTGTTTTTAAAATGTATTCCCACACCATAAACTGATTTTCAAAGAGTTTAGTAGTAGCAGAAATCAAGAATAAGACATCTGATTTCATTTTAATAAGGTTTGTTTTTTTCGCCGTTTTGCAATCTTTCCAAATTATCTGTAACTTATGAGGTATTCATTAAATTGATCTCCTCTTGACCTGCTTTGCAGATATCAAATTCAAAATCTTGCTGTTTAGAGATCAGACATTTGTCTTTAGAAATCTTCCCATAATCAAACTTGCTTTCAAATACAAGATATTTAACTTTCTCCCTGCTACTTCTTCCTATTACAGTTATGTGAGTTACTAGAAAATTAAGACCTGCTCGGGACAGATCTGTGACATCAAAGTCAACTGGCATGGATTGCCTCATATCACCACTACCTATTGGGAAGTAAGTGTTCCCTGCATGTTCTAATCCATTACCTACGCTTGGAAATTGTTTTGGAGAGTCCTATTCAGCTGAAACATAAGCAACACTTGGGAACGTATTAACTCTTTAACCATACCAAGTTGACTTCTAATGCTCAAAGACATTCCTTTGTAATCTTTACTTTATTAATGTAAATATGGTTTATTACTTTCAAAAATATTTTTACTTACTCTAACTTCTCTGCTTCTTCAGTTTCTTCTTCTCTGTTTTCTTACCTCTCTCTTCTCTTCTGCATCTGTCCAGATCTCGGCCCCATCAAATCTAAGCAACGTGGCATGCATCAGAACATCAAATTATCAGAATTAACTCAAACCATTCAGTTATTCACCCAAATAATTAGCATCCTTCCTTACCCTTAATCAAGATTTAGAATCAATATCTAAAATGATTTTGATTACATTTTAAGCCATTTCAAGCTTTTTGTACTAGATATTTCATGCTTCTATTGCATAAAGGGCACTTGAAACTTCTACAGTTAGCCTGCTGGAACTATCAGCGTGTTGATTCAGTGCTGTAGATTTGAGTGGATAACATACTTGAGTTTAGCAACTCTATGCTAGCATTCAGGTTGTTCAATAAATATTTCTCCTTGAAAATCTTAAAGTTAGTTTCTTCAATATTGATTCCATGAAGAATAAAGTCTTTGGTTTTAGATAGCCTTTTTTTTTTTTTTTTTAACAAGTTACATAAACATCTGGTGATTCATGTCTAGTAAATCTAGTCTCAAGTCTTTTTCATTTGCTCCTTCTGATACAATATTTAGATTTTTACAGTATAAAAGTAAATGAAATCAACAAGTGTGTAAAATCACTTGAGAGTTAATAATAAGATAGTTCTGAACAACTAGGTTACAGATTGCTTCAGTGGAGTTTAAGAAGGGAGATGAAGCACTACTTCATGGTTTAAGACTCAAGATTTTAAGATCCACTTAGAAAAAATGTAATTAAGAGAAAAAAAACTGTACTAGAACATTATACAGAGTGTTTTATGGACAGGCATGTTGATTATGGACAAAAGCAATACTGTGCCCTTCACAATTAAAACTTCAGACCATAAGGATTGTCCAAAAACTACACAAAGTGTAAGAAAACTGACAACATAGTGAGGAAAGGGCAATGTCTCATGTTATGAAGCAAGATTTAAGATCAGTAACACAAAAAAAGTTTTTGAAGATAAATTTGAGTATCTGAAAGAATGGCATTCTCCATTTTGTTTATAAAACAGTGATCTCAGTATATGACTATCTGGTGAACCTTTAAAATTGTTCTATTTCCAAAGTCTGCAGTTCTTTTTGAGATGTTTTACACTACTTCTTTCCACATTACTGGTCCTATTTGGTAGGAGAGATGGGAGTGGAAAAAATATAGAAGCATCCAAGACTGGTAGAAAAACGTATGCACTAACCAAGATAATGGAAATTAGAGGAAAGAAGTTTTTTTGGATATTGGATAGGGTGTCATGGGTTTGAGTCTGATGGGTTAGGTTTTTTTTTACAAAAAGTGGGGGTAGATTAGTGTAAAACTTCGAGAGCCTCCCCCACTCCTAGGTAGAGTTGGACCTGCCTCTGACTAGGGCCAGGCCAATCGGCACCACTCTGATCAAGGTATTTAAGAGGTGACCCCATTATTCTTGTTCCCTCTTTTGGTTTCGTCTTGTGTTGAGTTGTCCTGTCTTTAATGTTGGGCAGTTGTTGTTTTTTTCCTGTTGGATGAGGGGGAGGTGAGAGGAGATCAAAGGAACATCACCCTGAGAAGAAAGAGAGCGAGAAGAGTCCCTGAGGAGAAAGAGGAAGAGTCCCTGAGGAGAAGGAGAACAAGAAAACTTCCAGAGCAGGACCTTTCCATGAAGCCCGTAGTGGTTGAGACGGCAGCAAGGTGGTTGCCTGCCAGTTGAAGGGACTGATGGCAGTGAGAGCATCCAGCATGTGTCCATATGTGCAGAGCCCCATGCCAGAGGGGAGAGAGACCAAGCATCAGCGGGGAACACGCCCAAAGTGATCCATGGCCCCAATGGACTCAGGAGGAGGTAGAGGATTACCTCCCATGAGGTGGACACCACACAGCAGGAAGGAGAGACTGCGAGGAGCCCTCTTTCTCAGGGAGGAGCTACCATGGACAACGAGAAGTGGCCAGATGGACTGCACTCCCCACTCTCTGCCCCCCTTGCATAGATGGGGGGGGAAGGAGGTAGCTGGGAGGGTGGGAGCGGTAGGGAGGTGGTGAAGGGTTTTTAAGAGCAAGTCATATTTATTGATGTATTCCTCTTATATTCATACCTCATAAATGGCAGTGGTGAATTGACATTTTTCTCCTCAAGTCACTCTGGTTCTTTACTCATCATCTTAAACGGTAGATTATTACTCTCCCTATCCTTAGTCTCAAACCCTTGAGCCTTTTTAGTTGAATTCGTCTCCCTCCACATCACTGTGGAAATGGGGGTAGGGAGAGTAGTGAACTGAAGACCATGTGGTTCTTTGTCCCAGTCAGTTTGAACCACTACAAGGGGTCAAGAAGACCCAGGAAGATATGTTTTGAGCCAGGAGGCTGCAATATTTCCAGGATATGCACTGAAATTTTGGCAGCTCAAGTGGGAGGAAGCTGTGAATATGTGGCAAGGTAAACAAGAGCTGAAAATGGAAACCTTGAAATGTAAACAAACCATTTTGACACATTTGCCAGCTGGAGCATCAAGCTGACAATTAAAAATCACTGACTTAACATAGTCAGACACAATGGAAACACAAATATTGGCAGAAAATAGTGTGAAAAAGAATATGCCACACATCAAGGTGCATTACAAGCTGTTAATGAGAAAATAGAATTGAGGAAACAAGCAAGGGAAAAAAAACAAACAGGAAATGCAATAGAATAAATTAGTGTGAAGTGTTTCATAAGCTTAGGAGCCAACAAGCCATTCTGGGCACCAAGAACACATTTGATCCAAAGATTTCTAACACTTAGAGTTTATAATAGCTTTACTTTTCAAAAATAACACACATGACATATCAAATGTGTACTTTAGCTATAATTTTTTGGTAAAGATTAGTCTTTTCATATTCTGCTTGCCTGCTGCCAGGAGTTTGGCAAAGCTCACTACTCCTATCACTAGTCAATTATCTGCAGGATTCGCTCTGCAAGTCCACCTGCCTAGAAATCTGAACTGAATGAATATTAACACTCTAGCTTATATCTCACCAGTACTGTTCAATTATTTACTGTTACAAGGATCATGACTGTCCCACTTCAGACTTGAAACAGATGATAAATCACAAATTTTGGTAGGTTCAATTCTCTAACACAAGCCAGGGCACTGGCTGGAACAGACTCACCAAATGCTTCAGATATGGCAGGGGGGTTGCCTGCTCTGGCAGGGGTGTTGGACTAGATGATATTTCAAGGTCCCTTCCAACCCCTGACATTCTATGATTCTATCCTACCTGGCATTCCGTCCAAAAAAAATGATTACCCTAAATAGTGAGACACAGCAGTTCTAAAAGTGCTCAAAGATAAAAAAATTCCAACAGAGTGTATTTTCTTATAAAAAGCATCAGCAAAGGACAATAAAAAGACAAGCAGACAAAATATAAACAAACAAAAAAAAACCCAAACCATAGATCCAGTCATTGTTAATAACTGATGTCTCCAATGTAAAAATCTTTAGGGTAATGATAAATTAACACAGACCAGATGGATGTGATCAAAGACATGGATCCAAAGCTTAGTAACTGAACTCTGTGGCCTGAAAAAAAAACTAATGTTAGGCTCAGGACACAATCACACTAATACCTGACAGCCATTTATTGCAATGAACTGGTACATTATTGATTACTGACTAGTTGGTTCAAGGTTACTAGAAGAGTCAATTAGAAAGAATGAGGATATCTTACACTTTTTAGTGAAAAAATATCAGACCTCATTTCAATTAGAGACTTATTCAGAATAGACTTTTGTGGGAAAAATGAAAGCCTAAAACATTAAGCTATTTTAAGTAGCTACACTTCTCCATTTCTATTAATATTTTTTTTCATGTGAAAACATGAGTTCAGTGTGCCCTTTCCAGTCAATACCTGCACTCCAGCATGATAAAGTTGTATATAGACAGAAATACAAGAAAACAACTCATAGTAACTTAAACTATGGTCCTTAACAGAGGAAAAAAGAAAATACCAACCAACTAACATCAAACAAATATGCTCATAAAATTTCCATTACCTTCAAAAGAAGAACTTTACATGAAGTATTGCCTTCTTTAACAGTAGAACAAGAGAAACCACAACAATTTAAATTCATGGCAGAAAAAAAAAAAGAAAGCCAGTACACTGAGTGCACCACAAAATTCTGTAGCATTGCTGCACGAATTTAGCTGCCAGCACTCAAGGTCATCTCTGATGTAGTGCAGCTGTGTAACCTTGGATCCAGCTGCTGTGAAGGGAACTAGTTGTGAGAAAAAGCGTTGAGAAGCCTCGTTAGGGCCTCCTTGCTTTGGCTTAGACACTGCAAAGAAGCTCTGGTGATTTGCCTTGGTCCTTGCCTGAGCAACAGCACAGGCATGCCTGTGCCTAGCTTTGCACTTGGCTAATCCTGGTCCTGCCTTGTTGATCCTGGCTTGATCTTCAGACTTCTTCATCACCACAGACTTGTCTTTCAAACACTTGACTCCTGGCTGACCCTACTTACCATCACTAAATGTGCTTTACTTATCTTGTTCCGTCACCATGGGGGTGTATCCTTGTTGGTGATGTCTCTGCTCTGCCAGCCTGCCATTGGCCTGTGAGCTTCCTTTCCTGTGCAGGAAACCACTCATCAGTTCCCCTGGAGGTGACAGATCCTCTCTTTAATAAAATACAGAAAGCCAGGACTACCTGATTTTCACTAATGATTATTACATTTCATGCCATTCACCTCATGTTTTTGTAGAAAGCCAAAAATGCAAACCTCTAAACTACAAATTAACCACCTATACCTATATAGTACTGACTGTCTTGCTTCTGCCTGAATCTTGAAACTAAGGAACAATACAGAGTAAACATCCCATGGTAATATCACACCTTTACTGTAAGGCGTGTTTTCCATTTGCAGTTAAGAATCAGTAATTTATAGTCAGAGTTGAATGTGTAAATTTGGAACAGTCTGATTAAATTTTGAGATTCTAAGATAGACCAAAATTCAAAACCAATTTTTAATAGTGATCTACATCCAAATCTCACAAGACTTCCATGAGGGTGAAGTTGCATGTCTCAATTATAATAATCTTATCAAATTTAGTGGGTTAATGAGAAAGCTAGAAGTAAAACATCAGTATCATACAGATAATTCTGAGCTCTGTTTTTCTTCAACATTAGGTAAACAAGAAGACAGCCCTGGTTACTTTTCACATGCTGCTCAAGTTAAAATCTGCAGCTTTAGCTGGACATACCTGAATCCAAACCAAGCCAACATTTTGCAAGTAAGAACTTCAGCATTTGAACTTCAACACCTTGTTTTCTTTCTAGCATTTTCAATTTTTGATACATCTCGGGTCAATGAATTTGATCCTCTCAGCTGTCCAAATATCCATCACAGTTAACATCACTCCCTACATGTTGATTACAACTGTGGTTAGCCTCAGGATTATGTCCTTTTGATAAATTATCTGTCCATTTGTACCTATAATTTTTTCCAGATTTAATTACTATTGCATTAAGGGATATTCTAAATTACCATAAAATAACAAGGATTAGAGTCACTGAGAGTTCTATCCTATTTCTGTATCTACTCCAGAAATTTGCAAGAAAGATACAAAAGTGCAACATTCTTATAACCTATCATTACAACCGTATTATTTTTCCTCCTCATTTTTAGAGCATAGGGACTTACTTAACTCTCTGAGTAAGAGGGGGCAGGATCCATTCCAAATGTTATGACTGGAAAGCATTTCAAAAAATCCAAATCCCATTTTCAAGTCTTTTTGAATTCTTGGATTTAACACCTTTCAGTTATAAGGAACTCCACAGTCGTCTTAGGCATTATGAAAAGAAGTGTTTAATCGGGAAGGAATTTTTTACCTTTCCTATTGCCTTGTTCTTGGCTTTACTCCCGATTTTGATGCACTCAGAGAATTATTGTAAATTAATGAGATGTGATTGCTCTTTACAGAATTCATATAATTACACTGCATTTTATGTTATTAATGGAAATACCTCTGTTTCTTTTTACTATTATTTCTTAATTATTTAAGAATGAAAATAAAAGCCCCAAGGAACTTCTGGCTTAGGAAAATTTGCAACAGAGGCCATTATGAATATGCATTTCTTGATTTCCTTTTTTGCTCTGTAACTCCACTTGTCATTTAGTCTCTAGAAATTTATTTTAACATTCATTATGACAATTTTCAGCTTTCTAAGAAACAGCTTTTCCTTTCATCCCATGACAGATATGAATACATTTTCCTCGCATTTTTATGAAAGATTTATATTAGTTTAATGGTTAGTAAGAGCTATCTACACTTACAAACATAAAACTAGAACATTGGTAAAAATCCAAAGGTCTAAGAACTAACTGCACAATCAACTGTGTGAAAAAGAATTATATCAGAAATAACAAAATTCAATATTTCCTTTTTTAACTTGGCCAAACAGAAAACTGCACTATTTCCTACCATCAGGTCTGAGTACCAGCCCTTGAGAGACTCCACTAGATACAGGCCTCCAACTAGACTGTGTTCCATTGACCACAACTCTCTGACTTCTTTTCTTCAACCAGATCACGATCCACCCCACTACCTGATCATCCAGACCACACTTCCTCAATTTAGCTATGAGAATGCTGTCAGGGATGTTGTTTAATGCTTTACTGAAATCCAGATAAACCGCATCCACTGCACTGCCATCATCTCTCCACCTGGTTATGTCCTCATAGAAGGCTATCAGGTTGGTGAAACATGACTTCCCCTTGGAAAAAATTGCTCCTAATGACCCTCTTATCCTTGATATGTCAAGACACAGCGCCAAGGATAAGTTGTTCCATCACGTTTTGAGGGATGGAGGTGAGGCTGACCAGTCAGTAGTTACCAAGGTCTTCCTTCTTGTCCTTCTTGAAGACTGGAGTGACATTTGGTTTCCTCCAGTCCTCAGACCCCTCTCCTGTTGCCCACAACTTATCAAAGATGATGGAGAGCGGCCTAGCAATGACTTCAACCAGCTCCCTCAGCACTCACGGGTGCATCCCATCAGGGCCCATGGATCTATGGATGTTTAGACTGCCGAACTGATCCCTAATCCAGTCCTCATCATCCAGGGTGAACTCTTCCTTTCTCCTGACTTCCTCTGGGGCCTCAGGTTTCTGGGACTCCTGAGGACAGTCTCCAGCAGTATAGACAGAGGCAAAGAAGGCATTCAGCAATTCTACCTTCTCTGGATCCTGCAATGTATTTAAAGAAGCTCTTTCTGTTGTCCTTGATCTCCCTTACAAGGTTTAAGTCACGGAGGCCTTAGCTTTCCCAGTTGCCTCCCTACATCCTCTGATCACAGTCTTACATTCCACTCAGGTGGCCAGCCCCTCCTTCCTCATTTCTTTCTTGTAGCATACTACTAGAGACTTTGCCACTTTGAAGTAGTTGTTAGTTGCTACATTCAGTGCTAATCTTGCTATTTAACTGTGATAAGAGACCATCTGGAAATCACAACACATGAAATATTTTGTGTTAGGAAATAAAGTTTATTTCATCTAAAATATTTAATTTAAAATTAAGTATGAACTATCTAAACTAGATTATTCCAAAGGCATATCTGTTCTGAATTGTGGGGTGAGAAACACAACTAATGATTGCAGTAAAATTAAATACATTTTGAAGAAGTTTTGAAGCTTTTTTTTCCCTCATAAGATTATGATCTCACAAAGGCATATATAATAACTAGGGGAAAGGTATGTTTGTGTGTGTGTGTATATATATATATATATATCTCTCTATATATCCATGGACTAATGGAAATTACCTACCAACATTTAGGATTAGTTATATGAAAATATGCAAGATGCATTTTTATTTTTCTTTAAAAATAAATAATAACAATAAAAATAAATATATAAAAGATTGCTCTCATAAAGTCTAAGTATTTAGTATACCATATCATGTGGTTAGATTGTTTACTCTAAATTCTCTAAAATAATACTGGTTTTCTAAAACCATAAAATATCTGTCCACGATTTGTACATATGTACCTAAACTAGAAACACTTGCAGCTGTAATGGGGAACGAGAAGACTGTAAATTTGTCTATATTTTTGTCCAAACTTTGGGCCAGATCTTCTTCAGCCAGAGTCTAAACACTCAGCTCATGCTCCTGCTTGGTTGTGTTGATCAAGAAACTGACAGGAACAATAAGTATGTATTTTAACTTCATTGATAACACAGAAAAGCAATTACAGTCCCTGACAGTTTTTGGCTTTAGACTTCAGAGTTTTCTGCCAAATACATAATCCCAGGAAATAGCATAATTGACCACAATCTGTACACATGCCAATTGTATTACCATATGAAAAGTACAGGTGTTTTTTTTTTTTTTTTTTGGGTTATTTCTTGTTTAGCTCTGATAAGGCAAAGAAATTACTTGGGTACTATGTATAATCTCAGGAATTTGATTAGACAGATGATGTCAAAAACTGTTGAAAGTAGGATAACTTTAAATATAGTAATTTCATTAAAACAAAAAAGAGAGGAGAGGAGAGGAGAGGAGAGGAGAGGAGAGGAGAGGAGAGAGAGGAGAGGAGAGGAGAGGAGAGGAGAGGAGAGAGAGAGGAGAGGAGAGGAGAGGAGAGGAAAATAATTCATTTTCCCTAAATAATAATGTCATTTCTTTTGAGATAATTTAAAATTATTTTTCCAGGGTATGAGCTGATCAAGAATATTGACATTTCATATTCTATCACCTTAGTTCCCACAATGTGACTACAGTTTTTTCTCATTTATATATAACTAACACATACATCCCTACAGAAAAAAAAAAGGCGAAAACTTAGTAGAGAACATGTACAAGAATACGGCCCTCTTTCTGTGGAACTACCTAAAGATGTAAAAGAAGAGTGTACATTCAGTGAAATAACAACTTGAGTCCAAGCTCCTGTAGAAAATATGAAATATTTATTCCTTTAATAAAGATTCTGACAATTTGTATCTTGAGTTTTTAAAAAAAAATCCTTATAGGACCCATTTTTAGCCTGTGAATTGCAAGAATATGCTGAATATGTTGTCCTACACAGGGTGATTTTTTTCACATTTGCTTGAAGAGTCAGTCGTAACTAATTGAACTCACTTTTACTTCTGTGTCTCGTTCAGCTGCATCCTCTCACAGTAACACTAGCTTAGAGACGTATTTGGACCAACATCTGTAAGAGAAAATTTCCTGGTTTTAGATCATAAAGGGTTCCACAGACATCTATTTATTTTTTAAAGATCCTATTTTTCATGGATTTTACTAATATATCTATTTTTTTATTAATTTCTTGATATTTTGACTTAGACATGTTAAAAAAAGTCTCCCATAGTAACGGTAAAGTCAGAGGACTCAATAGAAGGGCTTGTTCTTCCCTCAGACTGAATGCATAGATTGAATCCCTAGGTTTCTGGAAGTTCTTAAATTGAAGCACAAAACCAGGAGTGCCCTAAGAGCTGTGGAGGGTCATATATTTTCATGACATGCTATCTTGGGTTCTGTTTACCTGCAGGGATAACTTTTGTTTATCTAGTTACTTTAACCTCATTTCTTACGAATGAAAGTAGAAATAGTCTCCATCCACCTGAGACAAAAGCACTTTATCTGAAAGTATATTCATAGAGTTGTAGAATCATAGAATCATGTCAGTTGAAATAGACCTAGATCATCAAGTCCAGCCTTTGTCCCAGCCCTATCCCCTTACGTTGAGGAATTCCCTCAACACCACATCCACATCTCTTAAACACCTCCAGGGACAGTGACTCAACCACCTCCCTGGACGTCCTGTTCCAATGGCTGGCAACCCTTTCAGTAAAGAAAGTCTTCCTAATATCCAACCTGAACCTCCCCTGGTGCAACTTGGATCCATTTCCCCTCATCCTATCACTTTCCACTAGGGAGAACAGACCAACCCCTGCCTCTCTACAACCTTGCTTCAGGTAGTTGTAGAGAGCAATGAGGCTTCCCCTCAGTCTCCTCTTCTCTAGGCTAAACAGCCCCAGATCCCTCAGCCTCTCCTCATACAACTTATGTTCTAAGCACTTTACCAGCTTGGTAACCTGCCTTTGTAACCTCTCTAGCACCTCAATGTCCCTCTTGGAGTGAGGGGACTGAAGCTGGGCACAGTACTTGAGGTGCAGCCTCACCAAAGCCAAGTACAGGGGCATGATCACCTCCCTACTCCTGCTCACTACACTATTCCTGATATAGGCCAGGATTCCGTTGGCCTTCTTGGCCACCTGGGCACACTGCTGGCTCATGTTCAGCCGGCCATCTATTAATACTCCCAGGTCTCTCTCTGCCTGGCAGCTCTCCAGCCACTCCTTCCCAAGCCTGTAACATTGCTGAGGATTTTTGTGGCCAAAGTGCAGGACTTGGCATTTGGCCTTACTGAATTTCATGATGTTGGCCTTGGCCCAGTGATCCTGTCTGTCCAGATCCCTCTGCAGAGCCTCTCTGCCCTCAAGCAGATTGACACTTCCACCCAGCTTGGTGTCATTTGCAAACTTATTTAGGGTGCACTCCATCCCCTAGTCCAAATCACTAATAAAGACACTAAACAGGAGCAGCCCCAGTACCGAGCCCTGGGAGACACCACTCGTGACCGGTCACCAACTGGATTTAACCCTGTTGGCCATGACTCTTTGGACTCGGCCATCTAACTAGTTCTTCACCCAGCAAAGTGTATGCCCATCCAAGCCAAGAGCAGTCAATTTCTCTAGGAGAATGCTGTTAACTGTATCTAAATATTGACTATTGACTTGACATCATAATTCAGGTGTTCATTCTCAACATCTGTTCAAATGAATAGATCAAGCCATATGTCTCAAATTAAATAGCTAGATAGACAAAAAGAAATAGCAATTCTGCAAAAGAGAAAAGTGAACTTGTAGAGGCAGACAACTATTTAAGTCTGAAATCGCATTCCTTCTACCTCTTGTAAAGATAATAATTTAAAACCTGGGATATATTCCCTGCCTTCCCATCTTATTCTTGAGTTCTGCTTCTTTACCGCTGATGAGTCCCCAATACGAAATATAATAATCTTTCTGCTTCTTTCTGAAAGAAATCTTCCTACCTCCCTGTTTGCCTCTTGTCCCCCATGGCTATACGTCCTGCAATGCCAGTTCTTACACTGCAAACTTTGCAAAATAATCAATATTTGGTATACCCTACGAACTACTGCCATTTTTTGTATAGGTGAAAGTACAGCATGTAAGTCACTATATCTTTTGGAAGTTTACACAAGAAGCAAGCACAGTAGATTGTACTAACAAACATGATTCCAGGTGAACAAAAAAAACCCAAACTACAGCAATTGTCTCTTGAGTTTTGAACTAAGGAGTGGGAGTAGATGTTGATTTTTCATTGTTATACAATACTGAGAAGACATACTTAATTGTAATAATTTAGGTAGTTTTACTGAGTCAAAACTGTCATGTCTTTCTAAAATTTTGATAAGTTGTTTCTGGTTCTTTTGTACTGTAGTATATAATACAAAATGTTGTTACATGTATATACTGATTTGGTTTACCCCAAACACTGGCGAAGAACTACTTCAATCAATTTTCCTCCACGTTTTGATCCTGTTAACACTGGAATTTTGACTTGTAAACAGAAAAGGCTTAGCAATAGTGATATTTATATTATTTGTAAAAAACATTTTTGGTACATGTTAGTCAAATTTCAATTGTCTGATATTCAGAAAGAAAGGATTAATAATGTGAAGAAAGGTAAGATAGAAAAGACAAAGAGATCCAGGTGATCCTGCTTTGGCAGGTGGATTGGACTAGATGATCTTTCAAGGTCCCTTCCAAACGCCAGAGTTCTGTGATTCTGTGATTCTGTGAAAAAGTGGATGAAGCAACTTATATAAATAAAAAGTCGTACTGCTCTTATTGATTTACTTACTACAAGTTAACTACTTAATATTTTCAAAGTTGCATTAGCTTAACTTTAATACAGATCTTAACACTTGAGACTTCATGTTAATAGTAAACCATTGAAATAAAATTACTATGAGACCAGTTACTTCTTCATCACCAAACTGTAATATTTAAATTAACATAGTTAAATAATATCCACTTAAGCAGACTAGCATCTATTATCTGATGTGCAGATGATAAATGTCTTTCCATGTGACTCAGTCTTTTCTGCTATTCATTCTCACTTGGGAAACAGCAAGAATGAATGCAGTCATAAGTGAACTTTTGATCTGTGTTGGCTCAACATAGTATTTCAGCTGGAAAAAGACCTGTTCCAGAGCAGAAAAAAAAAAAAGTCTTTTCAAGTTGATAAGAAGTCAGTAACATTTTGAATTTAAAGCAGGTAGTTAACATGCCATCATCAAGCTTTTCTATTCATTTTATTAAATGATTTAAAAGATCAGTGCCTTATTCCAAGGTTTTATCATGACGCTTATCTCAAATGCTAGAAAGAAATGCAGGCACATAGGGTTTAATTTCATTCCTTAGAGAAATATAGCATTAAAGCAGGACTAGTTACACAAAGAGTTTCTCCCTCTGAGGAACCCTTTCTCATCAAAATTTGCCATCTCTGTTCTTAAGCCTAAATTTCTCTGCCCCTAGTTCCTGCGTGACCAGAGAAGGGCAGGATGGGAGGGAATTAACCTTTAGCAATAAATGCCTTAATATCAACACAGTATGTAAGAGAAATAGGACAATTCTGATTTAGATCTTGTAACTCTGACCAATGTTGGTCTGTTAGTCTATTACCAGATCCATGATATCATTGGTGTTAGTGAGACTTGGCACAATAAATCCCACAACTGGGGTGCTGGAATGGAGGGGTATAGGATGTTCAGGAGCAGTTGGCAGGGCAGGGGAGGTGAAGGAGTTGCTCTGTATATAAGTGAGAAATTTGACTTTACAGACCTGACTTTTCCCCCTGTACTCAGCAGTGGTGAGGCCACTTCTTGAGTACTGTGTTAAGTTTTGGGCCCCCCACTACAAGAAAGACATTGGGGTCCTGGAATGTGTCTGAAGAAGGACAACAAAGCTGGTAAAAGGTCCAGAGCATGTCCTGTGTGGAGCAGCTGAGAGAACTGAAGTTATTTAGCCTAGAGAAAATGAGTCTAAGGGAGACCTTATTGCTCTCTACAACTACCTTAAAGGAGGCTGTGGAGAAGTGGGGATCAGCCTGTTCAACCAAGTAATAAGTGACAGGAGAAGAGGATATAGACTCAAGTTGTGCCAAGGGACATTTAGATTGGATATTAGGAAGGATTTCTTTACTGAAAGGGTTATCAGGCATTGGAATGGGGTGCCCAGGACAGTGGTAGAGTCCCCTTTTCTGGAGGAATTTGAGTCACATAGACATAGTGCCTAGGGATATGATTTAGCTGAGGACTTGTCAGTGTTAGGTAAATAGTTGGACTCAATGATCTTAAAGGTCTTTTACAATCTAGGCAACACTGTTATTCTGTGACCTTACAGTTAAGGATAATGCAGTTGAGAGCCTCTGGGTGAGAGTTAGGGGAATGGAAAACAAAGATGATGTCATTGTGGGTGTCTACTCTTGATCACCTAGCCAAGACAATAGCACTGATGAGTTATTCTATGGGCAATTAGAAGAAATCTCTATATTGGTGGGCCTTGTCCTTACAGGAGAATTCAACTTCCCAAAAATCAACTGGGAATACTAGACTGCTGCGACCAGCAAGTCTGGAAAAATTCTAAAGTGTTAGAGAAAATTTCTTGTCACGAGTACTCAGTGATTCAACTAGGCAAGGTGTGCTCCTAGACTTGTCTGTGAATAGAGAAAGACTCATGGGAAATGTGATGGTAGGTAGGTCTCTCTTGGCCACAGAGATCACAAAATGGTTGAGTTTAAAATTTTTGGTATAACGAGAAAAAGGATTGGCAGAGTTGCTATCCTGGATTTCAAGAGAGCACACTTTAAGCTACTCAAGAAGTTAGTTGGTAGTGCCCCCTGAGAGTCTACTTTTTAGTGCTTATAGTTCCACAAGAGGCAGGAAAACAAAGTGTATCATCTCTGGAAGCAAACTCACACTTCAGAGAAAGATTACGAAAGCTGCTGTTTGCATCTGTAGGAGAAACCGTAGAAGGCCAAAGCTCAGCTGGAGTCTTGCCTGACAACAAAAAAAGGCTTTTAAAAATGTATTAATAGCAAGAGGAGGAAAAAGGAAGCTATTGGATGGACACTTGATGAAGATTTCCATCTGAAAAGTAGGGAAAAGCAAAGGTAGAAGCATTAAATGCTTTCTCTTTAATACTAAAGATAGACCGTTGGCTGCTTGGCCCTCTGAGTTGAAGTACCATGACTGCAGGAACAGAACTTTCCAATTGTAGACACTGAAAGGGTCAGTTGTATCAACTGAATGTTCATATGTTCATGGTGCCTGTTGAGATACATCCCAGAGTACTGAAGGAGCTAGCAGTTGTTACAGCGGAACCCTCTTGCAAAAGTCCTGGCAGTCTAGGGAGGCCAATGTTATTCCAATTTACAATTACCTGAGGAGACCATAAGATCCAGGAGACTATAGTCCTGTTAGTCTAATCTCAGTTCCTGGAAAAATAATGGGGAAGATCATACTGAGTGTTATTGGAATGTATTTAAAGAACAATATAATCATTAGGGACAATCAACATGGATTCATGAATGAAAAGTTCTGTTTAACTAATCTAATATGCTTCTATGATAAGGTCACTCCTTCAGTGGAGGGAAGGAACGCAACAGATGGAATTTTTCATGATTTTAGTAAATCTTTTGATACTGTCCCTCACAGCATCCTTGTGGACAAGTTGTCCAACTGTGAGATGAGCAAGTACAAGGTGGTCTGGATGAAGAATTGGCTGAATAGCAGGGATCAAAGCCTTGCAGGGCTACATCTGGCTGGCACGCAGTCACTAGCAGTATTTCACAGGACTCAGTTCTAGGTCCAGTTCTGTTCAATATTTTTATCAATGATCTGCAGCAATGAAGGAGACGGCAACCTCTGGTCTGACTTGAAAGCAAGGCCTTCTATTGTAAAAGTAGAAGCAGGAGCAAAAGCAGAAGCAAAGTTGTTCATGAATGCATGTGTGCGTGTGTTCCTGAGAGACGCTTATACACAGTTTTCTATATCTGAAATATAAAGCCAAACAGTATTATTTATGTTTTTCTTGATACATTCATCCTTGCGACTATCACAGTCATGTCCATTCCCATATGCTTCCATGCAGTTTCCCAGCCTGATCTTTTGAATACATTCATCACCTACTATCCTGTGTGGCTTTTTCAGAACAGCTTGTTTTTATCCAAGTCTAGTCCAGTTTCATCTTCCAGGTGTTAGCAACATTCCCACATATCAGAATAGTTCATTTTACTAAAATCTGGTCATATTTTTCCACTGCATGTTCAGAAGGATTCCTGCAATGATCTGGATGAAGGAGATGAGTGTACCTTTAGTAGCTTTGCTGACAATACCAAACCGGGAGCTCTTAATATAAAAAATCCTCAGCTTTCACATGTTTTCTAGTAATGAGTATTTGTTTACTGAGCTCCTTAACTCTGCTCTGCTGCAAGTGCCTAGGTGAATAATTAAAGCTAACTTGGTTATCTCAATACTATATGGTGGTCATTTCAAAACTTCAGTGTAGACATACAGTAATATATAGTGTGTATGTTCTAGACACTAGATTTATGACAATTATATTTTCTTTAAATTATCATCCAGAATTCTAGATTAGCACTATTGATTACAAGCCCCTCAAACTATTGTATATGTATGCAAATCAAGTTTTTACACTGAAATAGACCATTTTTTCTTCTTCTTCTTTCTCCTCTCCTTTTCTCCTAGTGGCAAGAATACATCTGTCATTACGATGGTCAAAATTTGATTTTTTTTAGCTGTTTAACTTTTGTTTTCTACTGAAGTTATTAGAATTTGTAAGTATTTAGCTTCCTTCTGGAGTTGTGTTCTAATTAACAATACTGTAAGTTTACAAGATCTCAACTAGAAATTCAGTTTGCATGAAGGTGTTTCCTTAGCTGTGCTGTTATCAAGTGAACAGAAATATCCTTTATTTTTTGCTTTTTTTTATGATTAGATACCATTTGTGCTACTCAGCCCCACTAGTGAATAAGTTAATTACACAAGACCTATAATTAACCTCCTTAATTTTAATTTAGCTCTGTAAGAAGCCTGCCTATTTACTGCTAAAAATGAGCATTATGAACATATACACACTCATAATAAGATAACAAATTGTTGTTATGAAACACATCTAAGTTCCAGATATGTCATTTTCCCAGAATCACTTGATCCTATTACCTTTACAAGCTTTCTTATTTCACCTGGCACTTGACTAACAAAATGCCATTTTGAAGATGTTTCCTTCCGAGAAGAAGCATCATCTTTCTAGAAGCACAGCCATGTCTTGTGTCTGTTATTCATTTCATGTCTCTGTCAGTCACATTATGAAGTGCTCTGGAGTGACTGTATTCCTGTTACCACAAGAAATAAAACAACTGTCTGATTCAGCTTATCTATACTAGGGAAATGGGAATGTGCTGCCTGGCTGAAATCCTGCCAAGCTGTTAAGGGAGTCTGCTCAATTCATATACCTAATAGACTTGATAACTCAAATTATCATTTTATTCCTGGATAGTCTAATAGGTTCCTATTTGCTAGCAGTTAACAGTGGCTGTTAAAAAACTAGATAGGAGAAATTTATATTACTTGAGAAAATCAAGGGAGGATTTTTGGCATAAAGTATCTTTCGTCTAACTATAACCTTATAAACTTTCCAGGTGTGGACAGAGGAGTAAGAGTAATAGAGAGATTTGGAATTAAATACTTGGTATCAGTTACACAAAATAGATAAATACATGTGCAACCAGAGAATATAATGAAAGTTTTGGGTTTTCTGTTCTGAGTACTTTGACGTACTTGTGATGTTATTAATGGGACTGCTTAAAAATGGTCATTCTACAAGATAGAATAGTGCCTCAGTTGCTCATTAGTATTGAAGTATTCTGAAGGGGAAGAAAAAAAAATGGACAAGATTTCAGGAAGTTATTAATTAAATTTTCAGGAAATTTACATGCACAACATCTTTAAGAAAAGGTCCTTTTTTACTAATTCTGTCAAATGCAACTTTATGTTTACAAGTAGAGCACAGTGAACAGTAATAAACTCAAAAAAAGAGAATAAAATATGTGGCAAAACCAGTAAGAATGTAAATTGAATGTTTAATCAGAAAAATAAATCAGGTTTCCCAATTTTTTTTTAATTTTTTTCAAACTTATTCCTGAAAGATGTAAACATAAGAATCCATGGTACTGTACTGGTGCGGGCTTGGATAGAGTTATTTTTTTTCACAGAAACTTCTACAGTGCTATTTGGATTTGTGACCAAAACAGTGTTGAAAACACACCAATGTTTTCCTCACTGTTGAACAGTGCTTGTAGAGAATCAAGACCTTTCTCCATTTCTCCCAATGGTCTGCCAGTGAGTGGGCTGGAGTGGGAGGGGACACAGATGACCTCAGCTGACCAAAGGGATGTTCCAGACCATATGATGTCACACCCAGCAATAAAAGATGGAGAAAGAAGGAGGAAGGAGAGACATTAAGAGTTGTTGCATTTGTCTTCTCAAACAACTGTTACACGTGCTGGAGCCCTGTTTTCCTGGAGGTGGCTGAACATCTGCCTGTCAATGGAAAGTAGTGAATGAAGTCCTCACTGTGCTTTATTTTATGTGTGGCTTCTTCTCTTCCCAGTAAACTGTCTTTCTCTAAATCAGGTGCTCTTCTCACTTCTACCCTTCCAATTCACTCCCTCCATCCCACTGTGGGGAAAGTGATTGTCCATTTGTGTGGTGTTAATCTACCCGTCAGGGTTAACCCACAACAGATACATATTTATTTATTTCTCCGTCTCTCCAGGTATATATATTTTTAATTTTGTACTGTTTATTTGTCCTTTGCATTCTTTCTTTTGTTTTATGCCATGGCATACCTCATAAACATCCTCAGATTAAATTCTAGTACTTCATATACTCAAAATGAAAATTGTTATTTACGAGTAAAAGGAGAGATAGCCTGGGACTGAAAATTAATGCGTATTAGAAGTTAATACGACAAAAAGTGGAGACTCTGAAGAATAGACAAGTAGAAGATACAATCATATATTTTCTACACACACATTTCTCCTAAGTGATGACTTTGACACAATTCACCCTGCTGAGCATAAGGATGAGATTTGTCTCACTTAGCTTAGACATGTCAATGTAAATGTGTATATCCTGTCTAGTGACCTCATGCTCTCTTCATAGCCAATAAAGAAAAAGAAAAATAGGCACTTCCAGTGACCAATTCATCTTATCCTATCGCAGGTTTCTAAATAAATTGGACAAATTGAACTGCAGTTTCCTCCTTCTCACTGTCAACTATGTAAAATGTCCTCTGTGACTTAGACATAGAAACATCCAGGTTTAGCTAAGACGAATCCCATGTAAGAAGACAGAAACAAAAAGGCGAAAAGGTACAATAGGAAAAGTAATCGGTTAAGAAACCCAGCGCTCATGCTTTTTTCTTCCATTTCTCTTTTTTTTCCCCATCTCCTCCACCAATCCTCCACCAATTGGAAAGACACATAGTTTGTGTGTAGGGTCAGTCTAAATATTATCACTTTGTACAGTGAATAGTCAAAATGGAGACAATTGTGGATACTGTGGCAAAAAAATTATGCTTCGCATATGAGTTATATCATGAGCTCTTGATTTATCTCAGGAAATTTCCCTGCTGCCCACCACATTAGTATACTTTCTACCCTAAAAGTAGCTGTATGAAACCCATCTTAATAAGCTATTTTCATTCATGTATCCTACAGATAATCAGTTAAAAAGAATAAGAACTATGACACAAAAACAATGTAGGTTAACACACTAGGGGACTTTGTCCTAGTAACCTGCCTTTCTTGGAAATCTACCCTTTGGTTATCCCTTCTAGTCTGATGCCCCTCTGCCTTCTCAGTTTATTTGCATATACTGTTTTCTATTACTAGTCTTACCTCAGAATTTTTGAATTTCTCAAAACTCCTTACGTCAGGATGGAGAAGAAGTCAAACGTTATTGGGCATTTGAGTTACGAAAGATTTGTGAGAGGATATACTGTGATAGAGCAGATCTCTTAACAAGGTTCGAGGTGTACGCATGAAAACATGGATGCCTTGTTTGTTTGTTTGCTTCGTTTAGGATGCCTGGAAGAGGAGTTATTATTAAATCAATATATAATAAATAAATAAGTAAATTTTTAAAAAAATAGATAAATAAATAAATAAATAAACGGGTACTGGTTAGTTATATGAGTTTACTGAAAACACACTTAGTCCAAAGTTTGTAACACCCAAACAATTTGGTTACACCATTCAGCAAGAAGGATGCTAGGAGGTCTGGTGGGGTTTCAGCATCACAGTCTTGTCTCATTCCTCTGTCAGTGGGCATAATTTGCCCATTTTATGAGTGTGTAGACACCAGTTCCCTGCCTGATCAGCCACTTCCTTTACTTGTTTGTTAAGCAAGAGCGAGTCATATGTATTTTTAAAGGTCCTTATTTTAAATTATATATCATTATGCACTTTATATACATATTATTGCCCCTTAACCTTACCCACACTGTATCATCAGCTGGGATTCCAATATTAACAGTGGTTGATTAATTAATCCAAAACAACATCACTTCCTCTTTTTATAGTGCTAGAAATATATCACAAATTAAATGACTCGTAGGACAGTTCAGTTTACACAAAGTGCAAGTATTTAATTCTAATTTAATTTAATTTAATTATGAGGTTTATATTCTAAAAACTAACTCAAAGAAACATAATCCTAAACTACATTTTGATAGATTTTTATGTGTACATATATATACATAAAAGATACAGAGAAAGATTTTATTCTGTAGTATTACACAGTTCATTAGGAACAGATCATGTTATGTTACAGGAAATTGTCCAGCTTGCAGTTCCTTTATTACTAGGAATCTTGTGGAAGAGAAGATGGCCTTTGCCACCACACTTAGAGATGTTGGTAAGTATTTGTTTTTATTTAAAAAAAAATAGTATGTTAAGATGTGTTTTCTTAAATAATTTTCAAACTTTCTCTTTGAGCAATTTACTACCTAGAAGTTCTCCCCAACAGATATTTAGAAAAGAAAAAAAAGCTCATAGAGAAAGAATTTTTCAAAGACTTGTAAAAAAATCCTTCATTTTAATAGCCAAGAAAATCTGTTAAGAATAAACCCTTTGTTTGATAGTGGAAGAAAACCACAAGAACTGAATAAATGTCAACATGTGGCAAAAACATGAGCATACTATCACAATTTGAATTCTCAGTAATTTACTCTCTTTTAAAATGTGTTAAACACTCAGTTTTTATGTTTACTTGATGTTAATTATTTTAATTATGGAAATAGCTGTAGGAAGATAACTAAATTCATAATGCTTGTATGAAGACAAATGAATGTATGTGAAGGTGTTACTTCTGTAACTCAGAGTAAGCATTTTTGTCTGTGCTTATAGCATGCACTGAATTGATATTTCCACAGTTCAAAGTAAATTTGTGATTCAGAGTATGATGCTTTGTGGTTTTAAAAGAAAATAAAAAAGATTTTTAGAAAGGTAAATAGAAAGTATAACTTTATAAATAGCCATAATTCTGCATTGTAATTTTGAACCAGGTCTTACTACAATGTGTTAGAGTATGAGACTGCAGGGGGAGTAGTTTCGAGGAAGAAGAATTTTAGCTTTCCATAACATTTCCATTGTTAAGTACCTCTTGGAACACAACTGTGTTTTCAAATTGTGGAAATAACATTTCCACGACATTCAAAAAGACAAAGACACCTTGAACACAATTATAGCCATCACATTAATGTATCCACTACAGCTAATTCTGTGCAAAAATTATATTATATGGGGGAACAACCAAAAACCCACAACAAAAAAAAGACAGGGAACGTTCTCACCCATAAGACTGTGATAGTGGGAGACAACTCAGTTACAGAACAGCAAGATACTCTCTCCAGGCTTATTCTAACACATTGTGATTGTTTAATACTTCCCCTTCCATCAACAGTAATAACATGCTACTGTGCAGCATGTCTCCAGTTGGTTGTACTTTTTACAGCTCAGCTGTGGATCAGCTCCCTGTAGCTCCACAGAAAATAGATGACCACGGATCACCAGGGATCAAAGGATCAAGGGATCAACGGATCAAAGAAATGTCTATACTAAGCATAGATATTTAGATATTTTTGCTAGGATTGCAAAATTCCTTGCACTTTTCTCTTTCTCTATTACACACTACTGACCCTTGAAGGACATTCTCTGAACAACTAACATTATTTTCCCATTCAAAATGCTTAGTATATTTGATATATTCATGTAAAAAGTACCCATCAAAGGAGATTACTCTGAAGTCATTCATTTCCTGCATTTTAGTTCTAAGAAGTACATCTTCTCCAAGTAGAAACTTTCTACACTCTTCTTTATCAGGTATCCTAAATACACTCAAAATTTAATCATTTCAGTTATGACTTCTTGGCAGAAAATATGAGTGCATGTATAATACTTCATTACAATATTGATTTGCAACAACTTCACTCCACCAGAGAGAGAGAAAGTAATCTGATCTGCTCTTATCTGTTTACTGCCTCAGGCAGTGTACATAGAAGAATTATATTCCCAGACCACTTTGGTGATATCCTTAAAGGCAGAAAAGGATTAAAGATAATATTTTGCCTTCTCCATAGAATTTAAATTGGACAGGAAACCTTATTTTTTAAAAAAATAAATACTTATTTTATCTAATGGTGGTCCTTCAAGGATTTATACTAACACTGAATAAAAATTTAGAGAGGAATATGTAGAATTTGGATTTATGCAATATACTTGGGAATTACCCAGAACACAACTGAATACTGGGATCTAAGTGTAGCTTGATTCAATATAATTAAAATTTTAAAGATCAGAGTCTTCTCATCTTCTCATCATTTCAACATATAGAAGGCATCTTTGCTTTCAATCAAGATGTTAGTAAGTGCAATTCCAGTCCTGTAAAAGGATGGGATAACTTCAAAACTGACTGTCGCGGGTTAGGGTTGGGCCGGCCACTAACGCGGACAGACGCTCTCTAACCCCCTCTTCCCCCCCCAAACGGGAAGAGAAAAGGGAATGAGGCAGAGAGACTTACAGATGAGAGAAGAAAAAAAAACTAGAACAGCTTTAATATGAAATGAAAATAATAAGAATAATGGTGAAAAGATAAAAGTAAAGAATTATATGCAACTATAGATAGTAGCCCGGTATCGAACCCGACTCCCTCCCCCGATAGAAATCACCACTGGTGCTGCAGAGCAGGAGGCACTGGGGAAACCCCAGGCTCAGCGGTGGCGGGAGCTGGATACAGGGAGCTGGATTCGGGAACTCAGGATCCGGATCAAAATCAGGAGGTCAGATGGAGTCCTCTCTGGACACCGGCCATTGCAGAAAGGAAGGGCGAAAAAGGCCAAAAAGGGCAAAAGGGCAAAAAAGGGTCGAAAAAGGCAAAAGGGGGCAAAAGGGCCGAAAAAGGCTGAAACTCTCGTGATCACTCAATTTATACTAAATATGATGTATATGGGATGGAATACTCTCGTTGGTCACCTGTCCTGTCTGTTACCTTCCGGAGGTGCCACCTTTTACTTCCTTGTGCCCCCCTCTTACTACCCAGCACCCCCAGCATGGCACACAAGAGCCAGCAGTGGCCTTGGTCACTATAGGAATAAGTATAAGCAAGAGCCTTTCTACATACCAGTCCCAGGCAGTAACTGTAAACATCAGGTGTTATCACTGCCAGTAGCACACACTGTCTGCAAAAACATGCTGCTGACTTCAGAACGTGCAGCCTTTTAGAAGACACTAAACTGAAAAGAAAAAATCACTAAACAGGACTGGGTTTTTAGCTAAACCCAGGACATTCCACCCCTTATTCCATACCATTTACGTCATACTGATCACGAGCTAATGATCTACTTATAGGAAAAGTTCAGTAAGTTCATAAAGTTCATAATCGTGGGTTCTATCCATCATGGCAGTCTCTCAGGGCAGGAAAGTTCATGTGAGATTCGTTACAGTTCGTGTCCACAGGTTGTAGGTTCACTTTGAAGAAGTTACTGGACGTCACTCAACAAGGCTAGCTCAGTTGCTGGATGTCACTTGATGAGGTCAGCTCTGGTCATCACGGGTTTATTATTCTGAAAAACACTTATTGAACACTGTTAGTATTATGTAAAAACATCATACAGGATTAAATCGAGTATTCTCACCCAGAGTTAAATTTCCTTGAGGTACACATTGAACTTCACCATCTTTCATCATCACCCACCAAGTAGTTCCAGGTCCTTGAGCGAAAGCAACTCCACGAATGGGTTTGCCTTTGCCCGAAGCAGGAAATACCCAGACAGTCTTCCCCAACAAATTCCTTTCATACACCACAGGGACTTTATGTCCCTCTACTGTATGCAAAGGCTCTGAATGAGCAGGACCAGCACGATTGATGGATCCTCTGGTGTTAACTAACCAGGTGGCTCGTGCTAAATGCTTGTCCCAGTTTTTAAAAGTTCCACCTCCCATACCTTTCAGAGTAGTTTTTAACAGTCCATTGTATCGTTCAATTTTCCCAGAGGCTTGTGCATGATAAGGGATATGATACACCCATTCAATACCATGTTCTTTAGCCCAATTGTCTATAAGATTATTTTTGAAATGAGTCCCATTATCTGATTCAATTCTTTCTGGAGTGCCATGTCGCCACAGGATCTGCTTTTCTAGGCCCAAGATAGTGTTTCTGGCAGTGGCGTGAGGCACAGGATACGTTTCTAACCATCCGGTAGTTGCTTCCACCATAGTGAGCACATAGCGCTTACCCTGGCGAGTTAGAGGAAGTGTGATGTAATCAATCTGCCAGGCCTCCCCATACCTATATTTTAACCATCGTTCCCCATACCACAAAGGTTTTAATCGCTTAGCTTGCTTAATTTCGGCGCATATTTCACAATCATGGATAACTTGCGCAATAACGTCCATAGTTAAATCCACCCCTCGGTCACGAGCCCATCTGTATGTTCCATCTCTTCCCTGATGTCCTGAAGTGTCGTGGGCCCACCGAGCTAGAAACAGTTCACCTTTATGTTCCCAGTCCAAGTCTATCTGGAACACTTGAGCAGCCTGATCCACTTGCTGGTTGCGTCGATGTTCCTCAGTGGCACGACTTTTGGGCACATGGGCATCTACGTGGCGTACCTTTACAACTAAGTTCTCTAGCCGAGCAGCAATGTCTCGCCATAGTTCAGCAGCCCAAATAGGCTTACCTCTGCACTCCCAGTTATTATGCTTCCACTGTTTTAACCAACCCCAAAAAGCATTTGCCACCATCCATGAGTCAGTATAAAGATAGAGCACTGGCCATTTTTCCCGTTCAGCAATGTCTAAGGCCAGCTGGATGGCTTTTACCTCTGCAAACTGACTTGATCCACCTTCTCCCTCAGTTGCCTCTGCAACACGTCGTGTGGGACTCCACACAGCAGCTTTCCACTTACGACGATTTCCTACAAGGCGGCAAGATCCATCAGTGAATAGGGCATATTGCTTTTCATTATCCGGTAACTGATTATATGGTGGAGCTTCCTCAGCACGTGTCACCACCTCCTTAGCGGGCACTGCAAGGTCTTTACCTTGTGGCCAGTCTGCGATTACCTCTAAAAGTCCTGGACGATTATGATGACCCATTCGAGCTCTCTGTGTAATTAGGGCAGTCCATTTACTCCATGTAGCATCAGTGGCATGATGTGTGGAAGGAACTTTACTCTTGAACATCCAGTTTAGGACTGGTATTCGTGGTACTAGGAGAAGCTGTGTGTCAGTACCAATCACTTCAGAAGCAGCTTTAACTCCTTCATATGCGGCCAATATTTCTTTTTCAGTTGCAGTATAGTTGGCCTCAGAGCCTCTATATTTTCGGCTCCAAAATCCTAAGGGTCGACCTCGAGTTTCTCCTGGTGCCCTCTGCCAAAGGCTCCAGGTAGGACCATTGTCCCCAGCTGCAGTGTATAGCAAATTTTTAACATCTTGCCCTGTTCGGATTGGCCCAAGAGCTACTGCCTGTACAATCTCTTGTTTGATTTGTTCAAAGGCCTGTTGCTGCTCAGGGCCCCACTGAAATTTGTTTTTCTTTCGAGTCACATCGAAAAGAGGTTTCACAATCTGACTATAACCAGGAATATGCATTCTCCAGAAACCCACAGTACCTAAGAAGGATTGCGTTTCTTTTTTGTTAGTTGGTGGCAGCATAGCTGATATTGTGTCAATCACGTCTATTGGGATCTGGCGACGCCCATCTTGCCATTTCACTCCCAAATACTGGATCTCTCGTGCAGGTCCCTTGACCTTGCTTCTCTTTATGGCAAAACCAGCATCCAAAAGAATCTCAATTATTTTCTTACCTTTCGTGAAAACTTCTTCTGCTGTGTTACCCCATACAATGATGTCATCAATGTATTGCAGATGTTCCGGAGCTCCACCCCTCTCCAGGGCAGTATGGATCAGTCCGTGGCAGATGGTAGGGCTGTGTTTCCACCCCTGGGGCAGTCGGTTCCAAGTGTACTGGATACCCCTCCAGGTGAAAGCAAACTGCGGCCTGCATTCTGCTGCTATAGGAATAGAGAAAAACGCATTAGCAATGTCAATTGTGGCATACCACTTAGCTGCCTTCGACTCCAGCTCATACTGAAGATCTAACATGTCCGGCACGGCAGCGCTCATCGGTGGTGTAACCTCATTTAGGCCACGATAGTCTACAGTCAATCTCCATTCTCCATCAGACTTACGCACAGGCCAGATAGGACTGTTAAATGGTGAGCGAGCTTTGCTGATCACTCCTTGGCTTTCTAGCTGACGTATCAGCTTATGGATGGGGACTACAGAGTCTCGGTTGGTACGATATTGTCGTCGATGCACTGTTTTAGTAGCAATTGGTACCTGTTGGTCTTCAGTTTTCATCAGCCCTACGACACTAGACTCCTCTGAAAGTTTGGGCAAGCTAGACAGCTGATCAATGTCCTCAGTCTCTACAGCTGCTACACCAAAAGCCCATCGATACCCTCTTGGATCCTTATAATACGCTTTCTTGAGGAAGTCTATGCCAAGAATGCATGGGGCATTTGGACCAGTCACTATGGGGTGTTTTTTCCACATATTCCCAGTAAGGCTCATTTCAGCCTCCAATACAGACAGTTGTTGAGAACCACCTGTCACTCCAGAAATAGTAACAGTTTCAGTACCTGTATGATTCGATGGCATTAGAGTGCACTGTGCACCAATGTCCACCAGAGCTCTATATTTTCGTGGTTCTAATGTGCCAGGCCACCGAATCCACACGGTCCAATAAACTCGGTTGTCCCTCTCCTCCACCTGGCTGGAGGCAGGGCCCCTCTAATTTTGAGGCTGATTCACGGGGTTTACCTGATTCACAGTATTAACTACATTTACATTCCGATTGTTCCTTCTCGTGGCAGATTGTTGTCTTCTGTTGGTGTTTCGCAAATTGGATACTCGTTCTCGTAGAGCAGAAGTAGGTTTTCCATCCCAGTTTCTCATGTCCTCACCATATCCACGTAGGAAAATCCACAAGTCATTCCGTGACAAGTTGCCATCATTTTTAGTTGATCTTGAAGGTCTGTATTTTCTAACAGCATCAACGCGGCTCCATTGAGGTCTGTCATCTCTCTTGGACAATGTTTCAATCAGCTTCTCTAATGATTGATTGTTTTTCTCAAATGATTCACTGTTTTTCTCAATTGCTTGATTGGTTTTCTCCATTGCTTTCTCAATTAATTTCTCCAGTGATCTGTTGTTTTCCTCAATTATTTTCTCCATGGCAGCAATCTGAATTTGTTGGGGATTGGCAGTACTGTCTTCATACTGTCGTGCTTTGTTGGCCACTTCACTCACTGTTGGTACCTGACCATCTCCATCTAATGCCCAGACCATTGTTGACAAGGTGTGCTTATACACTGGTGGGGCACTCCTCACAAACATCTGAATAACGTGCTTGTGACAGGGCATTTGATCAGGGTTTAAAATCGTTTGTGGATCGCTGTAAATCACCTCTCTCACTGCTAGTTCTCTCAGGAACTTAATGCCTTTTTCCATGCTGATCCAGTTGGTTGTGTGAATAGGAATATCATCCTTGTGGGTATACCGGTTCTTAATAGCTGTCAAGAGTCTTCTCCAGAGGCTGAGACTGTTGTCGTCTTTTGCAAGTTCCGTGTCAACGCCTGCGTTTCCAGACAGGGATCCCAGCTGTTTGGCTTCTTTACCGTTCAGATTAATGGTCTCGGCTCCTTTATCCCAGCACCGGAGTAACCACCTGTAATATGATTCACCCTCACGACGGCCAAAGTCCTTTCTCACATCTCTCATGTCCCTCAGAGTTAAAGGTTTGACAGCTGTGTCTGATTCTGACCCTGAACTATCTGACGACTTTGATTGGGAAGGACCCTTTCCTGCATCAGACCCATCTGATGTTGGGTGATTTGTCTTTGTTAGATGTTTCTTCCCAGTCACAGGGATACCAGCTTTCTTTCCTGAGTCTGAATCTGAGTCATCTGATGGTGCTACTTTAGGAGGGCTTTGTCCTGGAGTTGTGTTATCTGTTGGTAGGGCAATTGACTTTCTCCGATGTTTCTTTCTAGTCACAGGGGCGACATTTGCTGATACAGACTGAGTGTCAGAGGCCACAGTGTCTGTCATTGTCCCACACCAATGCTTACTTAACCGCCAAAACATAAACAGATTTGAAAAAATCAGCTTTAACATCAATATTAATAATAAAATCTCAGCCTTTCGATTAAGATAACTGCATTCACATCCACAATCACAATCATTAAAATCTGGTAGACTCAGATTAGCAAACAAATGGGTATAATTTCCTAAGGTGAAATTGAAAGTGTAGTTAAAAACAAAATTCATCATTATGCTCTTAAGGTATTCAGGTATGCCGATCACCCAAATTACTGCAGAATACACCGACCCAAAAAACCCCAACACAGTGAAGATTCTCGTTTTTAAATCAGAGCAGGCAAACCACAGACAGATATACCAAATCACACTCGAGAGTTTGGACAAAATTTTGACACCCAGGGAGGAACCCACATTTAAAAGAACATGACATAACATTTCACCGACCGATAACATGATGTGAGCTGTCCGGTTTTTCTCCTCTAACCCTTCAGAACTCTCAAAGAAAAGATCTGATACGCTCTCAAATGCGCCGGATGGAATTTAAACTATGCGGGCAATATATCAGAGCCCAGTTGTGTCTAAATAACTGGTAAAATAGTCTGAGCCTGCTTGGTGTTTGTTTTCGAGCCCCACGTTGGGCGCCAATAAATCTGTCGCGGGTTAGGGCTGGGCCGGCCACTAACGCGGACAGACGCTCTCTAACCCCCTCTTCCCCCCCCAAACGGGAAGAGAAAAGGGAATGAGGCAGAGAGACTTACAGATGAGAGAAGAAAAAAAACTAGAACAGCTTTAATATGAAATGAAAATAATAAGAATAATGGTGAAAAGATAAAAGTAAAGAATTATATGCAACTATAGATAGTAGCCCGGTATCGAACCCGACTCCCTCCCCCGATAGAAATCACCACTGGTGCTGCAGAGCAGGAGGCACTGGGGAAACCCCAGGCTCAGCGGCGGCGGGAGCTGGATACAGGGAGCTGGATTCGGGAACTCAGGATCCGGATCAAAATCAGGAGGTCAGATGGAGTCCTCTCTGGACACCGGCCATTGCAGAAAGGAAGGGCGAAAAAGGCCAAAAAGGGCAAAAGGGCAAAAAAGGGCTGAAAAAGGCAAAAGGGGGCAAAAGGGCCGAAAAAGGCTGAAACTCTCGTGATCACTCAATTTATACTAAATATGATGTATATGGGATGGAATACTCTCGTTGGTCACCTGTCCTGTCTGTTACCTTCCGGAGGTGCCACCTTTTACTTCCTTGTGCCCCCCTCTTACTACCCAGCACCCCCAGCATGGCACACAAGAGCCAGCAGTGGCCTTGGTCACTATAGGAATAAGTATAAGCAAGAGCCTTTCTACATACCAGTCCCAGGCAGTAACTGTAAACATCAGGTGTTATCACTGCCAGTAGCACACACTGTCTGCAAAAACATGCTGCTGACTTCAGAACGTGCAGCCTTTTAGAAGACACTAAACTGAAAAGAAAAAATCACTAAACAGGACTGGGTTTTTAGCTAAACCCAGGACACTGACACTGTTAGGTGCCTATGTGTCTGCCACCCAAACATTTTGCTTTTTCATCTAATTACAGTATAAGTCTATATCTATAAATGAGATGTTAATATTGGTCTGTGTTCTCACAGGTTTCCATAAACTAATAACTGCTGGAAGAGCTTTACCGTGGTAACCTAAGTCTTTCTTCTCTATAATGTAAGTCATAACATTTCCATGAAACACATCCTATTGAAAAAAAAAAATCTTAAAAACAATTTTGATTAAAAATTGTCATTGAAGGATGTTGAGCATCAATAATCACACTTATTCAGGAAACATTTATTGTTGCTAGAAGATAGGCCTGTGTTACATATAAATTAAAAAAAAATATTGATAGTAATGTAATTAATATTTTTTAGTCTAGAACATAAATATAAATGATGAAATTAAGAACAACATAGAAATATTTTATAAAACTGTTATGGCATAGCTAGAGAAAAAATACTGTGTTTGGTTTTGGCCCTCTCACTAAAAGAAAGACATTGACATGTCCAAAGAAGGACAATAAAGCTTGTGAAGGGTCTAGAGATCAAGTCTTATAAGGAGTGCCCGAGGAAACCAGAGTTGTTTAGCCTGAAGAGGCTTAGGGGAGATCTTATTACTCTCTGCAACTACCTGAAAGGAGTAATGACCTGGATTTTACTCTCTTGTCCCAAGTAACAAGCAACAGGACAAGAGGAAATGGCCTCCAGTTACAAAAGAGGAGATTTAGATCAGATATTAGGAAGAATTTCTTCACTGAAAGGGTTGTTGAGCATTGGAACACCTGCCCAGGGAAGTGGTAGGGTCACTATCCCTGGACGTATTTAAAAGAGATGTAGATGTGGTGGTTAGATACAAGGCTTAGTGATGGACCTGGAATTGCTAGGCTAACAGTTGGACTGGATGATATAAAGATCTTTTCCAATCTAAATGAGTCTATGGTTCTAAGCACATAATGTGAGTTTGCAAGATGTGTATTCCAAAGGGGAAAAGACATGTGGTTAGATGCAGAGACCTTTAAGTGGAAAAAAGAAAAAAAAAGCAGAAAAAAAAGCCAGACAATGCAAAAGAACAAAGAACTGAAAGTAGACAGGACATCTTGCAGAATACATGAGATAGATGACTGGTAAACTAATCGGAAGCATAACCACTCTACCTGTGCTAACTGTTGACATGTGCTAACAGCTGATGGTGTATAAGTGTAAAAAATAAGTTTTTTGTATATAGTAATCATGATTAGTATCACATAAGAAATAGCCATATTCTAGGACAGAGTTATCAGATAGTTAAGGTAGAAAAGTTTTCCTTTATGGTTTAAAATCAGCCTGATCTTTTAGTCTTTTAAGCCTTCCCATCACAATGACCTCTACTTGTGTGATACTTAAATTTATTCAAATGTTCAATTGCAAAATTAAGATTATACCTAGTTGCAGGTGTCTGCGTCTGCACTGGGTGTCTAAATGCCAATCATAACGTTTGGTCATTCTCAACACTAGGTTCTTACTTAAATGTCTCTCCTTACTCCATTGACTGTATTCATTAGGTGTCTGTTGATTGCAATGATTTTATAATTTTTTGACTTGTAGTGAGCCTCTGGATATTTACATGTAGATATCTGGACTGCATAACAGTATTCAGTTTCAGTTGCCCTAAGATACGCAACTAGTGCCATTTTAAAGATATTCAAAGATACAAGACATATAGGACAAACAAGATCTAGAACTTTTAAGAGAGTCATGCCTCTTTAGAGTTGAAGCTAAGGGTCAGGTGTAATGCCCTAAGTCATATTACAGGTCTACGTTTAGGGTATCATCTTATTGCTACAGTTTAGCTTTGTTTTGTTTACTACAAAATCAGATTTTATCTGGCTTATGTTTCATTCATCTAGCCTTTCTGGAAGAACATATTTTTATCAGTGTATTCCATAATATATCTAGATCTTTAAAAACAGATGTGAGCCAGAGACAAAGCTTTTCAAGCTGAGACAATAAAAGAAGATATGATTGGGAAATGATTTCCCGTAGGAGATGAGATGAATCCAAAACTAAATATTTTAAGAATTTACTTGAAATCATCTTTATTTAAACATTTTTTCCCATTCCTGCTGGTATAGACTTTTTACTGAAAATAATGTGTTCTTTTAATTGGTGACATCATGAGTCATCTGAGGATTTTCTTGCTGTCATTTTCCTTTTCACACAGAACACATTCAAATCAAAAATGAAAGAAAAAATTGAGTAGAAATTAGGTAGCAAAGATGTTCCTTGTTCTATGAAATGAACGTTTGTCTCTACTTGAGAGTAATATATTCAGTTTGCATCTTTCAATTACCCTATATGTTTGTATTTGAGGCAAAATTTTCTCTTGCAGAAACATTTTTACTAACTCTATCTTTTAACATTAATTTGATTTATAAAAACATTAAGACTAGAGACTGCAATACCCACTGCTCCTCTGGAATGGTGAACATGATAAAGCCACTTTTACTCTTGAAAAAATTGTAATGCTTCACTCCCTAAAATATGAATTATACATTACAGGATGATATTAGATCATGTCAAAGCATATAGTTTGACATTCACACAAGTGTGTACCACCTTGACGTTGAAATTAAAATCAAAAAGCTTATTCTTGCTGTGGAAAAATTCCGATAGAAGGAGAGAATCATGTTCATCATGTTAAAGTACTTCTCTCACATGAGATTGTTTCTCATACAGACTGAAAGTTGAACGAACTCTGCCGTTTTCTTTGTCACTTCACATCAACTGCGCTTTCCCAGAAACCTCTACTTTATTAGATCTGCTATAAAACTCTTCCAATGGATTCCTTTTTGCCTTTTTTAAAGGAAGACATTGAATGAGAACACAGGAAACGTAAAAAAAAAAAAAAAACAAACCACAAAAACCACAAAACAAACTCAAAGTACTAGAACAGACATCTTATGTACTTCAAAATTATTCTGATATAGAAATGTCAAGTGTGAGGGCTGGGCTGGCCACTGAATGCTGACGAATCATCTCTAATCCTTCTCTGATCCCAAATGGGAATGGAAAAGCTATAAGTAGATAGATCTATATATCGAAAAAGAAAATTAAACCAGCTTTAATAAAATAATGATAATACTAACAAGGGAATAATAAAAATAATAAACTATATAACGCTGTATACAAAACCCTCTGATAACAATCACCACTGATTCTGCAGGCACCGGGGAAACCCCAGGGTCAGCGGCAGAGGAGAGCTGGATACAGGAGCTGGATTCAAGAACTTAGGATTGGGATCAAAGACGGGAGATCAGACAGAATCAGGCCATTGATGAAGTAAAACTTACCCCCCCCATGATCTCTCAGTTTTATACTGAGTATGATATATATGAAACAGAATCCTTTGTTGGTCACCTGTCCTGCCTGTTACTCACCAGAGATGCAACCTTTTACTTCCTTATGACCCTTTTTTTCTTCCTGCTACACTCAATGTGGCACACAAGATCAAGCAGTGACCTTGGTCACTATATGAATAAGTATAAGCAAGAGCCTTTCTGCACACCAGTCCCAGGCAGTAACTGTAAACATCAGGTGTTATCACTTCTAGTGGCAGACATTGTCTGCAAAAACATGCTGTTGACTTCAGAAAGTGCAGCCTCTTAGAAGAGACTGAGCTGAAAAATATATCACTGAGCAGAATTCATTCTGTTTAGCTTAAACCAGGACAAGAAAATTCAAAAAGTGGATGCCAAAATATACTGTCGGCTGTGGAAGTGCTCTTTTGCACAAATAATTTATACTTTTCTTCACTTTTTTTTTCAGTTATTGTAGGACATTGCTTTCTTGCACAGCATTTTACAGATGAAAAAAAAACAACAAAATAATGCTGATTGAAATCTGATAGTAAAATATGGTACTCCGGGCCATAGTATACTTAAGGATATGCAGAGTATACTTCATGATGCTTTGCGTGTGGTGGAAACAGGTGATTGCCTGACAAGCTCTCCTCAACTGACCAAAGTTCTGGGTGCTTCAGTCAATCCGTACTGCTACATAATAATGAGAGCTAAAGCTGTCTGTGAAAATGTCTAGAATGTATAGTTACCATATAGACTAAACTCCATTCTCAAGTGCAAAGCTGTTTCTAGTTGAGCTGTGTGACTGCTATAATGAATGGTGATGGTTAGAGCATTTTCTAACAGCACTATTTTAAAAACAAGAAAATAATTTTTTAAAAAGTATTTTTACTTCCCATAAGCAGGAAAATCTGTGCTGAAAAGTAACAGAGAGCATTCTTGGCAGCCTCTTGAAACTTTATGTATCGAAATTGCTGCAGTTAGATTTTTCTGTGGTGACATAAGGAATTCACTTTTACAAACAAAAGTTCACAGACCACCTTAGAGATAGCTAACTTGGAACTTAACTTGATTTTATTTCTTGATTACATTAGAACTGTGATTAGAAAATAGAATAAAGTATACATAAATTGACTTTGAACAGGATTGTGTTACTCTCCCTGGATTAAACTGTTCTATCAGCAGACATTCTCCCTCTGATCCCATTTTAACTGTTTCTGTCCTTACAATTTCTGTTGTCTGTTCCTGATACTTTTCTGAACTCATATTTACTTTGGAAAACTCTTGACATAGTCTAAAAAAAACCCTGTAACTTTTCTTCCCTGTAAGGGAAAGTTCAAAAAAACTCTGAATGATTCTTCTCTTTCTACAAGATGTAGAGAAAGACAGCAGTTAGAGGATCTGGCCAGTAGACACTATTTATATGAAAATTTTTTTAATCCCATTTTTATTTTTATTTTTTATACAATCTCATACTTTTCTCTTGAGTCTCCCCAATCTCTCACAAAAGTATGGCATTCAAAGTGTTTAAATGATGATTAAAAACCCATTAGGAAAACTCATCAGCATGATGTCCCGACTGAAGACATACTTTATGTGAATATAATGAGCCTTGAATAACTAATGGAAGGAAAACAGCTAAGAAAAGTTACCACACATATATTGCACAGGTTTTGCCATGCATACATTTCCTCATCATTAGAGTTGTGGCTTTAAGGATGTGCTGTAAAGTAAAAGGAATAAAAATGCACTTATATTCCCCAGAAAAAAAGTGTTTTCCTACCAGGAAAAAAAAAAAAAAAGGTAATTCCTGTGACTTGCAAGACATCCATGACTTCATTTGCAAGAGTGTGTGGACACATACTGTTTTATGTGCCTATTACAATTTTATAACACTAATATGTATATTAGCTGGGAGAACATGAAAAAATAGCAGCATTTCTGTTTACTGATGTATGCATGAATAAATGGGATGGCACTCACTAATTCTGAAGTGGTTTTCTTGCTGCAGAAAAAGTGGAAAATAGTAAGAGAATTTGGAAGTAGACTAAACTAAGTGTTAAGTCCTCTGTAAGAAGATGGCATGGTCAGACTGTACTCAGTCATACTGGTATTTCAATTCACTCAACTCTCTAAAAATACTTTCTTCTACAAATTGCCTGAAAAAAAAAGTAATCTGTGGACACTACAATCAGCAAAAAGGTTATCTATTTTTTATAATGAGTCTTTCATGAGTCTGCCCATCTCCTTAGAGTAACAGAACTTCTGTATCTCCGTGCTGACTTGCCAGCCACATATCAGATTAATGAGACATATAATGTTAAGGAAATAGTGTATTTTTTTCATAATGAGTGTATGAAAAAGTGAAAGGGAGGAGAAGACAATAACAGTATATTTGAAGAATTTATGGTAGAAGGCAATGAACTAGAAAATAAAAAAGAAACTACATATAACCAAAGACGAGGTGTAACTCGTCTAAGTGAAATTTACTAGTTCTATCCAAGAACAGTAAGTCATTGTAACATGATACAGGCACCTAGTCATTATTTTTTCTCAATACGTATTTTCCATAATATTTTAAAAAAATATATTTCTCACATGTTAGTAGCTTGAAAATATAAAATCAATTTCTCTATACCATTTCTTCTTCCTTATAGAAAAAAAAAAAAGAGGAAAAAAAAGAAAAAAGGGAAAGCAGTGCTTACATAAACAGCTGTTAGCCTGTCTAGTTTGAAGGGAAGAGAACAGATTTCAACTTGATAGATTAAATATATATATAAGGTCAATAAAAATTAAAGACAGAAAAAATGTCTTGTACTAACTTGTATCAAATAAAATCAGATATTGCCAAATCCCAGGAAACATGTCAACACTCCATCTGGCACACAAGTGGAATAAGAAGCAAAGCAATACAATACAATTGATGCAGTAATAAATAATGCTAGAAAGCAATGAGACAGTGAGATATCTTTATCACTTTAAGCTTTTTAATAATGATAAAAGGTAAATGCGTGGGCAGAAGCTCAGCAAAGATTTTACTGAACACAGTGAGCTCTTCAAATGTTTGTTGCCTTGAAGCTGATATGTTACTTGATCTCTTTTCCAACATTACCTGTTATGGGACATGTTCATTATGTTTCTAGACTCCTCCATACTGCATTCTAAATTAACACCTTTTTTTTCTTCCTGACTGTCCTGTTTTTAGCTTCTAAAACAAAATTTACCTCATTGGATGAAGACAGCATATTAGTTATCTATTCCATGGCTATAACTGCCATTTTCCAACAAGTTCATAAGATGTAATTGCATTTTCTAGATTTGTTATGCTTTTACATTTTTCATCCCCATGTATTTCTCTTATTGTCAAGGAAAGAGGAGATGACTTCAACAAGATGAAGAAAAAAATACTGATCATCTCATTTCAACTCATTGCCTTTCCTCTGGAAAAGAATATATTTAATTTAATGAAACTTAGGGGCATCAAAGTGCCTGTGATACAATACATTCTTCTTCAAGAAAAAAATAAAACTAAGTAGAACAGTGTCTGTATTGAAAGACTGGTAATTAGGTAGTTGTTAAAGACCCATTTAATACTGTCTCGGTATTCTTTTAGCTGGATACTTTCTTACCATAAGATCAAGTAGAAGTCCCATAGTGACATGATCTGAAGAGCCATTTCAGCTGTAATTTCAGTAAGTGACATGTCTTAATGATGCTGCAATAAGTGGCATTCATTTAGTGACATGTTTTTCTAAGGAGCTGTCTTAGAAGATACTGTGATTGTGTCTACATGAGTAAAGAAGTTTATTGCAGTTTATATATCTTTAGCATGGAGAAATGAGAGGATGGAGAGAAAGGAAACCATTCTTGGCACTATCATGTTCTGCACATTTTGGTTCTTAAGTATTCAGAGAAGTCCTTCCTTATTACATTTACAGTGACAGCCCTGTTTATTAACTTCTTCTTAAGATTTATGTGACTCTATCCTAAGTGTATCTAACGTAGTTATAAACCATTAGTTATTGCTGATAGCAGAAAGACTTTGTTTGCAAATAGGATCAGTTAATTAGATTGATACCATACTTTTTACAAGCTTAATAAATGTCTTAACAGAGCAATGCTTGACTACTTCCAAAACAAAGGCACACGTGCCTAAATTTACCCTTGAAATTAAAGTTTATAAACTATACAGTTAAATAAACTTGCAGGTCAGAGGGGAAAGGGGAGTTTTCAAAGCTTTTTGAAAGTCTAAATTCTTTTCACACTTCCACGTTATTCTCATGAAAGATGATTTCTAAAACCCAAATTGACACAGCTCACAAGCTGTTAAGTTTAACAATTTATCACACATTAGAATTTGCTTTCTTACTTGAATATCCTGCAGAGACATCACTAACTCGTAAGAGTAGTCAACAGGGCTTCTTTTGTGAAAAGAGGTCTGCTAAAACATGATGATCTACTCCTCCTGAAAGTTAGTCCAGCATTGACCACCTTTGAGAATTTTAGCCAAATCACTCACAGGATTCACAGAATCACAGAATCACAGAATGTCAGGGATTGGAAGGGACCTCGAAAGATCATCAAGTCCAATCCCCCTGCCAGAGCAGGAATGCCTAGACTATGCTACACAGGAATGTGTCCAGGCAGGTCTTGAATGTCTCCAGAGAAGGAGACTCCACAGCCTCTCTGGGCAGCCTGTTCCAGGGCTCCGTCACCCTCACTGAGAAGAAGTTTCTTCTCGAGTTTAAGCGGAACCTCTTATGTTCCAGTTTCAGCCCATTACCCCTTGTCCTATCAGTGGTTGTCACCGAGAAGAGCCTGGCTCCATCCTCGTGACACTCACCCTTGATATATTTGTAAACATTAATGAGGTCACCCCTCAGTCTCCTCTTCTCCAAACTAAAGAGTCCCAGCTCCCTCAGTCTTTTCTCATAAGGGAGATGCTCCACTCCCTTAATCATCCTAGTTGCCCTGTGCTGGACTCTCTCCAGCAGTTCCCTGTCTTTCTTGAACTGAGGGGCCCAGAACTGGACACAATATTCCGGATGGGGTCTCACCAGGGCAGAGTAGAGGGGAAGGAGAACCTCTCTTGACCTACTAACCACCCCCCTTCTAATACACCCCAGGATGCCATTGGCCTTCCTGGCCACAAGGGCACAGTGCTGGCTCATGGTCATCCTGCTGTCCACCAAGACTCCCAGGTCCCTTTCCCCTACACTACTCTCTAATAAGTCATTCCCCAACTTATACTGGAACCTGGGGTTGTTCCTACCCGGATGCAAGACTCTACACTTACCCTTGTTGTATTTCATTAAATTTTTCCCCACCCAACTCTCCAGCCTGTCCAGGTCTCACTGGATGGCAGCACAGCCTTCTGGTGTGTCAGCCACTCCTCCCAGCTTGGTGTCATCAGCAAACTTGCTGATAGTACTCTCTAGTCCCTCATCCAATTCATCGATGAATATATTGAATAATACTGGTCCCAGTACCGACCCTTGAGGCACTCCACTGGATACAGGTCTCCAACCAGACTCCGCCCCATTGACCACAACTCTTTGGCTTCTTCCCCTCAGCCAGTTCACAGTCCACCTCACTACCCGAGAGTCTAGACCACACTTCCTCAGTTTAGCAGCAAGGATGCTGTGCGAGACTGTGTCAAATGTTTTACTCAAGTCAAGGTAGACCACATACACCGCTCTGTCATCATCTATCCACCTTGTTATATCCTCGTAAAAGGCTATGAGGTTAGTCAAGCACGACTTCCCTTTGGTGAAGCCATGTTGACTGTCTCTAATGACCCTCTTATCCTTGATATGCCTTGAGATGGCACCAAGGATAAGTTGTTCCATCACTTTCCCAGGGATGGAGGTGAGGCTGACCGGTCTATAGTTACCCGGGTCCTCCTTCTTGCCCTTTTTGAAGACTGGAGTGACATTTGCTTCCCTCCAATCCTCAGGCACCTCTCCCGTCTCCCAAGACTTGGCAAAGATGATGGAGAGTGGTCTAGCAATGACATCAGCCAGCTCCCTCAGCACCCGTGGATGCATCCCGTCTGGACCCATGGATTTATGGATGTCCAGATTGCTTAATTGGTCCCTAACCCAGTCCTCATCGACTAAAGCAAACTCCTCCACTGCCCTGACTTCCTCTGGGGCCTCAGGGGAACGGGGCTCCTCAGGACAGCCTCCGGCAGAGTAGACAGAGGCAAAGAAGGCATTCAGTAACTCTGCCTTCTCTGTATCATCTGTCACCAAGGCACCCACCTCATTCATCAGTGGGCCTACATTGCTTCTGGTGTTAGTTTTATCTGCCACGTATTTGAAAAAACTCTTCCTGTTGTCCTTGACCCCTCTCGCCAGGTTCAATTCTAGGGAGGCCTTTGCTTTCCTAGTTGCCTCCCTACATCCTCGGACAACAGCCTTATATTCTTCCCAAGTGGCCAGCCCCGCCTTCCAAGATCTGTAAATTCTCCTCTTGCCCTTGAGCTTACCCAGCAGATCCCTGTTTAGCCACGCAGGTCTCCTGGCTCCCTTCCTTGACTTCCTACGTGTCGGGATGCTCTGATCTTGAGCACAGTAAAAGCAGTCCCTGAATGCTAACCAACTATCTTGGGCCCCTTTACCTTCAAACAGCCTTGCCCATGGGATTTTCTCGAGTAATTGCTTGAAAAATCCAAAGTTTGCCTTGGCAAAGTCCAGGGTTGCAATTCTGCTTGCTATTTTGTTTCTGCTACATGAGATCTTGAACTCCACCATTTCATGGTCACTGCAGCCAAGGCAGCCCTCAACCTTTACTGCTTCAACCAGATCCTCCTTGTTAACGAGGATGAGGTCCAGCAGTGCTCCTCTCCTAGTCGGCTCCTCCACCATTTGCAACAGAAAATTATCTTTATATTTTTTTATTTGTACATTTAGCATTTTATACATTACAAAATAGTAATCCTAGAGGTGATGCTAGCAGTGGTTGAACTGCTAAAAATTAATACTCTGTTATGATAAGCTCCTTATTTCTCTTCACAGTGTCCAAATTCTGCCTTCTTCGTAGCATTAAGATATTATGTACGAAGTTCTTCATCTGCATATGAGTCACATTTCAAGATTTCCTCCAGCTCTGTGATAACTATACTTATATAGTCGGATACCTTCTATTCCAAACTGCAGTGTTCTTTCTGATTTATAATTTATTTAATCATATTGTTACTGATTATTTCCAAAGCGGGTTAAGAATGTTCATATTGTGTACAAACAAAAATTAACGTTTGTGCAAGGCAGTAGTAGTGAAGTATTATAAAGATGTAGTTATATATCTCTGTGTGATTACGTAGTAAAATATTGAAAGAAAATAGTGGCAGAAAAAACCTCTGCCAAAACACAAATATATATGTAATTACCTCACAAGTAAGACTATCTGAATTTTTTAATAAAGTTAATTTTTTTTTAGTTTGGCTTAATAGATATTTTTCAATAAAATCAAATATTTTCACAAAAAAAAAATCTTCTGATCCGAGTTGATATTCAAAAACAAGAGGCAAGGACAGAACTCAAATAAAGTAGTATTAAAAATATGAAGTTAACAGAGACATTAGTGACTAGATTTCATTTCTTTGTGTTTTAGAGTGGTTGTCATAACATTGCTTTAACTTTTATGTAATACCTCAAAATATTTAGACACACACATACACAAACCCCACATCTTCCAGTGTGAAGAAACAAACATAACAGAGTATGTTATTGATGTGTAACATGCTTAGAAGCCGATTGAGGTGAAGGAGAAATTGCTACTGGTTATAGACCAGATTCTTTTATTTATTACTCTGATTACAATGCTTGCTTGTAAAGGAGTCCCCGTATAAAAGAACAAAAGATATATTTTGATCACAAAATTTCAATATTATTACAGTCACTTGAAATTTTACAATGAGATATGGACTCCAAATTTGTTGTTATTCTGTCTTCAGCAAAATGTGTTTACAGAGGATGAGTCAAAAGAAACAGACTCTATATTCCTAAAAACAGCAGAAATCTGCCTGATGGTAATAAGAATCTTGCCTGTGTATGGAATATTAGGCCATGTCATTTGTTTTTATACTTTCCTTAGGGGGTGACAATGTAAATCAGTACACAATACTAAAGCAAAATTACTACACAGTTTGGATATATAAGGTTCTACATTTTTATACATGGAATCATACAATTTTGGATTATTATAACTTAAAAGATTAAAAACTGAAAGGATAATTCTCCCTGGAGGACAAAGTATGCATCTTTCAAGGAAGTGTTATCTAGATTCTAAAAAATCTAAACTTGGAATAATTCATTGTCCAGTTATTCTTAATATAAATGAGGTGCACAATGTATAGGAATGCCATTTTAATGTCTTTGTACAAGAATGTAATCTTCTTTTTCTTGTTCTTCTTTCTTTAATACAATTTAAATTTTTTTAGTGTCAACTACAAAATTTCTGCAAACAAGATTTTCAGAAAGTCATGAAACTCAGGCATTTAGAAATATTTGTACTGCCACTGAGATAGTTTGGATGACACAGGTTAAAATCCAACTAACTTTTGGTGACACTTAATGCCCAAAACCCCGTAGAAGTTCAGCCATGCAAACCTAATACATTTCTTATTACCCTACCCTTGTTTTGATGGGTAATAAATGAAAATGATTTCTCCACATGAAGTTTGGTTTGCCCATGATGGTAATTGATGAATGATCTCTCCCTGTTCTTATCTTCATCTATAAGACTTTCATTTTATTTTCTTTCCCCTGTCCACCTGGGAAAGGGAGTGAAAATGCAGCTTTGGTTAGTACCTGGCATCCAGCTGTACAAACACAACTGAAGCAGCAATGTACAGGATTATCAATACTCTCTTCTAAACAGTGAACTAAGATTAAATGGCTGAACTAAATTCATGAAAGAAATTTGTGAGAGATATGATAGCTGCACTGAAGACCAACTTCCTGACCAGTACTTTAATTGTGCCAAGTGTTTGAAAAAAGTGTCTTAAAATGGGTATTGTTGTCTGGAATTTTACATTTTTCAGCTTCTTCTAGATTTAAAAAAAAAAAAATATGAAATCTCCCCCTTACTAGTATCACTGCAGCTACTCTCTTTTATGGACTATAAAAAAAAATAATGAGAGGAATGTAGGAGTTTCTTTTAAAATGTACATATTTTATACATATTTCAGAGGAATATATTTTGCTACTTTAAGTTTCACAGATTATAATATTTTGCAATATTGCACTGATTTTAGTGGATTAGAAGCAGACAGTTTTAAATATTACTGTGTTAAGATACTGTTAAAACTTAATAGGGGAGTACCTGAACAATTAATTCTTTTGTTGCTATATAGAAATTTATGTGTACATCACACACTTAAAGTCTTGTTAGGCAGTGATTAAGTCAAATATTTTTACAGGAAAATTACAATACAATTAAAATGCTTTGTTCTGCTTTCTGGAGAATCTGTTATTTTACAATTAAACAACATCTGAAGAAATATGATTTTGAAGAAATAAATGAGCTTAATATTCAAACATCTCAGGACAAAATTCTTCATTAACAAGTGGTAAAGGTTTTTAATGTGAATTACTCATAAGAGATTTAAATATTTATGCTCTTTTGTAGTCTTAGAGTTTTCTCCATTAACATTAATTAAATTGTCCTCAACTCAAAAAAAAAATATTGAAGATTTAGTAAGAGTGGTGGCCAGATGAAGTTTTCGATATTGCTTGAATTTTTAACCCTAAGAGTTTTGAACCTAACTTCAAACAACAGTACCACAGGCTCTTCCTTTTTCTGTTAATTTACAGGTAAATATAGTATAAGATTTTGACAAATATGATACAGAATCATAGATTCATAGAATGGCCTAGGCTGGAAGGGACCTTAGAGATCATCTAATCCAACCTCCCTGTCATGGGCAGGGACACCTCTCAACTAAATCAGGCTACTCAGGGCTCTGTCCTACTTGGCCTTGGACACTTTCATGAAGGGGGCAGCCACAACATCTCTGGGCAATTTATTCCAAAGTCTTGCTGCTCTCATACTGAAGAATTTCTTCCTAAGATCTAATCTAAATCTATTCTCCTTCAACTTAAACCCATTTCCCCTCGTCCTATCAGTGGATGCTTTTGTAAAAAGTCCCTCCCCACCCTTCCTGTAGGATCCCTTCAGGTACTGGAAGGCAGCTATTAGGTGCCCCCGAAGTCTTCTCTTTTCAAGACTGAACAATCCCAGCTCCCGCAGCCTGTCCTCGTAGCAGAGGTGCTCCAGTCCCTGGATCATCTTTGTGGCCTTCCTCTGAACACGCTCCAACAGTTCTATGTCCCTTTTATGGTGGGGGCACCAGAATTGGAAGCAGTATTCGAGGTGGGGTCTCACAAGAGCAGAGTAAAGGGGGAGAATCACCTCTCCTGACCTGCTGGCTGGGCCTCTCTTGATACATCCCAGGATGCGGTTGGCCTTCTGGGCTGCATGAGCACACTGCCGGCTCATGTTGAGCTTCTCATCTATTAACAACCCCAAGTCCTTCTCTTCAGGGCTACTATCAACTCACTCTGTGCCCAGTTTATATTTGTGCCTAGGATTGGCCTGACCCAGGTGAAGGACCTTGCATTTTGACTTGTTGAAGCTCATGCAGTTTGCACTGGTCCATTTCTCAATCCTATCAAGGTCCCTCTGGATGGCATCTCTTCCCTCAAGTGAGTCCACAGTACCACACGGCTTGGTGTCATTGGCAAATTTACCGAGGGTGCACTCAATGTTGTTGTCCATGTCTCTGACAAAGATGTTGAACAGCACTGGACCCAGAACAGACCCCCAAGGAACACCACTTGTCATTGATCTCCATGTGGACTTTGAACCATTGACCACAATTCTTTGAGTGCAACCATCCATTCAGTTCTTTATCCACCGAGTGGTCCATCTGTCAAATCTGGTGGATAAAGAACTGGCTTTTTGTTATATATATTTTCCTATTTTGCATGTTACTGTTTGGAAGTGGGTCTTCATTTGAGGTAAACTCGAAACCTAAATGTTTAGAAATAAGACAAGCCAAAGAAATATACAAGTGTGTTTACAATATGTTTAGGGGTTTTTATCTCATCTTCCTCCCCCCTCTCTCCCAGTATCTGCCTTCAGGAGAAGGAGAAAGGGGAATTTGACAGGAACTCCTAAGTCTCTCTTCAGTTTCAGAGAATTTTCACCTATTCCTAATCTTATCTCTCTTTTGTTCTCATCCACCACTCTTTCTTGAAAATCTAAGGCTGCAGACGTAAAAAGTTCATAAGTGCAGACCAGTTAAAAATAGGTACCAGACCTCTGCACATTTCCACAAATTCAAAAAGAAAAGAAGATTCCCTTGATGAAAATTAACACTGATCACAAATAAAAGACCCTTAGAGTGAGACCTTTTAGTGTTTTTTGAAATTAAAACATGATAATTTGATTTGACAAATAAAATGTTTTTTTTCTGAATGCTGCAGTACCCATCAATGATTACAATTCATTCATCTTTGCCAGTGGTTGTGTTTATATGAGTGAATAACGCAGACTGAAATCTGCTGTCTGGTTCAGCAAACTTTCTTCCCCTTATAAATAGCTTTATCTGTACTGGCCGTGAAGATAAGTTCTCTACTCCCAGTCTCTGTGACTATACCTGACCATTGTCTAAGAGACAGAATCACAGACTCACAGAATCTCTTTGACTGGAAGAGACCTTTAAGATCAGTCATTAACTTAGCACTGCCAGGTCACTAAACCATGTCCCTAATCACCACATCAACATGTTGTTTAAATACTTCCAGGGACGGTGAATCCACCACTCCTCTGGGCAGCCTGTTCCAATGTCTGATAACCCTAACTTCTTCCTAATATCCAGCCTAAACCTCCTCTGCTAACTTGCAGCCATTTCCTCTACTCCTATTGCCTGCTACTATGAAGAAAAGGATGATTTCCTCCTCTCTTCAACTCCCTTTCAGGGAGTTGAAGAGAGCAATAAGGTCTCCCCTCAGCCTTCCTGAGGTTGCTTAGCCAGGCTAAGCAATCCCAGTTCCTTCAGCCACTCCTCATAGGACTTGTGTTCCAGACCCTTTGTGGTAGTTGCATCCTTCCTGACAACAAGCCTTGCAAAAGACCAGAGATCAGGCCCTGCAAAAGATCTGATAACAGACCTGCTCAAAGGATCTGTCAAGGACAGCCATTGATACCTGATGACTTTGGTTTTACCATGCCTTTCTTGTAGTGAGTGGCCCAGAACTCAAAAAAATACTTAAGGTGTGGCCTAACTAGTGCAGGATCCAGGCACTTGGGCTTGTTGAACCTCATTCACTTAGCCTTGATCCATTGATCTAGCCTGTCTAGATCCCTCTGCAGAGCCTACCTACCGTCCAGCAGATCAAGACACACACCTATCTTGGTGTCATCTGCAAGCTTACTGAGATTGCACTTCATCAGGGGAGTTAATAAAGATATTATTGTCTTTAATAAAGATATTGAAAAGCACAGGCCCCAGGACTGAGCCCTGGGGGACATCACCTGTGACTGGATGCCAACTAAATTTTACTCCATTCATTACCATTATTTGAGTCTAGCTTTCCAGACAGTTTTTTATCCAGTGCAGAGTATACTTACCTAAGCCTCAAGTAGTAAGTTTCTGAAGGAGAATGCTGTGAGGAAGAGTGTCAAAGGCTTTGCCGAAGTCCAGGTAGACAACATCCGTGGCTCTCCCCACATCCACTGTACGGAAAACCACGTTGCCAGAGGTCATTGTTCACAAAGAAGATAGAAGAATCTTAACTTTATTCGAGTAAATAGGGAGTTCACCAGGGTTGTCAAGTCCCAGTGAGATCTCTCAAATTGCCAGAGGATGCAGCCTCCTTTTATCCTAATTTCCCAACTGCATGAAACCCTCTCCCTTTCCCCATTGGCTGAGGTACTCAGATGGTACAGGCTTCCCGATCTGCCTGTTCCTTATTCCCCCTTAACAACATACACCGCATGTTTCATTAACTCTAACTTTATGTGGCCCAGGGCGGAGAAGTTAATATTCATACATCTGTTAAGCCTGCGCACTCTTTCTCAAAGTTCAAAAGTTTAGACCATCCTTGCTGTTGACTTAATTAATAGCCCTAATGATCCAGGTGTCTCGTTATCTTCTCCTCACAGACTGCATTCTGCTACTCCCTCATTCATGAAGGACACTCTCCTCTTTGTTCCATCACTAACAAGAAAAGAACCACACACTCCCCTTCTTTTTTTATCACTATTTGTAAAGACACTCTATTTTCTTATTCTTTCATACTAAGCAGGTCACCTTGTCGTATAAGGAGACCAGGTTAGTCAGGTAAGACCTGCCCTTCATAAAGCCTCAAATAGCCTTCAAAAAGCCTTCATAAAGTTTCAGATAATAAACTATTACTTAGCTCTGGCTGAAAACATGGTGAGGAACACACTTATACTTAAAAATCCTAGAAGAGTGTACAACAGAATTTCAGTTGAGGACTAGTCCTACTTAGTTCACTATTTCAGATGTATGGATCAGGCTGCTTGGCCAGACAAGTATCCTGCAATATCTTGCAACGAGTAGGAAAAGAAGATGCAGTGATGCATTGTGAGAGACATAGCCTTCTCAGACTGACACAGAAGGAAATATTGATGCTTGACAATTCTGTATTCATCGGGCTTATCCAGGAGCTTATGACATTCTTCATCACACTTTAAAACATATAGGAGTTTTCTATCTCCTATACTGGTTATTATAAAAATCATTTAACACAAATGATAGGTCTCTGTCATTTTAAGACTGCCAGTTCTTCTCTGGTGTTCAGTTTAGGCAGACAAATGGATATGGTATGGAAAGAACAATTTAATAAAATAATTTTTAAAAAATTCAGTAATGATGATGAAAGAGTAGTTTGACATATTAAAAGGAATTTGTTATCGTTTCTTTGTCTTCCTCTTTGCTTTAAGCTGGGTAAGGCTCTGGAGAACATTCACTGCTTATCAGTATCACACTGGATAAAATATATCAAATTATCAAGCTGGTGGTAGAGCATAGTTTGTCTAAACCACAGAGTATTTTACTCTTAGGTGGTTAAATAACATAATAGTGAATAAAAATCCCTAGGATTTTATTGGTAAGATCATAGAATTGTTTAGGAAAAGACGTTTGAGAACATAAGAGTTCAACCATTTAATTAGCAATGACAAGTCCACCACTAAACCACGTCCCTGTGCACCTCATGTGAATGTCTTTTAAATACCACCTGGGATGGCAACTCGGTCACTTCCGTGGAAGTGTCCTACCATGATTAGCAACTTGAGCAAGTAAGCTGCAACTCTGCTGCCAGTGGTAGGAGGACCGTCCTTCAAACACCTATATCACTGAAGGAGTCAAAATTTTTCTACTGGTAGAATGTACTCCTCTTTATTTACACTGATCAGACACACTTGTGTGAAGAGGACAGTGAGGATGGTCAGGCAAAACAAGAATGGTAAGCAAAGTGTGTAGGTGTTTCATACCAAGACATGTTAATATTGTATCATTATTACCAGAAGGGTTTTCAGCTCAGATCAAGGATGTAGCCTGGGTTCCCTGAAAAAATAGTAAATCATAATGTGACTGTCTGTTACTATGAGAAATAACTCCTTATTGACAAGCAAAGCATACAGCAGTCCAGTGTTTGATTATGACTAAATAAGTGTGAGAAAATGAAAACGTAATTCCTGGACAGAATCAGCAGTGTACAATGTACAGTGTATCAGTGTACAACGTAGGGGATAAAGTCTCTAGAGTTGGGAGCTATGTGAGGCTCCTGATCCTGTGGGACATCCCAACCAGGATGCAGAACAGGTTGTGGGGCATGGGGAGAGCCCCAGTCCCACAGTCCTGGGTATTGGGCACCTTGCTGGGGAAAGGCCAATGTTGGGCAGGGATGTGGGTCTGGCTCAGCAGGACTCATGGCCAGGCAGGGCAGGGCTGTGGGAATCTGGACACCAGCCCTGCTGTGATGTCACTGGAGTGGGAGCTGCTGGTACCAGGGGGATGAAATAGGGTCCTGGGCCTGGCCAGAGTGGGGGAAGCCAGAGGGGATGTGGGCAGGGACAGTGAGGGCTGATGATGCCCTCAAGGCCCTGACACCATTTGCAAGATTAATTACTCATCCATCACATTATATTTCTTAAACATGAGAGAAGACCTGAAGAGTTCGTAATTAGAGAGGAAAGGAAATTTCACCTTAAGGGAAATTTTTCTGACAAAGCTTTTTATGAAAACACATTTAGGTAATTAAAAATTTTTTACCGAAAATGGTTAAGGGCACTTTGGAATACAAAGGAAATAAATAAGTGACTTCAAACAATTTGTATAATATATACAACAAAACCCACTCCTTTTGGTTTGGAAGGTGCTCCTGTTAGAAACAGTGAGAACCCTATGTATGATATTTTGCCAAATTAGTACTTAAAATTACGAGAGTGGGGTCTTAGCAGAAGGGTTGGAGAAATGAGACACCTAAAGCTAACTTACTTGAATCTCCTTCTCAATTCAATGTCCGTAACTTACAGTGGAGTCCTGAATTGCCCTCTGAGAGGACTAGTCTTTTCAATGACTATGGATTAACTTCATAACTCAGCCCCTGACACTATGTCTGTGTTAATAATCTAAATGAGGCTGGGACAGAGGCACAAGCACTGGCCAGCGATAATTCAAGGTGCTCTACTGTTAGCAGTATCACTGGCATGGCTTCTGCACACTTGGGACACAGTTAGGAGCTAGCACAGACCAGAGTCATTTCCAAAAGGCAGTCTGGAGGTAACCATCCTGCTACAGAGGCCAAAGCTGTTAAACACTGTCATCATGGCCAGTCTGTGAGAGCTGACCTCTCAGAGACATCAGTGTGATTCACTGGGAAGTGGCCAGAGTGATGACTGGATTAATTTTGCATTACATTTTAAGAATATGAATTAGGTTTCATTGTATGAAGCAGCGAAACCTCACTCATAACAGTAGAACATTGCTTTCAAGTCTTTCCAAAGCCTGTGAATGTTCAAAATACCGAGTCATGGAATAAAGATTCCCTCTGCTCCAGCATATTGCCTCACTGTGTTTTGTACTTGAGTGAAGGTGTACAGTTTGTGCCCAGGTGATGATATTATTGCATCTGAGAGACAAGAAACAAGTTTTAAGTGAGCAATAAGAGCTTGTTAGAATGGCCTGAACTAACATAGTATTAAAAAATTTTAAAAAATCCTCAAAATGAAAGTTGCAAGTAGACTCTGCAAGCAACTCTAGTACAACAGAAACAGGCATCACATGGTTTTCTATCCCTATCCTATTCTTCTCTTTGTCTCATTAGTTCTAATGTGTTTTGGTTATTCATGCTATAATTAATATATCTCCAATATCTGACATAAATTTAAGAATGAAAATTTTTAGATTTCACTTTTAAAATGACATTTTATCTCAAATCCAGAGCAGAAGAAAATGTTGCATATAATAAATTGCATCATAAGAAATTTAAGGCTTTCATCAGCTGAAGCAACGTGCAGGGTTCAACCAAATGGACAGATTTATTAAAAGAGTTCAAGCAAATTAATCTCACCTAAATTTTGATTAATTTGCCTTACTTATTATCTAAGTCAAAGACAGTAGTTCTAAACTTTCCTTATACAGTGAGAAAGAACCACCTTCAAATGATTCATGTTACCCTGAAACAACAAGAAGGTCTTATAAGCAGAAGTTAATTTTAAACAGACAGAAACAATACATATCTGGAAGAGTGCACTGCATAATTTTCTGGCCTGGACATAATCAATACAATTGTTAACTAAAAGTTCCAGTTGCAGCAATGTTTTTCTGTTCCACTATTTTTGGTGTTTTGCCTTTAGTTACATTTATGCAACCTGACTGAAAGTAATGGACTTGCACAAGTGAAACTGAAGGCAATACTTGACCTGCAAAAACTTTTATTATCGGTGATCCACAAGTCAGATAGAAGACAAATAAGCTTCCAAATCTCAGTCTTAATTTAAAGGTCTGGCAGTCAGAAAAGCATTTTAAACTGTATGAATTTGATTAAGAAATTTTTCAGGAAAAAACCCGTCTTATTGAATATAACAATATTGGTTTTGTAGAAAGTTTTCAAATAGTCTTGCACTTTAAGAATTAATCACATCCTGTTGCTTATTCCCTACCTGAAGGCAAAATGCTGCTTTTTTTATATTATAATTGGTTACCATAGAAATTATAATCAGGTCAGAAAACAAAAAGGATTAAGATTTCAGGTGAGGTATAAGCTTCAGGAATCCTCAACAAACAAAGAGCTTTCTTCCCTATAAGTCATAACAGATGTAAAGAACAGAAATGTTATAAATATTTTTTACATACAGATGTTTATATATAAATGAAGTTAAATAGCATATTTTTCATTTTAGAAAACACAGCTTCATTTAGTTGTGAAGAAAGACTGGTGGGATAGCACATTACTATTTAAGCCCCTAACCATGCAAAACCAATTTATAGAGTAGGTCTTAAAAGTTAGCATACACATACACAAAAACCCAACCAACCCATTCACAAAAAAAAAAAAATAAAAAAATGAATGAAACCCCTCAAAAATCCCCATATATTTGTTTATGGTATAAGACTTGCAGGTTATCAAGTTTTTTCTAGTGCTCTTCACATCTTTGCCTTAAAAATAAGAACATACATGTAAGATTTTCCATATAATTAGATATTAACTTCCTTTAATCAGTATAATGAATGAAAGAAACTGGAGTGTATCAGTATTACTTATACGCTCAAAAGAAAAAAAAAAAAAAAGACATACTTAGAAAGACCGCATATTAGTGATGCTGTACTTAGACCACGGATTCTTACTTGGTGTTCCACCAGGACAATGCAACCAGCCTATGGCATAGAGTTACTTGACTTCTCAGAATCCGAGTGCAAGCTACTTTAATTTTTGTTGCCTTCTCTGATAATCAGTCTAGACCCCTTTTCCTATCTACAGGTATATATCTCATAATAAATGAGAGGAAAAGGACAACTGTATTTGTTTTGCATGGCAAGGTTTTAGAAGTGAGGGTGCTACAGGGGTGGCTTCTGTGAGAAGCTGCTAGAAGGTTTCCCCCGTGACCAATAGAGCCAATGCCAGCCAGCTCCAAGATGGACCCACTGCTGGGCAAGGCTGAGCACATCAGCAATTGTGGTAACATTTCTGGGATAAAGCATTTAAATGGGAAGATAAGCAACTGCACGACAGCAACTGCATCTGGAGAGAGGAGTGAGGATACGGGAAAGAAACAACTCTTCAGACACTGTGGGCAGTGAAGAGAGAAGGGGAGAGAATATGCTCCGGGCACCAGTGCATAGATCCCCCTGCACCCCATGGTAAAGATCATGGTGAGGCAAACTGTCCCCCTGTAGTCCATGGAGGGTAATGGTGGAGCGGATATCCATCTGCAGCCTGAGGAGGGCTCCACAATGGTACAAGTGGATGTCCAAAGGAGACTGTCACACCATGAGAAGCTTGCAGTGGAGCAAGAATGAAGGAATGGTCAAGTACTTTCCTACTGTGAGTGGAGGATATGCCACTGCAATGAGTGGGCGCTAAGCTCCTAGTCAACAAAGTTATAAATAAAAGATATAAGCAATCCCATTAAAAATAGCATGAGATAATATCATCACTCAGTTACGCTAATTCTCATATACAAACCCATTCATTGCCCAAGAAACAATACCTAAAAAGTTTGTCTTAAAAGCAAGCATGAGGTGATGATCCCCTGAAAAATATTCTGGTTTGCAGTTCTTAAGAGTTTTCCCCTCATTTTTCTAATTTCTGCTGAGGAATCCTTGAGAGTACTTATTTTGAGGGGCTGGAAGAAAAAGAGAAGACAACAGCATTCTCCTCTGGAACTCTTCTCACTCTCTTTCTTCTCAGGGTGATGCTCCTTAGTTCTCCTCTCACCTCCCCCTCCTCCAACAGGAAAACTCCCCAACATTAAAGACAGGACAGCTCAAAACAAGAGGAAAACAAAAGAGGAAGAAATAATCCTGGGCTCACCTCTTAAATACCTTGATTGCAGAGGTGCTGACTGGCCTGGCTCTGGCCAGAGGCAGGTCCAACTCGTACCTGGATGTAGGGGAGGCTCTTGAAGCTTCACAGAAGTCTACCCCAGCTTTTCACAAAAGAAACCATCAGACTCAAACCCATGACAATCACCCGAGGACCCTTCCCCACAAGAGAAGGGGGACCAGGAAAAGGAGAGAACATTTGTATGTTGAAATGAAAATGGATTTGATGAAACAGCAAAACTAATATTAATACTAATGTCAATATACGGTAAACAAAGTTATAACTCAGCCCAGTGGGTGTACAGCAGTCACCATGAAGACGAAAGCAGTCCTCAAGAGCAGAATGATCAAGAAGCCTTCCAGGGATAGTGAGAAATCAAAGAATGACAAGCAAAAAGAGAACTAGCCCCTATTTTTTTGTAAACTTCTCCCTTTATAATGAACTTGAAGTTAACGGGATGGGATACACCTGTGAGCCAGCTCAGGTCAGCTGCCCTGGCTTTTGCCCTTCTCAGCTTAAGCTCCTGCCTGATTCCAGAAAACTGGTGGCCTGCACACTACAGCTCGGCTGTGATTCTATCCCAGCAAAACCAGGACATACAGCCCTGAACCATCTGCTCTAGCTGACTGTGCTCTGAGAAGGGTGTTGGACTATTCAGTGTTCACAAGTTCTTTCAGCATCAAATATTCTGTGATTCTGTAATTCTGTAACTCTATAACTCTGTAACTCGCTCTCCATTGTCTAAACTGAAGACCTATGCCTAATATATCCCTAGACACTCACCTGCCAAATGCAAAGACAGTCACATCTGTATGTCTTAACGCCTAGCTGAACGCTACTTATGGTCTCTGGTGTGGAATTTGATCCAAGTTACTCTCATAAAGGATCAAGCTGCTTGCACGCACAGTCACTGTTTTATTTGTTTGAAACTATATTGACTGATCACATCTAGTACTTACATTACTCTTAATTTCTTGTATGATTTTCAGTTTTATCAGCCTATAACTAACCAGTTTATTTTAATAGGTTTTTTAGTGTTTTCTTTTAAATAATGAGAATTAATATTTCAACATTAATGTGAATTATCCTTAACTTGATTTGCTATGTCCTCATTATCTGCGCAATATTCAACAATGAATTTCTGGGAAGAAATTTCATGATTTTTTTTTTTTAGTCAATTTAAATCCTAACTTTATCACTCTCTTTAAGAATGGATTGAAGGATAGTTTTAAACCAATTGACATCTGAAAATATTTGTGCCACTGGCTTAGTATAGCAAACTTTATTTACCACTTTGTAGTCTCATAAAGTATAATTGCTTCCTTTGTCCTCCCAAATTTCAAGCTATTTCAAGGAGCAGGCTGGCATTCCATTCAGAGATTAATTTAGTGATTAATTTCCCCTAGTGGTGTATTTTCTTCTGGTATTGTACATAGTAAAACCATATCGTAATAGATTTACTTTGATATTGACAGGATCTTGAATGTACCAGCAGACTCTGCCATCTGACTCCTTTGCTGGGTACTGGGCTGTTTTGGCACCTACCTGAGCTGTGGAATGTACTTATTCAGCCTCAGATCTCTTCTCTCTCGCTTGTATATAAAGAGAGGTTAAGCTAGTTATGTTCATGGGCTGGAGCCTGGGGTCCACAGCAGACCCAAAAAACATCTGAAATTCTTTTTGTTCATTATTTAAACCTCCTAGATACAATGAGGGAAATACAGTTGTGAATTCTTCAACATGTTCAATATCTAAAACGAGATTTCAGTACACTTTAAAATACACAAAGACAGTTTCAAATATGAAAGTAGCATCCAATCTAAAATCTGCTCTGTTGATATGATAAAATAATAAAAGATGTATAGGAACATTTTGTACTTTGTACCATCAGATACTCCAATCAAAAAATCATGCTGTTAGCTTCAGACAGCCTGAAGTGACCATCAGCATAACACAAAAGACAAGAAGAATAGAAGAAGCAGTTGATCCAGGATTGAGCTTAAAAAGAAGTCTTAATCCTTTGTGTTTAGGGAAAAAAAGCTGAATGTATCAGACACAGAAAAGTAAGTTTCAGAGTACAGTACTGACAGGGAAAGGTCCTGAGTTTTAAACCTCTCCACTATAAAGTCCTAAAACACCGTGAAAAATACCTCAATTCCAGTATCTCTAGAGGTTCTGGGCCCCTCAGTTTAAGAAAGACAGGGAAGTGCTGGAGAGAGTCCAGCACAGGGCAACTAGGATGATTAAGGGAGTGGAGCATCTCCCTTATGAGAAAAGACTGAAGGAGCTGGGGCTCTTTAGTTTGGAGAAGAGGAGACTGAGGGGTGACCTCATTAATGTTTACAAATATATCAAGGGTGAGTGTCACGAGGATGGAGCCAGGCTCTTCTCGGTGACAACCACTGATAGGACAAGGGGTAATGGGCTGAAACTGGAACATAAGAGGTTCCGCTTAAACTCGAGAAGAAACTTCTTCTCAGTGAGGGTGACGGAGCACTGGAACAGGCTGCCCAGAGAGGTTGTGGAGTCTCCTTCTCTGGAGACATTCAAGACCTGCCTGGACACGTTCCTGTGTGGCATAGTCTAGGCATTCCTGCTCTGGCAGGGGGATTGGACTTGATGATCTTTCGAGGTCCCTTCCAATCCCTAACATTCTATGATTCTATGATTCTATGATATGGTACTAAGTAAGTAGACATGAAGGAAGATTACCTGAAAGCATAAAGACACGGTCACTTTTATCCCCAGAGGACCTGTTTCCTTGTGGGTAAGAATTCCCTGCCTGTGTCACAGAACCTTTTCAGTTTTTGAATTGCTGCATGCATAGCTCTGTTTTGAAAGGTCTTATATACGTCATCTGCATTTCTACACACTACATGACCTGGAGAAGATAAAGGTCGATATCTTGTATAAGAGATCAACCTGGTAGGAAATGAATGACCATGATATAATTCCTTAAGTCAAATTTATTGTAGCTACAAATGAGAGCCAGATGCAATCCTGGTACAGATCTGTCACCGAGTCACCAGGTGCAGGAGAAAGTATGTTACAACAGCCAATGCAAACAACTGCAGTTCCTCCCCTCCTCTTCTCTGTTAAATCTGTCTACTAGAGCATTAAATTTATTATGTTATCTGGTTTAACTAACTGAAGCCAGGAAATAATAATTGAACAGTATACTAAATGCCATAATGCTGAAACAAAGCTGTAGCGTCTGAAAAAAAAAAAAAAAGGTAAAAATCAGAAAACCAACATTTTAATTAACAACTGTAAATGTCTACATGGAAAACAGTAACAGAGTTTACCAGAAAACAGTAATCTTGTAGAAATACTAAAGGAAAAGGTAATTATATCTATCCCAGCAAAAAAATTACTATTTTCTACTTATTTTTAAATAGTTTTCAAAATATTGTGCCATTCGTATAGTTCTAAACCAAGAAACATACATCACTGCAGCTAAGGTGCTTACACAAAAAAACCCAAAACAAAACCAAAATTCCCTCAGCTATATGGCACTAGTACTGAATCTGATAAATGTGAATCTGAATCTGAATTTGAAATCTAAAACTTGAGCAACACATCTTTTCATTTTTTTTATAGAAGATAATATTCAACATTCTTGATTTTCCTTAGATTTTTTTCCCCTCGTGTTGGAATATCACAAATAGGCATACAAATACACTTATCTTCACTTACGTATCTTTTACAGCTGTTTGGAGAGTGTGATAAACTAAGCTTATATCCAGCTTTGTGTGTAAATATAGGCACAGAATAGGAACCTGGGTGTGCCACAGACATGCTCTTCTGCATTCTTGAACATAAAAATAGGAAGAAAGAGTCTGAGCAGATAGAAAAATAAACACTCTTATATGTCTCTCTGAATATTAAAACACTTAAAACACACTTTCACTAATATTAGGATGGTTTTCTGTCCAATACAATGAATAAAAATACTGTCTTTTGTTCTTGTTTTCCATTGTTCTTCAGGTGTAAGAGGAATTTTGAAAACATCTGTTCTTCTGGGATATCCTTATGATGTGGAAGAACACGGGTTCTTCCAGGTTCTTTGAGTACTCAACAGTTACACTTACATTACATAATGTTTTCATTTTTGATGAAGAAAACGGAAGGAATGCCAAGAATACAAGTATATATACGTTGAGACAGCTATATCTCTTTAATATTGGGACAGTAAATAAGTAAGCGTGAGGCAGATGATAATTTGCATTTATAGGCTAGCTTCAAAATGAAGTACTCGAGCAGGACTTTTTTTTAAAGTATTTTTAGGGAGGGGTAGGGTTTTAGAAAGAATGAAAGTTGTCTGAATAAACAGCCTGGGCCTTATCAATTCAGAACTAACATAGTTTTTAACAGCATAACTCCTGTTTGATATCTTTGTTAGTTAATATATTTTTAGAAGGAATTTAGAACCATTTCCAGGGAATGTAGGGATGATGTTAAGGAAGTGAAAGCTCATCTCAAGCAGAGAGTTGCAAGGGACACTGAGGGCAACATGTAAGTCTTTATTGTTATGTCAAGCAGAACAAAGATAATGTTGGTTTGCTGTCATACAGAGCAAGGCAACAGACACAGCTGACGTACTCAGTGTCATCTTCTCCTGAGACTTCATCAGAAGGTCTCCCAGGCCTCTGTCCTTAGAGGTTGTGTTCAAGAAGACCTGAGACACATGAGTACTGAGTCAGGGATTATTTGCAAGAACAGAAGCCATACATGTTTGTGAGACTAGATGGTCTGTATCCAAGTGTGGGGAGAGAGCTGGCTAGTGCCCCTACAAGGCTACTTCCCATTGTCTTTGATAATTTCTGGAGATTGGAGATATCCTGAAAACTGTAAGAAAGTGAGAGTAGAACCTTTAACCAGGATTAGTGATAAATGATAGACAGTAGCTTAGCCAGTTCTTCTGCCAGCTCCCTTAGCACCCTAGGATGAAACCCATCCAGACCCATGGACTCCTTGGGATCTAACTGGCACAGCAAGTCACTAACTACTTCCCCCTGGATTACAGAAGGGATGTTCTGCTCCCCATATCTGTCTACCAACTCAGGAGCCCAGTTGCGCTGAAGACAGCCAGTCTTTTTGTTAAAGACTGGGGCAAAGAAGGTATTAAGTACCTCAGTCTTTTCCTTATCATCTGTTACTATGTTCCTCCCCTCATCCAATAAGAAATTGAGATTTTCCCTCACCCTCCTTTTGTTATTAATGTATTTATAAAAGCACTTTTTGTTATCCTTTACAGAGATGGCTAAAATAAATTCTAACTCAGCTTACACATCTCTGATTCTCTTTCTGCATGACCTTACAATATCCTTAAATACTTCCTAATTCGCCTGCCCTTTTTTCCAGAGTTGATACACTCTTTTTTTTTTTTTCCCCCCTGAGTTCTTGCAAAAGCTTCCAGCTCAACCACGTCAGTCTTCTTCCCTAACAACTCATTTTTCGGCGCATAGGGACGGCTAGCTCCTGCGACTTCATAATTTCATTTTTAAAGTGAGTCCAGCCTTCCTGGGCTGCTTTGTTTTTGAGGGCTGCTTCCCAAGGGACTCTCTGAGTCAGTGTCCAGAATAGAATGAAGTCAGCCGTCTGGAAGTCCAAGGTAAAGGTTTTGCTGATGACCCTCCTAACGTCATTCCACATTGAAAATTCTATCATATCATAGTCGCTGTGCCCAAGACGACCTCCAGCCACCACATCTTCCACCAGCCCTTTCCTATTCTTAAACAGTAGGTTTAGCAGCGCACTACCCCTGGTAGGCTCACTTACCAGCTGCAAACAGAAGTTGTCATCCATACATTCTAGAAACCTCCTGGACTGCCCTCCTTCTGCTGTGTTGTACTTCCAGCAGACATTTGGTAAGCTGAAGTCCCCCACGAGAACCAGGACTAGTGAACATGAGACATCTCTAAGTTGTTGAAAGAACACCTTGTCAGTGTCTTTATCCTGGTCGGATGGTCTGTAGCAGAGTCTCACCAGGATATCAGCCTCATTGGCCTTTCTCTTTCCACCTTGGTGTGCCTAACATTGAATTCTAGGCAGTCAAAGCACTCCTTAACATATAATGTTACTCCAACACCTCTCTTTCTTTGCCTATCTCTTCTAAAGAGCCTGTAAGGTAGTCAAGTGGAAAATGTACATTCTGCTTTCTGCTCATATCTTCATTACTGAGGGTCATTACTTGAAAATTATTTACATAACCAGGAATATATAAAGGTCAGGAAAAAAAAAAAAAAGAAAATACTAACTCTAACTTCTGCCATGATAATTTCAATCACTTCTAAACATTTTGTTTTCTGATGACAAATTTAATCATAATTACTATGTTCCTCCACAGAAAATGCATGTTTTCAGAAACTCTAATTCTTTATATTTTCAACATTTTCTAAAATAACCTGCTGCTAATAGCATCTTTTAAAAAAAAAAATAAATCTATGGAACACTATGTCTCTAAGAGTTTGTTTTAGTAAACAGTTCATTGTATCTGAGGAAATGTGATTTCCATGACTCATCATTTCACTGCTTTTCTGTACCATTCAGTAGCAGATATGAGCTCTCTTTCCTGCTAGTAATAAGATTCAGAGTAGCTTGTTTAGCATAAAAAATATTTTCCAGTCATTTTCTCATCGAACAGAAGAGTCAATGCTATTAACAGAAGCTCATTTGAAGAAACGACTCTACTGCTTTCAGTTCTGTAGCTACAAAGCAGCATTCATTCTGACTAGTTTTCTGGGAATCGATTAAGGCTTAATCATGTCAAGGCTTGGGATTTTTTTTTTTGTCCTTGTCAATAACTCTTCACTACCATTTCTTCTGCTTTCTTCACATATAGTCACAATTTAAAAGAAGTATTTTGACATTTTGGATTTACTCTTTCCTACTTTTTGTACCTGTTTACATTAGATTTATGTTTTATCTTTTTTGGATTCCAAGTGGTTTTAGTGATAAAAATAATGTGAGATAGCTGTCAAGTTTTCCACTGAAATCATCAGCTACATCTGGACTCAGCATGGATAGTTTTCTCTCCCTCATAGCTTCTTGCCCGGTGTTCTGAGACTTCAGTATCAATAGTTTCATGTACAATACTTAGTCTGGAGATAGTGGCGTACATATAATAACACTAAATAATCCTGTTATTTCAGACTGATCAGAGCCTTTTGAGGCAGACAGCTCTTGAGTTTTATATTTATATTTATTTTGTACATATTCAGTATAACATGCTGCCAATCATTAACTTCTGCAAACAAATACTCTTCAACAGAACATTTCTTCACAGTTTCAGTACTTCTTAGGGCTTATTTGTTCTAAATCATGCTACAGTAGGTTTAATGATGAGGAATCTTTCATTGTTGTTTGTTACTGAAAAAAGTAGCTCTCAAATCTCATCTAATTTTCCTGTGATACAAACCCTTTTTTGAAAAAAACACCCACACCTGTCCATTGGCTAGTAAGCAATTTAGTTTAGAAATTTTGTTTCTTTAATCAAGAATTATACCTGTTCAGATCTTGAGTCCCAACTGTTTCTATCTACACACTATTATCACGCAACTCCTGAACACCTGGCTTAACCTAGCAGCCTGACATACTAGAAAACATACCATGTTGTGGATGTGTGTGTAACAGCTGCTCTTGAAAGGATCTCCAGGTGTTAGCTCCCAAGAGCTATCCACTGCCACTTGGCACTGCAGAGCTTGTTCAAGGATGGTTGCTTAAAATGGAAGTAGGTTCACCAATTTATAAATCATGCATACTTTTTGAGGTGGGTTGTTCGGGTTTTTCGAGAAGACTTGTCCACCCACAGTCTGTTGAAATATGAGTGTTGGTTGTAACCCTCTGATAGATCTGGGGAGGAATTTACTGCAGTCTTTAGTGTTCACCACAATTAATTAGCTTTGAAACTGAAAAAGACTTAGAACTCTATAAACACTGTCAGGTTATCTGAAAAAAAATATGAAGAATAGGGCCCTATTAATACTTCCTTCAGAGAACAACTGACATACCTTCAGCATAAATAATGAGAGCCTGTAATAAATAAGACATGTTTTGTTGTTTTTTACTTTTTCTCAATTCAGTTTAAATTAGGCTGTGCAAAGCAGTGATAAGCAGATATTCTTAAAGATGAGACATGAGTTAATTGAACTGTTTTGGCTAGTAGGCTGTCCTGGTTTGAGCTAAACCAGAACCAATTCTGTTCAGTGATTTTACTTTTCACCTCATTTTCTTTCAAGTGACTGCACTTTCTGAAGTTAACAGCATGGTTTTGCAAGCAGTATCATAGAATCATGGAATATTAGGTGTTGGAAGGGACCTCTAAAGATCATCTAGTCCAACCCCCCTGCCAGAGCAGGATCACCTAGGGCAGCCACACAGGAACTCGTCCAGGCAGGCTTTGAAAGTCTCCAGAGAAGGAGACTCCACAAGCTCTCTGTGCAGTCTGTGCCAGTGCTCCAGTAGCCGCTACTAGAAGTGATAACACCTGATGCCTATAGTTACTGTGAGGGACTGGTATACAGAAAGGCTCTTGCCTATACTTGCTCCTATGGTGACCAAGATCACTGCTAAATCTTCTGCGTCACATTGGGATACTGTAACTAAAAGGTCACATACCTGGGGAGGAGTGGACGGGACAGGTGACCCAAAACTGAAAACCAAAGTATACATATACGTCTGTCATGGATTTATATCTGGCAAGGTTTTTCTGTAGTGGGGGTGCTGTGGAGGTGTCTTCTTGTGAAACTTCTAGGGCCTCCCCTAGCCCAAGTGAAAGTTGGAGCAGCCTTTGGGCAAGGTCAGGACAAACAGTCCCTCTGCGATCGATATATTTAAGAGGGGTAACTTGTTGGGCTAGTCAATTTGTCCTGTCTTTTGTGTTGGTGAATTGTTTGTTTTGGAGAGGAGGGGAAGGTGAAGGGAGCAACCATGTGGTCACCAGGTGTGGGAGTAAGGAAGTTAATTCCACTCTGTCATTTTGGTTTTGGCTTGAACTATAAAGCAACAACCTTTGCTGAACCACTGTAGGAGTACCTAACTCTCAGAAACTGAAGTTTCTGCCATGCAATTGCTAAGTCAAAACCACCCTAAGACTCTTCTCACATTGTGTGATTATGTGGAATAATTGCCCAAAATTACTTGATTAACTATACAGCATTGTTCACTCTGGAACATCAACAAAGTTTCCAGGACAATGTGTAGCTGGTATGCAAGGAGCTCCTTCCACAAAGGTTCCCTAGGCAACCTTAGGTGTTGGTAACGCTAAGTGAGCTTGATGATCTGAGTCTAAGAGAAATTACATGGAGCATGGAATGGAGTGAAAACACTGTGCTCAGGGTCTATGCACACAAAAGGAACTTGGAGTTACTGAGGAATTGATAAACTGCACATTTGTTACACTGGGCCAACAGTCTGTCATTTTTTGGCAAAATGCCATATTTTCGATGAACTATGCTCATTATAATCTCATTATAATACCAAAACACATCTCCATCCCATTTCTCAATTATTTTTTCCATGGCAGCAATCTGAATTTGTTGGGGATTAGCAGTACTGTCTTCATACTGTCGTGCTTTGTTGGCCACTTCACTCACTGTTGGGTTGCCTTCGAGGTCCAACCATGTCTCACTGAGCTTGCACCCTAATTTTTTCTAGTCTATATCTTTAAAAGTGAAGAAAGGAAAACTTACACCAATCACAATAATGATATGCATGACTAGAGTCACCCAAGCTCCACCTGAAAGGTAACAAACAGTATAAAAATGGCCCAAGAAAGGGGGGTTGCTAGGGAAGATACTATCACCATCAGGGAAGATACCACCACAGACTACTGGAATCACTTGACAGGCTGAGTGTCTCTTCCCCTGCATAGGGATGCCTTTGAGTCAGATTTGAACACTTGGTTATAAAGAGTGCTTTTTCAGGAAACTTAGAACGTCTCTAGAGAATTGCTTTATAATCTAACATATTTGTAGCCAGGATCTATAATCTGCACTTTTGCACGTGCTTTGCAGACAGTCCCTATCACCGGCAATCTAAAAGAATTTGTGTACCTGTTGCTTTAACAAATTTTATTATTTCTTGATCTGGTTGTGAGAGTTCCTATTGAATGCTGCCACACCCTTTAAGGCTGGCCATGTGAGCTCAGGGAACACCGCTAGATTGAATGTGCCTTGGTCTGGCTGTGAGAGATAATGTCCACACTGCAATGCTGAGTCTGGCCATCAGAGTTCTTACTGAACACTGCCACACTTGTTAAAGCTGGCCATGTGAGTCCAAGAGTGCTGCCAGATTGAACGTGCATTGTGTTATTAGTCTGGACTATCAGTTTTGAATTGGCCATCACTCAGAATCTAAGCTTAGCCACTCCCAGCCCTGCTGAGGACAATCTGGAATGCAAGGAGGTTTAGCTTCTGCCAAACTGATATTGTCTCTTTAATGAAACACCGGGGTCTCTGAGGAAGAAGTATACTAGAGCAGAGATCTCACTTAGGCTTTTGTTGAGATGACAGGCTGAGACCCTGCTGACTGAGGTGGTGACTGACCAGTGGTGGTGAAATGTCCAGGATGCAGCCCATGGAGAACCCCACGCAGAGGGTGATGTCAGAGCAGAGGACAGGCCTGAAGAATGCCGTGACTTGGAAGCACCCACATCGCAGAACTGCAAAGAAACAGTAAGGCACAGCAGGAAGGCCAGTGGTTAGAGTTGTGAGAAATTTTCTTAGCTGGCTCATGACAGACTGATTTCCAGCCTCCTGCTGAAAATGCCCCATGAAGGTTCATATTTGTGATGCTAAGGAAACATAAGAAATATGGGAAATATATTGAAAATGTCTAATATCCACTACAAGTCCACAAAACATATATTAGTATTCTATAATTCCAGAGGACATTCCCTCCTGGTGATTCTTTCTAACTTTTTATTTGTAAAGCATGACATATTTATAGTTTATCTTTGATAGATACTGTAATGAAGCCAAATTTAATATAAGAGGTACCAATGTGGTCTTTCATTGTTTTTTTGTAAAGCCAGAGAGCTTCTAAAACTACTTGTATTTTTTCAATATTTTGATGTGGCTTTTTGTTGTTTGTTTGTTTGTTTGTTTGTTTCATTGTCTTTCCACCATAAGGTAAGTTTCTCTTCTTTAAATGTCTTCCAGAAACTTTCTTTCTAAACTCAGAGAAATAAGAACTAAAATGAAGTGACAGCCTTTTGGAAAAGGAAGGCAGTGTAAACTAATGTTAGATAATAGACAGCTAAAAACTGATTTACTGTCAAAAAATAGATATTTCCTTCCTCAAATGAATAAATGTATTAGAAAACCTAAGAAAGATGGTGAGAGAGAGAGAGAGCATGTGAAGACACCAAGGTCAGTAAAGAGAAGGAGTGAGAGCAGAGATTCTCCTGAGCCATGGTGAAGACTATGGTGAAAAGGGCTGTCCCCTGCAGCCCATGGAGATAATGAGAGCCCACCTGTCGCCTCTGGAGGATCCCACGTCAGAGCAGGTGGATGCCTGAGCAGGCTCCTGCCAGAACCCGTAGCCCGTGAAGAGAGAGGAGCCCATGCCAGTGCAGGTTTGCTGACAGGACTTTGTGACGCTGCGAGGGACTCATGCTGGAGCAGTTTCCTCTGAAGGACTGCACCTCATGAGAGAACTAAGGTTAGGGCAGTTTGTCAAGAGCTGTCTCTCATGAGAGGACTCACATTGGAGCAAATGTGTGAAGATCATCTCCTGTGAGAGGGACCCCACAATGGCCCAGGGAAAGAGTGAGGAGTCCTCTCCGGGGAAAGAAGGAGCAGTGGAGACAGTGTCTCATGAACTGAACACAACTCTAGTTCCCCATCCCCCTGTGCTGTCCTGGGGGAGGAGGTGGATAAACTGGGATTGATATTAAACCCAGGAAGAAGGGAGGGGTGAGGGGAAGGTGTTATTTTTTTAACATTTGCTTTTATTTCTCATTATTCTCGTATCTGATTTGATTGTTAATGAATTTAATTAGTTTCCTCAAATCAAGTCTGTTTTGTCTGGGACAGTAACTGCAACTGATCTCCCATCCTTGTCTCAAACCATAGGCCCTTTGTTATAGTTTCTCCTCTGGTCTAACTGAGAAGGGAGAGTAATAGAATGGCTGTGGTGGACTCCTGGCCACCAGTCAGGGTCAAACCACTACATTTGCACTGTTCTGTTTTTCTTTCTGTGTGCATTTTTCATTTGTTTTCAGGAAAACATATTTTCAGGAAGGAGCAGACAGCAGTAGAGAATACAACAGAAGCTTCTTCCTAGAAGAATCACAGGACAGATTACGATGTAACTCTTCCTTCAAAGAAAAAATAAATAATAGCTGTTATTAAAATGAAGACCACTCTTTACTACAAAATTGTTAGTTATTCCCACCTACCATTCTAAGAAAGGCAAACATTTTTTAATAACAAAGATTTCCCGCTCCACAACTAAAAAAATCGGGTCTTGTTTTACCGTTTAATAAAGAAAAAGTAACATGCTTTTATTTTTGCTCTGTGACATTTATGCAGTGATACTGAAAATGCTGCCGATGAGCCTATAGAAATATATGTTTCCAGAATATGTTCATGACACCTGTAACAGAGGAGAAGCAAAATTTGCCTTATACTACAGAACTCAAGATTAGGCAGAAAGTGCCAGTTATCCATTGAGAATAATAGACTTACACGTTAAGATAACAGAGGCAATAAAATCTCAGGCTAAACAAATTAAGTCACTGCTTGTTTCTTTCTCATAATAAACACCATATGAAGTAACTTAGGTGAATCCCTAACTGCGATTAATAGCCCCTAGAGCCAGACAGTTAAAGTGGAAAATCTGATATATGCATCAGGAGCAAAGTTTTCTGACTACAAATAATGATATTCCCAAGAAACTGGGAGCTGTGTAACACTGGAATTACTGAAGCCTGAAATCCTGTGTGATAGGAGTTGAGTATTTTGAGTAATTGAAACATTCATAATATGGATCAAGCAAGATTTAAGACACTGGATCACTCAAAAAGTTGCTGACTATGCACAGTCTGAATCAAGCTCCTGAGATAGCTTAAATACTTAGTTAATAATTCAAAATACACACATGGTACCTATAGGAATCAACCACTAGTTGTTCTTAAAATTTGAGTTGAGCACTTTGTGATTGCAAAAGTAATTAACATAGACCAATAGAAGCAGATCCGTGGAGTGAAAGAGTTAGTGCTGAGGGCCTGACATCCTGACATCTGAAACACCTCGCAAATTTTTTAACTTCAGATTAATGATGTCATGGAGTATCTGAACATCTGTGTCTAGAATATCTTAGATGCACTCCAGAACCACACTAGGAGTTTAGTTTTGTACATGAAAGCAATCAAATTCTAAGACAAATTTGGCAATCCCACTGAATTTAGCTGGCTCTCACTATGGACTGATGTAACTGGTAGAATACAGATTACACAGTCTTCCTCTTTACATTAACACAAGAAATGCAGATGCAGTATCTCCTACTTTCTGAAAACAGACACAGCGACCTGCAACATATGTATGTTACTGATGTTGGGATTGCTTTTCTTTATGCAGATTTCTGTCTATGATCATGAGATCACATGATAGTATTTTTTGAAATCTTGTTTAATGAGGTATTCTGACCTAGGTTTTCTTTAAGTACGTTGTGTCAGTTCTAGTAGGTCAGCAAACACTATTCATTCCCTTGTAGTACACGTAACTGTCATTGGACATACTTTTTTTAACAATTGTTCTACTGATAATACCAAAGTGGACATGGCCATCATCTACTGTTTTAAATAATTGAATAGTCCAGGGAAATTCTGGTATTACAAGAGAGCTGGTGGTTTTTGTACCTGTGTGAGATAAAATAATAAAATAGTGATCCTTGATTGCTATGATGTTAATCAAAATCCTTATAATGCACATTGGCCCTATATTTGCCAGGTAATACTGTGTGTTCTATATATGAAAAATACAAAGGAGGAGACCTTATATTTGGGGATACAGGATGTGCATCTATGCATCTTGTGTATATTATGCTTCTTTAACTATTTTAACTGTTTTAGCAGGAGCAAGGGGCAACATCCCAAGTGGCATTTACCATTTGGAAAAAAAAAAATTGCATTCATACACATGCATTATCTTACAGACTTCTGTTCATGTTTTGAACAAAGATAGAGTCTGTATAAAAGCATAATGAATTTTGACATCACTCGCTCTGTCTCAACTCAAGAAAAAAGATTGAAAATCAAAAAACAAAGCAATGTTAACTTGCCAGTTCTTTGTATTTCTCCATGCTTTTAAAGTTCAAATTCTGACTTTATCTCCAAAATTCCTTTTTTACTTTTTCTCTTTTTCAAACTACAGGTTGCATTTTGAGTTCCGTACATTAATATATTTATTATTTATACTATACAGAATCATCACTTCAGTCTGAGAAAAGACAACTTCAAATAGCTGTGAAACACTAAAATTCAAGGATCAGGTGTATTATGATACTGTGGGAGAGACAGTCTGACCAGGCAGACTTGAGATTAAAACAAAGAGAATCAAATTCTCTTACCTAACAGGAGCAAAATGAATTCAGTTCCTACCAGTCAGCATTCCTAAGAGCCCCATTGCTTATGAATGTTTGCCATGGATATGCAGCCTTAAGGATAATTAATATAATATGACAGGGAATGGGAAGACCTTGTCAGCCTTACTAAAGACATCTGAGCTCATCTCTTGATTTTACCAATCAGTATGTACAATAGCATGTGGGAAAAACGTCAGACACAATTTATGCACAAGGTGAAGAGACAGATCATTTAAAAAATACACTAAAATTACTTGAGATACTTAGTAAAGAGAATAAATCTTATTCTATTGTTTTGTTTCTCTCTTCTCCTTTTTTACTATTATTATTATTTTAATTTGCTACTCTGTAGACAAACATTTCAGTATGTCCCTTGAGTTCACATCCAGCTTTTATGCTTCCTTCCTGCTCTAGACTTGAGCCCTCCCAGCAGCAACTGTAGGGCATTTGTTGGTAAGGAGCCAAAGAGAAAGAGTTAGGGCACAAGACGTTTTAAATCTTGCAACTGTTACTCTTGCATTTCTTACTTAATCAATATGGTTTCTCCAGGCATTTTACCTGATAATTGCTAACTGATCAGTTTTTACTTCCACCTCATCTTTATACCTTTTCTTCCACTCTTCTACTGTCTTCTTTTTTTTCCATTTTACAACAAAAGCCTTGATAAATTTTCAATCATTTTGGTGTACTTGATTTAGAACATCCTTGTATTGTTTGCTCTCTAGTTACACACCATTGACAAAATGTAAATGAAAGACTGGCTATAGTACTGTGTTTGTAAGGTAGACATAAACTCTCTTCAATATTTTCATAAGAATTTTATCCAATGCACATGTGCTTTTCTTTTTTTCGTACATCTTATTCTCCTTTATCTTCACAGACACTGGACTGCTGTATTTTTCCATAATGTAATTGTCACCCTTTTTCCTTATTTTGGAGTATTCCCAGACACATCAGTGCTTACCTGTTTCTTCCAGACTCACATTGGAAGTTGAACCTCACTTGGTCTTTCAACAAATGCTATTCTGTATCTCTACACTTAATCACATACACCCAAAGGCAGATGAAAGGAGAAGCATCACTATCAGTCTTGTTTCAGATATGCAGGTATGGGAAGCCCATTAAGCTGCTGGCAGTGTGCACAGGCAGAAGAGAACCTGTTGATATCTCCCCACAGGTATTTAAAAGCAGTTTGGGAAGAGAAGAGGCAAGAAGAGAAGATATAAAGATGAAAAAAAAAAAAAAGTTTATGAACAGGATTTTCTTCCCAAAATGTTGTCAAGCAATGATTTGTGGGGAGCAGTGAGCAGAAAATTCAAAGTGAATTATTCACTACTAAATTCACATTTCTGCTTTGTCTTTGTGGCTATAGCCTCTTATGCTATGACTTGAAGTTATTATTTGCCAAAGTTTTAGATGTTGTTCAATTTGATTTGTACCATATTCCACTGTACTCATTTGAGGTGTGATTTGTGCTACACTAGTTGTGATCACATGTCAATTTTAATTATAGGTGTTCAAAATATGAACAAACCAAAGAAGTCATGAGCTTGAAAATTCTTGTCATCACACAGATTTAAGAACATTACTATTTAGGCACAATAAAGGAATGTTAAAGATTTTCTTCTCATATAAAACATGTTGAACACTGTTAATAACTTGACCACTGTATGATTTATTGCTTAGGTAAGTTGGATACCTGTATTCACTTATATATCCACGTATTCACAGAATCACAGAATCACAGAATGTTAGGAATTGGAAGGGACCTTGAAAGATCATCAAGTCCAATCCCCCTGCCAGAGCAGGAACGCCTAGATAATGCTACCATATCCAGTAGAAAAAAAATTAAAGAGTATATATCCACCTATGATGGTAAATATAAAGGTTAGTATTTGTATCACCTGGGTTTAACTTTCCAGAGAAGCTAAACAAAGAGTCTGAGCTTCTCATCCAAGCTATCTCTATCATGCATGGCAGAGACCAAAGAGATGTCTTATCCCAAAGATGTAAGACACCTGTCTTACAACAAAATCAACTGCTCTCCAAAATCTACAATTTATTTCCATTAAAGGAAGTCTAAATAAACCCTGATGTTTAAATCATGCGGTTGAACTCCTGTTTAACTCTTTTGTTTCAGGTGATTCACTTCTTACACAGCAGATCATCACCCTATAAAATTGTTTCTGAATACTTCAGAAGATTTGCAATGATGTTTTCACAGTTGTAGCTTTAAACCTATCACAAAATTCACACATCAAAGTCCTATGATTTGCTGAAAAATAAAATGTTGGTGTACAAATGTAAAAGTAGAGAGAGTCTGTTCCAGAAAGAACATGATGGCCCAAGCATTGCATGTAATCCACATTAAAGTCAGACTTCTTTTACCATCCAAACTAAAACGATTCTGGAAAAGAAATGTTTCTTTAGGCAAAAGCAATGTTACTGGATTATGTTTTATTAATTCTTTTCAGCAACAAAAATGTTTTGTTTTGGGGTTTTTTTTTATTATTTATTTTATCCTTATTGCAAACTAAACCAGAAGAATTAATGTTTTTACCTATTTAGTAGAGCAGCTACCGAATTTAAACTTAGTAGCTGATTAACAGTTACTTAGTCATACATTTAACTCCAGAGATAATGTTGGAAAATCAGAACAGGAGATTCATGAATGATACAAAGCTTCAAGAACTTCCAAAATGTTCTTTAAGAATTGACCACCAACAATATTTGCTTTAATCGTTTTCTTGCTGGCAGACTGTGTGTGGAAATAGAGGAGTCCTGTGGTACCCTTATAAAAACTGCAACAGCGTAAGTGGTTTGGAAAGAGTTACATCTAGAACGAAGATATAAGACAGGTGTACATAGCAAGAAAAGTATTTTTTTCCTTTCCCTTTTTTTTTTCTTTGAAAATATAGTTGAGCAGTTTATGCTCAACAGTGTGTATTGTATTTTAAAATAAATATGTGAGAAACATAGTGTAAAATTTAAATAGTGGACAAATTATAACTGACATTTAAATTCAGTACATGCACAGCTATCAAAAACAATGTTTCCTAATTACCCAGGAGTCCAGAGTGGACTGTTTACTTAATTTACTTTTAATCACTTTATTTTGTATTTTCTCAGCTGTATATGCAAATGACATGCACAATGTCACCTCTGGCATATATGTGGGTGAAAGAAGGAAAACTATTAATTGATCTTTGGACAGAATTGATTCCCCCAAAGCAGCAGGCTTTGAGTCTATACAGAGGAATTAAATGAAACTGTGCATGAGTTCTCAGTCCTGGTGTTTTCACATACAGATGGAAATTATAAAAAACAAGTTGAAGTATTTTGACTATGGTTATACAATTCTGAAGTAAACGGAGAACCTGGAGATAGATTAAAGAAAGTATACTGAGTGTATTTAAAACAAGAAAGAAATCTACAATGATGCAAAAAAAAATTTCTATAATGTTATAGCTTGAACAAATAAACAAGTTAAAACTCCTTGCCAACATGCAACACGTCCATATTACCAGAAAAGAAAGAATTATCTGGTTGTAATTTCAGAAATAACTATCTGGGTACATAAAATAGAGTTCATATACACGTAATAATTCTGTTTATTATAGAAACTTGGTGCCTTTTCTGAAGGAGAACCTAGTTTATATCATGTAATATAAAAAGAAAAATCTAAACCCTTTTTCTCCCTTTCTCCTTCTTGCTTCACTTAGGAATGAAACTGTTTTTCTCCTCAATTTGCACAGCACACAGCCTATTTGATCCTGAGTTTCCCTGTCAGCACTCTTTAATTTTTCTTCTACTGAATATGTGTAGAAAGAAGACTAAATCAAGACAATTCATTGGAGCGTTACTTGTCCTGGTGAAAAAAATGGGTTATGATGAAGAATATAATAATCAATTACTTTTCTTATTGTGATGTAAATATAAGTAGAAATCCACATTCAGATCACATTCTTATTTTGGGCCATGCTTATGTTAAGTTAGAATGAAATTTCATCATGGCTTTACCACTAGCCATGAATTATCTCCAGAATAATCATTTCATTACAGCTATGAGTACTTAGTCTTTTCCCAAGATTTTTTTTAAGATTAAAAAAAAGGGGTTTAATCTATGATTATAAATTCTTGTAAATACATTTCAGTTGAACATAGCCTCACAGAAGATAGTAACAGAGATCTAACTGAAGTCATGCAGAAAAATATGTATTAAGCTGTGATGAAAAGCTTCAGCTGTGCCAAGTTACTAATGTCTGTTTCCATCATTGACAGAATTTTAAATTAATAAGTAGCTGAAACCTGCCTAAATGTTTATAATTATATTTAACTATTTTCCTATCTATTTTAACTGAAAGGGAAAGTTGTGAAAAAATAAAAACTTTTTCCAAAACAAAAGTTGCACAACCTACAAGTTGACCATATTGAGTATGTTTCACTGTTAAGAAACAGATCAACAGTAAACTACCAATTACTTAACATAGCTTTGAGAGTATCAGCTGGACTCAACATGAAAGTTGCTAAGATAGAAAGAAGAAAATTATACATACCACTGGAAGGAGAAACCCTGTTGATAGGGTCCTTTGGGCTACAGTAGACAGAAAATTATATAACCTTAGTTTGAGCCACTTGGAACTGCAATAAATAGGACAATGCATCAAAGGTGGTAGATATTTTGCCAAAAGATCTGTCATTTTACTTAATGGTACCAAAATCATAATTTGTGGAACACATTCAGCCACACTTGAAACGCATCAGGAGATCAGACTAAAACAAACTTAATTGGCATCAAGTGCCGAAATGATTGTGATTTGCAAAGGAAAGAAGAGACTAATCTGAATTTTGTATTGTACATATAAATGTATGTAAGTGTGTGTGCATTTTGTGTGTGTGTTTGTGTGTACTTGAATATATGTCACAGAGGAAAACGACAGGTCAAACATCATAAATTCATCCGAATTATTTTGTGCAGAGTCTTCAGCTTGCCTATAATAAAGAAAATGCTTTAACTTGGACAGTCAGCTTGGCTGTATAAGAATTATGTTTTTTATTTGAAGATGATGACCTTACTTCTAGGAAAAAAAAAATAAATAAGAGGACTGTTGGATATCTCAGCATGTTTGTTGACTTCACTGATTTCGAGATGAGTTGATAAGAGTTCTTTGACATGGAGCTCACTTAAAGCAGATTATATCACTCTATTTTTATTTATTTTTTATTTACTAAAAAAAAAATCAGTTGCATTTGTATTCCCTGTAGTAAAGGAATGTATTAAAGGGGACAGATATCAATACAACCATTAAGTAAGAAGACCACTGAATTTATCCCCTTGGACAAATGCAGATATTTTGTAACTTAAATAATGTCACATGGATGCAAATAGCTCCACTTTGGAGTGCAAAGTCAATCTGTTCTGTGTTCTGCCAAAGTCATGATATGGCACACAGCTGATCATGTAATAAACGTAGGTGATGTGGAAATATTCCCAATACAGCAAACAAAAAAATTATTTATATAACAGAAAAAATAATTTTAAACATATTAAGCTCTTAGGCAAGGAGATAGAAACATAAAAATAGACAGGCAGAATTATAAGTCACGACAAGTAAACAATCCATATAAATCAAACTAATGCTGAAATTTGTATACTTTTATACCAAGTCCGTTGCAGGAATGATATTTCATTGAGGTTTTTTCAACTTTGACAGGTGAGTCTTTGAACTCCTTAAAAATGTGAGTTTAATGACAAAGTTAATCTTAAATTGAACATTTAGAGAAACCAGGATGGTAAGTCTAGGACACCTTGGTGGAAAACTTTTTTAGGTACATGCCTTTCCTGCCATTAGTTGTTGCTTTATGTCTCATTTTAAAATTTTTAAATATTGCACATTTCTAGAACTGGAATGCCAGAAATGCGACAAATGAAAGTAAAATGTAGGGTGTAAAAACTGAAAATCTTGTATGAGAAATTATGATCTGCCTTGGATTCATATTCTTATTTCTATGGGGTAATACATATTTCAAGTCATAAAAATTACAAAGCAGAACTATGTTTGAAAATATATTTGAAAAGGGGAAATAATCATGAATTTTTACTCTCTAGAAGGAATTAGTCTTTAAATTCTTTGAAATGTACACCATTTTGATTTAGAAGAGAGAGAAACAGACTTAAAATCGAAGAAAAAGAACATTTGAATAATATGCCAATTTCTTCTAAACATCTGGATGAAATAGAATGTTGATTTTTATTTAATTTATTGAAAACAAATAAAAAACCTCAGTAGAATTTTGACACACATCTTTTTTTATGCAACTATAATTACAATTGTACCTAGCAATAGACTTATGTGGATGACCTGTTGCCACACATATTGATGTGAATACATAGTGTCAATAATCTGCTTTATTTTTAGTAAAACAACCTCACCTTTTTTCACAGCAATCTTGTATCTATATCAGCGAGCGTGGTAGTCATAACTTACCTTACCTGGTACCTTCTGAGGAGCCAGGGTGATCTTGACAGACTTGAGAAATGGGCCCATGTGAACTTCAGGAAGTTCAACAAGACCAAGTACAAGGTCCTGCACCTGGTTCAGGATAATCCCCAATATCATAGGATCATAGAATCATAGAACAATTCAGGTTAGAAAAGACCCCTGAGAACATCAATTCCAACCATTAACCCTACACCGCAAGTTCACCCCTAAACCGTATCACCCAACACCACATCTAAGCGACAGTTAAACACATCCAGGCATGGCGACTCAACCACCTCCCTAGGCAGTCTGTTCCAGTGTCTGACCACTCTTTCCGTGAACAATTTCTTCCTTATGTCCAGTCTAAACATTCCACCTGGTTCTGTCCCTAATTACCTGTGAAAAGAGACCAGCATCAACTGTTGGCCTTCTTGGCCACCTGGGCACACTGCTGGCTCATATTCAGCCGGCTGTCGATCAGAAGGCCCAGGTCCTTTTCCACCAGACAGCCTTCCAGCCACCCTTCCCCAAGCCTGTAGCGTTGCATGGGGTTGCCGTGACCAAAATGCAGGACCCTACACTTGGCTCTATTGAAATGCATGCAGTTGGCCTGGGCCCATCGATCCAGTCTGTCCAGGTCCATAATTAAGACATTCTTTATGTGAGGATGGTGAGACACTTGAACAATTTTCCCAGATAAATTGTATATAGGATCATTATTGGAAGTGTTCAAGGTCTGGTTAGGTAGGACTTTGAGCAACCTCAAGATATCGCTGCCCACATCAGGGGGTTGGACTAGATGATCTTTGAATGACATTTCCAATCCAAACCATTCTATGTATATGTCTTTCTAGTTTTATCTTTTTCTATGCCATATTAGGCATTCTTGTTAGTATTTTTTCCCAAAGCAAGTATATTGTATTACATAAGCCACTTTTCAGGGTAATACTTGTAAATTTACATGACTTTTTCTTTTTTAAAAAAGCACAGATATTCCATGGCTTGTGTACAATTGTTGCACCTGCATCATTAGAATAACCTGCATCATATATTGTCTTTTCTCATTCAGATAGAATGCAAATATCTCCAGGCCAGTTGATTTATACATTTGTCAGTATCAACGCTCCTTTTCAATCCCATACTAAACATATTTACCAAAAATGTGATATTTCCAATTCAAAATCTCTTTTTTTTTTTTTAAATATGTTATTTACTTTCTAATATTGTGTATTTTACAGACTCAGTAATGCTTTCTGTTTTCAGTCTAGTAGGTATATTCTATCTTATTGCTCCCTTGCTGACAGCTGCAGCAAGCCTGGGAAGAAATTACAGAGCACATTTAAATGAAAATAATTACCAAGATTTGTAGACATGCAGTATCTGATGGGGCAGCAGCATAAATGCTCGTTCTGGGATTGCCTGGTGTATGCAAAATATTCTACTTCTGAACTGCTTTGAGCACATTAAAAAAAAAAACCAAACAGACAAACTCATTTTTCCTATGGTCAATAAATATTTTTGTTTAGTTCTTCTAAGTTTCTGTATTCATCTGCACTGACTCTGCCTTGTATAACCTTACATATTCATTCCTCTCTCAGATCGACTTTTTTTCTCTAGGGTTTCAAGAACAATATAGAACATTTTCTTTAAACATTTATTTTACCCTGCGATCTGGATTAGGAATAAATGCACTGGAGTCACAGAGCTGTACTTGTGTGTGCTTCCAAGAGACATGCTGCTCTGGCAATTGTTCAAGGTTGTATAGTAAATGAGGTTACATTTTACAATCGCTCTCATCTTTGCCTACTTATTGCTGTAGAAATTAGAAAGTCAATAATGAATGAGGCAGAGAATTGTGGGAGCAGAAAATCTGTGATGGCAACATTGGAGATTCAAACAGGCATGACTCGTGTATAAAGAATTATAGACACAGAAACTCTCACACAGAACTTTGTATTCATGGACTTTGAAGCTGACCTGTGTGCATGTTAACCAAACCCAAACCATTCTAGTGTTATTAAGCTGCTTTTTCTCACTTATTCATACTGATTCAATAATAATTTCAATGTTACATTAATGGTACACATTATTGTATTTCTCACTGATCTATACAACAGTGCCTGCAACTTTAAATATTTAACAAGGTAGGCTTCAAGGTGTCCAGAAACAGCATAGCTTTTTACACAAAGTATATATTAGTAGATTTGCTGCAGAAAGCAATTTATCACACATGACTGGTAAAGCTGATTGGATCAGCTCCAAACCTCTCTCTCTAAAAAAAAAGAAACACAAATAGAATAATTCTTTATTGCATAACAAAAGTTGTTTGATCAAAATGAAAAATGTTAAACAACATTTTTACCTATTGCTCACCGCAATTGCTATGAGCCCTATCCATAAAGTCAATATTGGTGGTACTTGAGAACTTCCTGTTATAGGGGTGGTTTCTTAATTACAAAAAAAAAGGTGTCAATTTTTCACCTTTCACAATGAAGATCTTTAGTGTAGAAGAATGTGTGAAAACTTTTTACAGCCTTGGATTTGCAAGTTTGAGAAATTTATATCTATTCTTTAGCTTTTATACTCCACAGTTACCAGTTTTATAGAACTTTGTGTGTTTTCAAGAACAGTGTTTCAAACCTGGTTCATTGTGTTTTGTTTACAAATTACCTCATCTAGAAAATTATATACTAGCCTTTAGGACTAACAAAGTTGCATCCAGTGCTGAATGCAGTGTGCCCACTTACTACCTTGCAGACGATGAAGGTGTTGATTCAGGTATAACTAAATTATAGCAGTCTCGAAGTGTCTGCACAACTCACATCGATATCTTTTTATTTCATATTGCATTTTAGCTTTACAAAAGCTGTTTTAAAGAGTATTTGTTAGCTGAATAGTTGTGGTTATCCAGGGATTAGCAAGACTGAAAACTTTTTAACTGCAGAATGAAAATACAGTTTCTTATGCTCAGTGTTGTGCTTGATCATACATGCGTCACACAGGGTAAAACTGTCCTGGTTATGTCTTTATGCATTTCATTTTCACGAATAATGATGAAAAACCTTTCTGCAAAGCATACCATGTACTGGGCCTCTGTAGAGTTGTGTGCAGTTTGACGATATGTTTTATGTCCCTTTGTTTTGGGCATTAAGAAGAGCTGAACTGACTTGTTTGCATGAGCAGAGAATTGCCCACTAGATCTGTCACAGAATTAGTGTGTGTCTGCTGAGCATTTCAGAGTTGTCATTTTAGTGGCTAGGAAATGGTCCAGGAGGACAGTTTTCCAACATCTATGAGGCTGGCAAAATCAAAGCTTTCCTTAGGCCAAGTTTTTCACTGGGGAAATGGAAAGATGTTGGCACAGTTTGCCTTTTCTATTGCATTGTGATTACAAAATCATTTGTGTTATGTACCTCATCTGGCTATTCATTGATTGGTAAAGCCCAGCTGTGAAAAATAAACAAACAAACAAACAAACAAATAAATAAATAAACTATTCTTGTCAGGAGACGTGAATTTCCAGTTCTAAAGGCATTGCTGTTAAAAACATACTGCCAACACACAGTTTGATGTCAAAGCAGTTTCAAAACAAATCTGTTAGTCTCTCTGCTTCTCTTTATTTATATGAGGGATTCAATGATAGCTGGTGACAACATCAGTACAGGGTCATCATATATGTCATGATCTCTGTGAAAGGTTTTCAAAGACTCTTCAGGCAAAACATTTCTTTTCCGCATTTTGATTTTATCTTTAAAGGGTTTATCCTGTTCCAATAGAAAATATTTATAATTGCATAGGCTTTTTCATGTTTTCAAGGTGATATTTATTTCCTCATGCATGTCTCATGTATGAAGAATCTTAAGTTTCATATTGCATCTAATTATTTCAGCAAGCATTAATAAAGATCTAAATACAGTGCACTTAGAACACTTTTAGAAAAAGAAGATGGTTGTGATGTTAGCTAAGTGTAAAAATACACTCTATTTCATATGCTGTTTCTTTTAGATCAGGTATAAAAGTCTTGGAGGTCAGGAAAATCAATTAGCAAGAGGTTAAAACGGGTTCCCACCAAACAACTTTCGTTTAATCTCCTGTCAATGCAGAATATTTTGTCAGATTATTCAATGAATCAAGTAAAAAGTAGGTTATCTAAAACTCTAATAGTCTGAATTTTCAAGATAATTGGTATGATAATGGACATGTCATTATTTTGTCCCTTCTGTATCACTGTTGCACAAAACTGTTTCAATGTTAAGATAAAAATATGTAATTTAAAATTGTTAAAGATGCTTATTTTTCAAGACTGATTTCAGCTGTGTGTACTACATGTCGAAATCAGGAAATAAGAGCTGTAGCTTATCATCAGAGATCTACTATCAATTTGTAAATTGTTGTACAGCTTTTCCTCTACTAACAGATTAGGCTGCTACATAACCTCAGTGAAGTTGAACAGATGAATCATAACTGATGTTCCAAGAGAAGTATTTTTCTTATAAGCAAATATTTCCTTGGATTTTAGGAGTAGAAGAAGAAATTTCTGCATTATTGTTTTTCACCTTCATCTGCAGACAATCATTTGTGACACACTAACATTATTTTAAGGACTACTTTGACTCTCTAAACAAATAGAAATCAACACTGACAAAATTAGTTTATTATAGAAATGTTTCTGTTGTCTTCACATATTAGGGGAAAGCTGTATGGTAAAATCCACCTCCATTCTACCATCAAATTTAATTTATATCTAACTTACATTCGACTTTTCTGATCAGAGGCAGCCTGAAGCAATGTGACTTAAGATTTGTCACCTCAGCAAAAAATTCAGATACCTGATTATAAACTAAACCTCACCAAACTTATTTGCATTAACCTCCTTCCTAGCCAATTTCAGAGCAGTAACCAGTCTAACATCTCATTTTCTGTCATCATCTTACTCAGTTATTACAACAGCCTTTTCTGCATAAAAACTACCATGAGTACAAACTCATATTGTGGATCCGTAGTCAGAGAACTTCTGCAAAGTTTATCTTCTTGGATATATTTGGACTATATTCCCCTTTATCCCTATTCCCAACTGTCTCTTCTACATAATGCTAATTGCATGTTCTGTGGTTCCACACTGGAGGCCAGCTTCCTCGTTTCAATCAGGATGTCAGCCACCAGTTAGGCAGGCTGTGCTGCTGATTGACTCACAGATCTGTTCAGCACCAAATTTGCTAAACACATCTGATTCGTTCTTGCAGTGCATTGCGTGAGATCAGCTTCCTGAGAAAAAACAACTTTAGACAACAAGTTCTCCATCTTTTAGGTGTCCGTAATTTAGGTTTAGGTGTGTAAAAGGTACAGCCAAATATCAAAATGTCAGATGGCATCTAAATGGTCCTGCATGGTCAAAAAGACAGAGCAGAAAAGATGAAGAGATCATCCCTGCTTCAACTCCAAAGCTGAAGTGTATCAACCTTTTAGAGTGTCTGTCTCTTACACTGTTAGGTGAACTTGGATATTTAATGTTTGTGTGAATAAAGCTGAAATTAATGAACGAGTTAGTAATTATGTTACATTGCCTCTGTATTTTTGCTCTTCAGAGGCAACCAGAATCACACATAACAATTATTTGAAGTGTATTAACAAAAATAATTAATTCAATAAATAAATACACAAATTTTGATGAGGTAATGCCAATCAGGGGAGGTGGGACATTAGAGCAGAAACCGATGGCTTACATATACTTCCAGATTTCTTTTATAAGGTAGACATTATCACTAAAACATTCTGCACTGTGGTGGTAACCTCTGAATTCAGACTTTCCTAAACATCAATGACATCATTTTAGAATTTAGCTACCATTTCACGAATGGTTGTTTATTTTCCACTCATCCGTCATTTTCACAAAACACGTCCTAGTTTAGATTTTATTACAGGGTTGTGTGTATTTTCCTTCTGCACACAACCCAAAATACAAATAATCATAAGACATATGAAAGTCTAGCATGATGACTGTTCCACTTCATAAACCCTATAGCTTGGCATATACAGAGACATTTAAAGTACTAAGTTTTCAGTGATTTGTTTCCAACATTATTCTTCAAAAACCAAACCTGTGTACATTTCCTAAGGATAAAACTCATATTATCCTGTTTCTCCCGAAAATGCTTCAGGATATTCTTCACTTGTCAATGAAGACACAATTTATTGTAGAACTTGATAAAGAAAAAAAAAATGTAAAAATGGACTAATGAAACACTTTATCTTCAGCTGTAGGACATTTCATCTTGGATCAATTTTTTTTCATACTGGATAATCATAATTGCTTTAGCAACCCACAGTAGCTTCAGGTAGCTCTTTTGATTATTGTCAAGAGAAGGATCAATTAAACCGACATAAAAAATAGCTGGTGAAAAGAGAGAAACACAGAAATTATTTTTCTACTGGCTGGAGTTTATTACTATCATATTGCACTATATTTTGATTGAACTCAAGCTAAATTCTTGATTTCTTACTTGAGGTACAGAGTCAAAAACGCAAAAAATCCATTTGACAAAAAAATAAATGCGTTATAATATTTATACCACCAAAGAAATGGAAACTATAATTCCTAATTCTTCTTGGAATGTTTCAACTTCCAGAAGTGTTATTACAATCTAGTCCTTGTTAAAATAATCAGAATAATTTAAAACTCTATTTTTGTAAAGTCTTGAAGTACTGAAGTATAAAACCTTGAGTTTTAAGAAAATCAGTGAAAATATACTACTATTATGGATTTAATATTTTTAATAGATTTCTATTTTATATTTCATAAAGGGTTGTTATACTTTTGAGTCTGATTCTGAGTTTTCCCAAAGAAGGGAATTTGTGTTATACAGATGAAAAACATATCTGTATCATGCTTTAAAAAAGTTCAGTATGAAACTCATATACAGAAAAAAAAAAAGATTTTTCAAGATGCTCTTTTTCTCATTTTAAATATGTTTTTTGTTGTGATACTGTATTTCACATATTATCTTTAACAGTTTCACATATTAGGATATGTCTTATACTTGAAGATATAGATTGTATCATTTCTGTGATGGGGCTACAGCATTGCCAGATAGGGGAAGAGCAACCACACATCTTGAGAACAGTATTAATTTCTTATTGTTATTTTCCCCCCTGAATTAGCAAATTCCCCTGAATTAGCTAATTAGCTTACTTTAAACTGAGATAAAAGCATGTATAACCTAACCTAGGTGTTTAGAAATTATTCCTCTGTGTTGGGATTTCTTGACAAATGCTTAAAAACAAACTGCAGAATTTCTTTCTCAGCAAAGAAATTCCTTAGTTGATCATTGTTATTTTTACTTTCTCTCCTGAAAGACAATCAAGCCTTCATCTCCTAATACACACTTTCACAACTCCCAATTTAAATTGTCATGAAGTAAATAAAATTTCAAATAAAAAAAAAATCAGGAATTCTGATGAAAATACTATAATAAAAACTAAAAAAAAAAAAAGTATTTTAGAATAAATTTACTTGCTTCCAAATTTTCTATGCAGAGGATTTTCCTAGAGACTGCTGTCCTCTCCAGAAAGATATTAAAATCCTTTGCTGTAGAATAAAACTGGTATACCCCAGCTTCTAGTCATACTGTCTTCAATAGAGTGGATGGCTTTGTGAATGCTAAATTAAAAAGGATACCTCTCTTCCTTTCCAGTAATAAAAGATGTATGTTATGGTACAAACATCACGGAGAATGTAGGTGCAGTATCAGTACCTCTAACTTTGGGTAGCTAGGGAATTTCACCTGATGTAAGATGAGTGTTTTCAAAATGCATTGGTCTTGCAGAGAAATGAGAAATATGGTTGCTCTGGGAAACAAATTCAATGGAACAAAATTCTTTCATCATAGTTCTGGTTTTGAAATCTTGGTGATTTTCTCATCACAGGCTCTTTCCTGAAACCGAAGCCATGAAGAGAGATATTCTATACTATGTACTATATAGACTTTATTAGTATAACATTGGTTATGATCTGGAAGTTCTAATCATTTTTTTACTTATTCTTCTAAAGAATCGTACCTAAGGAGTACTGCAGTGAATCAGAGTACAGGGGCAGATAAGAACTGAGCAAAACCAAAGCTGATTGTGATAAGTGCAGATCTAAAAGAGAAAATAAGAGAACTGTTACCTCATGTGTTTTTTTTTTTAAACTTAATTCCAAATTCATATCAAAATTAGAGAAGTGAATTCCCTCAAGTAAAGGAACTCTAGTCAAAAAAGACTCTCCTTCTCTCGAGACATTCAAAACCCGCCTGGTCGCGTTCCTGTGCGCTCTGCTGTAGGTGATCCTGCTCTGGCAGGGGGGTTGGACTAGATGATCTTTAAGGTCCCTTCCAACCTTTAACATTCTGTGATTCTGTGATTCTGTGATACCAAAATCACAATTATTTATTTATTTACCATCTACTATTTACTGAAAGCTTTATGTCAGTTTCTTCAACAGAGCTTTTATGTCCTGATTTTCTTGTCTGTTTAACCTTCCACTCCCTCAATTCTCAGTCAGGTTTAGTTCTCTGGATGTCATCATGGAATGGTCTTTTAAGTCTTAACTTTTCTCTACTAATTGTAAGGATAATTAACAAAATCTTTCTTCATAAATGTATGGGAGAGATATAATTTTAATTTTCATGAAAGAACATTAATTTAAGTAATTCTTCTCCAGAAATTTTTAGTTTTCATATTTTCTAAAATTTTATTACAAAATTCTTAAATTTGTTTTTAACTCTGTGTCATTCCTCCTTGTATTTTCCATATTTTGTTGCTTACCTAAGACACATTCTACTAAAGCTTTATTGTCTCAGTTCTTATTAAAGAGGTCTGAACAGTTGCTGTCTTGGGCTTCACAGCTAAGGATATGAGCTGCCTGTGGCTTTTTGGCAATAATGGTAAATTCAAGCAAAAGATCATACTAATGGTATTCCCCCAAGACTTTGGTCCTGTAGTCCAGCATAATTTACTGTTCTTGAAGGCAAGAACAAAGTTATATATTTTGAGTGTTTGTACTGTAAAGAAATCTAAGGAAACACCTTTAAGCTAACCTCAAAATTACATTCATCTCAGTTCCCTTACTGATTCACCTGCACATTATTTCTACGTGGTGTCAGGAGTGGAGATGAATGATTTATGACAACTGTTAATTAGTTTGCTGTTTAGAATGTGCTCAGAGAATGGCACTGGGCAGCCAAAATAGTTAAGCTCAGATTAAAACCTAAAACTACAAAAAAAGACCAGAATACATGTAAGCACACCATCTTCATCTTGAATATAAAGGGAAAATATAAACTATTAATTGGAAAATGGTGGGAGAGATGGGACATAAAGGGCACAAAATGCCTTTGTGCAGAATGTATTTTCTTAAATAAAATAGGAAAGAGTAGGCTAAAAGGCAGAGAAAGAGAGAAAGGTGGAGAAAAGAGAAGGAAAAGTAAGGCTAATGGGGAATAAGGGTTTAATGATGTAAAAATTATCTACTAGATGAAAAATGTTGTAGTATTAGCAAATCCACAGGGAAAATCTAGCTGACAAACAACATTTTTGGAATTAATTTTCTTCTCCTTGTAACATTTAATCATACAATCATTGTGTTAAGTTCTTGGTGGAGATAATACTGTGCATTACAGTGCAGAGTAAAAGGCATTTCAGTGTATTTAGATTGAAAATAACATGAGAATAGTAACAAATAATTTTATTCAAATATTTTGACTAAAACATTAATTATCATGTTGTCATGTACTGAGCTTTCAATGATGCCGTGAAAAGCCGAAATCAGGACTCAATAGTCTTGGTGACTATTAAGCAGATATTCGTTATTACGGCACCAGGTGCAAGGGGATCTCTCCTCAAAACTTGCACATCCCTTTGTCAAACAGACAGGTATTTATCACACAAAAACATACATATTCATATGCATGCATACATATTCATGAGAGTAGGTTAGGTTAGTACAATTAGTAGGCGTGATAAATCTCCTCTTCTTGCTGCATGCGCATTGCCGTCTGGTGGTCTCTGGTGGTCATGGGCTGGGGTCTTCTGGAGGAAGGCCTGTAGTCTGCCTCGCTGTGTACTTTTCACCTTCAGCTCAAAATTGCTGAGCTGGTTGAGCTAGTAACTGCAAAGCCGGTTTAGACCAGATGGCCAGGTGGCTGCTCCCTTACTGACAATAGAGTTCCTGTTTCCTTATCTAGGTGCTCATTAGCAGTCCCAGTTATCTAAACTCCTTTGCAACAGAGTGTCAGTATCTTCCTGAATTTTTGCTATGTCTGCAATGCTTCACTATACGTCTATTTTTCTGTATCATTAGGACGATGACTCAGGACCGCCGATTCACCCGGCCAGGATTAAGATAAATCACACCAAGGATCCTAACATTTTTAATTACCATCAGCAAAGAACTACCATCAATGTGCTTCAGTTGCCCACTTAAAGCTATTAATGCATCACCACCCTCGGATTCCACGATGACCACGGCACACACAGCAATCTCGTGGAGGAAGAAAAGCCCCCGAAGTACACGGGGTGATAACCTTTTATCCTGTCGAGTTCAGGCCACATCACGTTGTTTAGCCCTTGTGGAAAACTACTGGGAACTGGTCTGGGGGATAGTGGTGACTTCTGAGAGGGGTTACCCCTCCCTCTCCCGGCTTCTTTCAGCCACAGCTCCAAGCCCTACCTGGCCTCACACTTCCACCGGTGCACAGATTGGGCAGGGGGTTCAGGAAACTGCAGTCAGCCCCGCACCAACACCGACAGGCGCAGGGCAGGCGGCTTTGGCTTGTTTAGGTTCAGAAAAGGTCCAGACTGTTTGCGACATTTGTTTAGCCGTACCTCACACATGTCTGCTCATTCATTTACAGAATTTATCTATCACTCTTACTAACATTAATAAATGCAGATGTCCACATCTGAAGAATGGGCTCTTATCAGGCACGACCTTAGCATAGACAGTGTGACATTTTTTTCTATAAATTTGAGTGAAAGAAAAAATACTAAACATGAGTTAATAGGTGAGAATTAAGTGAAATAGGCATAGATTATTGGGAAAAAAAAAAGGAGAAAAAACCAAGTTTGTTTGAAACCAGCATTTAAAAGCAGCATTCAAAGAGTTTAAGGTGCTAAAACAAATGAGTTTTACACCAGTATAAAAAGCTATCAAGGAGCTATAATAGGACTATTAACTTAGTACTGAAATTGTATGGCTGAGGAGTGGTGAATACAGAGTTTTCCCTTCAGGAAGAGTGAGACTCTGTGTCAACACAGAAGTAAGGTTATTTGATGTGACTTATTGATGAAAGCAACTACAGACAAAATATTTATATTTACCGGGAGATATTTATGTAGTAATCCTTAAGAAACTTCTTTTTATTAAGTGAGAAAGAAAATAGAGCTCTCCAGAAGTTGATAAAAAGGACAGTGCCTTCTTTAAAGTCTCCTTTAGGACTATTTTAGATTAAGATAAACTAACAGAGTAAATTAAAAATATATTGAGAGTCAAAGCTTTATACAGAGAAAGTAAAATGTTTCCATTTATTTAAAAGATAAAGTCATGTCTTTATATGAAGGCAAAACTACAGAAATATCTTGGAGAAGGAAAGAAGTGTCAAGATCATAGAATCATAGAATCATAGAATATTAGGGATTGGAAGGGATCTCAAAAGATCATCAAGTCCAATCCCCCTGCCAGAGCAGGAATGCCTAGATTATGCTACACAGGAACGTGTCCAGGCACGTCTTGAATGTCTCCAGAGAAGTAGACTCCACAACCTCTCTGGGCAAGATCCTACTTTAAAGATTGTTTAGGGATTTTCCACATGGAGAAAGATAATTAAAATATGTTAAACAGTAATATCTTCTCCTTATAAGAAAAGACTAGTTATAACACTGAGCTAAGGGAAGGATGATAAAAGCCAATTTTGAACTAAACCATGCATGAAAGAAGGATGTTTGTGTTCTCCATGAATTGATGAAAAAGAACATAAAGAAATCTCCTGGAGCTGAATATTTTGTGTTTCTTTGTCCTCCAATCTTTGATTTAACAGCACTCTTTACTTGCATAAACCAATGAAAAGGCAGGCAACTAATACAATAGAAAGCAAATTAAGCATCTACAATGGGATCAAGAGGAAACAACTTTCCAGTTCACAACTTCATAGATTAAATATGTCATGGTTAGATGAAACTGTAACACCAGGAGTATATCTGAACTAATTTTTTTCTTGAAAAGATTTTAATGGGGTATTAAAATGCTATTATTATTGAAGATATTAACAGCATCTACTAATAATCTTCTACTTTACTTCTGTTCTAGAAGAAAGAACATGAACAAATCTCAAAGAAATACAAAGATTAATATAATATTTTACATTCTTTCTTGATATGCCTTTATTTACTCCCTCTTATTCATTATGTTAAACACGACACATTAACCTTTATGGTAGGATTCACTCAACATCATATGCCTTTACATTAAAGCAAGCTTCATTCTACTGAGTGCTAGATGTTGGATTCATCACACCTTTCTCAAGTGAAATACAATATAAATATCTTAGTTTCTACTCCGCTTCCATTAAATGTGGATTTTTTTAGCCAGTGTGTCCTCTATTTAAATGCTGACTTTAGGATGATTCGGTCCCTGACCAGACTGTATTGGCTGCATCTCCATTGATTCTAATGAGGACCCAGACAGATGCATCACAAGCAGACATTTTCTGTCCAGACACCTAGGTCTTACTTCAGATGAATGGGTGCCAAAAACATCGTAAAGCTAGGTATTTAAGATTGCATGGGCTCCTTATAGACACTAGAGAGAGCTAAGATAATACCACTTTGAGGATATATAATAGAAGAGACTAGATAGTTAGCTGTGCCTGGTCACTTTATCTTTTAGATAGCTGTACTTAACCATAGTGAATGCATGTAATTATATTCTTATACGATTATCTGCTCATATTATACACTTATAGGACTTGTTATTATTCTGAGAAATAAAGCATTCAGTGCCTTCCAAGGGAAGAATGGCTTTAACAACACAGTTCTGACTAGAGATCTCAATAGTGAAAAACACAGGGGGAAAAAAAAAAGAAAAAAACCCACTATTGGTCTATGCTATTTATTTTGTTGTTTTCTCTCACAAGAAAATAGACTAATTATTAACTGTGATCATTCTTATTGTTTATGGTTGTGGTATCTTCTCCCACGAGTGCACCTAGAAAATGGAATGTGCATCCCTTAATTGGTTTCATGGAGAAAAAAAGAAAAGGATATTCAATTCCTACATTATTTGTTTCTAATTATGGATTATTTTTTATACTCGGGGTTGCGTTTCTCAACAGTCAAAACTTAAAAACACTCCTAACAAATCACCAACAAGAATTATTCTTCCTTTCACTTAGAATCCATTCTTGCATGATGTTGGCCCCATCTTCTAGACGGAAATGGAATCCACTTCTTAAGCATCAAGAGAAAATCAAGAAGTGACCTCCAGACTTCCTAAAAGGGTTATATTATTCTTTAGAATTTTCATAGAAATATATCTTTAAAACCTAAACTTTTAAAATCCAAAGATAGATATTTTATTTGGAAAAATACATATTTTCTCTGTTGTCTAAGGGAAAAGTGTTATAATCTGTGTCATAAAATAAGAATGGCACCGAAGTAGTTCTAAAGTGATGACAAATTTAGGCAAATTATTTTTCTGAGTACTTTTCTATCTCAAAGGAATCATCTCTATGTCAAATCAAGTCTGATATAGTTAAAAGAAGTTCCTAATTACTGCAGGGGAATTGAATTAGATGACCTTTAAAGGTCCCTCCCAACCTGATGCGTTCTATGATTCTATGATCCCATGGTTCTGTGATTCTATGACTGACTATAAAACAAAGAGAAATGATCAGTATTTTCCACTCAATATGTTTTTGACTGAACAGCAGAAGTCTGAAATTATTGTTGTTTACATCTGAAAATATTCTTAGAGCTGTTTACAGTAGTCTATTTTTTAAAGGCTGCAATAATCCCATGACTTTCTTAACCACCATATGGTCCAGTATGTTTTGATTTGTGCTTCAAATGTGATAAATACCAATATTATAAAGTGCATTTCAGTTGCAGACATTCAACGATTATTGAAAATGAAACTTATGATATTCTTAGGAAAAAAATTTAGATATTTGATTATCTAAATTACATTTCCTGTGATGACATAAATGGAATACATTTCAAAATGAATATACTTTATAAGCTTGTTCCTAAATTACTATAGATTCCAAGCATAGAGTCCATTAATATTTAGGAGAATAAGGATCTGTCAAGAAGTAAACACTTTTAAAAGTGTAAAATTAAGTGACAATAGGAAATGTATTCTACCTGGCTATTACAATTCTGTATAGACCAAAATCTTAGAAGGCAAAAAAAAGAAACGTAAAGAAAGCAAAGGCAACAGTGAAGTGAGCTATTACGAAATACAGCTTGAAATACCTGTATGTGTCTGTCACAACTTTGTTCTAGTTCTACAGCAGAGAAAAGGTACTTCCAAATCTTCTGCTGGAGAAAATAATGTAAAGCATATTTAATACTGCATAATGTAAGCAATGTAACTGCAACACGTTGCTCAAAGAGGTTTTAGAGTCTCTAGCCAGTGGATACACAAAACTCATTTGGACAACATCCTGAGCAATATGCTGCAAGTGACTGCTCTGAGCAGTGGTGGCTGCCTGGGCAATCCACAGAAGTGCCTGCCAATCTCAACTATTCTGTGATTTCATAGCTCTGACTACACCAAGGTCAACTAGTCACATCCTTGGTGAACGCTTGGTTCTGCAGAAAATATGATTATAGGATATTGAAGCAATTATTGCAAATTTTTAAGAGACTTTAACTTCTTAGCACTGTAGAACAACTAAGTGGGATGTGACTGACCTGGAGTCTTTTGATCTATGGCAGAGATTTCTGTCACTGAGTTTAGCAGAATAAGAATATATATTGACAATGCCTGTCACACACGATGACAACAAAGGAAAGATCAGACTCCAGACTCTTGAATTCTTCCTGAAAAGTAAAATGGCTCAGAATTTACAATCTTATATCTCTCATTAGCTTACTAGTAGTTATTTTTATTATAAGTTTGGTCTTCATTCAAGTAGGTTGTTTCTCTCTGAAGACCAGTCCTACACTCTTTTCACTTCTAGTATGAACCTGAAAGATTTGAAAGAAAGGGAATTAAAGTCTCTAAGTTCACTTATTCTGTGTAGATCACAAATTTCCCTGCAATGTCCATATTAACCACCTCATCCTTTTTTTGCTTCAGAAACATGCAGTAACTGTAAGAGCTGGAGAGTGTTCTCTTAGAAAAGCACATGTTCAGGGCCTTCTGTATGTTAAGAAATTAAGTCAAAAGAAGAAGACAAGGTTTATAGGTTCTAGCTAATCTGCTCTATACATGCTTTCCTGTGTAATGAGATTTTTCAAAGGCAAAATGCTTGAAAATGAATCCTCTCTAACTTCAAGTCCATGTTGCCAAGTCCTATGTAGGTAGATGCTTGTTGATATTTAAGTGGCTATATTATTTTAAAATATAAAATATAAATGTTACCTGCCACACTTTCAGAAATACAGAAGTTATTACAAACATTTTAGAAATTATTTAGATTGAGATTTTTTTTTTATTTTATATTATTTTATGCCAACTTTACTGTTACAGATTGCTGCAGTTATAAATTATCAAAGAGCCTTGTTATGAGAAGTATCAGGCAAGGTGGGTAACAAATGGTGCTTATTGCCTTGACTCTAGCAAACAGTTGCTCTCCGTTTTTATGTATCAGCCGTGACATTGATAATTACATCGTTTTTATGTCTTTGTTCACTTGTGAATCTTCCCTTGGCAAATATTCTCACAAAGATCAACAGAAACCAGGATAAAATCCATATTCTTTTTTTTCTGAGGCAAATGTCTGTAGAATTTTATAATCCAAACTGAAAGGTTAAATGCTCATTTGGAAAAAAAACACGGTGAGAACGGCCTTCTTAAATTTTCAGGATGGCATAAGAGTCAGACACACATAGAAGATTTAACACTATAGACCAGAACGGAGTTGAAATTACTACACTCATTTTTGGGTGATAATATAATGCTTACTATTCTTCAAGGCATAAAAACCGCTCAGATTTTGACAGACAGAATCCTGAATGTTGATGTCTTAAGAGTGATGCAAAGGATTCTTTATTAACACGAGATAACAAAATATTCTGGAGTTATTCTTTTTCACCTCGTAGCTTAGCATGGACATCTGTCAAGGGTTTGAGTCTGGCAGGGTTTCTGGTAGCAGGGGAAAGGCTGTGAAGGATGACTCTTGTGAAACTTCCAGAGCCTCTCCCAGCCCCAGGCAAAAGTCAGGCCCACGTCTGGCGAAAGCCAGGCCCATCAGCGCCTCTGTGATGGATGTATTTAAGAAGGGAAACCTGTTGGGCCATTCCTCTCTCTGTCTCTTTTCGTCTGGGTGCCCTGTCTTTTGTGTTGCAGAGTCTTTTTTGTTTGGAGGACAGAGTGTTGAGAGGAAAGCAAAGGAGTGCAGTCAGTGAGGAAAAGCACCAGAGCAGGACATTTCCCCAGAGTTCTGTGGTAAGGGAGGTGTCAGGGAGATGGTTGCTTGTGAATTGAGGGGCTTGCTGGTGGCAAAAACATCCAGGATGCAACAAGACATGGAGAATCCCATGCCAGGGGAGAGACAGACAGCACAGGAGCAGAGGATATATCCAAAGCAACCTCTGACCCCAAGGAGAATCCCACGCTGGTGGGAGGAACTCGTGGAGGGAGAGGGTTGCTTCCTGTGAGGTGGGCACCACACAGCAGCAGGGGAAGACTGCAAGCAGCCCTCTTCCCCAAGAAGGAAGGACTGCCATGGACAATGAGAAATGGTCACATGGACCACACTCCCCACCCCTTGGCCCCCACGGGTTGAAGTAGCAAGGAGGAAGAGAGGAAGAAATGTAGTTAAGATTGGGTTGTATTTACTTATGTATTTCTCTCACTATCCTACTCTGATCTAGTCAATAGCTGGTGGTCATAACTTTATGTTTTCTCCCCAAGTATATTCTGGTTTTTGCCCGTGACCGTAAGTGGTGAATGAATCCTTCCTGCCCTAATTTCAGTCCTTGAGCTGTTTTAGTTTAACTTTCTGCCTCTGTCCCTGTAAGGACAATAATGGGGGAAAAAATGAGCAAATGGCCACATGGTTCTTTTTTGCCAGCCCAGCCTAAACCATGATAACATGAAGATGATTCCTGGTATTGTATATCACATATTTTTGTAAGATTTATTTATTTATGTTTTTCCTCATCACAGTGGCGATTAAGTCTGTGCCTTTGATTTAAGATTATTCCTTTGAATTTTTACTATACTACTTGCTTCATCTGATGATCAAAAAGCTAGCACTTTTGTCTTCACATTCAGATCTAGAGCTATAGATGTTTATTTTACTTACTTTCAACCATTACTGAATTTAAATTATTGTCCACCTACACCTATTACTGCAGTATACACAGCAGATCATTAGCAATTCACTGTAGAGCCAATTAAAATTGATATCAAATAATGTCTCTCTATAGTAATTGCATTTTCAGTATATCATATGGGACAAATGATTGGTTTGAAGAGCATGATTGGTAGCTCTGCTGAAGGAAAAAAATGTTGCCTTTATATATATATTTATTTTAAGGAAAAAAAAAGAAGAATGATTGGAAAAGAAATGAATTATTGTTTTCCAATTTCAGATATCATCCCCCTGATAACAGGTTTCAAAGACTGCAATTTAGACTTTAACTTTCACAAAGCTGAAACTGTAAAGGCTAAAATTGACAGCAATTTATCTTTCACTTATTGTTGACCATAATTGATTTTGATTTGGGATCTTACAGCAGCATTGACCATAATTGACCCTATGAATTGTTCAGACTACCTGGAATATTGTCCTCTGACCCTTTAAAAACAGTAATTTTCCTGTCTAAAATCTCCTACTCCTGCAGACCCAGTATTCAGTTACAACACTGAAGTTAAACCATCTCTTATATAAACTGAGTCTGAAGTTTTTCCTGGTATAGTTTTAAGTGATGTGGAAGGTGCATGCTCAGGTACAGAGGATCTTGTCCTCTTGATCTGTTCTCTCTTCTGAGTGCCCAAAATTCCTCTCCAGTGAAACCACAGAGACCTGAAACAGATTTGGGAATTAAACTTGGGGCTGTGTTCCATTACCCAGCAGCAGTTACTGAAGAACCTCCCCTGTGGAAGCACCTGTGGCATCACTATCTCATAGGTCTCAATATCTCTTAATTCCAGCTGCAGCACAGGTAAGTGATTTTTTAGTCTGGGTTACTAGCAAGTGCAAGAAGATCACAGTTTTTTAGGCTGTTCCTTGCTTGAACAATTCTACTCTATCTCCTACAGATTGAACAATTAAATAAATGAATTACATTACATGATTTCTTCACCTGTAATATGAAGTAAGTATAACCCAGACAAATCTTTTCCCATTAAAATATGGCTAAACAATCAAACAACTGAGTTATCTTATTAGGACCATTGTCTACAGTCATCTTGACCATAATGCTTTTACCCCTATAAATTCAAAAAATCTTTGTCCATCTCAGATTCCAAGATTTGTGGGATGCTACGCTCTTCTTGCTTTAATCTTAAAATTCTCTTTAGGTGGTTTTAATCTGACTCTTTCTGAGTCTTTGTAACACAGTAAGTAATAGTGTTCTAAATATGATTTCCTTTGAATTTGAAAGGTTTGGTGCTCAATGATCTCTACAGAACTGCTCTGGAGAGTGTCTGTAATTGTAAGTATATACATTAGGCAGCTAACTGGCTAAGTTTTCTCTGTTCAGAAAGAACCACAGAAAAAGGTGTTTATAATTCCATGTAGGGATATAGTTTATGCCTAAACTAGGAAATGTTTTTGCTTTATTTGCTGTGTTTATTTATTTGCTTTTATTACTGTATTTGCTTTTATTTATGCTATGCAGGATTCTTCGTGCATGCAATGACCTGAGAAGTTGTTACAGAAATGCTAAACTCTGATAATCTTGATGATTACTTGATACTTAATCTTGATACTTGATGATCTTTAGAGGTCCCTTCCAATCCCTAACATTCTGTGATTCTGTGATTCTGTGATAAGCGAGTTGTTGCATTAAGAAAAACCACAACAATCACTTGTATTTTACTTTTTTTTTTTTTGCTTTCAACTCTTGTTCTTTTTAGTGTCCTTTTTTTTCTCCCCCAATTTCTGCCATATCCATTCTCTGACTTCTTGCTTGAAGCAGTATACCCAGGAATTTAATATCAGAAAGAGACATGAACACTGCAAATTCGATTTGCAATTTTTCATTCAATTTCTTTTGTAATTTTGGATCAAGAAAATCAGAGTGAGTTTCAATAAAATGAACTTAAAAAGAACTTTCAGGACACCAAAAGACATGCTTGTAGTAATGGCTGTCCTTTACCATTTGCTTAGCAGTTCCTTTACAAAGCATCCAAATTTGATGGATCTCGCTAGTTGGATTTAGAATTCCCTAGTTTTCAAGCCCTACATGACTGTATTTCAGTATCTCAATGCCAGTGTCTTATTGGTCTTGGTAGTGAGGTATCCTTTTGCCTGCTCCTGAAAGACCTAATCCATCACTGTGTTTCTGAAATGCATTCATGTGATTGGTTTTCCTGCATGACTGTCAAAACCACTTATTCTTTCAAATGTGATTGCCAGAGGAAGAGACAATCATAATATTGTTGATTTCACTAGTCTTTAGCAGACTCGTTCAAATGGTAAGATACATAAACCACTTTAGAAAATTGATAAAACTGGACTCCCAAATGGCTGTGACAATCCCAAAATATGCTATACCTCTTCTCTTTCTGCGCTGGATATTGGGAAGGTGAAGTAGAGGGTGTCTCCACAAAAAAAGTACATCTGTGTTGGTAACACACTCCAGGGTGACAGAAGATGAGCAGCGGAATCTCCTGAGTAAGGGAGAGGCAGTGAATATGGGTTTCCTGCCTCCTCTGTGACTGCTCTAGTAATTACGGAATTACATAAAAGAGGCTGCATTTCTTGACAAGTTACTTTTGTATTGGAAAAGGAAACAGTGAATTTTACCAGGTATTGGAAAGAGTGTTTGTAGAGGCTTATCAAGTGGCTAAAGTTGGACCTAGACCTAATTTACTGAATGGTGTTGAACCCACTCTAAGGGGTTTATCTAGCCACAGTGTCTGAGGTCTGAGTGACCAAAAGCTAAGTACTTTGATTTAGGGTTTTCAGATCCTGAATCCTAGCTGGGTTTAGCTATTGATCTCAATAAATTTAAATTTTAAATATAAAACCCTGATAATACCTTATTTTTCCATTCATCTTCCATTTCCCTGTCTCTGTTCAAGCTAAGAGAGATTATTGGTGCTCTTTCAAAGCATTTATAATGCTTCTGGACAGTTTCTGTATTTCTGAGATCCGTTATCAACTGAGTTTCTTGATACTGTAACAAACTACTAATAAAATGGTTATATCCAAAACAGCTATTATAGACTTTTGCCTTAAATGATTTCTGAAATCAGAAAAAAAAGATACAGTGTAAAAAAAAACAAAACAAGGAAACAACAATGTAAATAGATTTCTGAGGACAAGACTTATTCTGTGAAGACTTGTAGAGCGTTATAGAAAGTATGGAAGCAATAACTAAAAAGAAATAAATCCCTACTCCTTTTTCATTTGACCCTTATTTTTCTCTCTTCTCTGTAGGCCTTGTTTCAGCAAACAACTTGAAAACCCTGGGCAAGAGAGCCAATCAAAATATAATGATTTATAAGGAAAGCAAGAAGATATTTGAATTGTTTGTGTAGTTTTGTATGATGTTATTTCTGATGTGTGAAATAGAAATTCACCTCTTATATTGTTACTGAGAAAGGTAGAGAATAAATTAGACATATTGAAACTTTAACCTAAGGTAAATGTACTATTATATAAGTTAAGCTGCATAGATTTACTGTCATTTGATTGGGTTGGACAGTTCCATTATCATTTTAAAGTGAAGCTATGAATATTTTCCTAATCCTTTGCAGACTTCTATTCCACATATGTGAATACATTTCCCTGTCTTTTTAGTGACCCAAAATGTATTTTGCCTGATATGTTCTTTCTAGAATTACAACCTGTAAAAATATATGGTCCATATAACCTTGCATGTCTGATTTCCCTCCACATCGTCACAATACAAAGCAGGTAGAAATCTGACTTAGCAAGTTGGTTAGAGTTTTGCAGCACTTCTAAACCACTGAGGTGACATCAAGCAGCTTCACTGCATGAGCATAATCAGCTCATCTTTCTTGCTCTTAAAATGCATACATATATGTACTAATTCTTTTTTACTATTAGATAAATCTGGACATCAGGAAAAAGAAATACCACTTTCAGAATGGATGTAAAGAAAAAAAGCAACAACAAAACAACAAACCTGAGAACTCCATAGAATAAATTAAATCAAAAACCTCCATATTTTCAATTTCTTAGTTTTATATAATTTACCTTTTATAATTTCATCTTTCTACTTTTCGCCTTCAACCAAATAAGAGAACATGTTTCAGAAAAATATATTTTTTAAAAATCATATGATCATATACGTGTAATAAAGAATAACTATCAAAGGACTCTACTGTAGGAGATCCTGCTCCGGCAGGGGGGTTGGACTAGGTGATCTTTAAGGTCCCTTCCAACTTCTAACGATTCTGAGATTCTGTGATTCTGTGACTGAGCAGATGAACAGGTTGTCTATGGAGGTTGTGGAGTTTCCATCATGAAAATATTCAAAAGCCATCTGGACATGATCCTGGGCAGTTTGCTCTAGTGGCCCTGCTTGAGAAAGTAGGTTGGACCAGACAACTTCCAGAGGTCCCTTTCAACATCAGCCATTCTGTGATTCTATAACGGAAATTGAATACTACTGATGTTGTTGTCATATAATAGAAAATAGTGTTCCTCCTGCTTGTGGCACTGATCTTTCCTCTCTTGGGGTGGAAGGGGGCTAGGGTTCCTATTCTCAGTAAAATAAATTATTTCTAGTGCTCATAACAATGAACTTTAACCTAATTGGATAACTTTTACCCCAAGTAATTACACAATAACAAGAAGAACATTGTGCATGTTTTGAATGGCACATGTCCCTTGTAAAGTTTCTTTAACTACACAGTGCATGACAGAGGATATAGACAATATAGTGAAATTGTCCTGCATTTTCTGGGATCATTTTTCTAGCTGCAGACATTGAAAAAGAAGAAAATCTGTTTTCCTACAGAGTCTTTAACACTTTGCTTTCTTCAAACATATGTTAGGGGTATTGTCCCTGTGTCTAAGAACAGTAAAGTTGGATACATACATTGTCTTTTCATATTTAGCTTTGTTAGCTAGATAAAGGGAAATGAAAGATTCTCTGTTTCTGTGTTTAAACCAAAAGTAATAACCTTTCAAAAAACATGCTTGAACTCCTTCTTCAAGCAGAAAAAATGTGCCTGAGTGGTGAGAGTCGTGGAACTGGAAGAAACTACCTTCCTACTGAGTCCCAGAAGCATTGCAATGTGTGATGAAGCACCATTTGCACTGCATTAGATACATCATTTCAGCTACCTATACTGTTCAGTATAACAGAAACTGCTTGATGTTAAAAAGCCAGCTAAATTTTCCATATCCACACCAGATGCCAGCCTTAAAGTCCAAAAATACAAGTACTGAATTCTCTGAAGTAGGCACTGAATATAGCTGTTATAAATTGCCTAATTTCTACAATGAACAGATGTTTAGTTGGTATTAACATTATCCGAGCATTATTACAGAAACACGATCATCTCATCCTCTAAGGACATTCACTGCCTCTGCACTGAACTAGTCCCCTTTGGTCTTTATATTTAAGTGAAGAACAATGGCCTTTAATGAGTATCATTAACAACAAAAGATAGCCAAAGCAAGGTCATATTCTTAATGTGATTTCCACGGAAAATGTTTTCTGATTTTTTTGAAGATTCTATATTCTTCATGAAGTTTTTGACCATGAGGACAGGTAATAAACTGTTGACTTCAATATAATAGATTACTAGAATATACATAAATCAACTGGGTTCTCAAATCTCTATAAAAACCTAGAATCTTTTTCTTACATTTAAGAAAATAATTTATGTTTTATTAATATGAAATATTTGTTCCAGTCCAAAAATTAAATTCACCCTTACAAAAGAGCAATATAACAATATCTGTTCTTTCTCAAGGGTAAAATTCAGTATCTCTAAACTGACCTTTAGTGATGATTTCAGAATACTGAACTGAGAGAGACATGGTACAACTACACGGAACTGGCATACAAATTCATTTTTCTTTGGTTTCTTTTTTTTTTTTTCACTTGCGATGAAAATTATTTTGCTGTTCTATGTGTAGCTCGTTTTACCATAAATGATTTACTTTCCTTTCATGATATCATATTTTGACAACTATACATCCAAATTTGAAATATATATTACTTATATCTATTACAAATATATTGGAGACTATCAATTCTTGACAGCAATTGTGCTATCAGTAAAAATATAGTTCTTAAGCAAAAATATACGTGTTTTGCCTACTTAATGTACTCAAGAACATATCTTCATAAACCTTGCAAAGTCTTATATTCTTGTGCAAGTAATTGATGTTCTTTGAGCTTTGAGCCACTGGATGAACTCTTAATATTCAGGGAGAAATCTACACTCTGAAACTCAGTGCAAACCGCATTTGCTCAGAGTTGCCTAAGTGAAAATAACATTGCATATATAAGTCTATATATATAGGACCCTCACAACAGCTAAAAATATGTTTTATATCTGCATTCTAAGAATAAATTAAAATTAATGCTACAAGTGCAAATGCTGAGACATGGGGTTTTTTTGTGGGTTTTTCTTCTGTAAACACTTCTCTTATGGAACTGTTCACTTCTCATGACTGCTTATCCAATCTAAAGTGCAGATTTTGTAATCGAACAGGTGAATATTACCATTTGTGTTTCAGATTTCTGTCTTTAAAACAGAGATAGCAGTACCACTTTTCACATAAAAGTATAATTTTAATTGCTAATACAAAGAATCAGACTCAGATTCTGCTCTTGCAGTGTTGAAGGTTAGCTGGTTTTGTGACATCAGATATTTTTTATTTTGCTTTGTAACATATAGGGTCATTATCAATAATTATTTCCACATAGAGATGTGGAATAAATAATGTAGTCTAATGTTATTTTTTTTCTATTCAAAGGTATTTATTATGAGAGAAAGCTGACATAAAATGAGAAACAAAAGAAAAAATAATATAATATTTCTTAGAAAGGAAGTTTTATACATTTGCATACATATACACACACACACAAGATATATGCACTTATGTATATACATCTACATTTTCCAGCCATTTGGCCACCAAACTTCTGCTTGGTCTGAATTCCTGTTGAAAGATTATTTTCTTCATTGAATGCTCCTTTTGATCACATAAAACAAAACAAAGAAAAAACACCTTGTAGACTAATACCCACAATTTTGGTCATTATGATGAATAAAATAATATTTGCAAATCAAATAATCTGTACTTTTTTTTTCCAATAGCATGCTTGCTGTTTTCAAATACCTTTGAGTAGATTGATTTAATTAACTGTATGATAGTATCTGCATATCTGAATACAAATAACCAATGTTCTGTATCATTTAGAAGTCAAATGATCAAAACAATCTGGTTTCTATAACACATGCTATTTTGCACTTTTATTAATAAGTAATACATGGTGGGTAATATGAAATCATATTTCTTCTTCATTAGTAGTTGACCTATATATTGCACTGAAATACAAATCTACTGTAAACTGATGAAACCCACTTGGAAACAAAAAAAAAAGAAATTGAAATACTAACTTTCTTTCAGACAGACATGGCATTTTTTGCTAGAATACCAGTACTTAGTCATTAATTTTCCCTCTAATCAAACCACAAAGGTGTAATTTCTTCATTAAGTATATGCCTAATGGAAAGATACCTGATTCAACTGTATTAAAATATCCTCATGCCTCCAGCAAATTTCCAGAATCATGCTGAATTGCTTTACGTTCACTACTCAAAAACAAGGCGTTGTGAAAGATTACTGAATGGTGCTTAAACAATTCAGCTGAATACTTATACAGAAAGCAAATTAATTTGAATGATTTACTTGAAAAGTTTAAGTACTTGTCATAATTGTTGAAAATTTTATATAATTTACTACTGCAAGCTATCTAATAACATGATTTTTTTTTTTTGATATCTCTCCAAATCTACAACCTTCTACTCTTTCCACATTACAAAGGTTATTCATGTGTTAGAAACCATAAAAGTGCCTGAGAGCAGCCAGAGTAGGGCTTTTCCCCCTAAAATGGTGGTGGGATCACTGATCCTACTAAAGTGCATCTAAACCAATGCACACAGCGTGGGCAGCATACAGGAGGAGCTGGAAGCCATTGAGAAAACTATGACATAGTTGCCATGACAACACAGTGGGATGACTTGCACAGCTGGGGTGCTGCATTAGATAGCTATAAACTCTTCAAAGTGGATAGGCAAGAAATGAGAGGTGGTGGCATAGCCCTTTTTGTTAGCAAGAGTTTTGATTGTCTAGAGCTTGACAATGGTGATGAAAGGGTTGAGTGTTTATAGCTAAGAATCAGGGAAAAAAACAACAAAGCAGGTGTTAATATGGGAGTTTGTTATAGACCACCCATTCAGGATGAAGAAATTAATTACATATTCTTTAACGAGCTGGGAGAAATCTCACAGTCACTAGCCCTTGCTTTCATGGGGGACATAAATCTGCCAAGTATCTGCTGGAAATGCAACAGAGCAGAGAGGAAACAGTCCAGGAGGTTCCTGGAGTGTGTGAGAGATACTTCCTCACACAGCTGGTGAGGGAGCCAACTAAGGAAGGCTTCCCACTGAACCTGTTATTTATTTACAGAGAGCGACTTGTCTGTGATACGGTGGTTGGAATCTGTCTTAGGCATAGAAGTCATGCAACGATGGAGTTAATTCTTGGAGAACTAAGGGGTCAGCAGAGCTGCTGACTTAGACTTCCAGAGGGCAGACTGTGGCCTGTTTAGGAGCCTGATTCAAAGAGCCCATTGAAAGGCAGTCTTGAAGGGCAAAGGAATATAGGAAGGCTGGACATTCTTCAGGAAGAATACAAATATCTGAGGAGTGGTTGTCAAGAGGAAGATGCCAGTCTCTTCACAGTAGTGCTCAGTAATAGGTCAAAGCAGGGGTGTTGGACTAGATGATTTCTAGAGGTTCCTTCCAACGCCTAACATTCTATGATTTTACAATTTTATGATTCTGTGATTCTTTTTACACTTTCCCACCCTTTTATATGACACTACATCACTGATGCTAGGTTGATTGGATGCCTGGGGCAAATAGAAAGCTATATATTCTCCAGCTGCAAAAGAAAGAGTTAATGAACAGGTAGGAAAAGTGTATCTTTTTAGTTTCTGGCAATATTGCCTTCCCTAAACCTAAAAAAAACCATAATATGCTAGGTGGCAAGAGTGGATCAGCATCAGAGCTGTTACAGAGAGCTCCTTCATATATTGCAGGTTCTTTTAAAAATTGATTGTGTATTGATTTTGTTTTGTTGCAGGTGAAACAGTCTTGATTGAAGAATTTTTGTTTAATTTATTTATTACCAATTAAGGCAAACTTCTGATCACTGATTTAGGTAATCACTGACTGAGAAAAAAAGGAAACTTACATAATTAAACAAACATTTAGTGAAGTATCTTTCCTCCCTCTTTCCCAGGCCAAACATCTTAAACAACTTGAGCCAAGAAACTCTCTTAACTCCTTCCTAGTTTCAGTCCTCCTTGTTATCACTGTACATTACACTCGGTTAAGATAATTACTTTGTCGAGGTGACGGGAATGTGGTAGGTTTATATCAGTGCATGACACATTTTTTTCTGCCAGTCCTTGCTTCTTACACATTTTTCTCTGCTGTTCCTGGGTTATTTCTCATTTTCCTCTGCCCTAGCACAGGTAGAAACACACACAGTGAGGCTGCAGTCCGCCAGGGGTGGCCCTGCCCCAGCTTGGGTCCCTCATGATGGCAATCCCTCAGAGATGCACCTCTTTCAGTATAAAGCATCTCCTTCCAAGAACCTCTTACCATGTTCCCAACAATCTTTATGTGTCTTCCTCCTCATGGGTGACTCTCCTCTGTGCGTCCAAACAGGTCACTTTACATTTTCTCTCACATTTTTTACCTCCTTCCTCTCTGCTGCTGTTGTGCAGTATTTTTTATCCTTTCTTAAATGTTATCACAGATGCACTACCAATGTTGCTGATGTGCTCACCTTTGGCCAGCAGCAGATTTGTCTTGGAGCTGTCTGGAACCCTCTGCCTGACACGGGAGCAACTTTTGAAATCTTCTAACAGAAGCCACTACTGCAATCCTCCTGCCACATAAATGCAATATACTGATTATATCAACCAAATAACCGAAGGGAACATATTTTTAACTACAAAAAAAAACCCCAAAACTGAGTATTAGAGTATGTATGAGCTATTGCTTTTCTAATACCAGTTCCTGAAATTACTAAGATCTAAGATAATCCACATCTGTCTGCATAGGCATTATTAGCCAAGGACACTTAACACTGATGATTTATATAGGTACTGGTCCAGGGTGCTTGTCTTCAAAATAGTTGTTTGTATTGCTATTAGTAGAGTTAAAGAAGAGTTTGGGTAAAAGGTCAAAACCAAATGCTAACAGGCTCTAGTGAGTATCCTCCTGCAAGAACACTTCCCGAGAATGTTTCCAGAGCTTTTTTTTATTTACTGGATAGAAAGGCTAAATTTCTGTGTTAAAGATCAAGCAGTATCAAGAAGCCACTTATATTAAAAAGACATTATTTTAGAGGCAAAATGTTTCCATATCAGAAAGATTTATTATTTTTATTTTTTTTTTTATTATTATTTTACAAGTTTTCTATCAACTTAGGCGGGTAGAAATCTCTGTAGAGAGACAAGAAAAGTGATACCTGGAAAAAAAGTTTGCTTTGGTGTCGTCCCTAATTACTAGCATGGTAATACTCATACATGCTAGCACAGCATATTCATACATGGGTGGTGGTAGAAGAATGTCAAATTGTAACAAATTCTAAGAGAAAATAAAGCACCTGACCAAGTAGACAGTACTAGACCGAAAAAAAAAAAGAAAAGAAAAAAGAAAAAAAGGTGAAGATCTCAGAGATACAGAACTTTAGTGCATGTATGCAGCAGTCTCTGGTCAAAAGAGATAATATTGAACTTCCAGAAAGTCTGTTTTACCTCTGTCCAAGATATAACAATTCTATGGATCCCAGGAGGTAATTACCTTGCTTTGCAAAGCCAGTGAGTTTGAATCAGACACAGTCAATGCATATGTGAACACCTGTGAATACGTAACGGGTATCTACACTGAACTCACTAATGAGATAAAATAACAGAGAAATCAGAGAAATATAGCTATATTAGAGTGGTACTTTGCTTAGGTTAATTAGCTTTTCTAAGAAAACATTATTTTACCATAAGACAAATCTTAGGCAGAATGTGTCTTTGTTGATTCCAGTGCCTCAGTTGACGTAATATATTGGCAGGACACAACCTTATACCAACACAGATATATTCTAAGAAACAAAGTTCTTTATCAAAATATCTGCATAGTGTTATGAGAAATAACCACAAAAAATCATGCAAACACCTGAAACATTTATCTGCATTGCATTTCTCTTTTCTTTAGTTCTAGTAGCTTTTGCTATGTTTTTAGTACTATTCAGGAGTTAGAAAGCCACTGTCAGAGAACCAACTTCACCTACATGGAAGCTAGTGACAAGTTCAAAATTGAACTGCATGCTATTACTGCTACTGTTTAACAGTTTTAGACTATATATAATCAATCATTTGTACTGGTGTTACCCAGAGAGGAAAGACAAGATGCAAGCTGGGTAATGAAAATTTTCATTAGTCGAAGGTTTGGCCACATTTCCCTCTAGAGTTATAAATTTTTTAGGTGAAAGAAGTATTCCTATTTTCAAAATACTAATTGCTACGACCTTCATATTAATTAATTTTTTTTGTGAATAGAAATTAATGGCTGTAGAAAGTAGCAAATGTGAGTGATGATGGATGTATCTAGTACCAAAGAAAGATCATTATAGTTCATAATTTAGAAATCCTGTGGTTTAAGACCAAGTCTGGTCTATGATAATATATTCACCTACTTCATCTTTTTTTTTAGAACTTTAACTTAAAATTGAAGACATTTTCCACAGATAAGCATTTTTTCAAGTGCTCCACCAAAACCAATAATGAAAACAAACAATTCAAATATCCTTTCTTTCACATGATTAAAGTAAGCTTATATTATAACCACAGAAACAAAAGGTTGTTTTTCAAAGGAGAGTTTTTTATTTGGTTGTTGTTTTTCTAAAATTATGACTAATGAAATAAAACTCACTCCTTTTCATGCAGCTATAACCCATTTACAAAGACAGGAGAGAGAAAAGAAGCTATACCAGAAAACATGAGCAAGAATTGAGAAACTGTTTGTACCTTAAACTGTTCTTAAAAAACATTAGCTAGGCAAGGTTTTCCTCAAAATTTAGCTGGGCAAGGTTTTCCTCCCCTCCTTCCCCACCCTATCCCCTTCTGCTTCTGAATCTATCTGTCCACTTAATGTTTTAAGAACTTACCGTGATAAGGCACTGCTTCTACTAGGCATTCTGTCAATCTGAGGACACGTGCTTTCAGTCAGTCTTCTTAATCAACTCTCCATCCCTTTCAGCGGTTCATCTCTAACTCAGCCATCTGTTACCACTGGCTGAAAAATCCCAGTGTCTAATTCTCCAGTCTAATCACTATTTGAAAAGACAACAAAATGAACCAAACAAAGAATTACCACATATTTTTTTTCTTTTTTTTTTTTTTCAGTTGTGTCTTCAGTTTTGACAGTACTGAGGACCATATTTTACTCCATATTTTGCAGTAAGTCAAATAACCCACAGATACTGCAATGCTGATCTTCTTTCTCACAGTAGTGATGAATTGCATATATTGGGTCTTTTATTCAAAATGTTATTTTCTTAGTATTTGTAGATAAATACGTAGGAGAAAATACAATTTAGTAATTTTTCTTTTAAGCAAAAATAGTGTTTACTACTTATGTAAGATATTAATGAACAAAGATAATATTAAGGAGGAACAAAATCTACCAAATGAAGTTTTGTGGGAGTCTTGGATCCAATATACACTCCAGACTTTTATTTTAAAGCAATTTTAAAATATGTGTTAAAATTACTAAAGATTTATAACCATATTTGAATGGGAGTCAGCACTCAAGTCTTTTATGCACAATTATGTCCCACATATATTTTACTTAAAGATTGAAACTGTCTATAGATAGACCTACAAGATGTATAAAATCTTGCCATGCCATTGGATTTCAGAGATTTTTCCTAGAAGTGCCACTTAAAAGATAGATCTGATCTGGATCTTTTGCTTAGGCTACTAGTTAAGGTCCTGATTTATATCAGATGCAAGCATGAGTTTGTACAGTATTGTCCCACAAGAAAGAAATGGAGTTCATCAGCTCTATTCAGAGACTGAGCATTAGATAAATGTCAAAAACTTTTGATTTAACAACTTCCCACTGAGCTAGACTGGATTCAAATGAATAATTTAGAGGGAAAAATTCAGGACATTACACTCCATGCATCCATTGAAGTCCTGAAGAAATGAGTGTCTCACAAGTATTCAGACTCCTTCCTTCATATTTACTAAAGTGTTTTATCACCGTGTTTTTTTTCTGAACACAGTTGCCTGCTTTTTATACCAAAACTTCCATCTGTATGCCAGACAACACTGCCATACCTAAATAAGGATATGTGGGTTTCGTCTATTGTTTCTTATGATTCTGTTGCTGAAAATGTTTTAATTGTTCTTCTGGGGAAAAGAAGTTGTACATATTGCAGATTCCTATAGGAGCAAATACTCAAGGGTTTTTGATGGCATTTATGTAAGTCTCTCTACACTTGCAAGAAGGAGACTCTCTTAAGATCCAACCTGTATGCCCCAAAAGGGAAATTAGTGGGCATACAATAGAAAAAAAAATAATGTAAGGAGAAAGAAGACATTTTCCTTAGCCTACTTAAAACCCTTTCTGAGCTCAGAAAGGTCAGTTGTCAACAAGTTGCTTATGCCATCCTGCCTATTTTTGGACCAGTTACAATTATGCATGCGTACATTAAGGTGTAGTGTTTGCAAACTGTATTTGACTACTTGCAATGTAGGTGGACTTCTTTGCTTCCTTTGGTTGCCCTTAGGCTAACACATCTTACAAAAAGCTGCAATAAATTCAAAATTCACCTCTAATCTTAAAATCACTACTATATAGATCCCATCACTGGGAAGGAACATATGAATTCTGTGAGACAAGTCAGAGTATTACTTAAAACTTTGGAAATTTGCAAAAGGTGACAAGGAGAAAAGTCAAAAAAGAGTGTGATCACTTTACTCTGAAAAAAAGTATACAGGTCTGAGCTCCACAGTTACTGTCAGTTTTAAATACAACCTTTATGATTAACATAGGTGACTTAGAAGCCACATAATGATTTTGTATGTCCTTGGGAAAAAAAAAAATATCTGAGATAATGATGCTTTTTATTTTTTTTCTTTCAGTTGTATGTTTGAAATCATTCATGCACATTTACATTAGAAAATTAATCTGTATTAATGTTTAAACATTGCAAATTAACACCAAGAATGCAAGTTTAAACAAACTGCCTTTTTTTTTTTTTTTTTTTTGAAAAGGCAGGTTTAATCCTCTCCTCTCCTCTTCTCTTCTTCCCTTCCCACCTCATCTCTCTTTTCATACTGGACAGTCCCAGCTCTTTCAGCTTTTCCTTATATGAGAAATGCTCCAGTCCATTCATCATCTTTGTGGCCCCTCACTGGACTCTCTCCAGTAGTTCCATCTCTCTCTTTTATTGGGAATCCCAGGGCTGGACACAATACTCCAGATTTACTCAGTAGAAGGCAAGGATCACCTCCCTCGACCTGCTGGCATCATTGACAGAGAGTAGAGGTAAGAATTTATTCAAACTGCAGAATACAGATATATTGCTTACACTTTCTGTAAGTATGCAGCTGTTTTGATGATATTTCTGTAACTGGTATCCTGGCAAATGGCAAAATTTGGAAACTTTGTGTATCGTTGAATGTTTAGTTTGAGGAAAAAAATAGTTGAAAAGAAGGTAGCTCAAAACCAGTCTGGGTGATGCAAAAGGTGATAAATTTTTCAGGAAGCACAGTCATATTGAAGTTCTTCTGTGAGATCATTTTCATGAAATATAAAAGGCAATAGGTTTCGTTTTCATTTTTCTTTGGTAAAATCTTATCATCAGCTGCAGATAGATTTCAGTGCTTTAAAATAGACCTATCCCTGCATAAAAGGCAAAAACAGTCATAAATTCTTTACTTTTTACTTTTTATATCATAGAATATGGAAGAAAGTGCAAATGTATTAAATCTGAATTTCCTTTAAAAATTATTAATAGAATCGCTTAAAATTTGACCTAGTAAAAATAAAAATTTGTTGACATAAAGCAAATTCAACTGATATGATGTTTTTGAGTATTACTATCAATCTCAATGTAGTACTATTTTAATCCTGATAATGACTTTAAGAAAACAGACAAACATCAAGCATCTGCTTGTAAGTTGTGATATTACAATTCTAAAAAAACCTGCATACAACTACATGTACCTGCTTCCTACAAAACACGCTATTGAATATTGCAGTCCATCTGTTCTTCCTAATGAATTTATGAACCCTGAGAATAAGGGTAGAAGGCAGATATTTAATAAATAAATTACTCTGTAACCATACTGAAAAAAAAGTAATGTAGATATGTTTTTTACTTTTTTTCCTATTTATTTAACTACTTACCTCCTTGACTGCTTGTGATATAGATGATAAAACATTCTGTAGGAAATAAATGTAAGCTAAAATAATGCAAACAGGTTTTTCAGTCTCTACATGTCTATATTGCACATTACAGTCTATTTAAATCATCACACTTGAATGCAGATAAATTTAACCGAAGATTGAATTGCCTGATCTGACTTTTTACTGTCACTACTAGAAACCTGCAATTTGAAATATTCATATTGCATCTTAGAATGCTTGTTATAGTATTACCAAAGAGACAGTAAATCCTTAACATACGCAGTATCATAGTATCTTTGCAAAAATTAAATAGCTGCTATGTCCATCTGCAAGAAGGTCAAATTGCACAGGAAAGGCGATACTTATATGTGGAACTTTCACTGAAAATCCTCAATTCTAATTCAGAATAGTATAATGAGAACTTATGCAACGTAACACACTAATTATTTCCAGCATAAGTTTTATGGATTGATAACTATTTTCTCCATTAAAAGCATTTTTAAAGTATTATTTTTGTTCAGGAATATTTCATTTCAGTGTTTCAGAACACCACAGTTACAAGAAATTTCAGGCACATTACAGACAAATACCATCTTATCAGAACGCTATTGTCTCCCCATCAGTATGGTGAAGGCAATACAGCCCTTGTATAGTCTCAAAGTGATCTGAATGCTTCTGTACTCTTCCTTGGTAATGGGAATTGATATCAGCTCATTGATGTTACAGTGATTCATATGAATTGGGAAAAATTGTTTACTTTACAAATTGAGGAAAAAAAAAAGTTCTCCAAAACCATATGTTTGAATATCAAAGTATTTACCTGAGTAACTGAGAATTGTAAGATTTATGTCTTTATGTGAAAGTTGAAGATACTAACGGTAACTGTACTGGGTGCTAGATTCAACCTTGCACAACTACCATCATTGCATAATGAATTTTTATATACTTTGTCATCTTACTTGGACAGTTTCCAATAGTTTAATCATTTTTTCAGTGTCTCTGTTGGCACTGAAACCACTTTACATCATTTTAAATTAAAATGTTTCGTATTGACACAATCTCCCTACATGAAAGCATTGGTATATAATACATAGAACCAATGGGAATATGCAGACTACTTTTATTATTAAGTGTAACTTCAGGGTTCTTGTCACTTTAACATGTGCCAGAGCAGTCAATTCCTTTCTTGCATAGGGTATTTCTTTAGTATCTTAATTTATCTTCTGTTGTGCTGAAATTTGTTCATACTTAGTCTAGCGTACCTTCCTCTGCAGAATTATAACTGAGGTAAATAGAGATTATTTACTTTCTTTTTTGTTTCATTTCAAATATCGAGTCACATTCTCAGCATGAATATTTAAATTTATCCTGCTAGCATAGTAATTTAAAAGTAATTAAATATTGCACATAACTGACTGGCAAGCTATCTCTGATAAACCCTTTGAAGATGTGTTTTTATACTTACCTCTAAACAGTCCTGACTGTTAAAGACAGTGAAAACTCTGGTGGTGATCTTAATCGAGTCACAGCTTCTCTGATTTTGTGAAGCTCCATCACTCAAGGCCTGATTAAGAACTATAAAACTTAATTATACTGCACAACTCCAGTAAAATCTGTAACTTATGAACACATATATGTACACCTAACAAGACCTAGATATTTCATACAGATAATTTCATCCTGTTTCCAGATGTTTTGCTTTCTGAAGAATCCAGTATTTCGTGAAAGGTTTCATTCCCAAAACATGCCATAAAAGAATGTGCAAGGACCATCACATGGTACAGAAATCCATCTAAGGAAAACTGAATTATGAGGACTTAACTTCATTTTAAACACTTACTTCTGAAGATAAGATATTCCTTTCCCATATGTGTTGTACATTAGAAAACATCATGAATCTAGATTGGGTTTTTTTGGTCATATCATGTAATGAAGGTCATAAAAATGTAGCACTTCCTTCAGAAGGAAATAAAAAAAGAAATAAAGCAAACTGTTTATCACTACAGTTCTTCTCTGGTTCTCTCCATATGAGTCAAGGAAGAATGGGGAAGACATTGTGCTGTGTTTTCTTGGAATGTCTCAGTTTCCAGTGCCAGAGTAGTCTGGTGAAAGATGGAAACCAGAGTCAAGGTCAAAGCCAAAAATCTGAGCTCCTCTGTTAAATTTGCACATATGCAGAGTTTAAGAGCCCTTTTCTGGGTGGTTCTTTTTACTCCATACATCACAGACATATATATATATATATTAGTTGTTATAGGCAGCTCACTACATACAGCATCTCAACATTGCAGTTTTCACTGGGTCATGGACACAGAGGTTCAATCCTATAGCAGAAGTGAGAGGATGTGACCCTTCGGTTAGTGTGCAAGTCATTCTAATCACATGATATTATGTTACATTTAAATGGGAGAGCTGTGAATGCTAGAGCTGATTTATCTCTTTTTCTTTCTTTTATTTTAACAGAATAACTGAATTTCTATTTATCTGTAGGTGAGAAAAAAAAAGAAAATAAACAGTGAAAAAGTATCTGTAGATCTGCTTGCAAGGTTTATTGTGAATGGATATAATCTCTCCTGTACACCAAGCTGACCAAAAGGCCCTACTAAGTTTGAGCAAATGTATACAGCTGTGATACAAAGTATCTTGGTTTTTCATAATAAATATGTACAGTCAGTTCAAGATAAAGGCAGGATATCTATATAAAATATACCACATAAATATATAACGTGTATGGTGCAATGGTTAGCAGATTTTCCTAAGTAAGTTTTCCCCATATGATGTATTCTATAAGTTATCACCGAATTTCTCCATGCAAGTAATAGAAAGTTACATGTATATCACTGTCAAATTTCTGCTAATTTTTTATTTCTAGAAATTGTTTTGTTGGTTTTATTTCTATTTTATTATATTTTATTTCTATTTCCACCCTACTCTGCCCTGGTGAGGCCGCATCTGGAATATTGTGTCCAGTTCTGGGCCCCTCAGTTCAAGAAGGACAGGGAGCTGCTGGAGAGAGTCCAGTGCAGAGCCACAAAGATGATGAAGGGAGTGGAGCATCTCCCTTATGAGGAAAGGCTGAAGGAGCTGGGTCTCTTTAGCTTGGAGAAGAGGAGTCTGAGGGGTGACCTCATTAATGTTTATAAATATGTCAAGGGGGAATGTCAGGAGGATGGAGCCAGGCTCTTTTCAACGGTGTCCACTGACAGGACAAGGGGCAATGGATGTAAGCTGGAACATAGGAGGTTCCATAAAAATATGAGGAAAAACTTTTTCCCTGTGAGGGTGACAGAGCACTGGAACAGGCTGCCCAGGGAGGTTGTGGAATCTCCTTCTTTGGAGACATTCAAAACCCGCCTGGACGTGTTCCTGTGCGCTCTACTGTAGGTGATCCTGCTCTGGCAGGGGGGTTGGACTAGATGATCTTTAAGGTCCCTTCCAACCTCTACCATTCTGTGATTCTGTGATTCTGTGATTCTGTGATTCTATATTTGTTACCCTAAAAACTAAAAAAAAAGAAAGATTTTTATTTTCAAACTGCATTTAGAATCCACAAAATTTTTTTTTCCACACTTACATGTTGAATAGCGTTGTAAATTTGGATCTTACCAAACCCTTTAACCATTATTTTAATTTTAACTCATACTGATCATGGTGAAATTACTATAAGCTGAGAGCATTTTGGTACACTTCAGGAGATTAATTTTTGGTTCAGAACCTGCAGCTGTCTTCTGATGTCTCACCAAGCAGCACAACTTGCTAGGTTTAGCTTTCACCGTCATGCCCCATTTGGGCTGGGTAGGTAGGCTGATAAAGATTTTGGAGAGATGGAACTCCCACTATCAGTGACATTTATGCTCTTAGTATAATATAAACAAACATTTAAATGCAAATACGGCATAAATCATTAATATTTTTGATCTTGCCAAATAGATTAAATGTATGGCCTATCTCTAAAAATAAGTCTTTGTCTCCAAGTTCAGTCCACAATTTCTTTCACCAAAATGTGGAAAAGTGTTTAACTCACTCTGGTTAAGCATACGAATGTATTCTTCTCTTTCTCTCTCTCCAGTTTCCATGGTAACCCATCAAAACTAATACAGGTCCACAGAATGTTGTGTTCGGATATAGAAGAGTAATACAAAAGGTTCAATTTGTAGCAAATTACAGTATGTTAAAATCATTCTTATAAGTACATGTTTAAAATGTAAAAGTTTAGGTAGAAAACTTTAATGTTTTATAGTTTATATGTATGGACACACCCCTTACAGGAGCCATACAGATTTATTGTAGAATGTTTGGGACTTTAAGTGAAAATTTTTAGAATATGACAAAGAACTTAAGAGCAGATAAACTACTCTATATCAAATTATGCATCAAAGTCATCTCTATTTTCCAGGTGATTTAAATCATTCTACGAGTGTGAGAGTTTGTCTAGGAGTATTACAGCAGAGACTGTGGATGATTGTTGGACTTTGACAGACAAATGAAACAACTTGAAATTAAAACAAACTAACAAAATACCACCACAAACCAAAACAAATCTCATTAAAACCTGGGTCTACAATTTTCAGATGCAAAACATGTAAAAAAATCATGTTCCATGAATCTTCTTAATCTGTGAACTTTACTTAGCACTGCTCTAACAAAATTCATTCATCCAGACGTCATTCAGTTGCCAGACAAAGGTCTGGCTGTGAGTTTAATCAATAGGTGAAAGGAAATTTAGTTAGATCAAAAAGGCAAACTCTGACTGACTTGGTAAGGAAGCAGAAGTTTGATGTGCATGAAAAGTAATATTGTTGTCAAAGATTGAATTCTCTCTTCCAACTCTTTCCTATACTTACACAGCCTTCCACAGAGCTCTTTGCAGCTTGATGGTGAATTAAGAAGAGACATTGATTTGTCCAGGAGGCTTCTTTTTCCATTTTTTTTTTTTCAGGTGGATGTCTTTTCTTTAAGTTAGTTCAAATGCTTGTGGTTTCACAGTAAAAAGAGAGGAAAATGAAAGAAAAAAACAGAGTGAGTAGGAAAACTTCAAATGGTAGGCCTTGTTTAAATAGATATCAAATAACAGCACAAGGTTAAATTATTTTAGTAATGAACATCAATATAGAACAACATTGTAACAAAGTTATTCTTAAAGCGGCAGAGCTAAATTTTGTCGTATTATACCTGTGTCTTACACCATCAAACGTAACTAGTAAATTATAAACATTTCTAGACTCTTAAACATTTAATATTTTCACTTCAATTTTGAGAAATCAATATTCAACAAAGAATTCTACAAGGAGATGTTCGCTGGTAGATGACCTGTTGCACCATGTGGCCGAACTACAAGAAATGGTAGCAAGGCTGCGAAGCATCAGAGGAGCTGACACAGGTATAGGTAGATGGTTGCAAAATAATAGTACTTTATCAGTCATTACTGACAATGAACCTTAGACCTTGATTACCCATAAAAGCAAGTCCAAACATCATCCCACACCCTCTAACATTAGTACAAGCACAATTTTTCTTCAAAGACCCAAGTAAAACCAGTTTATCTACTTAAAGTTTTGTCGAGGTTTATTCACTGCTCTATTTCTATCAAGGAATTTTAAACAGGTGTTTATCATCATCTGTTGTAAACAAGGAAGTTTTTGGTGACTGAAAAAAAAAGGTCTATTGACATATCTATTTAAATTAATATTTTGTATCTTTAATTGCAGCAGCTGTGTACCGTATAAGGAAGGAGATTGATGCAAGTCTGATACAGGTTATAAATTCAAGACATGTAAAAAACAACAAACAAGACGGACAAATTTTTCCCAATTAATGAGCACCTATTTAAACCAAATTGCACTTGAGGACCATTTGATCTTTGATTCCTAAGAATTAACCTGCTTTACTATGACCTTTATAGACTGTTCTGTCTATTCAGTTTCAACTAATATGTACAGGTACAGAGCAGACAGTGTACCTGTAGAAATTTAGTAGTCTGACTCATTTCAGGTCTTCTACTCAATCGGCCAGTGAAGTATGAACACAGTCTTGCAACCAGTGTTGTAATAGGGGTAATGGAGAAATATACTATTCACAAAATCTCATGCAGATTTAGCAGAATCCAGGTTTGCTTAACATGTGGGTTTTGGAAATCTTTCCTGTGATCAAGGATGGTATAGGATCATTTTCTTTCAGGCAAGAAGATAAGTTCTGATTTTCACAGACTAGAAATGTTAAATGTTCTGAAATATTCTTATGGATGCCAGCAGTGCTCCTTATCTATCTGACATCAGTTTTCATTGCATTAGTAAAAACACTTCATGAATGCCACTTAAAAAAGGAAAAAACCCTAAATCCTTGACTGAAGCTCTTTGTCTAATTTATACTGATTTTAGCTGCTCATTGGAGTAAAGCTCCACCACTAAATGCTGTTTAAATGTATCCTACACACCTAATATGTTATTCTAGGAGACTTTCTGGCTATCATACTTGTGTAATAACCCATATCCATCAACAGCATTTAGATTTTTTGTGAATTTATGGAACTAATCACTAGTTCTGATTCTGACAGCCAATAATGAGATATTTTTACACATTGTAGTTTGTTATTCACTGACTCAGAGGACAATTGTTTTTTTCTTCACTTATAATGAATCCATTCTTTGACATGTTTAACTTTCTTATATCAGCTGCAAAATTATTAGTGAAAGTATGACTACTGCATAACAAATCCCCAAGTGATAGGCTGGGAAATAAATAAATGAATACAGCAGTGACACAACTTTCAGTATTAGCCTCTAATGAGAGTGTGAAAACAGGAGTGAAAAATGGAAGCATCATAAATGTGCTCTGCAGATGCTTGTCATTGTCATATTAGAAAACTACAAAGAAAATGTTAGAAGCCCAGGGAAGAAATAATTATAATAGTCAAATAAAGGGAGATTATTTCAAGGAGGGTAATAAAAAGGTGAAATAAGATTGTCAGAGCACTGAACAGAATAAGTAAAGAAAACAAATGCATACCAAAATCTGTCAACAATGAGCATTATTATACTGTATATTGGAGAAGGGAGTATGTTCCTCATTTGGAAGACGTGAGGGACCAACGTCACCTGTGGAAATACCATCTTCATTAGGTTAGATAAGACTGGATGGAAATACCTTTCACTATCTTCCACGCAAAACATACCTCACAGAACAAGGAAAAAAGACAGATGGAAGGATATCACACTCAAGTTTAGATGACAAAGGATGAGTGGAAGTTCTGTTTCTCATATTTTCTCTATAATTTTCATATTTTTTATGCCTGTCATGAATTTGAGTCTGATAGTGTTTTTGTAAAAAAAGGGAGAGTAGACTCATGCAAAACTTTGAGAGCCCCCCCCCACCCCAGGTAGAGTTGGACCTGCCTCTGACTAGGGCCAGGCCAATCAGCATCTCTGCGATCAAATTATTTAAGAAGCAACCCTATTGTTCTTGCTCTCTCTTTTGGTTTTGTCTTTGTTTTGAGCTGTCCTGTCTTCAACATTGGGCAGTTGGTTTTTTTCCTGTTGGAGGAGGGGAAGGTGAGGGGAGAACAAAGGAACATTGCCCTGAGAAGAAAGAGAGGGAGAAGAGTCCCTGAGGAGAAGGAGAACAAGCATACTGCCAGAACAGGACCTTTTGCTGAAGTCCGTGGTAGTTGAGATGGCAGGAATGTGATTGCCTGCCGGTTGAGGGGCTGACAGCAGCGACAACATTCAGGATCCGTCGGTACGTGCAGAGCCCCATGTGAGAGGGGAGAGAGACCAAGCATCAGCGAAGGACATGCCTGAAGCAATCCGTGGCCCCAAGGGACTCACGAGGAGGCAGAGGATTGCCTCCTGTGAGGTGGACATCACTCGGCAAGAAGGAGAGACTGTGAGGAGCCCTCTTCCTCCAGAAGGAGCTGCCAGGGACAATGAGTAATGGCCAGATGGACTGCAACCCCACCTCTTGCCCCACCTTGCACAGGTGGGGGAAGGAGATAGCTGGGAAGATGGGAGGGGTGGGGGATGGGTGGAGAATATTTAAGATCAGGTCATATTTACTGATGCCATCTTACTACCTTATTTCATAAACGATGGTGGTGAAATAAATATATCTTTTTCTCCACAAGTTGCTCTGGTTCTTTACTTGGCATTTTAAATAAACCATCACTACCCAGGCTTCTTGTAGGCCCCCTTCAGGTACTGGAAGGCCACTATAAGGTGTCCCCAGAGCTTTCTCTTTTTCAGACTGAACAAGCCTAACTCTCTCAGCCTGTCCTCATAGGATAGGCGTTCCAGCCCTCTGACCATATTGGTAGCCCTCCTCCTGACTTGCTCCAACAGCTCCTTGTCTTTTTTTGTTGGGGACTCCAGAGCTGGACACAGTATTCCAGGTGGAGTTTCACAAGGGCAGAGTAAAGGGGTGGAATCACCTCCCTCGACCTGCTGGTCACACATCTCTTGATGCATCCCAGGATACGATTGACTTTCTAGGCCACAAGCACACACTGTTGGCTCATGTTGACCTGTCGTCCACCAACACACACAAATCCTTCTCCCCAGGACTGCTCTCAATCCACTCATTGCCCAACCTGGATCTGTGTTTGGAATTGCCTCGACCCATGTGCAGGACCTTACATTTGGCCTTGTTAAAGTTCATGGGGTTGGCCTGGGCCCATCCCTCAAGCCCGTCAAGGTCTCTCTGGATGGCATCCTTTCCCTTCAGCGTGTCAACCGCACCACACAACTTTGTGTCGTCAGCAAACTTGCTGAGGGTGGACTTGATGCCACTGTCCATGTCACCAACAAAGATGTTAAATAGTACCGGTTCCAGCACTGATCCCTGAGAGACACCACTTGTCGCTGGTCTCCACTTGGACATTGAGCCATTAACTGCAACTCTTTGAGTGAGATCTTCCAGCCAGTTCCTTATACACTGAGTGGTTGATCCATCAAATCCACATCTTTCCAACTTGGAGACCAGGAAGTTGTGCTAGACAATGTCGAAGGCCTTGCAGAAGTCCAGGTAGATAACATCAGTTGCTCTTCCCTTGTCAACTGATTCTGTTGCTCCATCATAAAAGGTCAATAAATAAGCTTTTGTTTGTTTGTTTGTTTAAAACAAATGTCCTCTATTACAATTTGTATTTATGCATATTGATCAGGAGACTTCTCTCCTCCATACCGAGCAACTTATCTCTCTCAGCTTCTCTTTGTGTGACATACATTCCAACCTCTTAGTCATCTTTGCCCTTCACTGGACTTGTGTCCATGAGGAGCCCAGGACTGGGCTCAGGACTCTGGATGTGTCTCGCCAGGGCTGAGCAGATGAAGTAGGATAACCTTCCTGTTGCAGGAAGGATGCTTTGACAAAGGTTATGATTAGCAACTGTTTTGGTTTGGCCTGGCCGGATTTTGGCCACGGCAGGGGAGGCTGCAGGGTGGCTTCTGTAAGAAGTTGCTAGAAGCTCCCCGAGTTTGATAGAGCCAATGCCAGAAGGCTCCAAAGAGGGACTCGCTGCTGGCCAAGGCTGAGCCTAACAGTAAAGTGATAGGAGAGGAACACCTCTGTGAAAAACATATTTAAGAACGGGGAAAAGAACTGCGCCACAACAGCTGGCACAGAGATGGAGGAGTGAGAATCTGTGCAGACACCAAGGTCAGTGGAGAAGGAGGGGGGAGGATGAGCTCCAGGCGCCAGAGCAGAGAGAGTCCCCTGGGTCCGTGGTGAAGACCATGGTGAAGCGAGTTGTCCCCCTGCAGCCCATGGGCAGGGTGTAGATGTCCACCATGAAGATTACCGCGTAGATGCCCACCATGTAGAGGACTCCACGCCGTGTGGGTGGATACCTGAAAGGGGGCTGTAGCCCGTGGGAAGCCCACATCAGAGCAAGTTCAGCATTTATACTATTAAATAATCACACACTTCTAACAAAGCAAAAGGCAGCTAGTTTCCCCACCTTGCTTTTAGCTAAGAAAGATCACTTTGCTTGTTAGTACCATAAACCTTAACACCTGTTATATGGCTTTAATTAGACAGTCCTACACAACCAATGTAAGCTTCATTATTAGTCACACAAACATGATACATATCAGCACAACAAGTAACACTGAAAACAGTTACATTTCCCCATAATTGCTCTGCCATCAGCCGTAAGCATCTTCTGCCAGTCCAATCCATGTCGTCGTTGGTAATCGGTACTTCAGGGTCCCATCACGTCACTGGGCGAAACAAAGGGATTCAACAGGCAGGCCCAGTGCACGGTCGTGTTGCTGCTACACTGTTGAAGTGACAGGATGCTGCACAGCCACATCATGCAGGATCATGCGGTTCCCAGGTCCCTTGTCTGTTATTAATAATAACAGGACACGCAATCGAACTGGCTGCTTCCCAATCTCCCTCTATTATAGCATCTCTGATGACACCGCTCCATCGCTGTTGCAAAGGATCCTTTATGGTTCAAGCTTGAAAATCAGGCTTGAGTGAGGGAGCTGATGGTAATGGGGGGAGTTGAACTGGTTTAAGGATTTCTTCTATTTCTTGCTGTCTAGTTGATAATTCAGTGAGTTTGTTCAGCATCTCTTTCAGGGGTTCATCCTGACCTTCTTTCCTTCCCCCCCCCCCCTTTTTTTTTTCTTTTTTTTTTTTTTCCTTATTAGCTCAAGTATTACTTCAGTCACTCTGTTATCACACAGGGAGAGCAGAATTTCCCAGGTCTGTTTTGATCATACTCTCCCGTTCACTCCCATGCACATCTGGTGTACAAGAAGCGTCTTATCTTCATTCTCACGGACAAGCTCTCAACATGAGCTGTACCTGGCTGGTCAGGGTCTCTTTTCATAATTAGCAAGCAAGAGTTATGCACTTGTTTAGAAAAGAGCTCAGCTCAAGGACAAAAGTCTTAATTCTGCAACACAGTGCAGTTTCTCCTTTTTTTTTTTTTTTTTCTTCCACCCAGTCAGGACAAGCAGGGAGTTTCTCCCTTTGCCTTTTTCCTTTCCTGCCCTCCCCCCAACGCTTCGATCGCTGCCGCAGCTACTTTCTGTTCTGCTTGCATGATTTCTAGAGTGCGTATTACGGTTTTCCAAACTGTTCCTAGTTCTTTCACTTCCTTTCCTTCTTTTCCTCCCTCTAGAGTACAGTCCCACAAAAGGTCTCCTACTTCACGCCATTCCGTGGAACTAAAGATTAATGGCGGGTCGTTCATTTTCTCCCATTTCCGAGCCCATGGGGCTAATACATCTCGCTCCTTTACTTTTCCTTCTCTCTGAGAGAGTATACTAAGGAGGCGAGTTGCCGCGTCCGTTTCCATCGCGGTCTTACCTTGGCAGGGGCTTGATCGGCTGCTCAAGCTCTGGTCTCCGGTGCCCTTTTGGTCACACTCGGAACTCTCCTGCCTCCAGCTCTCCGGCTCCCAAATCGGCTCACGTCCGATGCTTCGGAGTCTTCCCGCATTTAAGCAATCCGCATTTAAGCGTCCATAGAGGGTCCCTTGTTCAGGCGCCAGATGAAGAGGGTCCCTTCGGAGAACCGGCCAAGTTAACGACCATCACACCAATATGGTTACAGATCGTCCTCCTTTTATTGCTCCGGACAGCTCAATATATACAGTTAAGCAGTGTCCACACGCCTGCCCCTTAACAGAGTTGGTCAGTTACAGGTTTACACGCGCCAGCGTTTTGTTGGGTAGTGCCATTCCACTATGCAAGCAGCTCTCGCCCCCCCTTCTCCCCCCGGGGCCAGCACCTCCAGCCAAGCATCTCGCAAAGCTCTCACAAAACAGATAAAACCTCCTCCTCCCCGTGTTCCAAGGCAGCTTCAAGGACAGAGCCTCTGTTTAGGCCTAAGCTGGGTTGTCCACATCTTTAAAGTAATACCGCGCCTGTGCTCCACAAGAAATTCCCCTACACCCCACAATGGCCTGGGGAAGAGTGAAGAGTCCTCCCCCAGAGTGAAGAAGCGGTGGAACCAGCGTCAGATGAACTGACCATAACCCCCATTTCCTGTCCCCCTGCGCCGCTCGGGGGGAGGAGGTGGAAAAACTGGGATTGATGTTAAGCCCGGGAAGAAGGGAGGGATTGGGGGGAAGGTGTTCTGTTTGTTAAGATCTGTTTGCTCTTTCTCACTTCTCACTACTCCTCTCTGATTAGTTCTTTTAATAAATGTACCTAATTACCTCAAAACTGAGTCTATTTTGCCCGGGACAGTAAATGAGAGTGGTCTCCCTGTCCTTATCTCAAACCTTAAGCCCTTGGAAATATTTTCTCCCCCCGTCTAGCAGTGAAGGGGGAGTGAGAGAGCGGCTGTGTAGGTACCTGGCAGCTGGCCAGGGTCAAACCATGACAGCAACTATCTAAAAAATTTTTAATGACATGAAGTAGATAAGACTTAAATTCTAGCAGCCCTTAATCGTTAACCAATTTAAAGATTTACAAATGATTTATTAGAATAGGTTATAACTACTTGCATACATGTTCATAGATGACAAGATTCATACTAACTTACTACAAAGTATTTCAGTGGAAGAATATATGTGTATACATGTCTACATGCACAAATATATAACATACAACTACAAACCCAGATAGGTCTAGACAATCGTTTGTGAAAGCAAATGTGTATATTTAAAAGTATGAATAAATAAAGAGGTGGATGTGAAGTCTAGCCTATAGTTAAAATTTCCCTCTTCTCAAGTTTAGCATAAAAGCAAAGCATCATCAGCATTTCTCAACAGGTGATAGTTGAAACTCAAGGACAATGACTTGCCCTGGCTGCTGTTAGCAGACAGACTTGAGGAGTTGGTACCTGAGAGGTGCTGTAACTCAGGGGAGATGCTGGTCACAGCCCAATGTGATCAAAAGGTCTCATTTAGATTCTCCCATGCAATAGGGAAAAAGAGGAGCCAGGCACGTCAAGGGGTTGCCTTAATGTCCTGTTATTCTGTTGGGTTTTTTTGCAATCCATGGGGAAAGTAAAGGCCAGGCACATAAAGGGATACTTTTCCATACTGACCCTCTGTTTTACAATCCACCTTCCTCTTAGGACAGCTTGCCTTCTATTTAATAAAACATACCCAATAAAAAGTATCTCAAAGAAAGGAGGAATTGCACCACCACCACACATGACCTGCTGGTAACATTCCTCTGAATGAAGCCCAGGAAACCAGTGACACCTTTTCATTTAGGGGCCCATGTTCAAAACGTTCACCAGGACTCTGAGGTCTTTTTCTGCAAATCTGCTTTCCAGTCAATCATTCTCAGCATGTGCTGCTGCATGAGGTTATTTCCTCCTCAAGTACAGCACTTTGCACTTCCCTTTTCTGAATTTTGTGAGATTTCTGTAGACCTATTTTTGCAGACTGTTGAGGTCCTTCTGCATGGCAGCGCAACCATCTGATGTATCAGCCATTCCTCCCAATTTTGTATTGTCCACAAACTTGCTGAGGGTGCATGCTGTCCCATCATCCGGATGATTAATCAAAATGTTAAATGTTTGTGTATACTACTACTGACTGGCTGCCAACTGAACTTTGTATGTCTGATCACAACCCTTTGACTATGGCAGTTCGGCCAGCTTTCAGTTAACCTCACTGTTCGCATCAGCTCATGCTTCATCAGTTTACCAGTGAGGATGTTGCGTGAGATAGTATCAATAACCTTGCAAAAAATCAAGCAAAGCAACATTCACTACTTTCCCGTTGTCAGCTGAGCTAGCCATTTCACTGTGGAAGGCTATTGGGTCAGTCAGGCATGTTTTTCGTAGTTTAATCAGTGCTGACTATTTCAAATCACCTTCTTGACCATAACATGTCAGGAAATGATTTCTGGGAGTTTTTACTTCAGCACCTTGCCAGGGATTAGGATGAGGCTGGCCAAGCCCCGGGAAATCCTTCCTGTCTTTCTTGGGGATAGGAGTGACATTTGCTTTATTGCAGTCCTCAGGAACCTACCCTGTTTCCTATGATCTTTCAAAGGTTGTTCATAGTGGTTTCTCAATCAAATCAGGCAGCACTTTTAGGGTTCGTCAGGATTTGTGATACACAGTTTGTTTAAAAGCTCCCTAACCTGTCTCCACCTTAGTGGAATCTTCTTTCCTCCAGACTTTCCTTCTAGTATCAGGGACCTGGGATTCCTGAAGTCAACTCTTATCAGTCAATACCAAAGTGAACAGGGCATTGAGAGCCTCAACACTTTCCATGCCATTTGTCACCAGGTCCCCTGCTCCATTAAGCAATGGATCCCATGTCTTCCTTTTCCTAACATAGCTGTAGAAATACTTCTTGTTGTTCTTCATGTCCCTTGTCATACTCCAGGTTAGTTTTGGTTTTCCTATCCCTACTCCTGCAAGATTGCAGTGTCTCTGTATTCCTCCTGAGTCTCCTGTCTCTGCTTGCACCTCTGTTATTCTCCCTTTTTATGTCTAAGCTTAGTCAGGAGTTGCTTATCCATGAAGGTGTTTTGTAATCTTTACCTTCCTGCGTGTTGAGAGACACTGTTCTTGAGCTTAGAGGACATGATCCTTGAAAATTAACCATCTTCCCTGCACCCACTTTATCTCTATGACCATCTCCAATAGAATTCTTTAAAGTAGTCTCTTGTGGTCCTGCTTTTTACCTTGTTTGTTAACTTCAGGATTCTGAGTTCCATCAGATCATGGTCACTGTAGCCAAGGCTACCCCCAACCTTCATACCCCCAACCAGTGCTTCTTTGTATGAGGTCCAGCAGAGTGGTATCATTACGAAGAGCACAAAGACAGTTAATAGAACTCTTTTCAGTAACCTTAAGCTAGACTTTTGGCATCAGATCGGCTAAGCAGAACAGAGACCTTCGCACAAGGTTTTGTTAGATACTGAGGCTTTTTATTTTGTTTTACTCTTCAGAAGATACTGATTTTACCTACAGGAAGACCACTTTTTGAAAGGATTAGAGTATTTTTGAGTGTAGAAGGGATTACATTGTCAAGAAATTATGGCCAGAACTATACTTCTTACCTCCTATTTTGTAGTGAGCAGTTCAGAATCTAGGATTGTTCTCTACCTATTCTGTGAAAAGTTATATAGGTCAGAATATACTTTTCAAATAAATTTAATATAGAATGATAGAACCATAGAACATTTCTAGCTGGAAGAAACCTTCAAGATCATTGAGTCTAACCTTTTCCTAGCCCTATAGAATCAGAACATTTTTTTTCGACACAAGAGGCACAATGCTTGTGAGGAGAGAAAGGTAGAAGGCAGTACTCTTCTTTGGGGGGAAAATGCAGGAGAATGTCAAAGAGTTTCAAAAAAGTAGAGCATAATCTGGATCTGTATTCAATACAATTAATGGAAAGAAAGTGTATGGGAGTAGAAACTATAGTTCATTTAAGCTATAGCAGCAGTTAAGTACGCCAAAACAACCCAAGTAGAGGATACTGGTTAATTTACTCTTTCAGATGTTGCAAGCCTCCTATTAAAATATCCCTCAAGAGTGAGACATAAGTAAAAATAGTTCCTTTACCTCAACAGAGGTAAAAGAACAATAGAGAAACATCACACAGGAGATACAGCGGAGAACTGGAAAACAAATTGCAATGACTTCCCTCTACCTAACACAGAGGTAGATATGATCTATGTAGTTTTCAATATGTACCATCAGTTTCAGCATCAGTCACTGTGTTTACATAACGTACTTTATCAGGATCAAAGGATAAACCCAAACTGAGCATTCCACAGTAAGTCTTTTTTGTCACTAAGCTCTGTGAAGAAATATTATCTCTCACCAAAAACCACTAACCATTTTTTGCCTTAAAGAGGTTTTACCCATCAAATACTTCTGATGAAGCATTTCCCTTTTTATGTATTGTGATATCAAAAATAATCACATTGTCCAGAGCTTCTGGCATATTTTCAAAAATATCAAAGTCTTCAGGCAGAAAGATCTAAATTGCAAGCTATACACTCTAAAGTTCTGCTATTTTCTTCTAAGTCTCTTGTGTTAGTACTTGAAAAAAAAAGAGATAACATTTTCTAGTTTGGATAAAAGTGATCTCTTAGTTGTCTACCTCATTCTGTTAATCTAGTAGGAAGCAAAAAGGAGCAAAGAGACATTTATTATTTTTGTATACTATTATTGCTTTTGAGTTTGCAAGTTACTGATGAAAAATCTGTGTTTCTCAGATTATTTGTGCTTGGGGAGCTACATACAAAAATCCCACTATTTCAACTATATATGATTACAATGAACATAAATAATTTTGAGGTAAGGTTTCATTGGTATCCTTTACTGGTAATACCAAGTGATGAAGGATAATTAAAAGTTAAAAAGTAGATAGGTATTCACTCAAGAGGGAACTTTTAAGGTTCAAGGTTAAAATGAGGTATGAAAGATGCTTACTTGCACAAGGGCAAAGAGATACATAATGTAGCCTTAGAAGGTCTGCATGCATTTCAATAGAGCCAAGTGTAGGGTCCTGCATTTTGGTCACGGCAACCCCATGCAACGCTACAGGCTTGGGGAAGGGCGGCTGCAAGGCTGTCTGGCGGAAAAGGACCTGGGCGTTCTGATCGACAGTCGGCTGAATATGAGCCAGCAGTGTGCCCAGGTGGCCAAGAAGACCAACAGCATCCTGGCTTGTATTAGAAATTGTGTGACCAGCAGAAGTAGGCAGGTGATTGTTCCCCTGCACTCAGCACTGGTGAGGCCACACCTTGAGTATTGTGTTCAGTTTTGGGCACGTCAGTATAAAAGGGATATCGAGGTGTTGGAGCGAGTGCAGAAGAGGGCGACAAAATTGGTGAAGGGCCTGGAGAATAGACCTTATGAGGAGCGATTGAGGGAGCTGGGACTCCTCAGTTTGATGAAGAGGAGGCTGAGGGGGGACCTCATCATGTTCTACAATTGCTTGAAAGGACATTGTAGAGAGGTTGGTGCTGGTCTCTTCTCACAGGTCATTAGGGACAGAACCAAGGGGAATGGGTTCAAGTTGCAACAGGGCAAGTTTAAACTGGACATTAGGAAGACATTTTTCATGGAAAGAGTGGTCAGACACTGGAACAGACTGCCTAGGGAGGTGCTTGAGTCGCCATCCCTGGATGTGTTTAAATGTCGCTTGGATGTGGTGTTGGGTGATATGGCTTAGGGGTGAACTTGTAGTGTAGAGTTAATGGTTGGACTTGATCATCCCAAGGATCTTTTCCAACCTGAACTGTTCTATGATTCTATGATTCTACAATTCTATGACTCTAAGGTCTATTTTAAGTGAAATCTTACTCTATGAAATATATTCATGTTTCCTGGAGATTGTCCATGTAATAGACATACCCATAACTGATGCAACAATGTGGAAGGATGTTTTAGATCAATTAAAGCAATTACAGAAGACATGCAATAGGATATAAAACAGTGAGGAGACAAAGAAAGAAAGATGAAGAAACTTTAATGCCTCTCTCTTACTGGTGTATATCTTCTCCCCTTTGGAGGATGTATCTATAACATGACATTTAAACTTAAGTCTCTAATTTTAAACGACACCACCATCATTAACCACATTTCAAAGAAATGTGACACTTTCATTTGTTAGATTAAAACTGTGTCTTTAAATGCCTTAAAAAAGGTGAAGTAGAGCAAGAAGGTCTTGAGGAGGCAAATCATGCTTTCTCAAGATTAGCAGCCCCTTCTCAGAATAATTTGGTTTCAGGATTGAAATAAATTACTTGTGTCTTAAAGACACTGAAGCAATCAGATGTCTACTTGCTTGTCATTTATATTTATTTTTAGATAATATCTTACACAAGTTTCTAGTTTGCAGCTTTTGCCTATGTTAACAGTTCTTACCTCAAGGGAAGAAATGTGTAGCAGAGAAAATATTTTTAAGTTAAATTATATGTTTACTTATCTGCTATTATTTTCACAGATTTTTTTACTTGCCCTCTGCAGACCATGAAAGTTGGCTGTCTACAAAAGAACATACATAAAGAACTGCAACAAATAAATCTTTTGTAAGGTCCCTATTCTTAAGCTCTGTCTTTATCCTCAGCTATAAAACTTTCTTTTCACATGCTAACAAAAGGTCAAAGTTAAAAATGAATGCTTAGAAATCTGTGGTTTAACCATTAAACAATCTATTTCTTTTGTTGGACAGGAGTAAATAATATTTTAGGAACCTAAAGCCATATCTAGCATTCTACCTCTGCTGTTCCCACCTCTAAAAAATCATGTTCCTCAGGTAAAGTTGTAATTATTGTTGCTCCAACATAGCCCTTCTTGCCCAAGAATGTTCTCATTGTATCATGATGTCAGTTTTCTATGGACAACAGCAGAAATCTTCTTTTTCATATATGCTGATTTAAAATTTTCAAGAAGGTTTAATTCAACTACCAAAAAAAAACCCTGACCAAAACTAACAGTAGCCAAACACAAACATTCTGAGTCAGAGTTACAGAATAAATTTAAGGTAACAATAGTACACAATACCTTCTGACCTATACATATTTACTTGTTGCCTAGGATATCTACTGATAGCATATACAGTAAAAATTCAATAATTACTGAAACTATTCACTAGCCCAAATTCTTGTGTGGCTTTCTCCAATATGATTGATCTTATAGAAAAGAAGCCCTAAACATTTGGATTATGATTCTAAGCCAGACAAAACAAGATAACAGGAGTGTAGTTCTTGTCATCTAGAATCCTATCATGTAAATGTCTCAGTGTTAGAAAATCACACATAAAAACCTTCATAGACAATGGAAATAAATATATCAGAACATGAATCATCTCCACTTAATTTAGCTGTCTAAAACAGGTCAAATCCATCACAATAACAAAGTTTCCATGGATACCTGTTATAATACAACTACTTAAAGAATTTAGACGATTAGCTCAGATGCAGATTTTTACGCTGCTGATACAGATGTCAACAAGCTGGATTAGGTGACCTGTTTGTATTCATCTCAATATTTCAGGAAAGTGTTGGAATCAACACTAATGTGCTCTTTTGTGATATTATGAAAAGAGACAGTTTGGAAAGATTAAGCAGGATTCTTTATATTGTTTTTCAAATTAGTAATATATAGTAATAATATATAGTAATAGTATATATAGTATATAGTATATATAGTATATAGTATATATAGTAATAATATATAGTAATAATTAGTATCCAGTTAAGACACAGAAAAAAAAAGGCAGAATTACAGGATTGTCATCTCTTCAGATGAGTGTTCTCACTAGCACTCTTTGGAGCCAGAATTCTCTTTCTGGAACAGCCCACAAGAATGTGAATAAAGCACTTTCCTGGGAAAAGGACACTGTGAAGTTCTTCAGATTGCAACTCTAAGCTGAGAAGCTTAAATGCCACTGAAATCTAACTGATTTAGACCTGAGCAAACTGCATGTTTCTGGCAAGACAAACAGGGTGCTTTGTTGGGAAAAGCAATAGACACTTTCTTGCCTGCCTGGAATATTGTGGGCAAAAGTTCACTTTCCATCAACTAAAAGCTGGGCAGAAGGCAGAGTTTATTAGTTTGGACTAAATGATAAACTATTTTCAGCTGGCTCTGAGTGTGTACAGAGAAAGCTTTATATAATGCTCTTTGTTGTCCTACTATAACAGTAATGCAAAAACCATGCTTGCGTGTAGTCAAGACTATGCACTTCATGCAGGAGTAAAACTATTCCATCATTATGCCAGAGATTATACAACACCTTTTAAGAACCATTAAGCACTCTCATCTTGAAATTTCCTTTATCCCACAGTTAGTAATAAAAGAAAAATCTAGCTAATGTCACTTACACCTCATATCAAAGTACCAGAAAGGTTTTATGACTGATTCTTCATTTATCCATATCTGAGCTGGTCAACAGAGAAATTTAGCTTCTGGATTTGGAAAATATACTTACAGATATTCAATTTTACAAGACAAATTCGGTGTGCTCTCAACAAAAATAAGGCAAAGAGGAAAAAGATGAAAATTATTGAAATCAACTTTATAAAACAAGAAACCTTCATTGCTTCTCTATCTTCAGTAAGATGTTCCTGAACTGGTGAGTTTTTGTTAAATACTTTGATAGTTTTAGTTAATCGTTTTCCTCAAAATTAGTTTGACTTCTTTCTAATTGTGTTTCTTCATATTTAACTTTCTAAATTAAACTTTATTTTTACTTTTCTTTCCAATAATACAATTGACTTAGAATAGTTAACATATTGAAAACTTTGTATTGCTATATTTTGTTTTCTGTCCCTAGATGATTTACCCTAACTTTGAAGAGATCATGCCTATTATTGTTTCCGATTTGTTTAAAATGGTACAAGCTTCCTAAAATTAATGGCACACAGTAACAGAATATTGTCATTAAATTTCTTAAGTGGCTGCACAAATATTTATGTGGGTTTTTCTTCCAGTGTAAAGTAATGTAGGGTGGCTTGTTATTTTAATATTTATTTGCCTTTATAATGTGATTAATTTGATAGTATCCATCTGTACTAAAGTTATTTTGAACTTAAATCTTTCATATTCTTCCTCTCTTCTTGTTATCAGAATCTAATACAAAATGTTATTAAGGATTAATTTAAAAATCTGAAAGATTTACAGATTTACATATCTTTCAGTTTCTGTAATATATCTTTATGCACAGGTGAGAGATGAGGAAAAAAAAAAGCAAAACATTTTTATGTTTCAAGTGTCAACAACAGTAGTTCAATTTTATGTTTCAAAATTATCATAAACTAAGGAAGTCTGACTAAATTAATGAAGCAAATTATGAAAAGACATATAATATATTTAAGAGGTTATCTATTATATTAAATAGAGAAAATTAAAAAGCAAACAAAAAAACCCTGCATCAGTAACAGGAAAGGATTTTCTGCTCTAAATCTATGGATTACACAACCTAAAAGAGAGCATAGAATAAAGGATAAAGTCAGAGACAGTGTGTGTTTTGGTTTTTATATTTTTAATATTACAATTTAGAATTGTTTCAAAGATTTCAAAAAAATAAAAGGAAAAAGTAGAGAAAATGTTACAAATCATCCAAATCAAATGCACTTAATTAAATTAGCTTTTATTGTTAAAGATTTATGATTGCAAAATATTATAAAATGTATGGAGAAAGAGACATTATTACTTTATAATTAGTTTTATTTGGCCTATGTAGCCTTTTTCAGTATAGTTTTGATTCTCATACAAATAACGTCAAACTAAGTAAAAATGATTACTATTGTAATCATGGTTTCTAATGTGTTTTATGTGGCTGAAATAAAATCATTAAGACACAAGTTTTTCAATAATACCCTCCATGTACATATCTACTTTAACAATCACAATATATTTATAGAGATATTAATCAAAAGAGACATCATGTCTCTGTACTTGAATTGATATTTACTGGGCTTAAAATTACTAAATACTGTCTGGGAATCACTGTGTTCCAAGCAACTTCCAGTCATTTCACTTGTAGTTGAAAAAATTCAAAATTAACATGAAGCAGAATATAAGTTCTGTTTTGAGTTTTTCATCCAGAAAAACTAAAAACATAAAGAAAAATGAAAGGGTACCATTAGTGACCATATAGGAAAAGTAAACTGAAGTCACAGAACAAAAAAGTCTTGCTCATTTAAATTGTCTTTGCTGGTGTATTTGTCTCAAATGTATGTATTTGCTGACTCTTATATTGTATGTATTGTCTGGCTCTTCTTTAGGATACTTTAATTGTCCCTTTGTTTGGTCTGACCCACTGCATTGCTTTTAAAGGCCAACATCAGGATAAACTGTAACAGAACTGTGAAACCTGAAATATTTTCAGATCATTTGATTGTGAGGAATAATCAAATATAAAATATTTTCTCAAATCTCATATGTAAGGCACGCCCTTTACTGCAGTCACGAAGTGAAGTGTCCATGTTACTGTGACTATCATACATGAGCAATAGTCCATATGTAATACTGAATTTCTTCTGTCCCTCTTCTCCTCTGCCTGATAAGATGGAAGAATCTGAATTTACAGATCTCCTCACAGATCATATTCTAAAATCAGTATCTTATTAGTCTCTTTTGTAGAAAATATTCCAGTGTGTCTAGTTTCATTCATGCACTTATATACATTACCTGGAGACCTCTTCTGAGACTTAAGACATTTAAGAACACTGTGAAGTTGTCTCAGGTGGATGGGACATCTGCTATAAGTGATATTGATCATGAGTTAGGAAGCTGAGTTTGATTTGAACTGATTTGGTGAGTTAACTTCCTTTGCACTACTCTCTGACTGAAGTCATAAGCACAACTAGACTTACAGAGATCTGCATAGAAATAGTTTGTTTATGCCCATTTCAAGTCCTCAATTCTACCTGCAAACTGGGCACATTTCAGTAATTATTTAAATAAACATTAGGACAGCTAAATTCTTGCTATGTAAATAGCAAATTGCACTTCATACCTTAAAAGAGCCTTTACCATATCTGAAGGGATGTATTATCACGCAGATGGTTTAAAGGCTCCAGGAAAAAAATATGTCCAGGTAAGATGTAATTCTTCCAGATAAGGAAGAATTGATGAAGAAGTGATCCTTTTATAAGTGTACTACTCATCTTGAACATAATATAGTGATAAAACAAGCTACAAGAGGAGAGTTCTGAAGACTATCACACTCAGAAATAAATGCGAAGTGGGGTTCTATTGTTAATGGTGGGTGTAACAAATCTGACCAGACAGAAATTAGCATAGAAAAACTCATGAAGAGTGACTGTTGTGAAAGAAGGGCATAAAAGGAAAAATAATGAAAAATATCATAGTTTAATATCACCAAGAAATAGCAGTAGGACCTGATATACAGCATGAGAAAACAGATGCCACTAAAGCTACATGTCAAATCTCATTAGTTCTTTATTAACTGTACCTTTGTTGCATGTTGTAGTAAGAGAAATATTTTGCACCCTACCTTTAGATATTTATATACCTTAGTAATACTCCTCTGAGGCTTCTCGGGCTCAACTCATTCCTTTAAAGATAGTTTATCTGTTCTTATCCTTCATATGTGTCTCATTTTCTGGTACTGCATCTCATACTTACCTAGACTATTTTTATTTTTCCATCTCAGACCTATTTTTTTTTCTTCTAGTCAGCTCGTTATTTTTATACCATTTAACAATCTTTATATCTAGCTCCCACTTTGACCCTCTTCACTTATTCGCATCCTTCCTGCTGATTTGGTTTCTCTCCTTTTTGTCCCCTGCTGGGTCACTCCTTTTTATACAAGCTTAATGCACTCTTTCAAACCTCTTTAGCTCGCAATCTCAATTTTTCCTCTTTCCCCTGTCCTAGATCCTCTATATGTATCATTCCACTTTGACACACAAAATCTTGTAGTGGATTTTTTTCTCATTCCATTATATAGTCATAGTTTCCTGCCTTTGTCAGCTTCAGTCTTCCTGCAGGTCCTGATAGCGCACATCCATGGCGGGGTATGCACATCCCTAAAATGTCACCCCTTCATTCTCTCATTATTATCTTGCTTCCTCTTGGTCTGAATTCATATGCTCTAATTTCATTCCAAGATGATTTTGGTCTAATGAAATATTTTTCTTACAAAATGAGAAAACGAACTGATATTCAAAACAATCCTTCTTTAGCTTTGCATAGATTTAAGTAATATACAGAGATCTGTGCTAATAACTTATTTTTAGTGATCTCTCCTTACTGCCTACAAGCAATTTACATACTCCATAGGAAACAGATCAATATGTTACTCTTCAAGACACTATGTCTGTTTTTTTCTTCATTTATTTTAAAATGCTCAGGTAAACCATAACATGAAAGAGGATATATTTCACCCAAAGTTATTTCTCAGATATTTCTAAGTGCCTATGTATTTTAAACTACAAAATGCGTGTTTATATACTTCATCTGTATTGTGAAGAAAAGATAAAGTGTCTCTAGAAAAACACAGAGATATGAAATGGCTGGGCAGCATACCATGTAGACTCGAATTGAATGGTTATAGTTTCATATATTTTCAATAACATTTTAGTACGGGTGAATGGCTTCTTCATCCTTTCTCTATGCAAATTATTCATTTATTTCCAGTCACTGGGTCAGCACAGAAGTGTGTAGGAAATGGAATTATTTTTTCTCCATTTGGTGCTAATATCTGTCATGAATGTCCTATGAAAGCTTGCAGACCATTAAAAATTCAAGTGAAAAGATCCTTTTAAAAACAAAAGCCTGAGTCACAGAAGACTGAGAACTTTCTTTCTGCATTATTTTACAGAAAAAAATAATGAATACACTCCCTTTTGCTAGTTCATTACCTCAAAGACAATGAGATATTCTCTTCTCAGGTATTTCAGTGGAGGTTCATTGGGAGTAAGGGTATACTGATGAAGACATGAAAATGTGTTCTTTCGAGCTATCAGGAAATGTGTAGGTATTCCTAACCGGATTTCAATGAAATAGCCAAGAGTTTAAAAAAAATCATAAAATAAAAATTCTAAGATGCGAATATCACAATAAAAGGTTTACTGCTTTAGATAACATTTTTCTTTTCTTTCTCTAGATTTTAAGCTTCTCAGATGAGGGCATCAGTACATTGAGAGTGTAGGATTTTCTAAGCACCTTGAAAACACTGGTTATGCTCCAATATGTATAATATTCTCTTTTTTTATTTAATTCAAAACTGTGATGTTCAGATGCTACGTACTCAGATTAATGAACAGTTGAATGTAGATCATACATATTGAGCTCAAACATTCCTCTTTGCATGTTTTATTTTAGAAACAGCTCGAGGTATACACATATTAAGAACCCACCTCTCTGTGTTTCCTATTCATTAGTTTGTTCAGAAGTCAACTTGTTTCTCTTATTCTTTGTTTCCTTACTTGATTGCACATTTTCAACTTTCACAACATTTAGGTACACACTGAGCTCTGGGAAACTGGTGTTAACAAATACATTGATTTTCTGTTATGTTGCAGGAGACACATGGTTAGGATTCTTTCTGTAACTCTGATGAAAGGTAACAATACACACCATGGATTTCATTCATGAATTAGGTTCTTAGAAATGTAAGTGCATATGTTTTACGTAATCTTGCTGTATCTTCCGAATTTAGCACTACATCAGCTCAAATGCCAAGGAGGCCTTTTGGCACATGTACAAATCTCACTTCAGACTGAATTTAACTGCCTAATGTGGTCTGAGATAATTTCTTCTAGCCTGATGACTTTTCTATCATGGAAAAGCTGAAAATAAGACAAGACTGCAAAGGGAGTGCACATAGGTCAAAACAATTTCTGGTAGTTTCTGAACAGTGGGAGGTATTCTGACCCACAAGAAATCACTACGATATACACAAATGTGCACTTCAAAATTTGCATCCTGCACTTATCATAGACAAGGATCTTATGATAATCTCATATAACTTCCTCAAAAACAAATGTCTGTACAACTCAGGCAGATCAACAGAAGTGGACTGGGACAGATCCTCCAAGATGATGTGCAAAAAGCTTAGTCACCAGGAGTTAAAGTTCTTATGGTAAAGTATATCTAAGCCACTGATGAGATCATGTCTTCTGTGGATAATGATGGACATATTTTTAACATGTAGTTACAGCTGTTAAAGCTATCTATTAGAAAAGGCAATGCTACTGATGTTGACAAAGGCCATCAGGAACTCATAAAAATAATATTAGTGTCTACTATGTACTGTTACTCATGTAACTCATTTTTTTTTGTAGAATTAGTCTTCGTAAGGTTTAACAAAGAACTTAAGAGTTATTTAGTGTAGCCCTAGCTTAAGACTATTCATAGAAACAATTATAACTTTCACACATTCTTATCATTATCATGCATTTTCCGTGACTAGGATGCAGGTTTCCTTCTAATCCAAAGGAGATGGATTTTTAGCTTTGACTGAGAATCCTTTTGCCATTCCAAGATGGGAATATGATTTCAAGACCATGTTGCTAACTTATTTTTGTGTTTCTTGAGCCCAGAACAAATTATGCTATTCAAGTAATAACATTGGAGAGTTTTATGCTCATAGAAAAATTTAGCTGAACTATAACAGTTCTTCTGCTGTTGAGGATAGGCTTCTTCTAACAGTAAATTCTACAGTCAGTAAAAAGAAAGATTGCCAGCACTGAAATTTTTTTTTAGTTATGGCAGACTTTCTCCATCTTACTTCCTGTAAGTGATTGTGATATACTCTGTATGTGTTAAAAAACTATTTATTTCACTGAATTTTATTAATGTCAGCTCAGAATGTAGCCCATTGTTCAAAGAAATACTCTACTCAAAAGACAAATGAAGAAAAAACAAAACTAAAAAAATCTATTTTTCAAAAACCAGATAATCTTGCAAAAAGATGCATCATTGTTAAAAATAACTTATAGATATTTTTATGTCTTAAGCAGTGGCATCTTACTATAATGTAGCTTTTGTCATATGAATTAGGCATTTAGAAAAGAGGTCATCATGAACAAATATATCACAAGGAAGAGATTTGTAAATACCCCCCCTCTAAGATTTATTACAGTACACCTAGTATATCGACTAAGTGCTACTTACCAAAACTAGTGGTACAGCAAATAGATTATCCATTTTTTTATGAAGAGAATATTTATTGAGGCTTGAAAAATACTTTTTACAGAAATACTGTTTTAGAGTTATTTAGCACTTTAGTAGCAAGCAAGAAATTACCTTAGGTATCTGGAGAACAGTGTATGAAAGTCTTACTGGAAGTGCTAATACAAATTGCTTTCAAGACACACATAGTTGGGGACAAATGAAGCTTGTTCTTGAATAAATGCAGATGATTAAATCTAATCTATTTATTTTATGATGATATTATTTATAGTTATTGCTTAAGTATCTCCTTCAGATTTTTTTCAGTCATTCACTCTTTCTGTGCTACTCTGCTGTATTGTCTGCTCAAATAATTGTTCCCTGTTCATATCTGCTGGTTTCTAATTCAGACTTATCTTCTCAGAACTCAGATGGGTTTATCTTGTTATTAGGCTGACAACACAATAATTTGGCTTTCTGATCTTTCTGATTTAGCCCTCACCAAGGTCATTCTTTTAGCATCTGTTCTGGATATACTTCTCCCATTCAACCTTCTCCACAATAACACTGTGTAGCTAACATTCATTCTTCTGTCCTGTTTTCTTTCCTTAGGTTTCCTTAGGCTCATTGTAATGATGAGATTTGTTGGGCCCTTCCTGATCTCTACTCCTTCATTTATCTTCTTCTAAATGTGTAACACCTTTTAATTCTTGACATCTGCTAAAATTTAACATTGCCTAACAGTGCAGACACAATGATTTTTATTTTTTTTTTTCCCCCATTACTTCTCTGTCCTCTCCTTTTTTATTCTCATCCACAAGTTTCTTTCTTGTTTACTTTAGGAACACGGGTTTGAACCCATCATTTTCTTTATATGTCTTCAGTTAGAAACTATAAGGGCCTGCACTCATTGTTTTAGGAAGTATAGGTCATACGTTGCTCATTATTTGCAGCACATAGTTATCTTGCAATCCTAATCTATTGGGTTTGCAACCTGTTGTAACCTTGCAATCCCAAACCATTCAGCTTGAAATCTACTTGATACTAGACACTAATACATGAATGAAGTTTTCAAAATTACTCTTCCTCAAGTACTGAGAACAGCTCAGTACTCTGTATTTATCACTGGACAATTCAGATCAGATAATTAAACCAGCTCTAGTATAGTTGTGTGTTTTCTACAAATACCTCAAAAAACCCCTGAGGTTTCTGCTATAGAACTAAAAGTTAAAACAGATATAGCTTATTTCAACATTTTCTAGAAATAAGATAGAAAATAAACAAGTACTGTAAAAATATAATATGTTGTGTTTTTTGTTATTTTGTAGTATTATTTTACCTTTTACGTGAGACCTAATAAAATTATTTGAAAATAAGTACATTATCTAAATGTTAACTCTTATTAAAAATACGATAATCAAGCCTGAGGTTTTGTAAATTTTACAAAATTAATAAAAAAACCAGTAAACTTTTATATTTGATCAGAAAAAGATCACAATGTAATAAAGGTTAGCCACATTATTTCACTACTGTCTCAGAATATATCTTCATATCCGATTTTGAGTGATGACTCAATAAAACCTCGTGTTATTGTTTTTTTCTTTTAGGGATTTGAGGCAACTATAGATATCTGTAGAAATTTGCTCTTATAAAATACAAATTCTAGTATTTATAGACATTATTGAAATTTGAATCTATCCTACTAGAAGAAAAGTACTATTTTCTTCACAGTGGATTAAGAAGTTTTCTTGTAAGTACTGATCCTGGAACATATCTAGTGTCAATATCTATGATAGTGCCAACAATCTCCTTAAGATGATCAAACAACCAGTGAAAAGGAGCAAGAGGTAAGGTTCTTGTTAATACTTTAAAAGCTCAGATAGAAATACATGCATCTTCCAAAGAGGGGCATGGCTTTACAGATGTTGGTACTAGCAAAATTTGGTTTCCTCAGACATGCATTATTTTTGAATAAGTTAACCATTAAAGAGGGAGAAAACATTCATATATAGACATGATAAATTTGAGTGAAGAGTTTTAAGCAAGGATCAGGAGTAGAGAGTACCAAAGTCTGAGAGCCAAACAAAATGCAAAATTATTTGAAAGGACTGAACAATGTTGAAGAGTAAAATGATTTTTGGGAATTTATGTTTTTGTGATTGAGGTGAAGGAACGAGGGGTGGATTGTGTGTAGATTGTTTAGTCCTGTTTGGTGTTGTGATGATTTTTGTTCTGATTTTGGTGTTGGAAGTCTTGGGTTTTTCTGTTTCAATGTTAATGTTGTGTGATGAATGTAAATTTTAAATAAAGGAGCAAAGTCTCAATCTACAAAGAATAGAAAAAGAGAGACATTTAAAAAACATTCAAGTTACCGTGATCCGATGAGTTTAATGCAAAACTACTTAAGTAATTGTCAATGAAATCTTAGAGCTACTATCGGATATGTTTGGGAGCTAGCTGTGGCAGGTGTATCAAGATTTTGAATGATTTGAGAAGAATAAATTCAATGTCTACACTTCAGTGAGGATAAAAAAAAGAAGCTGAAATAGGAATAGACCAGTAAGACTGATTTGACATCAATATATTTAATGCCTTTTCATAGAAGAACTGAACAGCTAAAGTTGGAGAAATTAACTACAAATAGGATACAATCCAACAGTGACAATTACCCAAACTGGACCAATCATCTGTGCGCATATGGCATAGGCAATAATAACTGAGCAGGTAGAGGAGATGGATCTAGGGGAAAAATCCTTGAAACAGTTTTATAAAACTTCCCCTTCTCAGTACCAGCAAGGTTGCACCTGAATCTCTTTTAGACTCTGAACTTCACAAAAAATTGCGAACTGTGTGAAGTGTCCAGAAAAAAACCACGAGAATCATCATAAAAACATGTTCTATCAAAAACAAATAAGGAAATACATGTTGATTATTTAGAAACGGAGAAAACATAAAACTTTGAGCTTCAGAGAATTGATTAGATCTTTCCTGATCCCTGGGACTCAGAAAATAGTTATAAAAGTTAACAGGTTTCATCAACAGGAAATCATTTCTTTTAGAAGTAGCTTGTTATGTAGGTTAGAAAGGAAACTATAAATCCTGCACTAGAAATGCATCAGAAAAATTTGTAAGGCAAGTGCAATGATCCTGACTGGAAAAGAATTGTACATCAGGGAGTTGGTGATCCACCTGACAGTTGACCAGAGCACACCCATGTCCATGCTTTCTGGCACATCCAGAGTAGCCTTCAGCCCATTCTGTGCTGCACAAATCCTTTGCTGCCAGCCTCAGGTCAGTTTAGCAGAGGAGTCTGCAGGCAGCTACTGCTTAGTACCAGCGATTATCACCACCTGCATTGCCTCACCTTTAACTAAAAGTGCAACAGGAAAATCTTAGGTAAGCGTCACTTCTGTTTGACTGCGGAATTGATGGATGGAATTGGTTCCTTATTAAAAAATCATATAACAACTTGAATGACTGGAAATGGAGAATCTCTTTTACAGATGGGGTCTACCGAGCACATTGCACATAGATAAGAGGACTACTTGTTGCTATGGCTCCCAGGGTTCCCAACATCTACAGGGACATAAGAAATCCATATTTGCATTTATCGTACCTTAATTTAAGCTAAGGTTATTTTCAAACTGAATGTGTTATTTTCCCCTCAAGGTTATAGTAAATCTGTGGAGACCTAGGACCCTTTTAAAAGTTCTTCACTGTCCTATACATTCCCTAAACATTCAGCTAAATGCCATCCCACAGATAGTATTGCATGGAAAGATTTGATAACCAGTAAAATCAGGCAGCAGGGGAGGAAGAAATATTATCCAGTGAATAGGAATAATATGGTGTAAGGTTTGGCTGAATGGAAGGTAGTGATCTCACCAGGTCTGTATAAATAGTTGGTGTGTTTGTCGCGCCTTCTTTGGAGATCCTTACTTGCAAGCTTGGCAAACAAGAGTCTGTCTTCAGAATAATAGACTACAGGTTATGAGCTTATAGTGGCAGGTGGACTTGAAGACTTTCTAAAACCCCTTCTAGTCTTAGGATTGATTCTGTGAAGGATACTGTCATGTTTCTTATTTAGAGAATAGATCAAAAAAAGAGTTTTTTTTCTCTCTGTTCCTGTATAGCATATCTATAGTTACTTTAATTGTATTGCTTGTGACTGAATTCTCATAAATACATTCTTCAACTCTAGATTTTCTCTGATGTTAAGAGTAAGTAGTTCAGACTGACAGCTGAAAAACAACCTATGCTATTCTTCTACCAGCATATATTCTGATCAGTTCTAGGTAAGTTTAAGAGTAAACGGTAATCTAAAATTATTTCCTGAGGATTAGCAGAGTGTTGCTCTACCAAATTGCATAAGCAACATAATGTTATAACTCTCATAGTAGGGTCAGTGAGGGAGAGAGGTGTTCTAATGACTGACACTAACAATGAATACCTGATAAATCAGAAAATTACAGGGTGAAACCCCAGAGAAGTTTCTCTTATTTATTAAATCTCCTGTGCTTTTTAAACCACGTAATATAAATATTAATTACAAAATATATCCAAATGCTCTGGAAAAAAATGTTTTCGTTATTGAATCAGTTCCATATAGAAAATTCCCAAGCTTTAGAAAAAAAAGAGCAATGAAGACCCCACAAACCTGTCATTAGTATGTATAAAGAAACTGTTTATATTTTCTTTGTTGTACTTGGTTTATATGAGGAATTGTTCTCATTTCTCTTTTGCAAAACATAATTTCCCTTCCTATGGGGAATCTAATGGAATTTAGGTAAGAAGTTATTCTCCCCTTGGATGTTCTCAATTTGTTTTCAATGGAGCAGGAAGAGAATGGATTTTTTTCCCTGTTATTATACGTTAACAAGAATTTGCTTCTTTGTGTACACTGACATTGTTAGCATTTTGCCTTTAAAGCGACTGCTGCTTGGAGAGCAGTTACACTGTGCAGAATTCCTCACATCATCTATGCACAAATACAAAAAGCTTTTGTGACCATGCCCTTCCTTCTGTCTTTTCTGAGCATTCTATTTCTGTCATAGGTCTTACAGATGCTGTATCAAGTGTAGCTGCCTCTCGATTCTTTACTTGAGTATGCCTTAAAGTGATACATATTTTTATATTCTAAAACTGTGGAGAGCTGACTGTGGAAGCACACAATATTTCCACCTTAAAGAATTTCTGTTATGTTAACACTGATTTCTGCTAAAGCTTCCAGGAAGATAGATATTTTAGATTTCTTTATCCAGTACCATTTCAAAATTTGAGAGGGCGTTTGATGACTCACTTGTATACTACAATATTAAGCTTGATCTGTAGCTTCTCTCTTTTATGTCTTGTAGGTCTAATTTTATTTCCTTTGATCCTTCTTTCCTCTTCTTTGCTCTTTAGCTTCACTCATCTCTGTGATTTGCTCTTCTAGGACCCGTTCACCTTCATTTTTATTTAATCCCTGCCTATGCCGCCACCTGTATTTTTGTTGTCATATTTCTGATGCATTTCTATTGCTTATCTTTTCATCTGGCTATCTGATTTTGTTTAGTTTTTAGTCTTTTAAATTCTCTTTATTGCTTTAGTCTTTTAATCTTCCTTTAGTGTTGCTGCTTGTTATAACTCTCCATCTTTCAGAAAGGAGTGACAAAGCTGACAGGGACCATCACTTATTAAATTTAAATTTAAAACAATCATAAGTAGTCACTTTTTGTTGCTGCAGTATGCTACCAGAATGAAAAATGTGCAGCACGTTAGGGTCTTATTTCTCTACCTGAGGCACGTAGAAATTACAATAGATGTTTGTGACTACTCAGAAGAAGCAGGAGGTAAAATTTTTGACTCTTTTGACCTCACTTGTGCTTGACAGTGAAGATAATATGCATATTTGAGCTATTCATACATTTCCAATGGAGGATTTAATCTGAGTGTGGAGGTGCTACCCTAGAAGTTTTGGTGAATTATTAATGGCTATTGCCCCATGCAGAGAGAGAGACTTCAAACCAGACTACTGCTTTCCTAAATCACTTGATAAATATCCTCTTCCCCAAGTGGATGAACATAATGTATATTCAAATTTTATACCCGAAGAACTGACAAAGGAGTTGAAGGTGTATTAGAGATGTTATATTACATTTTAATGTAAATGTAAGAATAAAAACTAGTGAGAAGCATGAAACCAGACTTTTAGAATATCTGAAAAACTGCTTAGACTTCCTCGGTGTTTCTGTCCATGTTTATGTACTCAGATTAAGTTGCTTCCTGATGTAGTGTTAAAAAAGATTTTCCATCAGAAATCTATTTTCTCAATTTCTGTCTACTTTTTACATGTGTGTGTATGAACGTGTATGTAAAAACACTTTCATGTTTCTATAATCCAGTTAGGACTAAAAATAACATTCATACATGTAGAAATGCTGATATATATGTCTTTTTATCTGTTTAAAATGAAGATCCTCCTTAAATTTTCCTTTGAAATTCCAAAAGAACAAGAGAGACAATCAGCAGATTGATTAAGGTCAAGTTGCTCTTGGCAATGTGTGATTCATTTCTCATCCTTTTGTCAGACAAGATCCACACCTATCCAAAACATTTCTGAAGTTAAAATCCTGAATGCACTTTTTAGATTTGCAGGTTCATGAGTTTGCAACTGTGAGAAACTAATGTGTAAGTACATGAGATTAGAAGATGGATAAAAAATGCATGTCTTTTTAGCTTCAGTTTTCCTAAAACCAGAATTTTTAATTGCTTTAAAGGTTTATTATATGCCACTGAGATTTTTTCTGGCACTATCACTTTCCAAAAAAAAAAAAAATTGTGTCAATACTGATATTTGGTGTCTCTTCTGCTCTTTACTATTCCTATCCTTCAGAAGTAAAATTTAAATTTACTTTCAGGTTATATCATATTTTAAAACATCCCAGACTCTGTCCTGGTTTGAATGAAACCAGACCATTTAATCTCTTCATAGTTATGTTGTATGTGATTAAGAAAATAAATGTATTTTTAAAATTGAACATACTTTATCTCTTTCTGCCTCTTTGTTGTTACTATCTGAGTAGTTCAGGAACATCTTAAAACTTTATCCAGTGTCTCTTTCCAACCAGCTCTTCTTTGGTTGGAGGAGATCAGCTATCAGTATTTCTTTCAGAAATGCTAAAAATAAAAGTGAAAACAGATCTCCCCTCCCCTCTCCTCCTTTCCCCTCCCCTATCTGTCTGGTGGAGAAGCTTTTATAAATTCTAGTTGAATTCAGCTCTTTAGTTATCAGTGATCTCTTCCTATTCCTGGGGAACTTCCTCCCCTGTTCTCAGCCTTTCTTCCCAGGAAACCCAAGCCAATACAGCCTTTTTAATTGTTTCTCTGCACACCTAAAGGTAGCACTGCAGGAAGCCAGTGGGTGGACAGCTCAGCATTGAGTTACAGTTTTAGTGAAGGTGACGGCATGACAAATTAAAGCATTACTGCATGTGGCATACTGACAGACAGAACGAGAGAGATAAGTGCCAGAAAAGGCCTCATCTACTTCATTGTATTCTGAAATCTACCTTGTATGAAGAGTGGGTAAGTATATGACCTCCACTCCTGGCTTTTCCTGGTGTTTATAAAGTTTATGGAAATTAAACTTGCTTTGAAAGAATAACCTCTAATTCACAAGCAAGTGCAGTTTTGAGGAAACTTGAAACATTAAACATTTAGGTTGAAACTTTAATTGCTTTCTCACATTAATAAATAATCTAGTGGGGTTTAACTTGTCATTCAAGTGAGAATATATTCTCCTCACCTAAATATTTAAAGGCATCTGGTTTACACCTAATCAAACAAAAAGCCGTGTTTTTTTAGATTTAAACATAAGTTTGCATCTCACTTCATTTTTACTCATATAAAAACAGCAGCTACAACAGCCCAGCTGTGCTGTCAGCAACCACATTAAAAAAGTATTCCCAGGCACGCCCCATCGTTATTTAAAAGTAAAAAGTTGATATCTCAAAAACATATTTAAACAGTAGTTGTATAAAACCAAGTGATGGGGAAAAAAGTCAAAGGAATAAAAATCACGTGATGAGGTATCTGAAACAAAAATGGTTCTGATTTTCTATAATTGCGTTATACTAATGAAGCCAGAAACTTCACCTGTGCATAACCATAGTTTATTATAACTGACAATATTTTAGAACTTCAAGTATTGCAAGAAGACATGAAGCTGTTTCTACTCTGTCATACAGGCAGTTAGATAAAGGAGGAGAAAAGGGCAGACTCTCAGAAGACATCAGCACTATTGTTCTTTGGGGTAAATTCTCGAGGTTACCTGTAGCATCCATGGGGCCAGAAAATGTTAAAATGACAGGCCCGTGATGGTCACTAAGAAGTTTCCTTCCAGAGCATAAAGAGCTCCAACTGCCAAAGTAAACCTTGCTACTGTGGAACCCAGTGGCTGGACAGCCTCTGAGTCCACCCACCCACAGACACATTTTTTTCCATCAGTCTGATGTTTATGTAGGCTAATTGTGAGGTCGCCACGCAATGGATCGGGCAGGTAGATCACTTAAAGTCAAGTGCAGTTGAAGTAATTTACACATAAACCCCACTACTTTGTGGACTTGGAACTGCCTTCAGTCAACTCATAAATTTCAACATTTCTTTGCTGATTTCAGCAAGTTGTTCATGCAGTAGGTGTTCTTATAATTTAATGTGCTACAAACTAAAGCCACATTGATAATACATCCTTTTTGCAGACAAATTAATTATTATTTGGTTTATCATTGGGATAATTATGATGAATGTACAGATGATGTGCCTTTTTCTACCCACTGCCTATTCCTGAAAAACAGTAATTAGGACAGTTGAGAATTTAATCTAATTTTAAAAAGAATAAAATGCATATGTAATATATTTGACAGTAAGGATAGCTCACAGATAAAGATAGTGAAACTTGAAAACTTAATCATATTCAAAATTAAAAACCCTTTAAAATATATAACACTATAACACATGGGAAAGAGAAGTTAATATTCTCATTAGTGGCAGCTGGAAAGGAACAGTTTACTACTTGACAGAATTTCCTTGAGGGTTTTCTTACATGAAGAAAGCATGTTTTATTGAGGCTGCCAAAATTGATACAGGGAAAAACAACAGTCATGTTCTTTGAGTTGAAATAAATCTAGAGAAAACACTTAAAGTTGCAGGTCTAAGCTCTTTACAACAAAAATGGCACAGCAGAACAAGAATGTTATACTTCAGAAGTTATAGGGGAAGCTTGCTCAGAATACTAAACATGGTAATGCAGTATAGCAGAAGATTTTTCATTTCTTACTAGATGGACTAGGTGGCCTGTAAGGAAATGTATGGATTAACTATTTTTAGATGAAATACACGTATTATATTTCTTTTAAAAAGATGCAAAACATATTTTCTTTTTCTGTTAAGTCGTTGTAAGGAGTAAATATGTCAAAACATTTAAGGAAAAAAAAAAAAGCAGTTTAAGGCCAGTGATCTAGTTCTTAAACAAATTAATTTCAGGATACTTATGTTGAGATATATATATAGATTATATATATGTATAACATCCAAATAACAGTTGTGTTAGGTTTAAGCTGAAATTCGGATAAGTGTGGACAAAGAAGTATGTGCACTCTGTACTCACTAATTCATTATTCTTAGATATATAAAGTGTTGCTGGACCAACCTTAAGGATTATTTGGATGTAGAGTTATGGAGCTCCTAACTTTGAGCCAGTTCCTGACAAATCTTTACTGGAAATTTCTCTATGGAAACCTCCATAAGCGACACCTTAGGGTCCACGTGCTGAGTAGCAAAGCTGAGCTGAGGACTGCTGAAACGGCAGTTCACCACCTTAGATCAGTCTGATGGGTTTGTTATAGAAGTAGGGACAAAGAGCTCCCAAAATCAGTCTGCTTTGTAGGCATGAACTTTGCTCTAGCCTAGGATGGACCAGAGACTGGTCTGCTATACTTTTGGTAACACTAACCTTTTTAGGCTTTGCTTCTCTGCAGGAGACAACCACGTAAAAGAGTTTTGCCCTTGACGCTCAAAGACTGAAAGCATGACAGACTCTGTGGTCAGTTCAGCAGGGTTTGTACTGCAGGGATCTAGAAGGAAACCTTCTAGAAGACTCATGCACATGGCTGGGGCAGCAGAGCACAGTTTGAGCTAATATGAGAGACTCTTTCTCACCTAAGCATCATCCCTGACTGTAGGGATCAGTGGTTGCAGCAAGTCAGTGAAACCTTGAGAAAGTTGTATCTCCACCTGTAGGCAACACTGAAGCCAGTTTCAGAAGATATGGATGATAGCAAGGTAAGACCAATCCCAGTACATCCGATTCTTGCCCACCTCTGCAAACAGGGATGTGTGTAGCATTTTGAGCTCAAATCATGTGTACGAATGCAACCTAGTATGAAAAAAAAACAAAATATGAACTTAAAAATCAGTCTATCTGCAAAATACATTGTCAACACCGAGAAATCAGGACTTCTGAGCTGTAAGGCAGAGGCAAGTGTAGATCTTGAGAACTTTCTGCTTAGTGGTGTAATCCATTAAATTTTCCAGGAATTAATTCCACAGAGCCTTTACAGACTCCAGAAAGCTCTTCTCATCTGATAAATTTAGTGTTTCTGATGCACAACTTTCTTACTATGCGATTCTGTATGTGTTTTAAAACACTTTTTTCTAATAAAATGTTTCATCTTAATTCATCTTTAAAGTAAGACATGTTATTACACCACAGTACTTTTTCAGCCCAATCTCTTTGTGAAATTAATACTTTCTCCACAATTTCTCTTTTCAGCAAGGATAAAGAAAAGTATAATAATAATGTGTGTGCCACTCACACTTGTTACTAGCCAATTATATCAAACGTCTAATCAAGTAACTTTAAGGTTTAAAAAGTTGATGCTAAAGAACAGTCAGAAAAAGGCTAGCAGATTAAATATTCTGTATAAATATAGGTTTCTGAATTTAATTCAAAGAAGAAATTGAGATCTCATAACGCTATTCCTATTATTTGAAATTTTAAGAAGAATCTCATGAAGCCCCCCCCAAAAGAAAACTACACACAATACTCTAAAACAATTCTGTTTTATGCCATGCGTTTACATTTCACAATAGCAGAAACAATATTTCAAGCCCTTGAGTTTGTTCTAATGACAATTATACAAAAGATAACCCAAGCTGACACTCCTCCAGGCATCTGACAAGCTGACATTGACAGTATTGTAAGCTGCAATATTGCAACTGTCTGCATGAAGGCAAGGCAGTATCTACAAAGCCAACCCTGCTCTAGCTTTACATGTCAGATCCACTCATCCTTCTATTCTAAACAAATATATGTATTAAAGCTATTGCAAGAAAAGCATTATCTCTTATTGTTCACAGACAAAAACAAATTGTCCAAATGGATGTGAATTTAATAGCTATGGAAACACCATGCCCTTGTTAAATCTGCTCTGTTCAGCAGATTAACTTGTGTCTCATGACAGCAGTATTGACTTGGCTGTGCAGTCTTTCAGCTTGGGCATCATCTTATTATATTGGTATTAGTAACTTTCAATTTAAAAGTAATGTAAGAACGTTGCAAGTATCCAAGAAAATGAGTTACAAAAGAAGACAATCCATATTTCAGGTTAAACACAACAAAATACAAAACATATTAACACAGATGAGTATATATGACAAGGATATCTAGAACGCGAGATTTTCTTTGAATGCTTCTGTGCTATAACAACCATACAAATATACTTAGTGCATAAAAATGTTTGTCAGTCTGGATATTTTAAGATCATGTTAAATCTTTGTGGTTTCAATTTTGTTGTTGCTGGCATTTATTATTTTTCTTTATTCTTCTGAAACATCTTTAAAAGAGTAGAATTAATGACAATTTTAATTAATTAATTTCATGACATAGTTATACTTTAGGAAAATAAACTTATCCGAGAAAAATAAGAATCAGTGTAACTAGACTTTCCATTTTTTATATAAAGTTCTTGCCTTCTATAGTGATCAAGGCTCCTGTGACACTTCTAAAAAGAATAGAGTTGCCAGTTCTAGTATCTTGGTTAGATTACAATTTCAATAAATCTGTTAACTCTCCACTTCAGGTTAGACAGTTTCAGCCTTCATAACTTCTGCTACATTACTATAAATCAGCACATTCCAAGTGGTTACACTGCAGTGGAAGGGATTCGACTTCCATGTGTTTAGTCTGTAAATTGCTTTAGAATTCTCTAGAATAATAGCAGGAAAAATAGTAAAGTCAAGAAATAAAATTCCACCACGCGGTAAAATTTGTTCACTGAGCTGAAATAACTGGTTTGGGTTTTTTTTTATATCAAGAAAGAATTTAGTGGAATTTTTATGTCTCAAATATGTTTTAAATTAAATTATTTATATTCTTAATTCCAGGGAAAATATCATCCTTTCCCAGCTCTTTGCATCCTTCCACTACAAATGATTGAGGTTGTTTTGTGAAAAATGTCTCAAATTGCCTCAGTCTCTCCTGATTTAACGTTGACTGCTTACTCTGAAAAATAAAAGGTGAAGTGACTTTCATCACATCACGGTGTGATATGAAGTGTCAAATTGGAAATAATAATAAAGATTTGGACTTGTGAGCACTTTCTTTATTGGTGTTAATTCAAATTAGTTTTATCAATTTGGTCCAACTCTAATTATCTCTATGCTTGAGTGAAAATAATGGCAAAATCACAGATGTTCAGTGCAAGAATGAGTTATATATGGATTATGCCTCTGAAATTAAAATTATATATAAAATGTAATTCTTCCTTTATGCAGTAGAAACATGGAAATACTATGAAGAGTATTTCATGTGAATGGTTATGCTTTCATTAGTTTTGTTACTGTAGGTCATAAAAATTAAAAAAAAAAAAAAGAAAAGGAATTTGTTCTCTACACCATCATCTAAAAGCTACACATTTGCTTTATTCTTAAGAAATTAAAATTTCCCCCTTTTTTTTTTTTTTTCTGGTAGATATCCAGTAAAAAATAATACTGTATGTTCATTTGTCAAGGGAAGTCGATTTCTGGAGTACAACTAGACAATGAAGAGGTCTCATATACACAGTTCATAGCTTGATTCTAAAACTACCATAGAGCACTTTGATTTTGTTTGCTTTATTATTTTTGTATTGCTAATTGTATAAGTATTTGAAAATCGCAATCTAAAGTCAGAGCACACAAAAAAAGCCAAACCACATCCCAGCAAACAATCAGAGAAAAAACTCCACAAGTTAAGCTCTGTCTCATACACCTTTGACTGATTTCAAAGTCTTTTGTGGTACTCCAGTTTAGAGCTGTTCCAGAACTTGAAAATTTAAAATTTGGAAAGATGTGCCTGGCTTTCTTTGTTTCTTTGTAGAGGTTAAGATTTTTTTTTTCACCATTTTAGATGATAAACTACTTACTAACACTTCTATATCTGTGTGCTTCCCAAATGAACCCCATACAAGCAAACATTTAATCTCTCACAAATCAGAATTTTCAAGGGAAGGCATTTTGATACAAGCTTCCAAAGAAGTTTTCTTATTTTGCTTTTACAGCAAGTAACATCTACCTTGCTGCTGTAAATTGATAACTATCATTGCTGTTTCACATGTAGGTTGCAAGGAATCTGACAGATGATCCCAAACATCTGTGTCAGAAAAACACTAAAAATCATTAACCAGAATGCATTTCTTGTGAGAGTATAAACACTATACCTTAATCACAGGATTTAATAAAAGTCTCGGAATATTGAAATATGAAGCTTTTCTTCTTTTTTTTCTTGATCTTCTGAGATGTCTTCAGCAGATTAAATAAGGGATGAGACTGGTCATCATCATTTCTATGACTGCATCTGAAGATCTTTCTGAAATGTGAACTTAAGTTTCCTGTTCTTTCCTCCCCGCTGTGTTGATTTCTATTGCTGTCTTTTTCCTCTCACCTGTCTTGATTCTTTTTTATTTTACTTTCCATCTAGTAAGAGCCTGACTTAGCAAAGCAGCTGGTGGAACATAGACGGGCCAATTTGGCACACTGAAAGTGATACTGCGCTCAGTGTTCTTTCTAACAACTTAACTACAGGAAAGTGAGAAGTGACTGATTTCTTTTTTTTTTTCTTTGCTCGTATATATGTAGTGTTAATTCTTAGTTCGCTGGTTAAACCAGACTTGAGAACTCAGAGGAAATACCTGAAACTAATTTTCTTATGCTTCCACATTTTCAATAAGAATTTAGAAATAATATCTCTTGTGGTTTTTTTGTGGGTTTTTTTTTCCTAATTCATAGAGAGACTTTATAATTAACAAACTGATAAGGCTGTTCTTAAAAACAACATATTATCAATGTTTCAGTTTTCTACATGGATATTTCCTGTTGTCTCTTATTTCGTTGTATGTGTAATTAATGTTAAGAGTAAATTCTTCCTTGGTAATATGCAACTAGTGTAAGAATATCCTATAGAAGAAACTCAAACTGAAATTACTGTTAATAATAGGGAGATGAAAAAAAAACCTCAAATATCTTTTAAAACTGCCTAATTTATCCAAGCAGAACCCTAACACTAGAAGCTTTTATTCTCTAGCAGCAAGGAAATTTTTCTCCCTTTTCCACATCCGTAGTAATAAATATAGCAACCTTAACATAATTGGACTATTCTAGTGACTTCATCTAGCATGTGATGTCAACCACTTTTTGCCAAAGGTGGTGGTTCAGGAAACAGGAGTCAAGTGAAAACAAACAGCAACAACTAATTTATCATTTTGGGAAACAAAGTTGAGACTCATTGATTAGAAGTACATTCTTGTAGATCTGTGCTCTATGCAAGGTAAAGAAAACCAGATATTCTTTTCAGATCAACAGCAAGACGTTAATTTTTGAGTAATTCAGATATACTTAAGACAATTACAATTATGATACATGTTTGCATTCACATTGCATTATAAACTATCGCTTATCAGGAACACTCAGATTTATTCTCTTTTTTTCCTGGAAAGATGAAATCTTACCTAATACAATGTTTGTAAGGGCCTTAAAATAGCATTCATTGATTACTGAACAAATAACTACGTTCTGTCCTTCTGAACAACTACTAACCTAAATGACATGTAAGAAAGCAAACTTACTTAGAAGTGTACTCATGTAAACTATCTACCTTTCTACAGTATTGGTTTGAATACTGATGAAAGATGGTACCTAGTCTCTGAAGGGCAAAATGCTACTTTGAGGAAGAAGAGATTATACCTTTTGTCTTTACATGCTCTGTTCCTAGTTCATTGGCATCATGTTCATGACAAGGTTCTTTAGCCTTTCAAATGCTGAATTCTGCCATTAATTTTATGTTCTTAGAAAGAATTGAGTAAGGTGAAACTTACACATTTTTATGAAGGATTTTGGGGAAAAAAAATTTTTAATTGTATTTTTCTGCTGTGCTTGCATGAAAAGATTTTGACACTTGACTGTAACCTCCAGATAAATCTGCTATATAAAATTACCACAATAATAATTAGGAAAAGTGGCAGTAAATGCTTTGGGGTTTTTTCCATTCTATATGCAGGAAAAGGCTCTCTATCTTGTCGTTTGTTATGCACAGAAGATTGGTGTTCTTCAGCACTGACTCAGTGATATAGCAGGTAGAACAGATGAACGTGCCTTGGACACAGCAGCTGGATCTCATCTTTGATACCAAACTTTCTCTCATCTTTAAAGACATATTTTTCTTGGATTTTTTTCCTGTTTTAATAAGCAGCAAAACGGCTGTTTAAACCCATGAATTATATATTCACTCTTCAGGCTAGTTTATAGTAGATTTTTTTTTAAGGCATGCCTCCAGGATGAAATTAAGTAGAATCTCTAAAGCAGTAAGTTGTTTCTCTTCAAGGTTTTATGGTCAACTAAGAGAGATTATACCCAGATGCTCTGTGTTCCTTTTCATTCTTCATCCTGGTTGAGTCCTGCTGTTGAAGGCGAAGAACATAGTTTTGGAGGGTAAGTCAGTAAGCCTTGCATAAAAATTTGAGGGTTTATAGTTAAGGTCATTCTTTACTTTTACTTAAAACCTCCACAAAAATCAAACCAAACCGGTTAACATACACCCACTCCCACCCCATTCCAAACCCTAAAATTTAGCTTTAAGCCCTAAAACTAAAGTTTAGTCAAGTGATTTCTCTGAACCATTACTCCATCTTAAGTTCACCACTACCAAGTGTTTGCTACTCAATACTCACAGTGTATAAGGAAATGTATTAATGAAAATCTTGACTCATATAGAAAGGTAAGACAAACTTTCACTGCATTTGACAGCTCTTCATTGCACCAGCTGTGTTTCAGCATTGGTTTACTTATTGTTGATAACGTTTAAGGTGAAGCCAAGATATGCCAAAAAAAAGATACAGACCACAGACTGAAAGCAAGATGTCTAATCAAAAAATGCCTAGAGACCTCTCCACATGGATCAGAACTGACTTTTTTTTATGTGAAACTTTCTTTTTGCCAAGGAAGTAGAAGAAAAAATGGCTGTCACAGAGAGAAATTGAAGTCAGTGCAGAGAATAAGATAAAAGGAAGCTATGTGTGTTGAGCAGAAAACAAAAGCTCTAATACATTAATAGAACCTGTACAAAATTAGCCAGGCTAATAGTCAAGTTATACGTAAGAGAGAGGACAGAAGTGAAATCAGAGGGCAAGAATATTGCTTAGATGATCAAAAGATGTATTTTTATATGGGAAGTGATTAAAATGAGGAAAGCAGAGAGGATTAGAATAGAGGTGATAATTAGAACAGGCTGTTCATTTTTCTATTAACTCACATACCAGAGCTGTCCTGATTTGCAAGTTTATGATTTTCTAGACTTTTAACCCAGATTCTTCATAGCCAATTTGCTCACATTTTATATCTAGAAGCCATTAGTGGACTCCACAGGTAGAAATGCTTTGTGCCTGCTATATGATATTGCTTTTACATGTCTGAAAAGGATCCAGCTTTTCAACATGTTTTGGTTCATGGTGTCACTGAGTTATATATGTAACAGAAAGTTGCATTTATCTAAATAATGAAAAGTTGAATTCCTGCTGACAATTATATTAGTATTTGATTATTGTAGCTGAGGAAGTTATGAAAGATTTTCCTGTTGAAAACAAGTAAAGAAGTCCCTGAATAAATTGTTTTCACTCTTTGGTGCATCACAAAACCATGTGGCTCTGTATAATACCTTTATGGAATGGTGGTGGTGTAACAGGACTAGTTAATTTAGACAAAGAGTTGTGGAAAGAATAACACATTCATATTGATGCACTGTGCTAAATAGATTAGATTAATAGTTTGGGGGGGGGGGAAGAAGGGGAAGAAGAGGAAAAGGGAAGAGACTTAAATATTTTACTGTTAACTCTGTAAAGATATTGTCATTTATTTCAAGATTCATTCTTTTCTAAAGCTGTTTAAAACTTCCAGTTACTGACTGAAGTTTAAATCAGTCTTCAATCAGTCATTGTATTATAAAAATATAAATTTGAGAAGACAAAAAAATGTAAACAAATCAACAAATAAAACCCAATCAGTGTCTTTTTTTAACTTTGGCCTTTCTAGTCACCAAGCAAATCAATAATTAATAAAGACCTGAAAATGTGGACTGTTAAGGAGATTAGGAAGGAATGTTAGGTTGTACCATCCAGGTTCCCTTGTCCATGCTAAAAAGAGACCTGCAAGTATTCTCTTAACAGTACCAGGGAGTTCACGCCTGGTCTTTCCTGACGACATGAACAAGTCAGAGAAAAGCAGAAAAAATTTTCCAAATTATGGTGTTCAGTCATGGAACTACTTTAGAAGTACCTCTGAATGACACTGATTATGCAATTTGCTTCACTTCATGCCTCTTTTTCTCCTGCTTCCCCTTTCGGGTTCCTCTCCAGTTATGACTCTTTGCCCTTTTGCCAAATAAAAAACCTGCTCCTTATTGTTCTTAACCCATTGGCCTCAGCTTGCTGTCTTGATACTTCTCTTTTGGTATTTATAATAGGATTATCATGGTAATCCCTCTTCAAACAGTGATCCACAAAGTCATTATTCTATTTTTGTTATCTACAAGGTATTTTTCATACCATTGTCTTATTCATTTAGCCATAAATCAGGGTTAACTGTCTGCTTAGACTTTGCTTTCTCTTTGATTTAAGAAACGTTCTGCAGTTTCTCATGTTGCTGTCTTATTAATATAACTACATGGCCAGAGTAAGTCATTTGTCTCCAAAGCTCAGCAACATCAGTTTCCATTTCCAAACATATACCTTACCTCTTTGAACAGAAAAAAACCTTCCATGCTGGTCCTTTCCAATGTACAGGATTCATTACAAGTAATTTCACTAATTTAAAAGATGAGGAAAAACTTGATCCATTTATCTACTACAGTGAATGTGCAGGTGTCTGTAGTAATTTAGGCTAAAGAAAAAAAAAAGAGGGAAGAAATAGCCTTACACTTTTGACCTCAGTAGTTAACTACTGACCTGAACCCAGTTAGTCTGCAGAACCAGAGGAGTGAGTGTGTGTCCCCATGCATACATGTAAGCCTCAGACTACTCATTCTACCATCACATTTGTCTGACTGATTCCTGGGTTTAAAGTATTCAAACCCTAAGCAGTATTTGAAAAACTTAAGATAATTGTAGAAGCTGCTACTGACAGAAGACATCCTCTTAAAACCTCTAGAAAGGAACCAGTAGAGAGCCAGAGTTGAAAGGAACTGAATTTTTTTCCCACAGGCACAGTACTACTTAAACTCTGTCTAAATTAAAACATATATGAAGTTCTTCCTTGGAGAAAGTTTGGGGTTTTAACTATATTCAGTTCAGTAAGACGAACGTAGTCAATCATAAAGCAGAATATATTCACAACAAAAAATAAAGCAAACTGAAGACTACTAAACTGTTTTACGGTTTTGTTTCTATGTTTTATCGTTAGTTTTACAAAATGGCCTTTTAAAATCATTGAATATTTTACTTTCACTTTGTTGCATTATGCGATGTTGCTCTGCAAAAAACCACTTTTTTATTTCTTCCCTTATTTTTTCACCTTCCCCCCACCACTGTTCAATCTTTATTTTTTAAATTTTTAATAATTATATTTTCCTTACATTTCTCTTTTTCTAGTTTATTCTCTTCTATAGTGGTATTTTCAGTGGTATTTTCCCTTAATATTTCACTTCTAGGAACATGAATTCTTTTATTTATTCTTCTTAAAGAAATAATAAGAATTTATCATGTTATTTTTTTCTCAGTGGAAGGAAACAGATTTTTAACTAAACAAGAACAATTTCTAAAATTATTCCATTTTCTCTATATTACCAACATATTACCCCAAAAGTTAACAGTAACATTTATGGAAAGTAAAAAGATATTTACTTACTTGAGGTCCTTCCTCATGTGTCTGTAAGTGGAATAAAAGCATATTGCAAAGATGGAAATAAAGAATTAATGGCAATTGCACATAATGACTTCAGAAAATGTGTTCCTTTGCTTATTCCACAATCTGAGATTTCATAAGCTTGTAGTAAACGTATGCTGATCAAAATCTTCTAAATTCACTCTTATTTCATGTATTTTTCAGTGCAATTCAATAACTCTCAGAAGCATATTTTCTAGACACAAATACAGTTCTGGGAGCAGAACTTGCACACAGTGTCTCTCGCAGCTTTATAAAATTATGTTCCAGCCTATGTGATGGAATGAAACGGTAGCTTGTAACTAATATCTAGGTTTGTTCCAGTATGTACCTAGTAGGGAAGTAAATTAGAAGGGAATGTAATAAAAAATGTTGAATGTGTGAGCTGCCTCTGGGAAAACCTTTTCAAACTCTTTAGCCTTAGAAAACTGTCTTCTTCCTAGTGAAAAAAAAACAAACAACAAAACAACAAAATCAACCAACAAAACAAACAAAACCAGAATAAATTTTAGTGATTCTGAAAACAATTTGATTTTTCTTCCCAAACAGTTTAAGATTACCATGAAATCAACACCTAAGAAATAGTTCACCACAGTCTAGAGAGGTAAAAAATGCATATGTTGCCAGGCTTAATTTTCCAGAAGTTAACTTTCTTGTGAGTTCATTCTTATTCCAAAACGAAAGCTGTTTACCCTTCAATCCAATATTCTAGAGCTTTACACTGTACTCAGAATATAAAACTGCAGATAAATTCCAGCACTGGAATATGTTGAAAATGTCCTGAGACAAGAAGGAACTCTTTAACAGATGCTAATTCCTTGAGCGCCTGTGATTGACACCTACAGAGAGCCATGTTGATGCCAGTACCTCTTAGGCTCTAAATACTGCACTTCCAATTTGCCTGCACTGGAGGAAAAAAAGTTGTTCACTCTGCTCGCCTTCTTGCACAAGCTTTTCGCTTGCTTTTATCACAGTGAGCTGCCAAACTCCAGTCACTACGGGAGCTATGCCATCCACCTGCTTAATTCAAGAGTCATGCTGATTATTGCATCCCAGGTCAAGGAACTGAGAAGCAGTTCAGACCATACATTATCTTCAGCTGACAAAATCTTTTGCCCTTCATACCCATAGAGAAGAGTGCTGCAGTAACTACTTTAGACATCATGCATGAGACTTCAGTTTATCTACTTTTAACTGTCTAAAAACAGGTGACTAATCCATATCATCATTCAGTATTCCTCTAGGCACTTAAAGAAGGTGATTCACCTCATCCAATAATACATGTCCAAGATAGCAAGGATGAATTGTCAGTTGTGCCTTTCTCTCTCCACTGACAGTCATGGAAGCCTGCCTTCCCTAAAATAGTTACCTAAATTTAGATGGAGATAATAAAGCAAGATAAATCCAATCCCACAGCAGAAAATATGAGTGTAGCCTTACGAATATATATAAAAAAATCCTAAAATTCTTGGAGTTTTTATTTCAGACTAACCAACTTATTACATGCTATCTTTTTCTTTTTTTTTTTCCTGTTCAGTTCTTAACAGGTCATCTATAATAATCACAAGTCACAATGATAAGTTCAGCCATTTACAAAGAACCAGAGTTACTGGGATGGAAAACTTATGAATTTTAGCATTAGGTCAAAGACTATCTTGAGACCAAAGAAGCTGAGGTTTACAGAAATATGAGAGCCAACTCACCTGCTGTATAAATTCAACTTTAAAATGCAAATGATTGAGACTAATTTCCTGTTTGCTTACTTGATTATTTCAATTATAATAGGTACCCATGCAATTGGTAAAAAAGCTATCTCAATATGAAGCTGTATCGACAAAACATAAACTGCGCAAATACTAGAGTCAAAACTCTTGGAGATCCTGAAGCCTTCAGTCTAAATTCTTCCTCATGTGCCTGAAAGTCAAAAGGACAGGTCTGTAGAATGTGTAAAATTTTTTTAAACAATTAACATGTGAAGACAAGCAGAATATAAGTAAGGCACTGTAAAAGAGGGACAAATATTAAAAGGTGACATGTCCACTGACAAAGCTGAATCAGATTGTGTCAAGAGAGTATGTTGCCGGAATATTAACTGATCAATAGTGGTGTAAAAAAATTGAGGGAGTGATGAAAGAAAAGGGTTGCTAATCTTTCTACCGAAGAAAATCTTAGAATAATTTCTGCTTCTTGGGGTACAAGGGATAAATATACTGTATAAACCCTCCAATTTATCAGTACATTACTAAAATTCTGAGCTAACAAATTGATTTCATGTTTGGAGGGATGTCTTTAAGAATGGTAAAAAACATTAATTTCAGTTTAATTTAACAGATTACTATCCAAATAACTTTACATAATCTAGGTTTTCTGTAATACAAAAATTTAGAATTATGATCAGTCAACTCATAATGCATGAATTCCCAACAGGTTCAAAGGAAAAAAAAAAGTACAGTGATATTTTGATGTACTTTAATCTCTCTTCTTTTCTTTCTGTTAAGCTTTCACTGTTCATAGCTTCCTACATCTCTCGTCCTTAGATTTGGTATGTCCTAGTAAAAAGCCAGCTGTAAATGAATTAGAATTATCATTAAAATAATCTCGGTTTAGTCTTCCAGATAGAAAAGAATAGAAGTGAATGTGACAAGTACTTGTTATTTTTCTCAGCCAATTACTGGAGGGAATACAGGTACTGTAGCAATTGGTGTGATATGCTAATTTAGCCAAAACAGAGTATTCATCTAGACTGCTACTGATTCAGGACACTTGTAATGCTCAGTTCTTGTACTGAGTAATAGCAACTATTGTCCTTTCTGACATTTTATCTTATTCATAAACAAAACACCTACATTTTCTTGAAACATTGGCAGTAATTGCATGTATGTATATGAATGTTGAAAATACCTCTTGGAACTATTGGAAGTGTGGGACAATGATGACAACAATGTGGAAAAGAAGTTAACAGTATGATTGATACAAAGTATGCTATCCAGTGCAACTTGGGCTGAGCTCACCTTCATCCCAAATTTCATGATTTAGGAGTGTAAAACTCTATTGGGATACATTGCTTGTGGCCATTCTAACTGTTTTATTTTTCAGATAAGTGCATTCACCAGCGCTTTACAGCCCATATACCTTGCAACCTATTACCAGTGTACATTGTGCACTTTTTTTGACATGAGCAATTTGTGTATGGGATACCACAGAATCATAGGACCATAGAATCATTTAGGTTGGAAAAGACTTTTAAGATCGTTGAGTCCAATCATTAACCTAGAAATAGCAGGCCCACTGCTAAAACATGTCCATAAGCACCACATCTACATACATCTTTTAAATACCTCCCTGGGCAGCCTGTTACAATACTTAACAACCCTTTCGATGAAGTAATTTTTCCCTAATACCCAATCTAAAAGACCTCTGGCACAACTAAAGAACACTTCCTTGTCTCCTATTGCTTGTTACAAGGGAGAAGACACTGAACCCCACCTCACTATAACCTCCTTTCAAGAAGTTGTGGAGAGCAATAAGGTCTCCCCTCAACCTCCTTTTCTCCAAGCTAAACAACCCCACTTTCCTCAGGTGCTCCTTAGAAGCTGTTGTTCTCTAGACCCTTCACCAGCTGTGTTGCCCTTCTTTGGACACACTCCAACACTTCAATGTCTTCGTTGTAGTGAGGGGCCTAAAACTGAACACATGATTTGAGGTGCAGCCTCATGAGTGCTGAGCACAAGGACACAATCACTTTCCTACTCCTGTTCATTACACTATTTCTGATACAGACCAGGATGCTGTTGGCCTCTTGGCCACCTGGGCACTCTGCTGGCTCATGTTCAGCCAACTGTCAAACAACACCTCCAGGTCCTTTTCCGACAGGCAGTTTTCCAGCCACGCTTCCCCAAGAGTATAGGTGTACAACACTAAAATTAAACACAGCCACTAGGGTTGAAGTCTAAAAAAGGCAAACATGTTCCTGAGTAGAGACTCTGTCAGTTTAGAACTCTTCTGGACAGGAACTGGATGCTTATCAGCTGGCAACTAACCTAGTTTCTTTAAGTCCCCCAAAACAGGTGTTGAACTCCTCCAGGTTCATACCTCACACTCCACTTGTTCACATATGGATATACATCCTGTTCTAGAATCCTAAACCAAGGAGCTAGAGGCTAAAAACTCTGTGATGTGCCAAAAGGTATCCAGGGTATCTAACAGTTATATTTCGTCAAACTACATTGCAACTGGACATAATGTGAGCCACAGTCAAAGACTGACTGTGGAGCCCAAGCTCTCCAATTATAGGCTGTATATAAATATAGATATAAAGCACTCAGATAAGACATATGATATGCAAAACCATGGAAAGAGTTTAGGAGAGCAGAAATATCTACTGTGGGCTGAAGATATATTACAGCGCAAGAATAGGATTATATAGCTTTGTAAATTGGGGGAAAGGGCTCCTCTGAAGTCAGCTGAACTTCTGCTTACATACATGGGTTTCAGGATCTATGCTGGGTGCTTTAGTACTTTATTAGATTTTAAAAGATATTTTCAAAGTAACAGATATTCACCTCTAAGAAGCTAGAACTATACCTGGTTCTGTGTCATCATTTTAACTGGCATCTGTTTCTACAGATATTTTTATCTGACGGATGTAAATACCACACTTTCATCACTCCTATTTATGTGGTTGAAACAGTTTTTGTTTGTAAGTCTCAGAACAATGTGCTTTAAGTAGTTTAGTCAATATTAGCTGCTCTTACATATTGCTCTCAATTCATGTTGACTTTTAATTGACCTTGTAATTACTAAAGCAAAAACTGTATTAGTAAGGGAGGACAATGTTTCCTAAGGGAAGTTATTTTTATCTTTATATCTTCTTACATTTCAATGGGGAAATTTATCTTGTATTTATAACTATGCAAATACATGCAGCATGCAATTATAAGCAAGTAAGGACAAGCCCTCTCTTCCAACCTGCCGAAGCTTATGTGTTCCTGTAATTCAAGGCATTAGATGTTCAGAACATTTTTGGAAATCTCAAAGTTATAGTTTTCAGAATGCTTTTCCACTTCTGGATTACAGCTGTGGACAAAGAATACGTCCTCTGTATTCTATTGTTACTGCAAAAAAAGTAGGGTTTACAACTAAAACAGAAAGACAAGAATTGTCAGAACAGTGTTTAACATGTTGTTATGGTGTAGCTCTGGTAGGCAGCTTAGCCCCACAGAGTCACTTACTCACTCCCCACACTGTGGGATGGGGCAGAGAATTGAAAAAGTAAGAAAATTTGTGGGTTGAGACAAAGGCAGTTTAATGGATAAAGCAAAAGCTGTGTGTGCAAACAGAACAAAATGCATCCACTGTTAGTTGTCTGCCAACATAGGACAAAACGGGTCTTAAAATCTGATGTATCCTTTGGTGCTAAAACATCACTTCTGTAAGTTTTTTAAGTGTCCATTTCTTTGTCGTCTGCAGAATGAAATTTCAGCTTTTTTTTTGGTCTTTTTTGAGTAACCATATTCGGATGTTTTGTTAACTTCTATATTTGCTGCAATATCTAGCAGAAGTGATGGGTTATCATTATCAGCATTATGCTGATTGAAAACATCTGTTTATGTAGCCAAACAAGCAAAAACATTTCAATGGAGAAGGGCATAATATTAAAAATTATGACTATACCAGAAAATCAGTGCCAGTGCTTTCACATGCAGCATGTGATCAGTTTCGTACACATGTAAGTCAAAAATTGCATGGCTTTATTACAGCTGACTAAATTTTACTGGGCTAAGAAATCTTATCACGAAACAAAGGCAAAGAACAAAGCCAATCAAGTTTTTTTCTCTTGGAAAAAATGTTCTTTTCCAATAACAAGAAAATGAAAACATTTAAAAGGGCAAGGTTTCTTTTGTATCCATTAAAGATAGAACAGGCATATAAAAATACGACACTGAAGGACTTCAATATACACAAATGTTAGAGGTTAGATTGTTATTTTTGAAGCTTTACACTGAAAGCTGAAATGTAAGCCTGACGAGTGCACTCTATTGATCTTAACATGAATTAACTTACCTTTATTTTTCAGATAGGTTCATAATATTGTTTAAGATCAATGTCAACAACGTACTACTGTAGGAAGCACTATAGATGAACAACTTTTCCTATGCAGTTCAGCAAGATTGACCACCTTTCTTGTCTCAAGCTTGTTAAGGAAGTTTGTCAAGGAAGTTTGTTTCTCAAAGAATTCTCAACATATCTAAAATACAGAATTTTGAAGACTGCAGATTAAGCACTCACCTGAGTGTGTTTTTGTAATACTATATTTTAAAGAACAGTTTGGGTACAAAATTTCCTTTCCTCTAATTTATGAAGTTGGTATTTAAAACTGTATAAATTAAGGTATATTAAAATAAACAGTTGATTTGTTGTGTTCCTAATCTGTTCCATCTTTCACATGGTAAATCTAATTACTTAGAAAAACTATCTCTTCTTTTAATTTTCCTTCAGCTCAGATCCTCACATCTCACATTTCCAATTATCAGGTAAACAGAATGCACTTTACACAAACTTTTCCAGGACCTAAGATAACTGGAGTTTCACACATCATAAACAGTAAAAAGCAGTTTTACAAATCACATTGCAATAGTCAAGCAAAACAGACCCGACTTTCAGAGCTTAGTTTTTCCCTTGACAGGCAAAACCAGGATCTCTCAGGTAATGATATTTAGAAATCTGCATAACTCACCTTCCTTTAATATCATCAGTTTACTTCCTTCCATTGCAGTTGTCAAATGGTCTTTAGGAAGCAGGAGCCATGACATTAACACAGGTATAATTTATTATCAATTTGTCTACTGTTCATGGTTTTCGGCAAATTTAAATCTGACTGCTAGTCTCTCTGATCATTTATTGCCCATCTTCCTTAAATAAAGTACTCTAACAGAAGCATGAAGACAAAAAGCTGCTGGAAAAATTTCTAAATTACACAGACTGTTTTAGTTTTTATGTTGGAGGACCTCTGATACTTCGTATGATCCTACTTGAAGTCTACACTGATTTCCTGGAAATGTGCATGAGAGTTTTCTGCCTTTTCTGGTATCCACAAAGATTTATTTTTTTTATTTTAATCTATTGAAAATAAAAACTGTAAAATATTGAGTAGAAAAATATCCATCCTCTAGTACTTTTAATGTCAATGAACTGCTAATTTCACAGGAGAGCATGAGGGAATCATAATACAGAAGCATTTTGAAAGTTTCAGATAAGAAAGAAGACCAAAAGCACATTTGTAGTCTGTTCTACAGCTGTTAACTGTGGGCTCCTACCATGGTTACATGATCACAGAGTAAATCAAGCACCAGGACTGAAGTCTATAGTTTACTGTAATGGAGGAACAAAGACCTTATGTTTGATATTTATTGTTATTACATGATTAAAAGGGAAATTACTATAAAGTTTGAGGAAAGACAAAGTATAAAATGCCGCTATTTAAAACTCTTTGAAAGTAAGAGAAACAATAAAATGTAAACACAATGTCACCTTTTGAAGCCAATAGACTCATTAAAGATATGCTATTGAAACTAGATTTAAAAAAAAAACCAACAAACACAACACTTTTGGAATATATAAAATAATTTTTGTTACTCTTTTGGCAAAATAAGTTTTTGCTATTGTGCTAATGAATATGGCTATGCAGAAAATAGTGTGGAGCTGACAAAGCCATCTCTTCTCTGCTAGCTGGGACAGAGTCCAGCTTTTAGCTTATCCATCAGCCTAGACAAGTCTTTCCCGAAACATCCAGATTTAATGTATAATCCTTTCTTATCTATACCACCAAATGTGTGTGATGCCACAGATATCCAAGGCTGTTATAACTTATTCATCTTTTGTTTTAAAGAACACGCATGGAAAACTGCACTGCCATCTCTGAAGTCAGATGAAATGAGAATCCCCAGCCAGTACTTAAAGCAACGTTGGAGTCCAGCTCTCTTTTGTGTGTGGACAAAGTCCAGGCAGACATTAAGAATTGGAGAATACTACTGATAGCCTAATGGCAAAAAGCTCAGAACTGCAAAACTAGCTTCCTTGTAAAGAGCGAGACCATTCATTTGGCTAACTGTTTCCAATCAGTGATCATGTTAATTAGGAGAATGAGCCATGAAACAGCAATGGGCTAGAGATATTGCCAATGCATTTGATTTCTATTCATGGGTGTATGTAAGGCTGAGTAGAAGCCATTTTAAGATTCTTACCAGACCATTTTGCTGTGCTTCCCTTATGTTAAATTATATTTCATTAAATACACAATCTTGAACCTATTTACCCTCTGAGAACTGTTTTACCACTAGATTATGGAATGAATTGAGTTGTGGGATTTGTACAGTCAATAATGCACTGTAAAAGCAGGTAAAAATAACCCACACTAGTACTTTGGGGTACTCATTTAACTGTTGTCTCATACAGTCTACAAACAGTGTCAGTGAAAGAACCCGGATCAAACTACCACTACATGGTTCTCTTTCCCATTCCCTAGAGTAGGCTCCAGTCTTCTGGTTCAGTTCTCAAGCAGAAAATATTTTCTTGCTGCAAAGGCAAGCTAGCAGAAAAACAGGCTACCAGAGAGACCTCTTAGAAATATCTTTTAGTTCATTCATTACTACCATTCTACACTACAATGAAGCTTTTAGGTGCCAAAAAGAAGCCAGAAATGAAAAGATACTCTGATATATTTTTGAAGATTTAAAATGCTCACAATTGATCACTGTTTGTACGACAGTTAAGTCTGTCAGAGCTGTAAAAGTATACTTTCAAAGCATTGTCAGGGACTTTGACTTTGATTCTGTGGCTTTAGAGACAAATGTGAGAAAAAGTTCATTTAAAGACAACCTTCACTACAAAAAAAGTAGTTCACTACAAAAAATCTGATGAAGATTTTCACATTGTTGTTAGACCATAACATTCATGGTTTTAAGGGCTAGTGAGTTTTGGTACTTGCTGTCAGCACTGTGGTGAAGCAGCTGCTTTCTCTTGATGAGACTGTGAGTCATGAGAATTAAGATCTATTCTTAACTGCTACTGTAGAGTATCTCATTAAAAACACAGTGAATTGTTAATTCCTTGGACTGGAATCAGGTCTTTACAAAAAGCTACTTGACTACTTTCAGTGTCACTGTGCTCCAGAGTGAAATGAGGGAATTGAAGGTGATGTCTATAAAGTTCTTTGAGCAGTAATGTTCTCAAGTGCTATGTACTTAGTTCATTTTACCATCTCCATTCAAAAATAACAGTAAAATTATTCAAGAATAATAGAAAAGGCCTTTTTTTTTTGAAGTTAGAAAATTATTTTATGTACATCAGAGAACTATTTAAAAGGAAATTGAAGAAAATTGAGAATATTTCTACTTGAAGAACACTTGTCAATGTATTGTTAGATAGAGCTGTTGCAAATATTACCTAGGTCAGCAGTAATCAAACTTTTTAAAAACAATCATTTATCTCATGCTCAACAGCATATTCCTTTATCACCTGATTTTTAAGTGAAGACATGCCAGAAACAAGGTGCTTTCATAGCCTAGGTCACTCCTCACAGTTTTGTTTAGAGCCCTGTACTATATCAGCCTTGAGCCATGTAAGTCAGGGATTTAGATAAACTTTCTAACCAAATATGTGTTCACAGAATTCACAGGACCTGAATCAGAATCACAGTGACTGGGAGATCTCGTTTGTGAAATATATTTATTTTGGCATTATCTTCCTAGGAAACAATATGATAGTGCTTCAGAATATGTTCTATTGGAAAATGATATCTTTGAGTGCTGTTAATATTCTGGTCACAGGAAAGAAAAATGTGAAAATTACATACACAGCATATTACAAACAGTAGAAAAATATATTTATGGATACTTGAATTGAGAAATAGCATAGAAACTCTAATAAAAAATTGTTATGACTATAAATTGTTATAAAACTGTAATTACACAGATTAGTTCCTTGGTACTTCTTTTAATTAAATTAAAACAGAAGTTCTTTCTGCAATAATTACTTATTTTTAAACTGGGACAACAATTTACACATCTCAAGGGAGTTTAGCAATTTACTATAATAATATTTCATTTAAATATTTCCCAAAATTTCTTTCAGACATGCTGATAGAAACAAAAAAAAATCTAAATTTGAGGTCTGTACTTATAGTCTTTTTGTTTACACTTTTATATCACAATTTTTTAATGAAATTTTTTTAAAAAATATTTTGACAATGTATTTTTTTTTAAGTTTTCAGACTTAAAGTTTCCCTTCCTTATTCGTGAGTAAAATCAGAACATGGAGACTGAAGCTTCATTATGTGAAATTGTTGCTTCAGCTTCCCAGTTAAGTAGAACCAAACCATTAGGAAGACCTACCCCTTCCTAATCAAAATCACAGCCAGGATCTTTTGACTCTTTCCTATTTTTTAATTATTTTGAATGTTTATTACAAGCAGGTTACTGGAGTTAATAGATCTTTTTTTTTGTCACTGAGCTCACAAGAAAATCTGACTTTTTGTCTTTTCAGAGAACAAGTACATACACAAAGGTTCTCTGATATTTTTTTCAGATGTTCTAAAGAAATAAAATAATATTTCAAATATTTTAAATTTCTCACTCAGGCTACTACCAAGTTAAATAAAGTCATTAAATTCTGTAGTCAAATTTCTACTTCTGGGAATATACCATTTTCAATGAGCCTGTAGTCCACTAGTCCACATAACTGCACTAGCACTATTAAAGATATACAGGATTGCAAGATTAAAGGTAGATCTGGAAATACAACTCAGTCTGATAAAATAGTAGAGAGAAAATTTATCCTGAAGAAATCATTTTAACTAGCTCCTCGCCCACTATGCACATTCACATAATATTTTCTTAAGGCTTCTGTCTTTTCCTGTGGCCTCTATAGGAAATCTGAGTACCTAACTTGGCCATGTAGAGCAGGAAAAGAGACTAACAGTTTCATGTTCACTACAAAACTAAACCTCATTTGGATATATCTGAGATGATGAATCTGGAAGTGACCTGCAGGACCTAAACCCAGCTATGGAGCTCTGGTTCTGCTCTCATTCAGTATCAAGCAAATTCAAACATCCCTTGGGGTCTTTTTCTCCACTCTTCTCTCCTTTCGTCTCCTGCACACTGGACATGTTGACCAGAAATAAGCTGGGATATTCTACTGCCAGATCCATAATTTGGTTGTGATGTGAAACCAACCTACTACTTAATGTAGACTGGATCCCTTAAACCTTGATCCTCTTCCTCTTTGCAACTGGAAATATTGTCATGTTGACTCCTTAGTATATCTCAAAATAAAAGGTGTGAGTGTTCCTTTTACACACGTGGTTTTCTGCACAGCAAGTAAAATGCATATTTTATTACACACTAAGATATTCTGTAGCAGCACAAGCATGAAATCATTGCATGCATAATGCACAAGATTCATCTAAAGATTTACCCATAACTAAGACTAACAAATGAGGCATTAATAAAGATTATGAAGTGCTTGCTGTGAAACAACTTGCAGGCCATCATCTACCAGAATACTTACATATTTTACTCCCTCTGTACTTTACGACAGTGTCTGTATTACAGAGGGAATTCACAGTCCTAATTTTGAAAGCTTGTGTAATAACTTGTGATGAGCTGTTTTAAACTCAAAAGAAGTAATGTTCCTACTACTGTTAATCAAAATAAACTTGCTTCTACACAATTATAACATCTTGACCTTTTAAACTGTGTATTAGGTACTTGAATGCATGTAGTGCTAGTGAGTTTTGTGGGATATATTTACCATTAGCCCCACGCACTCTCATGAATACAAACTGACGATCAGAAAAAGCTCTAGGAAAATTAATATTTTCCTCTCAATATCTGGGCAAAGTAAAGCATTCCTACATTAGACTATTTGAATTAGTATGCACATACATATACATGTGTATGTCTTTTCATATATATGAGTGTATATACATATAACATATATCATAGCGACCACTGAATATGGAAATACATGCACATATATGCACAGGCACACACAAACCCTCCATATGTTTATGAAAAATTTTTATCACAAATATCTTTACGTTGCATGTGAGCCAAGCAGCTTCAGCAAAGTCATTAACAGCATTGTGAGAGATGGCTGCTGTGTGATCAAAACGCTAACATCTCACTCAGAAAGGAAATGAGACAAAATTTTCAGATATATATACCTCAAAGTAGTTCCACGATTAACAATTTGCTATATCTATTTGTAAACAATTGTATTAGACTATCTGAGATGAAAGACTGTATTTCAAGTATAGTTAGGTGCACAATGCTGAGATGACGTGATGCAGGCCTTTGTCAGAGCATTTACCAGTCTCACATAGTAGTCCACAGTTATCAGCAATTTAAAGGAATTTATTTACCTGCCAGACAGAACTTCTGCTCCATTTACTACTACCTAGAGCTGAGGTGCACTCTACCTATTTGGACTGATGATATCATCTCTGCCTCAGCAGGACTAAAGCTGCAACATTAGTCTCTAAAATTGAACTTAGTTCAGATTCCTAAAATAGCTTGACATACGTGGAATGAATGCTCTGTCCTCTGCCCCTTTCTTGGTGGCATTTACAAAAGCACTTAATATAGATAGCTCAGGGCAGTTTTAAAAGAAATTAGAATTCCTAAACCACCACAGATGCTTTGAAAATTACTTTTGACAGCAGTAGGATTTTTTGTGCCTGAACACTTTTTAAAATCCGATTTCAGGAGACTTCTCAAGTATGCTGAGGTGAGAAATCATAGAGGAACAGAGTAGTGCCTGTTCTTCAAAACTCAGCTTGTGACATTTGTATCCTTTCAATCTTGTATTTGTTTAAGACAGAGAAATCTGCTGTAGAATAGAGTCAATCAAAAAATACATATGAATTCTAGTTGAATTTGTGCAAGGGTGGACATAGAAAGGTGTCCTTAATAAACAAATTTTCAGGTTAACTTTTAAGCAATCATTTAAAAATGCACTATTGAAACAAAACAAATACTCTAAATCTGAATCATCCAAGCTTTCTGGATTTGATCTTTTTATAGACCCTATAAAGATCAAAAAAAAAAAAATCAAGTCACTGACACAGCGGTAAAGTTTTCTATGTTTGACATAAGCAATGTAAAAAGGACAATTTCAAAAAATATGACTGATGTTGAGCATATGATTCAAAACTTTGCTGATATATTCTTTAGTGCGAGTAGCAGATCAGTCTAATATGTGAGCCAATTCACATTTATCCAACATTACTGTAAATTGTTGTTCTGAATCTCACACTCCATAGTCTGCTGACAAGATTCTTTGGCCAATTTTCCCTAAGTGACAACCTCTAGTTGATACAATATCTCATGATGTTATTTAGAAACTATTTGTGCTTTTGAGCTAGCAAGTGGCAAAAAATGACATCTAAGTGGTATACTACTGAGGTGCAGAAAAAATACATATACTAGATATGAAAAAACAACATTATATAAAAGCCTGGAAAACTGGATGCTATGCTTTCACTAATATACTTTGAGACTTGGGATGGTTTTTCTTCTTTGTTGTAGGTTGCCATAGCCTTTCCATCTGGCAAAGTAAAAAAATACTTGCTAGGTCTGGTAGATCTCCCGCAAGGTAACATTTCTCAAGTTTCTATGCATTTTACACTCTAGGCATATTTGGTGTGATTTAAGTTTTTCTTGGTCGTTAGACTGTAATTATAATACTGTTTCACCCGTTGACTTATGTACAGTTTTGCTGTATGTCTGGGTAAGTAGGACAATCTTTCCTGGAGCTGTAGCGCTGTGTTTTCAATTTGCACCTCAGTCCAAAATATAATGAAAGAAATGCACACTGACTTAGTCACAATTATAAAAGCCAATCGCTTTCTAATTAAGGTAGTGACCACATCCACCTACCCCCAAAAACACCATGAACCCCCCCAAACCAACCAAAAAAACCCCAAGCCAACAAACGAAAACACCCCAAAGCACAACAAAACCCAAACCCAAACAGATCTAGACAAAAGCAAGACATTATGTATAGTTTAGTGGACTGAATGCTCATTAAGAGTTACAGTATTTTACATGTGTTCCTGGAGTACATCTTCAAGCTTAGTTTAATGAGAAGGAAACTACTTTGCACTGACCAAGTTGTCTTGGCACCATGAGCCAAGCTGCAGTACACAGGAACAATTAGAATGCTCATTTCAGAAGTGTGCACCGGATGGAAACATAACTGTGAATAAATATATGACTGTAGGGACAGTTACAGGCTTATAAATATATGCCGATTTTCTGTTTCTTTCTCACATACCTTTTAAAGTTCACATATGTCTTACGAAGCTTATCTCACAATTAAGAAGTTTCAGGGAAATCAAGTAATTAGACCTGGGGATTCTAGTGGACAGCAGGATGACCATGAGCCAGCAAGGTGCCCTGATGGCCAAGAAGGCCAATGGCATCCTGGGGTGTATTAGAAGAGGAGTAGCAAGTAGATGAAGAGAGGTCTTCCTGCCCCTCTACTCTGTCCTGGTGAAGCCACATCTGGAATATTGTGTCCAATTCTGGGCCCCTCAGTTCAAGAAGGACAGGGAGCTGCTTGAGAGAGTCCAGTGCAGAGCCACAAAGATGACGAAGGGAGTGGAACGTCTCCCTTATGAGGAAAGGCTGAAGGAGCTGGGTCTCTTTAGCTTGGAGAAGAGGAGGCCGAGAGGTGACCTCATAAATGTTTATAAATATGTCAAGGGGGAGTGTCAGGAGGACGGTGCCAGCCTCTTTTCAGAGGCGTCCATTGACAGGACAAGGGGCAATGGGTTCAAGTTGGAACATAGGAGATTCCACAAAAATATTAGAAAAAACTTTTTTACTGTGAGGGTGACAGAGCACTGGAACAGGCTGCCCAGGGAGGTTGTGGAGTCTCCTTCTCTGGAGACATTCAAAACCTACCTGGATACGTTCCTGTGTGCTCTACTGTAGGTGATCCTGCTCTGGCAGGGGGGCTGGACTAGATGATCTTTTGAGGTCCCTTCCAGCCCCTAATGTTCTGTGTAATTTCACTGCCACAAATCTTGTGGTTTCCAGGAAGTTTTATGCATATGCTGTAAAGGATGATAGTATTACTTTGTTAGAATGTTATTTTTCTCTTTGTTTTTCTCCACTGTTAGGTTTTCTGCTATAAACATGGAGAAAGTTAGCATTGCTTTGTCATCTCATTCATTCTGTTAAAATGCCGGTCACCTAAGCCAGAATTGTTCTCCACTAGGCCTTCATATAGAGCACAACAGACACAGTCTTTACAACATAAAGCTGTATCTATGTACTTGATGAGTTACAGGAGAAATTTAGAAAACTTAAATTCATCAGCTGTAGAAATATGGATTTCCCCAATTTTCTACCTAAGAAAGTAGTGGTTTCTCTCTTCTTTCAAAATCAGTTGAATTCTGCTGTTGTAACAAGTTGATTTTAATCACTTTGTCCAGTGCATGAATAGAAAGAAGACTTCTTTCGTGGAAAAGGAGAAAGAAATTAGTAGGTAAGAATAAAGAGTTATGTCTGTCCTCAGTTGGAAACCTGGCCATGTAGTGATATGTGAGTAGGTTGGGTGTCAGAAAATGTCAGGAGAAATGCTTGTAGTATGAAGGAAGAGTTGGAAAACAATAACATTAATAATAACATTAGGGAAGACAACTAGAGATACCACTAAGGTAATGGCAGCAGGTTAATGCTTGTTGCTAAGACAGGAAGGAGTTAAGTAACATGGGAAACAAATAGCAGATAAGAGTCACACGAATTATACAGAATCAATCACACAGAATCACAGAATGTTAGGGGTTCAAAGGAACCTCATCTAGTCCAATACCCCTGACAAAGCAGGTCACACAGGAACACCTCCAAGTGGATTTTGAATGTCTCCAGAGAAGGACACTTCACAACCTCTCTGGGCAGCCTATTCTAGTGTTCTGTCACCCTCATAGTGGAAAAAGCTTTTCCTAATGTTTTTATGGAACATCCTGTGCTCCAGCTCGCACTCGTTGCCCCTTGTCCTGTCATTAGACATCAGAGTTGAGTCTAGCTCCGTGTTCCTGAGAATCACATGCACCTCCAAAGTATTTTACATAAAACTAGCAAGTAAGTGTAACATATCTAACAATATTCAGTCATTACAGCTAAAACTCAGGTTTCTTTATACAAATAACCTACATGGTTATACTTTTCTGAGTATGGGACTCTTACTGTGATATGCCTGTGTGTTACTGGAAATTATGTCATTGCCAGAATAATGGATTTATTGGATTATTCCCTGCATGGCTTTATATGTCTAATTTGTGTATTTTCTTTTACTTCCATAGAAATGAAATAACCTTATAAGCAATAGAGATAATTGAATTTCTATTCTGGAATCAATATAAGCTTTAAAATTTCAAGCATAATTCCCCAAATAGCATAGATTGTTTAACTCTAATGCTGTTCCAAAAACATACAAGAAAATAAAATTATATAAACTCCACCCAAAACAACAACAAATTTCTTTTCACTTTACCATAATCTACTGTACTCTCTACTATTAATATTCACCCACAAAAATTGCTCAATGAATTTAATTAAGGATTCTAACTTTACTGAAAGATAGTGACAAGTGTTGCCTAGTCAGCTAATTATTTAACAAGAGAGAATTTGGAATGCCGTGAGAGAATTGTACTTTATGTCATTCACAATTTATTTAGTCCTCCCTGTGTAAAGCTTTTCCTACGGAATATGTGGAAGAAATTCACTTCATTGTCATGGATCAGCTCGACAGCATTCTGGACAGGTAACTGTTGATCTGATTGAATGTGGAAGTTAACAAGAAGATGGCAAAGGCAAATACCAGAATGAGTAACAGTTCAGAGTGGATGACACTCAGAATGAACAAATCTAGAAACCTTGCAGAGAAAACAAGCACAAAAATAGATCCAAGTCATACATCAAATAAGAGCACTTCTTATCCTTTCTACACATAAAGTCAGTGTGTCTTTGGCAAAACCTTATTGCTAATGTACAAAAGTATGTTCTTTTCAGGTGCTGCATATAGATGGTTGAGGGTAAATCAGAGTTCAATAGGGTTTATATTTTGTATTTCATGCTACCTACATTACACTCATCTTGTTTTAGCTGTATGTCAAAATTCCATTTCATTACAAAAAAATTCTTACAAATCTATGAATTGTTCAAACTGACTCTCAAATTTCTTATACTAGAGAACATGGTAATCATTTTAGGGTTGGCAACGTATGAGAAAGGATTTTCCAGTGCACCATGTTCTGCAAAAAAAACTGCAAACAATACCAAAAAAAATCCAGCAAACATAAAAGTCAAACACTGCCAAGAGAGTCTCTCAGGTTACCATATTGTTTTCATGCTTCAGCATATATCCAGAGTTCAAAACACATCCAACCATTCCTCAAGCTGTCTAAAATTGTTTAACTTTTTTTCAGTTTGTCCTGGGTTTAGCTAAAAACCCAGTCCTGTTTAGTGATTTTTACTTTTCAGTTTAGTGTCTTCTCAAAGGCTGCACTTTCTGAAGTCAGCAGCACGTTCTTGCAGACAGTGTGTGCTACTGGCAGTGATAACACCTGATGTTTACAGTCACTGCCTGGGACTGGTATGTAGAAAGGCTCTTGCTGATACTTATTCCTATAGTGACCAAGGCCACTGCTGGCTCTTGTGTGCCACGCTGGGGGTGCCGGGTAGTAAGAGGGGGGACAAGGAAGTAAAAGGTGGCACCTCCAAGGGGTAATAGACAGGACAGGCGACCAACGAGAGTATTCCATCCCATATACGTCATATCTAGTATAAAATGAGTGATCACAAGAGTTTCGGCCCTTTTTGTTCGCCCCTTTTTGCCCTTTTCGGCCTTTTCGCCCTTCTTTTCTGCAATGGCCGGTGTCCAGAGAGGACTCCATCTGACCTCCTGATTTTGATCCGGATCCTGAGTTCCCGAATCCAGCTCCCTGTATCCAGCTCCTGTCATCACTTAGCCTGGGGTTTCCCCAGTGCCTCCTGCTCTGCAGTACCAGTGGTGGTTTCTATCGGGGGAGGGAGTCGGGTTTGATATCGGGCTACTATCTATAGTTGTATATAATTCTTTACTTTTATCTTTTTACCATTATTCCTGTTATTTTCATTAAAACTGTTCTAGTTTTTCTTCTCTAACCCGTAAGTCTCTCTGCCTCATTGCCTTTTCTCTTCCCGTTTAGCGGGGGGGAAGAGGGGGTTAGAGAGCGTCTGTCCGTGTTAGTGGCCGGCCCAGCCCTAACCCGCGACACAGTTAATGAAATATACATACTAACACAAAATCAATCTTCTGAAGAAGCTTCAATAAATGCTTGTAAAAGAGTAGAAGAAATCTGTCCAATTACTCTAACTTCTAAGACAGAAGATTCAAAAGTTGCATAAAGTCTATTGTCTAAGAGATAAAAAATAGTTTTTTTCATTTTTAGAAGTAATTAAAAATTTTCTTCAGTTCATAATTTCTACCAATTTTCTTTCTGAAATATTACTTTGAAGCACATATAACAGATAAAATCACATTATTTCTAGACAGAGAGGAGTTATGAAAAAACATATGCAGTAGATATTATGCAAAAGTCTATGCAAATAATTATTTGAATGGTCAAGTTATGTGTACAGATACTCAAATTTACTTTCCAACTGTCCATTGACATCACAGAGTAACAACAAATATCACAGTGAATAGATTTTTTAAAGAAATCAGGTCACTTTCATGACCTAATCATCATCCTAGAGACTTTTGAGAATATTTCTAAAATAACAGATATGCCATTAGGGAAGGCAGTTTTCAAAAATGTGTGCAGGTATGTGAAAAACCAAATCCCAAACAAGTAAAACAGACGCTCAATAGTTTGAAATAGAAAGAAGAACCCTTACCAGTTTTAGGAGATGGTACGTAATGTTTGTCTGAATTCGTTCTGAATATTGAAAAATAGTTTCTTTGTTTTCTGAAGGTTATAAATGAAATCTAATAAATAAACTGCCTTGGTTTGAGAGCACCAGGATGTACAGATAGCAACATTTACTAATTGTATTTAGTTCTATCCTTGCCCCTTCTAAAAACTTGGTCTCTTTTTCTCTTTTTCGTCTAAGTTATTCAAGAACTCAGTATAATAAATCACCTTAATTTTGTCTTGTAGCATTCTAACTGTAGCCTATGACAGCCCCTAAAATAAGGGGTTAGCAAGTATCAATTTTAACACAATTTTAAACTGTTTTCCTCTTTTATGTTATTATGACATTGACTTTAATTTTAGAATCGTAGAACTGTGACAAAAAATGTTCATAATATTCAGCAGTGAGCTAATCAGTACCTGTGGCAGGTTCTCATGTCCTTTGAAGTTTTATTAAGGAATACAATCATAGAATCATAGAATCATAGAATGTTAGGGATTAGAAGGGACCTCGAAAGATCATCAAGTCCAATCCCCCTGCCAGAGCAGGAATGCCTAGACTATGCCACACAGGAACGTGTCCAGGCAGGTCTTGAATGTCTCCAGAGAAGGAGACTCCACAGCCTCTCTGGGCAGCCTGTTCCAGGGCTCCGTCACCCTCACTGAGAAGAAGTTTCTTCTCGAGTTTAAGCGGAACCTCTTATGTTCCAGTTTCAGCCCATTACCCCTTGTCCTATCAGTGGTTGTCACCGAGAAGAGCCTGGCTCCATCCTCGTGACACTCACCCTTGATATATTTGTAAACATTAATGAGGTCACCCCTCAGCCTCCTCTTCTCCAAACTAAAGAGCCCCAGCTCCTTCAGTCTTTTCTCATAAGGGAGATGCTCCACTCCCTTAATCATCCTAGTTGCCCTGTGCTGGACTCTCTCCAGCAGTTTCCTGTCTCTCTTGAACTGAGGGGCCCAGAACTGGACACAATATTCCAGATGGGGTCTCACCAGGGCAGAGTAGAGGGGAAGGAGAACCTCTCTCAACCTACTAATCAAAAAGCAAGCAGCTGTGAAGATTGTTTATGTGTGTGGCTGCCCGTCCCCTTGGATAGATTTCGTCTTCCAAAATCATCATCCAAAGATCTCTTTGAGTGAAATCTAGGAATATTTTGAGGTTGTATATTCTCATCCTAAAGCAGAAATCTGAAACTCAACAGCTCTCTTTTCAAAGAGCCTATTTTTCTCCATTACTTCTAAAAAAAAACTTAAGTGAGATCCCCCACTTGAAAAATCATGTGACAATTATGATCCATCAAAAACTCAGCACACAGCAAAACTGCACAGAGGGTTGTTGTCCTGTTAGCTAGAGCTGCCTGCTAGAGAACTTAGTATATTTTTCTTACAGAAAGCTCTAACTTTAATTTTGTATTAATTACCTATTTTTCTAGGTGATGGCTTGGATGGTGGTTTTGGAGAAAATGACAGAAGCAGCTGCTTCAACATTGTCTATTTCAAGAAATCACCAACTACCGAATTCCCAAAAGTGGAATGCTACCTTTCGCTAACAAAGGAAAACAACATGCTCCTTTGGAAATGATATTTTGAACTATTCTTTGCGTTTCCAGAAAATGCAACTCCACTGGTACTGAGAAGGACAGGAGATGTCTTTTTCCTTTTTAGTTTTTTTTAAGAATCTGTTCATAATAATATAATGTGTATTTTTTTTACCCCTTATAGAAAATTGTGTTTCTGGAAACAATAGAATTAAAATAAGGTAATTAAAATGCAAAGAAAGAATGCCACTTTTTCAGTTTCTTTTTGATGAATTGTAGTGTTAATCTACTCAAGAGACAAAGTGCAAGAATCATCATCTGGATTCTGAGTTGCTGTTAATGCTAACAGAACTTCTTTTTAGTCCAAACTCTTTTTTGCTTTGGGTGTCACAAATATAAACCATCTGGTATACCAGCTGCCCATGTTTCTTTTTACATATACAGCAAGAGTGGGTGGAAAGGCTCCAAAATTGCAGACATTATCCTTTTTCTGCTTATCATTGTCATCATCATTATAATCATCCTAGCGTTTTAATACATGACTTTGCTTCTTTGTGACCTTTGTATATGCTGTAGAAAATGGAGTTTGTTTTGCTTCCAGTAAGTAGTCTGTGTGCTTTAAGGGAGCCAGAAATATGGACTATATTTTACTATGGTTTTATTGTTCACCAGTCACAGCAGCTTTATTCCACTGTTAACATAAATTTGATTATTATATTTATCCATGTGTCTGGTTTAAAAAAAATAATTTCTCAATAATTTAATTACACCTTAGCTACTGTTTATTGCTCTTCTCTCTGAGAAAAGCAAAAAATGTAATTAGGAGTCAAAGGCGAATATCTTGCTTATAGAGGCAAGCTGTTCCATGCCTAGTTTTATTCCATTTAAAGGGAATCCCAGGACTCTGATCTATTACCCTCAATAATTGTCCAGACTGTTAGTCAAGTTTTTTCCAGGAAATTCTTGAGAAGTCAGCTTTTTTTTATATAGTATAAGGGTATTATAGACAACATAACTCCTCATATACATGCTACGAAAAAGAAAATTGAGTTGGAAACTTATTTTTCTGTTTGAGTCATCCCTCTCAATAGATACCACCCCTGTCTAACTGGGGTCTGTGAATTTGGAGGGGCATTGGAAACTAAAAATTTGAAGATTGATTTCACAGGTAGTCGCTCCATGTCTGGGAGCATAATGTGGAAAGACCGAAACAAGAGCCACACTAGTCCTTCCTTTAGGAAATCCACCCTACCACTGAGGTCATCCAAATTCATCAAGTAGTAAAGCCTTTAAATAATATGATATCCAATGACCTGACTTCATTTTTTCTTTCAACGTTAATTTAAAAAATGTTCAAAAGAAAGAAAGGTACTAAGCTCACTGAAGAGTAAACTCTAGAAGCTTTAATACTTTTCAGTCATAATCACATAATAGTGATTCTATGGTTTGGAATGTCATTATACATTTTACTTTTTACCAAATGCATATCTTTTGTACATTATTTTGTAAAGATATTCACCTATTAGAGATAAAAGTAAAAAAGAGAGAAACCAAAAATTCTCTAAGGAAACATTTTGTCTAGAGCAGTAAGTCATCTCGTTGTATCTACAATTAAATCTTCATCATGGCAGTTTACTCACACAAAACTCGGATAATGGTTAGTTAGGTAGTTATATAGAAACTACTGAGTAGTACATAGAAAAGCCTATGTAGATGATGTTGCTTAATCTAAGTGTTGCTTATTATTTAATGTAAGGAATGATTAAAGTTTCAGCTGGTTTTGGATGAAAATAACAGATGAAACTCTTATGCCGTGATAATCCTTCCTGTAAAAGTACCACTGTGATGGATTGACCCTGGTTGCAGGCAAGGTGCTCACCAAAACCTATCACTCTGCTCCTCAGCTGGACAGGAGAGAGAGGGTATAATGAAAGGTTCACAGTTTTCTCTAATTCCTTCCCTACAGCAACACAGGAGGATGAGGAATGGGGGTTGTGGTCCATTCATCTCACGATGTTGATAAAAAAATTAATGTATGCTGGCAGTTTTTGTTTACGGACCAGAAGGAAATCGCATCCTGGGCTACATCAAAAAAAATGTGGTACGTGACGGGAGAAGGGGCAGTGTTTTCAAACTGAGAGAAGGTAGGTTTAGATGGACATAAGGAAGAAGTTTTTTATGATGAGAGTAGTGAGATACTGGAACAGGTTACCGAGAGAAGTTATGAATGCCCCTTCACTGGAAGTGTTCAAGGACAGGTTGGATGGGACTTTAGGCAACTTGATCTAATGAAAGATGTCCCTGCCCATGGCCAGGGGGTTGAACTAGGTGATATTTAAATGTCCCTTCCAATATAAATCATTCTGTGATTCTATGATTCTGTGAAATTACTAGTGGCTGGATCGTTTAAATTATTGGTGCATGATTTGATTATGAAAGGAAAAGTTTAAAATAGTTCACAAGTTTTTAGCATTCACACTGCTATGGAAAGGACAAGAGAATAGATTAGCTGTGACAAACCTCAACAGAATTGGGAAACGGGTACTACTAGGGAAATTAATTTAGAGAATGTTTTATTACCTGGAAATTGCTCAAGATAGTGAGACAAACCATCCTAATAAGGGAAAAGATAAACAGAAAATAAATGACCAACATGGTATCATAAATTATGGAAAAATGAAAAGATCTTTTAAAAAAGTGAGGAACAGAAAAAGAAAGATCAAGGTAAAACCTTGCAACACACCTATAAAAAAAGGTTAGTGAGCAGTATTATACGCAGCAAGGACACTGAAAACAAAAAGAAATATAGATACTCTAAAGAAGAGATAGAAAAATAAAAGATGTTAGAGTCCTCTCATTTCAGTGAAAAAACTTGAGGCACATAAAATATGCTTTAGGTAGTGTAATTCTTCACACATACATGAAAATCTGTGACAAAAACCCCACCACAATTAGAATATGGTAAGTCAGGAGAGGGAGTTACAGAACAAGGGATACATTCAGACAAATACAGAGTTAAAGGCACCTTAAAGAAGGAAAAAAAGGAATCTCTGAACTTTCAATATGTGATATTTTAGAAAATTAGAATAGGGCAATAATAATTCTTTTACTTAAAAAGTGTAAAGATAATAATGAAACAGTTTAATTTTCTAACTGGAAAGCTGGAACAAATTATTAAATATCCCATTATCTAACACCTAAAGCATATAATGTGTCAAGAAACAGAGGATATGGATTTATCAAGAACAAATTATAGCAAACCAATACAATTTATATCACTGACAGTGTAATTGACCCAATGGGTGTGATATACCTAGATTGTTGTAAAGCTTTTGACATCGTCTCAGATGATATCTCGTAAGATATGAAAATACTACACAGATGAGATGGCTGTAAAGCAAATCCACAGCCTGTTGCGAAAGCTCACTAGGAAAGTAGTTAAACTTCAGTGCCAAAATGGTAAAACAAATTAAATGAATTACTGCAGCGTTGGTACTACTCAACACTGTAATTAATTATGTGAGTGATGGAAGATAGTACGCTTCTTACACTGATCTGGGAAAGGTTACAAGATCAGACTTAGCATTCAAAATTATTTTGATGCATTGGAATAGTGGTGCAAACTAGATTTGTGAAATTTTAGTCCTGTCATTCTAATGAGCAAAGAGTGAAATAAGGAGCCAGCTGTGAGGCAGTAGCACAATAGAAAAAGTTTGGGCCGTTGTGGTAAATCACAGTCAAAGACTGAATCAAGGAACATCTTTATGTGCCTTTTTAAAATGAAAATACAAAGAATACATAAGAGATCAGATGTTTGACAAAAAAAATCCCACCTTGATTTTGCTTCCCTGTCCTTTTTAATTCTTCTACTGGCGTATTAACATCAGCCCCAAGTGTGTCGTGTAGTCTCTCTTAAAGAACAGCATGACTGGGGAGGTGTGAGAATTTGGGAAAGGGCTGGTGCAACTCACATAAAGTGATAGCTAAAACATTCTGAAATGTTATCATGAAGAATTGCATGTGTTGTGCTAAAGAAGAAAAAAAAAAGAAAAAATTTCATTTCTGAAACACAACACATAAAACTTCATAGATGTGACGACACACTTGGGACCTAGATTATGAAGATGATATCTTTTTATACCAAAAAAAAATGTTTGAAATAGATAATTCGTAGTGATACAATGCTAGCCCTTCTGACTAAGGGAGAAAAAGTTTGTAGCCAGCTTATGGATCGTGTGTCATTTTATGCTATATGTATAAGCTAACCTGCCTTGGGTGACCCTAAGAGTTTGGGGTTTTTTTATGACAGCGATTCTCACGATGGTTGCAGAACCCCTGAAGAAAAGAGTTAAAAATGCAGCAATTAAGGGGAAAATTTCTGAAAGGTTTGTTAAAATAAGAACTTTGTCCTCATTTTTACAGACAGAAATTACTAGAATTTGGTTTCAAGCACTTGTTCTCTGTCACATTAATATAAAGTTATTTTTAATTAGAAAACAGGGCCACGATATAATAAGTTTCTATTTTCTTTAGATATATGCCCAAAAGCTTTTAGATTCTCAAATTAATTTATATTAGAATGGGCACATACCACACATCACCTGTGCCCAAGAAAAAGAGATAGAGTTTTTGTTCTAAGTCTCATAAAAGAACAGCCTTAAAGAACAGCACAGGATAGCTTGATGGAAGAATTGACAAAAATTCCAACATTACAAATACTAAATAATTTAATAATTCTGTAGTAGCCAACACTTACCCTTCTGTTGAAATGTTGTTTCTTGTAGTCATTTACCATTGGCAGAGCTGAGAGTAGCATCTATGGAGCTTTTTAAAACCTGAACTTCCTAAATAAAACACTTCTCATTGCCTATAGTTTTAACAAAGATTTCAGTGATTTTCTTCGTGATATTGAAGAAACACTTTTGATTTAACTGTATTAATGGTTCTGAAAGACTCTCTGCTTCCCAGCATTGGTAGGAATATTTTATTTGAGTTTATCTGAATACTGACTTGTATTTGTAAAATAAAGATAATGCATTCTCCATGCCACAGAAAAGAACAGCAGTTATCAGTATCTGTGGACTGTCAAGATGCTTCAGTTCCACAGGTGCTTCTGTGTTCCACAGAAAATGATGTGAGGATACATTCGCTCTGTAATTTTGTCCTTGTTGGTCACTGGTTGAAAGCAAGGTTCACAAAAAATTACTTTAAAACTGCATAAGTATATGAATTTGTTTCACCAGTGGCAAATTAAAGTTGCTTAGATTACCTGCTTAAACTAATTCTGGCATTTATTAACTTTTTTGTAATCTCAAATATACTATATTCATTATTGAGTATCTTTTTACTCAACTGTATATTTTGTGTTTTCATTGCTATTGTAAGTAGATTGTTCTTCGACTTTAACGAATGTTTTGTTAATATCTTTCAGGTTTGATTCTTTCGTATGCAAATTTAAATGAATGCGTTCATAAATGTTTGTCATCTAAATGTTTACACATCCAGATTTAATTGATAAATTATTGTCTCTGTGGCTGGAAGATGAAAAGAATATATTATAGAGAACATTACAGGTTATCATCTTATTTCAACCATGTTGTAGTCTAGTTCTTGTGCAAGGAAGCACCCAGTTATCTCAATTTTCTTCCATTGACAAACATTGTTTTACCAAAGATTTAAATTTCAAAGGACTTGACAACTCCTCAAATTGCTGATGTTTTTCTTTTTGCCCTGGTTATATTCATGCTTCATCTCTCTTTACAAAAAAAAATAGAAGAAAGTTGACAACACAATACTGAAAAAATATTGAAGAAAGGGTAGACATCATAGCATCTTTGATGGCCTGTTTGATGCATGAATATGATGTTACTGAGGCCTATCTTCACTAGAGAAATGGTAGTTTAAAAACTAATAAACTTGTATAGTTTGTATGGTCACAATGTTGAAAATCATGGCTTTTTTTCTCTATATCTTCCTTCTTCGGACCCTCGTGGTCAAACACTGAAAGTTGAGCTGATAAAACATAACACAGAAAACTGTTTCTGCTTGAATTTAACACAAGAAAAAGGAGTAACTACAATGAAATAAAAAACGAATTCTTTTTTCTTCCTATATAAACCACAAAAATAACTTTTGCTCACAGTATTTCGTTAGGCCTTGAGTTGATATATTAGTTGTATGTTGTGAGATACTAAGGGCAGAAGTAGAGCTCATAGATAAAAAGATCAGAGGAAAACCTTTTTGTTCATTGACAGATTCCATCTTAACTACAGAAATACTTAATTATGGTAGAGAAAGTCAGATAGGCAATAAAGCACTTATTACAGGCATTCCTCATTTAACTGTTAAACTCATCTGACAGAACTGTCTTCTTGGAATAGAGAAAGATATAATATTGTTCTATATTTATATTTTTATATTTAAAAATTGTTATTAGCATTTTAATACACAGATTCTAATGATTCACAGAAATAATAAGGATAGCGAGAAAACCCATTTAATAAAAGAACAGCTTGAATCGTATCTTAAAGCAAAGCAGCAAATGACATTGAGACAAATCACCCTGACAAAAAGTATTCATTTGATTATCACTCAGTTCCTTGACTGAAATCATCAATGAAAGAAAAAAATAGTGGGTGTTTGACTCATACAACTGCATTGTTGTCCACAGCTTTTGCTGTCATTCCTTTTAGCCATGTTAGTTAAAGTCTTTTGGGCTAAAGAATAAGGAACAATGAAAACTGTTTATAAAATAAATGAATAGGAATGAGAAAATGAGAATATATCCAAAAATAATGAATAATTTTCATTTCTTTCATATCGTATTTGTGAATGTTAGGACTGCAACTTGAAGATGGTCCAGAGAGCACATTAGAGACTTAGGAGGAAAAGAGGGTGTGAATGGGGCATAAAATTAAAAAGCTGTGAGAAACAAGGCCAGCAATGGAAGCTGAAGCAAAACAGACTATGCCTTTGTGCAGTTGCTTAAATCTGAGATAGGAGAGAGTGGGATGCCTAACTTTAGACAACTAAATCTTGGATCTGAATTAGAAAACTCGTCCTCATATAACAGTGGGAATGCGAAAGAAACTCCCCTGATGGAAGAACTTGGTTTCACGTAACACTATGCTGATCTAGCATCCAGCTGCTTTGCTTCACTGACCTGCTGGTGTTGACAGTTGCCTGCTGCTGAGTGCTCTCGAAGCAGAGGACTCACGCAACAAATAAGGAAGTGATTTTATGCTGGTTTAGCTTTGGAACAAGACCACCGATGAGGGTCAGACAAATGTCAGTGCTGAGTCAGGGAAGCACAGGGAATAGGGCAGAATCACTTCTTTTAGCAAATTCAATGAAGTTAGCTGTATCCTCAAGTTTCACCGATAAATTCTGCCTCTACATTAATATTTGATGGAGTCTTTTGCCCTCTTTTCTTCTTTCTGTCTTCTAGCTAAACCATAAAGACACTATGGAAATGAACTTCCTTGTTTAGGTATCTAATTTTAGCCCATTTTAGAGAACGCAAACATTACATATAAGATCATATCTATTTTGTGGCTTTATAAGTTTAGCATTTGAGACGTAGCTTGTGCAGTGATGAATTTACCATCCTCTAGCTGCAATGGTCCCATGTCGCCCTGTTTCAATTCATCTGCTAAGTTCAATCAACCATTGAGCAATAAATCTTTAAAGTCATGTAAGGGACATGTGAGCACAAATCAAATTATTTATTAACAATATACCTCAGCAAAATGTCTGTGTGGACAGACCACCTGCTGCACACCACTTTAAGCATGAGCTCCCTGAAGCCCAACTCAAAGAAATTGATTGAGTGCACTAATGTATTCTTATGCGTTCCTCTTGATGCTGAATTTATCTCATGCATGAAAGACTTTGCAGGACATTACACAAGTTCTATATTCCTTGATCTCAAAGGTGTTAAGAGTTTCCAAGGATAACTAAGCATGTGCAAAAACCAACTCTTTGCAAATATTTCTGAAAAAAAAAACCCACATAGCATCAGGCATGAACCTTTACCATTGTTCCATATTTGCTTGAATAAGTCAGAACTTTTATTTGCAAAAGAATTTATTGTACCATACCACATACAGTACCTGAGGTGAAGACAAAAGTGAGAACTGTACATCACTACCGAAAAGATATTTTATCTTATTCCACTTTAACACAACTCCTAGTCTAGATTGCCATTTCCATCTCATTTCTATTCAAAGTGATTTACCTCAATATTCTCAATTTATTTCTCAATCCCTTATCTTATTCTTTCCTCTATTTTAACCACTTCTCTCCTGTCTCTCATTTGATGCAATATCTTCCCCTTTCTGTCTTTTGTGACAAGGAAATGACAGATGCACAGTCTGGTTTCTGATTAAGAAAAAATACTCCAAATTAAACTTGAATAAACAATCAGTAACTGAGTATCTTAATTTACCCAGATAACAGACTTCTAAGAGTGATCTATCTTTATGGTAGATGTTTCAATAATGTGTGTTTACATAAGCATTAATATATCTTGGTAACATGATACAGGAATTAGTAGGTATAGAAAAAATGTTAAAATTTCTCCTAACAATGCCTACAAGCAAGCACTGAGGCAAGTATTAATTAGGCAATTTCTGAACTGTTCCATTTGCCAAATACTTTGACTAAATTTCACAAGGCAGAACATATGGTAAATGACATTGTATCTGTCCTAATATAACAAACGTGATTCAATTTTTGTGTAAACCTATTCTGACAATTTCCTTATGTGATTTACATATGCATCTTGCCTTAAACTAGTTACCCTGAAGCAAAATTGGTGGATTGTACATTATAATTCTATTAGCAAGGGGAACACAAAGATTATCAGATTTATTAGTTTCATGCTTATATTAGAATTCCCCTGTAAGCATAACTTTTAGAGACTAAAGGAGACTAAAGATTTTTTTTTACATAACAAACTTTATGATGGTGGATGTTTTTTAACTTGCTACAATATAATTACAGCATATTTAAAAGAAAATAATGCCACCTTGTAGTTAAACACTTTTCCATTTTAATCTACAAATTATGATGAGAATCCTTACTAGTTCCTATGCAGTGAAAATTTTTAATGTATTTGCTTCCACATTAAGAGATCAATACTGACAACACAATGAAACAATAACGGATATGAGGTATATACAGGACATAATATAACTTCCAGAACACAAATTTTAGATCCCTGTAACTCTTTATCTATGATCTGTGAAGGCTGGTGGTTCACTGAAGAAATTGTGAAGCTGATTAAAATTACCATTGCTTCGTATGCTAACAAGATTTACATTGAACAAATTTTGCAAAATGAAACTATTCTTTCTGTCATTTCAGGCAAATATAGTATATTTTTTTTTGCTGTTTTTGTACCTTTGTGACATTGGACTAAAAAAATGAAGAAGTTATGTATTTTTTCCTAAGAAGTAACATATTTGATATACTCTCCTCAGGGACAGTATACTCCAGTTTCCCTCCCAGCACCATCCTGAACTTTTTTATTTCCTTTTCTCATTCTTGTTTAACAAAATCTTTTCTTGACGTTTCAGTCAAAAAACTGGTCAAACCCTCAAAGCTCAGCTGGTTCTTCATTTTTCCTGTAGTATTGAGCAGTTTCTTTAAGGAAACAAGTAGAAAACATTAATTAGTGTGGGGCTGCTGCACACAGCTTCCTCCTTCAAAAATCAGAAAAGTATTTCCCTAATTCTTCAAAGGAGGCAGGAGCCTGAGGTGAGGTGGCTTCCTTCCTCTGCAAGGGTTCCTCATCAGCTGTGAACCTCTTGTAATGTCCAAGTTTAGATCTAGCATCTGGATTTCCTCATGATATACACACTATTCCACCTTCAGTCTTTCACATTTAAGAACGATTGATTTCTAATGTTTGTTAATTCATAATAAATTAAATACCCAGGCATTAATGCATTTGTATAAGTATAGACTGTGCAATTCATAAGATTGGAGGTCACGGTCCTTTCAATATTTTCAGCATTTTAAATCAGCATCTATAACATTATTTCTAAAACCCTACATGACAAATTTATTGTCCTTTACTGCCATAAAAGACCATAAAAAAACCTGTTTCTATAAATGCATTAACAACAAAAGGAGAGATAAGGAGAATTTCCATCCTTTATTGGACCTGGGGCGAAACACTGACCAAGGATGAGGAAAAGGCTGAGATACTTACCACCTTCTTTACCTCAGTCTTTAATAGTAAGAAAAGGTTTTCTCTGTGTAACAGCCACCTGAGCTAGAAGACAGGGATGGCGAATAGAATGAAGCCCCCATAATCCAAGGGGAAATTGTTAATGACCTACTGTTCCACTTAGAAGCACATAAATCAATTGTAACATCATAGAATGTGTTGGGCTGGAAGGGACCCTAAAAGGTCATCTAGTCCAACCCCTCCACAGTGAGGAAGGACATCTTTAACTAGGTCAGGTTGCTGAGAGCCCCATCAAGCCTGACTTTGAATGCCTTCAGGGATGAGGCCTCCACCACCTCTCCGGGCAACCTGTTCCAGTATTTCACCACCCTCATGGTAAAGAACTTTCTCCTGATATCTAGTCTAAATCTACCTGCTCCTAGTTTAAAACTATTGCCTCTCATCCTGCTGCTACACACCCTTGTAAACAGTCCCTCTCCAGCTGAAAGGGTTGTTAAGCATTGGAACAGGCTGCTCAAGAATGTGGTTGAGTCACCATCCGTTGAGGTATTTAAAATATATTTATATACATATACGAATATTAATACTCAGTTTTGTTCATATATTTTTTTAGTCCAGGAAAACCTTTTTACATTTGGAAATTAATTCTAAGAACCTGTACTCCGTGATCTTCTCAGGTGGTGAGCTGAGGATGAGCAGCGTCAGCTAAGTAAATGGCTGTAAGGAATACGTCTAAAGAGAGGTGAGAGGAATCACACAGTTCAATCACCTTTAAGTGAAATTTATTCAAACAAAATAACTTTTAAGCTAAATATAAATTCAAAATTCTTAAATGTTTTTATTGCAAATCACCTTAAGCTACAAAAACCAGTTATGTTTTCTCTTAAAAGAAAAAAAAAAAAAGAATTCAACAACAGTACTGTTTCTCTTAAAAACTATTTAGAAACTTTATATCTGGTCCTTCAATTCTCATTGAAATCTTATTGTCATCGAGATTAATAAGAGCAGAATGAACACGAAGAATCAAGCTTTCAGTCTTTGTAACATCTGTTACAGAACGAAAAGCCTGACTATACAGATTTTATTATCATCAAAATCGGACATGAAAATTGCCTAAAACTATGTCCCTTAAAAACTCAAACTTTGAATCATTTAATTTCCTGGAATTAAAAACATTACAGCTCTTAAATGGATGAACTAAAGTTGATAGATGTTGTTTTACTACAAATATCTCAAGACACATGAGTCTTAGAAGACAGATTCTTTCCTGTAGTTTTACTAAGCTCAACTATGCAGAGATCACTAAAAGGGGCTCAAATACATACGTTAAAATTAAAGCAGAATATGAAGTAGTGATCAACATTGTTTCTTCGATTACGTGAGCAGTTTATGTCTTCCATATGAGTTTCTGCCTATAAAAATTAAGAAAAGGCTTACCCTAGACAAGAATGGAAATATTTCAGAATTGCACTTCCGACTTAAGCATAATGATTTGTCTCATTACACTGATAAAACACACATGTTGACTGTGGTTTTTGTAGGCTGGAGCTTGTAGAAAAGCTCAACAGGTTAGGACTATTTGACAAATTAAAACAAATCCTATCAGCCGATCTATGAATGTGTGTATATACATGTATTTGTAGACTTCTGTACATATGCATACACATGCATATGTTCTATGCTATATGTAAGAGTAAACGAATCAGGCATACTTGTTTTATATATGTCCTAAAACTGGATAAAAAATTTTGCAGATTCTGACAATACACTTATTTTGCAAGAAATCTGACATTTAAGTGAGAACTAAATGTTAACAAAACCTGGAAGCCCAGTCCTCTCCATTATCTACACAGAGACAGATTTGGTTTTGGAACCATAAGAAATATTCAACTAACTAATATAGGGGCTATGACATTTTCTAGTATCCCATACGCTAGATCAACTCCCTTTTACAGGTACTAATATCACCAAATGTTTTTGCCCTTGCTCAATTTATTATGAGAAAGATTAATTCTGAGGTATTCATTATCTATTCAGACATTTTTTCTGATAATAAAGTATTTTCTATTTCTAGAATTTGGTTGAAATGTGAATTATTGACTATTTTTCTGATTCAGAAGGAAAAAAAGAGGGACTTATATACAGCTGACTACTTGAGTAGTCTCAATTACAATCAGATAAAAACCTTAAGACCAAAATACACTTAGAATGATTGATTTAGTATTGTTCCACATTCTTGAGGTATCTTCTCTTACCTTAACACATTTCAGAGATGATGATGAAATACATCTTTATGAATTTAATCTGCTTTGCAGAGTGGTCTAAGATAATTGTTTCCTGTTTTTCGGTTTTTTTGACATCAAAATCTAATATATTTTTTTTAGGAAAACTGAAATTTAATCCTAAATCAATTACTCTTTGTTTGATTTATGATACAATAAAATAATTAAGCTTAAAAGAATAATCAAACTTTCAGATTTGATTACTTTTACATCAGTTAGATTTATTCTGCAGAACAGCAATTCACAATGATCTACTTGCAAACACTTTTAAAAATGTCTATGCTATGCATTTCTGGACTGTTAAGAAAACCGGAGGTCTTGGTTCTTTCCTTTTTTTCCTGAATCAGTAGGAAAAGATTCTTAATCTTCAATAGATGAGCATCCATGAAAAAATACAAGTATGTGTACTCTAGAGTAATTATGACATCTTTTGGTTCATCCTTCTTTGTGACACAGCATCTTATTTTGATACTGAAAGGACACTTATGATGTAAGGGAAGGAGTAGCTGCTTTTTTATTTGCTCTGTCATCTGTTCATAGCAATAGTCTTGAGCTCATTGGAAGCTCCTTGTGATGTTAATACTATTGCCTCCTTGGGTTCAAAGACCTGAGCATTGTTGGCTGAAGACTTAGTGGTCTTTAGACTTGACTGGCAGAGACTTTATGCCATGTTTCCCAGTCTGGGACCTGTGACTACATCTGTACTAATGCACTACATAGTGTCAGAGCTTGTTCTTTGTCTCTGCCATCGAGTGTGTCTAGTCACACTCATACGAGAGAACTCCCTTAACTGTTCAGACAGGTAGGCCACATACTCGGTAGCCTGCCTGAAATGTTGCTGCTCCTAACCAGATACCATGTGGGATGAAGAGAGAGCCAAATGAGTCACAGCTGTTTCACAGAATCGCACAATTATTGAGGCTGGAAAAGACCTCTGAGATCATCAAGTCCAACCTATATCCCAACACTATCACATTGGCTAGACCACGGCACTACGTGCCACATCCACCCTCTCCTTTAAAGACCTCCAGGGACGGTGATTCCACCACTTCCTTGGGCAGTGCATTCCAATGCCTGAGCACCCTCTCCATGAGGAAGTGTTTCCTGATATCTAACCTAAACCTTCCCTGACGCAGTTTCAGGTCACGTCCTGTCACTAGTCGCCTGAGAGAAGAGCCCAACCCCCACCTGACCACAACTTCCCTTCATGTAGTTGTGGAGAGTGATGAGGTCCCCCCTGAGTCTCCTCTTCTCCAGGCTAAACACTCCCAGCTCCCCCAGCCTCTCCTCACAGGACTTTCCCTCTAGCCCCTTCCCCAGCTTCGCTGCTCTCCTCTGGACCCACTCCAGCCCCTCAATGTCTTTCTTGCAGTGAGGGGCCCAGACCTGCACAGAGGGCTCGAGGTGAGGCCTCACCAGTGCTGAGCACAGGGGCAGAATTACATCCCTGCTCTTGCTGGCCACACTGTCCCTGATACAGGCCAGGATGCCATTGGCCTTCCGGGCCACCTGGACACACTGCTGGCTCATGTTCAACTGGTTGTCAACCAGTACTCCCAGCTCCCTCTCTGCAGGGCCGCTCTCCAGCCACTCCTCCCCCAGTCGGAAGCGCTGCAGGGGGTTATTGTGGCCAAAGTGTAGGACACTGCACTTGGCCTTGCTGAACTTCATACCATTGGCCTCAGGCCATCGACCCAGCCTGTCCAGGTCCCTCTGCAGTGCCTTCCTACCCTCCAGCAGATCGACACTCCCCTGCAGCTTGGTGTCCTCTGCAAACTTATTAAAGGTAGACTCAATCCTCTCATCCAGGTCATCGATAAAAATGTTGAATAGGACTAAGCCCAGTACTCGTCCTTGGGGGACACCACTAGCCACTGAACACAAACTGGATGCAACACCATTCACCACCACCACTCTCTGGGCCCGGTCATCCAATCGGTTTTTAACTCACTGAAGGGTGCCTCTGTCCAAGCCGTGGGCTGCCAGCTTTTTCAGGAGGATGCTGTGGGAGACTGTGTCAAAGGCTTTGCTGAAATCGAGGGAGACCACATCCACAGCCTTCCCCCCATCCACTAGATGGGTCACCCAGTCACAGAAGGAGATAAGATTGGTCAGGAAGCATCTTCCTTTCCTAAACCCACATTGGCTGGGCCTGATCCCCTGGTTGTCCTCTACATGCAGCTTGGTGGCACTCAGGATGATCTGCTCCATAACCTTGCCAGGCACCAAAGTCAGGCTGACACTATCTAGGTTGGTAGTAATGTCTTCTCTGTTTTCTTTTTTTTTCTTTTATTCTGTGCAATAGCAGCTTAATGTGAGAAAACACAGAGAGGTTATAGATAGGATTGTCTGATTTGGTCTTGAGCATTTGAACATAATTCTGTAAAACCTTAATTACTAGTTATGTATGAAAATTTTTGAACTTCTCCCTATATAATTCTTCTCTGGGAATAACAATGGGGTTTTGGCCCCTAACTATAATTTGTTTCTTGACACTAAATTTATGTTATTGTCTTACTGTGTCTTAATGATTTCAACTATCAACACGAGCCTGTCATAGCAACATAAAACACTCCATTGTTAAAGTCTGGTTTCTTCTTTTCTTTTTTAAATACCTTTCAACTACAATTGATTTTTCTATTTTTGAGGCACACTCATTTTATTACTATGAATAATATACCTTGTCAGAAATTGAAACAATTTACGTAAAAGCATAGAGAGAAAGAAATGGAGGAGTTGACTAAAGCATGACCATACTGTGAACAGCAATGCTGTCCACCTTTCAGAGGAGATTCCTCCTGGAGCATGGCAAACAATTTGAAAACTTGCTTCCTCCTATACAGTGAGCACAAATCATTAAAGTTATGCCTACATAAACAACTATACTTAATTATGTTTTACAGCAAAACTTAGTAAAACTAATGTGGGTACCTAGTGTAAAGCAAGTACACTAATCGTTCTGAAATATCCCAAACTACGTATCGGATAGATTCTTTGAGGTACACAGTGGCTGAAAATACTTGAAGAGAAGGATATTGCACTTGCAGCACTTATCTAAAGCCATGAGCTTCTAAAGAAGCGTGAGTGTAAAGCTGTGAAGAAAAGCAATTCCATTCTCAGTGGGCTACCACACTACATTTTCAAAAGTTTCTAATTGAAGATATGCTTCATTTGCCTTAGCTGTAAAAGAAGTCACATTTACTCACAATTATGTCTGTAAATGACCTCATAAAGAGTAGTCCTGAAAAAAAATATTCAAAACACAAAATAAAACCAAAAGTATCATTTCTAAAGCATTTTTAACTATGTGAAATTGTACATTTATTCTTTGTATTGTCTATCCAATATCAAGAGAGTTAAACTCCATGAAGCTCAATATTTTAAACTGTTTTGATAGCAAGTATATTACATATGTTAGGAATATACTTAATTGTAAAATGAAAATGTTGTATATTAAGGATCTCAAAACCAATATATGAAAACAATGGTAGTACTGTGATTAATGTATTATGCATAGTCAATACATGCAGTGTATCCTTCAGAATATTTAATAAGTTATCACAAAGTTACCATAAAACATGCAAACAAATCTAAGAATTCTAATACACAAAATATATTGACTTCACTGACCAGTAATTCCACTTGAATATGAGTAATAGAGTACTTTTAATGCCATAGTCCAGGCACACCTATCTCATATTTAAGACTGTTAGCCATACCTGATCACAACAACGAGAATAAAACATAGAGGCTTGGTTTGCTTCAAGGTAATGAAACTCTGAATTTTATGACATTTCATTCTTAAAAATTTTTATATTTCAAGATGGAAACACAAATAATGAAATATCTATTAATGTTATATCAATTCAACTATCTCCTCTTTCAAAATTCTAATTTTTAATTTCTGTACAGAAAGCCTGCAGCAATGTACGTACTGTGGTTTAAAAACGTTCTCAGACCTCAAATTTGCTAAACATAAAGCAGCATGGTTCAGGGCTGATGGTTTTGTCCTTCATGCACCAAAACTCCATCTGTCCCAGTGCCTCAAATGGATCACTATTATCTATCGTACTTTATTTCAGCAGAGTGTACAAATTTTTGCAAATATAAGTACATTTCCGCAACTGAGTTAAAGATCAATTTATGGTCCTTTCTCTGAGCTCAGAAAAGGATGGAAAACACACACAGTTTCCAATATTTCTCTGTTCTTTCTAGAATAAAAGAAAATATGTTATAATGCATTTTGCAGCAGGGAATTGTTCATATAACAACAATCTAGGATGTCTTTCTTACAGAGTTTAAATTGATATTGTTCCCTTTTGAATTTTGTTTAAATGAACTGGATATTCAGAAAAAAATTTGAAAGAAATGCATAAGTAAACTTATTAATTACTGCTTTAGCTGATTTTCATTATTTGATCACTTTTTCTACTGAAGAAATTTACATTTTCTCTTTTAACAATTCATTGAAATTACTCTGACAGTGTCCAACTTGTATGTGTGAAGGACAGTGTAGGGCCGAAGAAAACTTGTATATCTGTAAGTAGCTTACATGTGTGTCACAATACAATTGCCACGATATGCTCCATTTCTACAGAGTTTAACAGTTTTTGAACTGGTTGAACCAACAGTCCCCCAAAAATTAAGTTGAGAACTATTATAGTCTGCTGGTTTATTTCAATGGCAGTTTTAGTAAGTTAGTTCATGAATTTTATGGATACTTTTCTTAATTTATTTAATTATGGGTGCCCAACAGACCAACATATGCAATTTAATGGTGCAATTTGCAGACGTTACAAAACACAGGATCCCTGCTGAAAATTTAAAGAGGGAATATACCTATTTTCTGTTTCTATTACTTCATATAATGGCTTCCAAGACGAGACAGAATAGCAAGCAAACAAAACACTGATGATGCATGACTTATACCAACTGCTTTTGAATTGAAAGCAGATGTGGACAGTGGGAGGTTGGCCATCTCTAAATGCAATACAAGTAACTGAAAAACAAACACCAAATTCTCACCAGTGGTGTTAAGGGATGTATCTCACGATTAAAATCTGCCCTTTTTAAGTAGACAGTCAAAGTGACAGTCACCATAGTAAGAAAAAAACTGTATCAAACATATAACATAAAAAATACAAATATAAATAAAGCATCACTGTGATCATGTATGTTGTTATTTATCTATCAGATTTGATAGGATTTTAAAATTCACAATAAAAACGTCAATAGTAGTCAAACCTGAAAACCTGTAATTATCACTGTCATTGCACTGTAACAAATCCACTGTTTTGTACAGAAAAAATCTTTGTTGAAGAAGAAGCACAAGATGTACACAAATTTCTTGCAAGTATAATCTTGAATATACTTACATGCTTTGGAAAAGTGAAAAATCACAGATTTGATTCAACTAGCATGTCAAAAAACAGTAAAAACAACCTGTCCCAACAAATGATGTTCCTCCTTACTATGGAAAACAAAAAGCAGGAACAGCACACAGAGAGAGAACAAACTGCCAGTAACAAACCCTCCAACACAATAGGAACTAAAAATGCCAGCACTGCTCTTCAGGGACCTTTATATACTGAGCACCATGGGAAGGAATACTGTGATTGGTCCATTTGGGACACCTGACACATCCTCTCATCCCCATAGGCACAGACAGCCCTCTTCCCCCACTGTGATTGCTATGTGTTCCAGGCAGCTCCAGAAAATTTTTATCCTACTACTCTCAAACCAGGACATAGCGCAAATTGCTGAGTCAGTACTTGTGTTTTTCACAGAATCACAGAATCACAGAATGTTAAAGGTTGGAAGGGACCTCAAAGATCATCTAGTCCAACCCCCCTGCCAGAGCAGGATCACCTACACTAGAGCGCACAGGAACGCGTCCAGGCGGGTTTTGAATGTCTCAAGAGATGGAGATTCCACAACCTCCCTAGGCAGCCTGTTCCAGTGCTCAGTCACCCTCACAGTGAAAAAGTTTTTCCTCATATTTTTCTGGAACCTCCTGTGTTCCAGCTTCCACCCATTGCCCCTTGTCCTGTCAGTGGATGCCGCTGAAAAGAGCCTGGCTCCATCTTCCTGACATTCCCCCTTGACATATTTATAAACATTGATGAGGTCACCCCTCAGCCTCCTCTTCTCCAAGCTAAAGAGATCCAGCTCCTTCAGCCTTTCCTCATAAGGGAGATGCTCCACTCCCTTCACCATCTTTGTGGCTCTACGCTGGACTCTCTCAAGCAGCTCCCTGTCCTTCTTGAACTGAGGGGCCCAGAACTGGACACAATATTCCAGATGCGGCCTCACCAGGGCAGAGTAGAGGGGCAGGAGGACCTCTCTTGACCTACTTGCTACTCCCCTTCTAATACACCCCAGGATGCCATTGGCCTTCTTGGCCACGAGGGCACACTGCTGGCTCATGGTCATCCTGCTGTCCACTAGAACCCCCAGGTCCCTTTCCCCTGCACTGCTCTCCAGCAGGGCAGTCCCCAACCTATATTGGCACATGGGGTTATTTTTTCCCAAGTGCAAAACTCTACACTTGCCCTTATTAAACTTCATAAGATTTCTCCCCGCCCAGCCCTCCAGCCTGTCCAGGTCTCTCTGAATGGCTGCACAGCCTTCTGGTGTGTCAACCACTCCCCCCAACTTCGTATCATCAGCAAACTTGCTGACAACATTCTCTAATCCCTCATCCAGATCATTGATGAATATATTAAACAGCACCGGCCCAAGCACTGACCCCTGAGGGACCCCACTAGACACAGGCATCCAGCCAGACTCGGCCCCATTGACCACAACCCTCTGGCTTCTTCCCTTCAACCAGTTCTCGACCCACCTCACTACTTGGTCATCCAGACCACACTTCCTCAGTTTACCTATGAGGATGCTGTGGGAGACGGTGTCAAAGGCCTTGCTGATGTCCAGGTAGACCATGTCCACTGCATGGCCACCATCCATCCACCTGGTTATGTCTTCGTAAAAGGCTATCAGGTTGGTCAAACATGACTTCCCCTTGGCAAAGCCATGCTGACTGCCCCTAATAACCTTCTTATCCTTGATATGCCTAGAGACAGTGTCAAGGATAAGATGTTCCATCACCTTTCCAGGCAAGCTTTTTTCCATTTTCAACTATTACTTATCAGAGTTTAGCTCAGTGCATTGAGCATGGTGCTTGAAACACCAAAGGTGACGGGTTCAATTCCCGTCTGGTTCTCACGTGTTGCCTGACCTAGTCGAGAGGTGGCGTCCCTGCCCACAACAGGGAGGTTGGATTAAAATGATCTCTAAAGTCCCTTCCAGCCCAGGCCGTTCTATGATTCTATGATTCTCTGATTAATTGTAATTCTTTACTTTCCCAGGTGAACAGTATTTTTATCTTATCAACCTTTTTCACAAATCAACTTTATTTACTGGTCTTTGGGGTTCTATCATGGCAAAACTTTCTCTAAAAGCACGATACCCTAAGGGATATTCATAGCTTTTATCTCATCCATTCATTTTGGTATCTAAACAAAATAATCTCTGTTCTACCCTCAATTTACTAGAATTCTTTATTAAAGACCAATGTTAAATACCCTTAATGACAAAGATCTCTTGATGTTTTCAGGCAATACCTGATTCAAGTTTATATCCAGTATACTTCAGTCAAGGTTATTGGTCTTCTGAGATTACTTTACCAGAGACACGTTAAATCACTTTCTACGTACTGCGACAGCATTTAACTTTCTTTATTCACATTATTTTTCCAGCTCTCAATAAGTTTTTGGATATACTACTTACAGATGTGTATTTTTTTTTCTACTCACTTCAGATTAAAGGTCTGTTTAGCTTGGGCTTTTTGGCAGCTTTTAGAGGGTGAGACTGTTCATTCTGGTTTGATCGTTATTTCAACTCTGTATTTTTCTTTCTTTCTGTGAAGTTTATGGTTGTTTTTTTTCTGGAATATGTAACTTTTTTTCCTTTCCTAATACGACAGTTAAAAACTTTTATGAAGTTTTTGTGTCAACTGATTTATATTTCAATAAATTACAAACTTTATTTTTTAGAAGTTGTACAAATTCAACCAATAACTTATGTGCCTGAAAAAGACTTAGGAGGAAGTATCTATTTGCTTCTATTAATCTTCAGAACCATTTTCTTTGCACACACTCTCTCTAGTGGTTTTCTTAATGACTATTGTTATAGTCACATTTGCTCTATGATTTTTCTACTCCTCTAAAGAGGTTTCCTATCTCTCTCTCTCTCGGATTGGTTTTCCTTAAACTTTGAGGAACATTGTGGGATTTTTTTTAATGTACTTAGAAGAAACTGCCATAGACTTCAAATGAAAGAAGAATAAGGCTAAAAAATTTCTTGTAAAATTCTAGATACATAAACATTGGGATTTTAAAAAACCCTTGAAATCAATCTTGACCAATCATTGTTATTCAGTGGGGTATTGGGTAAAGATTTAAGTGAAGGAATAATATAACTCATGAGTTTTAAGTATTACTAAGAAGGAACCATAACTTTGTACATGAGGGCAAAAAAAAAAAGTTTTAATTTCAAAGTTAAGTAATTAAGCTAAGTAAATATTGAAGAGAAAATACGTCTTTGAAATAAGCAAGGAGAAATATATTTGAGGGGCAGATTTTTTCTTTCAGTATTAAAGAATTTGAAAGACAGACTATTTTTCAGTCTTCCTTGTAGGATACTTAGTCTACTAATGAAGGATAAGATAGAGTATTTGGAATTTTGTGATTTCTGTGGCAAAGACAAATAATTCATCTTCTTTGCAATGTAGAAGCAAAGAACTACAAACCTTTCTGAGCAGATAAACTACATTTTAAGTGTGATTACAGGCCAAATTATATTTAAGCATATGTCCAAAGTCATCACATATGAGACACTATTGAATTTCGAGAGATGTGCATTACAGGTCTTAGCACCCTGAATCTACCTGTATGGCTCTGTATTCATCCATTTATACAGACCAGGCATTTCTATGTCATTAGTTTCCAGGGATGACAGAAAAAAAAAGATTTCTCTAAGAAATTCAGGAATCGGTCATGCTGACCCACACTGACTGGTTTCAAGGATTTATTGACCACAGGCAATTGTACAAAGAAAGAATGTGCTGGATGGGTATTCACAATTTCTTCCACAAGGGCATTTATCCCTGATCCAGGGTAGACTAGCCATCAAAACTACTGAGCACTGGATGATCTAGAGTACAGCTGAAACTAGTGAAGTTCTTACCTTTATCTTTACTGATGTTTGATTTCTTGAATAAAAAAAATACAAGAAGGAACATTAAGACAGAGTTAAATTTTATATAATTGTATTTCTACTATGCATACAGGATTATAAATAGTACTATGTATTTATTTAGCATAAGAATACAAGACACAAGGCTCAAGGTCTCTTAGTCTAAGGGAGAAATATCCCCTTTTTTTGTTTGTTATGTCTCTTCACATCAGTCTCGATGATTCAGACCAGACTGTGTCTGTAATCTGTGTTACACTATAACCCAAAGAATTTTATTCCACAGAATAGAAGTGGGGTTTGTGGTTTTTTTTTCAGCTGTTTGTTTGGGTTTTTTCCATTAGTGCAGTAACAGTAGTTTAAGATAAAACCTTAATAGATATATGGGATACAGGAAAGATAAAATACCAGAGCATGTTTTACATGTAAGAGATTTATTTTTAAAAATCATTTCACATAATTAGCAAACTAGGTGTCCTGAATTGGATTCTGACAAGGTTTTTGGTAGCAGGGGGAGAGCTGTGGGGGATGTCTCTTTGTGAGACTTTGAGAGCTTCCCCCAGCCCAGGTAAAAGTAAAGTCCACCTCTGACCAAGGCCAGGCCAACAAGTGCCTCTGCAACCAAGGTATTTCAAATGGGGAAACCTACTGGGACACTGACTCTTCTTGGTCTCTCTTGCTATCTCTGTTTTTCTGTCCTGTCTTTTGCATTGGGGAGTTTTTCTGTTTGTAGGAGGAGGAGGTGAGAGGAAAGCAAAAGAATTTAGTTGGTGAGAAAAGTGGAGGAGAAGCAGCTGCTTGGTCATTCCTCTCCCCATGGGGAAGGAGAAGTGAGAAAATTCCGCAAAAAAAGGCTCAAGGATTGAGATTAGGACAGGGAGGGTTCATTCACCACTTATGGTCATGGACAAAAAACAGAGAAGACTTGGTGAGAAAACATAAGTTTAATTTACCAGCAGCAGTTTTCTAGATCAGAGTAGGATAGTGAGAGAAGGTAAATACAACCCAATCTTAAATATACTTTGCCCCCAGCCCTCCCTTCTTCCCAGCTCCCTCCTCCCCCCATCTGCCCAGTAAGGGGAAATAGGGTGGGAGGTGTGGTCTGTCTGGCCATTACTCATTGGCAGTCCTTCCTTCTCAGGAAAAAGAGCTCTTCACAACCTTCCCCTGCAGCCACATGGTGTCCATCTCATAGGAGGCAACCTCATGAGGAAGGATCCTCATGAGACCTTGCCACCAGTGTGGGATCCTCCTTAGAGTTGCTGGTCACTCCAGAAGCATCCTCTGTTCCTGTGTTGTCTCTCTCCCCCATGTCGTGGGGTCCTCAAGTGCTGCTGCATCCTGGATGTTTCACTGCCATTGGTCTCACTTCACAGGCTATCATGCTCTGGAATTTTCTCAAGGAACTCTCCCATACAGCCCTCCCCTACTATCACAAAAAAATCCATCAGTCATAAATCAGCCATGACACCCAGGCAGGAGAACCTCTCTGGGTAAGCTCCATACCTTTCACCCTATGATGAATGTCACCCCCAGGTTGTTATGTTATTAATGTTTCTACTAGTAGCATTAACCTAAATTAGTAGCTCTACTGTAGTTAGTAAATTTATCAACAACAATCTCAAGTCTGTTCTGTAACTCTTCATAAAATAACTAAATCCAACTAAGTGAAAGTCCTTTGCTGGGACTCTGATGGACAGATCAATGAAAGGTCTAGGTTTCTGACAGACAGATACCAAAACTGCATTCCTTTTAACACTAAACTCACCACCTACTGACTACTGTCTGAGCACCAGCAGCCATCCTTGGCCAACTCCCTCCTGTTTATGTACTGAGCATGACATTCTATGGTATGGAATATCCCTTTGGCTAGCCCAGGTCAGCTGCGCTCACAGGAAGTCATGCTCCCTCACAGCTTCCTTGATCTCTTGCACACTAGCAAAACATAGGAATTTGAAAAGTCCTTAATTTAGGATAAGCTCCACTTAGCAACAACTAAAACATTAGTGTGTTATCAGCATTATTCTCACACTAAATCCAAAACACAGCACTGTACCAGCTACTAGGAATAAAATTAACTTTATCCCAGTCGACACCAAGACAATATTGCTTTCCTTCTTTTTCATTTCCATTTGGTTCTCAAATTTAAACAAACTGGTAACTGAATTAATCTACTCAGATAACTTAGATAACTGTGCCTGCAGAAGGAGCAGGTGCTGTCAGAAGTGGTGTAGCACTTCAACAGACCACTTCTGTCTGCATAGGCAGTTACTTTTGCCAGGTCAGTACTCTGATTTCCTTAAAACTTTGGCAGCAAATATGTTCTAATTCATACTTTTGTCTTTTAAATAAAATGTAATTCACTCTGATGAATTTAGGCCTGACTGTCCTAGTAATTTTCTCAAATTAAATGCTTTTAGTGTCTGAAATAAGTACAACTGGTAATTTAAACAAACAGCTCTGAATCTGTTTTGGTACATTGTTTTGTAATTAAAAACAATGCCACTATTGAACTGTGATTTGTTTGAAATTCCTTAATAATATTTTTTTCAGATAATGAGCTATGTATGACACAGACACAGTGCATCTTTCTCTGTTGATCAAGGTCCTTCTCATCCTTACTTTACTTTTGTGTGAAATATTGATTTTAAAACCTTTTCAGAGAGGTGGTCTGTCCTCACATCTTAGAACAAAGAAGGGATGAATGACAGGATGAGCAGTTGGCTTTCACTCATTTCCCATAAAAGGCAAATGTGTGTAGTCTCCCATAATATGTAATTTCATATTTATACATCAACTCCTTTGCTTCTTTTCAATGTTTGTCAGTCTTTATCCTACAGAGTGAAGGAAGGACTTGAAAATTTTTATGTAATGCCCTAATGGTTCAGCTAGATAAGTCAAGATAGCTGCCTAATACTGTGTCATAGAATCATAGTATCAGTGATTTGGGTTCGAAGGCACCATAGGGATCATCTAGTTCCATGGGCAGGGACACCTCCCACTAGAGCAGGTTGCTCAAAGCCCCATCGAACCTGGCCTTGAGCACTTCCAGGGAGAGGGTATCCACAACTTCTCTGGGCAACCTGTTCCAGCATCTCACCACCCTCACCGTAAAGAGTTTCTCCCTAAGATCTAATCTAAATCTACCTCCTTTCGGTTTAAAACTATTACTCCTTATCCTATCACTACACTCCCTGAAAAAGAGTCCCTCCTTTAGGTACTGGAAGGTGGCTATACGGTCTTCCCAGAACCTTCTCTTCTTCAGGCTGAACTATCCCAGCTCTCTCAGCTTGTCCTCATAGGGATGTTTAAAACCCTTCATCATCTTTGTGGCCTTCCTCTGGACCCACTCCAACAGGTTCATATCTTTCTTATGCTAGGGTCCCCCGAGCTGAATATGTTACTGCAGGCAAGGTCTCACAAGAGTAGAGTAGAGGGGAAGCATCATCTCCCTCCACCTGCTTGCCACACTTGCTTTGATGAAGCCCCGGGTATAATTTGGTATCTGGCCTGTGAGCACATGTTGCTGCCTCATGTTCAGTTTTTCATCCACTGACACCCCCACAGGGCTGCTTTCAGTCCACTTATCTCAGCCTGTATTTGTGCTTGGGATTGCTCGGACACAGGTGCAGAACCTTGCACTTGGCCTTGCTGAACTTCATGAGATTGGCATGGGCCCACCTCTCAAACCTGTTAGTATCCCTTGGGACGGCATCCCTTCCCTCCAGTATGTCAACTGCACCACAGAGCTTGGTGTCATTGACAGACTTGCTGAGAATGCATTCAATATCACTCTCCACGACACCAGCAAAGATGTTAAACAGCATTAATCTCAATGCTGATCACTGATCTCTACTTGGACATCGAGCCGTTGATTGCAACTCTTTAATTGTAACCATCCAGCCAAGCCCTTATCCACCATGTTGTCTAACTCATGTGTCTCCAATTTAGAGACTAGGATGTCATGTGGGACAGTGGAAAATGCCTTGCACAAGTCCAAATAGATGACATCAGTTGCTTTTCCCTTACCACTGTAACCCCATCATAGAAGGCCACCAAATTTCTCAGGTATGATTCATCCTTAGTGAAGCCATGTTGGCTGTCAACAATCACCTCCTTATTTTCTGTATGCTCTAGCATTGTTATCAGGAGGATTTGTTCCATGAGCACAGAGGTGAGGCTGACTGGTCTGTACTTTCTCAGGTCTTCCTTTTTCTCTTATTGAAAATGAGCATTGTTTCCCCTTTTCTAGTCAGCCAGAAGTCCACTGGACTGCCATTACTTCTCAAGTATGATGGATAGTGGCTTAGCTGCTTCATCTTCCAGTTTCCTCAGGACCCACGAATGCATCTCATCATGTCCCATGGACTTATGCAACTTCAAGTTCCTTAGATAGTCTTGAACTTAATCTCTTACAGCAGGTGGTTCTCTATTCTCCCATTTTCTGCCTTTGCCTTCTGTGACTTGGGTGGTATGGCTGGAGCACTTTCTGGTGAACACTGGGGCACAAAACTGTTGAGTACCTCAGCCTTCTCCATGTTCTAAATAACCAGGTCTTCTCTTTCCTTCTGGAGGGACACACATTAACACTAGTCTTCTTTTAATCACTGATACACCTGTAGAAACTTTTTTTGTTGTTCTTGATGTCTCTGGCATATTTAATTCTATCAGGGCTTTGGTTTTCGTAACCTGACCCCTGACTACTTGGATGATTTCTCTGTATTCCTCCCAGGCTACCTGCCCTTGCTTCCACCCTCTGTAGGCTTGCAACGGCAACCCTTTGCTCAGATTAGACATGATTTACATCCTTACAACACATCACAGAAAGTACTTAGATATCTAATCCTCATTAGTCTCACTATGATTTATGGCTTACAGCCTCAACTGCATGCAGACATTTCCAGTCCCTGATCCTGCAGCAACAATGTTAAGAAGTTCTTTGTCAGTAAGTTAACTGAGGGTAGAATTGGACACAAAATATGACTGTAATTAATTAATAGGAAAACATTATTATAGGTTTACCATAATATTCTTATGCAAGGTGTCAGAAAATGGAAAATTAACACCTACTCTTCTTAATTCTAATATTCAAACTAATAAGTATTTTACCATTTTCCTCTGAGTTATTGCATAATATAGATACTTTGATTACCTTATAAATTCAGAGTAATTAACTCCTAATTTTTTCACATATTATGAAAACAAGCAAGTTAATCAAAATGGTATTGTTTAAATAAGGGAAAGTATTGTGCAGTATAGAAGTGCTCACCGTTTGTCAAATGAGATCTTCTGTCTAAAAAGTTTTCAAGCTTGTGGTTATTTTTCTGCTCTTTTATCTAATTATGTTTTATCTTTCAGCAAACTGCTTCTCAATAACTTTTTTTTTTTTTTTTTTGTGCTGAAAGAAAGCCCTCCAGAAATCAAAGAAGCTTATCTCCATCACTGTGGCTTATGCACTTATCTTCATCTTACAGAAATGTGTGACGTCCCTGTCCTATTGGTGCCTCTGTGAATGACAACTGAATATTTATATTTCCAGTCCATAACTGATGGATTAAATGTATCTGAAACCTCTGCTGTCTCTGGTATTTGAGATCTGTATACTAATGCACGTGTGATCATATTAACTCATATAAATGTACAGATGTTAATTACTGACACAGTCATTAACTATCTTTTTATTTCCTAAGTACTAATCACACTTATCTTGGTTTCCTTCTACCTTTCAGTTAGAACTCTTTAAAATGCCTTAAATATGCATTTGAATATTCAAACGCCATATAATGCAATCAATATATTTTGTGCAAATTCATCCCTATTTAGATTTTACCTTCCAAGAATTAAATTAAAATCTTGAATGTGCATAATGTTGATTTATGACTGAATGATTCATGTGGTCAGCTTCGCTTTGTTCTATGATATGCTGTGCAAGGCTCACTTTTGAAAAAAAAAAACCTCCACTTTTCTATATTGCATGAGATTTCATAGAAGTTAATAAATCATAATTTATTTTTTTTAAACTTGATACCATGCAGAGGACAGTGATGCATATATCTAAACTGCATTTCAGATACAGCTGCAATTCCAATTTTTGCTTTGCTTTTACATATGAAATTGCGGTCATGCAAAGACAACTGAATTTGGTTTTTAATAAAGGCTTACTTTTACACTGTTTTTTTTGTTTACAGTCTGAAGAGAAGAATGTGAGGAATCACCTGATGGTTGCTATTACACTTGCAGGAGGAATTCCTTGTCCCAGCTATTACTGTTGAGAAGCTATTAAAAAAGGAAAATATCAAAACCACATAGAGTTAATAGTGTATTTTGTATTCTAACTGTAATTGAGATAGCTGACTAATAAGGTATACTACAGTTCAGTGAGAATGCCTTTTATGAACCATATAAATAATGAAAGAAGTAATATTGCTATTTTAAAAGAGACTGAATTTTTTACTGGCTTGGACTCTGCAGGTAGTATGTGCAGGTATCCAGTGCATTACAAATAGTTTGAAAAAAAAAAAAAAGTTTTTTTAATAAGTAATGTCTTCAGAAAGACTTTTTATTTTTTTGCATTCTACTACTAAAATAGTAGACTGACATGACTTGAAGGATTTTTCAAACAAAGTACCTTGATTTGGCACAAATAAAATTATATATATAAAGCTTTACTCTTACTTGTAACCTATAATAATGTTCTCTGAGACCTGAAGGAGATAACACTGTAAAGAAAAACTTATAATAAACTAGACCCTTTTACTTTCCCCTTCTGCCCTCTCCCCTCCACCCATCCTGTATATTGTTGTCTGAAAAAGAAAAATTGAAAATAGATGTGTATTAAGGAACTGTTTGATCTATCTTTGGATAAAGATGCATCATGAATGATTTAAATTGTATGAGAAAACATTTTTGGTTTCCATTTTCTGCTTGTAAAGAGTTGCAGTTCCATTGCCATGAGTCCTTAGGTATTTCTCGATGAATCATTTCACAGTATTACATTAATTTTAAATGAGAACAGCTGGGTGGTGTTAGGTTTTCCTAGGAAAGTCAGGAAATGTGCTGTTTTTTTCATGATTTCTATGGGATTTCAGAGGTCTTGCTGTTCGGGGCGGGGGGGGAGTCGGTTGAGTCTGTTTATTTTTGGGGGAGGAAGATTGGTTTTACTTGCTGTTGACATGCATGCCACCTAGCCTAGTAACATTTTGAAACAAAGTTCCCTGATGAATCTTGCCTGACTCTTACGGTAACAATACAGGAATACCCGGATGCCTTTCAGAGAAGTCAGTGTGGATGTGGTTTATTTTAGATAGAATGGTAGCTGCTGCACATATTCCTATAGTTTGTGTTAATTATAGCCAGAAATTATTTTATAACTTTTCTTTTGAGTTTGGTGAAAGTTTTTCTTATTCTTTTTGTGAGGTTTTTTTGTTGGTTTTTGTTTTTCTTGGGTGACAATAACTATGCCAAAATACTAATAAGTATTTTATTATGATTTGCTGTGCATTTTTATTCTCTTTTTTTTTTTTTAAAAAAAAAACAAAAAAACACAAGTACAGAGCAAATTAATTTATTCCTTTAAGGAGAATTTTTGCTTACTTTACACTGCAGAAATCCTTATGAATATGGAAGATGATTGTAAACATATTCCTAGAATAAGATTGATTCAGTACATGGATTTATATCAGTCTGAACATAAGCTCATAAAAATTTTGAACATACTTCAAAAAGAATACCAAACACTGCACGTGAAGGTATCATTATGAACAATTATATAATCTTGGTGTTTTTTTTCATACTGACAAATAAATTAATTTTACTTTCAATATTGGGTATTTGGTATAATTTCATGTGTTGGAAGAGGTGTACAAAACAGTCCAGAAATTTTAATATCTCCCAGTTTAGGATTCCTAAATCTATGATTCTTTTGCCTTTCTTATTACGGTCTGACATCCACCTAGGAATATACAAACATAACATGACATATTAGAAGCACTCTGGCTCTAAGACATTATTTTGTAGGAGGTTGCTGATCAGCAACAAATCAAAGTGAAGTAACTGTTAATTTAGAAGGAAAAAGATCAGTAATGGGGATTGCATAAGGAAAAAAGAAAACATTTGAAGTAGAATTATAGATATTGAAAACCCAAATATATAATACTTAACTCAATTAGTCTGGATAAGATCTAAAGCTTGTACACGATCATTTTTAATGCTGTTACAGTTAGGACTCTAACTACACTAAAAGTAGAGTAGAGCCAAATTATACAGTTCCTGTCTCTTTCTTTTAAAAGTGCCCTGTCATTGAATTGGATGTGGTAATGTTCTGATTAAAAAATTACATAAAATTCTAATTCTGACACATCTTCAATATATATGATCTCTTTCCAGGTAACAAAATGTGATATTTTATATTCTTTGAGCCGCTACAGAAACCAATGTAATTAGAAATACAGTACTGTATACTACTCAGGTTTAGCTGGAGAATTTCCGAAGGTGGCACCTTTTCCTCTATGTAATAAGAGCTCCATGATTCATAAATTAAGGCTAAGAATTTCTTTCTAGACTCAGAGCCTCTGCATTGTTGTGTGTCAGCTTCACAGGAAAAGGATGAGTTGTACCTTCCCACTCACAAGTCTCTAATTTCCTCTGTTTCCTCACTTGCAGTCTACAACTGTATTGCCCAAACCAAATACTACAAAGCCATTATACAATTTTCCTGGAGTGATTTATAGGTGCTTTCTTCAAAGTGCTAGTCTTCAGGTAGAGATGTAGAGTGTCCTTGAACCTTCTCTGAAGGAGATCTGGGTCTTTCTCAAAGACAAGAATAATTCGTCATTCCCCTTAATTGTGGAGAAGCCAGTCAAAACACTCCAAAATGATGATCACAGCATAGCAGTAGTAGTTCTTTACAGGACCGTGAGCTGAAGTACTGGAGGAAGCTTAGAGCTGTGAAGTAGCTGCTTTCTGTTAGAATAACTCTGTCAATTTACATTTCTCAAAGCTATTTTTTCAATCGCATATAGACTAGAGCAGATTCTATTTTAAATGGTTTCTGCGCATCCACACAAGCTAACAGCAAATATTTTAATGAAAGTAAAGATTTTAAATTTTTGCTGTAGCTTAGGAGGTAAATAGTTTTCAAGAGACATTAAATTGAGATTTTAAGTTTTCTCATGTTGTCGTAGAAGGAATAAAAAAAAAAATAAAAAAAAATGAGGGGGTCAAAAATAACAGAAGAAAAAACAAAGTTCAAAATTACAAATATCACATGAAGTGTGTCGCTGGAATGTGAGAGGCCCAAATTCCCTGTATTTGTAGACTGGAAGTAAGTGGAGTTGGAAGTTACGTCGAGCTTGTTTAACTCCTTTCTTTCAAATAAGATTCTATTATACCTTGCTCATAGGGAAACTAACAAAATTTTGACTAAGTTGTTTGTACAGAAATGAAATCTCTGTAAGCCCCTTAAAAAGCTAAAATAACATCATTATCAGCCTCTTCTTTTTATTTTTTTTTTCCCAGAAATTAATCCTAAATTAATTTTTCTACAGTTTCCATTTCTTGTTTTTGCACATGAAGAATAATTATTTCCACTTCCTTTGCATGAACTGCTTATGTATTTAGCTACTATGTTTTCCCTCAACTACATAGCAATGAATCTTTCCATCTTTTCTCTGTATCACATTATTTGTAAAGTACTCTTGAGGCACCTTCCAAGTGTTCCTCATCTTTTAAATATACAATCTGTTTTTCCTGGCCCAGACAAGGGAATTGAATATCCTGTCAGACAAACACTGATATTATGACTGTTCTAAGGCAGATCATTTTAATTTCTCTTACCCTTTCTGAGTATGAGGAAATAAATAATCATTGAAAAGGCAGTTGAATATGACTCCTTGTATCTCAGGCTGAATACGTGAAAAAAAAAACCCACCAAACAGCAATTAAAGAGCATTTTCCTTCAGTTTACCTAAAGACTGCTGTACTAGTGGGGAGATTTGGGACTGGATATATATTTGTTTTCTTTGATGATTTTCTATTACATTGACAAATTCCAAACAGTCTTTTTCATGTAATAACTTGTATACGGTGTCTCTGTCATGTTATTATTTAAAATAAAAATATAATGCAAATCTGTTTCCAGGCACTGGGATTAAAAGTAGTGTTTAGGAAACAAGATGATTAATATTAGAACTAAGATTCTTTCACTATTTTCTTGAAAAGTGGTTTTCATTAGATTTCTTGAATTATCTATTACATAAGATTTTTGAAATACAGTCCTAAAATCATTCCTTATTTTTATTATTCAGATCTATACATAAGAAGAGTTTTAACACATTTAAATACCTAGCTGTCATTCACAGCTGTCATTCTTAGTGTTTAAGCAGGGAGGCAGAGAATAGCACCTACAATTTTTGGATAATGATTAATGTAAAAGACACTTAAAGTTTGAGTCAGAAAGAAGTGCCATTTCTCTAGGTAAAAATGATTACATTGTACTATATATGATGTGCAAGAAGATATAATGACTGTCACTTTATAGCAAGAAGTTCAGGCAGTATATATCCCAATTATCACCCTTGCTTCTGCCAGAAAGAAAAATCTTAAGAGTCCTTTATCACCACTAGTCTTTACACATTTTCAACATTAAATTAAGTAGTGCATGAGTATTGCAATGTTTCTGCTCAACTTGTTAGTTCATTATAAATTCAAATGTGGTTGTGTTATAAATGAACTTTATATAATAATTTTTGCATAACAGTTCTTTATTAGTAGTTTTATGGGCTTTCTGCAGTCATCAATAGACTAGATCTTGATGGCTACCTTAAGTGACAGAGCACCACAGAAATGTGAGCCATAAACCATCTCTGTAATCCATTCGACCTACTTTAACTTGTTGTGATAATCTAGCGTTTCCTGTTATTGTCTTGCACTATTTGCTATCTGCCGTTCTTTGTGTCCTTCAGGAAAAAATACTACAAAAAGAGACTGAATATTTAGCAGTGTTGCTATGGTAATTTAATAAGAAGGAAAACCGAGTATTAATACAGACACTATCTGTCCTGAAGTAAGGATATTTTACATTTAATATCTAACCAATAAGGTCTGATTTTATCACAGTTATTCACCTGCAATATTTACAGTAATGACTATAAACTTAAGTCAGTTTTTGCCTTGAAGAAATTCATTCTTGGAGTTAGTTAGAAAATTTAATCATATTTCTAAGCACAAAAGAAATTTGCCTCCTGTATTTTCTTTCACTAAGAAATAAATTTTTTAAAAGTACTATTCAGGAGAGAATTTAAAAAATAATAATATTATTTTCTATCTTTTTCAGGTCTTCCTGTTGCTTAGAAGTACATATTCACTTCCAAAACCAGACATATGAACCACAACATAGAAAGAAGGTATCATGGGCACACTGAAACAATCAGAATATATCGGTAGACTATTGGTAGAATGAATTTCAGAAAGTCCATTCAGTATGAAAACCAATAGTTCCAGTTCTATTTTTTGTATAGCTTAAGAAAAAATATTTCCATTTCGTAAGTAAATATATTCTCTCTGTTTCACTTACTTTGTCTTGCACATGCACATACAAATACATACATAGGCAAAGAGTAATATACTAGTGCATACATTCAAAAGTATATTGTAAGAATGAAATATTAATAGAGGGAGTGTATAACCCTCTTTTGAGCTTTTAGGTTTTAATTTATATAAGAAAAATGAAAAAAAAAAGAGAAAATTGTCTGATATATAGATCTTGTCAGATATTAGTCATCCAGTGTATCAGTTTCATGGAGAGAGATGAAGTAAAGAAATGTAGACAGTTTTTTTCTAAAAAGATAGCACTGATGGGTTAACATAGCTTTAAAAAATGTGGGATTTTTTTCATCCTTTCTTCTAGAACTCACTAATTACCTACTTATATTGGGAAGCCTTTGAAAAAAAAGTTACAGAAAAATGTGATTTTTTATCTAAATGTAGGACAATTCAACAAGTTGATTACCTTTGTTTCATAAAATAATTATAAATAATCCAGCAAGTCCAGGCAAGTAGGGAATTATTAAAAAATAATATATGTTAATCTTAACCATTATTTCACACTATTTGTTGCCTTACATTTTAATGATTTTTTGTCATTTAAAAATTTAATTATTTCCTGTTTTGTCTTATCTAAATAATTATCAGGTAACAAGTTGCTAACCAGTCATTTACCGTTATCCCATTATAATTATCTACAAAAATCCCTAAAATAACCTTTCCATACTGTGAAGAATCTTCAAACTCTCTAAGGTTCCTGATCCAGAAGTTTCTGTCAGGGACATTTGATTTCCCAGCTCAGTAAGCTGCATAGTTTTCTCTGATTCTAAGGAAGGGATAAAATCTCTGTTGCTCTTTCACAGGCTTGTTTTGAGTTAACAATAGAGTTAGACACTATGGTCACAACTGTGATTTCCAACAACTATCATGCTATACATTAACACGTGCCAGCTTTTGAACATCTTAGGGAGAAAGGACATCCGTACTGAATAAAACATTTCACAGAGTCACAGAATCACAGAATGTTAAGGGCTGGAAGGGACCTCAAAAGGTCATCTAGTCCAACCCCCCTGCCAGAGTAGAATCACGTACAGGAACGTGTCCAGGAGGGTTTTGAAAGTATCCAGAGAAGGAGACTCCACAACCTCCCTGGGCAGCCTGTTCCAGTGCTCGGTCACCCTCACAGTAAAAAAGTTTTTTCTAATATTTTTGTGGAACCTCGGATGCTCCATCTTGAAACCATTGCCCCTTGTCCTGTTACTGGACACCACTGAAAAGAGCCTGGCTCCGTCCTCCTGACACTCCCCCTTGACATATTTACAGACATTAATGAGGTCACCCCTCAGTCTCCTACAAGCTAAAGACACCCAGCTCCTTCAGCCTTTCCTCATAAGGGAGATGTTCCACTCCCTTCATCATCTTTGTGGCTCTGTGCTGGACTCTCTCAAGCAGTTCCCTGTCTCTCTTGAGCTGAGGGGCCCAGAATTGGACACAATATTCCAGATGTGGCCTCACCAGGACAGAGTAGAGGGGCAGGAGGACCTCTCTTGACCTACTTGCTACTCCCCTTCTAATACACCCCAGGATGCCATTGGCCTTCTTGGCCACGAGGGCACATTGCTGGCTCATGGTCATCCTGCTGCCCATCAGCACCCCCAGGTCCCTTTCCCCTGCGCTGCTCTCCAGCAGGGCAGTTCCCAACCTATATTGGCACATGGGGTTATTCTTTCCCAAGTGCAAAACTCTACACTTGCCCTTGTTAAACTTCATAAGATTTCTCCCTGCCCAGCCCTCCAGCCTGTCCAGGTCTCTCTGAATACCAGCACGGCTTTCTGGTGTGTCAACCACTCCTCCCTGTTTTGTGTAATCAGCAAACTTGCTGACAACTCTCTCTAATCCCCCTTCCAGGTCATTGATGAATATATTGGAAAGCACTGGCCCCAACACCGACCCTTGAGGGACCCCACTAGACACAGGCCTCCAACTAGACTCTGTCCTGTTGACTACAACTCTCTGACTTCTTCCCTTCAACCAGTTCTCTACCCACCTCACTACTTGTTCATCCAGACCACACTTCCTCAGTTTACCTATGAGGATGCTGTGGGAGACGGTGTCAAATGCCTTGCTGATGTCTAGATAGACCACATCCACTGCACGGCCACCATCCATCCACCTGGTTATGTCTTCATAAAAGACAATCAGGTTGGTCAAACATGACTTCCCCTTGGCAAAGCCATGCTGACTGCTCCTAATAACCTTCTTAGCCTTGATATGCTTAGAGACAAGGCCAAGGGTAAGTTGTTTCATCACCTTTCCAGGGACAGAGGTGAGACTGATTGGTCTGTAGTTACCCGGGTCATCCTTCCTGCCCTCCTTATAGACTGGAGTGACATTCGCTTTCCTCCAGTCTTTAGCCACGTCACCTGTTCCCCACAACTTACCAAAGATGATGGAGAGTGGCCTAGCAATGACTCCCGCCAGCTCCCTCAGCACCCACGGGTGCATCCCATTAGAGCCAATGGATTTATGGATGTTTAAGTGTTCAAAATGATCCCTAACCCACTCCTCCTCAACCAGGGCAAACTCCTCCTTTATCTTGACCTCCTCTGGGGCCTCAGGGGACTGAGGCTCCTGAGGACAATCTCCAACAGTGTAGACAGAGGCAAAGAAGGCATTTAGCAACATGCCCTCTTTCTGTCCTCTGTCTCCAGGGCACCCACCTCCTTCACAAGAGGGCCTACATCGCCTCTAGTGTTAGTTTTGTCGGCAATGTACTTGAAGCCACCCTTTCTGTTGTCCTTGACCTCCCTTGAGACACTTAATTCCAAGGAGGCCTTAGCTTTTCTAATTGTCTCCCTATATTCTCTGACAGTAGTCCTATACTCCACCCAAGTGTCAGCCCTTCCTTCCACAATTTATATACTCTCCCCTTCCACTTGAGTCTGCCCAGCAGATCCCTGGTTAACCATGCAGGTCTCCTGGATCTCCTTCTTGATATCCTACCTGTTGGGATGCACTGATCCTGAGCCTGGAAGAAGTTGTCCTTGAATACTGACCAATTCTCTTGATCCCCTTTAGCTTCTCGTTCCCTGTCCCAAGGGGTTTCCCCTAGCAATTGCTTGAAGAGGTCAAAGCTGACCCGTCTGAATTCCAGAGTCGCGATCTTTCTTTGTGTTCTGTTTCTACTGCACAAGATCCTGAACTCTACCATCTCATGGTCGCTGCAATCAAGATTGCCCTCAACTTTCACTGCTTCAAACAGACCTTCCTTGTTGGTGAGCACAAGGTCCAACGGCACTCTTCTCCTGGTCGGCTCATGAAGAGGGTCCCTTCGGAGAGCCAGTCGAGATAACGACAAATCCCACCGATACGACTACAAGTCATCCTCCCTTTATTGCTCCGGACAGCTCAATCTATACAGTTAAGCAGTGTCCACGTGCTTGCCCCTTCACAGAGTTGGTCGGTTACAGGTTTACACGCGCTAGCATTTTATTGGGTAGTGCCATTCAACTATGCAGGTGGCTCTCACCCCCCCTTCTCCCCCAGGGCCAACACCTCCACCCAAGCATCTCAAAAAGCTCTCACAAAACAGATAAAACCTCCTCCTCCTCCTGCCCCAAGGCAGGTTCAAGGACAGAGCTTTTATTTAGGCCTAATCTGGGTTGTCCAAACCTTTAAAGGGATACCGTGCCCCTGCTCCACAAGGAATTCCCCTACAGGCTTATTCACCATTTGCATCATCAATGCACTGGAGGAACCTTCTGGACTGAGGATGGTTGGCTGTGTGGGACTTCCAGCAAACATCTGGGTAGTTGAAATCCCCCATGAGAACCAGGGCCTGGGACTGAGAGACTGCTGTCAGCTGCCTGTAAAAGGCCTCATCAACTTCCTCCTCCTGATCAGGTGGTCTGTTACAGACACCCATCACAGTATCACCTAAGGTCACCTGTCCCTTAATTCTTACCCACAAACTCTCAACTTGCTCCTCATCTGCCCCTGGATGGATCTCGATACACTCCAGTTGCTCACTCACGTAAAGAACAACTCCCCCACCTCGGCTCGTCGGCCTGTCTTTCCTAAAAAGAACACAGCCATCAAGGCCCACATTCCAGTTATGCGAGTTGTCCCACCACGTCTCTGTAATCACAATGAGATCTACTTGTGATTGACCTGTTCCTATGGGATCTCCAGGAACAGGCAGATAAAGGGATCGGGACACTTCGCTGAAAGCCGATAGTAATAGTAGGAAAATGGTATCTCCATGGAGTTAATCCTTAAAATGAGCATTTAAAACAATGAGATTGGTTATCCTGAAGGAGATTAACCTGGATTTTGACCATTATTTTCCTGAATTTTGAACCTTGGCAAATTCCAGACTAACACGTTCTATGATTCTGTGAATTTATTAATATCTTCTTAACTGTAATAATACTATTAACATAGTAGTTTGCCAAATAAAAGAGTTCAGTGCAATAATAACAGACTAGTTTTCCCTTCTTAATTATTTTTAGCAATATGTATAATTTCAACATTTTTTTCATGTTATTTTATATTCTATTGTGGTTTTAATTCTGGATTTTCTTTTGCTGGTTTCAGAGGAAAGAATAATTTCCCTCTCTGAAAGCCCTTTATCATCATAGAATGGCTTGAGTTGGAAGGGACCTTAAAGATCATCTAATTCCAACCCCTCCACCAGGAGCTAGGACACCACCCACTAGATGAGATTGCTCAAAATCTCATCCAGCCTGGTATTGAACACTTCCAGGGATGATGCATCCACAACTCTGGGCAACCTTTTCCAGTGGCTCACCACCCTTTTTCCTAAAGTGTCTTAACTTGATTCCTTTGCCGTACTAGGTGTATATATTCTCATAAATTTCTTTATATTTTTAACTCAAAAATATGGACCCAGTTGATCCCACATATGTTTGTGCTTAATCTGAGGTAAAGGGATAAAATCTTTTGATCCCTCAGAGTAAACAGAACATCAGCCAATTATGAACTGGCCTGGTAGAAATCCTTCTACTTGAAAATCTTTCATTATTCAACAGGCTTATAAAACTATCAAAATAAAAAAAAAAATACTAGCATTAAGAGTTTATATCATTCTTCATTCAAAATATAATTTTTATTTGAAAGCAGTAATTTAGGACTTGTTTCATCCCCAGTTCTCACTTTTGTATTTTCTTTTTCCTTTTCCTCTATTCCTAACTCATTTCTTCTACATCACCAGTCAGACTCTGATGGTCCTCAAAGGTCTTGCCTACATTTTCACTTTGATCAAAAGCATAACCCAAACATGTGTGAAGATCAAGTGTTGGGGAGGCAATGACATGCTAGCACTATTCAGAAGGGGGAGTTCCTTTAGACTCCAAATAGTCTCTGCTCATCTTCTGATGGAGGACTTTATGTGCACTCCTGGAGCTTCTCTTTTTTTTCAGCCACACACATATGACACATGCACACACACATGACACATGCACACACACATATTTATATATTAATTTCTTTTTAATGTACATAAGAGATTCTGTTAAGTAGCCTTTACATTCATCTTTTTTTATTTACAAAGACTACTCCTTTTTTCAATGTTCAATTCTCTTATTTTTTTTAGACTACACTTTCTTTTAGGGACAGTTAAATATATTTTTTCTATCTATATGTTTAGATAAACTAAGGTTAAATATTCTGGGATTCACTAGAATGACAAGAAAATGTCAATCTTCTTGTTGTTAATAAAGGTTAAGGTAGAAAAAAATATCTCTTTTATTTTTATTTTTTTCCTGAAATAGAACTTGAATATTCCCTTAAACCATTTCAGCACTTTCTACAACAGCTACAATAATAATGGTGAAAATTAAAAGGTAGGGAAATCTGTCCGATTAAGCCTTGGAGTAAAGCAAAGGAATCTTCTATTCTATCTATAACTCTCCAGACTGATACAGGGCCATTGAGGAAGAAAGTGCAATCTCTGAAATGCTCATTGCATTTCATAGCTCTGTGTACATTGGAAGGCTTATAATAGACTTCTTTACAGATGGATGACATACGTGCCAGCAGTCTGTTGGTACCAGCAATCTAACCCCTTTTGAAAAGAGTGAACCTGACCTCAGGAGGAATATATCGTAGCGCAACTAACATTTGGATGTGAGCATACAACAGCTCTGGGGAGAAAAATCCTCAGAAAGATTTGTTCTCGAGTAGACTTCAGAGGCTTCACTGGATCCTGAAAGTGAAAACGAATAAGCAGAAGAGAAAATTCTAACTTGCAACAGAGTTTCCTCAGGAGTATTTTTAGCAAAAAGTTGCTCTATCTGCCAAGCTTGCTTGTCCATTAATGCTTATTTTGTGAGTGTGTTAATATCCAGCATGTAAAAATTATGTCTTGTCAGATTTTCTCTTTATTTGCTACTACTGAATTATTAGTTTTTCAATGTCTATTTTGCTATAAGAAAAAAAAAATTTCTCCATGGTGGGGGGTTGTAGCAATAAGAGCTGATCTGAGGCTGAGAAAGAAACACTTTGTTCTTAGTAACATTTAAGGACATAGTTTGTTTCTTGGAATTTTCAGTTATTATTTTTGCAGGTTGACTACTTTTATGGGAATTGCTCTAGGGCATGCTGCCAAATGTTTAAAATATGTCACTTCTTGATTCAGTTGTTTTAACTGCAAGAGCTAAATTCTGCTTCAAAATTTGCAAGTGTGAAAGAATTCAAAGAAATGTCTGCATATCTGCATGAGTGAAAAACGTCACCTCATCTATCTCTCAGATGTACGATGCTATGATCAAAACTTTAATCATGACTGATCCCTAGTCAAAGCAGACCAAACATGACTCAGGCATGTCTAGTTATGTCTTTCTGGTCTCTGATCTATATTCATTTCTGCCAGAGCAGACACTGAATTTTTCCTTTGAAAGCAGTTTGGCTTCTAGCTGCCCTTTTATTTATTTCATTAATTATAATGTAATTTTCTTTCTTATTTATCTACTATCTATCTATCTATTAGAGTGCATTTTGTCATCTAGAGAATAAATATGTACAGAATTGACAAAAGTAAAACAATTTAAATGAATTAAAAAACTAAATTTCCAAACATTTAAATGGTTTATTCATCCCTAAGTATTTTACATCTACCACTTTCTCAATTCACTAAAATTTTGGAAAATACTTAGAAAAATCAGTAGGCTTTTTCACACTGCTATTAAGAGATATCTTTAAAAGTATTTTCACAACAATATTTCCAGAGTGTACAATCACCTGCTACTCAAGCAGCAACACTTTAGTGGATAATTTACACTTTTTTTGTTAACAAGTAATCTAACTTATACTTTTAAATTTACATTGTAAAAAGTATACTTCCTTTGCTACTGACATATATATATTGAGGATTTTCAAATATGCCATTACCTGATTTTTATCATCTGCCATAAAAGAAGTTTGATTTCTACAGTTTCAGAAATAACTGATCACTTACTACAAAAAAAAAAAAAAAAAAAAAAAAAAGAAAAAAGAAAAAAGAAAAAAAAAGAAAAAAAGAAATTGGTTTGAAGATTAAACATTGCTCTCTGGTCTGATTCCTAAAATACCTTTGATCACAAGGTTTCAATACTTTTCTTTGGAAAAAGGTCAAACTGACTGTTTCAACAGTCCCAAACATTACACAACTGCTGTGATTCCCTTCCCTGTGACAGACATTTCTCAGCTTTCAGTGGAACTGTCAGGCTTTATAATATTTTTTTTTTAAAATTTTTTATACTTCAACTTCTGCAAAACTAATGTTTCAGCAACTATGTGCTTATTCTATAGCTATATTTCTTCAAAGGTTTCTGAAAACAGTGTCGGTAAAGAACTGTATTCCATTGTTGCCCATCTCCAAAGTCAGAATAGACTTCTGCTTTTATTTTGACAAAATATATCTTTCCGTGTCAATATACTTGTTCCTGTCGTAACTTCCCACTCAATTTAATGATAGAAGCAATGATGAATTTGCATAGGTTTAAGGCAGAATTTTTCTATGGTCTGACTGTGAAGAGTCTCCACTATAATCAGGTCTTTGATGTAAATCTGTAATTCATTAGCTTCTCAAAATCATTTCATTTTTTTTTAATTTCAGGAGTTAAACACTTAGGTTATATAAGGTGTCTCAACGAGACAGCATCATGAATCTTAATAATGTTATGACAATGGATTACTCAAGATTATTTTGTGTTTTGTTCACAGAAGAGGATAAGAATAGTATCTATTCTTATATGGGCAAAGATAAGGTCTGATTTATACCAAGTTCCCTCAAAATCATTTCTAATAAGAATTTTTACTCCACATAAATCTCTTCTTACATACTCCAAATCTGTTTCTATTCGTCTGGGTGGTCAATATGTTCTGCTGTACCATCTGGGAACTTGTAATTTCAGATCGCAACTTGTTTTTTAAATATTGCATACACAAATCACAAATAACATCATATAATGCCCTAAATTATTGCTAACATATTCTAATCCTCTAACATAGGTGTTAAGATAGCGATTCATAGTTCCTGGTGTCTTAGGAGTTTTTTTTCTCGCCCTATTTTACTCTTAGTGTATTGCTCTTCCCTCGACCACTGATGTCGTCACTCTGTTGTAGAAAGCCTCTAGGTTTTAGAAGTATTATCAGAAGTAAAAACTGCAAATCACAGATTTCATTTTTTCTTAATGTACGTTTAGTGTTTGACAACACTGATAATGAAATGTCACCAATTAAGATCTTTTCCCTGATTTACAGTACCATAAATTTCAGGATCTGTGAAGCCATTCTCAATTAACGGTGTATCAATTGCCTATAAGAATTCTATGCTTTGCGTGTTTTCTTCTCTTTTTTATCAACAGTTTTGAAAGACTGGAGAGCTATGAGCTAGCAAAGCTGCAGAAATTTAACTTTCTTCTACATCTGGCTAACCAAAAAATAAATATATCAGTCTGTCATTAAAAATGCATATGGAAGATTGAAAACTGATGAAAAGAAGCAACGTGCAGTTCGCACAACATAATTCTTGCTCCTTGACAGATCATGTTTCTCTGATGGACAAAAATAATGCTGTGAGGAATGTGATCAGTAAGGTTTGCAGTAAATAGATTTTGAAGAACCTATAAAAAATACAAATACAAAACAGAGTTCTTAAAAATTAGCTGCCAGAATTAAAATGGATATATTATTCAGTACAGAGAAGCTGATTATGTCTTGCTTTTCTTTGTCTTTCTGTTTAGCTTCTGCTTTGAATTTTAACATGTTGACTAACTTCAAACGGCAAAGAAAATGTGTATCTAAGATCGGCAAAGCTAAAAGGCTGCATAAGTCTATTTTCTAATAAAAAGACCTAAAAATAAAAGCAGTACCAAAGTAAGAGGAAAAGGGGACAGTAGGAATGAAAAGAGAGAGATTTTACTGCAACCATGTGGCGTAATAAGAAGGAAACATTGACTGATTAAGATTGGTTAAGTAATCCTTTATCGGTAAAAATTTAAAGAAAATCTTATTATCATTTTATCATACTCTTTTAGCTACTTCTCACTGGACATTTTGGAACTTTCAATACATAATAAAAATGCCTTGAATTAAATCATCAGCTTGTGTTTGGATGCAATATACTATTCTAAATGCAGACTCATTTTGCAGTAGTATAGAAATATTTTCTCCTGTTGTTCGACAAAAGGTTTCATTGTTATTCATGGAGTAGCTGATCAAAATACAATTACTGTTCCATATAACATTTAAAATATTTTTAAACCACTGCCTGGTAGGGATAAAAACCAACAAACCAAGAAAAAAACAAAACTGACTTCAAACATAGGAAGCATACAGCACTTCCCAGGAAGGGTTATGTGTCAATGTTATAGAAGGGTTGGCGAAGAGCCTCCTGACGAGTCATGAAGTTCAGACTGGACCCCTTTGCTTTCTAAACTTCTTCATGGAGAAGAGTCTTGGTGCAGCTGGATCTGGTCTTTTCCCCCAACTGTAGAGAAGAATTCGGATCCTAAGTTCTGCCAAAGAGTCACTTTTTTCAGCTCAAGACCCTCCAAGAGGGAACGTAATCAAAGAAATCCCTTGGCAATTATACCCTTACAATCCAAGTTCACTGTCCCGCAAGGAGTAGTTTGGCCCAAAGTAATATTTGGGCCTGGGGTCTTCTTGTTCCTCATTGGATTTTTTCTCTCTCTCCAGGTGTGTATTTTTTTATTCATGTTGAGGATGCAGTTTCTGTTGATCTTATCTTTCTAAATTAACATTGGTTCCTAGGCCTTTATTCAGCCTAAGCTCGTCAGTACTTAAGTAAAAATCTACAGTCTGGCCCTAAGGCTTCAGTAAATCTGGCTACTCATGCTAAACAATGTCACAAGGTAATGTCAAAGGGTAAGAGTCAGAAAGGGAGGAAAATGTTCAGAGTGATGGCATCTGTGTACCCAAATAATGAATTTAAGCTATGATTCTATGATTCTTGCCTTTCTGGAGTTGGTGAAACATCTGCCTCCCAAAGTTAAATAGTGAATGAATTCCTTATTTTGCTTGGCCTGCGCACTCAGCTTTCGCTTTATTTTTTAAACTCTCTTTATCTCAACCCACCAGTTTTCTTGCTTTTACCATTCCAGTTCTAGTCCCCATCTCACTGTAAGGAAATGAGCAAGTGGCTGTGTGTGTGGTTGAGCTGCCTACCACAGTTAATCCACAGCAGGCTATTAAAACTACAGGTGTAGCAAAGTAGAATTTCAGTAGATGGCCTGAAAACTCAAGGAAAATTTGGACTTTCTGAGTTTCAAGTGAGTAGTTGTCCTGGGTTTAGCTAAAAACCCAGTCCTGTTTAGTGAATTTTACTTTTCAGTTTAGTGTCTTCTAAAAGGCTGCACGTTCTGAAGTCAGCAGCATGTTTTTGCAGACAGTGTGTGCTACTGGCAGTGATAACACCTGATGTTTACAGTTACTGCCTGGGACTGGTATGTAGAAAGGTTCTTGCTTATACTTATTCCTATAGTGACCAAGGCCACTGCTGGCTCTTGTGTGCCACGCTGGGGGTGCTGGGTAGTAAGAGGGGGGCACAAGGAAGTAAAAGGTGGCACCTCCGGGGGGTAATAGACAGGACAGGTGACCAACGAGAGTATTCCATCCCATATACGTCATATTTAGTATAAATTGAGTGATCACGAGAGTTTCGTCCCTTTTTTTCGCCCTTTTGCCCTTTTTGCCCTCTTTTCGGTCTTTTTGGCCCTTCTTTTCTGCAATGGCCGGTGTCCAGAGAGGACTCCATCTGACCTCCTGATTTTGATCCGGATCCTGAGTTCCCGAATCCAGCTCCCTGTATCCAGCTCCCGCCGCCGCTGAGCCTGGGGCTTCCCCGGCGCCTCCTGCTCTGCAGCACCAGTGGTGATTGCTATCGGGGGAGGGAGTCGGGTTTGATATCGGGCTACTACCTATAGTTGTATATAGTTCTTTACTTTTATCTTTTTACCATTATTTCTATTATTTTCATTAAAGCTGTTCTAGTTTTTTTCTTCTTTCATCTGTAAGTCTCTCTGCCTCATTCCCTTTTCTCTTCCCGTTTGGGGGGGGGGGGAAGAGGGGGTTAGAGAGCGTCTGTCCGTGTTAGTGGCCGGCCCAGCCCTAACCCGCGACAGTAGTGAAGTCAAAAAATACTAGTTTCATCTTCATTGGATACTCAATTCAAATTACAGCAAATTTTGTGTCTTCAAGTACTCTGAAAAGATTTTGACCTTTGGTATTGTGTGAGATAGCACATTACTCACTGCAATTCCAAGTTCAAAATTGCCTTTAATATTTACCATGTTCAAGGCATAAAAAGTAAGGGGGTTTGTATGATACTATATAAATGATTACATTTCTATTGTACACATCTTTGGGAAATGGTGTTTATACAAAGATATTGGATGGATTAATAAATCCTCATGTGTTTGAAATAATAATGGTTGGGTTGCTAGCCAATATGCCAGAGTTTATAAAACATCTGAAATTAATGGCAAAGACAACCTATGTAGTCACCTAGCAGAGTTTGTTCTCTAACTGAGACGAGCTCTGCATAGCCTCATTTCAGTGAGTGTCAAATGATGGTCACGGTATTTCCCTTGGGTGACGTTTTCAAAATTAATAAATTTAACCATTCAGAATCTGTGTATGAATATTTCACCAACAAGTGGCTTTTTTTATGTTTTATCATACTTCCAATTAAAAATTACCATACTTTTGACTGGGATATTGGTTCAATATTTAGTTCAGACAATTTTGAATGGTTCGCTTTGTTGCTTCTAAACATATATTTTTCTGAACATGTCAACTTAAAAAATGTTTTTGATTTTTTTTACTCTTTTTTACTCTTATTTTCAAATGTAAAACTTTCCCAATATGGAATAATTCTGATTATCTAAAAAAACTTTTCTTCAGCTACTGTTCATCCATTAGTTCCACTTAAACAGGAACTGAAGCACTTACGGCTGATTTGTAACAGTTTACATCTTGAGGCATTAATAAACACCTCCAGGTTTGTTTTTTTTTTTTTTTAAATTTCCACCAACATTCATTCCTGAACCTATTAACAGCTGAATGTGTCAGATTACCTTTGAAAAGTGCTTGAAGAGATTAATTTACAAAGTAACTTTGATGATTAAAACACAAGTAACCGATTCTCATTGTTTTCGTCAGTTCGTTCTCTTTAAAAACATTTTTAAGAAACATTATTCAAATTATTTTGAGAGAGAAGAGTATAAATATTTTCAGAATGTATCCTTCACAGAATCACAGAATCATAGAATGTTAGAGGTTGGAAGGGACCTCAAAGATCATCTAGTCCAACCCCCCAGCCAGAGCAGGATCACCTACAGTAGAGCACACAGGAACGCGTCCAGGCGGGTTTTGAATGTCTCAAGAGAAGGAGATTCCACAACCTCCCTGGGCAGCCTGTTCCAGTGCTCTGTCATCCTCACTGTGAAAAAGATTTTCTCATATTTTTATGGAACCTCCTATGTTCCAGCTTCCACCCATTGCCCTGTCAGACAGGTCGGAGGGCTGGGCGGGGAGAAATCTTATGTGGTTCAATAAGGGCAAGTGTAGAGTTTTGCACTTGGGAAAGAATAACCCCATGTGCCAATATAGGTTGGGGACTGCCCTGCTGGAGAGCAGTACAGGGGAAAGGGACCTGGGGGTGCTGATGGGCAGCAGAATGACCATGAGCCAGCAATGTGCCCTCGTGGCCAAGAAGGCCAATGGCATCCTGGGGTGTATTAGAAGGGGAGTAGCAAGTAGGTCAAGAGAGGTCCTCCTGCCCATCTACTCTGTCCTGGTGAGGCCACATCTGGAATATTGTGTCCAATTCTGGGCCCCTCAGTTCAAGAAGGACAGGGAACTGCTTGAGAAAGTCCAGCGCAGAGCCACAAAGATGGTGAAGGGAGTGGAACATCTCCCTTATGAGGAAAGGCTGAAGGAGCTGGGTCTCTTTAGGTTGGAGAAGAGAAGGCTGAGGGGTGACCTCATTAATGTCTGTAAATATGTCAAGGGGGAATGTCAGGAGGATGGAGCCAGGCTCTTTTCAGTGGTGTCCACTGACAGGACAAGGGGCAATGGGTGGAAGCTGGAACACAGGAAATATGAGGAAAAAATATGAGGAAAAACTTTTTCCCTGTGAGGATGACTGAGCACTGGAACAGGTTGCCCAGGGAGATTGTGGAATCTCCTTCTCTGGAGACATTCAAAACCCGCCTGGACACGTTCCTGTGCGCTCTACTGTAGGTGATCCTGCTCTGGCAGGGGGGTTGGACTAGGTGATCTTTGAGGTCCCTTCCAACCTCTAACATTCTGTTATTCTGTGATTCTGTGACCCATCTTCTCCTCTCTATAGACACAGCAGCCCTTCCTTCCCCATTGCGATTGTTACGTGTTTCAGGCAGCCCCAGAAAACTTTTATCCTGTTGTTCTCATACTAGGACACTCTCCTTTTCTGTCCTATTAAACTGTCTTTGTCTCAAACAATGAGTTTTGCTTTTGTTTCTTCTGATTCTCTTCCCCCATCCCACCACAGGGGAGTGAGTGAATGATTATGTGGTACTTAGTTGCTGGCTAGGGTTAAACCATGACATTACACTATCATTATCATATTTTTTTAATCAGCATATCACTGGGATGGAGAAGACAGAATGATAATATAATATTGCTAAAATCAGATTATGCCATATAATTTCGGAATTTATTCATAAGCCCCAGTCTATCTGTTTCCCATGACTCTATAAGTGAACTATGCAGAGGAACAGACTTGGAAATTGAAGAATACTTAGGTATTCAGTTTGCTGAATTTGTAACTCTTGAAGTTTTGATCTTGGAGTTTGATCATTTTTTTTTTCAAATGCCTGCTGTAATTTGCAACGAACAAATTCCATGTCCCAGGAAATAAATCAGAATTTTCAAAAAAAATTAATGAAACATTATATTTCCCTGAAATGTAATATTTATTCCAGCTTTATGTGTCTAGAACTTCATTTAATTTTTCTTTAATATATTGGTCATTTATTACACTATGAACATAAACAAAAAATGAGACAAAGAGGACTGAGTTTAGAATCCAGAATTCCATCTGAACTGGCATTTTGAAAGAAGTATGATGTGACAACTGGTACTTTCAATATTAGTTCAAACATCTTGAAACTTCCTCTTTTGTCTTGTTGTACTCTTTCCTGCCTTGTAAAGATACACTTCATTTTAAATTCGTTACTGCAAAATTTAAGTATTACAACCCAGAAGACTATCAAAACACTTCATACAAATTCACAGAAAAAAAAAAAATGGAAGATTGGTGGTCGCTTGGTCTGATTTTGAGAAAACTTAACCAAGATACTTTTTACATTTCTAATTTTATATGTTTTATGACCTTAGTCAAATGAAAACAAAGTTTCATTAAAATTTGGAATTATTTTTAAATGAAAATTTACAGCAAATAAGCTGAATCAAAATCTAATTTATTTACAGACTCAATGATTCTCCAGTAATGAAACTGGGGACTAACAGCACTCCTACTCTAGTTCTTGCAAGAATTTATCTTCAGTGATGCATTGCTTTCTTTCATCAAAGTTGTTTTGGGGTACCGTGAATGAAAGAACATAAATCATAGGGTTATTTTTTGACTTTATGACTACTGTCTAAGACCAGAATTTAAGATGCGTTTCTCCTCCCTTTTCCACATATAGTTCTATATGGTCCTATAAGAGGGTTATGACCATGGAGAAATGGTTCTATGTGAACCTCATGAATTTCAACAAGGCCAAATATAAGGTCCTGCACCTGGGTGAGGGATATCCTCATTATCAATACAGACTGGATGATGATATTCTGGAGAGCAGCCCCACAGAGAGGGACTTGGGAGTGTTGGTGGATGAAAAGTTGGACATGAACCACCAATGCGTGCTTGCAGCTCAGAAGACCAATCGCATCCTGGGCTGAACCAGAAGGCGTATGATTCTACCCCTCTACTCTGCTCTGGTGAGACCTCACTTGGAGTACGGTGTCCAGTTCTGGAGCCCTCAATGTAAGAAGGATGTGAACTTGTTGGAACAGGTCCAGAGGAGGGTCAGAAAAATGATCAAGGGGCTGGAGCATCTCTCCTATGAGGATAGCCTGAGAGATTTGGAGTTGTTGAGCCTGGAGAAGAGAAGGCTCCAGGGACAACTTATAGTGGCCTTCCAGTACCTGAAGTGGGTCTACAGGAAAGCTGGGGAAGGACTGTTCACAAAGGTTTGTAGTGACAGGAGGAAGGGCAATGATTTTAAAGTAGAGCGGGGTAGATTTAGATTAGACATTAGGAAGGAGTTCTTTACTGTGAGGGTGATAAAACACTGGAACAGATTTCCCAGAGTGATGGTAGAGGCATTCAAGGTAAGGCTTGATGGGGCTCTGAGTAACCTGATCTGGTTAAAGATGTCCCTGCTCACTGCAGGGGGATTGGACTAGATGACCTTTAAAGGTCCCTTCCAGCCCAACACATTCTATGATTTTGTGATTCTATAACATCTTGATTACACTTCTGCAGTTCTATAAAATTATTGAAAATATTTCATCTCGACTGTCTCAAAGAAGTTTCTGTAATATCAGAAATCATTGGTCTTTTTCATTTTTTTTTCTCATATGGAGAAGCTACACCTATAATTCAGTGCTCTTATGCTGGTGGGATTGTTTTCCTTTCTTTATGTTTTCTCCCCTGGTATCCTCTAGTTTTTACCTGTTACCATAAGCAGTGAGCTAACCCTCCCTGTCCTAATCTCAGTCCTTCGGCCTTTTTGTTGAATTTTCTCACTCTCCACTCGCCATGAGGTGAGGAGTGACAGAGTGGTCGCATGGTTCTTTGTTGCCAGCCTGGGCAGCTGGTTCAAACCACAACACTTTCTTTTGGTCAGCTTTGGATCATCAGCGGGAAAGATGTTGGATTAGGCTAAATCCTCTATAAAGTAAAAAACTTGAACTGCCTGCATTGTACATGTAGGATTACAGCACTTTACAGTTTTCAGTCCAGTGATCTGCTCTGACTGTGTTACAGAGTAGGCATAATCTACAATTCAAGGTAACCTATTACCTATTGACAGACTATAAAAACTCTTGTATCCTTTCCTGCTTTGTGTAACTTGCAAAGAACTCAAACACAAAATTAGTCACTTTAGCTGTAATTTCAAAATGAGAGTGTATTGCTCTATATCCTTAAACTACTTAAATTATTCTGTCTTTTGTTCTTATACTAATTTCAGTTTTCAAGGAAGGAATTACTTTAAAATGAAAGTATGAAATGTTTGTGATTGCTTTGTCATATATAAAACTGGCCTTTGAGAAAATTAATCTTCTCATTCCCAAGTACAGCACAACCTTAAGCACTCAGTTCAACTGCCCAGTGAAAAAAACCTAATGACATGCCAAACTGCATCCTGCCTGCCCATGGGTACTTCTCTTGAGGGATACAGATTCCTCATGAGTAAAGTGTCACGTGCATATGTAGCCCATGAAATATGGAGTTGCCATTTGCTTGAAACAGGCCACAGGCCTTGGGTTAAGCTGTTACCAAAAGCCTCAGCATTTGTTAGACTTGGCCTGCCTGGAGATTTGTTTTGGCTTGTAATGGCAATAATTGAACAACCAGGGGATTATTATCTATTTTGGTTTAACCCTTGCTTGTCTTTGTGCAATTCTGTGTTATAAAACTTGTTGGCTGGTTTAGGGGTTTTTTGATAGTTTAATGATGGCTACAACAAGTAAGTATTTAATGTAGAATGAATTATCTATAATGCAGTAATAAAAATACAGTGCAAGGGAATAAAGGTATGGGATAACATACCTTGAAGAAGCCTTGAAAGTACAAACAGGTGATACTGGAATCTTAAGTGCTACAAACAACTCAACAACAGTCTGTCACTGGTCATGTCAATACTGCAGCCGTGGGAGCCAGCTAAAAACAGTTTTAAGTGTTAAAAAAAGAAATAAAATCAAGTAACAAAGATATATAAATCACATCATCTATAGTAAATTTACCTGCAAATGTGAAATTGCAGATGAATAAAGACCTCAGTAGAGACTGTAGCAAACACATAAAAATTATTCCAGCAAATGCCAAAGAGAGGAGGAAGAGACCATATATTTTGACATCATATTGCTTCCAGTGAAGGACTCCTGCTAATGATGGCTTGTCCATATATCCCCTACCCAGGTGGAAACCTGAGCATTAATGTGCAGAGTGTCAATATAAAAGTGAACATAACATCACAGTAAGGGTTAGGTAGTTGAAAGTTTTTATATGTATAATCTCAATCATATGTAAATTGAACTACCCATTTTTGAACTTTTTAACAGCCTATAATTCATAGTTTAAACTTTTAATACTTTAATTAGATTAACATGAATTTCTTATTTATAAACCTTTTACCCATGACAGAAAGTTGATTCAACAAGATGAAAGGATTTCAAGCAACCTGTTCTGTCCACTGGATACAAGAAATTAGTAACACATATTCCATCTCTACATGCTATTTGAAATATTACTGACACACATGTGGATAACCCAGTTTAGTCTTTGATATCATTCCAGGCAGTAGGTAGAAGGAAAGAACTTTATCTTTTGCCATTTAAAGAAAATTATAATGGAATCTCCATAGCAAAAGTAGGAGAGATTGTGTAAGGCTATAAACAGGCAAAAACAACTGGCTTGTGTGCTTTGAATTTTTTGCTGTCAGTAAACTGATAGTTGAAATACAAAATTTTCATTATTGATTGTAAAACTTAAAGAAAGAATGTAAAGATTTTTCTAAAAATGCAAAATTAATGCAAATGAAAAAGTTTTTTTGCAATGAGTGTGGTGAAACATTTGAACAGGTTGTCCGAAGAGGTGATATAATCCCCATCACCAGAAACATTCAAGGTTAGTTTGGGCTTTCTCCAGGGGATTTGGACTAGATCACTTTTAAAGGGCCCTTCCAATCCCAAGCATTCCATGATTCTGTGATTCTGTGAAATGACTTATTGTGGAATTTGCTCTGTTCTTATATAAAAATACAGTTTCTGTGTTCAAGAAATCTAAGAAAACCAGAAAAGCAGATTAATAAAATATAAATATACAAACATTTTGTCTCTTGCATTTGAGAGACTTCCCTGCTATAAAAGAGGCAGTTGATATACAGAATCATAAAACGGTTTGGATTGGGAGGGACCTTTAAAGGTCAGCTAGTCCAACCTCCCTGCCATCGGGCAGGGACATTTTTAACTAGATCAGGTTGCTCAAAGCCATGTCCTGGCCTTGAACACTTCCAATGAAGGGACATCCACATCTTCTCTGGGTAACGTTCCAGCGTCTCACCACTCACATCATAAAAAAAACTCTTCTTTATGTAAAATCTGAATCTATCCTCTTTCAGTTTAAAATGATTACCCCTTGTCCTGTTACTACAAGCCTTGGTGAAAGTCTCTCTCAATCATTCTTATAAGCCCCTTTTATATATTGAAGTGCCACAATAAGGCACAACAAGGATCTTTCACTTCAGAGATACACCTACTAAATGTTAGTATTATACTCCAGTTCTCTCCCAATTGATCTTAAAACATATTTCTGTTTTGAACAGTGCATTGATTTTTGAGAGGACACATAATATTTTAATTTTTAGGTTTTGTTTTAAACCTTGAGGTCTTTGAGAAGCACCTTGATTCTCAGTTAAATACCCTTCCTGTATCCTGACTTCACTTTCAGATGAGATGTTGCTAAACACCGTCTTCTGTTACATACTTGTTTGGGCTTTCCTTTCCTTTCCTTTTCCTTTCTTCCTTTCCTTTCCTTTCCTTTCCTTTCCTTTCCTTTCCTTTCCTTTCCTTTCCTTTCCTTTCCTTTCCTTTCCTTTCCTTTCCTTTCCTTTCCTTTCCTTTCCTTTCCTTTCCTTTCCTTTCCTTTCCTTTCCTTTCCTTTCCTTTCCTTTCCTTTCCTTTCCTTTCCTGTTTTCTATTTTTTATCTTTTATGTTTTTATTGTTTTATGTTTGGGGTTAATTTGAGATTTATTTTACTTTGTAAGAATAACAGAGTTTGTGCAGAGGTACTCAAGTGCAGTCTGGATAATTATGGGATTAACACTCAGAACTGTACTCAGTTTACATTTGCCCCAGAAGTCAAGCATGTCCCAAGGGTGTATTCTTAAACCAAGACACTGGAGCACAACCTTTAAGAGAATACCGTAACCTGGGTGTTTGACTAAGATGTACCAGCACGAACCTTTATGTACCGAGTTCCTTTCCATTGAATCATAGAATCCTAATTATCATTGGAAAAGACCTTCAAGATCATCAAGTCCAGTCATTATCTAATTATCTAATTCTAACAGGTCCACTTCTAAATCATGTCTCTAAGCACCGAATGTAGACGACTTCCAGATACATCCACAGATGGCAACTCAACCACTTGCCTGGGCAGCCTACTCTAGTCTTTGATAACCATTTCAGTGTGGAAGATTTTCCTAATGTCTAACCTAAACCTCCCTTGGTGAAACTTGATCACACGTATCTGCCAGGATTACATGAGGTCATAGTCTGAAGGGGAAAAATATGGTCAAGCTCCACATGTTCTTCTGCTAAGACAGATGAGGGGCAGAGCTAGGAGCACAGAAACCAGAGTTGTGATTGCTTTTTACTGCAGTCACATGTTTTTTCAAACTCACCACTCTGAACCTGCTGGGATAACAGAGTCTGGAAGAATCATTTTGCCAACCGTTCTGTGCCAGGATAAATCCAACATAGATCTGGAAAACTTGGATAGTACATGGTCCCTCTGTCATTCTGTCTTTTCTCTCTTTTTCTCTCTTAGAGTTTTGATTTTGTTACTTTTATCAGTATGTCAACTGTGGTAACTATTTTTTTGATTTTGTCATCTGTTTTGCACAGACAGAATGGCAATTATTCATTTTTTTTTTAAATACAGTTTAACTCAGCACATGGAAATTTTGAATTATTTAGGCCTGGTTTTATATAATTTATTTATTTATTATTTTACAGACATATTAAGTGGGAAGTCTCTGACCAGAAGTATATCCACACTGCCTTTATATACATCTGAATTAGTCATCATAGCTTCTTTTTATAGTTAATGGCAGGAATTATGTCAGGAAATGGCAGTAATTTCTAACACATGAATCACCTCATGTAAATAGCTAAAATAGGTCAGATGAATCGTGTCCTAAAAAAGTCTATGTATTAATTGTCTGTAAAGACTGGCTAGCATTGCCAGTTCAGATGTAGATGACTAAGTCAAATTAGACTAATGTTCTCTAAGGTATCTTTGAAATAAAAGCTTTAAATATGTGTGACTACCTGCTTTGATATCTATCTTTCATCCATGATCTTAGATGAAAATGTCAGTTCCCCAAAATATGGTGATTCAGAGAAGAAATCAGCTCTCAGTAGTTGCAAGGAAAAAGGTGTTTAAAACGTAATTAAATGTATATATGGTTCATACATAGAACTATTACAGTATAAGTACTCCTTACCATGTACTATTGCATTAAAGTTAGGATATTCCCCGCCATTGTTTTAGAATTAATTTACTATATTTACTTTTATGCAGATGGAAAGATGGATATTTACAAAAATGGCATAAAATGTGCATTCGTAGAATGTTCCTAAAATTACTTATGATACAAAGTGCATATTTTTAAAGCACGGATATGTGCTTTCCCATTGGCATCCCATATGACACATAAGAACCTTCCGGTTTCAGCCTACAAATATTTAATCTATGCACAGCTGGATTGAATAACTGAAACACTCTGCATGTCTCCCCCACCCTAGAATTCATGTTATGTACATAATTATAATAAATAGCAGATAGGAATGGACTGAATGCCTGTAAAGAAATGAACTTCACTCCTATAGACTTGAAGAAAATTACTTCAAAAACAGCTTCTAGCAGAGAGCACCATGCTGCTAGTCATTAAAAATGAACTTCAAGGGACTCATAGGTGCTATATAAAAATGAATATTACTCTATAGAATTATTTGATCTATATTCCACAGAGGACGAATACAGGACATGAATAAGTCATTTCCAATCCTAACATTTCACTCCACTGCATTCATAGCTGTAATCCACCTGCTTCTTATCTACTTATGCATCATTTATGTGTTATTTATTTCAGTCACTTTGGGGAGTTACAGCTTTATTATTGCATTCTTATTCTACCTCTGAGAAATATGGTTTGCTTTAATTTGAGAAAAAGCCTATTAGTATATAGTTTTTATTTTGTGCTCCATACCTTTGTTAGTCACAGTAAGGAATTACCCACTGGAGCAAAAAACTAAAACAATCTGGATTTGTTTTATAATAAATTGTATCTAATCATGCCCAGAGGCCAGAGTAGAAAGAGTTTGTTCAATAATAAGGTCAGTTCATTATACATAAGAGTATTGTGTTCTCTCTCAGTTGCATGTTGATTTCACACAGAGTAATAGTGTTTGCTTCTGTGAGTATATGTTTTGATAAGGCATGGAATTAGCCTTATATACACCTCCATTAATACTTGTATGAGGGAAAAATATTACAAAAAAAAAAAATAACCTGTGCAACTGTAAGTACTTGTGAGTTACTAAATGACATATTCTGAATTCCAGAGAAGGAAGGGGGGGGGGGGGGGGGGGGGGAGCGGGGAGGGAGGAAGAGGGGGAAAGATTCTAACTGTTTATACCTTTCCTGTGACAAACAGTTGGCAAATACATACAATTTGCAGAACTTACGTCGTCATTTTTACTCCCTTTTCAGGTTGCATACCGTATAAAGTTGATTGCAAATGGTTCACTGAGTTTGAAACCAGGCTTGAATTAGACATTTTATTATTTACAGTTCATATTTTTTTCATGCACTTTCAAGCAAATTATGGTCACTACATATGCATGGGTAAGTAGCAGCACATTCAGCTCCCTAGATTTAATATGAGTCAAGCAAGAGTTATTTTCACTTGTATCTAAGAAGTGCCAGTCTTGATATATGGGCTGGATGTAGAAGGTGTTGAATTCCAGTGTTCTGTTCTCAGCTCACTGCTGATTTGCTCTAAGAATCAAATGTTCTTCTCGATCTTTATCGAACAGTATTTCACACAACGAGTTTCAGCTTCTTCTGCTGGTCTGCCACATACTAGACTGACACATTTTTCTGTGAAAAACTCTTTTCATGATGCTCTTGGCAAAGTGTTTGGAAGAAGTATATGGCGTATTTCAAGTGTTAAATTTTCTGGATGGTTGTTGCCTGATACCTCACAACAACCTTTTAGAATGACTGTACCAAATGAATGAAGCTCCTAACAGCTAGCTACACTAGTTGCAGTATTTAGAAAAGTAAAAAAAAAACATTAACACATATTTACTTGGCAGTGACTAAAGACACTCAAAGTTCTAAAGCAATGGAACTAACTTCAAACTTTGTTAGAATTAAGAATTTTAAGAGAAGACTGTAAAATTCTGTTTCAGAAATACCAGTCCATATGCTGCTTTAAAACAAAAATATATAATCCATGTAAGGCAACTTGGAACATTTTCCACCTCCTTCCTCTACAGTAATGAGCCAGAAGTCTTCATCTCATGGACTGAGTTCAGATTCTGAAGTATTCTAGGCTCAGGGTAGCAGAAACGAAATCGAAGTTTCATGTACAGTCAGTCTTGCTATTCTGAATATCATCTAGTTGTGTTTTAATCCATCAGTCGTACAGACTGTGACAGTAAGTAGAGAGGCAGAGCCTGTGTGAGCCTGCTTTGGTAGTAGAATACCTAGAATCTAACAAAATAGATATAAATCAGTTATATGACCAGACATAGAGAGAAGTGACAGATGAGTTATGCTGGCATCTGATAAGAACAGTTTACAAGTTTGTTCTGCCCTCTGGCTTACTTCAACCTAGAAAGACTAAATGCTTGTCTTCAAAATCTATAGTGCCGAATGTTAATATATCATTTTTGAGAAAACATGGAAGAGCAAACATCTATGCTCCAACAGTTTGACTACACTGATGATAATTATATTTCCATTGTGGAGAAACCTGTTCTAAGTGGATTTTTTGCTACGTTTTCAGAAGCAGTGAATGAAATTTTGGCTTTGCGCATTGTGGAATGAACTGATTTCATCACTGTACTATCAATGTTCAACTGGACTGGATTTTTTCTCATTCAGCTTTATTTAAAATTTTGTTACCTATCCAAAACTACTTTGCTAGGCTTTTTCTGCAGTCATATAGTAATAATAAAAAGGTCATTTATTGGCTTAAGATAGACATGAAAATTAGATGAGATAAATTGTCCTCTTGAATCATAGAATCATAGAATCATAGAATGTTAGGGATTGGAAGGGACCTCGAAAGATCATCAAGTCCAATCCCCCTGCCAGAGCAGGAATGCCTAGACTATGCTACACAGGAACGTGTCCAGGCAGGTCTTGAATGTCTCCTGAGAAGGAGACTCCACAGCCTCTCTGGGCAACCTGTTCCAGGGCTCCGTCACCCTCACCGAGAAGAAGTTTCTTCTCGAGTTTAAGCGGAACCTCTTATGTTCCAGTTTCAACCCATTACCCCTTGTCCTATCAGTGGTTGTCACCGAGAAGAGCCTGGTTCCATCCTCGTGACACTCACCCTTGATATATTTGTAAACATTAATGAGGTCACCCCTCAGCCTCCTCTTCTCCAAACTAAAGAGCCCCAGCTCCCTCAGTCTTTCCTCATAAGGGAGATGCTCCACTCCCTTAATCATCCTAGTTGCCCTGTGCTGGACTCTCTCCAGCAGTTCCCTGTCTTTCTTGAACAGAGGGGCCCAGAACTGGACACAATATTCCAGATGGGGTCTCACCAGGGCAGAGTAGAGGAGAAGGAGAACCTCTCTCGACCTACTAATCACCCCCATTCTAATACACCCCAGGATGCCATTGGCCTTCCTGGCCACAAGGGCACACTGCTGGCTCATGGTCATCCTGCTGTCCACCAAGACTCCCAGGTCCCTTTCCCCTACACTACTCTCTAAGTCGTCATTCCCCAACTTATACTGGAACCTGGGGTTGTTCCTACCCAGATGCAAGACCCTGCATTTACCCTTGTTATATTTCATTAAATTTTTCCCCGCCCAACGCTCCAGCCTGTCCAGGTCTCGCTGGATCACTTATTTTACTTCACTAATTATAAAGAAAATCTAATCAATACAACAAAATTTGCTGAGATAAGTATGAGCCTATACTGTTGAAGCAAAAAGGACACATGGGGAAATGGGAACATAGAAATATATTATTACTATTACTGGAACTATATTATGTACCATTTACTATTAGGGAGTAAAATGGTTTAGGTAGATGCTTTTGCATGGGATTTTGAAAAGAGTTTTAGTAAAACAGAAGAATTTCTGTAGGTGGGCAGTGGCACCAATACCAAACAGAGGAAATACAATTGGAGGAATCCAGTATGACTAACTTATGGTGGATTTTCTGGGAATGCAAGCTACTTCCTTATCTATAGAATCCTTTTCACCCAGATCAGAAGAGAAAAGAAATAACATCATGATGGGGTGAAACCTACAGTTCAATGAATTAACTGGACAGAAAAATGATGTTCAGAAAAGGTTGTAAATTGCTCTTTCTTAGACAAGGAGATTGATTTTGACTGTATGTAAAAATCCTTGCTTTGGCAGCCAACTGTAAATGGTGGATTACATAAAGAAATCTGTGGTTCACTAGATGATGACAATAAGAAAATCCTTTTTCTTTTTTTGTGATCATAAAGAAAGTGTGTAAAGAGAAGATTAAAGTTCATTGTTAGGATAGTTGGTTAGAATGTAGTTAAAACATTTCTTCCGCAACGGAGAAAGGACAAGACGGAACTGATGTCTCAGAAAGAAGGCATATGCATGGCAGACATTTCACTGGCCCTGTGGGAGAATTTATGCCATTTTGGTTTTGCACTGGGAAGAAATGGAAATACCATGATTCTCCTCTATAGCTACTGAAATAGCACCAAAAGTTCATGTGGGTAACTGACTCAAATGCAATGAATTTAATCATCAAAGAAAGAGGTAGTGATAGAATGACAATACTGAAAAAAAGCTATCTTTGTATTAAGATTTCTAGTGGCTAACCAATCAAATATATTGCAACTAGACCTCCTAGATTTTTTGTATTGCTGTAATTTATGCCATAGTTGCCAGCAACCAACCTGGAGGAAGGAATAGAATAACAGATTATTCTAAGTGATGGAAGATTTGAATGGAAGTGTTCCTACCATGACACAATCTCTCTTAAGGGAGAAATTTCAAAAAAGGACAGTTTTCTTGCCTATGAATTCTCAATTGCAGACAAAATTGGAATGATTAATTTTTCAAACAAGCTGTTTTGGCAGAAATATTTCTATTACTAAAATAAAGATTATTCACATGACGAAAAAGAGTCATAAACTCCCTCATTCTTTTTTTTTTTTTAATTATATTTTGGAAAATAATAGATGGGCACAGGGACCATCTGTTTGAGGAGAAAGGAAGGAACTAGCCTGTCAGAAGCATCTTCCAATGCAAGAAATTAGCAGGCAGTCCTAAACTGAAAAATATCAGTACCGCCTAAAATGAGAAGCAAAAAGTCACAAATATTACTCAAAATCAATAACAAGATTCTCATACAGAGAACTTCTGGAAATAACAAAAATGTATAATGAAGAATCAATGAAACCTTAAACTGAAACCTACTTTTAAGTTATTGGAATGTGTGCAGCAGGAAAATTACCCTCAAACAAATTGACCTTTTAATGTAATTTCAGAGAATTCAATTATTCTTGACCAAATTAAATGACTGATCCAGTAATATGTGTTGTGTTTTACAGCAACAAATCTCAACACAGCAGTTGAAAATGGAGAAAGATATGTAGAATATGAACAATTGTTTGCTGTAGATATGCCCTGCAAAATAAGAAAACTTTTTACTGATAATTGACTCCTTTACTACATGGGAAGAAAGTATTTTAATGATTTTTTCCAAAATAATTAGATAAGTAACTTCAAAGGTCTTACTTGAGCAAATTGTACCCAGAAGAACATGTTACAGCTGTAATGGAATCAGACAACAGTACCCATTTTGTAAAGGCAATTACTAAAACAATTTGTAAAATGCATGAAATCAAGTGACACTTTAACGAATCCTACCACGTACAGATGGGCAGGCAACAATAGAGGAGTAACAGACCATTAAGGAGTCACTAGGGAGAGTTGTCAAAGGAAGAGAAAAAGTGTGGCGTAAAAGTTTTGATCTTGATGGTCTTACAGACAACACTTTGTTTCTCCAGTGCATTTTCTTCTTTGGAAGTGATGGTGGGGAAAAAATGATGAAGTTACTGAAGTATGATATATACCAATATCTCATGAAAAACAAGTGCTGAACAGAAAAGGTGTTTCCATAATTGTTGAATGAACTTCAGGGTGAAAAATTAAACTGGTTTAGCCCCTCTATATACTTTGGAGAAGAAATTGTTACTTATAAATTCTAATTGAAGAACAAGACAGTTGGGGTTTTTTCCCACCTTACACTGTTTTTTGTTGTCCATTCTGGACAATGAGAGATTTGAGGATGTGTGTGGTGTGAATATGGAGGATTTGAGGCTGTATACAGGTAACTCTCATAGACAGTAAGTAATATGGACTCTGTAGTTAGTTCAAAACATAATCCAGATGCAGTAAAAACAGAGGTAAAAAAATAACCGGTGGAAAACTGACTGACAGTCAAAATTCCGGGTGGACATTTATTATTGTCTCTGATATCAAACTGCATTTTTTTTTCCTGACTTCTTTCCCTCCTTCTTCATTTCCTGGCTGAACTTAGAAAGCTAAAGCAATCATTTGTTTTAACACTTTTCTATTGCATATTATTACAGTATCCACAAAAGAACGCAATAGCAAAGGTGTATGCAGTGATGCCTGGATGTTGTTAACTCAAATTGCAATTTCCCTGATCATGAGGAGTAGCACCAAGAAGAGTAGGAGACACTGAGAAACTTTTCGTGACTGTGCTTTCCTTCAGTACAAGTGTCAGAGAGATCCAGATCATCCTAGCAGCCCACCTGCTAAGCTGGTAAGAGTATAGTGTCAGAAGTCTTGCTGAAGGGAAGATAACATTTATTGCTCTCCCCTCATTTACTGAGTTAGTCATTTAATTGTAGAAGTGTGTTAGTTTGGTCAAGAACGTTTTCCTATTCATAAACCTAGGTTATTGTCTTCTCAGGAACTGAGGTGAGGCTCACCAGCCTGTAGTTTCCCAGATCCTCCTTCTTGCTCTTGAAGATAGGACTGACATTTGCTTGCTTATGGTCCTCAAACATTCCATGGGATTCTTAGAAGAAGGTCCCTGAACAGGCCCAGATTTTCTCTTCTGAAGTCCACAGCTGTGATGCTGTTATTTGCCTTCATCCCTCCCTTCAAGATCGTGAACTCCACCACTTCACAGCACCAAAATGTGTCCAACCTTCACGCCCCAGTCTACTCAGATTAAAAGGAAAGTTAGTGTCGCGGGTTAGGGCTGGGCCGGCCACTAACACGGACAGACGCTCTCTAACCCCCTCTTCCCCCCCCCAAACGGGAAGAGAAAAGGGAATGAGGCAGAGAGACTTACGGATGAGAGAAGAAAAAAAACGAACTAGAACAGCTTTAATGAAAGTAATAGGAATAATGGTAAAAAGGTAAAAGTAAAGAACTATATACAACTATAGATAATAGCCCGATATCAAACCCGACTCCCTCCCCCGATAGAAATCACCACTGGTGCTGCAGAGCAGGAGGCACTGGGGAAACCCCAGGCTCGGCGGCGGCGGGAGCTGGATACAGGGAGCTGGATTCGGGAACTCAGGATCCGGATCAAAATCAGGAGGTCAGATGGAGTCCTCTCTGGACACCGGCCATTGCAGAAAAGAAGGGCGAAAAAGGCCGAAAAGGGCAAAAGGGCAAGAAAGGGCCGAACAAAAGGGGAAAAAAGGGCTGAAACTCTCGTGATCACTCAATTTATACTAGATATGACGTATATGGGATGGAATACTCTTGTTGGTCACCTGTCCTGTCTGTTACCCCCTGGAGGTGCCACCTTTTACTTCCTTGTGCCCCCCTCTTACTACCCAGCACCCCCAGCGTGGCACACAAGAGCCAGCAGTGGCCTTGGTCACTATAGGAATAAGTATAAGCAAGAGCCTTTCTACATACCAGTCCTAGGCAGTGACTGTAAACATCAGGTGCCATCACTGCCAGTAGCACACACTGTCTGCAAAAACATGCTGCTGACCTCAGAACGTGCAGCCTCCTAGAAGACACTAAACTGAAAAGAGAAAATCACTAAACAGGACTGGGTTTTTAGCTAAACCCAGGACATTCCACCCCTTATTCCATACCATTTACATCATACTGATCACGAGCTAATGATCTACTTATAGGAAAAGTTCCGTAAGTTCATGAAGTTCAGAATCGTGGGTTCCATCCATCATAGCAGTCTCTCAGGGCAGGAAAGTTCATGTGAGATTCGTTACAGTTCGTGTCCATAGGTTGTAGGTTCACTTTGAAGAAGTTACTGAATGTCACTCGATGAGGCTAGCTCAGTTGCTGGATGTCACCTGATGAGGTCAGCTCTGGTCATCACTGGTTATTATTCTGAAAAACACTTATTGAACACTGTTAGTATTATGTAACAACATCATACAGGATTAAAATGAGTATTCTCACCTAGAGTTAAATTTCCTTGAGGTACACATTGAACTTCACCATCTTTCATCATCACCCACCAAGTAGTTCCAGGTCCTTGAGCGAAAGCAACCCCACGAATGGGTTTGCCTTTGCCCGAAGCAGGAAATACCCAGACAGTCTTGCCCAACAAATTCCTTTCATACACCACAGGGACTTTATCTCCCTCTACTGTATGTAAAGGCTCTGAATGAGCAGGACCAGCACGATTGATGGATCCTCTGGTGTTAACTAACCAGGTGGCATGTGCTAAATTCTTGTCCCAGTTTTTAAAAGTTCCACCTCCCATGGCTTTCAGAGTAGTTTTTAACAGTCCATTGTATCGTTCAATTTTCCCAGAGGCTTGTGCATGATAAGGGATATGATACACCCATTCAATACCATGTTCTTTAGCCCAATTGTCTATAAGATTGTTTTTGAAATGAGTCCCATTATCTGATTCAATTCTTTCTGGAGTGCCATGTCGCCACAGGATCTGCTTTTCTAGGCCCAAGATAGTGTTTCTGGCAGTGGCGTGAGGTACGGGATATGTTTCTAACCATCCGGTAGTTGCTTCCACCATAGTGAGCACATAGCGCTTACCCTGGCGAGTTAGAGGAAGTGTGATGTAATCAATCTGCCAGGCCTCCCCATACCTATATTTTAACCATCGTTCCCCATACCACAAAGGTTTTAATCGCTTAGCTTGCTTAATTTCGGCGCATATTTCACAATCATGGATAACCTGCGCAATAGCGTCCATAGTTAAATCCACCCCTCGGTCACGAGCCCATCTGTATGTTCCATCTCTTCCCTGATGTCCTGAAGTGTCGTGGGCCCACCGAGCTAGAAACAGTTCACCTCTGTGTTCCCAGTCCAAGTCTATCTGGAACACTTGAGCAGCCTGATCCACTTGCTGGTTGTGTCGATGTTCCTCAGTGGCACGACTTTTGGGCACATGGGCATCTACGTGGCGTACCTTTACAACTAAGTTCTCTAGCCGAGCAGCAATGTCTTGCCATAGTTCAGCAGCCCAAACAGGCTTACCTCTGTGCTCCCAGTTATTGTGCTTCCACTGTTTTAACCAACCCCAAAAAGCATTTCCCACCATCCATGAGTCAGTATAAAGATAGAGTACTGGCCATTTTTCTCGTTCAGCAATATCTAAGGCCAGCTGGATGGCTTTTACCTCTGCAAACTGACTTGATCCACCTTCTCCCTCAGTTGCCTCTGCAACATGTCGTGTGGGACTCCACACAGCAGCTTTCCACTTACGACGATTTCCTACAAGGCGGCAAGATCCATCAGTAAACAGGGCATACTGCTTCTCATTATCTGGTAACTGATTATATGGTGGAGCTTCCTCAGCACGTGTCACCACCTCCTTAGCGGGCATTGCAAGGTCTTTACCTTGTGGCCAGTCTGCGATTACCTCTAAAAGTCCTGGACGATTATGATGACTCATTCGAGCTCTCTGTGTAATTAGGGCAGTCCATTTACTCCATGTAGCATCGGTGGCATGATGTGTGGAAGGAACTTTGCTCTTGAACATCCAGTTTAGGACTGGTATTCGTGGTACTAGGAGAAGCTGTGCGTCAGTACCAATCACTTCTGAAGCAGCTTTAACTCCTTCATATGCGACCAATATTTCTTTTTCAGTTGCAGTATAGTTGGCCTCAGAGCCTCTATATTTTCGGCTCCAAAATCCTAAGGGTCGACCTCGAGTTTCTCCTGGTGCCCTCTGCCAAAGGCTCCAGGTAGGACCATTGTCCCCAGCTGCAGTGTATAGCAAATTTTTAATATCTTGCCCTGTTCGGATTGGCCCAAGAGCTACTGCCTGTACAATCTCTTGTTTGATTTGTTCAAAGGCCTGTTGCTGTTCAGGGCCCCACTGAAATTTGTTTTTCTTTCGAGTCACATCAAAAAGAGGTTTCACAATCTGACTATAACCAGGAATATGCATTCTCCAGAAACCCACAGTACCTAAGAAGGATTGTGTTTCTTTTTTGTTAGTTGGTGGCAACATAGCTGATATTGTGTCAATCACGTCTATTGGGATCTGGCGACGCCCATCTTGCCATTTCACTCCCAAATACTGGATCTCTCGTGCAGGTCCCTTGACCTTGCTTCTCTTTATGGCAAAACCAGCATCCAAAAGAATCTCAATTATTTTCTTACCTTTCGTGAAAACTTCTTCTGCTGTGTTACCCCATACAATGATGTCATCAATGTATTGCAGATGTTCCGGAGCTCCACCCCTCTCCAGGGCGGTATGGATCAGTCCATGGCAGATGGTAGGGCTGTGTTTCCACCCCTGGGGCAGTCGGTTCCAGGTGTACTGGATACCCCTCCAGGTGAAAGCAAACTGCGGCCTGCATTCTGCTGCTATAGGAATAGAGAAAAACGCATTAGCAATGTCAATTGTGGCATACCACTGAGCTGCCTTTGACTCCAGCTCATACTGAAGATCTAACATGTCCGGCACGGCAGCGCTCATCGGTGGTGTAACCTCATTTAGGCCACGATAGTCTACAGTCAATCTCCATTCTCCATCAGACTTACGCACAGGCCAGATAGGACTGTTAAATGGTGAGCGAGCTTTGCTGATCACTCCTTGACTTTCTAGTTGACGTATCAGCTTATGGATGGGAACTACAGAGTCTCGGTTGGTACGATATTGTCGTCGATGCACTGTTTTAGTAGCAATTGGTACCTGTTGGTCTTCAGTTTTCATCAGCCCTACAACACTAGACTCCTCTGAAAGTTTGGGCAAGCTAGACAGCTGATCAACGTCCTCAGTCTCTACAGCTGCTATGCCAAAAGCCCATCGATACCCTCTTGGATCCTTATAATACCCTCTTTTGAGGAAGTCTATGCCAAGGATGCATGGGGCATTTGGACCAGTCACTATGGGGTGCTTTTTCCACATATTCCCAGTAAGGCTCATTTCAGCCTCCAATACAGACAGTTGTTGAGAACCACCCATCACTCCAGAAATAGTAACAGTTTCAGTACTTGTATGATTCGATGGCATTAGAGTGCACTGTGCACCAGTGTCCACCAGAGCTCTATATTTTCGTGGTTCTAATGTGCCAGGCCACCGAATCCACACAGTCCAATAAACTCGGTTGTCCCTCTCCTCCACCTGGCTGGAGGCAGGGCCCCTTTAATTCTGAGGTTGATTCACAGGGTTTACCTGATTCACAGTATTAACTACATTACATTCCGATTATTCCTTCTCGTAGCAGATTGTTGTCTTCTGTTGGTGTTTCGCAAATTGGATACTCGTTCTCGTAGAGCAGAAGTAGGTTTTCCATCCCAGTTTCTCATGTCCTCACCATATCCACGTAGGAAAATCCACAAGTCATTCCGTGACAAGTTGCCATCATTTTTAGTTGATCTTGAAGGTCTGTATTTTCTAACAGCATCAACGCGGCTCCATTGAGGTCTGTCATCTCTCTTGGACAATGTTTCAATCAGCTTCTCTAATGATTGATTGGTTTTCTCAAATGAGTCACTATTTTTCTCCATTGCTTTCTCAATCGCTTGATTGTTTTTTTCCATTGTTATCTCAATCGCTTTTTCAATTGATTTCTCCAGTGATCTGTTGTTTTCCTCAATTATTTTTTCCATGGCAGCAATCTGAATTTGTTGGGGATTGGCAGTACTGTCTTCATACTGTCGTGCTTTGTTGGACACTTCACTCACTGTTGGTACCTGACCATCTCCATCTAATGCCCAGACCATTGTTGACAAGGTGTGCTTATATACTGGTGGGGCACTCCTCACAAACATCTGAATAACGTGTTTGTGGAAGGGCATTTGATCAGGGTTTAAAATTGTTTGTGGATCGCTGTAAATCACCTCTCTCACTGCTAGTTCTCTCAGGAACTTAATGCCTTTTTCCATGCTGGTCCAGTTGGTTGTGTGGATAGCAATATCGTCCTTGTGGGTATACCGGTTCTTAATAGCTGTCAAGAGTCGTCTCCAGAGGCTGAGACTGTTGTCATCTTTTGCAAGTTCCGTGTCAACGCCTGCGTTTCCAGACAGGGATCCCAGTTGTTTGGCTTCTTTACCATTCAGATTAATGGTCTCGGCTCCTTTATCCCAGCACCGGAGTAACCACTTATAATATGATTCACCCTCACGACGGCCAAAGTCCTTTCTCACATCTCGCATGTCCCTCAGAGTTAATGGTTTGACAACTGCGTCTGATTCTGACCCTGAACTATCTGATGACTTCGATTGGGAAGGACCCTTTCCTGCATCAGAACCATCTGATGTTGGGTGATTTGTCTTCGTTAGATGTTTCTTCCCAGTCACAGGGATACCAGCTTTCTTTCCTGAGTCTGAATCTGAGTCATCTGATGGTGCTACTTTAGGAGGGCTTTGTCCTGGAGTTGTGTTATCTGTTGGTAGGCCAATTGACTTTCTCTGATGTTTCTTTCTAGTCACAGGGGCGACATTTGCTGATACACACTGAGTGTTAAAGGACACAGTGATACTCAGTGACTTGCACAAATTCCTACAGAAACGCCACAATGCCAAGAGATTCATGGGCATTAACATCAGAATCAATAACAATTCAATCTTTCGATTAAAATAACTGCATTAGCAATCACAATCACAATCCCCAAAACCTGGTATACTCAGATTAGCAAACAAATTGGTATAATTTCCTAAGGTGAAATTGAAAGTGTAGTTAAAAACAAAATTCATCATTGTGCTCTTAAGGTATTCAGGTATGCCGATCACCCAAATTACTGCAGAATACCCCGACCCAAAAAAACCCAGTACAGTGAGAAATCTTGTCATGAAACCAGAACAGGCAAACCACAGAACGATATACCAAATCACACTCGAGAGTTTCGACAAAATTTTGACACCCAGGGAGGAACCCACATTTAAAAGAACATGACATAACATTTCACCGACCGATAACATGATGTGAGCTGTCTGGTTTTTCTCCTCTAACCCTTCAGAACTCTCAAAGAAAAGATCTGATACGCTCTCAACTGCGCCGGATGGAATTTAAACTATGCGGGCAATATATCAGAGCCCAGACGTATCTAAATAGCTGGTAAAATATTCTGAGCCTGATTGGTGTTTGTTTTCTTGCCCCACGTTGGGCGCCAATAAATCTGTCGCGGGTTAGGGCTGGGCCGGCCACTAACACGGACAGACGCTCTCTAACCCCCTCTTCCCCCCCCCAAACGGGAAGAGAAAAGGGAATGAGGCAGAGAGACTTACGGATGAGAGAAGAAAAAAAACGAACTAGAACAGCTTTAATGAAAGTAATAGGAATAATGGTAAAAAGGTAAAAGTAAAGAACTATATACAACTATAGATAATAGCCCGATATCAAACCCGACTCCCTCCCCCGATAGAAATCACCACTGGTGCTGCAGAGCAGGAGGCACTGGGGAAACCCCAGGCTCGGCGGCGGCGGGAGCTGGATACAGGGAGCTGGATTCGGGAACTCAGGATCCGGATCAAAATCAGGAGGTCAGATGGAGTCCTCTCTGGACACCGGCCATTGCAGAAAAGAAGGGCGAAAAAGGCCGAAAAGGGCAAAAGGGCAAGAAAGGGCCGAACAAAAGGGGAAAAAAGGGCTGAAACTCTCGTGGTCACTCAATTTATACTAGATATGACGTATATGGGATGGAATACTCTCGTTGGTCACCTGTCCTGTCTGTTACCCCCTGGAGGTGCCACCTTTTACTTCCTTGTGCCCCCCTCTTACTACCCAGCACCCCCAGCGTGGCACACCAGAGCCAGCAGTGGCCTTGGTCACTATAGGAATAAGTATAAGCAAGAGCCTTTCTACATACCAGTCCCAGGCAGTGACTGTAAACATCAGGTGCCATCACTGCCAGTAGCACACACTGTCTGCAAAAACATGCTGCTGACCTCAGAACGTGCAGCCTCCTAGAAGACACTAAACTGAAAAGAGAAAATCACTAAACAGGACTGGGTTTTTAGCTAAACCCAGGACAGTTAGACATCTCCTTTAAAAGTAGAGAAATATTTCAGGTTAATGTGCATCTAACTAGATGATAACTCAGTGCATCTGAAATAAAGCTTCTATTCTGTAGATTTAAAACAAATTCATGTAGAGTGCCCACTGTTACCCTTGTAAATAAATATATGTTCACAATGTCTAAGAAAACCCAGAAGAGATTTTTGTAAGAAATATGCCTTTAAGGCCCTGAGGAAATGGGATATCAATGTTAAGAATGTATATAAATGGAGAGAAAAGCATTAATGGATTGTGGTATTAGTGTTTGCTGCTTTTACTAGAATTTTTATACCTGCTGCATTCAAACTTACGTGAAAACTTTAGAAAAATTACTAAAAAAATGCTGTATGTTATCACAGAGATAGTATTAAAATGGAAGAATGTGAATTATGCTTTATAAATATAAATACGATATTTACATTTCTTACAAATATCTGGCCAAGTCTTGTTGCATGTTTCATTTAATGAGTCTCTTTGACTTAGACTTGGCCATTAATTTATATTCCAGACATTCAATACCATATATCAGGATGACGACCCTGTTCTTTCTCACTTCAAGTCCTGGATTGAAGCATAAAATTATTTTGATTGAATCTGCTTCCTTTTGTTAACATGTATTACCCCTGTAGAATCTGCTGTCAGAATTTAGTATAACCTTTAATGCATTTCTGAAGTCATCAGAGAGACAGAGATGGGCTATTACATTAAAACAAAATCTAACGAAACCACAGTGCTTGCATTATTGTGATAACTAATTGCTAGAGAAACAGGAAAAGACTGCTGTTTTTTTTTGAATACTGCCAATAGTATTTTCCTCTTAGCACTTTCAGAACAGAAGAGGCCACAGTCTTTGTAAAACATGTCCAGTTTGATTTGGTTTAAAAAAAAATGCAAAGACTACAATAACAACAATCTGCTACTGGTATTGTCAAGATTATTTTCTTTTCTGTCCTACCTTATAGACATAACATTTGTAGAGGAGATTTATTTGTCTGTGTGTATCTTTTCATGATCTTTTCATCTTTATTAATTACTATTTATTCTCATTCAGTAACACACCTTTATAGTGATCAAAATCTTTTTAATGATGATAGTGTCAAAAAGAACATTCTAGCAGGTGCACTTATCACTGATGTCAAGTCAATTCAGGAGGCTTTTCATCCTTTATCTCTCTCATGACTTAAACTGACCTTGCCCATAGCAGAAATAAAGTTGTCAAACTGGATTTTCAAATTTATCAGTTTAAAGCTTCTTTTTAGGGCACTCAAAGTTATCTGTATTGAATTAATTACACAGGCACATAGATCTATGCTTTATCTGCAGTCTGAACAGACTGGGAACAGGTGGACATAGTGACTTGCTGACCTATCTCAGTGCGTTCACTACAGCATCCCTACAAAGTAGCTTTTTAAAAAAAACTTTTCTGCTTTTCTGAATATGGTTGTAAAACTGTCAGCGGTGTTTGAACTCACCATTAAGCTTGCCAAGGGAAAAACAGATTACCAAATATTTTAAAGAAGATGCAATTTTACTTTGAGAAAGTAATAGCAAAAGAATGGTTTTCATGTCACTTCAGACTCACTAGACTTATTTGAGTAACAGATTTCCCTTATTTTTCTAAATAAATTTCTTTTAATTTTTACATAAATTAAGGTATATTTGAGAACAATGTATTTTGGTATTCCAGTTTCACTGTAAGAAGTCCATGGAGGTTAGAGATTGTTAATTCCCATCTTGTATTTCAATCCATCAAAAAATTTAATCATTCTCACTTCACAGGGATAAGTTCCCTTGAAATCTTTCTGCAATGAGCTGTCAAAAGGTAGCTTTTAAAATGAACATTATGGAATTTCACGCTTCACCAGCTAAATGTAGTGAGACTCTAATGATAACATGACAGAAGTTTTGGCATTTTCCTTATAGATGTTTCACCTTTCATTAATTAGTTTCCTTATTCTTTATTGATGTTTACCACCACCACCCCCTCAACAATAAAAAGGTATAGACAGACAAAAGCTAAAAAATATTTAGAATACATTGTCCTAGTGGACTGAATGCTACCACCAAAAGCTACAAAGCTATGACACTGTACGTAAGACTTACATCTACGGCTAAGGGCTTACCTTCAGCTGCAAGCATGACTCATTTTTCCAAAGCCTCAAAATAAGTATCTCTGAATTAATTTAGTATACAGAGGTAGCTACACTGAGTGGGCCATTGGTTAATGGTTGGACTTGAGTATCTTAGAAGTCTTTTCAAACTGAAACAATTTTATGATGCTGTGATTGTATGAAATTTTCACTCATTTGTTTCCTTAGCATGAGATACATTTAGTGCCCTGTTTTCCAGAATGAGTGAACATTAGAATGGTTACATGACCATCACAGAATAAGCCAGCCACACAGCATCATGCCAAAACCAGGTCTCATTAGCCATCAGTTGATACTATGACTTTGGATCGTCCCAAATATAGAAGCTTAATGGAAAATGGAATAGTACAGTTAATTCAGGGCTATGTTCTAAGGCAGGAAAAAAAAAAATACCTCTTTACTTTTATACAGTTTAGTCCATAATAATGTGAAATAGTAATAAAAATAATTGAATTTTAGAATGGTTTAGTCAAATAAACCTTTTTTGATCTATTTGCCATTTTACATGTGTTTTTACATGTAGAAAAAGTTCTATATTAATATTGAGCTACAATAACGCAAAATTAAATGATAAGTATTCAGCTCTGGAATTCTTCAGGATTTCCACATGTTTTGCAGAGGTTCTTACTAATGCAGAGCCTCAGATGAACATTTGTGATATCTGAATATTTTTTCAAATGTTCCCTTGTCAGTAGGTTTATGTCTTTGAGATAGTGAAATAAAAGATTTTTTGACACTGGAATTATGTAAATGCTTTCTTATGGTAATTGACAATAAAAGACAATGATTCAAAAGTAGAGATGACTTACACAGGCTGTGAATATATAATTCTGTCCTTATAGACTTCATGTTGATGGCAAAATAAACTGTGGTGGTTTTTTTCGTTGGTTTTTTTTTTTCCCAGAAAACCTCTTCTTTCTCTAAGCATTGGGAAGAGTTAATGCCATTGGTCCAAATTCTCAAATATGGTGCCAAAAATTAAGTGAAGAATTCCTGTGCAGGTTTTACCAGCACTTAGCAGAGCAAAGGGCTGAACTTGATGATTTCAGAGGTCTTTTCCAGCCTCAACAATTCTGTGATTCTGTGATTTCACCCATTAAAAACCTGTATATACTTCCCAGTTTGATGTTTTTCTCCCTTATATCTATTATTTGTCCATAAAATAAAAATTAAACCAAATTTTAAAATGACCTCCCCCTCACATCTCCCTTCTTCTTGAGCTCAACTTCACTCCCAATTTCTCTACCTCCTCCCCCTCAGTGGCTCAGGGGAACAGAGAACAGGGGCTGTAGTAAGTTCATCTCACACTGCCTGCAGATTTTTCTTTTTCAGAGGGAGGATTCCTCACTCTTCCCCTGCTCCAGTGTGGTATCCCTATCACAGAACACAGACCTCCGTGAAATTCTCCAGTGTGAGTTCTTCCCACAGACTGCAGTTCTTCACAAACTGCTCCACTGTGAGTCCATTCTGTGCAGTGCAGTCCCTCAGACCACGCTGCTTCAGTATTGGTCCTTTCCACGGGATCACAAGTCCTGCCAGCAATCTTGCTCCAACGTGGATTCCCCTCTCCATGGGCCACATATCCTGCCACAACCCTCTTTCAGCACGGGCTTCCCGTGGGATCACAACCTCCTTCAGACATTCACTTGCTCTGACATAACATCCCTCATGGGCTGCAGGTGTATATCTGCTCTGCCCTTGATTGCCATGGGTTGCAAAGGGATAGTCTGCCTCACCATGGTCTTTGCCGTGGGCTACAGAGGAATCACTGCTCTGGCATCTGGAGCACTTCCTCCTCCTCCTTCTGCACTGATCTCGGTGTCTGCAGAGTTGTTTGCCTCTTATATTCTCACTCCTCTCTCTCCAGCTGCCATTTTGGCAGTTTTTTCACCTTGTTCAGTATGTTGTCACTGACTGCTACCACTGTCACTGTCACAGTCTTGCCCAGTGGTGAGTCTGTCTTGGAGCCGTCTGGCATTGTCTTTATCAGACACAGGGGAAGCTTCTAGCAACTTCTCACAGAAATCATCCCTGTAGCCCCTCTGTAACAAAAGCTTGCCGTACAAACCCAATGCAATTTCTTACGCACTACTTTCTAGTATAGGCATAACATTGCTTTTTCCTGACCTTTTAGAACTTTTCCATGTCCATAGTTTCCCAGAGAAAATGGATCTGTTTTCTAGGTACTCCTGTGTGAATTTCACCAGACACAACTGATCTGAAAACATCTAATTTATGTAAGCACTCTCTAAACTGTTATTTCCCTGTTTTACCACTCTGTCCTTGATACTGCTAGTCAGCTAATCACAGCTGACTTCTTTTGGGAAGACTAAATTAAAAAGTCATTAAACATGCTGTCTTCTGAGCGCCAGCTTTCCTTTTTCTGCTGAATAGCAGATCGACTTGTGTGCCATTTCTAGAAATATTTGTAAAGAAGCCATCTATATTTTACCGAGTCATTGGATTCTTTAGACATATTTTACTCATAATTCACTATATGACTTGATTTAAAGTTCATGCAATTTTTTTACGTTTAGTCATCTCTCCAGCTTGACTTTTCGGTACTTTTCCATTTTGCAAGATTTCACAATACAGCCCAGCTAATCCTTCGTGACCAAGCCAGCTTTAAGCTTCTTGAAATAGTTTCTGCTTGTGTCCTAGATGTTGCTTGAAGAACTCCCAACTGTCCTGAACTCTTTCTTTTTCAATATATTTTTCATGGAGACTTCTCCACTGGTTCTCTTCATGAAATTTCCTCCTGTGAAGTCTTCTTTTTTTTTGTCCTGGTCACCCTTTTTATGCTGCAAGAAATGCAGGCTCTATGTGGTCATTGCCATCTCAATTGTGTTCTGTGTTCACATTCTAGCCAGTAGAATAATGCCAGAAAGGAAATATTTCTGAGACTGGGTCCAGACATTGACTTCAAAGGAACTATCCTCAGTGAAGAGCACTGTCAGTTCCAGGATCCAAGGTCTCTTACTACAGCTAGAATACCACTCTAAAGGGAACCTTTTGACATACGTACATAGGTTTCAATCACAGAAGCATATTTTATGTACCCTCATTGAGGAAAAGAAATTTAATCTGGGGTTTCAAATTTACCCATATCTCTAGCGTCTTCTCCGTAATCTAAAGATTAGGTTTTCCTTTGTATTTTACAAGAAAATTTTTCTAGTAAAATGTAAATGTCTGCTACTAAGTGTGACTGAATCTTTTTTAGAAAACTAAACTACTACAAATATAAACATTTCAGTAAGCTTGAAATGCTAGGGGGTTTGCGTCTGAAATAATCTCACAAACAGAAATTATATTTTCAACATACTTTCAGTTTTAATACTGGAAATAGACTGACAGAAAAAGGATTGCATATTGAAAGTTTAGTTTTTACTAAAATTACATGGCAAAGTTTTCTCCATCATTTCACATTATTAATTGTATTGTAAAAGTATTCACTAGAGACAAACATTACAATTGTAAAGAAAATTAGAAATTGTAAAGAACACGTATTTACCAAAAAAAAAAAAAAAGAAAAATAACTTCTAAAATCCTTTCATTCGGTTTGACTGAAGAGATTTTTCTTCCCTTTTCTATCTCCCCTTCTTTCACAAAAATAAGGAATAAGCCTAGGGAATATTTTTTTCACATTTATCGGTGAGATAGAGTGTAGCTGTGGCCCCATATCTAGTGGAGTCCCTCAGGGGTTGGTGCTGACACCAGTACTATTCCATATATTCGTCGATGACCTGGATGAGGGAACGGAGTGCACTGTCAGCAAGTTTGTTGACGACACAACATTGGGAGAAGTGGCTGACACACCAGAAGGCTGTGTTGCCATTCAGAGAGATCTGGACAGGTTGGGGAGTTGGGCGGGGAGAAATTTTATGAAATACAAGGGCAAATGTAGAGTCTTGCATTTGGGAAAGAACAACCCCATGTGCCAGTATAGGTTAGGGACTGACCTGTTGGAGAGTAGAGCAGGGGAAAGTGACCTGGGGGTTGTGGTGGACAGCAGGATGACCATGAGGCAACTTGCCCTCATGGTCAAGAAGGTCAATGGCAGGGAATTGCTTGAAGGGGTCCAGTGCAGTGCCACAAAGATGATTAAGGGAGTGGATCGGTTGCCTTATGAGGAAAGACTGAAAGGGCTGTGTCTCTTTAGCTTGGAGAGAAGGAGACTGATTGGTGAGCTTATTAACGTTTATAAATATGTCAAGGGGGAGTGTCAGGAGGATGGAGACAGGTTCTTTTCAGTGATGTTAAATGACAGGACAAGGGGCAAGGGGTGCAAACTGGAGGATAGGAGGTTCTACAAAAACATAGGGAAGAACTTCTTCACCATGAGAGTGACAGAGCACTGGTACAGGCTACCCAGGGAGGTTGTGGAGTCTCCATCTCTGGAGACGTTCAAAACTATCTTGGACGTATTCCCGTGTGACCTACTCTAAGTGATCCTGCTTTGTCGGGAGGGTTGGACTAGATGATTTTTTTGAGATCCCTTCCAACCCCAAACATTCTGATTCTGTGATTCTGTGAAGCATACTAATTTCTGTTAATTTGTACCAGTAAAATGCTATTCTGTTGACCAATAATATATTTAAGAACATCGCATGATAAAAACTACAATATGTATATGTAAATGAACTCATATTTAATGCTAATTTCTGCTTTAATTCTCTCTATTCTAGTATGGTATTCAGAAATAGCATGAAACATTGTATGAAATGAGTGATTGCCTTAAAATATCTCACTCAAAATGTACATTATATATATGCAGATTTGTATATATTTATACAATGTATATATAAGGAAATAATGTTCAGTGCAGCACTAAACATTATTTTCTTACTTATGCCTGAAATTTCATTTAAATTATGTAAGGCAGAAAGTCCAACTCATTCCATGAGACATTATACACAAAAAAAAAGGAATATTGTCCTATTCTCAAGCTGCTTATAGTTGACAAATAATAGGCAGGTGATTCAAATATCTTGAAGCACAAGACAAGTATGAGGTATTTGAAGATATTGTGATAAGCAGTATCTTGATTGCTTGAAACCTGGATTGATTGACTAAGTAAGCTCCAGGGACTGTGAGATTCCTAAACAAAAACAAGATAGACACAGGTTTTTGAACAAAAACACTAGAGAAGGAGATGGAAATTAGTTTTCCTCATAAAAGATACTCCTTTGGGGAGGCCGGGAAGAGAAGTCCTATGTTAGTGCCTAAATTAAGTCTTGAAGAGCACATCTAATTTCCTCTTGCTGAAAACTAACTGAAGCAAAACATTCCTCAAAGTCCATTTTTTGCTAGAAAAATACTAAGACGGAGGTCTCAAGATATTTTTGACAAAGCTGCTGTGAAAGCCACTGACACACGACTGTGGCAAGACTCCCGTTTCTTCAAAAGGTTTTCACAAGTGAGTGGGGGAAGACTGGGGAATACCTCGGGTAAACAAAGTAGCAAACAAATTTTACAATATTGAATCAAGTTGTATTGTCAATGTAAACCCAAGAAGGTATCATGGCCAGTGAATTCTCCTTTGTTTTTTTTTTTTTTGTCTTATGGCAATCACAATAGAAATCAGGACAGCAAATGAATGCCTACTTCAGTATGGAAGAGGGAACATGTGCTCTTTAATAACACAAGAGAGTTTAAAGGGAAAATGCCATATAAAACAGGAAAAGTATAGATTGTTCATTATAAAGATAATACTGGTAAAATGAGAAAAATATTCAGGACTAAGGAAAGTGTTGGCTGAAAATGCTTTTAACAGTTTGTCTGGCAATTAGCCGTGTTTTTAATGTTTGACTGTACCAAACTGGCCCAGCCTATTGCCAGAGTAACTCAACATTCTAATTACACCAGTAGTGTAGAATACAAATGAGTGTCATAGGAGAAAAATAAACGCACATTAAAGTGGAAACTCAAAGAACCTTTCATATGTGCTTCAAAAAACATGACATGTTTAGATCAAAAAGTTCCTGTCAGAGTATAGTCCAACTGATATGTTTATACAAACACTCAGAGATGTTTGAAATTTCAGAAAACAGTTAAGGCTGACGAGTATCATCATATTTTGGTGACACTGTCCCAGTTAGAATACAATAGATACAGAGTTTTTGTAAAGAACATATATCAGGTCTTAGAAAGCTGAAGAACTTGGACTGTCTTTTGCATGCATCGGTAATCATCTTGAAGACAAACCAGGATGGTTTGTATATATATGTTTCTATATGTTTATGAACATTGTTGACGTGAAGGAATTTATCAGTCCCACTGTTCTGCTGGGGATTATCTACTCAGCTGAGTAAGAGTCATGGAAGTTATCAACTCGATTAGAACAGTATTCAATCCCAATATTATGCTGGACTATGTTTAGTAAGATTTTGTACATTTTATTTCCATCTCTCCACTGGAGTTCTAGAAGAAACTCAGTTTATTTGAAGTCCTAACATTATTATTATTAAAAAAAAAAAACCCGATCACTGCCTCCAAACATCTTCATATACATGGCAAATTAGAGTTCTTCAAAACAGCCTTATTCTCAGTGAGACAATACCTGAATGGTTATCATAATTCTTTCCAGATGGATTTTACCAAGTAACCTCAACAAAATCTCAAAATTTGACCAAATAACCTCAAATATGCTTAACTTTAAACATGATTGCTAATGTTGAATGTGGTATTGGTTCTGTTGATCTGAAGACTACAACATAATGTAATAAAAACCTGTAAAATACAAACACTGTTTACCTCCTTCTTCGAAAAAATTTGTAGAATACTTAGGCTAGTTAAAAACACCCACATTTTCTCCACAAACATGGATTTAATATAATTTTATAACTAATTACTAAATTAAATGTCAGAGACAATATGTTGAAAGTAAATTAGAGAATTACATTCATTCACTTGAATATTGAAATAAAATTCTAACCGCTTACATATTTTCAAGTTTTCACTGTACCATAGTTTGCTTATGCTAAGTAGAGCTATGCATATAATGGGGTGAAAATGCATGCTATCTGTTGCCAAAAAATATCTTTCATTAATCTGTACCACTTGATTATTTATACAGAAGAAAATTTAACAAGTCAAAATACTAATTTTTAGTTTTGAATTCTTATTTTAATCAGGCTAAAAGCCCCATAGCACAAATCCAAAGCAAAATAATTTGTTTAATTCAGTGACATTTCAGGGTTTTTTTGTAATTACGTACAAAGAAAAATCTGTTATTCACACAATTTTATTGGAATTGTTAAGTGCGAGTGCAAAATGTATTTTTTAAATGTATTTGGTGTGTTGACAGAATAAGTCTAAAATTTCAGCCAGAAGGAGAATATAATTTTCTTTATGAATGTAAGAAGACAGAAGAAGCAGTCTAAAATTATCAGAAAAAAATCTTTTATGATGTGATTTAAACCATCATTACTAGATTCAAGAGTCATCACTTCATGAGTTAGAATAAAATTAATTCCTTGTCATGCTAAATCAGATGAAGAAAGAATATCACAAAGAAAATAGTAATATAAGTTTTCCTGTCTCTTTAGGTCACATCATTCACCTTAGCATTAGTATCAAGCTTGGTTATGGTGGGGCGGGGGTATTTTCTTTTTTTATCTCTTTAATTAATTATTTTCTTTTATATGAAACATAGCTAGAACATATTGATGCAACAAGGGGAGATACTTAGCAAATTCCATTGCCTCAGAACAACACAACTGTGTCCTAATATACATGTTGTCCTGGAAAGGTCCCGTAATTTGAACTCCATTCGATATCTTTTGAAATCCAGTGGCCTGGAACTTCATACAATAAATTTACTTCCGATGTGCCACATTTCAAGTGCATTTTCTGCTTGTTGTTAACCAACAAAAGTAGAACATGATAAACCAAAAAATCTTACTTATAACACACAAGAAAACAAGTTTAACAAATGTCTGGACAAGGTTTTATTTGAAAGATTTTCTAAAGTGATAATATTACAAAAGCCATATTATATGCTCTGGCTAAAGCTCTTGTATGGAAACTTACAGTATGGTTTTTTTGTTGTTTTTTTTTCCCTGAGGACATAACTTTAATGTGGAACTGGGTTTTTTTTTGTTTTTTTTTCCTGACGATATAAAGTTAATGTGGGATTATAGTTTTTGCATTATTCTAAAAATCCATAAATCTATGGACTATGAGAACAGCATCATTTAATCTTGTAATTTACTAATTGTGACTCCTAATGTTTATTTAATTTTTTATGTAAGGATAAAATACCTTTTGGAATTTGAGGAATTTGTTCTTTCAGTGTTTTAATTCAGAGATCACATCTGAAGATTATACCGAATTTATCATGATGAATGTTGCCCTTTCAGTCATAAATATTACTTGCAAAGAAAACAAAAAAAATTGACTATGAACCAGATATGAAAACATAAAGAAAAAGTTAGTTCTCTTTTTATTATATTCTATTTAATACTTACTGTGCTATCATTTCTTCATGTTAACATTTCAGAAGATAACCACAAAATTTACAATTACTAAAATTTTGTTAGATTCTGAGGTTTACTGTCATTAAAAAAAGGATGCTTCTTTTTTGATTTTGCAAGGGGAAAGCAATTTTTTTATTGATAAAACCTGTAAGATAAGGTCTCATTTACATAGCTAGCTGTTTAAAAAGAGATATTTTTTTCTCTTAAACACATGCTTTAATGAAAGGCACAGTACTAAAAATGACTAATTTATATTAATGATCAGTCAAAAGTGTCATGCAGCAGAGGAGGAGGAAAAAATAAGCAGTGAGAAAGGTTAAAAGAAGATAAAAACAAAACAGTAATAAAGTTTAAAAAATCAAATAAGAATGGAGAAATGAGTGCATCTCAACTGATAATTTAACTGAAATGAAATGGGGAAAATGCTAATGTATGTTTCTTCCAACAAGTGGTTTCAGATGGAACATAATCATACTTCTCAAAGCATACCAAAAGTCCTTGAGGCTGTGCCTCATAGTGCAGCTTTATGTGTTTGGACCAATACCTGTGGCTGTGTCTAAAGCTGTGCCCTAACTGGTGGTGGGGCTCCGGCCCCACTGGCTACACTACTAAAGTCTTGTTGAAGATGTAGAAATTTGAGGTGTTTTGTGCAGTGCCAGTGGGAACCCTCACAGAAAAATCATGGGAAAGCTGAGGGAGTTAGTGCGGGACAAGGATCATAGACTGTTTTGGGGTGGAAAGGACCTTTAAAGATCGTCTAGTCCAACCTTTGTGCAGTGAGACGGGACATCTACTAGATCAGATTACTCAGAGTCCCATCCAAACTATCCTTGAATGTTTCCAGGAATCAGGCTTCTACCACCCCTCTGGGTAGCCTTTTCCAGTGTTTCATCACCCTTGTAGTATTCTTCCTTATATCTAGTCTAAATCGACCCTCTTTTAATTTAAAACATTTACCCCTTGGCCTATGGCTACAGGCTTTGCTAAAAAGCTAGTCCCTGTTTTTCTTACAGGTCCCCTCTTTTCTAGAAGATTGAATGCAGTTGTCTTATTTCAGAGGTTGGGAAAATTTAATTCTCTAGTGATAGACAGAGCCTACCAGTTCTTATGAGCACCAGAAAGGTTCTTTTCTGTATTGTCTATTATTCTACATATAATACTGTTTTCCTGTACACAACACTAGAGTTTTTGGAAAGCACTGGAGTATTAATTTGGTTTGTTTGTAATATTTTTAATAATGAAAACTTAACAAGCACACTCTGAATTTTCTCTGTGCTCAGGGGAAAACAAACTGTCCTACAGAGTACCATGAACATGATATACAATTCATGTAGATTACATGTTTCTGTAAGAACCAAGATAACTGGGCCTGTATTCCATCTCTTCTCCAAAACCCAAATAATAATTTAGCTACAGGGAGATCACTGAAAAAGTAGGGAAAAATTAAATGGATGTGGAACTGCCATCTTTTCTTTCACTGAAAATCAAAAAGGCCTACAGCCCCAAGTACACAAAATAAAGAATTTCAGCACTTCCATATTAACAATTCATTATTCCAAACAATGTGCAAATCAAGAACTATTTACTAAAGGCATCATGAATATTTAAAAACATTAAATAATTCCAAGATTATTTTTTTTTCAATTTGAGAACACACAGGTCATGATAAAAAGAGGTTAATTATTAAGGTGCTCAGGCATAATTTACCACAGAAGGTGGAGTCCTAACCTACCATGATTCTAAAGAATATTAGAACAATGGACATTTTTTATAGAGCTATTCTACTTAAAAATCTGAAATTTATTCTTAAATGCTTCCTAGTTTACATGAGAAAACATTATATATTGCCTTCAAGTGCCGTACATCAAGTCTTATGGAAGAGTCCTTACTCTAAGAATTTAGAAAACCTTTCAAAACTCAATGTTAACCCTGAGTAACCCAGGATATTAATAATCTTCCATGAAAATTTCCCTCATTGAATTTCCTTTTTTGTTATTGTTTCTGTATACTTTTTGTTTGTATGTATGTGTATATATATAATTCAACATTGTACAAATAAGTCTATTGCTGAAAAATATAAACCATAATTTTTCACTGTAATACTATATTTAAGGTGTTGACATAAAATTTTACAAGTTTCTTATAAATACAGCTAATATTTCATAGCAAGGTTGTCATGAAAAAAATTGACTCAGATTATGTTGACTCCTGATTTTGCTAAAGTTTAGAGAAAAAAGAAAATAAAATTTTACTGAGACAACATTTATTATTCAATGATGTTTAACTGTTTTTACAGACAACAAAAATCTTCTTGCTTCAGAACGTAACAAGGAAAGTGCTTTTATTTGAACTCCAGCTAATTTTGCTATAACATAAAAAGTCTGATCCACTGAGAATTTTCTATGTAAGAGACTTCAATTATCATTTTGGAAATGAGGTGACAATCAAAGCTGATATTTGGCAAAGCCACATCTGTCAGTCTTTATCTGAATGTCAATAATCTACATTATTCCAATCAGAGGAGACCTTGCCTTAGGAAGGAAAATTCTAAGTATGTCAGAGGACAATTTCATTTACATTTAATATAAAATCATTTACTCATGTTTAAGATTTTCTGTCTGTGGTATTTCAGGTATAACAGGTGGGTTTAGGGGAATGTTTGTTGTGGTTTGTTTTTTTTTTCTTTTGCTAGTGGAGTATAGAAATGGTAGGAACAAAACACACTAAAGAAGAACAAAGAAGTAAGGAATCGTAGCTACAGTAGTTCATCATAATGGTAGTTCATACTGATTAATTTGCAACTGAAACATTTAAAAATCTACACATAAGGAAAGAAAGAGCCCACAAGAATACTTTTAAGTATGCTGAACTTAACTACTGGACAAAGGGCAAATGCACAGTTAACACAATACTAAACATTAAGCAATTTGCATATAGGGTTTGTAATTTCACCTAAAAGACTGAAAAATGTCTCCTTCCTAGATCTAGATGTTTCTGAAACAGTCTATGTTCATGGCTAAGTTGAATTTTCAAGTTAATCATCATGTGATTTTGCAAAGAAAAACTAATTTTAGTACTTGGTTAAGAAAGACCAAGGTCAGAGCTGAGGTACTCAGAGTCCCACTGGCCAAGTGAGAGGATAGGAAAATAAATCTCTCTTCCTCTTTTCTTCTTTATCTTACTTCATTTAACAATATAATTTTTTTTTTTTTTCTTGCAGCTATAGTACAACAAGCATATTTCTAAGAGACTGTAGCTCTCATTAGGCTCCCAGTTTTCATATCAGGAAAGGTATTTTATGGATCAAGTGGCAGCAAGACTTCCACCTTTCTCATAGAAACAGAGTTACTTCAAAAAAATTTTGTACTTTTAAACTAATACCTGTAAGAAAAACAACCCTAAATGACATGCTTGCCAAGATTGGAGGGATTCTGAAAGAAAATTTTATTCTGCTCCAGGTATTTTCATTAGTACTGTTATCATTACTATTATTATTTACATCTTTTGCTGGACTTTACAGGTAGCAGACATTCTACTTGTCCTATTTAGTTTTCAACTTTTCTACTTGGCCATAAGTTTGAATATATGGTCACATTAAATGTGTATTTTTAAAAGAAGATTTTCACAATAAAAAATGATGACTAAAAAGATTTAGTTTAAAATTGCTGTTACATATGTTCATACTCCCTTCTCACAAATGTAACAAATTTGTTCTGTGACATTGTTGCATGACTAAACCCAGTCAAGAAGATGTGAAAAAAAAAAAAAAAGGATTGAAATACATCTGAAATGTAGGTTTTAGAACCACCTTATCTAAAGCCATGGTAAATTTTTTTTTTTTTTTACCTGCTTCCACTCTGTCCTATCATATTGGAAGGAAAGAATACAATTTTCCATAGCTGACATTTGTCTTCATAGCTTTTTCCTAATTCCACAGGAAACTTTGCTAACAAAAACAATACAAAAAGTCTGAATTGAGAACCAGTGGATTGTAGCTCCAGTTCTAAGAACACAATTTATAAAACACACAAACACAACAGTCTAAGTTGGGAAGAAAAGTACCTTCAACTGAGACTGTAGCATTGTGTGAATATAGTTTTCCAGATAAGACACGAGTCAATAGGGTAATTGTATTTATGAGTCTCGTGAAAAACTCCACAGGCAGACGGCTAAAAAGTGATGAAGAGACATTGTTCCATTGCATGGACTCCATCTGATGTATTGCTTACACTACTTGCTTGAAAACAGACCTCTTCCTTTGAGATCTTTAAATAGTTTGTGATATTTAAGAAGGTTCTAGTTCAACAAAATGAGTACAAAAGGAGAGGTTATGCATTATAAGCTGGTAGAGAAAGAAACTGGCCTAAATAGGGCATGTGGAAAACTATTGTCTTAGATATGGTTTGAATACATTAATTAATTTGCAGTTGCCTTAGGAAACTATACAGATGACTGCAGAATATATATCTTTTGTAAGATTTTGACCAGTATAACATTAGTTTGCAAGGGCTATATAATTATACTGTGCTTAAAGAGACACAATGCAAACCAACATTTTTATATTCTTATAGAAAACTTGTTTCTGTGGGTAAAAAAAGTCCTTGTTACTAGTATGACAGACTTTGTATAATGGCCTTTCTATTTGTTTTCTCTACAGTCATTTCTGGAGTAGATGTGACTTAAGAGAGTTACCTGATTTCTATTTAGTACCCAATTTCTGACCTCAGAAAGAAACCTATGTGCTCTCCACAGAAGAATACGTCCTACTTCAAAGTTGTATGAATCACATGTCTGAAGTGCTGAAATTTTAGATAGCTTGGGACTCTCATTTGAAAGTTCTCTCACAGAATCAGTATTTTTTTCTGAAGTCATCCAAATAATGAAAGGTAATAAACAATTTTAGTTACAAGTTAGCTATCTTCCTGGTTTCAGACTTATTTTTCCAGAAATGATGTGAATTAGTGTTAAGTATAATATAGAGATCTCGTTTCCAAAGAATTTAGATCAAAACTTTGTTATATATGAGATCTTACAGCAGTTCTTCTTTGTATCAGTAGAATAAGGTCTGTGTTATTTCTTAGAGATCCTTCTCCAAGGATTCTCAGCACACAATTTTTAGATGATTTTAACACCACTGTTTTTCGGTACCTAAGAGATTCCTTATTAGGAACGATTTTCTATGTAAGGACTATTAGATATAACAACTCCGTGCAGTGCTACAGGCTTGAGGCAGAATGGCTGGAACACTGCCTGACAGAAAAGGACCGGGGGGCATCTGTCAGCAGCTAGCTGAACATGAGCCAGCAGTATGCTCAGGTGGCCAAAAAGGCCAACAGCATCCTGGTCTGAGTCAGAAACAGTATGGCCAGCAGGAGTAGGGAAGTGACCGTGCCTCTGTACACAGCACTGATGAATCTGCGTTTTGAATACTATGTTTAGGTGGTGCAGTATAAGAAAAATATTGAGGTGCTGGAGTGGGTTCAGAGAAGGGCGACAAAGCTGGTAAGGGCTCTGAAGAACAATTCTCGTGAGGAGACACTGGGGAAAATGGGATTGTTTAGTCTGGAGAAGAGAAGGCTGAGAGGATGCCATATGGCTCTGTACAACTACCTGAAAGGAGGTTGTAGTGAGATGGGTGTTGGTCTCTTCTCCCAAGTAATGAGCAATAGGACAAAAGGAAACTGACTAAAGTTATGCCAGGGGACATTTAGATTGGATATTAGGAAAAAAAAATCTTTACTGAAAGAGTGGTGAAGCACTGGAACAGGCTGCCCAGGGAAGTGGTTCAGTTACTATCCCTGGAGGTGTTCAAAAAACATGTAGAGGTGGCACTTTGGGACATGGTTTAGTGGTCATGGTAGTGCTGGGTTGATGGTTGGACTTGATGATGCTAGAGATCTTTTCCAACCTTAATGATTCTGTGATTCTATGATTTACATCTCTGACAGTTTTATTAATCATAGAAAAACATTTTAATATGGATATTTTTAAGGAGTTCATTACTTCCAACAAAGCAAAGTGATTCTGTGTATGCAAAACACATACAGTGTTTCAAAAATGTTAAAACCTGAAATGAAAAGCATATTGATTGCTTTAGGTATGTAAAAGTTTATACCGACAGGTTTATGATGCAATATACAATATACACATGTATAACAAACGCATTTGTGTCTACACTGTGTTGAAAAAATAAGAGTTGCAGTAATTAATTATCTGTTTCAGTTCAATTTGCTTTCTATTGAGAACATCTCATGCTGTTTTATAGTACTTAATAAAATTTAATCCATTAGACAATGTGATAGAATCTTATAATATATACTGACTGCAGGCCCCCTTTGGTTACAAAACCAATTTATATGTAGATGATACCCATTTTAAATCTCCTCAGAAATAATTTAGTTTACAGTTTCAAATAGCACAAACTAAGTACTTCTCGAAGGCCAACATGAAGTTCACAAACTCTTTTCATTGGGCTGTTCATTTAAAAAAAAAATGAAACTCAAAGGAAAGGATTCATTTTTCCATGTACAAGCTAAAGCTCCACGATGTTCATTGATTTAAAAAACAAGAAATGAGACAACTATGACGTAATTTGGGGAGTTGTTCTGGATGACCATTGCTAGCGTATATAGAAATACAAAATCATAAATAGAGCAACTGAGAGATTTATCTGGAAAAGAAAACAGAAAAACTCTTTGTTTTTCTCATCAAGAATGGATCTGTCTAAACCAAAATGGATTGTAAAAAGGATTTTTGCTTAAAAAGAAATTTTATACCATTAAAAAGATGTTTCATTACCAACTCAACTGTTTGAATGGTATTTGTGCTTTTTGATTTATTGATTTTGGTTTTTTTTTTTCTTTGCAAGTGTAAACATGGTAAAATAAGAAAATAAATAAAGAAACTGAAATAAAAATAAAGTATTTGTATATAAATAATATTTATTAGGCAGCTGAGAACGAAGATAGAGCTATATATGTCATCTAGAGTCAAAGAGAAAAAAACCACCAAAAACCCACATCTGAATCTTAATTGCAGGACAGAAAAACTACTTCCCACACAATCATACAAGAAAATCACGCACCATTAATTTAATTAATATGACAAGCAGAAAACATTAGAAATAATAAATCTGATGTCTCTAATTTTATTATTCTTTTTACAAGTGACTAACTTGTTGCTGTCTTTTAACTTCTAAAAATAAAGTGTTTGAAAGACCTTATATGAACAACCACTATATATCACAATTTTGACTGTTGATGACTTTAGTTGTTGAATCCATCAGCAGAGCAAAGATCAGAAAGCACAATTCCCTATGTAATGCAAAGAAGTCCTTTACAGTGCTCTATAGTTGTCTGCATTTGCAGAATGTGGACAGCTATAAAACACACATGCTACGTTATTCACATAACCCCCCTAAAGTCCTTTTTTCAGCTAGTCTAAAACACAACAAAAAGAGGGGTTTTGTTCTGCAAACTGAGAGATGAAGCTTAGGAGCTATTGCTCTATGCTAGTAAATAGGGAGAGGTCAGTAGAAGAAAATAATTTTGACTTATATTTCCAATTTTACACAAAAAAAAATATTCTGGAAATTAGAAGTTGAGATAAATTGGTCAACCAATTAAAACCGGAAATGAATTTTGTGTAATTAGTATTTATTTTTATCTAATTATTATTATCATACAGCTGTACTAAAAGATTTCTGAACATGACAATACTGTTCTCAGAGTGAAATGTTTTGTTTAGGACACATCTAACATTATGCTTTTCCCTCGAGGGCATTACCTTAAAAATAAACACATAGGAATCATATTGGTAACGTTTTAACAAATATCTTCAAAAGTAAAGATTCCTACACCTGTGGCCCAGTGTCAGAAGGCAGTCATGGTATTAACTCAGTTCTTTCTGAGGGATTCATCTTGTGTTTTGACATTTCAAAATTTGACAACTGAGCTTATTTTCATTATCCTAAACACCTTTGCAGCCAAGAGGGAGAGAGAGCAGTCTGCATTCAGAGTAGGACCTTTGCTAGAAAGATTGAGTTTCTGAAAGCAAAGCACACACTTGCTCAGCACTTGGTAATAGCAATGTAAATAGTAGCAAAAAAATTTATAGCACCTGTGAGAGAAGTGCTAGGTGTGTTTCTAGATACTCTAGATACTCATCTATTTCCCTGACTTCATCTCTCCAGATTCATTTAGAAATTCCTAAATCTTTTTTTATTACCTTTTTGATTTAAATTTCCTCATTGGACCTTTTCACTTAAGACAATTGCCTCAAAATCGATTCCAAAGCATATGTCTATGAAATGAAAAAGAAGAAGGTGCAAAAAAATTTCTCAGTCACTATGAACAAACATAGTCAGATAAATTGAATTACTGTTCAATGGAATAAATAATTATTTTTGCAATGGCCTTTCATTTAAACAAACTCTCTACAGTTTAAGTGTCAGAAGAATGGAATTGAAACCAGACATTTTTAACTATAAATCAAAATCCATAGATCTTTATTTCTACACTCCTATCTGAAGTGTAGAATACTGAACTTTCAATTTTGTGAAATAGTTATAACATTAGCTATGTACAAGCTTGCTTTATAAATTGGAGTGTAATTCAAGTGCTTCTCACAGGAATAGTTACAGTAGTACACACTGGAAACTACAGATTACTGCAAATCACCTTCTTCATGTTGGTAAGTCATTTTAATAACAAAGTTGAATGAAATAATGAAATCATAAATACGCTATGAATTTCCAAACATATTGTGAACACAAAAATCAATTCCCTATATAAGATACTTTTCCTACTGTTACAAACAAAATAATTGTGAGCTGTTCCTGTGTTTGTCATGTATATTTAAAATTTTCAGGATTTTTTAATATTTATAATCACTCACAAGATTATGAAAATAATGCAAAAGAACCATGAACAATATAAGTTCATGAAGCAGATTCAGCTTCGTGCCAGTAACAGGTGGTGGTAAAGATATGAGGCCAGATTGTTAGCTTCTATAAGTATTAGAATAGCTCAGCTGAATATGTGATCCAAATTCCACAGCTAAGATTTTAGATTTTATAAGCTGTTTAGAAAGTAACTCTGACATTGAACTAACTATGTCTTCTTGTCTGGTTCCCTTCTTGAAACAAAATCACCTCTTTGGTGTAATTCTACCATGGCATCTCCATTGACTTCTGTTGTGAGCTCAAGTGTTCTCAGTTCTATTGATTACAATAGACCTACCTGTGTTAATTAAAAAAAGATTCTTGTAATACTTCCAATAAATAAGAATGCTCATTTATTACTACAAAAATAGAACAGTCTTTACTTACAGCTATCTAAAACTGATTTTGAAGGAGTTTCAGCTTAAATATCTACATGTGCACACGTGCAAGTTGGATATATCGGGTTTTAGCTGTAATGAATGATTCAGATGTGCCATAGATTCCTCATTGTAACTACGTGTTTTGATACATATTTCAAAATCATTAGATCTAATGGTTAAGATTAAGGGCCTAAATCCTGGTCTAAAACAGAATAGAGTCTGAAATATTGGCTGAAGTCTGATTTTGAAAGAAGAGTAAGAACATGGCACCAAGCAATGAGTCCATTGATTCCTCTTCCGTTTCCTGACTATTTCTAGTTCTCAGGATCTTCTAAGCTCTCAGAGTTTGCCTGTTTGGTAATCTTCAGTGGATTTCTCATTCTCCTCCAGGCTCCCCTTGTGCAGTTTTTAAGTAAAAAATGAAATAAAAATAAAACTCCTTTAGTTCCACAGTTCTACCACCCTTGTGTATGAAGCCATCTTCTTTTGTTTCTTTATAATCTGACTACTGGCAAATATTGTTGCTGTCATCTAGTGCTTATACTGGAAGACAGTGAACAGTTACTGCCATTCACCCTGTGTCACTCATGGTTACATAAACTACCCCCTCCTCCCAAAATTATCTCTTTCTGATGAAATCATATTTTGATATATAACTGATTATTCCCTCTTCAGCCAACCTTTTTTGTACACCACTTTAAATTATTCTTTACAGAATAACACATAAATGACATCTATTTCACACACTACATGAGAAATATTACTATTGCCTGAATAAAGTTCACTGTCATTTTTCCTTTCCAAACTTATTCCATTTCCATTTTTTTGTAACGGTAGTGGGAAAGTTATCATTTACACCACTGATGACTTACTTCAGCCAGTAATACAAATTTCAGTTCTATTCATGGATTAAGCACTCAATTAGCTAAGAGGAATGAAACTGAAAGGAAGCAATATATTTTTCTCCAACTTAGAGAAAAAAGAGTGATCTTGTTCAATTTATGACAGAACGTAGGACAAAAGGAAGTAAAAATCCCACAGACACTGAATATTATTTGAACTTTTGCTGACATATTGTAAAAATGGTCCTTTGAAAATACTATGTACCTTTTTTTAATAAGCAACCAAAAAATATGAAATTGTCGCATTTTAGAAACTGCATAAATATTTGTGTAGCAGAGGCATTGCTCTCTCCCACAGAAATATTAATTACTCAGTTTTGGGATCTGGTGCATCTCCACATATTTTTGATACCCTCTTATTTATTTTTTAAAAAAAAACAAAACAAAAAAACCAACTTTATCCTTATTATCTTGCTTCCAACTTTAAACAATATTTACCTGTCTTTTTATATGTGCTTTTAATATTCTAGATTTTTTTTCTCGTTTCAGAAATTTTCAAGTCATATCACAGTTAAGATTTATCCTGAGCTTAACAAAAATTAAGCATTCTATATCCATCATTGTATAATGTTTTTATATGGTCAGAAGACAAATGCACTTGAGAAGACAATATATTTTGACCCTTCTAGGCAAATTTTAAGTGCAGATTGTTTGTTCAAGGAAGATAAGAAGATCCTGTCTTTGAGTAATTATCTAAAGTGTAGATGAATCCTACTTCATATGCTTTGTTCAGTATAAACAATGAATGTATTATTTCTAACAAACGATGCCATTGTTACATGCTGGTTGTATAGATATCATTACAGATGCAAAACTCGGGATACAAAAGAAGATAAATTGTCTGACACGAGATACTGCACCCTGCTTCTGTTATGGGCAATTCCGCAGAGCTGTCATAGAATGAAGAGAAATGAATACTGAAATATTACCAGTGAGAAGTTTTTCTATAGAGACACAATATTAATTCTTAAGAATCACAATCATGGTATAACCATATAATAAAACTCATTAGGCTAGATTTTTACCTGTACATTCTTACAGAAATGTATGTTTAATAGTCCTTTGTATGAAGAAAATAAAGAAAACAAGGACTGACAATGACTGCCCTAGTTTCTCTCTAAACTCTGAGGTCAAGCTAGGTGAGAAAGGTGAGGTCATGTTATCCCAATGCACCACTTATTGTCTGCTTTCATGTGCAATATTTGAGATGTTCAGGCTTAACATCTTTTGAATAATTCTTCAAGACATTTCAGCTCAAATAGATCTATAATCTACTTTGGCGGAAGAAATTTCTCACTATATATTTGTGGTGAGTGTATTTTCACCCCAGCTAAACTCCAAAAATAGCAAGACAATGGGAAGCCTAAATAACTGAGGCACCACTTCACTGAGCATCATAGTGCCTGAGCTGAAGGCATATGCCAAAACTCAGGGTCCTGAGCTAAATAAAACACGATGGCAGAAGGAGGAAAAATGCAGGTGCCCAAAGCTGGATAGTTGAGGCAGCCCAGTGCTGCATGAAACAGACTTGTTCTCTGTTCTTGGAGAGATAAATAAGTATTCATTGCAATCCTGACCACTCTTTTGACTGACAGGGAAAAACTCAATCATTAAGCAAGAAACTCACAATTATTATGTGCATTCCCTTAAACCCCATTCAGAAAAGAAGACCAACACCATAGAAGAAGCTGAACTGGAGTAGCTGGGGTGGTGAGAACAGTGCAGGAGAGACACTCCTCACAGCCATGGCCAGGCAGAAGTCATGTGCAGGGTGGAATGTTCTCACCTCAGGGAACCTCTGCACACTATCTGACATGGTCACGCCAGGCACAACTTGCTGCCCTAGACATCATTTTATACTCAGAGAGTCAGCTAAGCCCTGAAGAAAATAAACACACCAATCTTTCTTTGTTCCCCTCAAGCTGACCTGCACATAACCTGCAGGAGGGCCCTCTGTGTACGAATAACCTCAAAGTAGCAAAATATTTTTGATTCGTGTGTCCTCCAGGGAAATTTTTCTAGTCTTCCGCTGTTTCTGAGCTTCAAGTTCACTGCTGGCACTTTCCCGACAGACAGACAGGCTGACTGCCGCCATGATCTTCAAGGGCCATGTTGCTTGATGGTGTCTTTATTGCTCTCACCCTCTAGCTGACTGAGCACCCTAATAAAATTTATTGCTGAAATTTAGACATATATTTTGACTACCTCCGAAATTAAGCAATAAAAGAGGGGATTTTAACATCTGAACGATATATTTCAACACTTTTAGTGTTTAACCTAGTAAAGGATTTGGCAGCTAAAATTCCCTGGGGTTTGTTTTGTTTTATTTTCTTCCACATTTCCTACCAAGCAGATGATTTTTTCCCCCTGCACCCTTCAGTGAATTAGAGGGGTAACATAATTCAAGGAATATACCGGCTTATTGCCACACCCATCCTTCAGTTCCTCAGTTTTGTTCCTGGTAAGATAAAACTTATGACCACTTGTTAAATTGACATTCAAATTCAGACACCTTTTTGCTTGTCACATAAGAAGCTTCATGAATCGCAACCAACAAGAGCTAACATTTCAGTGGTAAATGCTGCAAATGAAGCATACGTTACTGAAATTAACTTAAGATTGAATTATAAATCACTTAATAAGCAGCAACTTATTGACCCTGAAGTGAATAATCTGTCCTTTGAATATACCATATAGTCATTAAGTCAGCATTGTGCTTGAGATTTCATTCCAAAGTGGGTTTTACTCTTAATTTATGTGCCCTTCTGGGGAAAAAAAAAAAACCACCAAAAAACCAAAACCATGACAACAAAAACAACAAAATCACAAAAATAATATAGAACCACCACCAATAAAAAAAATTCTTTTTTTTTCTTTTAGTTACAGCAAGATGTGCAACATATATACTTTGTCTATATAGTACATACTATATCTGTCTAGTATGCATAGTAATTATAATGTAGTTGCATAGATCTTGTCCATAAAGTATACTGCTCTCTTTGGTTCATGACAATACCAATAAAAAGATAAATGATTTAGGGAAACAACTTTTAAAAGTACCTTTCCATAAGGGGAAAAAAAGTGAAAAGAAAGGCTGAAAAACAACTTCAAAGTCATGGCAAAATCTTCACACTATCTGTGCTTATTCTATTAAAATGTTTCTCTGGGGTATTTTTAAGTTGAACACTCTAGGCAAGTGATTGTGAGACTGAATCAATTTACTTAGCCATCTAAAAATTAAATATCTGTTTGTTCTTATTCTTGTAGGCATGCTATTTAATTCAAAAGGTGGCAAGCATCCTATCCTACCTGTTCTCTGCTTTCACATTGAAGGTTGAAACAGAAGCTTGCTAATATAACCATTCAGCTTTCTTTTTGTTTTTTTTTCAGATTAAATGTAACAAGTGAATATACACAAGTAACCCAAACAAACGTGTGAAATAGGAATCATTTTGAAAAAAAAACTGGAAGAAAACATGAGGTCATAGTATTAAGGGACAGCAGACTTCATGGACTTTAGAACCCAGTGGATTTCTGCTTCCCACTCTGATAGATGGAGGCTGCTGCTGTAGTACGATAGGAGTAACAAAGATTCGGATTCACACACACACAGTGCACATGACAAGCCACACTAGTCAGCACAGATAGCAGAACAATGCCTTTACCAGTGCCCACTTCACCTTAAACAGTACTCGAACAAGAACCCAGACGACTGGCCATACTCCTCCTCTGCAGCTGATTGTGACTCAAGTTTGCTTCACTCCACCTCACTCTCACAAGCATGATCGCACTGGTATGTCTCTCAAAGCCCGGTTTATCTGTCAAGTCCATATGGTGTACATATGTTGGGGCTCTCACTCAGCCACTGGCTCTGATCTCGTTTTTTTTCTTGTTGGTGCTGTCCTCTCGCTCCCTAGACAGTTCAGTACCAAATTGGCTGGCAAAACTTATACAAAAAATCAAAAAACAGAGAGCGTAAAGAACTCATTCTGAGGGGAAAAAAGTCAGGAACACAACTCTTATGCAGGGCTAACACACATAACCATGCTGACCAGAAAACTACTTATATGTTATCAGACCGTTTTGTTCTCCTTTCATTTCCGCACACTTATTTCCTGTGTAACCTGCTTTAGGTGAACTTGCTCTGTCAGAGGCATTGGACTAGCTGATCTCCAGAGGTCTCTTCCAACCCCTAACATTCTGTGACTTCCCTTAATCCTCATGCCTTTTCCTTGATCTCTTTCCTTTCCTTAATTGTTCTTTAAAATGTTTCACTGCTTCATGCAATCCCTTTAAATACGCCATGGTACATCTTAAACATTCCCACAACCACCTCTAGCACACATCAGATAGTAAGTTTGCTGTTTGTCATGGGCCCCACAAAAACTTTGATCCCTGCTCTTTCCTACCAGTTACATGATTCTGACTGAAGCTCCTTCAGGCTGTTCCTTCGATGGCCCATCAGTTAGAGATCTGAGCACTCTGCTCAGTGATATCTACTGCTCCATAGGGTTTGTGAGTTTTTGGCTTTTATGCTTAGTTACTATTATCCAGATATCAAATGACCTATCCTTATAAGCTAGATGTTCTTGCATACAGCACACCAGATTTGTGGAGCAGAATTAACATAAGCACAGTGCATTTTTACTCTGGTGATGCATACATGCTTTAGGATGAGAAAGTCTAGCTTTCCAGCCAAAACTTTTATTGAGAAGCCTAAGTAAGTAGAAAGAGCAGCTGTTTGGGACATGCCCTATTCACACAGAAGCTGTTGTAAGGCGCTCAGTTGTTGGGAGATGTTGGAGCTCCCACAACTTCACCATAGCAACAGATCCTCACTGCCAGAGAACTTTTCATTGCCAAATGCAATATATGAAATTAAATCTAACACAGTTCTTGACACTTCTTTGTAAATCTAAGCCCTTGCCATGAAAAATCATCTGCAGTGGAGCTCTTTAATAAACTTCTCAAAATCTCTGGCATTCTTCCATTTTCAGGACAGAATTTCTTCTTGGAGGCCATGGGCTTTTGTCATTTATTAAAATTGTATTTTTTTGAAGGTTGATTTGCTTGGTTTTGATTCAGTAGGGTTTACTGGCTAAAAGCTGACATTTTGTGAATGTCATGACCACCTCAGAGGACACAACCCGTGCAGGTCTATTAAGTTAACTTTATACCAACGAGGATTGGTGTTGTGAACATCGTAGCCATAGAAACATGAAGTTTCCCATAGTCCACTAAAATTTTATAGGTGGCTGGCCTGCATAGAGCTGCTATGAGCAGGACCTGAGGTACCTCATGGAAAAATAACTGAGCTGCTTAGGTTTTGGTGAATGCAGCACAGAACACAGCTAACCAGAACACTTCAGTGGACTGATCATCTGAAAGGTTTTCCATTTGCAAGCTGACCAAGATATGGTATTTATAGCATGTTGCAATGGAACTACTGCTTTCAGAAACATCAGCTGTGAGAGAGACTAGCATCATTTAACAGAGCTCAGTGACAAAAAGAAACAATTTCCTAGAACTTCTTTTGCAGATATGTAGTATGTGGACTATATTCTTGATGTCAATTTACACAATCTCTGTTATTTACTTTCAAAACACAAAAAGCTCAAAATTGTTGATCATCACTAAAGAAAAACCAAAATAAAAAGACTACTAGTATGTTTCAAAAAAGGTTAGGTAATATGGGTAGGTTTTGTATCTTTGCTCCTTTCCGACATGAAGAATGTGATCACAGAAGCAATTGAAGGCAACTTCTACTTAGAAAGTGGCTTTGATTTCTAAGTCACTAGATATATAAACAACTAAATGTGATATAAACTTTTCTTGTGCTATTCCAAAAAGCCATATTTACATGAGGGGAAAAAAACAACTGTCTTCACATCCCTCTGATTAGAGTTGATATTTTCATTTAGATTCTGGATAATGAAGTCTCTAAGCTATGAAACCACAAATGCAAACTTTAAGGTGATTAAAGCCGTAGGCCTATTACTGGAGAAAATGACCTTATTTAGGAAACAAGAACAATTTGATGTTAATGGATTTGGAAAAAGAATAGACAAAAAAAAAGCTTTTTTAATGTTTATTTACTTTTCTCTGTAGAAACAAGAGTTTGTTTACAAGTATTGTTCTTATTACATATTCTAAATAGCAATGGGTGCATTTAATTTAATTACATGGAATTGAATTGCATTACATTTAATTACTGTTAATTAGAATAGTAGTTAGTTATGTGTTCCTACATCGTTCTAATCTGATGCTTGGGCCCAGAACCATGAAAGGGTTGAAATGCACAAATTCTTAGTAAGTCTAATTTTGAAGTAGCCCTCTAGAGTATATCTTTTAACATCTCACTGTGAATGTTGAATATTAAAAAATATTAAAAAAATATATATAAAAGCTTCAATGTTTGTTATCAAGTTCCTTAACTCACAAAAATTTGTTCCTGTAAAGGCTTAGAAATATTGTAATTTTTGCAATGCTGAAATCTCTACTCTCTTTTGCAAGTCAGACTTGTGTAAGGTCTTCTAAAATAAATGATAGTCTGGTTAAGGTCCGATAGTCCCTAGAAGCCCTGTTTTAGCATGGCCAACGCATATTAATAAAAATAAGTCCTACAGTGAAAAGAGAAGCTTCAGCTGTTTGTATTCAAAAATTGAGCAGAAGGAATGTATTTTATCCCTTTCTTAATGAAAACTGAAGGTATAGAGCACAGACACAACGCTGAAAAACTTTATTCTATCCATTCAGCAGAGACATTTACAATTATCTTCATTTGAAAAATCATACAGGGATACTAACTGAAAACCAGAAAAATGAAAGCCAGGCTTTTGTGAATAATGTAACAAAAAACTTATATATTTTTGGGGCACACTTAATCAGTAGTGTTTAACGATGGTTGTTGTCCCTGCAAATACATACCACTTGGCCTGAAATTCCTCTCTTTCTCCTTTTCACCTCATAATCCAAAAATATCAACCAAGGAATCAATCTTTTAGTGGGAAGTATCAGGTAAGCTAGTATTTAGGTGTTTCTGACGGGTTACTGTTTCAAATATCTATATAAAAACTAGACCTGTTTTTGCAGATAATATATTGTGTCAAATTAATATTGTATTTTACTATTATACAAAAGTAAAGGGATGTTTTTATGACGATTTTCTAACATAATCTGTACACAGTTTTAACATTTAAATGATATTGAAGCATGAGGAATAAATATGAGATATTTTGCTCATGTTACTTACATCAAGACACAGAAATTCTGGAAAAGGGACAAACGCTATGCATAAGAATCAAATGACAGTTGCATAGATTAGCTGCAGAAGGAAAAAAAAAAAGTGAGACCATATGGATTTACAGTTCACCTGAAAAGTAGGAAAAGAGACTGTTTCTCTGTGGAGATAGCAGTAAGTACATGACACCAAGTGGAAAGAGCTCAAAAAGAGTCTTTTTATTTGAAAGTGTAACAGAACTTGAGTCCTGCATTATTCTTGTTTGTAGATAATCATCTTGCCACTGGCTGTACTTGATTAAAGGAACATGGCCCAGGAAACTTTTACTCGGGGGCATAAACCATATTGGATAACTCTGATTTGACACTATTTTTGGGTACTTATACTGAATGCTCTTATGCGTTAAAACAGCCTTTCCTCAGTGCACTTTTATTTTAAAGAGAAAACCTCAGTAACATTTGGGTGGACTTTTAGAATCTCTTGCAAAATCCAAGCTAATGTTATTCTACATCTTTCACAGACTAAAGAAAACAGCTAAAGAAACTGTATATGTTTGAATGTAGAACTCCATATATAAGAAGCTTTCTTATTGCTGTACTCTATTCAGTACAATGTCGCACAAAATTTTTTCACCTCGCAAGGATATCCATTATTAATTACCTTATAGCAATTGTCATCAATTGACAGAGCGGAATGTGTCATGGAGCAAGTTGGTTTTAAATTAAATTATGTCTCCTCTAACAAATTTTAGTATAGTAACTATACTGGACTATGCAGAAATACACATATCATAGCTTAGACATCATCCCAATTTCATAAGCAGTGAATATGCAAGAAAAAGGAAATGAAAATTATTCAGAATTAAATTTGACTTGGTTTATGCTACATTTAGAGATTTTGAAATGTTCATCAACAATCTGAACTGTAGCGCTGGACAGGACACAAACAACTGTGAAACTGACATCTAAAAATATTGCAACACATTCATATTCGATGAGCATAAACTTATAAATAATTTTCCAGTAAACATTTTTGGCTTTTTGTCTGATTTGTTTTGTTTTTGAAGGACAGTTCTAAAGATAGCATCATCATTTTAACCAGTCTTTATACTTCAAGACAACTTCCTCTGAATCATGCATTAATTTTTATTTGCCCATTTAATGCTCTTCTTTTGGAGGTTTCCCAAAAGAATCTAAAAATATAGGTATGTTTATTCTGCATTTGTTGCTTTTTATCACTTTGGAATAGAAATGCAGAGAATGTGAGGTCAATTAATGACATTTTTAAGATGAAACTGAAACCCTTGGCATAGGATTTCAGCTGTCTGTGATCCAAGGTCAGCTTGTTGTAACGCAGCTGTGTGATGTTAATTCAGTTTTGTTGACAAAATCATTGTGAAAATATTAAAAATTATGTAAACTAAAAGAATCACAGACAAGAAATACAAAACCACAGAACTTTAATCTTTAAGATAAAAATTATTAGGAGCTCAAAGACACAGAAGGAATAATACTATCTGGAAGCTATAAAATATTAACTAATAATAATAATTAATTAAAATTAAATTAAATCTATAAAATATTATTACACTCTCCCATACAGTAAGTGATAATACAAGAGAAAACGGTCTCATGTTGTGCCAGGGGAGGTTTAGATTTTATATTAGGAAAAAAATTTCACCAAAAGGGCTATTAAACACAGCAACAGGCTGCCCAGAGAAGTGGTTGAGTCACCATCCCTTGAAGGTATTTAAAAGACATGTAGATGTAGTGCTTGGGGACACAGTTTAGTCCTGGCATTACTAGGTTAACAGTTAGACTCTAAGGTCTTTTCCAACCTGAACAATTCTATGATTCCATAATGTTTAAAGACCAGCTAAGTCTTTCCTATCTCTTGTTGCTTATTGCTTAGGAACAGCTACAAGTTACAGTTGTTCTTTATAACATTAAATGACCGAGCAGTAACAGTGTCATGTTACTTAAGTGTTTTTACCATACAATTAGCATCAGCTACAAAGTAAGAACTGCTTTGTGAAACTGATATTAATAACTGTATAAAAGGACATATAACAAATTATAACAAACAGTATGATTCTTAACAATTACAAGAAAGAAACTAAGTATAAACTAAACAAGCGGTATGATAGGCCTTGTGTTTTTTAGAGAAAGGGGGAAAAAGAAAGATTGAGAGAGAGAGTGAGGTAAAGCTAGAGATCACTTGTTCGAAGGGTTCAAAAATGTGTCCATCATCTTTTGTTCTTCATTTCTTCTTCTTCTTCTTCTCCTTGCTTCTCCTCTTTTTTGTTTTATCCCAAACTTAATGTTATCCTCAATTTAATACACGCTTTTCTACATACTGACATACACACTGTATAGTGTGTATGAGGAGGGAGTAAAACACTTCATGGGATGCATATCCATGATAATCTTCATTAATATCCATGGGAGATAAGCTACAAGGCAAGGCCCTCCTGCCTTCACCAGACTCCTTCCCTCATGTGTATTCGGTGCCAAGGCTGTTTGAGGCATCTCATTACTGCTTGGTCTTATCAACTCTTTATACCCCTCTCCCATATTCCATTTGGCACTTACCAGTTCACAACACAGGGCTAGAAACTGGTCTTGTTTTTGCTGATGGTCTGTTCTGTAATGTGCTGGTGGTTTGTTCTGTAATGTGCCAAGAAATCTTTAAGGCAAACATTCATGCATCTGTCCACTATAAGGAATGACAGTAGTAAAACAAGATATATACTGACATCACATAAGTAATTGAAGTTTTTAAATCCAAGGTAAATATTTGAAATTTTGACATTCAAGTCATATTTGATTTTTTTTCAGTCCTCAAGTTCATATTTTAAAGACTGAAATATCAACTCTGGTTTTGTGAATGTCTACAGTAGACACCTAATTCTGCCCACAGTAAGAGTTGTGTTAGATATATTAGCTTCTACACCAAACATGCTCTATCAGCAATATTTGTTCAGAATTCAGCCTCAATTTTCTTTGAGTATAAACACGTGACAGAATAATGTAATTAAGGGGACTTTTTTTCTGGAAGACTGACTGTAAAAAAGTATTTGAAAAAGCAGATGATATTTGTCGGCATGAATCTGTACACAGGAACCTTTACTGTTGGAGTTACTCATCCAGTTTGCAAACAAACACAGTGTGCATTCCTACATAATTTAGCAGTAATCCAGAAACATCTAAATGTGTGAGTATCTAGCAGTTAACAGAAGAAAATATTGGTTGGAGCCATACAGCTGGCTTATCTGTGAGACCCAGCTACCACTGAAGACAGAACAAATGACAGAGTGATAGTGAATTACTTTTATATTCAAAATAAACCATTCAACAAGTTTTAGTAAGTCAAATTTTCACTGAATCAACTAGAAGCATTGTTTGTACAAGGATTCTTGAAACACGTCTCCAGTACATATTGTTTTGCATAAGGGGAAATAAATTGCACATTTCAAGCAACGTTTCTATTTAAATGTTATTTAAAAATTGTCTAATTTGCAGCTGCAGATTTAAAGCATATGACCTGTTTTTTTTTCCAGGGATTGTTCGGAGCTTTAATTCATTCCCTTTGTGAGATGATTTTTTTCTTTAATTATGTTCATTGTCAAAAATACTTAATTTCTTTTTTTGATTAACTAATTATTTCTTGCCATTGCCTGATTGGTCTATTGGAATGTTTGGTTATCTGTTTGTTTGCATATGCCTAAGTTTTCATTTTCATTTCAATAATGTTTCTGCCATTTAGTTCTTTATCATCCCCTTTCTTGCATGTAATTTTTTGTAATGTTTTTAGTCATCTTATCTATTGGCTTATAGAGATTTACTTTTTCATCTGCTTTTCTGTGATGCTTTAATAATTCCTGTTAGAAATGTTATTTAAGTAGCTTTGTGATTCTTCTTTCTGAGTTTTTGAAGTGCTTTGTAATAACATTTTTTTTTATCAGAGTTGAAAAGAGCAGTCTCTTTAACCACAGTCTACTCATTCTTTGAGTTTCTGAAGAGGTGAGAATTATAGTTTTAATACACTTTTAATCTTTGCAAAAAATATTTTAATGCAGCGAATGCTCAGTTCTTTGTCTCTTTTGCTCAGGTCTGTGTCTGATATAACTTCTTCACTGTAACCTTTTACTTTTTGCTTTTATTTATGGCAATATAGTGTCCTGGGTTTAGCTAAAAACCCAGTCCTGTTTAGTGATTTTTACTTTTCAGTTTAGTGTCTTCTCAAAGGCTGCACGTTCTGAAGTCAGCAGCATGTTTTTGCAGACAGTGTGTGCTACTGGCAGTGATAACACCTGATGTTTACAGTCACTGCCTGGGACTGGTATGTAGAAAGGCTCTTGCTGATACTTATTCCTATAGTGACCAAGGCCACTGGTGGCTCTTGTGTGCCACACTGGGGGTGCTGGGTAGTAAGAGGGCGGCACAAGGAAGTAAAAGGTGGCACCTCCGGGGGGTAATAAACAGGACAGGTGACCAACAAGAGTATTCCATCCCATATACGTCATATCTAGTATAAATTGAGTGATCACAAGAGTTTCGGCCCTTTCTCGGCTTTTTTCCCTTCTTTTCTGCAATGGCCAGTGTCCAGAGAGGACTCCATCTGACCTCCTGATTTTGATCCAGATCCTGAGTTCCCAAATCCAGCTCCCTGTATCCAGTTCCTGCCGCCGCTGAGCCTGGGGTTTCCCCAGTGCCTCCTGCTCTGCAGCATCAGTGGGGATTTCTATCGGGGGAGGAAGTCAGGTTTGATATCGGGCTACTATCTATAGTTGTATATAATTCTTTATTTTTATCTTCTTACCATTATTTCTATTATTTTCATTAAAGCTGTTCTAGTTTCTTCTTCTTTCATCCGTAAGTCTCTCTGCCTCATTCCCTTTTCTCTTCCTGTTTAGGGGGGGGAAGAAGGGGTTAGAGAGCGTCTGTCCGTGTTAGTGGCCGGCCCAGCCCTAACCCGTGACAGATTTATTGGCGCCCAACGTGGGGCAAGAAAACAAACACCAATCAGGCTCAGACTATTTTACCAGTTATTTAGACACAACTGGGCTCTGATATATTGCCCGCATAGTTTAAATTCCATCCGGTGCAGTTGAGAGCGTATCAGATCTTTTCTTTGAGAGTTCTGAAGGGTTAGAGGAGAAAAACCGGACAGCTCACACCATGTTATCGGTCGGTGAAATGTTATGTCATGTTCTTTTAAATGTGGGTTCCTCCCTGGGTGTCAAAATTTTGTCCAAACTCTCGAGTGTGATTTAGTATATCTTTCTGTGGTTTACCTGTTTTGGTTTCATGACAAGATTTCTCACTGTACTGGTTTTTTTTTGGGTCGGGGTATTCTGCAGTAATTTGGGTGATCGGCATACCTGAATACCTTAAGAGCACAATGATGAATTTTGTTTTTTACTACACTTTCAATTTCATCTTAGGAAATTATACCCATTTGTTTGCTAATCTGAGTATACCAGGTTTTGAGGACTGTGATTGTGATTGCGAATGCAGTTATTTTGATCGAAAGATTGAATTGTTATTGATTCTGATGTTAATGCCCATGAATCTCTTGGCATTGTGGCGTTTCTGTAGGCATTTGTGTAAGTCATTGAGTATCACTGTGTCCTTTAACACTCAGTGTGTATCAGCAAATGTCACCAGCTGTTTGGTTTCTTTACCGTTCAGATTAATGGTCTCGGCTCCTTTATCCCAGCACCGGAGTAGCCACTTGTAATATGATTCACCCTCACGATGGCCAAAGTCCTTTCTCACATCTCGCATGTCCCTCAGGGTTAATGGTTTAACAGCTGCCTCCGTTTGTGGCTTCAAACCATCTGATGACTTCGGTTTGGAAGGACCCTGTCCTGAATCAGAATCATCTGATGTTGGATGACTTGTCTTCCAGGCTGTAACTAACCTTTCTAATACTGAACCTGTTGGGAGACCAGCCTTCTTTTTTGAGTCTGAGTCTGAGTCATCTGATGGTGCTACTTTAGAAGGACTTTGTCCTGGAGTTTTGTTATCTGCTGGTAGGGCAATTGACTTTCTCCGATGTCTCTTTCTAGTCACAGGGGCGACATTTGCTGATACACACTGAGTGTTAAAGGACACAGTGATACTCAATGACTTACACAAATGCCTACAGAAACGCCACAATGCCAGGAGATTCATGGACATTAACATCAGAATCAATAACAATTCAATCTTTCGATCAAAATAATTGCATTCGCAATCAAAATCACAGTCCTCAAAACCTGGTGTACTCAGATTAGCAAACAAATGGGTATAATTTCCTAAGATGAAATTGAAAGTGTAGTAAAAAACAAAATTCATCATTGTGCTCTTAAGGTATTCAGGTATGCCGATCACCCAAATTACTGCAGAATACCCCGACCCAAAAAAAAACCAGTACAGTGAGAAATCTTGTCATGAAACCAAAACAGGTAAACCACAGAAAGATATACCAAATCACGCTCGAGAGTTTGGACAAAATTTTGACACCCAGGGAGGAACCCACATTTAAAAGAACATGACATAACATTTCACCGACCGATAACATGGTGTGAGCTGTCCGGTTTTTCTCCTCTAACCCTTCAGAACTCTCAAAGAAAAGATCTGATACGCTCTCAAATGCCCTGCCACAAACACGTTATTCAGATGTTTGTGAGGAGTGCCCCACCAGTGTATAAGCACACCTTGTCAACAATGGTCTGGGCATTAGATGGAGATGGTTGGGTACCAACAGTGAGTGAAGTGGCCAACAAGGCACGACAGTATGAAGACAGTACTGCCAATCCCTAACAAATTCAGATTGCTGCCATGGAGAAAATAATTGAGGAAAACAACAGATCACTGGAGAAATCAATCGGGAAAGCGATTGAGATAGCAATGGAGAAAACCAACCAATCAATTGAGAAAACCAATCAGTCAATTGAGAAAGCAATGGAGAAAAATAGTGAATCATTTGAGAAAACCAATCAATCATTAAAAGAGCTGATTGATACATTGTCCAAGAGAGATGACAGACCTCAATGGAACCGCGTTGATAGTGTTAGAAAATACAGACCTTCAAGATCAACTAAAAATGATGGCAACTTGTCACGGAATGACTTGTGGGTTTTCCTACGTGGATATGGTGAGGACATGAGAAACTGGGATGGAAAACCTACTTCTGCTCTACAAGAACGAGTATCCAATTTGCGAAACACCAACAGAAGACAACAATCTGCCACGAGAAGGAATAATTGGAATGTAAATGTAGTTAATACCAATACTGTGAATAAAGTAAACCCTGTGAATCAACCTCAAAATTAGAGGGGCCCTGCCTCCAGCTAGGTGGAGGAGAGGGACAACCAAGTTTACTGGACTGTGTGGATTCGGTGGCCTGGCACATTAGAACCACGAAAATATAGAGCTCTGGTGGACACTGGTGCACAGTGCACTCTAATGCCATTGAATCATACAGGTACTGAAATTGTTACTATTTCTGGAGTGACGGGTGGTTCTCAACAATTGTCTGTATTGGAAGCCGAAATGAGTCTTACTGGGAATATGTGGAAAAAGCACCCCATAGTGACTGGTCCAAATACCCCATGCATCCTTGGCATAGACTTCCTCAAAAGAGGGTATTATAAAGATCCAAGAGGGTATCGATGGGCTTTTGGCATAGCAGCTGTAGAGACTGAGGACATTGATCAGCTGTCTAGCTTGCCCAAACTGTCAGAGGAGTCTAGTGTCGTAGGGTTGATGAAAACTGAAGACCAACAGGTACAAATTGCTACTAAAACAGTGCATCGACGACAATATCGTACCAACCGAAACTCTGTAGTTCCCATCCATAAACTGATACGTCAACTAGAAAGCCAAGGAGTGATCAGCAAAGCTCGCTCACCATTTAACAGTCCTATCTGGCCAGTGCGAAAGTCTGATGGAGAATGGAGATTGACTGTAGACTATCGTGGCCTAAATGAGGTTACACCACCGATGAGTGCTGCTGTGCCGGACATGTTAGACCTTCAGTATGAGCTGGAGTCAAAGGCAGCTAAGTGGTATGCCACAATTGACATTGCTAATGCGTTTTTCTCTATTCCTATAGCAGCAGAATGCAGGCCGCAGTTTGCTTTCACCTGGAGGGGTATCCAGTACACCTGGAACCGACTGCCCCAGGGGTGGAAACACAACCCTACTATCTGCCATGGACTGATCCATACTGCCCTGGAGAGGGGTGGAGCTCCGGAACATATAGCTTTATTTTCTACAACAGCTACCTTACACACTGTACACAAAGTATAGAACAGAGTTATGGGAACATGAAAATATACAAGGCAGAAAATGGAAGAACCTTTCTTTAATTAAAGTCCTTCTCTTTCAAGACTGATGAGAGTAAGAAATTAGCAAAGTCAACCATGGCAAGAATAGTAAAAGCTTTGTTAATGGAAGTGGAAAGTGAAGAAGTATATAGAGGAATATGTGAAATAACAGGGTACTACAAAGAATAAACTATTCATTTCAGGTGTATCAGGATAGTAAAAAAAAAAATGTAAAAATGGCAATAGAATCATTAGCGTTAAAATTGGTTAGAAATATTCAGCCCATAAATTAAGGAGCTTCCTGAAATATGTATTGCACTTGATGTTGAAACAGTTGTGAGGTATGTAGGAATAATTTAATCATGATTTTTGAAGATTCAAGAAGATAACAGATGCAAGAGTTGAGTCATAATAGCTTGAATTCTAGAACTTATCTGAAAGGATGTAGCAATAGCAGAAAATCAAGTGTAAATGAGGATTTGAAACATAAAACACCCTGATCTGAGACCAAGCTCACACTGTATATGTAGATGTTACTAAGCATGAAAGAAGCTGACTGAAGAAATATCTCTTTAATGTATTTCACTTCAAAAATTTGCATAGCTGAACTTTTGATAATTTTATGCTTCTAATGGCCATTTCATGATAAACATTGGAATTAGTAATCATGAATCTTATCTTGAAACTTTCGAAAATACTTTAAACATCACCTGTTTTCGTAGTTGACAAAGAACATAGAAACCTGGAACAGAGAAAATATCTTGTTTTCTAAGATACATCATTCTGTTATGCATGACTTAGGTATGTTGTCTGCAGATAGATTAATCATAAAGTGGTAAAGTTACGTATACGGGCACCACATCATCAGTCTTAGGTAAAGGTAAGAGATTTTTTGGGAAATACTGGAGATATAAAAAAAAAAGGCTCCTTAAATAAGATGAAATTATGAATCCAGTTGCTTTTTCAAGTAATTAGTTGATCTAAACTGAGTGAATTTTAAAGCAGATGAAACTCCACATTGGCTGTAACCTTTCCTGGGATTCTTTCCACAGCATAAGCAAGGGGATTTGGCTTGAGCCTGTTCAAAGACAATTTGATGTCAATTACACACTGAGCCACATTGGATCTGGGTGTAACAAGTTACTTGTGAAGAAGGAGAAAATCCTCAATTGTGAATACATATAAGAAGAATAAATGTAGTAATATTATGACTATACATATAAGTGTGGAGATTTTTGGGTAGGAATGATGATGTGGTTGATGTCATGATGATTTCTGTGGAGTGAAAATGTTATAGTTTAAATGATGATCCTTGAGGTCCCTTCCAATCTGGTGTTCTATGTTTATATGATACATAGTCACAGTTTGGAAGAGAGAATAAAATATGCACATATTTGTAACAAAGAAAAGAATAAGAAAAAATGGACTATATTACACTAAGAGGAAATATATTGCAAAACGAAAGACTGTTGTTATAGGGAACTAAAAGTCTTTGGAGACTGGCAGATGAGATATTGCTTAACTTCAAAGAAAGGATCCATGTGTGGTAGAAAACTAATTTAAAGGTGCTGAGGTCAACAAAGACCTTGGATAGAATGAGGAAAATACTTTTGCCAGTGATAACATTATTATGGTCAAGTGAAAAAAATGATTGAAACAAGTAAGGTAGACAAGCATGAAGAGAAACCTGAAAGATGTTTTTCCGGTACATAGTTTTTAAGAAGTATTTTTAACAGAAAGACAAGTAAAACTAGTGTTTTCTCAGTTGTACAGTTGTATGCTTTTTCGTTCTGTAAGTGGCATTTTTTGAAAATGCGAATTACAGAGTATTGTAAAAGAATATTTTGCCTACTCTGTGTTTGAGGAACTTTTATAATACTTGTTAAATAACATGTACCTAGCAGGAGTAATATTGATTTACATTGTCATTTGTGGTGAAGAATGAAATAGCCATCTAACTTTACCACGATAACTGACTCCCCATTGACTGTATAAACGAGCATGGAATTCAGAGGTGCCCTAATAGATTGAAACATCTTTTGTTAATACAGGTTCTGTCACATGAAGTATTTGAAGGCTAATATTTACTCTTTTCTGTGAGTGGTTGGAGTATGCTGTTATTCTGACCCTTTCCAACCTGTGTATTAAAAATTGGCAGCCATTTTTTTTTTTCCATGTACTAGTTCTCTATCCTATCACGAGCAGACAAAATATCACATACTAAAAAATTAAATGTCATTGTTTTCTTCCCTTACAGGAAACATTGTGTTCTCTTCCATTTTGCTACATTTAAAATTCTGATATAAATTATTTATTTCCTGCTATCATTTTATTTTCACTGTTCATTCTTTTCCACTCCTCACAATAATATACTAGAATAAGAGAATACTGAAATATAAGAATTTTCCAGACATTAATAACTCATGAATGGAGAAGTCCACAGACAGTATAATAGTGGCTAATATATTTTAAAGCACAATGAAATTCTTCAATTTAATTGGTTAAAATATTACTGTCCAGCCTTTGATTTCATGAGCACATATGTTGCCAGATGTCAAGGGCACCTAAATCGCTACTAAACAATTTAGAGACATGGAGAACTTTTTTGATCTGAGTATGAAATATGCCCTGTACATTTTAGTGCACTGAGAAGGAACATCTGAATCCGTACTCTCTGTTACTAAAACATGTGGGTGAGAGATTACAACTCACAGTTAATAAGGAAAAAATGGACACAGATGAAATGCAAAAAGCAGGGATATCCAAACAACAGACGCTTCAGAATGATCAAAGAGGTTGAAAGGAAGGCCACCTCAAACATTTCTACGTAAATACTTGCAGCATATTCCCATTCAGGAGGAACTAGAACTCCTTATGAGGTCACAGAACTGTGAAATCACGAGAATAACTGAAAGGACAGCTCACACATCTGGGGTACTATGATGAGAACGAAGAATGACTAACAAGGAAGACGAGATGAGTGTGCCCCTTTTTGTGAAAGAGTAGTTTGAATGTGTGTCCTGGTTTAATCCAAATAGAAACAATTCTGTTGAGTGATTTTCTGCTGATGTACTAGTAATAAAAGACTAAAAAAGGAAAATATTGTCCACTTGCTGAATGGGGTGGTGATTTAGCGACAAGACAAATAGGTCTGAGATACCCAATGCCTTTTTTTGGCAGTGTTCTTCAGTAAGCCCTCCCATATCTCTGTGCTTAGTGAAAGGGTTGAACGAGGAGAACAGGCAAAGTGCATCAGAATCAAGTGAGAGATTATTTAAGAGACCTAAACCCATACAAATTCATGGACCTAGACAGACTCTGAGGTGTGTTAGAAAAACTAGCCAGGGTGCTTGCAAGACTTCTCTCTGTCTTTGAAATTTTGTGGAGATGGGGTGAGGATCCGGACAACTAGTAAAAGGCAAATGTGGCACCCATCTTCAGAAAAGACAAAGAGTATGATCTGTGGTCTGCATGAGCAGATAATTAGCTAACCAAAAATCTGGTTGAATACTTGCACTTGGAGGGTAGCAGGTAATGGGTCATACTGAGCCTGGAAACCATTAACAAATGGAGTACCACATGGGCCTTTTCCCAGACATATTTTGTTTAACATCTCTATCAGTGATCAGGTGATGGAGTGCTTGCACATGAAGTTTGTAGATGACACCAGACCAGGGACACTGGGTGATAACTTAAAAACAGGTCCAAAAGGATACAGACAGGCTAGAGTAATGAGCCAACAGGAATCTGTGATATACAAGAGGAATATCCCAAGTCCTGCACTCAAAGAGGAAAAACCCCCTTGTAATGATACAGTCTGGGGACTTCCTGTCTAAGCAACTCTGAGTCTGCAAAAAAGGCTTTGGTGTTACTTGTGCACAGCAAGCTGCACAGTGGGACACAGCAACAAAGAAGGCTAACACAATCCAGGGCTGTATTAGAGTAGGTGCAGTCTGTCATTCAAGGGAAGTGATTACTCTGCTTTATTCATCACTCATTAGATCGCATCTCGATATTGCATCTAGTTTGCTGGTACTCAGTAGAAGAAAGACATCGTTAACCCAGGAAGAGTTCAACAGAAGTCTACTGAGATAGTTGGAAGCTGGAGCACTTGCTTTGTGAAGACAGGCTGAGAGAGCTGGGTTAGTTCAGCCTCAAGACAGCTCTGTGAGGACCTGACAAGACCGATTAGTACCTACAGGGAGGTGTCTCGGTTTCAGCTGGGATAAAACTGATTTTCTTTCTTAGTAGCTTGAATAGTGCCATGATTTGGATTCTGAATAATGTTGAAGAAGAAGAGAAGAATGTTGATAATACATTTTTAGAAATTAAGAATTATTAAACTTCCCATGTTTTCCTAGAGTTCAGGAGTACAAGAAAGCTGGGAAGTAGCATGACCAGAAGAGCTCACCTAAATGAATTTCACACCATAGAACACCATGTTCAGCATTTAAACATGGGGAGTTGGCCAGAGTGGGGCAGATAGGTTCTTGGATATCAGTTAGTTGGTGGCGAGCAATTGTATCGTGCATCACTCATCCTCGTCTTGGGTTTTATTTCTCTCTCTGTTATATTCCTCCTAATTACAATTATTATTACTAGCATCATATTTTATTGGTATTGGTATTGTTGTTCTTTTATGTTACTTTGGTCATTAAACTGTTCCTATCTCAATCCATGAGTTTTGGGGGTTTTTTACTGTTTTTTTTTTTCTTTTCAATTCTCCTTTCCATCCCACTGGGAGTTGGAAGGAGTGAAAGAGCAGCTGTGTGGTGTTTAGTTGCTGGGTGGGGTTAAACCGTGACAGAAGGCAGCTACCAAGAAGACGGAAGGCAGCTCTTCAGTGGTACACAGATCTCATGTGACATAATTTGACAAAAATTGAAAAAGAAAGGCTCAATATGGGTGTAAGAAAGATCATTTTCACTGTAAGGAAGTCAAGCAGTGGAGCAGGCTGCTCAGCAAAGCTGTGTAGGTGTAGTCTCCATCCTTAAAAGTATTCCAGGCTTACTGCATAAGGACTAAACAACACAATAGCTGACCCTACTTTGGTTGGAAAGTTGGAATAGAGACTTCCTGAGGTCCACTCCACCCCAAATTACTCTGTAATTCCATGAAGAGTTAGTTGTCTAAATAGCCAAGGAGTCAACACCTGGAGCCACTCTTTTACTTTATTACACGTTTCCTGAAATCCTAAAGAAGTACACATAGCTATTCAGATAAACAAAAGACTCTCACAAAATCAAGTACATTTAAGACTGTTGTTTCAAGGAGCTAGAATAGAGTCCTTCAGTCAGAGAGGGTTATTACTTATTTCCACATCTGTGAGATCATGATATTGCATAACTACTTCAGTAAAACAATGGGAAAATGTGTGGCCCTGGCCATCACTAACTTCCTGACTTATTGGTAGGGTGATTCTCTCAAAACAGCACAACAAAAGGAAATCTTCATCTATGAATAAATTACTCTATCTTCATGCACTTGGAAAATTATGGAGTGGTTTGTGGATAAATACAGATTTATATAGTAAATATTATAGTGAATCTTACTAGATGGCATCTTCTGCTATCTCAAAACATGCTCAGTAGATAGCATGAGAGGAAGGTGCTACAAATGCTATGCTTCTTTGATTTTGTAGCAAAATGTGAATCTCAGATGAGTCACTTTGTCACACACTGTGTTTGAAATAACAGTTTTCCTGAGAAACCCACGTCTCCACAAAGAAAAGACAGTGAATTAGAACTGATTTTAACTTATTTACCTTTCACAATACAGCTTTTGCTTGGAGAACTTAAGATTATCTAAATGTGGAATAAAATCATAATATCTGGACTAGAGAGATTTAAAGTTATTCTGAGACTGTATATCAGTCTTCTATACTGTTTTTCTAATACTTATCTTGATTTTTGCAGATTTATGTCAAAGATGGTTTTACAACCATCATTTTCAGATACAAGTTATGCTACTGTTTATCAAAGTCATTCTCTCCCTATCTTCTTTCAAAAAGTGTAAATTAATCTGAATCATTGTCATCATGCCAAATCCCAAACCTAAAGCACATTTCAGCTCACTGCTGATTAAACTACATAATACACATAATAATGTAAAATGCTGAAGTCAGCAGAACTAATCATATAACAAAGTGATAAAATTTGGTTCAATTTTTTACAATGTACTTACTTCTAAGTCTTACTCTTTAAAATCCACTACAGGTGAAGGAAATACTGAAATGTGTGAAGCCATCAATTTGAAGTATATTTTCCTTTTTCTATATTAGGGACGGAGTTCAAGAAAAGGGGCAGAATGAATGCACTGTAAAGTCTCAAAGGATTTCCCCAGGAGAACCATTGAGGATTTCTCTTTATTTGTCTTACGTTAAAACTTATGTACTACCAGCAGTACTTTGGGTGTTCTGCTTTTTTTCAAATGTTCTGAAATAATATTTTGGTAGAACATTTCAGGGCAATAAATATAAACATGAAATATAAACATCTACTGCTTGTTTCCTTTGCTGAAGAGCTGATCTGATCTATCATCCTGAAGTTCTCAGGGACTGGTAATGAAAACCATACTCCCCTCACTTTGGGTATTGGGAGTGATTTTAAGGAGTGCTAAAATTTCAGTTTTATAATCACACAGTAAGTTCAAAATGTTTTTCCCTCTGGGGACTCTGACTGAAATATAGATTTCTCTGAAAGTCATGAGTGAGTTAACTAATATATTAACCTGCAATAGCTTGAGAATCATAGAATAGCCTGGGCTGGAAGGGACCTTAGAGATCATTTTAATCCAACTTCCCTGTTGTGGGCAGGAACGCCACCTCTCGACTAGGTCAGGCAACACGTGAGAACCGAACGGGAATTGAACCCGCAACCTTTGGTGTTTCAAGCACCACACTCAACCCACTGAGCTAAACTGACCCTCATGAGAAGTTGGTACACAGAGATCTGAGTCAACCTAGCTTCAATAGCATGATGAGAATAATTTTATTTCTCTTTAAGCTAGACTAGACACAGGTCCTGTTATCCCTCTCTCCTTATTTCAAACATAACAAGGAAAGGTATAAGGAACTTAAGGACATAAAGCTTTTAAAAGATTTGTTCCCATTTAAGAAATTCCTTTTATGCAACCAATACTTTTCTAACTACAATGAAAGAAGGAGAGGAGAGGAGAGGAGAGGAGAGGAGAGGAGAGGAGAGGAGAGGAGAGGAGAGGAGAGGAGAGGAGAGGAGAGGAGAGGAGAGGAGAGGAGAGGAGAGGAGAGGAGAGGAGAGGAGAGGAGAGGAGAGGAGAGGAGAGGAGAGGAGAGGAGAGGAGAGATGGAAGACTACAATTTCAACAGGGCTTTGCCACAACATCTGACTCTTCTATCAAAAGAAATAGAAAAATAAAGAACAGATATGTTTTTTTTACTAATCCAGTCTGGTTCCAATACTTTGTGATAAGTACTAGAGAGAAAAAATACCCCCTGTATCATCAATTGCACATTTTCACCCTATTCTGTTCACTGGATCAAGCCCTCTTTCAGTAGTCTCTAAAAATAGCATGTAATTAAGTGTCAGGTGTTCAGATTTCATGTTGTCCTTTTAATAAGTGTTCAGCTTCACCTTCTATACAGCAAAAATACCATCTTCTGCAGTCACAGACTCTCTTATATTATTCTTCACTACAATATTTGAGATTTTCACTCTTATTAATAAGTATATGAGGTGGTTTTTATTACTTTCATATTCTGCTTAGAGTAGGCATCAGTTCTATGCCATCATTTATATTCAGATCACAGCTATTGTTTATTTCAGTTTTGAGTGCTGAATATTTATGTCAGGGTATAGGCAGACACTTCAGCTGCAGTCTTTTTAAGACACTTGCTCTTTGGTTTCACTGCTCTAGCTTCAGTGTCTTCGTTCTCAGGGCAATTCTGCTTGACTCTGACTGCCTGCTTCATATAACTGTAAAAGACTAGGGAAAAAGTTCCTCTGTGTGTGTACTGAGACGAAGGAGGGAAAGGAAAAGTCTGGTTTGAGAGTCCTGCCCAGCATTGCACAGGAATTTTTGTGGCTGTTAGAAACTTTATCCAGGATACTAGTACAGCATTCAGCTTGTACAGCTGAGAGGTCTTGGAGATAATAACTTCCTTCATTTACTTCATTGCTATTGAAGCAGCATGCTGTGTCTCAAATAACAATGAGTTCCTTTGCATAAAGCAGGAAAAAATAATCACTGTGGTTATATTATGTATCACAAAACACGTACAAAGGAGCTAAATAAGGATCTAGTAATTTTGGCAGGTCATGAAATTTGATGATTATTTAATATGTGAAGACTTTTGACATAGTTTATTTGTATGTGATTTTTCTAACCTTTTATAAAACAAATTAGATGCATGACACACAGTGTATCAATGCTAATGATTGCATGGATCATATAAGATCTAAGCCTCTACACCCGTAATACATACCTGTGGCATTTGAGATAATAAAATAATTGGTTTTCTTCCTCTGTATAGACAAATTAGAACAGACACACACAGTTAGCTAATATGCTCACTGTAGAGGAGCACTGAACCTCACTAGGCCAGAGCTTTACTTTATGTCCCGGAGAACAGGGTATAGTAGTAATTTTGTTTCTCTTCTGTCTAACCCTGAATCAATCATTTTTCTATCCCTTATCTTTGTTTTATGCCTAGTTTTCTTACTAAAATTTAACATCAGAACTAAAATCTCTTTTTCTCACTTTAACTTTTCATCACACATTATCTTCAATTCTCACCTCTCTCTGAGGCATCTGGTTCCATGTATTTATTTTCTCTTTATACCAAAGGCTTTATTTGTTTACATCTTCATCACAATCTTAATGCTGATGGTCCACAGGAAAATGTTTAAAACTGCAGATCCAAAGGTTTAATTTTCCTATAGACCAAAGCAAAAAAACCCAGCAGTTTTGAGAAACCTAACAGTTTTGAGAAAACTCCGATCCAGCTACTGCATATGTCACATTGAATATGTAGAGCGCAAAAATAAGTTGTCCTTGATCTTTCTCCAGAACTAAGTCAGTCTCTACTGAACAAATGCAAGTTGTACTTTTCTGGAACAGAATATAGTTATATTAATCGGGTAGACTATTTGGAACAAGAGAATAGTAAATTACTAAGAAGTTTTCAAGAATTTTTTTTCAAAGTATGTGGAATCTTTTGCCCATTTTGGAACACAGGTTATATTTTTTTAATCTAATCTGGTTCACAGGTATAAATTTTATTTTATGAATAACATATACGGAATTCAGTTCTCCATGACTGAGAAATTGAACAGAGTCCCAGACAAATAAATACCAAAAAAAGTTAGAAATAGATGAAAATATATTGTAATGGAGGATGCCACACCATAAATCTAATAATAAACAAAGTATTCCTACATGTGAATGGGGGTTCATACAAATGTCATACTTTTAACCGAAAAACTAAAGGGTAAATTAAAAGGCCATATGTTTTATTTTGCAGTGGGAGTTAAACATCTCACATATACAGACCACAAAAGAGACATGATCCCATATATCTCATGCCCATGGAAGAAATAGAAGCAGTTACCTCTTCTGACAGTTTTTTTTTCCTCTTCCTTCTGTCCACCATCCCGCTCCCTGCTTTCCCTAGTTCTGCTGAGCTCTTTGGAGCTGCTCTGATTCAAGCAGACATTTCCATCCCAATGGTGTTTCTGCAACTTATTCACCAAAGATAAGCATTCCCACACCCTGCTTCTGCCTTTCCAGGTCTGCTGGTAATGATTCTGACACAGAAGCAACATCAGGAGCAATGAGCCACAGTTGTGTCTTTTAATGCAGTGTTAAACTATTCTGATGTCAAATATTGTTCATTGAGAGCCAGTTCAGCCCCAGCTGAAGTCAGCAGGAGTCTTGCATGGATTTCAGTGATCTTCATACAAAGCCAGGAGAAAGTAAACCCTTCTTTCTTCCTTGTGTGAGCAAGATAACAAAAATGGAAACAGTAATGATTGATTATGTAGGTCATTGTCAGTTCTGTGAGCTATGTATTATATATAATGTATTAGGCTAACCCTAAGGAAAAGTAGTTTGTGATGGGGAGTAGAGATGACTAATTCTAGGTCCTGGGGTACTTGTTTTGATCATTTTGATGCGAATACAGCGCTTGTGTTTCACTGGGTCTTGGTAGGACACGGATAAATTTAGAAGCAAATTTTGCCTTAGATTTTCACTCACAGTGTCTATTGACTCAAATGAGAACTGATTGGACTTAGCTAGGACAGAATTTTGTCTTTACACGTTTGAATCTAGTAGAATATTTATCTATGACCTAAAGTGCTATGTTCACTTTTCCAATGTTGCTTTTACTTGCCAGTTAAAGTTTTTTGTTCAAATAAATAAGTGCTCTTGGAAGGAAAATAAAGCAAAAAAACACATCTCTTTTAATTTTAAGTATGTCCTACATAGTCTATAGTGTACGCTTATGTAAGGAAGGTTTGTTACTAGAATTCCTGCTTTTGAAGTCATTAATAATATGGCCCTAAAGAACAGCTTAAAATTGCACCTCAGATGAATACCAGAGCATTAGGCATGAATCACACAGATATCTTTGTTGCATTCCCTAAAAGATACAATATTCAAAATAAACACAAGAGAAGTGCAATCTGCAAAAACCTGGAGTTACTGTAGAGTTTAATTGTCCAATTATTTTTTATTTCAGTTTTTGTTTTGTTTTATTTTGCTTTTTTTTTTATAAAATATACTACCGGCAGTGGGAAGAAGTAAGGCAGTGTTTTAGGGGAAAAAAAGGCCTTCCAAGTATTTAAGAAAACCTATGTTCTCTCTTGAGATGCTTGATCTATTTGTGGTAGTAAAATAAGCCACTCCTTTGGCAAGAGAAGGTATGCTAGGTGGTTCACACCATGGAATTTATTTACAAGACTTCAAGCTGCAACAGCTGCAACTTCATTCTTTGCTGGTAGACAGAGGGAATGCATCCAAGTGCAACATAAATATACAAGTCAGATGTCTCTCTGTCAGATACCATCCTCAAAGACATTTCACTTGGAATGAGCAAACTGAAATCTCCAGGTATTATTTCACACTGAGAAAGTATGATAATGAAAATAGTGCATTTAAAGAATAGATAGAGGGTTTCTTTATTTATTTAGCCTGGAATGCAGAAAAGTAACATACTAAAGGATCTTTTAAAGGACAGAAATAAGACAATCAATTTTGAACTTTGATTTCCTTGTCAAAGAATACAGTCTTTTGTATTTTACATGGTAGCAGCAATCCAACTAAGAGAAAAATTTTAGTGAAAGGCAAATTGTATATGACTGTGATTACCGGAGATTTGTTTCATTTTAATAGTATTTGATTATCAAATATGTGTTCCCTCATGCTAGACTGAGTATTGGGTTGCCAATGGATCATTAGAAGTTCCTGAATGTTAAGTTGTCTTGGCCAGTCATACTAAGATGAAATGTGGCACATAAGAGGTATCTCACAAGAGATACATGAGAAATAGCTCAGCTTCTTTATAACATTTTAGTAAATACCAATTTAGAGCTAGAAATGGGAAATTGCTTTGATTTCATTCAATGCCCTATTCCCCAGATTAAGATTTTTCAGGATAAAGGATTTGGCAAGATTATCACCCATTAAGCAGTTGCCAACATAACCAGGGCCATGAATTGCTCTTTTTCAGACAAGTAATAGGATGGACTCAGCTGTGCAGCCCATATTTCCCCTTTGAATTTTGCCTTTGCTAGCAGAGTTCTGCAGTAGGGATGTTTCCGACACTCCTGATTCCCCATAAACAGTAGCCAATTCAGGATTCATCCTTACAGTAGAGTGAGACTTAAATCGCTAAAAAAAACTACTGTGTGAGAGTTCTGACACCAGATGTAATAAAGAGCATTAACTAAATTGATTTAAATTTGTTTATCTTTTGACTTATTCAGTTAATGGAAAGAGTAAAGGTGACTAAGAATGTGAGGAATTTTGAGAAGAATTTTAAGATCCCATTTCTTTTGCTGCACAACTGCAAGAACTGCTGAGTTTTAAAAGGTATTATTTATATGAGTATGTGCTTAATGAATTTATTCTATAAAGTCCATGTGACTAATAATGAACAAATAATCTAAAATTTCTAACCTTCTTTCCCTCCAGCACATCAGCCTCATCACACAGCTTGATGTTATCAGCAAACTTGCTGAGGGTGCACTCAATCCCACTGTCCATATCACTGACAAAGGTGTTAAACAAATCAGTCCCAATATCGACCTTTGAGTCACTGGTCTCCAATTGGACATCAAGCTGTTGACCACAACTCTTGGAGTGCAAGCATCCAGCTAATTCCTTTTCAACAAAGCTATCCGTCCATCAGACTCATGTCTCTTCAATTTAGAGACAAGGATGTCATGTGGGACGCTGTCACATGCTTTGCACAAGTTCATGTAGATGCCATTAGCTGTTCTTCCCTTATCCACCAATGTTATAACTCCATCATAGAAGTCCACCAAATTTGCCAGGCACGATTTGCCCTTACTGAAGCCTTTTTGCCTGTCACCAATCACATCCTTACTTTCCATGTACTCTAGTGTTGTTACCAGCAGCATTCACACGTTCCTGTGTGACATAGTCTAGGCATTCCTGCTCTGACAGGGGGATTGGACTTGATGATCTTTCGAGGTCCCTTCCAATCTCTAACATTCTATGATTCTATGATTCTATGATTCACTTCATGATCTTGCGGGGCACAGAGGTGAGACTGATAGGCCTGTATTTCCCTGGATCTTCTTTTTTTTTTTTTTCTTTTTAAAAGTGAGGGCTATGTTTCCCCTTTTCCAATCAGCGGGAACCTCACTGTACAGCCATGACTTCTCAATTATGATAGATAGTGGCTTAGTCACTTCATCTACCAGTTCACTCAGGACTCATGGATGCATCTCATCAGGTCCCATTGGCTTGTGCACCTTCATGTTCCTTAGAACCTCATCTTCTCCTACAGTGGACAGTTCTTCATTCTCCTAATCTCCGCGCTTACCTGCTGTGACTCAAGTGGTGTGGCTGCAGCACTTGCCAGTGAAGACTGAGGTAAAAAAGTTGTTAAGTACCTCAGCCTTCTCCATACACTCAGTAATCAAGTCTCCTGTTTTCACCCAGACATTTCGTAGAGACTATTTTGTTGCTATTATTTATAGTGTGTGTTTTTATATGTATGTATACATATTTTGTACATGCACAATAGTAGAAATCTGGGGAAATGTTCACTAGAAAACATTACATGAATTTAGATTGTTTAGTTTAGAAGATATTCTGGAAAGACAACATGACAGTCTTCAAATACATGAAAAACTGCTTCAAAGAGGAAAACAGCAGTCTAATTTCCATGTCTGTAATGTATTATACAAGATGTAATAAGCCTAAATTCAAGGGAAACATTTCAAATATAAGAACAACTGGTTTTTATTATATTTAATAACAAAACTATTAAGTTTTACTTACAGCTCATCTAGTACATGGTTTTAATGATCAGTCACCACACAAAGCTGAATTTCTTTAACTGGGTGCATAAATCATATCAAAAGCCTCTGTTATTTGACCACATAATTTAAAAACAGATATGTGGTGTAAATAATCAATTTAAAATTTGTTTTCTATAAATAAACACTAAAATTATTCCAAATTTTGACTATCTAGTGTAATATTTCTTGTGCAACTTCATCAAATGTAATCCCAGCTCACAGTAAAATAGGTAATTAAAACTTGAAACAAACAACTGAAGAAAACATCTGGCATCATTTTTGCAGCTCGAGTTATGTGTCATGATAATTGAATAGAGGAAGAGTGAGTTGATAAATGGAATATCCACAAGAAAATGGGAAAGGTTCAGTAGGACGAAGGCAAAAGAAAATATGTCTGAGGTCTATACTCTATTTGCTTGAAAGTTTGCTTCTAATTGCACATGCTATTAAAAAAAAAAAATTAGTGATCAAGAAGTTCGGTTGATATTTACCAATGTTACATTATTTGTCCTCATGTAAATTGAATGTAAATGTAACTAGTTGAATTTAGTAAAGATTATTCATTCTTTCCACTTGGACATTTGGAGTTTATCTTATTCAGAAGTATTTATGTCAACGCTATGCATATCTATGTAACTAAAGAATATACAGTATTTATGCTGCAGCAACAGAAAAAAAGCAAACACCTCCTCCTCCCCCTGCCAAAATAAACCAACGAAGTTAGGTATTTTTGAAACATTAAAGGAAATAGTGTAATAACACTATTTAGGTACACATTTCATGTTTTTTTCTCACAGAACTAGAGTTATGGAGAGATCTAGTTCATATAACTACTGAAATACTAGTAAAAAACCCAAAAAATATTTAATAGATTTTGAAATTAAGAAAATAATAAATATGAGAAAAGGCTTTGTTTACTTTTAAAGAGGATATCTGTTTTCTGTCTAAGGTGGTTTTAATTCCCTGGCTACCATGATAACAGAACACCTACTTATTTTAATACAAATCATAGGATCACAGAATCATTTAGGTTGGAAGAGACCTTTAAAGGTCATCTAGTCCAACCTCTGAAAAGTCCCTGTAGGGCATGAAATGGATATTTATACAAGAGAAATTGAGACAATTGTATTGACTACCCGAGTTACATATATCTTGCTTGAATTAAGTGTTCAGGAATTAAGTTCACCAGGACCAGCCACTGAAGTAGTTGTCAGCCAACAGTACCACAGACAAGGTTATCAAAATCATGCTTTTCACAAAGCGAAGAATTTCACTACATCTATCAAGGAAATGTAAGTCTTAAATTGTTTGGTTGGTTGTTTGTTTTTGCTTTGAGTAAGTTGTCTTCTGGAGGGAAGTTGCAGATTGGTTTCTTTGATTGAATTATGGAAAGTAAGTATTTAGTAACATCCAGAAGGAAGTAACTCTTGTTACTTTGGAAACACCACTCAAGAATTACAGCAATGAAAATGCTGAGTCTGCAAGTAAGAATTGCACTTTGCTATTATGGGAAAACAGCAGGGTTACGATACAGCCCCATTTACTGCACATTTTCATAATTTTTTGGAAACTACTTGCAGCTGCAACTTTACCTCAGGTGGAATAAAACATGTATGTATACAAGTACACACGTACAGAAATATATATATCAAATAAATTAAAAATATATTTTACACCAAGATGAATAACAGAACAGTTAGTTTTTATAACAGATGGTCTACTTAAGACTCAAAACTGTAAGAAAAATAAATCCTGCATCTGCTAAATACTTTGACTTTAAAATAAATACTTTGACAGAAAGTTTATCTCAAAGAGACCAAAAGGGTGAAGAGCTGATCAAAAGGTGTGTAACTGTGCTGTATGGTTTTAGTTTGTATGAAAGTTTGGCAGTTGGAAGAACAATTCATGATCAAATATTTGGAAAGTACAATTGTTCTGTATTGCAGAACTTTCAACACCAGAAGCAGATTTAACACCTGGCAACACCGATTTTGTTAAAAGGACTTAAAGGTATCAGTTCAGAGAATTATTCCCTCATATTTCTGATTAGAAATCTGTATGTAAGGAAGGAAGTAAAAATACTCTTTTTCACCACTTAAGGCTGTCCTTGCTCTCTGTCTAGTTATACTTGTTTAATAAGGCCAGTAGACAGTTGAAAAAAAAAACAACAAATTTTATTGTTTCAAAACTCAGGTTCTACTTGTAAAGGACCCTCTGTTTGTGCAGTTGCAACTCAACCTGAGCTTCCACTTCTACCTTAACATTTTATTCATTTATTTACATTTCTCCCAAATGAGACTTCAAAGGCTGACAAAAAGGATGGAATGACAGCGATGTCCCCAACTCTACCCCCCTCCACCAACACATTCAGGTCATTTTTAGTACTCTCTTGCAGACAGGTATTTCTATGACTCTATGAACCTTCAGTAGAGATTGAAAATGAAGATATTAAGTGAAAGAGAGTGGGACACAGGAAAAATCTTTGAATGCTATATTAAACTGTATTTTATTCCAGAGGCAGAAGAATACTTTCAGTGAGATTCATGTAGGTTTGTTCTGATGTCACTGCTACACCCCTTCTCCTGTCACTGTTGACATTTCCAGATCCTTATGCACACAAACTTTCTAATGATTGAATTTCAAAAGTAGGCTGGAAGATTCTCTAATAACTTCTATGTGCTCTTGAGGTAGATAAATAATAATTTAAAAAACCTTACATGTGTTTGCTCTTTTAACTTTCCATAAATTTTTACCCTTTGTGTTTACTTTTCCAAAATATCTTGGCACATTTATTTATCTGCCCATAATATCTCTTGAAACAGATGTTTTGTCCCTCAGCGTTACATCAGAAAGAGCATTGTACATAAAACACTGTATAACTGTGTATCAAATGGAGGATCATACATGTAGACAAAACACTGTTTTAACAAGTTCTTCTTGCTTATTTGTTTTGACAGTTTGAAGGGAGGTCCAGTCCAACAGAATGCTGTGTACTTCAGGGTTGCGTTACATACAAAAGATGTCAGCAGTTGCTTACAGCTAAGCACTTTGCCCCTGATGCAGTGAGGCGGAAAAGCATGTGCTTAGCTTAAAGTGCAAGAGCAGCTAACCAAGGACACATTGTGAGGTTTGAGCGTTTGACTAATTTCCTGGAGCACAGCACAAGAAAGAGATACTTCGTGATCTTAAGGTCAGTAGACCTCATGCTGCAAATATACTGACTTCAGAAAAATAAAAATCATAGAGATATGTTTTTATCCCTTATTGCTACACAAAGGAGGTATGAAACTTCTAAACAGATCAAAAACAGAAAGACCATTAGAAATTATAGTATTTTAATCACACATATGGGCAATATTGAATATCACTAATAAGGCAGGCAATTTATAAACCATAAGTTACTTGAAAAGCTTCAAATGTTTTTACTGGTACATACCTTTTAAGAGACTAGCTCTTTTTTCTACCACTGTTCTACAATTAGCTAGCATTGGACATAGTGTATTGAGCTAATTTTGGCTTGGGAGAACTGATCTTGTGTTTGAAGAAAAATTTGTTATTGTTCTTGCTCATAAAACATATGAATGTAAAGTGATCAGAACTGTGTCTCCCTGTGAAAGGAAGTGAGGGGACAGGGACAGTAAGGCTGGACTTGGAAATTTTGATGATTAGCCTAGTGCTAGCTTACAATGAAATAAAGAATCTCTTAATGGGATCAAAACATCTCCTGTGTATGGCTGATTTATAGAGCTCCTTTTTGCCCATGGATTTCTGAGATAGGCATAATGAGCTCTGTGGCTGTCGCCCATACATAAATGTTCATGTGTGGTATAAGATGAGGAAGATGTGTGACCAGAAGTACATGTACTGTGGTTTTTTCACAGAGTAAAAATGTGCTTTCCCAGGAGATGAAAGTTTAAGGTCTTGTGTGCACAGAAGGAAGTTGAGGTCTTAACTGGGGAGGCCAATCTGTTATAATGCCTTTCTGCTAGTTTTCTTATGAAATATTCTTAACAGGAAATCAGTGCTGATGATCTTTTAGTCCCTTTCAGTCTTTAATACCTACAAACCACAAAAGTTGCATTTTTCTTATGTCAGATTTTCACGATTTACATACCAAAGAAAAGAAACTTTTCAAGTCCAAAAGAAAAGGATAATGACAACAACACCATCATCACATTTTTATCAGTCTTTAGTGTGTCCAGCCCTCTAGCAATCCTTAAGACCTACTGGAAGAAACAAAAAAAATAAAGGGAAAACATTTTAGAAATTAGAAAATTCCCATTTGTCCTATTTACATATTTATCTTGATTTTTGATTATGAATAGAAACAATTATGTGCTATGTAAATAAAGAACACTTTTTTTTTTTCATAAGCATGTCTGGGTACCTAAAGTAGTAATTTAAATAAAATTCATATTTTTCTATACTGGAATGCTTGGTAGCATTTTAAAATTAAAATTTTCTCTAAGACACAGATTTGTCCTTGAATAAGGTACTTACCATATAAATTTGACACACAGTTCAGGGAATATCACATTTTGGAAATGAGAAGAAGAATTTGTATCTTTTCTCACTAATGAATATTAGTCTCCAGGGACTTAGTACTCCACTCTGCCATCATCGAACACCCACTGAAAGCACATTTGGGCTTACAGTGTTGTGTTTTATGGATCTTACACAAGATAAGGAGGGAATAAGATGTTACCTTTGCTCTGTGGAAATCATATCATTCCATTCATTCTTTTCAAAGTTCATTTGTGGCTGGATAAATACCTGTTCTGTGAGGGAAGGTAAAATCTGCTGTGGTGGTTTTACTAACAGACTCTACAAATGTTCTGAAGTCTACTGTCACTGCTTTGGACTATAAAATGATTGCAATGCGAGGCAAGTTAATGTTTTATTTCAGACCTCAGGAGTGTGGGGAAAAGAAAGCTATTGGGCTTCAATGAAATAATTTCAGATTATAGTAAGTGGAGGAATGCAGTTTAGCAGTCATTTCTGTAAGATATCAAACTGAGATATAAGCACTTTTAGTGGCTTCCCACTGCACTCTCAGCATTGCTTGTCATTTTATAGGTAGATCACTACTTAAGATTTTTGTTTTAAATCCCTACTAAGTGTGATGCTTATGCTATGTTACAAAGCTGAAACCTCCATTATAATGCAGCAATTCATATGCTTTAAAAAATGTCAGCAAACTATCTTGTAGCTATACTGTTTCACCTTGACAATATTTTACTGTCTACAAGTTTGTTGTTGCTGGTGCTACTGTTTGTTTTATTTTTGTTTTTTTTAAATTGTGGTGCTTTTTATAATTTTATCAAATTATTAGGATTTTCAGAAGTCTCTCATCAACTTAAGTATACAGAAATAAACAAACAAATCCCAGACAACTCAAACAATGAAAACCTAATACATTATTTTGCAAAAACCTCTACAAAGGGTTGTATTAAGACTAAAACAAGATATGAACTGCAGATACTGCTGACAATTGTCTTCAGCTACAGTCAAAATATTTTGTCAGAGACCCTATGCTGTAGGAGTGAAAGATAAGATATTTTATTTTCAAGTCACGTGATTAAATAGGATTGGTCCAGCTATCTTATTAAATGAAAGGTGTTACCTCTTACTTAGTCATGTCATTTAAACCTATGACCAGAGTGGATTTTCCCCACAGAACAGTGAAGAAGGTAATATATCCCGATTGCTTTCTTAATTTCTTTCTACTAAAATCTCACTCTGCAGAGTGAGGGAAAGGAGGACATGTCCTTGTATAGTACGTTTAATTCCACCATTTTCATGACAGAAACAGTGTAACTGATCTGTATTATTGGTTAATTAAAAACTAAATATCTTTTACTCATGCATTAGCTTACCACTTAAAAATTAATTATGGACAATAACAAATAGCAAGATGTTCCTTTTCAAGAATAAGTTCTCCATTGGGATGCAGTGAAAATATTAATAATTAATCAAATAGTTTAACTTGGCACCTCACACGTATACAAAACCTCACTGATGTTTGACATTTTGGTTTCATAAATATTTATATATAGCCGCATTTTCCTTGCAAATTGCAGCTTTTTCTCTGCAAAGGGAGGAATAAACAATTTGTGTGTTAATTTTAACTCACTGATTTTGTTCAGCTTCAATAGTCCTATATATAAAATAAGAGATAAGATAAAAAGAAATGCACACAATCTGTTAACGTAAAAAATAATAATTACAGAATGTTGCTAATATTGTAGCAGTTCAAGTACATTGCTACCTACCTACATACAGCTGAAAAGTAGGCAATTCAGTTTTTCTGTTTCCCCTACCTCCCAACTTTAATATTTATTTTATTTAGATTCTGCTGCCCCCTACAGAATAATTGAAAGTATTTAGGATTTTACAAACCCAAGGATTGCTAACCATTTTTTAATTAAATACACAGCCGGCATATTCTTCCAGGGAAGCGGAGTTTTATTTGTTGTCACTGTACTTTTTTGATATGTTCTGCATGACCTGTAACTTAAAAAATCAAGCAGTTTTGTGATATATTGATAAATATAAATACAAGTGATAGGCAATCTTGCTGAATCACTGAAATAAGATGAAGTGTATTTTAGATCTTCCAAGAGAAGGAAAGCAAGTGTACTCACCTTCAAGTCTCAAGTAGTAAGCTAATTACATACTTTATCAGCTACTACCTGTAAACTACTATTCTTTCCAGACCATACTATCTGCAAGAAACAGGAGTGGTTAAATGCAATGATGCATTTAAGACTCTAAGAGAAAACAGACTGTAAACAGAACAGGGCGGGGATAGAAAGGTCTCTAAATATAAACTGTATATTTTCAATCACAGTTCAGAAATATAACATGATCATTGAAATCAAAGGAAAAGAAGCATTTGTACGAATTAATATTGTTAAAAAGTAGCTAAATAACTAAAATCCAAGACCTAGGTTTTAATACCTGCAGCTAACCTCAAAGGTAAATTAGGAAAGTCTGTTCTCCATGGATATGCCCTGTCTGTCTTCATTGCACCATGTATGTCCATCATTTAGGAGATTATGCATGAAGGAGAGGAGGCTAAGAAAACTTCCTTCATATTCTGTTGTTGCAACTCTGTGGAGAAAGAAGCGAGCAGAAGATTTCATATAGCTTCCTCTGTATTGCTCAGCAAAGTTATAAACTGTGTTACCTGAAACCCATGAATCAGAGGGAAGTGTCATAGATGTGCTAGAGTTTATCTTACTGAATATTTCCCAAAACTCACATATCACAGAAACTCAAGTTAGCAGGAAGTTAGAACATTATACCAATGAGATCTCTCAAACATGGGTGTGCTGGAGCATGTCCAGAGAAGGAGCATGTCCAGAGAAGGGCCACAAGGATGATTAGAGGGCTGAAGCACCTCTCCTATGAAGACAGACTGAGAGAGTTGGGGCTGCTCGGTCTGCAGAAAAGAAGGCTCCAAGGAGACCCTACTGTGGCCTTTCGGTATCTCAAGGTGGCCTGCAGGAAAGCTGGTGAGGGGCTTTTTAGGATGTCGGGTAGTGATAGGACTAGAAAGAATGCATTAAAACTAGAGATGGATCAATTCAGATTGGACGTTAGGAAGAAGTTCTTCACCATGAGGGTGGTGAGACACTGGAACAGGTTGCCCGGGAAGGTGGTGGAAGCCCCATCCCTGGAAGTTTTTAAGGTGTTTTGGTTTGGTCTGGCCGGATTTCGGCGGCGGGTGGGGAGCTGCAGGGTGGCTTCTGTAAGAAGCTGCTACAAGCTCCCCAAGATTGATAGAGCCAATGCCAGCCAGCTACAAAGAGGGACCCGCCGCTGGCCAAGGTTGAGCCTATCAGTAAGGTGATAGTAGAGGAACGCCTCTGTGAAAAACATATTTAAGAATGGGGAAAAGAACTGCGCCATAACAACTGGCACAGAGATGGAGGAGTGAGAATCTGTGCAGACACCAAGGTCAGTGAAGAAGGAGGGGGGGGAGGATGAGCTCCAGGCGCCGGAGCAGGAGTCCCCCGGGTCCGTGGTGAAGACCATGGTGAAGCGGGTTGTCCCCCTGCAGCCCATGGGCGAGGTGCAGATGTCCACCGTGAGGATCACCGCGTAGATGTCCACCGAAGACTCCATGCCGTGTGGGTGGATGCCTGAAAGGGGACTGTAGCCCGTGGGAAGCCCACATCAGAGCAAGTCGCTGCCGGAGCCTGTAGCCCGTGGAAGAGAGGAATCCCCACGCTGGAGCAGGTTGGCTGGTGGGACTTTTGGGACGCTGCGGGTGGCTCACGCTGGAGCAGTTTCCCCCGAAGGACTGCGCCTCAGACTCATGAGGGGTGGGCTGCCCCTCGTGAGGTGTCTCGCGTTGGGCAGTTTGTGATGAATTGCCCTTCGTGGGACGACTCACGCGGAGAAGAGAGCGTGAAGCTTGTCTCCCGTGAGAGGGACCCCACAGTGGCCTTGGGGAAGAGTGAAGAGTCCTCCCCCGGAATGAAGAAGTGGTGGAACCAACGTCGGATGAACTGACCGTAACCCCCATTCCCTGTCCCCCTGTGCCGCTCGGGGGGAGGAGGTGGAGAAACCGGGATTGACGTTAAGCCCGGGAAGAAGGGAGGGATGGGGGGAAGGTGTTCTGTTTAAGATTTGTTTGCTCTTTGTCACTTCTCACTACTCCTCTCTGATTAGTTCTTTTTAATAAATGTATCTAATTTCCCTAAAATTGAGTCTGTTTTGCCCGGGACGGTAAATGAAAGTGATCTCCCTGTCCTTATCTCAAAACCCTGAACCCTTGGAAATATTTTCTCCCCTGTTCAGCAGTGAAGGAGGAGTGAGTGAGCGGCTGTGTGGGTACCTGGCAGCTAGCCAGGGTCAACCCACGACATAAGGCCAGGCTGGACGGGGCTCTTGGCAACCTGGTTTAGTGGGGGATGTCCCTGTCCATGGCAGGGGGCTTGGAACTAGATAATCTTTAAGGTCCCTTCCAACCCTGAAAATTCTATGATTCTATGAAATTTCTCTGAGCTAACATTAGCCTTTGTAAACAGTACCCTAAAGCGTGCCCCAGAGGTTCCTTAGTTAACTGGCTAAAGTCACTTGAGGATGCATTAATCTTCTGTACTTTGAATGTGTTTAGTTTTTCAGGTACAAACTCATGTCACAACTAAGTTGCTCTGACAGCCAGACCTACTGCTAAAATTGGCTGGCTATCTCTCATTCTTGGCTATGAACTCCTGACGCTCTCCTTGCACAAGATTCAGGGATCTGATCATGCAATGAGAGAGATGAAGCATGAGAAAAACAAGTAATCATCTTATTCAGCTCCTTAAAATCTCCTCACCAAGCTGTTAACACAGTTATGTGCAAAGGAAACATGCCACTTGGAAGGGGCAGAGTAATGATGGCCAGCTTAGGTACAGCCAAAAAATTTCAGCCTCAGTTTATCAGCCATTGCTGATAAACTATCTCATTCCCATTCTTTCTCATTCCTGTTCTTAAATGAGATCTGAATCCTTCAAAGATTTTGGCTACAGTCATCATTACCATAAATCATCCCTGCCTGAACTTAGTGCACATAATACATTGGAGAATTGGTCCTATGGTCTTCTGAGGAGGGATTTGGATTTCTTTTGGTTTAATTGTGTTTTAAATCTCAATTTTTAGTGGAGCCTTTGAATGTTATTTATTTCACAAATAAATAACAAAAGACTTAGCTGTAAACGTGTAAAAGATCCATGAAGACAGACTAGGTTACCCAGAGAACCTTGCTGGGCAGTATTCCTTTCAAATAACAAATTGTTTGCTTTTGAAATGTATTTCAGTATTTTTTCATCTGTATGTTTAAAGGATGAATGTATTTCCTGGAGACAGGAAAAGGGAACAGAAAGATGAAAAAGAGTTTTGGAAAAGAAGCAGGGTTTACTTTTTGAAGCCTCTGTATTTTTTCTTGCTTTCCCCCCACCCTCCCCAGGAAGAAGAGAGACTTTAAAAGTAGGGGGGGAAACCCCCTGCAAAAATACCTGTTAAATATTCTTTCTGACTTTAATCCCTTCTCTTTATCTATGAATCTGTCATTCACTCAGATAGTGCACTTATTTCCTATGCATTTCAAGAGCATATACATTCACTACTTCACAAAAAAATATAATTTAACATACAGCACTGCACTATTAAAGCTAAAAGCTTTGAGAATAAATCACAAAGTTGACACTTTTCTATGGTTTAAACTTGACTAGGTTGGGAGGAGGAATTGAATAAAAGAATGGCTTCGTAAGTTTCATCTAATACTTCAAATAGACTAAGTGCAGATTTTGTAGATTTAAATATTCACATTAATATTGATTTGCAGGAGTATCAGGGAAGAAAAACAACACCATTAAAAAGATAGAGACATAATTCCAATTATGATTGTGGTAATGGAACTGCTGAATTACTAAAAGCTACAGTCCTAGATTAGAGAGGCACTGTAGTGATTCAAACCCACTGAGAAGATAAAAAGGACAAGAAACATGTCATTGCTACAAAGCCAGAACCAATAAAGAATGTAAGCATTTAAACAGTAAGACATTATTTCTCCCAATAAAACCGTGCCACTATATGGAAGACAAGCTCTCAAACATTTATCAAGCAAAGGAGTGAAGACCTGTAGACTGAGTCCTGGGTTCCAGTTCTGACTTTCAAGACTGTTTCTATATTCTACATGCTTGCTCTTTAATTCAAATAATCATGAAGCGGTTGTTCTAGGAGCAGACTGTGAAAGCCATAAATCTCCCTATAGTTCTTTAACTACTAGGGTACAGTCAGGCATGTACTCCTCTTCACGGTCCTCTCTTGTGTTCTCCCATGTGCTCAGCCCTGGTTTGAGTCTTTTACATAACGTCATAAGCTGGAGTGCTACCTCATCCAACTTCCATCATAGCATACTCAGAGAAAGAATTTTAGCTGAACATTGGCCAGGACACTCCTTAGAATATGGGCTCCAGTAGGTTTTGGGTATGAATATTGTGCTCTTGCAAACTACGTGATCTCATTGCTGGTGTGATCTGTCAGAGCAAGGGGGATGGAGGAGTGTGGCTGGAAGTCGTCTTCAGGTTACAGATGTAAATCTTCTGCAGAACAATTTTTCCTTGTTACAGTGCTTACTTCCTCTTATATTTCTAACTTTATTTGTCTTCTATACCTAGCTGTCTGTTGTCAATGCTGAAAAGTCCTAGTCTAAAATAAATGATCCTGTACATAGTGTATAAGGTGCATTATCTTTTTATCATTCTATCATATATATACAAGGGTGTATTGATTTTATTTTTTGTGATGGTTTGCTTAGTAAAACTAAGTATGTAGAGTAGGTATGCAAAAAAAATGCCTAAACAATCACATCTACATCAGTGGATAATGCAGTATATAATTATATAGAGAGGTATGTGTGTATATTTTGTGTATAGTCTTTAACGTTCCATTAATTACTGTATCAGAAACAGGGAGAGATTAGTATCTTAAGCTTAGGGATCTAAAAAAATGCTCAGTAATAATCTCTACTTTTAATAAACATCCAGAAAATTTATAGAAATATCGACTTTTCTGCTGTACCTTCATGTTGATATCAAAGACGAAAGCTTTAAAGTCAATTTTTCAGAGGTCCCTTCCAACCCCTACCATTATATGATTCTGTGGGAAAGACAGAGTTTCAGTTGACTTCAAGACAGACCTGCTGCTGGCCAAGGCTGCATACTTTTCTGCATCTAGAAATAAAATACTTATTTGCTTTTGCTAAATGATGCATTTTCCATAGGTAATATAAAATCACAAGAGTGGTTTATAAGCCCAGATCATATAGTCTCATTTCCACATATAGAGAGGCTGTAAAATACCACTTTTATGTCTGTAATGCAACAAATACTGCGATGTAGTTAGAATGTATTTCTAGGAAAGGATCACAAACAAATCTGAAAAGATATAGATGCAATGTAACAATTGGAAGGGACTCATGGTGGAGTATGTGTGTGTGTGCACGCGCTCATTTTTAATGTTCTTACTGTATCCTGTACAACCCTCTTCTCTTTTCAATAAAATCATATGGAATTAAATTGAGATGTGTAGCACCATCTATATGGCTAATGCTGCCCTTGAAATAACATACAAAATAACACTGAAACAACACTGAACATTAAAATATTATATGTCAAACCACTAATTTAAGCTCTTCTTCCTAATGATTCTCACTGGTGCTGAAAAATGAAACTATGCCTGGTAGCTGTAGCTGGACAATTATTCCCTGTACTTCATCATAATTTATAAATCAGGTGTTTGGCTACATATATGAAAGGGAAATTCAAATTGTAACTGCTCACACAACTTTGGGCAGCAGAGCTGGGCTAGAGAATTGACCCAAGGCTGTGTTGAGGCACCTCATGCAGATGCTTATGGGATTAGTGCTAATGCAAGTGTACACAAAGAATTGGCTTGTAATGGATATTTGTAGACTCCTTATAGAACCACTTACGGCAGTAAGACTCTGCCCCATGCATTGTTGATTATTTTATATTTTTATTTAAGTTCCAATATATGTTTCATTCACCTCAAGGGATACCATAAAACTTCTTCAATGTGTCATCTGTGGTAGTCCATGCCCACTACATCTGGCTCCACAAGCATCATAGTGAAGTCTGGACTTCTTGAAAAAGTACAACCAGAATTAATCTGTACATGTGAACATATCACTTGCTTTTGTCACTTTAGTTTTCTCAGTTAGTTGGGTTGCTATAAATTATTTTTATATTTGCTTGTGTTAAAATGATTTCATATCTGTTCAAACAATGAAGGTGAATGACTTTGTGTCTGGAGTCTGCTTAAGCAGTGTCTCTAAACCTGGACTGAGGAAACACTTCTTTAAATATAGTGCAGTCATAAACTTCTTAAATTGGAGTCTCCTTCTCTGGAGGCATTCAAAACCCACCCTGACGTGTTCCTGTGTGACCTACTCTAGATGATCCTGCTTTGGCAGGGGGGCTCACTAGATGATCATTCCAGGTCTCTTCCAACCCCTAATATTCTGTAATTGATGTGATTCTGTGAAACAGTGGCATCTGACTGATACGTACAGAATGAGACATAATCATATGTGGCAGGCAGATTTGCATGAAAAAAGGCACATATGACAACAAGCATAGCTATCAGCATAGTCTTTCTTGATTAAAAAACTTTAATAGATACAGTTGCATAAGAGGACAGGTCTGAAATGCAGTTAATACTGCTTATCATTAAGCAGTCATACAGCTATGTGGCTGTGACCTCTGCTTCTTTAAGTAGGTCTACTGGACAATCACAGTTCCCATGTACACAGACGTGAGAGCCTAGAGACTTCTTCCTTTAACCCCTCAGGCCCTTATTCTTTCTTTGTTTCCCATTACAGAACTAAAGTAAACCAGGATGATCTCCTGCCTAGGGTTTTGGAATGGGCACATTCAAAATTATTACAGCTTTTGTCATATGCAAAGTTGGTGCATCAGCATAATGGTTCTGCTGTCCTTTCAGTGAATATGATAATAATATGCCCACAAAGGATCTTCTTTTCTTTTTAAATAAGTAGAAATCCAGTTGCAACAGTAATTCTTCCGAGAACAGGAAAAACTGACTGTTCTTCACAGTTTTCCTACTCAACAGAAGATAACTCCAAAGCAGATCATTAACCTTATCTAAATATATCCTAAAATCTGACATTTAAGGGTTTAGATTCTCATTAAAAGTTACAGGAAGATAATAAAAACTGAAATTAGACAGTACTGTCAGCCTGCTACATCTTTGCAAAAAAAATAATCTCAAGGTTGAGTAACCATGGGACGAGTTCATCAAAATAAAAAAGAACCTCATGTGGCCCTGGGATAAAATCCAGAGAATATCAGAACACCACTTTCCACTGGCTCACACTGTTGCCAAATGTCAAACATAGCATTAAGTACCCACATGGCCCAGCTACAGGCAATCATGCAAGCATTTATTTAAAAGAGAATCAAACACTTAAAACTTCATGACTTGAACATCAGTGAAAAAAAAATCTCATTCCATTCAACATTTCACTGTCAAGATTTGAGATTCCTAACAAATGTTTAAAAAAACATAAACAATCTCCAAAATAAGCAATGTCTTTCATCAAGTAACAATACTGTTGAGAATTTAGGTTCTTATATTTAATCATTTTATACCCTAGATTTATTCACAAGTGGTCATAAACACTGAGTGAATTTAATCTCATGTAATTAGATGTTTAGTGTGTAGGTGCCTGTATCTAGACTAGTCACTTTAAGCTTAGTTTATAGTCATTGAGGAGGAAGAAACAATCCATTGATTTATTTTAGACATATACTTTAAAAGAAGGTAAATCAAGTTACCAAAGTCCTACTGATTTTACCGACTTCCTGGAAAGAGAAGCCAAATGAAGCTCCACAGTTGGTAGATGAATCCTGCCCTCTAAGACTTTAGTATGAGACCATAGCGTGTTTAACTGTTACTTGAGTGGCCTCATAGTACAATAACAGACCTAGAAGAAAAACTGTTCCAAGACAGTGTGTGTGTGAGAGGCCAACCTACAATTGCAGCTAATACAGAAAACTTGTATCTTAGGATGAGGGAAATTCAGAAAAGGAACAGAAGAAAATATTTAACAGTCAAAAATGTGAGCTGATGCATACAGCAGAGAGTAGCAATCAACCCCAACATCTGTGATCATACTCAGATATTGTAAAGATACATGGACTGCCTTGGCCTGATTAATGTTGTACAATCAACAACCACTAGAAGTGTCTGCTTGTGAAAGTAGAATGGCTAAACTAAAGGAATAAAATGTATCAAAATGGAAGGCAGAGCCTCAAGATCATTGCAGCCTATAGTGAGAACAGCACCAAACACAGTCTTGTCGCGGGGTGAGTCCACCCAGACAGCAACAATGAACCATGCAGCCACTTGCTCACTTCTACCCCCCGCTTTTGGGGATGAGGAGGAGCAAATTCAGCAAAAGTCTCAGGGATTAATAATAAGGAAAGGGAGAGCTCACTCACTGGTTATGATCATGGGCAAAAACCAGAAAAGACTTGGGGAAAAAACAATTTAATTTAGATAACAAAATCACCACAAGTTTACTAATCAATTAGATCAAAGTAGAATAGTGAGAAAATAAATACAACTAGATCTTAAAAACACCCTTCTCTTCTTCCTTGCTACCTCTTTCCTTTCCCCCCAGAAGCACATGAGGGCAGGGGATGGGGGTTACAGTTGTCTGTTTCACGCTGGTTTTAGTTTTCCTTCCTCCTCAAGAGAGGACTCATTGCAGTCTTCTCCTGCCTCAAGGTTTTGTTCCTCTCCAGGTGACAGGCCTCTTCAAGGTTCACTTGAAGTCCCAGTATTCTTCAGGTACAGTCTTCTACTCCAAAACTGAGTCTTCCAGAGGCTGCAGTCTGGACTCTATGTCACTGTTAATCTCCTCTGTCTGCAGGGCCTCAGCCTGCCCCAGTAAAATCTCTGCTCAGATGTCCTTTCCCGCCTCGTTCCTCACCAACTTTGGTGACTACATGGTTTGCCCTGTCACCTCCTCTCCAAAATAAAGAATATCCCAGCACACAAGAAGTTTCTCAACAAATTTCCCCTTAAATATATTGATATCAGAGGCACTGATTGACTCAGCCTTGGCAAGAGATGGGTCTGATTTGTATCTGAAGGAGTTTCTGGAAACATTGCTCATGAGCCACCCCTGTAGTCTCCCCACTACTAAAAAAAACACTAGACACAAATTCAACACAATTCTCTTTTTCCTGTCACTGAGAAGAATTGTATTTCTCTCTGTCTGGCCATTTGGGAGGCACAGAATTTCTGGAGTCGACATCATAATTTGTGCCTTTTTTCCATTTGTTTGGCAGTATTTTCAGCTGTGTTGCAAGAAGCACTCAAAATGCCGATTAAGAACTTTTTGTCTATTTATTTATTTATTTATTTATTTACTCTGAAAATCACACTCCTGTATGCACCATCAATCATCTTCTATGAGCTTGAGTCAGCTCTGGTTCCTGAGCTGAACTTCTGACTCATCCTGACATCTAACACATGGGTTGTATTACTTTCAAGTATTCTTACTGACGTTATTAGTATCACGGGCACAGACTGGACAGACTATGTAAGGGTGTTTGTATCTTAAAGTGAAAACTGAATCATTGATGAGATACATGGACATCCTGTGTCTGCAAATCTTTTAAGAGACCTTTGGTCAGGAGAGGATACAAAGGCAATAGTTATGTGACCTTTATTGTGACAAGTTACTTTATCAGTTTTAAAAATGTTCAACCATAACAAGTGATGTATAATAATGTGTCAGAAGGAGCAAAAGTGTGAGTTAACCTTACTATATCAGCTGAACTCTGTAAAAGCTCCAGCATATGTGGGACTGCCGAGATAGAAACGATAAGTGCCTTGACATGATCATTCTACTCTGTACTTCTTGGACTGCTGTAAACTTCCTCAGCTCTGTTATGTAGGTCTGAATTCCCATAATACTATGTGATATGTGATCCTGATAACAGGTTTGTATCCTGAAATGAAACTTGGTGGGGATGTTCGAAGCTTGAATGAATGAAAAAAGGGAACCAAGGGTCCTGGCAGAGAAGATGAACATGAATCAGCTGCTGGTAAATCTCACAATAAAACTTATACGTAACCATACTGAGTTATCAAGAGCGTGGCAAAAAGTTGAGGTAAGTGATTTTTGTTTGAACTTTTGCATCTCACAATACAAGGCAAGTTTAAGGCAACTGAAAGGTCCTACTCCTGATCTGAGGCAATCTCAAGCATGGATAAAGTCTGGGTGATGAGTGGATTGAAAACAGCCTTGTAGAGAAGGCCTTGGGGGTGCTGGCTGACGAGATGCTCAAAATGAGATGGCAATGTGAGCTCACAGCCCAGAAAGCCAACCGTGTCCCGGGCTGCATCAAGAGAAGTATGGCCAACAGATGAAGGCAGGTCATTCTGCCCCTCTACTCAGCTCTTGTGAGACCCCACCTGAAGTACTGCATCCACCTCTGGATCCCCTCAAGAAGGACATGGACCTATTGAAGCAGGACCAGAGGAGGACCACAAAGATGATCAGAACACTGGAACACCTCGCCTGTGAAGACAGGCTGAGAGAGTTGGAGTTGTTTAGCCTAGAGAAGAGAAGGCTCTGGGGAGATCTTATAGAAGACTTCAGGTACCTGAAGGGGGCTACAAGAAAGCTGGGAGAAACTGTTTATAAGGCCACGTAGCAATAGAATGAGAGGTGATGGTTTTAAAATGGAGCAGATTTAGATTAAAGAAATTCTTTACTGTGGGAGTGGTGAGACACAGGAATAGGTTGCCCAGAGAAGCTCGGGATGCCCCTTCCCTGGAAGTGCTCAAGGCCATGTTGGTTGAGGCTCTGAGCAACCCAGTCTAGTCAGAAGTGTCTCTGCCCATGGCAGGGATCTTGGATCTAGATGACCTTTAATGTCCCTTTCAAGTCAAATCATTCTATGAATCTATGATCGTGATGATTAGGGGATGGAGCAAAAAATATGTAACCTGGGGCCAAATGAAATTTGTTTCTTTAGCCTGGGGAAAGAAGACTGGGAGAGATCTCACTGTAGACTTCCACTGAATGGGGACTGCAGAGAAAATGGAGCCAGACTTCCCCCAGCAGTGCACAGTGAATGACGAGATGCGGCAGTCACAAGTTTCAGCAAGGCAGGTCCTGACTAGATGTAAGAAAAAAACCTCTTTGCACAGAGAGTGTTTAAGCACTGGAGCATGCTGGGCAGAATGGCAGTAGAATAATTTGATAGGACAATACTCAGAGCAACCTGGTCTAATTTACAAGCCAGCACTTCTCTGAACAGAAAGTTGCCCTGAATGATCTCCAGGAATCTGTTCCAAACATTCTTCCTTTTTATGATGCTTTGCTGCCTGTTAGCCCTAGAAGTAAAGAACTGTCCCTCTGGCAGCTGTGGCCATTAATATTTACATGTAATACTGCAGGAGTTCTTGGCCTCCTACCTTCATCATCGGGCTGCTGAAATCTGTCACTTGTGACTAGAATGTGGTGGAAGAGACAAACCTAATATAATGTAAATTAGAAGAAAAGATAAAAATTACTTGAATAGTGAATTTGTTTCAGGGAAATAAATCATGTGTATCATTGTAGCCATTCGCTGAAAACATCTGTTCAGTAAAAACTAAAAGCAAATAAGATTTTTAACTATACTAAAAAGAAATAAAGATTGTTGAGAGTCTGACACTGAAACATAACTCCTCCTATGATCTGACCTGCAACTATTTTATTTATGCTGGTTTTCACAACAAGGTTAAAGGAATGTTACTATTAACTTACTGAGTTAAGAAGTATTTCTAAGAGAACTTTTCTGTCTGCAGTATTACAGATGTCTTAATAAATAACCTCACTCAGTATAAGATAGTCCAAATATCAGAATTATGGCTTGTTAACTGCCTTGATAATGAGATCAATTTTGTTCCAAATGTCAAATGTACATATTCTGTCTTTTCACCACATCTATTTGTAAGTGCTATACGCCCTGGATTTCACAAATTGTCAGGCATATTTATTGTGGGAGGGTAGCTTTCTGCTTCCAGTTCTCTTTCTATTTAGAATTGCTAATTAGTTACCTCACAGTTTAAGATGGCATGGCATAGATGGAACATTTTTTCAGGGTAGTTATAATCTAGATGAAGAGAAGCTGAAAAACAGGTGTTTACCTTCTGATTGGACAGAGTGCTAGCAATGAAGAGCAAATAATGATTGCTGCAGAAAGAAGTTGTATAGAAATCTTTACCTCAATGTGTAAGTGTAACCAGTATGTTTGATCTTTTATCAATAAAGCTCAAACATGACCTTTTCTTAGACTGATGCACCAGAGAGCTGTGCTGCCATCCAGCGTCACCTGGACAGGTTAGAGTGCTGGGCAGACAGGAAGTTAATGAGGTTCAACAAAGACAAACGTAGGGTCCTGCACTTGGGAGGAACAATCCCATACACCAAAATAGGTTAGGTGTAGACCTACTGGAAAGCAGCCCTGAGGAGAAGGATCTTGGAGTCCTGGTAGACAATAAGTTAACCATGAGCCAGCAATGCGCCCTTGCGCCTAAGGCCAATGGTTTCCTGGGCTGCATTAAGAAGAGTGTGGCCAGTAGGGCAAGGGAGGTCCTTCCTTCTATTCTGCCCCAGTGAGACCACATCTGGAATACTGTGTCCAGTTCTGAACTCCACAGTTCAAGAAAGACAGTGAACTAATGGAGAAAATCCAATGAAGGGCAACAAAGATGATTGGGGGACTGGATCACGTCTCTTAGGGGGAAAGATTGAGAGAGCTGGGACTATTTAGCCTGGAGAAGAGAAGCCTTAGAGAAGACCTTATAAGAGTTTATAAATATTTAAAGAGTGGGTGCAGGCAGGATGAAGCCAGACTCTTTTCATTGGTGCCCAATGACAGGACAAGAGACTATGGGCACAAGTTGGAACTCTTGAAATTTCATCTAAGTGTGAGGAAGAACTTCTTTACTGTGAGGGTGACAGAGCACTGGAATAGGCTGCCCAGGGGAGCTGCAGGTTCTCTGTCTCTGGTTACTTTCAAAACCTGCCTGGATGTAATCCTGTGTCATGTGCTCTAGGTCATCCTACTTTATCGGGGGAGGGGGGGTTGGACTAGGTAGAACATAAAATCATAGAACAGTTCAGGCTGGAAAAGACCCTTGGGATCATCGAGTCCAACCATTAACCCTACACTACAAGTTCACTCCTAAACCATATCACCCAACACCACATCTAAGTGACACTTAAACACATCCAGGGATGGTGATTCAACCAGAGATGACCTCTAGAGGCTCCTTCTTACTCCAACAACTCTGTGATTCCATGATTCATACAGTTTGAAGATATTTCCTCAATTAAAGCAGTCATTGGTGGGTAAGCAGTAAGGCGTCAGTTGAGGTTGGGTTATTCATTTTTGACAGCATATTAAATGATTTTAGTCCAACAAAATAAATTACAGTGCAACTTTTGCCTTTGTCATAACACTTTTTCGAGCAACAAATATGATCACTCTCCCTCTTCATTAGAACTGCTTCAGGAATTTGTTACTAAGCATGTATTGCAACTGTTAGTATTTCTATTATGTTAATAGACAATACTTTCTCTTTTCCCATTCATTCTCTAAATGACTGGGAAAGTCTCAAAGTTGAAGTCACTAAGGGTTCTAGATAGATTAATATTCATAAAGTTGACCAAGTAGCTATATTAATATTCATAAAGTTGACCAAGTAGTTTCATTCGGAACTGATCTGGCAGAATTCATCCTTCTGTCTGGCATAGTTGTCTTTATCAGATCCATGCTTTGCCTACTCAAGGATTACTTGAAAATGTTATTACTAAAATAGGAAGACTTACCCATACTTTCTGAAGAGTGATTGAGGAACAGAGAAACAGAACCAAGAAAATATATCATTATTCAAAATCATTGTATATTGTTGCTCAAAATTAGAAACAACACACAATGGAAAAGGCAATTAAAGATAATTATTCAGCTAGATTACAAGAAGACCATACTTGCTTCCCAGAATATAATTATATCTACAGTTTTATCTTTTTTTTTTCCTTTCTATTCTTTCCATCTGCTGGTTGGTCACATTAGAAACAACATATACCAGTAACTAATTACTGATTTACAATTGGTCGACATTTTTAAATTCCATATTAATAGTTTAGTGAATGTTTCTTATATTCCTGTGGTTTTAACAGTAGAATGATTATTTCAATATGACACAACCCAAGTTTATTTTGTTGGTTGATTGCTTTTTTTTCTAGTAGTGTCTTTAATTTTTTTTTATATGTCATGATTGTTTAAGTCTCAAATCAACTAACTGGAAAAAAAGGAGTTAAAGGGATCAGAAGTTAGATTTTTTTGGCAGCTTTTCTTTATTTTGCTATATCTGTGACGCCTACTGAGACATGTAAAGAAAGCAATAATTAATTGATGCTATAGTTCATTTCTCCCAGTAAAAAACAGAATGAAGACTAAGAACAAATTTTGTATCATTGTTCCACTCCTAAGAGAATAATATGCCATCCCTGAATGGAAAACAAGACTTTTTTTTTTTTTTAAAAAAAATGCTGTTAATTGCAATTTATCCACATAACATATGTATAGCCCTTTTAAGATGAATAGATTAAATTAATGATTTCTTTCCTAGAATTCTGTTATTCGGAGTAGTTTCGGAGCAAGTTGAAGGATTCATTTTAATGTTTAGAGCAGCATATATATTCTCTAAAATGAAAAAAGTCAAGAAAGGTGTTGGTCTAAGCAAGCAAAATGGCTGCAAATGCAACAGAATATAATTTATGGAATAAGGAAACAATCAAGTGTCTCTCAAAATTAGGTGTGGAGGAGAAATATCAGCAAGACAATGACTGGATAGGACAGGGAGGTTGGAATAAATGATCTCTGATGTCCCTTTCAGCCTAAGCCATTCTATGATTCTATGATTTTATGATGACATAACATTTCTTCAGTGCATGGATGTTCACTGGACTGGCAGGAAAGATTTAGCAACATAGGATGTCTATAATCAGGAATACTAAATAGGAATAGCAGGAGGTAAACTCTAAAAGGTGATGTAATCAAAAGATCACTAATACTGTTTACAAACATACTGATATTCATAGCATCATTGAATCATAGAATGGTTTAGGTTGGAAGGGACCTTAGAGATCATCTAATCCAATCTCCCTGTCATGGGCAGGGACACTTCTCAACTATACCATGTTGCTCAAGGCCTTATCCAACCTGGCCTTGAACACTTACAGGAAGGGGGCATCCATAACCTCTCTGGGCAATCTATTCCAGAGTCTCGACATCCTTGTACTGAAGAATTTCTTCGTAAGATCCAATCTAAACCTGTTCTCCTTCAGTATAAAACCATTTGCCCTTGTCCTATCACTGGAGACTGTCTTTGTAGCAGAGGTGCTCCAGTTCCTGCATCATCTTTGTGGCCCTCCTCTGGACTTGTTCCAACAGATCTATGGTAGGGACACCAGAACTGGACCCAATATTTGAGATGGGGTCTCACAAGAGCAGTGTAAAGGGGGAAAATCACCTCTTGATCTGCTGGCTACATGCTGCACCACACAGTTTCGTGTCATCAGCAAACTTGTTGAGGGTGCACTCGATGCAATTGTCCATGTCGCTGACAGAGATGTTGAATAATATGCCTTTAATCAATGACAATTTATTGTAGGTAATTATCTCAAAAAAAAAGGTCTTTTATTTGGGCATGTTCACAATTAAGTGTGAGCTATGGCTTTCATCTTTCAGCCATTACCAGATTTGGGCAAAATAGCTGTTGCCTTTTATTAACAATATATGTACCATTTCAAAGCTGGCTTCTCATAAAGGTAAATGCATTCAAGAACTGCAGCCAGCTTTTTGACAACCACAATCCACCACAACAATTGTCTTAGAAAAATTACCAAAAGCAGGATTTATCCTGTTTTTTATGTTCTACTGTTGCAATCCTAACAGTTTCATATGATGAAATTTAGAGGTTAAATAGTCTGACTGTATTTACTGGTGGATCAACCTAGCAGAAAAGACTCAACGACGTGCTGATTCGGGTGACCATAGAGGATTCTATGAGGCTCTGAAAGCAGTGTACGGACCCACACACCACGTTCAAAGCCAGCTGCTAAACACAGACAGACAAATGTTTCTCACAGATAAAGCCTCCATCCTGGATCTATGGTCTGAACATTTCCAGACTCTCTTCAGTGTCAACTGTGTAGTTCAAGGCTCAGCAATTAGGCACATTACACAACAACAAGTGAAAAACGGATTGGATATAGCCGCTACTATGGGAGAGACTCTCAAGGCCATACAGCAGGTGAAAACTGGCAAGGCAGTTAGGATTGATGGAATTCCACCTGAAGTCTGGAAGCATGGAGGCCAAGCACTCTGTGCTAAATTTCACGAGCTCATTTTGAGTTGCTGGGAAAAAGGTAAAATACCACCAGATCTCCATGATGCAGTGCTGTGGTTTGACCCTGGCTGACCGTCACGTACCCACACAGCTGCTCTCTCATCCCCCTTCTCTGCTAGACAGGGGGAGAAAATATTTCCAAGGGCTCAGGGTTTGAGATAAGGACAAGGAGATCACTCTCATTTACTGTCCCAGGCAAAACAGACTCGATTTTGTGGAAATTAATTACATTTATTTAAAAAAGCCAATCAGAGAGGAGTAGTGAGAAATGAGAAAGAGCAAACAAATCTTAAAAACAGAACACCTTCTCCCCATCCCTCCCTTCTTCCCGGGCTTAACGTCAATCCCAGTTTCTCCACCTCCTCCCCCCAAGCGGCACAGGGGGACAGTGAATGGGGGTTACGGTCAGTTCATCTGACGTTGGTTCCACCACTTCTTCACTCCAGGAGAGGACTCTTCACTCTTCCCCAGGCCATTGTGGGGTCCCTCTCACGGAAGACAAGCTTCACACTCCCTTCTCCGATGTGAGTCATCCCATGAAGGGCAATTCATCACAAACTGCCCAACGGGAGACACCTCACGAGGTGCAGCCCATCCCTCGTGAGTCTGAGGTGCAGTCCTTCAGGGGAAACAGCTTCAACGTGAGTCCCCCGCAGCTTCACAAAAGTCCCACCAGCCAACCTGCTCCAGCGTGGGCATTCAGTCTTCCATGGGCTACAGGTTCTGGCAGTGACCTGCTCCGAAGCGGGCTTCCCATGGGCTACAGTCCCTTTCAGGCATTCACCCACACAGCGTGGAGTCCTCTACCTGGTGGACATCTACACAGTGGTCCTCACAGTGGACATCTACACCCCGCCCATGGGCTGCAGGGGGACAACCTGCTTCACCATGGTCTTCACCATGGACCCAGGGGACTCTCTGCTCCACTGCCTGGAGCTCATCCTCCCCTTCTTCACTGACTTTGGTGTCTGCACAGATTCTCACTGCTCCATCTCTGTGCCAGCTGTTGTGGTGCAGTTCTTTTTCCCCGTTCTTAAATATGTTTTCACAGAGGTGTTCCTCTCCTACAACTGTACTGATAGGTTCAGCCTTGGCCAGCGGCAGGTTCCTCTTTGGAGATGGCTGACATTGGCTCTGTCAAACTCGGGGAGCTTCTAGCAGCTTCTTGTAGAAGCCACCCTGCAGCTCCCCCTCTGCCGCCAAAATCCGGCCAGGCCAAACCAATACATGCAGTCATCATCACCCTGTACAAAAAGAAAGGAGAAAAATCAGCCTGTTCAGACTACCAAGGTATTACTTTGCTCTCTACTGCTAGTAAAATCCTTGCAAGTATACTTTTGAACAGACTAGTAGCAGCTATTTCAGAGGAACTTCTACCTGAAAGCCAATGTGGTTTCAGAGCGGAGTACCACAGATATAGTGTTTGTTCTCAGACAACTGCAAGAGAAGTTTAGGGAACAGAACGGAGGGATCTATGTAACTTTTGTTGACCTCACCAAAGCTTTTGACACTGTGAGCAGAAAAGGCCTGTGACAGATCTTGGAACTATTAGGATGTCCTCCCAAGTTCCTCAAAATGATTATCCTGTTACACAAGGATCAGCGTGGCCAAGTCAGATATGGCGATGCACTTTCTGAGCACTTCTCAATAACCAATGGTGTGAAACAAGATTGTGTTCTCGCACCAACTCTATTCACAATCTTCTTCAGCATGATGCTCGAAAGGGTCATAGCAGACTTCGATGAAGACAATAGCATTTACATCCGTTATCGTACCAATGGTAACCTATTCAACCTAAGGCGGCTGAAGGTCCACACTTAAGACCCTAAATCACCTTGTCCACAAGCTGCTTTTTGCTGATGATGCCACCCTCGTTGCTCACACAGAAGCAGCTCTGCAGCACTTAACATCCTGCTTTGTAGAGGCTGCTGAGGTTTTTGGGCTGGAAGTCAGCTTGAAGAAGACAGTTCTTTACCAACCTGCACCTCAGGAAGTCTCCCAGAAGAGGGCGACAAAACTGGTGAAGGGTCTGGAGAATAGACCTTATGAGAAGCGATTGAGGGAGCTGGGACTATTCAGTTTAAGGAAGAGGAGGCTGAGGGGGGACCTCATCATGCTCTACAATTACTTGAAAGGACATTGTAGAGAGGTTGGTGCTGGTCTCTTCTCACAGGTCATTAGGGATAGAACCAGGGGGAATGGGTTCAAGTTGCAACAGGGCAAGTTTAGACTGGACATTAGGAAGAAATTCTTCACAGAAAGAGTGTTCAGACACTGGAACAGACTGCCTAGGGAGATGCTTGAGCCGCTATCCCTGGGTGTGTTTAAGTGTCACTTAGATGTGGTGTTGGGTGATATGGCTTAGGGGTGAACTTGTAGTGTAGAGTTAATGGTTGGACTTGATGATCCCAAGGGTCTTTTCCAACCTGAACTCTTCTATGATTCTTGATGCTATGATCCCCACATCACCATAGGCAAATCAGAGCTTAAGTCAGTCCAGTAGTTCAACTATCTAGGAAGTACCATTTCCTCAGATGTTGAGATTGACAAAGAGATAGACAACAGGTTATCAAAGGCATACAGAGCTTTTGGAAGACTTCATAAAAGAGTCTGGTGCAATAAACATCTGAAGAAAAGTACAAATATTAGTGTCTACAGAACCATTCCACGTTGGGCACCAAAGATGTTGTGGTTTAAGCCAAGTGACCGGCCGGGAGAGACAAAGAACCACGTGGCCACTCTCTCACTCGCTCACCCCTGCCGGGAGTGAGGGGAAGAGCCTGGAGAGAGCAATAGGCGGAGGCTCCAGGGGTTGAGATAAAACCAGTTTGTTTTAATGGTGAACATAAATGATAATGATAACAGTGAAGTAACAGTAACGTTTAACCAGATATAACGCGAGTAACGTGTAACGCGGATCTCACCAACCCGGACGCACCCGGACCGGGAACCGGAAAAGAGCGCGCCCCCCACCGCGACCAGCCCCCCTCTATATACCCCAAGCATGACGTCAGGATGGTATCGAATATCCCTTTGACTAGTCACTAGTTTGGCTCAGCTATTTCCCTTTTACTGAGAATTAACCCTATCCCAGTTGAACCCAGTACATTATCATTGTACTCTATACTCTTTTATATGGGTCTGAATCATGGGTCATCTACTACCACCACCTGAGACTCCTCGAATGCTTCCATCAGCGCTGCCTCCATACCTCCATACAGTACTAAACATCCACTGGACTGACTACGTGACTAATGTTACTGTCCTTGAACAGGCAGGGGTCACCAGGATTGAGGCCATGCTGCTGAGGACGCAGCTGCCCTGGGCAGGGCACGTCTCCAGGCTGGAGGATCACTGCCTCCCTAAAGTTGTTCTCTGTGGTGAACTCACCATGGGCTGCCACAACAGAGGAGCCCCAAAGAGGAGATACAAGGACTCTCCAAAACAATACCTCAGTTTTGGTCATATTGACTGCCATCAGTGGTCCACTCTGGCCTCCAATGGGCGATGTGGAGACACACCATCCATAACGCTGCTGCCTCCTTTGAGGACGCACGTAGAATTAGTCTCGAGGAGAAAAGACAACGCAGAAAGAACCGTGCCTCACCGATACCGCCTAAGGAGACTTTCCACTGTGCCTTTTGAAACTGGACTTGCCTATCCTGCATAGGCCTTTTTAGTCATTGGCGCGCTTGTAGCAAGTGTGGGTAGAGCCCTTCCCATATCTTCGTTCGCGAAGCCTAGCCATGATGATGATGATGATTTACTGAAGAACTGAATGAAACTGAATTGCTGGATTAAACACTACACAAAATCATTATCACACAATGGAGGGGGAAAAAGCCCAACATCTAAAAGAAAATCAGAGAGTAAGTGACACAGTGAATGTTTCACAGAGTGTTAAAAGAAATTAAACACACGAGCCTACATTTACAAATGCAAAATGCAGCTAATATGAATGAAAAGGAAAGGAAACATTCTTTGTAAGATTAGCAGAAAGCCAAAAAGAACCTGTAAGATTTACTCCTTATCATGCTTCTTCTTGCTGTGAAGTGTTTCTTTGCTACTGTGTTTCAAATTTTGACACTAGGTCTCTTTAAAAAAAAACACGCCACATCTGAAATTTTACTGTAAGGTATATAATATTTATAGAAACAAACTGTCTAGTTTTTATTATAATAGCAGATAAGATTGCTTTCTTGCTTCCCACCCCCCCCCCCCCCCCCCCCCCCCCCCTTCAACATAAACATCTCCTTCTGAAGAGCCTGGAGAGACAGACGACAGCAGAACTGAAGAAATGTAGCCTGGCATCTAACTAAATTGACTAGTGCAATGCAATACTGTTGCCAGTTTGTATTTGTCAGAAGTAGCTATAAGAATGAGGCCTAAAATGCGTTTCTGACGAAGACAAGAATTTAGCCAACACAAGTGAAAAACTTTGTGAAAAAATTATGTGTAAACTTTGAGGATTCCTGGAAAAAGGACAAGATCATTATAGGAATATGAACAACTTTTTACAGCTGGTAATTAAGAAAGTGATTGCTTGCTAAAATATAATTCATTTAACAAGTTTCCTTAAAAATGAATGACATCTTGTTTTGCAAAGAATAATTTTGAATAGCAAAAAGTATCTTACTAGGAAAACAATTGACACAAATATTGAAAAACTCAAGTGCTATAACAGAAAAAAAAGAAACTAACTTGAATATTTATGAGCTGTTTTTACTTTACTTAGACACTTCTTGATTTTTCAGGAACATTCAGTTGTACTTAACATTTTTCCCTCAATGAAATATAGTTTCTTGTATTCTAGTAATTTTGGTTTTAAACCAATGGATATTTCCTGAACTCGGATACTTGAAGACATATTAAATATAATAACAGTGAAAGTACAAAACTATCTAGCTTTGTCAAAGCATGTGTAACACTGCATTTACATTTTCTCTGTATTCTGAAATAAACAAACAGTAACAAAAGTTAAATCATCACAGATCTTTGATGATGTTATTCCTGTATTCTAATGGAACAACAGTACACATGTTCATGAAAGCTAAGATACCCGGCAGCTCACTTATCTCTTGCAGAAACTCGTACTGCACCCTGAAATGAGGCTAGAGTTGCCTATAGGCAGGACCCTGACATTGTTTATGGGAGGGGTTTGCTGCCTATAGACACCATTAACTGAAGCCAGACCAGTATTAGAAAACATGTATCTATTCCCCTTCAGCCAGACAGATTACAATTCAGATAACATCCAAGCTCTTGAGAAGCAGAATAATTACAAGACTATGATTATTTCAACTGATTTTAGATCATACTTTCTATCAGAAAACGAAAAATTCAATGATGAGCACAACAGCCAGGAGCACAGTATACAACACGATTGAACACTGTCTTAAAAGAAAAATAATCCCTGAGCCCTTGAGCAGGTGGAAGGTTGTCAGGCTATAGTAGTGGAAGCAGAACAATTTCATTAGGCCTGTAGCTTGTGAAAAACTGATCAGTCCGAGAGAAGGTATTTGTACCCATTTTCCTGTTAGAACATTTCCACTTGATATATTGCATACTTTTCCCCCCCTGTTTAATCTTCCTGAAAATTCAAAAATTGAACACTCTTCCTACTGTGAAAGGCACATACTTTTTTTTCCCTTTCTTTTCTTTCCTCCGATTTTGTACTAAAATATAATAGATACATATATTTACTGATAGCACATATCAGCTTATCCCAGAAAGGTTTTTTCTTCTACAGATGTCCTTACAAGTTCAGTAGCCATGGGAAGATAACATTTAAAGCAATTTCAGCAACTTATGGCAATTTTCATGAGGGATCTTACTGACAAGTTCACAAAATTAAAACCAACAGAATAGTCAACCACTCCACACTTATTCCATATTTGTTCTATAGTTATCACATGAATTTAACGTGCTCTATAGTTATCTAAAATGACCAAGTGGGTAGAGGAGTGTAATCTAAATTTCTTCATTGTTCCTTACAGACAAAGTTCTTCTTTAAGACAACTACGAGTCACACTAAACTTGATCTCAGAGCCATTAATATACTTTTTCTGCATTTCCTGCCTTCCGTAACCGACTTCAAACTAGGATGACAAATAACCAACCCACTGTTTGAACACCCAACCCTTCCCCCATATTCTCAACCTCTCCAAATTTAATCGTTACTCATCCCATTACAATTGTAAAGTTTATCTTCTTTTGTGGATGAATCCAATAGTGTTTAAAATAAAGTATCACCAAGGAAGGATAAGTTCTTTCCTTCTAAAAAGAAAGTGCCTTTACTTTCTGTATGCACAGTATCACTAATTGTGAACTGCAGAATAACTATCATCATGAAATATAATCTCCTTCAATATATATTTCCTTAGTTTTAAGGAACTTAAACTTTTAATAACTTAGTTTCGATGACTGCTGTTATTTATCAATTCTAGTGAAATATTGTACAGAAAGAAAATACATAAAAGCTGTCAAAATTACAGTAATGCAAGTCTGTTATCAATTTCCAGTTTAGATGCAGACTTTGTTGTGCTTATATTCCGACATGTGATATATTCCATTTTAGGTTTTGCCTATAGTCTGTCATCTCGGAGGTTACAACCATATGACTGGCTGAGGATTTTCCAGCTGCTATAAATTTACTTACTGGATTTCACACTGAAAAGTGTGGAAAACCAGTACTGTTGGAGAAGTGAATTGTGGAAGAAGTAAAAATTTTTGAATAAGTTTTACATTTTAATGCATTTTTTAACATTCTTTAAAGCTTCTCAGTGAATTAACTCTTTTTTATTCTAATGAAATAGAACAGGTAGCAAGCTCTTTTTTTTTCCTAGCGATCCTGGCATTTTTCCAACAGATTGTGACTTAAATGGGGGATATTTTCAGTAGATTTTATAAACGTTGTGATTATTTACAAAACAATCACAGTATGTCTTGACAAATATGTTAAAACTAATGTAATCATTACTTTTGATTGCACCTGTCCATTAATGTTTGAAACAATTGTCATGACATGTCACTTCTATATTAAATTCAAAGACATTATCATTGCAGTCAAAGTTACACATTTTTCTTTGAAAAAAATTAGGCCTATAATTTAGTAGTATGTATCACTTTATTAAAATTGATTTACATCTGCTAGGTTTGTTGTTTGGAATTTTATTGAACAGCTTCTTTCCTGTATTTTAAAGGAAAATGTCAAGATATTTATGTAAATATGAAAAAAATCATTAAAATCTAGCTGAGTCATTTTTCCCCTGCAAGCACTTATTAAATTACTGATAAAGATGGAAAGATGGCTCCTTACATACAAAGGTCTCCTGGTTGTGAGGGGAAAGGATGGAATAGAGAGAGCAAGAGCACAATATTTCAAGATATTGTAAACAGAATTAGCAGAAGTTTTTTAAAAACTGAAATGATAAATGACTAAATCCAATGCACATTTCAGGCTTTATCTGAACCTTTATACACCTTTAGGGTGTAAGGGATTCTCTAAATGCAGTATATAACACAGAGGTGCAGCAGAAATAAGCCCAGGAACAAACACCCTCCTATTATCCAAAACCACAGTAATTCACTTAACTGAAGTCTCTCAAAATCAGTCTCTTCAAGATGGAAATTACAGGAACTGTAAAGACTAGAGGAACAGTAACTTGTACTTCCAGATCAGTTTTGACTGCAAACTAAAACATTGGTTGAAATTGTCACAGACAACAGATCTATTTTAGCATAGGCCAGTCCAGCTTCTTCTCTTGTACTGTCACTCAGTATAGTTTCTGCGGTCCCGCAGAATGGAAAAAAAAATAATTATTGTTTCATTACCTGGGCATCTCTGAGACAAGCCTTCTGCATTCTAGATTATTTTTAATTTCCTGTCATTATACGTTACAGCTGGAGGGTCTAGCTGATTGATTATCCTGTTGCTGTGGACTAGAGAAAGTCTATTTCTCTTAGTGCAGGACAATCCATTACAGGTCCTGAATAAAAGGGTAAGCTTTGCATATCCATCCTATCGGAAAGATGGAATTTGAAAAAAAAAGAAAGTTTCTTTTATAACTGCCATCTTCACCCTGAATAAAGTAGGACTTTGCAGGAGTCAGCATGAATAGAAGTTCACTCATACAAAAAAACACTTTGTGTCACATCAATACTTTGGTGGAGGACAACTACTAATATGGAGAAGAGTGTCATGCTTTTTTTCTAATGAAAATCCTCCTTTTGGGGTATATTAAGGTTGAGTAACATACAAAATAGATAAAGTCATATTACCTAGATCTTAGGATCAGCCTGATCTCAGCACTGGGAAAGTTCATGGAGCAATTTATCTTGAGTTGTGCTCACATGGAATGTACAGGGGATCACTCCCAGTCAACACAGGTTCATGAAAGGCAGGTCCTGCTTTATCAACCTGATCACCTTCTACAACCAGGTAACCCATCTAGTGGATGAGTGGAAGGCTGTGGACATTGTCTACGTGGACTTCAGTAAGGCCTTTGAAACAACCTCCTACAGCATTCATCTAGAGAATCTGACAGTTCATGGCTTAGACAGTTGTAAGAGGTGATTGGTGACAACCAGCACGGTTTCACTAAGGACAAATCATGCCTGACTAATTTGGTGGCCTTCTACGACAGAGCTACAGCTCTGGTTGATATGGTAAGAGCAACTGACATCATCTACCTGGACTTGTGCAAAACGTTTGACGTTGTCCGACATGAAATCATCTTCTGTTGGAATAAGTCCATAGGAGGACCAGGAAGATAATGCAAGGGCTGGAGCACCTCTGCTACAAGGACGGGCTGAGTGAGCTGGGATTGTTCAACCTGGAGAAGAGAAAGCTTTGGGGACAACTTATAACTCCCTTTCAATACCTGAAGGCATTCTACAGGAAGGTTGGAGGGACTTTTCAAAAGAGTCTCTGCTGATAGGGTAAGGAGAAATGGTTTTAACTGAAGGAGAATAGGTTTAGGTTGGATCTTTGAAAGAAATTCTTCAGGACAAGGATGTCGAGGCTCTGGAATAGATGGCCCTGAGAAGTTGTGAATGCCCCCTTTCTGGAGGTGTTCAAGGCCAGGCCTAGCTGAGAGGTGTCCCTGCCCATGACAAGGAGGTTGGATTAGATGATCTCTAAGGTCCCTTCCAACCTAAACCATTCTATGATTCTGTGATTCTATGATTCTATTATTCTATAATGATAACCTTTACTGGGAAAAAAATTGGCTCAGTAGCTGAGCCCAGAGAGTGGTGGTGAATGGATCAAATTCAGTTGTCAGCTGGTCACAAGTGGTGTCCCCAGGACTGGGTTTTGGGATCAGTCTTGTTTAATATCTTTATTAATGATCTGAATGAGAGGATTGAACACACCCTCAGGAAATCTACAGATGACACCAAATTGAGCAGGAGTGTTGATCTGCTGGAGGGTAGGGAAGCTCTGCAGAGCAATTTGGACAGGCTGGATCAATGGGCTGAGGTCAATTGTATGTACGCATTTCAACAAGGCCAAGTGCCAAGTCCTGCGCTTGGGTCACAACAGCACTAGGCATCACTACAGGCTTGGGGAAGAGTGGCTGGAAAGCTGCCTGACAGAGAGGAATCTGAGGCGAGGGGGAGGGGCAGTGCTGGTGGACAGCTGGCAGAACACAAGCCAACAGTGTGCCCAAGTAGCCAAGAAGGCCAAAGGCATCCTGGCCTGTATCAGGAAAAATGTGTCTAGCAGGAATAAGGAAGTGATCTGCCCCCATACTTGGCACTGGTGAGGTCACAGCCTGAGTACATTGTTCAGTTTTGGGTGCCACAGTATAAGAAGGACGTTGAGGTGCTGGAGTTGGCCCAGTGAAAAACAACAAAGCTGGTGAGGTATCTAGAGTATATGTCTGATGAAGAACAGCTGAGGAAGCTGGGGTTGTTTAGTCTGGAGAAGAGAAGGATGAGAGGAGACCTCATTGTTCTCTTCAACTACCTGAAAAGAAGTTGTAGTAAGGTGGACATTGGTCCCTTCTCTCAAGTAATTCACTATAGGACAAGGTGAAATGACCTGAAGTTGCACCAGGGGAGGTTTAGATTAGATATTAGAAAAATATTCTCTACTGAAAGAGTGGTGAGGCATTGGAAAAGGCTTCCCAGAGAAGTAGTGGGGTCCCTATCGCTGGAAGTGTTCAAAAAATTTATAGATGTGACACTTCAGTACATGATTTAGTGGTCATGGTACTGTTGGGTAGACTGTTAGACTAGATGATCTTAGAGGTTGTTTCCAAGCTTAATGATTCTAAGAGAATCATTTTAATATTTCAAAATGTTTTCAACCACTTCGATTAAATAGGTGGGTCTTTTTTTTTTTTTTTTGACATGCAAGAACTAAAGCCCATTTTGAAATAAACCGTCAGTTTTTCCTCCTTCCTTAATAATGTTATTTAAGATCTCTAGAAAATAGTCCCAGGCGTGATAAATATCTGTATCAAATAATTTACTTCTGTTCTTCCTACATTTTTTTAGAACTTTTTAAATTTATGAGCTTTTGTGCTGACACCTGATTTCAAATTTATAAGCTTATGAAAATAAACACAATAGGATTTTCACCTAATTTTGTCTCGGATGTCTAAAGGCATTTAGACCTGCAAAACAGATCAGTTACAATACAGTATTCCTTACTGGTGTATGTTGCTAAATAAAATGTTATTGACAGGGCTATCTCCCTTCTTCCTAAATAGTATACAGCCTTGTTTGGTGTTTGGAAGTCAAACATCCCAGGAAGATATTGATGTTGACCTGTCTGTAGCATTACTACATAAATCATAAAGGCATTTTACAGATACAAGAACAGCAACCAACTTTTAAGACTCCTTTATAGTCATAGAATCATAGAATCATTAAGGTTGGAAAAGATCTCTAAGATCCATAAACTCTATCTGCTTAACAACCGATCTAACTCACATTTTAGTATTTCCAGCTTTCTCATTCCTGGTGTATTTATTTCATGATTTTCTTTCACACTTTTATGAGAATGATTGCTTTTCCAGTGGGCAAAATTAAACAGGAGAAAATGGAGCATTGATCAGTGTATATGATGTCTTGGATATAGGATCATCCTACTAGGAATATTTTAGAGATTGAAGCTATGCTTCTTTGTACTTTTCTTGCAGGAGGAATGAACCTCCCCATCATAGGTACTTACTTACTGATTTTAGTTTCCATTAAAAAAAAAAAACCCACATAAAAAAAGTTCAAAGGTTTCGGTCACATATTACAAACTAGACACAAATGCAGTCTCTTCCCTTGAACACAGAAACCAAAAAAAATATAAAGCATTCAGTTGTCTGTGTATAACCTGGTCCTCTGGATAGTCTGAGCACCACATACACAAGTTTAACACATTCTATTTTGGACTGAACAGAAAGATTCCAAGAATTTAAAGACTGTCCTACCACAAATTTCTAATGCTTAGCCAGAGTCAACTCATCACACTAATAGATATGAAATTATTAAATTTGTAGAATATAGAGTATATTGCTGTAGGAAGGAAGTAATAATCTTTTGACCCACAGGGCTGATTCAAGAGATGTAGTAATTAGTAAATATTTGCTATACTTAGTAAATATTTGCTAAAACAGCTGAACATTTACATGTCATCAGTGATTTTCAGGAACTTGTGTTTCTCAACCTGTACCTCTTCTACAGATCCTTACTCATACCTACCATGACATCTTTGTATTGGAGGACAGTGAAAAAGAGCAGAAATATGCTTTTAAGAGCTTTATAATTCATGGAACAGTAACTCCCAGCTCAGAGAAATGTGCAGACATGGTATTCCCTTTGCACCAAGGCATTAGTACAGAGGAAAAAGAAATGATCCAGACAAACTTGATAAGCAGTCCAAGTTTGCATGAAGGATTTATTGAGTTTGGATAAATATCACAGTCATGTTACTCCTCGTGACAACTCTGCTGCTCTTAATCCAAGGCAAACCTGGAGCCATATCTACTAATATAACTCTGATGCACTCACCAACCAGGTTTCTGTAATTTATTCAGGATAATGAAGCCTGATGATTTTAATAATCTGATACTATATTGTTCAGCAAAAGCTAAAACCTACAGATGAAAAATTTTTCTTCAGAATGGAAGTGAAAATATTTCAGTGCTTTAGGACAAAGAACAGACAGATGTGATTCTGAAGAAGAACAACAAATAAATAATAAACTTGTTATTTCACTATTTTCAGTAGGCTGTGTCAGTGAGTCATGTAGTTTAGAAACCCAAAGTTAACAAACATATGAGTATGAGGCTTTTGTAAAAAATATGTACCAGCCAACAGCAAAATAGAAGCAGGATATTGAATCAATTTAAGGTATCCAAGATAAATTTGGTAACAATGTTAGATTTAAGGCTAGCCAATTAGTTGGCTCAGTGATGTAATATAAAGGTCTTTTAAGAAATATCTTAATTTTTTATTATGTCATGAAAATTTCTTGATTATGAATAAAATTCCTTTATTCATATGTTTTTCCTTCTTCAGATGTTAGCCTTCAGCATTCAGTTATCAGGAATTATCAGCGAGAAGTATACCTATTGATTTATAAATATGATATACACGTGTATAATTATTCATATGTATGATATCATTGCCCAAGAGTACAATATAAGCATTCATCAAGTTTATTGGCTAAAAGCAACAGTAATTACAATGTAAAGACCAAGAAGAGTGGCTGCCATATAAATAAATTTAATTTTATGTATTCCAATTATCTGTTCCAGTCTTTGTGATTAACCAAAAGTTCACTAAATTAACTGTAGTTGTTTAGAGACTATGAAGTTATTGATTTTTTATTTTTTTTAATCATTGTCTCTAGTTCCTCTAGATATGGTTCTTCAGAAACTGACTGTTCTGATTATTTCAGGTTTTAAATAGATTTTCTTTATTGTATGTGTACATGCTGATGATTTAAATAACATGAAAGCCATTGAAGTCAAAATAAAAGTTAAATTCCAGTGAAAGAAAACTCATAACAGGGCCCATGAGCTGAGATTCACATTAATTCTAAATGAACAATTTTACTGAATTAAATAGCAGATCAATTTAAATTGTTGAGGCCGTTGATTAATATTTTAATGAGAAGTGTATAAATTTTGCATACTTTCAGCTTAATATTGCTAAGGTAAACAGGTAAATGACTAGGCCCTGGTCTGAGGTTTAGCCAACTGAACAGACCATGAGAAACCATTGAGTTCAACAGGAAAAATTGCTGGACAAAACAAATAATCAGCAAGTGTTAGAACTCTTCCAGGCCAGAGACTTTGACCCAGATGGAGGTTAAGATGGTGGATGCAAGCACTTCTTGCATCTTGGGACTTACAGAGCTGCATCCACCATCTTTACCTCCATCTGGGTCAAATTCTTTACCTCAGAATCTTGATTACTTTGTCTTCCACAAATCTTAGATAGATCTTAAATAGATAAATCTTAAATAGATAAATCTTAAATAGATGAGATGCTGCAACATTGTTGGCATCCTCTTGTTTTCAGCACAGAATCTTCTGCTAATAGCACAACTATGGTGCAGTTTTATGACAACACAGGCCTTCCTGGACCTCACATAAAGAACACTTTCCTCAGTTTTACTGATGAATCATAGAATCATGGGATCATAAAAGTTGGAAAGGACCTTAAGATCATCAAGTCCAACCTACAGCCCTACACCACCCTAACACTAAACCATCTCCTGAAACACCACATCCAGCTGGTTTTTAAACATGTCCAGGGATGGTGACTTCAACACCTCCCTCAGCAACCCATTCCAGTGCTTCACCACCCTTTCGATGAAGAGGTTTTTCCTAATATCCAATCTAGACTTCAGCTGGTGCAACTTGAACCCGTTCCCTCCTGTCCTATCGCTATTCACTAGGGAGAGGAGGCCAACACCCATCTCTCTACAGCTGCCTTTCAAAAGGCAATAAGGTAATAAGGCCTCCCCTCAGCCTCCCCTTCTCCAGGCTGAACAGCCCCAGCTCCCTAAGCCTCTCTTCATAAGACTTACCCTCTAGTCCCCTAATCCTTCTGGCTGCCCTTCTCTGTACCTTCTCCAGCACCTCGATGTCCTTCCTGTACTGTGGAACCCAGACCTGCACACAGTGCTCAAGGCGCGACCACACCAGTGCCCAGTACAGGAGCACAATCACTTCCCTACTCCTACTAGCAACACCATTCCTAATACAGGCCAGGATGCTGTTGGCCTTCTGGGCCACCTGGGCACACTACTGGCTCATTTTCAGCCGGCTGTCTATCAATACCCCCAGGTCCCTCTCTGCCTGGCAGCTCTCCAGCCACTCCTCCCCAAGCCTGTAGCACTGCTGGGGCTTGTTGTGGCCAAGGTGCAGGACCCGACGTTTGGCCTTATTGAAATTCATGCGATTGGCCTTGGCCCACTGATCCAGCCTGTCCAAATCTCTCTGAAGAGCCTCCCTGCCTTCCAGTAGATGGACACTTCCTGCCAGTTCTGTGTCACCTGCAGACTTACTAAGCGTGCACTCCATCCCTTCATCCAGGTCATTGATAAAGATGTTAAACAGGAGTGGTTCTGGCACTAAACGCTGGGGGACACCAATAGTGACCGGTTGCCAACTGGATTTATCTCCATTAACCACAACTCTTTGGATCCGGCCATCCAACCAGTTCCTACTGCAGGCAAGAATAAGCCCATCCAGGCAGTGGGCAGCCAGCTTTTCTAGGCTAATACTGTGGGAAACTGTGTCAAGTCTTGTTAAAGTCAAGGTAGACAACAATATCTAAGGAGAAATGCGTATATCATTATCAGTATAAGCCATTTTTAAATCTCTGTGCAACTATATTTTCTTGTATTTCTTTATCCTTTGTATGAACCAATTTCAATATTTCTCCTGCACATCTATGTACTATGTCAAGAATATCTCCATTAAACTATACATATGAAATACACACCATCTGTGCAGTAATTTCTTTTTTTAACCAAGAAAAGCCTATACACATCTATATAAACTATTCTAATAATTTATTTCTATCTTGAGGCCCTTTTAAATTTAAAAATTATATGCTAGAATATAATAATTATATTATGGTTTAAATAAAAAATTAAAATTCAGTTGCAATGCAGAACATGTTTTAAAATGCATTTACATAATATTAATAAAACTACCTTACATGTTCCTTTTACAAAAGAACAAAATAATATTTTCTTAAAATATATATCTGGTTGAGGACTAAATTTTCACAAAGGAAGAGAGTGGGATTCAGCAGCTGAAACACAGATGTCTAATGACATCCTAGGAAACAGGTGTCAGAAGAAAACTTCCAGGTAAAGCATCCAAGATTTAAATGTCAAAAGTCATTATAAGCTTGGCAGTACGTAGACCTTATCTGTCTACCTTTCTGCCTTGAGGGATGAGCAGAACTGCACAAGTACTTGTCTGTACATGTAAAAGAATATTGGGAAAGATCCAGAAGCTAATGTCTCTGCAAAGCAGAGAGATTATCGCTTCAATGAGGTTCTGAGACTGACTTATGGAGAGCCAGGTTAGGAAAGGTAGACCACATCTGTAAGAGACTGTTTTAAGAACTTTTGCCTCAACCTTGTTGGTGTTAAAACTTGCTAAAATGCCTCATGAAGATATATTTGTTTCATCCTTGCTTAAAGACTCTGTGAAGAAGAGACTGTGTTAAAACCTAAACGACAAGGCTGCCGTTACAAGCTTGGACCTCTGATAAGTTCTAAAACAACAACTTCAGAGCCCAGCCCTGATAAGCCCCACGACTTGACTTGACTATTGATAAAGATGACTTCAGGGCCCAGTCCTGATAAGCCAGGGGGCTCGAAGTTCTGAACAAAAACTTCTGGGCCCGCCTCAACTGCCGATACAGCTGTTGTCTTGCAAGCCCACCGGTGTGTGAGCTCACCGATGTAACTGCAGATAAGGCAGCTGCCCTGCAAGCGCGAAAGCTCAACGGTGTGCAAGCGCGAAGGTACACAAACCGTCAAGTCATCCTACGTCTGCAAGAAATGGGCCCTCCGGACACCTATGCATGCCCCACTGACAGAGGCGACGCTGAGGGGGCTGATGATGGCTCCTGACGACCCTCACGCGCATGCGCTGAACAGGCAGAGGATAAGCAAAGCGGCTCTTGGAACACTATAAAATGCCACCATGAACAGCTGTTCTTTGGAGATCTTCCCCACCGAATCGAAACAGGCGGACCTGTGAGATGTCGCTGGATCTGTGGTGGTAGCTATACTTCTTGCTATTCTAAACGTTTTACTGCTTCGCTTTTCCTTTTCCTTATCTTTCTTTCTTATTGCTCTCCAGTGGTTGTTAGTCAATAAAGGGTTTTACTTTTGTGACATCTGACACCGTTTGTGTCTTAATTTCACCTTTGCGATCAAAACGAATCACCTTGACCCTAACCTCTACCAGGTATAAGCGGTTCAAGACAACATCATGCAGATATGTCTGGTGACCAAAGAATGACAAACTGGTTAACACCTATCAGAGTTAGGCCTCAGTATATGCGAAGTTTGAAAAAGTGTAGTTAGTGCATACAGTTGTGTTATTATTACGCAGAGTAGTCAGGCTACGTCTTGAAAAAGTCAGATTCAAATCTGGTTTTAATCCTTCTGGATAGGTATGAAACCAGATTTCTTACTTTTGGGAGTCTAAATAGTTGAAATGGTCTACAAGTTCCTTCATTTAACCGTTCTTAGCTTGTTAAAAACATTTTAATACTCACTAGGTTACACATGAAAATGTTGCCATATTTGTCTTCAAAAGTAACTCATGTGGGATGTGGAAGATTCAATCTTCAGTCACTTGTCTAGGTCTCAAATAAAAAGAATCTTGAAATTCATTTGTAAACGGTACTCTCCGTGGAAAATAGTGATTTATAATCAACATAGAATTTCACTCTCTATCATATTAAAAGGTTGGGTTTTGAGATTCAAGGCAAGTTCCAGATTTTCTGTTATTGTTAAGTAAGATTTAAGGAAAGTTCCAAATTTTTCTGTTCCTATTAAGAGTTCTTTCATGTTTGCATACAAAGGTCTATTTACTCAGCTCTCTTATCTATTTGAAAATTGTTTTCCTATTTTCTTTAAACCAAAAAAAAAATTCGTTTTAAAAGAGAAATAAAATCTTAGGATCTAAATACTAGCAGCTTGCAGGCACACTATATAGCTTTCCGAGAGTTAAAAAAAAAATACGAAGATTAATTTTGGAATCTCTCAGTTTTAAAATGCTAACTTACATGCATCTTGGAGCTTAAAGTCAAACTTCTCAGAGCTTGTTGTGTTCTGACAGTGATTAATGTGGACAGTCATCTAGCTGTCCTTAGAGTAGAATTGGCTTAGAAGAATGAGGTCAACTCAATATGGCATTTTTTCTATTCATCTATCAATGCCATATCTTCTAAACAGAACTGAAAAGAATCACAGCCTAGCTCGCTGACATGTATGTACAGTGAAAGGCAGTAGACCAGGTCTGTACCTACAATTTAATATAAAAAATATAGGTGTATAGCTATCTACTGAGAAGGAAAATATTTATTTAACTCTATGGAACAATAGATTTTAACATTTTAAATGAACTATTTATATAATTTCCTCTGTAAGTTTCGTATTTAACTAAATGCCATTTCCCCAAACAATTTATGTGTTTCTATTTCTACAAAAATAAGCATGTCTATAAACATGTATCTGTGCATGGGAGTTTATACACTTTTGTGTGAAGAGTTTTTGCATTGGCTCTGCGGTTTCAGTGCTAGGTGAACAGTCTTCTGCAAATATTGCCTGAATGAAATCCCTAGTTTTCCTGTACAACGAGCTACCTGCTGTCAGAATCTGGACTATTATGTTTTATCCATTTGTTCTCGTAAGAAAGGTTGTTTTAATGATGGAATGTGAGAATAATTTTGTCTCTTCACTATAGCTTCATCCTGAGCCAGGCAATGGCAAAATACTTGATGAAAATTAATGATTATCTATCCTTTTTTAGTAATGTCTTAATTATAAGTTTTATAAATAATGGATTAGTAATTCATTACATAAAAAGATGTTGAAGTAAGCCTATTACTGTACCTTCTGTTATAGTTATAGGAGCCTGTCATACACAACAATTCAACTTACAGAAATATATCCTGTGTTATAACAACACTCAGTAAACCTGTGTCGAATGAGCTAAGGTCCATTTAACATTTTCATTATAAACCGTGATTTCAGCCTCTAATATCTCAGCTGTTTCATAGACTATTTGAATCAAATTTGGTACAAAAATTTAGCAGTCCCTTCTCCTTCTCCCTTTCTCTTGCAACAGCCAAAACAGACAAAATGTGGAATTTATAAAAATTTATTTCTTTTTATGTGTTTTCTTTGCAATTCTCTTACAGTAGACTTAGCTGAATATGAAATGAATGTGTATACTTTGATCTACCTGAGATTAACATAGCCATTTATGTGATATGAAATAAAGTAAGAATCTTTAGAATTACTACAATACCTAATTTTAAACTTTGCTACCAGACATATGCAGTTGCGTTTTTACATCTCACTATCAAAAGTCCAATCTTCACTATGATACTTTTGGTACTATATTGATTTTGCCTGGCTGGATTTTGGTGATGGGGGGGAGCTGTAAGGGTGGCTTCTGCAAGAAGCTGCTAGAAGCTTCCCCAGGTCTGATAGAGCCAATGCCAGTCGGCTCCAAAAAATGGACCCACCACTGGCCAAGGCTGAGCCTGTCAGTGATGATGAGAATGCCTCTGTGAAAACCTATATAAGAAATGAGGAAAAAGAACTGTGCCACACAACAACTGACAGAGAGACAGAGGAGAGAGGATACGTGAAGGTCAGTGAAGAAGGAGGAGGAGGGGAGGATGTGCTCCTGGCACCGGAGCAGAGATTCCCCTGGATCATGATGAAGACCATGGTGAAGCAGGCTGTCCCACTGCAGGCCATGAAGGTGATGGGGTGTAGATGTCCATCTGCAACCTGTGGAGGACCCCAGACCAGAGCAGGTGGATGCCTGAAGGGGACTGTGACCCCATGGGAAGCCCGCGCAGGAGCAGGTTGCTGCCAGTGCCTGCAGCCCATATGGTGGGAGAGAAGATCACAATGGAGCAGGTTGGCTGGCACATCTTGTGTGACATAGCAGGGGACTCGTGCTGAAACAATTTCTCCCTGAAGGAATGCACCCCATGGAGAGACTCATGTTGGCCAGTTTGTGACAAATGGCCCTTGTGAGAGAACTCACACTGAAGAAAGATGTGTGAAGATTGTCTCCTGTGAGAGGGTCCCCACAAAGGCCCAGGGGAAGAGTGAGGAGTCCTCCCCCAGAGGAAGAAGCAGCGGTGGAAATGACATCGGATGAACTGACCGTAACCCCTCTTCCCTGTCCCCTGCTCCACTCAAGGGGAGGAGGTGGATAAATTGGGATTGATGTTTTGCTCAGGAGGAAGGGAGGGATGAGGGGAAGGTGTTATTTTTTAAGATCTGTTTTTATTTCTCACTACTCTTCTCTGTTTTGTTCTTTATAGATTTAACTAATTTCCCCCAAATCAAGTCTGTTTAGCCTGGGATGGTAGATGTGGGCGATCTCCCTGTTCTTAACTCAAACCATGGGCCCTTCGATATATTTTATCCCCACGTCTAGAGAGTAGGGGGGGTGATAGAGCCAGGGTCAAACAACTGCAGATATAAATTAAAATTTTACTTCTATTGTATGCTTATATTCCATGTGATACCACATTAGTTAAGTGATTTTGCAATTCCAATTTTATGTCACATAAAAAATGCAACACAGGAAACACAGCCCTTTGGGAAAGTTGCTTTTACAACTTACTATAAAAAAAGAGAGTAACAAGATACCAAGAAATTAAAAAGACAAAAAAATGTTATTACTGTCAGATAAGACTGAAAGTGGATGTAAAAGATCATTGGAAGATATTAGTATAGTATTATACACAATTTTTTAAATTACTGTCTGGTTTTGCCCTACAGTTTTTTGCCCTGCAAGTTAGCTTAGAAATGGCTCAGAAAAATGCTTTCACCTTCAAGTAAATTTAAGCAAATTTATTATTTAGTCCAATGCAAAGATACTAAAGCTATTGTTTTCAAGTCCAGATTTTATGAGGCCAGACATCATTGTAGTCAATCATGATTCAATATTTTGCTTCAATTATACTAATATTTCCAAGTGTGTTTTAGAGCTGAGTATACCACATTCTTTCTGGGGGCAAATTTGATTTTTCAGCTATCCAAAAATAAAGTTCAAATTGTCAATTAATTTAAACTTTGTAATTAAAAATTAATTTTAATTAATGTTAATTACGTGAATAAACAGAGATTCTTTCAATTTCTGAGCTATTGTTCACATCAGACCAAGGAGACTTAATCCATCCTTAAGAAACCATCTATAACTACTTTTTTTTTTCTTCCAAAAAGATTTTACTTTACTTTGAAATTTTCTTGCAATGATCTGAGCCACAATTGAACCATAAATGGGGACAACTGAAATGTGGCAAAGTCCTTATTTTAGGGGAAGAGAAGCATGCTATACCATTTTCACCACAATTGAACTCCTGTATCTCTTAAAATTCTGCTTTCAGTCAGGAGTTTGAAAGTTCACACAAGATTTTCTCATACAGCTGGAATAAGGCTTGATTTGAGGATATTGCACAAAAGACCTCTGCTCAGAACACTTTAAGAAGCAAAGCAAGCAGTCAGGAGCATCAGCCTACTTCTCTCAGTACAAAGCAAGTCACTGTCAAAAGTTTAACTCACTAAAAGTGGATTAGGAAGGTTATGGGCCTTAGATACAGCATGTTCATTTTTCAGAGTAGAGAGAGATGTGATTCAGACTTTGTGTATGTACTGACAAACAAATAAGTTAAAACCATAGAAATAAACTTCTTCCTTATTTTTGTATCAGCATCTAAAGGTGGTGAAAAACCAACATTGTGGGAGGATTTCATCTTAAAGTTGCACGATGATTCCTTACAAAAGTGCAGTCATTTTGAGGAATAAATGAACAAAGTGTACATTACACAGTTCAGAGACAGTTCACTGAAGAACAGTGTGCAGTATTTAAAAGCCATATTTATTTTTGTTGTTATTTTTCAGAAGCTATTTTATCTCTTGTGGTTTTGGGGGGGGCTTTGGTGTTGTGGGGGGTTTTTTTAGTGAAAAAGTTGCGTACATTGAATTTCAGCTAAATAAAACACGATATTTTTTAGATGTAATGTCAAAGTGAGTAATAGAAACAAATTTTCTTTAGGAAGTATGCTTGTGGTTTGGAGTACTGTTTTATAATGAGTATTTTCTGTTCTCTCAGATACATGATCAACTGTTCATACAAACTAAGGAAACATGTTATTAACCACAGGACGAGAGAGACTATTTTATTCAACAATTATGTGAATTGCTTTCAAATACCTGAAACTTCTAGATGCAATTTTACATTTATTGATAATCAAATTTCTCCAGCAATATTCTGTGATAGACTTGTAATGAGCTCAAAGGATTATGACCATTGGTTTAGCAATAAAATATTTAATAAAACTGTTACATGTTGATGGCCACAGACTTAAGACTATAATTTTTCACATGTTATCTGATCCATATCTTAATAATATTGGATTTAACTACTTTTCAAGGAATTGGAGTTATTACAAAAAAAAGAAAATTAGTTGCATTGTGAAAATTACAAACTCTTGACCCATTTATTCCTGTTTTCATTCAACGAGTTTAATGAATTCAACTGGATTAGTTCTCAGGCTTTATGAACATTATTTTGATGACTGAATACAGACCAAAAAATCTCCATTCACTGCTGGTTCAGTTACGGTCACTCACCTGAGAGCAGATGAGTGGGAAATTTGATTTTGATGGTTGTTTACTGTGCCAATTGACCAAGGTAAGTCCATTAACAATTCCATAAAACCCATCAAAAGTCAGATGCCCCCTCTGAAGTGGCAAATGCCTTTGGTACTCAAATACTTCATATAGTTTGTACTCTGGTACACGTTCTTGGACAGGTTTGATGGTGAAAATCATGTGTATGGACAAAAACGGAGAACAATTTATGTTCACAGTTCTCTCTCCCCTTTCATTGACACGTCAATTGTATTCTATATTTTACATGCAATTCATTGGTGTATGTAGACTAAATCAAAATGGACCACTCAGTGTATAAAGAACTGGCTCGATGGTCGCACTCAAAGAATTGTGGTCAATGGTTCGATGTCCACATGGAGACCAGTGAAAAGCGGTGTTCCTCAGGGGTCTGTTCTGGGTCCAGTGCTGTTCAACATCTTTGTCAGCAACATGGACAACAACATTGAGTGCACCCTCAGCAAGTTTTCCGACGACACCAAGCTGTGTGGTGTGGTGGACTCACTTGAGGGAAGAGATGTCATCCAGAAGGACCTTGACAGGCTTGAGAAATGGGCCAGTGCAAACTGCATGAGGTTCAACAAGTCAAAATGCAAGGTCCTTCACCTGGGTCGGGCCAATCCTAGGCACAAATACAAACTGGGCACAGAGTGAGTTGATGGTAGCCCTGAAGAGAGGGATTTGGGGGTGTTGATAGACGAGAAGCTCAACATGAGCCGGCAGTGCAGTCATGCAGCCCAGAAGGCCAACCGTGTCCTGGGATGTATCAAGAGAAGCGTAGCCAGCAGGTCAAGAGAGGTGATTCTCCCCCTTTACTCTGCTCTTGTGAGACCCCACCTCAAATATTGCTTCCAGTTCTGGTGCCCCCACCATAAGAGAGATATAGATCTATCGTAGCACATTCAGAGGAGGGCCACAAAGATGATCCAGGGGTTGGAGCACCTCTGCTATGAGGACAGGCTGAGGGAACTGGGATTGTCCAATCTTGAAGAGAGAAGACTTCGGAGGGACCTAACAGCTGCCTTCCAATACCTGAAGGGATCCTACAGGAAGGCTGGGGAGGGACTTTTTACAAGAGCGTTGACTGATAGGACAAGGGGAAATGGGTTTAAGTTGAAGGAGAATAGATTTAGATTAGATCTTAGGAAGAAATTCTTCAGTACAAGGGTGGCAAAACTTTGGAATAAATTGCCCAGAGATGTTGTGGCTGCCGCCTCCCTGGGAGTGTTCGGGGCCAAGTTGGACAGAGCCTTGAGTAGCCTGATCTAGTTGAGAGGCGTCCCTGCCCATGACAGGGAGGTTGCATTAGATGATCTCTAAGGTCCCTTCCAGCCTAGGCCATTCTATGATTCTATGAAATGACTAGAAGGTATCATTCTATTTCCCTAACACTGCATCTGAAGTACCTTTTTAGCTGTCCTGTGAACTAAGAAACCTAAAGAGAAGATTTCAGAGATATTCTGAAGAGAATTTCTTCCTCCCCAATGCAGCTTTGAATGAGCACCTTGAATAGGAATTAAATGTTTGCATTCATTGATATTCAGCTTTGGGATTATTCGTATATGACGAGTATTATTAGAAGTGACTCTCTAGGCATGCCCTTTGCTGCAGAAATGCCAAAAATCTGACATTGCTTAGGAAGATAGGAATTGGATTCCTGTCTCTTATATCAGTAAATATTGTTTTGGAGACTTACTTGAAAAATGAAAGTGCTTTCCAGATGCTTAGATTGTTTAAACACAATAGGTTCTCCCAGAACTAAAAGACATTTTAGGATTCTTAATGAAAGTGAGAGGAAAGTTAACTAACGAATTCCTAAATATTGTTTACCCATTTTCCAGTGTTTAGGTTTTCAGTCACATCAGGATATCTGGATGTTGAAAGAATCCAGAACTGAATCACTGACAGTTCTGTCACATTTCTCTGGTGTAACCTGCAGTTAGTCTGGTGGAACAATTGAAGTCAGAGTAAAATAATTCCACATAGGAGGATTTAGTAAGGGCAGGACACTTTCTTAGCAGTCTTTCACTCTGTGCAATGTCACAGTCAATTCAGAACAGTCCAAGTGAACAAATATTTCACATGTAAACCCAGATACGCTTGTAAATCAGCTTTTTGAGAATGAGACTGAGAAGTTGTTTTCTGACACCAGCTTACAAAATTACCTTATAGTAGAAAAATTGTGCTATTTCCCAAGTTGTGTTTTTTGTCATTGAATCCCTTAAAGTTTAGATGTTAGCATGTGACTAACGTCCTGTATTTTGACTGAATTTTCATATGTTAATATCAGCTAATTTTCAAAAAACAATTTTCAATTTCTTCTGTGTCTCATATAAATTGCAGAAAAATTTGCTGAATGGAACAAAAATTTGAGTTATACGGCACAATTTTACAAGTTGGCAATATTGCTGACTATTATGCCCTTTCTTACAAGAACCTTTGAAATGAAAGATTCACCCTTGTCAAAAATCCTCTCTATTGAGACAGCGTTTACACAGCACCATTGTGAAATTCAGCCTCAAAGGAAGACAGAAAAATCAATTCACACTTTACACTTCAGTTAACAGATTCAGAGCTTTACCTCTCTTGAAATGTCAAGGAATAAAAATTAAATTTCATGTAATAAAATACATTGAGAAAAAATATTAATATCTCTTAACAGTATGTTTTCTGGCTCTTTTACACATTCCTTTCATGTTGTAATGAGCCACTAAGGCATAGATAGAACTGCATTTGTTGGTAGGGTAAATTATGCATCTTTTAGAGGGCTAGTGAGATAAAGAGTTTTTTTGCTGATAGTGTTGCCATAACTGTCCTAAGTAATCTAGTTTCCAACTGTGTTAGGTGATACTGGGTTGCAACCCACCTTTGTCTGCATCACCTATGGGTGGAAACTTTTCCTGTAGGTTTTTTGTTTTTCTTTTTGCTTTGTGTGCTTTGATTTTGAGTTTTGAGTTTGGGCATTATCTTTGATTTATTTTCTAAGGATTTTTTTTTTCAGTTTATAGGAAAGCATGTGCTTAAGTGGAAATGCTTTCTGATTTTGTCTTGTATATCTTAACCAATAAACTACTCCAATCGCCCGATGGGAGCTAGGGTGCGTAATTTAGGTATTTATTTCATCTAAACCTCATTTGTTTAACATGGGTTATCATTTTTGTCTTCATAAATCAAACATTTGTAATTCCTGTTCAGTCAGTGAAGTAAAATCCGCACCAACAGAGATTATCTAGTCTTTTAATTTAGGCAGCTGCTTCTCTCTCCATTTGATGCCCTGAGCCTTTGTTGTAAGGTATATAAGTTAATATATACTTCGTTGCCCATCCACTTTTGTTAACTAGTTTAATTATTTGTACTATAACAGTAATGCTTTTATTATGTAACAGATTTATGATAATTTCAATTTAATTACAGTATTACATAATATCTATGTAGTTTATATAGCTTGCTTGAGTATTTTCATGGTGTTTTATTTTCTTGGGAAGGAATTCTATTATGTAAATGTCTTTTTATCCAAATTGATAGCCCATTCTTGCTTGATGTGGAGGCTAATTATATGACGTTAAAATAATTTTAATAAAATCAAATATCAGTTTTTCTTCCTAATTAAAATGTCATTTAATATTTGTGGAGGATAAAGAAGAAATAGCCAATTTCATTAAGTAAATATTTATATGGGATGGTGCATTCAATAACAATAGGATTATTACCTTCCATACTGTGTTACAGAAAGTCTTTCATTAACAGCTTAAGGAATGGAAGTATTGTGAAAGGGCTATGGAAAATTGTAAATGGTTCCAGGACTCTTTGCCATTAGTTCATTCTTAAGGTAATTCATGGACATGTTTACATTTACTGAGGGTTTTAAATATGTTCCTAGTCTCCTTCTAGCTACCTTTTTATGCTTTAGTGCTTCTAAATGGGACAAATATAAACTTAGTCCTTGCAATGAATATTGAACACAAAACTGATTTAGAACCTTTCTTCTTGGCATTTCTGAGAGTGAGTTATTATGAAAGTAACATATTCTGAACATCTTTCTATTTAGAAGCATTTGATCATTTTATGAAGGGGAGGAGTTGGGAAAAGACAGCAAATATCAGTGGATAAATATTATAGCAAAATATTTTGGCTTTGCACAAGCTGTGCATTATATTTAATTTCACTACAGCTTACAGAATATGTTGAGATACAAGACTCAATAATCAAAAAAGTAATATTATGCTGTGATATTAAATTGTGTCGTTATGGAAAAAAAAAGGTGCAGCTTCATATTTCTATAATGATAAAAATGGCCCTTTCCTTTCCCTGAAATCTCACAGAAGAAGTTCAAGTTCAGTTATATCTTGTGTTCTATTAAAAGAGAAGCAAGCCTCCCTAAAGAAGTTTCCAAAGGTAAAAAAAAGAAATAAACCTAGAGAAGTTTGTTGTTTTTTGTTTTGTTTTGTTTAAATATAGTCATAAATTAATTATGTAATGTCAAAATTAGCTTACAGACAGATTTTTAGTTTTAAGACTAAAAGTAATTGCTCTGGTAGCTGCTTCTAATCTGAAAAAAGGCATAACATACTGCAAGCCTAACCTCTCAGAAATCAAATTGCCTAACTTTCAGCTGATTTCTGATTCAATTAAAGGAACAATTTTTCAGTGAACAAAATACTACTAGAAAGGATAACTGAGCTAATGGACTCTACTTAGTGAGGCTTGCATTAATATGCCAGGCTAGAGACAGTACTAATGATGGGAAAATAAACACAATAAGGACTACAGAATTGTTCAAAGTGAGGTTAATAACCATGGAATGAAAAATCTTTGGGCCCATTTTCTTTAGTTTCAAACAACGTTATTTACATCTCTGCAGAACAGAAGTGCATTAGGCGTGTACAAGTTGAGATACCAAGTAGAGATTTAACAGTAGCTTTCCATGATTTTGTATGATTCCAAGAGACGAATTAAAATGAAAAGAAGAATTAAAATGAAATATTCTAAAATATTTTTAATATGTTACTTACATATCTTTCTCCAAATTTTGGATTTCCTCTCAAAACTCAATTATACTTAACTGTTTCAAATAAAAGGAAATTAGGTGAAAGAGCTGGCTGCAAAATGAAATCTTTCTATAGTAACTAACACAGGTTTTACTAAGAAATCAAACACAAAATGAAATATTATTACTTCTAAAAGGCTTGAAAGTCCACTAAGCTGTGTGAATATGGGAACATATCAGGCACATTCTTAACCTAGAGTATACATGACGTGAAAAGATTTAAGTTAAGGTAATTCATTCTGAATTTGGAAAAGTCTGGAAGTGCATATAGTTACTGAAGCTAAGTCTCAGTTACCTAACCAAAGAACTCACAAAAAAAAAAAGAAGCATAATTAATGAGATTATAAAGTTTCCTTGTTTAATGTAATATTTATGCATATTAAATGCAAATCAAAATTCACATATATAAGATTAAAAAATGTAATAGAGAAATTGTTTCGTTTTGATGTCTTTCATACTGTGATCCACAGAACTTTATGCAAAAATTCTGAGTTCATAACATTTTTGCTGGACTAGTGTTTTTGGTGGCACATTTACCAAAATCCACTCTACTTAGCTCATGAACACCATAGTTTTAACTTTCCTCATCACTGTTGGCAGCCATGCTGATAATCTTGCCCTATCTGGCAATCCAAAACCAATACATAAGTATTCCTAATACATGTAAAATGGTGTACTTTCTCCACTGCCTGCTTCCTTTTCTTCTTTTAATATCAGTAATTTGAAAGGAACTAGTGATAGCAAAAGGAGTACCACCTATTTTATACCAGATTTCAAGAATTATGAAGAAAAAAATTGTTCTCTAAGTGATAAATGAAAGAAACAGATCACTTTATACTTCTTTTACAGATGAGAACTCTTAAGTGTAAGAGTGGTAGAGTGATTTCTTTGAGGTCATCAAGCAGCTAAGTTGCAGAACCTGACTAAAGACTTAAACCATTCACTTCACACTCCAGTACACTGGCTTCAACATTTCACAGAAGCATTACCAACACATGTCAAGAGGAATAGCCCCTAAGCTCAAATGCACCACAAGAACTTCAGAGCTCTCATTATTCCCTGATTCTCGCTATGGTGCAAGAAAGCATTTGAGCCTATAGTTAATCTTTAGAGTCTTCAAAGTTGTAGTATAGTATAGTATAGTATAGTACAGTACAGTGTACTATTAATGATATTCTTAATCACTGTGGCTGTCTAACATTTGTATTACACCTTCTTTTCATATTTTGGAATATTTAGATTTCAGGTTTAAGATATTTTAAAGATCCTTATATTTAAAGATTACATGCATATATGGATATATATATATATATGCAGTGAATCCTAGGTTTTAGCAATTTTCTGAAGTTAGTTTCAGACAGACATACAGACTGAAAGAGTATCCTATTTTGTTTTCTTGACAGATCTCTCTAATGAGGTCACTAATGGAAGCTTAAAAACCATGTTCTTTCTCTACTCCCTTGGGTGTACACTTGTTTTCCACTTACAGTTTAGAAAGAAGACATTACAGCACATTTTGGTGATTAGTGGTCATGCAGTTATCTGTAAAAAAATGGATATATATTCAGTAGTATGAATTCTTGCTTCTGATATTTAGTGTTTTCCTAAGAAATGTCATGTTTTAACAGTCTAATATACAATAAGTTGGACCTTGGTATAATAGATTTCTAGAAAAAAAATATTTTAAGACACTGAAGTCTATACTGAGAAGGGACGGAGGGAGGGAGGGAGGGAAGGAGGAAGGAAGGAAGGAAGGAAGGAAGGAAGGAAGGAAGGAAGGAAGGAAGGAAGGAAGGAAGGAAGGAAGGAAGGAAGGAAGGAAGGAAAACAAAAGTCAGCAAATAAAAAATGTTCTTCTCCAAGTGGATATATTTTCATCTACTTAAAATTTCTTTATAGTTGTTAGTATAGAGATAACTACAGTTACTCTGCAAATAATTTCAGCAATTTATTTTCTGCAATGTGTTGGTATGAAATTCATCTGCTAAATGGTTTCACTAACAACATCACCTCAAGGTCAATCTTATTAAGGCCAATTTTACTTAAGGTCAATTTAAATCTTCCCTCTTTCAAGTTAAAACCACTGAACTTTGTCCTGTTGTTACAGGTCCTAGTAAGAGTCTCCCTCTGTTTTTCTTATAGGCGTTCTTTATATTTTGAAGGGTTGCAATAAGGTCTCACTGGAGTCTTCTCAAGACCGAACAACTCCACCTACTATGTTTGGGCTGTTACTTGTTATTTGTGTGCTTGTTCCAGCAGTAACTCTATTAATATTAACCGATCATGTTAAAACATTATAGAATTTTACATAGAAATACCTCAGTACTAACTCCCGTCTTGCATTTTAATAATGCAGGTCTATAACTCATCTCTTTTCTGCAGCTTAACATTGTTTGTTTTTAAAGGAATAAAACTAAATCGTGCTTGTCATAACTTATTTCAACTCCATTAAATAAAACAAGTTCACAGAATCACAGAATGTTAGAGGTTGGAAGGGACCTCAAAAGGTCATCTAGTCCAATCCCCCTGCCAGAGCAGGATCACCTACAGCAGAGCGCACAGGAACGCGTCCAGGCGGGTTTTGAATGTCTCAAGAGAAGGAGATTCCACAACCTCCCTGGGCAGCCTGTTTCAGTGCTCCGTCACCCTCACAGTAAAAAAGTTTTTCCTCATATTTTTATGGAACCTCCTGTGTTCCAGCTTCCACCCATTGCCCCTTGTCCTGTCAGTGGACGCCGCTGAAAAGAGCCTGGCTCCATCTTCCTGACATTCCCCCTTGACATATTTATAGACATTAATGAGGTCACCCCTCAGCCTCCTCTTCTCCAAGCTAAAGAGACCCAGCTCCTTCAGCCTTTCCTCATAAGGGAGATGCTCCACTCCCTTCACCAGCTTTGTGGCTCTGTGCTGGACTCTCTCAAGCAGCTCCCTGTCATTCTTGAACTGAGGGGCCCAGAACTGGACACAATATTCCAGATGTGGCCTCACCAGGGCAGAGTAGAGGGGCAGGAGGACCTCTCTTGACCTACTTGCTACTCCCCTTCTAATACACCCCAGGATGCCATTGGCCTTCTTGGCCACGAGGGCACACTGCTGGCTCATGGTCATCCTGCTGTCCACTAGAACCCCCAGGTCCCTTTCCCCTGCGCTGCTCTCCAGCAGGGCAGTTCCCAACCTATATTGGTAAATGGGGTTATTCTCTCCCAAGTGCAAAACTCTACACTTGCCCTTATTAAACCTCATAAGATTTCTCCCCGCCCAGCCCTCCAGCCTGTCTAGGTCTCTCTGAATGGCTACACAGTTTTCTGGTGTGTCAACCACTTCTCCCTGTTTTGTGTAATCAGCAAACTTGCTGACAACCTTCTCTAATCCCTCATCCAGATCATTGATAAATATATTGAAAAGCACCGGCCCGAGCACTGACCCCTGAGGGACCCCACTAGACACAGGCATCCAGCCAGACTCAGCCCCATTGACTACAACCCTCTGGCTTCTTCCCTTCAACCAGTTAACAGCCCACCTCACTACTTGGTCATCCAGACCACACTTCCTCAGTTTACCTATGAGGATGCTGTGGGAGACGGTGTCAAAGGCCTTGCTGATGTCCAGGTAGACCACGTCCACTGCATGGCCACCATCCATCCACCTGGTTATGTCTTCATAAAAGGCTATCAGGTTGGTCAAACATGACTTGCCCTTGGCAAAGCCATGCTGACTGCTCCTAATAACCTTCTTATCCTTGATATGCCCAGAGACAGTGTCAAGGATAAGATGTTCCATCACCTTTCCAGGGATGGAGGTGAGGCTGACCGGTCTGTAGTTACCCGGGTCATCCTTCCTGCCCTTCTTATAGACTGGAGTGACATTTGCTTTCCTCCAGTCTTCAGGCACCTCACCTGTTCCCCGCAACTTACCAAAGATGATGGAGAGTGGCCTAGCAATGACTCCCGCCAGCTCCCTCAGCACCCGTGGGTGCATCCCATCAGGGTCCATGGATTTATGAATGTTCAAGTGTTCAAACTGATCCTTAACCCACTCCTCATCAATCAGGGCAGACTCTTCCTTTGTCATGACTTCCTCTGGGGCCTCAGGGGACTGAGGCTCCTGAGGACGGTCTCCAACAGTGTAGACAGAGGCAAAGAAGGCATTCAGCAACTCTGCCTTCTTTCTGTCCTCTGTCTCCAGGACACCCACCTCATTCAACAGAGGGCCTACATTGCCTCTAGTGTTAGTTTTGTCAGCAATGTATTTGAAGAAGCCCTTTCTGTTGTCTTTGACCTCCCTTGCAAGTTTTATTTCCAAGGAGGCCTTAGCTTTTCTGATTGCCTCCCTGCACTCCCTGACAGCTGCCCTGTACTCCACCCAAATGGCCAGCCCTTCCTTCCACAATTTATACACCCTCCTTTTCCACCTGAGTCTGCCCAGCAGATCCCTGGTTAACCAAGCAGGTCTCCTGGATCTCTTTCTTGATTTCCTACCTGATGGGATGCACTGATCCTGAGCCTCGAAGAAGTGGTCTTTGAATGCCAACCAACTCTCTTGGGCCCCTTTACCTTGCAGCTCCCTGTCCCAAGGGGTTTCCCCCAGCAATTGCTTGAAGAGGCCAAAGTTGGCCCTTCTGAAGTCCAGAGTTGCGATCCTGCTTGGTATTCTGTTTTTACCGCACAGGATCCTGAATTCCACTATCTCATGGTCGCTGCAGCCAAGATTACCCTCAACCTCCACTGCTTCAACCAGACGTTCCTTTTTGGTGAACACAAGGTCCAGCAGCACTCCTCTCCTGATTGGCTCATCCACCATTTGCATCAAAAAGTTATCATCGATTCACTGGAGGAACCTCCTGGACTGAGGATGGCTGGCTGTGTGGGACTTCCAGCAAACATCTGGGTAGTTGAAATCCCCCATGAGAACCAGGGCCTGGGATTGAGAGGCTGCTGTCAGCTGCCTGTAAAAGGCCTCATCAACTTCCTCCTCCTGATCAGGTGGTCTCTAGCAGACAACAACCACAGTATCATCTAAGCTTGCCTCCCCCTTAATTCTTTCCCATAAACTCTCTACTTGCTCCTCATCTGCCCCTGGGTGGATCTCAATACACTCCAGTTGCTCTCTCACATAAAGAGCAACTCCCCCACTCCGCCTCATCGGCCTGTCTTTCCTAAAAAGAACATAACCATCAAGGCCCACATTCCAGTTATGTGAGCTGTCCCACCACGTCTCTGTAATTGCAATAAGATCATAGTTCACCAGCTGCACATAGACTTCTAATTCTCCCTGTTTATTCCCCATGCTTCTTGCATTGGTATACAGACACTTAAGAGATTTAATGGAGCATCTGTTACCGTTGCTTGTGCCTTTTACATCTAACCCTGGGATACTTCCCCTTGTCTCATGTGTAGTGACTCGGGTTTTATCCCCTTCCCCCTTCCAACTTAGTTTAAAGCCCTATCTATTAATCCCGCCAACTCTCCAGCAAGTATTCTCCTCGCTCTCTGAGACAGCTCTACACCATCTATATCTCTCATGCCCAGTAATGCATAAACTTCCCCGTGATCATAATAGCCAAAACGTTGCTGGAGGCACCAGTCTTTGAGCCATGCATTAACTGCATGTACTTTTCTGTTACTTTCACTATTCCTGTCACCTCTTAAAGGGATAGATGAGAAAACTACCTGTGCCCCCGATCCTTTGATCACCTGGCCTAACGACTTAAAGTCCTTTTTAATTCTCTTTGTACTTCTATGATTGATCTCATCACTGCCAGCTTGGACAACCAACAATGGGTAATAATCAGTGGGACTCACCAGTCTGGGGAGTTTTTTGGTAATGTCCCTAATCTGAGCTCCAGGGAGGCAACAGACTTCCCTGTGGGCTGGGGCTGGGTGGCAAATGGGACCCTCTGTTCCCCTTAGGATGGAGTCAACAATGACAACTACCCTTCTTTTCTTTTTAGTTAAACTGGTCCTGATGCATGGGTCTGACTTACTCAGCGAAGTCAACCTTATGACTCCACATTCATTCACCTCTTCACTTCCTTGGCTCTCCTGTTCCAGAGCCCTGTACCTATTCTGCAGAGGCAACTGGGCAGGTGAGGGAGGCTGAGCAGGGACCCGCCTTCCTCTCCGAGCCAGGACTCGTTTCCATTCCCCCTTAATCAATTTGGTCCCCTCCTTTGAGCTGATGACCAGAGGGGAGGGGATCCCCTGTTGCATGTGGAGAGTGCTGTGTGTGCATCAGGGACTGGCTCCACCAATCTATCTCTCTTTCACACTCCCTGATACTCCTCAGCCTCTCCACTTCATCTTTTAGCTCTACCACAAGATGGAGAAGATCATCCAACTGACTGCACCTCACATAGGCACTGTCATGTTATTGACTTCTGTATTTTTAAGTATTAGTTGGTGCTACCACAATTTTTGTTATCCTTTGACGTGAAGCTACATTTTGGAGTGCAATCCAAACAAGCTCTTCATAAAACAGTTTTCCCCTAGTAGCATTGAAATAAGTCCATAGTTATCAGCTTGGTTTAAATTAAGAATAGCGATGACTTTTTTTTCTTTTTTACCTCATTTTTTTGGTAGAAGTTTGCATAGAAAATGTGTTGTTAAGGCTACACTTTGATCCTTATCACAAGAAATAGTCTTCTCACTTTAATATGACCATTACCAGGTAAACATAATATTCAGTGAGAAAAAGAGAACCAACGCATTTCCCTCAGAACTCAGCTTATCTTTAGGCCATTTGCTTTCTCAACTGATGCATCTTCAATGTTTGTTCAATATATTTGAAACAGATTTGTTCAGGGCTACATGTGTTTTAAAACCAGCTAACATTTATTTTACTGAGCTATCACATTGAATGTATGAGTAAATACAACAATTTTTATTTCAGTCTCTATAATCTTTAAAAATTCTATCCTTGCAGAATAGTTAATAATAGTATAGTTCCACAGAAATGTATTACTCCATAGGCACACTTTATTGTCTGTATTTCACTTTTTCTGGCAGTAGAGTAATAGAGCATATACTTAGCAAAAATTCACTTTGCATGTTTTTACACCAGAAAATGTTTTTATAATAAAATTTTATTATATTGAACTTCTTTAGTCTGATATATGATTTTGTTTAAGAGATCTTTTATTGTAGTAGGGAGATATTTATTTACATGAAAGCTAGCTTTCTGTCCTTCTATAGTTACCTAATAGTAAAATTATCATAAACAAATTTAAAAGTACAAGGAAACTATAAAGATTCTGTGTGAAATCTAAACAGTGTTTTTATTTGTGTCATATCTCATCAAACTATTTCTAGCCTGAAACAATTTACTGCTGAAGGAATTAAAAATTGACAGCCACCAAGCAATGTGAATTCTTCCAAAGTACCATAATTACAGAAAAGAACTATACCAAAAATAGCTTTGTTCTGAGCTACTGAGAAAATTTCTGGTGTTCAAAAGCCCTTGAAAATTTCCCATTCCTCACCTGTGATGAGGTGGCTTAGTGGCTGCACATTGAGAAACTGTTTCCAAATCTCTGTAAAAACAATCAGAGAACTGAATTTGCACTTTTATATGCATTAACATGTCTCTACTGCATATTGTATTAGCCCTATATGCCAATGACCAACCAGAATGCAAGGAGCTCTGCCTGGTGATGGATGAGGAACCAACCGAGAGTTTATGGGTCAGGATTAAAGGGAGAACAGGGCTCATGAGATGGGTAAGATGTTGGAAGAAGTCACATTCTCCTGAACTGTGGATGTTACCAGTGTAGTTTGACTCTATTTCCCTTTTGCTGTTTCGGGAATTAAAGAAAATACAGACCAAGGTAGTTGTTCTTTTTTAAAATCTGTTGATAAATGTGAAAAAAAAGGCAGGATATTTCTGAGGTTAAGATCCAAAGTTCACATCCCTCACTAAAAATACTTTGCTAACTTTATCTCTAAGGAACAGGGAAGATACCAAATAAGCCTCTTTTTTTTTTTTTTTAAGTCTTTTTTTCCCCCTCCCTTTCTCCCTTTACTCATTAAAGAACAACTACTAGAAAGGCATTTTTAGTCTAATAGATTCCACTTCTTCTCTGATATTAAGAAAAGCATTATAGACTCCACTTCTCTACTTCTTTGATGTTGAGAAATACAATCTAGCGCTTTTGTGGCCACCTGGAATGTCAAAATAAAGATCATTGTCTTGGTTCACTTCTTTAATCATGTAGTGCAGGTTGCCAGAAATGATAATGTGCTGATTTTTTTTTCTGGCAGAGGGCAGAGAGAGATGGCTTTAAGGAAGGTCTGGTTGAAGTAGTGAAGGTTGAGGGCAATCTTGGCTGCAGCAACCATGAGATAGTGGAGTTCAGGATCCTGTGCGGTAAAAACAGAATACCAAGCAGGATCGCAACTCTGGACTTCAGAAGGGCCAACTTTGGCCTCTTCAAGCAATTGCTGGGGGAAACCCCTTGGGACAGGGAGCTGCAAGGTAAAGGGGCCCAAGAGAGTTGGTTGGCATTCAAAGACCACTTCTTCGAGGCTCAGGATCAGTGCATCCCATCAGGTAGGAAATCAAGAAAGAGATCCAGGAGACCTGCTTGGTTAACCAGGGATCTGCTGGGCAGACTCAGGTGGAAAAGGAGGGTGTATAAATTGTGGAAGGAAGGGCTGGCCATTTGGGTGGAGTACAGGGCAGCTGTCAGGGAGTGCAGGGAGGCAATCAGAAAAGCTAAGGCCTCCTTGGAAATAAAACTTGCAAGGGAGGTCAAAGACAACAGAAAGGGCTTCTTCAAATACATTGCTGACAAAACTAACACTAGAGGCAATGTAGGCCCTCTGTTGAATGAGGTGGGTGTCCTGGAGACAGAGGACAGAAAGAAGGCAGAGTTGCTGAATGCCTTCTTTGCCTCTGTCTACACTGTTGGAGACCGTCCTCAGGAGCCTCAGTCCCCTGAGGCCCCAGAGGAAGTCATGACAAAGGAAGAGTCTGCCCTGATTGATGAGGAGTGGGTTAAGGATCAGTTTGAACACTTGAACATTCATAAATCCATGGGCCCTGATGGGATGCACCCACGGGTGCTGAGGGAGCTGGCGGGAGTCATTGCTAGGCCACTCTCCATCATCTTTGGTAAGTCGTGGGGAACAGGTGAGGTGCCTGAAGACTGGAGGAAAGCGAATGTCACTCCAGTCTATAAGGAGGGCAGGAAGGATGACCCGGGTAACTACAGACCGGTCAGGCTCACGTCCATCCCTGGAAAGGTGATGGAACATCTTATCCTTGACACTGTCTCTGGGCATATCAAGGATAAGAAGGTTATTAGGAGCAGTCAGCATGGCTTTGCCAAGGGCAAGTCATGTTTGACCAACCTGATAGCCTTTTATGAAGACATAACCAGGTGGATGGATGGTGGCCATGCAGTGGACGTGGTCTACCTGGACATCAGCAAGGCCTTTGACACCGTCTCCCACAGCATCCTCATAGGTAAACTGAGGAAGTGTGGTCTGGATGACCAAGTAGTGAGGTGGGCTGTTAACTGGTTGAAGGGAAGAAGCCAGAGGGTTGTAGTCAATGGGGCTGAGTCTGGCTGGATGCCTGTGTCTAGTGGGGTCCCTCAGGGGTCAGTGCTCGGGCCGGTGCTTTTCAATATATTTATCAATGATCTGGATGAGGGATTAGAGAAGGTTGTCAGCAAGTTTGCTGATTACACAAAACAGGGAGGAGTGGTTGACACACCAGAAAACTGTGTAGCCATTCAGAGAGACCTAGACAGGCTGGAGGGCTGGGCGGGGAGAAATCTTATGAGGTTTAATAAGGGTAAGTGTAGAGTTTTGCACTTGGGAAAAAATAACCCCATGTGCCAATATAGGTTGGGGACTTCCTTGTTGGAGAGCAGCGCAGGGGAAAGGGACCTGGGGGTTCTAGTGGACAGCAGGATGACCATGAGCCAGCACTGTGCCCTTGTGGCCAAGAAGGCCAATGGCATCCTGGGGTGTATTAGAAGGGGAGTAGCAAGTAGGTCAAGAGAGGTCCTCCTGCCCCTCTACTCTGCCCTGGTGAGGCCACATCTGGAATATTGTGTCCAGTTCTGGGCCCCTCAGTTCAAGAATGACAGGGAGCTGCTGGAGAGAGTCTAGCTCAGAGCCACAAAGATGGTGAAGGGAGTGGAGCATCTCCCTTATGAGGAAAGGCTGAAGGAGCTGGGTCTCTTTAGCTTGGAGAAGAGGAGGCTGAGGGGTGACCTCATTAATGTCTATAAATATGTCAAGGGGGAATGTCAGGAAGATGGAGCCAGGCTCTTTTCAGCGGCGTCCACTGACAGGACAAGGGGCAATGGGTGGAAGCTGGAACACAGGAGGTTCCATAAAAATATGAGGAAAAACTTTTTTACTGTGAGGGTGACAGAGCACTGGAACAGGCTGCCCAGGGAGGTTGTGGAATCTCCTTCTCTTGAGACATTCAAAACCCGCCTGGACGCGTTCCTGTGCGCTCTGCTGTAGGTGATCCTGCTCTGGCAGGGGGGTTGGACTAGATGATCTTTAAGGTCCCTTCCAACCTCTAACATTCTGTGATTCTGTGATTCTGTGGTACATGTGTACAAGACAGTGTTTTGCTATGATTCTCAGCTTTTTGTTGGGATTTAGGGTGTGGGGTCTTTTTTCAGATGTGTCATTCTGTGTAAGTATGTATAGGGTCAGGCTGAGATGGAGCTAATCTTCCCACAGCAGCTCTCTCGGTGCTGTGTTTTTGAAGTGATAGCTAGAAGGGTGTTGATAGCATCCCAGTATTTTGGCTACTGCTGAGCAGTGCTCACACAGCACCGAGGCTGTGGTTTTCCAAGATTCCCCCAAAAGTAGGCTGGGGGTGGGCAACATCCTGGGAGGGGACACAGCCGGTCCAGCTGACCCAAACTGACCAAAGGGGTATTCCATACCATATGGCATCAGCTCAGATATAAAAGTGAGAAGGCAGAGGGAAGTGGGGGAGCATTCGCTATTTGTGTTTGTCCTCTGGAGCAACTGCTACACGTACTGGAACCCTGCTTCCTGGAAAAGCGGTCGGACATCCCCTGCTGATGGGAAATAGAGAATAATCTCTGTTTGGCTTTGCTTCCATGCACGGTCTTTGCTTTCTGCTGTATTAAACTGCTTTTATCTTAACCCATGGGCTTTTTGTTATATCTTTCCTCTCCTGTGTCCATCTAAAAGGGAGGAGTGATAGAGCAGCTTTGGTGAGCTCCTGGCCTTCAGTCAGGGCCAAACCACCACAAAACATTTAAATGAGAAAGAAGAAATAAAAGGATGCTGTGACACAGTTTTCTCAGCTCCTTTCTCCCCTTTTTTTTTAAACATGCAGCAGGGAGAAGTACTGTTATAGTAATTTTATTAGGGAAAGGTAAATATTGCCTTCAAAATCATATTACCTTATAAAGTTTATACAATCCTCAAGCTGAGGATTGGGGTATAATAAAAAGAGAGTAGAAACTTTAAAAAAATGTTACAGCTGAGAACCGCAAACAAAATATAATGACTAAGAAGGGAATCAACATTTGAGAGACCTGTATATTCTACAGAGTCACAGTAGGTTCTAAAAAAACTAATTCATACCAACTATAATAAGCATAAGACAAATTAGCATTTCATGTTTTTTAATTCTGGTATAAGGTTATGTAGTCTAACTTTGGGGCAATCTGGTGAGAGAGCTCGTGCTTTGACAATTGCAAATCACCTTCCAGAAGGTTCCAACCTGGGATCCTCAGCTGTTCTTGCTACAGATCCTGGAGGTGCCCAGACACTCTTTTCCATGCCGCAAGTACTGTTATTCAGGGCATGGTGCTTCAGTGACTGTATCATATCCATGGTGAGAGTTCCTTGCAATTTGATACTTTCTTTTTTGCTCTGAATTGATCTCTGAAGATTTTACCTGATACTGAATTTACGAAAGCCCCTGGAAAACTCCTATAGGACATTAACAGCTTTATGTCTTTTACACCTTAGACATTATTACTGAGCTCTCTAACTAATTAGACTCTCTTGTACATTATTACAGTTCATTATCATAACCTGTAATACTTGATGGAAAAACGTGTGTTATTCTCAGACACAGTTAAATAATTTTCTACTGCAACGTCTTGGTCAGTCCAACTTTGACGTGCTGAGCTGAATATATAACAAGAGTATGCCTAAAAACTGTGATAAACCAATTGAATCATGGTATTGGAAGAAAAAATATTTTTCAGGAATAGCTTTCCTACAGAATAATGCCACTGAAATTTGAAATAAAAAATGTTTCTGAGATCTGCATGTTTTAGAAAAAGTAAGTAGATCAAGGCTGGCATGGATATGATTGATCTGGCTCTTCGTCTAACACATACCCGCAAAAAAACCCAAGATTATCTGAAAGCATGTTCTCTAATGACAACTTGGGTGAAGTAGGTGGGAAAATATACTAGAGGGCTGTTTAAGTAATTTCAAACCAATGGTTTTCCAAAGGCAGTTTCATATTAAAAAAAAAAAAAACAAAGGTAAAAAATAAAAGTAACATTAGTTACGAAAAGCATAAAGAGGGTGCCTATTTACTTCAGGGCGATGAAGTATAAAGGTAGTAAAACAAACCTGAAGTCAGGTAAATCTGGAAGAGGCTGCCATGTCACGGAGTTACGTGTAATTCTGATAAACAAATTTATTTTGGATTAGCTTGGCCTTCTTTACAGGCCATGATTTTATGCCATTTAAGCATGCCACAGAAAGGAAGAGGATAGCAAGGGAAGCAAAGAAACTATTATGTTATTATACTATATGTTACAAATTGTAACATAAAATACAAAACAACAACATTCTGGATAAGGACAATGTTGATATATGAAGTGGATATCTATTCTGAGAATATAAAGTGCCAAAAAGCAAAAAAAGATTTACTAAGGGTAACCCACAAAAGGTAAATCAATCATAGAATCATAGAATCATAGAATGTTAGGGATTGGAAGGGACCTCGAAAGATCATCAAGTCCAATCCCCCTGCCAGAGCAGGAATGCCTAGACTATGCTACACAGGAACGTGTCCAGGCAGGTCTTGAATGCCTCCAGAGAAGGAGACTCCACAGCCTCTCTGGGCAGCCTGTTCCAGGGCTCCGTCACCCTCACTGAGAAGAAGTTTCTTCTCGAGTTTAAGCGGAACCTCTTATGTTCCAGTTTCAGCCCATTACCCCTTGTCCTATCATTGGTTGTCACCGAGAAGAGCCTGGCTCCATCCTCGTGACACTCACCCTTGATATATTTGTAAACATTAATGAGGTCACCCCTCAGCCTCCTCTTCTCCAAACTAGAGAGCCCCAGTTCCTTCAGTCTTTTCTCATAAGGGAGATGCTCCACTCCCTTAATCATCCTAGTTGCCCTGTGCTGGACTCTCTCCAGCACTTCCCTGTCTTTCTTGAACTGAGGGGCCCAGAACTGGACACAGTATTCCAGATGGGGTCTCACCAGGGCAGAGCAGAGGGGCAGGAGAACCTCTCTCGAACAACTAACCACCCCACTTCTAATACACCCCAGGATGCCATTGGCCTTCCTGGCCACAAGGGCACAGTGCTGGCTCATGGTCATCCTGCTGTCCACCAAGACTCCCAGGTCCCTTTCTCCTACCCTACTCTCTAATAAGTCATTCCCCAACTTATACTGGAACCTGGGGTTGTTCCTACCCAGATGCAAGACCCTACATTTACCCTTGTTGTATTTCATTAAATTTTTCCCCGCCCAACGCTCCAGCCTGTCCAGGTCTCGCTGGATGGCAGCACAGCCTTCTGGTGTGTCAGCCACTCCTCCCAGCTTGGTGTCATCAGCAAACTTGCTGATAGTACTCTCTAGTCCCTCATCCAAGTCATCGATGAATATATTGAATAATACTGGTCCCAGTACCGACCCTTGAGGCACTCCACTGGATACAGGTCTCCAACCAGACTCCGCCCCATTGACCACAACTCTTTGTCTTCTTCCCCTTAGCCAGTTCGCAGTCCACCTCACTACCCGAGAGTCTAGACCACACTTCTGCAGTTTAGCAGCAAGGATGCTGTGGGAGACTGTGTCAAATGCTTTACTGAAGTCAAGGTAGACCACATCCACCGCTCGGCCATCATCTATCCACCTTGTTATATCCTCATAAAAGGCTATGAGGTTAGTCAAGCACGACTTCCCTTTGGTGAAGCCATGTTGACTGTCTCTAATGACCCTCTTATCCCTGATATGCCTTGAGATGGCACCAAGGATAAGTCGTTCCATCACTTTCCCAGAGATGGTGGTGAGGCTGACCGGTCTATAGTTACCCAGGTCCTCCTTCTTGCCCTTTTTGAAGACTGGAGTGACATTTGCTTCCCTCCAGTCCTCAGGCACCTCTCCCGTCTCCCAAGACTTGGCAAAGATGATGGAGAGTGGTCTAGCAATGACATCAGTCAGCTCCCTCAGCACCCGTGGATGCATCCCGTCTGGACCCATGGATTTATGGATGTCCAGATTGCTTAATTGGTCCCTAACCCCGTCCTCATCGACTAAAGCAAACTCCTCCACTGCCCTGACTTCCTCTGGGGCCTCAGGGGAACGGGGCTCCTCAGGACAGCCTCCGGCAGAGTAGACAGAGGCAAAGAAGGCATTCAGTAACTCTGCCTTCTCTGTATCATCTGTCACCAAGGCACCCACCTCATTCATCAGTGGGCCTACATTGCCTCTGGTGTTAGTTTTATCTGCCACGTATTTGAAAAAGCTCTTCCTGTTGTCCTTGACCCCTCTCGCCAGGTTCAATTCAAGGGAGGCCTTTGCTTTCCTAGTTGCCTCCCTACATCCTTGGACAACAGCCTTATATTCTTCCCAAGTGGCCAGCCCTGCCTTCCAAGATCTGTAAATTCTCCTCTTGCCCTTGAGCTTACCCAGCAGGTCCCTGTTTAGCCACGCAGGTCTCCTGGCTCCCTTCCTTGACTTCCTACGTGTCGGGATGCTCTGATCTTGAGCACGGTAGAAGCAGTCCCTGAACACTAACCAACTATCTTGGGCCCCTTTACCTTCAAACAGCCTTGCCCATGGGATTTTCTCGAGTAATTGCTTGAAAAATCCAAAGTTTGCCTTGGCAAAGTCCAGGGTTGCAATTCTGCTTGCTATTTTGTTTCTGCTACATGAGATCCAGAACTCCACAATTTCATGGTCACTGCAGCCAAGGCAGCCCTCAACCTTTACTGCTTCAACCAGATCCTCCTTGTTAGCGAGGATGAGGTCCAGCAGTGCTCCTCTCCTAGTCGGCTCCTCCACCATTTGCAACAGAAAATTATCATCGATGCACTGGAGGAACCTCCTGGACTGTGGCTGGCTGGCTGAGTTGTCCTTCCAGCAAATATCAGGGAAGTTAAAATCCCCCACGACAACCAGGGCCTGTGATTGTGAGACCGCTCTCAGCTGCCTGTAGAAGGCCTCATCAACTTCCTCACCCTGATCTGGTGGCCTGTAATAGACACCCACAACAGTATCTCTCCTGCCAGCCTGCCCCTTAATTCTAACCCATACACTCTCAACTTGCTCCTCATCCATGCCTGGATGGTGTTCAAGACATTGTAGTTGCTCTTTCACGTAAAGAGCGACTCCACCACCTCGCCTGGCTGGCCTGTCTTTCCTGAAAAGGACATAGCCACCCATGACCACATTCCAGTCATGTGAGCTGTCCCACCATGTCTCTGTAATTGCCACCAGATCATAATCTCCTGCCCGAACCCAGGTTTCTAGCTCCTCCTGCTTATTCCCCATGCTGCGTGCATTGGTGTGTAAGCATTTCAGGGAGCAAGCTGAGCACACTGATCTCACCCTAGGGGGATGGGAGGCCACCCGGTCCTCATAACCGACATAAGGTAAAAGAAAGAACAGTAAGGATAGTTCCAAAGTATAATGACTTAGTTTTGAATACCTCTGTCTCATTTCAAATAGGCTTCTGAATTTATAGGAGGCAATATCTGTCAACTCCCTCTTTTCCTGTAGAAATCCATTTAGAAAGTTGAGGACTTTGACTTTGAGCAATTTTGCTTATTGTTTTCTTTTTTATTATTATTTTTTTCTACAAGGTAAAGGAAAACACTGAGGCAAATCTATTTTTTTTATTAGCTCCTGAGCATATATCTCAAAATAGTCAGAACTGACATTGGAATATAAGTAAAAAGCATCTTTGAGAGCAAGTATAGGAATAAATTTGGGCCTTTCCATGGTATAAAAATAGTTTGGACGGGCAAGGTTAGCTATAAAATTGGCTTATATTGTAACATATTTTAGGAGCAAAAATTCCAGGACAGAATAAAAAGTAAAAATCAAGGTACTCAGTAAAAATCCTGGACAAGAGTTTAATGTATGGAAATCTCTGCAAAAGATACTGGTATTCAATTTACCTTATTTGGATGTCCGAATATCAATGATATAAAACTGAGCTTGCAATTCTAAGGTCTTTTAAAAGTTATTGAAGGGATATAGGTGATTCACTCAAACATAAAGTGTTTGTCTAAGTATCTTCATCTTAGACAAGCAACTTCTGAATTTTAATACTCAGTAAGATGAATCCTATGAAAGATTGCTTTCAAGATATTGATGTGAAGTTTTCTAATGAAGTGCTATTAACAGTAAGTCCAAAAATGAAGATAGAATCCTGGCATGGGGCATAAATACCTGAAATGCAAAGGCTGAAAGGATCTTCAAAATAAATTAATTTGATGATTGCAGGGGCAGGTAATTGATTTGGATATGCAGGTGACTAAATAGAAAGCACAAAATACAATAGTGGTGGAAAAACCCTTCAATATTTTCACAGAAGATGCATCATCTAAAAATCGTCTTGGCAAATTTATTTGATTTATTAGATTCTCTGTCTGACTACAGACATATTAGACAAGACAGATCAAAATAGTCAGCAAGCTAATTACTTTAAGTGTAGTATGAAAGATTCTTTCTAGAAGAAAAATCACTCTAGTAAATACTTTTCATAATAAATATTCTAAGAAAAAAATGTACTATATATGGAAAGACCTGATTGGGGCTGAAGTCTTGTCGGTGTGTTTTTTGTTTTTTTTTTAATATGTAGCTGGACCAAAGAGGAACACAACAGGAAAATATGTAAGAGTGACAAAGGAATTCAGAGAGTGAAACCTGAAAACGGATCCCAGCAAAGTGCCAGTCAGGTTTCAAAGGTTGGATTGCTTTAGTAATTTCTTTGGAAAAAGACACATGGAATCTGATCCAAACAAGCTTAGAATATTAAAGGATTTTCCAGCACACATCTCCAAAGAGGACCCAGGCACTACACTGCATAAAACTTATAGTAGGGCTTGTGACATTCACATAATTTAAAGATATCTTCTACAAATAAAGGCCTCCTGGAGGAGATTCAAGTACCACACCTTGGTACGTAACACTTTACTTGATGCAGTCTTGGATGTGGTGGACATTTGGTAACAGCTATAGGCCATATGTTCTCTTCAGCTGGACCCTGCCATCCTCCTGCAGGATCTCACAGGAGATATTCAGCCAGTTGGCTGCTCAGCAGTGAACACACAATGGCAGTCTTGACAACAGAGCTTCAGTGCCATCAGTACCATGTGATTCCCATATAGCTTAAACAAAGAGCAGTGATGCACTCCAGCAGGAGCAGCCAGAGCCAAATCAGGTCCTCCAGTGCCTTGGTACCCAGTCTGGCCTAGAACTTCCTGACAGAAGTGCATGAGACCATCTGTGCCTATCTGTCTTGAGACCAACTCCATTAGACCAACAAACACTATATCTCTGTTTCTTTTACTGTAACTGTATCTATAAATAGATCTGGTTTTCCACTCTCTTGCTTTGCTGATCAACTGTACTATCCATATGCTCTTCCCTACACCTCTGGGTCTGTTACCTCTCTCTTGCTGCACAGTGACAGCCCCAGTTCCTTTCTCTTCCTGGGAGGTACAGCTTCAGGTCTTGTTTTCAACTACGGTCTCTCTTTGTTCTTTCTTTGCTTTGTTCTTTTTCAGATATGTCTTTGTTCTTTTTTTTTTCCTTGCTCTACACAGGCAGAAATTCTCACAAAATGTTTTTCATTCCCCTGTCACAGCAAGATCACACTTAAGGTTTTGTTACCTCTAGTCTTATTGGTTATTCTTTCCCAATATTGCATTGTCCTCTGTACTCATGCTGTCTACCCAGGCACTTAAATATCCTTTAGTCGCCAGGCAACAACATTAGCAGACAACAGAAACCTATTACAAGGGTTACTGTATGAAATGTTAGTGTTCACAAGACATATTTAAAAAGACAACAAAGTAGTTACAAAAGTGGAGGGCAAGTAACAAGGCAGGAAATATGAATGAATAAATAAAAATGTGCTGTGTTGCTTCACAGGTCCTTGCCACCACAGGCACTGTGGATGCAATGTATCATGTGGAGCCCCAGGAGACAGTCCTGCCCTAAGAGAAGGTTAAATTCAAGCAGATCAAACAGTCAAGAAGACCTGAAGGTCTTCCCTGTTCCTCTGTTGCTTAAGCCACTTCTACATGTGGGTGAGGTGAGTAGTCTTCTGTAAGAGGGTCAGCTGAGCGTTGCATTGGGTCAGCCTATGGTTCTAAATGAAAGGGTTTCAAACCTCTGCTGATGGATTTCCTCTTGCAGGGTAGCCCCTGTGCTTCCCTAGATACTTTTCAGACTTTATTACCATATGTCTCTGTGAAGTCTTTCCTAGCAGTTGGGAACACCTTGTACAGTGCACAGTCTCCTCTAACCACGTTCATCATAGGACCAGGTCCATGGCAGTGTTTGAAGAGGTCTGAGTTGGACTTATTGCAGAAACTGGAAATAAAAACAAGGAAGATTTGCCAGTAAAATGGCCCTAATAATCTAGTGACTATGTTCAAAATGGTGGGATGGCAGTGTCCTGGACTCAAACACAACAACCAGAACATCTGAGTAGCACCAAGAGGGAGATGTGGGAAAGGAGAAGTTGTGTGGATTTGGGACATATTCTCTATGAGATGGATTCTGTACATATCTAACTTCCTTGCTGTCTCTTTGTAGCTAGCTTTACATGTGAAGTGGATGCTGAGAGAAAAAACTTAACCAGTGGTGCTACAAAAGTGAAGGATGCTTTCCAGTAAAATGGAGGGGTGCTGGACAATCTGCTATGTGTTCTTTGTGGTATCACAGAATCACGGAATGTTAGAGATTGGAAGGGACCTTGAAAGATTGTCTAGTCCAACCTCCCTGCCAGAGCAGGATCACCTAGAGTAGGTCACCCAAGAACGCGTCCAGGTGGATTTTGAATGTCTGCAGAGAAGGAAATTCCACAACCTTCATTAGCAGCCTGTTAGAGTGTTCTGTCACCCCCATAGCAAAAAAATTCTTCCTAATGTTTTTGTGGAACCTCCTATGCGCCCATTGTCCCTTTTCCTGTCATTGGACATCACTAAAAAGAGCCTGGCTTCACCCTCCTTACACTCACCCTTTACATATTTACAAACATTAATATGGTCACCAATCAGCCTCCTCCAAGCCAAAGAGACTCGTCTCCTTCAGCCTTTCTTCATAAGGCAGATGTTCCCTTAATCATCTTTGTGGCTCTATGCTGGAGTCTTTCAAGCAGTTCCTTGTCCTTCTTGAGCTAAGGGGCCCAGAACTGGACACAAGTTTCCAGATGCGGCCTCACCAGGCCAGAGTAGAGTGGCAGGAGGACGTCTCTCGACCTACTAGCCACATCCCTTTTAATACACCCCAGGATGCCCTTGGTCTTCTTGGCCACGAGGGCACATTGCTGGCTCATAGTCACCCTACTGCCCATCAGGACCCCCAGGTCCCTCTCCCCAATGCTGCTCTCCAACAAGTCAGTCCACAACCTATACTAGTATGAAGTAGTTCTGTTCCAGATGCATGACTCTACAGTTACCTCTTGTTGTATTTCATAAAATTTCTCCCCGCCCACCTCTCCAGCCTGTCTAGGTCTCTCTGAAGGCAGCACAGCTTTCTGGTGTGTCAGTTACTTCTCCCAGTTTTCTGCCGTCAGCAAACTTGCTGACATTGCTCTCTAATCCCTCATGCAGGTCATTGATGAATATATTGAGTAGTACTGGTACCAGTATCGACCCCTGAAAGACTCCACCAGATACAGACCTCCAACTACACTCAGACTTCCCTTCTTCTATGCTGTTGCCCTATCAAGTACAATAGTAGTCAGGCAAGGTTTCTGTGATCTCAACAGGTTATACAGCTGGCTCCATTAAACCTACAACATCAACTGTTGCACAGAAAGGATGTTTAGTGTCCCAGAGAAACTGTGATGACATTTTCTAGGACAGCTATCAGAACCACATTACCCAGACCCAGAGCTTGCTCTGTGAAAGGAACCAAAAGATACTAATTTTTGTCTTGAATGTCATATGAGGCACAGATTTTATGTCCACGGTTACACTTATTGCTTTCAGGAATGTAGGAAGCATAGGTTTTTCTGGGGAAAGCGGTGTGTGCCATGTCATTCTTTTGAGTAGCATGGTTTGTTTTTCGGCATGCAGAGGACAAACAATCAGAAAACCATGTGTGAAGTCCTGACAGGATTTGTCTTGTTCAGGACATGTGAGTGTGTCACTTTTTCTATTGTTACCACACCACATACCCTTTGGGGTGGCACTTTGCTCTGAGGCATAGCTGCTTGCTACGCAGACATCAGCTGATGATGTTATTTTTCCTTCCTTTTCCACTGAGTTGCCATGGGAGATTGTCAAGCTGCAGCGATGTCAGGTTCATCCTCCCCCAGGCATCCTTCATCTCTGTATATGCCATTTGCAGTGTCACTAAGTTTGAGATTCCTCTTCTTCTCTCCCTTGCCAAAAGCATAAATACAATTTATGCTCACTAGATCGCTCCTCAGTTCTTTCCTCTGCCCCTGAACTTGACAGTGATGGCAGAAGTGGCAGGACAGGGGAGGTATCTGTATCTGCCCTTGACACAGACTTAGGAAAGGAGTCGTGCTGGGAGGGACAGGGCAACTAATTTGACAGGGGCAATCTGGCATCTAAATGCTCGCTGCAGCACATAGTATGAGAAAATAGGGAGAGTTACATGGTGAGAAGTCCCCAGCCCGTATGCAAGAGGCTGTTTTTGTTTACCATTACATTGCCAAGCACCACACTCTGCTGCAGGCCATCTTAATACCTCAGCCTAGACCAAACAGAAGACTGTTAAAGGCAAAGCAATCTTGACTAAGCGATTTATTTATTTAGTTAGTTAGTTAGTTAGTTTATTGCCAGTTAGCACAAATTTTTAATTATTGATTTTTGTATTCAGGGGAAAAGGAAACATAAGCAGTCAAATATAGGCAAAACAAACATTCTCCTTGTTTCTCAGTCCTGACTCTCCTTGTTTTTGTTGCAGATTGTGCTCAGCCAACCCAATTCCTTTGATGAGATGATGGAATGGATAGTGCAGGAGTTGGGGTTAGTGTATAATCATGTCTCCTTGTCACTCCTTTTAGCTTACTCATTTCTATCTGGCCTAATCCCCCTGTCATGGGGAGGAACATTTTTCACTAGATCAGGTTGCTCAAAGCCCTTATAGAAGCCAAAGGTAGCTGACATCAGTTATTCTTCACTTATCCACCAACACACTCTGTCGTAGAAGGCCACTAGATTAGTCAGACACAATTTGCCTTTGGTGAAGTCATATTGTTGATCTCTAGCCACCTCCCTGTCTTCCATATGCTTTGACATACCTTTCAGGGAGATCTGTTATTAGGCATGGAGGTAAGGCTGACAGATTAGCAGGTGCCAGTCTTCCTCTTTACCTTTTTTTAAAGTGGGTGTGATGTTCCCCTTTTTTCCCGTTTACTTTATGCATGGCTTTTGCTTCACCTATTAAACTGTCTTTGTCTCAACCCATGAGTTTTCTTACTTTTCCAATTTTCTCTCCCATCCCACCAGGGGAAAGTGAGTGAGCGTCTGTGTGGGGCTCGGTTGCCATTTGGGGTTAAAGCATGCTAGAGGACTGAGAAGCAGCAGTTTGAAGTGGGTGCATGTAGTAAAATAGCAGGAGTAGCTCTGGGACAGTTCAGGCACAGCAAGGAGAGCAAGAAAGGGCAGATATGTAGCCTTTCGGCATGTTGCTGAAGGACTGTGACTTAGTAACACTGCTAAGGTGGTACGGCCTCATCCATGCCATGTGACTCCACTCCAGGGCTGGTGACCCAAGTTTTCCTGTGAATAAGCAAATGAATATGAGCTAGTGCCGTGACTCTGCAGCTAAGAAGGACAACAACACCCTTGGGGACACTAGGAAGAAAGCATTGACAGCAGATTGAGAAAAGTAATCCTTCCCCTCCACACAGTCCTGGTGAGATGTGTATGGAGTGCTGGTTTAGATCTGAGGTCCTCAGTACAAGAGACACAGACACACTGGAGTGAGTCCATTGAAGGGGTGTGAAGATGGTGAAGGGACTGGAACATTTGACATACAAGGATAGACATCTGGGATTATTTTCAATGTAGAAGAAAAGACTCAGGAGGAACTGACCAAGGTATATAAATACTTGCTGAGGGAAGTAGAGACGGATCCAGACTTTTCTCAATAGCACCCACTTTGAACGCAAGAGGCAAAGGGCACCAAATGAAATACAAGAATTTCCACTTAAACATAAGATAAATCTTTTTATGGCGAGGGTGTTAAAACATTAGAACAGGTTACACAAAGATGTGGAGTCGATCCTTGGAAATGCTCTAACTTAATTGGAGATGGCCCTGAGCAACTTCCTCTAGGCTTTGAACAAGAGGTTTCGAACAGGTCATCTCCAGGAGTTTTTTTTTCAACGTTAACTATTTTGTGCTTACGTGATTTTCCACGTTGTTTAATTTACTACTATAGAAGTAGCTGTAGAGAACTAGAGTCCTAGTCACATCATGTCATACACCTGCCATAGTTTCAAGATGAATCAATCCAAAGTTGCAAAGTATCATATACAAATCCAAAATTACAAGTAATGTAGATACTGATACATTTGCAAGTGTTAAATTATGATTGCTTGCCTGTACATAGAGAAAATTACAATGATCTTATATTATTCCTCTTAAACACTCTCAGGAAAGAAATACCAGAGGTATATCGTCTGGCAACTATACACATGGAAACTTCAGTAATGACACTCTGAATCACAGTGGGTCTGCAAACGGCTGCATGTACGTATCAGTAGTACCCTACTTGAGTTTAGAAGTCTGGCATCATTTTAGGACTTCTAATGCTGGGCAAACAATCATATTCTGGCACACTGAGCACACATATTGAGCTGGCTCAGGCTACCCTACTCAGAATATGTTTTGTTCTTCTTTTATAAATCCACTTAGACATGCTGTAAGGCCAAGACATATGCTTTCAGTGCTAAGCATGGGAGTACCTTTAGGCAAGATTTTAAAAGACTTGTTAAGAAAAATCTTATTTAATTTCACTATATTTCTCCGCTGATAAGAATGTTCTACACCAGGCAATACTCCAGAAGATAATAATAGAGGACAGCAATGAAGGACAGATTTGAACATTACTAAGCTTTGAAGTATCTTCAAATATGAGAATTAATTTTTATGGGGCCTGTAAGGAAAAACTCTCAGTGTGAACAGAGTAATAAAGAAATATGAGTTAAGGCTTGTCCAAAAAGGATTCTACAGAAAAACTCTCAGAGTTGGATCATCTTTAAATTGTACAGTAGCAGATCTTCAAAACAAACGAAAAAAAACCAGAGGAACTGTGTTTATACTATATAATCTTTTTTGTTCTTGAAATTAGATGTGTTTATTGAAGGAAAGCTATTATAATGTATGAAATAACAAGAACAGCATGTGACTTGAGTTTCCACCTGGATTCCTTCAATTACTGGGAAATATATTGTCTTACCCCCTGGAATGCTATAAAGAAGAAGTTCAGTGACAGAATAATATACCACAAATAAATATGGCATTGTTGGGGCTTAAGTTTTCATATTTTATAGCACTGTTAATCTAAGTACTCCGCTTCATTGTACCTTATGTTTTCCTCATTTTTAATCATCTCTTGCTAAGCTGTTCACAGAACTCCCACTGAGATTCCATTCATTTAATTAGAAATGCCATACATGTAGTGGCATGGAATCTGTTCAAAAATTAATAAGCCTAAACCAAACATAGTCTGTTCCATATCTACTCCATAATTCGAGGGACTTTGCTAGCTAATGTAACAGTACCATTATTGTGCCTCTCAAGACAGAAAGGTCAAGGACACATGGAAGTATCTCTTTAAACACATAATTTCAAGGATAGATTTGAATTAGAAGGCTTGGGGAAGGAAGGAAAATTATCACAAAGGTCTAAAACACAGATCATCCATCAGTTAAGTTTTTTTGTGTAAATTAGGGGGAAAATGGATATTAGTTTAAAGCTTCTGATTTGAAAGAATGAATAACAATAAAAGAAACCATAATACAAATTGACAATATGTATTAACTGAGAAATAAACAGAAATGCCAATAAAAGCCTTTGTTCGGATTTTTAATTTCCTACCCTACAGTTTCTCATAAAACAAAACATTGAAGAAGCTGTAGCAATAAGCTTTACAATCCACTCAGTTTTCCCCATGGCAATGCAAATAAATTCTAAACATTATTCCTTTACTCTTAAAATAATGTATGTATTAACAGAAGACTTTACACACCATGATATGTGAAATTTATATATTTTGTTCTTAGTAGTGTGCCTAATCATAAGTACACATCATTAAAAAGATTTTATTTAATATTATATTGTATTGTGTATTCACTTAAAAGTCAGTGTTACAGACCGGTTTCCTTTTTGCGATATAAACATACAGTCTACACATCAAAAATCCTTGACTTAAGTGCATGACAAAAGGGGTTTTGACAGAATGGGAGATATCATCTCCTGTGATGCAGAGCTCCGTAAGAGATAAAAGAAATACTATCATCTAGCTAGATGGAAATTTTTTAATAATATGACAGTAATGCTTGGATCTTAAAAAGAAGTGATATAGTCAACGCCTTCATGTGCACTGGAGAGATGATGGTAAAAAGTGTTATCACAGTTAGATGGAACTTCTCTGTAAGATAGTTCTTCCTAAATTTCTGCTGTAACAGTCAGCCCACAGAGAAATAAACAGAAAATAAGCATGTTTTTATAACACATAGAGAAAAAGCCATCGTTTATTTCTGGACAGCAAAAGAGATTGTTTAGGTTGGAGAACTGCATAGCCTGATGATTGATAGTGAGACTTGACTTGTTTTTGGTCTGAATTGCATAGTCAAAAGAAAGTGAATGTAGGCAATATATTCACATACATTGTTTAATCCAGTGAAGGGAGACAAGAGACAAGCCTGAAAAACTCCATATTTTATAGACAATGTTCAGCCAGTGCTACCCTCTGAGTCCTTAAGAGATTATGCCAGGGTAGAACCTATTAACCCACATAAAAATGTAATCCTTTTCTGTCACTTTACACAATTAGTAATCAGAGCTCTGCATAAAAGAACTAAGATAAGTGAAGAGAACATGCCCATCTGCTCAGAGACAAGAGACTTGGAAGACCTACAAAAGCAATAGGTGCTTCTAGAGTAGCAAGAGTCCTTGGCTCAGAAACATGTTCTACCACGCACTCACAGGTATGGCTAAATTCCAAAAAATAATCTGTTTAACCTTACAAACCTGTACATATGTGTTTGGACCCAGGTGGCCATGGCACCTGTTCACCCAGCTACTCAGGAGTTATTTTCTCCATTCTTGGTGTATGTACAGCATTTTTACTGTAGCCTGCAGTAACAAATATATCTCACAAATTTAAATGACATGAATGTGAATACTTCTTTCCAGCCACTTCCCCACAAACCAGAACAAAGTTAGTAATTACTAAAAATTATAATCCTCCATCTTGTAATTACTATGTTCGGTTTACTTAGGAAGTTCAGAATGTTGCATAGTTTAAGTTCAATCATAAACAGAGATACAAATGATAAATGCTGGATTTATGCAGTTCATAAACTTTAATGGTTTTGTATGATTTACTGAGGAAGTTTTATGAGTCATATCTGTAATGTCATTGGCTATGAAATATTTAATCAATGAAATATTTAAAAGTTAGTCAAATGTAAATATGTTATAAACTTCACATTTATTTAATTTATTGATCGTGTAGCACAGAACTTTAGGTGTTTTTTAAGCAAAGGAATTATTGAAACTACCATTTTGATGTTTTAACAGGAAACCGTTTGTCTTAAAGTGTTCTGGGGTTTTTTTTACCATTTGGGGCAGCACTATTTTAATTTTTTTTTTTTTTTGGTTAGAAGATCATCAGCTCTGAAAACTATAATTTTTAGTGATGGTAACTGACAAAATGACATATGTGTTCCAAATACCAGTTATATAGCCATTTTTCACCTATTTAAAGCAGTAAAAATGCAATCATGACAGAGAGCTGTTTGTCATTGTTGTGGGTATACTCAGCACGAAGCTGCAGAACATACCACTGTTGATTTACCAGATAGCACAAGTGCTGCTATAAGCATCAATTTGTGAGGGCCATGGGATTAGTTAAGGAAGCTGGCTTAACATGAAATTCCAAAGTGGGCTCGCACACAACTTGAATGTGCCGCTATCAGTAAGAAGTAAAACTGGTTTTCTAGGATATGAATTAAAATGTAATGTTTTTTTCATACAAGTTTAGGTTTAACAAACCCACAGACTTTGAATTTGTTTGATACCTGCTGTGTGATCCTGGGATAGTAATGGCCACCTGAAGCTACCCTCACATTGGTTGACAGTTTCAATTATTTATGTAGCCTTCTGGACTTAAACCCTGTCACGTAATGTATCAAGGTTCTAATTCAGATGAGTTATCCAGTAGTTAATGACACTCAGCAGCTTCTCTTTTAGGTAACACTGAACTCAGAAGAGGAATCTCTGATACTCTGTTTTCATATCACTTATCTGGAAAGAAGAAAAAATGTCTTTACCAACTAGTATGAAATGCTTCTAATCCAGATTTTCCATGTTATAGTCTTAAATAATAACTCATTTTCTCATGTTGAAAAAAATTAAAGTACTAAAGTATTTATTGACACTCATACCTTGTATATGTATCTCATCATATATAATCGAATAAAATTCTCCCACAAAGTAGAAATTTTGGTTTTAACAACTATATTGTCACAAAGTCCTCTCTGGTTCATGAAAAGTGAGGAAGATTTCCAGACAATGACTCATCCATTTATTACATTCAGTAGCCATGGATGACATCTAGATAACTAGTTTAGCATAGAGCTCTTACGGTTCAGATGATTGTATTGGAATGACTTGATCTCATTCCAAATATCTCATCCAAACAATACACTTTTATCTGTAGTTAGAAATTAGGAAAGTTTTAATCTTACCTTGGAGTTCCGCTTTTTAAGAAGTCTGTCTTTTCATGGGGACTTTGGAGAGTATGTTTATTCTGAGAAAAAATTAAACATTTCTAAAAGATTAAATACAGGATACATCTAGAAAACTATAACTACACTCAACTTCTTTCTGAACTGCTGTGCTATCTCTACAACTGTTTTTCCTTTTTCTTTTATCTTTTTAGTTAAATTTATCCAATACTGATAGACGTGACAGAAAAAAAAAATAGCACCTGTTTTTCCACAGACCAGTTGCAGTATGGGACATATAAGCAATTGTGTTCTGAGTGTTTTGCTACTGCACTCAAAAGCTCAGGAGGCTATTTCTAAAGGTGACAGAAAAATTTGATAATTTTCCATTTCTTTTCAATGTTCTCCATCCCTGCTGAAACTGTAAATTAGTTCCAGCTTCAGTGGCATTTGAGCTCAAGAAAAAGAGGGGGAAACCAATATATTTCATTAGTAAATTCCTGTCATGCTGCAAAAAAAATAACTTGGAGAGGAATAAAAATAAACAGCAACTACTATTACTTTAATTAAACTTTCACATCATCTGATATTCTAGAGTCTTAAATTGTAGAAAATCACATTGGAGGTAGCTAAAGTTCATATGTTTTATTTTTGAAATAAAATCCTCTTTGAATTTTGCTTTCATTCTATTTGTTGCATAGTAATTTTTCTTTGAAGTTCAGCCAGAAAAAATGCATTCAGACTAAGATCAAACTTGGAATCACTGAAAGCCTGAGAACGATGTGCACATCCACAACAACAGGTACTGAAAATTAGTAAGGGTACAGATGTGAAGAAAAATTGCTGCTGTAGATGTTGTTCTTACACATCTGTAAAGGGTGGACCATGGTCAGCTACAAAACACCCACCAGCTTCTAACTGACTCCAGCCTCCCAACAGGAGCAAGAAAGACTCCTTGGTCAAAATTAAGACAATTATATAAGTGAAGAGAAAAAAAAGAAAAGAGAAAACAAATGCTGCACAGGTAATTACTCATCATATCTCTCCAGCAGACCTATACCTAGTCAGTCTCTAAGCACCAGCTACTTTGAAAAGACTCCTCACTCCAGTTTTATTGCTGAGCTTGGTGTTACATGGTATGGAACACATCCTTGGTTAGCTGGAGTCAGCTGTGCTACAATCCCTCCCAGCATCTTGCCATTCTCAATGTACTTGTACCACATTGGCTGCCAGTTTGTATCTGTTGAAGTTTGGGGCTGAGCTGGCCACTAAACTCTGACAGACTCTCTGTGATCCCTCCAACACCCTCCCATGGGAGTATAACAGGGGAACCAGAGAGAGAAACTTTGAGGTTGGAAAAGAAACTTGAAACAGTTTAATGACAAGGAAAATTATACTAACAATAGCAATAAAGGTGTTATATACAAAAATATGTAAGTATGTAAATATATTAAAAAATACGTATGAATATGCTAACATTGAACTCACACCTTGTAGATGGCAACTAGCCCCAAGCAGAAAGATCTCAGACTGGACTCGGCAGCAGACAGGAGTGCCCAAGCCCAGAGTTCTGATGACAGTCCAAAAAAAAGACAGAAAACAAAACCTTGGAGCATCTGCTCCACTCCCACTTGGGGACGCAAGGGAAGACAATCTCTATCAGCACACAATGCTCCTCTGTAGCATGAAAAAAGGAAGCAGGAACACCAGCAGCACAGGAAGAGATGACAATCAGACAACATGAATCCTTCCTTTAAGGATGGAAGCTTAATCACCTCTCCGGGTAACCTGTGCCACTGGTCCAGCATTCTCACAGAGACACACACAAAAAAAAAAAGGAGGAAAAAATAGAAAGCTTTTATATATGAAAGGAATTTCCATTATTTCTGTGCCCATTAGAGATTGTCCTTTGATTAGATATCTTTGAGAACAGTTTGGTTTTGTTTTCTTTATTCCCCCCATCAGATATTTATACATATTGATCAGATGCCCTCAAGTCTTCTCAGAGATAAACAGTCCCAGCTCTCTCAGTCCCTCTCTCATTCCAAGGTATTGTGAAAACTGTCTTCATTTAAACCAAGGTCACCTCTTTTCTGTATGTTTGCATCACGATGCGTGAACACTGAATTATTAGGACCTCAGTCCCATACAGAGGTGAACCAGCCAGAGCTTATGATTGCTGCTTTCTGACCTGTGTGTCAGGGTTTCACTCAGTAGGAAATGAAGGAAGAAGGACAGGAAAGATGCCTTATGTGGATGGACATAGAGATGGGACACAGCTAGGGACCAGAACCAAGCGGCACTTTCAGATCTTGCAATTTGTTATCACCTTACTAAATCAAACCAATTTACCACATGATGTACAGAATATCATAATTGCCTAGGAGTGTTTCACGACAGTTTTATGCAATTCTGTCCATAACCTTTCCTAGTCCTACAGGTTTAATTCAAACAATTTATCCTTTTCTTAGGTAGTCAAGGTCTTACAACATATGCACAGCCCAACATCTTCAGTGTCTTGTAAACCAGTGGATTTTCTGCTCTCACTTTTCAGTTCTTATGGTTTGCTGCTGGAAGGAACATCAAGTTACATCAAACTCTTTACATGGGTGATTTTTAACACGAGTTTTTTTTAAACTTCTGTTATTAATAAAAGGTAAATTGCACTGGTGTACAGAAGCATCAAATATGAACAATTTCTAGCTAGTCTGCTCTTCGGTACACTTGTACTTTTAAACATCAAAGCATTTTAATTACAGGAAAGGACATGGAAACAGACAATATTTTGATTTATAGCAATTGCACAGTATTTCTGAAGTTTGAGAAAGTTGCTGTCCTAGGGGGTTTCAAACAATTCACTGACAATCCTTATTTCCTAATAAAAATAGTAATAAATATTGACATTAACTAGATTTTAAAAACCACCTTATTTTTTCCCCTTTCTCTCAGGTGGGCTGAGCATAGCTCTGGTCCAATTAAGAAATTGTCTCTCAGCTCACTTCAAGATCTTATTAGAGCTACAGGGTAACATTTACATCCTCTGGTACACAGGGCTGAGATCTTGAACTGAGCTGCACTCACTCCTGCATCAATCTGCACCTGCACGCAGGGGCAGAAACATGCTATAGCTGCAGTTTTGTCAGGGGAGATGTCGTGAAAAGCATCAAAATGTTCCTGGCTTTAGATCTTTAGATCTCTGTTCATCCTTTCAGCTGACAGTGACACTGTTTGTCCTAACAAGCCAGGTGTTATTTGACTGGACCTCCTTTCCCCCAGTGCTGTTGTATGTGGAATATTTACTCTTTGGGGTATATACTACATTTTAAGCTACTACTGTCATCTTAATATAGGTTTATAAAACAGTTTGATTAGAACCATCTCTACTAATAAAACATTTCTATGAAGAATCAATACCTGTTCCTCCAAGTTCACTCTCTTTCTGTTGAGTTTTAATTTCCCCTGTGTGTGTAAATACATATAGGGTTGCTGGACTGGTTCTGGCCTGAAGGACTCAAGTTAAACAGTATTACTAAGTGTTGACCGTGTCTGTATTAAATGTGCACTTAAATACTAACCAAAATGTGTATAACTTTGCCTGGAGTCCAGGCTTTTCTTCTGCTTCTACACTGATGTCTTTCTCACAGCTTCTGGTAATTTTTTGTTTTCACTCCTATAGTTTTCACAACTATAAAAATGCATTTGCAACAAAGTGGATTAATATGTTTATCATATTTTGATTGAGGTAAATGTTAATAGAGGGAGCACTAAGATTTAGGGAAAAAAAAAGTCTTTAATTCCATGCTCTCACACAAATGTTTTCTGTGCCTTTAATCAAATCATTTAGCTTTTGTTTGCCTCACTTCACCCTTCATGATACAGAGATAACAGCATGGCCATATCGTCCTAAGGACAAACTGCATGTTGGAAGAATGTGCAAATTAAATTATTACAGTAATTATGATAATAAAGGTTAATTATTAATGTATTTAAGCTATAACTTAAGGCAGAGAATAAAAGTCTTCTTAAGGTTTGTGTTTTATAAGTTATTTCAGTCAAAATACTGTGTTCTTGAACACTAAGTTGTACCTAAGAACTTTGATGGGAAATTTTACAAAAAAGGCGAAAAGTTATTTTTCTGAGTTTGCCCTCCAGAAGAAAGACATTGAAATTACATTTATCATTTTATCAGTAATGAGGACTCTGTTGAAACAATAAGAAGGATTAATATGAAACAATTCAAATGAGTTTTCTGCTTATACGTTTTTCTACGCATCTGTGTAAACTCTAGAGTACAGCCACTCTAGGAACTATATGGAAAACAATAAGTCTTGACTACAGATTCTTTTCTGTGTCTTTATTCACATTTTTGCAATTTTTTTAATGTTTCTTTCTCCAAGAATCAGAAAAAATTTCAATTTTTTATATACTTTCAATCAGAGCATTTTCTTGGGATTTACATCACCTCATGAAATAACGCTTTGCACCCAGATCCCACTAGGTAGCAGCTTGAAAAATGTTTTCTTGGGAAAATACTCTGAAGCCAAGGTGTATTGAACACTAGTGGTAGGTAAGAAAATTCAAAGAGAAGCATTGTCTACCATGGGGCTGGGAGCAAGCACTGACTATGACAACATAAGAGTGGTCATACTGGTTTAGTCCAAAAATCAGTCTAGCCCCACATCTTGTGTCCTGCAGTAGCCAAAGCAGACAAATAGTGAGAAAAATTAGAAGAGAACACATGTATATGGTACATCCAGGATGCAAGAGCAAGGATTCTTGACAATTCTAGCTAGCCAGAATATACATATATATGGACATATGCATATTGACACACATAAATTATAGTAAATATATAAAATACATAAATTATATAGGTATAGGTGTGAATATTTTTATAAACATTCACATTGCAGCTGAGCAGAATTAACATGGTAGCTTTTCCTTTTTAAACAAATCTTCCACACCTGCACTGCTGAGAGAGTTGGTTTTATCTGTTAATATTGACTGGTCTCCTTAATTTCTGTAAACCGGAGGGAGTTTGGCTGGAGTTGACTATCCAAGCATATGTGGGAAAGTTTCAGCTAAATGGAGGGATGCCTGGGAATTTTATCACTTTTTGAGTATGGGTAGGCAGTTAGTAAATTTATGTGATTTTTAATCTCAAAAAAAAGAATGTTTTACATATTTTACATTCTTTTTCTGTTGTTGTGTTGTATGCTTTTTTTTTTTTACTAACCTTCTCCAGTGAAAACTTATGTCCTTTCTAGACTTTAATTATTAAAGTGATCTGTTAAATACAGATAAGTTTTAGAGAAGAATCTGAAGCCCTGCACTTGTCTGTGCTCAGCCCACCTGACATGGAGTTCCAGCCTCTCTCTGAAGTGTCTCTTCTTTCAAATTGATTGAAGATGCTTACTTAATAATACCTCAGAATAATCTAACTCCCTAAATACCACACATCTCTCACATCTGCTGTCCAGGACACAAAGCAACTCTTTCTGAACCCCTCAGTTGAAAGTGAATAGGATGAGGAGTGAGGAAAAAAAGTTCTTTTACCTGAAGAAAAAGCTGATAAGCTTGGTGGACTTGACTATTTTACCTAAAGATTGAGGAAAGGAGTTGGTGGCAGTTCGTTTGTTTTCATTTAGCACATGAATCAAAAAATGTGCCTGATAAGAATATCCTTCCTTTTTCCTTCCAATAGTATGCATTTGGTGCTTTAGAAATATAAAGTAAAAAAAGCAAGAAAGTCTTCATTTTTATTTCTTGAAATAAGAGTTTGAATTTATTAAGTTATTTCTTTTGCAATACTCTATCCAGAAACAGCTTTTAATACTTCCACACAATTATTAGGCAAATTATGATGAATGTCTTGTTTCTCAAGCTTCAGTTTGACTATCCATGCTACATATATTGTTCACTTGAATCTTCAATTAAAAAGTTGTGATTTATTTTCTGATATTAACTCACTGAACTTAATAAAAAATTGGGGAGAATTCAAATGTATTATTTTTGTATTTAATCATCTCAATACTCTGCAGAATTGTAACTAACCTATTGATCTTGACAACATCATAAAATATTATTTATAATATTTAAATTTGTAGATCCACATATTATTATCATTCCATTGTTCCCTTTTTGTTTCAAAACACTTTATGATTATTTTAAATTCATACATTTTCTCATTTCATTCTTTTGAACATTTTCTACTCTTAGCATACTATCATCTTTTAGACCAAGTAAATACAGCATTTTACTTATTCAATATATTATACAGATTTTAATAAATGATTACACACACAGTCATCCAAGAGAGTTGGCTGAATAATTCATAATAAATCTTTCCTATTCTTCAATTTACATGAATAATTACTAGACTGTAGACTGTTCACAAAGTTTATTCTGCATATTCACTATTTAAAATCCCAAATCTGTGCTGGTTTATTGATGTGTGGGTTATATGCAGGATGTGGAGTATCACATTTTGCTTCCCTGAAGACTGAAATTCTTAACTTCAACACAAACAGTTAGTACAACATTCAATTACAGAACAAGGAAAGGTTTTATGGCAAACAGCCTATCAAGCAAATGTATTTTAGACACTGAAAGAACAGATTTGAGAGAGAAAACGAACTATGTAAATGTAGTATGTTTGATAAAACAGGTAGAGTATAATGTGTACATGATATAAAGCTGATATTAAATTGTGCAACACCTGCATGATATTTGATCTAATACTTGTGAACAAATTAATTAATGAACTGGATGATGAAACTCTGTACGTTCAGCAAGTTTACAGATAACATAAAACTAGAAGAAGCAGCTGATACACCAGAGGGTTGTGCTGCCATCCACAGGGACCTTGACAGGCTGGAGAAACAGCCAGACAGGAAAGAACCTCATGAAATTTAACAAGTACTAAGTCCTACATCTAGGGAAGAACACCCCTCAGCACCAATATCTATTGGGGGTCACCCAGCCTGAAAGTAGCTTTATAGAAAAGGACCTGAGCATCCTGGTAGACACCAAGTTGAACATGAGCCACACTTCTGCACTTGGGGAAAAAAAAAAAAGCATTATGAAGCGTGCTGCTAGTTGAAAAAGGGAGGTGATCCTTCTCTTCTGTTCAGCAGTGGCCACAACTAGAACATTTTGCTCAGTTCAGGGCTCATCAGTACAAGAGAGACATGGACATACTGGGAGAGTCTAGCAAAGGGCTACTAAGATGGTTAAGGATCTTGAGCAAGAAATTGGAAAGGCTTAGGCAGAACACTTTGCCACTGCTAAAGACATATCACTGCAAAACCAGGGAATGGGACATCTCTTTATGAGAAAAGACTGAGAGAGCTGGGACTGTTCAGCCTGGAGGAGAGAAGGCTGGGGCTGATCTCATCACTGTATATAAACATCTGAAGGGGAGGTGTAAAGAAGATGGAGACAAGATCTTTTCAGTTGTGTCCAGTGACAGGAAAAGAGGCAATGGGTGCAAACTGAATCACGAGAGACTGTCTGAACAGCTGGAAACACATTTTTACTGTGAAGATGACCAAGAATTGGCACAGGTTACCCAAAGAGGCTGTGGAGTGTCCATCCTTAGAGATGTTCAAAAGCTGTCTGAACAAGGTCCTGGGAAAATGTCTCCAGATGTCCCTGCTTGCTCAAGAAATTTGGACAAGATGATCTCCAGAGGTTCATTCCAACATGAATTTTTTCTTTGATTTTTCAGCTTGCTCATAGATTTAATAAAATGGCCTCCAGCAGAATTTACAATGAAGCATCAGTGTTTGTAGTTGAGGTCCACCAGGATTAATTTTGTTTTTCAACATTTTAGCTGTGATGCAGAGTAAAAACACAAATGCGGTGTTGATGAAATTTACGGAGGAAAAGATTGGCAGAAAAGCAAAAATATGATCAAGGCGGCAATTACTCATAGAAATATGGACTATTTAGTAAACTAAGCATATTCCAACAAAACGTGTTTTAACATAGCTAATCGCATAGCCAAGGAAGGGAAAAAAATGAACCTAATGATTCTGAAAATATCTAGAAATTGCTAAAATCCATACTCAATGACAGTATCCATTATAACTGTGATAGAAAACAGCAGTTCCTTGACTGAAAAAAACTTACAGGGAGTGAGATAAAAAATTTTAGTTATGTTTTAAGCATGTGGAAACAGTTTTTTTTTAATTTAGAGTGACAATTATGTGTGTACACTTAAATGTGGCTGTTGGTAAATTGAACCAAAAATACAAAACAAGAAAAACACGACTGAAAAAGTAGAAGACTAAATGTAGCTGAGAAGCTTCAAGAGATCTATATATCTTAGCAAAGAAAGCACTGAGACATAGCTTGTTTACAGTAGTTAAAAGTATCAAAGAAACTCAAATTTTAAATAAATTAAAACATTATTCTTGACAGTGAACAGTATAGGATATTCTGACTTCTCTTTTTTCTTTTTTCTTTTTTTTTTTTCCCCCAAATTCATGTTTCTTTGTGGAAAACCTGAACTTTCTACATGACTTGGACTATTTTACAGTTCCTGAATAGTATTTTTACCACAGGCAATATGGATTGCTGTACTTGCACATTATCATCAGCGATACAAAAATTTCAGTTTCTAGTCTGTAAAGAAAAAGTTGAATGATGAGAACCCTTACAGTTGGACTGTTATCCAAGCAAGAACTGGAGTATTTCACACTTTGATTATGCCTACAGTTGAAGACATTTTGGAAGATCTTAATTTCATTCTACAACGGTATAAAAACAAATTTCAAAGTTTCTGGATTTCTGCAAAATTGCATTCTTTTATTCTTTCTAACTCATCTTAAGAGTTAACTACTGAAATAATTGCCAGAAGAAATAGAAAATACTTTTTATTTTGCTCTGCAAAAATGTAAATAATGCCAGTACTTACTTCTCCTTAGGGTGGAAAGAATTTTGCCAGGTACAAATTACTAAAATAAGCAAAAACCCAACTTAAATCTGAGTCACATAGGTTTGTTTCATGATCAGAGGTTATGTTCCATTTTCAATGCGTAAGTACTTCAAAAAAAAATGCCTTAAAAATGAAAAATTCTTCCCAAAGCAGTAAGAAGTACAGGGAAAACAAACTAATTGTGTCCCTGTTTGGAATATTTTATTTTTGAAAAAAAAATATTAACAAAAGCCACCCCATCCACGAAATAAAATCAGCAAGAAAAAGGTTGCAGCCCTATAGTACTGGTTCTGATGTCTATTTATCCGATAAAGTAGTGACTTGGGCATGACAGAATTTCCTTGCTTTTCTTCAGGGTTCTCAGGTAAGATGTCCAGTAAGAATATTTTAACCATCCTATCCTGTGCTTTGAGAACGGATGCCGTCTGTCTCTTAGGACTCTGCTATATCTTTACTAAATATTTAATAGTCATTGTAGTAAGGCCTAGAAGCTAGGTATAGATCTAGGCAACTGAACTACAGACCTGAGCTTTTGCCTGATGTTTCAGATAACACTTAAATATTTGATGTAGAGAAGAACAGTATCAACAGCAGAGACTAAGGTTTTTCTTAAAATGCGTGGTGTTGGGAATGCACTTTGGCTATGGCAGAAAAACTTGTATCTTGTCTCTCTTCTTTACTGTGAGGAAAACCAAAGAGATTAAATCCATAAAGATGGATTCTACACCTTGCTTGAACTTTCTGACTCCTGCCATACTGTATGGTATAAGAAGTACTTCTACTACCCATTGTAGTTTCTTAATTAACTTTTTCATTACCTTAGCTTTTGTTAAATAGCTATTGAAACATTTCAGAAATTCAAAAATATTAAAATAATTTTATTTTCATATCCACAACTGTTTTCCGTTACACACACACACACAATCAATTGCCAAAAGAAAAACAAGTAGTTTAGGTACAACTGAACCTGAGTTTGTCCAAGGTTCAGTCCATAATGAAAACAATCAAATATTGGCATGATTCTGATCAGGATAACCTGTCACAAAATTAAGGCACATTGGAAAGGCTTGAAATTTCCTTTTCAGAAAATAAAATTATGTTTATGTTACTTGACTTTCTTCCATGTATTTCCTCATCTTTTCATCACAAATGCTTGCAAGTTTAGTTTATATATCACTGTTTCTAAGTTGGAGAGAAAAACTTTGTGTGCTACTGGACCTGTTAAAACTACTTCATCTTTATTATAAGGCTGTCAACATCCATTTATGTTCATGTGAGTATCCTCTGTTTGTGTACGTTATATTTATCACAGGGACACAAATAGGCTCACTCTGTCTGTGATGCTAATTATTAGGTTGCCAGCATAGTAGCACTAATTTGTGTTTTAGTAAGGAAGATCCAAAGAGACTGGAAGCTTGCCATTCACAGTCCATGAAAAAAACCCATCTGTGTTAAAAAGTCAAGATACAACTCCCTCCCATAATAATGACATATAAATTCTACCATCATCCCAGATTTTTCTTCCTTCAGTCTCTGAACATTTTCTGATTTTATAGGTAACTGGAGAATGGCCTATGACCTGTGAAACCTTAGACAGTGGGTGTTAAAGATATCAGCACCGTATGAGCAGTGTACCTACAGTGACGGGCTATAAACTGGCTGATGCCTGTAGTATCTTTCACACTTTTTTTTCCAGTACATGTTAAATCTGTTACATTTATATCTAAGTTGAAAATCATCTAATATCTGTAATCAGTGAGGCTCCTAGAGGGACATCTAAAATCTCATTTTAACAATCTTTGATGTAGTAGAAGTATTGCTGGATGTCTTTTGGTAGCCTGCTGTATTAAGATGTCAAGCAACTTCGCAATATGGTCTTGTAACAAGGTGACAGCAGTTTGCTTTTCATTTCAACCCCTCCAAATTTTTAATCGTGAGCCTCCTGCTGGTAAATGGGTTAAACTGATGATAGTGTGTACTTGAATAATAGTGAGAACTTCATAATTAGAAAGGCATGCTATTGATCTTGTTATGAACTGTTTTCATTAGAAATGTCTAGAAATTACCATTCCCCTGAAAATACTTCACAAACCAAAAAAAAAAAAAAAAAAGAGACACATGCTTAATTAACTCTAATGTAAGGACAAACTTAGTAATTTGTTTTAAAATCTGAAACAAACTCCAGAGTCTTCAGCTTTTGGGTTTTTTTAATTTATTTTAGTGAGGTACAACAAGAACTGATAATTAAAATAAACAAGAAATATCAAAAACAACTTTATGGAATTGGAATTTCTACATATTATCATTCAAATAAATGAATCAATCCATAGAGAGAAGCTATTTCTCTCCATGTGAATATGAGAATTACAGACATAGTCTTCTGTCTTTTATCTTGTATGACAGCTACACAGCTGAAGTCTCCTGTCTTTTATCTTGTCTGACAACTACATGAAATCAAAATAATTATTTTTAATTTTTTAAGTAAATATATTGACCCATTTTCTTTCTTTTCTTTACAACTATAAAGAAGAATATAGTGAAGAAGTCTAATTTTAGCTTTTATCATGAGAAGGTCATACTATGACTCCTTTCTCTTCTATTTTCCTTTGCTTTTGTGGAATGAAGCCCGATATGAGACATATTAATACTACTAATACACTGGTTCAAGCATCCAGTTGCACAGGGCACAACTTCCTAATGCCCATAATCTTTGCACAAACCTGAATTTTTCAGCCTTAATTTTGGAACAGCTGAGGGAGAAACGGTAGCAAAATGTAGTAACCAAAATCAATTACATGGACTTCGAATTATAAATTCCAGGAGGGCCGTCTCTCAGAGTCACAAGCAGCAAGTGACACAGCAAATTTCCTGGCATATGGTGCATTTGAATACATAACTCAACAAATACTATGAACTGTAGATGACTACTGGAGAGAGTATGAGAATTCTCCTCATCTCATGATCCAGAACATAGACACTAGTGGTTGATCTATTTTTACAAGTTCTTTTTACTGTAGGAGGACTTTAATGCGCTGTTAAGATAATACTAATTTTAATGTACCCTTAAGAAAGTCAGAAAAATTACTTAAATTGCAAGAGTAGTCTGTGGGTTTCAGTCTAGGTCAAGTAGCTCTCCGATCTCGGATCAAGTTGTGGCTAGAGTGAACACTCCCAGTGGCCAATTTGTGTGCTCAGTGTGTTGGTCTCAGATCTAAGGAAGTTTATTATTAATGATGGGCAATTTTGTGTCTCATTTCCTGGGCAAGATTAATTCACTACTATGTATACAGCCCCTCAGTCTGCCTGTCCTAAATAAACTCTCACCCCGACCAGCAGTGACTGAGTGATTACTGTCTTTGTTTATCCCAATTATTGTTCATGATTAGCCAGGATGTTTACAATTACTCTGCTTCTTTTCCTTAACGAAGCATAACTTCAGGCTTGGTCACACTGCCTGTGTAATATTAGTTGTACGAATCTACTTTTAAAACTATTTTGATAAAACATACTCTTTCTTTTCTCCAGCATGCAGCAGGTTCCAAATAAAAACAATAATATTTTAGAAACTTCAGGTATCTCTGACAGTGACAAGCTAAGCTAGATCTAGTGGCAATTGGAAAGACATTACTTTAAGGCAACTTTCAAGAAACTACTGAAGAAGCACACTGGGTCAGTCCTACTCCCCCTCTTGAATCACCTCCTGCTCTGGGACTGCAGATAAAATTTACCCTAGTCTGGCCTTTTTTCCTTTAGTCATTGATAGGTAGGCAAGGAAAAGTAAGCTATCATCTTATTAGCGATGCCCACTCGTGCTTCATCCTCTGTGTCTTGTAAGTGGCAGTAATCACTGTGAAATATTTAGATTCTTCATTTGCAGTATGTCAGGGCTAGTCATAGACCAAACCAAAATGTTATCTGACAAGTACTCTTTTTCACTATTTACTGTTCCATTGATAGATACAATCACTCTAAAAAGAAACAATAGACTAAGAAATATTAAAAAAAAAAAAAAGAAAAAAGCTTTATAGTTATGGTACTTTTCTACTTTCAATGTCCGAGTATCCACATAGTAAACCAAGAACTGTTTCTGTTCAGAGTACAGCTGTTAGTGCATAAGATTTGGGAATATAACAGTGTGATGTTTTAAGATTTCTTTTTTAGGAGAAAGGATATTTTTATTAAGAGGAAGAATCACCATAACTATGAATATTCAAATCACATACTGCAAATCTTAATTACAGTAAATGTCACTTCAGTTATTGGTAAAGGAATGCGAAAGCAAGAAAAAAACCCTGTGCCTTTCACATCAAATCAGTAGCAGCAGCAAGAGCCCTAAACTTCATGAAGTCTCTCACATACCTCCACCAAAGTGTAATAGAAATCTTTGGGCTGTCATTTTCAAGTTCTGTCTGGGATGTTAACTTAGCACAATGCTGGAGAGATATCCAAAGCCACTCTTTCATAGCAATAAATCCCTGACAACAAAGTTTTCCAGCCACTATGATTACGATGTAACTCTGCCTGTCATTGTACAGAACTATGTGTATATCTCAAGTACGTACAAATATACACACTCAGGCATTTGCAACTCATTTGCAAATCATAATTTTAAGTAGTTAAAAGTGAACTTGAATCAGTTCAGTGACTAATGTCAGAAACAAGAAAAGAAGAAAAATAGACAAAAAAACCCCCAGCTTCTAAAGTGACAACTGACTGGATAAATAATGATTTCTTTAAATTCCAAGTGTCCTCTGATATTGCCATTTCATTCCCCCAGGAACATATAGAGATGGTGCTTTGCTATGAGTTGTTCCCATTGTGTTACTTTTTATGATTTTACACAAGCTGGCAGGTGAAAGAGCCTTAGATCTCCTTGATTCCTCATTCTGATTATCAGGATTTATTTTTTTTTTTAATTTAATATCTTTCAAAGTCTGTTTCTCTTAGGCTTTTGCAGACCTTGCGATTTCTAAATTTAAATTGCACATACCTTTAGTAATACTAGTTTTACTGTAGACGCTGTGTCTGCTTCTCATAGGATATTCTTGACCAGTTGAGAACCGGTAAGGAAGGAAGTGATTTAGTCTATTTGGAAAATATGCAGGGAAAAAAAAAACAAAAAAAAATGAAAAGCTGGCTGTAAAAAAAAAAAAAAAACCCCAAAAAACCCCCAGCCTATTCATGACTGAAGAAGGAAGATTAGGAAGATTATAACCCAAGTCATATTGAATGTGCTGAAGCACTAAAACTGGTTGCCCAGAGCAAGTGTGAGACCTCCATCCCTGGAGGCTTTCAAAGCTGAGCTGGACCCCAGGCAACTTGGTCTGGTGCTAGTGACAGCCCTGCCTCGAGAAACAGATCAGCATATGACTTCCAAAAATCCATTCCAGCCTAAATTACCCTGTAATGAGAAATAAACTATTTGACAGAACATGATTTTCAAATTACATCCTTACTTTTATTTACACATTCGGTTTTCTTAATTTTGGTTAAAGTTTGATTTCAAAGAACCTGAAATCTTGTCATTGACAAGTAAATTGGGAGATAGCAGCAGAGATAATGTCTTGTCTTGAATATTTTGAAAACCGCTTGTAAACAGTAAGAGTTTCTGAAAAAAAAAATTAAAGAATCCAAATGCAACAGTGTAAGTAGAAAATAAAACATAACTTTGGCTGTCAATGTGTCTCACAGGGTAAAGTATGAAGAACTTGTCAACACCAAATTATAATTGCTGACAGCCAGTGACAATTTCCTTATGACACAGAATATATTTTCAGAGTTTATGATATTAGATTTCCATACTTTCTTCCTGTCACAAGAGTATCAAATATGACTTCAGTCACAAAACCAGCATCCTGACCCCTGGGAAAAACAATGGAATTATCCAAGAATTTGACAGATTTGTTAATACTAACACATGTTGTCAACATATATTTTTGTCTTTAGAATGTATAAAATCACTCATCTGAAATGTTTGCAATAAAAACTAATAGGAAAATACCATAACAGAGTTGAAATGATGACTAATCTATTTCTTAAAATTTAAATTTCTTACCTATTAAATAAGGAGTTAATTCATGATGCAAAATTCTGTTCATTTAATTACAAAAATTTTTATTTCAGGTTTCTTGGAAAAACTTGGATGATTTTACCTGAGAAGTAAAAAAAAAAAATGCATTAAAGGAAAAAATATGTAAAATTATTTTCTCATTTTAATTTACAATAAAGAAATTGTCACTTTGACATTACATTTTTTTGTCGTATATTTTTCAGTTTTAAGTTTGCTTCACTAGATTAACATTTTGGTCACTGAGACTTTTGCACGCAGCCAATATTAAAAATTTTGGGTACCAGCTCATAAGAAGTTTTTGATGTTATATTCAGGGAAAAACAAACAACTAAAACTGTTGAATGTACGTGAAATAAAAGATTCCTCCTTGTCTGTGAGTTATTGATTAAAATCTTTACTAAAATAATACTATAAAGAATAAAAGTGAGCTCAGGAGTAGACTCAAGGCAATGGTTTCAAACACACCAGTCAGTCAGCATTTGTAGCTTAATCCTAAATATCCCTGTGGAGTTTCTATCTCTCACACATTTTTCCAGAGAACAGAAATAGTTTCCTCAGGGATGGTGACAAAATCCAAACTGCAAATTGAAGATGTCTGGTAAAAAAAAAAAGTTAAATTAGCCAAATAGTTTTTCCCTGGGATTTTCTCCTCCTGAATTTTCCCAAAAGTGTTTCAAGCTGTGGCTTGAGAACTGATGGCTAAAATTCAGATCAGAGAGGCTTTGTCACAAAGACCAACAGTATTTTCAAATTCTTCTAATTCCTTCTCAGTGATGTAGAAAAGATTTTCTGTGTCCCCACCATTTCCAGCACTTCCCCATTAAAGAGACTAAAAAAGACTTTGCAGACATCAAATGTACCTCCTACAAGCCCTAATGATTTGGGAAGGAGAAAAGCATTATTCTTTCTCAGTGTTTCATTTTTTCCTGGGATCTCCATTAACAGAGAATGTCTTGATCTATGTTCACATTAGGGTATTAATTCAGGTCTTGAACTTAAATTAGAGCTCAAACTACCACTCACCCACACCACCTACATTTTGACTCACATTTGCTGTGAATAAAAGGTGGTGGGTTTTTTTAACTTAAATTCAAAGTCAGTATTCCAACTGTGGTATCAAGGGCTGTTGGGAATCATACTCACAACATTTTGGCTCTCTGCAGTATATTATACAGATGTAAAAAGACTTCCAGAATTGGAACCCTGAAAATAAGTATCTCATTCTCATGTTATAGGCAGGTGAATGTAAAATGCAAAAGAAAAATTTGTACAAAAAAAGTTCAACTTATTCTGCCCAGTGATGGGTTTCCACATTGCCTAACTTTAATCTAAAATCATACAGAATCACAGGGGTTGGAAAGGATATCTAGAGATAATCAAGTCTAACCCTCCTATCAGAGTGGGGTCACCTAGAACAGGTTGAACAGGATGGCATAAAGGCAGGTTTTGAATGTCTCCAGAGATGAAGACTCCATCACCTCTCTTGGCAGCCTGTTCCAGTGCTCTGCCACCCTCATAGTAAAAAATTCTTCCTCTTGTTTAAATGGAGCTTCCTATGTTAAAGTTTGTGCCTGTTATCTCTTGTCCTGTCAGTGGGCAACACTGAAAAAAGACTAACCCCATCTCCCTGACACCCACCCTTGAAGTATTTATAATCATTGATATGTTCCCCCCTCAGTTTTCTCCAGACTAAAAAGCCACAAGTCCCTCAGTCTTTCTTAATACGGGAGATGTTTTACTCCCCTAATAGTCTTTGTAGCCCTTTTCGTTACCCTCTCCAGCAGTTCCTTGTCCTTGAACTGGGGAGACCAGGACTGGGCACAGATGTGGCCTCCCCAGCACAGTGGAGGAGGATGACCTCCCTCGACCTGCTGGCCACACTCTTCTTGATGCACCTGGCATTCTTGGTCATGAGCGCAAGAGGTCTTCCCTTCAGAGATCTGTGAATTGCAATTGTTTTTAGTTTCTCTAGATTTTCAGCGACCAACAGATATTTTCTCCTCCTTTTCATAAGCAAGACAACCGTGATCTGATTCCAAAACCCTCTTTTCATAAACAGCTTTCACTCATTCTTTGTTCTGGCATGTAAATTCAGAAAAGAAAAGAAAAAAAAAAAAGGATGTTGATTACTCTTCAAACTCTCCACAGCTGATAGTTTCCTGGAAATATTTCCATATTATGGGTGGTACTCAAACAAAAGACTAATAAACACTAAGAAGGATGGCTGAATTTATGTAAATTTTATCAAAAAGCCTACCTGCTATTGGTAAGGAGGTTAAGATTTATAGCTGAGATGACTTTTTCTCTGATTTCCAGTTTAGGCATCATGATTAGCTAGAATTAGCTAAGATACTCTGCATGTCAGCTATATAAAAAATTGCTGCTAAGAGTAGAAATCATCTGCTCACAAGACAAGCTGAGGCTGTAAAAGGCTGACATTTGAAACTGGAAATTAGTTCAAGAAATATATGGATTAAGAAGCAGACATAGAAAAAGCTAACAGACTTACTTCCTCAGTACTTAACAAAAACACTATATTCTTCTTTAATTAATTTCATGGTCCTGGTCATTCTGGTGTTTCTCTATTCTGTTTCTGAGATCATGTGATTTTGTGAAACGTTCCACACCAGTGTAATTTAAATATATTTCAACTGATGGGTGATAAAGCTTCTCCTGATTTATGTTATTTGCCCAAACCCTAGAATCTCATTCTATTTAAATGGAGACTTTTCAGGCAATATTGTTCACATTGTTTCTGTAATGATCTACATCCTGAAAAAAATACTCCAGCAGGTTAAAGGACTGCTATTACACATATTGATACATGAATGTTTAAAAAAAAAAAAAACAAAAACCTAAAAACCAACACTGTCTTGAGCTAAAAAGTTTGAAAATTTTATTGATATTGAATAGGTATTTTCTACACTGGTCAGAGTAGTCCGGTAGGATACTTACTCAGGGAGAACTTCAGCAGAATTTTGAAGGATGTTACTTTTGTCTCTCTATGTTGTTCTCTGTGTTTTCCATTATTTCATGTTATTACATTCCAATGTATTCTCTCAATGCATGGCATGACAAACTCTTCAATGACATCACCAAACATATCATGGTTATTGGATGATAAAGTCTAGTAAGAGATGTTATCGTGGTGGCTGAATCAGCTTAGGAACTAGACAAGGGAAAATCACTTATTTTAAAGAAATGGGTTACAAAAAGCCAAAACCCTGACTACTTCAAATAAAAAAATATAGCTAGAACTGGTCTTGGAGTTCAAAGTACATGAAGTTCTTTTTCTGAATTGGTTACAAAAAGGTCACAAAAGAAGAAACTCAGTTTTTTATTCAACTGTTATTCTAACAGTGAAATGTTATTAATGCTCATTAACAGAATCTTTTAAAAGCTACTTCTGATTCACATTTTAATACAAAATATGGTTTACTGTTACAGAAAGTAGTGGTTCTGAAGTGCAAAGATAAACTTTGATATTCAAGCTAAAAGCAGTCTATAAATTTTAGAATGCATTAAAAAATCATAATAATATAATTAATTTCCAAAGTATTAAGGCAAGCATAATACACAGAGGTTTTCATATTCCAATGGTCAGTGTTGTTTGTTTAGAACGTGAGAGGCAGATCCGGTATCTGTTCTGTTGCAGTTTAATGGCTTTGAACCATCTGAGTGTTGAAACTGGTAGCTATTTCCAGGTGAGTTGCTGTCCTGAGGTTAATGGGGTTCATTTCTAGCCTTGACATGTTTTACTTAATAGAATTTGTGTTTTCTTTCTTACCTGCAATGTGTCTCTTCTTCTTTTATTGATTCTTATTCTCAAGATCTCTTCTATTAATTCACACAAACCCCAATTCTGCTACAATTGCATCACTACCACTTCTGATATATGTTGCTCTCTAATGAAGTCAGCTGTGTCCTTAATGTTGTCCCTTAAAGTGATATTTTACTGTCTGTGAAAGCATGTCTTCTCTGAACCTCAATGAAAAGGCTAGGAATTTAACTCTCTGTTTCATTCTCATATATATTCATGACTTGAACTGTAAATCACTATACAAGATTCAAGGAGTTTCAAATTACAAATTCCTGTTATTATTGTATTAAATTTTTTATTACTAAATTAATTACATGTTTCAGACTGCTTAGCCTAGGAGGTAACCTATGTCTACACTGTGAATGACTAATGAATCCATCTTCTAAAAAGAATTCAATGCCTCCATATTGTCCTCTTTCCTAATTGTCCAGAAGCATCCATGTGACCTCGAAGTCTTCCAGTACCTATCCACTCAAGCAGATAAGACTTCAGTCTGAAAACCTTAAAAGGTCTTTCTTTCTCTCTCTCCATTAATTGTACTACAAATTCAGGTCCCAGGTGTATTTCATCAGGTGACTAAAATTTTGGGACTTGCCAAAATCAGAAGTGAATATGTCTTTTAATAGCAAATAACAAAACTGACAGGGTAGGCGGATGCATCTATTTTGGTAGTAGGAAATAGAATCTTTATGTCATTACTGCAGATCTGGAAATTATTAAAGGTCATAGCCAAAGGAAACGTTATTTGATATCCACCTTATGAATTAAATGGGAATTGATAGGATGAATTGGAATATGGACTAATCATTACAGAAGAGCATCGCTCCTCCAACTCAAAGGAAGTCACATTGCATAAGTAAGTGTATAAACCTATTCCATAATTGTTTTTATCTTGAAACCATCACTTAGCACAGGTAAGGACTTCCAAGGGGATTAAGAATAAAATTTTCTCATAATAATACTATCTAGCAAAGTGTTTGTTTATGCAGCAGGTTGTTGGATGCAGTCACACAGTTGCATAACCCCTTACTCAGATCATAGTTACATCCAATAGTATCTTGTCCTTGTGATAAACAAGAAAACAGCAGGAGATTAGAAGGGTCAAAGGAAAAAGTATTCTGATGTGAGACAAAAAAGCATATCTTGTTTACATTTGTGGCTGCTTCTTATTTCTCAACTCAATGTATTCCTTCTTGTTTTACACATCTGAGAAAGCTGGCTGCTAGCATACAAGTTTTCAAAGGAAAAAAAAAAAAATACACCCACTAAGAACAAAACAAAACTGGCAATGAGTGCCTGAAGCTTTAAAATGTCCACCTCTCTGTTGATGCATTTGTCCATAACTACCTCATTCAAATTCAGCAGTTACTTCTTCGTGTGCAAAATCTTAATTAATGCACACAGATCACAGTGTGGCATGTCTTCGCTTTTTAACGGAATTTTTTCTGAGTGCTTTGTAGACTGTATTGTGCTAAGAAGTCAGGGAAGAGAGTAAAAGACTTATGGTAGTAAATGGGTAACATACACCTGTGGAAGACAAGGACTTCCTATATAAACTCAGTGTACGGAAAAAATGTATTAGAGAGTGTTTTGGTTTGACCTGGCCAGATTTCGGCAGCGGGGGGGGAGCTGCAGGGTGGCTTCTGTAAGAAGCTGCTAGAAGCTCCCCAAGATTGATAGAGCCAATGCCAGCCGGCTACAAAGAGGGACCTGCCGCTGGCCAAGGCTGAGCCTATCAGTAAGGTGATAGCAGAGGAACGCCTCTGTGAAAACCTATTTAAGAACGGGAAAAAGAACTGCGCCATAACAACTGGCACAGAGATGGAGGAGTGAGAATCTGTGCAGACACCAAGGTCAGTGAAGAAGGAGGGGGGGGAGGATGAGCTCCAGGCGCTGGAGCAGAGAGAGTCCCCCGGGTCTGTGGTGAAGACCATGGTGAAGCGGGTTGTCCCCCTGCAGCCCATGGGCGAGGTGCAGAAGTCCACTGTGAGGATCACCGCATAGATGTCCACCGAGGACTCCACGCCGTGTGGGTGGATGCCTGAAAGGGGACTGTAGCCCGTGGGAAGCCCGCATCAGAGCAAGTTGCTGCCGGAACCTGTAGCCCGTGGAAGAGGGAATGCCCACGCTGGAGCAGGTTGGCTGGTGGGACTTTTGGGACGTTGTGGGTGGCTCACGCTGGAGCAGTTTCCCCCGAAGGACTGCGCCTCAGACTCACGAGGGGTGGACTGCCCCTCATGAGGTGTCTCCCATTAGGCAGTTTGTGATGAATTGCCCTTTGTGGGACGACTCACGCGGAGAAGAGAGTGTGAAGCTTGTCTCCCATGAGAGGGACCCCACAGTGGCCCTGGGGAAGAGTGAAGAGTCCTCCCCTGGAATGAAGAAGCGGTGGAACCAACGTCGGATGAACTGACCGCAGCCCCCGTTCCCTGTCCCCCTGCGCCGCTCGGGGGGAGGAGGTGGAGAAACCGGGATTGATGTTAAGCCCGGGAAGAAGGGAGGGATGGGGGGAAGGTGTTCTGTTTAAGATTTGTTTGCTCTTTCTTACTTCTCACTACTCCTCTCTGATTAGTTCTTTTAATAAATGTACCTAATTTCCCCAAAACTGAGTCTGTTTTGCCCGGGACGGTAAGTGAGGGTGATCTCCCTGTCCTTATCTCAAACCCTGAACCCTTGGAAATATTTTCTCCCCCTGTCCAGCAGTGAAGGGGGGAGTGAGTGAGCGGCTGTGTGGGTACCTGGCGGCCAGCCAGGGTCAACCCACGACAGAGAGTCCTCATAATAAAGACAACCAAACAAAAACAAAACAAACAAAACAAAAAAAAAGAAAATAATTTAAATATTGGACAACCTGAAGTCCTTACCACAAAAATGCCTAAGTCCGTTGTTTCATTAATGTCTTACAGGTCGCTTTTGCTGTAAATCATTATGGGGAGGACCATGTAGTTGTACACCAAAAGTATTTATCCATGCAATAAGGGTTCACTAAGAGCTGGACTCTGATATTAAAGACCTTTTCCAGTTTAAAGGATTCTATGATTCTGTATCCTGGTTTGTATTATTCAAGAATTGGTTGATTACCAACTCCACCGATGGTGGAAAACAAAGTAAGGAGTACATTAGAACTGAGATTTAAGGAAAAAATATTTTCATAAACTCTATGAACTGTGGGCAAGAAGGACTTTCTGAGAACCGCTGCCTTTCACTATGACACCAAATCAGAGTAGAAGATATCATTGAATTTTTCAAATTCCTGACAGAAATAAAAGTGATGTTTTTGTCAAAGAAAAAAAAAATCCTCCTTGGTCCATACAGAGTCTCATTAGCAGGCTCTGAGAAAATATAGTCCCAAAACATTAGTGACTTTTAATATACAAAAGGCAAAACAGTAACAGAGGGCTTGGTGTCCTGCTCTCCTCCAAAATCTAATATATATAAAGGAAAGATGCCTAGACTCTCTTGTTCCTATGAGTGCTGTGAAATACTGGTGACACAAAACTTCTCTGCTGGTGATCCCTCACTGATGTTCCCTGAATTAATTCTGCCCAAATGTCAATAACATTTGCTTCTGACCACTGAATCCCAAAAGCAAAATCTACACATTTCTCTTTCATTCAAAACCAGTCTGCAATTTAAGACTGAAAATTTCCTTCACAAGCAGCTCAGCCAGTTAAATAAGATAGATAAAAACATTGAGGGATTTGTCTTACAAAGAGAAAAATTCAAAGAATAAACAATATATCCAGAGTCTCCTAAAAACCTGTTTGATATACAGGATTATTTTTTTCTTAGTTTTCTGTACCCACCTAGAGCAATAACATCCAAAAGCAGAGAGATATTTTTAGTGTCAAAACTCCACAACAAACAAGAGGATGAGGGACCCCGATGTATGTTCTATGGGACTATTAAAAATTTTTTTCCCAGATAGTAAATTTAGTTTTGTTTAAGGCTTTCTCAAAATTTCAGTTTTCTCTCCGGAATTTTTTCTGCTTCTCCTGAGAATTAGTGAGTAACCAGAATTGGAACTTTCTGACTTTTCATAAAAACATACCACAGAGAACAGAGTGAGACTAGGAACAGATTCATGGACTCTATTTTCTGGCAACGACAGAACAGCAAGATCATCATTATCATTAAGGAATCCGAGTTAGTGCCCACAGAAATCAATGAATACATTGCTGAACCGCTGAACTGTAAAAGTAATGAAGCACCTGTTTCAGTGGAAAGACTAAAGGAAAAGAAAAAACAAATAACCCCCCCCCAAAAAACCCTAGACAGATTTGGTCAGATTATACCTGTAATTTTTCATCAAAATTTAAATACCTTTATTGTTGTTTAATTTTGATGAAATTAAAAACATATGTCAGAGCAAAAGAAATCAAATTAGTAATTTTTATTAGTTTTGTTCTTCTATTAATTTAATCTTTTAAACCAAAACTTTTTTTGTGAATTTGACTTGATTTCACCTTCTTTTTTAATCCCTCATGTCTTCTGGAAACTATGTATTTTTTTTCTATTTCATTATTTCCTGTTTCATTATTTCACCTATTTAATTAGACAATATATTTGCAATAACTGTAGTAGACTGAAACACCTCCAGGTACGTGCCTGAATATACAAAGGTCTGACTTGGTTATGTGTTCAGTCGATTAAAAGAGCAACTCACTATACTCCACCAGGCCTCAAGATACCAGTGGAAATCAGCATAAGTTATCCATAGGTCCTACGTCGTATCTTCCAGAAATTCATGTGAATTTCTGTCCTGGTTTGAGATCACTAGGATAAAAGTTTTCTGGGTCTGCCTGAACCATGTGATAGGGGGAGTGGGGAAACTCAGTATATAAAGGGCATTCATTATATAAGAGCCCCTGAGAAGAGCCCTGGGACCTTTAGAGCCTGCTGTGCTGGGAGGATTGCCATTGGATGTTTGACATGTCTCTGTGTTGCTGGTGTTCCTACCTCCTGTTTTAGTGTTGCAGAAGAATATTTTTCCTCGGAACAGACCGCCTTCTCCGGCCTCCCTGAATGGGAATGACGTGGCTCTTTCAAGGCTTCCTTTTCTGGTTTGCAGACCATTAGCGGGACTCTGGGCTTAAGCATTCATGTATGCTTCTGAGAGCCAGTCCGGGATTTTCCACTCAAGTCCTAGTTGCCATCCAGAAGGTGTGGGTTCTGCATTAACACGTTCATTTTTATTTTTGCATCTATTTACATATTTCTATTTATTTGTATAGAATGCAACATCTTTGTTCTTAGTGATATTTTCTTTTCCATTGAACTATTTCGAGCTATTTTCTTTCCAACCTCAAAGTCCCTTTCCATGATTCCTCTGTTATTTTCCCCTGGGAGGCTAAGGAGGTGATCACAGAGAGCATCTGTTAGGATTTAGTGGATGTCCCAGCCCTAAACTATGAATATTTCTCAGTTGCCATAAGCCATTTCAAAGGGCACTAGATAACTCTGAGGGGCAGATGAATTGACCTTTTGGTATCTTCTTCAGAATGTCTTGAATTGTAGTCTATCAAATATGACTTCACTGACTGATACGTCTAGGTCTGCACCAACAGTACTGGGAACATTGGTAATTAGCGCATGTGTAAATCTACCTTTAGACACATAAATGTAGATGCCAGTCTGGAGCCTATGTTTACTGTCTATTCAAAACTCCAGTCCAAGAAAGGACAGATACAATCTTTGACTTCACAGGAGTGATTTGTCATTTGGCATTACAAAAGGAAACTAAGAAATGTGTGTTTGTGTTTTCCTTATAACATGGCTTTTTCAGGTTAGGTTTGGGAGTCAGTTAAAACATCTTCTGCAAATAAAATTATTCTTTTTAGACCTCTACAGTTTTTAAATTTTTTCCATAGTATTCTTGGTGGATAGAAAGAATTTTTGCCAAACAAAGCATGGTTTGTAAATGAAAGTAAAGAAAATGTTAATATAAGAATATGTCAAAAATGGTCAATGAATAACCACATGGTCTGTGGAGGGGGCAGCAGAGGGGGAATCCTTTTTGTGGATTAGATATAGAGGGACGGGTTAGAATCTTATAGTTGTAAATTATCATTCTGTAAATCTTTACTGCTGTGGTTTATCTGTTTTATGGCTGATACTGATCACGAACATCCAGGTCACTGATTGCCAGTTAATTACATGTCATTGATAAATTCACAAACTACTTCAGTCCCCACTTTATTTAAACTATGTAAAATGGGTAGTTTTTCCCCTGTGAAATAAGTCTAATAATAGCAAGAACTGGACTTGTGGAACAGCAAGGACCTTTCCAGAGAATAATATTTATTTATTTCATGAAGAATCACAGAAACATCATTTGGCACAAGTAATAGATGAATTTCCTAGCTGATGTTGTCAGTCTGACTCTACAGTAACCTCTCCACACCTTGAGAGTATCAAATTTTTTTTGGAAGTAATTTTTACCTTGGAGGATCCAGGAAAGATGCAAATTTGCCTCCGAAACAGAGTTCCAAGTATATTCAGAAGAAGAAATACAAGACTATCGGTTATTTGACAGAATTGTACAAAGGAAGAAATGACCAGAAGATAATTGTCTTGCAAATTAGCAGATAATTGCGAATTAGCAGATTATTCCTGAAAAAGGATGGAAAGAGGTACCTCTTTTCTGAACATAAATAGAATATATAAGTACAATAAAGGTGCGAGCTAGAAAATAGGTTTTCCAATATGAAACTTTTTTTTACTACTAAAGCTTTCTGTATTTAGAATTAAAAAATCTATGCAATGGGATATTCATTCATTACAGCTTGTTAACTTTCTGCAGTAGTACATCTGGCTACACTATTTAACAATGTGGTAATTAAAAGCAGTTTTATACAGTTAGACCTTTCTGACTTTCATATGGCAAGAAACAAACTCAACTCTGGTTAACTTGACTAAATTTACATGATCACTGTTGTGACATACTGAAATTATTTTTTCTTCTGTACTGAGATTTGTGGGCTTAAACCTAGGTGGTGAAGGCGCTTGTTGACTCCAGATCTACATCACAGATATTAAATCTAGAAAGACATTGCAATCAACCCTATGTTCACTATATTCCTGTGAGAAATAAAGGGCATTTCAGAGATTTTCAAACCCGTGAAGTTCACTTTTCAAGACAGGGTGTTATATAATATCAGGTAGAATTAAGTTTTTATTTTATCTTCTAATTGAAGTTAAAAAAGGTTTCATTGTTTCTTCCTGTAAGTTACAGTCTCTCCAGAATAATTTCTTGGGGAATACAAGCACAAAGCCATTGACACATCGGGAAACAAGACACTCATATTACTTTTTCTAAATATTGCAATATCCTAAATATTCAATTTTCTTTGTTGCAGGATCATTCCAAGTGTATTCCTTAGTTCCCGAACAGCAGATGTTCTGTAACACAAGTATCTGTTCTGGATGTGATTTTTCTTTAGCTTCCACCTGCTGCCTCATGATATTTGGTAGCATGTTACGTCTAGTTGGACGTAGAACAGACGATCACATAGAATGTTTCCCTGGTTGAGAATCTGAAAGGAGAAAAATCTGCCTGTGTTAGAAGAAATTACATTCCAAAGTGCTCCTTTAAAACACTTCCATTTTGAGGCAAAGTTGAAAAACATATGGGTACAACTTTTGTGTTATTTTTTTGCCTACTTTTAAGTGTGAATGATTTCTGATGCTTAAGCCAGCTTTCTCATTCTAATTTGAAATATTTCTACAGCAACCTTTGTAGTGACATTTGGTGAATTCATAGAATTGCTTTGCTTCTGTCTACAATTCTGTAACAATCAGAATAATGGTAGAGAATTTCTCTTCTCAAAAAAAAAAAAAAGATAATTCTTTAACATAGTGATTTGTGTCAAAAATAAAAAATGAACTGGTCAAATCTGTATCATAATGATGTATGGTTACTACATGAAACAAGTCTGCTTCATAGTAAACACAATTGTTAGGTAGGGGTTTTTACTTTTGTTGTTGTGCTTTTGTTTTTTTTTTTTTCTTCTTGGGGAAATAGATGAAATACATGATTATTCTGTATTACATCCAGGCAAATTTTATTCTGGTTTCCCCATACTGCAGCTCAAAATAAGTAAACTACAGTGATATCAATTTCCCACAGTTCCAAGTCTGATCAAGTTACATAATAAATGTCAGATAAGAGGTTTCTCCAACTACTAACCACTTGTTTTGCTTCCAAATTGCATAAAGAGGGTGATTCTCAAATTCTTAAAAATAGATGATAGAATATGTTCAATAAAAAACCCAGATAGTGCAACAGATTTATCAAGATTTTTAAACTCAGCCTTGATTAGGTCCAAAACTAGGACATATTCATCTTTTCACCTTCCAATTTTATTCAATTTATAAAGAAAGGGAAAAAAAAAAAAACCACCAAAAAAAGCCTAAGCAAATATACAAGAAAATATGGAAGAAAAAGAAGTCATCTCAGACCCATTACTACTTTCATTTGTTCTAACAGTTGTAATAAAAGAAACAGTTGAGAATGATACTGCTTCTACAGATCTTTGTTCCTCAGGCTTGTCCACCTGACGGATACCACCACAACGGTACTCATCAGAATCTTTACTATGGTCTAGGAGTTCACAAGGACAAATGTGGCTTGGAAATTTCCAAGTGATATGATTGTAGTGAGGATTATGTTTTTACCAAGGCTACTTTAAAATTCTCTATAGAAGTGCCAATAATAAAGTTTACACTACTTAGTAGGAAACTCCTTTTCTGATAACTGCTCTCTCACTTTCTCTTCAGATGCCTTGGACTGTTCTGTTTACAAGTATATATACAGTTAGAAATCCTAGGTTTAGAAACAAAGGACAGAGAGTATTATTGTTTTGAGAAAAAGCAAGATGTCACTCTGAAAGCATCACTATATCTCTCAAAGCTGTTTCTTGTCTCCTGTATCAGAAATCAGATAACTTATATTTTAAGATTGCAACATATTTTCCAGGGTCTACAACTTTCTCATAGTCCAGAAATGCCAAGATATTTTCCTATGTAGAGTCCTAAGACAGGTAACTGCAAGATTTGTTATTTCAGACTTTCTCTCCTGTTTCTGTGACCAGTGAGATTTCTACTTCCCAAACATACACTTTCTTCTCCTTGTGCATTCACTTAGGCTTAACATCCTGAGGACATTCAAGAGCACATCTGCAGTGCTCTGATTAACAACCATAGGGAATGAGCCCTTGGCAACACTCCGTGGTATCTGTTTTTCTTCTCATACTAACCCAAAACACTGACAAATTCTCCTGGTCCAGCTCAAAGGATGTGAGGATCTGTGGTGAAATAATTTCCATTGTGGTGCTGTTCATGCATATATGCTTTTTTATTTATATCCCTTTAAATGCTGTGAGAGTACATTTTACACTCACTAAAGATTCCAATAAGATTGAATGAAACAATCTTTCACTGTTGCTATTTACTAGTTTAGTTTCCAAAGAAGTTAAAACTTATTCAACTCAATCACTGAGTCTGTGCATGTACATGAGAAAGAAAAAGTGTTTCTCTAATAACTTACGAATACACCTTCTTTGATTTCAGTCAGATATGACAGAAAAGGTGAAATATAAAGACAATTTAAAGTGTATAAGCAATTTGTGAAAAATAGGTAGCTGTTGCTGGAAAGACCTTATGACTCTCAGTAGTGGTCGCAAATTATTTCTACAGCAAAAGACTAAAATTAGACACCAGAGGTTCTGCAACAAAAGCTTTATTAGTGTTCTGATCATAAGTATAGCTTCCACTGAAGTACACAATTAACCAGGAAATATAAATCCATAACAAAATAGAATTGATTAGATCAATGCTTACAGAACTAGTAGTCTGCACTGCACAAGCAGTCAAAACTTCAGCCACGGGGCAGATTCCCATTTTCCTAATCAATGTACAAACTCAGAGTCCATTCCCAAAGCGGTTTTCTACGTACACATTTCCTCATTAAGATTCACCCATTAAACCACTTAGTCTTTTTCACCCACAGCAAATGCAGCTGCTTCATTCAATCTGCACAACATTGTCAAATTTAACAAGTTTCTTACTAAACCATAAACAGCTCTAATAAAACTTTGAAATAGTTGAGGTCATAGGTTAAACTTCGTCTTCTTTTCAGGCTGTGCACAAAGCTTTAATAGGTTTCATGGTTTCAAAGCTTAAAGCCGAGGGGATGATTATACCATGTAGTCTGACCTTCTTCACATCAGCGACTTGGTTCCATTGTACTATCCATTTAATGAATGGATAGCAAATGCTGGGCTGAAGAACACCTTCCAAAAGGTTATACAGTCCTGTGGGGTGCTAACCTCTATTAAGAGCCAAATTCCCACCCAGCCGTTTGCTCACTCCCCCTCTTTAGAAGGACAGGGGGACAAAACAAGGCCAGAAAGCTCGTGGGTTGAGGTAAAAACAGGGATATTTCTTGCCGGTTACTGCCATAGAATCATAGAATCATAGAATGTTAGGGATTGGAAGGGACCTCGAAAGATCATCAAGTCCAATCCCCCTGCCAGAGCAGGAATGCCTAGACTATGCCACACAGGAACGTGTCCAGGCAGGTCTTGAATGTCTCCAGAGAAGGAGACTCCACAACCTCTCTGGGCAGCCTGTTCCAGGGCTCCGTCACCCTCACTGAGAAGAAGTTTCTTCTCGAGTTTAAGCGGAACCTCTTATGTTCCAGTTTCAGCCCATTACCCCTTGTCCTATCAGTGGTTGTCACCGAGAAGAGCCTGGCTCCATCCTCGTGACACTCACCCTTGATATATTTGTAAACATTAATGAGGTCACCCCTCAATCTCCTCTTCTCCAAACTAAAGAGCCCCAGCTCCTTCAGTCTTTTCTCATAAGGGAGCAAAAGCATTCTTGACTTACAGAAAATGAACTAAAAATATTGCTACCATCTTTTATACAGCAATTCTGTTCTAGTTCAATCCTTTCCCATATCGCTAAGAAGTACAAAAGAACAACAACAAAAAAAAAGGGTTCTTGTTACTTTTCTAGTCCCTGAAGCCCACAGTTGTTCCTTGGGTGTTTTTATTCACATCTACAGCAGAAATCTTTTTCAGAAAGGGTACTTTCAGAATACAATCCTCCATTACACAAGACACTTTACCCAAAAGGAAAGATTAAAGAAATTTTGGACTGCAAGTACCTTTTATCTTTTCCTTTACATAAGGACCATTCCTTCTCTCAAGGCAATATCTTGACAAAAGTTTTTAATTGTCATACTTATTTTCTTGTTTCTGACTGTAACAATAGCATAAGTCACCAAGGCTTATCCAGGACTAGCTGACTAATTTGTTTTAAAGAAGACCTGTTTATTCTGGAAAAACATGCAATCCTATCTGAACAGGTTCTAGATCCAATAGTAGAATCACACCAAGATGGTAAAACTTTAAGACCTTTCCAACAAAGAGCTCTCTGCTTAGGAAGTATTAACAAAGTTGTTTCTCCTCATTCCCTATCTACAGCACCTTACTTCAGCTTTAAGACCATTAAGTTGGATGGGGCTTCTAACACTCCTAGAAGAGTAGTTTCAGGATGTTAAGTACCAGCAGCTCTTATTGTCGTGGGTGCACTATTCACGTTTTCAACTACTCAGTACCATTTGCTCACACTCCTTTAAAGACTGGGAAGAACAGAATTTTTTATAGGATTCTGTCAGACCAGAGGCTTTTACTGATTCCTACCCTAATACAGTGCTCATCACTGCCTTTATGTAGCATCATATTTACATAGCATCCTATTTATATAGCATCATATTTACTCTATTTATATAGCATCATATTTACTCTTGCAACATTTCTATGAGAAGGCAAATTGTTGCTTCTCCTTTTATACAAATGGAGAACTGATAGAGAGAGTAAGTAATGTGACTTCAGCCCCTATCTCTAGAGCTCTTGTTATGTTCCTGGAGGTTATAATACATCACATTTTTCACCTGCTGGCAAGTAGGAAATAACAACTCCCTCTACTCTGCTTCTTAACCAGAATTATTTGTCCTTCACAAAAAAACATAGCAAACTCACCACACCAGCCCCTACTGACACAGAGAGCAGGTTGCTGGTTTTCCATTCTTTTTCTGCACTCAAAAACTGAGACAGTGTTAAAGACGATATTTCTAAAGCAAGTGAGAACAGAGTAACAGAAACAGAAGTGTTAATCACTGTCTACATACTCAGAGTAACTAGGAGTTTAATATGCATCATATTGTTTCCATATACCCAAGGTCAAATTGGTACCATATTTTTGGATAAATATAAATATAAATTGCATTTATATTTGCTTTTGTGGAGCTATGTAAAGGCAAATCTTTTCATGTTTTCTGCCAAGGAAGGATTGATGGATGAACAGATGGAAAAAATACTCTGCTGTGTCTCCTGTCAGCTGTATGCCATTATCAGAATGGCACTGCATAATGGAATAAACAAATTAACATGTTTTTGTTTGTTGCTGCCTTATAAATGTTAGATTTTCTGACCAACTATGGAACATACTTCTTTCTGTACCACATATTTCAGAAGCATTATTCTTAATTCTTCAATCCCTGGGGAAAGGTGTACAGGCTTAACATTACTGGAGACTGTAAACATACACATACTGGGCAGTGAGAGATACATGGACATTACAAATAATGTCAAAGACATTTGGCCACCCTGAGCTGTTTTTTGAATGCTTGCCAGGCAATTATCCAGCTATGTTCAGGCTTTCCAATATGAGGCTGCTATTGACTGATCTAATTAACATAATTATTGATATAAATTTTAAAAATATCACTGCAATCAAGAAGGAGGTGCGGAGTCTGTACGTTTGGTATTCATGTAGTCTTGGAAAGTGTTGATTAAGCAACATGAACTTATATCTGATTTTATAAAGGAAGGAGGTTAACTTCAAGTTACCCCACAGAGAAATCATTTGGACCCAAGTATTGAGCAGTTCTATAGCAATAATGAACATGTTTAATAAACATAATTTCAGCACATGTGTGCAGAGGAAGAACAAACAAGTGGTTAGAACACTAGATTAGGTCATGCATGCTTCAGCTCCCATCCATAGTGTTCCTGAATAACCTCAGGCAAATCTCTTATGGCTAGATACACAAATAGTTTTAGTTTCGTATGTGTCCTGGATAGCCACACAGCTGCCAGAAAAGCAGAGCATTTGAACTCCCATCATCCCAATAAGCACCTTTCAAAGGTAGGACACAGCACGCTCCAAGGGAAAGGAGGGTACATATAGAAAACACTTCTGATCTCTGTCTTTCTCTTCTTTTCTTCCTGATGCTTTCACCTGTCCACTCAAATATGTAAAAGCGTAACCGCATGAAGAATTTAACAATTACTGAGATACAAGCAGATCTGAAAGTACATGATTTGTGGGGAAAGGGAGGATAATACAGAAAGAAAAAAAAAGTCTGAGCAAGAATTCAAAGTATTTTATAAAAAAAAAAATTTTAAGAAATTTGATAAAAGTTTCATGGAACTGTCTCAAAGACCTAACTGAGAATTTAATTCAAGATTAATAGCCTACCAGTCTAAACTCTCATAATGGTCACTAGAGATCTGAGGTACAATATAATATATTATAAATAGGTGTATGGTGTTCTTAGAGATCATCTATGATCCACTTGGACTTCAGATGCTCTTGCAGTATGACAGGTCTCCTGTCTGACCTAGGACACTCATCATGCGCTCAAGCAGCTGCTTCACGTACTGATGTAGGGACTGGAGTCCAGAAAATGGCCTGACTCATGTGTTACTAAGGATGGACCGGCAGTTGTGCAGGTTGTTACCAGTAAGGCGAGACAGGGACCCAAGTCAAAAAAAGTGACTTACGTTACTCACAAAGTTTGGAGATATTAACTCCAAACACACAACATACAGGGGAATGATGACAGTACGATGGAACACTGCAGAGCAAAAATGTGCTGAGTTTAGTTAGAGAAGAAACAAACTACAAACCTGAAAACAGAGGAATTAGTTGAATTTTTAAAAATTTACCGAAGTACATGATCCAAAGCAATGACAGAAGAGATGATATTAGAAAAACTTTTAGGTAGAAATAAATGCACTGAACCTTCACTTTTCACTGTTCTTGTCTATACCAAAGAATGAGTTATACGAAGATTTTAGGAAAAAAAAAAACACAGTTTCTAGTACTCCTTTGGAAATAACACTTATAATACACTGAAAATTGTAAAGCCATTAAAGGAAAAAAAAATGGATGTTGAATTTAGGAATATTTCTCAGGTGTCAGAGAACTCTCAGATGAATAGAGATGATGGAAGCTATAACCAAGTTAAAGAGCTAGGCAGATGTATTCATTTCTGTAGGTATCACAGAAGAAATAGAAGATACGCATTGTGTGTGTTTTCTGGTCACCATGCAAGAAAGAAAAAGAATACGTCACCCTAACTAAGCAGAGAGAGATTTTACCAAACCTACAGAACAAGAATAATTATGTAAAAAATCTTGTGGTTTTACAATACGAAATAATTAATATCCTATTAGAAGTTTGATATGGGACTCATTTTACTTAATTTTGATGTCTGCATCTGAACTAGTAGTCACCTGGACTACTATGCTCAGTGGAGCACAGAAAAGTAATTAATCTCATCTTAAAGTAGACATTTAAAACAAGTCAAATAAGTAACTCTCGGAAAGTACACATTTCTCTTGACTGACCATATCGAGAGCCTGAACAGCTGTCTTTGGGATTAGAGCAGTATCTGTAACCTGCAATTTAGAGACGTGGCTGATATTTAACATCACAAGAAGTATTCTAATATACACCAGACATTGTAGGAGTGAGTTACTGTTAGCACACTGACTGCCAAGAAGACACACAGACTCTTTCTCTCTCTTATAGAGGCAATTTCCTCTAAGATTTGTTGATCATTCTGTTTTTCACTAACGATTCCTCAAAGTTATAAACTGCAGCTCAGAATTCACATTTTAAGAACAAAAAGAGCTGAGGTTTCAGAAGAAAATATATCAGAGATTTAACAATACATAAAAAGTATTGAAATTTCATAGTTTATATTTTCATTTGAGGAAAAGCTGCAGAAAAGAGTCACATCTTCTGTCTTGGTGTTAAGTAAACAATACAAACAATACATCTGGCAAAAGTTCAATACTGGGTACATACATGTATAAAGCTATCTGCATGTGAGAAATAAGGATAATGAATCCTTAAAATGCAGACATTTCTAAGGAAATATGTCAGCAATCTAGATGCCCAAATCAGCAATTTGAGAATGCTACTAAAAAAGGGTGTCTGGTAAGTATGAGATGTAAGCATGAATAAATAATTTGAGCAACCTGAAAGAGTTTGGTAGTACAGCTTTCATCTTGAACTATTTTGACAGAAAATTTGCAAATGCAGTTGTGCATTGGTGATTCCAAAGAAGAGCTGTTAAATTGTGGCTAAGTAATTTGTGTATTTTGAGCATTAAAAGTAAATTAAAGCACCTTTAAGAAGAAAAAAATTTCAATTTTATTCAAAGAAAGAGATCAAACAGCATGATTAAATGTAGCAGACAGTTTACCATTTATTGACAATATTGTAATATCAGATTCAACAGCTAAATACTAAAGTGTGAGATGCGGTGATTGCACACATTCTTTTGAAGATACCGTTTAAAAACATATTTCAGCCAAGCCCAGATTTAGAAATAGTGTACAGAATTTTAACCACAAGAAATTAAAAACTCTGTCTGGTGTTAAAAAAAAAACAAACCTGTTGACAGAACTGTAAAATCTATTTCTGAAGATAAGATCCCAGTATGAGTACATCCAAGTAGTAGCTAGTTCTAATTTAAGAGGTATTTCTTTCTAAAATGAGATATAAAAGTACAGGAATGACAATAATAATTTGTTGCAGTAAAATATTTTTTAAAGGAAAACACAAAAAAGATTCAAGAATTGATAATCTGCAGAGGTTAATCCTCTGCCCACACTGACTTTTTCATCAGCCCTGAAGTTTGTGTCACCATACTGCAGATTAACCCAGCTTATCAGTTTCTCTCAAAATTAAACTTTCTTTTTAGTAAAAAAAATAAAATTGGAGTCAAAGAGTTGAGGTGACCTGATTGACAATGTAGTCATGCAAGATCCAGGGAACTAGTTCAGGGGAAACTACAGGATCACACAGGAGTGGGGAGGGGAAGGAAGGAGCAAAGTCAATCACTATCAGTCATGAAAGGAGTCCTTGAATTCCTTTCTGGACCTGTGTGTCAGTCAGTGGGGGAAATACAGTAGGACCATGTCGTAAGTCAGTGTTATGGTAATGAAGGATTAATACTTGGATAAAAAGCTGAAAAGATTGTCAGCCCAAAGTTAGTTTAACCTGTTATTGTGTCTATGACACAGGTCAGGAGTAATGTTTAAAGGGAAGGTAGACAGAAACAGGAAAAGGATTAAGTGATCCTCCTCTGCAATGCAGTCTTACTTTCTGTAACTTGTGATTTCACCTCAATCACAATGTTTAATAGTCCCAAACAGACAAAGCCATTTCTCTTGAACTTCTCTTTTTTCAAGCCAGTTCACATTTTTGGTTTCCAAAATATGTTGTAGCAATGAGTGTACATTATTCAATTGCATTTTTTTATGAAAAAGCATTCCTTTGTTTCTTTAAAACCCATTGCAGGCTGATTTAATTGGATGCCTTAGTCCTAATAAGAGAAATAATGAATAAACATTCCCACTTCCCCTTCTCCATGCCATTCTTGGATTAAATTAAGCTCCCTGGGTAAGGAACTAGCAAGATTCAATAATGTTAATTTATTTTCATTTAAGACAATTAATTGTTACAACTTAAAATTAAAAGATTAACCTTTTTTTTTATTGCGAGCCAATCCCATAAGGTTTTCCCCACAAAACCACAATATGAAACAAAATACCTGTATTAATGTGTCTCCTGTGTTGCTCTCCAAAGACTAATATGGTTTTCATTAGCCTCAGCCTACAGCATCAAAGCCTCTTAAGTAAATGGATTCCATGCTATATAAATACTTTTCATGAAAAGTGCCCTATTAATCAAGATTTATTTTAATGAAACAAGGACAGCCAACACAACCCAAGAACACGGGTGATTTGCCGTTACATAATCTGTTATGCTCAACAATCTGTTGAGCGAGCTGTGGCTGAGGGAACAAACCCAAGGAGTGTACTACAAATGAACCCAGAAGAAGTTGTCCTGACTTGATAAGTCTTGCAGAATGGGCTGTGAAGACCTTCCTAGAATATAGCCCTGTTAACTGATGTCAATCAAGTAACATTACTACAAGGCATTATAAGAACCGAGGCGGGAAACTTACTCAAATGGGCACAAGTGTTGTGTAAGGCCTTTTCACATGTGAGGATGCTGTTGTCTAGGGTTGTCCTAATGTACAGACAGCTTGCAAAAAGGGAGTGCTGCCACTCAACCTAGCCAAGATGGTAAGTGATGTACAACTATCACCAGGTCAGCTTCATGGACATTACTATGAATTTACCCTTATGCAACCCCCCCAAAAGTAATATGGACGTATTCATCAGACTGTATCTGAGGTGTCCCCAGTTTCACTCTGTTTTGGAAGTAGAAAACCTACTGATGTGATAATAAGAATCACTGTAAAGAGCTATGCTGAAACTCAGTCTTAGAATACAATACAATTTTCTGCCTCTGACAGTGGCTGGTGGCAAATATATCATGTCTGCCATGATCTGCAGCACCAAATTCTATTGCATAGATAATTAGCTTTTTTTGACTATTTTGAACTGCCTATCTATGGAAAAGACAGTAAAGAATTTATTCACGTTTACCTTTTTCATGTCAGACATAGTTTTCATAACCACGTTAAAACACATCTTTCCTGGACTGCACAGTCCTAACTAGCACGGCCCCACTCTGGTGGAAGAACTTCTTTCCGCTGTTACCTACTCTGTACCTGTTCCTGTCTCTCAGCAAGGTTTGGCATCCAGGTCTTTGACTAGATGATGAGGTTAAGCTGTTCAACTCCCAGAGAAAGCTCATAGCTTCATTTTCTAACAGAGAAGAGAATTCTCTGGCAAAGAAGAAACTTATCTCTCTCTAGCCAGCTGGCTCCTTAAAAGCTTCATGTTACCCTTTTTGCTCCTGTCCAACATAAATCTTCAGTCTTGGAAATCTTTGCTTACATGAAGATGAGGAGGCAATGGATGAGTCTTGGAGCAGGGGATTCCAATTCATTACAGCCAAAAGGCAGCTGAGGATGTGAACTTAAGTGATATATTAATATGAATCAGTATGAATTAATATGAATTAATACATATTTTGGCATTGAATTAATATTAAACCCACATTTTCCAGGTTCAGACAACCATATTTTACCACTGTATTGTGGGTTTTTTTGTGGTTTGCTTTTTGTTTGGTTTTGTTGTTGTTGTTTGTTGTTTTCCCTGAAATAAGCTGGATTTCCTACAATGCCCTCTTTAGTTCATTATGACTTAATAAACCAAATTGGAAGTCTGTAATGTAGCTCAGTGGGTTGAGTGTGGTGCTTGAAACACCAAAGGTAGCTGGTTTGATTCCCGTTCGGTTCTCACGTGTTACCTGACCTAGTCGAGAGGTGGTGTCCCTGCCCATAACAGGGAGGTTGGATTAAAATGATCTCTAAGGTCCCTTCCAACCCAGGACATTCTATGTAGTGAAATATGATCTTGTGTCTATACTGACTGAATAAGTATTAATGTGGCATAAGGTTATTAAGGAATAAAGAAGGAAGTTCAGCTGAATGAGATTGGTTTGTTGCTTTCTCTCCTTTTTAATGGTATTTTTTTTAGTCATACTCAACTCATGTCCTTTGGATTCATCAAAAAATGTTGTTTTTCAAAAAAAAACAACAAGAAATGAATGTAGAATGTTCAGTACAATGGTTACCTGAACTTTATGTCCACCAAAAGACTTGTTAAACAGAGAAAAACGAACAAATATACAAAAAGAACTATGAATAAGGAACTGTGTCTCAAGCATACAATTTTGTCAATTATTGTCCCTAGAGAAAAAAAAAATATCATTCACTCCTTGTCTATACTTTTTCACTCAAGACCATGGTCACCAGCATTAAAAATTACTTTTTTAAAAAAAAAAAATCATGTTTTTGACAATAACTGAAACTTTTAACTTTTTTGTCTTCTCAGAAGAAAATATATCCTTATTTCACTGTCTATTTGTGATGTTGTTAATTTGACCAGACACAACATTTGCCTGTTTTAGTAGATATCTAGGCAAAAAAAAAACCTCTTTTGAAGCATTTGTCCTGCAAAGTTGATGGATACAGAAAATGTATCAGCTGCCCCCAGACCCAAGAAATTACTCATTAGTATCAGTATTTCTGTATCGAACATGATGTGACTAGAGTAATAAAGTGAATAGAGCGAGAGTACCTTGAGATAAATAATTTTGCTCCATTTTTCACTTCATCTTTCATGTGCAGTATCGAGAGAGATTTGGAATGTAAAAGGTGGAAAATGGTCATGAAGGAAAATTCGTGAATGTCAGCAGAATACACGTGAAGCCAGATCCACACATCAAGAACCTGAAAGAAGAATAAGATCTTGAACATCGTTAATTCCAAGCCTGAATTTCTGTAAAATTATGAGAGACTAGTGTTACAAATTGAATTGTTCTCCAGCACTGAAGGTGTCTCAGACACCTGCTGTTTCTAACATTTTCAGATTTCTGCCAACTGTGTATAAGTGCATTTACAAAACTCATTATTTTTACTAAGTGTTTTTAACAAATCTAATGCCCAGCTACTTTTAAAATGTAGCTCTGAGAGTGACCTTTGACCTCCCATGGGAAATTAGAAAATTGAGAATTTATTGGAGGAGGAGATCCAACAAAATTACAATCACAAGCTTGAATTACACCATGCAATTGAATCTACTCAGAAGCCAAAAATCAATGCAGTCAGCCAGAAGTATACCGAATGTGACATTCATTTTTTCTGCTTTATCAAGCCTAATTGATGTCCTAGGAACTAAATAAGAGTAATAGGCAGCCTTATGGTAGAACCCTCCAGAGATATTTTAAGTGGCTATTCATAAAGGCTGCAAATAATTCATAGATTTCACTGCCAGTTGATGCAGTGATAGAATAACTATACTCCTTTTAAATACCACATGCTCTGGCATTAATTTCACCCCCATCCCTCCAGATTTCCTGCCGAGAGAGGTAACAGGAACAAATCCATGTAGCTGGCATATCCTGACTTAGAGAAGCTCTTGATCTGACAGTTTCATTTTGGACAGAGAGTTAACATACCATGGCTAACAAGCTAACAGAGTGACATTTCTTGGCATTTCCAAGCACAGTTTGTCATAATGCCTATGCATACAAAAAATACACTAACGTACTCCAGAATTCAACAAAGGAGAATAGTTGTATGACCATAATAACATAGGGAATGCTTCAGAATAATGTTCTGTGATCCTGCCCCCTTGATCATACTTAAAATGAAGCAATAAAAGTCTAAGCTACAGTGAAACAAGGAACACTATGTTAATCACCACACTGTGTCAAGGAATTTGAACCTTAGCAAAAAAATCTGAGCAATACAGAATGATATTGAGAGTAGCTCTGCTGATGTCCTCAGAAGTGCACTGAGAAGTAGCCACCTACTTTTGTACCAAGCAAGAACAAAGTGCAAAATATATCAAGAAAAATAAGACAGAAATGTCTACTAGAAACAGGATCTGGCTGAACTTCTCAGTAATTGAAATAATTATTATCATTTTTCAAAAGCTGTATGATCTGTAGATTTTATTTTATTAGAAAGTTCCAGTGTTGGAATATTCTGATTTTGATAGTTAACCATGCGAAACTTTCTACATATTCAGACATCCTGGTATTTATATTAGACGAAAAATAAATTTGTCCTTCTTCAGACATTTATAAGGCTCCATTTATGCGATAAAGAAGCCAGTCAAGGTCAGCTATGTTTCTGGTGCTTTCTGTTGGACCAAAGAATATGCAAAACACTTACTAACACAAACAGTTTGGAAGAGTCAGAATTACATTTTCTGGAGAAACCTTTAATAGTAAAAAATTAGTTTGTCCAGTTCTGTTCCAGTGCAAATAGTGTTGAAACGATCAAGGATAACAAGAAGCATAGGTAATATAAAAACACCGGACCAGACAGGTCCATAACACAGAGTAGACACACAGACTGCATAACATGGAGTAGAGACACACATGTTGTCAAGTCATAGGGTTTAAAAAATGTATTTTTGAAATACATAAAACTCTCTTAGCTTGGCACACAAATAAGTTGAAATCTAAATGTTTTTCATTAAAAAGATATTCCTCATTTCTTGCATATATGTTCTCCCTAGCTGGAAACAGCACAAAAAGAATTTGTGGATGTTATAATAATTTAATCATATTATTCAGTCACTGAACCCCTTAAAAAGTCATTTAGGCAATTACTTTTATTTTTGAGAAAATGGTGAGCTCAGTCTTCAAGAGCTACATAGGCTTAGATTTAAAATCTAGCAATTGTCACGAGTACCAGTTTATAACTCCTCTCCTACAGCATAATCTTATCTTCTGTGAAATATGTTACTGCACTTCTCTTTAGACATGATATAGATAAGATTTGCCAGCCTTGGAAGAAACTCAACTTTCAAATTCCAGTTAACCCTAGATAGTTGCTATTTCTGTCATTTCCACTGCATGACAATCAGCTAAAATATCATCCACCACCTCAATCAACTTTATATCAAGGCAGCTGAATGTTAATTAGGCATTACTTTTGCTGTAAGAAAGAGGGGCTGATGAATCAAACCTGAAGCTGTCAACACCTAAACACAAAAAAATCTGTTTAATAAATTAGTATTGCAAAATATTGCAAAGAAACAAATTAACAGCAAGGGACAGATCCTTCCGAGAAGTCTTTCATTTTGCGTCCCAGATTTTTTGCGTATGCAAAACAGCGTGGAAGTTCTTAATTATCTTTCTCAGTGTACCTATACAGTTCCATAGAAATCAGTCTAGTAACATCCCTGACCTGCCCCAGCACTCTGATTCACTGAAGATTTCACTAGTACCAGAATGGAAGAGGTCACTGCATGGCCCTGCATTGAAACTAATTAGCTTGTTTGAGAAGTACCTTGGGCTGACCCTGTGCTGTTGTATCTCAGTCAACTTCGGCGTCTGAACTGAGCTTTCCAGTTACTACACAAAGTTGTGAATATACTAGTTCCACCTATACAATCTACATGGGATTTCTGTATTGCAACTGCCCATTATAAGAGGATCTTTTAGGGGATCAGGATACGGATCTGCATAACATCTAAGGGATGTAGTCCCACCACTCAAACTAAATACCAGTTTGTCTCACAAACATAACCTTTGGAGGTGCCTGAGGGTAGTTTGTATAGATGAGGAAAGAACTTTAAGTGATTTCATACTGATGAAAGTCAGAAGCCTCACTCAATCTTCTTCTAACGTGTCCTAGTCTCCATGAGGTCTGGCAAGGGCCTGGCAAGCATGTATAAAGAGGAATTATTATGCCAAAGTCCCTGCAAGTAACAGACAGGCCTTAGCCAACCTTCCTCACTTTTCCTTTCCAAAAAAAAAGAAAAAAAGTCTGTGATTTGCAAATATTTTATTGTACATATAACAGCACATTTACAATCCTTTCCTGGCTTCAGGAAAAAAAAGGAAAAAGAAAGCGCAACACACACAAAAGAGATGCTCTCATTGTAAATCAGATAATCAGATAAAGTCCAAGCTATTTTAAAACATAAAATTCATTTACTATTCATTCCTTTTTTTTCCTCCCTCCAATTAGCAGCTAATCTCATCCATATAGCTGCAGGCTCAAAACTGGTGAAAGTTCTGATTAGCTAAGAAGTAGTTGGGAACTTTTTTCTTATAATTACAAGATATAATTGCTTTGGAGCTTTCTTAGACCCTTCCATGATTAGCAAAGCATATAGAGATTGTAGACATGGCATTTATATTTTCAATAAACAGAAAACTTTTATGTTCAAATAAAAGACTTAAATGCAAAATCTAAGCAATTTAAGGTTTAAAAGTCTCTGGAGTATATTTGGGAGACACGAAAGCAGGACTTCGTGGCCATCAAGTTCTTTACGTCGAAAATAGACAATGGTATTTTAGTTATTAGCATCAAACTGCAGTACATACATGAGGGAAGGGAAGATATTGCCCAGAGGGAGGAGGAGTGGGGAAGAGAGAGTCTCAAAATGTTGATTAAACCTTTGTATGATGCTTTGTCTTATCAAAGTTAAAAAAAAATATCTCTTTTTTCCCTAACAAGGAGCTGAGGAGCAGCAGTAGGCTGAGGGTAAAAAGAGGCCAGGCTGGAGTGCAGTCTGTGCTCCAAAGGTACAAATGTACTAGGGAGCAAAAAGATTTCTGGGCACAGTAGCTCAGCTCTTTACATTAGTAGCTTATTAGAATTGCCCCTAGCTTGCTTTTGGGCAGTGACAAATAGCAGTCCCCAACAACTCATGAGAACAATTGAGCAGTTACCACAGGTCAGGACTAGTTCCCAGCAGGAAACTTGCCTGCAGCAGCCCTGTTTTATAAAGCAAGGTTCTTTTCATACTGATGTCGCTCTCCTCAGCGTCAGCCAGTGGTCCAAGGGATACTCGGTTTACTAAGACAGAGACAGTCCTAGCGCTGAGCACAGCAGCTGTGCAGGAATAATAACACCATGCAGCATAACCGTTGGACTTGATGATCTTAAAGGTCTTCTCTAAACTAAATGATTCTATGATTCCATGATTCGACAAGTACTGTGTCTCACTATACTCTGAAGAGATCTCCAAACCAGTATTGACCTGATTCTAAAAGTCAACGTAATACGTAAAGTAACACGTAGATGCAAAGGATGAAAACAAAGTACCTCTATCTGGTACTACCTCTGAGCTCGTTAATGATTCCTCTTGGACCTTCACCTCAGCATGCATCATCACAGCTGTATTACTTCAAACTTGAGCTGAGTCAAGGGAAGAGAAGGTAAAATGCAGATCTACAATAGATTTGGGCACTAGGGAGTCCAAAGATAGGTGGTTCAGCTGAACCTACAGAATCATAACAAAATATCATATATTAGACTCATAAATACGGGATTCTAAAATACTGACCTCATAAATGGTTGCCAGTATACAGGCAGAACTTCTAGGAGTAACCACTCCATCTTGTCACTTACCAAAAAAACTGTCAGGCAGGTTTTCTTTCTTGTGCAAATGGAAAACTCTGGAGTGGAAAATTGCAAAGGAAAATAATACCATTATATGAGGTTATGCTGACTCAGGGGGAAGCTGAATCACAACAGCAAGGATTAGGCTTCTAATTCTAGTTGTGTTTGAGAGTTGGTCTGTCCTTTTTTTGCTGCTTGAACTAAAAATGTACATGATCAGATTTAGAAGATCCACAGTCCACACCTAGACTTCATGCCACCAGATGAAGTATGCTACAGGAGAATTTGGCAACTGCCAATAGCTACTTGAATAAAATTTCCTGTTAACGAAGATCTCATTTCAGTGGAGACAGATGCGTTTTCCTATTGAATCATATGAGACTGGGATTCTTCAGTGTAATTAACCAGACAATATCAAACTATTACATGATTGCCTTTGTATGAATTTGTTCATGGTTATATATATCTGCTATAAAATTAAGTAATACCTCAGAACTGATAAATAAAAATGGTAAACTGTGGCTTTTGGTGTGTTCTACATAATCTAGAAAATGAGATAATTGACTCTGAAGAGAGTAGAAACAACATCAAAAAACCTGAAAGACATTTTTTCAGTTAGTTTCTCAAAAGAGATGGAACAGAAAGATGAAGAGAAACACCTATATATATGAGCCAGGCTGTCTAGAAAGAGCATGTTAATGGTCTACATTTGCATAAGACATTTGCAAAGAAATAAATGTAAATAAATAAAACAAGAATTTATTGCTTTGGTTTTGATTCTTTTATCCATCTTGACACAATGGGGAACTGAACTGTTACAAAATGCTTTACCTTCTCTCTCTCCATCTTTTTGATAACTGTTCTTGGCAAATGTTTCTGTAAGTTTTATGCATGATAAAGGCTGAGTGTGTCTGAAATTGATAAAGGTTCTACAGTAACATATATTCACAAGACAGGCTGTCTGTGAATATATTTTAATGCAAATCTTATCAGCAAAATGTCAGTGGTGTCCTGGTGTTATTCCATACAGTTGCAGCATATTCAGTACAGAGCCAGAAAACTACTCACTAGGGATTCAAACTTTAAGCAGAGACAGAAAAAAGAAATATGAACACTGTACAGCTTCAGATAAACAAAGTTACTTCCCTGGACATTGTAGTTTTAAATAAAATTTGGAGCTGAAGTTTTCATTTAGATACTATCAAGCAAAGAGCAAACGAATAATAACAATAATATTTTAAAAATCTTCAGCATGCTGTTGCTTACATAATTCAGGTTGAAAATTACATATGTTTTCTTACCAAATAAATATAAAACATTCTTGTTTCTCTCTTATTTTGGATGCATCCTCTTCTCTTGAAAAAAAAAAGAAATTTTATAACAGAAGTATATATTTCTGCAGTTAAATGGGAAAAGGTGACATTCTGCTACTAATAAGAACAGAATAGAATATTGTTACCCTACTTCTAAATCACTCTGGAATATTTCTGTAAGCCGGGGCTAGGTTGAAATGCAGCTAAGATTAACAACTATGCTGTAGGAGGAAAAATGTGAAGACCATTATTATTTTTAGCTAATATATAACACATCAATCAATCACTGGTCTGTTTCTGGGGGCGATATTACGTCGAAGCTTGTCACTTATCTACCGAGTTTTATTTTAACATTGTTTTAATCCCAAGAAAAGGAATTATTACAGAAACAAATGTATTTTGCAGCTTCTATTGCATCTTGCTGAATGCTTTAAAGAGATAAAAGACCCCTATTGATATGTTTCATGGTGGCCTTTTGAAAGATAGCATAATATGGCATAGGGATAGGGGAACTTTTATCTCAGGATCACTGGTTTTAATTAAAAGTTTTCCTTCTTGTACATATCTGCATCAATGGCAAATGACATTATATGTCCATTTTCTGGTTAAACTGTGGGATCTAGACTTATAAACACGACAAGAAGTTTTCTGAATCTTAAACAAGAGGAGATGCTGCAGTTGGGAAGATTGATGGAAAAAAAAAAAAAAGGTGATATAGGAGAGAAAGAAAACTAGCATCCAGAGATGTCTGAGACACACTAACATTTTGAACTTGTCAAAATGTCTGAACAACTATATTGTGCATTGCCTTTGCCAAGCTATTTGCTGTGTATCTGTCTCCTCAAGATCTTTTCTCTTCCAACATCAGTAACACAGGTATGCCTCCACCAATTCTACTGAAAACTTCTACTGAGACAATTTGCTCAGGGTTCACAGAACACGCAAAGTTTATTTAAACTGTTACTTCTAGTGGTTTGTTTGCTAGAACATCTGCTCCAGGAGACCCATTCTGAGATCCCCCCCACCAAAGAACGAGGAATGTTAGGACTGGAGCTGGTGCATCATAACAGACTGTGTCAGTCACAGAACTATGGGAGGCAACTGCCTTTTATTGTGAGCATGAAATGCAAAAGCCGCAAGGACCAGAGGAGAGCAGATGATAGCAGTTCAGCTTGTCTAATGGGAAAAATGCTGTCTTGAGTGGCTGCTCTCAGAATTATTCTTGGTTTATCTTTGTTCTTTCATCCAACAAGAAACAAATAATCTGCATCAGCATCCTGGGAAGAAGAACACCACGTACTGGACAAGTGCTTTTATCAGGTGAATGTGCAAAAGGCTTCAGCTTTGGGGAGTGCAGTCCTGGCAGGAGACAGCAGTTGAGAAATGTTCTGCTCTTCCACATTTTCTATTGATTGGTTTGAGCATCCTAGCACTTAAGTGCACTGGCAGCTGTCAATCTCACCTCGCTCCAAACTGAAATTAGCTTTGCAAATTCTGGTCTTAAAGATAAGCACTGAGGTTGGAGGTGTTGTATAACACATGTCACAACACCTGAGTCCTTTCATTTGAGCAAGACTTAAAATGTACTCTTCTTAATTCACCATTTTTTTCCCAAAATCACACACAACTTCAAAAGACAGGCAGAAAACTCATTTCACAATCCGTTTTCAGAGGCTTTTTCATCAGTTGAAGTCCTCTCCTAGAGAAACCACAAGTCAATTAAAAATATATAGCTATACACATGTGAACGGAAGCTCCTCATCTTGACTGAGTTATTTAAAATATTAATACAATAAACACAGAACATTAAAAATGAAGCCACCATCATTTGGGGCTATCTTTGCATATTTTATACTTCTCTCAGGCAAGACTAACAAAAATTCATTAAAATAGTCATTTCCTCACAGGAATTATGTAGCTCTTACGACATCATATAAACAAAGAAAAACATCCACACCAGATTATTCAACACACCATGGAAGAGGAACATCTCTCCCAGCATGAAATGTGTCTTATCTGAGTTACCATATGCTTCCTACCCCTTATTCCATTTTTCCATCTCCGCTAGCATAAATACTTTCATCTATTAACAACCTTTCAAATTCTTTACACTTTAAATATTGTATAGCAACACATGTAAACAGACATCTATGTTACTTTTATTGCACTCCTGGTGCAAATTCACAGCAGCTGGCAGCAGAATCTTAACACAGTGTAGGAAACACATACCTGCTCAGCTACAAAATTTTATATGCAATAAATCCTGTCAAATGCTATATAAACCTCAACATTATGGCTGTAGTATTATGCTAGAGCCTTTCCTCTGATTTCTTTTTCTAATTTCCTTCAAAGTGTCTCTGATATTAGAAAAAAAAAGGAACAAGAAAAATCAGGTGTAGGAAGAAATGGTATTAACTGCTTACAATCTTCAAGGCAAACCAAACAGATGGAAAACATTCCTGGGCTCCAAGTTTGGCAGACTGGAGCACAGCCAATGACATGAATGAAGTCCCATTAAAGTCAATGTGCCGGACTCCTTACTGGTACCTAAGTAGTAATGGACATCAAATAGGCAAACTGCTCAAACTGCTGTTTCAGGAACCTGTTAAGGATGCACTAAAAACTTGAATATGTGTCGAACTGCAGAACTTCTGATCCAAGAGCTTATTTTTCTAAGAACAGTTAGTTGTCACAAGAATTTTTATTCTGTTAATAAGTATTTTTCTATCCTTTCTCTAAAGAATTATAAACAACCCAGCATAACCCCCAAGCTTTAACTTCTGATTTGTTAAAGTCTAATGACAGTGCAACTGATCCAGAAATTACCTTTAGTGTAAGTTCACTATTAAACAACATTTCCTCTGTCATTTACAGTAAAGTCAGTGTAAGACACAGGGTGGAACCCCGGAGAACTAGCTCTCTTCTGCTGATTTTTAAGATGATGCTATTTGGTTTACTGCAAATGAGCCATCGTGCAGAAATCTGTCTACACAGAAAGAAGTATCCTTAATGTTCGCACATCTCATCAGGAAGCAAAGCTTAGTATTGTGCCAGTGGATAGTTTAAAGAGAAAGTAAAATGTGATTACATTTTGGGAAGGCAAAATATTTTAACATTTTCAAAAGAATAACTGTTGTTTTTTAAATCAGTATTTTTGTGTGAAATCTTTCATTGTGTTTATTTAAACATACTAACCTTCCATGCAAAAATAGAATGAACAAAAATATATTTCTTTTAAATGCAGTATTTTCTGCAGGCTGGTAACTCCAGGTCATGGTCGAATCTAATTCTAAGCTATTTAGCAAGCTGTCGTCTCGTAAGGTCTAGTATTATGGAAGTGTAAAGGTTGTGAAATCAAATTCTTTTTTTCAAATTATCGAAATGCTAAAAATAAATTTTGGATTACATCCCTGCATTAGTCATTAAACCTCTGCATAAAGCTTGGCACTCATATTTAAATATACTCTGTAAAATTTTGCGTGTTTTTATTGACCTAGCTAATAATGCTGAAGAATAACTAATTAAAAAAACAATTTAAATTTTTCCTTCTGGAAAAAAAAAGAAAAAATAATTAAATATTTTTACTAAATGGGTATTTGATTGAAGATTAATACTTAACACTTTTGATTTTCTGGTTTACAAGTGGGTATTATTAAAGTTTAAGTCTAAACTTTAATCTCTAATAATGTAATTTTCATTAAATTATCATTCACATTTGCTTAAAATACATTTTAAGATTCATTTCATTTTAGTTCCCACAAGTCCTCCTATTGATTTTCTACTAGCTATAAAAAAAGCTCACAAAAATACAACTACAAAATATCTCAAGAAAGACTCACTTTCTCTAAGAACAGGAAGTAGTAGACATATAAAATAGTATACTTCCTCTTTCAAATTTAAGCCACTGATTAAGAAATTAAGAGGAGATCTATAATGAAAATCAGTTATTACTTATTTTCTAGTTCTAAAATTATTTCATATTCTTTTCAAGCACCAGATGCTTTTCACTGTCCAAAATATAATACTGAGATTCTGAATATTTCGATTCCCTTTGTCAGCAGGACTTCTCAGGTTTGAACGGGTTTTATACTGTAGTTACAGTAGTCTGTTCCTATGTTAAACCCTGTAGCACAAAGCAGTTGTGCACTGAGGGCATTTCTTGTGTAAGTAGAAACACTAAACCAAAGCTCAAAACAAACCACTATAAATTGTCATACAGTAGTTTGGAATAAGAAAGAGAAATTAAGAAGGAAAGTCAGAAAAGTGACATACAGAGAAGCCCTGTGTCTTTGCAAATGTCACTGAAGACCTGCACCCTGGGATCACCTCCATCACAGCTGCTGAGCCCTTCAACCAGTCACAAAACAGCGACGAAGATACTGTGCAAGGACTGATGGGTAAACTAAGGTGATTTGGGCTCTCTTCACAACATCTGAGTGAAGGTGAGTCATCTTTATTGTAGTTTTAGTTAGTAAAAAGAGTTTTCAGTAGCTGCTAAGCTCTAGCACTCCCTAAATTATGCTGGAAGAAGCTTGGCATAACTTTCCATAGGATTTCCCTGTGTGAGGTATGCCTCAGAGGACATCTGTTGTATATTTGGTTGACCTGGATCATCTTTTGTCCAGGAATTTCAGGGTACATGGAACATATCAGGTTTCAGTATTCTTTTTGTTGTGCAATCAAAATACTATGCATCATATTTTATTGATATGATATGTGCTATAATAGTGCAATCCTGCCTATAAGATTTCCATTCTCATCTTTTAAGGCATGCAGTAACAGAAAGGAAGACAAAACTGACAATTTCTGTCTTACGTTGTTTTAAATATCTGTTCATATTTATTTATTTATTAACTATTGTGTGTGATTAAAACTGTTTAAACATTTATCACTTTTAATTTTTGAAACTAACGGAATTAAGTAGGCCACACTGATTTAAATACATTATGTGTATCTCCTCCTGTTTTCTCTCATTCATTCCAGATCAGCTGAAGGTTAAAACTTAACAGAAACACCTTCAACAGAAAATCAGTATGAAATCAGAATTAATGCCCCTGTTTATAAACATAAAAATAAACTACACTCTTAATTCACTTCCATAACTCTTCTCCCATGGCAAAGAAATAATAATCTTCTTCTTAAATACTATTTTAAGCAGAATTTAAAAAAATCATTGTTAAATAAATCATGTGAGAATCAGATGTAATTTATTTAACTGAAAATGCAGACTTTAAATTATCTTTCTCAAGATAGTGTTATATTACAGAACTTATCAGCTAATTAAAGAGAAACCTTCCTCCTAAAATATTGTAATGCTTGAAATCTTATCTTAAACTATAAATGAATATGGCACTTTGTTTTTAAGCTACCAAAAATCCTAGCCATTATTTAAGTCTTAACTTGTCATTCAATTATACATTAATGAACTCTGCGTGGAATTATAGTGTATCATTTATTGTTTACAATTTCTTTTCTTGCAATTTTATAGATCATATATTATTGAAATTACTGTTGTAAAAGTAACAAGTGAACATTAGTGGTAATACATGGTTATCTTACTGTGAAACATTATGTAAATAAGTGTATCCCTTTCTTAAACTTTAAAATCTACCAGTAATTCAAATGAGTTTTAACCATGCAGTTCAGTTAATTATGTCTTTTATAGGGCTAATGTTAGTTTGTACAATTTCACTCTAGTTATACAGACTCAATCGTTACTCTGTAGTTCAACAGAATTTAATTTTTGTTTCTTCTGTGTGTGAAGAAACTACCATTTAGAGGAATGAATATGAGGATTTGCAGTGGCTGCAAAGAATGTGTGCAGTAGTTCTCTGTCACTAGGCAAAATACAACATTTTCAGGAATTTAAACAAGTCCATCCCAAACATGTTGATGTAAGTTCATAATCCGAGTTTACTTTGTGTCAGGGTACACTTCATCTCCACTTCTCCACAAAAACAACAGAAGGGTTAGTCCCATAGTCAAGCGTTTGCTTCAACGATACACTTTAGTTTGTGTTAAAGGCTCTGATTTAACTGGACTAAAAGTAGTAGTCAAAATAATTCTGATTGCTTGGTTTAATTCCAAGTCCACTTCAAGACTCCCTGTATTTTGGAAAACGATCACACCTGAATGTTCTGAGAATAAGGGTCTAGTACTAACTCATGAAACTAAGGAAGAGTTTTAGACAAAAGCATGAAAGCCTTTATTTTCTTTCTCCAAAAATCTTAGGTGAAATTTCAGACTTTCACTTGTTCTTTAAATTAGCAATTAGATACACTTTGTTTTACTTGATAAGTGGATAATTCCAGAGACATTATTCAATATACTGTATGCTATATATTTATATGATATACATAATTCTAAACTATTATTTAAGCTGTAAGTTTTTACACTATTATATCAGCAAAAATATTGATTTTTCAAGCCACATACACTGGCATTTTAAATGTTGCAAAAATTATTTTAAAAGTTCAATGGAAACAATCTTGTGAATTGAGAATATTTTATAAACGGATTATTTATGATTTCTTGTTTTCATTATTTTTGTGAACAATAAAAGATATGACAGAAGTTTTGAACATCCTAAGTAAAGACAATCAGCACTTTAATTGCTCTAAGCATAAGTTTTATTAGAACAGTAGAGGATCATTATGCTTTCCCTTAGCTTTACATGTGACGAAATCTAACACTCTCTGCCACTGAAGCTTGCAGTGTTCTAAATCAATGCTTCATTTACAGATAGTAAGGTTAAATCTATAAAGTCAATATGCAGTTGAAGTTCAAGACATGCAAATATGTGTATTTATAAGTGTGTTACTTTTCTGTTCTTGGATTACAGTCTATTTCCTCTAAATTGAATGACTTGTGGCTAGTCAGTGGAATTGCCTTCTGAGTTTCATAGACTAAATGGACTAGCCAGCATCTAGTTTAAACACACAGTGAAGCTACAGACAACTAGAGTATAATTCTTAAATTATAATTAGAGTATAATTTAAAAATTATAATTAGTATAAAAATACATTTCCAGTGCCATATGAGATACCCTTGGATATCTGAGACATGATCATGGAGCTGGCAGATATGTCACAGATCTGATGGGACACCTATATCTTACTGGAGAGGCACCTAGAGGCTTTCTGGGATATATGAGGGTGCCTCAAAGGTTGGAAGAGGTTGTTTTAAAGTAACTGAAGCATATTCCTACAATATAGACAACCCAAAACCAGATGTCTCAGTCTCAGCCTGAGTCCTCCTTTAAGTGTTTGACTACAAGCACCTCAAGTCCATGATTAGATTTTAAGAAATTGGTATGCTACATAGCTGAGCTGTAGCAAGGCATGGTTAGTCTAAAAAGACAAGATCTTCCTTCCGTGCTTAGTCATACGTCTCAGTGCAAGTTCACGTTTGTTTCAGCCATTTCAAATGATGGAGACTTCAACTCTTCTATCTAAAAACTTAAGCTTAATTAGCAATCCTAGACATGCTAAAGTAAATCTTCTTGGATACAATACACAATCTATGTGAAAATTTTAAACCTTTCTGAGTTGCTTTTCCAGGAGAGAAAGACTAAAATTTATCCTGCTCACCATGCAATATATAAGACAGTTAGATTCATAGGTTCAGAGGCAAGCCTGGATTAAATAAAACCACTTGCAGTACCAGAACTCTTTATATATATATGTATATAATTTAGATATTTATACTCCACATCAAGAAATGAAGATTGCAGCTCTGAACCTTGATTTTGTAGAGGAGGACCTAGAAATTAAAGGATATATTTGCGTGTAATTAACTCTTTAAAACAGTATTTGCAAACCAAATAAAAACATTTCTGGAGAATACCCCATTGAAAGTATTCCAGTTGAAAGCAACATTTCATACAGAATTTCTTGAAACTTAAATTGAAACTAGAGCTAAATAAACATATTCACATAAGTAAAAAAGTTTTCTGAATCACTGTATATTCCACAATAAATTCTCCCCCTGAGAAAGAAAAAACCTTACATTTTAAAAATCTCTCTTTTTTTCATAGACACGAGTACTCTCAGGAATTGACATGATAGCCCAAATACGGTATTTTGAGCAAGCATAATTCAAAGACTACTGCTCTGTGATATTTCTAATCTGACTAAAAATATTCCAAATCTCATTAAAGAGAAAAATAATAACTCTTTTTTTCCAAAGCTTTGCTCTTTGAAATTTAAAGAAAATATTGATAACTCTTCACATACTAATAACATATTTTTAAACTATTTTTTGTTGCCCATTCTAGTCATCTCTGCTCTGTTCAGTGGAAAATGGCACTCATGTCAGGTGATGGACAGAGATTTAGAAGTGAGCTAAAAGTCCAGCATAGGCAAGATGTATCTCCTTCTAGATGGATACCTCTCTGTTGATATCAGAATTAATGGGCTTAGAAGATGCTTAACTGCTAGCCAGCTAAAATACAGATTTAATTCTTACTATTTATCCACCTCGACCAAAAGAGAAGGGTTGAGGTTTTAGCAATAGTAATATCTAGTAATATCCCTGTCCAACATGATCTTGACTGTTTCCAGGGATGGGGCTTCTACCACCTCTCTGAGCAACCTATTCCAGTGTTTCACCACCCTCATAAAAAGAGAGAAAAACACCACAAACTTGTCCTTATATCTAGCCTGAATCTTCCCTCTTTTAGTTTAAAACCATTCCTCATTGTCTCATCACTACAGGCCTTATAAAAAGTCATTCTCATCTTTCTTATAAGCCCCCTTTAAGTATTGAAAGGCCACAATTGGGTGGAGCCTTCGCAAATATCCTATTGAGCATGAGAGAAATAAATTTGAATTAATAATTCTCAAACTGTTTTGATTCTTGTAAATACTGTATAAATGCTTTTAATTTCAGTAGTCCAACTCTGTGCCTAAATCCAGAACATTTACTATAACTTTTCTTGTGGAAATAGGCAAAATCTGTTAAGTGTCTGACAAAACCCTGTTTTCAGAGTGAGATTTTGAACCAAGAGTAACAATTGCTTGCTGAAAGTATCTATCTGCATCTGCAGAAAGTCTTCCAGAGATGAATAGCTTGTCATAAAAAGCTTACTCTGCTAACACTTATATATAAAATCATATGTTCCAACATATGAGCATTTTTCATGCTCAAAATAAAAATATGTGCAGTTTACAGTTACGTGTAAGAATACGGAAAATGATTATATTTTTAAAGACTCTATGAAGAATGAGAAACTAGTTATTGAAGTGAGTTGAGTCTGACAGGACGTCAGGTGCTCACCAAAGCTTCTCTATCACTCCTCTCCTCAGTCTCACCAGGGCAGAGTAGAGGGGGAGAAGAACCTCCCTAGACCTGCTGGACACAATTTTCTTAATGCACTCCAGGATCCCATTGGCCCTCTTGACCACAAGGGCACATTGTTCTCCCATGGACAACCTACTGTCCACTAGGACTCCAAGGTCTTTCTCCACAGGGCTACTTTCCAGCAGGACATCTGTATTGCAATCTGTATTGCTGCCTGGTGTTATTCCTCTACAATTGTCCTTCTGCCCTATCCCTCCTTTCTTCCCAGGCTCAACTTCCCTACCTCCCTCTTCGCAGCATCACAGGGGGGGTGGGTAATGGGGGTTGTGGTCAATTCATCACACATGGTCTCTGCTGTTCCTTCCTCCTCAGGAGGATGTCTCCAGCATGAGATCCCTCCCACTGAAGACAGTCCTCTGTGAACCTCTCCAATGTGAGTGCTTCACATGGACTACAGTTTTTCAATAACTGTTCCAGCACGGGTTTCTTCCAGGGGTGCAGTCCTTCAGGAACAGACTGCTACAGAGTGGGTCCCCACGGGGTCCCAAGACCTGCCAGCAAATCTACTCCAGCCTGGGCTCCTCTCTCCCTGAGTCCACAGTTCCTGCCAGGAACCTGCTCCAGACTGGGCTTCACACAGAGTCACAGCCTCCTTCAAGCATCCACCTGTTCTGGCACAGAGTCCTCCATGGGCTGCTCGTGAACAACTGCTACATGGTTAATATCTATGGGCTGCAGGGGGACAATTTCTCTCCCAGGCTGTAGCGGAATCCACTCCAGTGCCTGGAGTACCTCTTTCACAGATTTCATAGATTTCACAGAATATTAGAGGTTGGAAGGGACCTCAAAGATCATCTAGTCCAACCCCCCTGCCAGAGCAGGACCACCTACAGCAGAGCACACAGGAATGCATCCAGGTGGGTTTTGAATGTCTCCAAAGAAGGAGATTCCACAACCTCCCTGGGCAGCCTGTGCCAGTGCTCTGTCACCCTCACAGGGAAAAAGTTTTTCCTCATATTTTTATGGAACCTCCCATGTTCCAGGTTCCACCCATTGCCCCTCGTCCTGTCAATGGATGACGCTGAAAAAAGCCTGGCTCCATCCTCCTGACACTCCCCCTTGACATATTTACAAACATTAATGAGGTCACCCCTCAGCCTCCTCTTCTCCAAGCTAAAGAGACCCAGCTCCTTCAGCCTTTCCTCATAAGGGAGATGTTCCACTCCCTTCATCATCTTTGTGGCTCTGCGCTGGACTCTCTCAAGCAGCTCCCTGTCCTTCTTGAACTGAGGGGCTCAGAACTGGACACAATATTCCAGGTGGCCTCACCAGGGCAGAGTAGAGGGGCAGGAGGACCTCTCTTGACTTACTTGTTACTCCCCTTCTAATACACCCCAGGATGCCATTGGCCTTCTTGGCCACAAGGGCACATTGCTGGCTCATGGTTATCCTGCTGCCCATCAGCACCCCCAGGTCCCTTTCCCCTGCTCTGCTCTCCAGCAGGGCAGTCCCCAACCTATATTGGCACATGGGGTTATTCTTTCCCAAGTGCAAAACTCTACACTTGCCCTTGTTGAACTTCATAAGATTTCTCCCTGCCCAGCCCTCCAGCCTGTCCAGGTCTCTCTGAATGGCTGCACAGCCTTCTGGTGTGTCAATCACTCCTCCCAACTTCCTCCTACTTTTTCACATATTCTCCCTCATCTCTGTCTGCAGCTGCCCAGTTTTGAAGTAACTTTTCCTCCTGTCTTAGATATAACAGTGATGCACACCCAATACAGTTACATAGACAGAAACAGAATCTCAGAATCACAGAATCACAGGGGGATTTAGGTGATTTTAATGAAACTGCGATAACTTTAGTCATTTAGTCTTTTGGTGTTTGATCTAATCTAGGCAGAGAGGACCCTCCAGAGAATGCTACCCGTCTTTCTTTTAGACATTTGTCATAGCATGAGTTGAATTGTCTCTTGGGATCTTTCTGTGTTGACTTCAAAGACAGCCTAAACAAATAATTTTGGTTAACATAATTACTTTCTGGAAGGCCAAAGTAATAATGGATTAAATTCACTCTGTTTGACAAGCTTGGCATGAAAATCAACATATTTATCGACTACTAGTACATTTATTTTTTTTTAATCTGTATCTTTGGCCTTAGCACTGTTGGTTTTCTTAGTTTACAAGTGTTATTGAATGATACTAATAGTTTTGCTACTACTTAACTCTCCCCATTCTGAGTAATACTGGTATACATTTTTACATGATTTATCTGACAATTTTTTTTCAAAATGCATATGCTATATTATTAAACAGTTGATTGCAATGTAGCTACACAAAGGTAAGAACAAACAAATTTTTGAACTCCCTAATTAAAAATAATAAGAGCTTTCTCTTTATTTCCAAAACAGGTCACCTAGTGAGCTAGGAATTTAAGGGGGGGTGTTGAACCATTGATTTCAACAAAGACAACATTTCCCTAAAATGTCCTTAACAGCTAGACCTAATGTATGGTAAGAGATTGTCTTTCTGTAGCTTCAGATTCTTGTAATTCTGATATAAAACTGTATTATCTGAAAAGACCAAAACTGCTACTCTCTAACATGCTTTTGACATTTCAACAGTTGTACGTTCTAGATTTTTGTATGTTCACAAGTTCCTCTGTGGTATCCACTTTTGACACCTTGCCATCAGTAGTCAGTCTGGTTAGTTAACTTAGTTCACAGAATCACAGAATCACAGAATGTTAAAGGTTGGAAGGGACCTCAAAGATCATCTAGTCCAACCCCCCTGCCAGAGCAGGATCACCTACACTAGAGCGCACAGGAACTCGTCCAGGCGGGTTTTGAATGTCTCAAGAGATGGAGATTCCACAACCTCCCTAGGCAGCCTGTTCCAGTGCTCAGTCACCCTCACAGTGAAAAAGTTTTTCCTCATATTTTTCTGGAACCTCCTGTGTTCCAGCTTCCACCCATTGCCCCTTGTCCTGTCAGTGGACGCCGCTGAAAAGAGCCTGGCTCCATCCTCCTGACATTCCCCCTTGACATATTTATAAACATTGATGAGGTCACCCCTCAGCCTCCTCTTCTCCAAGCTAAAGAGATCCAGCTCCTTCAGCCTTTCCTCATAAGGGAGATGCTTCACTCCCTTCACCATCTTTGTGGCTCTACGCTGGACTCTCTCAAGCAGCTCCCTGTCCTTCTTGAACTGAGGGGCCCAGAACTGGACACAATATTCCAGATGCGGCCTCACCAGGGCAGAGTAGAGGGGCAGGAGGACCTCTCTTGACCTACTTGCTACTCCCCTTCTAATACACCCCAGGATGCCATTGGCCTTCTTGGCCACGAGGGCACACTGCTGGCTCATGGTCATCCTGCTGTCCACTAGAACCCCCAGGTCCCTTTCCCCTGCACTGCTCTCCAGCAGGGCAGTCCCCAACCTATATTGGCACATGGGGTTATTTTTTCCCAAGTGCAAAACTCTACACTTGCCCTTATTAAACTTCATCAGATTTCTCCCCGCCCAGCCCTCCAGCCTGTCCAGGTCTCTCTGAATGGCTGCACAGCCTTCTGGTGTGTCAACCACTCCCCCCAACTTCGTATCATCAGCAAACTTGCTGACAACATTCTCTAATCCCTCATCCAGATCATTGATGAATATATTAAACAGCACCGGCCCAAGCACTGACCCCTGAGGGACCCCACTAGACACAGGCATCCAGCCAGACTCGGCCCCATTGACCACAACCCTCTGGCTTCTTCCCTTCAACCAGTTCTCGACCCACCTCACTACTTGGTCATCCAGACCACACTTCCTCAGTTTACCTATGAGGATGCTGTGGGAGACGGTGTCAAAGGCCTTGCTGATGTCCAGGTAGACCACGTCCACTGCATGGCCACCATCCATCCACCTGGTTATGTCAGTTGTTACATTCCACAGAATATATCTTAATGAAAAAATCAGTTTCCTGAAAACTCTTGATAACCTGTACTGTACAGAAAACTTAGAAAATGTTACCATCTACTTTTAATCTACTCTTAAAACACGGTCTTTCTAAATTAATTTTATTCTTTGTGTAACTCTAGACACTTTCTCCCAAGCACATGTCATATCACATATAATTGGGCTTGGTTTATTGTATAAAAAAGGCATACAGCCTACTGCAGACCACATCTTATACTTCTCCACTTTTCTATACACAGTACACAGTACTTTAATGATATCCTTAGAGAGATAGTCAAAGAGCTTGAGGGTGGAAATGTGTTAGTGACTGTAGGTTCAACTAAAGCTTAGAAGGACCTTCGGGTAGTATTTCTGGTATTTTGTTTGTTAGTTCTCCCTTAAAAACTCTCCCTTCAGAGTAATACGATGAACAACAATTTCTGCTTCACGTTTGACAAACATAGAAAAAGTCTCCCTTGGGCTGGAAAGTATAATGAAAAAAAGCCAAAATAAATAGTAATACAACAAATACCATTGTAGTCACTGAATCATAGTGAACAAATCTGTAAAGCAGAATGAAAACAAACTATTACCAAAAAAAAATAATATATATTTACACTTTCTTTCATTTGATGAGCCTTGTCATTTCCATGTAGATAGAGTTAGTGAGGTTCCACAGTTTTTGTGTGTATACATTTCTTCTTTCTTCTGTTCTAGACTATGGCCACAGAGAATAAATTAAAAAGCACGTATTTACAAAATAGGTGTATGTCTTCAGAGTATGTGTATACAAGGGAATTGCTAGTAAATTATGAGCAACGTGCTGTCTCAGAACATTTGATTACCCTATATAATATCTAATGGGGTCTGTGGCAACAATGTAAATGTTTTTGCAAGAGTCTTTATTTATGGCTCTGAAGAAGCAGCAATATACAAAATACAAAAAATACAAAACTGAAAAAGTGGTCTTCTTTGGAAGAATTCGGAGGAATACTTGTGCCTTAACATAGAGTTAAATATTCAGCCTCAGCACTGAAAAATGTGAATTCAGTACATTATGGATATTGGCTTATCAGAAATCATAATCAACTGCCAACTTGTAGTTTACATAGGCTCAGATATTTGATTAGCACAGACACACAATGGATTTGATATACAAACTGAATACATTGAATCAATAACTAGAATGAGCAACCATGACTAACATCTTTCAATAAGATGATTATATCTACTAAAGTCGGTTTAGAAAGGAGAAGTAAAGACATTTCAGCAAGGTTCTCTCTCAGTGTGACTGTCTTTTGCTTTAAAAGTAAACACATTAAGATTGTGTAGGCATCTAGAACACATTATATTTTAACTGTGTTTTAAACAACTGATGCTTCCACCAAACGAATGTGCCTGAGAGATTCTTCTCTCTTATTTATTCTGCATTGATCATTTCAGCTTTTGCTTTTTACATTTTCAGACTTAACTAAATAATACCAGTAGAGAAAGGGTAAAGTTGGTGATAAAAAGTCTCCAGGACTCTATTTAACTTTATGATTACATTATCTATTATTTACTGAAAGAAAATTTCCAGAGACATACTAAACAGCAAAAACATTTGGAAGCTGCTAGACAGTAGGTTCAAAAGTCTACAGGCAAACCTTCAGCCATGATGAAGACAGAAACTACATTGTAGGATTTCTAGTTAACCATTACATAGGACTGCCAAAAGAAGTGGTGGATTGCAACTTTAAGTTTTCACTTTTTTTCTGCATGTCATTGGCCCCATATTTATTAAATTATGATTTCGTAACAACATTTTTTATCCCCACTGAAGAATAAATGCATAAGGATAAAGGAAAAGGGGGGGAAAAAAAGAAAAAAAAAACCAACAAAACAGAATTAGAATATTATTTTAAAAGCAAGTACTCCTGAAAGGACTTATATTTACCAATTTGGATATAGTATCACCACTAGCTACGATAAAGGAAATAGTTGTCAGTTGATTAAAACCTAGATTAACATTGCCTCCTGCATTCTTTAACCATAGTGTATCTGGGTTTCCCGTACTCCTGTGATCTACTTTGTGTTTTCATAGTATAAGGCTTTGAAAATCTTCTTAAACACAGCACTGATATTTAGATATTTCCATCTGATAATATAATGTGAAAAGTTTATACTATTTTGTGACTTTGGTGGAACTCACTCAGTTTCTCCTGATGAGACTGAAAATCTCCTGAATGCATGCAGGTCTGGAAAGGCAGGGCCTTCTGCTTGACCTAATCGCCCATTGCAGCTTGGTCTCTTTTCTCTACATGTCTCCACCTGTGTGATGCACAACTTCTAGAATTCATTAACAGTGCTTGCCTTCCCCAGTATCTATGGCAGTGCTGATGTACTTTGTTCCCTCCTCCTTGCAGCGTCTGTAGGTTGATATAGTCATTGGATACAAAGTTTGAAATAAAAAAAAAAATAAAAAATTAAAAAATCGAAAATTGGAGCACAAGTTTTACTCCTGCTGATGAGTCAGTTACATTGTCAGACTCACTTTCTACTGTTATCTACTATTATGGAAGAATATTCCACAACTGTGTGGGAAATAGGACTTGTCATTTGTTAACTTCATCCCAAGTGCAAAGAACAACAAGGTTTCACAGTTCTTGGTAGTGAACTTAGCCTGTGTGGCAGCAAAGTCATACTGTCTGTCTTAAAAACAAATGTACTGCACAAGGAGAGAGTTCCAGCACTTCTTTTATTCCCTTATACACAGATTTAGGTGGTCTTATCAGCACATTTCTCTTCCAGTCTGACCCTTCAGTAACACTAATCTCACAGTCACAGAGACCCTAGAGGGAGGTCAAGGATTAGGAAGTTTTTACTTAAATTTTCATTATGTTTCCTGTGTCACTAGAGCTCACCAAAAAAAAAAGTCTTAATGTGTGGAGAAAGTGGGTTAACAGGACATATTGATAATATTTTTATTTCTTGTATTTACTTTTTGTTTAGTTCCTTATGCACAAGCATATTTCTGAACTATTTCTTTTCTACCTATTCATGCTTCATCAAAAAGATTCACAGCTCTCAGAGTTGAAGAAAGGTCTGACGTGCCTACAAGGAAAGAACCCGGTCCTTCTAACTCTAGACCATGCAAGTTTATCAGGGAGAAACAGTGAGTCGTTGTGACTTCCTGCTACAGGGAACAGAGGCACCCATCTGTCAACCTGACCAAACATCTTGTCTGTCAGGCGCAAGCATTAGGAATCTAGTAGAGGGACTGCTGGAGCTCCTCCATCCTTCAGACTGTCCTCTGCTCTTATTCTACATGGCCACAAATGATAATGCCACAAAAAACTTGGTCAGTATCAGACCTCTGGGACCAGTAGCCAAGGGCATGAGTGCTTAGGTGGTGTTTTCCTCAGTCCTACCATCAAGGGGAAAGATTGTGAGCAGAAGAGCACTAATAGGACAAGTAAATAATTGGCTGCAGAACTGGTGTTGTCAATCAGGTTTGAGGTTCTATGACCATAGGACCCAATTTACAGATCAGTGTCTGTTTGGGAGAGCTGGGATGCAGCTTTCCTTGTTTTTCATATAATAGGTTGTATGAACTTAATAACTCTTGAGAAAATGTCACTTACTTTGCATTCTGTTTCAGATACACAGGTAGTCTGTATGCAGATGACAGATTAAGACCTTTCTATAGCTCATCATATCATGAGGGAGAAAAAAGTCCTCCTAGAGACTGAGTTGAATAAATAAATACCGAAAAAATATTTGCTTCACATGAAAACTTTTGCTTTTAAAAAATATTCTAGCAAGTATCCTACAAGTTATCTCTGGGTTTTTTTGATGGTAGGAAAGCACTAGAGTGTCAAGATACTCACAGTGTTTCAACTTATTTTGGTCACATAATGCACACATAATCCTGGTGATGAATCAATAGTCCTAACGTTTATGGGTGACAGGAGATTTCAGATTTAGCTGACAGTTCCTTTTTAACTATATTTACGATTCATTACAAAATTAAAGATATAATTTATAAAGGTACAAAGATGTAAATAGTGAAATGGAATTGTGAAAAGTACATAGAAAAGGACTATGGTACAGTTAACACCAGTTTCATAAGGAGTCCAAATTTGATAGTAAGAGACTGGCATTTATCAGACTAGAAAATGTCTTTATGGTTACATGAAAAGTGAAATACAGACAACTTTGTTCATTTATGGACATAATATATAAATCCTGTGAATTTCCTAAGTCAAAGAACTTACTACTGGCTGATGAGCCTAATTCTTAAAATATCTCAAGTCCAGAAGCTTAATAGTAACCCAAATCAATGATTGCTACTAAGCTATATGAATTTAACTACATATTATTCAGGAATACACTAAAAAGTCTATTCATCATTTCTTACAGACCAGTTTTGACACTTAATCTAATCAGGAAACCTAATCAGAAAAATTATTTTAAAAATTAATCTTAGAATTACAAGAATTATCCACACGTGTACCTTCATTTTCTTTTGTTTAGTTTACTCATTAAATCTATTTAAATCCACCACAAATTTTTAATTCTAGACAACCAGATACAATGTAATAATTTCTCTTTTGAATAAGTATCATACATAAGAGTAAATGTAAGCCCAGTGGTCTTTTATGTTGAGCACTGTAGTTCAATAGTAGAACAAATTAATATAAACAGGCACATAATCAGACATTCTACGTCGATATTGATGCCTTTTAATATCCTCTTACATGGCGTCAAGTGTTAATTCATGAAACTTTTCTGCTTTCAACACCACTACGACTGCATCAACATGTCACCTAAATAACTGTAATTAAGCATTCTCCGTCGCTGCTGATTACAGTATGCTGATGAACATTCCCACTGGATTTAGCAGCCTCTTTCATAACAACGACAATAATCATCTCATATTATAATGTCTGTGCTTCTGAAGACTTCTTAAATAATCTAAAATTTAAATTGTACAGACTGTTGATTATTGCAATCTAAAGTTCAACAGGAGCTTAATCAAAAAGGTTCAAGTATCACATCAGTGACATCTATTAAGCAATATGGTAATATACATCTTGGGAAATAAATACTTCAGCTACTTGGTCTTTCAACCAGAGTAAAGTTTTTACAAAAGTCCATTGTCCTCTTGAAAAGAGCATTGGAAATTCTTATGTCATTTTCTGATGCCAGATACAAAAGAATATTTCTTCTTCTTTTTGGTGAGGATTTCTTCATTTTGTTAAGGTCCTTGTCATCTTGCATTGAGAAAAGTGACATTCAAAAAGCCAAAGTGCAGAATGATATCTCTTATCAAGAATATATGTTATTTTATATACGGTTTTGAAAGCTAATGGGTCACATTTCTTTGAAGTGAAACCAAATGAATTCAATTGTGCCATAGTCACCTGGATCAGCTTACCGTCTGTGATGCTGTCTAAACTCCTTGTGAGCTAGGTTAATTACATTACATTTTCTTGCTGTTATTTCTGCATAGAAAAAGTTTTCCATACAAGAAGTGGGAATACTTTTGATTTATCCCATCACAGACAACATAAGAACCTACATGCCTTTGACTACATGTACATCAGCAGAAAGAAGTATTTTGACTTTCTTTCCTAATTTTGGTCCATGTTCAATACAGCAAATCTTTAATTAAATCACATACAAAACCAAGTCTGTATCAGCTTTCCCTACAATTGGTAAGGAACATATCTAGTAATATGAGGGTCATATGTCAGGAAAGACTATTGCAGAACCTGTGCTATGAATTTCTGGCAATTTTTAGAAAAAAGTAATCATTCTCCCTCCCTTCAGTCAAATGCTGTAAGGTAGATCTCAGCATAACTGTTCTCTAAATGTTCTTCTTTCTCATCCTAATTAGTAATTTCAGACATATATACAGCATTATTTTGTTAGCCTGCTTTAAAAATACAGACATATACTTTTTAATGTTTGGATCAAAAGTGTTTATCTGACTCCTTTATTTCTCCATTTCACATTTCTTGTTCAGAATGCCCATCCTTGTCAATAGAGGAAAGACAAATATCCCTGAGGTAAAATATGTATGGGACCATTCCAGAAATTCTCCTGGAGTAATAAGGTATAATTCAATTTAAATCAGCAAAACCATTAACTGCTTCTTAAGAGTTTCCTCCAAGAAAGGTATTTTTCAAACAGCACAATAAGCCACCTGAGATCTATATTTACATGTCTGCACATAGACATAGTTCTACGTACATGTGTTCATCTGTCAGGTGTATGTTTAGATATTTGAAATTAAAGGCACGGAATTGAAGAAGCTCATGTTTGGTTAATTTGTAGGATCTGGTTTTAATGTTATTTTCAAACTGTCTTTATCACACCTTCCTATCCAATTCAGAATGTATTAGCAAAAGGGTTATGTTCTTTTAACAGGGGAAGAGCATATAAACACTGTCTTTGAATCTTATGGTTACAAAAGAGTTTGAAAGGGACAGATGGAAACAGAGTTAAGAAAATGAAGATATTTTATCCTAAAGCAAGAAATATTACTGATTTTTTAAATCAATCTGTTTTCATCAATTCCATTTTGGTGTATAAATGCACAGGAGCAGTATCTAGAGAAAATACACAGAAGCAACTACTCTTCCACTTTCTGCATTACTCTTGTTCCTCAGTCTTAGGATGCTCTGGACTTCTCTAACTGTTACAGTTCAAAGCCTTTTTGAGAGATTCTGTTGACCTTTAAGTTCCAGGCAGCAGTTACTATACAGCAGCTACCTACTGTAGCATATCCATATGAATGGTCTAGGAAAAAAAAAAAGTCATTTTTGCCCTTTAATTCCCCATAATACAAGGGAAAAGAGTAAGGGTGGAAGGAAATCAATCGTAACTTATCCCTTGACGAATATCAGCAAACATCGTGTCACAAAACCGATGTGAAGAAATGGAGTATGGATTTTCTGCTGACATTTGTGAAGTGTTTGTGTCAAAGTGTTTTTCTAATATAGCAAAGGTTACAGTTTAACAAATTAAAGTACATGTTTCTTTTGAACTGACATACTGGTCATTTAGGTTAATTTAAATGGCTTGTGTTTTTCTAATAAACTCTTAGCTTAACCTTTTGTGATTATGGCTACTCTTTGCATTAATCTGCCATAAGTAATTGCTTTTTCATCAAAATGAGCTGAATGACAACGGTGTAATAGTCCATGACTTTATCTAATTTGGATGAAATGCTATATACCACTTAAAATGTGCCCGGAAGTGAATTTGCATTGCAAAAGCCTAAGCAATAATTTAGGTTTAACATCCATAATTTCTGATGGTTCAAGTGCTCTTTGATATAGCAGGAATGCTTGAACGAGATACCTATTTTCCTATGAGTTACAGCTTCTGTCATTATATTTCCTAACAAAGACAAAACCTGTCTTTGTTCTCCTAGTCTTCATACTTAAACTAATTTATACAAATATTTGGTAATTTTGAATTATAGTGTGACAACCTGTAAGAAAGCATAAATACAAAGCTGTCATTGGATTGTTGTCGTGCATTACCTCAGTCATGCTCATCCCAGGAAATTAATTCCACTTTAGTAATTAAATGCCAAATATAATTTTGCAAGTCACTCTTTATGCTCTATTCTAAGTGGTTTTTTTCTCACATATACAAGTCTTTCAGGAAAATGATTTATAAACGTAGTACCATTATCAAGAATGCCATAAATGCTCAGTGTGCGATTCCTGAAACTATGTTGACTTCCTAATAGGCTGTTCAGTATTAGTGCTAATGCATTTCTTTTTATATTAAAAAAAAAACAAAACCAAAACCAAACCAAAACCCAACCTCCAAATTTTTTATTTTGTATATTAAATAAGAAACAACATTTTAGAAAGCATTCATTTTCCAAATAATTGAGATCATTTTTATATCAAAATTATGGAGTGGAATCTTCTTTTTTAATTCTTAAAATTTCAATAAGATGATGAAAACTGGGCAATTTAGCATCAGGGTGTGACATACTGGTCCCTTCATAGGAATGGTTTCACTAACATGTCAACATCAAATAAACATCTTCAAATTATGTAGTGTTACATATGACTTAAGTGTTTTTAGTTTTCCATGACTATTAGAGCACAAGAATTAAATATACAAGAATTTCCCAAGCTTTCAACATTTAAACAAACCTTCACAAATTTTGCCCAAATGCACAGACATGGATGTAAACTTACTGTGAATAGTATATGAAAGGCATCTCAGGGAAATGAACTGTGTTGAAGAGGATAAATAAAAACTTTCTAGTTCTGAGGTAAGAGTCTTTCATAAAGTGGATGGAACCATGAGTTTTCAGGATCCTTAATAGATGAAAAGCACAAAAGAAGCCTGCTTCATTGAATGTGTAAGTTATGTGATCAACACTTGTGCAATGTGACTCTGCATAATACAAAAAAAAAAAAATGAATGCCTTTTCAAATAATAGTTTCCATATTTTTCTCTGCTAAATAGTAAGAATCAATCATTACAATGAACATTGTATAACTCCAAAACCCATGAATATGCAAAGAATCAACGTATTGTGTAATGACAATCAATCAGCTACTGAACACTCCATGCTAATATGAACTTGTTGGTGTCCTTGACACAATTCTTGTTTAAGAGTAATAAATTCTTAGGCGTGGTTGTGTCATGTCCTGGGGCTGAAGCATGACAAGGCTTTAGAACAAAAGGCAAAACCTCTGACATTACATTCACTTACATTCAGTTGTCGTTGACCAGTGTTTTATTTGTAATATAAAAAATTTAATCTTTTTTTAAAATATAACTTTATTTTCAATGAATGTATCTGTTTCCAAAAGGACCCCACTGTGTTAAAATAAAAAAAAAACCCAGTTTACAGCCAAGACTGTTATTGCATGTACCTATAACGGAGGATCAAGTGTTACCACAAATATGAAGGTAGTGTTCCAAAGTGCAGGTAGTTAGGACAGACCAGTTCAAGTACCAGTTAACACACAGATACTTTGCTCTTGACGTAAACTGTTCAGATATAATGTAGTTTCCATTTTATTTATGTTATAAAAGGTCAACATTCTACTTTGAAACTCAGACTCAGGTTCTCATAAAGTGAATGCAACATATGTACGTATTTAGTTTAAGTTGTTTAATCCTTTCAGTTCAGCATTCCCCAATGACAGGTTCATTTTTTTTCTCTCCATGTAGCTCTGCAGTAATGACTTCATATAGAGGATTTTAGCAAGACTTTTTCATTGCAGAAATAGAATCAAATATTTTGCACTCACAAACTTGATCAACTGCAGATCTTGCTCTTTAGACTTGTTTCTTGATTTCAGGAGAAACTTCTGACTTGTTTTTCAAAAAAAGAATCTAAGGAAATAAGCACAGCATGAATATGAGTTGTAGGATAGTGATATGTAACCTTTTCATTATGTAAGATGACCAGGGGTATAAACTCCTTATCTCCCTCAGCTCGTTAGTCTCCTGATCACAGGCTTTCACCTTTCAGGAACATAGTTTCTATTGATTTCAGTTTTTTCCTCTATGAATGCAAACCATCAAAATACCCCAGAAACTCTTCAGTTTTATATCAGTTTGGAATGAGAATTTAGAAGTTTTACGGTCAGGGACAAAAAATATTTTCCTGCTTTTTTTTTCCCTCCTCGGAATTGTCAGGTTTATTTTCGTGTTACACTGCTTAGTGCATGCTGGTCCTCTCAAATCTTTCACACTATCACAGTGTTTGTCAAGTTCCCATCTGTAGATTATGAATTATCTTTTTTTTTTTTTTAAGGAAAAAAAAAAAGGTGACTGCTCAAAATGCCACAGGATCACTTGCAAAACAGAAGCTTGCATACAGAGAACTACTGTGACTCTCAAGTATTTGCTTTGACTGGTGAGCCCAGGTTCTTTCTGGATGTGAAACAACTGTGGTACTGCTGGGTGGTCCTGGATCAATGCACACAGTGGATACCACACTCTAATAAAATTTTACACACACTCTAATAAAATTGTAAGCACACTCTAATAAAATTGTACGTGATGGAAATGTTGATGTGCAACACACTCTCAACTCATTTCATCAGCACAGTTCCCAGAAAGAAACTATTAAAGCATCAAGGACATCTGTTTGTGGAAACCTAGGAAAGAAGCAGAGTCAAAATTACTCATATTCTATATCATTCAAAGAATTAGATTAAGAATTTCAATTCACTTATTATCAGAAAAGACAAAGAAACCTGGAATATCAATATGTTACAGGAAAAAAAAAAGGGGGGGAAATGAATGCACAGAAAACCCTGTTGCCTGTGCCTTTTCTGAGCAAACTGAACCACTTAGCCTAGTAAAATATAGCAAAAGTCTGGTCCAGCATCAGAATCCCTTCCACGAACGCGTGTCTAGCAGCTTCAGTTCTCTACAGACAATGGAATGGCAAAATAGCCCGAGATTACTGACCTTGAGGGATTGAGTGGTGAAATGTGTTTCCTGAGCTGATAGAAACAGGACAAATTTCTAAAGGCAGAACAAAAACATCAGAAATATACCTTGAGTTACCAGGGGTTGAGTCAGGACAAAAACTGACTAAAGGATACTATTTTACTGTATTTCTAAATCATATCAAGGAGTGTCCAGACTCAAAAAAAACAGGTATTTCTTTCCATGGAGCATATGTATGACTAAAATAAAGTTGTATTGTGCTGGCAATTAAAATACTGAAAAATAATGTTCATTTGAGAATAGAAGATGAAACGACCTGAGATCTGCCAAGTTTTTGCCCACTTGTCATTGCAGTTGCTCAAACACAAGGTAGAAATCCTACTTTTCTCAATCTATTAAAAGATTATCCAATACATTTCCAAAATCAAAGTTTACTCTAGAATATAATCAGGACAAACTACTAATCCGAAATTTGACTTCAGTGCAATGGTTCTTTGTGATGAGTTTGCATCTGGTGGGGTTTTTTGGTAGCGGGAGGTCTACAAAATAGCTCATTGCAAAACCTTGAGAGCCTTTCCTAGCTCAAGTAAAAGTCAGACCTGCCTCTGGCCAAGGCCAGGCCACTCAGTGCCTCTGCAACCAGTATATTTAAGGGGTGTACCAATTGGGCCAGCCTTTTTTTTCCTATTTTTCTGTGTTGGGGAGCTCTTTGTGTTGGAGGGGAGGGAGAGGTGAGGAGGGCAACCAAGAGGTCACTAAGGCTGGGCAGAAAGGCTAGGGAGAAAGGCAGTGGAGCAAAGATTTCCCTGCAGCCTATGGTGAAACGGCAGGCTGAGCCCCTGCAGACTGTGGAGATTGGTAGTGGCGAAACATCCAGGATGCGGCAGCAAGCAGAGGACCAGCGGGTGATGCTAGAGGAGAGAATGATGCTGGAACAGAGGTCAAGATTGGAGCAGAGGACATGTCCAAAGCATGCCATGGCTCCAAGGGAAGCCCATGCTGGAGTGATCCGTCACTGGAAAGAGTGCACACCAAGAGAAGCATCCACATTTGTGGGAAGGATTCACAGAGGGACACAATATTGGAGCAGGGGAAGAATACAAGGAGTCGTCTCCCTGAGGAGGAAGGAGCAACATGGACAACGTGTACTGGACAGACCACAACCTCGATTTCCTGCCTACCTGTGTTGTCAAGGGGGAGGAAGTAGCCAGGAAGAAGGGAGTGATGGTGGGAAGGTGTATTTAAGATCTGATTGTGTTGGTTTTTCTTACTGTCCTACTCTGATCTAATTGATTGGTTAAACTGGAGGTGGTTCTATTATCTAAATTAAATTTATGTTCTCCCCCGAAGTCTACTCTGTTTTTTACCCGTGACCCTAAGCTGATAGGGGAAAAAAGCATCTAGTGAGAAGCAACCTCTCAAGCTCATTAGGACACAATCAGTCAGAGGCCTTAGAATAAGGAGGAGGAGCTTGTTCAGTATCCTTGTAAAAGAACATAAAACAAAGACAAATTAACAAGGACACTAGTGATAAGGGCAACTAGCAAGGAACATCTGCTGATGAACCCCCTTGTGTAATTTGATAACAAAACTTCTTACAAAAAAGTGCTGAGAACAACTAGTTTTGGGACGAAGGTAAAAAGTTCATCATGAGGAAGACATATGACCTTCATCCCTGAAGTCCCCTGCCCAAGACCACCCGGAGGCACTGAGCAAGCGTCAGGAGGAGGAGCTGCTGACCACCGGAACTGACGCCTTTTTCAGGGTAGCTCATGAATATGCGCAGGCGTCTGATGAATACGTAACTTTAACTGCATATAACCAAGGTAGCTGCATGGTCCAGGTGTGCACGTTTTTGGAGGAAAATAGTCCCCCATGCACCCAGCACTGATCAAAACATACCTACTTTATAATCTTCTGGGTTATAGAGTCTTTATTCTGCTTGTCAAAGCGATGAGTGAACCTTCCATGTGCTTAATAATCTCAAGCTTCTAGCGTTTTATTGATTTTTTCTCCTCGTCATCCCAAAAAGGAGGGGGGTAGAAGTGAGTGAACAGCTGCATGGTTCCTTGTTGCTGGTTGGGTGAGCTCAAACCACAACATTGTTCAAATTTGTAACTATTTTATTACTTTTGTTAAAAGCATCACTTAGAAGATACGTTGAATTAGTTAATATGTAAACATACAGAAACAGACAAGCCTTGCTCAGAAGACCCACACAACTAAACAGAAATGTCAGATCAAAAGAAATTGTAATTACTGATATAGAATATATAACTCTTTTCTGTGATTTAGCAGTTCTTCATTGTTCCCCTTCTTGGTGCAATTCAGACTAACTCCTGGTGATCCATCTTCCCTCCATCTTTCAACGGATGAGAATGTAACACTGTGATTTTCTGTCAGCGCTATTACATGTGATTATTTTTAACTTATGACACTGAGCAAAGACTGCTGCCAATTTACTTGCAAACCTCTCTTTCCATTTTATACCTTTAAATAAGATTTGAGTTAATTACTTTGAATATCATTTACTTCTGGTTGTGGTGGGAAGCTGTCGCTTCTCATATTCCAGAGTTCTGAAATAGAAGAAGTCATATAGGACTGCTTTTTATGAAGGACTTCCAGTGAAAGTGTTCTTATATGACTGAGATATCCTTCTATTCAAAAAAAACCATGAAATATTTGTTATGTATCTGGTTAACTTACATCAGATAAAACTGTTCTTTTCACCCTGAAGAATTCCCTTTTCGTCTCCTTACTTTATCTGTCACGACTTCTGACACAACCAGGATTCTAATGCACTTTAACCTACATCATAATCACTTTCACCTGTAAAAGGAATAAAACTGTAAAATTGGATTACTACCATAGAGTGCAACATATAATTTTAAATCAGTAAAAAATATGGTTGCAGACCAGGATTTAGGAAGTTCTGACTCCAATTGGATTTGACAGGGAAAGAAAAAGGAATAAAAATAAAGCAGTGCTTCGATTCAGAAGAATTAGTACTCGCTAATACTTATAACTCTAGACTGAGATTGTGAAGCATTTCACTATTTTGCTGTGAAGATCTTTGATGCCTAACTAAGAAAGTAAGCTGTATAATAAAATATGCAAAAACAGTTTGAAAAAGGGGAGGGAAGTTCATTAAAATAATAGAGAAATTTTGAAAAATAATGTGAGAATATAGTAGAAGTAATCAAAATTATTTCAAGGAATGTCACGGATGTATATTTAAACAAACCCACTGAGTAATCAGAGCCTAAGTATTATGAATAGCTGGCAGGAAGAAACATTGACTTTTGGGGGGAAATAGACATGAAATCGTTTTAGTGTGTATCTCTAAAATAGCATGGGTTTTGAGAGAGAACTTCTGTCACATATGGGCTAGATACCAGAGATGTGTATTTCAGGTGGATGTCCCTGGATTTGGTTTATTTAGATGAAATTTTCAATAAGGACAACTAACTTTAGGTGTCTAAAATGAGATAGCTTAAGGGCACTTAATGTTAAAATGAAATCTGTGTATGGTTTCTGAATTTAATTACAGTGACTGCTTTTGAAAACTATGTCCAACATAGACACAGCTCTGTATTCTGTGATGAAGAAAATTTAGCCCTCCTTTCCACCACTGTAGATAGTCTTAGTCCATATGCTCAGAATCTATCACAGCTTTTGAAATCAGAGATGTTCACTACTAGAATGCTAAAGTTTCCTCCATGTAAATAAGAGAATTTAAAGTGTATTAAAAAACAGACAAATATGGTGGTCTATCTACTCATGGATGCTTTTTCACTTAGAAACACACCAGAGCTTAATCACAGGAAAATGTTCTCTCACAGAATGGTACAAAATAAGACAGAGCAGATCTGTTCATTCTTGCCTCAATGACCAGTTCCTAAAACACAAGAAGAGTCATTGCCTCTGTCATTATTTGGGACTTTGTCTATCTAATTGTTGATCATGTAATTTCAGAGATACAGAAACAGAACTCCTATTAGGCATATCCTGTTTTTCTCTTCACATGCAAAGAAATCTTAAATGAAACCATAGCAATAATTTCTCTCAACAGGTGTCTAAATATAAGTCCTTAATCACCCTAGGTTTCTTCTAACGCCAGTGGTGAGAAATGACACCTTCAGAGACCAATTAATCTCAGATACATATTTTGGGAGGAGTTGAAACACCGTCTTCAGAGGTTTATTTTTTCCCTGGATAAAGGTGGTGAGTAATGATTAGAAACTTAAAGGTGGTAAGTAATGGTTAAAAACTTAAACAGAGTGGGAAGAAAAGCCTTCTTGGAAAACTACGTATGTACTTCTTGAGGAAAGCTCTCATGGTTAAAAGCCTCAAGAGCAGTAAAAGTAAATGCAAGGTAGGTGATGCAGTTAATTGGCCCCAGTAAGCTCTGACCTGTTCATTGTCTGCTTCAATTAGAGTTCTCACCAGTACACACAAAGAAGCCTTTCAGAGATTTCATCTCTGTCAAGTAATTAAATTGCAACCACTGTGCTCTCTCCAACATAATTCTGACCCTTTCCTGGAAGGAATTTGCTGCCTCTACAACATGCAGTATATGTTTACTACTTAAATTGTCAAGTTTTTCTGGTTTTGACTTCTTATCCTTTAGGTAGATGAGAATACTTGCTCACAGAATAAACTGTATTCCTATCCTTCTTTCCCCTTACTGTTTTATATTGTATAGAATCATATTGACATGAAAAATTGGTAAAGAACGGCTACTGAAATATTATTCTGTCGGATTCAATGTTTTAATTTGTTCATTTACCAATAGACTATGAAAATGTTTCTTTTGGCTAAATATATGTATAACTGACCTAATTTTGGGGTTATCAGCAGCAGCACTTATTTGTAACATTCACTGAAGTCAGTTAGGTGCAAAATAGTAGTAAACAGTAAGTTACTCTGTGTTATGGCCATCAGGTATTAAGACGTGAGTTGAACAGGTTTTTAGGACTTTAGCCTTCTCATGAAACATTGTCTCTTTCAGCATTACTGGACTGTTATACTCGTGGCAAAGCACTGTATACTTTTACGTCTTTCAGATATGGCTCCCCTAGAATATTTGGATCACAAATATTATTTGAAGCAGCCTGAGCATATCTGTTGCATCATGAAGGAAGTAGCCTTTTCCATGTCCCAAGGCTGGAATCCAAAATACAGTGCAGGATGAATGATTACTGTCTCCTGTGCCACATTCATAGGTGCGTTTCTTTCTGGTCATGTTGTATCCACTGTGTCTGCCTCTCATCTGCATTGTACTTAGAATGGCTTCAGCTGTAGATTCAAAGCCCAGTTCTCAACTTGTGTTAAATGGCCTGCTTCGTATGTTCATTTGCACTGGGTGAAAAACCTGGGTGCATGTTCTCTGCATGCAAAGATTGACTAGACTTCCTTCTCAGTGTAGGAACTGCTCTGCCACTAAGACAAATGATGTTGTTCTCCCACAGAGTTAACTTTTTTTTTATTCCACATGCACTCTGGAAGTCAGCAAATATTTTAAGAATGTCTCTCTGGAACCATAATCACCTCATTAAGAGAGTGTTATTAGGCCATGGTTATGAACCCAATAGCATGTGATAAGGACAATACTATTTTCTGTGTAGAGTCAGCCATTCTAGAAACCAAATATTCCAGTACCATATAAGCTTTCTGCCTTGTACTAATTATATTGGAATCTCCATCATCTCAGAATTAATTGTGGGCAGCTCAGGCTGTGACCTTTATTGTATGAACTCCCCTCTGTAACTGCTTCTGCAAACCAAGTACCACTCAGGCTTGAAAGACTGTTTTCAGCTCAGATCCACAAGAGAAAGAAGCAAAGTTTCCAATTACACTGTACCTGAGAAAAACGTCACGGTCCTCCAGTGACTGGTGATAGAGAATGGATCAGTCTACACCACAGGAGGGGTTCTAAACCAGTCTTATAATGGCTATTTGGTGTGCCTTACAGGGTTCCAGCGAACTGTACACTTGTTCAGACGCCAGTGCTTCCAGCCCCCTTCCATGTCTTTGGTTTCAGTAGTACCTCACAGCTACAAAAATGAAGATTTTCCTTTTTACAGCAAAGGGGTAATATAATTATCTGATACTTAGGTTCTATTGCACAGAAAGACCTTTCAGTTGATTTGAATACTAGTGAAGTTTGCAAACAAATTCGAGATTTTCAAGTCCACAGTGCTTCCAGCTAGTGTTGCCAGTAGCAGCTTTCAGGAAAAAAAGTCTTCAGGCTCCAGTCTAGATATAATCATTATTTTTATTATTTCTTTTAGTTCATTCTGGAGAGCTGCAGTATAAAGATTTCCAACAATAATAACTAGATTTCAGCATTTAGAAGTCACTTGCTAAGTATAATGAGATGTGGACTCAATTTGCATGTACTGTAAAAAAAACCAAACAACTGGACATCAGCCAGTGCTCAGATTTATTAACACTCAGAAATGCTGTCACAGCTCATGTGTACATGGGACATTAGTCATGCATTTTGTTAATCTAACATAATATGGAACATAATTTATCAGAACATCAGAATAATAGCTTTTACTTCATTTCACCCTCTATGTGAGGATATGCACAATAGACTCTGAAGCTATACATGCACTCTATTAGAGCTAATTGAAACTAGATGATACAATTATCCTGCTTCTTGGTAAAAAACATTAACACAATGTAAAATTCTAATCACAAGAAACTAGTAGCTTTGGAAGGAAAAGTGTTGCATAACCACAAATCATTCCTTTTAATTTCTTGAAAAATGAAATGGAGAAATAGTTGCCAATAAAGGAAAATGAAAACTATCAAGAATCAGGTGGGCTAGGCGCTCTCTTCGGCTTTGCTCATTGTATTCTGAATTTTCATGGGAATATGTCTTTTCAGTCACTTCCAGAAATGATGAACACACTAACTCCTGCTGTTTAAGAGAACTGAACATGTGGCCATGGTATGAACAAGTTGAAAAGATAATCTATTTACACTATGTATTGGGCTGGTATAAAAATTGAATTTTAAAATTTCTGTTTAGGAAAATATCCCAACAGTGCAATGACACTGTTGGGAGTTTTTTGTTGATTATGATCAATTTTTAATGTGAACAACTGTCAAAATTTCCAGGACTATAATTTCTGACTTCTCCCAGAAAATTAAATAAATTCTCATGTTAATGTTTTCTTCATCAGCTGATCTTTCATTTTTTTTTGATTGTCTTTTTATACATGCAAAAAAGAACAATGGAAAAACTAAATTCAAGATGCTTGTCAAATGGCAGTGTAAATTTTATAGATACTTATGGATAAAGGTCTAAAAATGTAACACAATGTAAAGACTGCAACTGTAGGGAGTAATACAGATCAAACACGACGAGCCTATTACAGAGTAGAAATATATGGTGATAACTATACGTCAACAGATTTGGAATTGATTAACAGACAATACTAAAAGTATTTTTAAACTAATATTGCAATTTGTGATAGTTTGTAAAGTAGCCTTGGAGAATGAAACCATCTGGTTGACTGCAGAACAAAAGGCCAACACACAGCAGCACCTCAGTAGTGTGGAATTCAAATGAAAAACATTTTTTTTCCTTTCCAGGTTTCTAAAGGTCTTCAAGAAAGCTGAATCTTGAATTGGCTCAAAAGCAAGAGAAAAATCAAATTAACCCACTGCAAGAATGGTATATTAAAGTAGTTCCTTCCTATGGGAAAGTCAGGGAGAGAGTTTGGATGAATAGCTGATGTTGGGTTAAATAGCTGATAATGTTTGGAGGGAAGACGAAAAGAAGTTGGAGACAGGGCTTAAAGACCTAATTTTCTCATCCTGCTGGGACTGTATAGGGGGAGGAGGGGAAATTAGCAGCTGCTGCTCAGTGACTGCTGCCCTGAATATTTCCCTACTCTCCTCAACAGAAAGATCTGCAAAGCTTTTCAAATGAAATGTAGTTACTAAAGCTGTGGCTGCCCCAGGCAACTGCCTACTTAGCCTTCATCTGGGTTATTAAAAAAAGTTTGGGGTGTAAACCCTGAAGAAACAAAAGTAAAAATAAAGGAACATTAACACTTTCAGAAGGTACTGTAAATTATTTCTGGACTTCATTTGCGTAGCTACTTTCACTGCAAGCTAGTATAGCAAAAAAAAAAATGTTTTACTTATATATTTGTTTGGGCTTTCTCGTTTTGTATTTTTGTGGTTGGGCTTTTGTTTGGTTGGCTTTTTTTTTTTGTCTAGGGGCTACATTTTGCTTTTTCTCTAATATTTATAAATTAGGGTTTCCAGAATCCCTTGAAAAGTCTGTGCGTGTGCAAAGACACATTCAACTTGATCCTTTCTTGCTGTCTCTCTAATTTATTAGCTTTGACATGGATATAAGGACAAAGAGGGTTTGGAAGACGTTTCTGTGCAAAAGGGACAGAAATAGGTCTTAGTCATCTTTTAACTCCGCCAGAGACACCCCCAGCCCCTTCCCCCAACCAAGACTCTACAACAGGTCAGATTGGAGCAATCAAAAAGCTTATTCCGTTTCGTCTTCTACTGAAGTGGAAATACCTGTTGTCCTTGATTTTTATACCTGAAATGCAAAATAGGAAGACCTTAAAGGAACTTGGGTACCTTCGCTTTGTGCCATGGGAAAACTAATCCTTGTGTTGTTTGCTTTACATGGAAGTCTTTGCTTTCTATTGTACCAGTGCCCTCTTAATGCACAACGTACAGTGCCTGCAGAGGCTTCAGAGTGTCACACTGGATTCCTCACACAAAGAGAGGCCAAGAATATTAGCATATAAGCTCTTCTTTCTGCACTCTCTGCAGGAACAGACCCACAGCTGCAGTGACAGATCTCACTCAGATTTGAGACTCCCTGAGAGAACATCTCATCCCATTTCATGGATGGCTATTGCACATTACTCTAAGCCTTGTGGTCTGTCATCCTTGGGAAAAAAATGCATCAGGTGGACAAGGGATTTAACTCTCCCTTTTATAAGTCTGAAATGAAGATGGGGGAAAAGTATGAAAATACCTTTGAACAACAGGGAAATTATGTATTGTAAGTGCATTTGCTGAGGAAAGTACATAAGGATTTTATTGAAAACAGATGTTCCAACTTGGAACATTAAGTCTATTTTAGAAAGAGGCAGAAGAAAAAACATGTAAAATCAATTTACTTTTTCAGAAGACAACCCAATCATTCATAATCTTGACACCATTCATAATTAAGTCATATTATTAGCCTAAATACAGAATGGAAGTGTCATATAAGTATTTCTGTGAAAGCAGCAGTAGCATACTTAATGTTTACTAGAATTTATGAAAAATAGGCAGAAGAAAGATCATCTAAAAGTGAGGAGAGCAATTCCATGCTGCATTTCAGAAAGGAGTTGAATTTAGTGCTAGCATAACATTAGTATTGTAACATAAAATTGCACTAAGTGACAGTAAGGACTTTTAAAATGTAAATAATGTGAAATTGATAGATGTGGATTTAAATGTAGTGAAAGTAACAATCTGGTGTCAGTTAAAAAAATAAATAAATAAAACAGGGTCTTTTTTTCATGCCACTCTGATTAAAAGCATACCACGTTAAGATTTTGTGATTTTCATGCTCTCCATTAATAACATCTAAGACCAGTTGAACAATCAGGACAACTGAGAAGAGCTATTTTAAGCATTTCTCATTTCTATATAATATGTGAGAAGTGAGTAACTAACCAGAGTAAGGGATAAGGTTTAATTAATGTAAGCGATCTCTGTCTTAAGATTTTACTACAGGTTTCCAGGTTACATTTCAGATTGTGATCCTCGCTCAGCCCTTTTTCACCACAGGAGGAAAGACCTTCATTCCAAGTAGAATTCGGATAGTGTAAAATGCAAAGCCAAACCTTTTTTTCTCATAAAGTGGCAAACAGGTAGAATACAGTGAACATTTTCTCTGTCAGTTTTGTGATCAAATCCTTCTTCAAGTCATATGAAATTTACTATAAATCCTGCCATTTCAGAGTTCATAGAGCTCTACCCTGTTCCTGCTATAAGGGTCATATGGTTGAGAACAGAGCAGAAGGAGATTTATCCATAAGAGCTCTCTTACTGAACTGATTGAAAAAACTATGAGCATTGCAGGGAACTTATACAAAAGTAGTTGTTTTTGAAGTCATGAAGAAGAGGCAAGAAGTTGTTTGAACAAGACTGAAATATTTTTCAGCCAGTTCTTCTAGAGGAACAGGAAGAAAGCTTGCCTAAGGACACTGAGGTACTATTTCATTGTATTAAAAAGTAACAAACCCTGGGAATGGCACTTGGCAAAAGCAGAAAGGATGTGATCAGTGGCATGGTCTGTTGCAGGGGAGAACAAAGGTAAGTATCAGACAGTAAAATTACGTTCTTCTGTCAGAGAATATTTTATTCAGTAGTCAGACAACTGTCACACTGTTCTAAGATGACCATATACATTTTTCTTGTAGTTTCCTTCATCTGTGTCATTGTTTTATGCATAAAGTTCTTGTTTAATGAAAGTTTTGTTTACACAGCTGCCTGGGAAAGACACACAGTGAAATCAGAAATTTCAACCAGTTTAAGTTAATGCCATCTCCTAATCTCAAGAGAGACCAGTAGTTATGTGAACATGGTCTGTAAAATCAAATCACAAAAAGTTAATTTTTCTGAGTGTCAAATGTGGTTTGTGTTTTCAGCTTTCTTTTTTGCAAGCTTTCTCTGAGTTTTTAGCTTATTTAAGTTGTTGTACTTGGTGAGCCATTAAATTAGCTTAGGAATGAAGAAAACTTAATTTGAATGGCAGTAGAGCTTTTATGAAACAAGAGCTGTCATGCGTTTACCGAAAGGCGTGAGTAAATTACTGATGAGGAAACTATGGGTGTTTATACTTTTTTTATCTGTGAAGGTCAGATTCAGAAATGAGCTGGGGTGTTACTGAGCATATCTTTGGCATGGTGAACTTCATAAGGACATGGTGAACTTCATCAGCTTGGGCAGTGAACTTACATTCTCTGTGTGACCACGAGAAAGGTTATGGAGCCCAGAAATGCAGTTCACCATAATTAATTCGTGGCTGCTCGGAGTGCTGGAAAAATCTGAAGGACAAACTCTCCCAAATTTTCTGATTTCACCTCTGAGATGAACACTACATGGACACTTCCCTACCTGAATACTTCTTTTGGAGGTAAGATTGGGATCTGTGTTAATCTATAGATTAAACAAAACAATAATAGTGAAATTGGCCTTTTAAGTTAAAGTGCCTGGAGAAGTGACTGTAAGATCCATAGGACCAATGAGAGAATGAGTATTTGGGAAGATACATCTGTGGGTCAGTGGGCTATGTCTTGGAAAAGGAGTTATCTAGCATTTTATTCACTGGTCAATAGATCAGATTCTACATTTAAGTATCATGTTAAAGCATAATGAAAAAACCCCACAGTAAATATACAGAATTAAAAATTAAAAAGTAAGAAATAGAATTAACTATCAAACAGGAGGAAGCAACAATGAAATACATTTCTCTCTCACATTTAAAAGTGATCTGAAGAAGGGGTTGAAATGAGAGGTATTTAAAGGAATATGGAACGTAGCAGTTAAAATTAATAGGTGTGGGGATTAGGAAATTCTAAAAAAGAACTCTGATAGTGACTGGGTAAAAATGACGTAAATGAAATTCAGTCAAATTTTAATATAAAATTAAGACATGGGGAAACAAAGCTCTGATTTTACCTATACAGTGATTTGCTCCTGAACTGATTATTAACTTTGAAGATGGCGAATATAATATTAAGATTATAAAGATAGCTTTATGAAAATGTCAACTCTGTACTGCGTGGTAGTTAGATAAGCAAAAATGACCTTATAAATTATTAGAAATGGAATAGAGGACAAAGATGCAAAGCATCAGTATATCATATTAGAGATTTATGATCTTGAATACAGGGCAGATTACCACACTAGTACTGAAAAATATTCAGAAAAGGGAAGGAAAGGTGCTCAAACAGATGGAATAACATCCATAACGTTGTTGACCTAAGGAAACCAGGAAAACCAGGACTCATCAGCCTGGAAAAAATTACCAAAATGGAATATGATAAAACACTAAAAAAACATAAGCAGCAATGAGAAGATGAATAGTAATTGATTGTTACTGTCTTTTCCAGTGCAAAACTACAGGGTCATTAAGTGAAACTGGAAGGAAACCTATTCAGATACGTTGTGGGTTAGGGCTGGGCTGGCCACTAAAAGTGGACAGACACTTTCTAACTCCCTCCTTCCCACCCCAAAGGTGCAGCTTTTACTTTCTTGTGACTTCTCCTACTACTCGGCACCCCCTTTTTTTTCTGAGTCTACCAGATTTTGGGGATTGTGATTATGAATGCAGTTATGATCAAAAGACTGAGTTGTCATTATTAATACTGATTCTGATGTTCAGAGTTACTGCCTGGGACTCGTATGCAGAAAGGCTCTTGCTTATACTTATTCCTGTAGTGAACAAGGCCACTACTGGCTCTGTGTGCCATGCTGGGGGTGCTGGGTAGTAAGAGGGGGCACAAGGAAGTAAAAGGTTGCACCTTTGGAGTCGGGAGGGAAGAGGGGGTTAGAGAGCAACTGTCCGTGTTTAGTGGCCGGCCCAGCCCTAACCCATGAAAAGATGAACAAAACAAATATCCTTTCACTTGGTTTACAGTTACTATTTGTTGAAATTTTGGGATTATCTGTGACCTATGGGACAAACTAATAGAGAGGAAATCCTTTGATAAGAATGATTTTATATTCCATGAAACAAGTACTTGAAAACTGGGAGAAGGTTTGGGGGAAATATCACATCACAGTCATAGAATTTTTACATTTTCATATACAATGTCCAATATTAAATATCCTTAGGCTAATATGACAGTTACATCCATGTCCCTTGGAAATGGGAAAGACACTGTAATTTTGAGTCCTTACAGGCTACCCTGGTGACTGAACCCAGTCTCTCAAAACTGACCCATAATCCTCAGGGATTGTTATTTCAAATGAAAATGCTCTGCTTTTGTTTTGTCAGACAGTCAGTAAGCAAAATTTCAGAGCAAGCCTAGAAAAAGCAACACGTGGAGCTTTACACACATGGACAATCTCTTGGCTAATCCCAGGCATTTCTAAGTGTTCTCCATAAACTCTTGACATCTCTGGGTATCAGCAAAAAACTGACCTTTAAGAAACCAAATACTATGATCTGGATCATCAGACTCTTGTTTTCCTGTTGTAGAGCCAGTAAAGAAAAACTAAATGTTCTGGATGAAAATTTGGTACTAGTGTCACAAATAAATGGGAGCAGTCCCTTTGTTACAAGGCTGTCTCAGGTCATCTTCTCATTCCTCGGATCTGAATAGCAGTAACAAGTTACTGAGATGCATATGCTTTTTCAGATTTCCAGTCAGAAGTTGATGACCAGTTTGTAGCTTTTCATTGCTCAAGACTATCCTTTTAGCTGAAGCAGTCCCTGGTGTTATCTGATGCATGTGATCTGAACAATCGTAACCCCCTCTGCTTTGAATTTAAATTATATTCAATCAAATCCAGGCTTCTGAGTACATATATCATTTGAAACAATAAGATTATAATGGGAATTCTGCAGATGCACGGATTGTAATTCAGGGGTAATTATGCTTTTATTTTAGATGCTATTCCAAATGCACAGTATTACATTAACAGTCAATCTGTAGAGATTTGAGAAGGATGCACATTTCTGCTTTTTAGGTTGACTTCCAGGGGACAATTTCTAGATTGTCTGTTTGTAGTTATTGCTGTGTTTAGTGTCATTTTGCAGTTTTAGTCTTCTTAAGTACCTAAGACAATAAATGCATGAAAGAAATCTTTGTGGGCATACACAGTGTAAACCTTGTCCCCTGTCCTATCATAAGCGTGTTTTATTTCTTTAGGGTCATAGAGTTATAGCTACTATTACCAGAGAAACAGATAAATATTGTAATGTTGGCAATAGAGAAAGCTGATGATATCTCCTTTACTAAGTGGATATGCCTATTTAAAGGATATTAATATTTTGATAGAAGGTCTTGTGTGGTATTAATCAAACAAAATGCTCTTGTCTCTGCCTAGTGCACACTGAAATGAAATAGTTACATAATAGACTCTCTGTATCTCACTGGTATGAGGCACATTCAGTATTGTTTAAAGCCTCTTTTTCCTGGGAGACTATCTATTGTTCAGGAAAATCACATGTAATTGTTAAAAAAATACTAAAAATTTATTGAGCATAAAATAATAATAATAAAATCAATACCATAAAAATGTTCTGATATAGTAGAGAGACATTAGTCCTAACAACCGTAGAAAATGTTGTTATAGAATCAGCTAGAACACTTAAAGGTTATGGACTATTGTTCTATTTGTCTGCTTAATAAGGCTTTACTTCATTGGCGTATGAGTATGATTTAATTTTCAGACACGTCTTTCTGTTGTGAAATGAAATTCACTATACCACTGGTCAATAAGCAAATGTAAAGTTCAAAAGACACCAGGGAACTGAATTAACAAGCTAAAATTAGAGGAATCAAGGGGCATGATTATCCACTTTGACATGAGATTTATACCAGTTACCCTTTTTGTGCCAAAGTGAACTGGTCTAATGCATGTCAGTTATGACAAAATGTAATCAAGGCAATCCCTTTATAAAATTAAATGTTGATTCATGCATACAGTCTATTTCTTTTACTCCAAAATAAAACTAGTTATTCAGTTATGAATTCTCTTGATTTTCATATATCATTTGCAGGTCAATTTCTTAGGAAGATAGTTACTACAACACATTACATGGGCATCCACCAACAATCCCTTTATTTGAGGTAGCACTTTCTAGTGAATCTCACATTTTTTAGCATATATGATCACTAGGGGAGAAAATGACATCCTGCTTCCTTTCTAGAAAAAACTCCAGGTTGGTGACTCATAAATGTATCTTATCAGTAAGAGAAGTAGCTTCAGCTTCTTAATAGAGAGAGTTGAGAGTTGAACCCAACTATTTTACATGAGAAGTGACTGTTGCTCATTTGACATAGGGACACAAACATCACAACATCCTACATTTTTGTGAAGGACATGATTACATTTTCATAGCAGTAGTATGTGGGTCAAAATAGGACACAAGAACAACCACAAACCATGGCTGAAATGCAAAGAGCAAATTTATTCTTACTACCTGAGAATCTGGAGAACGTTTGCAGCAGCAGCCAGACCGAGGCACACTAGCAGCGATCAACACAAGTAGCATGACCAGCAGCACCACATGCCCAAGGAGATACCTTCTTGCTGGAAAGTGTGTGGTATTTATCCCACTGCTTTGTTATGTTTTACTTGCTGCTCTGCTTGATTTCCCAGGACTCACATGATAGCTTTGCAGGGCATGAATGTGAGAGATGCCGTTATATCTATCCCATGCCTCTGTTATCTAAATACAGATGTGCTGCTTGTCAAGCACATCAGGTCAAGAAGTAATCTAGTATAATATACGTGTTTTCCTACACCTCAGCTGCAAGTTGCTTGGGTGTCCCTACAATCCTCCTCATTAATCTTCTGTTATATTCCCACAGTTAGAAAGCAACTATATTATACTAGGATATAATCCTTTAAAACCTCAAGCTCTCTCTCTGTGCAAAAAAAACTTCCACACATGACAACATCCAGCCAACATCATCTCTTCTTTTGCCCCCAAATCATGCAAACAGTCAATACTGATCAGCCCTGTCATTGTGTTAACAAGGATCTACAGAGGGACCTGGATAGACTGGATCAATGGGCCCAAGACAACTGCATACATTTCAACAGAGCCAAGTGTAGGGTCCGGCATTTTGGTCGCCACAACCCGATGCAACGCTACAGGTTTGGGGAAGGGTGGTTGGAAGGTTGTCTGGTGGAAAAGGACCTGGGCGTTCTGATCGACAGCCGGCTGAATATGAGCCAACAGTGTGCCCAGGTGGCCAAGAAGGCCAAAGGCATCCTGGCTTGTATTAGAAATTGTGTGACCAGCAGAAGTAGGGAGGTGATTGTCCCCCCACACTCAGCACTGGTGAGGCCACACCTTGAGTATTGTGTTTAGTTTTGGATGCCTCAGTGTAAGAGGGATATCGAGGTGTTGGAGCGAGTGCAGAAGAGGGCGACAAAATTGGTGAAGGACCTGGAGAATAGACCTTATGAGGAGCGGTTGAGAGAGCTGGGACTTTTCAGTTTGAGGAAGAGGAGGCTGAAGGGGGACCTCATCATGTCTTACAATTACTTGAAAGGACATTGTGGAGAGATTGGTGCTGGTCTCTTCTCACAGGTCATTAGGGACAGAACCAGGGGGAATGGGTTCAAGTTGCAACAAGGCAAGTTTAGACTGGACATTAGGAAGAAATTCTTCGTGGAAAGAGTGGTCAGACACTGGAATAGACTGCCTAGGGAGGTGGTTGAGTCGCCATGCCTGGATGTGTTTAAGCATCGCTTAGATGTGGTGTTGGGTGATATGGTTTAGGGGTGAACCTGTAGTGTAGGGTTAATAGTTGTAGTGTAGGGTTAATGGTTGGACTTGATGATCCCAACGGTCTTTTCCAACCTGAACTGTTCTATGATTCTATGATCTCAATGTGTCCAGCCCATCTTTGTTTAATTATTGAGGTCAATTGCAATCTTCCTTGACTTCACCATGACTTCAAAATGACTTTTTGATATCTGCCTAACCAGAAGACAAGTCCTGCTGTAGAACGGTAAATTCTCCTCTTCCTGAAGGTATATTGTAGATCAAGCAGATCTTTCAGAGGAGTGCTACGGTAGATGTTCACAGTGCTAGTAAATTCAGTAGTTACAGAAGTGTTGATGGTCAACAAACTGACTATTTACAGACCTGTGGCAACAGCATGCAGGCTAAATGTAACCCACCTAAAGAAATTCTGAGATGTGTTTTGCTGGTTCAAACACTCTGAGAATATCCATGTTCTCATCAAGCTATCAAAAGTATAGAAATTCAGAGAAATCAGACTATTTCCCTGTCTGTCTTGGTTTGAGAGCACCAAGATAAAAGTTCCCTGGGGCTGCCTGGCACTAGTGCAATTTATGATGGGGGAGATGGTGCAGCTGCACCTATGAGGAGGTGAGCGTAGGTCAGGTGACCCAAATTGACAAATCATGGTATTCCTTCCCATGATGCTCAGTATAAAAGGGCCCCTAGGAAGAGCCCTGAAGCATTTTGTGCCTGCTGTGTTAGAAGGGTTGCTTTTGGCTCTTTGTCATCTCTTCCTGTACTGCTGTTGTTCCTGTCTTGTGTTTCCACACTGCAGAAAAGCACTGCTCAATGGAACAGGTTGTCTTTTATTGCCCATCCCCAGGTGGGAGAGACACAGCTCCTCCTCTCTTTCTTTCAGACTGTTATCAGGACTCTGTGCTTGGGTGTTCCTGTCTGCTGCCAAGTCCAGTCTGGGACTTTTTTTTTTGCTCAGGACCTAGTTGTCATCCAGAAGGCTTGGGTCCCGTATTGATGTATTCTTTTGCATCTTCAAGCATATTTGCATACTTGTGTATATAAATAGTTTAATATCTTCATTGTTACTATTAGTATTATTCTTTTTTATTTATGTTTAATTTGACCTTGTCTTATTTCAAAATCTATTCCAAAGAAAATAATCTTAGAGCAATAGATTCCCTTCTAAAGGGTACATTGTGGTACTCTTCTGAATTTTGTTTTGCAGTTAATTCTTTCCCTCCTTAGGAAAAAGAGTTAGTAATCATGCCAAGCTGGCTGATCACTGCAATTATTTGACAGTGATGTTACTTCTAATTATCTTCCCTTTCATTTGTTAAGTGGGATGGTAGTGTTTTTAATTTCAGTGCACCATTCTCTTTCTCCCCATTTCTCTACTGTCATTTGTTCAGCTACATTTGGGGATAAAAAAACCTTTCCTAAACCCTGATAAACAAATAAACACACTATGCAGGACACAACTGTAAAGAATATCCTTCTTTCACTGTGCAAAAGACTCCAGGGTATGGTGGGCTTTACCTCGCTACCTTGTATGTCTGTGTCTTTTCAGACAGACTATTTCATGAAGTATTAATCTAAGATATCTGTACATATTTTTCACAGCAGATGTGCAGAATGAAATTTTGGCCAGTTCCTTTACAGAATGAAGCCAATGGTAGAACTCCCTTAATCTGCATAAGGCCATAATAGCACTTTGGATATTTGCAATATAGCTTAAAGATTTGGCCGTGCTGAGGGCAAAAAGCAGATCTGAATGTATAGAGGTTTTTTTTTTTTTTCCTTTAAAAGCAACTGCAACTTGTGCTGTTTCACATAACCAAGGGAATTGCCCTCAGCCATGACAAAAGGGGTACCCAGGAGCTCCCATGCAGAACTGCTCTTGCTGCAGAACTACCACTGCTGTGACCAACATGATAACCACCTGGATAGAAGGAACAAGATGCCCCAAAAAGCAGCATCCTCTTCAACGATACATTAAAGGGATTCTTCCCAGAACTAGAAACACCAAGTATCCATGTTATTCAAATATGAGTTTGACATGGCTTGTTCTTCCCGTTGCCTAGAGATACTAGATACTAGCTAAGAGAACTGCTGTGTGAGGTGCAAACAGATGGGTGATCTGCTCAGCAGGATGGCAGAGCTTAGAGAAGTTGAACAGCTAAAGAGAATCCAGGAAGCAGAATGAGAGATAGATTTGTGGAACCTTCTTCTCTACTTTCTTTGAGGGTTATGCTTTTTTTAGGAAAGATAGGCCAACAAGGTGAGGTGTCAGAGTTGCTCTTTATGTGAGAGAACAACTGGAATATATTGAGTTCTGTCCCAGGGAGGATGAGAAGCAAATTGAGAGCTAGTGGATAAGAATTAAGGGACAGGCTAGCATGAATGATACTGTGATGGGTGTCTTTCACAGGCCACCTGATCAGGATGAGGAAATTGATGAAAACCTTCTACAGGCAGCTAATAGCAGCCTCTCAATCACAGGCCCTGGTTCTCATGGGAGATTTAAACTACTCAGATATTTGCTGGAAGTCCTACACAGTCAGTCATTCACAGTCCAGAAGGTTCCTCCAGTGCACCAATGATAACTTCTTGATGCAAACAGTGAATGAGCCGACCAGGAGAAGAACACTGTTGGATCGTATACTCACTAACAAGGAGGATCTGGATGAAGCAGTGAAGGTTGAGGGCAACCTTGACTGCAGGACCATGAGATGGTGGAGTTCAGGATCTTGTGCAGTAGGAACAGAATACCAAGCAAGATCACAAGCCTGGACTTCAGCGGGGCCAACTTTGGCCTTTTCAAGCAATTGCTAGGGGAAATCCCATGGGACTGAGTACTAGAAGGTAAACGAGCCCAAGACAGTTAGTTAATAGTCAAGGACCACTTCTTCCAAGATCAAGATCAGTGCATTCTGATGGGTATGAAATCAAGAAATACAGCCAGGAAACCTGTATGGTTAACCAGGGAACTGTTGGGCAAATTCAAGTGGAAGAAGAGAGTCTATAGATCATGGAAGGAGGGGATGACCACTTGGATGGAATATAAGACAGTGGTCAGAGGCAACTAAGAAAGCTAAGGCATCCTTGAAATTAAACCTTGCAAGGGAGGTCAAGGACAACAGAAAGGGATTCTTCAAATACATTGCTGACAAAACTAACACTAGAGGCAACGTAGGCTCACTGCTGAATGAGGTGGGTGCCCTGGTGCCAGAGGATACAGAGAAGACAGAGTTACTGAATGCTTTCTTTGCCTCTGTCTGTACTGCTGGGGACTGTTCTCAGTGGTGGCAGACCCCTGAGGACCCAGAGGAGATCATGATAAAGGAGGAGTTTGCCTTGGTTGACGAGGACTGCATTAGAGATCATTAGGCAATGTGAACATCCACAAATCCCTAATAGGATGTACCCATGGATGCTGAGGGAGTTGGCAGAAGTCATTACCAGGCCACTCTCCATCATCTTTGATAAGTTGTGGGCAACAGGAGAGGTGTCTGAGGACTGGAGGAAACCAAATGTCACTCCACAAAAAGGGCAAGAAAAAGGACCCAGATAACTACAGTTCGGTCAACCTCACCTCCATTCCCAGAAAGGTGATGGAACAACTTATCCTTGGTGCTGTCTCTAGGAATATCAAGGATAAGAGGGTCATTAGGAGCAGTCAGCATGATTTTTCCAAGGGGAAGTCATGTTTGTTGAACCTGTGCAGTGGACATCGTTTATCTGGATTTCAGTAAAGCATGACACCATCTAATGACACCATCTCCCGCAGCATCCTTGTAGCTAAACTGAGGAAGTGTGGCCTGGATGACCAAGTAGTGAGGTGGATTTTGACTTGGTTGCAGGAAAGAAGTCAGAGAGTTGTGGTCAACAGGACAGAGTGTGGATGAAGATCTGTATCTAGTGGAGTCCCTCAGGGGTCAATATTAGTACCAGTACTGTTCTATATATTCATCAACAACCTGGATGATGGAACAGAGTGCACTGTCAGCAAATTTGCTGATGACATAAAACTGGAAGGAGTGGCTGACACACCAGAAGGCTGTGCTGCCATTCAGCGAGACCTAGACATGCTGGGGAGTTGGGCAGGGAGAAATCTTATGAAAACAAGGGCAAGTGTAGAGTCTTGCAACTGGGAAAGAGTAACCTCATGTACCAGTATAGGCTGGGGAATGAGCTATTAGAGAGCAGTGTAGAGGAAAGTGACCTGGGGGTCCTGGTGGACAGCAGGATGACCACCAGCCAGCTATGTGTCCTCATGGCCAAGAAGGCCAATGGCATCCTGGGGTGTATTAGAAGGGGAATAGCTAGTCAAGAGAGGTCCTCTTACCCCTCTACTCTGCCCTGGTGAGGCCACCTGGAATATTGTGTCCAGTTCTGGGCCCCTCAGCTCAAGAGGGACAGGGAACTGCTGGAGAGAGTCCAGCACAGAGCCACAAAGGTGATGGAGTGGAACATCTCCCTTATGAGGAAAGGCTGAAGGAGCTGAGTCTCTTTAGCTTGGAGAAGTGGAGGCTGAGGGGTGACCTCATTAATGTTTATAAATATGTCAAGGGTGAGTGTCAGGAGAATGGAGCCAGGCTCTTTCCAGTGATGTCCAATGATAGGACAAGGGGCAGTGGGTGCAAGTTGGAACATAGGAGGTTCCACAAAAACATTAGGAAGAACTTTTTCACAGTGAGGGTGACAGAGCACTGGAACAGGCTGCCCAGGGAGGTTGTGGAGTCTCCTATTCTCGAGACATTAAAAAACCTGTGTGGACACTTCCTGTGTGACCTGCTCTGGGTGATTCTGCTCTGGCAGGGGGGTTGGACTAGACGATCTTTTGGGGTCCCTTCCAACTCCTAATGGACTGTGATTCTGTGATTAATATATAGCAGTTGTATAGGGCATTAAGCATGATTTTCATGCGGGTTTTTTTGTGCTTGTTCACATTTAACCTTGTGTTGGACATGATCACCTAAAACATTAACCAATTTAAAATTACCCATCACTTTTTGGAAAGCAAATGTCTGCGTCATTACAGTATTCTAGGAAAAGAGGTACATTAGTTAGGTTGGTTTTCCTCCATTTAATTAGTTTTTCCCCTCTATAGTCTTAGCATAGTGAATTCTTCATCATAGTTTATTCCCTTCATCTTAATGAGGTCTCTAATAACATATTTTCTTCACCATCAGTGGACAGTTTTAAACATGACATATTATGAAGGTAATCTTCAGTTTCAGAGGCTCTTGATGTGCTTACTTCTTGTTAATACCTCTACCCATGCTTAGGATGTTTACATTATTTAAAGCAAGTTACTCCAGATCTGGGATTAAAACTGAAACTTATACTTTTCAAGATCTGAAGCACAAGTTTCTTTTGGACTGAAGACTATACTAAGAATAGAAGAGCTTTAAATTACTCTGATTTTGAGCTAGAGTTTTTGGAAAAAAAAAAAAAGCATTCGCCTAACAGACTAGAAATGTAAGAGAAATATATAACCAGAGAACATCCAGCATGGAAGTCTTTTCATTTGGACTAGTTTTTTTCATATGACCACATTTTCATTTATACAGGGCTCTGATCAGAGTGTAAGTGTGCCATAGGAAAACAAAACTAAATGGAAACTATTCATATCTTGGACTGCAAATGGCATCTCAAAGCAGGCTCGATAAATAACATTTCTCTACAGATCCTGACTTTAATTTTAAGGGAATCCAGTACCACACTATGCTGTGAATATTTTCTAAGTTATACCTACTACACCTATTCTTTCATTTTCTTCTTTCAAGCACAGTTATAGACCAGTGTTGAGGTTTTATTGATGCATTCTGAACTCTTTCATTTCAGCCCATGGCTTCTGAACCTCTAAGATTCATGAGAAAAATGACCCAGGAAGTGGGTTTTTTTAATCTTAACTTAAGGTCCTTATTTTAAGTTCATAAAAACTCATGTTAAAACTTAAAATTGTTGTGTGAAGGTATATATATATCATATAGCATAAGAATTTAGGATTCTGCGATGAAATACGTAACAGGAATGAGCGAAGTTGATTAAATGTATGGTACCCCACTTCTTTGGAAAGGGTACAAGCTGACCAATGCTATAAACATGCTTAAAATTACATACTTACTCTATTATCTTGTTGAATAAATACTTCTTCATATTTCCTGACACTGTGACCACTTTTGAGAATCAGTTCAGTGTACAGATTGGGTATTTGAAATAAAACTTGTGAGTAGAAAGGCAAGTCATGCTATTTAGTACTAGTTCTGTCATTTCTAATAACTACAATCTTCAAAGCAAAGGACAAGGACACTATGGCTGATATTCTGTGTACAGGCAAACACTTTTAAAAGTAAATAAAGTCTCGACTGATGACAGATAGCACCTTTTCTGACTATGACAGATAGCCATTCAGTGAATTTTCTATATATCCACTGCACAAATTCTATTTCGTGAGCCTGATAAAGAAAAGTGATAGCAGATAGAAATCTGCGTCCACACAGAGTAAATTAAAACCAAGGGTCTTTCATCTGATAGCATCTTTTTATATAATGCAATTCCTTTAGCTAATGTTCTGTGTTTTATTTCAAAAGGTTATAGAAAATGTGGCTGGTGGATTACAAAGGCAAGAGGCAAAGCTGCACAGAAGGGCATAATACCAAGTGCAACAAAAAATAGTGGTTCTAGTACATACCATAAAACCCTGTCACTTTACAAAAGCCATACATTCCCTCTTGCTCAAGAAAAACCTAGATAATAAGGAGGCAATTCAGATTTATGAGGACTGGTTTTGCCTATTTCTTTTGAAGTACAATGACCAAATGACAATAATGTTTAAATAATTCATGCCTTCAAACTTTCTTTCATGCTTGTTTTAGATATGATTTGACCCACTACACATATTTTAATATGCAAGGAACCCAGGAGAACAAAATGAAAATTTTAAACAGTGAGAAGAAAATTCCATGTAAAATTCCTATAAAGATGATAGGACATGTTTATCACATTCTCCATAGTTTGTACTGAAAATTCACTCAAAAACTCTAGCAACAGAGCTTTACCAGAATACTGATTTATTCCAAAAGATTTTCAGGGACATCTGGTATTTCATGGAGAAAAAAACAAACCAAAACAAAACAAAACCAACAATTGGAATATTGAATATTTCAAAGAAGACAGAAACATACTGATTTGACACAAATAGTAATGCCCGACACTGTTTATCAAGATTTGCTTTAGAAAGATATTTAAAGAGAGCAATACACATAATACCCATTCTATTTGTAAAATCAAGTGTTCTATGATAATCCCCATTGTCTTTAACCTTGAATCAACTCACAAAAAGCGATTATAAATACATGTTCATTTGAGAATAGGAGAGGCAACATAAGTAAACAGCACAGAAGAATATATTAAAATTATTTTAAAAAATAATTTCCATTGTAATAATTTGATGACCAACAACTAGATTAGCCATAATTAGTATGCTATTATTTTTTACTGAATGAAACAAGTCATGAATGTCCAGGCTGCACTCTCACTTGCAAAAACTAGTACCTATAACTTATAAAATAAGTATTAATTTAAGGAGGGTTTTTCAACAATGCAACTCACTGCATTATACTGTGATTTTTTTTTTGCACAGCAGGATGTATTAAAGGCCATTAACATGCCATCTCTTTTTTGTGCATTTAGTGGTTTTGAAAAACATGAGGTTGATAAATCTGAAAAGATTTTTTCTTTTACGTAGTGTTAAGATTGATCCACAATACTTTGTTCATGTGGTTCCCAGTTTTTCCTGATAGTTTTAGATGTGACACAGTATTTCCGTTCAAATCTTGATCTAAAAAAACGCCCTAAAACTTGAAAAATAAGGTAAGTTTTAAATTGCCAATTCACAGAAGTATGATTATGTATTTGATTCCTTCCCACTTTACTACAGTTAGCTGAATATGAGTGATTTCCTGCACTGCTAAAGAATTTTTGCAAGTCAAGTTTCTGATCCATGGAATTCAGAGCCTAAAGAATTTAGAGAACCTTTGTGGAAAGTAGAGATAAAACAGTTCATGGCCAAAGTTATGAAAGTATTTTTATAGAAATGTGTCATTGAATTAAAAGGGTACTGTAGATATTGGATCCATCAAATGACTGACGGAAAAAACCACTATGGAATATAATAGAAGACCATAACAATGCCAGTAAAGATTCTACAGAAAAGTTGTCATACAATATTAATTTCTTTGACATGGTTTATAACAGTAATTTTTTAGGAGACAAGTAATACCCAATCTTACAAAGAAACAATAAGAAATAAAAATTACTAAGATAAGAACAAACATATTGTCTTTTATCCTGATATTCTCAAATCAGGACACATATCTTACTTGCCAAATTGCAAAGACAAGGAATAAAACAAGTTGTTTTGGTTTGGCCTGGCTGGATTTTGGTGGCGGGGGGGGGGAGCTGCAGGGTGGCTTCTGTAAGAAACTGCTAGAAGCTCCCCAAGTTTGATAGAGCCAATGCCAGCTGACTCTAAAGAGGGACTCGCCGCTGGCCAAGGCTGAGCCTATCAGTAAAGTGATAGCAGAGGAACGCCTCTGTGAAAAACATATTTAAGAACGGGGAAAAGAACTGCGCCGTAACAGCTGGCACAGAGATGGAGGAGTAAGAATCTGTGCAGACACCAAGGTCAATGAAGAACGACGGGGGAGAGGATGAGCTCCAGGTGCCAGAGCAGAGACAGTCCCCCGGGTCTGCGGTGAAGACCATGGTGAAGCGGGTTGTCCCCCTGCAGCCCATGGGTGGGGTGCAGATATCCACTGTGAGGATCACCACGTAGATGTCCACCGTGTAGAGGACTCCACGTCGTGTGGGTGGATGCCTGAAGGGGACTGTAGCCCGTGGGCAGCCCGCATCAGAGCAAGTCGCTTCCGGAACCTGTAGCCCGTGGAGGAGAGGAATGCCCATGCTGGAGAGGTTGGCTGGTGGGACTTCTGTAGCGCTGTGGGGGACTCACACTGGAACAGTTTCCCCCGAAGGACTGCGCCTCAGAATCACGAGGGATGGGCTGCCCCTCATGAGGTGTCTCATGTTGGGCAGTTTGTGATGAATTGCCCTTCGTGGGACAACTCATGTCGGAGAAGAGAGCGTGAAGCTTGTCTCCCGTGAGAGGGACCCCACAATGGCCCTGGGGAAGAATGAAGAGTCCTCCCCCAGAGTGAAGAAGCAGTGAAACCAATGTCGGATGAACTGATCATAACTCCCATTCCCTGTCCCCCTGCGCTGCTCGGGGGGGAGAAGGTGGAGAAACCGGGATTGATCTTAAGCCCAGAAAGAAGGGAGTGATGGGGGGAAGGTGTTCTGTTTGTTAAGATCTGTTTGCTCTTTCTTACTTCTCACTACTCCTCTCTGATTAGTTCTTTTAATAAATGTACCTAATTTCCCCAAAACTGAGTCTGTTTTGCCCCAGATGGTAAGTGAGAGTGATCGCCCTGTCCTTATCTCAAACCCTAAACCCTTGGAAATATTTTCTCCCCCTGTTTAGCAGTGAAGGGGGAGTGAGTGAGCGGCTGTGTGGGTACCTGGTGGCTGGCCAATGTTAACCCATGACACAAGTGAAACACAGAGCTGATTTTTTGTATTATTTATGAAAATAGACAACAAAACATCCAGTCGTCTTCTATTTTTTATTCCAAACAAAAACCAGAAATACAAGACAGAATCTAACAATAAAATTTTATGCACAGGAGTTTGGAAAGATAGGAGTGTCCAGAGCAAAACTTTTCAGCACCTTTGAATGATTGTCATGTTCTTGAAATTCAAAGTGCTCCTTGTATCTCATTATACTAAAATTTACTCTTATTAAAATCTTTTTAGAATTATGTAAATACTATAACCATTATACAAATTTTTATTTGATTTGAACTTGGATATGTAAGGGTAATATTATGTACTGAACTTTGAATGGAATAACAGCCAATTGCCATCAATAGAATGAAATAAGATGATTACAAATGCTTATAGTAAGGATATTAGAAATTTATTTGTCTACATTCTGAAAGTTGTCTGATAAAGTGGTACAAATGAGGGGCAGAATCTGCCTGTACAGAGTTTTCCTTACTGGAGGATTCGGCCTTAGTAAATTATCCTGAATGTACACAAACACTTTGAATTAAAACATGGGATATGAAAAATATATATATTTTGCTGATGTAGCAACATTATCACTTTTCCCTGAACTCTGAAGTGATTTCTCACTTCTGCAATTTTAAAATACAAAGTCCATTAAATTGACGACACACTGAAGAAGCTAGATAAAGTGATTGATTTAAGGGGTTTAGAGTCTGAAATTTTCTTTTTTTTTTTCTTTTTTGGAAGTTGCTGGTTATAGAAATCTCTGTGGGTACTGTCCATTAGTATATAGAAGAGCATTATTATAATGCTTTTATAATGCAAATTTTTGCATGCAGATGAAAATGATGTTTTACAAAAGTTCTCATTCCTCTTGTGTTGACCAGGTGTTCATCCCCTCCACAGTGTAACTGTGATATCATTCTTACTTAGAAGTAAGAGATTTTACAGAAATTTATACTGATAGAACTACCCAGAATTTACCACAAAATCCTTTTTACATTTTAAAGAAATATCTAAGAATTTAATACGAAATTCCAGGAAACTGTAGAGATTCAGAAATGTATTACACCATTTATAGGATATTTTATGTTTTCTGTGGGAGTTCAGTCGTATAAATATTTTCCCTGTAATTATGATTATCCTGTTTGTATTTTTCATAATACTGTAACATTCACAGCTCTACAAGGATTCTGTGCTAGAAGATGACAGAAGGAAAACATAGAAATGCATATATTAACTTAGCCAGATGAAAAGCCTGTAGTGATTAAGAGATCTTAGTATGCCATGGTCTATCTGATATTGCTTTGTGATGTACCTAATTGTGCTGTGTTATTTTACAAAATATATAGCCATATAAATTTTCAGCTTGAATTCTTCTTTCGGTCTTTCTTCAGTCACTTCAGTCGGTTGATGAATAGCAATTCTTGTATCATCTTAATAGTTGTTATAGCAGGACTGTAAGGCAGACATTTGTGAACGTGGAGTCAAATAAATCCAGAGAAACAGGTTTGAATCTTCTCTTACTAGTCCATCCCTACATGCATCCCCTAACACTCCCCATTTGAAAAGCTAAAAATCTGAAAATGACAATATAGTCCACGAACATCTGAGGCCTTCAATTGGCAGGACAGGGCAAAGAGTATTTCCATCCAGCAATTAAATCGCTTTCCCTTTTTTTTGTGGGTTCAATAACCCAAAGCCTGCTTAAGTACTTAACTCTCCTTAAAAAGAAAAGAGAAGGGAACTGTAGAATGGAAAAGGGCTGACCATTCTCACTCTTCCTATTGCCCTGTCTGGAAAGTTCTGTTGTATTACTTTTCCTACTTGTGGTTGTTTGGATGCATGCAGAAAAGTGCAGCAGAGCTGAGAAAAACACAAGAAAAATGGTAATTTGATATTTTGTAGCCACTGTTTGGGGCAAAAATCCAAGTAACTTCAATCAATACCTTTTACACTGTAGAAAATTTGCTGCTGGGTTTTTTTCCCTTTCTATATTAGGGATGATACTGATTGGTACATACATACCAACAAAGAGATATTGATCAGGACATTCTGGAGACAAAGATAAAATTGCCTTGTGGTTGCGATAAGTCTTGTTCTTAGTGGGAAAGAAGAAAAACAATGTACATGAGACAGTAAAAAGTATTTCCAATGTGGTTTTGTTAATTGACATTCATTCCTTGTCATTTTCAGGAAAACTTACATCTTTTGGTTGGCTGAGGTTCAAGCTTACAATGTCACCGTGAAGAGCTGAAGAAAAACTTGGACCCTGTCATTTCAGTACCACAGAAATCTTGGTATCTCCTCCTTTTTATTCCTCAGGTGACTGAAGCATTAGGCAGTAATATCTCTTGTCCAGGGCTGTGTCCTTTGTGAGCCAAACTCTGCACTGGCACTTACCAACTTGGTTTGCAAGCACTGACAACACAGGCAAGGAGTGGCAGTGATGTACAAGTCATTATCTGTTATAAAGGCAAAAAAGACTGAATACAGGGGGGACTAAATGTGATTGATACTCTTAATGACTTACTTTTATCTCCTTGCTGAAATATCCTTTCCGTTTGATGAAAAAAATCCTACCATAAGGAAACACGGAGACTACATATATATATATTTAACTTTTTATTCTTTCTTTATACTGCTTTCCTCACATTCAGTAAAACAAGGATGTCCCCACTCCCTTTCTACACATTTGCCCAGTTAAATATTTCATGGAGATTTAAGGAGATAAGAGTATTTTCTGAATAAAAAGCAATTCCTACACAATACTCCCATTCAGATATGATTGGGTTTTTCCCCCAGTAATATTCTGCTCATTCACTTTGCCCTTCTGCAGACAGAAGTCTTTTTCAGCTTATTGCAGGAAGACTAGGAAAGTAAATGTCATAAAACTAAGGACATAACTGTATTTCTGAGGTGACAGAGATGCGTTTTTACTACTTCCGTATTTGTTGAAAGTTACAACTTATTAAATTTCTCACTAAACCAAAAATAGAATTGATGATTGAGAATTTAAATAATTTCACTTGTACACCTGACAACAACGACCACAAAGGTGACCTGACCTGATAAACATACTGAGAAAGAAAGATATATCCTTAGCTGGTGTCCCAAGGCATCTCTGACAAGCTCACTCAGAACCTCTGTGATGGGGAGTAACTGGAAGGACAAAGAGACCTTGATGGTGCAAAACAGAGAAACTGTGATAACAATATGACCTTCCAGGAAAACAGGGGTCACCAACAACTATTCCAGAAATGGATGTCCTACACCCACTTATGTATCTACACTAAAAAGGTACAAAAAGTAACTCACTACCTACTCAAAGAGATCTCCTCTGCACATTTTTCCAGTGCTTGGCCTGCACAAGATCTCCTGGGGAGACCAGACCTTTACTAAGGCTGACTCCTCCTTCAGTGACATAAATCATCTTTGAAGTGAAACTTTTTCCTTTGTTGGATGGATCAGCTTGTTAAGTGTCATAACAATAACACCTTAAATACTATATTTTTAGGTGCACACACAGAGGTAAAAATTCATAAGTATATATTCGCTTCAGTAGTTTGAATTCAGTAATAACTTACATATATTTGTTTTTCTCTTGTGATATAAATATACTTGCTCTCCTAGTCATAATTTTGTGATGACATGTACATATATGCAATATATTTGGTTTACTAATAGTAGCTTTACAGTAATTTCTAATAAAGAAATTCTCAGAAACCCAGACCTCCATTGTACATTGTGGAATCCTGAGAACCCCAAGGTCGTGGTCTCTACACATCTATAAGTCAGGAAACCTTCATTGGTCATAACCACTACAATACTACAGCAAAATGAAATGTTAAATGACAACAGATATTGGAGACGAACCTCTCAGCATAATGGCAGGATGCATATTGTGTCTGATAAGGTCAGAAGTGTAGCAAGGAGGGTAGGAAGGCTCTGCAGAGGGATCTGGACAGGCTGGATCAATGTGAAGAGGTCAATTGTATGAGGTTCAACAGGGCCAAGAATCTGGTCCTGCACTTGGGTCACAACAACCCCAGGCAGCACTACAGGCTTAAGGAAGAGTGGCTGGAAGCTGCCCAGCAGAAAAGGACCTGGGGGTGTTGGTGGACAGCTGGCTGAACATGAACCAGAGTGTGCCCAGGTGGCCAAGATGGCAAATGACATCTAGGTTAATGACTGGACTCAATCTTAAAGGTCTTTTGCAATCAAAATGATTCTGATTCTAAGGTCAATTTTCACTTAGTTGGTAATTTCATTCTCTGCTGTCCACTTCTAGCTAGAGGGGTTTTGTTATTATGTACTATTTCCAGTTTGATTAGGATAACACCTACCAAGGAAAAAAAAAACAAACAAAAAACAAACAGGATATTTCTTCATTACACTTGTAAGAAGATTTTGAAAGAAAAGTCTTATTATTTACAATGATAAAAATATTTTTTGGAATATCAACAACCTTACATAAGGAAGTTATCTATTAACCTCTTTGTAATATTTTATGGACTATCAGTGAGACAGAACCATTGCCGAATCTAATATTTTCCATATTATTCAAAATCTTATTTCATGCTTAGGGTTCTGGCACAATGTTTTATAGAATTGAGTTATGTCCAATAAAAGAAAGGGGAAAGAGTGCTCCTCAGCTTGTCGGGTTCTGCTGTGCAGCGCCGAAGTCAGAAGGAATTACATCACTCACTGTAGAGGAATTTCTTGTGGAGCAGAGGTGCGGTATTACTTTAAAGATGTGGACAACCCAGGTTAGGCCTAAACAAAGGCTCTGTCCTTGAAGCTGCCTTGGAACACGGGGAGGAGGAGGTTTTATCTGTTTTGTGAGAGCTTTGCGAGATGCTTGGCTGGAGGTGCTGGCCCTGGGGGAGAAGGGGGGGGCGAGAGCCGCTTGCATAGTGGAATGGCACTGCCCAATAAAACGCTGGCGCGTGTAAACCTGTAACTGACCAACTCTGTTAAGGGGCAGGCGCGGGGACACTGCTTAACTGTATATATTGAGCTGTCCAGAGCAATAAAGAGAGGACGACTTGTAGCCATATTGGTGTGATGGTCGTTAACTTGGCCGGCTCTCCGATGGGACCCTTCTAGAACTCACCTGACTGAGGTCAATATTAGAATTTACCATAAAGGTAGGGTTGGGATCTCATTAACCCAGATAGGTCTAAGTGTTTGAAATATATCTCAGTGGGCATCAAACCATTTTAAAAACAAACCCCTCACTGATATAGACCTGAATCTAGCCTATTGGTAGTTCTTCTGAATTAATTGGAAAAGTGATAGGGGAGGAATAGCTTTTTTACAGAGTAAGAAATACATTGTGTTACAGTAAACACCCCAAACATATTAGTATAAATAAAGATAATATCACAGATGAGAACATTGATATATTAATAATTTTGATTTTTTTTCACTTTGCATATGAATCTATTTAATCTCTGTATGTTTTTAAGTTGTCATAACAATCTCTTCTAATAATTTTTTATTATTAAATCATGACTTACAGGATAGTTCTATAGTCTTGTCAATAGCTATTTCACTCTACACTTTAATAAATGAGACTTAATAGTCAGCTGTGGCTAACTCCTGGTAAGTTAAATATTCTAAAAGTTGGCTAAACATAACTAAAAATCCTCTACTAGAAATACACTTCCCTATTTCTGGTGATGAATGACCAACTCTGTGATTCATACTGCATTTATACTGCCATGTGCTCTGCCCTGGTTCACCATATATTTCCTCCTTGGCTGCATGCTTGTCCTTCTAGAGGCAGATAGTGTATGTGAAGAAAAAAATCCACTTCTATTCTTTCAAGTCATTTTACATACTCACATTTCTGTATCATATTGTGCTGCAGCCCTGCAAATAAAATAGCCAGCTTAGACTATATGTAATTGTAAAATCATAAATAAACTACTTTTAAAATTGTAGCTATTATCCTACATTTATAGCAAGTCTCTGGAACTGCTTATGATCTAGTAGCGACTTAGGCATTATGTGTAATTATGATTTATGTTGATAATATCTGTTGTGCAATTAGTATCTATTTTGATAGCGTGTGGTAGATCAGAGAGTAATCATTTTTTCTGTTACTTACTTTTTGAATTTACTAAATTTATTCTAAGATTTGTGCTGTTTATTTTATTACACAAACCGTACACTCAACTGTCTCTTATCGTGTCATGCTTTTTTGTTTTATTTCTCATTCAGTGACGGAACAAGCATAAAGATACGTTTCACACAGCAGTAGCCTGGCTCCACAACCACAGCACAAAGCAGGGCTCTGAACAGCAGCAGAAATTCAACTCCTTTCATGTCTCAAAACTACTAGTTTTCCCCTTCAATCCCCACCTTTCACAGGCATAACCTTCTTGTAAGAAAGCCTCTGCAAGTACTTGGCATTGCATCACCCTGCCTTGCGCCAGCTAACTGCCAGATGCATTGCTCCCAAAGTGAAATCCATGACCCTAGAGCCGGTACTCAAGGTCGGTGTAGCACATACAGAGAGAGATGATCACTTCAGTCCTGTATTTGCAATGGTGAGCATGCGGAAAAAAAGAGCTGTCTGAGCAGACTTTTTAAAAAAAAAATGTAATGGAGAGACTGCATCTTAAACTCTTTAAACTCTGTCTTAATCCATGGCAGAAGCACTTAATTCAGGGTTGAGTAGAAGCAGCTGGTGTCTCCAATCAGGATTTACAGTCAGAAACACTTCCAGAACTTGGAGAACAAGTTGTCTACAAGACAGCAAAGAGAGAACAGCATATCCTTATTGACATGGCAAGAAGGGGCTGATGTAGGGAGATTCCTCTTAGCAGTCATAACGCTAGCCCAGAAATTAGCGCTAACACACATTTGCTTCTGTCTGTCCTTGGAAGGCATCATAATTCTCTGTAGGTCTAACTCACAGATACTGCCACCACAGAATACACTGCTAAGCCACAGTTTATTGTGGACTATCCAATATTTATCCAGTACTGAATTCATTTTCCAATTCCCCTCTATTTCCACTGCTGAAGCTTCCAATGCTCTGCTCCCTAAACTCCTTTTCTCAGCTCTTCTCCTCTACTGCTTACCATAAGCAGTTTATACCTAGTAGCAGAGGCTCCTTTCAACAATGTCCCATTCTCCCTGGATGAGACATTTTGTCTTCATATTTTGCCTTCAACTAGTAATGGGAGTTGCTACATTGGCCCTGGATGAGGGTTATCTTTCTCTTGAGAAGCAACTGTTCATAACAATCAGCGTCAAAAACAGATGACCAATTTACCTGTGATATTGTGTTTTGTTTTGTGAATGCTCAGTTTTAGAAGACAGGATAAGACTTAACAAGAGATATAACAGCAGTTCTAGAGTATCTTCACTGATTTTTTTTCTCTTTTTCTCCCAAATGAACAATTTTTACTACTTTTAATACTGTTTAAAAGATGGTCATCCAGGGTTTACCCCTCTGTTAAAGCTTTCTACAACTAAAGAAAAAAGCAATTGAGAAAGCAATATAAACCCCTGTTGCCACCCCTTCATTTTGAGCATACTGTATTTCTTGGTACTGATGAGCCATCCACTAATAAGTTTTTCAAATTATCCAAACAAACTCTGAACTTCCTGCTGGTTCATTTCTCTGCATCCTTCTCTTTCCTCTTGTTGTCAGCGGCATGGTTCCTTCCATGCTGTTAGACCACCTGTTCAAAAGAATAATAATAACAATACCCCTTACTGTTAAAAATATAGCATTTCTCCCAAGTTAACAAATTTCCCATTACACCACTTTAAAATTATCTTGGTGCAATTAACATATCCTGACTGATCCCATTGGAAGTATCCAGGCACTGCAATGGAACTAGTTAGTCTCCACAGGAAAATCAGCCAGATCACCTGCTCACACTTATGATGGGGTCTAAATTGAATTCCACATGCACAAGCTCTGGCAGAAGTCACAGTTTATTTAATATCTGCCAGGAGTAAGCTGTGCTGTTATGGAAGTAGCTGCCACATTCCCTGTACCACAGGCAGTGCAAACAAAAAAAGCTCAGTATAGTGGTTATACCACAATCCAGTATCAAACTTGTCTCCTGCAGCTGGATTCCCTACAGCAAGAGCTACCTCCAACAGAGAGGCAGTTCCAAAATTAAATTGCCTTCCCTCAAATACTAAATCTAATACCTTCGATTTCTCTAATTATTTTCACTCCTAAAGCAGTCCTACCTAGCTCTGGTTGAGTGTGGAAGCATCTTACCCATTCTCAGACTTGAGGATAAGGCTATTGACATTCTGCTTCAATGCCTGCATAGTTTAACAATGACCTAAGCTTTGTTTAGTTGGGGGAATTATGATTTTCTGCTATGCTAGTACACTTTTTGTCATGGGATACCTATGGGTGTATATTTCAGCCTCTCCAGAGCAAAGGGAACAGTAAACAGTTCCCACTGTGGGGTGGAATGAAGTGCAGATCTGAGTTCGGTTATGAAAAGTACAAATAAATTGTGTACTCTGGCAGATTGCTGAGTCAAGATCTGGCCAATGATACATGTGTAAGTACAGAATAGAGTTGATCTTAGGCTTTATTTTATATTGTGAAAATGATGGCTTGGTTTTACATTTAAAAATGAAACAAAATGAAACGTACTTCAACAAAAATAAGAAAAAAGCAACCAACCAAAAAAACACACATAGCTCTCTTTGTGTTGGATTCCAAACACAAAGGAAGAGAGAAGCAACCACTGTCCCAACCAGTTGCATGAAGTAGTATCAGTTCTTCTATGGAACAGTTGCCTGAGTAATACATTGTTTACTCAAGGTCTTTGCAGAAGGTTGTGACAGAAATACCAGAAGTGACAGGGGGAGGAAATGAAGATAAAATGTCTCAAATTCAATCCGCAATCTTAATCAAGCTCATCCTTTCCTCCCTCTGAGGGTCCTGATTAACTGCACAAAATGACTGACACCAAACTACAGCTTATTTTAAAGATACTAATAATGTATACTGAGACCACTCCTGTGAATTCTGATGAACAAAAATGACATCCAAGGTCATAAAATCAATCAACCAAACAAACATACATTAGGTTGCTTGGATATACCCACATCCTAGTCCTGTGTAATGGTTATATCCCTAAGATTCTTAAAAAAATCTAAAGGCTTCCTGAGTAATTCACTTACATTGTTGAAAAAAAATGTTCATCCAGACTTTATTTGTCATGCCTACAGTATAAATTCGAAGAAAAGAGAAGCATTTCTTTCCCATTTGGACTTTGCATTCATGCCATAGCCATCATTAAGCATGGTTAGAAATTGCCAATATTCATTTTATTAAAAATTCAGCTTCTGGCATGATGGAAATTTATCTGTTACATTCACAAAATCTGTGCCGCGCACTTTAGAAGGTGTTTGAAGGATCTGTACCTTTAACAGTAAAACATCCAAGGAATAAACTCTGCTATATCAAAAGAAAATTCTTGACATAGTTATTTCTGTTCTTTAAAGGTCAGTGTTAGAAGTTATATAAGTAAAACAAATCTTGATCTTTTTTCCTTTGTATAGACTTCATAGAAATGTTAATTATAATATTGGGCTTTGCTAATATTATTCTCTTTTTCTTGTTTAAAATAAGTAAAAAACAAAGAGAGATTGTTCTTCACTGTTGCTGTTTTAAGTCAGAGACATGTTTTCAAGTCTCGTTGTGAACAAATTCCCACATGTCATAGGTCTGAGAGGAACACAGAACACAAGGTGAAAATTCACTTGCTCTATGTTTCTGTGTGGAAGACATACTCAGAAAGGGAGAAGGATGCAGGCTGAGAATGACTTGTGTGGGCATTGAAAAGACTTAGAAAAACACAATTTAAACAGTTATGGAAAAAACTTACCTAGGAGTGTTATACTCTTCTTTTTTGATGATGCTGTTGCAGATTTGGTGGGTTTTTTTTTTTTTTGTTTGTTTTCTGGGTTTTTTTGTTTTTTAGATTTTAATATCAATGGTTGTTTATATAGAGAAAACACATCCAAGGTAGCATGGTTTCCCTGAACATTCTTGGTTCCGTGCTCCTGGCAGATGCTCAGCTTCTATTGTTATTCATTACTATCTTAAATATGCTTAATATATTTTAATATGTTTAAGACGTTTACTATCTTTTGCATAAACTACTTTTCCCAGAATAACCTACTTACTTCAAATTTTCCTATTGTCTAGATTACATCCTCTAGTTTTCCGGGGAATTTAGCTTCACAGAAGTAGGAAAACTTTTTCCTGTTAATGTTATCCTCCTGAGTCACAGCACTGAAGTTTTTCATTTTATTACCGAAAAATCTGCTCTATTCAAATGGGTATAATTGGAAACTCCTTAATGTGTCATCAGAATTTAGGCTCTTGAAACTCAATAACACTTCTGCTGCATCTTCTGAAAGTCATTAATATCCTCTCTATAGATCGGTGAGTAATTGTTCACAAAGTTTTCTCCCAGAGGACTCCCAAGTGGATGATATGATAACACTATGATCTTCAGCTTAGAATTCCCTCCCCTAGTACTGACTCAGATTCTATTTGTGTTTTTAAAGGATGCTCTGTATGGAGTAATCAGTTTCAGTGATTTTTTTTTTTTTTCCATTACATAACAACCTTTTTTCCTAATAACTGTGTTGAAAGCTTCCTGTATCAGTTTTGAAAGCATAAGCAATAGTTTTCTGTGAGTGACTTTTTTTTTTGTTGGAATACTCTCAGAATATTTGCTTTTATAGACAAGGAGTGTGTTTGTTTAGATCACCAAGTCATTAATCAAGGAAATGAGCATAAAAGTCAACACTTCATAATATGCTAACAAAAATACAGACTTCCATCTACACGATGATATACAATCAAAGCTGGAAGGACTTGAATTTCAGGCTTATTCATGAAAAAATTCTAATCCTTTAGAAAGAAGACAGAAAAGACAATAGGAAATGAGACCTTCATGTATACAGAGGAGGGAAGAAAGAGAGAGGATTAAGCTCTCCCTTGTAGAGCATATGATCCATGTGAGAAGGAGTAGATTACAGCGCTATACTGTGGATTTCCATGTATATATAAATATCAGTTACATTAAAGTGACAATGCAATTAAGCCATAAAATGTTTTATTGTTGGCAAAAATGCCATTAATATGTCAATTCTATTTTTCCAGTTTTCATCTGACTTTAACAACAGATGAAGAAATGTTGTTTTGTTTCCTTCCCTAGATACTACTTCCTGTCATCTAGTATTTGCTTCTATCAGGGCTAGCACTCTATTTTTGCTTTATATGAAACTAAAGACTAGGAGCCCAGAAGTGCCCACACAAGGCCTTTTTGTGTGTATATCAAGGGACAATTTATGTGGGATTTTAACAGGAATGGTGTGTACACAAAGGAAGTTTGAGATCTGAATTTTGCATTGTCTTGAGTGTTAACCACAAATTTGGGAAAAGGACTCTTGTTTAACTTGCAGAATAAATCCCTTCTATTGCTTCTGCAGTAGTCAATGGAAAAAAAGCCCTTCCACCTGGCTCTGCTGGCTGCAAAACTTGGGTAACTGTCAGTCATATCAGTGGAAACAGGACAAGAAGAGCAGCTGCAGATCTCTCCAGCTAATCTCTGCAGCAACTAGATTCGTGCCTTTTCAGACTTGCCTATACCAAAACATAGTCTTTGAACTGAATCTGGAAATTACTTGTAAACCGCCACAATCTACTGATTGCACAGGCAATGAACTCCCAAGGGAGAAGGCCATAGACAGGCAGGCAACAATTACAACCACCTTGCTCTGCAGAAGATCTTCTGAAGGTTTCTAGATGTAACTGGGGACATTTCCAGTCACAGCTTCTTCCCTTCAAAGAGACAGAGTCATCAAGCAGTGGAAGAACTCTTCAGACGCATAAGAGTGGGAAGATGAATACTAATCTTTTTTCCTGTTCTAATTTTTCCTTTAGCTGTTATACAAATGTTCCAAAGTCAAAAAGGAAGTCTCTAGCTCTTGTTTATTACATATTTCTTCACTGTGACTTTTTGGTAGATGAATTTAAATGTCTCTGTATAACAGAAATAATTGAAGCCAAATGTAGTTTAGAGTTGAGTAAATTAATTATATAAGAAAATAATCTATTTATTGATTTTATTAATTTTTGTTTATTTATTAACAATTTAAACTGCATAATAGCAGCTTAATAATTCTTTGGGATCATGAACCACACAGTAAATGTGTTGCCTCCTCCATATATTGTTCTTCGCAAACAGGTGTGTTTCTGTGTGCTTCTTTCCTCTGTTTCAAATGCCTTGACATTAGGCATCAGATAGGGATTAATCTGATTCAGTGCAGATGTTATGACTAGTCAGTCCCTCCATGGAAAGAATGAGCATTTCCAGGCAGCAATTCTTCTCATCCTCAAGGGCACAACTAAAACAACCCAGATGAGTCATGCCTTTACATTGTTTATTTCTTCTCACTGAGAATAAAGAACATTTAGGAAAGTAACTTGGATGTAGATATCCTTGCTATAGACACTTACAGTCTGGTGAAATAAATCAACTTTCACATCCATGTCTGACATATAAAATTGTTTTAATTTGTACATACCTCAAAGTAAAGGACAGAAATATTATAGTCACAATTTTGTCTACCATAGCAATGTTGTTTCTCCAGTACTTGTAGTTCAAAGAAAAAAATAATGATGGATGCATTACAGAAGATACGCAAAAGAAAGAAAGAACATATTATTACTGTTTAATAATTAATTAACTGCTACATGAAGGGGTGCAACTGACACAGCTTTGACAGAGGAGTATAACCCAGAGCACAGCAAATGGCAAGGCTATGTGTATTGTTCTCCTCTGCTCAAGTTTTTGTTTTCCAGAGATCTCAAAACACATTAGAAACAAAAGAACTCTCGTGATAGTAATTACATAGAGACACAAACCAAAGTGCAGAGAAAGGAAGGTGTTTAACAAAAGTTGTTTATTAAGGTAATGGTATAGCTGGAGTGAAATTTTCCTCAGTCCCATTTCAAGTCATATTGAACTTTTATAGTGTTTCATTTCAGTAAAGTCTTTCACATACAAAAGGAAGATAAAACATTGGAAATCAACAATGTATGTATAAACATATTAAAGAAAAGGCAATAACACATTTTTGTTTCTCATAATGCTGTTGAACTAGTTTCTAAGAGGTTGTCAGTAACAGATATTATCCAAAATGTGTTCTTCCTTTACAGACAAAACATAACAAACTAACAGGGTTACTAAATGTTATTTTTTTTTTACTTCTTATTTTTTCAGGGGGATGTTTTTTAAAAAAAGAAAACTCTTCTGGAATCCTTATTCAATCTGTGGCATCTCCATTGCTAAATATAGATTAAAACTACAATGATTTGATCATGAATACTGGAATGTTTTTATGAATGGTTTTCCTCCATATTTACAATAAATGACTGTACTAACTGAGCTGTATATATAGATTCATGTAATTGTCAAATAGATTCTGAAGCAGGCCGTTGCTGTCTTTTGCATTAACATCCCTTTAAAAACTCCCTTGTTCCGAGGAACAGAAATCAAAATCAAGTAGAGTAATAGTGTAATACAATTAATTCAGTATTTCAGAAATAAAACAGCGTCTCTGATGAGGAAAAGATGCCCATCATAACTGTAAACAAGTCTCTTAAGTATACATCACCATAATATAGAACCCGTTCTTCAAAATACTGAAACTTTTTTTTTTTTTTGTGAATCATCATATGAGAGTGGATAAAAACTACAAAAATTATATGTGCATAAAAATTTAGAAGTTATGTGACATGTAAGTTACTTGTTAATTGATAAGGTAGAAAGGAATTATTCAAATTGTGTTATGTGAAGACTTTTGCACAGAATACCACTTGAAATACAGCATTAGTTACATTAGCAGGGGACCGATGAATTGAGTTAAGCCTCAATGATCCTAGCAGGCAACCCATACCCCATGTGGCAAAGAAGGCAAAATATATACAGGTCCCTGCATGCTGAAGTGGGAGGAAATACTTTCCTGAATCCACATATAATGATTGTTTTGTCCTAAGCACATCACCAGGCAACAAAAATGGAGGACACCACACAGCAACAGCCACAGCATAAAGAAAATGATAAGAAAGCAAATGATGCATCAAAATAATTCTACATGTGGGAAAAAGTCTTCCCTCATCCTTTGAAATTAGGCCTTTGTAATTTTAATCACTGTCTTCCTACAGTTAATGCTGGTTTGAACCTGCTGACAGGCTCCCAGGCAATCCTGTCATCCCCTCTACTCATTAAAGAAGCAGACAGGCAGATAGCTTACGGATTCATGAATTCCAACATCATAAGGTAACACCAGTGCTGTTTGGGTAACATACACACAGAGACTGCAGGAAGCAAGAGGAGGAAGGTGGTCACATTTAGTGATTTTTTTCACACCAAAATTGGAGCTTAATATTGTGAGCCATAGGGAAAAAAAAACAATTTTGAGGAAAGAATAGGGATATTCTTTCTGCTAGAGGACATACGAGAACTTTTAATAACAAGATTTTTAAAAAAATTCCTGCAATGAAAGCCAAATATGTTGTTCTGTGAAATTTCTTTTGGAAATGTATATAGTATTTGTATATCTATAGGTCCCAGATTGTCTTCTTAAAAATAACTTTTTTTTTTTAAGTGACAAAACTGTGATTCAGTAGCAGAGTAGGTTACGAGTGAACACATATATAAGGGGAAATCTATTCTATTGTTATTTTTATAAATGGCCCAGGCCAATTTCCATACCCCTAGCTTCTACCTCAAATCTCTTCTAACCTGCATTCTCCTGTCTCTGTCGTTGTTTTAAAGGTGCAGATTTTATGAGGATGAAATTTATCCATGTACTAACTTTAAAGTGTGGATGTTTATAAAGAGATGCAAGTAATACGAGATTCAAATTATTTCAACATATGACTTTTTCTTGATTTAACAGTACTATAATCAAGAATCAATCGAGTATTTTTGCGTTTCATTATGTAGTGCATTTTAGTTCACATGTCGATATCTCATGCATGTGCTACAACAAACTAAATTCACCTAAGAAAACTACAACAGCTCAAAAATTACTATAACTGTCTATTTTCAGAGCTTACTATGTAACTCAGTCATAATTGTTAGACACTTTACTGAATATACTATCATTAATGAAGAAGTAAGTGAAAATTTAAGTGTTATTGGACCCCGGCTCACCAAAGATTATTAATTAACATATACATCTGATTAAGAAGTGCTTTTGTTTAACAGTGTCCATTCTCTTTCCTGTTGCTTATCCAGCTGTTTGGAAAAGTGATAAAAAACCACAGCAGTCTATTAATTAAATATAAGCAATTTTTTTCTTTTCTAACATGGGGACAAGTTCTAATTTCTCAAATAAGCAGAAAACATATAAAACCTGCTTAAGATCCTGTGTCAAGACTTGGAAAGCCTATCATGAGATGTGTTTATCATGACAGCAAGCAGGGAAGACCCTACTTTTGTACTAGTGCTGGTCATCAAGATCGATGGTATGCTGCAGTGGGATTTTGACCAGCATTGGAGCAGGTCAGACACAGCTTTGTCCAACTTATAGCCTCCAGGCAGAAGCTTTCTGTGTAAGTTCACAAGGTTTTTGTTGACCAGTCTGTGAGCTTGTCATGGTCCCTCTGTTTGAAACCACTAATTATAATCATCTGTAACTTTGATAATTATGCCCAGTGGGTCGCCATCCAGGTAGCTGATGAAGATGTTGAAAAGTAGGGACTCTGATATATACCCATCACAGCTGGCAGTCTAGGCAATATTCAATCTACTTAAAAATCTGTATTTCCTTAGCCTCCAAATGAATGGTGTAAGACAGAGCATCAAAATCCTTACTAAAGTCAAGGTACTTTTTATCCACCAAGCAGCAGTTGCAGGAAGAATCAAAAAAGCTTGTCTTATTTAGAGAAAACAATCAAAATAGAAACAGACTCTCTGTAGAGAGTCTGCAGGAGAAAGACCTTTAAATTCCTTGAGGATGAGGGGGGTGATACCATTTTTACTTCACATCACTGAATCAGCTATTTTGTAGAGACACATTTTATACAAACATGCAATGAAGTTACACATAATATAAAGGTTGTCCATAACACAGGATGACTAATGGCAATATAAACCTATGAACAAACATTTATATGGTGCCCAGTGACAGAGAAAGAGGCAATGGACGCAAACTGAAATATCATGAAACACTTTTTTTTAATGTGAGAGTAACTGAGCACTGACACAGGAGTTTGTGGAGTCTTTTCCTTGAGGATATTCAAAAACCATCTAGATATGATCCTGAAGAACTAGGTCACTCTAAAAAGGAAAAAGGAAAGAAAATGTTACCTCACTCGAAAACAAAAAATAAAACCAAACGAAAAAAACCCAGATGTGATAAAAAGCATTCAAAACTGATTGTTCAAATTATGGTTTTATGTGTTTGTTTATGGTATTTGTAAAACCCGTGAGCAATTTAAGATCCAACATTTTAAGGTTATTATTAAAATTCCATCACAATGAAATACCTGACTGAAATAATAACTTCCAATCAGAAGTAAAATATTTTATTTACACGTATTCATGTTTCATTTATTTATTTAATATATTAAATAAATCACTTAATGTTTATGCTACCTTTAATTAAGCTGATTTCTAAATAATTTTTATACCAGAGAAGCATATAAAGGTGGTCCCATATTCTGTAAAAGTGCAATATCTACAGGTAACATGGGCAAATTGATTCATTATAGAATTTCAGCACATCATTTATACATGTCAATGTGTAATAGCATGGGATGCAACACCATAAATCTTTTCTCTATTATTTAAAACATTGGAAAGGTCACCTCCAAACTTAGGACAATACCAGCATATTGGTTTTATTAAGTGAATGATCAGACTAATCGTTGAAAGAGTGCTCTTCACACTTTGTAAATGCAGTCTGTTTATTCCCTCTTATTATTGTCAAGGATGATTTCCTAACTGTAAAAAGAAAACAAGAAGTAGAAAGAGAGATTCTGAATTAAATGAGTCTATTAAATAGGATGTTGATTGCTCTACTTCTAGATAAAGAGTGGCAGGTTGCTATAAATTAAATGTAAGCTATACCTGAGAGGGTACCTAGAGAATTCCAAAGTCTGGAGGAACAGATTTATCAATTTCACAAATACACTAGTTCATGCAAGAACAGGATGCAAACAGTCAAATCAAAGGACGTAAAAGGTGCTGAAAACAAAGAGTATATTTCTGTATGCATTCTGAAACAGTCTAGTTTATATTCACACTTTCAGTTATTTGGATCAGCACTACTTGACCATGAAATTTTAAATTGATAAAAAAGTATTTTAAGAGAATAATATCCCTGGATAATCTGAAAGATTTCTTACTACTGCTATCTGCTATTATAAAAAAAAAAAAACAGAAAAACCAAAAGAAGCTGATGCTGAAAAATTTTAAGCCTTTTTATTAGTACTTATCTAGAGTTAGACGTAACATTTTGGCCATCTAGAATACTTATACCAGCCTAAACTTGCAGCTATATGGAAGAATATGGCAAGACTGACAAAATCTATTTTTGTTTCAGTAACTGTATAAACAAGGTAACAATTTTGTCCAGCCTTCTGCAGGAAGCTGAGTTCACCAGATAGGAATAATTTCTCTAAGCAAGACTCTCAGCTGCTTTTCAGTGTCACCTTAACACATACTGGGCATAAAGTTGCCCTCCAGGTCCAGAAAAGTTTTTCACTAGAAGTCTCAATTGATCATCTATTTGATCAATAGGAAGAGGTTTCAATCTTAAAATATTCGTACAAAATAATGAAATCAAACCATCTCCTGCAGCTGGCTCTTCCTTTTCACTGATTCAAATATAAACCTCAAAAACTATCTCAGATCTAAATAACTGTCTAGTGTGTCTAAAGGTGAGTTTTGTTTTCCATCTTCAATCTAGATTCTGTCCTTTGCACGATTTGCAAAATATTTTTATTGATAAGCTTACTTCAATCAAATGTTAGAACCAACACACTGCCTACTTTCTTCCTGACCTCTCTAACTTTTGCTCTTGAATCAAGTGGTTTATTTAATCTAGCCTTCATTTTTCTTCTGTAATTCCATTTTGTCGTGGTTGTCCTCTAGCTCTAAAAGGTCTATCAGCCTCTACTCCAGGTGTTTCCCATCCTCTTTACAGTATTTCTATAAATCAGTCACAAGGCTCTGGGATCTTTTTCTTTTCTAGGTTATCTTTGGTAACCTCTGCCATAAATAAGCACAAACTCATCTATCATCTTTATGATAAAGTCATTCTGACGATTCTGTGAACCTCCCTCCTCCTCTTTCCTTCAGGTCTGTCTCTTTCTGTCTTCTTGCCTGACATCTCATGTCCTATCATCAACTTCGAGGTTTCTGTTTTCCTTCTCAAAACCACCCAGCTTGACGACTGTGAATGTCATCTCATTATGTCCCATCACAACACACCTTCAGAGTATTTTCCTTTCCTCAGATTTCTCCCCAGGATCCTATGTCTGCATATCATTCATAAGATTTTTGCTTCATTTATTTAAAATGCAGATGTTTTCACACAAGCACTTTTTATCTCCTGTCCTGATGAGGATTATATCCCACTGCCCAATGTGAAGATGTGTGATCAAAAACATACACTGAGGTAATTGCTGCGAAGACCATGCTTCAAATCAGTCATCAGTTCCCACAATTCTGATAAATGCTGTATCATAGTCATTACAGTCAGTGAAGTGGTTTCAACTCCTGTTCCCTTTTCCTTTCTTCCTGAGGAAGGACAACTGTAGCAGGGAAAAGCAGATGAACATTGGTTTAATTTTTGCAATTAACATGACTTAGAGGAGCCTCCTCAGGTTCTGCCCTACTCAGATTGCAGCAATCTGGGTGTGAGAAATGGTTCACGCTGCTGTAGGTTGATCAAAGCACTGTTCATGTTCATTTTCAAAAGTCTTGGTTTCAAACTTTGAAAAGTTTGAATCTGGCTCTTTGCTTGATGCATGAGTTTGTCTAAATGCCTGTCCTTGTCACATTTGGCAAACAAAATAGAACAGAAATCATGTTTGCCAGTCACAAAGACAGCAAAACAAGTAAAACAAGAGGTGGTTATGTTGGAAGAATTTTCTCTTCATAATAGATGTATAATGAACAAACATTCCTGTTTTCTGTGGAAAAACAATCAAGGGAACAATTCTACTAATGCAGTCAGTAAAATAAAGAGATTTCTGGTTTGATAACAATTTATCTCTTTCGTCAACAGCTTGAGTTGTACATGAGTCTATTATTTTAATCCAAAAAGAGCTGCATAAATTTGTTTTATTTTAAACACTGAAAATAAGATAGAGTCTCCCCTGTATTGCACAATACAGAATATGAAAACTAGGGATCTTTCATTATGTTTTTCATCCAGCACACAGCAATGTAAATTGTCTTGACAGAATATGAAACTCAAATGGCTTTGGAAAGTGATTCAAATCCAAGGGGAAGCAGTGATCATCTGAAACATTATTTGTATTTAGTAGGTAGTAATGCTGTGTATTTAGAGTAAAAGAAAGGCCAAGAAAGAACAAAAACAGTGTTTCAAATGTTGGTGGAAGGAGAAAAAAATGGAAAATCAGAAGAACTGGTAGTCTTTGAACACACACTGATGTTCTTCAAGCAGATGTTTACCTCAGATATGTGCCTTTGGGATTTTTTTAGTAACTTCAACAGCTTCTCCAAATCCTGGATAATTTCCAAAGTGACTATGAGATAATATATATTCCATTCCATGCAGTTTTGCCTGTTTTGAATTCATTCTTCATCCAAAAGCACTCAAAAAACATCAGAGAATGGTGCTTGTAAAGTCCATTTCTCTTCTGAGCTGTGGTTGGCCTGGGTTTTACCCCAGAAAAACTATTTTGCAGGAGTTACCACCTTTACAACCTTTCAGATTTTCATTCACAGTTTTACCACAGGAGCTACTTTTTCACCAAAGAAAAATTTCCTCCCCACCAGTATCTATACTCTGCTCCTTGCCCATTCTCTCTTCTTGGAACAGGTTCTTATTTTCCTCCGCTTTTCCTCAAGACAGGACCCTCTAATAACCAAACGGCTTTTTTTGATACAGATATGCTGCCAAACTAATAACAACTAGGTAGCTAGAGAAAGGAGAAAATGGCAGGGAGAGAGAGGGACATCTGCCTATAATTTTCAGCGGGTAGGTAGTAAATGTAAAATTTACAAAGGAGAAACAAGAAGAGGGAGAAAAATTTTAACCAAATCAAAACAGCTTCAGGAGAGTTATAGTCTGAAAGACCAAAATTAACAAAGCTGTACTAAAATCATTCAAGTTAAAAGTGTGTCTCATTACAGAGAAGATCTAAAAAGACTTTTTCTGCCATTTTGCACAGCCCAGTTTCAGTAGATATGAATTTTGTGGAAATTCCGTCTCACAGTAAAGATGTGAAACTATTTCAGGCACTAACTATGACATCAAATACTTTCAACAGAAAGTCCTCTCATCAGAAGCATTGCAATGGAAGGAAAGCTTCCAGCAGCAAGAACTTCCAAGGAAACCAAGCACACAGACTGGGCAGCTGTCTCCTGCCCGACATCCACACAGCCCAGCTGCCTCACCAGGCTGTAGAGTGGCTGAGAGGATCTCAGCCAGTTTCTTAGATAGCTTCCCTATTCAATCCTATTTGCTAAAAATATTTCTCTTTTATCCAGTTGCAATTTATCAAGCTTCATCTCCCAAATTATAATCTGATACATGAAGAGATATCATCACATATTCTGCTTAGGAGAATGTCTTAGACTCGCGTTCAGTTTTTCTTGCAGAAATACTTGCTTATTATTTTCTCTGATAAAGAGCAGTCTTTTTCTCATTACACATTTTAAAAAGTGATGGATTTGTACATTTATTGTACACAATGACTTCAAGGAAGTACGTAGTCAGTGAAGGGGGAGTGTCAGGAGGACGGAGCCAGGCTCTTTTTAGCGGCGTCCATTGACAGGACAAGGGGCAATGGGTGCAAGCTGGAGCATAGGACGTTCCATAAAAATAGGAGAAAAAAATTTTTCACAGTGAGAGTGACGGAGCACTGGCACAGGCTGCCCAGGGAGGTCATAGAATCATAGAATCATAGAATGTTAGGGATTGGAAGGGACCTCGAAAGATCATCAAGTCCAATCCCCCTGCCAGAGCAGGAATGCCTAGACTATGCTACACAGGAACATGTCCAGGCAGGTCTTGAATGTCTCCAGAGAAGGAGACTCCACAACCTCTCTGGGCAGCCTGTTCCAGGGCTCCGTCACCCTCACTGAGAAGAAGTTTCTTCTCGAGTTTAAGCGGAACCTCTTATGTTCCAGTTTCAGCCCATTACCCCTTGTCCTATCAGTGGTTGTCACCGAGAAGAGCCTAGCTCCATCCTCGTGACACTCCCCCTTGATATATTTGTAAACATTAATGAGGTCACCCCTCAGCCTCCTCTTCTCCAAACTAGAGAGCCCCAGCTCCTTCAGTCTTTTCTCATAAGGGAGATGCTCCACTCCCTTAATCATCCTAGTTGCCCTGTGCTGGACTCTCTCCAGCAGTTCCCTGTCTTTCTTGAACTGAGGGGCCCAGAACTGGACACAGTATTCCAGATGGGGTCTCACCAGGGCAGAGTAGAGGGGAAGGAGAACCTCTCTTGACCTACTAACCACCCCCCTTCTAATACACCCCAGGATGCCATTGGCCTTCCTGGCCACAAGGTCACAGTGCTGGCTCATGGTCATCCTGCTGTCCACCAAGACTCCCAGGGCCCTTTCTCCTACACTACTCTCTAATAAGTCATTCCCCAACTTATACTGGAACCTGGGGTTGTTCCTACCCAGATGCAAGACCCTACATTTACCCTTGTTATATTTCATTAAATTTTTCCCCGCCCAACGCTCCAGCCTGTCCAGGTCTCGCTGGATGGCAGCACAGCCTTCTGGTGTGTCAGCCACTCCTCCCAGCTTGGTGTCATCAGCAAATTTGCTGATAGTACTCTCTAGTCCCTCATCCAAGTCATCGATGAATATATTGAATAATGCTGGTCCCAGTACCGACCCTTGAGGCACTCCACTGGATACAGGTCTCCAACCAGACTCTGCCCCATTGACCAAAACTCTTTGGTTTCTTCCCCTCAGCCAGTTCACAGTCCACCTCACTACCAGAGAGTCTAGACCACACTTCTGCAGTTTAGCAGCAAGGATGCTGTGGGAGACTGTGTCAAATGCTTTACTGAAGTCAAGGTAGACCACATCCACCGCTCTGCCATCATCTATCCACCTTGTTATATCCTCATAAAAGGCTATGAGGTTAGTCAAGCACGACTTCCCTTTGGTGAAGCCATGTTGACTGTCTCTAATGACCCTCTTATCCCTGATATGCCTTGAGATGGCACCAAGGATAAGTCGTTCCATCACTTTCCCAGGGATGGAGGTGAGGCTGACCGGTCTATAGTTACCCGGGTCCTCCTTCTTGCCCTTTTTGAAGACTGGAGTGACATTTGCTTCCCTCCAGTCCTCAGGCACCTCTCCCGTCTCCCAAGACTTGGCAAAGATGATGGAGAGTGGTCTAGCAATGACATCAGACAGCTCCCTCAGCACCCGTGGATGCATCCCGTCTGGACCCATGGATTTATGGATGTCCAGATTGCTTAACTGGTCCCTAATCCAGTCCTCATCGACTAAAGCATACTCCTCCACTGCCCTGACTTCCTGTGGGGCCTCAGGGGAACAGGGCTCCTCAGGACAGCCTCCGGCAGAGTAGACAGAGGCAAAGAAGGCATTCAGTAACTCTGCCTTCTCTGTATCTTCTGTCACCAAGGCACCCACCTCATTCACCAGTGGGCCTACATTGCCTCTGGTGTTAGTTTTATCTGCCACGTATTTGAAAAAGCTCTTCCTGTTGTCCTTGACCCCTCTCGCCAGGTTCAATTCTAGGGAGGCCTTTGCTTTCCTAGTTGCCTCCCTACACCCTCGGACAACAGCCTTATATTCTTCCCAAGTGGCCAGCCCCGCCTTCCAAGATCTGTAAATTCTCCTCTTGCCCTTGAGCTTACCCAGCAGATCCCTGTTTAGCCACGCAGGTCTCCTGGCTTCCTTCCTTGACTTCCTACGTGTCGGGATGCTCTGATCTTGAGCACGGTAGAAGCAGTCCCTGAACGCTAACCAACTATCTTGGGCCCCTTTACCTTCAAACAGCCTTGCCCATGGGATTTTCTCGAGTAATTGCTTGAAAAATCCAAAGTTTGCCTTGGCAAAGTCCAGGGTTGCAATTCTGCTTGCTATTTTGTTTCTGCTACATGAGATCCTGAACTCCACCATTTCATGGTCACTGCAGCCAAGGCAGCCCTCAACCTTTACTGCTTCAACCAGATCCTCCTTGTTAGCGAGGATGAGGTCCAGCAGTGCTCCTCTCCTAGTCGGCTCCTCCACCATTTGCATCAGAAAATTATCATCGGTGCACTGGAGGAACCTCCTGGACTGTGGCTGGCTGGCTGAGTTGTCCTTCCAGCAAACATCAGGGAAGTTAAAATCCCCCACGACAACCAGGGCCTGTGATTGTGAGACCGCTCTCAGCTGCCTGTAGAAGGCCTCATCAACTTCCTCACCCTGATCTGGTGGCCTGTAATAGACACCCACAACAGTATCTCTCCTGCCAGCCTGCCCCTTAATTCTAACCCATACACTCTCAACTTGCTCCTCATCCACGCCTGGATGGTATTCAAGACATTGTAGTTGCTCTTTCACGTAAAGAGCGACTCTACCACCTCGCCTGGCTGGCCTGTCTTTCCTGAAAAGGACATAGCCACCCATGACCACATTCCAGTCATGTGAGCTGTCCCACCATGTCTCTGTAATTGCCACCAGATCATAATCTCCTGCCCGAACCCAGGTTTCTAGCTCCTCCTGCTTATTCCCCATGCTGCGTGCATTGGTGTATAAGCATTTCAGGGAGCAAGCTGAGCACACTGATCTCACCCTAGGGGGATGGGAGGCCACCCGGTCCTCATAATTTCTAGAGCACTGCTCCACCGCAATCCCAGCTATAACCCCATCCCCCTTCATATCTAGTTTAAAGAACGCTCTATGAGTCCCGCCAGCTCATGACCAAGGATCCTTTTTTCCCTTTGTGTCATTTGAACCCCAGCTTGTTTCAGTAGATCAGGTGCCCTGTAGATCTCCCCATGGTTAAAAAATCCAAAGCCAGACCGCTGGCACCACCCCTTTAGCCAAGTATTAATCTGCTGCACTTTGTCAAACCTTCTACTATTTTCCCTCATAATTGAAGGAATAGAGGCAAACACAACCTGTGCGCCTGATCCTTCTAGCATCCGCCCCAGTGCCCTAAAGTCCCTTTTGATTGCTTCTGGTCGTCTCTCTACTATCTCATCATTACCGATCTGCATAACCAAAAGTGGGTAATAGTCCGTGGGTTTGACCAGACCAGGAAGCTTCTTGATAACATCCTTAACTCGGGCCCCAGGGAGGCAGCAGACTTCCCTGTGGGTCGGATCAGGGCGGCAGACAGGGCCCTCTGTTCCCCTCAGGAGGGAGTCTCCAATTACAATTACCCTCCTTTTTTTCTTAGATGAAGAAGTCCTAATGCGTGTATCCGAGCGACTCACCCTAGACAGCCCTATGGGTGAACCCTCCACTGACTCTTCCTTTGCCTGGCTCTCATTGTCTAGAGCCCCATACCTGTTTTGCAGGGGCAACCGGGCAGGTGAGGGAGGCCGGGCAGGGATTTTCCTTCCTCTCTTGGCAGGCACCTGCTTCCACTCTTCCCTATCCTTTCGGTCCCCCGCTTTTGCCTGATGGCCAGAGGTGGGGGGATATTCAGCTCTTTGCAGAGCTTGCTGCTCGCCATTCAGGACGTGACTCCACCGATCTGTCTCTCTCTCCGACTCCCTAATGCTCCTCAGCCTTTCTACTTCCTCCTTCAGTTCAGCCACCAGGCTGAGCAGATCGCTCACCTGGTCACATCGGACACAAGTGTCACTTCCACTACCCTCCATGGCCAGTGCCAGGCTCTGGTATTCTCTGCAGCCCGAGGCCTGAACACCCACATGCTTACGTGGGGCCTCTGTCTGGGTGCCCACAGTTTTTCTAACAACCATTGACCTGGTGGCAACCATAGTTGGCTCTACAATACAAAGACTCTCCGGAAAGCTAAGCACGGAATAGTTTACAGGCCTTTTAAGTACTTGCCTTTTAACAAAGACTTACCCTCTTGTTCGGTGAACGGGGACTAGTCCCTGCCCACCCAAAGGCTTCTTATACCCTGAGGGCAGAGTTAACAGCTGATCACCGTGTTTAAAATCGCCGGCCGCTGAGGGTGGCTCCGCCCACGCTATCTCGGGTGTCCGCCCTGGAGCTGCCGGTGCGGCCTCAGGTGTGGTTGCTGTAGCCGGCTTAAAAAAAGCCCCCCAAAAGCTTTTTGCCAGCCTTTTTTTGCTTAGATTCCTTCTCCAGTGCAGTCTTACCTGCTCTGAAGCTGGGCTCGACAGCAAAATCGGAGTCTCCTTCTCTGGAGACATTCAAAACCTGCCTGGACACGTTCCTGTGCGCTCTGCTGTAGGTGATCCTGCTCTGGCGGGGGGGTTGGACTAGATGATCTTTGAGGTCCCTTCCAACCTCTAACACTCTGTGATTCTGTGATTCTGTAATTGTTGTGGTTTCTTCCTGTTTTCTTAACAATTTTCTGCAGAAAGTGACACTGAAAGCATCTCTTTAAGTTAATTACTGTATTGTTGTAAAAGAAAGAAAAAAATGAGAAAGAAGACAAATAATGAATATCTTAGTGGGATCTATACTTTCAAGTCTAGAAAATTTAGGTTTATGTGAAAAAAATGAACCAAATTTCAAATGGTAAGACATAATTAGGCAATGTTATATGAATATTTAGACTTCCTAGTGTTGATTGCTCCTACAGAGAAGATAAAGTAAGGGATAAGTAACATTTTCTTCTTTTAAAAAGAAAAAAAAATCCTTCAGTTGATATATAATTTATACTTCATACTTCATAAATAAGTACAGTATATTTGGAAGGTTTATTTAAATTTTATTTAATACAAGTTAGTCAACATTTTAGTGAATGTTTAAGAGAATAAAAATTAGAACCTATATGAAATAACAACATGAAACCATTCGTCATTTTATCTAATTTTATGACTGGTTCTATTGCATTCACTCTTGATTTAATGACTCTAAACCATAGAATATTCATCGTAGCCCAAAGTGAATCATTAAAATTACCTTTAGAAAGTGCTTTATTTGTGTTCTAGAATACGTAGCTTCATGTTCTGGTTAAATTCTGTTACACTTTTTCTTTAAGATTACAAATACTTTTACACAGGAAAATGCAAGCAGTTCTCACATTATGACAAGATCCTGTCCTGGTGGTGGAAAGTAGTCCTAGGAGAGGTCTTTCAACTAGAATAAATCTGTAACAACCATTTTTCATAACACCGCTTTGGAAAGGCATTAATTATTGCTGCAGTTACCTACAACTAACTAAATGCTAAAACCAAGTCCTTTCATGGTCTCCAAAATCAGATTAAGAGACAGTGGGTTGCCCATCTCATCCTATGTAGACTCCTAAAATACTGATATAATATACTATTTTCTTCTATAATTCTCTCTACTAAAAATGTTCTTAATTATTTAAACCAGTGACTCAGGAAACCTCTCAATATCTTAAAAACTCTTGAACAGAACTGAAGTATTCATGCAGTTGGAAAAAACGTTTAACTCAAGTGAATACCTACTACAATTGCAGCTAATTAATGCTGTCAAAGAAAATGTTACAGACTGTCACCTATACCTGAAAGGACATATTTACTAAAGACTGTTTCCTACCCATCAAACAATCAGGAAGGTAACAAAAGGCCTTCTGACTCTGAAGTTTCCACTGACTTATCTGACAAGGCCTCCAGCTTGGTCCTGTTTCTGCAATCTGGTCCATGTGTGGAGATGTAAAAGGTTCTGGGCAGCATTAATGGTCTTCCATGAATAATAAACCAGACCAAGGAAAAAAGTGGGAGTTCAGGAAGATAATAAGAAATCATTTTTAACAATGAAACTTGAGTGGGTGGGGAATTATTAGCATTTAATTTATATTTTTTTAGTATTTTCAAAAATACAAATTTGGGGGCTTAGACTTAAGTTCACTTAGAGACATCATTTACCAAAACCAAGAAAGGACCAAGATGGAACCTCATTTCTGTCATCATTTTCCTGTTCTTTTTTCAAAGTTCATAGATATTTACTTGACTTTTAAAATTCACAAAGCCTCACCAATTTTTTTCTGATTTGAGAAAAATATTACTACATTTTCTTTTCATATTAACCTTTTTATGTATTTATTTTTATCAATACATCCTTGAGAAATAAATTGAATTATATTCTAACAGATGTAAGATCCAGAATGGTCTTTTGATTTTCAGGTGATTAAACAAAGGTCTTGTCTTTATAAACCCCAAAAGACTGTTGTATTCCTATGTACTGTAGTCTATAGTTCTGTGATTCACTAAACAAATTATCATGTATCATACTAGACGACCACCATGACCTGTATTAATGTCATTGTTTATGGAAATGTTAATCATAATTCTTATACCAACATAGAGGTAACTCCATGTTTTCTCTGGACAGAGTATAGATAGACAAAAATGCACCTCCCCTAAAACAAAAACGGCTGCTGTGTTTTTATGGTTTTCTGTTGCAGGGAATTACTTTTTAAAGTGTAGTTTTTATGTAGAGTGTTACCAGCTGAGAAATGAAAATCTGGGCCATCTCAATATATCTCAAATCAGATATGGTGAATGAGATGGAGTCTAGAGCCCAAAGGAATAAAGGGGCTGGTGGGAGTCCATGAATTCTCAGTGGGAATAGCTTTACTAATGAATTTTCAATTGAATTGCAAAAACAGATGTTATATGTAGGACCTGAGGAGACTGGAAATTGATCGTGCTCACAGGGCACACAGAGCAAATACCTACTCTAAATGAGTATCTTCTTTACCTACCTCTGTGTTAGAGTTTGTGCTGGATGATCTACAAGGGAAATGATATGCAATTGCCACCATCAGCTCTTAAACAATAATTACATTGTTTTAGTTATTAGGGACTCTAAGAGGTGATCATTCTAGTTGGTGGAGTTTGCTTCTTTCATGTGTCTGATAAGATGCAAAGAAGCTTGCTTTTGTGTCATTGCTTCACACATGCTTTGCTTTGTAATCCTTTCTCCTGAAAAAAAAAGCAAACCAAACCAAAAAACCAACACAAACAGAACCAACCAAACAAAAAAGCAGAGACAGCCCACCATCTTAAAATTCAGAGAACCACAAACCTTCATTAAACACTAGTTCCCTTAGTTGGAAAATATTTAAAGATAAAATAAATTTAATTTCAGTTCATGAAAAATCTAACTTGAGAGTGCACAAAGCATGAAAACTCTTGCTACTTAAGATGTGCAGCCTGCCGTTCACCAGCTGTATATCTGTTTCTAATTGCTGGTAATCAGACATTTTTCATCATACATTTCTTACTCATTATTTACACTGTAGACACTACTTGTAAAACCTTGGAAAAGACACTTTGATCTGGGCCTTTAAAACAGACTCTAGTGTGTCTTTGTTTCACTTCTATTGCCACCATTATGGAAATTGGGAAGTATGAAAGAAGAGCCTACATAAAAAGACAAGTGCATGTAGATTAGAACAAAGAACAGAATATCAGATTTCTAAAACAGATGATGGAAAATGCCGTTTATACCATCCCTAATCCTGAACAAGTCCAACAGGCTTCAAGATTATTGGTACTGATTGATAACTATCACAATAACGATCACAGGCAAGGATCCTACTGCAGAGAAATGGGACAGAAAAATCACCTCGCTCAGAACACTTGGTGCTTCAGTGTAAGAAATGATGAAGTGAATGCAAGAAAAAAATGAGAGAATTCTCTAAAGTATCCTAAATTCTGACTTAAACACACTACCTGCTTAATCATTTCCACTTTTATTTTGGACTTTCTGTTAAGAGTTAATGTCAGGAAGAGTATTACAGAGAGATCCACAGTTACAAAAGTGATTTCGCAAATGTTCATAAATCACAGAATCACAGAATGTTAGGGATTGGAAGGGACCTCGAAAGATCATCAAGTCTAATCCCCCATAAATAGCTCATTTTATATACTAAAGTTTTCTTTTTCTCTGTGTTGTTGCATTGAAGCAAACAGATTGTGGTTTCGGTTTGTCTGTTTGATTTTGCCTTGTGTATGGGGGAGTTTTTTACACTCCTTTGATTCTTTTGGTAAAAATGATGGTGGAGGCCAAAATTTAATTACGTTGTGTTGTGTCTCATCCATCATTTTTAATTTGTTAGGTCTTATACTAACAGTCACAGAGACATTTGTAGTGATGGATGACTGAGAGCCTTCAGAAGTTCCTACTGTTTATTGTCCCAGCTGCATTTCTCCTGTGGTTAATAAGTGGCTTTCACTGTGGAGGCTCCAGAGTGTCCCCTTCTATTATCTTTTTATTATCTTGTTTCCTGTCGCATTCCATTTCAATGTATTCTGTTCTGTTTCCTAAATACCATGGTCAAGTATAAACAGCTAATAAACTTATTTTAAGGAGTCTTTGCTTATTTCCCAACCCACCCTGAATTCCTACATTAAAATTATCGTTCTCTGCTGTAAAGATTTTTTGTTCTTGTTGATCTCATTACCGCCTATATTTCTACATGCTAATTCTAAGAACTAACCTGAATCCAGTTCATCATCTACCATCCATCCAAGTTTGAAGTAAATGGGTTTACATTTCTTACATTTTCAACATTAATTCTAGCCCATATCCATTAGGAATTGACACTTCACTTCTAATCCGTCACAGTGAAGAATATTCAATTAATTATATGGTTGGAGAAAAGTTTGACACCTTTTTTTTTTTTTTTTTTGGCACAACTCTCCACACAATCCTGAAAACCACAGGTAAACAAATTGTGGATCCAAATTATATGTTATCAGATACCCTGGAATGATACAGTATTTAATAATGTGTTAAAAGATCCAGTATATTTCTAAAGAAGAATTCTTTTCTCTAGTAGGATTTAAAAAGCCAAAAATATAATAGAAAAAACTTCAAGACATAGTTATTATTCAAAAAGTCAGAAAGGTCAAAATGGTGTGGTGAGTCATTAAATGTGCATCATAGCATATCCTTAGTAGAGAATATGTAAAGTAGAAGTGTGATAGGTACTCCAAAAAATCAAGAAAATATCAGCACAAAATATGAAGAGGCATCTCCTCAGAGTCCAGAAAACATGAAAGTCAGAATCAAGGTTATCCATAATATCCCTCCATCAAGGGTTAGGGCTGAGCTGATCACCAAACAAATGACAGATTCTCTCTAACCCTCTCCCTTGCCAAACCAGAAAGGAAAGGGAATATGGTTCCATTTAGCTTAAACAGCACATCTACGGAGGGGTTTTTTTTTTGTATTTTTTTTCCAGATTTTCCATTAATTTTGCATTTCATATCTTCAGTCTCATAAACTTCCCATTTTTAAAAGGCAAATTTCAGACTTAAGAAATTGGTATTTATATTCTTTCCAATCTTAACATATTGCCACACTTTCATGATTTGTACTCTTTCCATGTTATAAACCTAAATCCAAGTAAAGAGATTTCATCAGACAGATGTAATGAACTAGATGTCACACTGATGATTCTAAAAGTGAAAATTAAATGCACTTAAAACTTTAAAATTAGTATCTTAATTTTCTCAATTTGAGATATGTTACTACATAACTTTTGTACAAACACAAATAATTGCTTTTCTAAATATAAGTCTAGTTTGCTTTCCTACTAGAATGTTCAGAAAAAAATCTCATCAGCTCTTACAAACAGATAGATGCATTTTCTCTGTCTGTTACATTGTATGAGAGCCAAAAGTGTATTAAAGAAAAATTGGTTTTGCGTTAAAGTTTTTTACTTATTTTTCAGTATTTCCTTACACAGCAAACTTTCATTGTTTAGGCATATTCACAAATACAGCAGATTCTGTTCTGTATGGAAATAATTCTGATGCAATCCCTAAAGAAAAACTGCAATAGTAATTTTGATTTGAGTCATGTAGTCATTTGTAGACAAATCTCTGATCTAGAATGAGTCAAAATGAAAATAGAAGATAAAGTGCATAATGAAATAATTTTGAAGGAAAATGGATGAGATATTGTAAGTTGAGAAGGTCTCTGTGGTAAACATATCAATGTATAGATGAAAGGAAAAAATCTCATTTGAATTAGCAGTAAAAATGTCGAAACAAACATTTTGCCCTACTGATTAATAGAAGAAAATTAGGCATTTTCCCAGGGTAAGATCACAAGTTCATGCTTCTATTTAATTCTCCCCAGACAACAACCAATTACAACCACCACAACAGAGCACTTGGAAACTGTGATAATCTGATTTTGCATCCAGATTTTTAACTACTGCAGGTAGGTTTTACCTGTTCAGTTTATTAGAATTTATTAGTCTGTTTGAACACAGTCTAGATTGACATTAACACAATTTGAAAATGTCAGCAGAAAACTTCAGATTAAATATGCCTTTTTAAAAGATATTTGTTGATATAAATAATTTAAATAATAAAGGTTGGTTTTTTCCCCTCCCAACATTAAACATCAAGAAAATCCTAAATAGTGTTGCTTGTTCTAGTATGGCTTAAGGCACTATCCCGCTGAGATCTGTACCACACAGCTGATCTAATTTTCTTCATAGTTCAGATGGAAAAATGCCAGAAAGTGACTTTGCCAAACACCATATGCCAAACGGGGACTTTCCCAACAGGATTTTTCAGAACATATTAAGATATTCATCTGGTGCTCTGTAGGGGAACAGCTTTCATCCAAAAAAAGAAGGGTAAGGAAAAGGAATTGAACAAACCAATCTTGCAAGTCCAATACAGTTACATATATATATTGGTTTAGAAGCATTAGAAAAGTGAAGGAAAGTATTTATAAGTGCACAAGAAGAACTTCAGTTCCTCCTAGTTTTCCATATGATTTTGGTTTCTGTGTTCATTTTCTTCTTATAAAATCTGGGATCAAGCACAGTGAATGAGAAATGCACAAAGTACAGTTGGCATTAAGCTGCGGTCCTCAGTAGCTTTCTTTATTTTCATCAAACAAGGAGACAAGAAGCACGGTTTCATGTATTTAATGAAAGTTTTCATCAGACATTTACACAACTTTAGAGGGTGTATCTTTTGCCATGAGCTGAGTTTAACCTTTAATTTTACTCTGACCACACTACTATACAAGAAAGGATAGAGTGGGAAACAGTTGCAGAAAGATGTTATCTCAGATAAAGAAAAGAAGCCTCACTAGTCTAAAGCAGGACAGCAGGGTTGTGAAGGACAGTTGCCTCAAAGCAGCATTTTCTGCAGCCACCTTGCTTTATTTTTTTCTTTGCTCAACTGAGATTCTTATTCTCCTCCTCTGCACAGTGGAGTCCAGATAGCGTTGTAGTCCACTAAGCACATGTGAACTGTAAACTGGCCAGTCTTTTTTTGGAAGAAGTCATCGTTTACAGAAGCTCTGCTGTTCATTAAGGCAGATTGCTTGATTCTTAGAAGAAAGCTTCAGTATGTATATAGAATCAATGCCAAAAGTAGAATTTTGAAACTTAGGTTGCAATTGCAGCCTATGTAGCTTACATAAGTGTATACCATATTAAAGAGAAAGCCATTATTAATTTATTTATTTATTGCAAATGTTGTGGTGCCATACTTAAGATTTTAACAAAATAATTAACCAATGAATCACCTAAATCTCTATCCCAGCTCTATCCATTAAAGTTTTCTTATAAAAAATGTTAAGTGTGTGCATGTTTGGAAAGAAATGCATTCATCAGTTTGTAGAAGGCTTAGATCAAATCCTAAAAATGGAGGAGAGGAGAGGAGAGGAGAGGAGAGGAGAGGAGAGGAGAGGAGAGGAGAGGAGAGGAGAGGAGAGGAGAGGAGAGGAGAGAGAGAGGAGAGGAGAGGAGAGGAGAGGAGAGGAGAGGAGAGGAGAGGAGAGGAGAGGAGAGGAGAGGAGAGGAGAGGAGAGGAGAGGAGAGGAGAGGAGAGGAGATTGTCAAAATTTACTACTCTAGGATGTTTAACTATAAGAAGCATATCTTCAAGATAGAGATGACTCTTCAAAACAGTTTGTTGTGAAAATACAAAAATTTCCATATCCTGTCTTTATGGCAAGTAAAATTTAGACAATATCTGAAAGAATGTTTGATGTCCACTTACTGTAAATTTAGTATCAGGAGCATAAAATAATGTAAAAGTAACCACAGGAAAAAGCAGTGAAGTTCATGAGTTTTGGAATGGAATTTAGTGAACATACATAGAATCATGAAGGTTGGAAAGGACCTTAAGATCGTCAACTCCAACCTACAGCCCTACACCACCCTAACACTAAATTATCTCCTGAAGTGCCACATCCAACCCTTTTTTAAACACGTCCAGGGATGGTGACTCCACCACCTCCCTCGGCAATCCATTCCAGTGCTTCACCACCCTTTCGATGAAGAGGTTTTTCCTAATATCCAATCTAGACTTCCCCTGGGGCAACTTGAACCCGTTCCCTCCTGTCCTATCGCTATTCACTAGGGAGAGGAGGCCAACACCCATCTCTCTACAGCTGCCTTTCAAAAGGCAATAAGGCAATAAGGCAATAAGGCAATAAGACCTCCCCTCAGTCTCCTCTTCTCCAGGCTGAACAGCCCCAGCTCCCTAAGCCTCTCTTCATAAGACTTACCCTCTAGTCCCCTAAGCATTCTGGTTGCCCTTCTCTGTACCTTCTCCAGCACCTCGATGTCCTTCCTGTACTGTGGAGCCCAGACCTGCACACAGTGCTCAAGGTGCAGCCTCACCAGTGCCCAGTACAGGAGCACAATCACCTCCCTGCTCCTACTGGCAACACAATTTCTGATACAGGCCAGGATGCTGTTGGCCTTCTGGGCCACCTGGGCACACTGCTGGCTCATGTTCATCCGACTGTCTATCAATATCCCCAGGTCCCCCTCTGCCTGGTAGCTCTCCAGCCACTCCTCCCCAAGCCTGTAGCACTGCTGGGGCTTGTTGTGGCCAAGGTGCAGGACCCGACGTTTGGCCTTATTGAAATTCATGCGATTGGCCTTGACCCAGCGATCCAGCCTGTCCAAATCCCTCTGAAGAGCCTCCCTGCCTTCCAGCAGATGGACACTTCCTGCCAGTTCTGTGTCACCTGCAGACTCACTAAGAGTGCACTCCATGCACTCATCGAGGTCACTGATAAAGATGTTAAACAGGAATGGTCCTGGAACTGAGCGCTGGGGGAGACCAATCGTGAGCTGGGTGCCAGCTGGATTTAACTCCATTAACCACAACTCTTTGGACCTGGTCATCCAACCAGTTCCTACTGCCGGCAAGAATATGCCCATCCAGGCCATGGGCAGCCCTCTTTTCTACAAGAAAGCTGTGGGAAACTGTGTCCCAGCTCTTCTGTGCTGGATACGAATATTGTAAGTTTATCCACAACTTCTGTCTTGATTTTTATTTAGTGGACATCAGCTGGAGAACTGTAACTATCTCAAGATCAGATTAATAAAATCACAGAAAGTGTTTTAAATCTCAATATCTAAATTCCAAGTGCACATCATGAACATTATCCTTAGGAACACTGGAACATTTTTGTTTCTAGTCATCTTGCAACTTTATTCTGTGTTATCTAGACCTTGTTAAATAATGTTACTGTCATAACATCAAGACAACCAATTATTTTAATCTGTTCATCTGTTCATCTTCTTATGCATGACTTGTGTTTGCTCTTTGCTTCTAAAAATCTTATTCTGGTATAGCTTGTTTGCTCTTATTTTACCCTGGGTTTTTTTATACCAGTTTTATTTCCCACAGTATATTTAAGTGTTGCAATTTCTTCTTTTGGCAGTCCTCTATATTTTTTTATCTGCTTGCCTGTGTAGACTGTGTCTTAAAAAAAGAATGTGCAGTCTGAAAAGAGAAGACAATTATATTCAAAAACATCAAATACTATGGCGTACATATATGTCCACAGATCTCTACAATGAGAGCATTACTAATTCTCTCACAGTAATCAAAATTGAGTATCGCAAGTTTTTCTCTTCTGGTCTAAGGAAAAATATTCTGCACTAACTAAAGGCCAATTTCCATACTTAGTCTGTGGGTAGAAAAGGGAGATCAGAAGGAACTGAAAATGATCATCAAAACCCCTATTTCTGAAACAGCTACTTGCCTTCACACTCCCTTGTGAGCTGGCGATTATTTTTCAGTCACAAATAGTTTATCTGAAAATTGATAACATGTATGAGAAATAGTGGTCACATCTGACAAAAAATGATGTCCAGTAAAATCCGAAACTAAATTTTGTACTTCGCAATTTGATTCCTTTTTAATGGAATTGGCATCAGATGATAAGAAGACCATGAATGCCACAGCTACTGTTGAGAATAAGAAAGAAATGAAGACTATTGACACAAGTTGGCTAGGATATCTTAATTATAGTCACCATCATCAATTTAAAGTTGGAGCTTTCATTACAAAACAAGGTTTTAGTTAAAGGTAAAAGTTCAAAAGCAAGTTCAAGTCAAAAGAGTCCGTGGTGACTGAAAGAAAAAATCCTATTTATTTGACTTAAGAAGGGAAGGGAACTATTTTTAGTTTAAAGTTTTTCAACTTGTGACTTGCAAATTCAGGGGAAGGGTGATCCATGAGTTGTTTTTAAATCTCAAGAACAAATCCTAAATAAGTCTATTGTCAGCAAGGGTAAGTGTAGCACCAAAAAATCACTCAGACCTTGTAACTGCTACTTTTTACTATTTCCCATGTAATAGGTGGGATGGAAAATAATGTCACTAAAGTGGAACAACAAATGTGTTGTGTCCTACGGTATAACAAAAGAATCACTGTGATGCTCACATCTTGAGAGAGCTGGGCAGTCCTTCTCAGAGACTGATTATTGTCAGTTGATTTAGTCAATAAAGTAACAACTGACATTCAATATTTTGCACAATGTTGACATGCTTTTAATTGTAACTATTATTTGGCTGTGACAAGACAAAAGCAACACACACCTTTGAAGTTTAACAAGAGTAGGTGGTTGCATGAGGCAAAGGTCCATAGCACCTACGGTTAAAATGCTAATACTGAACAAGACAGAACTCTGCAATTGCAGAAGAACTGACTCTAGACCCTTATGCCAGAAGACCAGCAATCAGGTACCTCTTTATTATTGCAGCTGCTACATATAGCTATGCTTTACAGTTTGTTAAACCTGACGCAGTGATTACACAACCTTAAAAAAAATACTATTCTCTTGCTCTTGATAACAAACCGTAATGTACCATTCCAGTGTTTCAGTTGAGTAGCTCACATCTTATAGATTTCTTTCTTTAGTGTCATCTTCGGTGACCAACAAAAAAGTCCTGTCTCCTACACAGGCATCTTCCCTGCAGTACTACTTGCCACCAGTTAAATGTATAGCATGCAGGAGGTTTTAATCTTCTTTTTGACCAATGTGGTAAAATGTCTCAGTGTAGCCCAGAATTACTGACATTCAGTACACTATTCCAAAGATATTACTTCTTCGCAAGATTCTGTTTTTATCTCAAGGGCATATAGCTTTTGCAGTTCCTTTCCATTTAATCTCAACAAAAATAATAAAAGAAAATAAGATAAAATAAAATAATAAAGGAAAATAAAATAAAATAAAACAAAAACCTTTTTCTCTGATTGACTCGTCACCAGAGAACTCCTTAAATTGACTGACAGAACAGAGGTAGCCAGGGCAGATGGTATTCTTCTCTTTTAGGTAGAAATATCAGTTAAAAAATGTACCCTAGATTACTCTAACAACCAGGTGCCAGGTGCTGTGTGTTTTTTCTATTTCATTTGGACACGGTGCATTTTCAAAAGGTACAGGGCAATATCAGAAGTTTTCTTTAATCAGCAAGCTCATGCTTGTTAGAATGTGAACTGAAGCCTAGGATGTATAAACACTATTTGGGGAATAAATTTTTTTATTTAAACACTTGGATTAATAGTTTTTATGTAAAATTTAGTTTATATTCAAAGCAACAGATCTCTCGGTCGTATGAAAACTCTTGTCTTTTTACAGAAATCAGTATAAAATTTGGTATAACTATATCTAAACTTGAAAACTAATCTCTTAATACAATGGTCTATGTCAGAATTTATACAGTCTTATTTGAATGTGACTGGAATGTGAGAAATTCAGACTGGATATAAGGAAAAAAATTCATCGTGAAGTTCATCAAATACTGGAACAAGTTACCCGGAGTCATTGCAGAAGGTGCTCCTTAGAAGTGGTAAGGACTTCACTGGCTATAACTCCAAGCAACCTTATCTGATTAGACCTGTTTTCAAGAGACCTGTTTTTCAACAGAGATGATCCAGACATCTCTTCCAACCTAAATAATTCTATGACTATTTTATGTCTTTCCCTTTCAGTGGAGATAAAGAAGATAATTTTCTTTTCTTGCAACAGATTATGAGTACAGCATTTTGAACTCATATTACCTATCCCTAAGCAGTCCACTGCAAATCAGTGTGAAAGCTCCAGAGTAGTTGTCTGAGTGAATATATTTATACCTGAACACCTGGAGATACATGCAACCTCAGGGATGATCTGTGCAAACCTATTTGTATTCCTGGGGTATTTAATACTAGAGATTGTGAACACCAGCAATTCACAGTTCCTTATACTTACTTGAACAAGTCCACTCTCAACAGGCATTTATTTGATGCTGCTAGTAGGAACTATGGTAAGATAAGTGTTATCTTTTATGTAAGAGCATAGGTATCATGTCAAAATATTTGGAGAAATTATATTACATGATGTTCAAGTCTCTCTATATTTTTAGTGATCAGCTTCTGAAAAAAAAAAAACTCCATCAAAAGAACCTTCACCAGGTACTTTAACACATAAAGGATAATAGCCTTGAGTGATCTGGAAGGTGAGTGTAGCCTTGGACGAGGAACTGTGAAAAGATGTAGAAGCAGTGGGGATCTTGGCCTAGGCAATGGGCTGTCAGTTAGAAGAGCTGTGATCTACTGTGAACGGACTGAGCAGCACAGTTGGATACAAAACTGATGCACCAGATTTCCTAAACATGTCCAGAAGACTCTGACTAACATCCTGGCTTCCCATTCAGGTAAGACTTATTCTCACCTACATGATACCTGAACCTGAGGAGTACAGAAGACCACTTGAGAAGACTTCACTAGTTTTCTGCTTCCATCTTGTTTCATTAACAGGCAAGGTTTCTGTAGTCAAAGTGTGTTAATGTCTTCACTGTCTCTTGGTGATGAAAGCCAATAGCTAGCTAATCAGTGTCTGAAAAGTAGCTGTGAGGGATTCTTAAAAATCTGATGAAGTTTCTGGTGAATATTTCAAAGTCTGGTTTCTCTGCATGGTCAAATCGGAACTCCCTCTTTTATCGATCGTATCTGTCAAACTCTCAACACTTCGTTTCTCTGACCTTCCTGAGTGTTTCAATCAATACTGATTTATTATTTTTTTCCTAGCTGGCTTCTGATGCAACAAATGTAAGAAATTTCAGGCACCACTTGGATTTCCCTGATATAGGAAGGAGCTATTTATTTTTAATGTACAGAATTCATATGTCCTCTAAAATATCACCTGATGTATCTGCAGTACAGCATTGTGTACTTGTCAGAAGCCATTTTTAGCAACAGGACATCATAGCTATTTCTGATAAGGACACTAAAGGTATTTGATGATGCTACTATTCTTAAAGCAGAAGAACTCCTATTCTAGGGTATTGACACTTGCCAAGGAGGCACTCCAAAATCTTCTAAGCTTTTGATAGGACTTTCAAAGCTTCATTCTTATCCTGTCTGCTTAAAACTTGACTGGTATTACATTCAACCAACTTTCCTTTATTTTGTATCTGTCTAATTTCTTCTTCCAACAGATTAATTTATAAGAAGAATGATATAACTAACCTTTATGTTTCAAATGAGAGAGTAGCAGCTTAGGAAGATTTTTATCCTAAACCTGTTACAATCCAGCAATTGTTTTACTGGGCTCACTTGTACAGCAGTGTCTTTTTTTTTTCTTTTTTTTTACAAAGGAACAAATAAAATTTAAGATTGGTTAGGCACAAAAAGATAATAAATAATGTTGCTGGGACTACACCCACATTTACAACAGCAAGTAAAATGGTGTAAAAGAAAAAGATAAGGCATGAATTATTGGGTAATTCCGAGAAAAGAAATCAGCCAGTGGAGTACATTTTAGTTACTGTGAAATAAAATGAGCAACATGCACCTTTCTTTCTTGAATCCCATTTAGGATTATGAAAGGAATGTGAATGAAGATTATGAAAAGAATATGAATGGGGATGATAAGAACTTTTAACACTTCAAAATAAGAACTCAGAAAATGATCTGCACAATAGATACATTTTTCAGTGCAGTAAAAAATAAGCTCTTCCTTGGGATGTAAGAGACAGCATGGTCTCTGCCCCAAAGTCCTTCTAATCTAATTTTAAAACACAATAAAAGAGAGTGGCAGGAGGGAAGAATGCCGGCAAGAATTCTAAGGAGAGGATTACAAGGTCACTTCTATGTCAGGCACAAACTTGTGGTTCTGTTATCCATAATCAACTCTATATTATTGAATTCAGTTTGCCTTGGTGTCTCAGTCATGGAATGTGCCACTGACACTGACAATGCAGTGGACATTAATGTATCCCCTCAGAGCTAAAAAGCTTCAATATATAAATGGCAAGCAAGCCAAGAATTCCAATTTTATGCTTAGGAATAAAGATAGTTTAATGTGCTGATTCCCAGAGCTCTGTATATTGAACTCAAAAAAAAAAAAACCAACCCTCCCCTAAGCATGCAGACACAAGTATTTCTTGCAACACTAGTCTCTGGATATTATTGCTTTCCTAAAGATGAATTTAACTTCTATAAATAACTTCACAGAACTCCTGATAAATATCTAATGTTCTCTTTTGGTTCATGAATTTCGTCAGTTCTGCTACTTTTTTTTTATGTCATCTGAACAGCATTACACTTTCATTATGTGAAATGGGTAAAATGTAGCTAAAAGTACTCAGGAGTCAATAGCAAGGTCATAATTTACTACCAGGATTCTGCTGACATTTACTGACCATTTAAACTTTGTTCTTCTGCTTTATAACATCAGCATCAGCACAATCCTTGAAGTGCATCACTGCCCGCAGTGTGCCTGTAATGGAGCTCATATGAATAACTAGTGAAGAATTAGAATCCTGTTTGTGATTTATCTATGCATCAACTGTAAACATTCTGTTAAGAAATGCTTCGTTATAGAACAACTAAATGAAAATAAACATTGAGCTGAACCTTTTAAGAAAGAAAACTTTATGTGAACTACAAGGTTATAAAATTACCCTAATCAGGAATTAAAAGGGTATCTTTCCTCTAGTGAGGACAAAGAATTCTCTTTTCTACTGACATTGGATAACTAAAAATATGCTTGTAAACAATTGTTATAAGTAGGAATAATATTTCAAAATGTTATAGAACTGTTTAAATATGCAAACGGGGATTACTGTACTCAAATAAAACATTAATAAAGCCAGATAGTTCTTTTCATGTTTGTATTTCTGTTGTAGTTCTTAAAAAGTGTTCTACTTCAACAGAATTTGACACACCTGAAATATCTGTTCGTGGAAGGTAGACTCTCAACAAAACTGAGAACATCTATTGTCATGGAAAAAGTATTAAGAGTGTACTAATATTTAAATATACATGAATATATATTTTTTTCTGTAACTATATAACATTAAATATAAGTGTATAAAAAGCATATGAGATTTATACTGCATGTATTTTTACTGAATGTACAAAGACTTCCACAGCTGTGCAGACACCTCCATTTTTTTTTCTTTTGGTGGATACATGGATATTCATCTTGTGTATTTTATGAAAGGTTGTATCGTAAAGTGATGGAAGGAAATGCTAAGCCCTGAGGCAATAAAACAGGAGAGGAACAGGAGTGGAAGTTGTCGAAGAGAAAGAATTATGAGGAAACAGGAGAGTCAGAGAGTCACATGGTTGTAAAAAAGAGTTAGAATAGCTAAACACTTAACAGAGAAGTCAAAGTTTTAAGGAAATTCTGAATTATTTGAGGAGATAAAGTAAGTCTTACAAGCAGAATATGCTCTTGTTTAATTGTCTTGAACTAATGAACTGTCATAGAAGAGACTGAGTTACCCTTCTGATCAGGTAACCTTCTTATCAAAGTGGCAAGATAAGCTGATATGCAGTACATTCTTCATGAGCCAAATAGTACTTTTAGTAATATGATCTGGACTTACCACTTTGAATAACGCGTCACATAACTGGTGCAATGTACCTTTGAGGTTGGAGTTGGCTTGCAGTTGGCCTCGAGTGCAGCTAGAGTATGTTCACATCTGCCTACAAAATTTCATATAGTAATACTCTTAGACTGCTACACCTGAATATGCACTAGAGTCTAGATCTATTTTCTATACATTCATTCTCTAATACCACCTAATGTCTGTGTTAGTATTTCTAGAAATTTGATTGAGATTAAACCTATGATTTTTGGAAGGAACTTGAGGAATGTCATCCAATAGCAGCTCCCAAGGTCAATCAACTTCTAAGCTAGATGAAATGTCAAAACCAGATCATGAACATGCCAGATTTCCACTTGCCTTATTTAACTGATATATATGATCTTCTGCTGGAAACAGAGAAGTGTATCCGCTCATACAAAAAGAATACAAAGAAACACCTTTCTGTGTTAGGTCACATACTCATTTTTGTCCTGTTGTATCTTAAAGCAGAACTTACCTTTAAGTGTTTGTATCTTTTCTGTTTGTTTTTGTTGAATTGAAAGGAAAATAGCTCTTTCCAGCCAAGAACTTTGATTTTGTTATACCTGAAGTGTGGCTTCCTCAACTTCTGTAAGTATGAGAAACATCAGTTCACTCCAGACAATGAAAAGACCGTTTCACACAAGCATGTTCCTCTCACTACTAAATTTATGTATAGTGCTTTTTGCAATTCCTTATGTTTGGATCAGAACATATGGTCCTTCTCTGTGTCCCTTGCCTTTTTATATGGACTTTTTATTAATGACCTCGGTAGTTCATTTACTGAGCTTGTTTGACCCAAAGTTCCACTTCAGATTCTCTCTCATTCCAACTCTGTTTTAAGCAAAAAAACTATTTCTTTTATGGTCCTGAGCACCTTACTTCTAACCTCCAGAATTCTAACCTCCAGACTTCTAACCTCCATGTAGCATGCATTAGACTTGTCCATTTATGGCCTTGCTTTAAAGCACAATTGAAATTTCTTCTTTCATGAAAAGCACACTCCCTGGCACCTATTGAGAGATAAAATTCTGGACATCTTCATCAGTCATGAAATAACTTATTGTGTTCCCTGACGTCCCTGTTGTGGCTGAGATAGAGTTAATTTTCTTCCTAGTAGTTAGTACAGTGGTGTGTTTTGGATTCACTGTGAGAATAATGCTGATACACTTATGTTTTAGTTGTTGCTAAAGTAGTGCTTACTCTAGGCTAAGGATTTTTCATTTTTCCCATGCAGTAAGCAGGTACACAAGAAGCTGGGAAGGATCATGGCCAGGAGTGCTGACCCAAATTAGCCAAAGGAATATTTCATACCATATAATATCACACTTATTGTATAAATTTGGGGGAATAGTCGGGAAGGGGGAGATTGCTGCTTGGGCGTCGGTCAGCAGGTGGTGAGCAACTGCATTGTGCATCACTTGTCCTTTTCTTGGGTTTTATTTCTCTCTTTTCTTTGGTTGTTATGTTCCCTTTTATTGTTATTACTATTAATAATAATAATTATTATATATTATTACTGTTGATATACTATTTTAGTTATTAAATTATTCCTAACTCACAACTTTTACTTCCTTTTTTTGATTCTTCTCCCACTTCCACTGGGGCAAGAAGGAGCGAGTTAGTGGCTGCATGGTGCTTAATGGCTGACTGGGGTTAAACCATGACATCTGCTTATTAATGGCTGCAGATCCTGTAATTCAGTGTCAGCACTTATACTAGCTCTTTCACTATTCTTATTAGCCAAATCTAAAAAAGAAAGTTATTATCCATAATGATGATATATATTCATTTTAGGGAGTTCATTTAAATGAGAACATACAATACAAGAAGTGTCTCTTGGAAGTTGCAAGCTGAAGAAAACTTACAGAAAGATGAATAAGCAGGGGAACTTTCTATACATCACTCAGATGAATGGCTGTTTCAGAATATGGAGAGGACTTATGTCAAGGAGAACTTATACCCTCAAAGATTTCACATAGGCCTCTGCCTCATCTCACCATTTGTAAATGGTATATTAAGGTTTCCATTTCGATGATTTGGCATTTCAGTCTCTAATATGCTGATAGATTCTGTTCAGCTTTCTAAGTAACCTTGTAACTTCAGCAGTGTAATAACTGTAACGATAATAAGGCCTCTTTTGCTTGGAGTACTGACGGTCATTGAGATTAGTCCAATTGACTGGTTAATATCATATACTCATTATGCTTTCTGAAATGCTTTGAGCTGTGGATAATTGTTTCTGGTTCTGAAAAAGAATGAAATTTTCTTTCACAACTAACTGGTTTGGTGGTAGAGACTGCATTTGATTTAAATTTCTACAGGGGTCACTAACAAATACATTAAAGGGCACAGAATGTTGCTACTGATGTTTGACTCATATTTTTTTTAAGGATTTATTACAACTTCATTAGGAACATCTGCTAGTTAGGGTTATTTCCATGGGCTGAACCAAAACTGGAGGCTTGGAAAGCACTATAAAAGAAAACAGAGTTTTCTTCCACAAGCACAAAAGTAAAAACATCTTTCATTTCTGCCAGATCTTCTCTCAGAGGAAGATCTTAAGGGAATTCCACTTAGAAGCTTTACTCATTTTTTATTACTTTTTTTCCCTTGCATGCTTTATGTATTCACTGATTATTGCTGCCAAAACAACTGGCTGGGCAGAAATGAAGAGACAGGAGAGAAAGGAAATCACAATACATACAACTTCTTTCACAAATTACTATTTTTTTATTTACTTCCAAACAATTCTAAAGAATAATACATACACACAAATGTTTGTGCATGTACATTTAGTGCCTTACCCTTACCTAATAAATTACTCAGAGTAGAAGTAACATAGCATATAAATGTAAGTAATAACAACAACACTTACATAAACGTAGCAACCAGTTTTAGCTGTGAGTAACCCCAGTGCTCTGAATTTAAAAATTTGTAGGTTTTATATCTCAGATTACAAGAATCACCCCACAGGCTGGTTCATATAATTTCTTTCCTTTCCAGTCATCTAGACCCAGCAGTACATCCACCCTTCTCTTCTTTGCTCTCTTTGGTTTTGCATAAATTAATTTTACAAAACTCCCAAGGTTGCATGTCCTTAAACACTAGTAACTGACCAATAGTGACTTTTTTAAAGACTCTGGGCTTTGAACTGCCAAGCCGTCTACTATCAGCTCCTCTCTATACTCCTGTATACTACATTTTTGTTTTAGACTTATAAATGGTTAATTCTAAACAGAACAATGACTTGTTGTTAATGTATGTTAATCACAGAATCATAGAATTTTTGAAGTTGGAAGAGACCTGCAGAGTGCATCTGACCCAATCCCCATGCTCAAGCAGAGCCACATGCAGCAGGTTACCACACACATGTAACAGATTAATCAAACACTCAAAAGATACATATATGATCATTTTAACAATAAGCCACACAACTGTGCAAAGCTAAAGCTGAAACATGTTTGTCCTGCTGTGTGTATCCACATTGCTCTTGGTAACTGTGCTTGCATTAAGGTTGGGTTTCCTCAAGGCAAAGATTCCAAGCCTGATAGAGCCATTCTATAGGCCTTTGCTCTGTCTCATGTAAGTTGTGTGCATAACCATTGCTCAGAGAAGAATGTTCACTTTCTTCAGCTTTCTGTAATAGAATTATGTAAACATATAGAAATTTCATTTAAGGAAGATAAGGTCCCGTTCTAGGCACCAGCAACTGTCTCAGGTCTTCAACAACAGCACACAGCTTATTCCACTATTTATGAGATTGACATTGGTTCTAGAGCCACACTATCCTTCCTGCAAGTGAACTATCATTTACAGACTAAAAATTGCAGTTTTGGCTGATGAAAATATTAACGCAAAAAGTGATTGATTAATCACTAATAGCATGCTTTCTCTGCAAATAGAAGGCATTCACAGAAAGAGTCTGAACAGAACTCTGTGGAGATGAAAACTGTTCATATCTCTAAACCATTTTTCCTAGGAATTTTTGATGGAGTGCGCAGAAAGATCTGCTACAGTGTATAATATGGGCTCCTCCGATTAGCAGAGCACTTACTGGAGGCTGAGACTGACTGCAACACAAATAACATTTCAGTCTTGGACCAGACCACTACCAGATAGGAATATCAGTGAAAAGTACACGCCAATCTGTGTTACAATCTATGTCACACTTGAGGGTTTTACATTCCTGGCCACAGGCTCGTTAGTTAGGCCTAAGGTCTTGGAGGATCTCCATAAAAAAACAGTTTCAAGCCTTAACCTCAAGATGGCAAACTCCCAAGGCTCACTAAGATATCCACATACAGAACTGCGTGCTTTATTGTGATTTTCAGACTAGAAACAAGATCAGCAAGCACCTTCTTCTAGATTTGATCTAGGGGCTGGTTCATCTTTTCCCTATGTGATCAAAATCTGTACAGGCAGTAAACCTGCTTCTCATCAGAAAAGAAAACCCATGAGGCAGTATATGTGCAAGGCTTAGGACAGCACACCACAGTAAGTACGTGAGCAAGCATGTGGACCTGAAATACGCACAAGTACTGTTCATTTATAAAATCCCCAAGTATACTCTCCATATCTTATAATAAATATTCTCTCCTCACCCTTTCCTTGTCCTGCCCTGTTTCTTCTTTACCCATCTACAAATGACTCTGTGCAGATGAAGACTTCACTCTTCCTCCCCTACAGTGGACTGCTTTTGCAGATGTACTTATACAAACCAATATCACACACAGAAAATACTGATTTCTGTCTCTAAAGATTGAGTAGAACATCTGTGTATCCTAATGTCAATTTTTAAAAAAGGTGTGTGTTTTTAGTAACATAGAATCCCCACAATTTTTTGAAAGTATTTCCTTTTACAAAAGAAGGAAATAGTTGTTAAATAAGTAACAAAAAAATATTAACAGCTGTGGTTTTTATTTCCTACTAGCCCTCAGAGAGTTATCAACTATCCTCTAAGATGGAGAGATACATATTTGATGAGTGGATTGTTCGGTGAATAAGGAATATTTTGGATAGTTTTATGCAGAGGGTAGTGGTCAATGGCTCGATATCCAGATGGAGATGAGTGACAAATGGTGTCCCTCAAGGGTTCGTGCTGGGTCTGGTGCTGTCTAATATCTTCTTCAATGACAAAGACAGTGGGATCGAGTGCACCCTCAGCAAGTTTCCAGATGACACCAAGCTGAGTGCTGCGTTCAATATGCCAGAGGGCCAGGATGTCCTTCAGAGGGACCTGGATGAGATGGAGAAGTGGGTCCATGTGAACCTCATGCACCTGGGATGGGGCAATCCTCATTATCAATACAGTATTTATACAAACCTATAATGATGTGATAGAGAGCAGTCCAGTAGAAAAGGACTGGAGAGTACTTGTGGATGAGATGAGCCAACAATGTGAGTTTGCAGCCTAGAAGGCCAATCACATTGTCAGTTGCATCAAGAGGATGCGTGGCCAGCAGATTGAGAGACAGGATTCTGCCCCTCTGCTCTGCTCTGCTCTGATGAGACCTCTTCTGGAGCAGTGTCCAGCTCTGGAACCCTCAGCACAGGAAGGACATGAACCTGTTGGAGTGTGTCCAGATGAGGGCCACAAAAATTATCAAAGGGCTGGAGCATCCCTCCTACGAAGACAGTCTGAGAGAGTTGTTGCTGTTCAGCCTGGAGAAGAGAAGGTTCCGAGGAGACCTTATAGTAGTGTTCCAGTACCTGAAGGAAATCTGTGGATAGACCATTTACAAGGATGTTTAGTGATAGTAGAAGAGGTCATGATTTTACCTAGAGTAGGGTATATTTATATTAGACATTAGGAAAAGGTTCTTTACTGTGAGGGTGGTGAAACATTAGAACAGATTGTCGGGAGAGGTGGTGGAGGCCTCATCCCTGGAGGCATTCAAGTTCAGGCTTAATGGAGCTCTGAGTGATCTGATCTAGTTAAAGATGTCTCTGCTCACTGCAAGGGGCTGGACTAGATGACCTTTAAAGATCCTTTCCAACTCAACACATTCTATGATTCTATTCCTGTCTTAATAGAAAAAGCTTTAAGAGAAGTGCCAAGCAACATCTAAACACGTGCCTTTTTGTGCTACTCTGTGTTTATCTGTAGTAATTAAAGGAAATATTTTTGACCAGACACTTAAATGTCCTCTTCACCTAACAATTTCCTGAGCAACCACGTAGCTTTTCAGCTCAGCTGCCGGAGGCAGGATGGCAAAGCATCGACCAAGTCTGTATTCTACCTTTTGTCTTATGGAGGCATTATAAAGAAGGCAGGATTTAAGTGATGATCAAGCCCACAGAGTTTTATGTTCTTGAAAGTCAAGTATATTTGCAGTGCAATAGCGATCACCACTGACTGCAGTCTAATTTATATTATTCTGCCCAACAGATCTGAAGAGTGTCCCACTACACAATTAATGGAATTTCTTCATAACTGAGAAATGTATATAGGTGTTTTAAATTTGATATACCTCTGATTTATGTTCATATTATCTCTTTCTTTTCTCCTGTCATAATAGGGTTGTACTATACCTACTAAATATTCATAAGCAAATTTACGGCAGGGTATCAGGGTAGCAGTATAACTTATAGCTACTAATGTATTTATAAGGGCAGGCAGTACCCTGGGGATGACCTGTGACCTTTCACTAAGAGGATGACATCTAGTTGTAATAGGTTTTTATACCCAGTTGATTTAAATATGTCATTACAAAAGCATCTGAGCAGTTGTTAAAAATCTGTTAACATATTCGTGAAATATAATGAATGAATTATTCTTCCATTTAAACAATAAAAAGAAATGGCTGTCCTATTCTCACATGATGCCTCAATTCTTTTGATATTGTGCAAAATATCATTGTCTGGTTATGCTTGATAGAAACCAGTTTAAGAGGCAAGAGACTATAAGGGTTTTCTACTCAACTTCAAGTTTCTTTTTTGGACTTCCAATTCTCTTATGTGTCCTGAGATCAAGTACTAAAACTGAAAGATTTTTGATGTTGTAGTGTTCTTTGGTAATCAATAGCATGTCACAAAGATAGGTGGCAAACTTTTTTCTTCATGGCAAGCTGCACAGAATATGACCTCACTGAAAATCTATCGGATCCCCAGCGCAACCATATGAATGCACTGACAATCACCACATTTGACCTTCAGTCACATATCTGGTCAGTCTGGATGGTTAATGAGTATTTTATGGTGACTATTTTCTCCTAACAAGAAGGGAACAGAAGGTAAGGACTTTGTTGTTTTTCACTTATGGACAGTTACATAAAAACTGTCTCTGGGGTTTTTTTCATATAACTTTCATATGTTCAGTATGTAAATATTTAAATATAATACTTTTGTGGGAACCAGGCTGTAGCCAAATTGCCTTGCAATGGGAAATTTCTATAAATAAACATAATTAAGTTACAAAGCCATGAACAATAAAGCATTAATGAATATTAAATAAAGATGACCTATTTAACAAGCTGTTTACTTTACGTCTCTTTCAGAAAGGCTCACTTTCTGTGTCTGATCCTAGTCTGCAGAATGGGAAGGACACTAAAGAAAATAAGAATATCTTTACTGTTGTTAGAGTAATACGTTCTTTGTGTTTAGTACTTAAAATATGACACAATCCACATAGAAAGACTGGTATCTTCTAAAATTAGGATAAGTATTAAAAACAAGTTACATGAACGTATTCACAATGTTTGTTTTAAAATGACAAAAGTCTGAGGGAAGGGCAGACTAATTCTTCAATTATACAGTTATGTTAATTACATAGATTATCTTTTAAGAGATTTTTATCTTCAGAATTGATGAATAAATGAATGGCACTGTGCAAAGACTGCAGCAGAATGAAAAAAAGTCTATCTGCAGAAGCTAAAGCAATTTTATAAGTCTTGTGAAATTAATATCTTCTTCAAAATGATTATGGTGTATGGCAAAAGAGAAGATAGCTGGCTGCTAGTTGCATCTATTTCTGTTTGTTAAATCCAGTTCTTTCAGAGAATGCCTGTTGTTACCTTTGATGAGCAAAGGTAATAAAAAAAGACGGGATGGAGAAGAGATGTAGGAAGAGGTACGGTTTAAATATTCACTTTGAGGGGGAGAGACACATGGATCTGGATGATTTATAATATACAGACACATGTTATCCTAAGTTATAAGATTTCTTCTTGCAGAGACAGGTTTTGATATCCCAACATGGTGACAACCAACCCACGGATCCTAGAGCAGGAGACAAAAGAGTAAGTAGTAGATGCCCAACATGCAAACTGAAACAGCTGTCATCTGTGATGTTATGTGTCCTGTCTGAAAGAAGTTGTCCCTTCTCACTGTCTGTCTGGTAGAAACTCGGCCACTATGAAGCAAAGAATACAAGAAATGAAAGACTGTATGGAAAACTGGAAAACTGGAGAATGGGAAAGCACACATGAAGCAAGGCACCAGGGGACATATCCCAGCACTTCTTTTTTCCTCTTTCACTCAGGCTGTAACACCAAGCTCCCTAAGGTCACTGTGTTACCAGTCCCAGACTTACGTGTTTTTTGCCTCTAGGGTGATCTAGCAGAGAATGAAATATGTCTCTCCACTGTGATTCCCATCTCAGGACATCAAAAACAGTTTGTAGTCTAAGGGTTAAGGAGATTATGGGGTTGGAGGTAGAAGGGGCAGATAGGAATCTTTGCAGGCTACACAATAGCTAAAACTAAGACTTCGTATGTTATCAGCAAATGGTCTGGTATTGACTGCTATATAGCATATGGATATTCCACCTCTGCACGAAGAGTGTCGGTTAACTGCTCGCAAGTTCACATCTCAGGCAACCCAACTTCTCATTACTCCTGGATTAATGTGGACCCTGATGTGTGCCACATGCATCAGATTTTTCCTAATGACTAAACTGTTTCATGGCAAACATAGCATTTCTCTAGTCTGTAAGTCTGGATATTAACTGTTTTCTTTCCAGGATTTCTGGAAATTTCGTGTCGTGCCTCAGTTCCTTTTTATTTTTATTTTTTTAGTATTTATGTCCCAGAACCAAAGCATAGCTTTTTCATTTTAGAAAATAAGAACCCACACCTAATTATCCAAATAGGGTGGAATTGGATTTTCTTCCTTAGATCTTGATGTGTAGTTCAGAAATATGTCATAGCAGCTAAAATAGGGCATTGAAGTGAAAAATATGTGAAGTCTTTCAAAGCTCCCCAGATTTCCAATTATAACTGCATTGTTGACTCAGGTAACTCGGTTAATGTGTGTGCCTCCACTTTTCTTTACTGCAGATGTTAAATTATAAGCTTATCTGTATTGTGAAATTGTTGTGTGTGAAGACTTCCAATACCTGATTATAAATTGCTTTCAGAGAGCCTCATAAAAAGGGTGGATCTTACAGTTAATGTCAGGAAAGATTATTATCATTAATAAGAATGAGATGTGCTCTGCTGTTAAAGCAGTCTTTTTTTTTTCCCCCCTTGTTGGATTAAGAAACCTTTCTCTAGTCTTTGTGTAATCAGAGATATGGAAAGTATTTTGGGATCCCTCAGGATGAAATGGACAAATAAAAAAATGTGACGTGAATCATCACAGTGTTAATCATAGCATTAACTATTCAGTATCTGAACACTGATAACTGATTGTGTGTGGAGTGGAAATTACCTTGTGCTACACTCCAGGCTCAGATTTGCTGCATGTTGTGAACAGGGCAGAACAAGCTGAGCAGGCAAAGCAGGCTGAGGTATTCTAAGAGCTCTGGCTTTCTCCTCATTGATTGCTGTCCCTGACTTAATGTCATCAGGCACTCGGTGATTACAACATACTGGTAATAAAGCAGAGGTATGTGACTAGATAGATAGCAGGCTTTTTTTCTTTTCCTGTTCATCCCTACAGTTCATTCCTTAGTTAAGGCACACCACGGTGACAATCAGCACACAGCAGAATGTAATGAAAGTGAAGAACCGTGGGCAGATTATGATGATAGAAAGACGCCTTGTTTCTTTGCACTATAAGTGATAGTCTGTCAAACAAACACGAGGCAATGTTTTTTGAGCTCTGTCTAACAACATAAACAACCCAGTGCAAAAGCCTGAAAAGCTCTGATGTTCAACTGAAGGAAAGTTGCAATGGAATTGCAATGAGAGACAATGAATTTCTACAGCTCTGCTGAAGATAAGAAACATATCTACCCCATAAAGTTATTTGATAAGCTGAAAATCCTGATGGCTAATATGCAACACTATTGAGTCAAAAGTTTACTGTTGTTTTTCCCTGTTTATTTGCTGTAGAGTCTGGAAATTTAATAGGTTTTTTGAAAAACCCTAAAATCCTCTGTAGTTAAAAAAACATTCACAATGCATTTTCTCTTAGTTTTCTTCAACAAATTGCAACATTTACTAAAGATTCTAGAAGCAATGTTAAGTGTGCAAAAGGTACATACTTGTGTTTAAAACCTAAAAAAGTGTATACGGGCAGAAAAATTATTTTTACTTACAGGAGGGTAATCTTCAGAAAATGTATAAAAAGGAGGAAAGAGGAAAGAGGAAAGTGTGTCTAGCACAGACAGAATTCTGCAAAAGTAAAAACACATTTTAAACGATGTCATGTAGTCAACAGATCCTAAAAGAGAGAAAATTAAAAACATTGTAGTAATACACACAGTATCACACACTAGTGATGTGAAAATGTGAAATTGCATGGACAGCCTAGTGCCTAGACTTATTGAACTATTTAGGTAGTCTTAAGACTGAGATCCTCCTTTAAGTTAAATTATAAATGAAACTTCTTTGGTGTCTCCATTAGTGGTCATACTAGAATCTGTGCAGTTTAAGTACAGTAATTTGGGGACTTGCTAAATTTGACCCAAACTATTGTTGTATTTCAATCAGGAATGTTAGAATAGAAATATCAGAAGTCAGGGCTTCTTCGAGTCAGGAGGTTTTATAACTAACTATTTTGATTGTTATCCCTGCTTTATTCTTTCTTTTTTTAATCTATATTAATAAACAGAAAGTATTTACTTCTCGTAATTTAAAAGCAAACCAAAACAAACCATAAGTTTTTACCCTACTGATTTATTTTCGAACTCTACCTGGAAGTCAAGATAAAGCAAGGAAAAGCAAGGAAAATGGATCTATTTCCTAAATCCACAAACTCATTAAAAAAAAAAGAGTTTCAAAGGTTTTCCACATATAAGCACAGCTCATGTTTTGAGCTGGTTCTCACTAAGATTCTTGGGATTTGCTACTTTGTCTAGAAAATACAACATTTTTGCATTTAGCAGAATTACAAGCTCAAACTAAAATCAAAACTTTCCAGAGGAAAAAATCAACAGATACATAAACTCATCTCGTAAAAGATCACAAATAGCTGTGGAGTTCAACTTGCATTAAGAAAAAGACCTTCTTAGTTCATTAAAAAACTATTTCATTTATATTCCTGAGATAGAGTTTTTATCTTTTACTTGGTAAGAATAACGTTTTTGTTTGTGGACAGTCTAAAATGTCCATAACTATTCAAAGCTTTGTTTTCAAGTGCTATTGTAAATGCTATTATATGGATACATCAGCAGGCTATATTTTGCAAACAGATGCAAGAGAGAACTGCGTGTGCACCACCACATTTGAATCAGATTCAATTTTAAGCTGGAAACTGCATTGCTATGACTAGTGTTATATATATATATACTGATTCTGAAAAACACTGTGTATTAGCTTGATTTGCATACAAAAAATGTGGCTTTTATTCAGGTTTTTTTCAGTGAAAACTTCAGGAAGGGACAGGATAAGCTCATGTCTTCTGGCAAAATCTAGTGTAGAGAAGCAGTCAGTGTCTTCCAGCTTTACAAATTTGAATGGCTTGAAAAATTAGTACTTTTGTGATATAGTTTCCTTAGGTTCCTCTTCTGAAGGCATTCTCTGGAACATCAGGTTGCTATTGAAAACTTAATAGAGCAAGCCATCATAGTTGTTTTGTGGCACGTGTCTCTTGCTCATCACACTTTCAAAATTTGCTCATATATGTTTACTGCAGATAGGAAAAATCCAAAATTAAGCTAAGCCCTCTGGCAGTTCCTGTTTTGGGGACTCAGCTTTATTTCTCTGTCAAATGACAGATTTTTTTTCTCTCAAATTCTAACAGGTGAAACGATTTCACAATGATTATTAGAGGTTGGACTCTAAATTAGTTACATCTGCGCTAGTACATAACGTGGTCAAGGGACCATCCTCCATCACAGCTCATAGCTGGCACAGCACATCTTGTCCCCACATAAAGCTAAATTTCTTTAGCTCTAAAATGACACGGTCCCACTTGGTCTGTTCACTGGATGTGCTCCTTGGTCCATGCTAGCACCCATGCACTGCCTGGCATCACTGCAAGAGACCAGACTATAGATTTGACATTGCAGATGAGAAGATGCTAAGACTCATGCAGATGTCCTGGCCTAGTTAGCAAATACCACTCCTTAAAAGTGTTGGTTTTGTCTGTGTTCAGAATCACTGCATACAACTCTTCTAAAGCAGACCTTCATGTCACCTGCAGAATGTCTACTGATAAGCTTGTTATCTAGCAAATTCTGCAGTCATTGTCTGCAGATTTCATTGTTATTGTCACAATGCTTATGTGATTGCACAGGAAAGAGAAAGAAACTAAGTAATCAGTGTCTCTACCAAAATAATGGCTAGTCATTGGTCTCTTAAAGGGACTATGTGATACAGTCATAGAAATTAACATCAATTGACTGTCTTGACAGTTTTTATAATATTTATATGCTGTTGTTCTTGTTTTCCCAAAAAAAGATTCTATTTTTTCCTTACCAGATCCTCATCTACTGTAATTATAAGCACGTGAATCTTCACTAAAGTGCAGCAAAAAATGATTTTACATATTGTTTAGTGGATGTGAGGTTTCATTTTAATCCTGTTTTTTTGAATACTTAATAACTGAAAATGGTTAAATGACAAAACTGTATAAAAATTATGCTTACGAATACCAAGAGAAACTGAGACAAAGTGATTTATATCATCCTTGCCAAAACTTGAGGTTCTCAAACTGTTTAGAAATCATCATAAGTTTTAAAAAATATTTGACTAACTGTAGATTTGATTTCTAAGTCATTGTCTAGGTTTTTCTTCCTAAGTGTAGATGCAGCTTTGCACTCCAGATTCCATAGAATTTGATAAACGTGTGCAAAACAAAGTATATCAATTGGAACCCTTATACATAAAACTCTAAAGCATAACCACACCATACTGCAATGTATTTCCTCATAAAATCTCAATACCCTTAATAATTTTTTCTCAGAATTCTGAGTCCTTAGCAATATAATACAATGGCTATTCTATTGCTTACAGAGAATTGATGATTGCAAATCCATCTTTACGTAAAACAAGATAACAATTATATTAACACATTCTTTGTCTCCTGAATACTCACATCAAAGAAATGAAAAAAAAAAAAAGTGTTAACAAACAATAAGATATCTAAAATATACAAGGAGTAAGAAAAAAAGTGAGAGGAAACAAGCTGAAATTGTTTGTCCGTGGGTGATCAAAAAGAAATGTTATTTTCTGCAGTAATACGAAAGTCTGCATTAATCAACACCCTAGTCCAATTATTTTTCATCCATCAGCTACTGTCTGCTTCAAACATTTTTAATCACTGAACACTCTCTTTTTAATGATCCAAGTATAGGAAGTAATAACTGAATTTGCATTACCAGACGTCCAGCTAATGACAGACAGCAAAGAGAAATAGAAAACCCAGCAAAAGGGCATCTGGAATTGCATTATTTCAGTGCTCCCTCCGGCTGGGATTGAAAGTAAGCTACCCACTGACAAGCAACCATATTTTATATCCACTCTCCCACTTCACATTTTAGTGAAAAAATCTTACAGCTCTCTTGAACTTGTCATTAGTATGAGTAAAAATATGTAATTGGATATTGATTTGTGAAAATATACCATTTCAGAAGGCATCTACAATTAGCTAAACACCATGTGTTTGCAGTAACACTGCATTTTGTAAGTACAAAATATGATTGTGTATTGCACTAGTTATGCAAAGAGAAGTGCAACATGTGTGCTAATATTTTGCCTGTATCTTTCTAAATTTACAAAAAATAAGACTGTTTTTCTCATTTAGACTAATTCTTGCAGTATTCTACATGGAAATTTACATGTATCAGCAACCCCCAACTGTGTTACCTCTGCAAGTTAATCAGCAGAAATCTTTTATTCTTACATTGTTTTGAAGCTCTCTGCAAAAAGTCATTCCTGTGATCAAGTCCCCAGGAACTTGCATGGCCTCACTTCTTGTGGGGATTAGGCAAGAACTGGAGGAATGTTTAGGCTGTAACTTCACAGTGTTGCAATTTCACTCTGCCTGATTACAATTCCCATATATATTCACTCATAAAAGATAAGGAGAACTAACTTTTGGCCAAGAGATTTAAGAAACAGAATGTGACCTATATGCACACACCACATCTTTAACAAAAATATAATAAAAAGCATTGGTATTTTCTTTTTTCAATATCAGTTGAAAGATATCTTGGCCACATACAAATATTTCATTCACAGCCACTCTGTTTTTCAAATGCATTACTGCATTACTCCATATAAATCAGTATTGTATGCATGTTATTTTGTAGGCTGACATAACAGACAACCAGCAGATAAAGGAAGTCTGACAAACTGGCAGAAGCTGGATGCGTAAGGGAAGACTGACATGCAGAATATCCTTAAAATAAACAAGAATGGGCTAGATTTGAAAATAACCTTGGAAATACAGGGCATATTAACATATCAAACAGATCTTATTCTATCCTGTGTAGCAGTTGTATCATAAGGTTTTCATTACATTTTCTACTCTTTTTGGAGGGAAAGTGGAGAAAGAAGAGACTGATATTTTGTTTAAAGCCCCTAAATATATATAACTGAAGAATAGTAGTAGTAGTGTGGAAATTGTGATGGTTTGGGGATACATGAGGCAATGCTTGTAGGCAGAAGCAATAACACAATTAGGATAGCTGGTATAGCACGACAAACAATGAGTATGGAGAAACTGAGCCACAGGTGAATACGGCTCTTTTTCAAGATTTTAGAAAGTATGACATAAAAATGTCATGAAAACTGTTTCAGATTATGCATTTCCACTCTTCAAATGTCTCTGACAGGCAAGGACAAAGAAAACTATTCCATCATTTTGGGTATTCATATATAAATGTCTGCTGGAGTAAATAGAATTTGATATTTCGCAGGCCTAGACTTACTAAATGGGAATAAAAGACAGACCAATACTGACTGATACTCTTATAACCAAATGGCATTTTAAGATTAATACCTTCTTTAACAGTGTTTGTGACAGAAGAGCAGAATAGCATTTCTGACGTGCGTACTGAAGGACTGTTGTGACAGGACAAGGAATAATTGTTTTAAACTAAAAGAGGGTAGATTTAGACTGGATATAAGGATATTAGGAAGACATTGAGTTAGGGTGGTGAGACACTGGAACCGGTTGTCCAGAGAGGTGCTCCATCCCTGTAGGCATACAAGGTCAGGCTTGATGGGGCTCTGAGCAATCTAATCTAGTTAAAGGTGTCCCTGCTCACTGCAGGGGGGAGTGGACTAGACCTTTAAAGATCCCTTCCAGCCCAACACATTCTATGATTCTGTGTCCTACAAGGATGCCCTTGCTTTCATTAGTACCTTCATGAGAGCAAACAGCAGTAAGTATTGGTGCCAATATTAGTTCTATCAACTGGTAGGAACCAGTTCATATAAGGACCATTAAAAGCATGCTTTATCACACTGCTTCCTTACAGGAATTTGGGCACTTACTCACAGGAAAGAGATTGCAATGAATGTGCAATTATTTCCCTGAAGTTTAGAAACGATTTTTCTCTGTAGTCTCAACATGAAGGTATTCCAAAAATGGCAGAACACCTGTTACTTATCATCTAAACAGTAGATCAAAGTTCGTAGATTGATTCTCTTCTATATTTGAATACACTGCATAGGTATTACTGTCTTATAACTAGCTGGAGGTAAGGCATTGACTACAGTGGAGTTTGGTATGGACATAATATAACAATGTGCAGATGGTTTCTTTCATCCCAATGTTATTTTTTAGCAGTTCTACCAATATAGTATCAGGTATTTATAACTGTTTTACTTCTTGTTTCCTTTTTTTCGTACATCATATCCTCAGACAACTTTTCATGTTTTCAAAGACTCCAACCAGGTAGACATGTCATTAACCTTAAATACGGAACTTTGTCAGAAACATTATCTAAAGGAAAGATAGGTTTGTCATTTCATTAGAAAATTTGCATTAGGATTCAGAAACAGTTTTATCTGAATCCTCTTTTAATCATCAAGCTTGCATGATTTCCCATCATAACCTCTCATTTCTGGGCTGAGGTTAAAATAATTTCCTTTGCAGGAAATCTTGACACCTGAAGCCCTTGTCATGATATTAGTTTAGTTACTGAACTCTTAGGATGAATTTATAGGGGAAGAATTTTCATTACAAAAAAGTGTGGTTTGTGTTTTTTCTAGAAAAGTATTCAGAATACATTTACATATTGCTGATGAAATATGTCACTTTGTATCTTGTTCCTTAAGGACTTTAAATAATATTTCCTTCTTAAATTTATTGTTTTTCATATTTCATCTCCTCTTGATTGGTATCTAACTCTTCCAAGGTAATAAGGTCATTCAAATAATGAAATATCTGTCTTTGTTTCCAAGGTTCTACTTTTCCCCTAAAGGATTGGTTCCTCCTTAGTTGGATTATTTCCGTGCTGGCTATATTTCTGCTCAAAGTATCTTAAGAATTTTTCAGTGTTAAGTGGGACCTTTGGACTTTACCACACAGTTATGTTGTTTATATCTGACTAATTTAAATACTCCACAAAGATACTCTTATACCCAGAGTTTTTCCACGAGACCAGAACTTTAGCACAAATGGAGAGGTAATACAGATGGAGTGTGGGCTGAATCCAATCAGCAATAAAGCTTTTTGAATGCTGATCCTGGCCCACCCATGCTCCAAAACTGCTATATGCAAACCAGCTTCTCCCTACAGGCTCTGTAGCTACAGTTATCATGATACTTTGCATGAGGTAACTAGATCTACTTTCATCTACTTACTGAAGATCATACAAATGTGGTTTTAGATGTGAAAGGATAGAGACAACATCTTCCTGGCAAAGTGCAAATGTTGCTCAACATTCTTCTAATCGGTAAGAAATTTGCAGTGCCCTCCTGGGGAAGGGGGAGGTGTTTGAAAGAAATTACTTCTCCCTTCTCACAACTCCCCCAGCAAAATATACTCTATTTTTAAATAACAATATTTGAAAACTGAAATATTGTCCATTTGGAGTTTCTGTTCTAGTACTTCATGGGAATTGTCATTCAGATCTCTTGCACTCCCATTGTGTTAGCGTAAGAGTTCACATCTATACTTTCTTATTATATCATAGCTATTGTCTACTGCTACTGAACAACTCTTCCCCTGTCTGATGACAACAGGAATAGAGATATAACCCATAGAAATGTTAATATGAGAATGATCTTTACTTCCTGATTCCACCCTAGTGTTTAGATGAGAGACATTTCAACATTTTACAAGGAATTCTTATGTTGAGGGGGTGTTTTCCCCAAAATGTTAGATTTTTAGTATAATTTTTAATACTAAAACAGTAATGTATAGAAAAAAATCTCTAAATACTTCAATTTTTTATGAAAAGTAGTGTTTTTACAGTTCAAATATTAACAAACCCTTAAATGTAGAGATGGTTAATCAACACTAGAACAGTGTCTTCAAAAACTGCAGTTGCTAATCTTTGCATCTGTAATTGCAGTTATCAACTCAGACATCATAAAGAGCAATATAAACATACCAGAAAGGACCTCAAAAATCAACAGCACAAAAAGTGGAACAATCGAACAAAAACCTGGAAATCATCACTATTTTCTTTTTTTTTTTTCCCTTTGGATTTCCACAAGTAAATCTCTTGGAACTGTGAAATGTATTATGAGAAAATGTAAACACATTCTATGAAATGTAGATGACGGCTAGTGTGTGTGTGTCTCTGTGTGTGTATGTATGTGTGTGAAATGAAGAACAGGTTAGAGATAATCCTGAAACCAGATTTGAACATTTTGTTTGCAGAAAATTAAATTGAACTAATAAATATGTAAATCAGACTATTATTATGCAAATTGCACATTTTCAGTACTCTGTTTGGTGGAGTGTCATTTCAACACTTTCAGTTAAAAATTACGGTTGTCTAAGTATCACTGTTTAAGAACTAATTTCTTGACAGTCTATGAAATATTGGGAAAATATTTCTTTATCACATTCCATCCTACAACCACCTTACCAATACATCCAATCACAACCTAAATGCTATTACAAGAAACAAGTAGAGAAGCTGTGCAAGACAGTTACATTTCCTTTAACTTCGTTCATCATGTAAAATGACCTACAAAATGAATCTGTGCAAAAAGACAAATTTTGTCACTTTCTTTCCAGTATATCTTCCCTCAGTCAAATCCTTCTCCTCCTTCTTTCTCTCTCTCTCTCACAAATGGAAACAAAGACACATGGTCTCTACTGCACATTTCCATATGAATGAGAAGTAGGGACATTAATAACGGAGTTGAAGTTTTAACAAGTTATTTTTATTTTATTGAAATCCAGTTTACCTAATCATAGCGTCTCTTAAAAAACTTCATAACAAAATTAGCAAATCTCCATAACCCCATTGAGAGAAGTTCATCCTAAATCATTAAATATTTTTTACTGGAGAATTTAGCATTGCCAGCTTGTGCTAGGGCAATGAAGGACTATCTTCATTCACTGCAAGAATACTTATAAGAAACACTTGTGTAAAGTTGCAATACCAGTATTATTCCCCTTGTGAACTAAGAACTCATATTTTGGATATGACAGCCCTTCCACATTAAACTGTTACACAGGTGGAGCTGGCCTTTCTGTTTTTCAGTGTTCTTCCAGGCTCATCCCATTAGCACATTTTATGTTGTTAATCACTTTGGGAGATCAACAGATCAATGCCTACTGGCCTTTTGATGACAGTAAATGTGCTAGTTAGTAACATGAAACAGAGACACAAAGGGAATGTTGTTGTCATGTACCCAAAAGCAATGCTTAGAAGAGTCCTTACTGGAAATTAAACTACATGCTTAAATTTCCAAATTCTACAGGAAAAAGCCAAAGATTGCATCACTTCCAAGTTCACTTATTTTAACTCACTCTTATCTAGGAATGGTAAGAAATTATCAAGTGACTAATTTTGATTTTTGTGAATCTGATGAGTAAAAATCCTTTGCTGGGACTCTAATTGACCAGGGGCAGGACATTTGCTGGGAATTTGGTAGTCCTTTGCTGGGTCTCTGAAAGCCCTTTGCTGGAACTCTGATAAATAGTTTGGAGAAAGTCCCAGGACTCTGACTCACAGGTATTAAAATTACATTCTTCTTAATGCGACATAAGTGTAAGGCTTAGACAAAAAGAATAGATTTTCCTAAGAACAGGAACCTGCGCCATATAACTGTTCCTATTTTTAATTTAGTTAACATCCATAATATTACAGAGGCTTTATGCTGCTTCACATAATACTTAACCTTAAATCATAGGTGTAATAAGAAATTTGGAATGTGCTCTGAATTATTTAATTTTCTCCTGTAGCACAGGAAAATTAACCCACTATCCTTCATAAAGGAGAATGTGTAAACTGTGTCAGTAGATGACTTGGTTTAAAAATGCTCTCAGTAGTAGGACTTGTGCAGTTTTGCATTGTCCAGACTAGTAAAGTTTGATTTTGGGAGGAAAAACTATTGACATTTCAGCCAAGATGCCAATTAACAGTGTGAATTTGCTGTGTAAAGACCTACTTATCAAACTACCTGCAGGGTGTTTATTGTAAAATTTGAGATCATCAAGGACATCACGAGCTTTAGAAGATTGACAAATGTGGTTATTAAAGTTGGATTTGCATTTGCATACTTGAGCAACAAAGGCACAAAAGTAAGAAAAAGGGGGTTGAAATTTTTTATTGAGAAACCACTCTTAACTAACTAGTCTGAACAATATAATTGTTGATTGGTCACTGCAATCTTCTGAGACGTAAGGTAGAAATTTTATCAGTAAGTGGGTGAATGTTACTTTCAGTAGCTCTAAAAGGAAATCAGACATTACTTTGCCAGCAGCAAGTAACCCTGAGTAATAGGAAGTTTGCCCACACGTTATTCATATCAAATTTCAGACACTGTTTCTAGAAAAAAAATAATGAACGTGAAGATCTAGAGATCCTCTGTTGCCACTAACGCTTTTAACTAGCAGACGAGGTCTGAGGGTTATTTGAGTTTTCAAGAAGAAATGCAGGACAGATTAGAGCAATCAGAGAGGTAAGAGTGTAATCAGTATATGATTGAGATTAATGCGGAAAAACTAATCAGCAGTTTCTGTCTCTCAGGAAAACTGTTGACCTCCATATCAGGGATTGGATTTTTGTCAAGAAGAAGAAAGGCAAATGGAAAAAAGTAATGACTTTTAACAGATGGAGCAGGGGATCTAATCATAAACAATTTAATCTAAAAGGAAGCACAACATAAGAAGGGCAAAATATAGGCGATACGATATTAGTTAAAAAAAAAAAAAAAAGACTACCTGAATTTTAACGCAAAATATAAAAATATAGATATGACAGCAAAGGTATCTAAATTAGTCTTCCACCTCTATATAGAATTGTCATGGTTTAAGCCCAACCAATCATAAAGCACCACAGGCTGCTCTCTCAGTCCTTGCCCCCACCGTGGGACCGAGGAGGAGAACTGGAAGAAAAATGTAAACACGAATGGGCTGAGATAAAGACCGTTTAATAGTACAACACAAGTAGAGAAGAAACAATAAGACTAATACAAACAATGATAAATAAAATAATACTAATAAAAGAATAAATATAGCAAGCAATGCACAACACAGTTGCTCACCACCCAGAACTCAACACTGAGACCATTTATGACCCATAATCCCCCTTACCCTCCAGCGAACAACTCCACTTACATACTGAGCATGATATTATATAGTATCGAATATCTCCTTGACTAGGTGGAGTTAGCTGTCCCAGCTGTGCCTCCTCCCCCCAACTTCTTGTGAAAATTAACCATATCGCAGACAAACCCAGAACAAGAAGCTGAAGATAATCATAGAATCATAGAACAGTTTTTGCTGGAAGAGACCTTCAAGATCATTGAGTCCAACCTTTTCCTAGTGCTATCAACACCACTAAACCATGTCCTTCAAGGCAACATCTACTCTTCTCTTAAACACCTCCAGGGATGGTGACTCATTCATCTCCCTGGGCAGGCTGTTTCAATGCCTGACAACACTCTCAGTAAAAAAATTCTTCCTAATATCCAACCTGAACCTCCTCGGAAGCAACTTAAGGCCATTTTCCCCCATCCTTTCACCCACCACTAGGGAGAACAGAACCATCCCTACCACTCTACAACCTCTTGTCAGGTAGTTGTAGACCAGCAAATGTATGTGGTATATAAATAATGAGGAAACCAAGAGATAATGTCAGACTTCAACTTAATATGTTCAACCAAATATTCTCATTTAAGTTTAAACTACTTAAAGGACGGAGGGTTGATTTCAGTTCTCAGCACAAACTTCCTGCATATCTTCTCAGGTCGCTAGAAGTAAGAATTTTGAAGGTGTCTTAAGACCCTAAACAACATTGCCCTACAATGAAATCTAGATACCTACTTTCACTCCAAAAATTAAAAAGTTTTCTAAGTATTTTGGAAACTTTACTTTCATTCTTTCTTATTCTTAGCTTTCCTTGTGGTGACAATATCTGACTACAGAGAAGTGCTATAAAAGGAAAAGATTATTAATAGACCTGTTCTATTTTGGAGTGATCACAACCATGGATAGTAGTATGGAACACCTGAGGTGACAAACAGAAGTGATTTTCTCTGATTCATAAATGACACATCTCGGACTAAGAAATACCTAGAATTAAACACTTGTGGAAGAGAAATTTTCTTTTCACATTGCAGTGTTTTTTATCATAAATGAAAAAAAAATGAGAAAGAAATGCATAATCTATAGTATAATCTTTCCTGTAATGCAGAAATGAAAATTTAAGAAACAGAGCTATGAGCAGAATGACTGCGTCTGCATACATTTTCACAATTCCAAGAATGGTTGTTACAATCCATTTATTTCGAAAAACACTTTTAAAAAAAATAAATTAAACCTTATTAGACAGTTAAATTTCTGTACCTGTGAAAACTCAGACACATCTCAGTCTTCCCAGTGGTGGGAGTCCCATCTATCAACATGCTCAGGGATGTAATAGATGATGGGACTTTTAATGAGGCTACCATACAACTATGGGTTCTAGTTGCACACAGACACTGTGTTTCCTTTGAAAGTACCATATCCCTTGTGTTTTAAAACAATATTTATGCTAGGATGCCTGTCTGAAATTTTTAACCTCCTTGTTCTGAACAGATACGAAAGAGTTTTCAACTCCTTTGCACTGCCTTGATTATCCCAGTCACTTTTTAGGCTGTAGGGTAGAGATCCTCATGTAAATACATGTATGCTCAACATCCCTAACATTTGCAAAGATAACTTACTGTGCAGCAGATTTAAGATTCACAGAGATAGAGTGGAAAAGCTAGTGAGTGTACCCATGTTGTATAGTGTTTAGACTATTCTCTGGGTTGTTTGTGCAACCTTATCTATGTTCCTAGCCCCTTACTCAGTTCTTTGCCTATTTATTAACCATTGCAAATTTTCTGCACAATGCAGCAAGAAGGAAAACTTCAGTAATTTTAAAAAAGCAGGATGTTTTACTGTAAGCATACTAATTAATGAACTCAGTACAATATTAGAGCAGCTGTCTTTATTCAATTTCCAAAGCTCTGGCTTTAAAATTTTGTCAAGAAATTATAACTACAAACACCAAACATTAATTCTCACTACTGTGAAACAATTTCATATTAAATTAGTATAAACATAAAATTTTGCATGCTTATCTACTGTTGGGTAGGAGGAGTTCTGTTTCAAAGGTCTACACTGCAGGATACTGAGATATTCAAAATAACCCTGAGAAACAGAGTTATAATAAGAAACAAGAAATAAAGCGCCAAATTGGAAATAATATGCCTGAGTTTTGGCTGCTGTTGTCACCCAAAGCATGACTGAATTATAATGAAACATAAATCCCTTTAAAGCTGCTGTTTCTGCCACCCAGATATGGTAAAAAAGAGAACTTTTTGAAAGGATTGCCACTGTGACATATAATCATCAGCTACAGCTCTGCCTAAATGGCTGGAAATGTAAGACAACGGAAGGTCAGGAAGAAATAGTAAGAGACATTTCAAGTGTTGGACTTTGTAATTTATTAAGCACCTCAAAATCAGTATGAACCTTCAAATGTGCCTGTGACAAGACTGCAGGTCACACAAGTAGAGTATGAAAAAAAATCAACTTCATCTGCCAGAATAATGTGGATAACATTCATTGGAAGACATTGCAAATATTAATATACTATATCCAACCCAGAGATGCAAACCATTCTAACTTTTTTAAGATATGTGGTACCCAAAATTATACACAATAGAGGTCATTACCTAGGATAAGAGATTGCAGTGTGACTATCAAAAGGAAGCATATAATAGACTTGACTGTCATTTACCTACCCAAGGAAATGATGGCACACTGATGAAAAATCAATCCTAAGGGTACAATCGAAGTATTAAAAATACAGAAGACCTACAGAAGCTCTTTGAGATGTGCCAAAGCTTAGACTGTATTAGATGGATGCGGCTTACTCCAGACAGACTCAGGTGAATCAAACCAGACTACAAGTGTACCAGCAAGCCCTTCTGTGAATTGAGTTATGGAAAATTCCAGTGCCAAATACTGCCAAAAAATACAGTAACGACTAAATACACTTACACGTTTAGAAAAATACTAGCAAATTCCTAAAATCAAAATTAGTTCTTTTTTTCTCTTGAAATAGTGAAGCTTGGCTATAAGGGGATAACATTGAAAAAAAATGTGCCCAGCTTCACCATGAGAACATTGGTCTTTCAGCACAAACACAAATAGACTAGACCCTCTCACCCCCTGTCATCAGCCAGTGTTTCCTCTATCGATGTTTTTAGTTTCAGGATTACAGTTTTCATTATAATATATAAATGGGAATACTGAGGCAGATACATGTAAGACATGACTGATCTCCTTTGGGTAGCAGGCACCACATCCCAGAGCCACACAACTGGTTTTATCATTTAGTGTGGAAGACATATGACTAAATGTTGATAGAATACAGAATCATAGAACAGCTTGAGTTGTAAAAGGACCTTTAAAGGTCATCTAGTCCGACCTCTAGATTTACTTGTCTACCTGTCTAGGCTTCATCTAAATTCCTTCTAGGAGTACTTCTAAAAAGTGGTTTACATCATCGTTAAGTGAAGGCATGATAATACCTTCATTGTCAGAATTGTAACCACGTGTTTCTCTGCACTGGCTATAAGAGGAGTTAACAGTTTCAGCTGCATACATCTGAAGCTAGGTGAGGTGAATCCTCTCTACACTGATGTCTACATCGGTGCCTAAGATAACCAGCCTAAATCTTTAAAATTTTATCATCAGCATTCCAGTACAGTACGGAAGGGACATCATCAAAATGAGAACAAAAAAGCCCAAATGCTGTCAGCTGCTACTGACACATAGTCCGTTGAAACGGCAGATCCCTGGTAATAGCTAGGAAGGGGGCCTAAAGAACTAGAAGAATTTCACTGAGGGAAGTGGAGAAAGGAGGTGTAACTGCCCTTATTGCCCAACATCCTCGTACCACTCAAAGTGCAGCAGAAGCAGTACATTAACATGGGTCTGCCCAGACTAATATATCCTGCTTCCTACTGCGAGCCACAGCAGTTTTAACTTGTATGAAGGGGCTACAGTGGAACACAGTGATTTAATCTTCTCACACTGAGCTCTCCCAGCAACAAGCAATGCCAGGTCACTGCGGCAAATGTGTTTCAGATGAGGTTATGCGTCATTCTGAGGGAACAAAAGTAGCCCATTTTAGTCTCACTGCTGCTGAGTATGTGGACCGAGTATGTTTCAGAGTCCTTCATGTACAAAATTCTCTTTGCGCCTGCATCCAGCCAGACCTCGTTATTATTTTGCATTTAATAGCATTTCTACAACGGGGTAAAAGTAGCTCATTATATGAAGTAGTCTCAAATAATACATAGGCAATGTTTTATGTGGTAGGTAATATTCTTTAAGATTTCAAGACACATCCCAGATATTAAGAACTGCCATCTCATCACTTAATCTAATTTTTGAAGTGTTTTGCAAGTATTAATTATTTAAGCTTCACAACACCTTTGTGACCAAGTAAATGAGCGCTATCAAGGCAATTTCCATTGCTGTCACACAGTTTTAGAATTGTTAAGAAAAGCAGCTCAGTGGTCCAGGCATTAGAAGACCCAGCCGCAAAGAACTGCAAGTACATATGTATAGAGAGACAACAAGTAGAGAAATTAACCCAGAAGGCAGCTTAATTGTTTTCTATTAGCATTCAAACTGAATGGCTCTGTACATGTTTCTCCCCTGAAAATGAACAAGCCACGTTTGTAGAAAAAGGCTCTTTCATCAAATGACATTTTTCAATTTAGAGTGAAAGACGGAAATGGAACAGGGAAGCAACTACAGAAAAGACACTTCATCTTCTTTTTTTTTTGTAGGAATCACAGATATTTAGGTGGATACAGACATGGCTTGAAAATAAGGATATTTTTGTACCTCTCCCTGTTTCAAATTAACATGGAGGTAAATTTCAAAGTAGACCTTATGGTATATATGTCATGTATAATTAATCAGCCATCTATGAGTGAGGAAAAGTGTAGACATCAGAGGAAAGGCATAAATATCAGCCACTAAGAAGAACCATTGCCTGCTTCACATGGTTTACACTTCCAAGCTTGTGTACTGTATTTATATCTATTTTACTTATTCCTATGATAAAAGGATAGAAATAGATTAAACCAAGAGATACTCCTCTGTTAAAAAATCTAGTTAAAAATACTCAACTACAAGTTTTCTTATGTTCCGAACTGCTGATTTAGTCCAAAAAGTTATACTCTCCTAGCAATTAAAGATAGTAATAAGGACTAGGCTTTGGCCCTTTAGAAGTCACAGAGAATACTTCACAGATAAAAGACAAGGTGAGGACATAGATGATTTATAAATTACCAGCACAACTATTATCATGCAGTATTATTTTCCTATGGCTTTAGTCCTCATGAGTTTATCAAAGAAGATATCACACATTATCTACTTTCTCAGACAAGTTATTAAAATATAAAATGTAACAAGACTCTGCTGCTGAGCTACAGAATCCAAACTACTGAAGGTATTTTTGCAGATGTCACTTCTATATTCGCTTTAACTAAGTCAACAATCTTGTGTCTTGTGTGCTTTCATTTAAAAATACTTCAGCAACAAGAACTGACAATACTAATCCTCAAAATGTAATTTACTTTTTTTTAGTTAGGAGCCATAACTAACAAGAAAGAAAGTTAAATCTGAATATAGGAAAGTGCAGCATTTGCTTATCAGTTGCAGTATTCATTGCTATTCTTCATTAATCGTAAGAAAGTAATGTTTTTTATTTCACAAGGAAATGGCAAACTTTCTTTAGATGTTATTTTCTCTCCTGTTCACTTAACTAAAACCTTCTTGGAACCACCAGCTGTACAATGAAAAATCTGTGCCTGCCGTTGAGTGTGATGACAAATGACAACCATCACACTGTTATTCAGTACCAAAACCAAGTAATTAAACAGTGAATGAACCTGACAGAAGACCTTTAAGATGTTGCCAAACTTTATAGGGATAAACTGAATATTTACAACACATCTAACGATTTCATCAGTCTTAATTGTAACTGGCTGGGTGAAAAGCTCACATGCTCTAAAAGTAATGAAGAATGTGTCAAATGTTTGAATAGAAACAATTAACTTACGCCCAAATCTTTATTGTTTTGCAAGTAATCAGAAATTGGGGAAAATAATGGTAGTTGCAAGAGAACATCTATTGTCTTCAGAAAAGAAATTTCCTCACACAGCAGCTTTAAGTAGTAAACTCTCTGAGTATATTTAATATTGAGAGATTCCCTCCCCTCCACTGTAGAAATATTTACAAAACAGCTTGCTCAAAAAGTATTCCTTATTAATGACAAGCTCATCTAACGTACGCTGTCATAACGGACATGTAAACAATATATTCAATATTCGAGGCCAGATTGGATGCGGCTTTGAGCAAGCTGATCTAGTGAAAGATTCTCTACCTATGGCAGGGTGTTGCACTAGATGATCTTTAAAGGTCCCTTCTGACCCAAAGCATTTATTTTTTTTTTATATATATATATATATATACACATATATAAGCAAAACTGTGCGAGCAAATCTGTATTTATCAGTATTTCTGCATTACTCTTCATAAAGTCAAAGTAAACAAAGTAAACAGGAACAACAAAAAGTGTAAATAATGGACTACAGCTATTAGTTGTAACAGTAAACAAAACAAGGAACACACGTACACAAATGAAGGTGAAAGCATCTAAAAACATGTTATTACAAAAAGTTTGCATCAAGTTGAATTACTGGGCTTCAATGGCTATTTTATCCACCTTCACTAAATCTAATTTAAATATTTAAGGCAGGACACCTGAACAGAAGAAATATATTAAAGATTAATTCATTGTGTTTGCTGAAGTACAAACTGAAATTTATTACGTGGGAAAGAACTAACAGCAAATTTTCCATGGAAGAAAAAATGCTTCCAAAATGGAGTCTCTATTAGCAGGCAGTTGGAAAACTGATGTCTCTGATTCAAAACCCAGCTCAGAAATCCAGGTTTGGGAACAGGATAAGCAGAGAGAATTTTGGACTTCATGAAAACTCAAAGTCTTAAGACTCCCAGAAATATACTTAGCAATTCTTTAGAATTATGAAGAAAATTGTTCCAATGTAATCAGAAGATCATTCTCTTTACTGGATGTCTCATGACTTGACAGATCAGAAAAAGTACTGAGACAGGCTTTAGTTTTGAATGTTTAATGTTTAAAGATGGACATTTTCAAACATTTCTTATAAAAAGTCTTCAACATATTAAAATTTCCATCTTGTTAAGTAGATTCTGAATGGTGCTTTTTGGAATAAAGAAAATGACATAATGCAGTGGTCTTCAAAGTTTTAATCAGGCAAAAGTCCTTAAAATCCTGAAGACTAAATCAATCAGGCAATTTCCTTGAAAGTTTTAACCAAAAAAAAAATCTATACTCTTGCCCAATGCTTCAAGTTGAAGTGAATGAAGAATGTGGTTGCTAAATCCAAGGTAAAGTCACACAGATTTCCAGATTAGTCTGGCTGGTATGAAGTCCATGGTATTTTTTTTAACTAGGAAAAATTAAGAAAGAAGATGGCTACTCTCAGTCAAGTGGTGAAAGATTTGGCCCACGTTAGAAAGTAAAGAGTGTTGGGGAATGTGGAGAAGACAGGCCGTGTAATCAACAAGAGAGTTAAAGGGGGGGCTCCATCCTGATGTTAGGAAAGCCAAATTCATTTGGAATTTAATCTGGTGAGGGATGTGAAGGGCAACAAGAAGGGCTTGAACAAGTATATTAGCAGTAAAAAGAAGATGAGGGAAAAAGTGGATTCACTACTGCATGGCGCAGAGGACCTGGTGACAAAGACCAGGAAGAAGGTCAAGATACTCAAAGTTTTCTCCACCTTGGTCTTTGTTGCTAAGATTTGCCTTCAGTAATGTTGGGTCTCTGAGAGCAGTGGGAAATTCTGGAGCAAGGAAGACTTCTTCGTAGGGAAGGATCAGATAAGGGAACATGTAAACAGTATTCTGCACCTGGAGAGGAACAACTTATTGCACCCATATATGCTGGTGATTGAAGTCTTGAAAGCAGCTTGGCAGAGAAGTATTTGGGGGTCCTGGTGGACACCAAGTTGTACGTGAATACCAATGAGCCTTCGCAGCTAAGGAGGCCAACAGCTGCTTGAGCTATAACCAGTAAGTCAAAGGTAACCCTTCCACTTTGCTCAGCCCTGGTGAGACATACCTGCAGTGCTCTGTCCAGGTCTGGGCTCTCAAGTCCAAGAGAGACAGAGATGTACTGGGGTAAATCCAGTGAAGGCCCATGAGTACAACTAAAGGGACTCAAGAAACTGACATACAAGGGGAGTCTGAGAGCTGGGGTTGATTAACCTGAAGTAGAAAATGTTCGGGAGGATTTGGTCAATATTTGCCTTCATACATGAAGCTGGTGCATTGAGTTTATGTAGCAAGGTTTTTGTAGCAGGGGGCAGTACAAGGGTGACTTCTATGAGAAGATGTTATAAGCCGCCCCATGTTGGATAGAGACACTTCTAGCTGACTCCAAGACAGATCTGCCACTAGTCAAAGCTGGGCCAGTCAGTGATGTTGGTAGAATCTCTGTGACAATATAGTTAAGAAAAGGTAAAAAAAATGTTGTGCAAGAGCAGCTGGGAGAGATTAGTGAGGATACATAAGAGAAACAACTTTGTAGACACCAAGGTCTGTGAAGAAAGAGGGTGACGACGTGCTCCAGGCAACAGAGCACTGTGAAGAATTCTATAGTTATGCAGGTCCTCACTCTGCAGCCCGTGGAGGTCCATGGTGGAGCAGATATCCTCCATCCAGTCCATGGAGGACACCACACCAGAGCAGGTAGATATATCTTGAAGCAGGCTTGCCAGATCCCTTGCAAAGGCTATGCTGGAGCAGGCTCCTGCAGGAACTGTGGCCTGTGGAGAAAGGCTGTGCCAGAGCAGGTTTACTGGCATGAGCCGTGACTCTGTGGGATATTCATGCCAAAGCAATCCATTTCTGAAGGACTGCTCTCTGTGGAAAGGACCCATGTCAGAGCAGTTTGTGAAGAACTGCAGCCTGTAGGAAGGACTCACACTAGAGAAATTCATAAAGGGCTGTATCCTGTGTAAGGAATCTCACAATGTAACAAGGGAAGAGAGTGAGGAGAAGGAAGTGGCAGAGTGTTATGGACTTAGTACAACACCTATTTCCCATCCCCCTGCACTGCTCAGAGGACTTAAAGAAGTCAGGACAAGATTAGTTCAGGAAGAAGGGAAAGGTAGGGGGATGTTGTTTTTAGATTTCTTATGTCTCATTATCCTACTCTGATTTGATTAGTAATAAATTCATTTCCCCAAATCTGCTTCATTTCTGATGGTAATTGCTGAGTGATCTCCCTGTCCTTGTCTTGATCCATGAGTTTATTCTTCTCCTCCTGTCCTGTTGAGAAAGGAGTCTGATAGAGTGGCTTTGTGGGAACCTGGCAGCCAGCCAAGGCCAACCCAGCACAGTAGGAAGTAAAATGAGATAAACCCAGACTCTTTCTAGTGCTATTCAGTATAAGAACAAAAGGCAATGGGAGCATACTGAAATATGGGAAATTCTGTTAACACATAAAAAATTAACCTCTTTATTGTAAAGGTGGCCAAACACTGAAGCAGACTGCACAGGGAGGTTGTGGAGTCTCCACCCTTGGAGATATTCAAAAGCCACCTGGACACAACCTGAAGCAACCTGTTTTACTTAACCCTGTTTCGTAGAAGAAGGCTGGATTAGATGGCTTCTAGAAGTTCCTTCCAGCCTCAATTATTCTGTGATTCTGTAGCGTGTTAAGCTTTCTGGAGTCAAGTTTAAGCAGGACTTGTGTTACACAGGAATCACATTGGCTGTCTGCAGAGATGCAAATTTTACTTCTCATTGTTCAGCTATACACATGAGCCTGCAGACTGAGAATATAATTTTAAGACCTTTAAACACGACTTAGAAAAGTTAGAAAAAATATGTGACTGTTCTTCTACAAGAAAGAATGGTGCATTGTAAATATTTATATAGCAACATACCCATGTATATTTGCTTCACTGCAGTGTAGAGAACTGTCTTATGCTGTTAATATTCATCAGTTCTTATTAAGATCAAGATCATGTCTTGGCCTGATTTGTTCATTTTTAAACAGAGAATATTTTCTTAGCCCTGAGAATATTGCTTAAAAGAAGAAAATACTTCTGCAAGCAAATATGTTGAAAATTAAGCCCTGGGTTGTGTATACAAAGGCAGGAAATACTAACGCTTTAAAATAACCAAAGCATATGGTAATGAACAACGTGAAGAGTAAATTGTTAAAATAATAATAATAAGGCTGTAAAATAAATGTCTACAACCAGCAGATATCTCTAGAGTACTTTTAAATGTCTGATCACAATGAATTATGAATATTTCCTGGTTTTGTTCTTTTCCCTGTGGAAGACTGATCACTGACCTGCCTAAAACATGCTGGATGCACTTGCCCAAGGACAATCTAATCACAGAAAATACGGAGGCAGCATGTGTTAAATCCCAACCCTAATCAAGGCTAAAGGGGAAAGGCCACAATTTCTAACATATTTGAAAAATTTAAAGCACTTATCAGCCTTTTGCAGGAGAGGACTCTGATGGTTCTGCATTTGAAAGAGAATAATCATGTGGTTTTCAGCTCTGCTGGTTTAGGCTGTGATCACTTCTAAATGTGAAAGTAAAAGGCTACAAGCAAACATAAGAGTGCATATTAGAAGCAAATCACATTAAGTAAACTACTCAAGATGTACTCTGGGGTAAAGACTTGTAGCCTATATTCATTTAATGCACAAAATAGCATAACAGATACAGGCATTGCAGATCAAGATGTGGTTCACTATGATGAGCTACTTGTTAAAAGCAGATATACAGACACTTGAGAAAATGAACACTAAACAGATGCTGAGAAGGCTTTTACCAGTAGCCATAGCCACAATGTCTAGGACCTTCCCATGTGTCCTGTGAAAGACTTCCAGTTTCCCATTTTAAAAAGTAGTTTTAACTATTTTTGATTGTAAACCCCAAGGAAAGTAGAAAGGTCAGCTTTAAAACAGCATTTTTCTCTTCAGATTCTTACCTGCTGTGGCACCAGAGTAATATTTCAGGGTACCAGAAAAGTCACCTAAGGCCACAAAACTCTTTCAGAATTTATCTAGAACTCATAACTCACGTGGAGTGACCACTATCAGTTCCAGCAACTGGAGACTGCTGCTTACAGTTTTCTGCATAGGTAAAAATTACCCCAAAATCTTCACAGCATCCCTGCTGTGCTCTGGGCTCTTTCTGCAACATTTGAGAGGACAGGACAATGGTAACTTCTGGAAGTGGCACATAAATACGGTAGATGGAGGCACATTCCCTCCCACATGTCTGAATCTGCTTTAATATAGGGACAGTTAATAAGTTTGTTGATTTGGGAAGGGATTTCTGATATCAGAATGAATACAGTTGAACAGGATTATGATGGGCAAAGTCATGTGTGAGCTGCACATATTTTTTTTTTTAATTAAAAAGATATTAAAGAGAAAACATCACAGCTATTTACAAACAAAAATATTCCCCTTGTCATCAATTTAAACTGTGCATGCTATTGTTAGGTTATCTGGCAGCAAGGTCATGCTGTTAAGTGGAACAGAGATGGTAAGGCAAAATAGCAAAATATTTTCCTTCACTGCCTGAACGTGTAGTTGCTGTCATGGCCCACTATACTGAGATGTTACCATATACGAAAGGGTGAGGAAGGACTGGAAACAGGTTTGTATACAGCTGCTCCCAAAGTAGATTAGGGTATGATGCATAGTCTAGAAAATTAAATACTCGAGGCATTCAAGTAAAACAATTTGGCTCCCTTCTTATGTTTTACTGAAAAGTGCATCTGGTGGATAAATGTAGGTCATTTTCATAGTGGTATAGAATCAAATACAACTTGACATTTTTCCTATTGGCATACTCTTGCCAACTTTATCAATACTAACTGTTCAAAGAATTCCAACATCATGACTGAAGCCTTTTAAGATGTTGGAATATTGTAGAAATAACATAATTGCTGTTGCTTTATTAGTGTTCCAGGTTTAGATCACAGGGAGTAAAGTAAGTGAACCTACATTTCTCTCTGGAATAATACTTCAACTTCTTCTTTGAAGTTATAGGCTGTTCTGAAATGGGAATGTTATTTTTTACAAAGTGAATTATCACTGCAGGGCAACAATTTCAGATTTGCTTGAGCCTGAAGGAAAGCAAGCAAGAAGGGACTTACATGTAGCTCACTGACACGAGTGTTGAACTACCAACGAGGAGACCAGCTCTTAATATTTGTTTTGTTTGTAGCAGGAAGTATGTTACCACCTTTGGAAGGGAGACCAGACCCAATGTTTCCTTCTCCTGAGTCAGTACTCTGAACATCGTGCTCAAGGTTAAAAAAAACACATTCCATGCCTTTTAAAGATGTCCCAGCTGTGGCTGTGGGTTCTGTGCTTTGCAGGAGAAAGAAGTGGGGAACAATGAAAATTCAGTCAGGATTAACACGAGGCAAGTGATAAACCTCTCAGCTGTGTCATGGAGGAGGCAGTTGCGGGCACACACAGAGGCAGAGCTGCATTTTCCCCAAGGCACTTACCAGAGACAAGTCTGGTGTCTCCGGGTCTTAAGTTCTTTTGAAGTGAAGGAAGAAAATTTTTAAGCTCCATCTGTCCCATAGTAATCCAAATCTCATAATAAAACAAGTAAATAATCAGTTCATGCTGTGACATCAAGACTCTCAAACTCCTGCTCACAAAACCCAAAAGACTTTTCAATACTTTGGAGACTCTGAAGTGGCCCGGGGATTTTCCTAAAGTGAGAAAATCAAACATGGCATTTAGCAACACATTCACAGCACAACAAAGACAGCACTTCTATGACTTTAAAAGACTTTTAGAAGAACAAGAGGCCTTTTTTTGTTTTTCCCTCTCTCAATAAGATTTCTTAATCTTCCAATTCCTGTTTAAAAATGGTTTGAATTTTTAGTTCTAATATTTTTCAGAATATTTTAGGAGACAGAGGGAGTGCATTCAGAAAACAACTGCTATGAAATGGAAAAAAGTTCAAGGAGGGTTTTTTTCTAGTGCATCTTAGCACTTGGTCCAAATCTACACATTACATCTATCCCTCCCTCCCCAGATTACGCCAGTTTTAAGACAAATCATAGCTCTTAGCTTCTCAACTGTATTTAAAAGTATATTTTCTTTCAGAAAGATTTAGTTCTTTAAATACAAAATGATTTTTCACTCGGCTTTAAAGACCAATTACTCTGAAAATTTTAATAGAAGCTAATAAAACTTGAACAATCTAATGAAGTACTGCAGTAATTTAAAGTGGTGGCTAAAACTATAACCAGGGCAACAAAGAACAAGAAAAACAAAAGGTACTTCCCATCTTTGTGTTGTCACAACTACAGAACTGTAATGGAAGATATAAAGATTTATTCAATTAAATGTTTAAAAATGGAGTAGTTGTTCAAACCCTAACAATCTTTACTTCAATTTAAATAAAAATGTATACACATGTATAGAACAGCTTGTCTAGTATAGTCTGACAAAAAGATGACTGACAGTGGACATGACTCTCTTCATCTGTACATTAAAGGTTACATTTTAGGGAAGGAGAAGACCTGTATAAGCTATATTACTACATCAAAAAATGGAAACCAACTAACCATTACAGCATCCAGTCATAAAAATAGGGGAAGTAAAATATCTAACAATCAAATCAGAAATGTTCCAGAACAGGAAGAAAAATACTTCAGGAAAAGTTAAAACCATGTAGACATAGAACTGACATATGAAAGGAATTCAGTGTCATAATACCTACAGGCACACCTACTTTAAAAAAAAAGTAACCTGCTAGATGTGTGGATCAATGGAGTTGATACTGAGTAGTCAATATCCGCAATATAGAACCATAGAAAATCAAAGAAAAATCAAGTTTAGAAAGGACCTTTAAGATCACTAAGTCCAACCTACAGCCCTACACCACCCTAACACTGAACCGTCTCCTGAAGTGCCACATCCAACCATTTTTTAAACACATCCAGGGATGTTGACTCCAGCACCTCCCTCGGCAACCCATTCCAGTGCTTCACCACCCTTTCGGTGAAGAAGTTTTTCCTAATATCCAATCTAAACTTCCATCTGGTAGCAACACCAGAATACACTAAATTTTTAGAGGGTAGTTGCATGTAAGTGTCTACATTTATTTTTAAAATATTTCTCCTATAGTACAGAAGACATTTTAGAGTATGTGTTCAAGTGTATTAAGGAAGGGTATAAAGATTAGTCTTAAATACCTTGTGGTGTTTCATAGTTGAAATATATTTTGTGCAAAGTGATGTATACCAGGCTTTTTCATGTCTTAATATTCCATAATGGTAGTTTTTATTCTTGTTCTATTAAAGGTGTAAACTTAAAAATAAACATAGCTAAAAATACGATTTCTGTAATTTGAATGTACTTTCATAATATAAATACAACCATAGATACAATTAAAAACCTAAAAGGAACTGCAGGAAATCAATTCATTGTGGATTTCCAGTTTTTTAAATACATTTTTCTTCAAAAAAAAAGTAACCTAACTCTCCACAGAAATGACTATCTACAAAAAATACAGTTTTACATTTATATTTTTACTATGTTTTATATTATGTTAGATAATACAAACGAAATACATGAAACAATAGATATTTTCAAAAGGAGCTACTAATACCTTTGATTTATAAAATAGAAAAATAGTGTAATTTCAACATCTTCAGAACTCCCCTCTTCCCCCACCTTCAAAGAATATAATGACGAAATTAAAATCATTTGTATGAAGTGTTTTAATCTTGATAGAATAACACTGTTCTGCAGAAAAAGGTCTGAATCAATTTTTGCCTAAACTGTTCTAGTTACAAGGTTGAACTTGCATTATCAGCCACAAATTATCAGCTCTTTGCGATGAATCTTCAGAAAAGGTATAACAGATTTAGTCTGCAGATTAAAGCAGATTCCTGCTACCCAGAGACCCTCACCAACTGTTTATACACTCAGTTACTGAATCTCTACAAGCCATTTAACTTAATGTAATGATAAAAGGTAAAATATAATTTTGACAAAGCAATTAAATTACTAGAATCCTAACAAAGCCAAAGTTGATAAAATGCAGAAGTGTCTTATGCAGGAATGCACACACAAATAGACACTAATAGATGGGTCTGGTTAAAATGGTAGGGGATTTTAGGATTTTATTGGTGCCATTAAGGTGGCAAAATCTTACTCCTATTATTCCCTAAATTTACTTCAGTTATTGTTTAGAGAATAGCTGAATTGCTTGAAATTTCACGTGGAGAGGAAGGAGGTTGCAAACCCTTCCAGGAAGACAAACAAGCAGACTACTTTGAAAAGAACCCTTTGCACGTTCATCTCAACTTTAATCCCTGCAGCAAAACAAATCACATCACATGTCAAAGATATATGTATGAGCTTCTCTGAGAAGACTTCTAAACATCAGTAGAAAAACCATAATTGTTTTTTTATGTTCCCAAATCAGATCAGCATTCAGTATTCCTTTACAATACATCATGTCGGTTCTATAAAAGCCTCTGTCCCCGCTTCTGGCTTCTGTCTCACTGTGGCAGAGCTCTGCTGATAACCAAAGAGAGGGAGACTCACACATTAATTATGCACTAATATTTTTTAAAAAATCTTCTTTACATTTTATTTGATAATTATTTAACTATATGATGTATTACTTTTTTACTTACTATACTTGCATTACTAATTACTTACTATAGTTTAAAAGTTGATATCAAGTAGGGAAATCACACCGCTGGGCCCTGTATCATCATCCAGTAGAAAAAGCTTGTAAACTCAACACAACTACTTAAAGTGATTTTATAATTTTAGTAGTAGCTAAGTGCTGCCATTAACATTAAATGAAGGCCCCCAACTGACATCCTTTGTTCCACTCTGAATCTCTAAAACATATTGACTTCTGTTCAAAAAGCCACATGCAGGGGGACTGAAAAGTGAAAAGTAATTCTATGCCTCAAGCTCAGCTTTGTAATTTAGCTGGTGGAGAGGATTGGTGTGGCTTTTTCAGGTATGCTGTTCTGCTTTTCACAGCAGTTAAAGGCAACATGGCAATTAGATCTGTGTCCACAAGAACATGAACATGCCTGTGTTTTTTTTCATTCTGGTTTACACCAGAAAAGCTCTTTGTATTCCATTTTCTCTGGCAGAAGCCAGTAATCTGGCATAGCCACCTCCTCTTAGTTTCTTTCTTAACAGAAAGAGAGTAAAGGTTAACATGGAAGGGCATGTCTTGATACCACTTTATCCCTCTCTGCATTTAGTCTTCATCACATGACAGAAATTTACCTACAGAGTAATGTACCTGAACCATATAAAGGCCTGTGGAACAGCTTATGTTTTAATCATGTGCTATTTTGAACTATAGGTGTCAGATTCGCTACTCTAATGCTCAATACTATGACAAAATGTATGCTGTTATTGCCTAGGTGGAACATTTCAAACAGTTTTAATTTTCCCACTTTTCAGCTAGCAAACATAAGGAGCTACAGGATAAGATGTGGGTACATTAGAGTTAAATCCAATGTTGAAACACTGTTTTGGAAACAGTTCTTTCCAGAAACGCACTTTGAACTTTAGAAATGTCCCTTTTGTGTTGCTCTAATCTTCTTTTTCCATCTGTTACTTTAAAACTTAAAAGGGTAGGGATACTGTGGGCATACCACAGACTTGCCTGTGCTAGCACCAGTCCCATGAGATGAGCCTTCCAAAAATTCTGTTTTAGTGCCCTTTGAATTCATTAAGGGCTAAGAGCACTCATCTTTCTACCTCTGCCTGAGATGTTAGTAAATGCGTTGGCAATGATCACCACTAATCACCAATGTTCACTTTCACGGGAATGCACGCCAGGCACTGCATATCTATTTCATATTCTTAGCTGTACTGATGTAAAATGTACAGGTTTTCTCTTGCTGATTTTGTACTCTGTTGTTCTGCTAGCCTGCAGTTTTATTTTAACTGCTTCATAATTTATTAATACCACTTTTCTCTAATCCTTCTTCAGCAAACACAGCAGGGTAGCCTTCATTCAAGCAAAAGTCGCAGTAGTCCAGGATTTCTGTTAAACTGTGCACCTACACAAAAATAAGCTTTTAAAAACTCATGGTAGAATTAGATTTAGACTTGGGGGTTTGGAGATCATTATTCAATACTTATTGAGGCAGAAGTATGATTTTAAGCCAAAATGAACTCTAGGAATCTAATCATTACCTTGCTTCTAGTACAACTGTGGAAAGCTATTACACACCAGCCTATTGCACTTCTTTGTTACACCATTCTACACTTGCTGAGAGTCATGTACTTTCTTGTGCAGAGAAAAACTCTTAAACAGATGCATTGAAAAAGAACAGATGTGTTCAGAGAACAAATTTTCCATGCTCCATTTTCCACTATGTATGTTTATTTGTTTCTGGAAGTAGGAGGCATATTTCAGGCAACGGATGGTAAAGGAACTGACTATCCATACAAATCATATCTGTTTAAACATTGACTGGAAAGGATAATTCATTTTAAGGGATTTTCTTGGGACTGTTTCTATGCCTAGAATTTCTATAACCTTCTTCAGAAATTAATAAGCTTTCATCCTTCAGTCACCTTTACAGGGTGAAAGTTGCAGTTATCTTAGGAAGCTCACTCCTGCAAACCTGCTACTACTGAAGGGCGAGAGACAACCTTTGCTACAGCTACTACCTCTGGAAAGCTTTCATATAGAGAGGCAACCCTAGGTCAACCTATCCTACTATTAATCGCAGCTTTTGTTACCCTAAAAACGAATTCTTGAAATAAAATATTTTTTCTCTTAATATGCAGGGAAAGTCAATAGCTAAACTTTTGAGTGAAATTTCTGAACATTAGCTTTTTTTTTCAAAACTGTTTCACCAAAGCCTGCTATTTGTGCATAGGAAAAGAAAAGATACATTGTTTTCTTTATTTTTAGTGGTTATGTATTTTGTAAAGAAAGGATGAAACGAGAGTATCTGTCAGAAACTCCAAGAAAAACCTTAGACTCTGCCATTTATTGAGAAATTCTATATTTTACATTCATTTTAGAATATTACTAGTTAGAAAGATTAAGCTTAGTTTAATATCCCTTATAGTTTCCTGCAGTCACATAGTAATTCATTACCCTCTGCAGTGTTTTGTGATTGATGCTACAAGGCACAATAGGCTGGATTAATCAAAGAGATAACAAGTAGGTTTTCACTTCTTGAATATTAATGAATAAATGGAATTCCTATTCATTGACATCCAAAAACAGATAAAGAACCATCAGGAAATCTGTAGTAAAGGAAAACTGACACCCAGTTTCTGCCTTTAAATTAAAACTGGCAAAATTCATTTCTGGATAAGAAAAAAATTGAATATTTATGAAGTGCAATTTATTTAGTAACAATCTATATCAACAATATATTAAAACAGCAATTATAAATACAATTGTGTATTTATTTTCATATTTTAATAAGTAGGAACATCATCTATACAACAGTAACCAGTTTGCAACTGACAAGCACTACCTCAGTACAACGCTTCCTACAATTTCTGTGTTGGCAGAGAAGCCAGCACAGATTACGTCTTTTTCAAATAACAGGACTCTCTCATCTTGGGTAAACCAGGGAACAGGAAGTAACAGACACACAAATTAAATACGATATCCAAATGCCTAACTTGTGCATGCAAATTCTGAAACCACAACAAGATCGAAATGTATCTTTCTGAACTTCCTTCCCCTCTCAGTATTATAGGTGTCAGCCTGGCCTCTCCATACACTGTAAGTGCTTGTATTTCTGCTAAGAAGGTATGCACTAAATATCCCAAGCTCTCACTTCTTAGATTATTTCAGTTTTCTCCATTCAAAGTCACTTTCCACCTGCACAAGAACCAGCTGCAAAAAGGTTTGTTCTGGCTGGCTGGGGCACCTGCATCCCACCAATCTGGCTGCATCTATACCTCTAAATAAGTTTCTTGGAACACCCCTGAGTATTGCAAGTCATTTGTCAACAGTTGCATTTTTAAGATTGGGGTTTAGGATAAATTTTCCAAAGTCAGTACAGCACGGGCTGTAATTCGAACAAGTCAGAACTACACCAGAAACAGACAATAGGGATGAGCACATTCAATTTCTTACTATGAATACAGTCATATAGGCTAGGAACTTGCACCTTATTCTAAGTACCTGGATACTACAAATGTCAGGCAGAATGCATCTGAAGTTCTCTTTTAACTTTTTTTTTTAAATGTTATTTATATTTAACTATGTAACTAACATAGAAAATCAAGAAGAGAAAAATGTAATGTGGGAGTCCACTGCTCTGGTAGTTTGGGTATATAGAAGAAAATGGAATTACATCTTTCCTGTACAGCCAGGCAGGTTAGGGAATGGAAAATATCTTTTTGGAAGTGTAAACTGTATGTGCTATCATTATGGTATTAGTTATTGTTGTCCTAAGTATTTCATACTGAGATATTTTGAATATGTCTGTATAGAGGAGTACAAATAAAAGTACACCAGACCCAGTGCACCAGGCTCACCAGGTATGAACCCATCGAGCGTTCATATCTGCATCCAGCACTGTTTGCATCAAGAATCTCCCATTTTGAGGCCTTCACTTTTTGTGAACCCATAATCTCAGGCAGTGACTTCTGTTAGGAACTATAGAAGAAAAAGCATACTTGACTCTGGGAAGAAGTTTCTGTAACACAACAAGGAACCCACAAGATAGATTTTGCAATAAGTACAGAGAAGTAAGTTGTCCACCATTATTTTAAGTATATCTGTCAAAGACTTGACTTTCAAAGATGCTGACTATACACAAATCACAGTGTAGGTAGATTAAAAGTGAAAACAGAAACAGGAATTTATTCCTGTAAAACAGCAACTGTTCTCACTTTAACCTAAATCAAAATACTTAATTTAAAACTGAAAGCAGTTGGTGCTGTATCTATCGCGCTTTTTTGGTAGAATTTCTGAGGAAGATTATGTTCATAGACATGCCATCACCATTTCCCACTGACTGTCTAGTTCCCCTGAATTTTAAGCATAATGAACTGATAATGCATCACAGGAAATACAGTTTAGTCTGTAGTATGAGACATTAAGGACCCAAAACTAAAATTTCCATTAATATGAAAATAGCTCTGGCATACACAGGCAATTTCCAAGCATGTAAGTCTTAAAACAGTTTTGTTCCATGCAGTGTGACTCTGTTTCAACTGTTGACTTAAACCTGGGTAAAAACGTACATGGAAATGCCATAATTTAATACTACACACAGGTCTGCTTTGTTTGAGTGACTCCAACAACTAGTTTTCCTTTCCTCTGTATGCTGATACGACCATATCAGTTTCCTAATCTGGAGCTGGTATGCATTATTGTTTCTCCTTTATTCGGTTTCATTTTTCTGTAAATTTTTTTCCCCTATTCGAACAAACCCTCCACCTATTCATATATTGTTCCCTTTTTTCTTTCCTCTATCTGTCCAGAATTCCCTTTCCTTTTTTTTTTCTCCTTGGCATATCCACTTCTCTTAATTTATCCCCTATCTCATTCTCTGCTATGTCACTCCTTACAGTTTTGTTGTTCTTTCCCAGCTCCAAGTCATGATGTCACTCTTCCACTTGATTCAGATTGAAAAGCTGATTGATTGACATCCAGAATTTGAGATAAAATTTCTAAAATACGTCAGTAAACTTCCAGAGGAGACACCAACAACAAGTATATGAGCATCCAGATTTTTTCTAAGAAGATGTGGTTTGATTCTTTGAACTGCATTTCAATAATCTGCAGAATCAATCATTAATCTGTACAATGTGCTCTTACATCCTTTGAATTTAATGAACGTTGATTTTACAACTAGAAAACTATGAAGAGTATATGGAACTGAATTATGGAACTCATTTATTTTTGGAAATGGAATGTGATTATTGTAAGAACACTAAAGGCTCTTAGTTCAGAGTAAAGAAAGATACCTTCAAAGAATTCAACATAAGACTACTTAAGTTTGTAATAGCTATGTTACAGAACTTTTATAGACCATTTTTCTTCAAGAAATCTGAAACTTTGTAGTGTTATACTACAAACTAAAATAAACGTCAGGTACTTAAAGCATCCAAACAGTAAAATCCTGACAGTACTCTCACTAAATGGCAACTTCTCAAGGATAACAAGTTTCTTGTCAAATTTCTGGATGAAAGAGTATGAAAAATGTGGTGTTCAATAAATGAATATCTCAAGTCTTTTCACTTTTTTAATTTTAAAAAGTGCTGGTGGCAAAATTCATAAATCTAAAAGAACATTTGGGGCAGCAACCATACACAGTGATCCAAAAAAAATCAGTCTTGAAGTAAATGGACATGTCTCTATTGGCATATAGGGAATATATTTATTCTTTTAAGTGCAGAATTTTATCTTACGTCTTCATAACACCAAAGGCTACCCTTAAGGAATGACATAATTTTTCACCTGTCATGAATATTTACTGATTTCCTGGAAATCATAGTGACAGGATATGATTCTATAAATCTTTCTATCCAGTGGGTCCATTTTCATTTGTATCACAGATAAACTAAAAAACCCAACTAATACGAGAAGAACTAAGACTCTGGAAAAGACTAAAATAGCTTTTTACTGTCAACACCTTTACTTAAACCAAATCTAGGATCTGAGCATTCTTAAGATTTATTAACTCTAAAAAGCATTTATATATAGTCTCAGTTTCTGATCCTTCACGTGTATTCCCAGTGAGCATCATTAGAGAATTACAGAGGGTTAGGGGTTGGAAGGGACCTCGAAAGATCGTCTAGTCCAACCCCCACGCCAGAGCAGAATCAGCTAAAGCGGGTCACACGGGAACATGTCCAGGCGAGTTTTGAATGTCTCCAGAGGAGGAGACTCCACAACCTCCCTGGGCAGCCTGTTCCAGTGCTCTGTCACCCTCAAGTGAAAAAGCTCTAATGTTTTTTTCAATCCTCCTATGCTCCAGCTTGCACTCGTTGCCCCTTGTCCTGTCATTGGACATCACTGAGAGGAGCCTGGCTCCGTCCTCCTGACACTCACCCTTTATATCCCAGAAACATTAATGAAGTCACCCCTCAGCCTCCTCCAAGCTAAGGCACCCAGTTCCTTCAGCCTTTCCTCATAAGGGAAATGTTCCACTCCCTTCATCATCTTTGTGTCTCTGTGCTGCTTCCTCAGTCCCTGCAGGTGCATCCCATCAGGGCCCATGGATTTGTGGATGTTCACATTGCCTAACAGATTCCTAACGCAGTCCTCACCAACCAAGGCAAACTCTTTCCTTATAATGATTTCCTCTGGGACCTCAGGAGTCTGGTGTTCCTGAGGACAGTCTCCAGCAGTATAGACAGAGGCAAAGAAGGCGTTCAGCAACTCTGCTTTCTCAGTATCCTCTGACACCAGGGCACTCATTCAGCAGTTAGCCTACTTTGCTTCTAGTGTTAGTTTTATCTGCAATATATTTGAATAATCCCTTTCTGTTGTCCTTGACCTCCCTTGCAAGGTTTAATTCCAAGGAGGCCTTAGCTTTCCTAGTTGTCTCCCTACATCTTCTGATCGCAGTCTTATATTCCACCTAAACGGCCAACCCCTCCGTCCATGATCTATAGACTCTTTTATTCCACTTGAGTTTGCCCAACAGTTGCCTGGTTAACTATGAGGGTCTCCTGACTCTCTTTCTTGATTTCAACATGTTATGGGTAATGACTTAATTACATTCTGTAACAGAAATCCTTGATTTCAGAAAATGAAACTAAAGATTTCAAGAACAGGAAGTCTCAATTTTATTCAAAGCTGTTGACCGAGAAATTCTGGAAGAAAAATATCTTAGAGAAGAAAAATCATGTGGAAAAGAACTCCATAGTAGTGTGAATAAATAGCCTCTTAAAGAAATATATGAGATTACATACAAAGGATCAAGAGGAAAATAAAACAAAATCCAAACTTGTCAAAGAAATTCCTACACTCCATTTGTTCAAGAAGTAGAGAAATAAACTGAGACTGTATGAAATAAGACAGAGGCAGAAATAACAATGGAAATAAAAGCAAATAGCAAGAGTTTGTTCTCTTTCATTGAGAAAGGGAGTGCAAAAGAAAGAAGAAAAATGGAGGGACAGAGGGAAAAAAAATCTAGATGTGGCTCAATTCTTTTTTCCTTTGTCCTCACATCTACTGTAATATTTCTTAAAGAATAAGAGCTTTCAGTTGCTGCTGGTTAATGTGATGACTAACGATCAGTTCAATACCCTCATGTGGAAATAAGTGGGATGATGCAAAGATGCAATGAAATTATCAGTATTAGATACAAGCATACTTAAGTGTTCATTTGGCAAAATCAAAACTAAAAAGTTTGTACTGGTGGGTGTTCAAAATCCTGAAAGCTTAATTGGACTGCTCAGAAAACATGGCTCTTCAATGAGTAATGTTACTGGTGTTGCTCATTAAAGAGAAGAAAGCAACTAAGCTTGAGAAAGAGTGACCATGGGGAAAGGAATGAGGAAGACATGGTTTTCCCTGTACTCAGCACTGGTGAGGCCACACCTCAAATCCTGTGTTCAGTTTTGGGCCTCTCCCTACAAGAAAGACATTAAGGTACTGGAAAGTGTCCAAAGAAGCTCAACAAACCTGGTGAAGGATCTAGAGCAGATATTTTAGGAGGACTGGCTGAGGCAACTTGGGTTGCCCAGCCTGGAGAAAAGGAGGCTGAGGGGAGACATTATTGCTCTCTACAATTACCTGAAAGGAGGTTGCAGTGAAGTTGGGGCTGGTCTCCCAAGTATACAAGGACAAGAGAAAACAGCCCCAAGTTGCATTGGGGAGATTCAGGTTGTATGTTAGGGACAATTTCTTCACTAAAAGGGTTGTCAAACACTGGAACCACCTGTCCAGGGAAGTGGTTGAGTCAGCATCCCTGAACGTATTTATGGGGTACATGTAGATGGGGTACTTAGGGACATGGTTTAGCAGAGGACCTGCACTGCTAGATTAGCAGTTGGACTTAATGATCTTAAAGGTATTTTTGAATGTAAATGATTCTATGATTCAATAAAGAAGGACTTTTTATGCTGTTATATGGCTATTTGCTCTTTCAAGTGATGAATACAAATCTAAGTTTAAACATCATACAGGTATATTTCGGAAACATCTGTATTCAGAAGTGGAAAAGTAAGGGGTTGGAGGCAGTTCATTTCTCTCTGAAGAGGAAAGAAGAAAGACAAAAAAATTTTTTTGCTTACTCATTAGGAAGTCAAGATACTTCATTTCTTTGTCATCCTTAGTGCTAGACTATTTTCATTACAGCTTACTGAAATTTAAAGTTCTATTTTTGGTGTAAGAAAACATTCAGATAAAAAATAATGTCTTTCTTCATTAAAAGAATGTCTATTTATGAAATTTCTACGTTTTCTTTACCAGGTTTAGAGATACACATGTAGAAATGCTGTCCACCATATGCAATACATTATTCCTTTGCAAAAGAAACATTAAAGTGAAATACTGATTGATATTCAAGGGTTCTGCTTACTTATGTTATTCTATTTACAATATGTTTCTTATTTACATTGATCTTACTAAAATGTCTCTATTTCTAGTGTTGGACCACTATGGATTTGCCTCTGACTTCATTAATGTAACCAATAGGAACAGGTATCTCTGCAAGTGGCTTAGGACACTGTGTGGCCATGAATAACTCCAGACCAGCTTAAAGGCATTGTTGGGGTTAGTTGAATAAATGTAACACAAAAATCGGACTGATGAATCGGCTTCTATTTTCAATAGAAAAAATATAAATTGCAAGATGTTTAAGTGTCCTTAAATATGGCCCAAGTGTATGTCTTAGTACTGGAAAAATAAACATTTATATACTCATTTTAGTACACAATATTTTGGAGTATTCTTTCTAAAGTGATTTAACTAACAGGGCAGATACCTGTCAAAACACAAGTGTATCCTTTGGATCAGAAATGATACCTCATGTCTTTTACCGCATGCTGAGGGGACACAGTGAATGAGGTGGCAGGGAAACATCTGAGTGAAGAAAGAGGGTCATTTCATAGCATAGAAGTGCAAGTGACCAATAAACACAGGAGTCAATGCCTCTGCAATCTCCTCCTGGAAACTAACCCTACATATAGTTGCAAGAAAAAGTATGTGAACCTTTGGGAATTTCATGGTGTTCTGCATTTATTTGTCCTAAAATGTGATCTAACCATCATCTAAGTCAAGAGTATTGGTAAATATAATGTGCCTACAATAATAACACAAAAAAAATTCTGATCCTCCATCTCTTTATTGAACACACTCGGTCAACATGCGAAATGTTAGTGGAAAAAGTAAGTGAACCCTTGAGTTGACCTCAAAAAAGCTGACTGGGGTCAGGTTAATCTGGAGTCTTGTAAAGAAAATGAGCTTGGAGGTGTGGACTAGAGACACATTGACTTATAAAAACCACTCAAATGTTTTAAGTTTGCTCTGCACAAGAAGTATGCTTATGTGAGCCATGCCTCACAAAAAAAAAAAAAAAAAGCTTTCAGAGGATCTATGGTCAAGAACTGTTGATTTACATGAAGCTGGAAAGGGCTACAAAGTGATCTCAAGGACCTTACAGATTTACCAGTCTACAGTTAGGCAAACGATCTACAAATGGAGACACTGGGACTCCAGCTACTCTACCAAGAAGTGGGCACCCAGTCAAAACGACCCCAAAAACACAATGAAGACTCATCAATGAGGTAAAGAAACAACCCCAACTGACAGCCGAAGAGTTGAAGACATCATTGGAACTAACTAACATCTGTCTTCATAAGCCTATAGTACATAAAACATTGAACATTTAGGGAGCTGGGGCTGTTCAGCCTGGAGAAGAGGAGGCTGAAGGGAGACAGTATCAGTCTCTAAAACTACCTGAAAGGCAGTTGTAGTGAGAGGGGTGTTGGCCTGTTCTTCCTAGTGAATAGCGACAGGACAAGAGGGAATGAGTTCAAATTGCGCCAGGGGAAGTTTAGATTGGATATTAGGAAAAAATTCTTCACCGAAAAGGTGGTGAAGCATTGGAACAGGTTGCCAAGGGAGGTCCTGGAATCATCATCCCTGGACGTGTTTAAAAAAGGGTTGGATGTGGCACTTCAGGAGATGGTTTAGTGTTAGGGGTTGTGTAGGGCAGTAGGACTTGATTGTCTTAAGGTCCTTTCCAACCTTGAGGTTTCTATGTTTCTAAATTGAACAAGCAGGGTGTTTATGGCAGGACACCACAAAGGAAGGCAGTGCTTCCTACAAAGAACATTGCTGCACACCTGAAGTTTGCTGAAGAACATGTTGACACTCCAGAGTGGTATTGGCAAAAATGTTTTGTGGACTGATGAAACAAAGATTGAACTATTTGGAACGAACATACAGTACTACATCTCACATAAAAAAAAAGACACTGCATATCATCATGAAAACATCATTCCAAATGTAAAGTATGCTGGAGGAAACTTAATTTGGGCCTGCTTTGCTCCATCAGGGCCTGGCTAATGTGCAGTCATTGAGGCAAAGATGGATTCCTAAATGTATCAAAAAATTCTTCAGGATAATGTGAGAAAGTCCGTACATCAGCTGAAACTCTAGACATCGGGTGATACAACAGGACAATGACCCAAAACAACAGAGCAAGTCGACAACAGACTGACTTCAGAAAAAAAAATTCTCCTTTTGGAGAGGTCAAGTCAGAACCCAGACCTCAACCCAATAGAGATGCTACGGAATGACTTGAGGAGAGCCATACATGTGAGACATTCAAAGAGTATGACAGAGCTAAAGCAGTTCTACCAGGAAGAATGGGCTAAAATCCCTCCTAAACAATGTACAGGTCTGATCCACAGCTACAGAAAGCACCTGGTTGAAGTTATTGATGTCCAAGAGTTCACTTACTTTTTCCACTAGCATTTTGAATGTTGACCGAATGTGTTCAATAAAGACATGGAGGATCAGAATTGGTTTTATGTTATTGTTTTAGGCACATTGTATTTGTCAATATTCTTGAGTTAGATGAGGGTTAGATCACATTTTAGGACAAAAAAATGCAGAACACCACGAAATTCCAAAAGGTTCATATACTTTTCCTTGTAACTGTATATGTTACAGGAATGCAATGCAGTAAGTATACTATTTTAGTGTAGAATTTATGGGTCAATAAATTCGTTCTGTCTATTTTATCTTTTGAGGAATACACAGAGAATGACCACTGTCACTTGGAAAACGATGTGAAGGCACTTGCTTTCAATAATACACAGTAGATGAGGTCTTTGTGTGTGTAGGAGTGGGATAGTTTTCCTGCTTCGGGCACAAAGATTTCAGCTCTGCGTGAAATGTTTCCCACAGAACTCGCCCGCACGTTGCTGCTATTTAAGGAGAGGATCGTGGAGCACCAGACTTTGCAAAAGGAGTTTAGTTTTTGGTACAATATCTCAAATTATTTTAAGTGAGATCAAGCAGGGTGCAATTAAAACAGTCGTATTCTTGGTGGTACCTGTCCACAGTCAGAGCAACTTGTGCTGGTGCCTCTGCCCACTGGTCATGGGCTCCAGAATTTGGGCTCACCCCTTGACTCAGACATGCCTTCTGCTCCGAAACAAAAAAAAAAACACTCAGAAATGAAATGCAGGTCTGTCTGTCTCTCTCTTCTTTTTCTTTTTTTTTTTTTTTTAAATCTCTCATTTATCTCCATTTTAAGAGCCAATAATGAGATGAATTAAGTGGTGATGCCCTTTCATTTTTCCTCATTAAGGTTGCTGACTATTTCAGCCTTAGCCCCGTTGAAGAATTGGTTCAGGGATGCAGGCATCTTGCAATTCTTCTTCATTACACTGGAGGAGGCAAAAGTATGTAAAAATCACATTGTTCCTGTTGTGTCAGCAGTCTGGATGAAGAGTTTAATAGTTATAAATGGTGTGCCTCATAAAAATACCTCGTAGGTGCAAAGGTAAACATAACTTCATAACACTGTACAATGCTTTGCTTTTGTTCAACTCTTAGAATGCTGCCTAAAACTTTAGAGTTTGTCCAGGCTTTCTGCAACTGATGAAAACTTATTTGTTTTCTCAATTTTAAAATGTGAAGAAGGGTTATACTTATTCAGCACAAGGAAGAATGAGAAACCCAAATGTGTCTACGCTGTTCTGACACTTGGATTCCATTTTTGTCTCTAACACTCTTTTTCCCCAGACAGCACAAGCACAGTCATCTGATTCACTCCTAGCTCTGCTACATTCCTGCAGATGCTACAGCCAGACATAAGTACTGAAGGTGGAGTATTTTCCTCTTACTAAGATAGTGTTTCATCAAAATAGGTATTTTGGAAATAACATCTGTTTGGAGAATATTTTTCTACAAGCCAGATGAAAAATAACATTTCAGTTTTTCAAGACGAGTTTTTCAAATTCAAACCCATAGTTTCATTTAATAACTTCAATGTTACTTTGTGGTCTGCTGTAAAAATTTTAAAAATATTAAAAGGTAAAATATGTTTCTATAAACAAATGGCATCAAAACATATAAGTTCTTTAGAGTTGTTCAATTTTGCTACTCTGGAGTTTTCTATGGGAACTCCAGCCCACATTCGTTAAGAAGAAAAAAATTTTTAATACCTGGAACGGAGAATTTTCTGACAAAACTTAAAAATTCAGTACATTCTTATCACACTCCACTAGGAAAAAATACATCAGATTTTTAATATTATCTTTAAGTCACAACACGCTGTCAACATGAAAAGGAAATTTATGTTTGATATTTTTGCTCATGCAAAATTATTTTGGTGTTGCCGTTCTAAAATAATGAGAAAGGAATAATTTCTGCAAATCTATTAATTCTTAAGTCTTTAAATAGAAGTACAAAATGAAGAAAAATATAGAATCTAACATTTATCATGATCAGCCCTGTTGGATGATATTACACTTGTGTTTCAAGTGTCTTTGTGTCTTCCGTGTTATCTGTAAACAAAAACAAAGGCCGCAGGGAGGGAGGGAGAAGAGATGAAATTTAAAACAGTAGAAGGTCCTTCCTCCCTCTGAATAGGTACCATGATCTTATTCACTGTACGAGTTACAGCAGTAACTAAGGTGCAGAGATGACAACTTTGGTTGTTTACCGTTGCAACAAGTGAGCAGTGGAGTTGTGGTCTTGGGCTATGTCAAAGAGGAAAGATTTTCTTACCATAAGACTCCTCATCTGTTTTGGTACTCAGTAACTATTATCTCTGATAATAAACAGAGACAGGCATTCACAGACTAACAGGTCGTGGTACAAGTCTTGAATATGCTGCTCAGAAAACAGACCTGTTCATCAACGTCCCTTTGGGACAAGGTAACCAGACTCTCCCGCTGCCCTTATCAGGGAAGAGTGGAGCAAGGCTGTAGTCCTACACCCAGATGAACCCAAATACCAAAGCTGCACAAAGCTTATGCCGCTAAACTCTACCATGTTCACCTAAAATTGAGTGACACTGACTAGAAGTGAACACAGGAAAAAAATTCTACTGTCATGAGAAACAGTGTTGTGGCTACACTCAGGAGTTACTCTTGACCCTGTCCTCACTCTCCACAGTGCCTAATGGAAGTCCCTCATTTAATTTTAAAATAAGGAGCTTGCAAAATACTGTTCATTTTTATTACCTCAAAGACTTTCCTACCTTCCAGTATCTAACAGGAGCAAGAGAGATTACACAAGCAGTTCCATTGCAAAGAAGAAAGATAAATACAATCATTATTGCTTTTTAGTAATCTATACCATTGTTATAAATTATAGCACTGTTAAATACAGTGTGCCACTATAATCTATTATTTCATACCAAACTTTATTTTCAAAACTTGATTTCTCATTTATAACCACCCATGCTCATTCTTCACTTTTACTTGAAGTACAATTCATTTAAAAGTCTATAACATGGATAAGAATCTAGTTTGAAATATAGGCATACTCAAGCTTTATAAATTGGAACTAAAGCTGTAAAAAGAAACATCCAACATTTTCTTCTTTTCTATAGCTGGACCCTGAGAACTTACAAAGAATTCACATACCATGGAGCAATAAACATAATTATTTTTTCTGAAACTAAACTATTGGAAATGTCATTGCAAGGCAAGCAGTGTTGACAGCCATTTCACAAATGATTGGCTTTTTTAAGTTTCTTTTTTCGTGGTGCTAAATCTAGGCAGCAGTGTTAGTCACTAGCATTGGTCACAATCACAAAGAAACATAGACCCACAATTTCCTAAGTCTAAATTAAGATGACTAAATACAAACTGCTTCTTCAGAGATAAAATGCAGCAGCTGTTAAATCCAGGATGAATAAAGATTCCTCAGGCATCTGCTTTTTCACCACTTAAAAAACCCCCACAACAAAACAAAACAAACAGAAAGCCCAGCAAACAAAGCAACAACAAAAACCACAAAACCCCCACCACTTAAACTTTCATAGTTACAATCAGTGACAACTATGACTCCTGAAAACGTTGAGTTTTTCATTCTCTAAAACACAAATATGTGAAGCATTTCTTTCCTTGTCTTGCCTGCAAAACCACTCTCAGCTCACACACTTCAAAATGAGGGCTGCAGAAAACACGTAGTAAAAGTAAGTAACACTCTTATACCTTATATCCCAGGTGGTTGCCCCGTGGCATGTTACAGGTGATCAGACTTACCGCTTCTACCAGACTTGAGCAGAAGATATAACCCTGCTGTCTAGTGTGTTTTATTGAGAAAGATCTTCTCAAGTCCAGGTTTCAAGCCAACTTTAAGGAAAAGGTACCTAAATCCTTGCATTCCCAGCTGACTTTGAAATTGCTGATTCCATATCTGTCCCCTCCTACACAAATCCCCTTTGCAGGAGAGTAACTCTCAGGCTGAAATGATTTCAAGTCTCTCATCATGACTGCAGATTAACTTCATTTCAAGTAACGTCAAAGTCCATGGCAAGTTTTTTTCAAATCTCTTATTACTTTGTAGTAACTATTTATAGTAAGTAGGAAGAAATAGACACCAACTGAAGCTACTTCACCTGATTCAAAGACAGGATCAAAAACAGATGAGACAAAATACTATTCTTTTTTATTATAAAGGAAAGCTGGCTGATTATGTTAGATCAAGATGATCCAATTTTAAGGGACTTAAAACAGGTGAAAAAAGGACCCATTGATGCTTTATTTTGGAATTCTGGGCATTGCAATGCTTCATTATAAAGCGGTACCTGACAGTACTGACGAATACATATGATGAAAGCAAGATTGGTACCAGGATGCGCCAATCCTGGCAACTCCACACCTGCTTCAGCTGTATTTAATATACACTGTACTGAACATCCTTGTCTGTGGGTGAAAACCTTCACACATTCTCACAGTTGCTTGTCCCTCTTAACAAACCTGTCACCTTCACAGTAGCATGAAAATTGCACTGCAAAATATATGTGGAGAATATTTCACAGAGTTCTAAAGTTCTCATTTAGATGTTCACCTACTTCTGTACTATTAAACTTCCTTCCTGAAAGGCTTTCAATGCACTGGAGTAGCTTTGTAACTGTAAATAAATAAATAATTTTGCCTTTCAATGCAGAATCCAGGCCCACCATCCAGAAAGTTTAGCCACTGGTGTTTTACTGTATCCTGTCAGAAAACATAGAACAGAAAAGTAGTCAGCCACAGGCAATAAAACCTTCTGAAAGGGTTTTTATGTATGATAAAAAGATACCTCACATCCAGTTTAAAGTCATTACTATTTAATATTGGATATAATGTCCTGAGTGCAGCGCTTGCCAGGATAAGCAATCCATTAAAAGAACTGGCTTTGCAAATTAAAATTCCATTTTAAAGGCTGCAGGTTGCTGATGGAAGTCAAAAGTAAGTAAAAAAGCTTGACTCACATGTTCAGATGATTATAGCATGTTTATTTAATTTTTTGACCAGGTGCTGTGCTTACGTTTTTACCAGTCAGCTTTCTTCAGGCAAAGCATCTGCTTAGGGAATGAAACAAATGCAGAACATCAGTAGCAATAGGAGAGGCAAGCCTTCACTTTATCGAACTGTAACCAATGTGAAGAGAAAATAGAAAAAAACTTAAAGAGTTCCTACTACTTTGCACATATTTTTAGACAGCATAATAAAGTCCCCCCATCCCAAAACTCTCCATGCCAATTTAGGAAAGCATGTATTCAGGTTTCCGCCAGACAGGTGGTAACAAATTTTGGGTGACAGTCCAGAAGAAGTAAACATGCTGCTGATGAATAATGGTAGGAAACAGTCATTCCCTGAATACAAAAGGCCCATGTATTTGTCCTCCCATGCAGTTCAGCCAGTTTACCTAATGCAGTGAAAACGAAAAGACAGGACATCCCAGCAAACTTATAATTAATTTTGCTTAGAAAAATGTTGACTTGCAGAGTTCCCCTCCTTTGTGTCCACCAAGGACACACTGTGTACCACTGTGGAAAGTCCATTCCAAGGATTAGGTTGAATAAACTCTATTCCACACTGAGCCAAGATTTCTGCCTACCTGCCCCTACAAAATCTGTTCAGAGCCAAAGTGACATCCTCGACCATAAAACACTGTAGGGGTGCTTGAGATGCACTGGACCGACCTCTAGAGTTAGTATGGGAGAAAGCACACCAACACGGTAATATTCTCCATTTCTCCCAAACAGCAAATGATCTCTAGGCTGCTTCATTCTCTGGTATGAGCATAATCTAGATAATGTGAAGGTATATTCATAGACATCACAAGCTATGCAATTTAGGGTGCCTATATTTTCATAAAACACCATGTGAAACTTGTGCAATATTTTCTGAAGACCAAATGAAAGTAGGCACTGCATCAGGCAGGATTGGGCTAGGGGGATCTTTTGGGGTGCTCTTTGTGGGAGGTATCCATGATCTGCCTGTGCCAGCTACACCTAGTTCCAACCAGAGATGACACAGATGCAAACTGCCTATTTCACTACAAAACCATTGCTTAGACAATGATGAGCCCCCTCAATAGGAGCTTGTGGCTTGGGCTGAGCATTAGAAAGGGAAAGAAAGGTGTTTCCATAAATGTTTGTTTTCTTTATTGTAGCTTGTGCCTTGGTTTTTTGTATTTTTTTTTTGTTTGTGAGGGCTTTTGTGTGTGTGTGTGTGTGTGTTTTCAATTCACAAACAATCAAAACTTTGTGTTAATTGGCAGTAGATTAAATGAAGAAAAGTTCCTCAAAGTTAAGTGTTGTTTTTTTATGAGCCACCCAGGGCAAAATTACATCCATTGGGGTAATGCGGGCAACTGTATAAGCATACACAGGATTCAAACAACCTCTCTTTATAGTAGTTGTGGCACTTCCTAAGAGGACAGGCAGTTATACATGTTAAAAGTGGTTATTTCTCTCTCTTGACTGCATGAAGGAGTCTAGGTCAAACAGATACCTGTTTTGTTAAAGTCAGGAGTTAGCTGAGATCATTGCACTGCTTAAGGGGAATCTCATTTCGAGCATAAGGATTTTCATAGAATCATAGAATGCATTGGGTTGGAACAGACCTTTAAAGGTCATCTAGTCAACCACCCCGCAGTGAGCAGTGACATCTTTAGATCAGGTTCCTCAGAGCCCCATCAAGCTTGACCTTCAATGTCTCCTGGGATGGGGCCTCTACCACCTCTCTGTGCAACCTGTTCCAGTGTTTCACCATCCTCATCATACCAAATTTCTTCCTTATATTCAGTCTAAATCTACCCTCTTTTACTTTAAAAACACTGCCCTTTGTTTTATGTTTGATTTTTGACACTTCTAATAGTGGTTTTGTTGGTTTTTCTAGAGTCTTAGGTCAGATCCAGGAACACATAAGATCTTTAATAAGTTGTGTGTCCTAGTCCATAATGTCAAGACTGAATATCATATTGCCTCAACTTAAACAGTTTGTAAAACAAGAAAAGAATTACGACGCAGTATCCCACACAAAGTCTATCTAAAAACCTTTCAGATAAAAAACTAAAGTAGTGTTCACACAGTCAAAGTGCTGGGTTTGTAAATTGCCCATTAATCTAGCTGGTCCTAGATATGGCATGGGAATTAAAGCTATTTTGTAATGCCCTCATTCTGTCTGGTTTTGACACAGTTAAATTAAAAGCATGCAGTGAACAGCTGGTATAAACAGCAGCTATTGTTCTTACTAAACAATAGGAAGCAAGGAAGCAACTTTTCAGATTGTTTTCTAAACCATAATCGTTCAGCTCATGTTGACAAATCAAGAAGCAAACAGAACCTAATCACATTCAAATAACATGTTTCCAAGATGCAAACGTCAAACACTTCCTCACAAAGTATACTTCAGTTAACAACAGCATATGTCAATTCATATATGTTTTGACTAGAATGCAGCGGGAGGACATTCAGCAGCCCTCTACATATTTTTTCCTCATTAGATGAATGATTCAGAAATATATTAATTTTATTATGTCATTTAGTGTACATTCAGTCTTTGATGCTCAGTGTTCAGTATAAAAGCTATTAACAGTAAACCACATCAATTATGTAAATTATTTAAATTGTCAACAGCCCTTGAAATGACAAAAATTAAGTATTTTACCAAGAATCCAGAGAGGCAGGGCCTATTTATTTAAATTCATTGTAACATAGTTAACGTAAACAAGATCACAACTTAAGAGGAGTTTCTGGGTATTGCCTTAATATAACTATTAGGACTAATTAACAAAATTCTCAAGCATATATAAAGTACACTTACCAGGATTTGAATTTAATGAAGTATGCCAAGAGTTTTACCACTGCCTTTGTCAAGACAAGAGACAAAAATGCAAACCAAGGTAAATGGGTGAATTATATGCATATGATTTCTGGACCAAAGTAGCTTTTCAAAGTTTTTTTGTGAATCACCATGCACCATTACGAGTAAACTTTTCAAGTAACAATTAAAAAAGACACAGACACAGATCTATAGACCAACATATAAACCACTTGGCAGGATCGTCTTAGCAGTTAGCTGACCTACAACCTCAACCTATGGAGCGTGTCTTCAAATGTAAAGTGGAGTTCATTTCTCATTCACAGCAGTAACACTGAAACTATGTAAAAGGATACAAGGTAATCTCTTAGTAATTACAAATGTTTGAATCAATAGACTGTAACAATACCCTTTGAAATTCAATCTTCATACCTAAATGTACACAATATTTAGGCCAAAGCATATAATTCTGTTTGAATTCCATAGTTGCCATATTTGTACTGCATACCTGAGTACTGACATGCAGCCAAACTAGAAATAGAGATATATGATTAAAAACACCGTTAATTCTTACAGATTATGTTATATTCAGAAAAAAAAAATATACAAACAAAACAAAAAATCTCAGCCAGAATGCTTCACCCTTGACAATAAATGCTATAAGCACCAAATATTCCTTATGTGAGAACAGTAGTAATTCACACACCTAGCAACATTTGTAAGTTAATATTATAAAAAAAAAATAAAGATGTTAAAAATATTTATATTATTGATTAAAGTAAGAGTAAGCAACTTGCACGTGCATTTTGTGTTTCCAAATATATCTGAAAATCATGACCGCAGCAGGAACGAAGGGCACTCAAGATATTTTATGTACACATAGTATGAATATTTACTTTAATTTCTCCTGGAAGAGTGTAATAATAACAGCTTTTGAATCTTGCACAGTACACTGCATTAATCAATTATTCACAGAGTTCTCTGAAATGGTACTGTTAGGAAGTAAAGCAGACAGCAAAAGGTGTTCTTTCTGTTTAAGTCAAAAAGAAAAAAATGCAGATAAAGAGATATCGGTTTTCTGAGTATTTTGACAGGGAAACAATAACAGTGGTTTTACACTTGATAATAGAAACAGCCAAGAATTTAGAAATTTTCATGGTTAATACAAGGTGAGCCGAACTCGGTGTCTGAATACACTAACCTAAGGCACGGAACATGAATGTTTTTTGAGTTACATTAAATCACAACCTCATTATTAACAAGAAGTATTCTATGGTTGCAACATCATCTATGAGACTTGACAGTAGTTTTCGACACATGTCATTTGTGAGCTAGAAAATGGACAAGTTGACACAGTATTTAAGGAAAGATGTAAAACACCTGGAGAGACATCAGCATAGAATCACAGAATGTTAGGGATTGGAAGGGACCTCGAAAGATCATCAAGTCCAATCCCCCTGCCAGAGCAGGAACGCCTAGATTATGCTACACAGGAACGTGTCCAGGCAGGTCTTGAATGTCTCCAGAGAAGGAGACGCCACAGCCTCCCTGGGCAGCCTGTTCCAGGGCTCCGTCACCCTCACCGAGAAGAAGTTTCTTCTCGAGTTTAAGCGGAACCTCTTATGTTCCAGTTTCAACCCATTACCCCTTGTCCTATCAGTGGTTGTCACCGAGAAGAGCCTGGTTCCATCCTCATGACACTCACCCTTGATATATTTGTAAACATTAATGAGGTCACCCCTCAGCCTCCTCTTCTCCAAACTAAAGAGCCCCAGCTCCCTCAGCCTTTCCTCATAAGGGAGATGCTCCACTCCCTTAATCATCCTAGTTGCCCTGTGCTGGACTCTCTCCAGCACTTCCCTGTATTTCTTGAACTGAGGGGCCCAGAACTGGACACAGTATTCCAGATGGGGTCTCACCAGGGCAGGAAGGAGAACCTCTCTCGACCTACTAACCACCCCCCTTCTAATACACCCCAGGATGCCATTGGCCTTCCTGGCCACAAGGGCACACTGCTGGCTCATGGTCATCCTGCTGTCCACCAAGACTCCCAGGTCCCTTTCTCCTACACTACTCTCTAATAAGTCATTCCCCAACTTATACTGGAACCTGGGGTTCTTCCTACCCAGATGCAAGACCCTACATTTACCCTTGTTATATTTCATTAAATTTTTCCCCGCCCAACGCTCCAACCTGTCCAGGTCTCGCTGGATGGCAGCACAGCCTTCTGGTGTGTCAGCCACTCCTCCCAGCTTGGTGTCATCAGCAAACTTGCTGATAGTACTCTCTAGTCCCTCATCCAAGTCAATGATGAATATATTGAATAATACTGGTCCCGGTACCGACCCTTGAGGGACTCCACTGGATACAGGCCTCCAACCAGACTCCGCCCCATTGACCACGACTCTTTGACTTCTTCCCCTTAGCCAGTTCGCAGTCCACCTCACTACCCGAGAGTCTAGACCACACTTCCTCAGTGTAGCAACAAGAATGATCTTGAAAATGCTGGCTGTTAGGAATGGCTGAAAGAGTGATGTTTCATTTAGAGAAAGACAGACTGAAGGAATGTGTGATTATAGTAGATGACAGACAGACAGACAGACAGACAGACAGATAGATAGATAGATAACGAACATGAGCTACAGCAAGAGTGATTCACCTGAGATATTAGAAAAAATTTGTAAGTGTTAGCGTGTTGAAATACTAGAATGCGTTTCCCAGACAGTTTGCAGGTTCATTAAGATTTCACAAGCAGTTAAGTAAACAACTGTAAGGTATGATATAGCTTGTCTTGCCTAACGTAAATAACTTCTTGAAGCCCATTTTGACATAGTTTCTATGTTTATTGGTAGTATCACATGCAAGTTTAACATTGTCTCACAACCTGGGTTCTTGGAGTATTCTGTTTTCAGAGAAAATGTGCAAAAATGACAATAATTCAAAGCTGTAAATCATAATTTCTGCCTGATTTTCTAACCATCCTAGAAAATAAAATAGTTAGGGGAGTAACTTGCAGACTCTGAAAACAAATCGCCTGTGTGATCAGCAAGTATTTGTATGGCTAAATTCTCTGAATTTCCCAAACAAAGTCACTGTACACCAAAGGCTGCTGGCCCTCAGGATCCCCTAGCCATGTGCTTCTGGAGAAAGCTCTAATTACTACTGGTCAGTACTAATGCCACCAATGAGGACATAGAACAACAGGACAATGCCTAAGTGACCTGGTGGTCTTTGTTTGCATGTTTGAAAAGGTCTAAGTTCACCTATCTAGCTTAAGACTTGAAACTTGGCAAATGTTTCGAATTACTGGGATGTCCTCTTATCAGGAGGAAGTCTTGAAAGCTATAGTTAGTGTATCGAGTGCAGGACGCAAAAAGTCTCCATAAGCTATATAGCAAAGCTTTGACCATATTACATTTGGTGATATGATGAGAAAGGGGCTAATCTTCACTAGTTTAAAAGAGCGAAGAAATGCAAAAATATTGTTTAAAGATACATTTTCTCCCCCATGAGTTAGACTTTCCTGAATGAAGTTGTAGCTTGCAGGAGCTGAACTGGCATACAGAGTTTCTGCTTTTCATTATTATATTTGTTCATCACGCACACAACATATGGTGTTACAGTAATGAAGGATGCAATGGTTTCTGGAGTTTGTTTCAATTTATTCGAAGTATCCTGACCAATTTTTTCAAAGATCACACAAACCTTTAAAAAAATATAAATAAAAATACACCATCTCTTTTTTTTTTTTACCTCAGAGCTACATCCCTGCATAATGAATGCCATAGCTACTGTTTCTTCACACATTCGAATTATTCAGTTATATCCACTGCTACAATCACTTTTGGTTTTAAAATACTCCAGGGTTTCAGTGACTCAGCATTTTCGATAATTTGAAAGTCATTTTCTGTACTGTGTAAAAGAAGAACAACAATTTTACTAGTAAAAAAAAAATTAATATAAAAGTCTTACATTTAAAGTGGATACAATTCTATTTAAAGAAGATTGAAATAAAAAAACATCTGTTACTGTAAAAATCTGAATTAACTACATTCTCAAGTTAAAGCAAAATTTTAAGGATTATATACTTGTGTCCTGTCAACACTCTCCTGTTTTCATCAGTGAAACTTTCTGGTTATTGTTTGTTACTGAAAGACCCCTTCCAACAGGCTATAATAATAAGTTAAGCTATATTGAACTCTATTAGTATTTTGGAAGAAGTTTATAATTAACAAACACTGAAAAGATCTGTCAATGTGGTAATTAGATTTCTCAAAGAGTAGTTTCAGTTTATCAGCCACAGTACTATTCTCATAATCACAGCTTAGAAGACTTCATTCCATTACATAGTTTTTAATTGATGTGTCAGTCATTAGTGGCTGAAACAGCATGCTGACCTGATTAAAGAAATAACAAAATAGAAAATATAATTATTCCAGTTCTGCTTAAGTAAAATCCTTTCATTTCTGAACAACACTGCACTGTTGGCCTCCAGATTTTTATTTTTTTTGGTGAGGAATATATTTTCAATCAAAGACTGCTAAACCATTGATTTACCCATTTACCTTTTGTGATGAAGCTAAACCAGCAGGTACAACTGCAAGGGGAGTGTTTTGGCTTTGGATTTTATTTAAAAAAAAAGAAAAAAAAATAGGTCTGAGCTAAGACAGCAAGTTCCTGGCATCATTGAACTAGCAATTGCTATTTGCTTCCCTGAGCAAGCACGTATGCCCTAGAAAACTGGTATCAACAGAGAATCTGTAAAATGTTTTGCTACGGACAAGCCTCAGAAACAATTTTGGGATTAGGAGGTTTTTTTGAGAAACAAAATAAGGCAAAGGTTTCAGATGGAGATTAATGGAATTAGAGTTGTTTTGCAAACTTTCTATTTGGTGAGCTAAACTAGACGCAAATTCTCAAAGGTGTTTGGAGATGACCTACTGATTCATGAGGAGGAGGCAAAAACAATAGTCCATTAGTAAAATAAGGATCTCTTTGTGCATGGAATTCCTTAAGAACCAACCACTTCATGAGAAGTCTCATTCTACAAAAAGCAGCTGACAGTGCTTGATTACTTGACTATGTTAGAGAAGGTATCCAAGCTACGCGTTTACAGCAGGACCTCAGAATATTCTTATCAGGAGGACATGTTCAGCATTTAGAAGCTGCAGACTCTTTCAGACTATGAAATGAATTTATTTGAAAGTAAATGGCATTCAAATAGCTGCTAACCTTACTGATGCCATCAGTCTGCCTCTGACTGAACAGATAATGAAACACTTTGCTCCATATTCACAGAAATATATAGTAAATTAACTGCGAAAATTTGTATTTTTCGAGGCATTGACAAAGAGGGAACACAAATACAGGCAGGTTAATAAAACCTCTTCAACTGATTAAAGGTTTGATAATCTGTAAAATGCAATTTTACATTAAAGACTTGCTAAGGAATAGAAAATATTGAATTTCCTAATGGTTTGGGAACTTAAGGTATAACAGCTCTTTTATACTGGAGCAGTCTTCCAGTACAGGACTTCTGCTTCTGGTGAGTTATAAACAAATGGCGGAATATCCGTGTAAAAATCTTGGGTTTAAGGGCATGAAGTACTAAGGGGATGAGCATCTTCCACTCTTCCAAACATACGTTAATTTCTGTTCTGCCACTGCTTAGCAGAATATAAGCAAAATTTTCAGCAAAGGAAGATCAGCAGGAAGCTTGCTTGGAAACAGCATTTTACAGAAACAAATCTTAGGGCTTTTCGCCATTAACCTGTTTCTGAGACCACATTAAAATGTTTGTTTTGGATTTCAACAGGGACCTTTAAACAAAAATAAATGGAGGCATTAAAGTTCTTTAAATCAGTTTAATGTTATAACTGGGAATTTCTATGTCAGAAGATAAATGCTTAATAATTCAGAGAAAAAGAACCAGTGAAGGAATAAGCATATAGCAAATCATAGTATATGCAAATAGGAAATTATTTATTGGTTCAAGAAGAGAAGTAAATTAGTGTTCCAATTACTGTGTTTGCAGAATTCCTTGGTGAGCAGTTCTTCTCATAGTTAGTTAGATAACCCCAAAGAATTCAGTTTTGCAAAGTTTTCCAAGTAACTTGTTACAATTTAACCCTAAGACTCAGTAAGGTTGATGGGAACCTTGTAACTGTTATTCACCAATATGCTAAACGTATTTACCTCTGAAACAGGTTTTAGAGGTGTTTAGACCTTGTGATGAGAGTAATCAGACTGGCAAAGTACTGACAACCTGCTCTTTGCAAATATTTGCATGTGACAGAGAATTATGATTTAGCTCTCCAAACGTCATTTCTCAGCTTTGATCAAAGGGAAAGTCCGTGTTAACCTGTTTGGATAATAAACATCTCTTTTTATATTATAATTCCAGCTTTAACAATATTTTTTAAAAGTGAATGACCTTTTCTCAATGTATCTTGTGTTACCTAGGTAGAGAATTTTATCAGATTGGAACTCCCAAAAGAGTCTTCAGTATGTTAGCAGTTATAACAAAAGAGTGTTTTTAACTGAAAAAAAAAACCCAAAATAAAAATAGAGTATTTCTCCCACAGACACGTAACTCTCAGATTGATTAATTTTTCAGTATGAAACCACTTTAGCTGTAAAATGCTTTGTTCCCTTTTAAAACATTTTTAAGACCTTTACCATCAGGAAAAATTCTGTCATGTTAAAAAAACCCACAGGAGTCAAATTTTTTTAGAGAAAACAAAAGCACACTAGAATCCCTCAAGCTTAGATGAAATACGATTATGTGTTTTACATGTTTCTAATTTATTTTCAATATTTAAAGCACAAAGATATAAAGCAAGCAACTTTATAAATTCTTCATTCTTCAGCAGTGTATGTAGCCTTGAAAGTAAAAGGGATGTCATCGCTTTCTATTGTTGCACATTAAGGTCATCTTTCTTATCCTCTTTCGTTAAAATGACTCTAAGTTTCTCTCCAAGGTCATATCAACCACATTTTTAAGATAAGAGAGAGCAACAAGATCCATCCTAGGACAGTTATGAAGTAAACAAACAAACAAAACCCACATCTAACCCACCCAAAACCTAAATAATGCAGTGGTAAAGCCGACAATCAGAACACAAATATTCAAATCACTGGCTGTCCTATTTTTCCATGACTTTGCTTATATCTGCACTGAATGTTTGTACTTGCAAAAGTGAGCCTCAGAAGAAGCTGCTCTTTAGGCTCTGTGTGTCCATCCTGAATGCATCCCTCAAGTAACAGGCTTTGCTGGCCTTCTTCACGTTGTTCCAAGTGGGCCCATGTTCCTCTCCCTCTGAGGGGCACCTGCAAATCTGCTTTCTCCCTGAGAACATGTCCAAACCAGTCCTTTCCAAACTGGCTTGTCAAAAATGATATATCACACAGAGCTAAAGGAAGCAGCAACAGAGGCCCAGCATGCACATTTCCCTTCCTTACACTTTACTCTTTGACAGTTTTTGGCAGTTACATCCAGCTCAGTTGAACCTGGTTTTGCTTGAAGAGACAGGCTGTGCTGTGTTGCTTTCTGTAAGTGGACGTCTCATAATCCATTCACTACTAACCATTTCTGTGTAGCTAGCATTTGTTAGCATGGCAGAAGCTATCTCAAGCAAGTGTAGCTTAAAAAAATATAATATAAAAGATCTTTTCTCTTTTTACAGATAGTTCTGGAAGTATAAATCTTGATAGGGTACTGAGACTACACAAGGTTTATACACCTATGAAAGTATGGGCTTGGGTCCTTTTTTTTTTTATTATTTTCTTCCTATAAAACCCTTGATGATTTTTTTGGCACCATTATGATCCATTCATCACTTCTGCCTCTATTCTTTCTTACACAAATACACACACGAAGAGGCTGGTCCGAATAAGCTCAATGCACTGAGGAAAGAAAATGGTGAAGGAAGGACAGAGCACATGATATCTGTAAATAAAAGGAATACATATAACTTGCCCATTCTCCCCAGTAATCAAAGATTACAGCAACCCAGGGGTGATAGCTTCACCAACAACGTAAAATGTTCAGACTGTAAGCTAATTTTTTATCGTCTAATGTAATATATTTGAAAGAAAAAATTGCTGAACTGTTTTCAGCAACGATTTTCAGAATGACTGAGATTCTTGTTTATAACCAACAGTATTACAGTGGACTCCTGACTGAATGGAATAAGGTGATAGCATGTGTCTTGTCCCCACCAAACCATTTATCTTTCACTGTATTTGCACTTTTCTAACTACAGAGCAATGGACTATTCCTATCATAGGGGAAAAGATGAAAACATGAGGGGTAGAGTAGTCACAAATTAATACTCCCACAGGCAAACAATTGCTGTATAGGTGCACATGGTATTAAAGAAGAGTGAATATTGATTTAGTTAACAGCAGTATTCAAGTGAACTTTCACAAGCATCAATGAACATCGTTTGTGAACTCTTTCATGAAGGCAAATCCCAATATCTGTATGGATTCCTGCTCATTTATAGAGGGCTTTTTCCAAGAAAAGTAGTTTAAAGCACTAAGAATGACTAAGAGCAGAGCGGTTTTGAATAGTTGTAATGTAAACTTCTATCGGGTTATTAAGCTTTATCCCTTCCCACAGTTCCTAGGAATTTACTAAGCTCAACCTATTCGAAGTCCAGTCCTGAACTTGTGAAGTTATACAGGTAAACAGACTGACATTTCAGATATTTCCCTGAAAATTCTTCAGAAATTGGTTCTTTTTTTCTGTTTGTAAGCTCACAGTTCATAACTTTTTGTGCAACATCACTATTTCAAGACAGCCTGTATTCTATTTCACACATCATTTGAATTCATGAAAAAAAAAAATAGACTAGAAATAGTGGGGAGTTTTGTTTTGATTGTTTTTTTTCCTCTGAAATGAAACTGAGTAAAAGTCTAGTTAGCATTTCTGCAAGTATACTGAGAAAGAAAAGAAAGGCTGCGGTATTAATGTTTTTATACATATAGGTAAGTATGGTTGTTCCATTGTTAACACATAGCTAATATTGTCCATGAAGTCTTTTAAATAAAACTACATGTATGTGTTTTAAATATAAATTTCAACACTATAGTCCAACTATACTGTCACGAAGGCCTGTTACAATTCTAAATTTTAAGAATTAGAAGAAAAAAGAAAAGATCTTTTAATTACTCTAGAATATAAATAATGTATTATAAAACCTAATATAAAGGGTTTTTACAGTATAAATGCATAAGCATATTTAGTGTTCTAGATCTTTTTAAAAACTTGTTGTAGAACAAATTTCATCCTTTCTTTCCATATGTTGACTTCTAATCCATAAAGGGTAAACCTTTGCTTCTATTCAAGCAGGCCAGGTGGACTGAAGATTCAGTTTGCCCTAGCTGTCTGTCAACAAAGTGCCTACCAACATATTAATGTTCCTTTTAAATAGCTTACACAGAATTATTTTAGCACTTATCCAGTAAAAACGATGGATTCAGCACTGAGCTAGAGATATAGGTGCCTACAGGTGAGATAAGTGTCTAAGCTTTCATTGTAATCAAAGTCTATTTAGTCAATATAATCAATGGTGAGTGATTCAGAGGACCAGCTACTTTGGCAGAATTGCATTACTTAAATACAAGCAATTGCATGTCAGCCTATGTGAGATGCTTTGCAGCGGACCAGATATAGGAATCAGAAGATAAGACATAGAACCAAAGGGTGACCTGGGCCACGAGATCTGGACTAACATCAGGCAGGATATTGCAAGGTATCTATCTCCAGTGTCACCAGAAAACTTCGATTAGGCAAGAGAGTCATTGTCCCTTGCATCTTCAGTCCAGAAGGACAGATCACTTCCCAGGTACTATTTATTAAGTCAATGTATGTTGACTCGACTGATACAGTACTTTGGAAACACACCTCCTCCAACGAATCTTAAAATTGGTTGAACGTGCATGATCTAGTCCTGTTTCCTGCATAGTCACTTGTGGATAAATAAAAGGCCAAACCACAACTAGTATACCTTCAGTTTCAGCTGAGATCAACACAGGACTTGCCAGGCTGGCACTTTGGGGCACAGAGGAAGTCCTCTGAGGCAGAGTGCTGTCAGCAGGGTGACAGTACTTTTTCCAGGAAGCTGGGAATCTCCTTTCATTATGCTACGGAGATACTGAAGTGAAACTTAGAGGGGAAATGGTGCTTCATGTTAAGCATGGCTCGATATGTAGGAAGAAAGAGTCTCAGCCTACTTTTTAATCCAGATAGACCTTGAGTCCCTCTGTAATTCATCTGAAAGTGACAGGAATTTCCAAAAAAAATGTTCCAAAACTGAGTGCACTTAGGATGTGATTCAGTCCCTAGAAGGTGGCTAGCTTCCTCCAGTGACACCAGGGGAGATTTTGGCAGAGTCAGATCCTCATCTATTGCCTTTGGCTAGGTAGGATAAATTTAGTCCTTCTGACCAGAAGACAGTCTAAGATAATACAGGACAATTATGTTTTCCTATTTCAAGCCCTGCTAGAATTTTATACTGAAAATGCCTCTTAGCATATTTTGATGGAGACTAAGCTGCTGACAGATGCCTGTCTGGTTTTGAGACAGTATTTTCATTTTCTTAGTTCAATGAAAGGTAAGCAAGCTGCCACAGAGCAGGTTATCATTTTCTTGACAAATTATATTTTACCTAAGCCTCAAAAGAAATTTCTGGTGATTCTTAAAGAATTTAAGTTCTACAACAACTAAATATTTTTCTTCGCAAAAATCGTAATTGATGTGGCATTTTCTCATCTCCTAGGAAAAATCCTCCCAACAAACATGCCCTCTTTATTTGAAAAAAAAAAAAAAAAAGTTATTCATAAGGTTTCTTTATAATACCACAATATCTGTATATACTCTGACTTCAGATATAGGAGTTTCTAGAATTCTTTTTCAGAGACTAGTCTATAGTCTAACAGAATTCACCCAGATGGATACTGGTCCATATATAAATACAGGAGAGTAAGTATTAAGCAATTTGTTATGCAGTATCTCAAAGCTGTTGTCTTGCCAGAAGGAGGATACAGGGAACTACAGGCCTGTCAGCCTGATCCTGGTGTCTGGCAAGGTTATGGAGCAGATCACCCTGAGTGCCATCAAGCAGCATGTAGAGGACAACCAGGGGATCAGGCCCAGCCAACATGGGTTTAGGAAGCAAAGATGCTGCCTGACCAATCTCATCTCCTTCTATGACTGGATGACCCATCTAGAGGATGAGGGGGGAAGGCTGTGGATGTGGTCTCCCTCGATTTCAGCAAAGACTTTGACACAGTCTCCTACACCATTCTCCTGAAAAAGCTGGCAGCCCACAGTTTGGACAGGTGCACCCTTCGTTGGATAAAAACTGGCTGGATGACCGGGCCCAGAGAGTGGTGGTGAATGGTGCTGCATCCAGTTGGTGTCTGGTGTCCAGTGGTGTCCCCCAGAGATCAGTACCGGACCTAGTCCTGTTCAACATCTTTACTGATGACCTGGATGAGGGGATTGAGTCTACCCTTAGTAAGTTTGCAGATGACACCAAGCTGGGGGTAAGTGTCGATCTGCTGGAGGGTAGGAAGGCATAGCAGAGGGGTCTGGACAGGCTGGGTCGATGGGCTGAGGCCAACGGAATGAAGTTCAACAAGACCAAGTGCAGAGTCCTACACTTTGGCCACAATAACCCCCTACAGCACTACACACTGGGGGAGGAGTGGCTGGAGAGTGGCCTGGCAGAGAGGGACCTGGGAGTGCTGGGTGACAACTGGTTGAACAGGAGCCAGTAGTGTGCCCAGGTGGTCGGAAGGCCAATGGCATCCTGGCCTGTATCAGGAACAGTGTGGCCAGCAGGAGAAGGGATATAATCCTGCCCCTGTGCTCAGCACTGGTGAGGCCTCACCTCGAGCCCTCTGTGCAGGTCTGGGCTCCTCACTGCAAGAGAGACATTGAGGGGCTTCAGCGGGTCCAGAGGAGAGCAACGAGGCTGGGGAAGAGACTAGAGGGAAAGTCCTGTGAGAAGCGGCTGGGGGAGCTGGGGGTGTTTAACCTGGAGAAGAGGAGACTCAGGGGGGACCTTATCACTCTCTACAACTACCTGAAGGGAGGGTGTAGTCAGGTGGGGGTCGGGCTCTTCTCCCTGGCAACTAGTGACAGGACAAGAGGGCACGGCCTGAAACTGCATCAGGGAAGGTTTAGGTTGGATCTCAGGAAGCACATCTTCATGGAGAGGAATGCACTGTCCAGGGAAGGGGTGGAATCACAGCCCCTGGAGGTGTTTAAGGAGAATATGGATGTGGCACTTAGCGCTATGGTCTAGCTGTTGTGGTGGTGTTGGGTCATAGGCTGGGCGTGATGCTCTCAGATGTCTTTTCTAGCCTCAACAATTCTGTAATTCTGTGTTAGTTAAAACCAGCATTTTGGAAGGTATTTTTATGCTCTGAAGTGCTGGAAAGTTTTTCACTCTGAAAAAGTGTTAAACATTATGCATAGAGAAAAAAGATAAAAACACCTAAAAAATTTTACACATGCCTAGGATATGTCTTTGTGTTTGAAGACTTAGAAAGAAAACATTGTACCTCTAAAATAGCATGAAGCTGATTTTATTTTTCCTTCAGAAAAGATATTCAGGAGTAAGTATATTAATACATAGTCAAATTTATTCTTAGTGTTTCTACTATGGAATTCAGTGTAATTGTACCAAAAATAAGTTCATCTATTTTTGAGTAAGCAAATTAGACAAGACAAGAGGGAAATTGGTGGGATTTTTCTTTACTTCTGAAATGTTCAGTAATTAACAGCTAAAAAACTAGGTACATCCCTGATCTTTCTGGTTTTTTCTGCCAAACAAATTTATTGTTTCACATTTCAATCTTATTGTAGTCAAGAAAAATATTATCCAGTCAACTGATTTTACAGATATTAGGGAAATATTTCCCTGACTAATTTAGTGTGTTTTAGAAGATACCATTTTATATCAAAAAAGTACAGATGTGTTATTTGTAAATGTCTTTGATATATTTCTGGAAATCTAAGTACTACATCACAGAATAATTGAATTCTCTGACCAAAACACAGCTTTGTATAGAAGTATCTTGCTTTTTTGTCATTTAGAAAAACATGTGACTCTCAAACACTTTAAAGAATATTATTACTAATATATAGAATTTAGTAAATAAAAAGGCAAGTGCTGGGTACCTGAAGAAAAATTAGCAGGACTATCCTCTTTTCAGAAGCAAGAAAATGAATTGTAAAAGAATTATCATTTCATATAATGATTTAGTAAGTCTATTGGCTGTCAATGATCTATATTGTTTAATATACTAAAGAAAAATATTAAACGTATGAGACTTGAGAAGACATAAGTCTTTCTAACAGCATTGTACTAACTAAACTAACTAAAAAGTCAAAATTTTTGTTAGGCTTGGCATACTCTCTTCCTCAAGTCACTCCTAAAATTTGTTCTCTCTGCTTGTAAGAACACTGTTTAAAAGGCTTTAAGGTGCTCCAGGAGGAAAAACAATGGACCAAGCAGAAAACATAAGGGAGACTCTGCAAGACTAGAATGAAATCATAATTTCTCCTGTCATCAGTAGAGAATGAGGAAAAGAAGGAAGACTGCGGGCATTAAAATGTATTTCCACCCTTGAGTATTTTTTTGCAGTACGTATCTGATGTTCACTGACCAACCAAATGTAGTCTTTCAGAGGATGTAATTTTTAGGAACTACTATAGAGGCTTTATACACATGTTTAATAATCCTACATAAATAATAACTATACTTATTGGGATGGGCAGAAATGAGAGCATACCTTAATGAATACTAAACACAGTATACATTTCTTACTTCAGATAGTTGATAATCTAAAACACACATGACAAGGAGGCAAAAGAAGTACAGTACACAAGCAGTGCAACATCCACAATGATGGAGTTAGCTCCTTGCTTATTAATACCTGAGAAAGTATCCAGGGCCAAGAGAGAGAAGTAAGGTTGGCATAGGCACACAGTGAGAGCATAAAAAAAATCTGTTCTACAGCATGGGAGATCCCTGCTTCAGCTGTTTTGCTTCCTGTTCTTCCTAGATATGGTTTTTCCCAAAGCTACATGTCACTGTTCTCTAATGATCTGTTGTAAATAGAACAGAAATGACCCCAAGTCTACCCTTTCCTTCAACCTTTAGCATACCAGACACCATTTAACTTATTTTTGCTTCTTTTCAGTGTATTTCCGTGTTGGATAAATCACACCTGAATACATGATAATTCACAAATTAAAGCTATCATTACAAGCGTAATTGAACACTTGCTGCCAAGTAGACGTGACTAGACTTGCAGATTTTTGTACAGGGAGGAGAGAAAAAGAGATCAAAACTGAAGACTACTTACAATTTGTGAAATAACAGCAATAAGCAAGCTTCATTCTACTGTATGTTTTGACTTAACAGAACTATTTTTTTATTTAGCCTAGACTGATCTCCTATTGTTTCAAAGAGTGTCCCCAGCTCCCCAAAGATTTTCTGTTTGACTGATTTCATGAATAATACTTCTGCATTATTTTTATCCATTTTCATAATTTTCAGGAAAATAAAAATATATTATGCCTTCTGGATGTCCCTTCTCCTTGATATAGTTATACCAGAGGAAAACTGTCCCTAAAGAAACTTTATTATTTTGCCAACTATAACTGCTATCTCTTGAAATCCGTTGTGACAGTATTATCTTGTTTTCTAATTCTTAGAGATGAAATAAAAATTAAAAAAAAAACAATTTTAAACCCCCGTCTTGTTATAAGGAATGAAGTTTCAATATTTGTTGGTCAGAGTCCCAGGGTTTTTATTGACTCATTTATAGAGGTCCCAGCAAAGAATTATTAGAGAGCCAAAAAAGGATATACTACCAGAGTTCCAGCAAAGGTCCTGTCCTGGTCTGTCAGAGTCCCAGCAAAGGATTTTTATTCATCAGATTCACAAAAATCAAAACTAGTTACTTTATTGAGAGCAACAGAACAGATCTGAGATTGCCATTGATAAATTTATTAACTACAGCAGCGTTACTAATTAAGGTTAATATTGCTAGCAGAAACAATAACACAACAACCTGGGGGTAACATTCACCAGAGGGTGACAGATTCAGCACTTACCCAGGGAGGTATCTCTGCCTGGGGTGGAGGAAGAGAACGCAGTCTGTCAACTGGTCCATCAGATGTTGAGGTTCTTCTCTCCTAATTTAACAATCATGTTCTCCATCTTTTTATACCCCAAATTATGAGGTTTCTCCCCTCCACCAGTGATGTTTAGTATGATTTGGGGGGAGAGATGAGTGTTACAGTTATACATACTTAGCATGATCTCCATAATCTTCATTAGCATACACAAGGGTGGCAACTTTAACATGCATTTCATTGAGGCAAATGTTAGTTATCAGATATGGTAGTATTTTCTAAAAAAAAAAAAGAACCACACCAGTTCCTGTTATCTTGTTTCTTTTTGTTGACCAAAAGCAGGGCTCTCCTGCCCCTTCCTCAGCTGCATCCCATGATAGTCAGGTGAGTCTCCACTCCTCTGGATTGCACTAGTGTGTAGATACCCACAGAGCAGGGTTTGGTGAACAAAGGTGGGATGCAGCTCTGTCTTGTCTTAACAGATCCTTTACTATGATGACCCAAGGTGGGCTGGGGAAAATGACCCAACCTTGAGTCATCCCAGAATGGAACATCAGACAAAGGACCAAAACCTGAATAGAATCAAACCCCAGATAACAAACATTTTGCCCTGAGTCTCATATTCAACCACTGTCTACCCTTGAGATGTGTTAAATTCAGCTGAGTAAATCATGTATGTGTGAAATATGTTAATCTGGTTAAGTATGAAGATATGTTACTTTGGCTGAGTCACCAGAGTGATAGTTATCACACACTCAGTAGGGGCACCCAGGAGAGATAAGGGGAAATCTCATCACACCATCAAAAATAAACATTCTAGATAGTGAAAGTCCCATCAGACATGCCTCTACCCCCCACATCCCATCCTTACAGTATAAAAAGTGTAAGATTTTGGGCAGAATGTGGGGGGAGAGAAGTTTTACCAATCATACAGCTGGACCGTAGGAGATTCTTCCCCCCTTATTCAAGACATCGGATAAGGACACCTTCCCCTAGATTGAGAACCATCACCTGAAAACGAGTAAGTGACTAAGACACGTGTGGCACAGTTGAGGGCTGCTATTGCTACTAACTTACTCGATTCTTAAATCTGTACTAATGCATTTTTTCCTGGGAATTACTGAGCTCTGTAATAGTGTATCTTGTGTATTGTTGTGATATTGTTTCTTTCTCTAAATGCAATAGTGCATTTTTCCATTGTATCCATAAAATCTGCATTGTGTCATATTAGTAAGTGTAGTTCTAATAAACTGACAGTTTGAACCTTACGGTGAAGTCCATGTGCTGGACCTGTGAGTGAAGCTCAAACTGATTGTCTGAATCTTGCAGTGAAGTCTGTGTATTGGACCTGTGAGTGAAGTTCGTAGATCTCTAGCTAGAGTCTAACAGTTAAGTCTCTCCATCAAAATTACAGATAGGAAGGCCAGTCTTAGTTAGTTTTTTGAACATAGGGGCCTCTACTCATTATCCAAACTCCACAAACAAAAAAAGAAAGCCTAAGAGAGGAAATAAATTATCCAGAAAACATTACCTATCTATACATCAACTGTATTGATCTGTTTTCAACATTATCTGGTTTACGCATCCATAACTGCTGTGAGATTGCAACGCAAGGCAGCTAAGAACATCTTTAACAGGCTCATTCTGGGTTCGATCTTGCCACTGTGGTGATGAACAGGATCCAAGATTTTAAATCTGCAGCAGGAAAGCTGCAAGTATCTTTCCACATCAGGAAGGCAAACACCTAATCATTGAATCTCAGAATTGCCAGGGTTGGAAGGGACCTTAAAGATCATCTAGTTCCAACCCCCCTGTCATGTGCAGGGACATCCCTCACTAGAACAGGTTGCCCAAAGCCCCATCCATGCCTTCACTTTTTTTCCTCTCTCTCTTTTGTGTACCTCCATATTGGTGCCTTTAAGAAAAAAAAAAAAAAAAAAAGAGACTCCAACAAGATCAGTAACACATTTCGCCTACTACAACTTCTTCTCTGTCACAGAAAGGGAAGAGAAAGGCTCTGTCTACAAAAACCTCTCAAAGGCTGTCATAATAGGTTTCCCTGATGAACAATATTGCCATGTAAAGAGCCAGTACAGCTAAACCGCTGAGAATTCAGGGACTGCTTCTACCGTGCTCAAGATCAGAGCATCCCGACACGTAGGAAGTCAAGGAAGGGAGTCAGGAGACCTGCGTGGCTAAACAGGGATCTGCTGGGTAAGCTCAAGGGCAAGAGGAGAATTTACAGCTCTTGGAAGGCAGGGCTGGCCACTTGGGAAGAATATAAGGCTGTTGTCCGAGGATGTAGGGAGGCAACTAGGAAAGCAAAGGCCTCCCTAGAATTGAACCTGGCGAGAGGGGTCAAGGACAACAGGAAGAGCTTTTTCAAATACGTGGCAGATAAAACTAACACCAGAGGCAATGTCGGCCCACTGATGAATGAGGTGGGTGCCTTGGTGACACATGATACAGAGAAGGCAGAGTTACTGAATGCCTTCTTTGCCTCTGTCTACTCTGCCGGAGGCTGTCCTGAGGAGCCCCGTTCCCCTGAGGCCCCAGAGGAAGTCAGGGCAGTGGAGGAGTTTGCTTTAGTCGATGAGGACGGGGTTAGGGACCAATTAAGCAATCTGGACATCCATAAATCCATGGGTCCAGACAGGATGCATCCACGGGTGCTGAGGGAGCTGGCTGATGTCATTGCTAGACCACTCTCCATCATCTTTGCCAAGTCTTAGGAGATGGGAGAGGTGCCTGAGGACTGGAGGGAAGCAAATGTCACTCCAGTCTTCAAAAAGGGCAAGAAGGGTGACCCGGGTAACTATAGACCGGTCAGCCTCACCTCCATCCCTGGGAAAGTGATGGAACGACTTATCCTTGGTGCCATCTCAAGGCATATCAGAAATAAGAGGGTCATTAGAGACAGTCAACATGGCTTCACCAAAGGGAAGTCGTGCTTGACTAACCTCATAGCCTTTTACGAGGATATAACAAGGTGGATAGATGATGGCAGAGCGGTGGATGTGGTCTACCTTGACTTCAGTAAAGCATTTGACACAGACTCCCACAGCATCCTTGCTGCTCAACTGAGGAAGTGTGGTCTAGACTCTCGGGTAGTGAGGTGGACTGCGAACTGGCTAAGGGGAAGAAGCCAAAGAGTTGTGGTCAATGGGGCGGAGTCTGGTTGGAGACCTGTATCCAGTGGAGTGCCTCAAGGGTCGGTACTGGGACCAGTATTATTCAATATATTCATCGATGACTTGGATGAGGGACTAGAGAGTACTATCAGCAAGTTTGCTGATGACACCAAGCTGGGAGGAGTGGCTGACATGCCAGAAGGCTGTGCTGCCATCCAACGAGACCTGGACAGGCTGGAGCGTTGGGCGGGGAAAAATTTAATGAAATACAACAAGGGTAAATGTAGGGTCTTGCATCTGGGTAGGAACAACCCCAGGTTCCAGTATAAGTTGGGGAATGACTTATTAGAGAGTAGTGTAGGGGAAAGGGACCTGGGAGTCTTGGTGGACAGCAGGATGACCATGAGCCAGCAGTGTGCCCTTGTGGCCAGGAAGGCCAATGGCATCCTGGGGTGTATTAGAAGGGGGGTGGTTAGTAGGTCGAGAGAGGTTCTCCTTCCCCTCTACTCTGCCCTGGTGAGACCCCATCTGGAATACTGTGTCCAGTTCTGGGCCCCTCAGTTCAAGAAAGACAGGGAAGTGCTGGAGAGAGTCCAGCACAGGGCAACTAGGATGATTAAGGGAGTGGAGCATCTCCCTTATGAGAAAAGACTGAAGGAGCTGGGGCTCTTTAGTTTGGAGAAGAGGAGGCTGAGGGGTGACCTCATTAATGTTTACAAATATATCAAGGGGGAGTGTCACGAGGATGGAGCCAGGCTCTTCTCGGTGACAACCACTGATAGGACAAGGGGTAATGGGCTGAAACTGGAACATAAGAGGTTCCGCTTAAACTCGAGAAGAAACTTCTTCTCAGTGAGGGTGACGGAGCCCTGGAACAGGCTGCCCAGAGAGGTTGTGGAGTCTCCTTCTCTGGAGACATTCAAGACCTGCCTGGACACGTTCCTGTGTGGCATAGTCTAGGCATTCCTGCTCTGGCAGGGGGATTGGACTTGATGATCTTTCGAGGTCCCTTCCAATCCCTAACATTCTATGATTCTATGATTCTATGAATTAGGAATGCTGTGGCAACAACAGCCTTATCTTACACTCTAGAGTTCAAAGCAGAAGATTTAGATATGGAGTTAAAGATAATTTGCAAAGGGAGTAAGTAGAGGAAGTTAGACCTGAGACTGAGGGGTGACCTCATTAATGTTTACAAATATATCAAGGGTGAGTGTCACGAGGATGGAGCCAGGCTCTTCTCAGTGACAACCACTGATAGGACAAGGGGTAATGGGCTGAAACTGGAACATAAGAGGTTCCGCTTAAACTCGAGAAGAAACTTCTTCTCAGTGAGGGTGACGGAGCCCTGGAACAGGCTGCCCAGAGAGGTTGTGGAGTCTCCTTCTCTGGAGACATTCAAGACCTGCCTGGACACGTTCCTGTGTGGCATAGTCTAGGCATTCCTGCTCTGGCAGGGGGATTGGACTTGATGATCTTCCGAGGTCCCTTCCAATCCCTAACATTCTGTGATTCTGTGATTCTGTGATTCTGTGCTGAGTTGGACTAGCTACCACAACCTGGGTTAACTGTTTAACGACAGTTTTAGCAAGTGAGACGTACTAGAAACTTTAATGTTCTCTGTCTTTTTATTCTATTGACAGCAATGTAATAAAGTCAATCTCAGCATCTGTAGGCATTTTAACTCATTATTGTCTTTCAGGACCTTACCAGAAAGAATGCTGCATCTGGAACTCACAAAAATTACTAAGATTTCTCACCTGAAATTTCCACTGGGACAAACTCACCTCTGGTAACCATCTGAAAAAAACACTTAAGCTTTGTCTGATATAAAGCTATCTAATCAGTCTATAAAAATTACTAATTCTTGGCTACATCCTGAGGAATGCTGTCTGGGATTTTACATCCTTGCTTTTTTCTTCAAGTTCAAACATAGTGCTCTGCCTGGTGGATGTTATCGCTGGAACAGCTATCTTCATGTAGTATCTTTTCATCAGTCTCTTTCAGATAAACCCCATACATCTCACATTTACACTCATCAATTTTTGTAGACCATTAAGAACTTTGGTCATTAACTCGTTGCCTCCAGAAATCCTACTGAACTGTTTTTCAAGTGCTGGAACTTCCCTCCAGGCCTGTAAAACTAGAAGCCCCTACTGAGATACAATACTGTCAGACAGTGAAGGTTTCAGCTGTTAACTTACTGCTTCAGCAGACAGTGTTTGCCACTAGGCATTCTGATTAGGTCAAGTAAGCAAGAAATCACAGCAGAATAATCTTACTCTCCAGTTGCAGGAAAGCTGTATACAAACATTCAGTCTGAACCCTGTGATAATAAGGTCTCTCAGCTATTTTTGGCTGGTACTTGCCCATTTCATTAACAAATACTTACTCTTTAGCATAAAAGTGTTTGTGGGAAGAATAAATACTTTCTATTGTGACAATGAACAGAGGGAAACGGGCAAGTTTTTGGACTCACCTCTGAAAACTGACAAAAACAGGAAGACAGGTACAACTGCTCCAAGTAAAATGAAAATATGCCAATCAATTAGATGACTTGAGAGAAAAGAGTTAGCATCCAGTGAGCAAAAACTGAAAGATGAGAAGCTTTTCACTCGTTGAGTAGAGGCAGAAAAACAGGCTTAGCATCAGTCTTAAAGGAACAGGTCAGCTGGAAAACTGTGTAGGCCATTAAACCAACGTCTTTACTGAGCCCATTATTTTCAGTAGGAAGCACAGTTATGAATTTTAGTCTGCAGGTTCATCTTGTGAAGGTACTCTACAGGACTCCTTAGGGGATCAGGATTGAGCAGTCAGAAACAGAGTGAAAAGTGTTATCCTGCTCTTAAATAGCTGTTTCTATCCTTTTCAATTGCCTGAGGTAGCTCATCCTAGCACGGCACTCATTTATTTACCCCGTGTCGTGCTCACAAGGGCATTTGATCCATCAAATGAAGTACACCACAGATTGGGCTGAACATGCGTAGGACCTATGGATTATAACAAAGTTGGTTTTGGGAGTGTTATTTGTAGTAACTGTGGGGAATGTCGGCATTGCTCTGGCACAGGCTAGTTCCATTTAACTTTTTTTGATAGATGTGAGTTTATTTCTGAATGTATGTTGGTAAAGCATTTAAAAATTAAAAACTGTTCAAAATTATAAAATTTAAAAATTATGAAAAGCGTATTTATCAGAATCTAGGTAAGAGAGTCTGCAAGCAGAGTTTTCATTTTTTTACTGAATTGCTCTGTAGATCTCAGTTTGGAGTGGGATATTGTTCTCAAGGGTACAGAGTTAACAGGGATTTCTTGCTTTTAATGTAGATAAAACTCACTTTGGCAAACAGATGTCATGTACTTAACGTATCTTTTAAAATCATATCAGAAGATTTCACTTTGGAATTATAAATTATTTACTCTCAGTAGAGTATTATCCAGAGTAATTCAGGAAATTAAAAAAAATAATTTGACTTTAAGAGCAATGAAACCTGTTTTCTTGGTGATTGAAAGTGAAACTCTTGCCAGCAGGAAGATTCCATAGAAAACACTATGTATCAGTTAAGCCTAGTTTTTACTAGTAGAGAAGCCTAGCTTCTATTTGACAAAGTAGAGTTATTATCAGGGTAATGAGAGACCGTAATAGAACCTGTAGTCCTTACCAGATTGTACTAGCTTCCCATATCTTCTCTGTGCATTATCATTTAATAGTAAGAAACAACTTGATATTAGTGGAAAGTAAACCTTGTAATCACAGAAAGTATCTTTTCAAATGAGCACAGCAAATGGAGCACTGGAGATAAGTAGCAGGTGATAGGACAAGGGGAAATGGCCTTAAGTTGCTCCAGGGGAGGTTCAGGTTGGATATTAGGAGGAATTTCTTTACTGAAGGGGTTGTCAGACATGAGAACAGCCTGTCCAGTGAGGTGATTGAGTTATCATCCCTGGAAATGTTTAAGAGACAGGTAGATGTTGTGCTGAGGAGCATGGTTCAGTGGTGTTGATAGGGCTAGGACGAAGGCTGGACTCAATGATCTTGAAGGTCTCTTTCAACAAAAACTGTTCTATGATTCTATGATTCTATGATTCTATGATTCTATTCTATAACGTATGTTCAGTTTAAGTTTTATTTGAAAGGTAGGAAACTTGTAAGAAAAGTAGTAAATAGAATTTTGTATGTGTTTCATTTTCCAGTGTATTCAAATCAATGTATCCTATAATGAACAACTATGTGGGATTTGTGCTTAAACAGTAAATGAAGTCCAAAGATAATGATTAAATATAGCTGAGTGAGTTTTATGACAAGATATAAATGTGTATAAAACTAATTACAGACAGGTTTTAAGATTATTTGCTTTCATGTCTCAGAACTTACAAGTTCATTAAATCCTACCGTACAAAACAAAACAGAACAAAACAAAACAAAACAAAACAAAACAAACAAAGCTAAAAAAAAAATACTCCACAAACAAAAATCCCCTATAGTTAAAGAAATCAGAGATTTTGATTCAGGTACAGACTAATCCAGATTAGATTCATCTTAAACTTTAAAAAAGTCAGAAAATAAATACTTTATTTATTTCTTTGCATGGTCTATATAAGAAAAACGTAAAGAAAAAGCATTCCTATAGTCTGACATCAGAAAACCTCTATCATGGGGGCACCAACCATACCAGCCAGTACTAGTTTTGGATCGTATAGTGGTTTGTATGGTGCTGTGTTTCGGATTTGTGATGAAAGCAGTGTTGATAAGACACCAAAGTTCTCACTATTGTTGAACAGTACTGAAGAAGAGTCAAGATATTTTCTGCTTCTCACCTCACTCCATCAGCAAGACGGTGCACAAGAAGCAGGGAGGCAACACAGCCAGGACAGATGACCCCAACTGACCAAAGGGATATTCCAAACCACATGATATTGTACTCAGCATTGCAAGCTGTGGGAAGAAGAAAGAAGGGAGGACATTCAGAGTGATGGCATTTGTCTTCCCAAGTACCCATTACATGTCATGTAGCCCTGCTTTCCTGGAGATGGCTGAACACCTGCCTGCCCATGGGAAGTGGTGAATGAATTCCTTCGTTGCTTTACTTGTGGCAGTTGATGCATGCAGCTTTTGCTTTTCCTACTAAACTGCCTTTATCTCAGCCCAAGTTTTCTCCCTTTTATATCCGTTTTGTTACCTTACTAATCCTGCTGGATGGGTGAGCAAGCAAGTGGCTTTCTGGGACTCAGCTGCCTACTGGGATTAATCTGAAAGAGAAACATGACAAGGAGGGACAAAAGAGATCTCTCCTAGTGGTTAGGAAACACATTCAGATGGTAGGGTAATGGATACAGCGGCCTAAAACCTCAAACTGGTTATTTAGGTTATATGGACCATGCAAAGATAGACAGAGAAGCCACAAAGAGCATTCAGATCAGAGAACTGCCTGAGGGAAAATTTATATAGGTGATTCCAAGCAGATCTGAGCTCTGTGCTAACTTGTATCCTGCTTCCTGAGAGCAAGTTTGTGTATCTCTGTATATTTTTTTTCAAAAGAAAGCTAGAACAAGAAGAATAAACACGTTTTCAGTCAAGAGTTCAAGATACGGAAACAAGCTAAGTTCTATCTCTTTGAATTCATCTTCCTGCAGAGGACCTTGACATGTACAGTACATTATACACTAAGACTGGGCAATACTACTGATAGAGAATGGCAGGGACTCTTTGGGTACCTGTGAAACTTAGCAGGCTGAATCCAGCTATATTTTTAGTTGTTTGTTTGAAATTAATAAATAACAAGAATGACAGCAAGTCTGAGGCCCAAGTAAATCTAGAGTATATTACTACTTTTTTAAGTAGCTTTCGAAATGAGGCTTTCTTGGATGCACCACTGTACTAAAACAATATGCGAGGTGTTGTATTGAGCTGGACTTGAGTTTACTCAGAGTGAAGAGTTGTTGGTTTCCCAATAATTCTGTTTTGCAGCATACCAGTTACTTCTCTTTGAGACAAAACATAGTTTAAATGAAAGCTGATGCTGGAGACCACTCCTAAAAGACAGATCTCTGAACTCTGCCTAATGTTGTCTTCCAGCTCTACCCCAGGAAACATCATATCCTCAAATATTACCTATGATATCATGACAGGCTCTATTGTATACTTTATCTGTAGTCTCATTCTATAAAATCCTCCTATTGTGAGCAGTACAGCCCTTATAGATGAGAAATAACACGTAAAATTAGCAATATCTTCAGAGGGATATGACATGGAGCTAGAAGAGAAACAGGACCATGCAGTGTTTTACCTTGTACGAGTACAGAGAATCATCTCCATGGAGGTTACACACACTAAGCAGCGTGGGCTCAAGCCACTGGACATCATCTGGGCTTGAGACTTCTCTAGAACCAGTGCCTTTGGGAACATGGATGCAGCTGTCATGTTACAAATGTGATCAAAATCATGAGTGTACATTTACTGTAAATCATTTAGCCCCTGTTCTCTTATGTTAGCACTATATATACTTATCAGGGGGATAACAAGACTTCTGAAACTGTACCAAAAAAATTAAAGCTGTGATATATGACAAACCACTGGAATGCTAACCTAATCTTACTAAAATCTCAAGAATTACGGTTTCCTTATTTTATAAGTCCTGTGGTGATACTGGTTGTTTAGGAGACAACAACAAAAAAAAAAAAAAAAGCCACCCCCAAAATGATTTTGATGCTGCTTGAGTTAGTAAGTTCTCAGTTGAGGTGAAGGTCCTGAAGAAATGTCTGTGCACTTTGCATGCAATGTGCTGGCCTTACAAGACCAAATGAAATGATTGCAATCCTGTGAGAAGAGTGAGTATGTAACTATTTTTCAAGTTGTAAGTAGATATTTTCAAGTCAGAGATTACAAATTTCACATCAATACTCAAGTGTTGTTTTCAACAACAGTAGTTAAATAAGTATTTGTAATGACCTAAAAACCAGTGAAATAGATACTAGACTACCACTGGTAAAACCTACGATAAATACCTGCCTTCAAAATGTTTTTCTGGGTGCCATCATAGGAAATACTTGGATTTTTTTAACATATCAGTAGTTCCTCAAAAATTGAACCAGCAATAGTTTTCCACTATTTTGCATAAATAGTGAATAAATACTGACATGAAAAATGTGTTGCATTTGACATTTAAAGCTTTAGTGTGCTCAGTCAGTATGAACTGATTACATATGCAGTGCCACTGAAGCCAGTAATACGTAGGTTCTCCTACTCAGTCCCCTAGTCCTCACACAGGAATAGTGATTTTTCAAAGACTACACACCACATACATCAGGTATGGAATTCTTCTTTCCAGTTTCACAAAGAAAGTGGCATCGCATATGACATTTCCAGGATGACAGTCCTGTCTCAGGGTGGAAAAATGCCTCAGAACACACAATTTTTTATCTATAGTTTTAATTTAATTGTGTAACTGATCTGATGCAAATGGAAACTTCTCTATCACCTACATAGGAACGATGTTGACAGTTTTGTGTCAGACTAGGCTCTCACACCAGTTGCTTTTGCATTTTCTTATGACTCCAGCATGACAGGAAACCATTTTTTTCTGTATTTAGTCTCTTCCAAGCAGCTATTTCTACCCCTGTCTGGAACTGAGAAATTCCTTTTGAAAAAGCCACAAATTTCAAAACATAAAAGCAGATCAGGGTTCCGGCTGTAACCCCATGGACAAGCAGTGTGGCAAGACTAGCAATACATACAGGAAAAATTCCCTCATCAAAACAGGTAGCTACACCCCCCACCTTGTTTCTTATCCCAAGCTGTCTCTTGGGAGTGGTCCATGACACACGCTAATTCCTGAACTATATTTGCATATTATCTTTGATGCTACTTGACAGCATAGATAAAAATCAACAATTATATCTTACAGATGGAGATCACACAATAATCAAGTCCTGGTCCTAGACAGCTTTGTTTACTAGTATAGATACAGTCACAGATATCAGATGACTCAGGGCTACAGCACATATGGAAGAGTATGTGCTTTGTCATCCCAATATCCATTTTGTACAACAGAGATGTATTTTTCTTTGTTTGTTTTTGTTTGAACAAAAATACGAAAGACATAGCATGCTCTTCATTAATATTTTTGTTAATGGCCTGAATGAGAATAGACAATACTTCTATAAGTTTGAAGGAGTATCACAGAATCACAGAATCACAGAATGTTAAAGGTTGGAAGGGACCTCAAAGATCATCTAGTCCAACCCCCCTGCCAGAGCAGGATCACCTACACTAGAGCGCACAGGAACGCGTCCAGGCGGGTTTTGAATGTCTCAAGAGATGGAGATTCCACAACCTCCCTAGGCAGCCTGTTCCAGTGCTCAGTCACCCTCACAGTGAAAAAGTTTTTCCTCATATTTTTCTGGAACCTCCTGTGTTCCAGCTTCCACCCATTGCCCCTTGTCCTGTCAGTGGACGCCGCTGAAAAGAGCCTGGCTCCATCCTCCTGACATTCCCCCTTGACATATTTATAAACATTGATGAGGTCACCCCTCAGCCTCCTCTTCTCCAAGCTAAAGAGATCCAGCTCCTTCAGCCTTTCCTCATAAGGGAGATGCTCCACTCCCTTCACCATCTTTGTGGCTCTACGCTGGACTCTCTCAAGCAGCTCCCTGTCCTTCTTGAACTGAGGGGCCCAGAACTGGACACAATATGTACCACAGGCTTGAAAGAGTTCAGCCAGCAAGCATATTAAAGAACAGAATTAGAATTCAAAATGATGTTGACAAATTGGAGAAGTAGCCTAAAAATGTAAGATACAATCAAATAAAGACAAGTGCCGGATTTTACTACTAGGAAGAAATAATCAATTACACAAATGTTGTGTGGAGATTGACTGGAAAAAAAAAAAAAAAGGGCAATAACAGGTCTTCAGAAACTGTCTAGACCTTATAATAAATAGATCACATGTTGAGCGTGAATCAACAGTGTCATGCTGTAGTGAAAAAGGTAAATGCCAAACAGATGCAAATAGAATCATCATTCAGAAAACATGAGCTTAATACTTCTGCCGTACTAAGTACATTATCAAGATCCCAGCTGAATATTCTGTCCAGTTGTGGACATCAGACCTCAAAAACTATGTCAACCAATGAGAGAATTACCTCTGCAAGCAATAAAAACTAACATCACTTTAAAAAAATATAATCTTGAAGGACACATTGAAAGCATTAATTATGGCAACCATGTCCCCTGCAAACAAGACAATAAGCAGTGAGCTTTAAGGGATTTGGGTGGCACATATAGAAAACCTTTCTGAATCTAGGTCTCATCAAACCCTGGAGCAAGTGGTTGCCTCAGCAAGTTTATAATCTCCATTGTGAAGAGGTTCAACAGACACCAGCTGGGGAGGGTTTAGTATTTAGATTCTGCTTTATGCATCAACTTCTGATGGAAAGATCATGGTGGACTGAAGGACTTTTTGATGCCCCTTCTATTTGCTTTTCAGTGAGTCTATGACTAGAATAATAATGGCTTGGATCATGCTGCAGCACTCTTTTTATTATTATTTTTAGAGCTGATATAAAAAATGGACTGAAGATGGGGAACGTGAGGTGAGAAGAAGATGAGAAACGAAAAGGGAAAAAGACACCAATAATGGAAGAGAAAAAAAGACAGTGACAGAAGAAGAACCTTTCATTGAGCCCTAGCTCATTAATGAATGAGGCTTTGTACATGCAAATTCCAAATTAATTTGTTCTGGGACATGTTCAGGCCTGACTAGATAAAACCCTGAGTAAGCTGACCTGAACTTATGGATAACCCTGCTTTCAGCAGAAAGTTTCCAAAAGCATATCTTATCCTTTTACATACATAAATGTAATTTAGATACATGTGAGTCCTCTTTCAAAACACTTTCTGTTTAGAAAAATATAGAGTGAAGACCAAGAATTCTATTCTTTCTACAAAAATTAAATAAAACTTTGCAGATATTAAATTCCCAGCAATTAATATGGAGATACTTTTAAGAATTTCTGATTTGTGATGGCTTAAAACTGTGGAATTTGCATCATTAATTATTGGTGGGTGACAAACCACTGTAGCCCTGGATAAAATATTTTTGCTAGCCTTCCAGATTTAAAAACAGCTTTAAAGCTCCCTGACTCAAACATTTAACCTGATTTACAGGTTGTGCTCTGAGAGCACTAAGGCTAAGTCTCATTAAGATCACTTTAACTGACTTTTAAAATTAAGTAAAGAACCAAATGTATCTACTAATCTAAACATACTGTGAAATATTAATTATGCATTCTAAATGAAGAGAATAAACAAGAAATAATTTGATCTGTGACATATAATAAATCCCAAAATGTATCTTCGCTGAAGGCATTTTCTAAATAAACACTTGTTTTTAAGCCACAAAGGAACTGAAGTTAAAGTCATTAGTTACTGAGTCAGAACCCATTTATTAAAACATTTTTTGCAGTCACCTGTTAAAAATGCATAAACTTTTATAAACGGTGAATGTGTTGAGAGAAAAGTAAAGTACCCTAACATGAAAGGAAGGCAAGATCTTTGCCTGGCAATATTTGTTAAAGAGATAAAACTATTTAAGATCAGTCTCAACTGCTGAGACAACATAAAATACATTTTAAGTTCTCACAAAGTTCTAATTTTTCTATCAGCATATTATACAACTGGAAAAATCGAGACCTAAACAAAAAAATTTATACTTCCATAGCCAAATTGTTTGTGATCCCCTAGGTACACATTTCTCATGTTCTTTTCATACAGAAAGTCTCCTGTGCAAAATAAGCTTTGCATATTGCAGAACCTAAATATCATTTATACATTCTAAATAAAACATGCAAAAAAACGGCCCAATAACCTTGACATCTTTTTACCAGACAATCTCACCAGTTCTAGAATAAGATTTGTCAGGAAATCCTTCCTGGACTGTAAATATTATTCCTTCTTCAGGAAGTATTTAACCCTTCTAGTCCTACTTCTGTACAAATTGAGTACTACAGAGCCACGCATCACTTTGCTACTGAAGAGATAAGGTGTGTTTTTACTAGTGAACTATGCATATATCAGAAGTATAGAGTCCACAGAGAGATTATTAAACTTAGAAGCATTGTAAGTGAAATCCTACTACCTTCCAAAACACATCAAGAAAAGAAAACAAGAACAAAAACATTGACCTGTGGAGTTTTCCCCTCATGACCCTTTTTTAATCTGCATAACAATGTTATCTCACACAACACTCACCTGGGGAATCTGGAGATGTGCATGTACCGATGTAAATATTTAATAAAAAAGACATTGGTAACGGTCAGGATGAGAACTGTTCAAATACTGTCTAGTATTGTTCACATTCAGTCTTTTTCCTTGGCAGAACAACTTTAAGCAAGGACAAGAAGACAAATTGCACTGAAGTATAGACACAGAGGACACTTTTTTCCACTCCAAGTTACTACTTCTTCATCTTTCCCACCCAGAGTTGTTACTTTTCAACAGCTCAGCAATTACAGATCTGTATCTGGCTTGGTATACAACTTGTATTTCCAATGCTCAGTACAAATATTTTCTCAGGATGCTGTGCCATGGACAGGATATATGGTTTACTTTTCAGGTTGCCCTGTATGAAGTCAAGAGTTGGATTTGATGATTCTCATGGGTTCCTTCCGACTCAGGATATTCTACGGTCTATGATTCTGTCATCCTGAGGCAACAATTGATACAGGTTTGATAAAGAGGTATTAAGGTTATTTTCTGTCATTACTATCCATCATGACTCAAAATGTGGCAACACAATAATTGGAAGGGCCTCCTTCCCTTTGTGGGGCATTGAATAGGAATCCGGTTTAGTGTTCACACATTGAGACACCATAGTTATAATTGCTGCAACCAGTAAATACAAACAAGAAGTTTCATGGAAAGCAATGACAGCGCTGTGGTCTCAAGAAATAGACGCAATCACAGAATCACAGAACGCTAGTGGTTGGAAAGAGACCTCAAAAGATCATCTAGTCCAAACCCCTTGCCAAAGCAGGATCAACCCCCTTGCCAAAGCAGGTCACCACAGTCTTCTCCAAGCTAAAGAGACCCAGCTCCTTCAGCCTTTCCTCGTAAGGGAGATGTTCCACTCCATCATCTTTGTGGCTCTGTGCTGGACTCTCTCAAGCAGTTCCCTGTTTCTCTTGAACTGAGGGGCCCAGAACTGGACACAATATCCACATGTGTCCTCACCAGGGCAGGGTAGAAGGGGAGGAGGACCTCTTTTGACCTACTTGTTACTCCCCTTCTAATACACCCCAGGATGCCATTGGCCTTCTTGGCCACGAGGGCACATTTCTGCCTCATGGTCATCCTGCTGTCCACCAGAACCCCAGGTCCCTGTCCTCTACGCTGCTCTCCAACAGGTCAGTTCCAAACCTATACTGATACATGGGGTTGTTCTTTCCCAGATGCAAGACTCTACACTTGCCCTGGGATATTGTATCCAAACATCTGGCATATCTGGAATATTGTATTCAGATATCACCAGTTGTGCCATTCCATTAGCACAAACATACAGAAGAGAAATGAAGAATTTTAGAGGTATGACAGAGAGGATCTACTGGTGGCAAAGAGGTGATACTGCTGTGTCCCTAACCTTGGCATGCCAACAAGGGATGACTTTGATGCATTTATAGTGCTTAAGTAAATGTATCTCGGAAGGTAGGGACATATAGGGGCAATGTCCATTGAACTAGAGGTTTTGTTCCTCTGAAACAGAAATATTTACTTCACTCCATTGTTTCTAATCTTACTTGATGATACCACTTAACCCTCAGTCAAAAGACAGCAAAGAGAGAGAGAGAGGCACCACAATTTAACAGTTGTCAGCTGAAATATGTACCTTTTTATAGACCTCAAACTATGCTACTCTGTGACAGGACTTAGTCCAGGAATCAATCCATGAACAGTAACGAGCAACCAGACATGCAGCAAGTAAAATCCATTCAGAAGAGTCAGGGTCTTGACATTTAACAACAATTTTGGATGTTTAAAATTATAAAGACACACATGCACACGGGCATATGTAATCATGTCTATCAAATATACATGTGATTGTATATGGTATATGACAATAATAAGAAAATGTTTTTTCCAACATCCAGTGAGGAAATTTAATTGGAAAAATCATGCTTAGGACCATATATGTGTATTATGTTGTAACCTAGAACATTTTAGCGAGTTTGTGAATATGTACTTTGCCAAGCTACAAGCAGACAGGCGTTCAAATAAGGAGGTTTAATTATTTAGATTTTTATAAGCGCATTTGTTCATTGAGTTACTAATATGATGTATGGTGATGTATACCACTTACATTTCCTGAAACAGAAAAAAAAACCTCAACTGAAAGAGTGGACTTCAGCTGATTTACAAGGAGACTGTAAACTCTAAGGGATGGTAAAATCCTTCTGGGCATACATTTGCCTTCAAAAATGTTTGCAATTTGTATTTAAGTGGTGACAAACGATGCATGGATGAAAGAGCAAACCTCCCTTTCATGTTCAGTGATACATAAGAAGATCACATACACATTCCACGCAAGATATTGCACATCTGCACTCTTAATGCTTGGCGTTCAAACCATCCCAGGATACAAAATTGTCTTCAGAGAAGGGGGCATGGGGGGGAGGGCAGGGAAGGCACTTACATTGTTTATTTTTCTTCTGTGCCTGTAAATGCTCTTACTGCAGCTGGCCACAGTTACAAAAATTAAGGACACAACCTCCAAGAAATAAAAGCATTAAACTGAATGCTTCTGAATTTTAGTCCATGCACAGTTTGTAGCATTCAAGTCTTCGATCACACACAATGAACACACCCACACATCAGCGATGAATAATCCTTTCAAACAGCCCATGCTACAGCACGGTCACTGAGAAAATGATCCCATGCACGGTGGGATTCCCACTCAGAGCTGGCTGACCTTTGCCCAGGTTCAAGTGATATGCTTTGGATCACGATTACAAGCTAATTTGTTCTTGTAAGGAAGACCACGCTGCTGACAGTAAATTTGTGAGCTTAGAAATATGGTTCTGCTTATGCTTGAATTCTTTACAAGCAGCTAGTATTAAGCATTTTAATTCTTTGGCTATCATACATTAGTTTAGATTATTCTTCTCTATCAAAAGAACATGCTACGAGTGAAATTGAGGCACTGCTTAAAGTGAAAAACAGCTCGTGATCTATGTGAAGTACTCTTTTCCTTCCATCTGACTCCCTTTAGCCCTTGCTTTCAGAAGTAGGCTGATCTGTGTGCATGACAGAAAATTCAAAATCATGTTTACTGACTGTAGTGGGCTTAAAATCTCATGCATAAGGTTCCACTACAACGAGGCTTTGGACGTTTTTCTTTGTTTGTTATCACAATCCCAGCACAATTCAGTAAGCAACAAAACGCAATGGGCTGCATTATTGCGTGCAAAATGTTAGCATGCATTTTATTGTTCATTTTGAAGAACAGCAAATTGTGGTATTTGAGCATTCTCTCACTGTAGTAACTGATCTCCTCTAAAAATGTTATGTTGTCGTAAATATGGCACCTGTCAGCTGGTCCAAGGTCATGCAGTGGTACTTTGCATACGGCTGCATAAAGCTATGACACAACTTTTCGTAGGAATATGTGAAACAGGCATAAAAATGAAGAGAAAATGCATCCAAAACCATAATGAATAGTTTGCTTGAAACTACACTAGCTGACAATATCACCATTTATCAACTCCATGCTGAAACCAATCCTGTGCAGATGGATAACTGGCTGGGTATTTGATTCTCACAGCTACAGAAGAGATTGTGTTGTTTCTCAGAGACTTTTGCTGTCTCTGCTCTTAAAGAGCCTGATGTACCTCATTAGATAGACTTCTTAAGAGGTAGTCTTCTGATTCCTAAGGAGGTTAAATGGCCTGACAGACTGAGCATGAGGCCAAAAGCCAAAACTCCCAAGATCTAGCATTGGCTCTGGTGGTGACTCACTACGTTGTTCAGATTTAACAGATGCCATTTTTGCTTAAATGAGGGCAGTATTATTTAAGAACCAAAAAGAGAGCAGCAAGGGATAATTATTATCTTACTATGTTTTGAAAACATGGACCAGCTAGTCATGAGTCACTGAGGTTTTCAGAGTTTTCCTTGGTAGTAATGAGAGGAGACAGATTTCACTGGAGACTGTGCCATCAGCAGAAGGAAAACCAGTTGCTAAGTGAAGATGCATGGGCAAACTATGGGATGAAGCCCAGACTGAGGAAAGCTGTTTTATTTTCTAATTAGGATGGACACAACCAGTAATTATAGCAGTTTGAGGGGAGACCTGCTGACGAAGCTGTGCCTGACTCCCACCTTGCTCAGCACCCATCTCTAGCTGGCAGCTGAGAGCTATCCAGACTTGGTCCCAGCAGGGAGGCCAGGATGGAGCAGGAGACAGGAGGGAGCCTGGTATGAGGGAGGATTGCAGCTGGGTGAACCCCAATGAAGCACAGAGAATCCACTGAAAATGCTGCCATGGGGCAGCCTGGCATCAGTCTGGCCAGGAGCAGCTCAAGGCAGCTTTGCCAGCTGCTTCACAGACATCTGCTCCTCGCTCCCGCCAGTACTGCAAAGGCACCAGTCTGTGTGAAGAGCTAGTTTATCAGCCCAAAGTCCACAGATTGTTTTGGACCTGAGTCAGGGCATGGAAGGAGAGAGTTGTCAGCCAGCAATGCTCAGGCCAAGTCTGAGCCCAGCCCCTTGGTTTGCTCCTCTTCTCACTGGTAAGCACTCAGTAAAATTTCACTGTACTGGATAAATACAGAAGCCCCCCACACATCCTTTTTAAGCTTCCCCTGCACTAGATAAATACAGGAGGTAAATAACATTTTTAAGCTCCCAAGCATGATGTGTACTGTTAATATTTTCTCCAGAGTGGGAAGTGGCTGGGGAGAGCAACCAGGTACCAGAGGGTGAACTGCCATTAACCATGCAGTCCCCAGGCATTTCAGGGGCAAACAGGACACTCAATCTCAAGTACAGCTTTATTTAAAGTTTATGTGGACCACAGGCAGTTTTCAAAGATTTCGTAAATTAGTGAAAAATAGCAACAGTAAAAGCAGATTGCTCTGGACAGAGCTGTAACTGCTGCGTCCTCTGGGATCCAAGGGCTGAGTCCCAGTCCCCAGGACTGCTGACTTATGCTAGGCAGCTTTGTGGGAATACTTTCTGGTGGCATTTTCAATTAACAGCGGTGAGCAAACAATACTGGGTGTTTCTCTCCCTCCCCACAGTGTTTCCCAATCAGAAACACTCAAACTATTTCAGTATCTGGATAAGTGTTAGGAAGCCAGTACAGAAAAACACCAATCAAATGCACTGAAAAGTAGCAGCAGGCTACAGTATTAGCTTTAAAAGCTATTAGAAATCAATCAGGACTTCAAGAGGGCCCGAGGGGCAGCCTAGTGTAATGGAAGACAGTCTATTAAACATAAAAGTCAATTATGCAACAAGTTCAGAACTCTCGTCCTGCACTACAAAAAAAACATTAAGGCAAAAGGTCATGCCAGTTTGGACCCTCATCACAGGCTCACAACCTGAGGGCTCATCTCTAACTACCGTGGCCCCATGGACAGATCCAAGGACAATCAGGCTGGCATTTGTAGGAACATATGTTAAGAAAATAGCACAGGTAGCCGCCATCACACCAGACATCCTGGTTTGGTGTTTGAGAATAGTGCCTCAGAGTTATTTGGAGATCACTTTAAAAACTCCTTTCAAGCACAATCCCAGTGATTATGAAAAAAAAAATAATCTACCAAGACCAAAAGAAAGCTTAGTGAGAAAGTACATCTCAAGCACTTCTTAAATATTACCTATATATTCCCCTCTCAGGGAGATGACTTCTCATTGGCACTTAGTAATGTACTACCCGTATATAAGGTCATAATGATTTGTTCCCTAAATCTCTATACTCATGCAAAAAGAACTGGCAGCTGACGTAGGAAAAAAAATTCTTCCACCACCCTGAGTCTGTCAGAAAAGCTTAATTCCAGCAGCCAGTTTAAGCAAAAAAAAAAATCCATTATGACAAGAGGCAGAGGTCAAAGGAATAAAGGGGTTGTTGCTACTTGCAGTCCCCTGTTAGCAGTACAAAACTTTTAGAAATCTGGGATAGGCGAAACTCTTAGTTTTGGAAATGTCACTCAATTCAAGGTACAGAACAATTAAAAACATAGGAAGTGCTTCTTTGCTTTTTTTAAAAATTCTGAGGCAAAAATAATTTATTTAGGAAACTATGTCACAACTCTAAGCAGGAAACATAAATGATACCCCCTTGTATTTTCCTGAAATATTTTTCTTACTCACCTCTCTTCATCTGTTCTACCACTTGTACTGCATTCATACATCCAGAAAGAAAAGATATAAAAACAATTCTAGAGTGAAATACATAAACTCACATACTTTTGATATTACCAATGCTGGGAAGAGCCATTGAGGGCAGATTTAGAGGAAGGTGTATTACCACTGTGGGAAAGCCTGAATGTTGGGTTCAGACTAATCAGCAAGTAACCTGGAGTAATGAAAGTCACCAATTTCATCTATATGTTAGAAATACACCAAAACATAAGAGCAGTGGGAAAAGCATATCATTGCATTTGGTCCTATTGTGAGAAAGATTTTATACTGTGAGAACAGCCTATAGTTAGGGGAGAAGTAGAACCTGAAGTGCCTGAGAGGCGCCGTAATGTACATGCCAAGGGTAAACTGGAAAATATTTGTAGCTCACTATTGCCCTCTAGTGTACGCCGTGGAAGCACTTGTGGCAGTTTTAAGTGATGAAGGGGAAAAAAATTGAAGTGCAGCTCTTTATTTTAAACGAAAAGATAACCGACCTTTCCAAAGCGCTGAAGGTTTGTATACTTTCAAATGAACCTTGAAGGAATCTGGAGTAGGGGGTGGACATGAGGGGAGCTTGGAATGGTGATGATAAGACACCATACCTTCTTCCCCTTGATTTTTGGGAGAACAGACATTTTGTTTAGAAAAGATTGCTTCACAGACTGTGTGTCTTCTAATCTAGTTGCATCGTGTGGCAACAAGTAACTTGTTTCTTGACTGTTATAAGGCAAAACAAGGCAGCAGAAGATATTAATTCCAGCATGAGATAGAGAGTAAGGGAAGAGATTTTATTCTAAAGGAAAAAAAACACTTGTCCATTGCCAACTGTCATATATGTGTATTTTTTTTCCACTTAAGAATATCTGGAAGAATTTGAAGAGGGTTCTTTAGATAGTAGAGTATGTAAAACACTAGGATGGTAAATCTGACTGAATATTTCTGAGAACAGTGTTCCCGAAATGCTTTATGTGCGGAGAAGCAATACTGTTATAAAAGTTAAATATATGGAATTTTTTAGCATAGAAAAACATGTCTAAAGAGATAAGAAAATGGCTTGTGCAATTTCCTGCACAAAATCTTGCGATTACTGCAATTTAAAATGAGAGACTGAGAGAGAACAGAAATAATTAGTACATTTAAGATAGAGTGGAAAAATATACTCAGAAAAAAAGACACATTTCCCTTCGTAAGCACTTGGTTGTGACCAGTCTCCACGTGATCTTGAGTATAATCTATCATGTAGTTGTGCCAATAAAGGAGACTTCCAGATCCATTTCTATGAATTACTACTTGTTTCACCTGTAGCAAAGCTCTCTGCTTCCCTGCCAACATTAATACTTTTCTTTTTTTTCTGATCACTCCCGGCTCAGTTGTCCAGAGCAGAGGATGGGATTCACTTGCTCATGTACAACATGGATGTACACGTTCTTTGCCATCAGTGGTCTGTGTTGCCAGTGAAAAACACCTAAGTACTAGGAAGAGTGATTTATCTTACTTTTAAAGAAAGCATAGAAGAATTAAACCCTGGAAAGGCCCATGTCTGAGCCTAAAGTGGTGATCCCACATATAGGTATCCACAGAGAAGGTCTCTAAAGTCAAGCAAGAGTGTTGAAGATCCACTTTGCCTTCAAAGCAAAGAAATTTTGGAAATAAGCTACTCCCCTCTTTCTCCTTCTCTCCTACAGCAGTACGGTTCAAGTTTGCTTTGACTTCCAACTTTACTTTCATCCAAACTACCTACTTCCATGCAGCTGCCTGCAGCCAATTTCTGGAATCTATTTAATCAGAGTCACTTAGCCACTGTGATAATACTAAGCCTTCATTCTTTCAAGTATTCTATTGTTAGCATAAATCAAGAGCAAAAGAACATTTGAAACCCTGAGGACTGCATATTGAATGTCAGACCTGTGTGATTTGATGAACTGGGATGAAAAAAAATCCCTCAAATGCTAGAGTTTATCATGGGGCAACTGACAAACTCTTAGCTTAAGCACTGCTGGCATGGCATTATCATGCTGACATCAATTGCCACAGCAGATAAGGTATGTGAGTTTGACAAGTTCATTCTCTCAGAGAATTTGATTTGATAATAATTATTATTTTACAAGGACTAACCCGTAGATGAGATTAAAAATTAAACAGACATGCTTTGCTCTCTCATGCTCATCAGAGAGTACCCCAACGTACATTCAAGGATCACAGTGAATAGCATATACAGACATTAATTTATTCATTACTTGAATCCAAGAAAACAGTTTTATCCTGGGTTTTAATCTTGTTTGCCTGTCTTGATCTCAAAAGTCTGAAGTGACTATATTTACAAAACAACTACATTAGTGTGATTGCATACAACCACATTCCCACTGTCCACATATTTCCATTGGCTAGGGAAAGATGGTGTTTAATGGAAAAACAGAAAGCCAGACTGAGCAGCCATATTTAATTTTGAAGTAGTTACCAGAAAAAAAAAAAACACATTATTTTGTCTGGATTACACTGTGCAAACGAACACCACAAGAAATCAAAAAATCCTGTATTTTAAAGAATTCCTAAACAATAAGGAGTGAACTTTTCATCTTCTGAAGAACTATATACTCTGCATTTGGATTTAGAGCCCAATTCTTAGTACTGACCTTTTGTAATCCAACAGGAACATTCAAGGCCCCAACTGACATTAGGGATTGTCCTGGTTTGAGAGTTCTAGGAAAAATATTCTCTGGAGCTCCCAGCACAGGTGGCAATCCCAATGGGAGAGGAGTGGCGGCTGTGCCTGTGGGCAAGAGAGGATGGGTTGAGTGACCCAAATGGAGCAATCGTGGTGTTGCTTTCCGTGGTGCTCAGTATATAAGGGTCCCTTGGGAGACACCCTAGAGTCTTTAGTGCCTGTTGTGTTGGGAGGATGGTTGCTGGCTGTTTGTCATCTCTTCCTATGCTACTGGTGTTCTTGCCTATTGTTTTCACACTGCAGAGGAGCACTACTCAATGAAACACATTTGTCTTGCCCTACCTTCCAAGGTAGGAGTGACACACCTCCTTTTTCTGGTTTTTTTGAGCTATCTTTGGGACTCTGGGTATAAGCACTCCCATCTGCTGCCAAGTCTAGTCTGGTACTTCTTTGTTCAGGACCTAATTGTCAACTCAAGGGTGTGGAGTCTGTTTTAACATCTTCATTGTTATTGTTGGTATTATTTTTATTTTTCATTAAACTACTTCAAGTTTGGTTTTTTTTTCAACCTCAAAGTCTCTTTCTCTGGTTCCAGTGTTCTCCTCCTCTGGGAAGGTGGTGAGGAATCATAGAGGGCATCTGTCAAAACTTAGTGGACAGCTTAGCCTTAAACTTCAACAGGGATTTGCTTAGTTGTAGTAATAGAAAAACAAATCTTACATGAAAAATCTCTAAATGGAATGAAAGCAAAAGGGAGCTTTTCCCAAACACTCTGTTCAACAGCCTTCGTTTCTCTAGCAAGTTCTTTGCCTCCAGAACAAGGTGCCTTCATCCAAATTGTGTCAGGACAATTTCTCCTAGGTTGTTTTAACTTTTGAGTCTTGCCCAGGGACTGCTTGTGTAGTACTGGCTGACACATGCAAAAGTCATTCCAAGGACCCCACTAGCAGCTTACTAGCATAGAGGACAGAGTGCCAGCACTGAGCAATGTCCTGTGCACATACATGGTGATAAAGCATTCATACAAACCTTCTGACAAACCCATTTTTGTCAGACTGTCCCAGGACCACTCCCTGGAAAATGAGGTTCCCTGTCTTTAGAGGTCAAACTCAGGCTGGAGAGGGAATAGTGTTTTGAAATTTGACTTTAAGGAAAAGAAAAAGAAGAAAAAAAAAGGGCCTGGTTTCATTTATTGCTAACATTGTCATCTTCCACATAGCAAGATAATTTGAAAGCTATATAATTTTTTTTTGCTTTGTTGGTGGGGTGAGAGGGAGCATTGCTTTCTGCAGTAAAAGTAATTTCAGAATTTCTAAACCTATCACAAACCGGAAATTCTGGCTTTCAATTGATTCAACTTGCAACCAAAGAAAAATGATGAGTAGTGAAATAGCTGTGGCAGGTAACTCATTCAAAGGCAAACAAGATACTGTTACATGACCCCAGAACCAAATGCTGCTCTGATTCTTGATGATAATAAGCTCAGAAAAGGGAGGAAATTTCAAGGTGATTCAGAGGCAAGCATGGTTTATATTTGATTAAATTTCAAAGTGAAAATCCCAGCCAATTTGTTTTCCATCTACTGTGTGCTTTATGCCATGGTGCCATATGCTGCAGTTTGGAATATTGTTTCCCTCACTTGTCTTTTAATTGGCTTGACCTATGGGAAAGATGGCAGGAAACTAAGATAATTATATCACTTCACCTCATGCTCTATAAAATCTGCTATACAATGACAAGTCAGGTGAAAAAGTAAAAATGAAGCCATAGTAGAAATGCAATTACAGTTCCTTAACATATTTCTACATGCTGAACCTTGTTTTTTGCCTTTCAGCTTACGGATTTATAATTATTTTATTGACAAAGTGAGGAGATTCAGATCTCGACTGCAAAGCAGAACTCTGGGAAGAAAGAAAAGAAACTCGTAATATTTATTCTCCGTAGAACTCTTTTTAAAGCCATTAACAGTACTTTCAAAATGAACAGGCCTCAATCCAGAGTAATCAGTTTATTTCCAATTAAAACCAGATTGAGTATTTTTATACTTTCTGTTCAACATACAGCAGTGTTACTCTCCAGTTACACTGCTTGAAACTGAAATATCTTTTCTAAACTTCTAAGATACTAGGAGTTGATATTAAAAAAAAAAACCTGTTAAGAGCACTAGGTGACATGAGTTAGTGAAGTAGATTTCAGAGCTGTAAGTAAGTCTTACTGAAAGCCAAAATTGCATGTACCATATGTCAGTAAAATAAGCATCTTACCTGAACTAACGTCATATCCACTTTACAGACTGATATTTGAAATGGTGAACAATGAAAAGCCTGTGAAATGCTATCCACAGCACACTTTACAGCTAGCATGGAATGCATTAGACACACTGAAAAGTCTGGTTTACTTAATTTTGGCCACCTAAAAGGTAGTGGTCTATTATAGTTCCGTAGTGTTTGTTAGACGAGTATATTTCTCTCTCTTCTTTGACACTGGACGATGTTTTGATGATTGTCTTAATGGTCAGAGACATAAATTTGGTAAAAAGAACACGACTTTAAATCCTAAAGATTTAATCCTAAAGATTAAATCTTCGAAATACATTCCTGAGAGATTTGATCAATGATGTTCAACAAGTAGCATATATACACAATTGCTTATCTGTCATATCCCTTCCACATATTGGTCTACATGTAAGAAAGTACACCCTCGGAATGTGTTCAAATACCTGCCTACAGGTTCCAACAGTCTTTTAGTTTATGTTCTTATTTATGTCTCAGTTTTGTAGATAAGAGAATAGCCTACTAACAAACCCACTTAAAATAATTCACAGAATAACTATAGAGGCTTAATGAAGCCACTGGGAATGAATTAATTAACTGCCTTCAGTAAACAGTTCAACTTAAATGCAGCAAAGCACTTGGATGTCAGTTTAATTTCAACAACAGAAATAAGCACTGCTTATGTAGTCAAAGAATAGTCAAAAGTCTCTGCCATGCACAGAGTGTGTCAATGACAATGTTGTGCAGAAATGCTATTGCTCTCTTCCACAGAATTTTCCTGAATTCCCTAGTCTTTTCATTTTCAGAAACATAGTACATTACCAGATTTCAGCACTTCACTGGATTTGATACAGGGGACCCAGTCTCAAAATGAGCTGATATGCCAATTTGGCTGGTTTAGTCTTAAACTCACGATCAAATTTCCGTTGCGTTACACTGCTTGCTAAAGTCAATATGAATCTTTTCATGGATTACGATGGAACTGTGTTAGCCCAGTGTTTATTTTAAGTTAAATATTCCAGGGTTTAAATGCACATGCTTTCCAATAACTGGACAGAGATGATTCCTGCAAATCAGTTATAAAATGGTCCTCTTACTGTTACACTTTTATGGTGGAAATAGTTGAGCAAAAATTGCTAGTACCAGTGAATCATAATAGCCTGTTATTTACTTTTTCCATGTAGACCGTAGTTTACTCCAAAGCAATTACAGGAAAGAGGCGTATCTTACGAAGGAAAAAATTTAAAAACTTTGAGTAAGCAGATACATCCTACGTAAAATATTCCTCTTATTCTTCACCCTGTGAGAACACCTAGTGGAGTGCTCTGTAAAGACACGCTGCACTCTGCAGACAAACATCTGTAAGACGTTTACCTGAGGCATGCCACTTGTCTGAAAAAGGGAGAGCATTCCGCAGTGCCCTTTGAGAAATCCGCATAGCAGAGCATTCTCACAGGTGAGCCTTCTCAGTCCTCTCCCCTCCAAAAGAAGATAATGGAGTTTTATTTGACTATTTTTGTTTAAAAGTAATAAAATCCAAGAATCGTTTTTGGAAGGTTTTTAAACTTCAGGCTCAGCCTATGACTGGCTGAGGCTTAAATCAACATCTATTTGTTTTCTCACAGCTCACCTAGAGTTATAGTCACCTTATGGCAAAATCAGAGCAAACTGTTGCTAAAGATCATTATGATGCCACAGATCTAACACTGGTAGAACAACAAAGAGTGAACTTCTAAAGAACAAACAACTTGTTTCCGCATAAGGACTTTCAGCAATTCAGCATGCTCTAGTAATTCAATCACAAGCTGTTACGTTATGTGCAAGAGTCCCTGGGTGAAATTGTGTAGTTTGGGTTATGCAGGAGTTCAGCCAGGATGATCATAATTGTTCCCTGCAGTCTTAAGATGTATTAAAAAAAAGAAAAAAAGCAACCAAAAAAACAAAAGCAACGCAAACAAAGAAACAGTTGAAATTACCATATGTGTAGGAGGCAGAATTGTTCCTAGGTCTTGGTCTTTCATTTTGTTTTCCTCAGTTGCTATTCTTGACCTGAGATTACAGCTTCTTTGACAGAAATAATATGATCTGGCCAATCAATCATTCTGTTCTTAAAAAAAAAAAAAAAATCAAAAATCATACTAATCACATTTTTTTCTTTATATAACAAAACTTTCTGCCATTCCTACATAACAGCTCTTTAAATAATCACTGAAACTGAGCAGAGGGCACACCTATTGAAAGTTGCTGCACTGGACAGACAATGTTTTAAGGACTTTAAGACCAGTGTACCTGTGAGAATGTCAAATCAGTTTATTCTACTAGAAAAACTGAAATTTCTGTTCCGCAATGTAAACAGCAGAAAGGAAGTGGGTGACGGTTTGAGAATTGCAATCTTCTACTATAGCTTGCCAATTATTCTGTTCTTTTAGTTTTTAAAATAATTCACAAGTTTTTTCATCTACAAGGAACTGCTGAGTGCAAAAATGAACACTACAATAACAAAATTAATACAAGAAAATTCAGTAGTTATCTCAGAAAAAAATACATAAACATCAAGTAAACCACTTCTGATGTTTTCAACAATGTATTGCTACATCCATCTACAATTCTGTCAAAGTGAAGAATAGAGAAAATTCATTTGTAGTTGTTTCCATGTGGAAAAGGCTATGTACTTAACGAAGCAAGTTAATATCAGTGAGGCTGTGAAATCTCCATTCTCAGAGAGATAAAAATCTCAGCTGGACAAGTCTCTGGGCAACCTGTCCCAACTTTGAAATTATTTCTGAATCAAGTTAGGTTTGTAGTAGAACACAAATTTTTTCCAACCTTAATTATTCTGCAGCTCTAAACATGTGGAAATCCCCTCTGACCAGAATAATTCTTAAAATCACCCCTCATGACTTTTCCTTACATATTTCATACTTTCCACTTAGGTCTCATGGGATTGTGTACGTAGTTGAAGCCATTAACCACTTGAGACCTCCTTTTCTTCCTGAATTCAGAGATGCACCCATACAATATCAGGACTCAGAGACAGACACCCTCTCTCACAGCTTGTTGTCTAACCCATCCTCATCAAAACAAACCAGGGGTCATTCCTAAAATGATCAGGTAGGGTAAAGTCTCCCAATTGAGCTTACCACAGAGCGGTCCAACTTTCCACCATTACATACACCTCACCTCTCCTGGGTGACTCTTTGTCACCTCCCGAACTTTCAGGACAATGACTCAGGTTCACTGATTCCCAGGCCAGGATTAAGGTGAATCAGCACCCAAGATACTAATATAATTTTTATTTATCAATCAATATTTATTATGTTTACCTCTTGTGGAAAATTACTGGGAATGTGCCTGGGGAATGGTGGGAACTTCTGAAAGAGGTCAACCCTTCCTCTCCCCAGTTGAATTCTTCATTCTTGCAGCTCCAAGCCTTGCCTGCCTCCACACCTCTGCCAGTCAATGGATGGTGCAGCGGGCTCAGGAAAGTGTTGAGTCACCCCCACAGCAACACGGACAGGTGGCTGTGGCCCCTTTAGGTTCAGAAAAGGTCCAGACTGTTTGAGATATTTGTTTAGCAGTCCCTCACACTCTTTGAACATAACTGGCTGATTGCATTGTGAAGGAGTCCTTCATGCAGATGACTTTAGGGTTTCTCTAGCCATGTTTCCCTGATTAGGTCTTCCAGAGAAATTAAAGGACAGAAAGTTTATATGGACAATTTTGGTGAAGCTGCTGATTCTGATCATTTCTATCATGCCACTTGCCTACCTGATTGAACAGATACAAATGTGCTTTGAGTTTTTCTTTGAAAAATTACTAAAGCCATGTGGTGGGATAACTTTGGATAGCCACTGAGTGCTGATCAAAGTCACTCCATCACTCTCCCTCCTCAACAGGACAGGGGGAGAAAAAACAAAGAAAAGGTTGTGCGCTGAGATAAGGACAGGGAGATCATAGAATCATAGAATCATAGAATGTTAGGGATTGGAAGGGACCTCGAAAGATCATCAAGTCCAATCCCCCTGCCAGAGCAGGAATGCCTAGATTATGCCACACAGGAACGTGTCCAGGCAGGTCTTGAATGTCTCCAGAGAAGGAGACTCCACAACCTCTCGGAAAAACAAAAAAGAGTTGACTTTACCAGTAATTTAATTTATTTCCAGTTAATAACAGAGCGGGATAGTAAGAAATTAGAACAAAACTAAAAATACCCAGGCAGTGTATAGGTAATAAGAATTTAGTCCATAACACTTTGTCCCTGCTACTCCTTCCTTCTTACACTCTTCCCATTACAGTGTGGGGTCCTACCCACGGGAGACAGTCCTTTATGAACTTTTCCAGCGTGGATCCTTTCCATGAGGTGCAGACTTTCAGGAATGAACTGCTCCAGTGTGGGACCCCGTTAGGTCACAAGTCCTGCCAGAAAACCTGTTCCTGCATGGTCTTCTGTCCCCAGGCCACAATTTCTGGTAGGAGCCTGCTCTAGTACAGGTTCTCCACAGAGTCACATCTCCCTTTAGAGTACATCCAGTTACTCTGGCATGGGGTCTTCCACAGGCTATAGTGTGCATATCTGCTCCACTATGGTTCTCCATGTGCTGCAGGACAACATGTTTCACCACAGTCTTCTCCATGGGCTGCAGGGGAATCTCTGCACCAGTGACTGCAGAACCTCTACTTAAAAGCACTTTGTTTTTCTCACTCTTCTCTCACAGTAGCTGTGTTTTTTACCCCTTATTAAATGTTATCACAGAGGTGTTATCAACTACACTTATGGGCTCAGGTTTAGCCAGTAGAAGATCCATTCTGAGCTAGCTGGAACCAGCTCTGACTGACATGATGTCTTCTCACAGAAGCCACCTCTGTAGCCCTCTGTAAAACTACAGTCAAATTGATTCTGTGAATTTTAATTTCTCCCTAACCTCCTAGAATAATTTAAAAGACTGACTTTTACTCTTTTTCTTAACAGAGAGGCCTCCAGCACTGTACTTTCAAGCTGTTTTTTACAAAACAAGCCTTTAATTTCTAGATGTAACATATTAGAGGTCTCTAGCCCACTTGCAAAAACAGATTGAAAAACAATCTTACATCAGAGGGATTTTATTTTCCAGGGGGAAAAAAAGAATTAAGTGCCAGCCTGTGTGTATTAATGCATGTTTGCAAATGCAGACACCACAGATCTGAAATTAAAATAATGCTAGAAAGAAATATCCTAGTAGATAGGAAACATTGTTCATAGTGAGAGGAGAAAGATAAGTGCATAAGTAGGGAGACAATGCTCTGCAAAAATCCACTATATTTACATTGAATCATATTTTCCATTTCTGCTTTCACCTAATGGTGTGTATAATAAAAGATGGTTACCACTGAAATTTGATGTTCCAGTGAGTATGAGGAAACAAAGAATCTGGAGCATCATTTGTATTGGTGAAATTTTCAGCTACAGTCCCACAGAACTACAAGATATTAAATAGATTTATTGCCTATCAGTTTTATACCAGAGGGAGAGTATCTGCTTCTCACCGTGAAGAGACGCGTTAAAAAAAAACAACTAACTGTGATACTAAGAAATCATCATTCAGCCAAGCTAAAATAAATGATAAATTCCCTTTGTGGCTGATTTTTATCTGGTTGCACCCAACAGCAAAACTTTTCACACACAGATACCTGCAGATTTTAAAAGGAGAGTAACTCTAACCAACATTTCCTGACATTGGTTTAACCCTCTCCCTCCTCTTCCCCATTTTCCCAGGCTGTTGAGTGGAACACAGAAAGCTCTTTATCAGGTTACCTTGACTCAACAGGGAACTCAAAAGATAAGTGAAAAAAACCATAAAATATAAATTTTCATTACCATTTTACATCTTCAGCAAAGTAAGCATGGTCTTTGCTAGAATTTTCTGTCACTTTCTGGAGATTCACAGTCTTCAATACAGTGTAAAGGACTAAAAGGATCCTGATGTCCTACAGCATGTGAAAAATACCACTCTGCATCATACTTGCGTGGTCAACAGAGACTAGGGGAAAGACTCTCATACACTGCATATTAACATAAAATCCAAGCACACAACCATAGATTTCTTGGATTTCCAAGTTTTTCCTCAATTTTATAAAGGACATACTGTATTAAACAAAATTTTGCTGCATAGCAAAATTGTTACATTATGACATGATAAATTATTCAATAATTCATCCCGCTTTTTCTTTTTTTTTATTTGGTGAGGGTATATAAATCAGGAATTGGAAGAAATTGAAGCACATCAGTAGACAGATAAAATTATCTTTTAAGTCCCATATATTAAATATGAAAATCACAGATCAACAGTAAATCTGAAGTAGTTATCTTGTCCTTTTACCATAAAACTAGCGTAAAAGGTTTATTCTTGCTTAAGAGTTGTATAATTTTTTTATGTCAGTACAAATAACCAAAGAGCAACAGAATAGCAGGCCTTACTAGTCCGAACTCACTGAGTATACATTTATTTTTTTTTTGTTTCTGTACTCCATTATGGTTTGTTTTTCATGTGTGTCTCTTGGTTACAGGTCTCTCTCCTCATCACCTTCTTTACCTTTTTATTCTCTTTGTATGTAGACATTTTTCTATTCCTCCTTGATTTTTTGAGTACTTGGATTGGAGCACACTCCTCAGTATAAATTTACAATATCACAATATTGAAATTCACATCTTTTGCCTTTTCCAAAATGTGTTTCTTCTGAGAGCTGAAATTCATTTTTACTGTGAGCACAAAGCTGTTGTTTGTAAGGAATTGTTGCCCCCGCCACGGGAGCTATTGTCTCTGACAGTGAGCATTAGGATATGAGCAATTGTACTATGGGTTCCAACAAAACTGTACTCCAACTTCTGCTCTGAAGTCCTCAGAAAATGTAGAGGCACTTAAGTCTTCTTAAGCCAGACAAAATATCTTGTAAATTATAAAAAGAATCTGTACCTTTCTGGTAAAGGTGTGTAGCCAGACATCATGTCCAAATAAAAGTACAACACATTTCACATGAAGAAAAGCAGAGCTACATCTGACATGAGGTGACTGCTTGTTAATAGCTAAGGAGTCATCCTAAAAGTGAAGGACAAATCTAGTACTTCCAGTACATGGGTGACAAATTGGACATGAAAGGAACAGAAAGATATCTCTATATAAACACTGGATTCAACCCTTCCCCTCTTTCTCTCATGTTTTCCTTTTAAATTGAATACGTTCATTAATTTCATTGAGAATTTTACATGTGTATAGTTTTGTAAATAGATTTATCTCCCCTATCAGTGGAAGGTCCTCCTACATTCAAATATAATAAAGCTTACCGATGTGATTAGACCTATTTAAATCCATGTTCTAGTTCATTTCCCCTCCCCTCATTTCTCCATTATTTTTTTTCTTTTTCTTTGACCAATTGTACTGACAAATATTCAACATCTGGATTGCTGTTGAACTGTGTTACACAGTGGGGACAGAGGGGATGCTAGGGCCTCAGTCTTGCAATTCATCCTGTGCAGACAGAAAAAAAAAACCACAACAGGTTTCATAATTAGCACTGTCTCTTACTTAGACTCAAACAAGAGACTCAAAAGACAAGATATGGTATTGTTTGTCCTGTATATTGAAAGAAGTAAGTACCCAGGTTGACTCAATTTATCTCAGCCCAAAGAAGGAATTTCAGTTTATAGGAAAACAACAGCAACAACAAAATCAATCCTAGAAGAAAGGCACTTGCATTAAAAATAGCTGATAAGAAAATGCTTTATAATAAAAGGCTCCATATCAGTCTAAGGCATATTAAAAATGTAACGTAAGAGGGGATTTTTTTTCAAGAGTGAAGCTTCAGTTAAAACAAAATGTCAGTAGTGGTGCTTCAAGTATTTCCTCACTGTCTGTATTTGTTCTTTTACACACTCATGGAAGCATAATAAACTCAGACTAGTAAGCTTTAAAAAGCTCTTACCTCTCTCTGCTCAAATACAATTTTCTTCCCAACCCATTACCCTTCACCACTAACAGTAACAGATAAATTCTTCTCACTACATCTTCATTACATTGTTTTCTGCCTACATTTATGGCAACAATTTAAACAAATGTCTGTCACGTGTCATTAGTCTTGATTTGATTTAGCCAATATGAAGTTGGTAAAGTTTCTGCCATGGTTTCTAAATTTACACCAGATATAACACCAGGATATTTTTGTTTTCAAATAGCTTTAAAGATAAAATTGAAGGCATCAGAAGTAAATTTTAGGTAGAGTAGAAAGGCTTAGAACTGGGCTCTAAAAATCCCCTATTTCTTTGTTGCTGCTTAGCTCAGGACAACACAGATGAGTAAACCAGACTTGAGCACAAAATATGCTCAGGACCCTGAGGCCGGCTGTCACAGAAGAGTGGTATCCACAATCTGAAGCACAGAACAGCGGTATCCACAATCTGAAGCACAGAACAGCGGTATCCACAGTCTGAAGCTCCCTGGGCCTCCAAAGCAGAGTGGCCACAAGCAAAGCACCTGCAGGAATACTTCCCAGACCATGCTAAGCTCCCATGCAACACTTGGAAACAGTGACAAATGTCCCAGGCCAGAGCAGTAGCAGGGACTCTTCTGAGAGCAAGGATGAACAAATGCCAGTTCTCTGCTCTGGCACGGCTCAGCTGAGTAATATAGGCCTGGCAATAAAGTCTAAGTAGTTTGGTTGCTGTTTTGTGAATGGCTGAAGCATCCGCTCCTGCCAGCTGAGCTGTCTGAGGTCTGCTTCATACGCTGGAACCATCGAGATCTATAAACCACGAATTTGCCATCTGTATACTGTAAGTTCAGTCCTGTGACATTTCTCAAAAAACAAGTCATGGATTGGAGTCACTGTTGCTGCATTTTATATCTATCATCAGGTGGTCTGGGGATATAAGACTGCTTTGACAAGGAGTGGGAATGTGTCTGTGTATACGTAATGGGAGAGGAAACTAATGAATGCTCCCTTCAGATTCAGGATGCCAGCTTTCAAACAGCTGTAGAAACTGTGCATGTAGACCTACATGTCCAGAGGGAGTTCACACATCCTTGTCAAATCATCTCCAATCTAAGATCACGTACTTGCTCAGCAGATCAGGACAGGTGGAAGCATTCAATTAGGAAGAAGAGCCTAAGGTTCTTGTCCCTCTGGAGATGCTTCTCTAAATGTGTAAACTATCCTGGAGCAAAACTACAAGAAGTCACCTTCTGAAAGTGAGACATTGGTACCTCCCTATGCCTCTTCTCTGTCACAATATGGCCCAAAACAACTTCAGTGCTTTTGTAAAAAGGAACAAGTTAATTTAAAAACATGATCTTAGAAAGGCCCCTTGGCAGTCTGACAGTTAAGGCACTGCCCTGGAAGATGGCCAAAGTGAGGAGAAATGACGACTACGTTGTTAATGCTGAATGTTAAGGCACAGTTCCCTGGCTGGGAGACACCTCCCAGGCAGACACCTTGTGAGGCACGGGATCTACATTTTAATTCAAAGTATGTCTCAACATCACCTGTGTGGTAGTGAAGAAAACAGTGTTGGGTAAGTTCTGCCTAACAATCAGCAAGGACTGGACCGAACTGGGTTGGCCAGTTCTACCTGGCAACCCCGACCGGGGTAGGCCAAGAGTCCTGCCTGACAACCGGGACTGTGCGCAGTACAGCTTGATCCTGTGCACTTGCTCAGAGGAAAAGGACATCAAAGGGACAGGCCGAGGAAGACTCTGGAGAGCACTGAAGACCTCGGCCCCCATGGAGACATGGGCATGAGCTGTATGCCTGAGCAGGGGGTGTGGACTATGTAAATCTATCCAGGGAATATGCTAATGAGTTCCTGGAAACTGCACAGAGAACATAAAAAAAAAGGTCAGACAGTAAGCCCTTTTTGGAACTTTCCCTCCACCAACTGAACTGCCGCAACTATTGACGGGACACTGCTGGATCCATGGTGGTGGCTGTCTCTCACAACTCTATCTATTCACTTTTCTATCTTTGCTTCCTTTTTCTTACATTGCTTCTTCTCCTTTTGATTAATAAAAGGTCTTATTTTTGTGCGACATCTGACCCCATTTGTGTCCTAATTTCACTATAGGGATCATAACCTAAGCAAGCAAAATATTCCTGTCCGATATTGGGACATCACATTTTGATTGGTGTAGCGAAAGTGTCATACAAGTTGAAGTCAGAAATATAAGTTGGAGTCTCTCAGTAATGTGGGGACACAGTAGTTTTGGAAAATTGTAATAAGCTGAAGAGTTCCTGAGATGTCTGTGTTCCCCTCCTTTCTCTCTCTCTCTCTCTTTTTTCTGGGAGAGGGAGGGAGAAGGAAGTAATATAAAATGGAGCCACACCTAAGTGCTGAAGTTGAAGTAATATAAATTGGATAATTTGTGGAAAACAATAATAACTGTAAATTGAAGTCTTCCTGAGGTGCTTGTGTTCCCATCCCTTCTCTATCTCTCTTTCTGGAGGTGTGTGGGAGAAAGTAATTGAGTAAATGTACATAAACAATACCTGTAACAGCAAACAGGAGACCTTTTCTCCAGGAAGAAGGGATCTTTTGAGAAAAGTGAGACCCTTTCTCCAAGAGGAAGGGATCTCTTAAGAAGGAGGAGGAGGAAACCTTTTCCTCCAGGAGGAAAGGGGAAAGAAGTTCTGGGGTAAATTGTGCTCAAATGGTCCTGGACCAAGTGGTTTTTTGAGGATGTCCTCCCAGGGAGGAATGGGGGCTGGCATAAGGGTTCATGTCACCTCACTCATGGAAAAATTAGAATAGTACAGTTCTTACTCTTCTCTCCCTAGTACGAATTGGGCACAGTTAAACTGGCATGACCCACAACAAGTGGTAGACCAAACTGACTGATTAAGCAAGGATCGTAAATGCAAACAAGGAAAGGGAAAAGCCGTGGTTTGTGCTGTCTTGGGTGTGGCTTTAGTGGCAGCTCAGCAGGAGAAACATGGTATAGAGTGCGTAGAGAGTAAAATGGTTCATTCACTGAGAGATACAGTGACTGTGATGTGTGAACAATTGAATGCAATGCAGGACCTAGCTTTCAGGACGATGACTCAGGTTCACCAATTCCCAGGCCAAGATTAAGGTGAATCACACCAAAGGTCCTAACACCAATTTTATTTATCAATCAACAAAGAACTAACAACTATGTGTTTCAATCTCCACTTAGCACGATCAACACACCTCACAACAAAGATCCATTAGGAAACAAAAGAACCAGCCTTGTCATAGATAATCTTCTGTTAAGACTAGAAAAAGAGAGAAAGAAAAGCAATAGGAAAAGAAAGATGACCACTCTTGGATCCCACAACGACCACAGCACACACAGCCATCTTCTTCTAGTGAGCAAAAAATGCACCCGAGGTTCTCGCCTTTTATACAGTCAAGTTCCCACCACATCCTGGTTTCACCCCTTGTGGCTGGGGGATGGTGGCTTCTGAGGCTTCTGAGGGAAGGACAGCCCTTCCTCTCCCGGTTTCTTGTAGTCACAGCTCCAAGCCCTACCTGCCCACACACCTCCATGAGTGCAGGGATTGGGCAGTGGGCTGAGTCACCTCCACACCAGCACGACAGGCACCAGACAGGCAGCTGTGGTCTGTTTAGGTTCTAGGCTGTTTGAGATATTCATTTAACAGTCCCTAACAAACGGTTGAAAGCAAGACTGAATTTCTTAGAGATTGATTAAAGGAGGAGCAAGAAGTTAACAGTCGCCTCAGGCATCAGTTAGAGGAAACTCATGGAGATTTGGAAGAAGCAAAACAGAGGGAGTGGTGCTTGAGAGACGCCTGGTTTTATAAGCAGGCAAAGGAAGATGCTGGGGAACGAGCTTATCTCTACCCTATGCAGGATTTGGATTGTGCTAGAAGAATTGCAGAGGAGAATGAGATGCAGGACTTGTGTTGGGTTAGGAAAATATTGGAGCTTGAAAAAATGGCAGAGGATGAGATTGTACTGACACCATTGATTAAGACCGAAATTGTTGATCCAGGGAATGGGGGAGCTCAGCAAACAAAAATTCAGACAGTATCATATTCCCCTAAGGAATTAGCTAAAATACAAGAAAAATTTTTCAAGGAGGTCTAATGAATTGAGGGCAGAATATGTGTGAAGAGTTTCACTTACTGGTGGTGACCATATATTATTAAGTGAGGAGGAAGCTAGAGGATATTGGGGGCCAGGTGTGTTTTTGATGACAGTAAACCACCAAGCTCCCTGGTCGTTGACTCAGAGGGCAGCCTATTGTGCTGGAGGTCTCAACCTTTTAGAGCGTGGCAACCTCCTCGCTGTTACCAGAACAGTGTAGATTTGTGTGCAGAAAGCTGCTTGTTTACAAATGTTGTATGATAGAACATTAGAGCCTAGCCGAGAATCCCTGATGATGATGCCTATAGATCCTGAAAGGATGGCCTTGCCCATAAGAGGGCTTCCCAAGACTTTGAAACCCATGACCATTCAGTTACTGGGAAAGACACAGACAATTTCCCAGAGAGGAAGGGTGGCAGCTGTTTCAGAAGGACTAACACCCAATTAGCACCATCAGCCCCCTCACAGGAAAACGTGGACATGAGGAGAAGTGACCCAGGAACTTACCAGTTATGGGTGCAGTATTGTCCTGTCCCTACCTCTAGCCCCAAACTGGACTCTAAAGGAATTAGGAGGGTTGAGGATGAGACAATTTCACAAGGTCAGAATGAAAAAGAAACTGACTTGCGAACTGCAGACTCCACAATCAATTAGATTGTAAAGTAGATATGTTTATTTCAGTGCTGGGTGGCACGTGCGGATAATCCGCCAAAGCCGTGAGCGCCTCAGCGGGACACTTGCCTTAACTATATACATTAAAATGTTACATACTCATAAAGTTTCGCAATACGCCTATACATATGCGTAACCTGTCCTGCTTTGTACTAAAATGAGTCATTTCCATAATCTCCTCATGTCTGCGCTTGCGTAGTGCCTCCTGGTCGTCAAGGGTCTTCTGGAGGAAGGCTCGTAGTCTTCCTTGCTATGCACTTTTGACCTTTAGCTCCTTGCGCAGACTCAGTCATCTTTCGGTTTCCATCAAACTGCGAAGCTGGTATCAACTGGTCTTGAACTGCTCCAGTGGGTTTCTACAATGCTTAACTACTGTCAAAGAATAGCTTAACAATCCATGTAATTAATCAATATCTTTACCTCTGTTTGAGTACAGTCATCTGCTAGTTTTTCTATAATCCTCCCATCAGAAACTCCTTTCCCTAATTATCAGGGAGGACAGAATGGCCAAAATAACGGACAAGACTTGATATACTTGGTTAAGGGGAAGGACTTCCCCACTGCGGGACAGCCATTTCAAGTACTGTGGACAGATGAGCATTTTTATGTAAATATGGATGAAACAAAAATTCAGAAACCAAAGCTCAGTGATGAAATATCAGTATCATACAGTGGGAGAGCTACCAGACAGTTAATGTCCTCCTCTGCCTTATATTCTATTCACGTCAACTCAACTACAAATTTTCATGTTTGGGACTAAATGAAGGCTTTTTGGTGTTATGATGACATTATAATTCTTGGTTTACAGCCATGGAACTAGTTCCTGGAGCATTTTCAAACAGCAGAATGTCTCAACAGCACGTATTTCTAGCCTGTAGGTTTAGCAGATAACGAAAGTAGCTCTTCCTGGATAGTGTGTGCTAGACATCCATTCAGTACATTCCCTGTCAAAATGCTCAATGCCATTTAAGTACATCCAGGGTGGAGGGAGGCCTATGAACATCCTGTACAGAAAACATCATGCAAGATAATAGAAAGATAGAACTTTCTGCTTCCTTTCACTGCACACTGACTGTAGGCTCAAACGCTGTCATTTCTCTGGCAGCTGCAATGACCCATGTATAAAACGGTGGCCTACATTCTGGAGAGACAAGTTTCCTCCAGCATCTAGAGAGCTTCTGCACATGTGTAACAAATCTCTCATGCTCTTGAGCTGGTGTACCTGGCACATTACTATGCATATTTATTAGTACAGTTTCTCAAACTGCCAAAGCTTTCCTCCCTTAAGTACTTAAAACATGCCTTGTACAGCATTCCGGTGTACTTCTGCATGCTACCAGGTGAGATTTATGTTTACATTCCTTTTTTCCTCTTTTCTGGTGTCAGGTTGAGGATTTTTCACCTGTCTCAAGGGTGGGTGGGACCCTCAGCTGCTCAGGCTCCCTTACTAGAGCTCCATTTGTTTTCCAGATGGAAAACAGAGCCAAGACTCTGCAGGAGCCAAAACTCTCCAGGAGCCAAAAACTCTGGCTGATTAATGATTCACAAAACAGGTTCTTCAGAACTTGTCATCTATTCACCCAGAGCATATAACACACACCAGAAGGATGTGTTTGCTCTATCTTCCACATTTTTAGGGAAGCGTTGGCTTGAGTCCAGTATTTAAAATACTTGGGGAAATCGAAAAAGTGATACTTGACCTTAAGAATCATCTTTTTTTTTCTAACCTGACAGACTGTTTGAATCCCCTTGAGATTATACTAACAGTAATCACAGAATCACAGAATTATTGAGGCTGGAAAAGACCTCTGAGATAATCAAGTCCAGCATTAAGGTACTATTAACATAAGGTAAGAGACATTTACAAGGCTATAACTGAAAACAATAATTTCTCTTTACCTCAAGCTGCCCACAGCCATGCTGCGCTAGCATACACCAGGGAGAACACGAGCTGCCCGACCTCCCTCAGCTTCTTGTCCTGACTCTGACCACACACCCTACACTGTGTTATATATACACACTCTTGGGAAGCTCTGAGGAGCAACATGCACCATGAGAGTAACCCAGCTGAAGCTTTCTTTTCCCTTGTTCTCCCCCGGAGTTTTAATGCCAGCATAGTTCCTTCAGTGGCTTCTCCTCCCTTGGCAGCAGGGGATGGAGAAAAAGCCGCTGTTGCAGCTGAGACTTCTGCTTTGATAGGAGTGCTGGCTTGTACTGGTTAGACATCTACAATATCCTTAGTCTACAGTGAGATCAGCAGTATCATAATACTTTTAGCTTGTCAAGATAACAGCTCAGAAAAGATAAAGAAGTGAAAAGTGAAGAGCAGACAGTTGCTGTCCTGAATATTTATGAATGGATAAATCAGGACCAGAAGATTTTATTAATTCAAAAAAAAAAAAAAGTAGAATATTACTTTAAATCAGCTTTTAATGCTGAAATACTCTGTTTAATTTTAATTTTCAACATTTTTTCCCTTTCCTTCATTATTATCTAGTAATATTGAAGGTACGATCCTTCAAACAAAAAAAGAGTTTTTAAAAATCCCATTTTTTCTCATGCCAACCTGCAAGGTAAATCAATCTCACTGTAATTGGAGGTGAATACATTTAAACTTTACATTTTATACATACATTGACTATAAAGATAATACTGTGTTTCAGGGTCATTTGCAAACAAGTGCTCATGAAACGTAAAATTTATGAGGGCTTTAAAACACACCATGTCTCACAAGCTGCAGTAAATAACCTTAGTTATTAAGCAACAATCTCAAACATATACACACAGCTAAGTAATCTCTGTGAAATAGCTAGCTGAGTTAAGTTGCAGGGATTGGGGAAGCACACTGCTTATTTCATACTACAAGACGGAGACACAGGTTCATCCTAACTACACATCTTATCATCTCCATACCATAAATTTCAATTTCAAGTGGAATAGCTTCATCCACTTTCATTATCTAGCCATTCTTCAATAAAGGGGAGCAGGGGAAGGAAATTTCAAGCAAAACCCCAGCTTGCAGCACTGAGGCTGAAACAGCAAGTACTCAGAATAAGTAAGCCTATTGTTTTTTAAAGTGCAGAAGTAAAACTAAATTTCACGCTTAGCCTATATATAGGCATAAGTAACTAGTATAGTGTTCATATGATAATTACTTCATTACTAATACAAAACAGGTCTGTGTGATTTAGGTTAATAATGGTAGTCATGTATTGTTATCCTTTACTGTACTTCTGTGTTGCAAAGAAAGCATGACGCTTCAGTGTTTCCTGTAGCACAGCTGGGGACTACGTGACAAAGTCACAGTCCCACTCACACACCACATTCTGCTCGACAGACCACAGCGGCTTTGAGATTATGGTAATGTAATACAGGCATCCTGACTGCACAGTCCTTGGATTTTACGTTTCTTCTCAGATGTTTAGTACAATTCCACATATTTCTTCATTCTCAATGGCTTTTAAGTAAGTGTATCAATATTTATTTTAGTGCTTCCAAACAAACCTACAGGAGGAAGTAGAAGAGTTCCAAGGATCTCAGAGGAAAATAGCAGACAGTGTATAGTATCTAGAGTTGAAGTTTTCACTGATAAGGTCTCCTCTGTAGCATTTTCTTCCTTTTTATCAGTGAAAGGGATTGCTCTGGGGCTGAGGATCACCTTTGGTGGCTCTGTGCTTCAGCTGCTTGACACAGCTTAAGCAAAACAGAAGTTACCATTAAGTTTCATTGAGAAGAAGAAAAAAAAAACAGACAGATTACTTTTTTTTCATGCACAGCAATGTTTTATCTTGGAAACCTGAGGCCATTTTTTGTTTATTTCCTTTCCTTTTCTTTTTTGGTTTTAAGTCTCTCCAAATTCTTGCTGCTCTAATGTCTTCTTTCCTAACTACCTTCCACAACAGCAAAGTGGAGAAAGAAACAAAGAAACTCAAAACAGAGTGGTAGAAACGGGGAAAGAGAAAGATGTGGAAACCAAATTTGGAAAAAAAATATAATCACATAATGGAAGCATCTAAATTTTTCACATATACATTTCAAGAATCTGAACTTTATTTGGTTTTCCCTTGTCCAAAGAATAAACACGACCTCAGTTTGACTGATTTATAATGTCCTCTTCGTGTTGTGCAACACAGAGTTGGTCATATTTGTGGTATAAGGAGACAATATGCCTCAGCTTTCTTTTCCAGGGAACCAGAGGCACACAGCTTCTGAAAATCTCTTAGACACCCATAAGAAGATTGTCTGAAGTTTGAGCATTACTTACCTGCTGAAGAAAAACTTGGAAATGCCTTGGATTTCACTTCGATACATGTCTAAAAAATCAGGATCTTTGGGAGATTTGTTTCTTTCTTATGCATTCATAAGGAGTAAGTTTATTGCTATTTCATTACAAATGAATTAGTCCCCTTAAGAAAAAAGTTTGAAGGTCAAAAGTAACATAAAATAATTTATCAACACTGTAGTTTCCCATGTATTCATTACAAACCGCATCCAACCAGCTGTGAGTAGCTTAGTAGTTTGTTGTCTGTGTAGAGCTATCATTTTAAACAGATGCCTGTTTACTATCTCGATGATGCCAGAATAAATCTAGCATTCAGTGATAAATCAAAGTTGGTTTTAATATCACCACCCAGAAAGTCTTATATGGAGCACCATAAATGTACTAGTGACCTGATAGTCTAATATATCATCTCATAGTAGTTTTTTCTACATTCTTATGCAAAATGCAATTCTGTAAGGCTTTGGCAGATTCTCACTGCACTGTGTTAGTTTGATATTTCAACAGCAGTTATACTTCCCTAATAACAAGCAAAAGCCCTAATATATTAATATTTTTCTTCCAAAACTCTGTCAAAACCTATTATCCAAAGACAGTAATACTTTTTTACAACACTGAATAGTTTTGAATGTTTTTGAGGTAATCTGTGGTTTAAACATCTGTGGAAACAAACATGAGAGGAAATCTGTCAAATAATTCATTCTGACCATAGGTTAATTCTTTTTCTAGGCTAAAAAAGCTTACTCCTCACTCTCAGAATTTTTTTAAACTTTGTATGCTTTTCAAAGCTTCTTGTACCTCCTACCCCCTACTGTTCTCACACAAAAAAAAAGAAATTGCAGTATTTGATTTCATCCCATTACAACCCATACTCAGTAGGTACAAACTAAGATATGTTCTCCTGCTAGACAGACCTAAGCAAATTGTCCATGTCCCTTCTCACTCCCTGTAAACCTTTCCTCACTGAAGTCACACTCCAGAGAACTTTTACAGGCACTGGATGACCTTTGCCACAGACCGTGTTACTTTGCTGTAACAAAACCTACAGCTGGCCACAGGACCTCCCCAAAAACAGGTACATTCTTTACACGAACCAATAGCTGCTCTCACCAAGGATAAATTCCTTGTAAAGTGGCATTCAATTAGCAATTTTGTGATCTCCAACACATACAAAAAGGAGACAACAGGTATCCACTCTGTCCCCTATCAGCTAAGGGATGTAGTGCAGTAACAGCAAATTTTTCCAGGATTTTCCTCAGACATGGTGTTTGGGGCATTGTCTGCTCTGTCATTCCTCCTGACAGAGGTAAGGGACTGGACTGAGATATTAAATAGTACAGGTGCAGTCTTCAGGCTGCAATTTTGACCTTATGAGGTAATGCTACACCATGAAGAGGTACAGATGTGAAACAATCCTTGTATTGCTTTGGCACCAGGAGAACAAACAGAAATGGATGAACAAGCATAACTATGACTCATACTTCTTCATAGAAGTTTCCTATCCTAGAGCTGCCAGTAGATCAAAATCAGCGTTTCCCCTTCCTCAGCCATTGTTACAGCCAATTAACAATGCCAACACATTGCAAGGATGTAGGAGGCAGTAGGACCCTACTCAGTCTAGATCAAAAGCAGATCATCACTGTGTTTGTCAAGGAACAGTGAATATTGGGTGTGAGGACCTATCAGAAACTGTTCCGAGCTTACTGAGATTTCCTGTAGTGGAAAAACACACCTCAAGGAATGTCCAGCTTTGATGGATGGATTTCCCGTACAGGTCAATGCAGATCAACCTTTGCCTGACATCCCCATGTATTCCACTCCATACATACTCCATGTTTGGGGACTGAAGAGAGTGGGACCTTGGGAATGTCTCATGGGTGTTGCCTAATTGCATTGATACTGGCTTCATATTGAGAGTTCATCAGTCTGCTCAGTAACCACAATTGCTTTCTTTGTAGATCTGCAAAGCATACTGCTAACAATATGAGCTAGATTTTACTCTATTCCTAGATAGAAATGTTTATAATGTATTATTCAGCTACCTGCTAACCGGTAAATAGGCTCAAAACACAATCTCTAAGTCAGGATTGTAAGGAGATTTAGGGAAGTGATCACATAATGTAGGAAATAAACAAACAAACAAACCTATGAAAAACAAATCATGGACCCCATATAGGGGCAATTCTTGAAAGATGCAGGAAAATAATGCCGAGCAATACACTAAAAATTCCAGGAATCATGAACTTTTAGGGAGATACCAGACACTGAATTGCAGGTACTTAATTTTTTTTTTTTAAAGTATCTACCTTTTTTTAGGAGTTTTGCTCATAGGTTATACCAAGAGAATCTGAAGAGAGGTCCCAGGGCCTCCCACTTTACTATATTAAACAGGGAGACTCTGGAGGCAACCAGCTTGATATTCTACCCCTTTAACCTTTCAAAGAGAGGCACAATGTGCAGCAGTGTACTGACGAGATGAAGCCAGTGCCATTACAACTGTGATACCAACCCCAGCCTGCAAGAGCTCTCACTGGTTTCATCTCCGTTCCCTAAATGCATTCTCTCTCAAGTGTTATAGCCTAACAGTGGCATGATTTAGCCCAAGCAAAATAGAATTATCAGCTTGCTTGCCTGTCATCAACAGCTTAATACAGAATTTAATTTGTTGAAATAAATATTAGAGGGGTTTTGTTTTGTTTTTCTCCAGAGTAAAATCACAGACTGGGATGTCATTGATTTGCAGCTCTAGCCACAAATAGAATCTGTTAAGATCAGAGTTGCCATATTATTAGTTTCAGTCATGAGAAGTTGGTATGGGATTTACTTTCCTGTAAATGGACCCTAATCATCTTTTGTTATCTAGACTTTAAAAACATTTTGAAATATCTTTCTAAATAATTACATATGTCAACAGTCATACAGGAGATAACATAAGAATTAAAAATGTCTGTCTACTATCAGTCTATTTTGCTCACTGAAAAAAAGCTGTGTAATACTCAGCTCATAATTTGATATTCCAGACTCAGAGGAAAGGGAGGAAACAGGTGTTTTATTTCAGCATGAGAAATATTTTTTCTCACACGTTATGTTATTAGTATAGATTCAAAGGCACAGAGATGATAATTCTGACCTGGAAAATTAAATTCTTCTCCAGGGACCCTTTTCAAACTGATTTGCTCAATCAGAGCTCTCTCCTGCTACCTGATCACGTCTATGGTGCTTTAGAGTGTCTAATCAAGAGATGATTAAAGATGATGACATTAAGGAGGTTCAGATTTAGTGCCATCATGGTGGCCAATCAATAATGAGATTGTCCAACCCAGTACTCAGGGGATCTGTGTATAAATGTTGTTATTTACTAACCCTTCATGTCCTGCTATGAAAACAAAACTGATGTGCTCTTAAAGTCTAGAAATGCTCATTCTAAGAATATTTAGTCTGAAATAAACATTAACACTTTTAAGACAGTTCTTTCAGTCTTCTTTTGGCTTTATTATGATTAAAAGTGTTTTCACACTTCCAGTGATTTGTCACTTCATCCACGCTTCACATGGTCTGAACCTGAAATAAAACCTGGCTGTAGTTTTGTGGATATCAAGATCTCTAGTAAAAGATGCCTTCACAATACTTGGAGCCCTTTGATACCGGTTTTGGAAAGTCAGTCTGATCAGGGAATTTCAAACTCTAAGTTATTCAAAACCACAAACTAAAAAATCTCCAAGCAAATTAAAAGCTTAATATGAAATAGCAAGTGAGTACCCTTCTTACACAGTAAGACTAAATCAGTTTTTTTCCTCATGGTTCAAAACTTATAAAGTCATATCTTTACTCATAGATAATTTTACCTGGAGAATCACAAGACTAACATCTAATGGTTCTCCTGTTTCCTGGGGAGGTATCAGATGTTCCACTTCACCTAAGGAGGAGCAAAACCCAAGAACTCTTTCCAAGTCCTTTTAGATGAAAGGAACTAATAATAATTCACATTGATTAATTCATAGAATCATAGAATTGTGAAAAGAGGATTATAGGAAAACTAGCAAATGATTGCATCTAAGCAAAGGCAAAGCTATTGATTGATTGTATAGACTGTTAGCTATTCCTTAACAATTGTCAAGTATTGTAGAAACTCATTGAAGCAGTTAAAGACCAGTTGATACCAGCTCTGCAGTTTGGATGAAAGCCGAAAGATGACTGAGTCTGTGCAGGAACCAAAGGTGAAAAGTACACAATGAAGAAGACTGCCAGCCTTCATCCCCATGACCCTCAACCACCACCACCAGGAGGCACTGCACAAGCACAGTTGGGAAGAATTTATGTAAATGACATGGTAGAACTTATTTTAATATGAAACGGGAGAGGTTATAAATATGTATAGCTGTACTGTGCAACTCTATGAATATGTAACATCTTCTCGTATATATCCCAGGCGAACACCACGTTGAGGCGTGTATGACCTTGATAGAATACCCCGTGCCACCCAGCGCTGAATAAACATACCTACTTTACAGTCTAATCGATTGTGGAGTCTGTTTTCCGCACTCAATTGTTTAGGTTAGAAAAGACCTTTAAGATCACTGAGTCCAACTGTTAATCTGGCACTGCCAGGTCCACCACTAAACCATGTCCCTAGGCACCATATCTACACATCTTTTAAACACCTCCAGGGATAGTGACTAAACCTTTTCCCTGGGCAGCCCATTCCAATGCTTGACAATCTTGTTGGTGAAGAAATTGTTCCTAATATGCAAACTAAACCTCCCCTGGAACAACTTGAAGCTATTTCCTCTTGTCCTATCCCTTGTTACATGGGAGAAGAAACCAGTATACACCTTTCCACAACCTCCTGTAGGAGGCTTATTTAGTTTTATTTAATTTCCTGCACTGTATATTTTTGCTTTATAAAAAAGCACAGTCTTTAGTATTAATCTGTAAACAGGCATTTTGTGATTCACAGTCATGGGTGGCTACATTCTGGCCATACTCACCCTGTCGTCATTGCAAGTCCAAGGATTTTTTGTGTTTTGGCCAGAATAACTGAAATTTGGCTCTTGCAGAAGATTTACCAAATTTTGATTTATTTAGTTTGGTTTTTATTCTGCAATACCTCAACAAAAATCAAGGTAATTCTGAGATGATGTAAGAAAATACCTGTAACTAACATCAGCCTTCTTCTAAGGAATGAGTATGTAATTAAGCTGCCCTGCTTCATTTCTGAATTCACCAGGGCAGAGCAAGATCATGTGGTGTTGTGGATCAAAACACTTTGAGCAGAAGCACTCTTGGTACAATAATTTCATCATTCATTATTATTGAAAGAAAAAAAAATAGTTACTACCTTTGTCCTGGCATCATGGACAAGGCTTGTTGTCTTGGTCTATGCTTATTGTTTGAAATTGATCATCATATCAGGTATCTGTCTTACATAGATGTTGCCAAAGGATAGGGATTATTTTCCATGAGGAGTCAGACTTAAGTATTTATTAATTGGTTAGTGTTCAGGGACTGCTTCTACCGTGCTCAAGATCAGAGCATCCCGACACGTAGGAAGTCAAGGAAGGGAGCCAGGAGACCTGCGTGGCTAAACAGGGATCTGCTGGGTAAGCTCAAGGGCAAGAGGAGAATTTACAGATCTTGGAAGGCAGGGCTGGCCACTTGGGAAGAATATAAGGCTGTTGTCCGAGGATGTAGGGAGGCAACTAGGAAAGCAAAGGCCTCCCTTGAATTGAACCTGGCGAGAGGGGTCAAGGACAACAGGAAGAGCTTTTTCAAATACGTGGCAGATAAAACTAACACCAGAGGCAATGTCGGCCCACTGATGAATGAGGTGGGTGCCTTGGTGACACATGATACAGAGAAGGCAGAGTTACTGAATGCCTTCTTTGCCTCTGTCTACTCTGCCAGAGACCATCCTGAGGAGCCCCGTTCCCCTGAGGCCCCAGAGGAAGTCAGGGCAGTGGAGGAGTTTGCTTTAGTCAATGAGGACTGGGTTAGGAACCAATTAAGCAATCTGGACATCCATAAATCCATGGGTCCAGACGGGATGCATCCACGGGTGCTGAGGGAGCTGTCTGATGTCATTGCTAGACCACTCTCCATCATCTTTGCCAAGTCTTGGGAGACGGGAGAGGTGCCTGAGGACTGGAGGAAAGCAAATGTCACTCCAGTCTTCAAAAGAGGCAAGAAGGAGGACCCGGGAAACTATAGACCGGTCAGCCTTACCTCCATCCCTGGGAAAGTGATGGAACGACTTATCCTTGGTGTCATCTCAAGGCATATCAAGGATAAGAGGGTCATTAGAAACAGTCAACATGGCTTCACCAAAGGGAAGTCGTGCTTGACTAACCTCATAGCCTTTTATGAGGATATAACAAGGTGGATAGATGATGGCTAAGCGGTGGATGTGTCTACCTTGACTTGAGTAAAGCATTTGACACAGTCTCCCACAGCATCCTTGCTGCTAGACTGAGGAAGTGTGGTCTAGACTCTCGGGTAGTGAGGTGGACTGAGGACTGCCTAAAGGAAAGAAGCCAAAGAGTTGTGGTCAATGGGGCGGAGTCTGGTTGGAGGCCTGTATCCAGTGGAGTGCCTCAAGGGTTGGTACTGGGACCAGTATTATTCAATATATTCATCGATGACTTGGATGAGGGACTAGAGAGTACTGATGACACCAAACTGGGAGGAGTGGCTGACACACCAGCAGGCTGTGCTGCCATTCAGCGAGATCTGGACAGGCTGGAGAGTTGAGCGGGAAAATGTAGAGTCTTGCATCTGGGTAGGAACAACCCCAGGTTCCAGTATAAGTTGGGGAATGACTTATTAGAGTGTAGGGAAAAGGGACCTGGGAGTCTTGGTGGACAGCAGGATGACCATGAGCCAGCACTGTGCCCTTGTGGCCAGGAAGGCCAATGGCATCCTGGGGTGTATTAGAAGGGGGGTGGTTAGTAGGTCGAGAGAGGTTCTCCTTCCTCTCTACTCTGCCCTAGTGAGACCTCATCTTGAATATTGTGTCCAGTTCTGGACCCCTCAGTTCAAGAAAGACAGGGAAGTGCTGGAGAGAGTCCAGCACAGGGCAACTAGGATGATTAAGGGAGTGGAGCATCTACCTTATGAGGAAAGGCTGAGGGAGCTGGGGCTCTTTAGTTTGGAAAAGAGGAGACTGAGGGGTGACCTCATTAATGTTTACAAATATGTAAAGGGTGAGTGTCACAAGGATGGAGCCAGGCTCTTCTCGGTGACAACCACTGATAGGACAAGGGGTAATGGGCTGAAACTGGAACATAAGATGTTCCGCTTAAACTCGAGAAGAAACTTCTTCTCAGTGAGGGTGACGGAGCCCTGGAACAGGCTGCCCAGAGAGGCTGTGGAGTCTCCTTCTCTGGAGACATTCAAGACCCGCCTGGACATGTTCCTATGTAGCATTATCTAGGCATTCCTGCTCTGGCAGGGGGATTGGACTTGATGATCTTTTGAGGTCCCTTCCAATCCCTAACATTCTATGATTCTGTGATTGATATATAACATCTATGTGAAAGCCAAAGAAGCTTCAAAGGGTGAACTAGAAGCCAGAGCTGAAATTTAAAGCTACCAGATACAAGGTACTTCAGAGAATTGAACCTGTTATATGTAATGGTTTGCAAAAACGTCTTTTGAAAATTGTTTTCCCTAACACTTTTAGGTTGTGAGTGAAATATCTTCTTTTTATTATTTTCATGATATTGAGACTTTTATCTGATACAATATGAAGGATTTGATCCTGAAAAGAAACCAGAATAAGTAAATAAATCAACATACTGTGACCAGGGGTAGCTAACAGGAACAAAAGGGAAAGCAGTCAGTACTTGAATTCTGCACTAAAAATGGAACATATTTAAGGACATAAATGAAAATGCAACAGAAAGGAAAAGAAAAAAATAAAGGTATGATTTTGAAATAAAAGGTACATGAAAAGTGCATTTAAAATGAAGCACTTAAACCAGGTATAAAAAATTAAATACACTCCCCTAAAAATAACAAAGAATTCAGACAGCAGAAGTAGAATTTGATACTAGTCAAATTAAACTAGAAAAGGAATAGGGAAAAATGCATGAAATAGAACTATGCTTCAGAACTACGGATGAAAAAGTGTAAGCAAAACAAAAGGTATCCACTCTTTGACAAAAGCAAAGATACTCAATTTTTTCTAAAATAACACCATATAGCTATAAATCTATAGAGACAACAAAAAACCCATTGAAGTTATCTGTATTTGAGACAGGGATTCAGGCCTCAGGTGTTTGCAGGAATGGCTGCAATAAGATTTTAAAATGTTTTCAAACCACTAATAGTTTTATTTCCTTTCTTTACTTATACTTACGCAAGCAGTTGCAGAGTGATAAACTGCAGGATAAGCTCGAAGTGATAATAGAATTTGGTAAGAGAGAACATGCTCAGTGAGTACGATTCATGCCAGATGGTGAAACTAGCTCAGGTTAAAAACAAATAGAAGATATTGTTCATTCAAGTCCAAAGGTGACCTCCCAGAATTCACAGGAGAAATGTTAGATCACAGAATCACAGAATCACAGAATGTTAGGGATTGGAAGGGACCTCGACAATCTAAAAGGAAGAAAATCTCTTTGCCCTGTAGCACAGTTTCACATGAGCTACAGTCCAAGAAAGCTCATGCCTAACCAATTACCAGTCTTTCACATTTATCGTTTGTCCATAAATTGGCCCAACATCAAGCCCACTCCAATTCTAGGGTCTCAAAACAGTTTCTACATTTGAAGGATGTATTTCCATTCTTTTGCACCACTGATCGACTCCTCATTTTCACAGCAGGGAGGCAGTCCTAGTCTAGTCCTAGTCCAAAACATTGCAGACCACAGATATACCCTCAGGAAAGAAGAGGGAAGAAGCAGGAGGAGCAGCAAAACCATCAGAAGTATAGAGTCATTCATTCTTGCAACTCATGAAGATTACCCAAGTCCTAGGCCTCATTTGTTAAAACACAGGAAATTCTACCACTAAAAGGGAACTTCTATGATACTAGCTCCAGCCAATGAATAATACTTCAAGGTTATTGATTAGTATCAGAGACACCATCATCTGGTACGGTTTTGCCATTTCTCGTCTGAGCAGGTTTCAAAATAACAGCTAAAAGAAAAGTCTTTCTTATCTTTGTCAGCCCCGCAGTTCCCTATAGGCAGGATAATATTTGCCAATACTTCTGTAATCCATTCACAGGCGCAACAAGAAAGAGTATTATTATTAACTGGCCACAGCATTGACTTCACACATACTATCTTCTCTCATCTCCTCTCTTCTTCCTCTGTTCCTAATAAGTGGAGGATGCTTCTTGGTAGGCTGCAGGCTGGAAGTAGTCACCCTCACATCCAGTCAGATGCGTGGCATTAATTGCTGCAGCTGCAAAGCCACCATTAAAGACAGAGGTGTCTCCAGCCCCAGAGGCTTGCTGCAGCTGTGCCTTGGGTAGTGTGCTGTCATTTACCTCCACGCAAAGTGGGCATAACATACTGTTGGAGCTGTTCATTAGACAGATGAAAACTACTAAGATCAAGCTGACAACATGAGGTGTTTTCCTCTCAGTGAGAGACTTCAATAAGAAAGCGTAAAATTCTCTACCTTTTTCTGTACTGTCGATTCAGCAGGGGCCTTTCAGATGCTTTCAGATGCAAGCCTGTGAGTTGATTTTTTTGGGTTTCTTGTTTTCTTCATAACCCAGCAAACACAATCAAGGCCACCACCTTAAAGGTATATGTAAGAGACTGTGTTAAATGTTTGTCTCAACCTTGTTGAAATTCCCCACAAGGAAACTTCAAGGATATTGTTTGCAAGCTTGGACCACTGATAAGCCACGGGGCTCGACTCAACCACTGGTAAGCCCTAAACAACAACTACAGGGCCTGGCTCAACCACTGATAAGGCAGCCATCTTGCCAGTGCAAATCAGTGTACGTCTGCAAAAGCTCAACAGTGTGCAAGTTTCTAAGTCATATTACATCTGCAAAAATGGGCCCTCCGGTCAATTACGCATGGTTCACCAACAAAGGCGACGCTGCAGGGGATGAAGATTGCTCCTGATGACCCTCATATGAACCAAATACAAGTGCTAAACAGGAGGAGAGTAGGCAAAACAGTTCTTGGAACACTATATAAAGCCACGGTGAACAGCTGCTCTTTGGAGATCTTCCCCACTGAATAGAAACAGGCGGACCTGCGAGACGTCGCTGGATCTGTGGTCGTAACTGTACTTCTTGCTATCTTAAACATTCTACTACTTCTCTTTCTCATTTCCTTGTCTTTCTTTCCTATTGCTCTCCAGTGGTTGTTAGTCAATAAAAGGTTGTGCTGTTCTGACATCTGGCCTCATCTGTGCCTTAATTTCGCCTCTGGGATCAAAACAAATTACCTTGACTCTAAGAGGGTCAAGACTGTATCTTACCAGGCTTACCTGATTCACACAGCAGGCTACAAGGACAATAACAACACATGACGTGAAAATAGACTGATCCAGAGGAAAGGAATAGTAATCAAAGATAAAATTGTTAATGGAAGCGGAGAAAAAAAAAAGTCTTTAAAGAACTATGAAAGTAAAAAATATTGGTAAAGAACAATTGAATTGTTAGCTTTAATTATAGAGGAATGGGTAAAAAAACCTCCCACAACTACGGTGTCCCAGAGATGAAGGTAGTGCTCGCCTTACTCCTTTACATGTTGTTAAGAAAATAAGCCTTTAATGAAGGCAACAGGACAGATCCAGCAAAAATGCCAGAAAAGGAGACAGGACCACCGAAGTAGTAAAAATGAATGATGCAACACAGTACACACGACTTGTAACCTTTAAGGATCCAGAAAAGAGACACATCTAGTTCCTTATTGTTGGCTTTGTTTCTTTTTTTTTCTGTGGTTGTTCTCTGTAATTTCACACAATATGACCTTACTACTAATTTTATAACTGGGTGGTTTTGGGGGGCTTTTTGTTGTTTGTTTTGTTTCTTTTTTTTGTCAGATAGAACTTTTTGTGGAAGGAGAATACACAGCTTGAAAGAAATTGTGAGTGTACAGCATTGTCCCCTCTACCTACAGGGGTAGGGGCTGTCATAACATACTGCTTGGAAAGCCAGCAGTGCCTAAGTAATTCAAACATCAGCGATGCTACGTATCCAAGCATGTCTGAATTGCTGTCAAAGGCAAAACCGTACAAGCTAGCTTTGAACTAGACAGCTTGTGTGCCGACAGCAATGTAGCTCAGCATCACTGTACTTCTTCTTTCACTATTCCAAATGAATTTCCTGATGTGATCTATATGAAGAGAATTACAGAGTTCAGCACACCTGTCACTTCAGCCTGGGAAATATTAGTAATAATAGCATCTCTTTTGTAGTAGAATTACAGCGATGTGTAAGGGGAATGTGCTGCATAGAACAGACCGTTTTAATTAATCCTCGTGTTTTTCAGAGGAAACATAATTTTTCCTTGTCTGAGCATCATAAAGATCTAATCATTATATTTGTTGAGTACTCTAACCATCCATCCACCTGCAGACAAAAATACCTCACAGTATGATACATTTCCATCTCTCTCCATGGAACCCTAATATTTGCTGTTAAATAAAACAGAGGCAGGGATCAGTCTCTGGGCAAATAGTTTGGCTTAGACACATCCACACTACACAGCACTTAATATTCATTTTTCCCTGGGCCTCGGTCACCTTAAGTCAATCCTATCGCCTCTATATGTTTTCTTTTCAGTTGAACGTGTCTAGACTACCAATAAATAGGCATTGCAGTACCTGAAACTGGAGGTGTTTTGGAGACCCTGGAGTCTGCATATAGGCACATGTGAATGCTTGAAGATGCCAGTCTTGCTGGGATACTGTCAGAGGACTGTACAGAGCAGAATCGTTGCACCACATACCCCTCATGGGCAGGTCTATGAGAGCTTCCTGACACATGTTATCCCTCAAAATTCTACCCAGACTTCGTCTCAGAAAATTCTGGTGGGTGACAAAACCATGACTAGGAGCATGATAACAATTAGATTACATGCATGATGACAGACTCATTTGATCTGGTTTATTTACCAGTGCAGATAGAGCTTACGATACACGTATTCCTGAATAGTTCTTCCATTTCTTTTCCTAATGCCTTTCCATTCCTTTATTAATGCCCCAGGCAAAATGGATTGCACAATGCAGCTGCATCAGTGGAATCTTTTAATAGGACCTAGCAGTCAGCACAGGAAAGAATAAAGACAGGAAACAAGTATAAAGAAAGAAAAACCTGATTACAGAGAGACATTACACACAATTAATGATAATTCAAATCCTAGAAGGAAACAAAGGCTTAGATAGCCATGGCAGCAATATTTCCATTGATGTGGTGACCTACTCAAACATGCAAATTATTGGGTCACTGTTACAGCAAAGTTACAAAAGATGTCTTAAGGTTTGTGGCCTTGTTTGCTTTTATTCCCCTCAAAAAAAAAAGGTACAAGCTAGAAATTCAACTGCAGAAAAAGACAGTAACAGCTGCCTTTTACTAACAAATTGTTCTAGCAGTTCAGATGGGCTCCTTGCTGCTTTACAGTTAGTTGTGAATTTTTGAATCCCTTTTTCTCCTTCCAGAGAAGACACAATGGAGATGATGAGGGCTAATCGTGGTGTGTGAGCCAACACTCCCATTAGTGAGCGCTGATGCAGTTGCAGCTCTAACTGCATCTGAGCAGAGATCACACACTGGCACAGAAAACCTGAAGTAAGAATAAACATAGTCTGTAATCACATTTATAAAAACACCTATGAAGAAACTGAAAACCAATGAATATGTGTCCTGTTTTTCTAGGGACATTCACATTATGGCTTATTTTACTACCGTTAGTCTTCAAGTAAATGAAGGCAAAGTCATTATGTGCTGACCAGTATAATTAAAGAAGTGATTACTTTAACAAGTAATTGGTAACAAAATGCCTAACCAGTAATCAGAAGCACAAACCATATGTTTTTAAATATGACCAAATCATTTGCATAGTGTTTATGTGCAATAAATTAAATCCAAATGAAAAATCTGCTGACAGGAAATAAGTAGCAATAAGGGTAGAGCGATATGTTAAATCCTTCATTCTGGATCATTTAGGTAATGTTCCATTCATTTTAGATTCATGAGTAGAAGCCTTTACAGATTGGGCACGCATACCATAAATCTCAGGTTATCCATTATTAGGTGGCATTCTGCTGTTTGCAATTGTACATGTTTACTTTGTGCATAATTAACTACATAATAGCTGTCTGTGTTCTGCACAGAATTTACACTCAGCCTCTCATCAAAACAAATGACTCTAGAAAGTAGGGCAGTTCCATTAAGCTGTCTGTAATCTGCATTTTCTAATGCCGGTTCTCAGAAAATGGAATTGGAGCTTTGATTTCCCAACCACAATCAGAACAAAATCTAGTCTTTCAAAAGGTTGCATGTTTGTTTTTCAGGGTATTTTATTAAATTTCACAGAACTGTTTGGAACATCAAGAGGTGGAGACAAAGTGAAGCCGAGAATACCTAACAGAAGCTGGGATGATACATTTCCATAAAAATAATAAGTATGGAGTAGATTTGGACAGGCAATTGATCATTGCACAGCTCCATGCTATGGATCAAAAACTTCACCCTGCAGTTCTTCAATTTCTGTGCACGATTACCACTACTAGGTCAACTACTTCTGCTGTACAGTTTCTTTATACACTGTATGTCAGCAAAAGCCCCAACATTTCTTTTGCCATAATGCAAAATTGGATGGAGAAGAGAAAAAATAAAATAAAATAAGGCTGAAAGAAAGGAAGGAAGGAAAGCTGCTAATAAAATAAAGTCAGGCTCAAAAAAAGGAGGAAAAGCTGTTCATATGGAAGCCTGCAGCCACAGAATAAAAAGAGATAAAATATGGAGAAGTGGTGAATTTGACTGCTTCATGGAACTGCAAGATGATGTCTCTATATTTTTAAATGATCTAGATGCTACATAAAGAATATTTAGTACAAATGCAGGTATGCAGTGAATATTATTTTACAGCTGATCTGCTGCATAAAGAAAGTGTTTTATATCAGGAGTGATTATTAAAAATGTGTGGGAAGAAATTTTATAATCTACCCTTATGTTTGAAGGAAGTATTGTGATAAAATGTGATATCATAGTGCAGAATAATATAAATATTCATAACAAATAAAATCTCTCAGATTGTGCAGTTCTAAGCTAAAAGACATGAAGAATATAAATGGCCCACTAATGCTAATGAGCTTCCATTTTTCCCCCATGAAATGATGTAGGGCTACACTTGAGGGAAAGAAATTAAATGCAAAATTAATTGCAAAGATAATAACATGTGTTTTATACGAATTCCTTTGTTTCTGTTTTTTTACAGGGTAGCGTAATGAAAATTTACATGTTTTTTTCTTACAAACATTTATATACTACATTCACTTCCAGGGGAAGGGAATTATTTGTTTCTTGGATTTCTTTTTGCTTTTAAAAGAAGCTGTGATTTCTTTCAGGACAGTAGTGGGAGTGTCTTAATTTTTAATAATTTTTCTAATTGCTTTTCTTGGAAAGGATCTCTCTCCATTCATACCCTGTATTCCTGAGAGAAGTTTGGAATATCTGATTTATGTGATATCAAATTACAGGATTTTGTTAGCGGAAATTTTGAAATCTTGTGAAGAAAATGACAATGCCTTTCCAAAAGTCATAATAAAACAGATATGTATTTCAACAGCCTGGCATGGTTTCCTCTATTTTTTAAAAATAACTCTTCACTGTTGAAAAGTACATATCAAAACATATAAAAAGCAAAACATGCCATATTGTCCAAGATTATATCTATACATTTATAAATTATCTAGATGATATGTAAACAATAATTAGTACCAGCACAGATGTACATTGAATATTATTTTACATTGATCTGCTATATAAAGTGCTTTATAAGAGGAGTTACACTCAGCCCTTACACTGGTAAGTACCAATGTCTTTTTCTGCTCTTTTTTGTTTTCTAAATACAAGGTGTGAGCAGCTAGCAAACAAGTTTCTACCACAGGATTTTCTGGGGTGAGATCTATTTATTTCTTCTCAACTCAGACAACACCAATGCTTTACACCTTACCTTTCAGCAAAACACCTCATTATTAAAAATTCCTTCTGTAGACTGCTGTTTGTATTCTTTTTATAGATGATTTATTAACACATACGGCTACCTAATTGTAACAAAAAATGTCATCAAAGGTTGCTAAGCACCCAATGGAAGTCGATAGAAGTTTCTGCTTACTTCCCCTTTATGCCTTTCAGAATCCCTACTCTCGCCCATGGAAGCACCATTGTACAAGTTGAAACAGAAGTCTGCATTCATCAAACAGCTACTCTGGTGGAGTCATCCATTTCATTCACAAGCTCCTGTCATCTTTCTTACAAGAAAAAAAGCAAACAAACAAACAGAAACAAAAAAAGAAAAGAGATGGAACTCTTCAAAGAGAAGTAAAATAAAAATTTAGATATTAAATGCCGCTGTGATTCATGTGCATCCAAGGGCTAACTGTGCATCCAAGTAAAAAACAAACTCTGCTCATGTCAGCTATGATCAAATCCAATACTCCACTTTGAACTTTCAACTGGTGTTTGCCCTTGTTACGATTATGTAGTATATGCATTTTATATATGTACCAATGTATATATATATATTTCTCTGCTACACAGTTTCTAAAGACAAATATATATTCATGTTTTACTTTGAAAGATTATTTCCAATATATTGAGTAGCAAGAAATACATATAAATGCAGGTTTGTTTGGACAAAATTGGTCTGTGTATGATTTTAAGATCTCCACAAGACAATTTAGTGCCACTAGAAAGGTAAAAAATTAAAAGAATGAGAAAGAGATACTTCAGGACTTCTATTATCTTTATATTGCATCTGATAATGTATATGTGTGTCAGTGATAAAAGGAAAACTAGGGAAAGTGTGGGCTTTTTCTGGAAGGAAACAGGAGACCTCATTACTCAGGACATAGAGAAGGTTGAAGTACTCAACATTTTTACCTCACTATCAAAGTTTAAGACTGGGCTGGCCACTAGTGATAGTGATCCCCCTATCACTCTTCCAGGAGAGGATAGCAGGGGAACCAAGGAGAGAGACTTTGAGGTTGAAAAAAAGTCTTGAATCAGTTTAATGACCAAAAAAAATATTAACAGTAACAATGAAGATGTTAATCCATAGAGAGATACTATACAAGTATACAAATGTATTCAAAGATATAAGAGAATATGTTAATATGGAACCAGTGCCCTCCAGATGACAGCTAAGTCCCGAGCAGAAAAGTCCCAGACTGGACTCTGCAGCAGACTGGAGCACCCGAGCCCAGAGTCTAAATGACAGTTCCAAAAAAAACCAGAAAAGGAGCTGTGCCACTCCCACTCAGGATTGGAGGCAGGGGAAGACAACTTGCCCTGTCTAACCGTGCTCCTCTACGGTGTGGAAACAGGAGGCAGGAACACCAGCAGCACAGGGAGACATGACAAACAGCCAGTGGTAATCCTCCCAGCACAGGAGGCACTAAAGACTCTAGGAGTCTCCTTAGGGGCCCTTATACACTGAGCACCATGGGAAGAAATACCATCCAGAGGGAACTTGACAGGCCTGAGAGTTGGGCCAGTGCAAACCTCATAAAATTCAGCAAAGCCAAGTGCAAGTTCCTGCACTTGGGTTGGGGCAATCCCAAGAACACATACAGGCTGAGTTATAAGAGGATATTTTATAGACAATAACAATGAAGCATGCATCTCACTTCATGTGGTAAAAAGTCCTGTTCCTCTGTGAGACAGTATATTTTTCCAGAACAAACAGAAACATGAATGCTTAATATACAAAAGTAGGAAAACAGGAAATAATTGGATGTAAATATATTTCATCCCAAACATCCATTATAACAGAAGACATTTTTTCAGATGAGCTGATTTTACATCCTGCATATCTAGGCCATAGAAGTTCCTATTTCTCTGCACTGGCCACAGAGTAAGATCTCAGTGAGAAAATCAGGTGAAGATATCCTATCAAAAGCTAAGCAACATGAATGCTTGTTTTCTGATTGAGTTTGTATTCTTGCAAATCGTATATGTAAATTTAGAGCTCAAAGTCAGCTTCTCTGGTGAGTTGTAAATATTATCTTGAATATCACTCTGGGTCACTGCTACATTTACCCTGCTGATTTTTCTTATTCTAAGAGTTTGATCAAAGATTCCACTGAGAAAAGCTATCTTGCACCTTTCTAGTTTTGCTTACTCAAGGTAGCAGGATGTTCTCTTACGGTAAAATGATCTTTTGCGGTCCCTTCCAACCCCTAACATTCTGTGATTCTGTGTCAAAATCCTGCTGGTTTTCCCAACAAGAATGTTAAACTAATATGTGTGAAAGTGATGACTGCTTAGATCTATATTCCAGAATGTGTATATAGGTGCAAATAAATCAAGTTATGTTTAAACTTCATGTCTTTAGTAGGATGAGGAATTGTAATGCTCTAGGTATTCATATATATTCTGCAAAGGATTACATTATGAATAAAGCTACCAGCATTGACATTCATAAGAACCATTTCACAATGTTTCTTCCGCAGTATCATGTAGAATTTACTTAGCATTTGATGCTTTTATTTGATTCCTTTACACTTTGCAAATTATTTTGCTCACACAGTCATAGAGAATGAGCGCTCTGTAAGTTATCTGACACAGAGAACGTACAAAATTTGTATGTGTATTAACAGGAGTCATCCAGGTCTCTTTTTCACAGAGGTGTGCTTGAAGCTGTGCTCAGAGCTTGGTTTTAGTTGCTTTCAGAACATGGTAGCAGTTAACACCAGAGGAAGATATTTGCAGCAGCAGAAACTGTTACAAAGTTACCTTGAGCCCCTTTCAGCAGCTGTTCATAAACCTCAAATCAGGAAAGTAAAAGGGCATACTCAGCTCCACTGCAAAAACAAATGCTGCTTCTCGAGCATGCTGCCTCACAGGCAGGTTCACTGAGGTTGAAGGTGCTTTTCATAGCCATAATCGCCTAATTGTTGCACAACGAAAATACTCTGATGTTCAACAACCAATTTCTTGCACACTTGTAAAATCAGCCCAAGCCAGACCCTGTATTAATCACGTCACTAGCGTTGACTGTTTCATTTATTTTCCAATCTAAGTGTCTCAGACATACTTGAATGAAATACATGTCAGCCCATAATGCCTGGTTTCTATTCAGTAACAGGAACGACAAATGTATAGTCTGCAGCAATTTATGTCAAACCAGTGTCATGTTATTTTTAAACTGTATTTGGTAGGGAGATTGAAGTGTTGTGAATAGGGCTATCAGTCTCTCTACCACCTACAACATCTTTGGAGACAATTTTCATCACATTTGAATAACGTTTTGGCATAGGAACACTTTATATCTAAGATCTGGAAGCAGCACTTATCCACAATTTTCTTAGATTTATCATGTCCTATATATTCTGAAAGAGTTAGAAAGAAACACTGCATTTTCCTTTCTGTGTAGCTGGAAATTCTACTACTGCTTGTCACCAGTAGGATAGAGAGGCCACCAGAGACAAAACTAGGTATTCTGCAATGACTTATCCAAACGGAGTCAGAAATAACACCATCTCTTCTCCAAGAAAGAGAGACTATCATGTTCTAACATTGGTGTCTGCTATCTCTGTAGGAGTCATAAAAGGAAACTTATAGTTTCCAACAGTCTACTAATGCGTGGTGAAAGAGCCATATATTATATGTAACAGAAGATGGAGTGCATCCTAAAGAGGAGATTTCATTGACAAAAGAGAGAGACCTTCTATCCAAACCTAGTGAAAACATCTTGCTAAGGCTTGGCAAGACCCTATTATACACAACAATGTGAATTACTACTGCCTGTATTCTGGTCTGTGCAGCAGTCATGGGCTTATCTGCAGGTAGTGGTAGATCGCCATGACAACTTACATCAGCCTGAATGTTTACAGATTGTTGTTTCTGGAGAAGTTTAAATTCTGTTCCTTCCTCAGTAATCACAACACATGAGGAATGAACTAAGAGCCTATGTCTTTATCTTTATTTTCTGTCCAATATTATATGCCTTTTCCGATCACTCTCATTTCAGCTTGACTGTCTGTCATATTCTTAGCTCGTATTAAATTTCTGCTAACAAAAATGTGAGGTAGGCAGTGCAAAAGGAACCATGAAGATAAGAAAAAAGAAGTTACCTTTAACCCAGAAACTTTTGTAAGTGGCAATACTTTAATAAATACACTTAAAAAAAAAGAGAAAAAGAATACAGCTAACAAATTTGTTGTTTAGTAAGCAGAATTCATGTAATATTTCTTTCTAATGAACTGTTAATGAGCCATCAGTTGCACAAGCTAAACAACAAAAAATACAAGTAAAAAATAAAAAAGAAAATGTGAATTACTTTGTCAATTAATTTCAATTTCTCCTACTGTTTATTAATTGCAGTTATAAACAGACTACATTTCTTTTGGTTTATGTTTGTTTTGTGTGTGTTTTTTTTCCTGATTCAGCAAAAGACATTTTCAATTTCATTCTTTAATACAGAGCTCTATCTCTTTGAATTAGTGGGAAGTGCTTGGATCAAGGGAAATCAGTCTGCTAATCCCAAGGATTCTACTGTGCATGCCATTCTCATTTTCTTACTAGAGATGGAATTACTGCTATTTTCAATGAGGAGGGCAATGCTTCTCCACATTAATCACTGTTAATTACCATTATTTAGCAATCAGAAGAGTCAGATCCCAACCTTCACTTCTGTTTTGACACATCCTTGAAATCAACAGCTTTGGACTTTCAGTGTTTAAAATGGAAATTGAGAAGACATGGTACAAAAATTTTGAAGCAACTCTTACCTTCTCAAATATGTTTCTTTCAGCTGAAAACAGAAAGGAATCAGGAAATGTTTAAAGTCTCAGTACCAGAATGACATGCTGCCATACACAGGCTCACTTTAAACAGTTAGGGTTTTTGTGAAAGGGAACAGAGAGCACAAGTTCCATCTAGATCACTGTACTCTCTCTGACTGTAATCCCAGTGTTATGCCTTGTAAGAGTGAAAATGAGTCAAGCACATCTAATGCTTTCTCCTATCTTCAGTTATTTTTACTTCAGTACAGTTTCTGATTTAGAGGTGCTTTCCTGTGACAAATGTGGCTACCAAGTTATGACTATGCAGAAGGCTTCAGTATTCTCCAGAAAAAACAAAATGACCTATCAATAAACTAATTCAAATATCAAAAGTAATTTAGCCTATGAAGGATCTTAGCATAGGTTAATTTATCCCAAATATGGCTGAATTATGCCCTAAGTACAGGGCAATTTGACTTTCTGCTCTTGAAGTTGGCTAATTTAAATCTAGCTCCACATTAACATGTCATTACACTGGCTGCAGCTTAAAACTATGTGACTTCTTGCAGAAATACTGCAGTGTGAGATTGATGCCCTACAGGTGGAATCATCAGTGCTCAAACACATGCTTAAAAAAGAGTCACTCGACTTTCTCGGTTCACTAGGGAGGAACCCAAGCCATACCGCTTAGACGTCTGATGAGTAAAGGTTGAAGTGAAGTGACACTTGTCCCACCCTCATCACATCCACTATTTTTTGGTATTGTTTTCTTGTCTAGTTTTCTAGAATCTCTGATATTCTCTATAGCCTTTGTTATTTGGTGGGAGGCAGAATATGCTGGAGATCTCAGTGTAGAAATTTTCAGAGTGCAAACTGTGTTCCTGGGGATAATAATGCATGGACAAGCTTAATAATTTGCCATAAATTCAATCAAAGATATTTAATAATGAAACATACTATTGCTAGTACATGTTCTCTGCAGTTTCGCCTCAGATTTTGACATATCAGGAATCCAGAAAAAAAGCTGTAATGTTGTTATCGCATATATTTACTGTCCCCTTACTACAGTTATGTCAGAGATATAAACACAGGTCATGTCTTTGATGGATCAAGACATTGACATTTTTAGTGTTTAGCATTTTCAAATACATTTAAAAGAAATATAATTAGAAATCATTTCAGCAACCTTTTCTGGTTCATAGCCTGGACATGGGGGAAATAATTACTGACTTAATTTTACTGTGTTTTCTGAACCCACTTATTTAAATGAACATAGAGAATATTTTCTCTAAGGACTCTAATTTTGTAGATATTATATGGCTGATCAAGTTCGCTAACTTGTTGCTCAAGGTACAAAATGACTTCTGTGAAACCAAATATGCAATTCACTAAGCATGGTCTTTGGCAAGATACTACACTGTCAGCGTTGTTATCCTTTCAATGAGGTGTTACAGTGAAGCCGCATCTGCTTGCCTCTCTTGACAGATGGAAGTCAAAAGACCCCCAGTAGTACTACATTCATGCTAATCCTGGTGTCCTTGTCAATGTTCTTTTATATATCAGTCAACCAAGTCCTGATCCTGGGTCCTGTAAGCTTGAGTCATTGCTGAATGTAATGCATATTGCAGTAGGCCATATTGTCATTGCACAACCCTTTTCTAACCTTATTAATTGAAATACTGTCAATATTATGCATATGAAACTGACTTTGTAGAGACAGACCACTGCCAAAACCACGTATCCGATCTTTTTACATTTTGAGAAACTTTTTTTCCCCACTCTTTTGAAACAACTCTCTTGGTCCAGTCTTTAGAAACAACATTCATATAAGAAATTTGGGGAAAAGAATCATTTACTTACTGCTTTGTGAAATGGGTATGAAATCATAGGCAGACCCCCTGAATCCGTCCTTGAATGGTATGGATGACCCAGGATCCAGTCTCCAGAGAGTCGCATCATGATCTGAATTCTATGGCTCAAGATTAAGTTCTGATGTAAGTCAGACTGTGCTGTACCCCAGCATGTATAAAACGAGTGGAGGATTTTATTTACTCTTATCTCTAAGGAAGGCTTCAACTCTTCGCTCTTTTCTAATATACATTTAAATGACTTTAAGTCCTCTTTATTTTCCAGCCTTAAACTGATACTTGATTTATTTCTGCTCTGTGGGTTTTTACTCAAGGAAAAAAAAAAAGGAAAAAAAAAAAAAAAGAAACTTCATTAAATATTCACTTTGACATTCTGACCTCAGAAGAAATAACATTAGTTTCATACTTATCCATCTGTTTTTCTGTTTTAGCTGGAGAATCTCTGGTTATAATTTTCTAGGGACATGTGGGCGACCTTCCAGTTGTGCCATTAAAATCCATTACATCCTAACAACATGCTAATTAATGTTCTCTGATCATTCCGCATGCAAAATTGCAGTGGAAAATGTGTCCCAAAATTAAAAACTTTGAAAATCTAAAGCAAAGGGAAGTGATGTCTCTTACTTTCTTCAGTTGATATGAAATCTTAGCTTAATACACCTGCAATCGTATTCATATAAAAATAGTTTGCATTTCAGAAGAGAATGCATAAAGTATTTTTAAAATCAGCTCTGACAAGAAAAATGACCACTCCTGTTGCCTAGCAACTGCATTTTGTTATAGGAAATCCACTACTGGATTGTAATGATTTGCGGAATGCTAGTTAGAAGTAATAATTTGCATAAGAGAAATAATAATGCCTGTTCTCATTAGGAATTACATCTCTTCGCTAATATTGGTCAGCGGTAGTCCAGAGGCAGTCGTCTGCCTGTATATGCTTTTGTCCACATGAAGTGGCAGGTGAACATCATACTAGCAACAGCTTATCGATGGAACAACAAAGAGGTTCAAAAATTAACAGGGGAAAAAACAGAATCTTGCTTGGGCTTTCACACTGGTAAGATAGTAACATATTGCACATTTAAAAATATGCCCAATCTGAAGATTTCAAGGACCTTTGCAAGCATTCATGTTAGAAACAATGTTACCGTATCAGTCATATAGGTTATCATATCAGTCAAGCAGGGCTTCCACTACTTCGAACCTTTTTTTATGTTTCTTCCTTTTATATATTTTTTAAACTAGTTTGATTTTCACCTATGGTCCCTCCTTTTTTCATCTTTCCTTTCTGTAAAGCACTGGTAATTACCACTTGGGATAAAACTCATCATTAAAATTTTACAGTTGTTTCTGCTCCAGCTCTGTGTTCCTGTGTAAAATTTCTGTGGGCAGAGATAGTTTAAACAGACTGATTCAGAGACAAACTTAACATCAAGAAACAGGCCCCGGTGGGTCATTGCAGATTCTGTGGGTTTTTTTCCTGGGTGTTAAATTTGTTTGAATATGGGTCTTTAACAATGTCTCAAAGACAAAACCCACAGGCACTACACCAACACATTCAAATTAATTGACTATTTACCTTTGCTGAATTCTGCCTTTTTATGTCCAATATGTTAAGGTCAGTTCTGTTCATGAAGCTTTGTGTTTTCATCAGTCTTTGTTTTTTTTTTCTTGAGGAATTGTATTTATGGAACTTTTAAATTTCTCCCAGAGGAATTATTACACTCAGGTATATTGTAACAAATACCATCTTATAAGCCTGCGGTTCATGATTATTATGAATACAGGCACAGCAGAAATCAATTCCATCCAGACTGTACGAAACTGATTTGGCTTTTTGAATCAATGTTTTCTTCATTCATGAAGCATATGCTTTGTTTCAGGCTTGCAGGTAGCCCCACAGAAATACGGCTTCCCTTGAGCTTTACAGAACTAATCTCTGACAGAGGCTGGAGAAAGGCTGAAACACTAATGTGTTGTTGTACTCCCGATGGTGTTTCCTCTCACCTAATATCAGTCTATGGCTGAAGAGTGAAAGATTATACCTGTACATTCATATTAAATAACCTCTTTTAAACTTCTCTTCCATTAATTATCTTGCTGCTTTCTACCTTCTCACTTACACTTGTAGCTTCTGCAACCACAGTGGATTCCCAATCTGAAGTTTGTGTTATGTAAAGAAGAAATTCCTTTTGCTTGTCTCCTGCTTGTTAAGTTCCTCTGGTATTTTCTGATGAATAGAAATAGTCACCATTTCTTCCACTTACACCTTTTCACAGAATCACAGAGAGTTAGGGGTTGGAAGCGACCTCAAAAGATCATCTAGTCCAACCCCCCTGCCAGAGTAGGATCACCTACAGTAGGTCACACAGGAATGTGTCCAGATGGAGACTCCACAACCTCCCTGGGCAGCTGTCACTTCAACATCTTAGGATGAAGTTACTATAGATTAAGAACAATTACCTCTTCTAGGTATGTGAACCTACCATAAATCACCTATTTCTTTCCCATCTTCTTCTATTTAATATTTATAGAGAAATCATCTCATGCTTTCTACTGTATCTGTCGCCATTATCTTTACCTCTTTTTATTCTGTTGTCTCCTTTTTCTTTGTTTTTCAATTTTTTTTTCCAATAGAATCAAAATCACATGGAACAGTCAAGATTTAAGCCACCATGAATTTCTGTAATGACATGGTTTCTTGTTTTATTCCTTTCCTAATGAGGAATTCTCAAATGATGTTGAGGAGTTGATTGCTGTTGATCACTTAACATAAAAGTAAGCAAGCAGCTACACTTCTACTGCATCAGAGTTTAAGGACTTTTGAATATTTTCCAATATTGGGAATAAAAGAATAGCTACTTCAGATCAAATGCTCCATTAAAAAGATCACATGCTTTAATATTTTGGGGTAGTTATATTCTACCTGATATGTTTAAAATATAAGCCTGTAATATTAAGAACCACTGATCATTGCATCCTGGCCTGTATTAGAAATTGTGTGACCAGCAGAAGTAGGGAGGTGAGTGTCCCCCTGCACTCAGCACTGGTGAGGCCACACCTTGAGTATTGTGTTCAGTTTTGGGCACCTCAGTGTAAGAGGGATATGGAGGTGTTGGAGCGAGTGCAGAAGAGGGCGACAAAACTGGTGAAGGGTCTGGAGAATAGACCTTACAAGGAGCAGTTGAGGGAGCTGGGACTTTTCAGTTTAAGGAAGAGGAGGCTGAGGGGGGACCTCATCATGCTCTACAATTACTTGAAAGGACATTGTAGAGAGGTTGGTGCTGGTCTCTTCTCACAGGTCATTAGGGACAGAACCAGGGGGAATGGGTTCAAGTTGCAACAGGGCAAGTTTAGACTGGACATTAGGAAGAAATTCTTCATGGAAAGAGTGGTCAGACACTGGAACAGACTGCCTAGGGAGGTGGTTGAGTCGCCATCCCTGGATGTGTTTAAGTGTCGCTTAGATGTGGTGTTGGGTGATATGGTTTAGGGGTGAACTTGTAGTGTAGGGTTAATGGTTGTAGTGTAGGGTTAATGGTTGGACTTGATGATCCCAAGGGTCTTTTCCAACCCGAACTCTTCTATGATTCTATCCCAGGATGTTGTTTGAACTCAAGACTAACGAATATAACAGAGTATTTAAAATGTTAAGCAAGAAATATTGAGCTGGTTGTAACGGAATATACAATCCTGTACAATTGAAACATGTTCAGCGATAGATATTTTAGGGGCTAGATAAAAATTAATCTGCAAATACCTTAGAAGCACAACTAAAGCATGAAATTTTTGGCTGAAAATCCTGCAGCTGCTGCATGGTGTAGTCCAAATCACCGGACAGATGGATCGTTAAGGAATAGGCTGTGCTGATGATGGAAGAGATGGCTAAACTCAGAAGAGATCATGATAAGTACCTTACTACATGGCTTCCATTCATCACACTCATTGAAAAGATCAATGTTATAGACAAACAAACACCATCTCTATTTTTCACTGTATCAGGCTAAGCCAACGGTTAAAATAACAGGTTGTTACTTTTTGTGTCTTCATCTGCATGCTTTCTCCAGTGACAAGAAAAGCCACAGCTACATCATATTTCTTATTAGGAGTTTGTCTTCATACCATAGTTCTCACCAGAACTTTGTTAATAGTTAGTCCTTTTGATTTTCTTTTTTTTTTTTTTTTTGGTGGAAACTATTGGTAACAACAAGGATCAAGTTAAAATATCTATATATTCCTTTCAAAATTAACAAACGTACCACTTCTGGTTTTTGTTGTCAATGCGTTGATTTCAGCTTCCTTTTCCTTCGCTGCAGCAATGTTTTGTCTCCCTGGGCTCAGGGACCAATTTCTGGTGTCACTGGGAGGCCTTAGATCAGAGAGGTGCGTGGAAAGGACAATGTAACATAAAGCATCAAGAAGTGGAGTCATTACTCTCTCTGTTCAGAAGCTGCATTTAATCCTTGGCATTTATTCTTGGTCTTTTCCTGCACTAGAGTACATCTCGCCCTTGCCTGGCCTCATACCTTGTTGATCCAACCCCTGATCCTCACCTGCAGGTTTGGTTTCCTCAAGTTGGGTCTGTCTCATCACCACAGACATGTGTGGCATTCACCAGGCTTCTAGCTGACCCTGGTTACCATCACTGTCCCTGCCTCACTCACCTTGTTCCAGCACAGTGGAACTACACCCTTGTCAGTGAGACTCCTGTCCCACAGTCCCTGTTGTCACCCTCGCCCCCTGCTCCCCTTCCCATGCAGAGCAGCCTCCCTCACCACTCCCTGACAATCACCTAAAAACTTGGTTGAGCTAACCACTTCTTCAAACATTTAAGTTGATCCACCCAAATGATAGCCATATATGTAGAGATAGGAACATGCTTGGATATCTGGGTCTTTTTAATCAAATCAAAGGAAATTGTTACATGTTTAACAGAAAAAGACCTAGGAGAATGAAGTACACATATTCAAAATACTCAAAAAGACAAAATATTAGAATTCTAATCCTAAAGTTTTCTGCATATGCATGTATACATATATACAAGGAAGTTTTTTTTTTAAAATGAAAGAAAATCCAAACAACTATTCAGCTAAATGTGGCAGCAATAAGTAATTCTACTTTTATGCAAATAGAGGCAAAATGGCTAGCACACTGATATTTGAGACACACGTACTCTGTCACTGTTCCCGCACCTGAGAATATGTACAGCTCCTACATATACATCTCCTTGACACAGCATCATTATTTTCTGGTGCAATTCTGTCGTGATTTGGTATCACAGGTTAGCAGTGCCTCAAAGCCCATGGACAACAAAAGCAGAGTGAGTGTGTTTATGCTGGTATACTTGGTGTCACCTCTGGCAGTGAAGCTGGGCTTATCAGTAGGTGCTGGCAGAGAACTTTCATCTAACATATTTATACTGCATGGCTTCCAAAGGAACACACAATGAATTTAGATGTAATTATATCAGGAGTGTCCATGTGATTATGTTTCAAATATGTGTAGATATACATATACATACATACATGTGTATATATTATATATGTATACATAATTTTAGGACTAGAATTCTAGTATTTTGGTTTTTTGAGTACTTTGAGTATGTTTACTTCATCCTGCTATGTCTCTTTTTGTTAAAAAAAAAAATAATTTTCTTTAATTTGGTAGAAAAAGACACCCAAAGATATATGTAAGCATGTTCTTGTCTCTATATATATCACTATCATTTGGGTCGATCAACTTAAAAAAAGTTTTAAGGCTGATCTTCAAAGAGATTTCATAATGTTTTCTAAAAGAACCCAAACATTTTATTGCAGCTTGTTTTTATTTCACAATATTAGATTTTCTGAAAGTTCATGTCCCATCATATTTTCTACATATGTTTTTCCCTTCAGAATTAGCAGAAAGTTCAGGTCACAATGCAGTTCAATACAAGTACCTACCAAGGCTGAGTTTACATGGGCATCTAAATGCAAAATTTGACCCTTTAATGTCCTGGCTTACGATACAAATTTAGTTATTCCATTATCTTTAAAGTACCTAAAGATTCACTGTGGTTGAATTTGACATTCAGAAAACAATGTCAGCATGGCTTATCTGGTAACATTTATGTTTACTGCACCTGATTATTAAAGCCGTCCATTGTAGTAGACTACACAGTGTGTGTATTCAGAGCTTTCTTACACATACGAATAATAAAAAGCAGCCTATATACCTAGTGGCAAAGCTTATGTGCAAAAGTACTAGACATTTCTTAAAGTTAAAATGCTGGTGAATAAATGTACATTTAGATTCATAGAAGCTTCTTTTTACACGCCAAATTTTTAACTACATTACTGATGTGGCTTTCCAAACAGCTGTGGCATTAGGCATTAAGAACACAAAGAACATTAAATTACGTAGATGAATGCACATTATAAGATTTGTAATGATATTATGGATGGTTCCAAACTATGCAGGTGTACATTATTACTTAGACCTCAGCTTCTTCAGAGTGGAATAACCTCCTAATCCATTTTCTGTCAACCACTGTTTACATGTTGTTAGCTGAATTATAGGAAGGCATTTGCTGATGTCCTTTACATGTTGTTAACCCACTATAGTGTCAAGGACCATAGAGTTTCTTTTAGGTATCTCACCAAAATCTTCACTTTTGGCTTAGGTATTTCACCTAGTTGATGCTAACATTTTTGTGGTGGAATTTCCTTAGAGAAAGCTTAGAGGACTGAAATGAGAAGAAGACTAAGAATGTGACTAAGAATGTGACTAAGACTAAGAATGTGACTAAGCTGGTAAACCTGCCAATCTGGAATGTAATAAAGTGAGCATAATTTGCTTAAACATAAGAATTTGTTATGATTTTGTTAGCTTTGGACAGTTCAGAACTATTAGCCAATTCAAATAGAAGTGAAAGATTCTCATCTATTTCAAAGGAGAGTCTAAGCAGTGACACTAACATCCAGGGGATAATTTTTCCCCTCTTCCCACCCATTTGAAGTGAGAAACAAAAGAGCACTCTCTTTCGCAATCACCAATAGCCCTTGAACCCTTTTCTGTTCTGATACCTCATCTTCTGTTGCTGCTTCATTCCACTCTGAAATCATATTCCTGTGCTAGTGACAGAATGGTTCATCTTGAAAACACTGAGGTTCAACAGTTGTTTTTACAAACTTTGTGTAAATGTGAGATGAGGGTACTCTCGTATAGCACATGTATATATATATATATACAAACCTGATATTGAACGTTACTCCCCCCTCTCCAATAGCAGTCACCACTGATACTGCTCTGCAGGCTCAGTGACAGAGGACAGCTGGACATGACAGCTGGATTCAGGAACTCAGGATCGCTATCAAAAGGCAGAAGTTTGGATGGAGTCCTCGCTGGATGCTGACCAATGCAGAATAGAAGAGAGTTAAACCCTCGTGAGCCCTCAATTTTGTGCCGCATATCATGGATCTGGAATGGAATACTCTTGCTGGTCACTTGTCCTGTCTGTAACTCACTGGAGATGCAACCTTTTACTTCCTTGTGACCCTTCTTATTACTCAGCACCCCCAGCGTGGCACACATAAGCCAGCAGTAGCCTTGGTCACTACAGGAATAAGTTTAAGCAAGATCCTTTCTGCATACCAATCCCAGGCAGTAACTGTAAACATCAGGTGTTATCACTGCCCATAGCAAACACTGCAAAACCATGCTGCTAACTTCAGAAAGTGCAGCATTTAAGAAGAGAGGGATAAAAATCACTGAATAGAACTGGTTTAGCTCAGATCAGGACATACACAGATAATATTAGTTACAGAGAGGATTTTTCCACTCTGTGCTGACAAAGCAGATTTTTCATCATAAGCCACTAAATCCTCTCCGTCTAATCCAAGTACTGTTGTCCCTGTTCAGTGTTGACCCAGATGGCCAATTTCTCTCATACACAAATTTAAGACAACTTTTCACATTGCCTTTCCCATTCAGCAGGCCACACACAAAGTACTAGAATAGGTGAAATACAGTTAACAGGTTCCTTGTAAGAAACAACAAATAGCACGAACATATTTTACTTACTTCCTCATTCAGGAATCTCAACAGTAGATTAATCAGAATGCCTCTTTTAGTCAAAGAAGTTTGTTTTGGGTGTCAGAGTCCAGGTCCTGTCAGTGGGGACCTGCAGATATGGTCTCTGTTAGGGGAGGTCATGGTCTGCCCCATGCCAGACACAGCCAGCTCCAACAGACCCATCACAGGACAGAGCTGAACCCTTCAGCCCTGTGGTGCCTTGGGCAAAATGTATTTAAGAAAAGGGCAAAATGCTGTGCAGCGGTGACAAGAAATCAACAATACTGTAAACACAGAGGTTAGAGAAGATGGAGAGGAGGAAGTGATCCAAGAGCTGGAAAAGATATTTCCCTGTAGCCCATGGAAGTTTTGGAATCAACCATGGTGAAGCAAGTATTCCCTGTAGCTCATGAAGAGGACCACGCCAGAGGACATGGATATTTAGTGGGCTGGTTAGCTCACTCTGTTAGAGCATGGTGCTGATAACACCAAGGTCACGGGTTCAATCCCCGTTCGGTCCCCACGTGTTGCCTGATCTAGTTGAGAGGTGTCCCTGCCCATGACAGGGAGGTTGGATTAGATGATCTCTAAGGTCCCTTCCAGCCTAGGCCATTCTATGATTCTATGATTTCCTGAAGGAACTGCAACCTGTGGAGATGAGCCGAAGCTGGAGCAAATTTATTGTGAAGGACTATAGCCTATGGAGCAAGGGTAAAGTGTGAGAAGGAGACAGCTTCAGACAGGAGCTCAAATTTTCACTTCCATACTCCTGTGCTACTTGGGGTGAAGGAGAAAGAGTAGTCGCGAATAGAGTGAAATTGAGCTGAGGCAAAGAGGGGTTGTTTGCATTTGTTTCTCCCTCTCCGAACCTATTTTAACTGGCAATAAATCAAATTAATTTTCCCCAAGCAAAGTCTGGTTTGCCCATAACAGTGATTAGTAAGCAATCTCTTTGTCTTTATCTCAGCCCAGAAAATCTTCCATTTTATCTTTTCCCCTTTCTTTGTTGAAGAAAGGAAGTGAAAGAACAGCTGGATGGGTGTCTGGCAGCCAGCCAAGGGCAACCTGCCACAAGACTTTACACATCCGTGGTCCAAGCTACTTACCAAAGTTACAATCCTAGTTTGGAAATCTGGGCTTTGTTTGTTTAAATTAAGGCTCTTTTGAGTTACACAATGTCCCTTTGTTGCTGAGTAGCATTATGTAAGTATATAGCAAATATGCATCATACAACACTAATTAAGTACACATAGTATGTTATAATAAACAGGTTCATTGTATTAGTAAGGGCTAATTTTGTGCATGTGGATGTATCATCAACCTGCAGGATTTTTGTATGTCAAGAAATGAGATAGTTATGAGCTTCTCATTTTTACCACTTTATCAGAGTGTATCCACTGGAACAGTGCATACAAGTGGAAACCACTTCTACTGGAATGTGGCAATATGAAATATTATTCACTAACCATTCCCATTACTCATGTTAGATAGGAGCAGGATGGCATCAAAGGAATCTAACTGCAGAGACTCGAGTGGTGAATAAAACTAATTAGAGTCACATTTAATATCTTTATGTGGTTTATGTCAAACTAACAGTGTGTCTGTACTTCCCATGGCAAGTAATAGTCTCTTAATTTTTCCACAATAAATCACTATAGTTCTCTATCTTGGATAATTTTTGAATAATGTGAAATTACAAGAATTTTGTTAGAGAAGTGTTTTAATCTTCTGTCTACCTAGCCAGAAGGAATGTAAACATATAAAACCAGTTTTATGGTTAATGTTTCAATCAGAGGTGTGAGATAATAATAACTTCTATTTTCAGCACCAATGTAGGCTACATAGATTACAAAAAGGACCATGTTACTTATTATGAATAGACTATTAAAAAAAAAATATCACTGCTATTAAGACAGACAACTTTCTTCTGTTTTCTATTATATAGGATTTAACCTATGGAAAGAGAAAAATAATTCATCAGAATCAATGAAACCACTCTGGGTTTAAACCATTAAAAGTTAGAGCAAAACTTGGATCATTGGGTATAGATACCAGGAAATATAATTCAGTATTTTTCCTCATGCAAATTCAGGTGATCTGAACTGCTGATTTTTTTATAAGGGTAGTTTTCCTGTGTTTAAATGCCTAGAGAAACAAAATTTGAAGGGAGTAAATATGCCATTCAGTTCCTCTTTATAAAAATACATGACAAGTAAGATATATAAGATATATAGGAAAGGTGATCCTGATTTACCTTTGAAAATGCAGACCTCTTAAATATTATGAAGGGATTTTATCTAACTCAAATTAGGCACATTAATGTTAACCATTCATATGAAAGATAGGTACTTCAGATCTATTTAAAAGTGATGGAGAGAACTAAGCACATTGAATCTATCCTAGAATAGGTGCTCAAAATAGGCGAAATGAAATTACATGCAATTATTTTTTCCCTTCTTGATTTAGACAAAAGACTAAGAAGGCTGATTTAGAGCTAGGTGAGACCAGTTAAATCAGATGAGATGAATTCTGTCTCTAGGCATATCAAGGATAAGAAGGTTATTAGGAGCAGTCAGCATGGCTTTGCCAAGGGGAAGTCATGTTTGACCAACCTGATAGCCTTTTATGAAGACGTAACCAGGTGGATGGATGATGGCCATGCAGTGGATGTGGTCTATCTGGACATCAGCAAGGCCTTTGACATCGTCTCCCACAGCATCCTCATAGGTAAACTGAGGAAGTGTGGTCTGGATAACCAAGTAGTGAGGTGGGCTGTTAACTGGTTGAAGGGAAGAAGTCAGAGAGTTGTAATCAACGGGGCAGAGTCTGGTTGGATGCCTATGTCTAGTGGAGTCCCTCAGGGGTCAGTGATGGGGCTGGTGCTTTTCAATACATTCATCAATGACCTGGAAGAGGGATTAGAGAGTGTTGTCAGCAAGTTTGCTGATTACACAAAACTGGGAGGAGTGGATGACACACGAGAAGGCTGTGCTGCCATTCAGAGAGACCTGGACAGGCTGGAGGGTTGCACACAGAGAAATATTATGCGGTTCAACAAGGGCAAGTGTAGAGTTTTGCACTTGGGAAAGAATAACCCCATGTGCCAATATAGGTTGGGGACTGCCCTGCTGGAGAGCAGCGCAGGGGAAAGGGACCTGGGGATTCTAGTGGACAGCAGGATGACCATGAGCCAGCACTGTGCCCTCGTGGCCAAGAAGGCCAATGGTATCCTGGGGTGTATTAGAAGGGGAGTAGCAAGTAGGTCGAGAGACATCCTCCTGCCCCTCTACTCTGCCCTGGTGAGGCCGCATCTGGAATATTGTGTCCAGTTCTGGACCCCTCAGTTCAAGAAGGACGGGGAGCTGCTTGAGAGAGTCCAGCGCAGAGCCACAAAGATGATGAAGGGAGTGGAGCATCTCCCTTATGAGGAAAGGCTGAGGGAGCTGGGTCTCTTTAGCTTGGAGAAGTGGAGGCTGAGGGGTGACCTCATTAATGTTTATAAATATGTCAAGAGGGATTGTCAGGCGGACAGTGCCAGGCTCTTTTCAGCAGCGTCCATTGACAGGACAAGGGGCAATGGCTGCAAGCTGGAACATAGGAGCTTCCATAAAAATACTAGAAAAAACTTTTTCCCTGTGAGGGTGACAGAGCACTGGAACAGGCTGCGCAGGGAGGTTGTGGAATCTCCTTCTTTGGAGGGATTCAAAACCTGCCTGGATGCATTCCTATGCAGTCTGCTGTAGGTGATCCTGCTCTGGCGGGGCGGTTGGACTAGATGATTTTTGAGGTCCCTTCCAACCTCTAACATTCTGTAATTCTGTGATGAAGCTTTAAAAAAAAAAGCCATGTTCTTTTGGTTTGTGTTATTTCTTATGACATAAGGAGCACATATATCTGGATGTGAGTGATCCAATTTTCTTTTTTACCAGCAAAGATGGGCCAAGAAAGTGATGTTTCCCTCCAAGTGCAACTGTTACCAGTCTTCAGAAGAGCTGTTCTAGCTGTAGTCCGAAATAAGGAAATCAAAGCAAGACAAAAGCAAGTCAAAATTATTTCCCACTAATTTAAAAATGTTGAAAAAGACAACTATACACAGATATAAGGCAACCAGGGCTCTTATAGACGATTACTTAATTGTATTTTTAGTTAGTACACCTATTTAGCTCTAGTTAGCATTAATTAGTAATAATATTTAGTACTAGGAAATATTACATGTCTGCAACATTGTTATTCAATACAATAAAAACAAGTTGTTCAAAATTCTCACAAAATCAGAAAACAATCTATGTTTATATTAGAGCATATTTTGTTCCAGTTTTAACTAATTGATGAGTATTGTAGATCAAATCTTCCTCATTTAGAGATGTGTTATCACTGTCAGGAGAGGGTTTTCTTCTGTTTCCATCTGTCCACCCACAGACATGCAAATACGAGCTTTTAAAGTGTTTACTCCTTATAAAACACTGCAATTGTGCATTTCATGAAACACATAAGAAAGGATCTAACACAGTCACTAACTATGCATAAGCTAAAGATCTTTCAGCAAGATCCTGTATAATAATTTCCATGTCAAAATGCCTTATTTCAAAATTGTTAACTTACTAGTCATTTATGTTGTCTAATGAAAGGTACTACTAGTGTTCTTCCAATATACAGAATTTAAAAAAAAAATCATTATTTTCAAAATATCATCTACATTTGGAAAGACAACTATATGTAGGGGATGTGGGATTGAAAGTTTACAATAAACATGACCTTTAATTGCAAGCAGTTGATTAAATATAGCTTTAATATATAACTAGCACTTAATAATGTCTAAGAAGTGATTCCTGTATAGTCAGTCACATTCTAACAATTGTGTTTATTGCTTACAAGATACTTTTTGCTTTTTAAATGTGTAAGGTCAGCTTTAGGAAGTTCTGTGTTTAAATTGAGATGTATATTTCTATCAGCAATGCTGGAAGTTGTAAAATTTCATCTTGTAAAACGAAGATTTTGTATTTGTCAGTAATTAAATTGATATGATGCTTTCTTGTTGGAAGGCAGTGAACAACAAGTTAATTTGATCTCCCACCATAATAGTGAGACATGCACAAGTCTTTCAAAATATGTTTGCTAGATTAAATTATTTTTTTCTGGGAAAAAACCCATAAGAGATGGAGTAATAATTCAGAATGAGAAAATACTCCTGTATCCTTAAGAACTAATCGTATTTCGGCTAATATTATTAGCATAACAATCTTGTTTGGAGACGTATGTAAGTGCATTACTTTTGGATGAGTTCTACAGCATTGTGGTACAAGTAGAAGGTTTCTGAAAATGTATTCCTACTCAAACATTCAACAACTAGGTATGAGATCTTGAGAAGAGAAAGACAGACACAAAAGTGCACTTACTGTCAAAAGAAGCCTGTTATGGGAAGCTACCATTTTGAAAAATCCTTGAGTACTTAAAGCAACAATATCATGTTTATCAACCAATAAACCACCACCTGGAAACTAGCTAGTTTTCTGACTGCTCTTTTGTTTTGACACTCACACTGCTGAACTGCTTCAGCACCTTACTGTACTCTGGAACAACTCAAGCATCTGTAGTTCTAATTGTCTTTTTCACGATGGCTCTTACTTAACAATTGAAATACATGTTGGTCTGATTTCTGTTCTGGTTAGTGATGTCTTCAAGCAAGCTGGCACATACTTACCATTTTCAAAAACTGAGTGTTACGTCATAAAGCCTACTGGAAGACTTCTGAAGTCTACAGAGGAAGCAGCTCTAACTTCATTCCACCGTCCATGAAACTCTAGACATAGAACAGCCAAGTGACGATATTTATCTTTGCTGATGAGTACTGCTCTGTGAAAGCTTCCCCTAAGACACTGCTCCATCACCTTTAGGTAAGTAAATACTTAATCTCCCACAAAAACCAGGGGAACTCCTATGTGGGGCCCATTTTGTTTGAGTTTAATGTAATTGTCAGTTTTGGCTCGCTATTTCAGTTTCACTGTTGTGCTAAAAGTATCAAACTCGGATTACTAACTTAGATGATGTTCTCACAGGTGGACAACCTGTAGGCATGAAGACAACTGAAGACCTTAGAGAATTAATGGAGAAAAAGACCAAGACTTGTAATGCCTGTAAAGACCACATTCTCTCAGTGCTGCATTTAGATTATTTCTTATTAGACTATTTTTTCTTCCAGTACCAGGAATATGGGACTCACAGTGGGGAGAAGAGAAAGAGCAAAAGTGAAGAACAGGTTGTAAATAAGTTGGTTTGCCACTTGAAGTGCACCATGTCAATGCAAAGGCTAGCAAACCTTGACAGTTTGTCTGCCAGGTGTGTGGTTTCAAAATGTTAGGTGCTTAATGGTGTCACTGACAGTAGATTGCAAATTTCATTCTGTTCTAGAAAATGCGTTTTGCAGTCCTTCACTTGATGCCTAAAACTTTGATGGCCTCTGTAATAAGCTACTATCCGCAGATGATTCACAACAGGATTCACCACAGCTTGTGCAGGGTGAACAGCAACACATCAAGACTACTCTCTAATCAGTTAAGTGAATCCTTATTAAACACTAAATTGACTTTGTGTTGCTCTTTTGACCTATAAAATACTATGACATAGTACTGACCCTTTCATATTTAATTGGTCTGCTTAACGTCTGCGCTTTTTAGTTATTAATGATCTCATAGGCATCCATTTTCTTGCTATTTATATAATTAGTAAACATGATTATTGCAAAGCAAGTATCTATTTTAAATTAGAATTAAAAATTTTCTCATCTTTTTGTCATTTTTTCTTCAGTTGAGTGTTTTGCATACACATTGCCTTACAAAGTCATTGCTTGAAATGTCTGGGACTGATCTGGGCAAGACAGAAGAAAGGTAAGTAGAAGTATTACTGTCTTATTTTGCAAATAAAGAATCTCAAAAGATTAATTACTTTGCACTGGGTCTCATAACTCAGACTCTTGAGATTCAGTTCCTTCATCACAAGACAAAGCCTTTTGGGAATTTGACATTTTCTGGCATTTTCTTCTTCACAATCTCAACTCCCATAAGCCAGTTCCTTCATCATAAAGAAAGTTTAGTGGATGTTTTATTCTTTTCCATGGTGAAAGAGTCAGGGAGTTGGCTTTCTTTTTTCTTTACTCTTGTTTGCAGGGTGTCGTAACACCCTGAGCACACTGTGGAGTAATATGAAACAAATGTTAAAGCCGATATCATAAATATCACCCTCACCAGTCTTAACTGGGTTCTAGGGTAGTGTCAGAGAGTAAGACAGAGCTGCTGGAGTCCAGCCCTGCTCCCACAGAATTTTTTACAGGATCAGACTCAAGCTGTGCAAAGACAATTAATTTTCCTTTTGTCTTCTTGTCAATATTGACATAAAAGTTTTTGTAAGGAATATGAGACGGACAAGACATATTAATTGGGAGGGGAGGAAAAGAGGAGGTCTTTCATTATCAGCACAAGCTGTGCTGCCTCATAAACAGTGAGTGATCAAATCTAATAAAGATAAACCCTTGAATTCCTGCTGCTCTACTGCAGCAACACACTGTGAAGGCTTCAGGCACTGGTTTCGGGGAGACTGAATCCCAACATATGGAGGGACTGCCAACAGACGTACAGGAGAAAAACAAAGCTGAACTCTTGCATCTCTATTTCCTGCTGCCTCTCACCACCCTTAGGCTGAAAAGCCATTTCAGATGCTGATTTTTAACAACACACAAACAATGAAAAAACAGCCATAAAAAACAGTAGCAGCATACAAGGAAATTCTCTCTAAACAAGGCACAGAATTTGATATGGAATAAGATGGGACAGGGAAATTAAGGTAGAGACAAGTGTAAAGTGAGGATGACTAACTACCTTTTCTCTACAGAAATTTCCAAATTTAGGGTTCCATTGCCAGAACTTCTGCAGGTATGCAAAAAAAGCATATTCCTTATGCTGAAACAACACTTCCCTGAGAAACAGGGTATTTTTCTACCATTTCCATAAGCCATAGACTACATGCTGTCCTCCAAGATAAGACTGGGAGAGGAACTGATAACTAGTGTTTTGAGAGCTGGTATGGTTTCAAAATTTAGTTTTACCAGTTCTAAGTCCATAACCCTGACTGATGGAAGGAAGAAAAAAAAGTAAGGAATTTCAAAAAGATGCAAGAATGAGATAAGTCAGGATAAACATATGGCCCCTCCAATTCCATCTGTACTTCAAACGCGTGTGGTAAAACTGAAAGTTGAATTATTAAGAAAATAAAACCAAACTTAGAAATGGAAAGAAGACCTTTGGGCACAGTTACCTATCTAATTGCACCAAAATACACAAAAAGTTTAGAATGAAAAAAGCATCATTCAGTCTGGTTATCCTTATTCATCATGAAACGCTGAAGTAAATTATTTAATAGGATGAGAGTCTCCATCATTGACGGTCTTCAAGATACATAGAACAAGCATCTGACCGTAATGATACAGTAACAGTAAACCCTGCCTTCAGAAAGATGGGTTGTTTCAAGGTCCTCTCCTCTCCGATTCACTAAGACACATTGTTTATTAAATGCACTCTTCAGAAAAATGTGAACCCAGTTAGTGTTGTACCATGATGAGGAGCCTAGCTGTCTGATGTGTTTAGGCAGGCACAGCTCCCTTGTCTTTAACCTCAGCAGAGAAAGGAACAGAAAAATGGAGTTCTAGATCTGTTACCTATCTTTGCCTTCATTTTTTTTGTGATTCGTCAGCCTGCTTATGACATTACATGAGCAGCAGCAACACAAGTCAACTTCTACTGTTCAGTTTTGTAAACCTAATAACTAAATATCCCAGTATTAAGAGATATGCTTTTGTACAATGCAAGGAGGGCTTCCCCACATGAAGAATTTCATGACGGAAGTTTAAAATGGTGAAATACTACCACTTCAAATATTGTAAGGCACTTACAAGTGTGCCTTTTAAAACATCTTTGGAAATAGTTACTCACTGTTCTGTGTTTCTGAATAAGAGTCTCACAGGTGGCAAAACCAACTTGTAAATGCAAAATCTGTGCATTTTTTTTTCTGTTACTGTGAGAAAAAATGAAAAACCTTGGGGTTTTGGGTTTTTTTTTGGGGGGGGGGGGGCGGAGGGGGGAAATGTCAGGGTTTTTTTCCCTCACAAATACAGCAAACTAATGCAATGTTCGCTTTAAACTTAGGTATGAAGACTTTATTTCCAAGCCTAATAAACATCAATATAATTCAATACAATGGTAAGCAGAAGAGGGAAGGAACACTAGAAAAAAAAGCCAAACTCTTGTATCTCAACCAAATTAAAATATCTATATGAATCTGGCTTTGCTCATCCCTAAATGCTGGTACCTACTTATCAAGTCTCTTTCTACTAAATACATCAAAGAAATTGGAGCACTGCCAAATCTAGATACACTAAAGCAGATATACTTGACTATACTGAGACAAGAGATAAAGGATTTTGTGGGATTTTTGAAAGAGATTACATCCACTAATGCCACAGAAGAACACAATGATTTACATTACTAGAGAGGAGTTCCAAATGAATTAGTAATCATTGGACATTTATTCTAAAGTATCATAAGAAACTCTTTAGCAATCATCTGCCAGAAAAGCATGAGTTCAAAAATTTGTCACATACAGAAACTGTCATAGTATATAATGAGAAAGAATAGGTTATCTGCAGTGTAGTTAACCCTGTGCTAACCCATAAAACTGCAAACTTGAACTCCACTACACTCACTACCCATGATGACACCAAAACGTACAACTAATGCAACAGCTTGTGTGATGTTTGTTCAGCAGAGACAAGAAAGGGTGTAAATTATGCCTGAGTAGAAATATTTCCACCTTAGCAAATAAAAATAGATTCTCACCTAGCAGAAATCTTGTTAATCCTCCTGGGATTTGATACCACTTTTTACTATAGGCTGTTATCAGTTTTGGATCACATCACTCCTCATATTTCATGTTGCCACAGGATTGCAAGGAAAGAAAGATTCATTAAGAGAGCAGAAAGAATGAGAGCAAAGGCAATATAAGGTAGCTCAGAAGAGAGTGTTTTGCTGGGAAAGAGGCTACCAGTCCCTGGGAGCACCAACGGGCCTTACTGTCCCTGTCCAACACCTCTGGGGTTCCCTTTACCCTGCCTGAAGCCAAGGACTGCATTTCAGCTGCCCAAGTACACTGCTCCTTGCTAGGACAGTGGGATGGGTCTTGGCTGCCATGCCTTGCCCTGACAAACCCTATAGGAAACCCACACTACTCCAGATCCTCAGGAAGTGCCTGCCTGTCCCCTGACAGAGATGAGAAAGATCAAGGTTTGGGTTCCATTTTTCAAATCAAATTGAGATATCTTGTCTAGTTAGAGACGGGAAGAAGGAAGAAGGATCAGAGACACAGATTTTCATACTTGACTGTGAGCCTCAACCTCTGCTTCCTACAATTGCATTGCATTTTCCCCTTTGCTCTGTTTTCTTACCTTCAGTTTGCTGCTGCACAGTAGTTCAGCAACAGTATGAAAGAATTAATGACCCTTTTCCTAAAGCCTACTGCACGGTCTTCTGTATTTCCTTGTTTTCAACATTTCTTGCAGATAGTCTGTGGGAGGAATGCTTGGTGTCTCACTTTCTCTAGGCACCGCAGGGTGTTGTGTGAAGGGGCAGCTTGTTATTTCCCTTAAAAACACGTTTTCTGACAAGACAGTAATATGTTAGCCAATGTCTTGGTCAAAACATGACACAATACCCAACACACATTTTATCAGGTCTAGCCCCAAAATATTTGTTTCCCAATAGAACAAAACCTGGATCCACATGTGCGGTTGGTGTCAGTTGTTACAGATCTCTTAAGGATAATCCTATAAAGATCAGCATGATATAACTTTTGGCACTCCTTTCTGCTTGTTTTAACTATTATGTCTTAAATGGTCTTATTTTAAAAAGAGAGTTTGGGGAGTGGAACATCTCCCTTATGAGGAAAGGCTGAGGGAGCTGGGTCTCTTTGGCTTGGAGGGGACTGAGGGGTGACCTCATTAATGTTTATAAATAGGTCAAGGGTGAGTGTCAAGAGGATGGAGCCAGGCTCTTCTCAGTGATGTCCAGTGACAGGACAAGGGGCAATGGGTGGAAGCTGGAGCACAGGAGATTCCACAAAAACATTACAAAAAACTTTTTCACTGTGAGGGTGACAGAGCACTGGAACAGGCTGCCCAGAAAGGTTGTAGAATCTCTTTCTCTGAAGATATTCAAAACCTGCCTGGACATGTCCCTGTGTGACCTACTGTAGGTGATCCTGCTTTGGCAAGGGGGTTGAACTAGATGATCTTTCCAGGTCCCTTCCAATGCTTAACATCCTGTGATTCTGTGATTCTAGAGGAACTATGGATTCTAACTGTATTCCCAATTTTAAGTGAAGAAAGAGATCTGAAAGGAGCGATTGAAAGTTATAATTTACATCATTCTTATATGTGCATTTTTATATGAAGGAATATATAGAGTATAGGTTCATTGACTTAGTTTGGGGATAAATGTTTGGGCCTACATATGTTCCTTCTCTGAACAAAATACTTATATCTAAAATTTTTTAACATTGCATTTATTATTAGTGTAAAGCCTTGAACCTAAATACCACTGCACTTGAATGCACCATTTCAAAAATACAGTCTGACTTATACATGTTGTAAGATATTTCAACTCTTACTTAAACTCAGACTCAACTCTTTCTCGGTTCAAAATAGTGAATTCCTACTGGACCTGTACATCGGTTTAATAAGACATTATTAAACTTGTATAAAGTGGCAAATAATTTGATTGATGGCATATGTACAAAGTACTTTACATATAATCCTACACCATTGTGGTCAAAGTCTTTTAAAGAGCCCCATTTTCATCTGTAACTCTATGTTTTCAACACAGCAATGAAAATGAGCTTCCAAGTACCAGGTATTCACTGGATGTATTGCCTATTTTAGACACATTTGTCTAAAAGCCCTAACTGAAGCCCATACACCACCCTCAGGCAGTAACACGGTGTTGCAAGTTTTACATTTCCAAGACAGAATTTGATGTGGCTGTTCCAACTAACTCAGACTGAATCATCAGAGGAAAGAAATGCCAAAGCACTGAGGTTGAGACTTAAGGAAAAACAATTTATTTTCAGATCAGATACCTGCTGCTTCCAATTTAGATATTGGAGAAACTATCTGAAATGAAAGCAGCAGACTGAAATTGAGTGGTTTTCTAACCTCCTCTAATTAGAATCAGCTAGCTCAGTGCATCTCTAACCAGAACCACCTCTTCTTCTTTGCCTGACCAGGGTGACCTGCCAAACCAGAGGTGTGGGTGTTGTCAAGCAACATCACAGCCTCCAGATAAGGAATGAAGGTTTTGAAGAAACTGTGAACACCCTCTGGGGAAGAAATTAGACTTGTGAGCTTAAAGGGGGAAAAAAAGGGCATACAAATGGTTTAAACAAGAACTGAAGACAGAGGTCAACAGGGATTTTTCCATCTGGAAATCACCTGCTGAGGAAGAAATTAGTTTTGAGCACCTGACACAAATGAATGGAGTAGATGGGAAACATTTTAAATTATTCATCTTTGTCAGGAAATCCAAGTTTCTATCTTCTGTGGCCTCCGCCTCTCAAAAAGTGCTACTGGAAAAGTATAACCTGAGATGAACTGCAGCCTAGTAATACGAATAAAATAAACTTAAGAGCAAAAAAGAAAAGATACACATCTGAGCAAAAGTCCATGTAGCCTAGATCCCATTTCTTAAAGAGGCTTGTACTATGCATGTGGTGAGAGAATTTAAGAATAGCAAAAGTAGAGATTGCTACTTTCTCTGACTACTTTTCTGGTTTTTAACAGTCTGGCATACAGAGATTTTTTTTCAGTTAAAAGCTACATCTGCATCTTGTTTTACAGCACTTGATTGATTCTTCTTCCATGAATTTTTTTAAGAGATTTTCAGATCCATTTACAGAGAGAGCCCCCACAGGAGCCCCTGATGATGAGCTCCAGACTTCTCCTGCATGCTGTGTGAAAGAGCACTTTCTTTGCCTTGATTTGTACCTGCAACCTGACCATTTCATCTCATGCTGCACTGGACTGTTGCTGTGGGAAAAGGGGAATAATTTTTCCCTCTTACATTTCTCTGTGCTCCTCTATTGTATTCCATTCCCAGTTGTTTTCCAAACTGAATAGTCTTCATCTCTTGAAATACTTTTTGTGCTGTACTAGGTTTTGTTGGGATGGAGTTACATTTCTTCATAGCAGTCCATATGGTGCTGTGTTTTAGATCCGTGGCCAAAATAACACTGATAACACACTGATATTTTAGCTACTACTGAAAGTTTTTTGCATAGTGCCGAGATTTTCTTTGTTTCTCACTCTTTTCGAAAAATGAGTAGCCTGAGGATGGGCAAAAGGTTGGAAGTGGTTACAGCAAAGACAACTGACTTGAACTTATCAAAGAGATATTCCACACCATATAATGTTATGCTCAGCAGTAATACCAGAGGGGAACTTTCCCCAAGTAACCGCTGCTCACAGACTGGCCTTGCATTGGTCTTCTGGTGGCAATGATCATGTCTGAGCTGCTTGATTCTTTTTTTTTTTTTTTCCCCCTTCACTTATTAAGCTGTCTTCAACTCAGCCCACAAGTTTTCTTGCTTTTGCTCTTCCCATTTTCTCCTCCATCCCACTGAGGAGGACCAAGCAAGTGACTTGTTGAGGGCTTACCCACCACTCAAGGTCAACTCATCACACATATGCAAAGTGTTTCATGCTTATATGCATTCTGGTCACTCCACGGACTTTCTCATTTGCTGTCTTTCATTTCTTTGTGCTGGGACTATTTAAGTAAATATGTTTCACATTGAAGAAAGCCATTTAATAAAAGCAATGAATTTTCTAAGACCAGGAACATTACCAAACAGTTTAAATTTTCACAACATAGGAGAATGGCAAAAGATTGCCCATTCTTCAGTTGAAATATTGCCACATACCATCCATAACTTCCTAGCTACTAACTCCAGAGATAAGATTATACAGATGAGTAGTCCATTCTACACAGTGCATCTGAACTTAAATACAAACAGAGGTTTTCTTTCTCTATCCAAAGTTCCCTTTTTATCATAGAACCATAGAATGATTTGGATTGGAAGTGACTTTTAAAGATCATCTGGTTTCAACTCCCTTGCCATAGGCAGAGACATCTTTCACTAGACCAGGTTGCTCAAAGTCCCATCCAACCTGGCCTTGAACACTTCCAGGGAAGGAAAATCCACAGCTTCTCTAGGCATCATGTTCTCATCATCCTCATAGCAAAGAATTTTTACTTCTATCTAATGTAAATCTACCCTCTTTTATTTTAAAAACACTACCCTTTACCCTAACATTAAAACAGGTAGGCAACAGAAAATTAAAGCCAAAATAAATCAGTGAGGAGGATTATGCCAAGAAGAGAACAGCGTTTACAGCATGTACACTAACATCTACTACCTAGGATACAAATTGTACTCAGAGGTAATATTTAATGCAAATCTTGAGTACTATTTAATGTAAATCAGTTAAATTTTCCCCCAGCATAAAATCTTATGCGCTAAACAAAACTGCAATGACCTTCATGATCTAGTTATTACCAGACTAGATTTCTGGTAAGCAAAAGCTAACATTTTGACAAAAATCTGTTTTCAGATAAGCTGTTAAATTTTTCACCTTGGAGGAGTGAGGAAGGGCAGTTAACAAAAACACGTCAAATTTGTGGTTTATACTTGATTTTCATCAACTTTTTCAGCATGTATTATCTTCTAAAACTATGATATGTAACATACATACATACACTCTTTAAGTTAACTATCAATTTCATATAACTCCACTTTTGTAAACATTTTAGTTTAGGTCTCAAACGCTCTTTTAAAGGATATTTCCCTATACCTTCCATTTACTGAGTTTCATGGTGGAGTGAAAGGGTGTCCTAGTGTCTGAACTCTTTTCGAATGAACATAAACCAAATAATGTATATTTCTGGGGGGTTTCTCTTCTCTAGTTGCTACTGGACATTAAGTCCATGGGACCAGATTAGAGCTAACATGAAGCAACCTCCGTAACACCTAAATGCATGTAGTGAGGGCATCCCATTCTCCTCTCTCCCCAGACCCTCTCTTACTACAATCATTAATGCAGACACAGTCTAGAACAACATCTAGACATAGAAGCTCACATTGTGGAAGAATTCTTTCTGATGTATTAGTAAGTTTCTCTTTCTGATTAAAGCCTTTTAGTCAACAGTTTTTAAGTTATTTCTCACCCAGAGAATTTACAAGGCTTATTTCCTAAAGCAGACCTCCTGAATACGTAGAGACACGGGTGTGTTCATTAGTGCCTCTTACGATGATTGTTTATTTGAGGCCATTTATTGAGTAGTTGCATAGCATATCCAACAAATGCCTAGTTTTTGATCTGCTGCAGTCAATCATTGCTACAAGGTAGCAATCCACGATAGGATTATTACCCTGTAAGAACTATGTTGCCATTGATAGCAACACGCAAAAGGTCTTATGTTGATTTTACCATATGCTAACCTTAAAAGGCCTCAAACCTGGCCTATTAGGCCTGCTGCCAACATGTTATGAGAACTTACTGTGTGACACCCAAGATTGGTACTTGGTGTTTTTTGCTATGAAGTAGACTTCAAGCATGAGGTGACACATAGGGCTTGAAAATATGGGCACAGGTTGAAAACATTACTGAATCTCCATGACTGTAAACAACTCACTGATGGCAATTACCCGTCACTGAAGAATTGCAACCTTGAGACAAGACTGGTTTGTGCATGACAAAGAAGCAACTGCCAAGGAAAAATTAAAAAATTAAAATATTTGAGTTTGCATCATAAAGTACCTGCAACCATGTGTGAAAGTATCATTTACCAGCATAATGTATTCTGGAGAGTGGAAAAAGGCTATAAAAAACACCTAGAAACTCAAACATCTTATAAAATATAATTTGGAGAGGGAAGATAGGAATGGGAATTCCCATGTGAGATCACGACAGGAATTATCTCATGGGGAGATCATCCAAGATGCGAGTGGACTGCCTACTTTTCCTGCCGGATTTTTGTGCCTGTTCCAGTTCTCCCTGTTTCCATGCCCCACTCTCAGGGCCATTTTGACGTACCGGACACCTACCCAGGGCAGGATACAAGGAAACGTGAGACTCTCTGTGCTTCTTTGTGTGTGAGAGAGACAGAGAGAGGTCATGTGCTGTAGGCTCACAGAGTAGTAGAGAATTTACTCAGAATGGCTTAGAAAGTGCACTGTCATTGCCTAAAGGATGGAAAGATCTCCCTTACCCTCAGTGCTGAATAAAGCAAAGCCTGCTCATTATAGCTCAACCTGGCTTTAAGGAGGTTCATTCCCAATTTCGGTGATGCTATGACCCAGTCAATAGAGGAAGGGAGAAATAATCTGTCCAGAACAAAGACCTAATTCCCTCTTGAGAAATCTATCAGTTTAACTAAGCACATCAGTAAGACACCTGAACCAGGCAGTGATGGCAATTTCCCCAAACCTGTTTAAACAGTAATGCACCTGCAAAACAACTCCTGTCTAGTTAGGGCCACCTACAATGCAGCTGAAGAGGCTGGCAAAAGACCAGAATGCCCAGACACAATGACACTCGTCCATGAGAGAGAAAAATAAGGGTACTTCTCTGTTCTGTCTTGTTCACACCTGAGTATCCTCGCCGTGCTCTGGTCATCAGATTTCATGTTTGTCTCCCCACATCAGACAAAGTAACCTTCTTCACAGCAACTTGAGCATTCTTTGCAAGAGACTCTTCAAATTTCATTCTAGTCTTCAGACTTTGTCTTTAAACTCAAGCTGTAGCGTTTCATAGGCTTTTTTCCCCCTTTTCATTTAGAAAATCTTTCAATTTTCTATAATGCTGACCTTTCCTCATGATAACCTCCTTAACTTTTCTATCAAGTCAGGCAGATGTACTAAAAGCTGGGTTTATTTTAGTTTGGATTAATTTGTTTGTTGTTTTGTTGGTTTTTTTTTACTTTTGTTTCAGTTTGTACCTTTATGACTATTACTAATAACAGGCATTTATATTGTACTCTTCCTCAGCAGATATCAAAGTACTTTAGAAAGGAGATAAACAACAGTAGCTCTACCCTTGAGAAAAGGAAACGTAAGTGTTGAATTAGCTGTCCCAAAACCTTTCAATAGATCACCAACAAACCAGGAATGAAATCCCCCTCAGAACCAATAGTCATTAAATTGCATGCACCAAGAAGAGGAAATTCCTATGTAGGTTTGTGCACTCTAGTGAGCATCCAGTCAGATGTTTCAACTTTGCTATGCAAGAAGACCTCTACAAGCATGCATGGCTTAGTAGGCACTAGCAGCAATGTAGAAAAACGGGAAAGTATCTAGGATAATTTAACAAAAGCAGCCTTGACTTTTAAATAAATTATTTTTTAAAAAAATAAAAAAAAGAAACAGTTGCCACAAATTTCTTTCTGTACTAATAAATGGTGAATTGTAATGGCTAAGCCTGGGTATGGTAAAACATCCATTTATGATTCGGTACTGTGACAAGACAGGTTTCAGACCAAAACAGTTTCAGACTGGGAAACGGTGAACCCATCTTTGTAGTGTTCTGGTATGAAAAGGAAACCTTTGAAATATGGTTCAAAGTACAACCTTTAATTAAAAATTACCATAAGAGGCACTGAAAAGAGAAAGTATGTGACAGGAATTTGTGTTACATGACAAGCATTAAAAGCAGACTGACCTATGTATACTGCAATGTGTTGGAATTCAATTTTAAAGCAACTCATTGGATCTCGTTTTTTCTTATGTGAAGGGTCTTTCACACTGCCTGGCCAGTAAAGCAGCCCTAAGGTAAATAAGAATAAAACTTTTTGGCACGAGCTAATCCTTGTCACAATCACTTAGTCAAAACAATGCAGGTAATCACTTCATTGTGAGATCTATTATAGCTCAGCTTCAGCTTGAATTTAAACAAGCAAGGGAGAAAGAGGAGACAGAATAAACAGGAAGGAGGAGGTAATGCAGCAGGGAAAAAATTTACATTTGATATAAAAAAATACATTAATATAAAAAAACAAGTAAAAGCTGGAAGCATTATAGTTTTATTTTCACTGTTAAAAATATCTATGCTCTTAGATCACACTCACTAGTAAACAATAAACATTTTAAACTTAAATTCATAGAATCATAGAATGGCTTAGGTTGCAAGGGACCTTAGAGGTCATCTAATCCAGCTTCCTTGCCTCTTTTGGAGACGTCTTCAAAATTCTTTTGAAGACAAGACACTTACAGTTTTACCATCATTTTACCATCATTTACCATCACACCCACAAAAGACTAACACTGTGAAGTGTCTTAGGTCTTCTTAGAGCATCTGCAACCAGATCACCCTCTCCCCTTCTACCTGCATGCAGATGTTTCTACTTGAATTGTTCCTAAATAATGACGAAACAGCACATGTAGTATTCCCATCATGTCACAGACATCTCTATGTCTTTTGTGTGTCTTTTATGACACTTTTTCAATCTGTAGTTCAGGAGAGGAAAATTATGTTGTGATAGCTATGAGTGCCATAACCTCTGTAAACTGAACAAAGATCAGAACTAAATATTATTTTTGCTGCATCAGTCATGTTGCCATAAACCAGAGCTGTGATAACAAGTTTTGCTGTTAGTTTAACATTTTTACACTGCTAAGAGTATGCATACTCATCGTTTTCACCTCTTCCTAAAACTATTTTTCTTTCCATGAGGCCATTTACAATTGCCATTCTAAATTTCATTGCTTCTGTGACCTCCTGCTCCTGAGAAACAGAAACATATACCTCATTGTAACAAGAAAGTGTTGAGCTACGGCACGATTTTTAAAGTTTTGTTTTTTAAACAAGTATTTGGCATAAATCAAATCTTGGTGTTTAAATCCAATTCAGACTTCAAGAATTCACAGTAGCAAGAATGCTTGACTGATGCATCACAAGAATTATTCCTTTCTCTTTCTTGATCATGGCAGCTGGGCTGAAAGAAAATGCCATAGATAGTGGCACCCATGAGAGAAAGTTGTTAGGCTATTCTGTATTCATTACTGAGCCTAATTACTCTCAGACTACAATGTAGAATGCATCTGCTTTAAAAGACATTCTAGTAACAGGCATGCAGAGTGAACCAAACAGCTCTTGCTAATGCCATACTAGTGATTTCTTCTTCAAGAGGGTGAATGGCATCAATATGCACATATATATTATTCAAAACTATTTAACAATTTAATACTAATTATTCACAGCAGTTGAACAGGTTCTTTTCATACATCCAATAATACCTCGGCATTGTAAATGACATCTATATTACTAGACCCAGGAGTGCAACCATATTCTCAGGTCCAGGCCCACCTGCGAATTCCCACTTCCAACCCAGTCTGAAAGAGCGGTGAGGCACAAACTCCTTTCACTCCATCTCTGCATGTCCTGGTCTCCATACAAATAAGATACAAGCAGTCAGGCTACGTGGGAGCAGCAGAGCCTTACAATGAAATGCCAGATCAGGACAATGTGGGGACTGTGCGTCTTGCACCTGACTGTATGATTTTTGCAACAAGAGGAGTGGATTCATCCAGAGTCTGATAACTTCAAACAGAAATTACACTTATTGCTTCTTAGCAACATTGCTTCCATTCCTGTGTGTTGGGTTTTTGGTTCATTTTCTCTTTATAGATATTGTTCCAGTTTACCTAAACTAAAAATAACTTTCCAAATCCATTTTTAAAGGGATTTAGAATGTCTTACACTCTGTTTCAAATTCAAGGGCCAGCTATTCTAATACTACATCAGTTAAGTCAGAAAATAAAGGTGCTATTTTTCGGAGCAAGCTGCTTTGTCTTCTGGTTTTGGTGTTTGTTTATTTTTTAATAGAAAGATTTCAAGTCTCAAAGATGGATCATAAAAAAGCAGCAAACAGTGCCCATAACCACATATTTTAGTGTGGATCCTGCAAGATAATAAAAGCATTCTACTAGAAGGTACGTACTTTTTCTGTGAACTGGAAGTTGTTCATTAAGGTTTAGCCTGCAGTGAATTTGTACTGATGACTTATAAACCATTCAAAATAGTAGTGTAAACAACCAGAATGGAAAATTTGATTTCAGAAGTTTACTATCATATGAAGAAGCACCACTATAATAAGACTTTTTCATCTGCACATTTTTTCAATATTTTATTAAAATATTTTAAACATGCTCTAAATAAACTTAGCCACTCTTAATACTAATATATTACATTTTCTTCCTCTTTTTTTCAGAAATAATTCTGCTTTAGATTAAAATTACCTAGGTTATTTCACCACAACTATACTACAAATTGCATCTCACTTCCTACTTCTCAGAGGACCTCTTTACATTGAATATATTTTCCATTGCTCCTTACTTTCTACAAAAAGCTAGCACAGACTTTCTGTGCACGGAGCTCATGGAACTTTAGAAAGACTATTTTACTTTGAGTAACTCTAGAACCTCTAGGAAACATCAACACAGGAGATTCATCATTTGTCTTTTTTTTTTTCTTTGGTATCTGATCACTTCCAATTTACTCTACAGTCCTGGATTCTAAAGATATGGGAATTTTCTCATCCTTTCTAGTTGCACCAATGAAAATGAGAGTATTAAAAGAGGAGAGGCAGAAAACTAGTTATAAACCTCGGAAAGAATGGAGAATGTTAAAATGCATGAATGCAAAAATAGTCAATATAAGAGCAAGAGATTTCCAAAGCATACATTGCTTTCAAAGGCAAATACAAGAGATTAATATCTTATCATACCTTGCTAGTAACATGGGAACACCTGAATGGAAAGAATATTATGAATTAACAAGCTTAAAAATATTTTTAGAAAAGAAAATTTAAAAAATTGAGACCAAATGTTTCTTCTGTTCAAATTTTACTATCATTTAACACGTCTGAAAATGCTGAAAAATTATCCCATATATCTATTTGGGTTGCAAAGGAGACATGTATAGGAGCAGATGTTTCTGTAGAAGGCTGAGTACTGAAAAGAACAGATAAATAACAGTTTTGAGCATTCACAGAATTTAATATCATATTTTAGACTTCTTCCAGAAAAAAAAAAAAATAGAGGGAGATATCTGAACTGGCATTTTCAGCATTACTATTTGGCAGCAGATAGTAAACAGAAGAAATGTAACTGATAATAAAACCTTCTCAAGCAGTGCAATGTGGAGGGAGAACTGGAGAACTGTACGGGATTTATGGACTTTTGCAGTAGAGAGGACTGTAAAAGGCAGTATGTGATAAAACAATTCTAGAGGAACATCCTTCTGAATGTGTGTGATGCGACAGTGCAGAAAGGATGCTAATTCTGATAATGAAGAGAGAGTTGAAGAGGTACATAGAGGATGAAGATGTTTTAGAAAATCTTTCCCACGAGAAGCAGAATTTTGGCTTTCCTATATATAATTCATCTTCCCACCTAGTTATTTATAGCTATCATGAGTATCTGTTAATCAAAACAGTCTGGATTGATTGTTGACTATGAAGCATGATTGCCTTGTGTAATGCTATGTATTGCTTCATCATTCCTCTGATTAAGAGCACTTGTTCGTTGAATATTTGTAAAGAATTCCCAAATTAATACAACTGGAAGAAAACTATCAAAAATAATTTTTGAGTGTTTGGTTCTAGAAAACTTGGATGAATCGGGGAAAAGCAATTATTTATGTAACTAAAATTTTTTCAGTTCATTTTCAGGAATAGAATTTAAGAAATTCTACATTGCAAAAACATAGACATACACACACAAAAAAAACAGTAAACCTGCAGGGAAAAGGACTGAACAGGGAAATGTAAGAGACCCTATTTTTTTCTACTCTTGCTTTCATTCTTCAGTCAGATTATCTCTCAAATCATTCATAACAATTAACAGTGATATGGAGAAGTGTCACTCTTGGCAGATATATGAGTGGATACATACATATACACAATATAATAACAACATTTTAATGGTGATGATAGCTGGTAATGAAGCATCATTATGGCATTTTAATGTGTCTTATCATTAACACTCCTATTGACTTGGAAGTAAACAGTATCTTCATGATACAAGCCAACTTGAGCTCTTGATGAAGGCAGGTATCTACCATAATATAGAGAAAGCTGTTGGCAATATAGGTGTTTCATTTCAGATTTACCAATAATCTGCTAGCAGTTAAATACAGTTTGGATTTATGGAGGAAGGCTTCTCAGTAAAAGAGACAGAGCAGAGTCACCAGTTTTACTGCTATGGAGGAGATTTTAAAGTACTTTTATCTCTCCTTAGGTCCCAGTGCTTGCTGTAGTCTAAGCTTTCTTCTAGGCTGCTCATGGATTGGACTCCAAGGTCGAGTCTTCATTAAATTTACAGATGATTGAAGATAAGACTTTGTTTTCAGGCCAGAGAATATTTAAGTATCCTTCACTTCCTTCTAGCCAAACCTTGATAATTCTGACTTAACCTTGTGTCCTAGCCACTGCTAGACAGATGCTGAAAAATTTGGTTAGAAGTTATAAACATGCGAAAAATAAAATTTTGATTGTAAAGTATGGACTGAAATAGTTTGCCTGAATTTAGTAGTCAGATTGTTACAGTTAGAGTTTATATCTAATCATATGTTTAGCTAAATTAGCAGAAAAAAAAATAATCAGCAATTAGACAGTCAAAAGGAATCTCTGCATGCATTGAGCTATACAGTAGGAATTATTAGTAGAAAACCACATACTGATATGTTTGCGTTAGCTTGAACTGTATGCAGTAAGGACCCTGAGAGAAAAGCTCCCCACAATGCTTGCTCTACGCAGGAGAGGGATGACATACACTGGAGGGAACTGCTGACTGATAGGATAATTGTCTGGGTAATTTTGATATTTGTTTCCCACATTTCACACATGAACTATTAAATAAATCTCTGCATCACGCAAAGACTCTACCCTGACATCTCTTGAACTTGAAAGGGTCATATGAAAGGGGTAACAAACGGAAGATAGAGGGTAAGTTATCAGCACCATGTCTGACTGATATAAACAGGAGAAGACCCAGAAGAGTATTTATACTCTGCTCCTCTCTTGGTACAAGCTAGCAGTAACAAGTACTCCTATTGTGAAGAAGAATTATAATAATAATATCATGCAACTGCTGCATATCAAAACGTTTGATATGCATTTTATGTTCCAAAAGGTGTCAGAATGGTATAGTTCTTCATCCATTGTAAAGCTGACACCAGAATTAGGCTTCATTTTTTGCTTAGGTTATAGCTAAACTTACTTTCTGTTCACCAGACTGAAGCTGTAATCTTCACCCACAGGAGAGTGATTAGGACAGTGCATATTTTTCAAGTTTTCCTATACCAGAACAGAGAGCAGGTAGATGGAGAAAGTTATGTCCAAATTGTGACTGAAATACAGTGCAGGTACCTTCCCAGATGAGAAATCTAGTCCTCTAGTAAGCCATAGATGAATACAAAGTTAGCACAAGTCTTTTCACAATCCATGATCACATCTTAGCAGAGAGAAAATGTTCTCCTTTAGCCCTCCTTTTGATATTTGTTCAAAGAGAGTTCACTGATTGATTCAGGGCTGCTGTCCTCCATTCTCCAAAACATGATAATAATTAAGGAAAGGAAGACAGGCTTCAAAATATGATCTTCTCTGTGCTGTTTTAATACAGTTACATTCTAATTAAGCCACATTGACCACATCTTGTCTCTCTGTGAGGCTAGGCCAGAGCTGATCTCTGCCTGAGGTGTTAGCTGTAGATAAAACCTTAGTGAAGAGTACAGCTTTCAGCAAGTAAATAGGTCAAACTACAAACTGGAAGTGAGCTCCAGGGAGAATCTTGGTCATCGGGATTTCAGTACTGCAGTACCCAGAAGTTAGCCACCCAAACCTAAAGGGTATGTACTACCATGTAGAAAGAATACACTCAGTACCCTACACAGTGACCTATACAGTCAGGTGCTTTGATTTAGGTTTTGGGATTACCAAACTGTTGAATATCAGGGATAAGGATTCATTCATAACTCCTTCTCACTTTGTCTCAGTGTCACCACCTTTTGTGGTGGATTTTTAATCAAAAGTGTACTTTGTTAGCACAGTAGCCTGTGATGAGACCTACTTTTACAGCTTTCCTGGAATAAAAAAGAAAGACTGCATCCGTTGCTAATTTTACTAAAATCCCTGAACTTTATCCCCATCATGTCAAATTACTGAAGTTATTCTTTTTTTTTTTTTTTTCCCAAAAACTTTTCTGGACAAATTCACAATGTTACGTTTTTATTTTCCTCTTGGCTTGTTATCAGATTGTCACAAATCTTTTGTTACAAATAAAAGAAATACACTTCACAGAGAGCTAGCCTTGTATTATCTTCTATAAAAAGAAGGGCTGAGGTGGATTTACTATTTCTTTGCCTCTAGGACAATGCAAAATTTAAAATCAGAGAAGCTTTTCAGCACTGCCTAACAAAAAAAAGCTTGATGAAATACTTAATCTTTCTAGATTCTAAAGCCAGTTCTGACCTTTTGATCTTCAAGTAATTTCTACAGTATTTTCATCAAATCTAAGTAAAAAGAGACACTGATAAACTTTACTATGTCCTCCAAAACTATGTTGATATATTTCTTCTGGAGACATCAGGAAATCTTATTAAAAGTAGCAAATCATGAGCATAAACTGTCCAAGCTTCCAAGTACTGAGAAACATAAATACTTAAAAAACAATCTACTGTTTTAGCTGTTGGTAGTTTATGCTAAAGAAAGCTACTTCACTCTCAAGTGTACTTTCTGATCAGTCTGGAGAAAAGAAGGCTCCAAGGAGACCTTATTGTGGCCTTCCAGTATCTCAAGGGGGTCTACAAGAAAGCTGGTGAGGGGCTTTATAGGATGTCAGATGGTGACAGGACTAGAGGGAATGGATTAAAGCTAGAAACGGATCACTTTAGATTGGACATTAGGAAGAAGTTCTTCACCATGAGGGTGGTGAGACACTGGAACAGGTTGTCCGGAGAGGTGGTGGAAGCCCCATCCCTGAAGTTTTTAACGCCAGGCTGGATGGGGCTCTGAGCAGCCTGATCTAGTGAGGGATGTCCCTGCCCGTGGCAGAGGGCTTGGAACTAGATGATCTCTAAGGTCCCTTCCAACCCTGAAAATTCTATGATTCTGTGATCAAACGGATCATGTTCAAAAGCAATCTCATTTGAGACTATATGCTAAGGTATCAAGCTGATTATTGTATAGAAAGAAACTGCAGTGCCTCCATGTTATCTCCCAAAGAAGTTCAGTGTCCTAAGAAGAACACAGGAAGATGTCCAGGATCTAGACTAAAATTGTGTAAAGAAAACAGTGGTCTAGAAACAGGTCCTAGAAACTCACTGGTGTCCAGGGCTTAACACAACCAAAAAGCTGATTCTTATGCTGATCCTTAAAGCACACTGAACACCATCAGGTGTCAACATGGTTGGTTTGAATCCCCAGTGTGATGCCTGAAGAGGCCAATGGCAGCGTAACAAATTGCTGGAGCAGTGCTGATGCACAGCTCAAGATCATCGCTGGCTTGATGTGTTCTGCACTCTGAAGCCACTCGCATCACCAGAGCTTACAGCGGGGGCAGCAGCTGCCTCCCTAGCAGGTCTGTAGTAAAATCTATGGCTGGGCTGCTCACCAGTCCAACTGGAGTTCGAAACAGTAACAGATCTCAATTCACAGAATCTCAGAATGTGATTTCTTGGTCCAAACTCTCTTTTACTCTGTTTCATCTCTGCAACTTTGAGAACTTAACAGAAAAAATGTCTTTATTACAGTTGTGACTGACCGCATAGAATGTTACTTTTGATTTTCCTTCATTTGAGATTTAGGCCTACTTCCCATAGACACTAGAAATTAATTTAGTGATGGTTCATAAATGTTTCAACAGAAAACTTTACCTTCTGCAACTTTGAAAACAAATACCTTCTTCCTAAGAGTCTCCTCCAGACCCTTTCTAAACATTTTTTTTTTCATTAACAATGAGTTAATTTCCTGTCTAGTGAAAATTTTGAACATTTTGCAATAATTACTGGATCAGCTGCAGTTTTCCGATTAGCTCAGTGAAGAGTTAAGATATTTTGGGGAGTCACAGGTACATCCCAGGAGATTGTGAATCAGAGCTCTGCTCCACGTTGTCTGTGTAAGCAGTGAGGAGAGGAGAAGGATTACACCAGGCTATTCAGGCCCTGATGTAGTTTTTATATTTATACAAGTTTCATGCTAGTAACTTACATAAATGTTTATGCTTCAGTATTTATGTGCATTATGTCGCCTAAATTAAAGGGTCAGATATTTCTAGCTTAAAATAAGCAAGCAAAACACAGTGTGATGAAATAAGGTCCTGTTCTAAAGTGTCTGATGTCAGCCTTCATAAATAATTACTTAATCTTTCTATATGAAATTTCTGACCTGTTACTTGAGTGTACGTACCTTACTTCCCTGTCTTTTGAAAGACATTATACATCATATAAGAGAGAGATATTCAAAATGACACAGAAAGTTTAAAGAAAAATATTTAAAAAGGCTAAGGACAAGAGATAAATATGATTATATTTCTACATGTTAAAAAAGTAATGTATATTAGCATTCTACTCTATTATAGTGAAACATCAGTATCTAAGGCATTTGCACAAGGATGACAGAGCAGATACTCGAGATGCATCTACCCCCTAATAGAGCAACAAGGGCATGCCAGATCATTACCTAAGAGGAGAACAGAAAGTTACGTTTAAATATCTTTGATACAGTTAAGTGAAGTGAAACTCATTTCCTTTGTCTGCTCCAAATTTGTATTCCAGAGGCAACAGAGAGCAAGAACAAAGTAAAATAACAATAGCTAAACAAGGAAAGAAACAAACAACAGTTTTTCCAGGGAGACGGAAACATAATATGATTTTTAAAAAGCAAAACAAAAAGAAATAAATAAACAAACAAACAAAAAGCAGGAAAAATAAAGAAGTTTGAAGACTACATATCTTGAAGAGTGGAATAAAAAGCAGCTTATCCTGCTGGTGCAAGGGTAATATGTAAACATAGAAAGACTTGACCTGCATTCCTTGAGTTTTTAGAGAGGACTGCTGTGACTGCTGAGCCAGTCACAACAGATATATTTTGGGTTAATCCTACTTAAGTCCAATTTCTGAGCACTTTTAAATCCTTAGAGTAAAAGCCAACGAAATAGAACATATGAATATCAAGATGCTATTATTTGTATGACTATTATTGTGAGCTAGAGAAAACAAGTGGTTTGAATAAAATAAGATTAGCTGAGATGTTTTAATTCAGTTTGTGCAAAGAAATTTTATTCTTTAAAAAACTGAGGATCTGTTTCAATCAATTTCTTATCTTTAAAGTAATATTAATTTATGAAACAGAAGTATTAAAGGTGATCAGGCCCAGTCAGCACGGGTTCATGAAGGGCATGTCCTATTTGACTAATCTGATCTCCTTCTATGGCAGGGTGACCTGCTTACCGGATGAGGCAAAGGCTGTGGATGTTGTCTACCTTGACTTTAGCAAGGTATTTGACACAATTTCCCACAGCATTCTTGTAGAAAAGCTGGCTGCCCATGGTCTGGATGGACATATTCTTGCCTGGATTAGGAACTGGTTGGATGGCCGGGTCCAAAGAGTTGTGGTTAATGGAGTTAAACCCAGCTGGTGGCCAGTCACGGATGGTGTCCCCCAGGGCTCAGTGCTGGGACCACTCCTGTTTAACATCTTTATCAGTGACCTGGATGAGGGGATGGAGTGCACCCTTAGTGAGTCTGCAGGTGACACAAAACTGGGAGGAAGCATCGATCTGCTGGAAGGCAGAGAGGCTCTTCAGAGAGATTTGGACAGGCTGGATCGCTGGGTCAAGGTCAATAGTATGAGTTTTAATAAGGCCAAATGCCGGGTCCTGCACCTTGGTCACAACAACCCCCAACGGCGTTATAGGCTTGGAGAGGAGTGGCTGGAGAGCTGCTTAGCAGAGAGGGACCTGGGGATATTGATAGACAGTTGGCTGAACATGAGCCAGCAGTGCGCCCAGGTGGCCCAGAAGGCCAACAGTGTCCTGGTTTCTACTAGGAATAGTGTGGCCAGTAGGACCAAGGAAGTGATTGTGCTCCTGTACTGTGCACTAGTGAGGCTGTACCTTGAGCACTGTGTGCAGGTCTGGGCTCCACAGTACAGGAAGGACATCGAGGTGCTGGAGAAGGTACAGAGAAGGGCAACCAGAATGCTTAGGGGACTAGAGGGTAAGTCTTATGAAGAGAGGCTTAGGGAGCTGGCTCTGTTCAGCCTGAAGAAGAGGAGGCTGAGGGGAGGCCTTATTGCTCTCTACAACTACCTGAAAGGCAGCTGTAGTGAGACGGATGTTGACCTGTTCTCCCTAGTGAATAGTGATAGGACAAGAGGGAATGGGTTCAAATTGCATCAGGGGAAGTCTAGATTGGATTTGAGGAAAAACTTCATCACCAAAAGGGTGGTGAAGCATTGGAATGGATTGCCAAGGGAGATGGTGGAGTCACCATCTCTGGACGTGTTTAAAAACCATCTGGATGTGGCACTTCAGATGTTTTAGTGTTAGGATGGTGTAGGGCTGTAGGTTGGACTTGACAATCTTAAGGTTGATATTTCTGTGTTTCTATGAATGGGAAAAGTGTAAAAATCATTTCTCTATAGAATCACAGAATCAATCATAGAATTTTTGAGGTTGAAAGGACCTCTGAAGATTGACTAGTCCAACCCTCACTTCAAAGCAGGGTCAGCTAGAGCAGGTTGCACAGGGCCATGTCAAGTTGGGGTTTGTGTATCTGCACAAATGGAGACTACATAGCTTCTCCAGGCAACGTCTTCCAGTATTGGTTTGCTCTCACATCTCATTAGGTCAAGATTACAAACACTCATTATGATCACTTATTATTTTTAAATGGAATTTACTGTATTTCAGTTTGTGCCTTTTGTCTCTTGCCCTCTTTCTGGGCATCATCAACAAGAATCTGACTCTCTTCTTCACTGCCTCCAATCGTTTATTTACACACATTACTTGGATCCCTCCAAGCCTTCTCCAGGTTGAGTAATCCTAGTTCCCTCAGCCGCCCCTTATATAAGAGATCCTCCAGTGCCTCAGTTATGCCACATCATTGGACTCCGTTCAGTAAGTCCATATCTCACTTGTACTAGGGGGCCCAGAACTGGACCCAGCACACCAGATGTGTCTCACCACAGCTGAGCAGAATAGAATGATCACCAACTCTCACCTGCTGGCAGCACTCATCCTAAAGTAGCCCAGGATGGCATTGGCGATCAATATTTAAGTACTGTTTTTATTTTCCAGGTATTTACTAGTATTTTTTTGCATATTGCTGTCTTTTAATATTTCTGTTGTATGAATAAGCTAATGGGCATAAAAGTGAAAGAAAAAATGCTATAATGAAAACAGCTTCAATCTGTAGAATATTACCACAAAAAATGAACTACATATATTTGTGAATTAAGTTATAGTAGAAATAGGCTGAATTTATAGGGGCAAATCTAATCGTTGACAGATGATATTGTGAGACAATATTAAGGACAAAGAGCATTACTGGCAAAGAATAAGTAGAATCGTAAAACATAACTATCTTGATTATATAAGTTGTACCTTGATATTCTTATTCACTCCATCTTTTATCTACATAGTATAAATCCATCCTCCAGTCATATACTTATGAATTATGTTTTAAGAAAGAGACTTCTTGTTTCTGCCTTTTCTGAGTTGTCTTTCTGTTTTAAGAAAACATGAAGAGATATAAGTAAAGTGTCTCCCTTCCCCATTATTTCAAAAACATTAAAGCAAATATAACATAATTCACTGTAACAATGTACTCATCCATTTAAAACTCTGTTTAGCTTACCATGAACATTTTCTTAAGGCACAGAAGATGTTTATTCTTAATCCTAAGAGATGAACAAATTGTAATTATTATATGAAAGCATTAAGAACAATTATTTTAATATAGGATATGTGGTTTGTTTTGTTTTGTTTTCTCTTACTATGTTGTTGTGTGGGGTTTTTTCCATAGTGGTTCTTCATCTTTAGTGTTGCTATGCGTGTATGTAATTGCACCCAACTGTTTCATCAGATAAAGGAAATAAATGGAAATCAGGTCCTGAAAAGAAGGGAAGGTATGCAAGGCAACGCATAAGAAATTTCCACATCTTAAATATTTCTGACTTGTGAGCAGGAGGGCAATAGAAGCTGGATGTACTGGAAGACATCATAGAATCATAGAATGGTCTGGGTTGGAAGGAACCTTAGAGATCATTTAATCCAACCTCCCTGCTGTGGGCAGGGATGCCACCTCTCGACTAGGTCAGGCAACACGTGAGAACCGAACGGGAATTGAACCCGTGACCTTTGGTGTTTCAAGAACCACGCTCAACCCACTGAGCTAAACCGGCCCTCATGACAACTGAATCTGTAATAACCTATTCCGTTAGTCAGGCTGCTCTCCTTCTCCATAGTGCCAAAGGAACTGCTGCTTCCTGGAAGATGCTGAGAATTGCCCTGATGACTTGTTTTGTACATAATTTTATTTATTTTTTTTTTCTATTGGAGCTGACCTGGATAAGAACAAATACTTTGCTTTGCCACTTCCACAACAGCTGGGTTAAACAAGAGGTGGACCGTGACATTCAAACAGAGAACTGGCAGAAATATTTCAATGCCATGGTTTACAGCTGGCATAACAGTGCAAATAAAAAACCAGCTCTTGGAACTGAAAGATTTGAGATTTCCCCAGTCGACATATCTACACACAAAAGGGAGACCAAATATCTTTACAAACCAAGGTCCTCCTATAATGCCTCTCCTCCCCTCATCTGTTTATGAGATTCAGAATCAAAGAGATGAATTGGTCTAAGCTGTATCAGAGAACCTGAATAAAGTACAGTGAACTACAGTTCTACAACTATAGAATAAACAGCCAACAAACTCTGCTTTTTTGTTTTAATATAACTGTAGGTAAACCAGGTATAATACCACCACCGAAAATAAGTCACACTACTTCCTGCCTTGGAACAGAAGATTCCGCAGTATAATGTCTTTGCTTTCCTTCTCTCCCCTTACTTGTTTTTTTCGGAGGGTTCTGACTCCCAGCCAATTAATACTGAATATAAGAATTAAATTAATAGCAGGATAATTTATAAAGTCCTTTGAAATTCAGTGTAGAGCATTTAATAATGCTAGTGTTCTTTTCTCAATTACAAAAGAAAAAATCATAAGGTTCCATCCAAATACTTTCCCTACGAGCAGTTTACTTTTTAAAGATTTTTTAATTAAAGGTGTACAATGAAAATAAAATTGGCAGGTATTTCTAACAAAAAGCGGCTGTAATGTATATCTTATTAGTCTAGGTGATATCAGAGACTCCATAGTGTTTGAAAACATATCATAGAAGATTTCTGAGTTTAGCATTACGTTATCACTGTTTTTAGTGCTGTAAAAAGAAAAATTCTTTCTATTTTCTTCTGTAGTAGCATTTCAGTTGTTTTTGTGGAAATTATACTTCATGAGGATATTTACTAACTATTGGAGAAAAATAAATATTAAAAAAACAAAGTAAAAAAATAATAATATTAAAAATAACAAAATAAACCCTTTTCCAAGATTGTATCAATGATTTCATAACCATTCTTTCTTCAAAACAAACAATTCAGTTAAAGTTGATCTCATGCACAAATGGCTTTACTTATAAAACTCACATTACGGTTTCAGCCTCTTGGCATACAGTGATACAAGTCAGATTGTAACTGCACATGCATGTTTTTTCTGAAAAACCTCCTCTGGATTTCAGTCCACAAACACTACAGATCTGAGTGTTCTATGTTCCTCGCAGCACTGCTGACTTTCCACATCAGCTCTGGGCCCTTCAGATTATTTTTATCTTGGGAAACTCCCAGTGATTCCCAACTAAGACATAGTCCAGATTCAGAAAATCATTGAAATATTAATTCAGCTATATATTTAAAAGATGATTTGGGTAATAAACATCACTGCTAGTAACACTTCCCAATTATCATTTCACCAAGTGAACACACAGATATTTTTTTTTTTATTATCAATTTTAAATAGTTTATCAGCTCTTTCTTATGGTGCAGTCTCTACTAGAAGTTTATGTCTTTGCTCTTGACAGGTGAAGATACAGTGAGCTTATCAGTTCACAAAACTGGAGCAAAAGGCAACTCTAGCAGAGGAAAAAAGAGTGAACGGCTGAGGAGAAGACACAGAAGCCTCTTGTTTCTGCTTTGCCTTCTGACCTCATGCAAGCAATGTGCATTTTCTTGGTGGAAGTGGTCCACTTACACAGCCACATGACTCCTGGTACTCAGTTCTGCCTTGAATTTACATCTACCATCACCTTTTCTGCTAGTGAACATTAAATCTACATGGTGAACATTAAATCTAATCCTCTTGCAATGTAAGGAGGGAGATGATACTGTGTTGTATTTCGGCTAATGAACAATCTCAGCAGGACAATCTGGTGAGCAGATGGAAATTCTGCCCAAATCATCCATGAATAATGATCACTCTTTAAGAATGAATTTTGTGGGTGACAGTGGAGAAGAAGCCTGAAGGAACTCGAAGAACATAGAACTGGGGAACCTGATTTATTCTACACTACTTTCTGTTTTGCAGTGTTTCCATTACAGCAGAACCTGGAATCTTTATGCACAGTTTTGACCTACCAGACTCAGGAAAGAAGTAAAGCATTGACAATCTGCAGGTGAAATGCTGGCAAGAAAGCAGGGTGGACCTTCAAAACCTCACACCCAGTTTGTTCAGTTTCTCAGATGAAAAGATTTATTTGTGATCTCAGAAAGCTTAGTAAAGCATAGTGCTTGCTTTTCTAAAGCATAGCTACTGAGCAATTTTAGCTGGACAGACATAACAAGATTGTTCAACAAGATGAATTGAAAAAAGACAATCAGAAAGTATTCAAGGAGGATAACAGCCACAACACAACTGAATGCATCATTCCCAGTTGGGAGAAATCATCCAGGCAAAAAATATATTAAGGGTATAGAAAGATCAGAGGCATACTATAAATTCATAAGACAATACTCTTGTAAAGACTTGGAAGTCCTACATAGGACAAGAGAGGTAATAATCTTTGCCCTGTTTACTGGTAGCATGGGGTCTCTAACTGAAGGATTCAGGGTCGTTTTGCATAGCTCCCTTTTAAAAATGACACTGGCAAGCTGCAGACTCCAGGGAGAAGAATCTGAGAAAATATGGAGATGCAAATGTTTTAGAAAACATGACTTAGAAGAAAAAGTAGAATATGTATTTAGAACCCCCCCCCCCAAAAAAAGAAAACAAATGGACTAGTAGAAAGTATAACTATTTTCCATTACTTATAAAGCTGTTACAGAAAGGGAGATGAACATTTGTTTTTCACATACACTGGGGGAAGGTGTATTGGGTTTGCCTGGCCAGATTTTAATGGTGAAGGGGGCGGTAGGGGTGGCTTCTGCAAGAAGATGCTAGAAGCTTCCCCTAAGTCTGATAGAGCCAATGCCATCCGGCTCCAAAGACGGACCCACTGCTGGCCAAGGCCGAGCCTGTCAGTGATGATAGGACAGGAACACTTCTGTGAAAACATATTTAAGAAATGGAAGAAAAAAGAACTGCAACACAAAACAACTGGCAGAGAGAGAGAGAAGTGAGAATGTGTAAAGACACCAAGGTCAGTGAAGAAGAGGGGATAGGATGTGCTCCAGGTGCTGGAGCAGAGAGTCCTCCGGGTCATTGTGAAGACCATGGTGAAGCAGGCTGTCTGCCTGCAGCACATGGAGGTTATGTGATGCAGATGTCCACCTGTGGCCTGTGGAGGACCCCATGCTGGAGCAGGTAGATGCCTGAAGGGGGCTGTGACCCCATGGGAAGCCAACACTGGAGCGGGTCTCTGCCAGAGCCTGTAGCCCATGGAGAGAGAGAAGCCTGCGCTGGAGCGGGCTGGCTGGCAGGACTTTTGTGACATGGTGGGAGACTCATGCTGGGGTGGTTTCTCCCTGAAGGACTGCACCCCATGGAGAGATTCACATTGGGGCAGATTTACCCTCATGAGAGGACTCACGTTGGAGAAAGGTATGTGGAGATTATCTCCTGTGAGAAGGACTCCACAATGGCCCAGGGGAAGAGTGAGGAGTCCTCTCCTGGAGGAAGAAGCAGCGGTGGAAACAACATTGGATGAACTGACCGTAACCCCCATTCCCTGTCCCCCTGGGCCACTCAGGGGGAGGAGGTGGATAAACTGGGATTGATGTTTTGACTAGAAAGAAGGGAGGGATGGAGGGAAGGTGTTATTGGGTTTTTTAAGATCTGGTTTTATTTCTCACTACTCCTCTCTTATTTGTTCTTTAATAAATTTAACTAATTTCCCCAAAATTGAGTCTATTTTGCCCAGGATGGTAGATGAGGGTGATCTCCCTGCCCTTATCTCAAACCATGGGCCCTTCGATATATTTTCTCCCCCTGTCTAGCAGAGAAGGGAGGGTGATATAGCAGCTGTATGGGCTCCTGGCCACTGGCCAGGGTCAAACCACTACAGAAGGACAAGAAGAAATCAGCAAAGACTTTGGGTTTACAGTAGTAAAAATGTTCTAATGAAGAGTAATGAGGCACTTCAGCAGGCTACCCAAGGATGTGATGAACCATTCTTCACTGTTTTTTAGAATAGATTAGACAAGCATATGGTAGTTTTACGTGATCCAGCTTCACTGCAATGGACTGAATGAAATGCCTTGAACCCTGGAGATTCTTTCTGAAGTGTATGTCTATGATTCTTTCCTCTTCATTTTACCCTGAAATATTGCAGTGATTACACTTAGAAAAGGACAGTAGCAGTCAATATGCAATGCCACATTAATTTTGCAAATAACACAAAATAATGTATTCTCTTATGTTTTTTCTGTATTACACTAAATGACTCCTTCATTTGAAGTATTTCAAGAAGGAAGGCTTCCAATGCTATACATTCACCTAAGGTATATGTCCACTACAACGACCTCTTTCTCCTCTCACTGCAACAAGAAAGGATTTTAATCAAATATTCTTAAAAAGACATCTGATGAGTAAAATGAATATATTTAAATAGAGTAGGAGCAGACATGATTAAGTGCATAAAGAATTAAGGTTAAAAGTGGTTACAATAAAAGGTTGAGTAAAAATTAATTTTAGCATATGCTTTGTATAATACTGCATAACTTATTCTTTTGTTTCTTTGCCTCTTTTTGGGAGACTTAATTTTCAGTTAGTCACTGGCTTACATCTTATCTTACACCATAATGGCATATATTAATGGGATAAAAGTACTCCATTCAAAGACAAATTATCATTTCAGTGATCTACTTCACTGAGTGCAAATTCCCTCTGCTCCCATTAAAAGCTTTAGAGCAGTAGAAAAATGCTAGTTAACTAAAATTGTGTTTCTTTTCTTAGACCATAAAATTTTCATTTATTCTGTCTGTAATACCCTTGTGTAAATACAGTAATTTTGAAACCTTTCAGTATAGTGTGATACATATTTTGGCATTGTTGCATGTCTGGATTTCTTCCATGGTAGTTTAATTTTGTGGTTCAGTGAGCAAAACTAAGAGTTCTCCTGAAGGGCCTGAGCTTAAAACAGTCAGGGGTGTGTTGCCTGCTGAAACAGTCAATCTTTCCCCTTGACGAGAGTGTCCATCTACTGTTTGTATGAACTGCAGCTTTGTTTAAATTTGCATCAGTTCTTAGCAGCTTCTTCAGGCAAATAACAAGGTGTAGTAGACAGCTAGACAAGACAAAACATTTTCAGGATATGATACAAAAATATGTCTGTTGAAATACAAGCATTTTCAACATTTGGAGAGGAAGTTAGAATTAAAAAAAAAAAACTGAGAAATTATTTCAGCTAGTTTTAGTTGAAGCACCTCTAAAATGAGAAAAGAGATAATCTCTGTGTGTTACTTAAGCTTGAAGTTAAAGATCAAGATTTCTTTTGAGGGAACAGAATATAGATTAAGTATATCTTCTCAAATCCAGGAACTACAAATACTTCTAGTGTTAGGAAGAAAAAAAATGTTCCTCATTGTGATTAGAAGAGCAGAATTCTTTGATAACATTAATCCTTCAGATCAATCCATGAAAAAAAGTGATACTTAATAAAGGTTTTACTAGTATATTATCCTTGCTCTAGAGAGAGCTTAAAGCTATGCACATTCTTATGCACATGTACTAAGTACATACATACGTACATACGGTTATTTAAAGTAGACTACAACTCTCAGTGTAACACAGAACCTCAAAAGAACAGAATTTTTCTGCCTTTCATTAACTATCCCAGAATATATATTAACAAGGCCTACTACATGCAACTGCCATTTGTAAGTGTTATAATGTATATCAGTAATCACAGCCTTCAAGACAAAGAAAAATAAATCAACCAAAACATCAAGCAAGTAAAAACACCAACAATTCTTCCTCAAAAACCTATTTTCTGGGAGCATCACCAAACAAATAATCTTAAATATTAAGAAAAACATACATACATTAATTGTACTCATTTTTACAAGGAACTAATAAACAACTGATTTTCACCTGTTCCTGACAATTTTTAAAGTATTAATTTTTCCACCAAAACAAAAATAAAATAACTTGAAGTCCCAGAATTTCAGTCCTAACTGGAAGAAACATTTAATGTACATCTTATTACAAATTAAGCCCAGAATTTCTCTGACTGGTACAAGTTTAACTGGTTTCACTAAATCTTTCCCTGAGTAAGTCTGATATGACAATGAAGACAAGGGTTTAAGATTTTCGCTCCTCTGTAGGTAGCACAATGAAGGGTGTAGCACTGGTCGAGGCTGGCAGAGCAAAATCAGGCACAGAGCTTTTGCCTTTTCTATGCAGTTTATCTCAACCCTGGTGCCTCGGAAAGTTGCCGAGTGAATTGCTAGGTCAGGAAAGACAGAAACGGTTTTAGCCCGGAGAAAAATCAGGATATTATTCAGTCATTCTTGGTGGGCCCAGAAATGTAGCATCTTATCATAAGCAAGAGATTCAGATTAGGGAATTCTGTAGGAATAAAGGGAACCCAAATATCCTGACACAGGTGATATCTCAGCTGTTATAGGTCCAGCAGCAAAACAAAACCTCCATTGGACTAAGTCCAATTGTATTAAAGTTCTTTCATTCCACCCCTACAAGTGGAATAAAAGCAAATCTACAATTACCTTGATTTAATTCATACAGCACCCCTAAAACTATGAAGTTAATCACATGATTTTTCGAAAGCCAGATGGAGAAATTAGAAACTTTTACTGAATCCTTGAGGAACTTTTAAGGACACAGGACAGTTAATGTGGGGCTTGGTAATAAAAAAAGTATTTCTGTACATGCTAGCTGGGAGAAATCCAGTCTTCTCTGTATAATGACCTTCTACCTCCCTGGTCTAGATGGAAGCAGATCAGAATCAACAGAACACTAAATACCTGCCAGGGAAAAACCTTCAGGCTGTTCTTCACTGAACCAGTATTTCCAAAGAATTAATGCAAAAGGATAATATAAACTGCATTTCCAAAAATAATATAAATTCAGTCTTTATAAACTATTAATCAAGTCTGATTTAATGGGATCATTATATCTGGCATTATGCATGTGCTAATAGCATCTAATGCACAGATGGTTTTTTCTGACTGCTGAATGAATAATGATCTGGGATTCAGGTTTCCTTAATGGTTCCTTAATATCAGCCACTTTGGCTAGAGCTGCAAATAAAAATACATGGCATTTATTTTATTCTAGCAGCATGGAAAATATGTATATTTGTAATCAAGGTAAAATTTGACAATGTAGACTTAATGACTTTTACTGAAGAGGGGATGATTATGAAGAGCACTGCTTCCAGCATATATATGCAGAGCTGTCACATTAAAAATTGATGGGAGAATAAGCAAAATATTTATAAGATCCTACAAATTTACACTGCTTTTCTTCTGAAGGAAATTAATTCTTAGAAACTGAGCAAAAGAAGGCAGGAAAGCAAGGACAGAACCAGAATTCCATGTCTTTTCATGCGGTATGTTGCATAGAGGAAAAATAAACCAGAAAAAAAACTTATGAAGACTGAACAACATATGCATAAGTATATTATTGATTCATGAAGTTAGCATGAGTAAGTCAGTTAACCCTATTGCTACACAAATCCCAGCTGCGAAATTGTATTTGTCATGTACATGATGCATAACTTTTACAATCACTTGTACTTTTTTCTTCTATAGAGAAAAATATGTTAAAAAAAAATAAAACAAAAAATAACACGAAATAACCCATGAGTAAAAAAGAACACAGGTCTATTCTGTAGTGCCATCAGAAATCTGACCAACATGCACAGGCATATAAAAGAGTTTGAATATAGATAGGCAAGTATGAACAAGTCACCTGTGAATGACTCAAGATTAAGTTCAGCTTGTATATGCCCAAACCCAAAGTACAAATCCTTGAGAATTTAGTCTATCAGAGGTAGCTAAGTTAAAAATAATACGAATGTGATTACTTTCAGTACAACTGTAAGTTGTTGTTGCACACAGGCATTAGTACAATCTTAGCAAATGTTCTTGGGTTGATAGGATCGTAGAATCGTAGAATGGCTTAGGTTGTAAGGAAACTTAAAAATCACCTAGTTCCTGCCATAGCTATAACTTCTCTGGGCAACCTGTTTCAGTGCCTCATAACCTCAACACAGTGAAAAGATTGAGTATGAAGTATGATCAGTGAGAGCTGTACTTTTGAAAAACAAAGCATGAATACAAATGAAAAATATAAAATTTAGATTCTGAAAGCAGAAATTAGTCAGATTTGGAAGGTTAAATTTGCAGTCTGTAATAGACTAAAAAAATTAAGGAATGTTCTTAGGGCTTGACTTCACACACATACACATATGCATAATCATTTTGAGGAACATCTCATGGAAATGTGTTTTAATGTTAATTAGTTTTGTCAGACTGAAAGATTGTTCAATCTCAGTTCTGTTAAATTTATGGATCATTAGTCTCTTATCTTTTCATTATGGTCTCCTGAGAGGAACCATCATAAAGTTAAATGAACACAGCAGAAAATTATTACAAGCCTCCTTTCCCTTTCACCCTACCTCCCTCCCTGAAGGAGACAGGATACCAGTGCATTCATTCCACACAACAAATGATAAATATTTCATATGATTTAAAGTCTCTAAGGATCTGATTTATTCTGTCATTTTATAAGTGCTGTGATTAATGATAAAGATGTAATGTACAGGTTTTCGCCCATACCAAAAATAACAAGCCCATGTTAAAGTTTATCTACCAATGCTTAAATAGAAGATGAAAAAAACACAAACGTTCGAAAGGAAAAAAGTTGATGATTTGTTGCAATCCAATAAATGAAATTTAACACCCCTTTGGCCCAATTACAGCGCTGAAACTCAAGTGTTGTGCACACAATGTTTGTGCTCTGAACTTATTTTTATGACTAACTGAAAGATCATTCAGTACTTCAGAGAAGTGCACAAGAATACCAGTAATAAAATAATCACAAAATTCATTCCTTGTAAATCATACTTCCACAGAATAAACTCAAAGAAAGAATGATCATTCATAGACTAAAATAAGTCCACAGCACTTCTTGTAAATGTTGCAGTAGACAACTTTTCTTCACTCCAGAAAAAGAAATAGCTTTTTAAAATGCAGATCTCAATTTTCTTTGGAATCCCATTTTGACTTACTAGACAGACTCTTCAACATTATTTATCAGAACTATATTTCAGGGGGTTGTTTGTTTGTTTGCTTGTTTCCATTTTTGTTTGCATATCTTGCCTCCTTTAAAATATATTAAAAGTATCTAAAAATAGAGGAACAGAAAAAGAAGCATTTTGCACACAAAAGATTGAGTGTCCTGGATGTTTGTGCTTCTGCACTTTATCTCCTGCGAGCAGTTGCCTCCTTGGCATGAGGTATAATTCACTAAAATAAAAGGATACAAAGTGCAGCTGTTAGTAATAAGGAGAAGAAAGCAATCAAGTGTTCACAAATGTAATTTGAAAGGTCCATGGCACACCAAAGGGATTTATATTTAATACTGAACTAAACAGACAGACTTGACTGTTGGATAAAAGTTATAGTTTTTCTAGGCTTTAGGTTTTTTCTGTTTACTAGATGGGATGGGAGAAAATTCAGTTTTACTCATTGTCCCAGAGATTTCAACACTGTGATCAACAAGAGTCACACAGTACCTGATAAGCAGGCCAACCATTTTCATGTTCATTTGGTGCAGCTTGTGGCAAGATACTGCAATCAGAAGTCATTACTAAAAGCAAAACTCAACAGTCATTTTAATCACACATTGGCAAAGTCAGCAGCAAGTGTGCTAAGTGGATATATTATTTCTGATATCTGCCACTGTGATTTTAGTAGCGTTCTTGAAGTGAAATGACACCATACTATGCAAAATCAATAATGACAGAATCAAGTACTTCTTTGGATGGATGTCACACTTGATTTTATAATGACACTGGTCATTACTTATTCAATTATAGCTATGGTTAATGACTCACATGATGTGCAGATAAAGAGAATACCTGCTCGACCTTAAGCGGCTAAAAAAATGCACAGTTTAAAATACAAAATGTAATTCTTACCTCTTGTTGTTCTCATGCCTATAGAGAGCCTTACTAATGTAATTTATTTCTGACGTTCTCTATACAACCAAAAGCAGAGAGACCTCAGTCACATGGGAGTCTGCAGAGACACATAGAATAGTGCCTTCCTTCGGCATAGAGTAATAATTTCCAGTCTTAGGAGTTATTTAATATTTTTTAGTATAAGGAACGAAGCAAATTTTCCAACTTCTTGAGACAAGTAACTAGCAAAATTCTCTCTTGTACTGCAATATAGGTTTGAGTTCCAATTTATTTAGATAAGTAACAGTTAAACTCCAATAAATGTTGCCACAGCAGTTTTGGATGACAGTGTAGACCTTGTAAGCATGGTGCAAAAACATAACTTTCAAAAATAACTTAATAAATCAACCACGAAATGTAACGAACACATACAGAGGAAAGGAATGTAGGCACACAGCAAATTCATGTACTACTGTGCCATGAAACACATTCAAGTGATTAAAATGTGGATACAGAATAAAAAACAAATGTAAAATTAAGAAAGGTTTTTAAGGCAGAATCTTACCTGACTTAGTTATGTTCAATGACCAGCCTAAGAAGTAGAACGATATCTACCTGAACACATGTTCATGGGCAGCTATTTTACTGTTTTCTAAAAAAAAATCTTAATAAAATATTTTTAATATACTTAATGATAAACTTGATATAAATAATGTAAGAACATGTCTTAAAAGTAAAGAAGGTGTAAAGCACGCTTATTGGCTGATAGGCCAATCAAGTCCTCACTGGCCCACTCATCTTACATTTCCTTATTGATTATCACATTACTGCCTAGCCTAACAAAATCTAAAATGACATGAACTATCTGAAACAACTATCAATCCATAGTAAACTACTGCTCTTTTCCTATCCTATCCTACGTAAACTATATCGTGTTCTTTATTACAGATGTAGCAATGACAGGTCCACCACTAAACCACATCCCTAAGCAACACATCTACACAGCTTTTAAATACCTCCAGGGATGGTGACTCAGTGACTTCCCTGGGCAGGCTGTTTCAACACTTGACAATCCTCTCAGTGAAGACATTTTTACAAATATCCAATCTAAACCTTCCCCAACACAACTTGTAGCATTGCCTGAGGTTGTTGTGCTCCAAGTGCAGGACCTGGTACTTGGCCTTGTTGAACCTCATACAATCAGCCTTGGCCAATCGATTTAGTCTGTCCAGACCTTCTGTAGGGCTTTCCTATCCTCAAGCAGATCAACATTCCCACCCAGCCTTGTGTTGTCTGCAAGCTTACTGGGAATGCACTCAATTCCCTTATCCAGATCACTGATAAAGATATTAAACAGAGCTGGCCTCAATACTGAGACCTGGGGAACTCCGCTTGCGATCGGCCACCAACTGGGTTTAAATCCATTTACCACCATTCTTTGGTCCCAGTCATCCATTTTTTTCATCCAGAGAAAGGTGTGCTGTCCAAGCCACGAGCAACCAGTTTCTCCAGAAGAACGCTATAGAAGACACAGCACATCTAACACATCTAACACAACAATAACCCTTGTATCTTTGCTACTTCATGGATCTCCATCCCCTACCTCCACCAAGACAGCAGACCAAAGGACTTAATTAGCTCATCATCCCTCAAACATCAGCATGCTGTGTCCTGGTTCATCTTGGTTTTATGCCTTTGCCCCTTCAAATCTAGTTTAGAGTTCTTTCAATGCACCCTGCTAAATCTTGTGCAAAGATTCTTTTCCTGCTTTGCAACAGGTGTACTCTACCTCTTGGAAATAGTCCTGGTGTTACGTAAACTGACTCATGATCAAAAACCAAAATTCTGAAGGTAACACTAGGCTTGGAGACAGCTATTGATCTACTGGCTCTTCCTGTTTCTTCCCTCATCATTCCCTGTAACTGGAATTATAGAGAAGAACTCTGCTTGTGCTCCTGATCCCTTAACCAGTCATCCCAAGGTACTGAAGTCTCTATTGATTGCCCTGGGACTTCTTTTGCAACTTCGTCACTACCCGAAAAACCACTAATGGATAGTAGTCGGAGGGCAGTATCAAGGTAGGACATACTCTCTTCACATCTTTAACCCCGTACCAAGGTAGGTAGCAGACTTCCTTAAGAAGTGGGCCTGGTCTGCATATTAGGCCTTCTCTTCCCTTCAGAAGGGAGTCTCCTATGACGATGACCAGTCTTTTATTCCTTTATGGAAGCAGTTTTGACACAGGGTACAGACCAACTTAACCTTGGCAATACCTCCATGCTAGATAAACCATTCTTCATTATTGTTCTGTTCAACTTGCAGAGCCTCATAGGGCACCTGGGAAGGTAGGGTGCTGACAGAGGAGACACGTTTGCTGCACCAGGCAGGAACTTGTCACTCTTCTTACACTAGAATCACTGTGTTCAGCCAGAAAGAAAGCTGAAGGGAATTCCCTGTCTGTTGGGCATGTCTCGGGGAACATAGGGTGGGGTTCCAGTATTCCACCTCTCTCTTGCACTCCCTGATAATCCTCAACCTACTCGCTTCCTCCCAGAGCTCTGTCACTAAGCAGAGTTCCTCTACCTGAATGCATCTCCCACAAATGCATCCCCCACTGCTGCCAGTCAGCGCTGACATGAGATCAGGGCACACCCTGCACCCTGGCACGTGGGTGGCAGCGTGTTCCCACTGGAGCTCTGCCTGGGTTCCCTCAGTTCAGGAAACTCTCTTGTGCATTGTGCTGGAGCCCCCTTTTATGAATCATGCCAGCACCAGAGCTGCTCGTCTCTGCAACTGAGTGCTGGTTTCCTTTACATCAAGTTTCAATCTCACACCATTGCTCCTACATTATCTTATGCTGCTACTATATATATATGTATATACAAAGGATATATATATATCTGCGGAAGAACTTAGGACAAAATGAGAAGCCTGCCTAAGTTTTGATTACCTTTCCTTTCAAAAAGTCATTTTTCAAGACGCCTGTGTGGTACATCTCATGGATCACACCCCCTCCCAAGCACATACCACTTGCAGACCCAGGTTATAGCAAATAAAGCCTGGAGAGGTAGACTACAAGCTTGGACAAGCAGGATGTCTCATTTAATGTGGGTGAAGCGTATTGCATCCCAAAGTGAGCTGGATTTCCCCCAGCTGTTCCTGCGGAGTAGTACCACACCCCTCCAGCAATTTGACTGAAATATCATGTGTCGGGTTTGTCACAAATGGAGGATTATTTAGCAATGCTTAAAAAATCACTATGCTCTGTGTAAGCTACTTGGTCACTCTAGCATTGCCTGTAGTCCTACGTCATACATTTTTTAACAGCTGCCCCAGGCTCAGCAATGCCCGGTGGCTTTACATGCAATCTCCCATAGAGAAAAATATTTACTCTACAGTGCTACATGAAGATCTAAATACATCAGAAGTCTCCTGATACTTCCCAAGATGTTTAACACAGAGCTACATTCCTCTTTCCCCTCTGAATACATATAAGAATGCTCAGGTAACAAATAAATTGTAAAAAATATACTCAAGCATTCAGACCAAAGGTACACCAAATTTCTTATCTCCAAAGCCAGTCAGTAACAACTGCTTAGAGAAAACACACAGGAACATGGCAATAAAGAGAAATTTTCCAATCAGATCCTCTTTTTGGTAACCTCAGATGGTTAAAAGACTGTGTTGGGTTGGCCTGGCCAGATTTTGGCGGGGGGGGGGGGGAGGGGAACTGCAGGGTGGCTTCTGCAAGAAGCTTCTAGAAGCTTCCCAAGTCTGACAGAGCTAATGCCAGCCAGCTTCAAAGAGGGACCCGCTGCTGGCCAAGGCTGAGCCTATCAACGATGTGACAGGAGAGGAAAGCCTCTGTGAAAACATATTTAAGAATGGGGAAGACAAACTGCGCCATTAACAGCTGGCACAGAGATGGAGGAGTGAGAATCTGTGCAGACACCAAGGTCAGTGAAGAAGGAGAGGGAGGAGGATGAACTCCAGGCGCCGGAGCAGAAGGAGTCCCCCGGGTCCGTGGTGAAGACCATGGTGAAGTGGGTTGTCCCCCTGCAGCCCAGGGGTGGGATGTAGATGTCCACCGTGGGGCACAGGACCCCATGCCATGTGGGTGGATGTCTGAAGGGAGCTGTGACCCCATGGGAAGCCCACATCGGAGCAGGTCACTGCCGGAACCTGTAGCCCGTGGAAGAGAGGAATGCTCACGCTGGAGCAGGTTGGCTGGTGGGACTTTTTTGATGCTGCAGGGGACTCACACTGGAGCAGTTTCCCCTGAAGGACTGCACCTCAGACTCACGAGGGGTGGGCTGCCCCTCGTGAGGTGTCTCACGTTCGGCAGTTTGTGATGAATTGCCCTTCGTGGGACGACTCATGCTGGAGAAGAGAGCGTGAAGCTTGTCTCCCATGAGAGGGACCCCACAATGGCCTGGGAAAGAGTGAAGAGTCCTCCCTCAGAGTGAAGAAGCGGTGGAACCAACGTCAGATGAACTGACCATAACCCCCATTCCCTGTCCCCCTGCGCTGCTCAGGGGAGGAGGTGGAGAAACCGCGATTGATGTTAAGCCCGGGAAGAAGGGACGGATGGGGAGAAGGTGTTCTCTTTGTTAAGATTTGTTTGCTTTTTCTTATTTCTCACTACTCCTCTGTGATTTGTTCTCTTAATAAATGTTATTAATTTTCCCAAAATCGAGTCTGTTTTGACTGGGACGGTAAATGAAAGTGATCTCCCTGTCCTTATCTCAAACCTTGAGCCCTTTGAAATACTTTCTCCCACTGTCTAGCAGCGAAAAGGGAGCAAGAGGAGGTTGTGTGGGCACCTGGCTTTTGACCAGGGTCAAACCACGGCAAAGACTTTACCAGCAAAGCAGATGACCCAGCAGTCTCCCAAAATATCACAACAAAACTGTTGTGATGGTTTCTACTTACCAATGACAGCTGTATTTAAGGCAGGCACAGGTATGAAGGGCTGCAGGGCAGCCGCTGTGAGGAGAGGCTGGGGTTGTCCCAGGCCAGACACATAGGGCTCCAGCCAGCTCCAGGCGACCCCCCGCAGGGCATAGCTGGGACCCTCAGACAACATGGCAGCACCTCAGGGAAAGCGTATTTAAGAAAAGGCTTAAAAACTTCCCAGAAAGGGAGGAGAAGGGAACAAAAAGAGTGAGAAATAACAGGATGGGTCAGAAGAGGAGGAGGTGTAGCATGAGCTGGAGTAGATGTTCCCACCACAGCCCCAGGGAGCCCACGCTATTGCAGACTAAGTAGTGCAAGGTAGAAGCAGCAGCAGCAAGTCCACTGCTATTTCCTGATGCTAACCTTCCCCATCCTCCCTGTGCCGCTTGGGCTGAGGGTGGAGGAGTCCAAGCTCAGCTGGGCAGAGCAGGGAGGAAAGCCTGCAGGATTTTTCATCCTATTTGTATCCCTGGTCCCATCAAGGAGGGGGAATCTGGGTGAGCAAGCAGCCGGGTGGGCATTTGGCTGTGAGTCAGAATCAACCTGCCACGACAGAAGAGGTGGGAACTGGCAAAGAATACATAATGCTCACCTGGTAGTCAGAAATATCTCACCGTGTGTCTTGGGACACATCTTAGCTGCACTTCCTGAGAGATATGAAACATTTATATCAGCTTTGTACACTTGAAAATGCGTGGCTTTTCATCTTTTGCTTATTGTTAGTAGCATAGCGTCAGAAGGCAAGATAAGAAAATCCACTTAAATAACAAATTCTTTGAAAAATTAACTCAATTTGAAAAGAGCAGCAGCATCCTATCTGTAAGTCAACAGCTACAAAGCAGCACTGAAACATAATGTTGGCAACCCAGTTGTACTGAAGCAACTCCTTGCACACATTGAAGGGTAATTGAACAGGGTCATATACACCTATTGTTTGAGTGGTAAATGTTGTGAGTGTACAGAGCAGAAGGTATTAAACTTCCTTAGAGGACAGAGTGCAGTATTAGACTAAGGTTGTCAAATTATGATTACACATAAATTATAGTGGCAACAAGGGAAGGACTAAGTCTGCAGAGCTGAGATTAGCGACAAAAAATTCCTATTAAATGTCTGCACACGATGAGGATTTAATGACTGAATAAGTCTTTGAAAGTTTCTAAGATATTCCCTACAAACAGCCAGATGATCTTTCAGGGATAGGTTCAGAGAGATTGTAAGACTAAGATCAATATAACTCACACCACTAGTGCTTGCCTAATGCTGGTTAGGCACATTTATACTGAAAATGAAGGTTTCATTTGAGGCTCTGTGGAATCAACTGTATTATGAATCTAGTCTAAAGTTCCATTAAGAGAGAGAAGATGTTGCAGCTGCATAGCCACGCTTTTCTTAGTCTACTGTTCATCCCAGTGATATTAAGAATCAGTTTAAAACTAAAGAAAAAGACATCAGAACATGTAAACCAGTGCTTAACTCATGAAAAAACTGATATGTGGGGGTTTTTTAATATGTTCAAAATAAATACTACCAGATGTACTTTCAAATGAAGAGTTCTATCGACATTTCTTTTAGAAGGTGACTGCTCACAAGGATCATAAATCATCATGCTATTATCAATGCAGTGGGCACTTTCAGTTGACTGACAGGTTGTTCTAGCCAGGGACAGTGACGAAGAGCTGTACAACACTATTAGGCAGGAGGCAAAAATGGATCTTGATGTAATGAGACAAGACATGAATATTTGCTGCACAGTGAGATTGTACCGTACCTGAAGAAAGCTTTTGAATCTGGCTTCTGTTCCTGACAATTTTTATAATTAAATGTAGAAAAATGTTTGTGCCAAGAAACATAAGCAGGACTCCTGTAAGCAGCGCAGCTGATTTAACTGGGATTAGTGGTTGAGTCGTGCTATTTGCTGTTTATGTGATTTTGATTTTTACATACTCATTTGCTTGCAAAGAATTGAGTTGGAAAAGGGAATAAGGAGAAACAGCATCTGGAATAGCAACACAAGATTCATCAGGAGTACAAGTCTGTCACTTGGTAGTTGCCTTTAACAAAATTATTTAGAACTACACCTTTCTAGTAGGAAAATGACTAACCTACAATACATCTGACCAGTTTAAATATGTTCACAGTAATTACATGTATGTAGACAAATATATATATATATAGCCTTTATTTTAACATTTTTAACAATATTTTACTTGCATATGTTAAATTTTTACATTAGAAACTCTGAATAAGATTATTCATTGTTATAAACCATTACAGCTTGTTTTTCCTTTTTTTTTTGTAATTACAATTTTCTATAATCCTAGAAAGAGTAGTTATAAATCACATGATTTTCTTCTTGATAAATATTTTATTATTTATCTCATTTAGCTCTCTTCTTGCTAATTACAACAGTCAAAAACATCATAATTATTGAAGCCATATCCCATCTTCCAGAAGTCACTACCAACGAAACAACTGACTTAGAGACATATTTTCTGTTTAAAGTGCAAAAAAAGAATTGAATAAAAGAAAGAAGATATTACAGAGAAAAAAAGTAATCTATATACAACTCTTGAAAAATCAAACAAATTCTAAAATACAAACCTTACTCTTAAAATTCCTGGGGAAAGTCATTGATATTTAGGGTAGGGTTAGTGTTGAAAACACACAAATCCATGGGCCCCGATGGGGTGCATCCACGTGTGCTGAGAAAGTTGGCTGGTGTTGTGGCTGAGCCACTCTCTGTCATCTTTGAAAGATCATGGGGAACAGGGGAGGTGCCTGAGGACTGGAAAAAAGCCAATATCACTCCAGTCTTCAAAAAGGGCAAGAAGGAGGACCCGGGCAAATACAGACCAGTCAGCCTCACCTCCATCCCAGAAAGATGGTGGAGTGACTCATTCTGAAGGCCATCTCTAATCAATTGAAAGAAAAGAAGGTTATCAGTAGCAGTCAGCATGGATTTACCAAGGAGAAATCTTGCCTGACTAATTTGATATCCTATGAAGGCATGATCAAATGGGTAGATGAAGGGAGAGCAGAGGATGTCATATAGCTCGACTTCAGTAAGGCTTTCGATACTGTCCCCCATAAAATCCTCATAGGTAAACTCAAGAAATGTGGGATAGATGATTGAACTGTGAGGTGGATTGCCAAATGGCTCAGCAACAGACTTCAGAGGGTTGTGATCAGTGGCAGAGTCAAGTTGGAGGCCTGTGGCCACTGGTGTTCCCCAGGAATCAGTACTGGGTCCAGTTTTGTTCAATATCTTCATGGATGAGGGGATAGAATGCACCCTCAGCAAGTTCACTGATGATACAAAACTGGGAGGGGTGGCTGACACAGAAAGGCTGTGCTGTCATCCAATGACATCTGGACAGGCTGGAGAGCTGGGCAAAGCGAAACCTCATGAAGTTCCATAAGGACAAGTGCAGAGTCCTGCATCTGGGGAGGAATGACACCAGGCACCAGTAAGGATTAGGGGATGTCCTGCTGGAAAGCAACTCCATGGAGAAAGATCTTGGAGTCCTAGCGGACAGTAAGTTGTCCGTGGGACAGCAATATGCCCTTGTGGCCAAGAGGGCCAATGGGATCCTGGGGTGCATTAGGCAAAGCCTGTCCAGCAGGTCTAGGGAAGTTCTTCTCCCCCTCTACTCTGCCCTGGTGAGATCGCACCTGAAACACCATGTCCAGTCTTAGATTCTCCAAGTCGAGAGAGACAGAGACCTCCTGGATAGAGCCTAACAGAGAGCTACAAGGATGATTAAGGGAATTGAACCGGGGCTGTTTAGCCTTGAAAAAAGATGGTTGAGAGGGGACCTTATTAACGTATACAAATATCTGAGGGGTGGGTGTCAAGGAGAATGAGACAATCTCTTCTCAGTGGTGCCCAGCAATAGAACAAGAAATAATGGCTTTAAGTTAGAATATAGGAAGTTCCACCTCAGCATGAGGAGAAACTTCTTTACTGTGAGGGTGACAGAGCACTGGCACAGGCTGCCCAGAGAGGTTGTGGAGTCTCCTTCTCCGGAGACTTCCAAAACGCGCCTGGATGCGTTCCTGTGTGGCTGCCCTAGGGAATCCTGCTCTGGCAGGGGGGTTGGGCTAAATGATCTCTAGATCCCTTCCAACCCCGAACATTCTATGATTCTATGAAATATTCTTAGATATCATCCCATCATATATTACTAAGCATGATATAAATATTTGGATAACAAAATAATTTCTTTATTTAAGAAAAGTTGAGAACTGGGTAAATTTCTAGTTTTAGTATAAAAACCTAATGATTAGCACTCATTCTGAAGGATTTCTTTTTTTTTTTAAGTTTTCAGGGTTTGTATTTTTTAGAGAATACGTATCTTTCAGTTCATGATATTCTATTTCAAGATGGATCTTTTTACCATTCTTTTCTTGCTCAGAAACATCATTGTTACCAGCATTCAGTTAAGTGTCAGTTTTTGCAAATTTTTGCTTAGATAAATAAACGTGTCCAAGTTTGGCCTTATGCTTTTGCCTCCTGCCTCTTCTTTGTCCTTCAGATTATTAAAACAGGCAATCTTTTTTTATCGTCTCTGGCTGGAATGAAAATGCAGAGGTTTAGGTTTCAAAAGGTCTCCTATTGTAGACTTTTTGAGATACAGCCATTGGTATTTTACTGGTACTCAGGGTGAAACAACAGCAGTGAAACAATTGGTTATTTAATATTGTAATTTAAGAGGAAGGTTTCAAAAAGGAAAATGGAAAATAATGTAAGGGTATATACAGCCTTGACATAAAGAAAAAGCAAAGTAATTAAAAAAAAAAAAAAAGAGGAGGTCTAGGCAAACAGAAGTGACAAGCTCACATACGGTTTTTTCCTTGAAGCCAAATGTGACATGCAGCAACCAAAGCTTAATAAAATTTCAATGACTATGCTGATTGGAGTACAAGGATTTTTTTATTCACACTTCAGGTAGTGCCCTTTCTCAGCTTCTTTTGCAAATTATGCATATACAATTTACTTTTGAAAAACGTAATTTCATCCTGCAATGGAAAATTTCTTTTATTTTCTGGTCTTTTACATGACAATAATCTCTGACAAGTCCAAAAGGCGAGAAAAAAAAAGATACATAATATATGTAGGGCCCATCTATGGCAAAAAATACAAAGTTGAACTCCACGTACAAAACAGTGAGGTCCACACATATAAACGTATTTTCAAATCATTAGATTATTACTCCTGAGCAAATAACCCAGGATTTTACTATATGAGTCAAATAGAGCAACATTTCTACAGGAAAGCACTCCTGCCTCTACCACATATGGTTTGGTCACACTGCATCTCCATATAGCCCGTTCCTCTCGCCGATATCTAACACCCACCACCAACCCAGCCTTCTAGGCCTTCCTCTGCAATTATACATTATCAATGATACTTGTGTCAGTCTTCAGATCTTATAACCATTCATCATACATCACTAACAAGCATCAGGGCTTTCACAGGATGTGTCGACATTTACTGTGCATTCAACATATTTCTCTGTTTCTTCTCCATAGCTCAGCTTGAATCATGTGTGCAAGGATCTGGGTCAATAAGAAAACAACAATACAAGAGGAGGGTGTGCACTAATTTGATGTTTAGCTTGCTTTCCATTTTCATAGCCAAAAAACATTTTGTATAGCGCACAAGAGATCTTTCAGAAGAAATTTTGTGTGTCTTATTTTCTTCACCATAAGGGTGGTGAGACACTGGAACAGATTGCCCAGAGAGGTGTTGGAAGCCCCATCCCTTGAAGTTTTTAAGGTCAGGTTGGATGAGGCTCTGAGCAGCCTGATCTAGTGGGAGATGTCCCTGCCCATGGCGGGGTGGGTGGAACTAGATGATCTTTAAGGTCCCTTCCAACCCTGACAATTCTATGATTCTATGATTTGTTCTCTGTAACTTTATCATAGTAAGTTTCTATATACAATTCTTTGATTATAGTTTAATTCTGGTTTTCAAGAGGACTTTTACATAGGATCGTATTAAATGTAGAAAGGAAAAGAAAATGAAAAAAAAAATATTGCAGATTTCAGATGCATTCTCACAAGCAGTACTAAAAATGAAAAAGTGGAAATCTTGATTGTCTTGACTCTTCTGTGTGCCCTATGCTAAGGAGTGTCTGCGTCCATGTCTCATCACCAACTGTCATCAATAAATTATCAAAACCTGTCAGAATCATAGAATGTCTCCAGCCGGAAGGGACCCATAAGGATCATCGAGTCGAAATCCCTGCTTCTAGCAGGACTAACTCTAAACCATATGACTAAGAACTCCTTGAACTCTGACAGGTTTGGTGCCATGACCACTGCCCTGGGGATACTGTTCCAATGACTGACCACTCTCTCAGTGAAGAATATTTTTCCAGTGTCTAAATGGAACTTGCCCTGACACAGCTTCATTACATTTCCTCATGTTATATTGCTTATCACTACAAATTACTCGTTTCAGGTTTTGGGCTAAAGAATGTTTTCACATACCTTGAAGAGTGAGTTCTTTCAAGCCTGCTGTGTACCAGGAATACTTAGTTGGATAGTTAGAACAATGATAAATGAAACAAAAAAATCAGTTATAAAACAAATATATAGCAAAAAAAATAGCAGTTTAAGTGAAAGAAGGAGCAATTTCAACTGATTTCAGGGATGTTTAAGATTTTAACTTTAATGTCTTTTAAGCCATTACTAGATAATTATTATTATGGTATGTTTGCCATGTAATTGACAGACATGAAAAAGACTCAGCAGATACCAACCTAATTTGTAATTAAATTTTGGATTTAAAACAAATCCACTTGAAGCACAAGAGATGTTGGGTGAATCTCTTCTCAGCAGTAATGTAAATAGAAGTGTTTATACAATATAAAATGCTAATTTTGGACATAGGCAAAGTATCATACACAGCAAAATTGAAGCCTTCATAATGAAAAACATTCATCCAAAGTGACTGTTTGCTTTGGGAAGCACTTGCTTCACAATTTCTCTTTCTATAATATAATTTGTACTGCTTATTATATTTCATAAACTTTTCCTAGCTTGTCAACCCAGGGAAGAATTCAGATACTCATTATTCCTTAAACATTTTTATGATTAATTTTACATATATAGTAATGCAGCTCCCCAGAGCCATTAAAAAAAATTGTCTGGGCATTTGTGAAAGGAAAAAAAGGTACCTAAAGAGACATTCAGACCAAGCAGGTATGAATTTTTGCACTAGAGACTCTAACAGAAATAAAAATTTCTCTCGCATTTTTAATTCTCTGGAAAGCTGCTAAATGGTACATGATATTGCCTTCCATAAGACATTTCCGTGACCTTTCTCTTTTCAACTTTGAGCTTCAGAACTTTTAGTTAAAACAGAAAGGCAGGCAAGGGGGATAAAAAGGGCAGAAATGCACATACAAATAAGACTCTACTGATGAGAAATATTAAGGAATAAGATAAATAAAGGAGTAAAACTTGCACTGTTCTCCCAGAAAGGCTGTTACTTTGATGTCAGAGCACTCGATGTCATGGAGGTCTTTGACTTGCTTAAGGTGACATGATTTTATACAGCTTTGTAACAAGATCTTCTTTGAAAATGTGAGACATTGAGAGCTGATGTTAGAGGTAAGTAGGTGACCAGCTGGATTGTGCATCCAGACATTTGTTCTAAAAAGAAATCGACCGTAGGAGACAAAAGGGCCAAACTGCTTCTTTTGACAGCAATATCAGCTTCCACTGACCTCTGCTACTGGGAGGTAAAATTGACTTTCTCCGTATTGCTCAGTAAAGGAAAAAGGATCCTGGATGTCAGCACTGACTAATGCTCTGTGTTAGAAATAGTTGTTAGACTGCTTTAACAACTGAGCTTACTATTTTTCCAATTAGTTATTAGACTACTCTTTAGCAAAAAAACTCTTGGGGAACTGTCTTCAATGTTAAGCAAAGCACATGGTTCGTTATGCTTTCAGAAGAGTAGTCCAGTGCTTAAAACTATGCATGGCCTTTGTTGAACCAGGACCTTACTGAAGGTTAAGTACACACAAACACAAACATCTTTTCAGGACCATTCTTTAAAACTGCACTCACTTAAAGGTGTCAATTGATAAAGATGAAGAAAAAACATCTTGTGGTATAGCAGACCACAAAGGAAAGGTACCACACGAGACAAGCCAGGGTGTGAGGGAATATTTGTAAAAGCAGGCTTCTACATCAACTACATATAAAAGACAAATTCAAAACCGCCAAACAACACTTAATAAACTTCATCTTGAACACAAGATTATCATGGTTTATTCTGAGAGTATTTGTCCTGGCTTGAGAGCACCAAGATAAAATTTTCTGGGGCTGCCTAGAAGACCTGGCAAACACAAGAGAAGAGAGAGGGCAGCTGTGCCTATGGGGAGGAGAGGATGGGTCAGGTGGCCCCAATCACGGTATTTCTTCCCAGGGTGCTCAGTATATAAGGGCCTCTAAGAAGAGCCCTGAGGTCTCGGACTTTGCTGCTTGGGGCTTAGTTGTCATCTGGTTCCATATTAACATACTCTCTTGTATCTTTGAACATGATTGCATACTTATACACTATCTGTATATAGTTCAACATCTTTATTGTTAGTATTAAGTGTTTACCTGGTTCAATTTTGTTTTTCAACCTCAAAGTCTCTCTCCCTGGGTCCCCTGTTGTTCTCTCCTGGGAGGGTAATGGTGTGATCATAGAAAGCGTCTGTCGAAGTTTAGTGGTCAGTCCAGTCTTAAGCTTTGACAGTCTTCTAATGGAAAATATTCAATAATACATGTACTGTTAGATTATTTGATATTTATGGAGCCTGTTATGTGCAGACACCAAATACTTTCAGCCCTTTATTTAATTTCACAATAAAGCAAGCAGTAATGTCGACAGTTATGAGCAAGATTGATATTCAATGAATTTGTAAGGTAAATGTATAAGGTAATCAGGTTTTCCATCGACTAAACTTGAATTGAGATCCATAATTCAAATGTGTTATTCCTTAGAAATAGTGTTCTAATTTTCTGAATAATTTTTCAGTGGTTATATGACATCAATAAAATGTGTTAATTAATAATTATCATGATATTTGTCTGTTAATTGTTGTTGGGTTTTAATAACAACATACTGTAATACATCATTGCTATACATAACTCATTTTCTGACAAGCTGGTTTTGTATATTATCTGGCATTATATTTCGAAATCTTAATATAATGACTGCTTCTTATCATTTTAATAACTGTTCCAAACAACATTCAGGTCTTTTGAAGTCATATACACTGAATACTTAAAAGGATATCAAAAGTAAAGTGCTGCAGAATATTTGCAAATAAATCAGTTACACATGTAAATATAGCAACTAAACGTTGGTGCTTTGTAAATTTTCTAACTATGGTTAATACATAAGTACTGCACTTGGATATTTAAAAGATTATCCCATCTCTCAAACAATCTCTTTACTTTTGTTTTCTTGTTTGCAATACCTAGTCATATATTTCAGTATTCATTCATTTTTGAGCTCTACAACTGATTAAAGTCGTAGAGTTCAGATATCCCATGTTTCAGGTACTTGCCAGATTTCAGAAAAGCAAATCAAATGTTTATTTTCAAAGAAGCAGACATTTTTAAAACTGGATTCTTACACTATGCTTGGCCAAATCAAATAGAGAAATATTTCATCCTTTCTCATCCCTGGGCTGCATTTTAGATGTTGTAATGGTGTTGGAGGGAAAAAGGTGACTGACTTACATTTTACTATGGGTTTAAATGGGAAAAGACACTTTGTTTTACCGAAGATTTTATAGCTCTTGCTTCTCTTCATAAAGGTGTACCTGATTGAGGCTACTCGTACAATCTCCTTGGAAGGGGAGAAGTAATGCGATACAACCTTGTTGAACTTGAAGCAACTACATCAGCTTTCAACCCAAAGACACCCAATATTACCAGACAGATTCCATTCTGCCTAGCTCTGATATATTTACCGTAAAAATGAATATTGAGAAATGGGAATGGGTTCAGAGTAAGAAATTTACGGAGCTCAGTAAATTCATTTTGTAAAAGAAAATGAAGCAATGACAGAGCTCCAGACACAGGCAGAAAAAGAACCCTTCAAACTGGAGAAGGAAAACTCAGTAGAAGAAATCTTTTGTCTCTTGAAATGACTTGATATCAAGGGTTAGCTATGGGCCAGCCCCTGGGTCAGCTCAAACTAGGACACTTAGAAATGTAACTGCTGATATAAAAGGTGAGGTGAAAAAAACTGAGAGGAGAAAGTCCTGTGAAAGACAGCAAATGACAGCACAAGTGCAAGAGTCGAATCCAACCCAAGCACTGCGTTTTTGGAGGAAAATGCTGTACTCATCTGCAGTTTTCCTCTCTTACCTCCCTGTCCTTGCCTCACTGACTGTTGAATAACTTCATGCTTCCTAAAGTATTGCTGTCACTAGTTCATTAGAAAGCTGAATGAAGAGTTCTTCTAACCAGTTTAATTGCATTTATCTTATGTTAAAGAGTTATCCAGCAGCCTGTAGTTTAACCTGAAAAAATAGTGACAAGAACTTTGCTCTCCTTGCATTTACTTTGGATTATAAGCAGGATCTCACTAATTAACAAAATTTTACGATGTACTGGATGAAGAATGAGGGACCTATCCCTGTGAGTTGACATGACTACCTTGTAGTGGGGCCAGGAATTTCCAACATTATATTATTTTCCCGATCAATAAGGCATCAAGTGTATCTGTTTTTTCAGCCAAATATTGATGTAGTCATATCTGACTTAAAAGATCTGCTGCTTCATACCTCACAGATTGAAATCACAGAATCTGTTAAAAATTCTTTCTTTTCTCCCATGGGCAAAAATATATTGCCGAACTCCTGGTAAATCCATTAGTTGTAATCCCTTAATGACATCAGGTCTTTATTTGTACATTTCCTTTTTGATGACTATCTTAAGAGTTCAGATTAAGTTCTAACTAAATCATATTCATGAGAGTCCTGACTTCCTAGAGAAACAATGGGAAAAGTAGGCTGAGCACCAAGCATCATTCTGGTCATTTTTCATCCATGTTCAGTGACAGCCTCGTTGACATCACAATTAATCTTTTCACTCTTCAGTGAAAGCATCAATAAAGTCTCTAGGGTATTCCTCATTACATGACCCTCAGCACATACATGCCCAATCACACACTTATTTGCAATTGTTAGAACATTCAACTTTCTAATAGAGTTGAATTTGTATGAAAATACTTAGATGGAAACAGGTTTGTAAATTCACATGCAGTGGAAATGTAAGAAAATTATATATTTATATATACTATATAATTGCATGGCTATACAGACAATAACATCAAGATATTCAGAAATGTGTTTATATTTTATAATTTATCTGTGTCATTACATTTTTATGTCTGTTATGCGTACAGATGTTATGACAATGTTATTTTTCATACACGTTAACATGACCTAATACCAAGTACCTGAACTTATTAAAAAGGAAAAATTATCTTCTTGCAGGAAATTTCCTAGATTCTTGGAGAAGGTGGTAGTTTTTTTTAGCTGAAAATAAAGACATTCTATTCTATTCCAGTGAAATAATTTGCTCACAATACTTTCAGAGGATTTGATTTTTACAGCTTCTGTGCTGGAGCTGTAGTATTACAGAACTGATTTTCAGGAGAAGAGCCATTAATGAGAAATGGATCCATTAGATTTCAAAGAGATAGGATTTGTCCTGTGCTGTATACAATGCCAGAGAAGTATTTTTTATTTTTTTTTTAAAAAGTTCGGTGTAGTCACTCAGGTCTCCTTTTTCTTTATCAGAAGGTAGGAGCCCGTCAGTGTGATGGAATTCCCCTGCAGCAGAGAAGGACCGGTGTCTTCAAAGGTCTCTGCTGGATTCAAGAGGATCCACAGTGGGTTCTCCCCGCCAAAGCTCCCTGTTTCAGTATCTCTGAATTGCTCTGAAGGGATTAGATGTAGCCATTGCTTTTGTGGAAAGATTAGGTCTTCTTATAGTGTTTGTATACTCAAGAATAAGCTAAATCTGAAGTCCTCATTGAGTATAGGTATTCTCTGGGGAAAAAAAAAAAAAAGTGATAATAAAGATTTGGACAAGAAGAAAAAAAAAATCTTTGCATTTAAAATTGTATTGAAGTGTATTTTTTTTCTATTTTTAATTGCTTGGACAACATATATTTTATGAGGGAGAAAAGCTGGGTTAAAAACATCCAATGAGCTCCACATATCTTTCAATTAATTTTCTGTAAGAGTTTTATTTGATGAAATGCTCAGGCAAAAATTCAGGAATGTATATGGAAGGAAAATTTGAATCCAGGACATGTAAGAAGTTTGCAAAAATAAAGTTCTCTCAGGAGATGTGCTCCCTCTTTCTAACGCCAACTGCTTATTTTTATTTGTAATGAATGACAAAATATCTGTTTCTAGAGTATGTTTTCTGCTTAAATACATTAAATTATGTATTTATAGCTGATCTGCTTAATTTCATTAAATTACACACTTATAGCTGAGACTTTTAATAAATAGAGCAATGAGATATAAGATCCTTGTAGCTTTATCGTATCAAATGTATACTACATTTGTCTACATCAATGAGTGGCAACAGTTTTCATCTAGTGAAGTCTTGATATATTCATTGTGACCAGAGATGTACTGTACCATAAAACAAGTTACTGTGTGTGTGCACACACAAAAAAAAGGCTTATGAGCACACCAAAGAGAATTTAGTGTCTCATTTGGTAAGAATCTTTTCATTCTCACAATCACAGGCCACAGGTTTTGACATTCCCACAGTTTCACGGTTGTTCTTAACTGGAACTACCATTCAAGAAAGCTTAAGAAGATTTAAGGTTTCTCACATTCATCAGCACTTTCAGGTTCCTAAACAAGACTTCTGACAATTTTTTCAGATTTTCACCCACCCACCATTTTATGAGATAAAGCTGGAAGATGTCCTCTGCTCCCTGGTAAGATTTATGCTGTTTTACCTAATCTATAGTCTATAGTCATTTTATGTTTCACGTTTGTGATAAAAATATAACAGGTAGAAAAAGACCGGGCAACAGTTAAACTTCTGAATTTCTGTCTATAAGGACCATCTAAAATTAAAAGCTTGACTTTTTTTTCAGGGTTACTCTGACTTCTAAAAAGAGATGTGTTAGGAAACTGAAATAGTGGTTTTACAGGAACTATATGTCAATTCATTAATTATACCTGAAGTAATATATGTTAATATACCTCCATGGCCTCAGAGCACAAACATAACAAATAGTATGGCTAAAATTTCTGTATGGCAAATCAAAAGAAATGATTTCACACAGAACATTTATATCTACACCTCCAGATCTACAACACCACCAGAGACAACTTATAAGTGATTTACTACTACTGAGCCTCCCTTCATTCCTGCTTTTGTTCTTCTGTCTCCCTCTTAGAAGTACATTTTACTGCAATATGTGCCACTGGATGATGGATCACTGGTCACTGAGCATATATTTATCATTTCAAGCTGATTTTAAACAATAACTGAGTGAAATAAAAACATCATGTCTCCTTGAGTTTCTTTGCTAGAGAAGGATACAGTTTCATCCTTCTGAAAGTGTATATAGAGAGCAAATTTAAAGATACATTTTCCAGGGGGAGTGTACCACCAGTTGTTGCCGGTCATTCATCAGAGTATTACTTTACTGGACAGTAACTTCGATGAACCAAAAGGAACTAACAGCAAGATTGGCACGTACATAAGAGCTGTGTAGAAAATGTTCAGTTACATAAAGAAGAGAAAAATTTCTATAATGTTTTCACCCTAGCCGGCAGTCAGATGCAAACACAGCCACTCTATTACCCCCTCTTCTCTGCTAGACAGGGAGAAAATAGAATGAAGGGCCCATGGTTTGAGATAAGGACAGGGAGATCACCCACATCTACTGTCCTGGGAAAACAGATTTGATTTGGGGGAAATTAAATTTATTAAAGAACGAAGCAGAGGAGAGTAGCGAGAAATCAAAACAGATCTTAAAAAAAAAAAAAAAAATAGAACACCTTTCCCTCATCCCTCCCTTCTTCCCAGGCCCTAGCATCAATCTCAATTTATCCACCTCCTCCCCTTAAGTGGTGCAGGGGGACAGGGAATGGGGGTTACGGTCAGTTCATTCAACGTCGTTTCCACAGCTGCTTCTTCCTCCAGAGGAGGACTCCTCACTCTTCCCCTGGGCCCATGGGAATCTCTGCTCCAGTGCCTGGAGCACATCCTTCCCTACTCTTCACTGACTTTGGTGCCTTCACATATTCTCACTCCTCTGTCTCTCTGTCAGTTGTTGTGTGGTGCAGTTCCTTTTTCCCCATTTCTTAAATATGTTTTCACAGAGATGTTACTATACTGTCATCACTGACAGGCTCAGCCTTGGCCAGTGGCAAGTCCATCTTTGGAGCCAGCTGGCATTGGCCCTATCAGACTTAGAGGAAGCTTCTAGCAGCTTCTTGCAGAAGCCACCCTTACAGGCCCACCTGCCGCCAAAATCCAAACAGGCAAACCTAATACAATTTCTAAAAGGGATTTTAGGTAACACAGTTCATAGGTAACTGGTTTGATTTTTTTGAAAAACCTAGCTTGTGTCAAGATGACGATTTCTAACAGTCATAAAGGGCAGGTTGATAACTACTTTGCTAGTGTAAATGACTGAACTCTGCATGCTGGACTTAAAAACAGTTTAGGCAGGACTAAAGAATATACTGTTGTTAATAAACCCATACTACCAAGAAGATGGCTTAAAAGGTTTATTGAGTCTTCTCTGGCTTCTGCACTTCACAATGTATTTTCTTCCTGTTGTCCTTCAATTTTTGAAAAGTGCAGCATAAATGTATTTTTCAGTCCCAAAAAGAAAGAAGAGTCTTGTGACTGCAAAGACTATGAAAACTTACATATTGTGGTCAGAGAAATGTTAGGATTCAGCTGGGACTTCAAGCACCATCGTGCCTTGTGAAGAGCTTGGGATGGAAAATCCAGGGCATCTCTGATCGTTTTCCCTCTGAACATCAGAAAACACTTTGTACTGTGAAGGTGACCAAGCACTGGCACAGGATGCCCAGAGAGGTTGTAGAGTCTACATCCATTGAAGATATTCAAAAGAACACAGTCCTGGAAAATCGACTTTAGCTGGCCCTGCTTGATCAGGGGGGTTGGGATAGATGACCTCCAGCGATCCCTTCCAACCTCAACCATTCTGTGGCTCTGTGATTCTGTGACATCTATATTTAATTGACACTGACTCTCCACCAGGATTAGGTGTTATAAGACTTGTGTCTGACAAAACTACCCTTCCTCCATCGATAAAGGGAAAAAACTATACCAGAAATGTATTCTGGCTGTCACTTTCTCTGTGACTTTTATATATTCATCCTCTATATTCAGTATGTCATTTTAAATATGTAAATATGCCATGAATATTTCACAGTGTAAACACAATCAGAGACCCATTTCAACACCTTTCAGCAGCAGAGTTCCCAAGTGTTCAACCACTTCCTGGCCCACTAAGCTCAGATGCCTCTAGATGAGTTAGAGGCTGTTATGTCCCTCCTGTCTAAATCTTGCTTCGTAGAAGCACATTAGAAAAAACTGCTGGCACCTCAGTATGCTGATGATGTTATATCAAGGTGATGGCTTTTTTATGTCTTCACACTGCCAACAAAAATATTTACCACCAAGGATAAATCTCATAATAGGCTACAGTGCTTAAAGACCTGCAACAGCCATTTAATTGTAGTATCAAAACTTTCCTAGTGGGCTTAGTCAATTATTATTCTGCCCACTGATACATCACTAGAAATAAAATCTGATATAATTTTTTATAAAGAATTGATATTTAGCAATAGTAACATGCACATGAAATCTGCTTTTATTTTTATGCACATCTAAATTCTACTGCACAAAACCCCTGCAGTTAACTATTATTATGATACCTGTTGGCTATCTTTTTCCTTTTATTCATGTGCACTAAGCACTTCTCAACAATGTTTCATGGTTTGCAGAACATATCTGAACTTAGCTGAGAAATTATTTCAAAAGTAGACTTCCACTGGGAATGTCAATTAGGTAAGGACATTTTTGACATATTATCTGCATTACTGAGCTTTATTTGATTTCCAAGATTAAAAGAGATTGAGTTGAAAGAAGCAGTGAGCTGCACCTTAATGGAACAATAGCTTGACATCAAAGATGTGTGTGATTTGAAAGACTGAGTGGCAGCTGCTACAGGGAGATTATAAAATCAGAATCCAGGCTTCAATAGTGTACTCTAAGTCTTGATGTGGAACACAAACCTGCTGTTCAGTTCAGGAATAATTTCAGCACAACAAGCGTGTAATCTAGGATGACTACTTTCACACTTCCATCTTTTCTCTAATTAGATAATAATCAACAGCTTACATAACTGTCTGAAATATCCAGAGAGATTCAATATTACTTTCCTACTTGTGATAACTTTATTTTTAACCTGTTCTTAAACTCTGTCCTCATCATCTAGGGAGTGATTCAGTGGGGTAAGGTCAAAAATGACAGTTTGGACATCTAATTTCAGTTTCTAAGAAAACAGAGAGAAATCACTTTTGTACCAATCCCTCATTCCTATGCAAGGGATACACAGGTATTTGAACATACAACTCTGGTGGGTTTGGTTCATGGTTAATTTATCAGTTGGGGGATTTTTTTTCTAGGTAAATGTATTTTTCTTCCCCTTTTTGTCTTCTTTTTGAAATAGTCATCTGACCTGGTTTTGACAGTGAGCTATGTAGGATAGGTTTGGCAGCTGCGATTTTCTCTGATCATGAGGTGAGCTCCTCAGTATTTGGATGATTAGCATAAGGCGATGACTTAGCATTTTGGCATTTTACAGTGACCAGTTAACACTTGCTAGAAACTTCCAGTCTCATTCTTAGGCACTTAGCTCCCCTTCTGTCTTGTATGCAGATCCCTGACATTTAACTTGGACTCATGAATTCAGTTGCATGGCAGGATGACTAAAAGGATTTGAAATGTTCTGTCTTGCAAACCCTGAACAGTGGCTTTTACCTCATTGATAATGTAAGAAATATTCTGAAGTTGATATATAAGACTGAAAGCTGTAAAAGCATTCTGAAGGGCAAATCAGGATATTTTCATATTTGGGTTGCCTTGCTTTTGGCAAGATAAGAGGCCTGAGGTAAGGGACTTGGCTACAGACACTCATATTCACCTTCTCTGGCTGGTGGCTTATCCAGAGGGCTGTTTGACTTTGTAAATATGTCAGCTCATATTAAGAAAATAATACATAATACAGAAGAATAAAAATAATTTTATATATGACAGGATGGAGAATTGGTGCTTATGTTTCAGTTGGAACATTGGATCATCCCAAGGGTATTGTCATACAGGGACACAGAAAAAGAGAAGCTGCAAATTGTGCCTGTAAGAGCTATTTGCACTCCCCTCCCAGTTATATGCCTAATTCAAGCAAGATTTTTCAAGTACTGTGGAACTTTCAGAGGAGTAGATTAGTAAAAGTAAAGTACCTATAAATGGCATTCTCATGCAGTGCAATTCTGCATCTTTGAAAATGAGTACCTTCTGTATCTTTAAAAAGGTGGCTCTCCAGAGTCAAAATCCATTTTGAAAGTTTGAGTTACGTTTAGAGCTAACAGGTCAGAGAGCAACAATGTAAAAAACTTTAAATCTTCTGCAATATTGTTTTCAACACAAAAATCTGTGTACTAATCTTACTTTCATTTCATTTCTACTAACATTCAAATCTATACTACAGCTTCCATATAGCAAAGCGAGTCTGACTGTGAAGACAAATTATTTCTAAATTTGAAGCCTTTTGTCTTCATCCCTGTTGTTGAGACAGACATAGGTCTGCGTGATCAAACAGATGTGACAAACAACACATTGTTATAAAGATACGAGGCAAAAAATCGGATGTAGGTGTCATCCCATTGTAACCGTTTTGTACACACCATTGGCATTACTGAGGATGTTAACTGCACTGAATAAAGAAAATTCTTTTTTTGTAAGGAACAATTCTGAACACAGAGCTTCAGTAACAGCTAATTTGTCATCAGTAACAAAACAAAAGTCCAGTCTCATAAGCAAATAAACCTCAAACCCCTGAAACTATTAAGAACTGAGAAAATAAATTCAGAAGGTAGTATAATAGGAAAAGGGTAGTGTATTTTTTTTATGGAAAGAAAACAAATTTTCATTTAATTATTATGCAAGTTTTCTCCCCTGTGGCCCCGTCTATGTATATTTCTAGTCCGAAGTAAGAGCATCACACAGAGCTTAAGGTATCAAACTGACAATAGTTAATCTTCTTGACTTGACAAACTTAGTTATTCGGTTGACTGTGGATTTGCGTACTATGAAATGCTCCTCGAAGGCAACACCCTATACGTGAGTTAATAATCACTTCCCAAGATGAGCAGGATAAATCATCACAAAGGTTTGTTGTTTTCTTTTTTTTTTTTAGATACTAATTTTATCACAAATACTATGTGATCAAAGTGATTAAAGACTGATGAAAGTACAGTAATCCATCATTTAGAAAGTGTTGTAGTAGTCATTCAGTGCCTAGAATAATCCACAGTGTTTAAAATGCCAATAGGTCTGGTTAAATCATGGCATTTTTATAACCTGCACATTCTATTCCCACACTACTTTTTCTGGAGTCAAAACTCTGATATGAAGATGTTGAATAATTAACCTTTCATAATGCAATAATTATGTAGCAAAGTATGACATGTAGTGTCAAAATAAATATTTCAGTATCAGTCAGGACCAATATTACTTGGAAGAATTCTCTTTTCAGAATATATTCGCCAAAAAAATATATACGTATTAAGTCCAATCTATATATTCCTCTGTAAGTTTTTGCTTTTGAGAAAATTATATTTTCATAACAAAAGATGAAAGCATTTAAGCCAAAATTAGAAAGAAGTTGTGAACAAAGAAGAGAGCTTTAAATTTTGCAATTACTGCGTATGTAGAACCTAATGTAACTGTATAAAGGATAGTGAATATTACAACTGTTATTGTTGACACAGCGTTCTTATTAGCAAGACTACTAACCTTTCGCCAAATGCTGGACATGCCTTCATCTGGTACACATGGTGATAATAGGACCACCATCGCAAGTGTTAGATCAATGGTTGTTCCCACGTGGCTGCAATCTAAAGTAATTACGAGTAATGTTATACAGAATATCATAAGCTGCCTATTATAAGCTACCTAAAAGCATTTTTTTTTAATATTAGATAATACATTGTCAAAGCTCTCCACCTATGTCCTGATTTAGTGTAGATCATAGAATCATAGAATTGTCAGGGTTGGAAGGGACCTTAAAGATCATCTAGTTCCAACCCCCCCGCCATGGGCAGGGACATTCCCCACTAGATCAGGCTGCTCAGAGCCCCATCCAGCCTGGCCTTAAAAACTTCAAGGGATGAGGCTTCCACCACCTCCCTGGGATAGTTTGTCTTTATCCTAATCATTATTTAAAACAGTTTTCTAAGGCACTTATGTTATGCTATGCTATGATACTCATTCCTTGAGTCACATAGCATTGCATGTATTCCCTAGAATACCTCTTCCTGCTGAATTTCACATTCTTTCACATAAATATAAATTCATGTTAATAGTCATTTAACTCTCATAAATCAAACTTATCAATATTCCAATACAAATAAAAATAGGACTCTCTGCTAACCCATGACTATAATGTTACCTTAGAAGACAAAATTTGCATCAAACATAAACTTTTTAAGAGGAATAGTGCGGTCTGGTGTTCTCCTTTTAATCCCCATCAAAATATTCTACCATTAAAAATTTCAACAAAATATTCTGCATTAGTAGTTTTGGCTGAAGTAAAAACAGAGTGTGTGGTATAGGGCTGTAGGTTGGACTTGATGATTTTAAGGTCCTTTCCAATCTTGATGTTTCTATGATACTATGATTCTCATAATTACAGTCTTAATCTGCTCCTCTCTCTCACACCAGTGGTTGTTGAGTCATATAATGTTCGCTATGTACTTGCAGAACTTTGCAGTTGAACCGTGAGAACACACTTAACATGACCATGAGAACACACTTAACACCATGAGAACACACTTAACTAGAACGGACTGGAGGTTCCCACACTGAGGTCTAGAGCAATCAGCGGAAGCCTTTTAAATGATAAATATAAAATGTTTTATAGAGAACAAGTCTTATGAGAAGTGTCTGAGGGAACTCTGATCACTTAGCCTGAAGAAAAGGAGGCTCAGGGGAGACGTCATCCCTCTCTTACAACTACATGAAAGGAGGCTGTAGCAAGGTGGGTGTCCATCTCTTCTCACATGTAACAAGTGATATGACAAGAGGAAATGGCCTCAAGTTTGGCCAGGGGAGGTTTAGATTCAGTATTAGGAAAAATTTCTCCACCAAAAGAGTTGTTAAGCATTGGAACAGGTTGTCCAGGGAAGTGGTTGAATCATCATCCCTGAAGGTATTTAAAAGTCACACAAGTGTGTTGATTCAGGACATGGTTTAGCAGTAGACTTAGTAGTGTTAACAACTGGACTCAATGACCTTAAAGGTCTTTTCCTACCTAAACTATTCTATGATTACACATATTTTATCCGCCTGCATATATAAAGAAATCTGAGCCTCAGAAAAACGTTTTGCTACATCAGCCATGAAAAATCTCACTTATTCATACCAATAATGAGGCCTGAAAAAGCTTCAAAGACATGTTCTACCCCAGCAAGAAAAATAAATGCAGGAAAACTGCAGCTGGTGTAGCTGTGTTACTATGTAAGATAAAATTTTACATGCAACTAATAAGGAATTTATATTATTTTTACATCATTTCACAGAATCACAGAATCATTGGAGTTGGAAGAGACCTCTAGAGATCATCTAGTCCAACCCCCTTGCCAAAGCAGGTTTGCTTAGAGCACATCACACAGGATTGCATCCAGCCAGGTTTTGAAAGTCTCCAAAGACAGAGACCTCATGACGTCCCTGGGCAGCCTGTCTCAGTGCTCTGTCACCCTCACAGTAAAGAACTTCTTTCTCATATTTAGATGAAACTTTCTGTGTTCCAGCTTGTGCCTATTTCCCCTTTTCCTGTCACTGGACACCAATGAAAAGAGTCTGGCTTCATCTTCCTGACGCCCACCCATTAAATATTTATAGATATTTCTAATGTCTCCCCTCCTCTCAGCCTTCTCTACTCCAGTCTAAATAGTCCCAGCTCTCTCAACCTTTCCTTAAAAGAGAGATTCTCCAGTCCACCAATCATCTTTGTTACCCTCCACTAGACTCTTTACAGTAGTTCTCTGTCTTTCTTGAACTAGGAAGTGCAGAACTGGAGACAGTACTCCAGGTGCAGCTTCACCACAACAGAGCAGAGAGGGAGCATGAATTCCCTTGACATACTGGCCACACTGTTCTTAATGCACCTCAGGATGCCATTGGCCTTCTTGGCTAAAAGGGTACATTGCTGGCTCATAGTTAACTTACTGTCTGCTAGGACTCCAAGATTCTTCTCCTTGGGGCTGCTTTCCAGCAGCTCTATACCTAATCTATTTTATTGCATGGGGTTGTTGATCCCCAGGTGAAGGACCCTACATTTGCCTTTGCTGAATCTCAGATTCTTCTCTGCCCAGTACTCCAACCTGTCCAGGTCACACTGGAGGGCGGAACAGCCCCCCGGTGTGTCATTTTGCTCTTTCTGAAGACTGGAGTGACACTAGCCTTCCTCCAGTCCTCAGATACCTCTCCTGTTCTCCATGATCTTTCAAAGATGATGGAGAGTGGCATAGCAATAGTATTTGCCAGCTCTCTCAGCACTCATGTGTGCATCAGGGTACACGGATTTAAGTATATTCAGTTTATCTAAGTGCTCTCTAACCTGATCCTCCTCTACCAAGGGGAAGATTTCCTCTCTCCAGATCTTTTCTTCTGCCTCCTTGGTCCAGGACTCATGAGAATCAGTTTTAACTGGGAAGACCAAAACGAAGAAGGCATTCAATAACTCTGCCTTCTCTGTATCTTCTGCCACATTATGTGGCAGAACTATATGTTATGTTTTTAACGTTATGAAAAAATTATCCTTATTGATATATAGATATGTATAAAATAATTTTAATGAACGTGTTTCAGTGCTTAGCCAGGTGTTAATGCTCTGGAAATTTAAATATTTCAATTCTGCACCGTTTATTTTAATGAACAATAGATTTTCCTGTCTCCCATCTCTCTTATTATTGTTCATATTGATTTAGCTACATAACAGTAGAAAAAACTAGACTAAAATGAATAAACTGAAATAGACCAAGCATAAAACTGAAACTAGCATACACAAGCTTACCAATGGAAAGAAAGAATTTTTATGTAAATATCTCCTGAAATAAAACTATTTAACTAAGTAAATAATAGGTTTCCATGTTATAAAGAGATGCATACATTTAATTTTTTACACTGACCTAGTCCTCTGGAGTTACTCCCATGTGAGTCAGACATGGAAGTCTATTGGTATACGTCATACACCTATTTGGACCCCAACCTGCTTTCAGGGGCTTAGACAGCATTTGTTGTAGAAATGGATGTTGCTGAGAAGTTAAAAAAAATAAAAATAAGCAACTTCCTTGTGATGATACCTTCTGGTATCAACATTTCGATAACATCATCTCACAAGTTCTTCCAAAGGCGACAAAGACATTGACACCTTAGAATCTTAGTGTCTTAAGTCAGTGCATACAGACAGTGAGCAATCCTGATCACTGACAGATGAGCTTAGGGCAAAAAAACAGGGCAAAATTGCTGGTTTTCCCTGTAATCTCGGATCTACTATCCATGATATATATCTGAAACCATGCAGATAGGTCCCTTCAGTTAGCTTTTTTATTCACAACATTACATAGCACTTGATTTTTTTACTAATGAAAGTCAAAGACAATTACCATATTAATTTCTCTGTTCATCATGACTCAAGAAAAAAACATCAACAGAGAGGTTGTATAAAGAGAAACACAACTGAAGGTGTAGGAAAAAAAAAAAGAAAAATTAGGACAATTTTCCTTTAGAAACAACTAGCAGAAAAAATGACTGAATGAAAGCAAATGATGTTAATAGTTCAGAGAAATTAGATGGGGTTTTGCTAAGTACCCTTTTTCATTAAAGAAGAGTGCAATGGTATTGTATAAAAATGAAAGGCTGAAACATCAATCTGGTAACAGAAAAACCTTTTCACCTGACAGCAATTAAACTATGGAGCCACCTGCTGCAAGTTATTGCTGATGCTAACAGATCAGTCAGGTTCCAGAAAAGGATAGAATCTGTAAAAATATTATAATAATGGCATGAGTTATAGTAGGATAAAAACCTAACTGAGAATTTTGTTAGACATGTTCTCATACACCAAAGCACAAAATATCCCTCATCAAAATGCTCCAGCCTCTTATAGCTGTAGTTACAGGTTAAATTTCAGCTGTAGGTCCTTCTTAAAGATCACAGGTTGCCCCTTTTAACCCTTGTACATAAGCCTTCCACAGTTGTCTGGATATACCAACCACACTTCAGTCTCTGTGAAAAGGCTGTTTGTTGGGATAGAAGGAAGTGTGAGACTATTAGGGGAAAAAAATATGTCTTCCAAAAGCCACTGTCATCTCCTTTTGTTTTCTCTCAGCTTTCTTTTAAACAAGGGATACTTCCCACTGCCAGGAACAGGAGAATAGATCTCCGTTCTGAATCTTTTTGGTGAATCCAGTGTCTACATCTGTCAGTGTTTGGCAAACCTTCAGCTTCCTCTGTCTGGATGCAAATAAATGTAGGTAAGATTTCTGCAAAGATATGAGAGTTCCCTACATTTTAAACAGTTCTACAGCTGCATTTTGGCAACAGAAACATAGCTGTTGTGCCGATATACTTGACCCAGTTAATGTCAAAAACCTCAATATGAAAGCACAGCCAGAGTCCTGTCATATATATGCATAAAACTCTGTGTTCTGTTGCTATTTGTGATTTAAGTATTATTCATGTCTTGTGTTTGAAAGGAAGTGTGTAGCATGAGCAATTCACACAAGAAAATAAAAACCTCTATCCAGAAGAGGAAAGACTCTGTGATGGTGTAAAATCCTTTCTGTACATAGGATTTATTAGTATTTTGCTTCTGGTAACATTCATCTCCCTACTTTAGACAGCTCATTAAACAATTGCTAAAGTGTTTAATAAATTAACTTATGATAATAAATTAACAGCTTACCCAAGATCAGAACCATTTTGACCACACAATTATCTACAGTTCCCCAAGGAACCATAACCTTATACCTGGTAAACCAAGCAGTACTTAAAGAATTGTTACTGGTAATTACATTAGTTATATTGCTTTTTTTTTTCCTCTTGGAAGATGATGCTGCAAGGTTATGAGCTTTGTATAATGGTTTCTAGAAGCAATATTGACTCAACTATAAGCCATTAATAACGTAGTTATTATGTTCTATAAAGGATGCCAGTCTGTTGTTATTCTGTTTTCAAACCACAAATGTGTGTTAAATCTACAATAAAACAACTTTACTGAGAAAGTTTCATAGATATAATAGCATGTTTCAGAGGAGCTACTCTGAATCTTGCACAACTAGAAGAAAATAAATTGAGTATTTTAGAAGATAAAAACACCTTGTACAATCTTATAAATATCCGAGGATATCCTTTTCACTGAAGTTTTTACAGTGGCTCAGGTATCAAAAGTGCAGTAACTGCTTCGCATACACCTGCTCTAAGTAGCTGCTTTGCATACAGCTACAGTTCATCCTGTTGCACTACAGACCAACCTTAATCAAATGCCAAAAAAAAGACATCTGAATTTTTGTCTGTTTCACATTTGAATACAATCTTGATATATTTGTGAAATAAAGGTCACAGAAACAATGTTTATCATCTAGGCTACATTATACCTATATTCTCTTATTGGATCTTCCCAGTGAAAGTGTTCATTATGATCAACAACTTAGGAATTGCGAGCAGGTTGCACCTAATGTTAGCAGTTTAGTAACTCTGATCTGGTCTCTAAGTAACTTTTCCCGATCACTGAAAAAATTTCTGCTAATGATCACTCTAGAAAGTTTGAAGAAAAGCTAATATAGCCTTGCAACCACACTTGTAGATAAGGACAGAGGAGTAGATGCCATTTACTTTAGCAAGACACATAATGATGTTAGGACATCACGGTCTGAATGGACAACCTGAGGGGTCCTGCTTAATAGCTGAGCTGTCAACAGACTGTGGTCTCACCAAGTTTGCAGATGACACTAATTGGGAAAACAGCTGATATGCCTGAAGGCAGACTGAAGGCATGGACCGACAGGAACCTGCAAAATTGAATAAGGTGAAACACCAAGTCCTGCCCCTCGTCAGGAAGGACTCCTTGTAGCAATACAGGCTGGGGCCTGCCTGGCTGGGGAGCAGGTCTGTGAACAGTGAGCTGGGTATGAGCCAACAGTGCACCCAGGAAGCCAGCAGCATCCAGGTCTGTATCAACAGGGTGACGTCTTGTAGATTGAGGAAACGGTTTATCCACCTGTACGCAGCATTCATGAGAGCCCATCTAAATACTGCATCCACTTGTGGTCTCCCGATGCCAGACTGATATTAATAAAATGGAGTGAGCTCAAAAAAGGGCTGCCAAGACAGCGTCAGAGGACTGGAACATTTGGTTCATTAACGGAGGCTGGGAAAATGAGACTTGCTGAGCCTAGAGAAGTGGCTTCAGGGCAACCCAACAGCAGTCCACAGGCTCTTATAAGGAGGTCATCAAGAAGATCTCAAGGAAAATACACTCAGATTTTCACAAGTGGTGCATAGTGGGCAGACAAGTAACAGCAGGCATAGCGTGATGGAAAGAGAGACTTCATTGGAAGGTTCAAGCTATCAATCTATGTGAACTTCACTCACAGGTCCAATACACAGACTTCACTGCAAGGTTCAAAATAGCAATTTATTATAACTGAACTTACAGGTCCAATACATTACTACTTCAGGTTTTACAAATAAAATGGAAGAATGCACTATTGCAATTTGAGAAAGAAACAACAACCAATACATATGATACACTATTACGAAACTCAGTGACTCCTGGAAAATATACTGGTACATATTTAAGAAGCACGCAAGTTAGTAGCAATAACAATCTTAAAGTATGTCACATGTGTCTTAGTCACTTACCCTTTCTCAGGTAAGGGTTCTCAATCCCAGGGAAAATGTCCTCATTTGATGTCTCGAATAAGGGGGGAAGAATTTCCTACAGTCCAGCTGTATTGTTGGAAGAAACGTCTCCAATATCTACCCAAAATCTACCCAAAATCTAACAGTCTTTCTCCTGTAAGGATGGGACGGGAGGAGTGGAGGGGGCAGAGGTATGCCTGAGAAGAATGGACTATCTAGAATCACAGAATCACAGAATCACAGAATGTTAAAGGTTGGAAGGGACCTTAAAGATCATCTAGTCCAACCTCCCTGCCAGAGCAGGATCACCTACAGTAGAGCGCACAGAATGTTTATCTTTGGTGGTGTGATGAGATTTCCCCTTATCTTTCCTGGCCTCCCCCCCCCCCCCCCAAGTTTACTAATTTTGTGATGACTAGCACACCGATTATTTACTCAGCTGGATTAATGTATCTTGCATATAAATGATTTATTCTGCAAATTTAACATATCTCGACAATAGATAGTAGTTGAAAAGGAGACTCAGGGCAAAATGTTTGTTATTTGGATTTTGGTTCCATTCAGGTTTTGGTCCTTTGTCTGCTGTTTCATTTTGGATAACTTAGGGCTGCGTCATTTTCCACAACTCCACTTGGGTCTTCACAGATAAGAGTCTCTAAGACAAAGGGTCTGTCTGCAAGACAGAGCTGAGCTGAATTAACACCTTCCTAGATCTCACCTTTGTTCACCAAAACCTGTTCTGTGGGTATCTGCACATTCAGAAATAGACACAATATTCCAGACATCCCTTCATATCTGTTTCCTACCCAATTCTTATTCCAGTCATTCACATCACACGTGTCACATCCAGACTAATGCAACCCCTGGGCTCAGTTTGGATTGTAACTTAGGTTTGGGATTCCTGCAGACAACCTAAGAGGTGCAATCACACCAGCAATTAGAAAATGTAAAAGATTCATTGAACAGTAAGTAATGAGCAACAAATAATGGAGGGATTGCGAATACTGGTTTTGTATTAGAGAGCAGCAGAATGGTTAAGAGAAAGGGGAGAGAAAAGAGGAAAGAAGGGGGGAAAGGAGCTAGAAAGATCACCACTCTGGGTTTCAGCATCGTCCAGTGGTTTTTTCAGATCCAGTATGATGTAGCACCACCTTGTATCTTGCGTTTTTATAACATTTAACAAACCTAGCCCCCTCCTATAGGTGGAGTCTGCATTAATTTCCACACGGACGTTGTGGTGTCTTCCAGAGGATTCCCCAACTGAGTGGGGGGGGTTGCCTGGGGGGGTCTTCTAGGGGTCTCTGGTGATCCTGTGGGGGTCGAGTTGCCTTGTAACTTGCCTGATCATAGGCATGGTTCGACTATCACATAGTTCCATTGATATGGTTAAGTGAAAAACCGTATACAAAGGAGATGGACAATCCCTGCTTCAAGATCCCTTCCCCTGTAATCTCATCAGGCCCAAGTGGCAAGATAAGATAAAGAGCACGGCTGTTTGAGACATCCTTCTTTACAGTCTCTCACAACATGCCAAAAGAATACGACTTACATGCTTAGATGTATGGCACTGAAAGGAGACACTAAAATTAATTTTTTTAAATGAGTACTACCATAGTATATGTCATCCAGTGTTCTCAAGTGACTTCTGCCTTCAATTTCATAGATCACATTTAAAGATGAAGAGATTAATTCGAATTTCCACAAACTGCCTAGTTATACTGTAAATAAATCTCTTTTTGGGGGGACACCCACCACAGACATACTCCAAATACAATCTGTAAAACTGTCTCATCAAGGTTCTTTCATGATACTTTTATTCATGCATTTTATTTTCTGATTTGCATTTATTTTCTGTACTAGTAAAACACCAACATATAAACTATGTCCTGATTTGTCAAGGACCATTCTTTGATGAGAAAGGTGTCAATCTTTTGAGGGCAGCATGCCAGACTGCATTTTTCTTTCTTAACTTAGACATCAAAGAGGTCAAAGAGTAATCTCAGTGAGGACCAGAAGACATTGACTCTCAGAAGCTACAGGTGTCTTATCAGTAAGTATATCAGCCTTTCTGAGAGGCACAGATAGCAACAAAAGTGGATCTCAGCAAGAGTGAGCTGTTTCTGCCTTTCACTGTTGCCTTGCCCTAGATGCTGTGGCTTTCTTAGCCCTTTTATCCAACATCCTAAACCAGCCTTTATACTGGGTTTTGCTCTTCTTGAATAAACTGCTGATCTCCAATCCAGCATTATAAATGATTGCATTTGGTGACAAGTTAGACACACTGTAATAGGAGCTAGTTATCTCAGTTTTAATCTTTTTGATGGACTGAATCAACACTTTCTAGGTCTAAGATTTAAAAGGAAACACCTCTCCAGTATTTTATATAGATGAGGCACATCTTTTGAAAAAGTACAAAACCAGATTAAGTCAACCAAATCCAGATCAGATATACACAGATACAAATACAAACTTCAATTAGTAAGAAATTACTTGCAAGAATATGGACCTCCGCCATTTCCACTCAGGAAATGCTGAAACCTTAAAACAGCATGAAAACTTTATCATACTGCATTAGCAATTTCCCATTATATATTATTAGAAAATGTCATGTTACCCTGGAGTCCAGCACAATCACGGATCTCCATTAACTTAGCAGAGGGGCTTTCTTCTCTCCCTTACATAGCTGCTAAACTACACAATACTACTCTTTCCTTCTGTCAGAATACGGCTCCATCAGATTAACCATCTGTCCTGAAATACTTTCCTTTCCTGTTCAAAATCTGTTCCATATTCCACCCAGAAGAGTTTTTGAACACAAAAGGGCTATTCAGGCCTCACCATTTATCTGGCAGAGCAGACTTCTATCCAACTGCAGATAGGCTCACAGCTGTGATGGTGTTCTGCAGAGAGTAATTTTCTATCCACAAGAGAAACTGTTTAATAAAAAGAAGAACCTATTCTCTGATTCAGAAGGAAGGCAATATCACACAAGCACAAGGGCATACCAAAAGTGTGGTTTCTCTTGCTATTTGTAAATCAATGCCAGATAATCTCAAGCAATTGGGGCCAGATTATCTTAAATAATTGAACATCATAGTTACAGCATATTTCAGGGAAGGAAGGAAATCAAGTCATAGAGTCTTCATCCTTCAAATTACCAGTACAGGCATTAGCTATAACGGAGAGAACCATGGTATTACTATGTCATTTAAAGCAAGGTAAAGCTCTGCGTTGTAATGAAAAATAATGGACCCCAAACAGATCACATGACTTTAGAACTAAAATTCCTGGGTACACAAATCTCCATGTGTTCTCTATACCAGCAAGATAATCTCCTTCTTTCTTTCATTTATGCTACCTGTAATTGAATCATCCACTTACTGCTAAAAGCAATGTTAGTAAAGAAACTCCTTCTTTGGCAGGGGAGCTGGACTAGATGATCTTTCGAAGGCCCTTCCAACCTCTGACATTCTGTGATTCTGTGACACTCCCATTGTGGGAAGTTTAATCATTATACTTAAATTTATGCAAATTCTTCTTTGAAAGTATGTTTGAAATCATAGATGAAGGAAAATAAACTCAGAGTTGTATATACAGTAACTACACACCATTATTATTTCCCTGTTTTTCTCTGTTTTCAAGAAGACTGGACAATTTTTATTTCAAGAGTCCTTAATTTCTGGTCTTTCTTAAAGTTAATCAAGCACCTTTCAATAAATACTATTTTAGCCCAAATGAATGAGAATCTAAATCACACAAGTGAATCAGGACTCTATGAGGAGCTAGAGAAGAGGTGCCATAACGTCAAGAATCTAGGTAACATAATGAGCTGAAAAAATTAGACTCAGCTTTAGGGAGTAAAGCCACAGGCATAGCCTGGAGCTTACTAAGATCAAGAGTGCACGTACCTTACATTTTACAGCTAGCTGTGCTGGCAACACTATGTTGCAGAATTAAGACTTTCATCCTTGAGCTCTTTTCTAAACAAGTACATAACTCTTGCTTGCTAATAATTAAAAGAGACCGTGACCAGATGAGTTCAGCTCATGTTGGGATTTTACTCGTGAGAATGGACAAATAAGATCCTTCTTGTACACAAGATGTGCATGGGAGTGAATGGGAGAGTATGATCAAAACAGACCTGGGAAATTCTGCTCTCCCTGTGTGATAACATAGTGATTGAAGGAATACATGAGCTAATAACAACCCTGGCTGCGTGATCTCCTGTTTGTAACCCACAAATACTGCTTCTTGCTAATAAGTATAAATATGTGTGCCTGCCTGCAATAAAGCGAATTCCATTTTCCACTATCTCGGAGTTCGTGCGTGCTTCTCCACACAAGAGTGCAGGTAAAATAGTCTGAGCACCGGGCTGCCTAGCCACTGATGTACCTTCACTAGCTGCAGTGGAAGCCAAAAGTGCAAAGTACTCAGAAATAGAATGCACATGACCTCCAATAACACTATAGACCCACTCCATGCTGCTGATATCGATTTGATTAGAAACTATTCTAGGATTACCAGTGGCAGGTCACTGGATCTAGGGAGATCAACTTTTTAGCTTTGGCTTCTTCACTGAAATAATCCCCTGTAATAATAACAGGGCATTGTCAGAGCCTCTGTAACCTAAGCATTTGCCTACAGAGAGCATGTTTCAAAAGCAGAAAGGGTTTTGTTCATCCCTATTGGATTAGGGACACCACACAGTGACATACATACAAGACGGGTGGAAAAATTTGTGTATATGGCTTTGCTGTTCAGGTGGTTAGCTCCAGTCTGTATAATGCTTGGGTTGGTGTCTTTCTTTTCATCCCTTTCAGGGAGAAGATCCCTTCCAGATACATATCTGATTATAGTTCTGAAATCCACAAAAAGGAAATTTTGAAAACACAGAAGAGGTTCAGAGGTTCAGGACATACTTCATTTTTTTTTTTTTTTTTTGCTAGTATTCATTAACTCAATCATACACTATTAATAAGAAAACACATACTGAAATCCTAGTGACAGTCTTAAAATGATTGGTGGTACCATAGAAATAAGAGGTTTTTGTTTTCAGATCATCTTAAAATTTTTAGAATTAGACTTTTTATATCATTTAGAGCACACGAACATCAAGATTTGTTGCTTTTCACTATAAAGTTACACCTTCTCATGTGTTTTGATTTCGTTATAGATTTCTTTCTAAGACAGAAGTGTTCTCTTTCTCTAACTTTATTCTTCTTTAGACAGACTATGAATTCTTTACTTCTGCTTGGGTTTTATTTCCACTTTCTGTCATTCTGTGGCATGTTTTTTTCTTACAACACTGTGGTGGGTTGACCCTGGCTGGACACCAGGAGACTACCAAGCTGCCCTATCACTCTCCTCCTCAGCAGGATAAATAACAAGGAAAAAACTTATGGCTCAAGATAAAGGCATTTTTATAAAGTAAAAGCAAAGACCACATATGGAACTAAAGGAGAACAAAAGATTTGTTCTCTACTTCCCATCAGCAGGCAAAGTCCAGCCACTTCCTGGTGAGCAGGCCTTCAGTACATGTAGCAGTTGACCTGGAAGACAGATGACGTATTAAAGAATGTGCCGCCTTCCTCCTCATTTCTCTTAGCTTCCATTGACTGAGCAGACATCATATGGTATAGAATATCTCTCTGGTCCTCATCTTCTAGGTTCTCAGTTTCAGACACCATCTTCTGTTACCACAGTATTTATTTTTACAGTAAAATAAAAACTATCTGTCCTGTGACCATTCTCATCTCAATATAACAGATACTACAGATAGATTCAATGATCAATCTAAATTTTCCCCACTAATTCTAATCTTTGTTCTCCTGATTTTCTTGTGGAATTGTGAGGAATTTTTTGATTACCCAAGTTTCTAACTTTTGGACCTAGGGATCAGGAGAGGTTTTCATAGAGAAACACTGCATGACAGTCATGAACTGTGAGAAATCTTACGCTTTGGCACACAAGAGGTGAAATCGGGGAAAATATTATTTATTTTTAATTCGTGCAATCAATTGGTAACTTACTCCCTACATTGTTTCAGGCCATATTCTTTTATGTGTCTCACCTACTGCTCCTTTTTTCAGCTCTAGGCTGGACTACAAAGCTCTCACTCCTGTTTGCAGTAACAATGGTAGCACCACTAAATCTAGTGAAATTGCTCATACGAATAAAAATTTGCTACTGATTTTAGGAAGTTGCTAGGAAGTGATTGGATTCAAATTCACATGCTCAGACAGAGAAATCAATGGAGGAAAGATGAAAGGCACCTACTGTTGTTCTGTGGGGTGCTCAGCAAAGTAATCTGAAGCTGGATATCAGTGTGATTTTGATGGCAGTGTTTAGAGTACTCCAATGTCTATGACTTGCATCAAGCTGATAATCCCCACTGCCTGAGGAATCTCTGACTAGTGTAATAAGATATACTTGGTTTATGTTTTTGCTATTTACCATGAAAATAACATATATTCTTCTATATGATTCAAATCCATAAATTGAGAGGTGATAAAATCATTAAGATGAGCCTCTGGGCCGCTTTCAGAAATGGGATGTGTTATACATGAGAACAGTAGGAAAACTCTTGAGAGCTGCTGTAACTTATGCATCAAGAAAGCAGAAGGTTCTACTGCAGCAGGGGAAGCTGGAGGGAGCATATACGATACAGCAATGTGCTCTGTACAAGCAATGCCACAATAGCTGCACAGTACTTCAGTTAAGCAAACATCTAGTTTTTCAATCTGTGCATTCTTTTCAGGGGCTAGAAAAATGATAAGTATTAATCTGCAGTCTAAGCATTTTATTAAATGTACGTCTGTTCAACTGAAACAATTATCAATGAAGGGTTTTCCTTTTTTTTCAGAAGTTGTATTGAAAGGCTTTCTACCATATAACATCCGGAAGGTCATTTGTTAAAGGTGAGCTTAAACCTGTCAGGGGTTGTGACTGTCCTAAGTGTCTAATCATCTGGGATCAGACCAAATCACCCAGGTTACTATTGATAGCATCCTCTGAGGCTGCATGCAGGCCAGCACAGCCCCAGCTGCTTCCCACATTCTCGGTTGCAGGTTCAGCATATCATACTTTTCATTAAAAGATACTCTTTTTAGGTAAGCAATCAAGCGCTCTCTCCACTTGTTTTAAAGAAAGGCATTCAGCAGCAATACAGGTGATCTGAAACCCAAGCTGAATCCTTAATATAGCGTAAGCCTTCCATCACTTGTACCAGCTTAAACACAACATATTTGTTGTGGGGTTTTTTTCCCCTCAGTGCAGACAGACAAAAATTTGGAAAGTAAACAACTTAAGAAGGTGACAATATGATTTATAAATTTAGGTGGCAAGGGAAAAGTTTTCAGAAAAACAATATACAGATTCTTACAGTGGGCACACTGTTTAAAGCGTGTCTGTGCCATATGGAACATTGATGATTTATAACCAGAGGACTTCAAGCTTGCAAAATGTACAAAACTATTCCCAGAATATTTATTAAAAAGAAGAATGGTTCCCATGCAAAACAGCATTTACTATGCTAATTTCTCCTGTTTAACTGAAGGAATATATATTTTAAAAATCCATAATTTAAAGGACCAATCATTAACTTGTTTCTTTGTTCTTAGTGATGTGCTTTAACACAGCAATTTATCCTTACCTATTTATTTTCCTTTCAGGCTAGCCTGTAAGTCTGGAAGTTATCAAGAAGTATTAGCAAAGAACCGAAGGTCATGGGCTGCTGCTGGCTACTGTGGCGTGTAAGCTAACACTCTCAGTCAGCCGGGTGCAGCGCGCTGGCTTGCTGACATATGGAAGACTCTAAAGTGTGAAGAACTGCTCCCTCGGCAGCACTGGGCAGAGCTGCACTGCACTCAAAGAAAATGTGCTGTAAGGACACAGAGGAAATAGGACCAGTATACATGAAGCAGAAACAGCTGTATGTATATTTTCTCAAGATATGAATGTCTTGTGGGCTTATCTTTGACAGGTAGCTCAGCCTCACACAGCCTCTCACTCAGTTCCCCCCAGCAGGATGGGGGTGAGAATCAGAAAAGTAAGAGGGGAAAAAACTCCCTTTGGTCAGTTGAGGTCAGTTGTCCAAGCTGTGTCCCCTTCCAGTTCCTTGTGCATTCCCAGCCTGCTCACGGATGGGGTGAGCAGCAGAGAAGGTCTTGATGCCGTGCAAGCACTGCTCAGCCATAACTAAAACATCCTTCTCTTGTAACAAATGCTTTGAATATAAATCCAATACATAGCCTCATACTAAGTACTATGAAAAAAATTAACTTTATTCCAGACAAAACCCATACAGAATGATAGTCCTTTAACATATAGGAGTGAAAAAAACTGTATTGAGGGCAGAATAACAGTAGAAGGAGAAACACAAATCAAAGGTCCTTTACAATTCTCTCTGTGACTAAGAAAATAGATCTTTCTGTTCTGTACGTTGCAGTTAACTAGACGGATTTTGTAGGATAAAAGCAGTCAAGGAGAATAAATTCTCTGAAACGGAGAATATGCTGGCCTTGACCCACTTCCTTCTTGTACAAAGACACGTAATTGGAGCTTGGCCCCTGCAGTACTGTACAGGGGGAGAGCTGATCTCTCAGGGAGACTTTACAAACTAAGACTGCTCATCAAACGAAAGATGGTTTCTACCACCTTCCATGGTGGTCGGTCATGTCGTTTTCAGACACTACCAGTACTATAGTCCTGAACATCATTTCTGTTAAATGTTCTGGAGGGACATTGATACAGCAGCTATTAATGTTCTTCGCATTGACATACTTGTTACCTTGCCAGGCATTTTGTACTTATTATGCCTAGTAGTTACCGTGTTATGAAGTATTCCTTGAATAACTGTTAAAAACAGGGAAAGGAAAAGTTGGGGAAAATGGATGAAGTTTAGGTCCAAATTAAGTATTACATGAGCACTTGCAACATCTCAAGAGTATCTATTATTCCTGCGTTTCAGGAATGGTTATTTGTGTCAGTGAGCCTTGTTCTTTCTGTGGGATACCATCAACAAGGGAGCTGCAGTCTAAACCACAGGAAAAAATGAGTGCTCCAGTCCTCCAGCAGTAAAATCTGACAGAGATTTCCATTTCAATTTCAGACATAGTCTCTTAAGATTTCAAAATAGTTTAACTTACTTGTTTTTCTTTCCTTTGTTCTTTCTGGTCACACCTGCAGCAGAAGACCTGAAATACAAAAAGAAAAGATTCTCTAAATGTGACAGAAACCAGGAAATAATATTGATTCTAGTGTTCTGGCTTATTTCAAATATCTAAAAAATTCTAATTGTTTTGATTAAACTCAGCTAAGCAGTTAACTAAATCTTTTTTAATATACATTAAGGGCATCATATTTAGACATCAAACTTCTCAATTTTTACTTGAAAAAAAAGAATAATCTTATAGATATCACTGTAGCAAGCACAGTTTAAAAGTACTTAAGATCAGTAATTTCTTTGTAGAACCCTAGCATCTGGAGTGAATCTTCTTTAATTTCTCTTTCAACTTCTTTTTAAATTTTGTTACAAAAAAAGAAACCTGAGAGAGGGATGAAACCTCTGTAAAATACCTTTGAAACTTTAATATTCTGTCTTACACTTTCACTAAGTGGTTTAATTGATTCCCTTTCCTGAACAATTGATATGCAGGTTTTTACATATTGTTGAATGCCACTTCTTCTATAATTATTTTAATTATTGAATTGCATTGTTTCACCTGCACATAACACCTACACCTTAATTGAAATTGAGATCTATTTGTGTATTTGTATGATATTTGCATTAGGAACTTAATTATCATCATACAAATCCAAAGCCCCTTATTTAGGAGCTGGGAGCAGGTCTTCTCTTTTTCTTTATTTGCTCTGTGTGGTGTGAAGCAGAAAATAGTTAGATTACTTCAAGGCAGTATTGATTTTTAGGGTCACTCAACTAGAAGTAGGGCTGGAGGAAACTAGGCGTGCTCAAGAGTTTTTTAATTGTGATTACTACTAAAATGTGGGGTCAGCTGCAGAGGGAACTGTTTTGTTTTCTTTAAGTGTGGGATCAAAGAAAGCCATAGACCTCAGGAAATCATTTCATAGATTTGGCTCCAAAATATAAACTAATTTCTTACTTCACACCAATTGAGTGTATATGTTTATGGCTACTCCTGTGATGAAATCTTTGAAGAAAATCCCTTCTGTAAACGCATCAGTTAGGAACAGAGAAAAAAAGAATGTATATGCCACACCATTAGTCTTGGTGTTTTTTTCTTTAAGATGGTACTGTTTCATGTTTATCTACAAAAGCCTTTGTAGACATATTTTTTAAGAAGTCACTTCTGGTCAGTCTAATGACTAGAATGTATAAAACAGATATTGCTCAGGATATGCAATGAAGCCATTATCAATAACTCACGATATGAATATTACAGTTTTTAGAAAAATGAACAAGCTTCACAAAGCGTCTTTCAATTTCTAGTGTCGTATCTTGGAGATTCAGCTGTTCATCTACTACATTAAATCTCCCTTCGCACCAACTTGAGTAATAGGGGCGGGTATACATAATATAAAAAAACCTCACTAAGAATGTGGTAAGGTACAGAAAATATTCTTCAGTGGTGTCTGAATATTAGTTTAATAAAAGTATTGCAAGAGTGAATGAATAAATAAATTAATATTCCATTCTCTCTTTTCTTACAATGCCTGTAACTATTTAGGTCAGACTGCAGTCAGACAGAAGCAAGGAATGCCCTGCATTCTCCACAGATATTCAAATGGAAAAGCTTCCCAAAAATTGAAATGAAAATCCTCAGCTTAGTTGTGTATTTCATTGTTTCACATGACACCAGAACCAGCTGTAACTTCTTAATTTGCTCTTTTATGGTAACATAGATTCACAACACAAGCATTCATTTTATCTCTAAACCTAAAATAATACATGCAGCTTTTATGTTCTGACATTAAAATAGGTTTTCCTATGACTGCTACTGTTTTATAGCAAAATTTTATTTCCAGATGTAAAACTCTGGAAGTGATCTAAATCTATAACATAAATCCATGAATAAGACACGGGATACCTAAGCTGAAACAAAAAGCAGTTGAAGAATCAAATGAAAGAGAATGTTAGTTTTATGTCCTCGTCTTCCTTGAGACTGAAACTCAAATCCAAGTTTGGATCATAAAAGAAAATAAGATTGAACTTCTGATTTTGGCATCCATTTGGGGAAATCAGAGTGCTTCAGTGGAGTTAACAGTCCCTGGTCAAAGGAAACATGAAACTGAAAGTCCCCAAGTGTTCAAAGCAAGCAGATGGAGGATGTTCTGCGATAAATTGCCTTCAGTCATTCCCTTCCTTGGGAACATTTCTGACACAAGCCAGTGCAACTCATCTTTATTTTAGAGAGAGTGTAATAGACCAGATAAGTCTCAGGATGGTAATTGGCTTAAAAATTACTAACAGAACAGACCTGGCATTGACAATGAAATGGCAGCAGCTCCTTAAGAATATTTAAGAACAGAGCACACATATTCTTTAATATTAATTTCAGTTTTGAATTTTGAAGGACTGAAAATTCCAGTTACTCATCATTTGAAAAATGTCTTAAAACCTTATGGAATGACATAGATTAAATGACTTTTGTAATTTGTGAGTTTTCTGAGAATTTTTTTCAATATAGTTGACTTCATGTGGTAGAATTGAGTCCATTTAAATCTAATTAATGAATGTTTCTTTAGTGTGGGCTTCTTCTGACAATCAAGAAAACAAATTTTACAATAAGGAAAGCACAAAACCCAATATCACTATTTTTCTTTCCAATCCCACTGCTCAGTTTACTGGACACTGGGAATACTTACAAGTTATCTACAGAGCTCATCTTCATTTTTCAAATCACAATATTTTTAGCCTCTTCAAGAAGCAGAATGGAACCCAGAAGACCCCGGCCTCATTTAGTCCAGCAAATCTCTTCTGCCTTTTGTACCAGAGTGCACTTACCTCACTAAATCATCTCACTTGTGTGACATGTAAAGAAATGCGGGCTTGAAAAAGAAAGAGATTTATAGCTCTGTAAATAAGCTCTACGTCCCCAAGCCCTATGTCCCCATTACCATAACTGATTTTCCTCCTATCTTTTATTCACATACTGGAGTGTATGATCCAGTCCTGCGGTACCATCTACTGGGGCTTTTCCTTGGAATGATTGAAAGAAATATCCATCCATTTCCAAACACAAAACTGGGGAAACAACAATTTATTCCTCTTATTCATGTCAAATGGGACTTAAAAGTTAAATTCCAGACTGTGATACTTTGAAAATACAGCTGCAAGCTCACTTGATATAACATAGTCCAATGTTATTTCCAATGAATTTTTATGAAGTTTATACCAAATAATTTAATACAATGGTAGCACAATACTTTCAATAAGACAGTGACAATAAGCCTGAATTTGAAAATAAGCCTGCGAGAATAAAAAGAATTAGGCATCAGAAATAAGCCACAAAATAATATTTTAGGCATTAACATATAAAAAAGATGAAACAGGAATACTCTCAGTTTAAGAAAATACGATTTACTAATGTGAAGTTTGTTTTTCCTTTTTTTTTCCTTCCATCTTAGAGGAGACTTGGAACAGAAGGATCATCACAAAATAGTTAGGGTTGAAAGGGAAATTCAAAGATCATTTAATCTAAACCCCTGCAGTGAGCAGCAACATCTTCAACTAGATCAGGTTGCTCAAAGCCCTGTCCGACCTGACCTCCAGGGATGGGGCTCCTACCACTTCTCCAGGTAACCTGTTACATTTTTTTACCACCCTCTTCATAAAAAAAAAAAATTATTTCATATATCTAGTCTGAATTTACCTTCTTTTAGTTTAAAAATGTTACACCTTGTCCTTTCACAACAGGCCATACTAAAAAGTCTATCGTTGTCTTTCCTAAAAGTACCCTTTAAGGACTGGAAGGCTGCAATAAGATCTCCCAGAACCTTCTCTTCTCTAGGCTGAACAACCCCAACCCTCTCAGCCTTTCCTCACATGACAGGTATTCCAGTCCTCTAATCATTTTTGTGACCCTCTTCTGGACTAGCTTGAGCAGGTCTATGTGCAAACACGGTACTACAGGTGGGGTCTCACCAGAGCAGTGCAGAAGGGGAAAATCATCTCCCTTGACCTGTTGGTCACACTTCTATTGATGTAGCCTAAGATGCAATTGGCTTTCTGAGCTGCAAGAGCACATTGCTGGCTTGTGTCCAGCTTTTCCTCCACCAGTATCCCCAAGTCTTTCTCTGCAAGGCTGCTTTCAGTCTCTTCATTCCCAAGCCTATAGTGACACCAGGTCCACATGCAGGGCCTTCCACTTGGCCTTGTTGAACCTTATGATTCTCACATGGGCTCATTTCTCCAGTTTGTCCTAGTCCCTCTGGATGGCATTACTTCCCTTGGGCATGTCAGATGCAGAATCTGGTGTCATCTGCAGACATGCTGAGGGTTCATTCGATCCCACTATGTCATTCATGAAGGTATCAGACAGTGCTGGTCTCAATACAGACTCCTGAGAGACACCACTTGTCACTAACGTCCATCTGGACATTGAGCTGTTGACCACTACTCTCTGGACATGTCTACAACATCTTATATTGTTTTATATTGTGTTATATAATATTGTATTATATTATATTGTATTATATAGATTAAGCATCACTAATATTCATCCTTGAGGGATTTAAGAAACATTCTGCAGTACAAAGGGTATTTTGATATCAACAAGATTAATCAAAGAGAAATGTCATTTTCAGAGGAGAACACAAACTTCTGAATTCCTCACCTGATGCGAGGAGGATTTTGAAAAATGGCCCAGAAATCAACCTATCTGAGGGAAATTGCCAGTGAAATACATGGCTTCACATTATAGAGTTGAAGAGTAGTGGGGAACAAATTCTGTGGTTGCTCTGGCAGACTCTGTTTAATGGGTCATTCAGATTCTGCCAGTTATTTCTCTCTGACTCCTGTAAGTTGTGTTTGACTTTCAGAAAGGACATCCAGCCATGATTTGAAGACTGTAATACAATGAGAATTCAAGCACTTCCTTTGTTCCAATGGTTAATCAATCTCACTTTTAAGAATATCGTGCCTCATTTTAATTTTAACTTGTCTGTCTGCAGCTCCCAGTCATTGGTTCAGCATTCTGTAATTTTTCCCTGAAGATACTCGTACACTATAATCAAATTATCTCTCAGAGATTGTGCAGTCTCTGAAGGGCATTTTACAGTTCTTTTCTGTACCACCAGTCCAACATCCTTTTAAAGAATCTTGGTACCAGAGCGGCATATTATACTCCTGTACCAGGCTCATCACTGCCACGAGTAAAGATTAAAATCACTGTCCTGCTCCCATTTGTTGCCCCCCTGCCTATATAACAAATGATCTGTCAGCTCCTTGCTGCATAACACAAGCACAAGTTTAGTTGCTTGTCTACTATAAACCAAAATTTTCTTCCAACACTGCTTTCCAACATGTAGTAATCCATTCTGCTTGTTTTCCCGATTTTCTTATTTCCTCTCCAGTTCAAAGATGTTTTGCATGGTAGTGTATGTCTTAGACTACAACATTATATTACCTTGATTTGGAGGTAGTAAATTTAATTAATGATAGTTGCTCTTTACAGTCTAAAACTCCGGACGTGGATATGTCCATGTCCACAACAGTTTTCATGACTGAAACAGGGGTATCTGTGATCATGTTACTACTAGAACATTAGGAGATACAAAGACACAAAAACGAATCACTGAGATAAAGAGAAAGAAAAAATAATTTATGCATGTATACATACATGCATATATATTCGCTCAAAGATTATTATGTTGTAATATTCATTAATATTTACAGCTTTACACAATTTTAATTTTATTGTTTTGATAATTTTAATACAAATTTTCTTTTTTCATACATTTCAAATTTTGTCATGCTATCTGCACTACACAAGTGCCTTTACAATTCACTGTAATTATATTTACTATGAAAAAAATGAATACATTAGAATTATATTATCTGTATAGCCACTAGAAGCTCTGGATCTGCAATCAGCAGCTTTCGTTTAGATAGGTCTATGCATTTCTACAGCTAATCATAGTGCTTTTGATCATTCCACTCCTTCAAAGGTGAATTATTGTGAAGATGTCAGTGGCAAAGTTTTCTTGTGCCTTCAGCTTGCAATGTACTGTATGAAATTACAACATCATAGTATTCAAAAAACACTGAACTAAAACAAATTAGTACTACCAAGGTCGCAGAGTATCTTATAAATATTTTTCTGCATTAAGTTTATTTTCGGTTTTGTTTTTCTTTAAATAATAAACTGGGGAGAGAGGAAATACTGTTACATTTCTGTATGATTTGTTTGTCCCAAGCATTTACTGTCTTGGTTTTATCCCAAATTAGGGCAACCATATCAGGTGATTTAGAATAACATGCAGACAGACATGAGTTTAAACTGTGGGTTTAAGACCTTTTCTATTGTGTTATAGCCTGGCCTCAGTATAATGGTCCACAGAGATTTTGAGGTGGACTCAGATTTGATTCATCCATTCTTTTCAAATTGTCAAAGAAGAACCAGAAGGAGCAGAAGAAACCAAGAGAACCACACCATAATGAGGCATAAGATAAAGTACAGTCTGGACTTGGTCAGTGAAACTGTTGTTTCCCATGTGTGTGGTTAGATAAACTGCCAAATCATTTTGCTATGTAGGTCTCACCACACTACAAGGCAACAACAGAAAACATCCCTACTAATTCGACAGAGGAAAAGTCCTTCTAGACTCCAAAGCTGCCAAACCTGATAGAGCAATTTCATCACTCTCATATTCTACTTCAGAAAAATAAAGTAAGATTTACTTCAATTTTTTTGTAAGGAAGACAACAGACCATCTTAATCAGATCAGTGCATTATGAGTCGAGAGGTGGCGTCCCTGCCCACAACAGAGAGGTTGGATTAAAATGATCTCTAAGGTCCCTTCCAGCCCAGGCCATTCTATGATTCTATGATTATTATAATGAATGAATGTGTGAAGTTCTGATTTTTGGTCCAGCTGGAAGAACCTGACAAGTAAGTAAACATCATGCTCTGGCTATGCCTCATGTGTCAGGGGCACAGACATTTGAAATGGATCTGCTTGTGGTGACACCAAAAGCAGGGTGTTTGGTGAGCACAGCATATATCCACCGCAGACCCATTGCTGAGCTGTGAAGACTTAATGGTGGGCAGCTCAAACTGCTTAGGAGACTTCTGCAGCATCTCTTTTCTATGGTGCAGAACCACCCTTTGGTCATCACTGTATTTTATCCCAGGAAAGCTTGTAATTTTTTTAAGTTTACAGTCTGAAATACAGACTAAAAGTTAGAGAATAAAAATGTAAAATACAGAACATGGCTAACCGTACCTAACCCAAAATGTCAGAATTTCTGTGTACATAAATATAACCCATTACACGCTAGTCTTGTCCTTTCACATTCTTCATGGCTAGTTATTTACTAATGCCCAACAGATCTTTCCCTTCAGGAAAACTGGAACTGTTTGAAAAGCAGAAAGCATTTGGCAGAAAGAACCGTAATGGAGATAAGTGTTAACACAACATGCTAAACTCGGTCCGGGACACAGGCTTTCAAACTGCTATTTCCAGCTTGCAGTTGAGAAACTGTTTCAGACAACATAAAAAGCTGTATCTAACACTTTCTGACAGTGCCATATTGGCTGGGACTAACACAAAAAGGAGGTGTACATGAAAAGGCAAGGATGATTTCACCTTCATTGCTACAAAAACTTCTATCAAAATAATCAGAAAATTAAAAACCAAAATAAGGCAAGAAACCAGCCAGCTTGCTTTCCAGTAGCTTCAGTTGGAAGATCAATGGGATCTTGACGGTATTGGTATCATCTGCCCTTTACAGCTATTCAAATGTTTGTTTAAAGTAAATTAAAGAAAGCCAAGCTTTAAGAGTGAAAACAGAAATAGCAGTAATAGAACAACTCAATTAGAGGAACAAAACTGTTCTATAGTCCACAGAGAGTCCAGAACAGAAAGGTGTGCATTTACCATTGATCAGGACAAATAAAACCCTGTGAATAAAGGTTAAATCAAGCAATAAGAAAGGTACCAAAAGCCACTGAAAATAACAAGAAAAAGGACAAGCTGTAAACCTACACAGACCTTTAAAAGAAGGCTGCCCAAGATTTTTCCAGCTGATATATATATTGATTACAAGCAGAGAGCTCATCTACATGTAACAGAGGGAAAGTCAGTCTTCCCTGTTCCTTTTTGTTGAAAAAAGTATTGATCTAAAATTTCAGCGGCGTCCACTGACAGGACAAGGGGCAATGGGTGGAAGCTGGAACACAGGAGGTTCCAGAAAAATATGAGGAAAAACTTTTTCACTGTGAGGGTGACTGAGCACTGGAACAGGCTGCCTAGGGAAGTTGTGGAATCTCCATCTCTTGAGACATTCAAAACCCGCCTGGACGCGTTCCTGTGCGCTCTAGTGTAGGTGATCCTGCTCTGGCAGGGGGGTTGGACTAGATGATCTTTGAGGTCCCTTCCAACCTTTAACATTCTGTGATTCTGTGATTCTGTGAAAATTAGTGTTGTGTGACATGAAAAAACAGCAAACAGCTTTTCCCAATTCAGTGCCTCAAGGACTGAATGCTACTCTTTGCCTGCATGATTTACTTTCACAGTGTGTCTTTGTGCATCTAATCCTTCATGAGTGGACCTAGGACAGTCTCTCATTTTCCTTCCTCTCACCAGATGTCCTTAGTAAAGATTAAGTTCAGTTAATCTACTTAACCAATCTTAAAATCTTGAAATTCAATTCTAAATGAGGAAAAATAGTCTTAAAAAAAAAAAAGGTGTTTGTTTGATTTATTCTTATAAAGTATACAAACTATTATTCAATTGGCTTTATTTCATATAATTTCACACAATGTAAGGTAATTCCATTAGTTTTCTGGAAAAAGCTTCCAAAATAAACAAAAAGCTTTACACATAACCTCCACTTGCAAAACTAAAAACTAGTGTTCTAAGGAACACACACTGCCTGAACAATGATATCTTGGATAAGTAAGATAAAACATCTTTCACAGGGTTGCTAAAACGAGTGCATGGGTAGATTTGCTCCTTCCTCAACCCAGCCCGAGGAGGCAGCAGGATCTTGGCCGTCAGTGCCAGAAGGGCTGGTAGGGCTGAGCAAGAGGAACTTGGTGTGGTGTAAAAAATTATGTCAGCAAGACATGCAGTAAAGTCATGTGGCCAACCCAGTGCTAGGTTTATTCACTGGTGATTTTATGTGCAGATAGAGCAGTGCAGACATAACCATGGCTTTTACTTTCAGAAATCCAATGAGAACAAGCAGTGTGAGGAGTTATATAGCCTACTGCTATGCACCAATTACAAAATTAGGATCATCTGATGAAAAAACCGTATATTCGGTCACAGACTCTGACGGAATTTATTCCTCGGCAGGACATTTGTGAACTGAGGGAAGACTTCAGTGCCTAAGCCAAAGGTGATAGCAAAAGAATGGAGAAAAATACAAGAAGAAGACCCTAGCTGGGGAGTATTCTTAGTAACATACACAGAAAGAAGCCTTTAAGGAAATGCAGATGCCTTGTCTTAGTTCTCTGCCTTTTTAAAAAAAAAAAAAACTAAAACAAAACAAAATATAAATTGTAATATCATTTGGGTTTATTAGAATCAGGAAAAAATATAATATATTTATTAAAAATTTCCAGGGAAGAATAAAAGAAATTTGTAGAGGCTCCAGGGGAGAAGTTTTCTGGTTTAGCTTTTCATTCTTCAGAATTTTTGCAGGAAAGATATCCCAAGTTTTGTTGCCATTTTAACATGGCCCTTATTTTGTTGCATGGATTGTAGGAGTCTTTAATTCTATGTGGTACAGTTATATGCAGGAAATAATTTCATTATATAATTTCAGATACTTTACAACTTCTTTTGGTACAAATATGTTAAATGTTCTGAGCTCACCAGATTTGTAGAAGATTTAGTCAGAGCTGGTAATATTAATTGCTCTATTTTCTGCCTCCATTTCTCTCTCATCATTTGTTTTGTGCTTTCTCACTGCTGGAGATAAAATTTTGTCCTCAAACTAATGTAACACTTCAACAAGAAAGAACAGTGGACACCATATAGTTAAGACTTTTTGTCTACCCAGTATCTGCTTGCATCAAAATCGAGCTGGTCTCCAGAGGGCTTTGAGGAATGTATTTGCACCTGCAAACTATGACCTTTCTGCAGGATGCACACCCTAGATCAGTAAACAGATATGTTAATGAACATCTGAAACAGAAAATTCCTTTTTCTTTATCTGTAACCACTTGAAAAAACTGTTTTGTCTGGTGCTTTGGTTGTAGGGGATAATTTACAAGCTACATCCTAGCAGGAGAGCCATCGCTTCTGTTTCTTTCGTTGCCAAAAACCCATGAATCTGCTGGGACGCAGGAACACCTTAGTGAGCAAAAGGAAGACAGCATCAACAGTGGAAATACATCATGCGTAAAAGTGACACACACACAAAAGATCCATAAATCAGATAACAAATTAGCAGCAGCTCCCTTGTTGTCAATATCCATCACAGGAGCTAGGGAGGCATTAGAGAGGCAATGTGTTGCTCTGATTCAGCAATCCTGCAAATCCCTGACAGCAGTCATTTTATGGTCAACACGTGTAGGCATGGTGCTTCTCCTTAAACACACAAGTGAACTCAGAGGAGAGTGTTTCTGTGCACAAAGTTAACGCCCTGAATATGGACATTTCTCCTTTTGCAGAAAGGGGACGTGGAGCATTTATAAATGGGTTCATTCTACCTATCTGATGTAATTAATTCCCCAGCATTTTATTACCTAAATTTCCAGATGATAAAATTTATTGGCCTCTGAAGCCAGATAAAGAAACTGATGTGAGTGTACTCATATACATATGTGAATGTATGTGAGGAGACGAAAGAGACAATGTAGGAGAAGAGAAAAGGCTAACAGATTTCGTATTCTTTTTTTTCTTCCTTAGAACTACATAATTTAAAACCATTTGCAAAATTCTTGCATGTTTACATAGCAGTGAATTCTGTTATTCTATCCAGAAAAATACAGAGAAGAAATGAAAATAGTAACCCTTTGTTAGAGATATAACTAACTGATGAACAATAACTAAGCAGGAAAAGAAAAAAACATACATAGAAAACAAGTTATTAGCCAGTTGGTGAACAATTATTTATTTTATTTTATTTTATTCTGTAACATCCAGGACCATGAAAAAAGCTGGTCTCCAAATCTACAGATAACTTCATCGTTTTCAGTCTGTAAAATGCAACAGCAAAAATGACTACTGAAGCATTTTAACAATGTAATATCACAAAGAAAGTTACTTGCTTGAAATCATAATATGTTCTCAATTGCCTCGAGTTTTTTAACTGTTTTAACTGCAGTAATGAAGAATACAATACAATAGATGTGACTTTCTGTCTTAGACAAGAATGAAGGAAAAAACCAGAAAGTACCACTATGTAATTGCACAAACCCAACAACCACACCATCTCAAAAAGAGACAGCAGAACTGGAAAAGCACAGAGAATGTGACTGTGAGAGACTGTAAAGAAAGATGTCCGAACAGCTGTGGTCCTTGTCCTATCTTGCCACTTGGGCCTGATTCCTGGAGATCACAGGAAAGGGCCCCTGCAAGGATGGTCCTTCGTATGTTGATTGACTTCACTTAACCATATCAGTGGGACAATGTGATGGTCCAAGAGCGCCTACAGTCAGGCCAGTTACAGGGGAACTCAACCCCCAGAGGACCACTAGAGACCTCAGGTGACCCCTCGACTCTTTTGAGGAATTCTCTGGAAGATGCCACAGCACCTGTGTGGAAATTAATGCAGACTCTACATGTAGGAAGGGACTAGGTGTGCCGAGCACTATAAAAACACAACCTACCAAGCTACAGGTTATGCCCCATCATCCTGGATCCAAAAATTATGCAGGACGATGCCGGAACTCAGGGTGGTGATCTTTCTACCTCCTTTCCCCTCTTCTTTCCTCTTTTCTCTCCCCTTTCTTCTTTTTTCTCCCCTTTGTCTTAACCATTCTACTTCTCTCCAGTACACAATCCCTTCTTTAGGTATTGGTTATTACTTACTGCTCACCAAATCTTTTACATTTTCTAATTGTTGGTGTGGTTGCACCTCTTATGTTGTCTGCAGGAAATCAGAACCTAAGTTAAAATCCGAAGCGAGCCCAGGGGTCACATTAGTCTGGACCCAACAGTGACAAGAATGAGTAAAGTTACTGAGCTTTTGAGGAGGACTAAGAAAATTGCTGAGAGATCCAGCTGGATCAGAAACATTTGCAGGGGGCAGTGGATTAGTAGAGAGACCTCTGATGACATGACTGTCACAAAACACTGAGCATTCCATGAAATAAATGCTCATTAAGTTACAGGCACAAATTATTAAAAGCATACCAAAATTATGAGTTCATTGTGCATGGTGGAAACCAGCATTATGTGGTCAAAGACAGATTTGAAGATTGACAGAAGATCCATCAGTTATTATTAACCACAATAGCATGGATACAACAGATTCATGGAAGTTGGAAAGGCTCAAGAAGGGAAGCTTCAGTGAATACTCACTTCCTGAGAAACCATTTCCCTACGCTTTTGGTACCAGCTTCTCTCTCATGGCAGACAGACACTGGTCTCAGCAGACTTCTAGTGCAATCCAGCGCAGTTATTTGTATGGCTGTAAATGTTATTACGTGTGGCATTTTTGCAGTGTATTTTAGTCAATCAGTCCTATGTTTTAACTGCTTTTTTACTATCCCTGTATGGAAAATAGAAAACCTGACCTTCTCACATCAGCTCATTGGGGCTGTGCTGTATGATCTGTGGCTGTGTCTTCGACCACTGTCTGCAGCCAGCCGTCACTGGTGGGAATGTTCTCTGAAGCCATCTACTGTTTGTTTTATGCTCAAACACCCAGAACATAGGACATCTGAGCTTGAGTCAGATTTTACAAATCAGACCTTGTTTTCTATTAAAAAGTTTCCCACAAGTCTTCTTCAGCAGATGGTGGGAAAGTTATGTATTATTTATGCTATCCAATTCCATTAGAAACTGTGGGTTTGTTATCTAGGACAAAGAAATAATTCGTAATCTCCATCTGTACAGAATGTTTGATTCTGAAGAAGTTTTATGTAAGCAATGAAAACAGGTAAGTCTACTCAATAGTAAGTGCAGGAACCTAGTGCTGTAAAACAGGCATCTACTTTTAAAAACACTAAAAGTTATTCCTTCTTTTTTTTGTTTTTAAACTCCAAAATCTGGATAGGTAATGGAACTTAATATATCAGGCTGAACTGAGTCTAAAATCATACCACCATTTACAAAATAGATTACTTTTCCGTCTAGTTCAGAAATATCCCTAAGAAATCGGTTTGTTTCGTAACTGTGGAAAATGACACAAACACAAAATATTGGTCTTTTCCAGTAAGAGATGTTGATATTAATATTAAAATTGTTTGACGCAAGACATTTTCATCTATATTTCATTTTGCATTTAGATTCATGTTCTCCTGGTTTACTGAACCCATCTGCATCTCTATCTGCTTTTTAAAAATGTTCAGTGAACAGAATTCTCCTCTCTGATTTATACGTTGATCAAGATGAGTGGAACAAATACTTATGTTTTGGACATCAGCTACAGGTACTGAGTCTCTGACAAATGCAGGGAAGTTCCCAGTTCCTATGAATTTTATCGTTGTACCCATTCTGCTCTCTGCATTGCAACAACTCCGTAAGTCAGGCTAATAGAGGCACTAAAAAAATTAAGAGCTGTTAGGATCACAGAGTCTGAAGGACAAACAACCTGTATCTTCCAGTGCTACCTAAAAGAACCTTTTGTCTAATATAGAGGGAATCAATATTTTTTAAAGATAGAAAAAATAATTCAGTATTTTAGACCCAATGAAAACAAATAGAAAAGTTTGAAGAATATTTTCCCACTCTCTGTCAGTCAGGCACAAATTCAGTAGCTCACACTTGTCATCTGTGGGTATTCCTAGTTCTTTCCACTTCCAGAAAATCTGATGGTAAAATATTCAAGTTCCCTACCTAAATATAGATTTAGATCTCCACCGAGACACTTAAATAACTGGTCTTTGAATTGCATAAAATTCCTCTCTTGCAATAATGTGACAGTTGGACTAAGACCCTTCAAAGTCACTGCAGTGTCTGCTAATGATCAGACCACAACCATTAAAGACAGACTGCATTATTGCTGCTGAGCCCCCACTGAGGACTCCCAGCTTCCCACTCCCCAAATCACAACCATGTCAGCACACAGGCTGATGGCTGCCCAGCACTCCCAGTGAGCAGCCCACCTAGGTGGATAACTACATGTGCCAGCAGTCTTCAGAGGCAAACAGAAGTGAGAACCAGCTGCCTTTGAGCAACATTGCATAAAACAGTGTGCACATAGTTTATCAAAACAGGATCTTTCCATGCTCGTTTGAGAGGCAATCACCTTCCCATTGGAGTAATATGACAGCAATATCTCAGCTTCTTCCTCCTGGTTGAGGATACTGAGTGCACAGCGCTGACATACTTATCCTGTAAAGTTTTTGGAGAAGTGTCTCTCTGTTTATGCCCACGCAGTAATGCTCCTGTCCATGAGTAGAGCATGTAAGCATACTGCTGATAAAAATAATCACTAGCAAAACTAGCACTGCACTAAAATAAGAAACCACAAATCTGCTCAGCATTTTTACTGCCATTGTACTGATATATTGGTGTACTGTACTCCAGTATTTACAGACAAATATATTTAAATCATGCTTATTGGCATAACTGTTCAACTTAATTGTCTTGGGAAATCTCTCTTTGGGCTTTCCAGCACTAAGTTGATTTCAATGAAGAACATTTCCTTCACTCTATCCAAAAATAAATGTTTCTGAGTGAAATAACATCTCAGTATTTCAGCCTCTGCAAATCTGAAACTCCTATGTCCTATAGTACATTATGGTTCCTGATAGTATACGTTATATAGATGGTTCCTGCTAACTATGAAAACATGAGACATACAAGTGACACAGACTCTTGAGGGACAATGATGGATCTGGTCTGCAAGTCCAAATTTGACGTAGCTGATCTGATATGGAGGAAGACCTTTGGTTTCCCTAACACTATTGTGACTGGGCTGCTGAATCAGGGCTTGAATAGATGGACACCATCTCTCTAAAACAGAGCACTTTGCTTTTTCCACAGTATAATTTTGAGTGTAGAGAGTGCTTAAGACAGCCTTATTTTGAGCAGAGCCCTGCTTTACAAACACTACAGCTTCGCAGGGCATCTCATTTGTAAAGGACTACATAAGACAAATGAAGTCAGCCAAAGCTGACCCTTATTTTCACAAGTATAAATAAGCATGAGAGCTTGCTTTTGTTTGGTCTGAGAATATTGATTAAATTCACAGAAAATGTCAGGGAGTCAGCTTCAAAAAATTATTGTGCAGAATGCTCTGGGATACTCCAGTTTCATGATGGCTCTAAAGAAATGGAGACTACAATAGGGAAAAAGAAGATGCCATTTCCCTACTAGTGTTCCCAAGTTGTCTCACATTTGCCTTTCTAATTCCTTTTTCTATATACATTTATAAAAAAAAAATAATCATGTGATGAATAGAGGGAGTTAATTTTTCGACTGTCTAAAAAGAAGTCATTACTGAGTTACAGTGGAAAAAAAATGGGACATATGTATCTCCGATGTGTTCATATTGTGAACTGTGATTGCTGGTCAATAAAAACATTAGGTTGATACACTGTGTGACTAGTTCACATGGGAAATGGGCTCTGTACCTGAGAAATACAGACTAATTCCTGACTTAGTTGTAGTTAACAATGAGCTGAGACTAAGAGATGACAATGACTAAGACAGAGGGAAAAAAAAAGAAAAGAAAAACCACAATCAACAAGGAATCAAATCTGGCACTAAAAGGACACTCTGAAGTCCTATCACACCAAACCAAACGTTTCCTTCCCCAGCTGAGAATGTTTGGCTCTCTAATATTCAAAAATAAAGGGAATCTATTAAAGATCATGGGATGCTTAATTTCATACCGGCTTATATTTATTTCATGTTTTCAAGCTTCTTGGATGAACTGCAAGGCACCTAAACCTGCAACTTTTTAATGAAAGTTGAAATTCTAGTGTAATCACTGAACTTATGGCAAGCCTTCAAGAAAAGACACTTTGCTGCATTAAAACCACAAGAGTTGGCAACAATCAGTCTGCTTCTGACAGAAGCTTTAGCACTTTCTAACTTTAGCAGTGCTAATTAGTGATTAGCAAACTTCTGTTTTGCACAACAATCTCATACTTCCTATACTTAATTTTTCTCTGCAAATACTAACAACACATTACAGCCAGAAAAACACAGGTTCAATATCCAGTACATGGAGAATTACGAGACAAAAAATGAAGCTGTGACCCTGAACAAGCTTTTTTTGGTTGCTCCCAGGTTGCCCAGGGAGACTGTGGATGCTCCATCCCTGGCAGTGTTCAAGACCAGGCTTGATGGAGCCTTGAAAAACTTGATCTAGTGGGAGACGTCCCTGTCATGGCAGGGGGGTTGGAACTAGATGGTCTTTGAGGTCTCCCAACCCAAATCAGTCTATGATTGTGCTTGGACTTCCTTTTTTCTTTCCTGAAAAAAAGGTTTGTATAAATGTTATTTCTCTCAATAAATGTAATTTCTCATGTGATAGTTGGATAATTTAGGGAGGAGGTTTACAGAGCTTTTTATCTTAATAAAAACTAGCTACTAAAAAAAAAAGCAGTCTTTGACTGAAGCCCTAAATCAATTGTCGCTAACCAATATTACTAAGACATCTTTTCAACATATGTTAGAAGAAAATTTTTAAAAAAAAAAAAAAAAAGATATCTGTCTTCTGTAGCTAAGATGTGTGAACCAGGAGTCAAATAAGCAGAAAAGGTTTTAAGAAATATCTGGTGTACTTTCCAATGTTTAAAAGCATTTCCTGGCACAGCTCAGAGAAGTAATTTAGAAACTGCTTGCTGCCCAGGGGAAGGGGACAGTTCTGGGGAACTTTATATAAGTTTAATAAAAGTAACTAATTTTTCAATACCTTGGAAAGGTTGGTAGTGTTTCAGTTAAGCAGCCTGCAGTCACAAAAGCTCTGCAACAATTGCCATCCTGCAGCAATATCTGTGTTAGGTATGTTTTGGCTTCCAACTTCACCTCGTTCTGTCTATTCTGTCTTTATTTATTCATCCATCTTTGTGTACTTCATCATCATCATCACCATCATCATCACTCCTTTTTGAGCATGTGTTAATCCTCACTTGTCCTGATTACCAACACCTTAAACATCTTTAGCCCCCCTCTACTGTGTTCATCCCAGGCAATGCATCTTCTTTCTTCTTCCTGCTTTGGAAACTTGCAGTATCTGGGTGAGTGCACGGCAGAGGCACCCAGTGGTGTCAAAGGCAACAAAAGAGGTTAGGACAGTCAGTTCCATTAATTTCCAGCATTCCTAATTACTCACACATCAGCTGGAGGGCATGGAGCTCTGCTTGGGGATGGATGAGGAGCTGACAGAGTTTATAGGTCAGTATTAAAGGCAGGGCAAAACAGGTGACAGAGGAGCGGGTGTCAAGAGGAAGGTGCCAGTCTCTTTTTGATGGTGCCCAGTAACAGGACAAGGAATAATGGGTATAAGCTAGAACATAGGAAGTTCTACCTCAACATGAGGAGAAACTTTACTGTGACAAAGCACTGGAACAGGTTGCCCAGAGAGGTTGTGGAGTATCTGTCTCTAGAGGCTTTCAAAACCCACCCAGATGCATTCCTCTGTGGCCTACCCTAGGTGATCCTGCTTTGGTGGGGGTGTTAGACTAGATGAGGTCCCTTCCAATCCCTAACATTCTATGATTCTATCCCCTTTCGGTCCCCATGTGTTGCCTGATCTAGTTGAGAGGCGTCCTTGCCCATGACAGGGAGGTTGGATTAAATGATCTCTAAGGTCCCTTCCAGCCTAGGCCGTTCTGTGAGTATAGTGAGGGTTGGCTACAGGCCGCTTGACCAGGAAGACTGAGCAGATGAGGCCCTCTACAGGCAGACAAAAGCAGCCTCATGTTCACAAACCCTCTTCCTCACGAAGGACTTCAACCACCCCGATATCTATTGGAAGGACAACACAGGCAGGGCATAAGCAATCCGTGAAGTTCCCCGAGTGCATCGGTGATAACTTCCTTCTCCAAGTGATAGATAAACCAATGAAGAGAGATGCTGTGCTGGACCTTGTTCTCACCAACATGGAAGGACTGGTAAGGAATGTGACGTTTAAGCCTGCAGCGATCATGAAATGATGAAGTTCAAGATCCTTAGGGCGTTGAGGGAATCTCACAGTTAGCTCACCACCCTGAACTTCAGGAGAGCAGACTTTGACCTCTTCAGGGACCAGGAAAACTAGAACTAGAAAAAAACAGTAGACTAGTGTACTGGAGTACATCTGTTTGTCCTACTAATTTTCCCCAAAAATAAACCATCTCTGGTAATAGAATTTCCTAATAATAGAACTGTGGATCTAATGATCACTTCCTGATTTCTAGTTCTGTGCGTATTTCATATATACTATCATTCACACATGGAAAAGGCTTAATCAATATACACGGGTCCTTTTTAAAAATTTCTAACACACAGAGATATTCGTGGGTTAGTTGGGTCATACAAAGTGTGACAGATATACAAGGCGACTAACAAAATAATGATTAATTTTTTATAATGTATGATGTTTTCTGTTGGCTTTATTTGTCCCTTATTTTTTTCAGACTGCTCCAAAATGCCACAGCACATCAGCATAACCAGATATGAGAGTGAGTTTTTTTAATGCATAAGAAAATTAAGTATTTCTTTCCAAAGAAAACTTGTGATCTTTACTAATTGTGGGAAAATAAGAGAAAAAATTGGAAGAAGCAGAGCATAAAATGTTATAAATTAAATTTTATGAAAGTTATGTCTGCAGCACAGTGAGGCACCGTAATGCATTAGTTAGAATTCATACTGATGTTTACTTCAAGCATTAGGTTTTCTGAGTAATTAGAAATTTAGTGTTGCATCCTAGTCTAACTTTTCTGCCACATGTCTGACATCAACCAAAAGGGTCATGATCAAGAATTTAATCAATAATTTCTTCTTGACACAAACACCGACTCCTATCCAACATATGGGAAAATTTTAAAAAATCCTCTTCAGGAGCCCTCTAGCAAGGGGAACATCATTTGTACTGGCATTGTATGTGGGCAGGTGTGAAAGCCTACTCAGACCTCTGCAGTTTTCTGCTTGATCTGTGTTACCTCCGAGTACAACACAGCCATTCACAGAATGTCTCCCTCATAGCAGGTAACCAGAGCACTTTGAGGTGAGTCCTCATTGCTTGGGAAAGGCTCTTTTTCCACAAGCTTCTCCCAAGAGTTGGTATTTCAAAAAAGTCTGATGTTCCTGTGAAGGTATATAAATTTTTCTGCAGGCATCATCTTGCAAAATTTCTCAGTTGCACAATTTCCATTGTTCCCAAGTTCCAAGCACAAGTTACCTTCTTCATGGCAGCGCACTTCTCCTTTTCTTTTTCACTAGCTTTTTAACACCAAAATTCTCATGGGTATGAATGGTACCTAGATGTCATGAGGCATGGTGAATTCAAAGAACAGGAATACATTTAACATGCAAAAGCTTTTGATCTAAAAACATCAATTACTAGGCAAACAGCATACATTTTCATTTAAACCATGAACAAATGATTTTGAACAAATACCTACCTGAAGCAACAAGGATTCTTTGAGTAAGGAATGACCAGCAAGTGCCATACAACATTCTGCTCTTCCCTTTCATATTTTTTTACTTAAGCTTTAAAATAAAAAAAAAATACTTTCAATAACTTTCAGTGTTATGTATCACACTGATTCTGACAAGGTTATTCTTTTTTCTTTTTTTAACATGGAGTATCTTAGCCAAGGTATTATGTGTCCTTTTACATGTGTGGACATGAAAATTACATTTCATTGTAAGGTATTCCTAAAGTAAATCTCAAAGGCTGGAATCTTTTCTGAACCTAGTTTTAAAGAATTAAGTGGGTGTTGGAATGTCATTGGGAAACAAGGAAACTGCCCTCAGCTGTTACAGCGGCTTTAATTACTGGACTATAAACAGGTATCCTCCCCTGCCTTTCCTCACTTTAAAGGATAACAACTCCTTAGTGCAAGGCAGCTTTCTGCATTCACAGTATTGTGAAGGAAGGGGAGCAAATTGTAGGTTTATATCTCTTCACCTATCCCTATGTGATTTATAGCACTTAAGCTTGCTTACTGTGCTGGGGGGGAATCTGTCTCTTAATTAATACCGTTGTTTTTTCAAATCATACATTAAAAAAACTTACACAAACCTGTAGCCTGATAATCAATGTCTGTACAGCCAATTGGCAAAAAGCAATTCTTTGCTTCATCAGTTCAACCAAAAAAAAAAAAAAAAAAGGCTACCGAGAGGAAAGAAGCTGCTGTTTCAGAAGCACTGCTGAAGCTCTTAGATTATTTCCATTGACTCGAAATACATATTTATTTGTGTGCCTGCATGATCAGGCAGGTAAGGTTATCTTCTATTTCTGCCCAATAAATTAGAGTGAATTGATGTTAAGAGTAGAGGGGGGAAAAAAACCTCATGCAGAAATTTCCATTTTGCTTTCAATTTCTAATAGGAACATTTGCAAATGTGAGTTCTACCTAACATGCTTATTAATGATTAAAAGCTTTTATTAGGCTAGGCTGTTACAAAATGGGAAACAACATTATTTCTAAGGTTACTTTTCCCCCTATGTAGTGTGTATCATGGAGGAATCCACAAAAAAGACAGGGCAGCTACTAAAATTAAAGATGTATTTCAGTGAGAAAACTACCCCACCTTCCAACAGGCCAAAGATATTACAAGTTCGAATGCTAGTCAGGAATATATTACTAGACAACTTTTTTGAAGAATTGGCAACTATTCTTTTAAGAAAGATGATCCAAAATGTACTCTCACTCACTCAAAAAAAGGGGGGAAAAAACTCTTATTCAGGGGAACCCAGGAAAAGGAGAGTCATTGACCCACAGGGAGGCAAGGACTCACTCTCTGTTAAGAAAGAGATCTGAAGAAGGCTCATTTACATCACTTAAACAAGCCTTCCTATAATACAATCAACGACAAGTTAAAAATGATTCCCAAAATGCCTATTCGTGCCACAAAACACTCACAAATATCCTAAAACAGACATACCAGTATGAACATCCTACAAGTCATAAGTAAAAGATGCCACAAAGAGAGCACAACGGGCATTACAGAGTTCACAAATGACTAAAACAGCAATCAACTTATTAATTCATATGGTAAGAGATTTCTTGAAAGATCATATGGCCTCTCCCAAACATGCGTATCTCATGTGAAGAGAAATCCTTTAAGAATTTAAATCTGTAATAATCTTAATTCTTGTAATTTGGACATGATTTACCAGCCAAATACTTGAAATGTTTTTTTGTTGTTAGTCACCCTCCTGCACTCCAGCCAGTTACTGTCCACAGATGCAATAACTTCTAGTGCATCAGAGGAAGAAGAGGGAGATAAAACAGAATAAAAGATGAATAAGTGTCAACCAAGAGGGGCAAAAAAAAAAGTTGCAGTTGGTGTTTTGAAGCATGGGATTAACACGAAACAAGAAAAATACAGCCAAACAGCTCTTCAGTCTCCTTCAACATCTCTCGAGAAAGCACTGCAGTGAGTACCCAAGGACACTCTACTGCGTGTTGGAAGGCTGCGATTTATCATCTAAACAGTTCCCAAGGCTTACCAAGCTTCATCAGGAAGCAGGTTTTTTTCACCACAGTTCTATTTAGTTCTCAGATTACTGTTGTTCTTCAGTCTTAAAACGGCTGGGAACTTTCTCTGAGACCAGGGTCTCAAACATGGCAAGGTGGTGAACAAGTCCCCAGTCCACCCAAGAGCAGCAGAAGATGCAGCTGGAGATCAGAACATCTGCAGCACTGCTCTGGCAAGACCTGGAGCCAGGGACCATGGGCAGGAGTCAGGGTCCCATGTAAGGCTGGCCAGGGCTGTTAAAGCCTATCAGTACCCTTGGGACCCTATTAGAGCTAGAGAACAAAATGAAAGTCCATAATCCAGCGGTAAGTGTGAACAAGTACAATTTTAGGGGGATAATATGAGATACAACATAAAGACATGTCTGTAGTGGTAAGACTTCATTTTGATTGCTATATCTTTCTTATCCCAGTTACCCCAAAAGTTTCTGAGAACTGAGTCTGAAATATAAACAAAATGTTTTGGACCTATAGACTCAGGGAAAGGCTAAACATTAAAGGAGAACAAATATACATGGATAAAGAAGATAAGAAGATCCTCGTGTAACAGCTAGAACGTACTTATTTTCTTTTAGGACATATTCAGTTTGACAAAGAGGAGGCCGAGGGGGGACCTCATCATGTTCTGCAATTACTTGAAAGGACATTGTAGAGAGGTTGGTGCTGGTCTCTTCTCACAGGTCATTAGGGACAGAACCAGGGGGAATGGGTTCAAGTTGCAACAGGGCAAGTTTAGACTGGACATTAGGAAGAAATTCTTCATGGAAAGAGTGGTCAGACACTGGAATAGACTGCCTAGGGAGGTGGTTGAGTCGCCATCCCTGGGTGTAAGTGTCGCTTAGATGTGGTGTTGGGTGATATGGTTTAGGGGTGAACTTGTAGTGTAGAGTTAATGGTTGGACTCGATGATCCCAAGGGTCTTTTCCAGCCTGAATTGTTCTATGATTCTATGATTCTATGATATTCAAAACTAAACAATTTATTAATGTTCTTCACTACATTTGAAATGTCATTGGATAATCTGAATAGAGAATCAATTCAGTTAATTCACAGGGAGATAGCATTTGAGAAATAAATTGGATCTAACCACTTCACAACTTTGATAAAGAATTTTTCTGAGTCAGAACTCTTCTAATCTTCTTAAGCACAGTTTTCAGATGCAAAACCATATCTCTACCAAACTTGGACTGCAAATTATACTTACTACTAGAGCTCCTTGTGGAGTAACTTCATCTGGAATAATCTGTGATAAATAAATAGCAGAAATCAAAATCAACAGTGGAATAACTTAAAGTAAACAAAATTTTAAAAGTAATGCATGCAAGTACAAACACCTGTGATGATCACAGGTTTAAAATCAAGTAGCTCACAAAAACCGGAACCATGAGCATTCTTTGTGAAACTGTAAGGGCCAATCCAACACTCTACGTAATTATCCAAAAACTATCCGTGTCTGGGAGGGATATTGTTCTTCACCTTGAAGAAGATGATTCCTCACTGCCCCGTGCAAGCACCCAGTGTCTGCAGCCTCAGTGCCCCAACCTGCACAAATAGGTAGGAAGCAGAAAGCAAAATCAGCACCATTTTACAAATCACAACCTGGCAGCCATTTTCTGGATGGCAGATCCATGCAGATTTCATTTAGAAGATTCTTGACGAGGAAAAGAGGGCCCTGCACTCCCCTAATGGAACATATTCATCCCCAGTTTGAAAACACATTATGATGCAAAAATGATTTAACCGCTTAATGAGGTTCTACTCAGTCAGAGAAGTCATATCACAACTCTCCATTGTCCTTTGATGTAGCCCATTAAGTTCTAGAAATAGTCTGAAAAACTTAAGTCATCCAAATCTCTGTCCACTTGTAATAAGGCTTATGACTTTCTCAAAAAAGAGATTGTATTTGAAACTGTGTGTTAGTATAATAAGCAGTGATGTTTAATCTTACAAAGAATTTTTTTCTTCCTGTGTAAATCCGGGAAAACATTTACCCAGGTTATATATATATATATATAAAAATATATACACACACACATATATAAAGCATTAATTTCATCTATTCATGTATATATATACACATATGTATTTAAATATGAAGAAAGATCAAATGTACATGAATCGGTAAAGTAGTTAGGCTTACTGACATAAGTTTAAGAAGTTTTGAAAATAGGATTCTGAAAAATAAAGTATTTGAAGTTCCTGGCAGCCACAAAATCACAGAATGAAGCAACCTCTCTGGGCAGTCTGGTCCAGTATTTGACTACTGTTCTGGTAAAAATAAAAATAATAATAATAAGTTTCTTAATATCTACTCACAATTTCCCATGTTCTACCCTGTATTCATTGCTGCTTAGCCTGTCTCTGGGTGTTTTCAAGGAGTCTCTGGCTCCTCTGTATCCTTTGGTTAGGCTGTTGTAGACAGCAACAAGATCCTACCTGAGCCTTCTCCAGGCTGAGCAAACCCTACTCTCTCAGACTGCCTTTGTCCATCATCTACTCCAGCCCCCACCAGCACCTGCCATGCACTGAAGGCTTCCCCCTCCAGTTTCTTCTCCCAAGACAAAAAATCCACCAGGATGCTCCCTAGCCACCATGCTAGTGAACACTGCTGCCAACACATGCTCCTGCCACCTGTGCTGTCTTGGCATCCAGTAGTCATTGACCTTAGAGGAGAGTCAATGGTAGTTTCTGAAACTCTCTAAGCAAAATGTTGAGGAGTTTTTTCCTTCATGTTAGAAATCTGAAGTAAGAAACAATTACAACATACATTCAAATTACTTTGTATATCTTCGTATATTAAAAAAAAAAAACCAAACCCATAAAACGTTTTTTTCCTTGACTTGTGGGATCTTGTTTTAAGTTAGGTATGAATATGCGTATTCAAAAGGGGAAAGATATTTTTCCAGTTCTATTTTACTTAATAAAATAAATTTAAAATTGAAAGAGTATTTTGAAAGGAAAAAATTGCCTGTGTTACTTTGTATTGTAAAGGAAGATGGATATATAGTGAAGATTTCGAAAACTTGTATATGGTTTGGAGGTATATATTCAAGGACAAAAGATTCCTCTACTCTCACTTCTTGGAGTCTCTTAGGTTTTCACAAAGCCTTGGAGCTAGGTGCAGAGCTTCTCTACACACACCTGTGCCAGCCAATTCCTTTGTGTGGACCATACGAATGGAATGGAATGGAATGGAATGGAATGGATGGATGGACTAAATCTGTCGGCCTTGACACAGCCCTCCCTGCTTCCACAAGTCCCTGCGTTATTCTAGAATAATTAAGACAGTGTGCATCCACATTATCCTTTTTCTTTGTTGTTGCACTGTAATACTACAGTACTTCATAAACTGATTTGCCTATGTCAGATTGAAGGGCACAGAAAGCCAGGATACAAGCATGTCTCTCAATGTGGGATAAATCATTACACCATGAAAACTCAGTCTCAGTGTCTTAACACAAATATCTTGACAGAGAATCTCAGGAAGAGAGAAACTGGGAAATCCTTCAAAGAATACAACCAAAACATCTTCTTATATTGGTTTTTAGTCTCTTTATTACTTGTAAGCTGACATTTTGTGAATTGCATTTTGATGGGTCATCAGACTGACCATGAAGCAGAACCATGTTTGCTGTGGCAAAAACTTCATAAACTTCAGAAGATATCTGCCCAGTTCTATGATATTCTCTGTAGATAGGCTTTAATTTATGGGTAACATATCTCTGCTGCCTTGATGAATTACTGCACATGTTTTTCTGGGCAATGTTATATGTTATTATTGTTTGTGTCTGCTTGCACTCTCCGTGTGACAGTGGCTATATAAATATGAAAACACATGCGACCTGAAGAAGTTCTGTTTTAAACAATGAAAAAGCAAACAGGAAATAATACTGAGAATGGAGGAATTTAAAAGTAAAGCAATCTTTTAGTAATCAGCTGCATTTTGACTACACCTAATTACAATGCAACTCTGTTTTTGTTTATTTCTATAAAATCCTGTATTAATCTACGAAAATGTTATTAAAATGGAGTAACAATACAGGTACCAGCTTTGGAAGGGAATTTAAAGGTAGTGCACATAGTGATTTTATAGACCCTTTTCTACTGACAGATACAGAATGCTCTAAAGTGCAAGAGACACACAGTTCACAGGAAAAGCAGCATCTTCAGATCTCTTTAGATACTTCAACTCATTACTGACAAATGCTTTGAACATATAATGCTTTGTGCTATTTGGAAATAATATTATTGTTTATTCTAAGCCTTACCTTCATTTCAGGTGGCCTATGGTCGGGGAAAAATTGTAAGGAAAGCTGTTGGCAAGATCAATACAGCTATGTTCTCAGTGATGATATTTAACTCCCTTTTCACCTACTTGACAACTGAGTAGTTTTCACCAACTTGGCAAGTGAATACCAGGTTCCCTCCTTGAAAAATACATGCTTAAGCTTGCCTCTATGAGTATCACTTGTAGCTTCAAAGAAAACCGCTTTGGGAAAAAAAAGCTATATAAACATTTATGAAGTCTCATATGTATATTGGCTTCCATATGGTGTATTCCTGCAGGTATCAATCTGCCTCTGCTATGTCATTGTTCTCCCTTGTGCTGGAAAAAGGCTGGAAAAGTGGAGGGACAAGTTAAATGTGTAAGGTCAGAGTGTTCTCAACATACATTTCATAAAGACTTAACAGAGCACAAGTTCCCTAAAAAATATGTTTTTCTCACCAAAAAATTCTGGTAACTCACTAGTCCAATATTGACTTTGGCATACTGAAAGAGATAGAACTGAAAGAAATTGTAATGTAATAAAAGCTTATAACAAAATTTTACTACCAAGAACATTGAAAAACCTTAGTTGTGTCCATTAAATAACAAGGACTCCTTTTTCTATTTGTCTATCTTTTTCCTTTTTTTCTGCTTAGTCCTGTCAAATGTGGTAAGGTTTACCAACACCTTCACTTGGAAATTTGGGCATCCTTCTGAAAAGCAACCGTTTTTATATAAGAGCAGTAGATATCATAGAATCATAGAATGCTGGAAAGGACTTTTAAAGGTCATCTAGTCTACCCCCCTGCAGTGAGCAGGTACATCTTTAACTAGATGAGGGCTGCTCAGAGCCCCATCAAGCCTGACCTTGAATGCCTCCAGGAATGGAGCCTCCACCACCTCTCTGGGCAACCTGTTCCAGTGTTTCACCGCTCTCATAGTAAAGAACTTCTTACTAACTTCTAATCTAAATCTACACTGCTTCAGTTCAAAACCATTGCTACACACCCTTGTGAACAGTCACTCCCCAGCTTTCCTGTAGCCCCCTTCAGATACTGGAAGGCCACTATAAGATCTCCGCAGAGCCTTCTCTTCTCCAGGCTGAACAACCCCAACTCTTTCAGCTTGTCCTCATAGCAGAGGTGCTCCAGCCCTTGGATCATCTTTGCAGCCCTCCTCTGGACTTGCTCCAATATGTCCACATCCTTTTTGTGTTGAGGGTTCCAGAGCTGGACACAGTACTTCAGGTGGTGTTTCACCAGAGCAGAGTAGAGGGGCAGAATCACCTCCCTTTACCTGCTGGCCACGCTTCTTTTGATGCAGCTCAGGATGCCATTGGTTCTATGGGGTGTACAAACATCTTGTTAGACTCTACTAAGAATCTTTTCTGTAAGTCAGGGCGAATTTTCTTTCCAGGAGCTCTGAGGTTAAAGCAGAGAACAGAATTTCCTTATGCCATTTTCTGGGCTGAAAACCAGGTTATGTGTATATACATATGTATATATACATGTGTGTATATATATATATATATATATATATACACACATATATGTTTCCTTCTTTTCCTGTCTGTTTTCTTCCTGATTTCTACAGATAGAAAAGAGGCACACTGGCTTTGCAGGAGTTGTAATGTATTCAGCATGTCCACATTAGGTTGACAGGCAAAAGATTAGGCAGTTCGAAAGGCCCTGCCCTGAGGCCCTTTATCTAGAAGCTAGATAAACAGGATATGAAAAACTACTCAAAATTCCATAAGTATCATAGAATCATAGAACAATTCAGGTTGGAAAAGACCCTTGGGATCATCGAGTCCAACCATTAACCCTGCGCTACAAGTTGACCCTAAACCATATCACCCAACACCACATCTAAGCGACACTTAACACCCAGGGATGGCGACTCAACCACCTCCCTAGGCAGTCTATTCCAGTGTCTGACCACTCTTTCCATGTAGAATTTCTTCCTAATGTCCAGTCTAAACTTGCCCTGTTACAACTTGAAACCGTTCCCCCTGGTTCTGTCCCTAATGACCTGTGAGAAGAGACCAGCACCAACCTCTCTACAATATCCTTTCAAGCAATTGTAGAGCATGATGAGGTCCCCCCTCAGCCTCCTCTTCGTCAAACTGAAAAGTCCCGGCTCCCTCAATTGCTCCTCGTAAGATCTGTTCTCCAGGCCCTCCACCAGCTTTGTTGCCCTCTTCTGCACTCTCTCCAACGCCTCAATATCTCTCTTACACTGAGGTACCCAAAACTGAACACAATACTCAAGGTGTGACCTCTACAGTGCTGAGTACAGGGGCACGATCACTTCCCTACTTCTGCTGGTCACAAAATTTCTAATACAAACCAGGATGCTGTTGGTCTTCTTGGCCACCTGGGCACACTGCTGGCTCATATTCAGCTGGCTGTCAATTAGAAGGCCCAGGTCCTTTTCCGCCAAACAGCCTTCCAGCCACCCTTCCCCAAGCCTGTAGCGTTGCGTGGGGTTGCCGTGACCAAAATGCAGGACCCTACACTGGGCTCTATTCAAATGCATGCAGTTGGCCTGGGCCCATGGATCCAGTCTGTCCAGGTCCCTCTGTATAACCTTTCTATCCTCCAGCAGATCGACATTCCCTCCCAGCGTGGTGTCATCTGCAAACTTGCTGAGGATGTACTCAAATCCCCTGATCAAGATCATTGATGAAGATGTTAAACAGGAGTGGCCCCAGAACCGAGCCCTGAGGACACCAATCGTGACTTGCCGCCAACTGGATTTAACTCCATTGACCACAACTCTTTGGGCCCGGCCATACAGCCAGTGTTTCACCCAGCAGAGTATGTGCCCATCCAAGCCATGGGCAGCCACCTTAACCGTAAGGATGTTGTGGGGGACAATGTCAAAGGTCTTACTGAAGTCCAAGTAAACTACATCGACAGACTTTCCCTCACCCACTAAGCAGGTCACCTTGTTATGGAAATTGCTGGACATGTCAAAGATCAACATAAGAAGCTAACAAAAAATACAGATATTGCCCAGAGGGGCATCTGGTTTTGTCAGATGGCTAAGGGTAAATTACATGAAAAGTGGTCAAACTTCACAGATAGTGGAGGGGGATATTTGGACATTCGGGGCAGCAGATTCTTGCAAGGCCAGCAATACCTAGATGACCATTTCACTAATACTTTATGAGAGCCAAATTGTCTTGATTTCAGTATCTGAAATGCCAAATTTTTGTACAATATTACCACAAGTATCTAACTACAGTTGGCCAGGTTATTGCTATCTGCTGTGTTGGTTCAAGACCTTTAGGAACCAGTGTATACTGTAAGTTATTGGATCAGATTAAGACTAAGAAATCCTGTCTCCTCATCAGGAAATGTTGCTTTTAGCTTACTTTGAACAGAAATTACCCTTACTCAGAAACGCATTTGAAAGAAAAGTCGACCACAGCAGAGTCCTTGTCTCCAGACATCCACTCTTTCCCTTGCCAGTATTCCATGCTTCCTTGCCTCCTCTGTACACCATAGTAGGAACTGAACACTGGAGATGGCAAAGCTACTTCCATAACCTGGCTTGTAAGTTCACGTGTCCAAGGGCTTTTAGACAGCACAAAATTATTTTAGGTGATTGAGGAATTTAACCTTCAAGCCAGATAAGGATGACTCTGTTTTAATGATGTCATCTGGATGGCTTGCCACAACCTGATAAGACAATGTTAAATTAAATATTTCTGCCTACATTATGTGCTGACTCATAATAGCACCATAACAGTAAATGAGATCAGAGATTTTCTCCAAGTATTTACAGACAGCTCTGCAGCCTCAATTTTTTAGTTTTAACGTTTTCCATAATTGATATGCAGTGCTTTCCTATGGATAGTAAAGATTTGCTGAGCTTTATGAAGAATGTCAGTCTTTTCAGTTTCTTCAAGCCCTTTAAACTAGGGATCAGTATAAAAGGATAGAGTTTTTTAGAGGGCACTTTGAACAGCAGAAAACTATCAGTTAAAACAGTGGCTTGATAATGCAGCTGAGGCAGTAAGTTACCTCAGAATGAACAGTGCCTCACCAAATTAACCTGATATCAGACTGGAAGTCTATCTCAACAGAGAGGGGTAAAAAAAAAAAAAAAAAAAGAAAGAAAAAAAAAAGAAAGAAAGAAAGGAAAAAGAAAGGGAGAGAAGCTGTTACTCCAGAGATTCCTTTTCCTGCTGCCTTTCCAAGCACAAGTCTGTGCAGATGGTCAACACAGCAAGCTGTTGCAGAGCTCATTTGTGGTTTGATAAGGTCAAAGTAAAGCTGTTTTCCTTCCTTTCAAAACATAAAGGTCTGGTAAGAAAAACTTGTTAGCCAGAATGACACAGTCCAATTACGAACACCATAGGATCTTTGGCCAGAAACTTTTTGTAGTCCTGGTTTGTTACAGTGCTCAAAATACCAGCAGCTTTTGTTGAAGTTTTACAAAAGTTTGGAAGAACAATTCTTCATATGAATGCAGTGCCTCAATGAACAAAGCCCTGTTATATCTGAAAACCTCATACTGTATTCCATATCCTTTGCATGCATCTACAGAAGTAAAAATCAAGCAATAATTCCTATTAAATAAAATAATATTTGGTTGTTAATACTGGCAATCTGAAGGCGTAAAACTAAGCAGCATGGCATAATAGAAAATCAATGGTGTGTTGGTCACAATGGGACAATCATAAGCCTCTCTCTTCAGCAGGATCAAAGTAGCACACACCATCCACTATATTTACAGACCCCAGGATCCAATTAAACCTCAAGCAATGGATTCCTTCTAGAAAGCATTTTAGACTGCAAAACATTCTATACTTTCTGAATTGGCAGCCATGAACTACCAATAATACCCTCAACATTTAAACTGTAATTCAGCTGAATTTATCTGGGAATTCAAGCACTTCTCTTGCTACTACCGAATGTCCCATGATTACATAAGGTTCCTTTGAATCAGTTACAATATGAAGAGAAAAAATGTCCTTTTATGACATACAAACCATTAATTCTACATACAGTAGCATAACAGAAAGAGACTGATAGAACCTAGTTCCTGCTACCATACTTCTGAATGGGAATAAATGTGAGATTTTTACCATAAAATCTCACAAGTGCCCACAAGGCAGCCCAAGACATGAATCAGCTACACCAAGTGAGGCCAAATCAAGAGAAGACTGAGACAGTTGTTTGTTTAAAATTTTTAAACCCAGAAGGCAAGATGTCCTCTAGATAGATAGACTGTTAAATCATTTATGATTGTAATACCAATGGCTTCCTAGTACTCAGTTTAAATACTCCTTGATCCAAATGGAATTAATTCCATCTTGTCCTTGCTCAGCAGAGACAGAGAGCAATTGCTCACTATCTTTGTAAAACAGCCTTTAAACACAAGATCATTTCATGACTCAGCCTCCTCTTCCCTAGATTGAACAAATACACTTATTTCAAGCTTTCCTCATAGATCATATCTTTCAAATCCCTGTACTGACTTTGGGCTCTCTTCTGGGCCTTATTGCGTTTTACTCACATCTTTTTTTAGGACTATTAGCCATGCAATGGAACAAGTATTCCTTCTGAGATCTTACCAATCCTCACTAAGTTACTCAAGGTCTCTCATACAATATTCCTAGTAATACATGCCAAAATTACCAGGGTTTACATATTTTTCAATAACATCTTAAAGTTGAGTATAACAGTTCCAAAGTGATGCCCATTCTCAGACCCTTATTCCATTTTTAGGATGTTTTTTAATACGATCTGACTATCTACTTATAAAGGACACTTTTTCCCACCCACTTGGAAACTTGGATTACCAGTCTTTCAGCTTAGAGAAGGTATATTCTGCAGATTCCTAGGAACTCCTAAAGCTACAAAGGGCTGGTGATCTTCTGAGGATATTTAGTAAACCCTTATTATGTTTTCTATGCCCTACGGCAGGAGAACTCAAACGGACTAAGAGCAATGTACTCCTAAACATGAAGCAACATCCAGGAATATTGCTGGATGTTTGGACACAATTGTCAATACTGTTATACAGCCATACCAGCTCCCTGGCACAGCCCAAGGGAGAGCCAGGCACCCCTTCTTACTTCAGTTGGAGCTACACTGCTCTGGCAAAAGAAAATTTGGATACACAAGTGTAGACCTTAGTGTCTAGGAAAGGTCTAGGGTACCTTGAATGCCCTGCAGTGGACACAACCAATATTCACCAGTAGTTATCCCAAAACCATTTTTACTGTTGACAAAAGATTTGCAGGCAAAATATAAACAAGTTCACTCAAGCAAAAAGCACAGTTAGGATGTGATAAGAGACACAAAGTGATAAGCACAACAGTTCACATTATTACACCTCTGATACATTGGCCTAACTTTCAGCTTATCTCCATGTTCCTTTCAGCTAGGCGCAGCAGTAGTGTAGACTGAATAATCATCACAGTTTGAAAGAGATGGGCTTTATACAGTAAGTGGTGAAGAAGGTTTGAGACAGAGGTATCCTTCTGAGTCCATGACACTGATTCGTATGTAGTCTGTGAGAGACCATTTGCTCCTATATATGCATTGCCTTAGCCAGTCACACCCGGTTTGTGCATTTGATTTATCCTTGACCAAGTGTAGCCCATTCTACTTGTCTTTTGTCAAGGGGTAATTGAAATCTGAACCAGCCCTTGAATGAGGTGGTAATCCTCACAGTTTGATGTTAGACGTAACACATAATGTGACATCTTTTCCACTGTCCAAGTCATTAACAAAAAACGAAATAGAATTGGCCAAAGACAAATCCAGCTGTGCCCCCACCTGATGATAAGTTCTCCTCAGCTGCATTTCCTTTAGGTTTAGGGCAGTGGGGGCTGGTGGGAGTCATGGAAATAGATTGTTTAACATACCAATAGCAATATGACTCATGAGGTCAAAGTACTACAAAAACTGTTGCACACATGTGATTTAATTTAAGATAAGATTACAGCAGGTCATACTACTATAGTAAGAAAAATGAGAGATTAGAAGATTGTGTTTTCCCATGTTCTGAGGTATTTTTGAGCAACTGTGTCTTCCTGTACATGTGTACAGTAATATGTCATTAAACAACTAACATAAAAATATATTATTTTCTATTCCAGATTCTGTCTGAGGCATATTTTTCTGTTGATTTTTTTTGAATACTGACTTATACAGAAATTGAGTCTAGCGGCTTAGCTGCTACTTTAAATTCAATGAGAAGATGGTGTATTATCTCTTTACTTCTTCTCTCATATTAATGGGTAATATTAAAGAAAAATAAATGCTTATATTAAATAATATTTAGTACATCCTTCTCTCTGTATATAGAACATGCTTCTACTACTACCAGTGGAAGTTCATCCTATACAAAATTTCAAATTCACAAACTTTACCCAGAAAAGTTAGAAAATATGAAACTACTCTATTTAGCACAGGTTGTAAAGATAGTTAACGACATAATGATATAGATTTGGCAGCAAATCATTTACATTTACCGACTCATTTTTTTCAGGTTGAGCATTTTTCAGAATTGTAAAAAAAAAAAAACCCCACAAAAAAAAAAAGCCTCCAAAGAGCTTTGGGAGTTTTGAAATGAAATTTTGAAAATATTACTAAGTAGTTAGCTTTATATATTAGACTTTTGTACTCTGTCACTTGTTACTACATAAAAGAATTATATCTATCATTTACTTTAATGAGTTACAAGTTTGTAGTGGACATATGTCTGAATGTTTGCCTTAAACATTTCTTGGCATTTTATAGACCCCCAGCTTGGTCAAAAACAAGACCGGTTTCTGGTCCTCTGTGGCAAACTGATACGTGCCAAACGGAGTGTGGCAGAGGGAAGCAGCAAACAGATAGATGCCTGAAACAACCTTAGCCTGAATATGCATGAGATCAGGAATCTTGGGAAGGCAGGATGGCCTTGTCTTATAGCATATTTCCCATAAGACAATTGCATATGGTCATAAACAATGAAATGCCCTGCTTCCTGACCAGACATACTGTATGTCCGCATATAGAAAATGTGTGTATAAATTGGGGTGGGATAAAGCAAAAAGTTAGACAGAAGGTCAGAGAAGAAGCATGTAGACAGAGATGAAGACAGCAAGAAGAAGAAATGCAGGAGAAGAAGTAAAGATGACAGTATCCTCGAATCCTCATTGGCTGGACTAATGCAGGAACCCAGATCAGTGATCCTTGCCTCTCTTCCCCCCTCCCCCCTTTTTTATCTTTCCCTTTTCTCACTAAGTAATCACATTGCTTGCTTCGTTTATGCTTAGTTTCTATCTTGTAATCATTAAGTAAAATATTGCCTGTTAGAAGTTGTTATATGTCCTTTTTCCTTGTTATCATTAAGTAACATGCAACATGCTATAGTTTGTTGTATATCTAGTTTTTCCTGGTTATCATTAAGTCATAGTATGTTGTCTGCCTAACTAAAACCAATTATTGTGAGTCTGATATCCTCAAGGAGATTGTGAGAAATTAATAAATGTTTGTGTATGGACCTTGAGACTTGTCTCACCATTGTCCATTCCATTGGGGATTTACAAATCTAAGTGACTTGTCTCCCTCTCCTGGGCAGGATATGACAAAGTTATATATATATATTTGTGTGTATATATATACACACACACACACAAAAAAAAAGCAAAACCAATAAAGTCTCATTAAGAAGTAATAATAATAATAATAGTAATAATTGTAGCAGCAGTGGCAGCAATGATAACAGTTTTGCAGATGAATGTTTTCCCACTCAAACATTTAAATCGCCAAGGGCTAAATGCTGAAATATATAATGGAAAAAAACCTTTGGCCTAATGCTCTTGTGGTATATATTTATTAAATAAAAGTGGATCTAGAGCAGTGGAGAATGTAGTGAGTTTTATTCATAAATGTACAATTTCCAACCTTAAAAATTCTTATGCATGGGCTGATTATTATTATTCTCAGATCTAATCTTATTTAACAATATGCCTAATCTCTAGAGCCATAAGTAGAATTGGCATAGGAAATTTTCAATGAAGATATTTTTATTGATAAGTAAGAACAGTAAGGCTTTGTTTTCAGAACTCCTTTTTCCTTACACAGTGATTTTCAGTTTACAAATAACCACTACTGAAGAGCTAAAAATTCTGTTGTGCCAGGACCGACTGTACCACGAATCAGAGGGTTTTTTCCCACTTATCAAGATCTATACTTCAATAAGAAAATAAAAGAAAGGAGCACTTTTTCCAATGCAAGCCCCTCTCAAAAAAAACCCCAAATATATATGCAAGGTTTTAAGTGCAGATTGTATGCGTGCTTTGAATTATCCATAACTCTAGCAGTCTTCTGAAGTGAAGAATTTAGAGACCATTTTTTTCACATTATTTCACTTCTTGCAGCAAAGAAGTTTCCACACACAAACAGTAAGGCAAGGCACCTCCTTTTGGTTGGTGACACATTCATACCTTAAATCCTTTAGGAAAAAAAAAAAAAAAAGGGATGCATTTAGTCTTCAAAATAAAATTACTTCCCAATTTAAGCTCGTTCCTCATTTCAGCTGTCCTATGGCTCCTTGCCAGATCACTTGTTATCTGAGTATCCAAGCCCTGTGCCATTTTTAAAAATACAATGCTTAATAATCAGTATCAACTACCTATTACAGGTTTTTTGTTGTTGTTTTTTACCTTGTCACCTAGAAGTTCTAAGGTTTGCTGCAACTACTTCTTAACATTAAGCTTTTATTTGAAATGTTTGATTTAGAGATTATGGAAAAGGTGGTGTTAATACAAAGCTTTTCAAAACTTTTCAGAACCAGATGGTGGAAATCAGTATCTCTAAAATGTAAGGTAAAAGTAGCAGTATGTCATATTACTTTTTTTCTCTAATCAGAAACATGCTAAGAATATCCTCAAGGAAAGTTCTAGGGAGCTCAAACAATTATTTTCTTTTGATGATCTCAGCCATGTCTCCTCAATTAGTTACAAACATGCTGAGGAAAACTAGGACTTCTTGAGCAATTAGCATACTGTTTTGCACAGGAAAGTAAAGAAACCAGCAACACCACAGTGACTGTCTGACCTAAACAAAGAGAAGCAATTTATTGTAAGAAACGACTCTCTAAATAGATTTTAACACAGCAGGAAGCAGTGTTTTTAACTTCCAAGTACAGCAACTGTTGTAATGAGTGACACTACATTTAATACATTCTCGTTTCTAATAGTATTTAAAACATCTCACATTTCTAAGGAATGTATTTGTTTACAACCTACATCATTCTGAAAATTACATTCCTCCCTCTACAGTAACACACCAATCTTTTCACAGGTACAAAGGCCAGAATTTTCAAAGAAACTGCTTCCCATTATTCCTTTACATTCTAAAGCTAGATAGCCTACTAAGTTGTTTTGGAAAGCCTAGCCAGAAAAAAAAAGATGTCACTGTAATTTACAGATTGCTCCCCTATTCTCCACTAGGCCCTCCTACTTTCCTAATTGACTCCACTCAATTACCTTTTGTGCTCTGCAAAATGCTACAATCCATCACGTTTATAGTGTGATCCTCTTAAGCAGATGACTCAGCCCTGATGTTCTTTAGCCTGCGTATATCACAAATACAAACCACAGTGAGCAGAAAGCATTATTTGCATAATAGTGCTGGAAAATGACTCAGAGGTGACTCTGAGGGAATTTGTGTGCTTTATTTTAACAATGTTTATGACCAGTTTAATAGCAGAGGTCAAACCATAGTAAAAGACAGGGTTGCCTGTACTACTTCAATTTGCACTGCATGCTGTGTCCTGTTTACAAGTAATGTTTTGAAAGATGTGTCATATCTCCTAAATCATTTCTCCTCTTCCCTGCTTTATTCTGGTTTCATTTTTTTTTTCTGGTTTTGCAATATGTTAAACTTCACAAAGGCAACCAAGTTAAAACTGGAAACTTAATTTTTTTGTTCTTCCTTTCATGTGAGAAAAATGCTACTGAAGTCTTTTTCTGGATCAGTGAGTCCTCTGCAATGAAGCACTGTCTTTTCCTTGCTTAGCCATTGTTATTTTTAACTAAGTCTACTTCTTAGGTTAAGTATGCGCTATTATCATAGAATCATAGAACCATAGAATGGTTTGGATCGGAAAGAACGTTAAAGATCATCTAGTTTCAATCACCCTGCAATGGGCAGGGACACCTCCCACTAGACTAGGTTGCTCAAAGCCCCATCCAGCCTGCCCTTGAATGTTTCAAAGAATGGGGCTTCCACAAGCTTTCTGGACGACCTGTTCAAGCGTCTCACCACCCTCTCAGTAAAGAATTTCTTCCTAATGTCTAATCCAAATCTACCCTCTTTCAGTTTGAAACTGTTACACCTCATTGTACCACTACACTTTCTGAAAAAGAGTATCTCCAGGCTGAGGCATCAAGGGATTGTGAGCAGCACTGCCGAGAAGGGCTTGGGGTTGTTGGTGGATGAAAAACTGGATTAATCAATAATGTGTGCTCACAGCCCAGGCGGCTTCAAGGAGACCATACTGCAGTCTTTTGCTACTTAAAGGGGAGCTATAAGAAGGATGTGGACAGTATTTTTATGCCAATGGCATCCTGGCTTGTATCAGGAACAGTGTGGCCAGCAGGATCAGGGATGTAATTCTGCCCCTGTGCTCAGCACTGGTGAGGCCTCACCTCGAGCCCTGTGTGCAGATCTGGGCCCCTCACTGCAAGAAGGACATTGAGGGGCTGGAGTGGGTCCAGAGGAGAGCAACGAGGCTGGTGAAGGGACTAGAGGGAAAGTCCTGTGAGGAGAGGCTGAGGGAGCTGGGGGTGTTTAGCCTGGAGAAGAGGAGACTCAGGGGGGACCTTATCACTCTCTGCAACTGCCTGAAGGGAGGTTGTAGTCAGGTGGGGGTCGGGCTCTTCTCCCTGGCAACCAGTGACAGGACGAGAGGGCACAGCCTGAAACTGCATCAGGGGAGGTTTAGGTTGGATCTCAAGAAGCACTTCCTCAGGGAGAGAGTGCTCAGGCATTGGAGTGCACTGCCCAGGGAAGGGGTGGAGTCACCGTCCCTGGAGGTGTTTAAGGAAAGGATGGGACACTTAGTGCAGTGATCTAGCTGATGTGATGGTGTTGGGACATAGGCTGGACTTGACGATCTTAGAGCTCTTTTCCAGTCTCAATAATGCTGTTATTCTGTGATTTCAATAAAAAGGAACTCTCCATTCCTCAGAGTTGTTTTTATTAACCCTTTCAAAGAATTCTTTACTGATACACAGAATTCATTGCTGTGTCTCTTTTGGGAATATGCCCCCCTCTTCCTAGTTATTGTGTTTCATTAGAAATCACTGTCAATAAAAAATAATAATTTTTTATCAAATTTAATTAAATTTTTAGGTTTTTTCCTAGATTTAGTCACTCCACATTCTCTCAATAGATTTTTCACTGTGTATGCAATAATGACATCTCTGCATTAGAGTTTGAATTGAGAATGGTTTATTAAATCTACTACAGCTATTGGAAGATTATTATGATTATCATTTATAATGTAAAAGCACCTCAGAACCCTAACCATGTACATGTTAGTACACTGGATGCTGTACTAGCAGAGAAAAAAAATGATCTTTTTTGTTCTAAAAAGGACTTTCATTCTATTTTTGAGGAAAAATAAGATTAATTCCTGTGTCATTTTGAAATACGTCTCTCTCAATGTAGGCTCCAAATACTGAAGAACTCAAGATGTCCATTAAATGCCCGCTTCATCTATTTACCATTTATAATGGGTAACAAGTCATTATGGTCATATGTGAATACTTGTACTCCTTAGTAATGAGGACTGAAATTTATCTTTAAACAAATAGAAAAAAAGAGAAATATTCTTATTTACAGCTACATTTGTCTGATATGATACCTACATATCATTGATATGTAGATACATATCTACATATCTACATATCTACATATCTACATATCTACATATCTACATATCTACATATCTACTGTCTACATATATATCATACATATATAATATCTACAACTACATGTGTGGATATTATATAGTTATTGATATGCTGAAAAGTTGTCATGCTCCTAGCAGTTGTACAAAGAAAGTTGCATATACTCAAATATTTCTAACTGGAAATAAACAGGCACATCAGCATAGTACGAACACGTATGAAAAAGCATAGCAACCACAAAATACAGTGTGGTTGTATCCTTGTCAACCTCTGAGAACCTGACTGTCAGAGTACTCATATTTTCCATACTGCATCTTTCACACTCCAAATTCTTTCTAAAATAAAATACCTTAAGCAATGTAGTAATATCAATAGCCCAGGGAAAGTGTTGGAATTGCAACGGCACTCTGTGGGCACTCTGCACAAAGTGTCGTTGAATTACCTTCTTTAAAATGGTTGTTCTGAGATTAGCTTGGGTAACTTATAAATAGGAAATTATTTTTGTTAATGTCAGGAACTTTGAAAATGTTATACTGAGCTATATTCTGTGCAAATAATAGTTTTTTTTAAAAAATTTGATTTGTTGAAATCAAAATAATGTAACTCCATATTAGATCAACATGTGCAACTACCTCATGAAGGGCCTAATGCCAGTATAGATGTAACATAAGGAGAGAAACATTGAAAGTTTGAATTTTTTAAGTTTCACTGATTTGACAAGGCTTTCATGTCAGTGTTTGATCACGTAAAACCAAAATATCTGCAGAAGAAATGTAAAAAGAATTTCAAAAGGCAGGAGACTGAAAACTAATCAGGTATTCTTCCATTTTACTGTCACCAGCAGCAAGCCAACAGTTGGGCTGGAATTTACAGCTTAACTTTAAATTTGCAGGCTTTGGTCAGTAAACATCAATACATTGGTTCTCCCAGAGGCAGAAACCTGTTTCTGTAGCACTGACTATTTCCATATATACGAAGAGCTTTTCAGAGATCCAGGAGAGACTAACTTGCTGTCATACTGAGGGGGGAGGCAGGGGAAGGCTTTAGTTCTGAGTTGAACGCCCAAGCTGAAGTTAAACATAAGTTACGTTCCAGTCTAGGGCTGAAGACTACAGGCTTGGAGGTCAGATGAATAAACACAGGCCCCTAGTGCCATTTCAGAAGCCCTACGGTATCATCTTCTGGCTGCCATATGAGAAACAGACACAGTCCTATGGCATATCTGTGAGGCCCACTAGAGTCAATCATTCTCCATTAAGTTTCAGAATTGAAATACTTAATGTGGGACTTGGTGATGTCTTAAAGACCAATAAAGTGTTGCTCCTAGCAGAGAATACCTAAAGTTAGACTATGGTTAGGGTTAGGGTTAGGATTAGTATTGGGAAATCAGGGGCTCAAGAACCTTATTTATTACTTGCCCATGCAACATCCCTGAGATAGATAAGTGTTAAATGCCAGAAAGGGAGAATGGTTATTATTTTGTTCTGATGTCAGGGAGGATCGCTAGGTCCCTCCGTTAAGCTGCAAGCTGTCATAAACATAAGATTTATAGAGAGAAAGGTTGTAACCTGGGTTCTTGCAAGCACTTTTAACAGAATACTGGTCCTGGTACTATAAAGAGAAATAGCTTATAATATATTCCAGTATGTTTTTTTCTTGCAGTTAGAGTTTATTTACTATTTAGAAGACTTATAATTCTTTCATTAGAAGACCACTTTTATTTGGGTACCTTTAACTGTGTAAAAGAAGGGGACTTGCAATCAGGATGGTACAAAATTAATGACTACAAGACAATCATCTTCTATACGTGGAAAATAACTGGAACTAAAGTAATGCTCACTGTCCTGGTACAGGCACCCAATGGCTCTTTGCTGACTAGTAGTCATCAGCCTGCTGGGAAGTATCAGGTTTAGTTACTGCCTAGAGCAGGATGATCCCTGATCTTGCTAAATTGCCATTCTCCTACTCCTTATATTTTCTCTCAGAGTTTTATATCTTTCCTTCAGGACAGTACTTTCCTCCTGAGCTACTGCTATTATTGACTCAAGAGATTTCACTTCTGACTTGACTTTTCTAATCTTGCAGAAATAACACACTCTCTCAAAGTTAAAATTTTTCAATAAAATTGAGCCTAGGTCACACAGATGCATTTTTCAAAACTGGGACCTTGGTCACACACATTTGAGTTTTATAAAACTATTATTAGCTACTATTATTAACTTATTACTAGGGGATATTATTAGTTTAAATCTTTTGCTGTGGTTAAAGCCAGAGTCATGGAAAGTAAACTCTGCACAGTTAGTGCCAGTACTGCATTGCACAACATCCAGACACAAACTAGACAAATGCTGAAAAGTAATAGTTATTTTTCTCTTTTTCTTTTCAGACTAGATTGCTGTGAACGTGCAGAGAAGTATCAGCAAGAGAAGCAGCAGAGATTGGAGAGCTCCTTGCAGAACTCCATCAAGCTCCCTGAGCCAGTAAAACGACCAGCTTCAGAAAGAGAAAATGATAATTTTTTTCCACGCAACATGCATTTATTGGGCTACTATTAAGAGTAAAACTAAATTTGTATTTACAGTGAGTAGCATAGATTAGAGTTCCAAGGAGCTCTGTTTTCAAGGCATGATGAACTTCAGCAAATCTGGTTCAAAAAGGAATGGTCCATGGTTTAGGCTAAGGACACTGTCTAAAAGGGCTTGAAGAGTTTGAGTTACAGAAAAAGCTCCATAGCAGACAGGAAAACTTGTCCTTTTGGTGTACCCCGTACACTTCACTGACTTCAAAAAAGGGTGAGCTGAGAAAGGACTAGAAATAAGGCGACTGAAACTGAGCACAGACCATCAGGGAACAACAAAGACAGGACTGCTCAGCCTAGGAGTCAGGGCCAGGATCTAGACCAAAATGGGGCTTCTGGCCCATGGGTGGAGGGTGAGAGTCCCAGCTGGGGCTGGTCAGGGCACTCAGGGCCATGAGAGCAGAACTGCATAGTGGCGTACTGTGGCACACCAAAGACTTGCTATGATAAAAATGGCTTAGTGCCAGGACAACGATTTTTCTGACTATAATCTGAATCACTTTTCTACTATAATGTGAATATCAGACTAAAGTATCTGCTGTTGCTAAGCCTATACTTCTGACAAAGTTATGTTGTGAATTTTGGAAAAATAAGATATTCTTATCTTGTTTGTCTTTTGCTTTGTAGAAAGTTGAGTATAAAAGAAGGAAATACTTCTTGTTATGTCCCGGAGGCATCTCTCTGTTGTTTTTTTAAGACTGTGGGGAGTTGCGGAGCGCAGTAGCCAAAAGGCTGTAATGTGCCAAAGCTGCCTGGGTGTTTGTTCTGGAGTAGCATGAATCCTGATGGCAGAAGAGTTTTTATCAGTTCTTTCACTGATGTCAATCTGTATATTAGTGCTTCAGCAGTAGCATTCAGTGCTACTGGATGGAGATGTAAGAGTTTATTTTTCCTGTTACATTCTGAAAGAATTGCTATATGTTGGTTTCATAAACGAAGAGTAATTTGTATGTTGTGACACCTGACTACGAATCTTTCATTAATCTTAAATTAAGATTACAAAGGAGGTCTTGAGAAGTTCTGAATCTCACAAGTTTAATCAGGCATTGATGAGAAATGATTCTGGAAGGGATAACAGTTTCCATTTTTTTTTCATAATCTAATAAGAGTGACTAATCATTACTGTTAAAAACAGGGTAAGGGCTGGGTCAGAATTAGAGAAAGACATTGATTTATTACTGAATCCATCAAAACTCCCTTACATTAGACATTAGAAGAGTTCATTCCAGAAATTACAATTTTAGAGAAAGTTTTGGAACCTTTGGGGTTTGATTAAGCAGGACAGTTTGTTTGGAGCTACAGTTACTGTTGACTAAAACCCCTCAATCAAGGTAGAAAGCTGTACGTCTTTGGTTTGTTGTTAAACTCTTGTTTAAGTCTTAGGTAGGCTCAGGGTCATGGACAGCAGGAACCTGCTGATTCTACAGGACTTCTTCAAAGGTGCTGAAAAATTATTCAGGAAGAAGTTAGTTATTTTTTGAGATTTTTTTTCTCCTTATCTTGGCAGTGATGTAAAATAGTAACACATGTCAGAGCTAGAAAGTAGCTCCTATTTCATTTTCTTCCTTGAATAAGGTGTCTCTATAACTAGTAAACCTATGGTAAAGGATAAATCAGAGTGAGTGATTTTCCCAAAATATCTACTTTTACTAAATCGATAGCTGGAGTTAGGATTAGAAAGGAGAGAGAATGAAATGCCTACTTTATTACCAGACTTGAAAGGCTCAGGAACATATGATCTAGTGCTAAGAAAAAGTAATACCTACTTCATTCACCGTCTAAGAGTGGAGTATCTCCACTCTTAGACTTAGCTTAACAGTTAAGTTTACAATTTCAGATAGAATATTGGGACAAGGATATGGCTGTTGGTGAATATTAATGTTAGGATTATACAGAAACACTACTTCTCTGCAGCACCCTGAAATCCTGAATCCTCAAGTGAGGGGGAAAAAATACGTAGTATTTTTACTGAAGTGTGTTTTGACATCTCTAGTTTGTTGCTTAGTTTAAGTTTGGTTTTGAAGTTAGCCTTATGGTTACCAAAGCCTGTGCAACAAGGTTCTTTCACTGTTCATTCCCACGTAATTGTGACTTGCTCTAAAAGAGAAGAAGAAAAAGAAAAAAAAAACAAAAACAAAAACAGAAGCCTGTAGAATAAGGCTAAGCTTAGCAGTGTCCATTTCACAAATTAGCATCACCTTACAATAGTGTCTGAGAAATTTGCTCTCCCTTGGTTCCTGCCTAGCCTCTAGACTAAAACCTCTCTTGAAGACTAAACAGTATGATTTTAAGCACAGGAAAACTGGTGGAGAGATAGATTGCAGGTTTCTGTGAGAACTGGCAGCCATTCCAGAGAATGGCAGATATTTTCGTCTAGCCCAACAAGCACCTTCTTGTGTGTTGGCAGATGCAGCATTATAGTTCTGGTTAGGATGACAGGCACGATAACCAAGGACATCAGTTTCCCTGATGTCCTGTTATTCTCAGTTCTGTTTAAGGTTCTGAGATCAAAGCATGGAGAGATACTTTTATGGAGGGTTTATCCAATACCTGAATTCTAAATCAATAGTTTATGTTTGGCTTTTCCTCACATAAGGGTCTGTCACAATGAAGCACAAACATAGGATATTGACTCCACTGAGGTTTACAGAACACTGCATGGCAGTAACTAGCAGGGAACCAACCCAGAAGAAAGATCTTTTTCATGTTGGAAGACGTTTTTGGGTTTTTGTTCTGGTTCTGTAAACATGTCAAAACTATTGGCATATTGGTAAAGCTGTGATTCATGTTAATACTCATGAGAGCAGGACTTGAAACCATGAATGTAAATTCACATGGCCAAAAGAAAGAGGTTAATCTCTTTTTGTTTTTTTTCTCTGTCCACCTCTCAATTCTGTTTGAGAACCTAGGAATGGGGTCATAATTAAGGCTAAGGTCACAGACTGGACAAGCCAAGGAATTCGATTTATTCAAGATCCTGTAAAGCTCATGACATTATGGATGGAGGTTTATTCCTTATTGAACTGGGAATTCTTAATACGAAGAGCAGATCTTGAAGATCCAGTTTCAGTGTTTGGTCCTGCAAGTGATACCAGTCTAGACTGAGTGTTTCAGAAATAAAAACAAGCCTTTTTAATGTTATTGTTCTGATTAGGGCTTAGAATTTCGGCTGTGAGAAGTTGAGATAAAAACATTAGGTTTATGCATTCAGAAGGGTGCTGGGTGAGGAAGAAAGCAGTTTCTGGAAAGGAAACAGTTAATATTTTAATGTAGTCTGTAAAGGAGCTAATGGTCAAATTCATAATAAGAATTTTGGAGTAAAAGAACGTAACAACTGAGACTTCCTCCTACCAGGCCCACTATCAGAAGGAGGAAGGCTGGTTCCAGAAAAAAAAGCGCCTTTATTTTCTGTCATCTGGGGATCTGGTCCTCTGGGGCAATATTTATGAATAGTTAAGTCTTGAGTGAGAGTTCCATCAAAGAAAGCAGAAACTGCAGAACTACATAGTCTACTGGGTGACAAAAGCCCTGTCAGTTTAGGTTAAGAGATCATACTGAAGTGGAGAAAAGCAAATCTGTGGATTCTATTTATCAGTTTTGTGACCTGAAAAGAAGTCTCTGGGCTAGGTTTGGTAAAGTAAGTATGGCTTGGAAAGGCAGCAGCTGAAGAAGATTGGATTGGCACTGGATGATATTGTAAAATGAGGGAAGATTTTCATTCTATTCCAATATGAATAGATCTTGGGAGGACTGTTAGTTCAGAATAAAGAATTGTTTCAGAAGGAAATAATAATTTGCATATTTTTTGTTTGTTGTAGTGTTTTTGGCTACAGTTAAGATTGAATTAGGATAGGTATAGGATCAGGGAACTCATAAAAAATCAAATTTTTTGAGGCTTCAAAGGTCCCTGCATTGCACTAAGAACTGGTTTTAAGGACAAAGGGGTCTTCACTCAACAGAAGTCCCCACTGAGCATAGATATGAAACTAGAGCTAAAAGTGAGAGGGCCTGTTTAAGATAAGAGTTGGTGGTGACAGTAAAAGTGGCTTATACTTCTCAGGTGCAAATGATCTCTGGTTTCATTTTATATTTTAGGTTGCCCATTGTATTTAAAGGTAAGACTGGACATAGCAGGACCAAAGTTTAGGATCACATTCTTCCATCCTGCAAGAATCCAGAGGATTCAATTAAATACTATGTCACCTATGAGATCGCGAATTTTTGAGCCCTTGTTAGATTTAGGGCAAGGATTAAAGCTTGCCTAACCCGCATTCTGAACATTATGTATTCGTTAAATCTAGATAATTTGTTTGGGTTTGTGGTTTCCAATATTTCACGCTTTCAAGGTAACTTCAGTCTCTTGAGAAAATGATCTTTTCAAGGTGAATTAGTGGCACTGAAATATCATATCAGATGAATAGATTAGAAGATTCTGATAACTTAATGACATCTGTGATTTGAAAAAAAAAAGTAAAAAAGAAAACCACACAAAAAAAAATAGAAAAAGAAAATAGGAAAAAAAATAGGAAAAAATAGAGAAATAATATCTAGGGTGTAACTTGTAAGAGAAAATTTAAATGTTCTCTTTCTTTTATATATTTTCATTAACATGGCATTTGTTCCTTAAAACAGGCAACATTTTCATTTTCAAAAAACCCCAAACAACTCAAATTGAAGGAGCCAATTTAAAACCAATTCTAATTGCAAACAACCCATATTTATTACTGGTGTGGTTTCATCCAGCTCCTCAAATTGGCTTTTAACACTATTCTACCATATAAAAACGTAGTGTGTAGTACTCTTCAGATAATGATTCATCAACATTTGTGACTCTTTCATCTTGCAAAATTAAGCCTAATTCTCAAGAGCAATGATATGAAGAAGTACATTCTAAAACTACAGTACTATTTTAAACTTGCTTGAAAAGTGTATTGCTGCAGAATTTGAATCCTTAAAGTACATTCAACAAAAAAAAGCCAAACACCAACATCATGCTCCTAAGCTTTTTTGATAAATATATCTCTGGCACTTGCTCAGATTTCTTATAGCATCATTCAGGGAGTAATCAAGCTAATCAGCAGTCCCACTTGTGTTAATTTTACATGCATACTGTCTGCTGAAGTACTGTCATTTATAATTTGTCTTTTCTTATTGTAGATTATGGAGGTAGAAAGAATGTGTCCCTGGCTACATTTAATTTGTTTTGTTTTTTGGTGGTCTCGCCTCTTAATCATTGTAAGAAAAAGAATCAAAGCTATAAAAAGCAAACAGGCATTGAAAAAGCTACAGGGAGCCTGAGATTCAAAAATCTGCTCATGTGGCTCTCATCATTAAAATCACTCTAAATGCCAGTGGAATGAAGCACATATATGAAATGGTAAAGGCAAATGCCACTGTTAAATAACGTACAGATTTAGGCTGATATGTAAAATTATATAAAGGTTTCAAAATGAATTAGTTGCCTCTACTTTATGTTTTTCCTCTCACAGTCATCTGCAGATTCGTTGCTGCAGTAAGACATAATCCTAGGTCTCACAGTATTGAAATATGGTACCTTTTAGCATAAGAGAAATATAAATCTTGCAAAGAAGGAGGCATAAATCCTATTAACTAGAAAAGCCCAAAAGATTGCAAAGTATCCAAGTAATACCTGTTTTTACACAACTTAATAGAACCAGCATTTTTTCCTTCTTCACTTTGTAAAAGTCCAAAAGCCAGAGTATCTGTCTCTGTGAAGACGACTGTCCTGTTTAGGAAGAATGTCTGAAAGTAATAAGCTCATGTAAAGGGTCCTAAATCACTCTTCCTCTAGACTTCCAGTCCCATGCAGTTCTGAAGGTGAATAAAACATAACCTCTGCTGTTATAGTTCGAACACAGCATAACTAGCACAAATAAATATTTCCCATTGTCAATAGAAGCACTCCCAGCAATTATGACATTACGTTTTATGTTCAACTCTTCAAAGTTGGGAAATCAAGCAGTAATCCAATTTTCCAATCCAGCAGCCGTCCATCACAGCACTACAATGTCTTCAATGCAGAAATGAGCTTAAATCAGAACATAAGATCAAATTTTTCAGCATGAGACCTGTCCTTACTGGACAAATCTGAGCCTGCATGTTGAAAACTTAAGTAAGTACTCCTAGTTCCTTGAAAGTGGCTTATTATTTGGAAAGGTTTCGATTTTCAACTGATTCGTAAAGTTCAGTTCAGATAAGATTCCTGTATAATTGTTTTATTTTCAGTCAAGTTATTCATTAAAGCTATAATGCAAAAGGAAAATGCATATTGTCTTGTTTTGTTACCTGACCTAAGTTTTCAGTCTGAATTTGAGACATCTCTAAATTACTCCTGACTTTTGTCATGTCCAGCAAGGAAAAAAGGACTTGGAGGTCCTATCCAGCATCCTACTGCAAAAGTGAACTACTTTCCTTGTATGTGATTCCATAAATAGCACATTTTCTACTCATTTTAATTACATTTCCACCATTTCTTACACTCTTTTCTTCTCACATTCCTTTTTTTCCACTTTTTATTAGATCCACAGTTTATGCCAACATGTAAAAATATGGATTTGGCTAGTTTGAGGATAGCTATACACACATATTCTTGTCCTTACCTCTCTGTCTTTCATATCCATTTAGCACATTAGTCAGAAAGGATTTGTGTTGGAGGAATACTCAGACCATTCCCATTCATAGATTTCAGCTTCATCCTGACGGATTACTAATCATCCTTTCATTGTAGTTAAACTCATAGTGTGACACAGACTAGAAACAAACAAACAAAAAAAAAAACCAGCCCAAGCCACTTGGATTAGGATCTGCTTCACTTCTGTCTGCTGAGGCCATCGTTTCTTTTCCTCATTCCTTTCCTAGAGAGGCTTCCGACTTGGGTGTGTTACAGTACTGACTGAGATTTCAGGGCACACTTGAAATTCCTTCAGGTTGGCTTTCTCAGCTCTTATAAATCACCAATTGTTTGTTTTCTTTGGTGGACAGAAGTGATTTACTAGAATCAGTAGAAAAAAACATTGAGAGTTAATAGTGTCTAGATAAATGGTCACAGCCCATTTAACGTTACATTTAGTGTTTCTCACGATGGACACTATTTAAGTTTTGCCTGCTTTTTAAATAATTTCTTTTCCTCTCCTTGTTTTGACTAGATACCCTATAAGAAGTGCTGGAGGCATAACCTACTATTATACATTCCAAAAAAGAGGAAGGTAGGCAAGAATGTCAGGAGGCCTGGGTGAATGAACAAGAATATCAAGGACACACTTAAAGATAAAAAGAGAATTTACAGGAAGTGGAAGAAAGGACAAGTAGACTGGGAAAAATACAGAGAAGTGGTCCAAGCAGTCAGGGGTCAGGTTAGGAAAGCTAAAGCCCAGATAGCCAGGGACATCAGTGGGTAACAAGAAAGATTTTTATTGGCATGTCAGTGCTAAAAGGCAGGCTAGGGAAGATGTGGCCCCTCTCTGGAAGGGAACAGGAGAACTGGTCATGAAGGGTATGGAGAAGGCAAAAAGTTCTCAATGACTTCTTTGCCTCAGTCTTCACCAGCAAGGACTCTAACCACACTGTCCAAGTTGTAGAAGCCGAAAGTAGGTGCCGGGAAAAGGAAAATCTGCCCACTCTAAGTGAAGATCAGGTTTGAGACCACGTAAAGAACCTGATGGTGTACAAGTCCATGGGACCTGATGAGATCCATCCATGGGTCCTGAGGGAACTGGTGGACGAGGTTGCTAGACTGCTTTCCATCATATGTGAGAGGTCATGGCATTCTGGCAAAGAACCCACTGACTGGGAAAGGGGAAATACCACCCCCATTTTCAAAAATGTAAAAAAGGAAGTCCCAGACAACTACAAACCAGTCAGTCTTACCTTTATGCCCGGCAACATCATGGAGCAGATCCTTCTGAAGGCTCTGCTGTGGCACATGGAAAATGTGGAGGTAACTGGTGGCAATCAGTATGGCTTCACAAAGGGAAAATCCTGCCTGACAAATCTGGTGGCTTTTTATGATAGAGTAACAGAATCAGTTGACAAGGGAAGAGCAACTGATGTCGTCTACCTGGGCTTGTGCAAGGTCTACAACACCGTCCCGCACGACAGCCTGGTCTCCAAGTTGGAAACATGTGGATTTGATGGGTGGACCACTCAGTGGATAAGGAACTGGCTGGAAGATCTCACTCAAAGAGCTGTAGTTAATGGCTCGATGTCCAAGTGGAGACCAGTGACAAATGGTGTCCCTCAGGGATCAGTGCTGGGACCAGTACTATTTAACATCTTTGTCGGTGACGTGGACAGTGGCATTGAGTGCACCCTCAGCAAGTTTGCTGATGACACAAAGTCGTTTGGTGTGGTCAACACGCTGAAGGGAAGGGATGCCATCCAGAGAGACCTTGACAAGGTTGAGAGGTGGGCCCAGGCCAACCTCATGAAGTTTAACAAGGTCAAATGTAAGGTCCTGCACCTGGGTTGAGGCAATCCCAAACACAGATCCAGGCTGGACAATGAGCAGATTGAGAGCAGTCCTGGGGAGAAGGATTTGGATGTGTTCGTGGATGATAAGACCAACGTGAGCCAACAGTGTGTGCTTGAGGCCCAGAAAGCCAACTGTATCCTTTGATGCATCAAGAGATGTGCGACCAGAAGGTCGAGCGAGGTGATTCTGCCCGTCTACTCTGCGCTTGTGAGACCCCACCTGGAACACTTTGTCCAGCTCTGGAGCCACCAAGACAAGAAGGATATGGAGCTGTTGGAGCGAGTCCAGAGGAGGGCTACCAAGATGGTCAGAGGGCTGGAACACCTCTCCTTTGAGGACAGGCTGAGAGAGTTAGGCTTGTTCAGCCTGGAAAAGAGAAGGCTCTGGGGACACCTTATAGCAGCCTTCCAGTACCTGAAGGGGGCCTACAAGAAGGCTGAGGAGGGACTTTTTACAAGCGCCTGTAGTGATAGGATGAGGGTTGATGGGTGGAAGCTGGAAGAGCATAAGTTTAGATTAGATATAAGGAAAGAGTTCTTTACACTGAGGGTGGTGAGGCACTGGAACAGGTTGCCCAGGGAGGTTGTGCATGCTCCATCCCTTGAAGTGTTCAAGGCCAGGCTGGATGGAGCCTTGAGCAACCCAATCTAGAGGGAGATGTCCCTGCCATGGCAGGGGGGTTGGAACTAGATGATCTTTGACATGTCTTCCAACCCAAATCATTCTATGATTCTATGATTCTGTGATTCTATGATTCTATGATTCTATGATTCTGTGATTCTATGATTAAAGCTGCTTAGTATTTCCCAATATACAACCTTGTTTTGAGATGCTCAGAGCTTGGACTAAACCATTCTGTTCTGACCAATATTTTTTTTCAGACTAACTCTGACTGAGATAGTCTCAGGATTACTTTTTCTGTTACGAAAAAAAAAATCTAATCTCATCATTCAGTCTTTCATTGTTGGAAAAGTACAGAAAAAAAAAAGAATGGAGAATTAGGTGAGAGAATGAAATTAGATTAGTTAGGGTGAAGAGTTCAAGTTTAAGATGAAAGAGTGGTCTCTCTCTGGAAAAAAATTATATTTAACCTGGTGATTGAAGGAAGTATGATGAAGCATGTGGACAAAGCAGTGACATTAAAGCTGAATAGGCAATTGGATTTCTAGAATTCTTTAATTTTAATATTCTTTTCCATCCTATGATTAACGTGTATTTTAAAACAGAAATCTTCCGTAAGAACCTTTATGCTTTCTAGTTGTATTTAGATGTCTGTTTTAATTTATTGCATGTCTTTCTAGCATTCAGTGAGATCAGTGGACTTTAGTTGTGGACCTATGTATAATTAATTTAAAAGTAGGCTGTGATGCAACAACTCTGCCAAATAGACAGAGACAGAATGGGCTAGAACACATCGTTCCTGGTACAGACACAAACAGTTTGAGCTCATATATACTGTCTTAAGTAGAGAAAATGTGATGCTAGGTATCCACAGTAGGATGTTTTCCACACACCTTTTAGATGTTATCTGCTCTAAAGGCAGGAACGCTCAATAGGAGTATCAAGCTACTTGAAAGGTAACCCATGAGTTAAGTGCAGTGCTTCCTATCCATTTGTCGTAAGCCACTTCCGTGGGGAAGAAGTCCATTTTACTGAAATAATTCTTCGGTCAGGAGAAAAGAAGGTACCTATTTCAAAACTAATAAACTGGATGATCAGAATGTTGTGCATGCCGTGAGGTATTTGTCTTTCAAGAAATATATTTGTATACATCTGTCAAAATTTTCCCACTTCTCTCAATCGTGTGTTCTTGTGTAGATAAAAACATGTAAGTCTGAGCAGTTTGCATTTACACACACACAGAGAAGTTTCTACCTAGATTCCCAAGCATGCTGTTTTGGTGAGCATAATGCATCCATTACAGCAGTAACTACGGAAAAACAGTATTGAACGCAGCAGGCAGTAAGCAATATGGTTTCTGCCACAGAATTACAGAAAACACTAGGAGGCACACTGCAGCAACGATACACATTTACGGATGTCATTGCAGCAAGAGTCATGCTAAACCACTGGAGGCCTAGACACTTGCAGTGAAATTGGTTGTCCTTTAAATGGTTTCTTCTAAAACATAATTGTTTAGTTCTGGATAAGAAATAGCAAGGAAGGAGAGAATGTTTCCTTTTTCCTTTTGCAACTGTGTGAGCTAGAAGAGTTACAGCCAAAATTCTGAGCCAAGATAAACGATAAAGTCATTGTGCTTTTAACTGAGCACCAAACAAATTTTCTTCTGCTAGTTTTTAGACAAGATTCATTTACTACAATAATCTCTCTTACACCTAAATACTGCTATGGTCACCATCTAAAAGCTTTATAAATGATCCTTCAAGTTTGCAGAATAAGACAATTACCTAGGTGCAAATCGAAGCCTGCCAAAACTCCAATATATACAGCAGGTTATTTTAAAATCCACATTTGCAGCATGTGCCTATAAATTGGCCATCTACCAACTGAAACTGCAAATGTAGATACACATTATTCCCCTATAGAGCTTCAGCTTAATTGTACATAGTTTCTTCTTTTGCATATGAAATCTGTGCACTAATTTTAAATGTGTTATACTACCTATCAATAAGCTATATAAAGTATATTCTTAGACTGTGTAAAACAAAGTATTTTTTGAAATACGTAAAAGCTATGATTAAGGTAGTGCATAGCTCCACGCCAAAATCACATATAGTAGTATTTGTGCCAGTAATTTGCTCAAAGATAAATAAAACCAAGTTATAAATGTATTTCTACACAAAGAATTTTGAAGCTCTGAAGTATAATGAAGAGAGCCAAGAAAAATCTGCAGTGCAACTAAAGAAATAAGCAACTGGATTCTCAAGAGAAAAACAGGAGACAGATATAGTTAAAGACTAAAACCCAAAGAGAAATGTGAATGATATACAGGTTTACAAAGCAAAAGAGGTGATAAAACAGAGGAGAGAGTACCTGAGATTCATGAGAAAAGTCAAATCTATATAGCTGGAGACTAATTATAAAGGGGAATTAATAAGTCTGTCACCAGTGCAGACTGAGAAACTGGAATAACAAACTAACCACTAAAACAAGGATGTAAAACGTGGTTCTGAAGTTGATGGAAGGTAGGGAAAATTCTATAATTATCCTTTATCTATAATTATCCTTAATTATCCTAATTAATCTTGATTGCCTTCCATGATGAAATGACTGGCTCTGCAGACAAAGGGAAAGCAGTGTGCCTCATTTACTTTGACCTTAGCAAGGGTTTGGACACAGTCCCCCGTAACGTTCTTGTAGGCATGCTGAATGGGTACAGATAGGATTGTCAAACTTCAAGTAGAGGGGAAAGCTGTCTGGGTCATTGCACTCAAGGGACTGTGGTCAATGGTGCAGAGTCTAACAGGCATCCAGGTACAAGTGGCTCTCCTCAGAGCTCAGGGCAAGTATCAGTACAAGGACTGACACTGCTAAACACACCTGGGATAGGATCACCTTGTTCATGAATGCCACCAAGGAGAAGGGAGAAACTGGTACACTGTAGGAGGAGCAGGGGACTTTGATAGATGGAAAAACAACTGACTCATGAAGGCAGAGGAAAGCAAAGGCAAAGGCAGAGTCCAGGTACAGGCAGGTAACAGCAAGGCTGGAGGTGGCTGCTTAAAAATCAGCTCTGCAGATAAGGGCACCGTGGACAGCAAGTTGAATATGAGGCAGCAGTGCACCCTTATGGCAGTGAAGGAAAACAACATACTGGACATCCAAAGTGTAGCCGGGAAATATGAGAGTGTGGTTATTTAATTTTGTTTTGTCCTTGTGGAGATCCATCCAAAACAGTGTCTAGCATTGGATGCTCACAGTAGTAACTGATGACTGGGATGGCTGGGAGACTGCAGCACATGGCATACAGAGACCAAAAGGAATTTATTTGTTCAGCCTGGAAAAAAAGGCTAAGGGGGGATCAAGTGGCTGCCTTCAACTGGATAAAGTGAGCAATACAGAAGATAGAATCAGATTTTTCTCCAGGCTGACATACAAATGCATGAGAGACAATTGTCACAAGGTGTAGCAAAGGAAATTTTCCTGGACCAAGGGAAAACTATGTTCGTTGTGAGAGGGATTAAACACTGGAAGAGGTTCCCAGAGGTTGTCCAGGGTCTTCATCCTTGGACATTCAACACCATCTCAGTCAAACTTTGAAACTGATCTTGCTTTAAATAGGGTTAAATGAGCTCCAGGGATTACTTTTGAACAAATTAATAATATTAAGTTTAGGGTGGATATTTTTCTTTAAAAAAAAAATTGGGTTCTGAAGAGATTTTTAGAGGAATCTTTATTTTCTAGAAAAGGACAGAAATAAGCAAGAAGATTAAGGAGAATTATTGCTTGTGTTAGAAAATTTGGAGACTTGATAATGATAGTGATTTGTATATTTGTGTTTAGTTATGAACTGGGATATTCACTTTAACACCTAGAAAATCAGTTGCTTTAAAAATTATAACATTTAAAATTATACCCAAAGAACATCCATCTTACTGAAAATTAGCTCAGTAAATAAATTTCAGTGGTTTTTTCAGCGATCTAAGTCAAGTCAAAGTCCTCAGAAATTGTTCAGATAAGAATCTGCACCCTGAAGGTCTGAATCTGAAGAGAAACTTGGAGAGAACTGATGGCACATAAGGTAATATGCAACCCCACAATAAGGACTCTCTTTAGTGAGAGCAGTAATTTTGTAGAAAGATTTTGTGTAAAAAATCCTTGTGTGTGCAAGTCTATCTAAGCATCCTGACAGGTAGTTTGATCAAAGAAAGAAAGAAACCTTTTGGAGATGATCTAACACACAGATTTTCTTTTATGTGTGTGCTTCTTTCTCTAAATATGATACCTGAGCTTTTAATATTTGGGTTTTATAAGTACTTTATTTTATTTTAACATTTTTGGCTTTAGAGGTAACTGTGGGGAACCAGCAAACAAGACACACATCTGTGATTTTTAAAACCGGATTACAGCCTATTCCAACGAGGTAATGCTAAAGATAATTGAGAAGAAGAGAAGATCTTTCATAAACATTCACAGAACCAGCTCAGGAAGTGGTAAAGCAATGACCAGCCTTACCAGGGGCTTTTGTGCATGGGACATGATATGAGTCAGATTCTGAAGGGCCCAAGTGCTGAAAATCTATGAAGTACTTTGAAACAGAAAAGGTATCTGCATGTTCTCATTTCACTGACTTCTGCTAAATGCTTGGAGTACTGAGATTCTAAAATCGATGTAGACAGGTCTTATGAAACAGAAACTAAGAACATTCTTGGGAGAACTTAAGTGCTCCACACAGGTTTTCAGTATACAGAAAAAGAAAAATCCGGTAAATAAGGCTGCGATAATGGATAAAAAGACACAGAAAGCAGGAAGATGAATAACAAAAGAAAAAATTCTCCACACACCAAATGAAGCAAAACCGAAAAAAAACCACCAAAGAATAACATAAAAATACCTGAGAGTAAATGTCAATACAGCTAATGAAAGTTGCTGCACTTAATACACATAAGAAATTGGATGAGGTCTAAGAGAAACAATTTAAATGTGCCTAGATTAATGTAAAAAACCTGGACAAGAAAGAAGAGAATATGGAGCTACTAGTACAGGACATAAAATAACTGTAAGAGTCATAAAATAAAAATCCTAGAATCATAAAATAGTTTAGGGTGGAAAAGACCATTAAGACCATTGAGTCCAACTGTTGACATGGAACTGCCAAGTCTGTCACTAAACCATATCTATAAGCACCACATCTACACGACTTCTAAATACCTTCAGGGATGAAGGTATTTAAAAGTCGCTTCCAGGGGTAGCTTGTTCCAAAGCTTGATAAGTCCTTTGGTGAAGAAATTTTCCCTACTATCCAATCTAAGCTTCCCATGGTGCAACATGAAACCATTTCCTCTTGTCATATCTTTATACGGGAGAAGAGATTGACACCTTTCTTGCTACAACCTCCTTTCAAGTAGTTGGAGAGAGCAGTAAGGTCTCCCCTGAGCCTACTTTTCTCCAGGCTAAACAACTTCAGTTCCCTTAGCTGTTCCTCACAGGACTTGTCCTCCAGACCCTTAACAACCTTCATCATCCTTCTTTGTACCTTGATGTCTTTCTTGTAGTGAGAGACCCAAAACTGAACACAAGATTTGAAGTGCAGCCTCACCAGTGCTGATTGTAGGGGTTCAATCATTTCCCTCGTCTTGCTGGCCACACTATTTCTGATACAAGGTAGGATGCTAACAGTCTTCTTGGCTACCTGGCCACACCACTGGCTCATGTTCAGCTGGCTGTCCACCAACACTCCAGGTCCTTTTCCTCTGAGCAGGTCTCCAGCCACTCTTTCCCAAGCCTGTAGTGTTGCCTGGGGTTGTTGTGACCCAAGTTCAGGACCTGGCAGTTGGTCTTGTTGAATCTCATACAGTTGGCCTTGGCCCATTAATCCAGCCTGTCCAGATCCTCTGTAGAGCCTTCCCTCAAGCAGATCAACACTCCCACCCAGCTTTGGTTTGTCTGCAGACTTACTGGGGATACCCTTGATCCTCTCATCCAGACAATTGATAAAGATATTAAACAGAACTGGCCCAAATACTGAGTCCTGGGGAACACCACTTGTGACCGGCTGCCAAGAGGATTTAACTCCATTCACCACCACTCTTTGAACCTGACCATCCAGCCAGTTTTTCACCCAGTGAAGATTATGCTCGTCTAAGCCACGAGCAGACAGTTTCTCCAGGAGAATGCTGTGGGAAATGGTGTCAAAGGGTTTACTGAAGCCTAGGTAGACAGCATCCACAGCCGTTTTATCACCTACAAAGCTGGTCACCTTGTAATAGAAGGAGATCAGGTTAGTCAAGCAGTACCTGCCTTTCATAAATCCACGCTGATTGGGTCTGATCTCCTAGTTGTCCTGTATGTGCTGTATGATGGCACTCATGATGATCTGCTCCGTAACCTTTCCTGGTACTGAGGTGAGGCTGACAGACCTACAGTTCCCTGGATCTTCCTTTTGGGTCTTCTTGTAAATAGGGGTCACATTTGCTAACCTCTTGTAAACTGGGACCTTCCCCATTAGCCAGGACTGCTGGTAAATGATGGAAAGTGGCTTGGTGAGCTTCCTCAGTACCCTTGGGTGTGCCCTATCTGGTCACATAGACTTGTGTGTGTCTGAGTGGAACAGCAGGTTGCTGACCTTGACCCTTGAATTAATGAGGACTTCATTCTGCTTCCCTTTGTCTTCTGGCTCAGGAGATTGAGTATCCCAAGGACAACTGGCCTTCCTACTAAAGGCTAAAAAATAGCAGGCATTGAGTACCTCAGACTTTTCTTCATCCTTTGTCATTGTGTTTCTCCCCATATCCAATAAGGGTGGAGATTCTCCTTAGTCCTCCTTCTGTTGCTAATGTATTAATAGAAACATTTTTTATTGTCTTTTACAGCAGTAGCCAGATTAAGACTGGATTAGGGACCAATTAAGCAATCTGGACATCCATAAATCCATGGGTGCAGACGGGATGCATCCACGGGTGCTGAGGGAGCTGGCTGATGTCATTGCTAGACCACTCTCCATCATCTTTGCCAAGTCTTGGGAGACGGGAGAGGTGCCTGAGGACTGGAGGGAAGCAAATGTCACTCCAGTCTTCAAAAAGGGCAAGAAGGAGGACCCGGGTAACTATAGACCGGTCAGCCTCACCTCCATCCCTGGGAAAGTGATGGAACGACTTATCCTTGGTGCCATCTCAAGGCATATCAGGGATAAGAGGGTCATTAGAGACAGTCAACATGGCTTCACCAAAGGGAAGTCGTGCTTGACTAACTTCATAGCCTTTTATGAGGATATAACAAGGTGGATAGATGATGGCCGAGCGGTGGATGTGGTCTACCTTGACTTCAGTAAAGCATTTGACACAGTCTCCCACAGCATCCTTGCTGCTAAACTGCAGAAGTGTGGTCTAGACTCTCGGGTAGTGAGGTGGACTGTGAACTGGCTGAGGGGAAGAAGCCAAAGAGTTTTGGTCAATGGGGCAGAGTCTGGTTGGAGACCTGTATCCAGTGGAGTGCCTCAAGGGTCGGTACTGGGACCAGTATTATTCAATATATTCATCGATGACTTGGATGAGGGACTAGAGAGTACTATCAGCAAGTTTGCTGATGACACCAAGCTGGGAGGAGTGGCTGACACACCAGAAGGCTGTGCTGCCATCCAGCGAGACCTGGACAGGCTGGAGGGTTGGGCGGGGAAAAATTTAATGAAATATAACAAGGGTAAATGTAGGGTCTTGCATCTGGGTAGGAACAACCCCAGGTTCCAGTATAAGTTGGGGAATGACTTATTAGAGAGTAGTGTAGGGGAAAGGGACCTGGGAGTCTTGGTGGACAGCAGGATGACCATGAGCCAGCACTGTACCCTTGTGGCCAGGAAGGCCAATGGTATCCTGGGGTGTATTAGAAGGGGGGTGGTTAGTAGGTCGAGAGAGGTTCTCCTTCCCCTCTACTCTGCCCTGGTGAGACCCCATCTGGAATATTGTGTCCAGTTCTGGGCCCCTCAGTTCAAGAAAGACAGGGAACTGCTGGAGAGAGTCCAGCACAGGGCAACTAGGATGATTAAGGGAGTGGAGCATCTCCCTTATGAGAAAAGACTGAAGGAGTTGGGGCTCTTTAGTTTGGAGAAGAGGAGGCTGAGGGGTGACCTCATTAATGTTTACAAATATATCAAGGGGGAGTGTCACGAGGATGGAGCCAGGCTCTTCTCGGTGACAACCACTGATAGGACAAGGGGTAATGGGCTGAAACTGGAACATAAGAGGTTCCGCTTAAACTCGAGAAGAAACTTCTTCTCAGTGAGGGTGACGGAGCCCTGGAACAGGCTGCCCAGAGAGGTTGTGGAGTCTCCTTCTCTGGAGACATTCAAGACCTGCCTGGACACGTTCCTGTGTGGCATAGTCTAGGCATTCCTGCTCTGGCAGGGGGATTGGACTTGATGATCTTTCGAGGTCCCTTCCAATCCCTAACATTCTATGATTCTATGATTCTATGATTCTAACCGTGCTTTGGCTCTTCTAATTTTCTCTTTGCATAACTTCATGATCACCTTGTAATACTCCTGAGCTGCCTGCCCCTTCTTCCAAAGGGCATAATCTCTCCTTTTTTTTCCTGAGTTCCAGCCAAAGCTCCCTGTTCAGCCAGGTCAGTCTCCTTCCCTGCTGGGTCATCTTTCGGCACATGGGGACAGCCCGCTCCTGCACCTTCAAGATTCTTGAAGAATATCCAGCCTTCCTGGGCTCCTTTGCCCTTCAGGACTGCCTCCCAAGAGACTCTATCAACTGGTCTCTCAGCTCCCACTAAGGTTTCCATGGTTCAGGAAACTTTCTGTGTACCATGCCAGAACACTCCTGCCAGGAGCAGGAGGCACCAGGGCTGCCCATCTCAACAACTAAGTACTAGTTAGGGTTACAAAGCAATAGCAGTCCTGATAGGAGTTAGATAACAGCTTTCTTCAGAATACCATAAATAAACATAAGGCAGTGTAGTTATACTGTACATTAGCAGAGTGAGAGTAAAATTGTAAAAGAAAATAATAGCACAGATAAAGTGAAACTGATTTATATCAAAAATTATTCTAAGGAAAGACTGGTATCAAGAAAGATTTTTCTAAAACCGCTGAATCAGTTTTGCCTTCAGATGGAAGTGTTGATTTTATTATTATAGAGAATAAAAGATACTGAGAATTAAGTCAAATCCAGATGTTTCTGCATAGAATCATAGAATGTTAGGGATTGGAAGGGACCTCGAAAGATCATCAAGTCCAATCCCCCTGCCAGAGCAGGAATGCCTAGACTATGCCACACAGGAACATGTCCAGGCAGGTCTTGAATGTCTCCAGAGAAGGAGACTCCACAGCCTCTCTGGGTAGCCTGTTCCAGTGTTCCGTCACCCTCACTGAGAAGAAGTTTCTTGACAAGTTTCTCCAGCAACAAGTTTTGGAATCAAAAATGCTAGGTCATCTTTGAGTTGGCAGTGAAGAGCTAATTGTAAAAATATTATTGAAATAAGTGATCACAGATGCCTTAAATGATGTTAAAATTATATACAAAGAAAACCAAACATGGGTAACTGAAAATTTCAATTTCAAAAACTTGAACAGGAAGAATTTTAGGGATCTAGTAGATGAAATCTGGTTGTCTGGAAAGCTCAAATAAATTTCGTTTATGTCCATATCTCTTGAAACCAGTAGTATAAAACAACCTTTAGCTTTTATCCTGAACACCATAAAAAACTTCTGTGGAAAATTCTTGCTCTAATGGAATCAGCTGGTGTCTCAGAAAGGTTATTAGAAGTCAATGGAGAGCTAACAATCAAAGGGAAAGACTGAAGGTTCACCAAAGAGTGGTGTAAAGGCCTCGTCATCCTTCAGAGCTCTCAGGGCCTTCACTTCCGTAACTGAGTAAAATAATAGATTAAAAAAGGTGAAATGGTCATTGCTCTCCATTCTGCCTTGATATCCTCAGTCCTGAGAAGGCTGCCTTTTATCCAGAAGAATCTTCCACTAAGGAAAGACGAGAGCATTTGGTCGTGGTTAGTGAAGTCTGAGGAGATGAGACCATCTGGAACATTTCCATGGATGGAGACTGTGGACATGCAGGGCAGGGGGAGGGATCTGTCTTGCCTACTAGCCATGTGCAAGCCATCCCTGTGAGTACATTACGTGGTTGTGACTGACTTCCCAGGCTCCTAAGAAGGCAAAAAGAAGTCTTTGTTCTCTAAGTAGGAAAGGTGCAGCTAGGACTGCATTTAGATTTTCATACCTATAGCACTTACTCTGTAGACAGGGTAATGCCTGAAGTACAGAAAGGCATCCTGAAAATCAAAATGCCCTTGGTTTGGGCATCTGTTAGTGTCTAAGTTAATTTTATCACTCCTTTGACTAAATAAACTAGAGCTGCTTAAATGACACTAGATGGAATACTTTCTGTATGGAAAGTGCTAACGTTGCTTCTGATCAAATCAATGCTTTTCCCCTATAATTTAGAATTAATAGCTCAATATATACAGCAGGATTAAAAATGCTTGAACTTTCCAAATGCATTTCAACTTCTGCCAGTTCAGCTGTGTTACAGTAGAAGATTAACTATTAGAAGTTCAGGAATCTGACTGCATCAATTTTGTATATTCATCTGCATTGGTATTTATTTGTTTGCTGTAACTTATGTACCTCAGGTTATGCTTCAGAAAACTTCCATTCCCATCATGGAAAAATGGCAAAAAACTAAAGTGGTAAAGCTGTCCTACTTTATCCTTTCATCAATTTGGTTTATACTTTAAGAACCGGCAGCCAATACTTTTGCAATGGACATCAGTAGACTTTCTTTCTCCCATGTTTCTTCTCTCCCTTCACAGCACGTTCTTTCATCTCCTTCTCCCCTTTGGTGATCATTTTATATGTGAATGGACAAAAGTAGTAAGTCAGCTGCTGAGCAAGTAAACTGCTCTCAGCTTCATGATCCTAATGCAATGCTGGTCAGACTTGAGTGTCCTTCGATGTTCAGGCTCTCTGTCTTTTGGTCCAATTTGAAATGGGTCACTTTCTCTGGCAGACGTTAAGAACAGAAACCAAAAGCAAAAGTCACTTAAACTTTTGATTTATGGCATTTGCAACTGTTTTGCAAGAGTTTGCATGAAAGTGACCTACAACAGTCCCAAACCACCTGGGAAAGCGAGCTGTAAGGGCAATTGCATTTTCAAATAGAAAAGTGAGAGTTGCCTTTTGTGATAATTGTCTTGTATCACTATCTGCACATCACTAATTAAAAAGGTTCCTACTGCCATACAACTTGCAAACATTTCTCTTACTAATAATGTATTTAAAACATAAAGAAGTTGTGCATACTGTAAAATGATGAGCAAGAATACACGTTTTTTATAACACTTACTTTAAAACCACACTGTGACAAAGACAATGCTGACAGCTCTTTACACCATTGGAATCAACAACTGGGTTACATAACCTTATTCTCTGTTATATTCAAATTCCTTGGCTTGGGGAACAAGTATCAGAAAAGAAGTTGTGCTGGTATTAGCCTGGTCTGAATAGGATGCTGGATAATAGCACAGAGATCAGCTCTGTTCTCTATATTCAATTTTGGGGATCAGAGAAAATGGATGCAAGTCATTAATCACATCATTGTGGGGTTCTTTCATTGTTTCACAAGAAAACATCAAGCTGCATGGCTGGCAGACTTGCCCTTTCTGTCAGTTAGAAAATGATAAAAGTGTTTCTAAAAATAATCTTAGTCTAATACTGTGACTTTCATGCACAATACAAAATTGCCAGGTCTCTACCATACTTCAAAGAATATGATTAGTGATGAATGCGCTCTCTTTCTTTTGCTCTCATTTTGCAGAGACACTTGAAAATGGTAAATCTACTCATTGCTAGTAGTACTTGGCTGTTTGGTCTTTTTTTTTCTTTGTGAGCTGTTAGAGTGTTTAATCATCTAGTTAAAGGCAGCAATCATTTGCCTAAACCAGGAAATAATTCAAGTAATGAGATATGCAAAACAGACACATACACATACAAAAAAAACTTCACTCCCATAAGACTCCTTCCTGAATTGGCAAAAAATAATGAATCTTTATGCCTGCAGTGATAAAGCACGACTCCTCACTCTCAGTATCTCCATCTTCAGTTAGATTGCTTGCAGATCCACTGAAATTAGATGTCAGTGTAAATTATGGTGTAGGCCGAGTTGCTAGCCAAGGCTATGAAGGGTAGACACATAAAAACAAGGTGCTATTGAAGGTAATTGCTTCTGATCTTAAAGTTCTTAGTGACAAAATTGGTGCTGATGTGGCATTTGCATCAGAGGCTCCCTTTTAATTGGCACTGACTAGACTGAGGGCTTGCTTTTTTTCCTAGAGGTTTTTTTTTTTTTTCCCACTTAATTCTTAAAATCCACCTTGTAAAACAGTGGCAAACTGCAGAACACGATTCAGACTCACAGGAAAAGATTATTTGCTTTTCTTACAGGATTCAAGGAGAAAGTGTGTGTGCATATGCACGCATATGCTTCACATGTACACGTCTGTCTGTGTTCGCATGTGTGTACACATGGGTTTTACACAAAAAGGGGAAAAGAGCAATTTTAAATTCACAAGAAAAACAGTTGTGTATAAAGGGTTAAATCTGAAAAAATTATGGCTACACTTGTCGTTGCAGTGCCTACCTCTCAGGTAAGCCATTGCCTAGTGCAGTGTTCAGTTGGATTTAGCTCCCCAGGCTCCCCATATCATCTGTAAACAAAAACTCTAACAATACATTGAAGCCATCAAGTCAAAGAAGGCACCACCTGAGCTAGCCAGGAGGAAATGATAAGAAAAGGGCAAAAGTTAAGCTTCATATATTTAATGTTTTAAGCATGTTAATCCAGAGAGATGGAGGCACCAGGCTTTTCTGTTTTCTACCTTTCTCAGAAGGGTTCTTCTAATGAACTGATGCTTTCAAAATGCAGAATACGCATATCTACCCTTTGCTAGACTTCTTTCAGCCAATTCTCAAAAGACTTGCATAATGTTCTGGTGGTTTGCTGCAGACATGCACAAGCCCTTGCTAATATAATTGGTTCATTTAACACTGAAGTAAGATTACATCTTGGGAAGAACAGAGCAGGGTAGAGAAACAGATGTGGATGTCAGGTGTAGAAGCAGAGGCCAGCCATCACATCTCACCACCTTGTGCTCCACTGCAAACCTCACCACAGAGTTTCGGCTGATCCCTTATCACATCTTTTCAAAGGATGCAGCACTGAAGTAGGATTCATCACAGTTAATTTTACCTATCTAAAGAGCATCTGGATTAAACTGCTTAAGAGCTTTTTGAATTCAGTTGAGGGATACAAGCACTTCATAATGGCCACTGATTTCTGGAGGGGACAGCTATCTTCGACTGGAGGCAAAACTTGTTGGTAACAATAGTTACTGGAATTGAGAAGGATATTCTCTGCCATGTTTCCTCCAATGGGGAATGGATGCACAGCATTCTTCAGTTGCACAACCATTTTCCTATTCATTACCCAAAGGAAAAAGCTATATAGAAACATTTTTTTATTATAATTTTACACTAACATGTACAAAGCAAGAGGACAATGTAATGGTGTTGGCTTTCAGTGATATCATTCACCAGAGACAGGGTTAGCTAACTTTATATTGCCTACACAATATTACCTATTGAGAGAAACCATAGAAAGCTGCTCTGAATGTGTCTCTGGAGAAGTCTGTCTCTAGACTCATTAGGAGACTACGTGAATTCACCCAGTGCTCTTCTGAAAGTGGCTCAACCCAGGTCTGGCCACTAAAAAGTGAACTCATGAGCCTGGTTCATTGCTGCCACCACAGCCACATCTCCCTGGGAGCCACACCTTCTCAGCTCCCACACAGCTTCTTCTCAGCTCCCCAGGCACTTCAACATCTTTTCTCACATTCAAGTCACCGCCTAGGAGCATCCTGCTCCCCAAGAGGCAACTGCAGTCACAGCCCCTGGTCTTGTGTTCCCACCCCATAGCCAACACATATTCAGTGCTGAACTCAGCATTAAGCTGTTGAGATGACTCTCTAAGGGTACATGTTAGGCACCCTCAGTGTCTCTACTATCCCTGCACAGCTGCTGGTACTCTGGTGGCATCACTCCCAGGGAAGTTGATGGTAAAATGCACACGTGCTGATGAGGAAGAGGCAAAAAAGAAAGCTACTGCAAAGTTCAGGGAACTTTCTGAACCAGTATGAACATGAGTAACTTGCAAGGAATCAAAAAAAATGCTCCAGTGAACACAGTTACTCCTGGCCCAGCCAGGACTTTATAATCTTGTACTGATTCTGTATATATCTCCTGGAGAAATATTGTTAAATGACTCCCACTTGGGGAATATTAACAACCTTGGTTTACCACACATTTTTTTCCAGAACTTCTTTTTCCTGTCAGAGAAACAAATAACGATACTTTCAAAACACCACGTTCAGTAGCTTATACTGAGGAACTGCCGACACCTACACAGTTTCTCTTGAGTCTTTGCTGAGACAAAAAATACAGCTATTTTTATGTCTACTTTTACATCCTCTGTGGTCATCCATTCTCACAGATATGCTCATATAATAATTGACTAACAGAAAATTTGCAGGATTCTACCATCCATGTGTATTATAGAAAACCCATACAAACTCCACTCTTAGAAGGAATGTTGTGATCATGTAATTCAAACAGAAAGAGAAAACAGAGACCTCTGCATTTCAGTAAAGAAACTAACTCAACTCCCTTTCAGTATGCACCCAAATTACCATGTTCACTCTTTAAGAACACTTACAAAAGGAAAAAAATAACAGAATTCACTCACAAAAACAAAATGTGCATGCATGTTGTATTCTCAGATCTGCAGTAAATGTATGGAAAAATATTAACAGGAGTGTTTCTATTTTCCTTTAAATCTTTTTAAGAATAAAATAGTGAAGTTTTGCTTAATGTGCTTGGGTACAGGTATCGGGTATACTCAAACCCAAACACGCCTATCCTTATGTCTTATCCTTAGAGATCCTATATCTCTTCCATCTTTCAGCTTTCCCTCCCCCACTCGCCCCCAGCAATTTATTCAAGAGGTATAGCGAGCACATTTGCATTTTAAAGACTCAAAACTAAGTGATGTAGAAGGCACAGTGAAAAACTATTTCCACAGATTATACGAAGCCCTTGACAATAGCTAATCAGTTAGTGTTCAGACACTGCTACTTAGCACACCCAGTGTATTGCTTTTCTTGATAGCTTCCCCTCCACGCCTCCCCTGCAATTGTTTGTTCTCTTTTACTGTTGTGCCTTGTCATATGTCAAGATCCTAAGCTCTTTACAGCAGAGATGGTTTTATTATGCACACGGATGGTGCCTAGAATAATAGGGTCTTGAACCCTATTTGGGATCCTTAGATGTTACTGTAATAAAGAACAATTATTATTATAATAAAATGAATTGGGTTGAGAATGGTTGGCACACTATAAATGCATGGAGACAGTTGGAAAGAAAGATCCTTTTCCACTGTCAGAAGCAGGAGGTTTGTTCAGCCATTTTTTTTAAATCAGTGCCTTGCTTTTATCCCCTTCAGAATACCTAGATATAAGCTACTTACTTGTTTGTATTCTGAAAACAAATCTGGTTCTACTTAAAGGTGGAAGGACCACATCTGGATGTGGCTAGCAGATAAGCCAAGAGAGTACGTGGTTTCCCATATTAATTTTATTTTTATGTCTTCTGAGTTGTTCTATTATGTCTCTGAATGACAAAGAAAAATGCACCCATAGTCTTACATTTTCTCTCTTTCCATTTCACATTTAAATAATGTATTTCCTTTAAGTGCCTTAGCTGTAATAGAAGCATATCCTGATAAAACTACTAGGAGAGAAAATACAGAAAAAAGCTGCAAAGTAACCTTCAAAGCCACCATAAAAATCACAACAAAGGAATTAGAATTTAAAACATGAAAGTATCCAAAGTACTGTAATCGCTGAAATGGAGGGTGCGGGGAAAGGAGGGAGGGGTTGTGTTTCCTATGTTGTTACATTTTTGCATCTTAAAGATGCATGTACTTCAGCAATAACCTAAGAATAAAGCAACTGTATTTTAAAATACATAAATAAATGTAAATAGGACATGTAATTTTTACTCCTTTCTGTCTTTTAGCCATTCGCTCCCTTAGCATGACATTCAGTGTTCATCTAAAGTCAGAAGAGCCTACGCACACCTCCTTTCTTTCTCAGCTATTGCGATTTGCCTCAGTTTTCTTGTTTAAAGCAGAACATGCAATTTGCTACCTGAGGTGATTCAAGCGCGGTGTGGAAGACTGAAGACTCAGTGACCTTAGCTCCATGCCCTCTTGCTGCAACGAATAATGCAGTTCCTTCCAATTGTCAGAAGAAAGCAATCACATTAAAACCTTAATCTTGCTCAAAAATTCTCCCTGGATAAAAGCATATAATTTGTACACTCCAATGTATCTAGCTGTCAGACATGGATTTATTAGCTTCACCCAGGACCACTTTCTTATTCTGCTGTTTCTGTATCTTGCTTTAGTGATTAGAATTATTTTCATCATCTGCTTCTATTTTAAGCTTCAGAACTCCTGTCTGACATTTATCTAAAAAGCAGGATTCTAGCAAGAAAATGCAGCTGGAGCCAGAACTCAGTTTCCTTTGGGAACTCCACCTCCAAAACATGATTTTTTCCCCCTGCCTACAGCATTTCAATTATATTAAACTCTCTAAAGCACTGCTGTAATGGCTGTAAAAGTATTTTCCTGGTGAAAGGGGATAAATAAACATGCATAAAAAATGTCCATGGTTTTCAGGCTGCGGGAAGCCTTGAAAATGTCAGCCTTTAGCAAAACTTAATTCTTACTGGAATGCAAGTTTCATGACAGTAACGCTCACTAGTGAGAAGTTCCTATACCCTATATTTTGGACTTTGTTAGTTTTCTCAATACAAGGTATTAAAAAATCACATGCTTAGTTTAAAATATCTCTCTTTTATTTTGTACTTAATTTATTTTTGATTGGCCACAATTTGGAATTCATCTTCACAATTAAAATAGTTAGAAATTTATTAAGTAACAACTACAGTCCTTGTTTCCAGAATGTGGTACTAAATGTGGAGCATAAAATGTCAAAAGCTGTACAAAAAAAAATCTACAATTTTAGATAAAAGTGGTCTAGAGGAAATTCAGGTGGGTCATCTAGCTTATCCTATGCCATGGCAGGATCAGCTTCAGTGATCTCCTATCTCATAGATTTTTGTCTCATCAGTTTTAAAAGATTTCCAGCTCTGCAGATCTGTATCCTCTCCAGAAAATCTATTGCAGTGCTTCACTATTTCTACCATTAGAAAGGTTTTTCTAAAATCCAGCCTAAATTTTCCTTGATACAAGATCGTTGCTCTTCTCTCGTCCACCAAGATTATTCTTCAAGATCGTTGCTCTTCTCTCGTCCACCAAGATTATTCTTCCCGTTTTTGCAGCCCATGAATCACTGCATGCAAGATTAGACCTCATAGATTGAGGCTACTTTTGTGTTGTCAGACTGCAGCATTTTCTTATGGTTACCTTGCCTTCCAATGACCCACAAAATCCTAGATTTCCACAGTAATCCATCTTTGCTAGGAAGGCTTTGTACCAACATTAAACCAGTAGCAGGAAAAAAAACCAGTTCCCTTCCCTCTCACTTCATAATTTACTGTCCAGGATAGAGAGAGCATTTCTGCAGAAGGAATTCAAGGAAACAAATCTACCAATAACATCATGTTTGTAGCCTAAAGTGCACCGATGACTTTCAAGGCTTATTAAATTCAGAGGCAAATAATACCACCAATTATGTTATGAAAAATGTGCTCCCTGATAAATCCACAATGAATTTTAAAATAAAGCATTGAACCAAGATGGTAAGAACGGAAAATTGCCTCCGTTCACCCAAGTGGGCTCTATGCCTCCTCACTGCCTCTCCCAAAAACTGAAAGGAATCCCACAAAGTATGCTGGTACCTAGTAACCATCAAGGCTGTGCAAGAGCTGAAGAGGAATGTGGTCATGCATGCCAGACTAGAGCAGAGAAGCTAGAAATTTAATTTTCCTCCCTAACAAACCTTTGATTTCCTGGAGCATATCACAGACGTTTGCAACTTGCTTTAACTGGAATTCAGAATGTGTTATTTGGAGAAAGGAGCAGAGATCGTAAGCACCATTCTTTTCTCAGCAGTGCTTGTTTGGGACAAAAATTTGCCATTCAGGCTCAAACTGAGGTTCAGTGACAAGGCTCTTATTTGACAGGTCAGGACACAGAGATAGGCTGTTGCCATGACAAGAATCTTCTTATTTTAAAGAGCAGTAAAGCTCTGCCCAAGTTGCATGCATATACCATGCTGGCAACTGCGATTGTGTTTAGCTATAAGGTCTCCAGGAGTATTTTTCCAGAGCCAACTGAATGCTCTTCAGCAGAATAAACATAGCTTAATTTTCCTCCAAGACTACAGACAGAGGAAGTTGTGCTCTTTTCACAGTGTGTGAAGGGAGGAGGGCAGTAAAATTTGATTTTGTAGTGGAGATGGATGTAACACTATGAAGGAGAAGACACAGGCAGAGGTGGCTGAGCAACAGCCCTAGGACTAGGAGATGGGGGTCAGGAAGGACCAAAAGGACTCTGAGAGGCAGCAGGCTTTGAGTACCCTGGATGTGGGCAGACATCTTTCTCTTCCCCATTGTTAGTTTTGTATCTCACTAGCTGGTTTTACTTCAGACTCTTGGATACTCTTTCCCATATTACAAGTCTCCTGAAAGACTCATCAGCCCCAGATCTGGGGTCTCTACTCCCTTTTTCAGGAGACAGAGTTCATCTTGCACTGCAGAGAAGCCATCCTCCTTTGGCTCCACACTGTGTCCCTACTTCCAAGGCTACCTCCCACACCAGTGACTCTTAAGGAAATAGTATAAGACGATCTAGAAACGTGATATTCCGCAAGCGCCAAAAAGAAATCTGTGTACTATATTAGCCTCTCCAGTATTTAGTATAGTGGTTATGAAGGACTTTGGTGGACCACACCAGCACTTTATCATGGATACACCGACAAGTTACCTGCTGTGGCTTTGCCACTACTCAGTAAATGCAGTACGCACACTCACCTCCGTGAGGTGAAGACACAGCTGCCCTTGTGTATTTGGCACACTTTGATCTAAAAATAATCAACCAAAAACTCCCACAAGTACACACACAATTGAAAATTTTGCTTTGGGACTGCATGGGGTACCACATGTAACCAAGGGAGACCTAGGACTGACTGCTGGGTGAGGTGGACATAACTAGTTTATGGCACCTGACTTAAAGACTGTCTTTTTTTTTGGTGGTATGGATGTGGTTTTGGATACTGAGTTAGGGGAAACAGTCATCAGTGTGAGCAGAAAGGAGTGTGACAAGTTTGAATGATGTAAACCTGAACTTCAGTCTGATCTCCCATAGTGCAGGCATATGCCATGAGGTTTCTCATTAATTTCAGTTGTTTTCAATCAGGCCACAGCAGTCATGAGTTATGTAATATAACTTTTAACTGCTTTAAATATTATTTTGTAGTGCTGGCAATACTCAGCAGTACTAGTTGCCACAATTTCCTAGGTTTTAACTAATTTTTTTTATTTTTGTCTAGCATTAGGCTGTTTAATTTTCTTTAACTGTCTATTGTTTGCAATAAGAGAAAGAGTTTTTAAACTTGTGAGGAAATGTTTCACCTTTGTAGAACTCCTCTCAAATGAGTGGAAACAGAAAGATGGGTAAGCTTGAGGATTGTCAAGTCAGGAAAAGCTTTTACTGTCTTACCTTAAAAGGCAGCAGAGAAGCTGTCTTATTCTCGCAAAATGTCTTTGAAGTTAACATAAGGTTATAAGCCATAACCTCCAGATAAGAAGAAAAAGCAGATTCTGGGCCCATTGGTTCACCTCTGAAAAAGTGTCAATCTGAGCAGTCTTATGGGGCACCTATATGCCACTGGCCTTGGGTGAGCACAGGGCCTGGTTCATCTAAATCCAGCTTAACCTCTATTTTACCTGCTTAATAGGAACTAACATGGCACTGAATCTTCATTTTGGCTGTTTCTGGATTGGTTTATATTAGTTTTGTCTCACAGTCCCACTGATTTGAACCTTTTAATGGAAATCTGATTGCTCTCTTTCCTCTGTTTTTTGCTGGGTTTGGTTTCAAGCTCATTAATTTACTGCAATTTCTTGAAGTCCTTAGTGCAAACTTCATATTGCACACAGAGTAGTTAATGATATCCACTTAAACAGTTATCATCCATCAATACCATTTAGTAAAGTCTTCCTTTTCCTCACAAAAAAAACGCCCACGTTTGTAATAATCCATTGGTGCTCCTTCAACAGCAAGAAAATTGGTACAGATACACAGTATCCTCTGCAGTTCTACATTGGTCAGACAAAAATGAGTAAAGAAGATAGTAAGTGCATAGTAGAACTACGAAGTTCAGGAGCAACAGGCCCGTTAATCTACTTTTTTATTTTATTGCATTAACATCTCAGCATAAATCTCCCAGGAGAAGATATTATAAATTGTTTTTTGAAGATATTTTTAGGCTTGGAAGCATGGGAGCTTAATATTCCTTACTAACTGGTGATAAGAATTATAAACAATACTGACACTCCCTGTACCCTTCCACATTTCTCCATATACACAGAAATAGTAATGTGTAAGTATTTTCCTCTCAGAACTGAGGAGAAGGTTACTCACTGAAAAAGGTGCAGAAAACAAGAGTTGTGTGAAAGATTTGAATTCAAATTAAAGATTTAGTCAGGAGGACGGAGCCAGGCTCTTTTCAGTGCTGTCCAATAACAGGACAAGGGGCAATGGGCACAAACTGGAACATAAGAGATTCCATAAAAATATTAGAAAAAACTTTTTCACCGTGAGGGTGACAGAGCACTGGAACAGGCTGCCCAGGGAGGTTGTGGAGTCTCCTTCTTTGGACACATTCAAAACCCGCCTGGATGTGTTCCTGTGTCATCTGCTGTAGGTGATCCTGCTCTGTCAGGGGGGTTGGACTAGATGATCTTTTGAGGTCCCTTCCAACCCCTCAAATTCTGTGATTCTGTGATTCTGTGAACTTAATCACCATCTGGACTGCCGCAGTTCTCTCAGTGACATGTCATACTGGAAAGTAAAACAACTGCCTAATACAAAAAAATATGGAGAATTTGGGGGTGGAAATTAGTCTGAATTCCAGTTATATTTTTGTTCTGATAGACAGTTGAGTACTCTGAATGTACTTATTAATGTTTTTTTTAAAAAACATTTTATGCTGAAGTTAAAGTAAAGTAAAAAGCTTAGATTTAAGGTGTTATTCTATTCTCCCTGTCAATGGAAAATGTATTACTGGGTCTAGCTGCAGCAGGTTCATAAAAAAGCACAAGCACACATCTTGTAAGAGGCGTCTAAACTTGCATATGCTATAGCTGGATAAATAAGAATATGGTACATAGAGCTAGCTGTTCTTTTTGTTCAATAAATATTCTTTTTAAATGAAGTTGAATGGAGTTACATTATCATTTGAATATCCAATACTATTGACTGCCAGCACTCATACTGCTTTCGAGAACATGTAGATACCCCTTGAAGTTGAAGTAAGGAGCTGCATCAAAAAGAATTCTGGGCCTAAAATCATTGTTAGTGGCTTGGTATTTTGCATAGTGTCTATGTAATATTTTTTCCTTGTGCATGTGTATTCTACCAGAAATTAACTTCTCCAGAGACATCTGAAAAAATATTTTTCAAGCTATGATTGCTTCATGTCTTTGGCACCTTTGAAAATTCTAACATTTTCATTTTATATCTGTGTAAAAAACTATCAAGGGATGGAACACGGCAAAGCAACGTCTGCCACTTCACTTATCTCTAGGGACCCTCAGTAAAAATAATAGATTCTGTTGGCAAAGCATTCACTGTGCTGTGTTTCACACTTTGTTTTCCTCTCATTTCCTCTCATTTCTGCAAATCCTAAGTACAGAATATAGCAGGTGCCACTCAGGAGTCCTTGTACCACCACAGGACTCAGAACAACTTTCATAACATTTGCAGATATTAAAGGTGCTAAAATAATAAAAACACGCACAAATACTTCATTAGCTTAGTTTTCTGAAATGCAGAGATAACTCTTGTCTGGGCTTCCCTGCCTATCCATTGGCAGTTTAGCTTTTCAGCAAAGCAAACAGATAAGTCCAAACCAGTTTTTGGAAGTTCATCATATGAAAGATCAGAGCACATATGAATCCACATCACTGGAAAAATAAAATACTTCCCACCCACAAACCCTGCTATGGAAAACATGGGAAGCAGCAGGGGGAGGCTTCCCAGAACGGGTGCTGTGAGCTGACTGCCTGATGAGCTGTTGTGTAGGAAGATGTTGTGTTTGGAACTATTAAGTTTGTGTAGGGAAACTGTACCACAGTGATTGCTGGGCCACATAGGAACTAGTTAGCATTGAAATCTCGTAAGGCCAAACAGCCAAGTTATTGGAAGGGTTTTGATATCTACACCCAGGGTAGCTATTTTAAAGTTAATTCAGGTGGGTTTACATGTTTTGTTATCAGCTACAGTGTAGACAATCTCTTCAGAGGAGTTTTGTAGTCAATACTGAATTTATAGGCCTTGAAAGAGAACACACATGGATATTGTGTATCCATGCATTAAAGAACCGAGTTAGATCGATATTAAAATCTTATTAATTCCTTCATCTTTCCTGTCTTCTCCTTACAGGTTTTTCTGAAAGTTTTCTCAGGCAGGTCTTAAATAAATGTGGCACAACCACTGAGTTACTCATAGCAAAACCCTTTACCATCCCTTTCCTTGGCCTAGGACCATTTTGGCTAGATGTTGGCTGGTATCTCACCTGCTGCAGAACAAAAAGAGTTCTGTCCCTTGGCAATGCCAAAATCTTTACTCCTGGTATTGTCCATCTCAGTACAAATCTCAATGCTGCATGTAGGGATTTAACTACATCTGCTTTTTCATGCACCAGCTTGGTAGGTTCTTTCAAAGCCCTTTCCAGATCTTTTCTATATGGCCGCTTTCCAAGCATGCCTAAGAAACCTGCACAGACTTTATTTTCTTGAGAATTCCAGTTCTTGTTTCTTTCAGGAACATTCCATAAATAGAGATACCTCCAATTATGTAAATGATGGTTAAATGAGATAATGCCAGCAGATGGTGCTCAAGAATATGCAGTAATACTACTGTACACATTAAACTGCTTCTATCCTGGTGTTTCATGCTCAGCCTTCAGTCTCAAGAACCATATTCTGATGCTATTTTGACTTTGGGCTGATCCAGAAACAGACATATGCAGCATATGCTGTCTGAAAGGGCATCTCCAGTCTTCTATGTTTAGGCATATCAAAGGAATTCAGACTTTCATTGGAGTAACCTTACTGACAATCTTCTTAGAAATTATTAATATGAAAACTCTGGGGTTGAATACTACTACCCTCTTTGTGCAGAGAGAGACAATGAGGTTCACAGAATTTGAATGAACCAAACATCAGCGGTTTCTTTGTGTCAGAGGGGCACTTCTGGCTTCCTACAGTTTTACTACTGTGTTAAATATCATACCAAGAAGATGTAAATATTCTGAAGGGCATAATCTGGCAAAGAGCAGGTTTCCAATTTTTCTCATGAAGTCCTTCACACACATAAACACATGAGTGTGTGTCTACGTAGACTGTTATCTTTTGAAACTAATAAAAGTCAGCCACTAAGAAAATGTACTAACATCCACCAAAGGCAGAGCTATTCCAGATCCATGAAGCTCATCCCGAGCTGCAGTACACAACGAAGAAAAACTCACCTGGCAGAACTTGTGAACTATATAATCTATCACGTGAAAGCTGCAAGTGCCAGATTTTGAGTAAAATGGCATTTCACAGGGAAAGTCTGAGTCTGAACACTTCTTGAAAAGGAAAAATAAAAGTCACAGAAACTAACAGCATCAGTCAGGCTGAAAATCTGGGAAGGGCAAACATGCCATGCAGTAAATTATCTGACTTCTGTCTATGCAGTGGCATTTAAAGGCAAAACAGTCTGCAGGTCTAGAACAACTTAGAAACACAGAAAGCAGTGAAACAGTAACACAGTGAAACAACAAATCCACGATGATTGGCTGGAATTAGTAATCTATCACATTTGATTGCTGGATACTACTTTTGCAATACGACTTAGGCATCAGTTAATGTCGTATTTCCAAACTGTGGAGTTTCTTGTTCACTCAGAAGCTGAGAATCATAGAAACAAGGACGAAAAGTGAGTGACTCCATGGCAGTCTAACAAAGCTTGTCTAGAAGTATCCAGGAAGAGAGCAGAAAAACCAAGCCTCGTGCATATTAACTTCCGGAATTTATAAGAAATTATTCCTTTGGACATCAGTCATAAGGCACAGCTGCTTTATGATAATCTTGTGTTCAGTTCAGTCCTGTTTCCAATCCTGACCAAAATAGTAAAGTTACATGAAGATCTTCAACAACGTTTTCTTTTGAGTAGATTCCTAAACAGGAAGCTGGTGGAGTCAGCAAGCAACAAGGATTTCCTGATGTCATCTGCCAAAATGGAGATTCCCAGAGCAATTACTCTGGTTGTGTTTTATACAGCTATTTTTAAGACTCTGAACCAGAATGGTGAACCAGATCAAACTATAAATACAAGATTTTGACTTACATATGCCAAATCATATAAATGACATTGTGCTTTGGAATGAAAACTAAAATCTTCATATAGTGACTCTCTTTTGGGTTAGCTCTTAACAGCCACAGAGAACATCCCAACAGATTCTTGCAGTATCTGAAATCTGCAAAAATGCATCTTCACAAGTCTTTCCCTACAACAGCCTGGGGAACCAAATAAGATGTTGCACAAGGTGTATTTGGTTTTTTGACTCCCTTCTGTACTGTGGTCTCTTGCAATCACAGAATGTGCTACGGTGCTTCATACATCGTATTGATAAAACCACAGTTTCATTTACAAAAATAAGTCTCAGTGGCCTAAATAGAAGAGTTTTCTCTTTCAGGCATTCCTTGCACCGTAGAAAGGAAGCCATCTAGGCCACCACAGCCAGGCAAATTATCTGGTTTCCCAGATGAAAAAATACAAAGAAAAATCCACAGAATCAGAAGAATGTACAGTCCAAATAATGCAGTTTCTCAGTACCAGGAAAAGCTTTAGATTAAAAAAATACAAATTTTCTATTCATTTGTAGAAATAAAATTATCCTTTATCCATATGAAAAATAGCTATTTATATTTTTATGGCATAATTTGCATGTTTCACCAGTATTTCATGAATATACAGTTATAATCATTTAATAACCACTGCTAGTAGGTCAACAACAATATATTATTCTGTTGCTCTAACACAGGTAATAGCTACTTTTTCATCTGCACCATAAGCTGATGTCTAGCAAGAGCTGATGCCATCTCCTAAACACTTTTCCATTTCGAGTACGTGGAGCTCAGATACTTTGGATCCAGACAGAGAGGTTAACATTTCACAGTGCCTCGTAGAATCATGAAAAACAAACATAAATTGCCGTCTGTTCTTTATGCAATAAAGCTGGACTCCAAGCATATAAGAGATACTGCACAAGCAAATGATCCTCAAGCTCTCCCTGCCCCAAGAATGAGATCACCTCCGCTGCCTATGCACTGACTAACACAATGAACATATGGTGAGCAGAAGATGGCTGTAAATGAAACAATTCTGTGCTTTGTAGCCACTTAGCACTCTCTGGGCCACATTCTCTCAATTGTCTGCATGGTTCCCACCACCATCGACAGAGCCCGAGGAAAGTCCATCTCTGCACCCACCACATGCTACAGATGTTAAGAACAGGCAAGAAAGAGAATAGTAAGCAAAAGGAAAGTAGTAAGGAAGCTTTTTGTATGTCTCCTGTTGTCTCTGGGTGACAGGCTAGCCAAATTTCACTCAATGGATAAGCCCCTACAAAAGAGTAAGTCATATTCTTGGGAGTAGTCACAATGTCAGTAATTGAGCAGTTTCTTCAAAATTTAGTGATTTTAAAAATCAAGAAATTATACTTACAAGTATAAAACTGAAACTCTTAATTTAAATAAAATCTGGAGTGAAACTAAAGGAAAGTTAAAAGATTATTAGTTGAGAGTGAAGCAAAAATCTTGAAGGACAGAGAAAGCGCAGACGTACACATCCAGTACTGGAGAGGTCAGGAAAACTGTATGACTCCATTAACATCAAAGTCATTAGAGTATGAGATAACAGTTTGCTACATTATCGTAGAGAACAGCAGACAATGAGTTATTGTACTCCCATGTACTTCATTCCACACTTTTTCTGATAAATTCAAATTAAATATACTTTAAATGCATTGCTGAGCAGAAGTCAATCTATTTAAAATTTAAAATTATAGACGCTCCTAATTTGATTTGTGATTTCCTTGTGCTTTTTACTCTGAAAAACTATGTTTTAGAATGTCTTCTGCCAACTGAGATACTCCCTTTGAGAAGGTAATTTGAGATATGTGACTGACTCAATTCCTGTCCTCTGGTGTCTGTGCTTAATTTTTTACTACCGTACTAGGCTGGTGCAAAAATATTACTGAAGTAGTGTTCTAGTTTACAAAATTGAGAAAGCATTACAAGAGCCTAGTGAATATTCTCATGTGGAGTTGAAGAGATGCAAACTAGAGCTCCTGATGATGCTTTTGCCATTCTGAACTCCTAACTTCATCTTCTAGCACTAATGTACATATGTTTTTTCTTACATTAATGAATTTTTATAGCAGCAATATGGTAGCTCCAGGTGGTGTGGTTATCATGAGATAGTCACTACCCTAGAGGATGCCTCACCTCAGAGGTGATAATAACCAGGTCCTCTCTCATGCCTTATTGCTTATATATATGCTGATGGCAGCAACTAGAGAGAATTGTTAAACATGAAGAGCATGCAGAATTAATCTGCACTGTCTATTTGTTAATTATAAAGGCAATGAACACCACCAGTGAGCACCATCCACAATTTCACATTGTCATCATAATTAAAAAGTTTTAGTATGTGGTTTTGTGTTGCAACAACATCCATCAAAGTCCATTTCCTGACATGTGCAGCAGAAGCAATATGTTCCGCATAAGTTATTTCTGGAATTGTATATTACTTACTGTAATAGAGCTCTGTCATGTCACCTCTATTGCACCAGATATACCTGCCATGGCTGCAGTGGCTTATTCCGTTTCCTAGCTCAGACCCTCTCAAGCATGCACCAGATGGAAATGTTGAAAAAAACAGTTAAATTTATGTAATATTTTGCAGAAGGATTTTTTTTTCCCTTGTTTTTATGCACTGCAAGGCTGATATTTGTCTGTGCCCTGGTGTCTGGTTATCTGTGAATATGCTGCTGGAATGGAGAAACACTTCTTACAGATGTGGGCCAGAGAAGGGCCACTAGAAAGGATTCAACACAAGTGAAAACTTTGTGTAAATTAATACTCCAGGATAAAGAGCAGAATGGGTGGATGATAGCTTGAAGCACTTGTGCTTGTAGTACAAAATGTGTGGCACCAGGTAAGGCCACTGAAAAACAGCCTATTTTGCAGTTTTGGCTCACTCAAGCCCCAGCTGCAGGCACCTTCTGGGCAGCTCTAAGATATGAGCAGCCGCGTCTCTTCTTCACTCTCACTTCCAATACACTTTCTCAGGAAAGACAGCTCAGAAGTTTTTCCACCAAAGTCGAAGGAAATTACAGAAACTTGGGCTCCCAAAGAGTTAACAATTTACAAAGCAAATACCAGACACGCAGGGGAAAAAAATAAAAAACACTCCTTTCTTACAAAACTATAAGAGTAAAGAATGTATGTGGAGGGACAGAAAGCAGTGGGAAGTTTAATACCCAGTTTACATCAATGTCTCACTTGTTTACTCTTTGTAAAAATTTAGATGAGCTGTCTGCTCTTCATCTTTTAGTGTCTAGCAAATGATGCCATTCGGCACCTTGTTGTTTGCAGACGAAAAATGAGAAAAGTTGAAAAACAGCAGTGCCTTGACAATAACACCTTTCTTGCTTTTGATTTTCTATTCAGGTTCTGTAAGTGTCATAAATAATGGGTCATCTTTGAGGTTATCAAAAAGAAAAGACAATCTAAGGAGGGAACTTGACAGAAAGATGATCATATCCCTAAATGACACTAAGAATATATTGTGGATGGTGCCCTGAGTTTTGATGTTCATTGGAGAAAATCCCCCATAACATTTGCCAAATTTGATTTCTTTCCCAGAATTTAACTAACTATACAGAATTAACACTGCCCGCATGCATTGCAGAAATCATTCACAGTTACAGCCAAGTGAAAAATATTCTATCACAAAAGAATTTAAATGAGCCCAGTTTCAAAATATATAGCAGAATCTCTTTCTAGACTGATTTGTGCCACCGGATATCTGCCAGAAATTAATATCCTCTCCTCATAAGTCTCCACCACTCTAGGTTTAGCTGTCTTTCAGTTGTACAGTTGTGCTTTTGAATAGTGGAGACTAGAATATATATCTAGAATACAGAAATATATGGCATTCATGTATGAACCGATCTACTGGTTGCCAATAACAAGATGCTGTTATGCTCATGAAAGGATATTGCAAATGTGCAGTGGAGGATGAAGACTACATTATAGTGAGGAGGAATGGAGGGGATGTACTGATCTGGACTGCTGACAGCCAGGTCAGCCAGTTCAGAAACACATGGGAACTGGATACATCCTCACCCGGTAAATTCACTCCTGAGAAAACACTGGTGTATGGGTTTGGGTTTTTTTTAAAAAAAGATAGTTTCAAAAATGTAGTTAAAATACATAGCTACATACCCTCAGTGAATGAGAAAAACATTGACTTTGAACACCTGTAGACGTGAAATAGGAACAGAATACCAGGGTTTCATCTGGTTCCTCAGGAAAGTGGGATAAGTAATGTGATAAAAATCAAAGGGCAAGCCAGTGTCAGCATTACTAAAACCTCAGGCTAGGTCAGCAAAATAGTGTCATGGTATTTTTGGTAGAACCTGAGCCCACAGTCATTGCTATATGTAGAAAAGACTTTTTCCCCCTCCATAACAGGGTAATGGTTTTATGATTCATAAGGCCTGTTTTCAAAACTGTCCCAGAAACATTGACAGATAGCCTGGGCTGACTAAGGTGTATAAAAACCTTAATTAAGTGTAAAAGTCTGAATTATCATGCCTGTCTTCATTTCTCAGCACCAAGTATTTCCTGGCATGAAGTGAACTATGGTGTCCTGGTAGAGCTTTTTCTACTTGGTACACCTTGTCACAGAATCCTTGAGGCTGCTGAGATTCCAGATATTCAGTCCCCAAAATATGAACAAAGATATTTTCACATGTGGGATTAAGGATGCCTGGGTTTGCTTACGGTAAGCAAACCTTTACTACATTCTCAAGTGACAGGTAACACACTGTCTCCCAAGCAGGTCACATTCTGTGTATAGGGTTCTTCGGTTTGTAGCAGAAATAAGTATATCCCCAAGTGCTCTGTAGACTACACAGTTTAGGATAGGGAGCAAGGGATACAGACAGAAGCTTCTCTTCCTTTTTTTAATCCTTTGAACTCAAAATAACAAAATAACAATCCCTGCATTCAGGAGATCTCGAAGTCCTATCTTATCAGCTTTCTTTCCATAGAAATGTCCCTGCAGGAGACTAAATTATCATAGCCTCATCCCGTCAACAGAAAGGCACTCTCACAGGAGATTTAAACAAGTGGGAGCTTTTCTATTTTCTGCAGTGATTTTTAAGCACACCCTCCTTTATTTAGCCGAGAGGTACATATATAGAACACCAAGAGCAGTGAAGAGCACACCTACTCTTCACTGAGAGAACTGAGGCATTTTGCAGTTATACATAATCCTTCTTGTAAAGGGAGAGGGGAAGGATTAAACAGATTGTTTGCTAATTAGACAACCCTTTATTTTAAGGGCTCCAACTCACTGCGTTTCTCTATATCTTTATATTGAAAATGTCATACTTTTATCCAAGTCTTTTAGAAGTTGGGTGTTTATGGAAATTTCATCTCTCTAGCAATTACACAAGGAAGGGCACTTGAAGTTCATGTAATGTTTTATAATGAGAAGGATATCATCTTAAAATTGCTGAAAATTTGCTTAATATTGCTTTAACAGTATTTTCAAAACCCTCCCAATTTCTGCTAAAGATATTTTTTTCCAGTCAATCCTCCCTGTGTTACTATAGTTCATTAATCTGATTTTCAAATGGTTAAAGTTTAAAGAATTGAACAAGTTCTATTGTCTGCACATGTTAAAAAACACCCTTTGCTTTCACTTAACCCATAAAGTCAACACTGTTTTTACCACCAAAATATTGAGTCTCAGTTTCAACTATCTATCTTAAACTTAAAACATTATTTCTGTGGAATAACTGTCAGGATTTCATAACTACATTTCAATGGTGTTTTTGTTCACACAAAGGGAAAAAAATGCAAATCTGAAGTTTAATAAATTTGATTTATAAACAGCAGAACCTGAATTGTTTTAATATCTTCCTAGCTTTTAATTTTTTACTGGATTTGTCTCCTTGTTAGGTTCATACTCCTCTCAGGGCAGACGGTGCACCTGGTGGAGGAGATTTCTAAATACCACATCTTATGAGATGAAACCTTTTAAAGACAAGTCTAGTCACATGCATAATGTGTTTCTGATGGTAATAGCACAAAAGTTATATAGTAGAATATAATAATAAATCTGTCAGCATTGATACGGGACTGCATCTGAAGATTCTACAAATCTTTCAAAAGAGAAAGGGGAAGAAAGGGGAAGGGAAGGGAAGGGAAGGGAAGGGAAGGGAAGGGAAGGGAAGGGAAGGGAAGGGAAGGGAAGGGAAGGGAAGGGAAGGGAAGGGAAGGGAAGGGAAGGGAAGGGAAGGGAAGGGAAGGGAAGGGAAGGGAAGGGAAGGGAAGGGAAGGGAAGGGAAGGGAAGGGGAAAAGAGAAAAAAGAGAAAGGGAAAGGGAAAGGGAAAGGGAAAGGGAAAGGGAAAGGGAAAGGGAAAGGGAAAGGGAAAGGGAAAGAAAGAGGAAGAGAAAGAGGAAGAGAAAGAGAAAGAGAAAGAAACAGAAACAGAAACAGAAACAGAAACAGAAACAGAAACAGAAACAGAAACAGAAACAGAAACAGAAACAGAAACAGAAACAGAAACAGAGAGGGGAGGGGAGGAAAAGGAAGAGAGAGAGGAAAAGTGAGAGGAAGAGTGCAAGGAAGGAAGGAAGGAAGGAGTAAAGGAAGAAAGAAAACACTGCAGTTCCTGGAAGTTAGTAGAAAGGAAAAAGCAACCTTGAAATATTACCATATTTCTGTGGTAATGAAAAATACTTGTAGGGAGTGGATGGCTTCAAGGGCCAATAAAATATTACAGAGTTTATGTCTGGACAGTCGGTGATATTAGAGTGTAATTCAATCTGACAACTCTTCAGAGCTGTCATACAGAGGCATGTATGAATTTTCCCTTTGTAGCTCAGGGTGTCCATCCTCATAGGAGCTAACATCACCTTTGTCAGTGAGATCTGTACACAGAAGTAGTACATTGGTGTTACACAGCTCTTAACCCTCCTCATCAGTTATAGAAGCTGCTGCTGGGGAGCAGTGTCGTTAATTTTGCTTTCTAAGTAGAAGCTATAATCAATTGAGGTTTGAGAGAGAGAGAAAGAGAAGTAAAGAAATTAATTTTCTTCCCTACATGAGGCTTTCAGCCTCTCAGCTGGAGCAGAGCTGTACAAACATTTTATTTTGTATTTGGGACATCAGAGGACTGTGAACGAACGGCTGCCTCCAGTGCAGATCTCCTAAAGGCGAAGGTGTCAGCTCTACTGGTGGAAGTTTTGCTTTAGGAAGATCTTTCCCCACCTCCTGCTGCTCTTTCTCTCCCTTTCTTCACTTTTTCTCCCTGTTCTTCATCCCAACAAAGGATCTGACCCTTCAAAGCATTTGGAAAACTGAATTGGTTCTTCATCTGGCTGTGTTCTGTTGCTATTAAAGAAATGAATCAATTATCACTCATGAAAATGATAGGGAAACTGGCCAACTTTTACCAGTCCCACCAGGAACACACACTGACGTTTAGCACATATCCCAGCCATCAATCCCATTTCTCCCATTGTCTTGTAAACTCCCCTTATTGCCCTCACAGTGCAAAAGATTTTATTTAGGTGAAGGCAAGTGGTGTCTAATTACACTTGCTTGGGATCTCATTACCCTGACAAGTCCTCCAAAAGTGTGGAAACAGCCCACTGTTCACATGTTTTATGAACTGTTCTGACCAAGGAAAATCCTGCCTCTTGGCTGGTATTAGAAAGGACTTCAGAAAGGACTTCTCTAAGTTTGATGTCTTGAACAGGGTTCAGTTTTGCAAACATAACAGCCGACAATCATTTTAGGCATTACAGGGGATCCTGCCTACCCTCCAGCCAGGCCAGTGTGGGTCTTCCTTAACTGCATGCTGTAGATAGATGTTTCATCAAGACCCTATAGTGTCTGAAACTGACTCTGTATTATGGAATCGAATTAAGTTCGGAATTCATTGTGGTATGAACATAACTGAGCCCAGGTCTGGAAAATGAATGTAACGGGTTGGCCCAGGAAAGGAAGTTCCTCAAAGTGACAAGAACAGGAGAAGGTGGGAAAGGTGGTGTTAGGTCAGGCCTTGGAATCGCTGCAGTATTTTAGAGGAAGAGAACCAAACAATATGTGTGCAAAGGGATAGGTGTCATGACCAGACTGAAAACCACAGTAATTTTTATACTATCATAGCTATCTTCCTTAGTTCACAGGGGAAAAAAAATGGTCCTTACCCTATACAATTATACTCTATAAATTAAAATTACACTCAATATATAAGTGAAGCATCAACAGTTTGAGTAACTCTGAAACTATATACTAGAAAAACATGACTTCTAAATTTTTTAGATTAAATATGTGCTAACCTGTTACTCATTTCTCAGTTTACTGAATCTGATTTCATTGTAATTATTTTCAAAATCCAGTTATAAAATTGTTTATGCCTGCCATGATGACATGATTTCAGAGACATTAAATTTTGTGTCTCAATCATACAACAAATACGCATAAAAGAGCAATTATTTACATTAATTACAGTTCTGTGTCAAAGCCCTTCGGGCTTGTGGGAGTATAGAATTTAAACAGGTTTTCTTTTGTTTTGAAAAGATAATATGTAAATTCTGTCTCTATTGAAATTACCAGTATTTTTGCAAGTGATTTCAAAAGGTTAGGGCCTGCTTCTAGGGCATTATAATCTACACATGACAAAAAGTGCTTGTGGAGCATATATCAGTTATTAATAAGCTACACAAGGAATGACTAACTAAATACTTGAAGACTGGACATAATCTGCAAGGCACCTTTATCTGCACTTTTATCTGATTAGTCAAATAGCACATCTTGTCCAGCTTGGTGACCACTGCTCAGTGTGCAGCTGCCACTTGGTGAGCAGCAAGGGAAAGACATCACAGTAGACATAAGTGGTACAGACATAGCTCAGATCCATCAAATTTGATCAATACAGGTGCAGCACTGTCTAAACACGATTTGCTATGATTTATATTCATGCTCATATTTATAGTCTTTAGCACTGAGCCTAAGGTCACAAGCCCTCAGCCAAGTCCTTTTCAAAGCACAAGCTCATGACTGTTGAGGGAAACAATATTGGTCTGGGTAAGCAGAGTAGCACATCAGAGTCAGGTAGACCTTCCTTGTGCTGCTTTATCTTTCAGGCTACAGCATTCAGCATATCCCTGGTTCTGCAGGACCACACTGACACCTGCTCAGAGCTTGGTCACTCTCTGCTATGCTCAATAGCACACAGGTTGTTTGCTTGAGCCCTGTATAGAATTACATTCTCTTTCTTGCTGTTTTTCCTAAAGCAATAACCCTCACAGAACAGGGAGCAAAATTTTCTGCATTACCTTCCCTATGATTACAGGACTGTGTTGCCATAACATTTGAATAGCTCCAGTCCACAAGGCTTGTGAGATCTGATTCTGTGCCTTGCTGTAAGTGCTTAACAGTACTTAATCTGAATTCACTCTGGAAATATGCCACTTCATTTGCATTAATCCACTTTCCCAAGCCGGACTTTTATCACTGTTATTGTGTCTCTCTACCTCTAGGTTTCCCAACTTTCCTTTCCCTACCTGGTTTCTCCCGCCCCTGTGCCACTCCCTTTACCTCTCCACTTTTCCATTATATTATCCCTAGCCTGTCTTAGAATCAAAGCTACAGACAGGCCCTCCTGCTCTCACTTTGTTGTAAACACCTGAGTTGCTGTCCCTGTTCCGGAGTCAACAAGTCACTAGGTTAACCACTTGGCTCTGTGCTTCCCAGGAAACAGGGGAATGGGAGGGCCATTTGCATTATTTGCAGTGTTATCTATTCCTTTCCACTCTCCTTCCTTTTCCTCCCTCTCTCTTTAATCCTGCAAGAAAGAAGACTATGTAGCCACATGTGTTACTGGTCTGGCACCTGGACAACTGACTGGTGAAAACTATAACCCTGTGAGAGTAAGATGGCATTTAGGATTGTGTGAGTATCAACTCCATTACAGAAAAACTGGCTGTTGACCCTATTCTTGCTAGGCATTTCTTCTGCTCTTTCTAGTATCCTGGTACTGTTCCTAATGTTTTAGGTGGTAATCAGTTTTCACAGCCCTGAAAATCAGCAAGTCTAATAGTTCTCTCCTTGCTCTTAGTTATGCACTATCATAAATGCAACAATTACAGTTGGAATATCTTCATCAAGAGAGCATTGAAAGTAGCCTCAAAACTCCAGAGAGAACAGGTTACAGCATTTCACAACTTCCAAGTATGCTTCGAAATGTGTAGGACAAGGCTGTAATATCACACCATTCATTTTTCAACAGATTCCTAACTGATGTCTCCAGGGAGATGCTCTTGAAAAATAAAAAAAAAAAGGGGACACACACACACACACAGACACACACACACACACACACATAACACAGCTTAAACTGGTTAGTTTGAGCTCCAAAATTCTTGATAATAATGCAATAGGTCTTGAAGAGAATATTACGTGATCTCTGCATTCCGTTATGTTGTATACAATCTACAAACATTAATTCCCAATAGCTGTGTATGTATAATTGAGATTGTCTGGGGCTGAATATGTAGGGAGTAAACTGTTAAAAAACCCATGCAGTTTCACAGCCTAGAAACATGTATAGTGTTGCTTCTTGTCATAAAGCTGATCTTAGTATCAAATATTTTCAATTTTCTATCTCAGTATGGGGATTTCTAACTTTCAAACCTTAATGGAACCCAGAAAACCTTGATATTAACAACTATTTTCTGAAAGTATCTCTTGTAATTACATTGCTGCACAGAACCTACCCAGAAGTGCAAAATAGGTCAGAAAACGCACATTAATGTGCAGCATTTTCCACCTATAGGCCAGAGGATCAAATAAGAAAAGGTCATTACAGTTTAAACTTGTTTTGTTGCCACTTTTTTCAGATGCCGGTATTTTGTTCAGCTACATTCTAGTGAACATCAGCGGTGTCCTCTTTAGTTAGTGGTGCTTAAATCCAGTGTGTATTTACTATTCCAATGTGTAAGCAATGATGCAAAACATAGAACAGTAGCAGTTCAGAACTCTGTTTGCTAATCTCTTCATAGGAAAATGGTCACCAGCCAGACCCCTAATCGGTGCTTTATACAAAATGAGTACATAATCCTTAGTGTGATGGAAGGTTATTTTTCCAGAAGATTTTTTTTCTTATAATTCTCTGGAGATATTTCATATGCCACTTGTGAAGATGAAATTGTGCTAGCTACACCCCGTTTTTCTCAGCTCCACCTCACCAGTAAAAAAAAGATTCCTTACCTATACAGTTTCAATACCATTTTACATTTCAGAAACCAATGCAATTTTGAAACTAATTATGACAGTTGCTCTTTTAGACTTGTCTCTTTTCCTTAAAAGCTGATTTTACAAATTACTTGGCTATTAGCCAAGAAATTTTGCAGCGCTATGATTCTGTAGGTGTTTCACAAGTGTTTAAGTACATTTTTGAGGTTTGCTGTTAAGATAATCTCTGAGTAAGAAGATGTGGAATATTAATGGAAACATTTCGGAATTGTAAATAAACATGTTTGGAGCAATCTAGATGAAGACCAGAACGACAAAAACGGTTATAAAAATCTAATTAACATTTTAACTGTAAAAAGCTTACTGCTTTGATACCACAAGAGAATACTCTCAGACAGTAGATAAAATTAAATATTCCCGTGTGGGTTTCCAGCAGATGAAACACTGCTATCAATATTTAATGGAATGTGTCAGAATTTACCATCATTTGAAAGAATGCAAATAGAGGTTACCATAGAAATCACCTTGACAGAATAATTCACAAAATGCAACACAAACTACCCCTGAAGCACCCTCGAAGGAGTTAGGAAGATCTTTGTCTACTACCCTTTCATCTGATCTCTTGAAAGGAAGGAGAAAATGCCTCTGTGTGTGAATGTGCGTAAATATACGTTTTGATAAGTTATTAACTGGTAATGTTAAATAAGAGAAATAAGAAACCAAATATATTCCAAACACATTCACATTGCAGATACCTAGACTCAGTTCAGTGCAGGTGACCAAATAATATCAATTACTGGCTTTGCTAAAATGTCTCCATATAGTTATGAAACACCAAATTGTGTAAGCCACATACCAGAATTCTCATGTCAGTTTTGATATCAAATGTTGGCAAAATTTTTCTCTCAGGAAAGACTTCTCCATTACCAACTTTCAACTTATCTTTACACTGCCTGAATACATGCATGTCTACGAAATAGGGAAATTTATATAGTTATCAGGATAAATTTTGTGGGTTTCATTTTTTCACTCTACAAGAAGAACCCTTATCTTCTTAAATGTCTATCTCCACAAGCCACCTATTTATAATAAACAAAATCTGGCAGTTCAAGAAGCAGGTATAAGTCTATCAAATAAATTTTACGTTACTTGTATCCAGAAGATACAATTCTTCTCAAATTACCCCATTTTCTTTTGAGACCTTTTCCTTGTATCTCTTGCTAGGTAACTTGAACTGATGCTGCCACATCTGAGCTTCATTATCTTATTACTGTTTTTGCTCTTCATGGCTCTGCTCCATGTTCTTTTGAAGGCAAGAAGAATGTCTCCTTTAACTTGATTGACTTAAATTGCCAGGCCTTTCACTAACATTCTGCTATTTAAACTCTTCTAAAATTCTTGTAACTGATTAAGGAGCATCCTATAACTGTTATTGAAGACCACTCAGTGACTAGATGACGCTACTGGCTGCCTGAAAATACCGATGTTTTTTCAAGTCTTGGAAAAATTAATATTTTATAAAGTACCTAACCAGAATTAGGGTTTTGCGAAGCTGAGATCAACAGAATGACTTGAATCTTTATGCAGTCACGAAACAATAATCTTATCTGAACTTCATAAAAGTTTCACATACTGCTCCTCTGGTCCCACTTGGTGCTCAACTTGGCCCAGAGAGAACTCATTTGAAAGACAAAACAACTTTCTTGTAGTGTAATTGCCCTATGCAGGAAGCACTTGAAAAGTCACAGGAAAGGTTATTCCCAGGAGGTCAGACCAATTTTGTACAGTTAAGGATGGTTCATATCTACGTCTAATGTGGATGTGTCTTTGAACTCAGATGACAGCAAGAAAATTTACTCTAACACATAGTACACTGAATGATTTGTACTTCTTCTAAGATGCAAAATGGATGAAAAGACATAGATGGAAGCTCTTCTACCTCCTTTGAGCTGACGCATAGAATGTATTGTCACACCAAGCTCCCTATACCTTGTGAAATAAAAACATTTTCTTATGTATATTTTCAACATTTTACCCACTACTTTTTTTTGTCTTGTTTAGGCAGATACCACTACTCAGTAGTGTGCTACTTTCTTTTAACAAAAAGGAAAGGCAAAAGGTTGCAGGCTAGTTTTGCAATCAGTGCTAATACTGTTCTTTAGACAGCTTGAAATAAGACCAGTCTGGTCCTCCGAAGTCTGAGATCCTGGCATCATAACACTAACATCTGCCAGTACACATCACTCAGTTTTCTTACCTAAATTTTTAGAATTGTAGAAAAAAAATACTTTGGGATTTTTGGATAAATGTTCTTAGACTTTCAGATACAGATAGCTTCCAAGAAACACAATTTAGCTGTAGCATTCTATAGCATTCTATAGCACAAGCTGTATGTGTAGAATGTCAAGTAACTTACCAGCTGATTCAAGAAAGAAAATGTTCTCTTTCCTTTTTAATCAACAAGAAAAACATTCATAGGTCTAAATTTTGTACCATGTGTCTGTTGCAGCCAAAGCAAAGATGCAAACTCGTCTAAACACGAATAATCTGAAAGTCACCTGGGGAGCTGGGAATGCAATAAATGTCTCGTTGTAAACCCCATAGGTATATGGAACTAATGCAGACTAAGGGCTAAATCCAGGGCATGTGGAGGTCAGAGTGCTCTTCAGCAATCTTCTAGGGAGTACATCAATGTTCCAGCATAGAGACTTAACATCTACAGGCCAAAGAAAACTTTTCCTAGACAAATACATAGCAAGTGCATGCCAAATATAGTCACAATAACTCATTATGTAATCATTTTATATTAACATTACATCAAAACAAGGTAGGCAGATGTGACAAAGGTTCTACAGGTGAACTGTACGCTTCTGGAGCAGAACCTAGACATCAGCAAGAGTTCTGAGGTGAGAATGCACACCTAGTTTTAAGTAACTCAGTCAACCAGCTGTGACAGATGGTCAGACACCTAACTCAAATGAGTAAAACCACATTCTAGTCACCTAAGTTTAAGTGTCTTACTGTGTATTTTTGGCTGACTCTCATGTTTATGTAGCATGTTTTCAGACAGAATCTTGCGTCCAACTCCAGGGAGCAGATGACACTTGCTAGAAATCCTGCCAGTTCTTTGAGGAATGAGAGCTCAGAGCAGAGCTGGTCCTTTCCACTCTGTGGTGGAAGACTGCATTCCCATAAGACGAATAAGATGTTTCTATCCCATTTAGTTTATCATCTTGTTTTCAAATTTGTACAATAGAAGTCCCAAGAGCAGTCCCAACACCATCTAGTCCCAACCAATTTTAGAAGAGGTTCCTCAGTCAAGCTCTAAACACCTCTAAGGATGCAGATCCCAAAATCTCTATGGGCAACCTGTTCCACCGCTCAAGCATACAAATCATGATTTACTTTTCTTCCATATATATACTTAGAATTTTCCTTCCAGCAACTTGTGTCTGTTGCTCCTTTGCTGTAGGAAAGGGTGATGGCTCTGTACTCTGTTCCCATTTAGGTAGTTTAGGACAACAACTAGATTCTCCCTTAGTCTTCTCCAAGTTAAACAAATCCAGTGGTCTCAACTTCCCCTTAAACAACAGGAGATTTCATATACTAAGAAACTCATACTAAAGCCTCCTCCCCTTCCCGAGTACCTATTTTTCTACGAGTGCTGCTGAACCTAAACAGGAACTGCACATAAACTATACATCAAAAGGAGTGTGCAGTGACACATACAGGAAGTCAAAGAGCTGAATATATGACATTCTTTCCTCATGTAACAACCAGGATTTTCTAAGAGTCTTCATATTTTATGTTGCAATGAGAAAGCTGATGCATTTATTGAGAACAGCATTTTATTAACATCAGTAAACCTAAAAACTCTTCAAACTTTACAAAACTTTGTATTTTAATAGTATAAATTACCATTGCAAAAGCATTATTAAATGAATGAGTAGCAAAACAGCACTGTTATTTGCATGGAGTCAAACCCAATAACAGAATTTTCTGTATCTGCTGAAAGATTTATTTTCAGGCTCATTTACCCTTGGACTGATAGAAAAGCTTCACAAAATTCTCTGCCTAAAACAGCTTTAGAATATAAATGTAACTCAAGGGAGTGAAGAAAGAAGAGAAAACCAGGACTGATCTGAACCTTCACTGGAGTAGAAGCAGACACCTGAATTAATCTCCTGCTGCTAATCAAGAACATAAACTAAATTAATCAAGGAAGGATAAAAAGGTTGTGTTTGAAGTTGAACCTTAAATTCAGATTTAATCCAAACACTCCAAAGCCAAAACAAAACTGATTGTTTGAAATTAAGCATAGTGTTCTATGTACCTGAGTTATGAAATTTCAGTTGGAAATTGCCTCCAAAGCAGCATGTGAGAGAAGAGGAAGAAGAGAAATTCACGCTTGGTATAAAAAGTAACAAACGATCATATGCTGGGTCATTTAATAATAAATGTCCCATGATGGGTCAGTATAATGAAACAGGGTATTATATTTTTATAAAAGTCTGATCCAGTGCTGGATTTATTAGCCAAGTCGTTTCAAAGAGCATTACTTTTCTGTAATTTTGGAGAAAGTTGTAGTCTTTTTGGTCATGATTAGAACTGCATGCCATTCTGCCCTGAGGTCTGAACAGCCTCTTCTTTATCAGTCCCAGATACTGAACACAGAATATAGCTAAATAAAAGAAAGTCTGAAATCTAATCTATGGAACAGGCTGTACTCATGTCTCGAAAGCTGCCCGGATGACATTACTTTTTCAGTGCAACTGATTTCTGGATCACTAAATGACACAATATCTTTGCTGGAACAATGAGTATTTCTATCAGCCTTGTGGGTACAGCTACTGGCTAGGTCAGTTGTTAAAAAGAAGTATTAATACCTGCTTACAAAAAAACAAGCTTATATTCGGCACAATTAATGAAATTGGATGTATAAATCATTGCTCTAATCCCCCATTGATTATGTCTAATATTAGCCTCCAACATGACCAGCTTTCATACTCTTTACTAAAACTCTGCTCTACTTGATAAGACCTGACATACTTGTGACATAGGAAAGGACATTGTTTACAAAGAGGCAGCTCCTTGACCCTGCTACAGTGGTTTAATGTGCTATTGTCAAAGTAAGCAGTAGGGTGAGATGTCCCATCATATAGAACGGGTTTGCATAGGAGGTAGACCACTGTGGTACCCCTCTTTGACACAAGGATTGGGGCTTGACCTTACCTCCAAGCTCTTGAGAGTACAGCTTGCTGCATCAGCTCCTTTGTGTCCATAAATACAGCACACCTGAAGCTGCCCAGTCCTCAGGTAAGTTCTCTTAATGCAAATAAATAATGGTCTCTTGGAGATCAGCAAAAGAGAGGTGTCACAGAATTTTTTTCGTGTGTTCTCTCACCTAGGGTCTTGTTCTCACACGCATTTTCTTGTTGACGAGATTAGTTTGTTGCACTTTATAGGAAAGTTTCAGGATTACCCTATCTGAAATATTATGGAAACCAAACTGCATTTTCTAATATTAGAAGAAAATTATATTGAGTGTCGTAAGAGAAGATTTCTTCTGTGACCCTAAAACACAAGGGGAGCATGAATCAGAAGAAAGTTACTCCTTCTTTCAGCGTGGCCCATGCTCAATGCAAGTCCTTGTACCAGGTAAGGAGTGCATAATCTGGCTTTGCCAGACAGTGGTTGGAACCTTGTCTTTGCCCCTACCTGGCATAATCCAATATTGCTGGTGCAAGGATTGAGGAAACAAGAAATAATAGAAAAAATTAGAAAGTGGTCATGTCTATTCATAGTTTGGTGCCTGACTTATCTTGTGATACTACAAATATGTCACACGTATTCACAGAATCCTAAGGGTTGTCAAATTTGAACGAAAAACATGGTTGAGGTTCAGAGGGATTTGGGTTGATATGCAAACTAGAAAGGAACTCAAAAAAGTCCAAGTAATTAGATCAGAAACTCTAAGGCTTTGCTCAGCTAAAAAGGATATCTTTTGTGTAATTCTCTCTGTATGCAGTACCACTCGATGCTTAGAAATCGTCTTTTGTAGAGTCACAGTTTGAATCTCTGTCAGATTACACTGAGAGCTGTGCTATTCAAAACAGTAACTTCATGTGTTTTCACTGTTCTTTGTATACAAATATTTTGTAATGAGAACATTCACAGAACTTATCATATGATGTTTTTCTAAAATAAGCTAGAGAGCACTGGTTAGCGTCACTGTAAACAAATCTCAGTTATAGAAACCATGATTCTGCATCCATCTCTCCGAATCTGTGGAAACACCCACCAAGCTGACTTAAATATAGAGAGTGCATAAAGAAGACTGGTCAACAACACCCACTTCAGAATATTATTTCATTGTCTGTGCTATATATTTGCTTAATTATTAACTGCATGATGGTTTACAAGAGTGAACAGCTCCAACTTGTGGAGCCAGTGTCCTTCTGCAAAAGCCCTATTAGTGTCAATTTATGTGGTCTAACGAAGTTCAGGAAGAACTGAAAACCTTTTCGTTATGATTTTGAAGCTTGAGATTTAATTAATAAAAATATTTAAACAAACAAATGCACAGAGTTGCTGAGAAGAAAGCTTCTATTTCATTAGTTTAAACTTTTTTACAGCAGAATCAGATTAAAAGCTAATAGACAAAAATATTATAAAACTCCCATTCTCAGGGATTTACAAAGATGGAATATGTTTTCAGGATTCAATTCTTACAACGTAAAAAATTAGATGAATGCATTAAAAAACATATGCAATCATTTAAACACTAAGTAGTCGATGAAGAAGTCTGCTTTTGGTTCAAGCCAGTCCAAGGAGATTTTAAGCCCATTTCTCCTCCATCTACAGTCTAAATAAAAGCGTTTTTCTTCATACAAGTGTATGCATTGGAAAGAGAGAATTTCTTTTCTCCTCATCTGCTTAGGGAAGGATATGAAAGCTGTTTGGTGTGAAAAGTGAAGCTTTCCACTTCAAATATGAAGTTTATGCCTTAAGAAAGTTTTGAACTTTCCAAATTAACTAGCATGGTGTAAGATGCCCACAAATGTTGATATACCCAAAATACCAGGATAACAAACTCACTGAAGGCCCCATCCTGCCTTAGCTGCTCCCAGTTATGAGATTTTACCCATTTGGAGCTAAGCGTTCCCTAGTTGGATGGAATTGCTTACAAAGTCCTTTTAACATTAGCAAAGCTCAACAGAAACCTGTGCATGGCAGCTGGCAGTGATGAGAGTAAAACATCTTCTATCACTATTTATCATGAAAAAAATGTAGTCTTTTAACAAAAACTGTATTCAGTCATGTACTAATTGGAAACTGAAACCATTTCCTACGTTTGTAGAAAGCTACTAACAACAGTAATTTTTCTGGATTCTTCTAATCAGTTATGGAAGGAGAAGAAAAAGTAATCCAGTGAGTTCTGAGGACATTCATTTCATAACTATCTAGTTTGCCATCAAATTTCTGTATACAGTATGATGACTCCTAGCAAAAAAGTTATTTAATCCCACACGGAATATGATGGGCATAACAATTTTACACCTGGCAAGAGAGCTGGGAAGTAGATATTGCACTAACTAGAAAAGAAGCATTGCAGGGAAGAGTCAGCTTTAGTGACAGCTTTTTTATTTTATGATAATTAATTGCTGTTTGTATTCAAGTTTTGCACACTCCCAGTCTGTTCCTACCCCAGTATGAAAAGTAACCTAGAAATAGGTCATAGGTTAATTTGACAAAACCACTTCATATGAACTGAACTATGCTGTCCCTCAGTTTCTAACCTTTACAAAGAACAGGTAAGTGTACAAAGATACCGACCAGAAAAGCTTTGTCCCATCATCCAATCCACAGGAGGGGATCCTGCAGAGGAGTCAGTCTGTACAGCTGGAAGCAGCAGTTCTGGAAGAAGCGTGATAACGATTAGTCCAGAAGACTGACTGGAGCCACCATTTTGGAGGACAGAAGATTCCAGTCACTTTCCTGTCCACAGTTGACAGTGGCTATTATTCTTAATATCTGATTAAAGAGATCTGTTTCACTCATAGTGCAGACTCCTAATTTCAGCGAGAATTAGTACAATAACATTATCTGAGCATGTTTGAAGAAGAAACAGAAAAAAAGGCAAGGAAATTAAAGCAGCTCTACTCATGGAAATGATCTGCAGTTAAAAAAAAACATTAAAGCAAAAGAAAAAGTCTAAGCACATTTATGATACTTATTAGGAAGAAAAGACAATTGTGGTTCTCGAAAACAGGTCTTGAGCCTGTGCATACATAAATCATTCTTAACAAAATTGTAGCTGTGAATGTGGATCTGCTGAAAGTCTGCTGAAGTCAATGGGTGTCTTTCTGGCTGACTACAATGGACTTTGCATTTTGTTTTCTGTTCAAATATTCATACGTAGAAAATTAAGATTGGAGACTGACATGTGGTTTTGATGATATTGTTGCAGGCAAACTATTTTCATGACTGTTCATAGAAACTGAAGTCATGCAAGAGTCAAAAATGTGTTTATTCAAAAGCTCCAATGCATACCGAAACCTTTTGAGTTTCAACCAGCTGCTGAATTTAATCCTACCATTCTAGAGAAAAAAATTTCCTTACTCAGTACAGAGGATACTGTATGTTTGTACTTATATTTATATGAGCTCCAGAAGTTCTTTTTAACCTAAGCTTTCCATGATTTTTAGGTAAACTTAGAATTCTTACCTCTGATAAATATGTGTAGATTTTTCACCTACACAGACATGACTATAGGTCTAGAAGCAACCTTTCACATAATAATACTGAAGCATCTAAAATTCTTATCAGCAAGATCTAACACCCAGATAAGTAAGGATATATGTAATTATTTTACAATATGTCTTAATTATAATTCAACAGATAAAAGAACATTACGAGCTATTCTGAGATTAGTGATTATTAAGGATGAACATAGCTTAAGTATTTAGATAGCTAGTTACAGACTACTTAGAGATACATTGCAGAGTGGGCACTGGTGCGTGCTTCTTTCATAAACGCTGTAAGTACATCCCATCAAGGAACTACAAAGAGCATGTGGAGAGATTTCTGTCTGACTACATCTGTTATAAATAGATGTAACTATTTAAGTTTGTAGACCTTCTGTAAGCCTAAACTGTATTAAGACTTCAGCTCTTATTTCAGAGTTGTGGAATTGCTCTAGCCACAGAAGCACACTTTGGTGTCCTAAAAGGAGATGTCTGTGAAAGCCCGGCCAAAGGAGTAGCACAGAGACTTAAGAGCGGGTCTTGCCAGGCGCATTCCTTTTCAAAACTTCCAGCCAGTCATTGAATCTCAAAGGAAGGGTGGAATTATGAGCATGCCCTCCCAAGTGGAGAATCTCTATTCAAGAGTAACTGCATTGTTTTTCATAAACGGAAGGAGAATACATCTGGTCTTCAGAATGCTGTTAAATCAAATACATTTTGTTTTGTCTAGTAAGTTGTCACAGAGAAGACAGCTAGCAGAAATGACTCTTGCATGAAGTTATTGTTTTGGTGAATAAATTAATGACTTTTTGAACAGCTGTTGGAACTGTCTTGGTGGTCTGATATATTCCATTTAGAAGAAAGAACCTCGCTGCTAGTTAATTGTTGTAAGCGCAGAGATCAATCTAACTCTGATGCTAATCTCCATGTCACAGCTATTGAGCAAAGCCAGTTAACAAAATAAGGCAACAAAGCTCAGGATAGGTTTTGATAATGCTTGCTATAGCAGCCTGTTGCCACAAATTGCATGCAAAAAAAATATATAAGCGTATTCGAGTTTTAAAAAATTAAAGCCACATAAACTTTTTCAAAATGAAATGTTGTTTTTGCTGCTTTAGTATCAAACTTTTAATAAAAGCAACAGGGAACAAAAAGTCATTAACTCATCAGAGAAATAGCAAGAATAAAAATTTACTGACACTTTAGATATGACAACCAAAACACTGTAACATACACATATTTCAATTTGCAGAGTCACTAAAGGACTTGCAGCAAGGTTGCTGCAAGCTGTCATGCTTATATACTTCTTCCTTTAAAATACTTTACTACTGGTGTATTTTTAGGAGAAATATAAAAATATTTTTTAATTAAACTTCACAGATCTCTTTTAACTAAGCATGTACCATAAATGTGTGGTAAAAGAAAATGCAGGTCTCTCCATCTCTAATCTTCATCTTCAACCACTAGACCGTAACTCCCACAGTCAGTCCAGCTCCGGCACTGTGATATCCCCAACAATCAGTCACAAATAAAGTGTGCTATTATTTTCCAGTCCGTTAAAACTTATTTGTGAAACCGAATAAGTAACATGTGCAAACTACCCTAGCCTAGATAGAAAGAGCCAACATTAGCAATGTGCACGCTCCTAATATAGATGCAACTGTCTGGGGATTACACCAGCGTTCAGATTCACAGCTCTAAAATCCTAGATATAGTGTAGCAAGACTAGTCAAGTACTAAACAATGTGTTACCAAGGGAATAACCAACATGTCCTGGAAGAACCACTGAGAATCAGTGCAATCAGCATGTGGAGGAATTGGAAAGATAAATAGAAAGATTTGAAGCATAAACTGTACACATAAAAAAACCTAAATTAATGCTAAAAATGCAAATGGAAAACATTCTGATGTTATTTAAAAGCACATTAAAGACCTGGACATATAGCTTTCTGCAATATTTACTACAATGTTCTGCTTTGTCCCAGAGCACTAATAAAATCTTGGGTTAATTCACTAAAACAATACTAGATGAAAGCTAGACTCAGAATCTTTTAAGGATAATTAACCTGTTTAGAATAAGAATCAACACAAGCTGAAAATTTTAAATACACAAAAGCAGTTCAAATGTTGTTACAAACAAAACTTCAGATTAATAACTTCTATCATTCTTTTTTTTTTTTCCCTTTAACACAAACTTACACCAAAATAGTCTAGAAGCAAAAAACTACAACAGTCACTGGGAAATTAGCGTCATATCCACAGGACCAGGAATCCACAAAGTTTCAAATAAGATGTTTTGGATGTTTCAGCTCTGTTCTGAAGTCCTGATTACTAAAAAAAAAAAAAAAAAAAAAAGAATTGTTATATGTCTGTTTGAAGAGAATAGGGATAAGTGTTCATGTTTTGGGTATTAGTTAAAAAAAATAAAAATCCCACTATACTTTGCCCCCACTAAGTTCCAAATGGAGTGCAAAAAAAACCCTTAAAATTGCCTGAGAGGTACAAAGCATCAGGTGTGTAAGTGGTAGCTTCCAAGGCAATCTGTCAAGGATCTAATAAAAAGGACAGTGATTTTTTTTTTGCTTCTTGTACCTTTGAAATACTCCTTATGCGAAGGAGTGGATAGAAGGTAAATCAGCCTCGGTGCTACATCTCAGAAATCTTCAACTGTGCCCTACGCAGTAGTTTTACAGTTATTTCATGCCATAGGAAATCTTTGAAGATTCTTTTTGATTTCTAAATTTCTAAAGATTCAAAATCTTTATTTAAAAGGAAGTTACAGTGCTCATACTGAAAACTGTTTATGTCGAACGGCAGAGGAAAGCAAGCATTACATTTCATGAGCAAGTGGAAGTATCTGGCATTGGCTTTGACTAAAACAAATTAGTTCATCTGTAAGGGTAATCTAACCAAGTCCACTTGATACAGATCAATGGATGTGACATTTTGTGAGTAGATGCTCCTTGAGGATATTTTGTCTTGATTGGATCGGTCTTGATGTATTTAACATTACAGCTATTTACAATCCAATTAGCAACACATGCCTAGAACCTAGAAAAGCACAGAACGTATTTACAGTAATTCAAGGAAGAAAAAAGTACTCCATTCATACATTTCAGGTTAAAATATATGTAACAAACCTTTTAAAATTACTCAAGTTTTTATTTTAAAAGATTGTACAAAACTGAACAATATACTTTGGAGGACCAGTGAAAAATATAACAAAAATACTAAAAAAATATTTTTAGTAACTTCAAAGGAGGCTTGATTCCCAGTCTTTAATCTGAATTTGCTGTAGAATCACAGAATAATCACAGAATCACAGAACTGTTAAGGCTGGAAAAGACCTCTAAGATCATCAAGTCCAGCCTATGACTCAACACCACCACATCAGCTAGACCACAGCACTAAGTACCACATCCAGCTTCTCCTTAAACACCTCCAGGGGCTGTGATTCCACCCCTTCCCTGGACAGTGCATTCCAATGCCTGAGCACCCTCTCCCTAAGCAAATGTTTCCTGAGATCCAATCTAAACCTTCCCTGATGCAGTTTCAGTCCAGTGCCCTCTCGTCCTGTCACTAGTTGCCCGAGACAAGAGCCTGACCCCCACCTGACTACAACCTCCCTTCAGGTAGATGTAGAGAGTGATAAAGTCCCTTGAGTCTCCTCTTCCCCAAGCTAAACAATCCCAGCAATCTCAGCCTCTCCTCACAGGACTTTCCCTCTAGTCCCTTCCCCAGCCTCGTTGCTCTCCTCTGGACCCACTCCAGCCCCTCAATGTCTCTCTTGCAGTGAGGGGCTCAGACCTGCACACAGGGCTCGAGGCGAGGCCTCCCCAGTGCTGAGCACAGGGGCAGAATCACATCCCTGCTCCTGCTGGCCACACTGTTCCTGATACAAGCCAGGATGCCATTGGCCTTCTGGGCCACCTGGGTACACTGTTGGCTCATCTTCAACCAGTTGTCACCCAGCACTCCCAGGTCCCTCTCTGCCAGACCACTCTCCAGCCACTCCTCCCCCAGTCGGTAGTGCTGCAGGGGGTTATTGCAGCCAAAGTGTAGGACCCTGCACTTGGTCTTGTTGAACTTCATCCCATTGGCCTCAGCCCATTGATCCAGCCTGTCCAGGTCCCCCTGCGTATCTGAACCTGGTCTTTCTGAATATCTGAACCTGCATCTTCACTGTTCCAGCTGAGGTTTCAGAGATTTCTGAGATTTTCAGAGATTTCAGAGATTGTATAAATTTCCTACCTCTGACTTCATTATGACTGTCTGGGAAGATAGTGCTACGCATCAGCACTTGCCTGTTTGAGAAAGAAGTTAGCACCTCAGGGAAAATACCGTTTTCTTTCAGCCTAAATGATCTTGTTTGCAATGATAGAAAACCCTATGGGGTTTTTTTCTTAAGGCATTCCTTAAGTTTAGTATTTGATGGGTGGTTCAGAAACCTCTTGTCCAACCATGCTTAATTGCTCTGAGGACCATCCTGTGGAGGAGAGACACATCTGCATCTGTATTTCTGGTGCCTAAAGCTGTTTCAGACTATCTTTACTCACTCTACAGGGTATGGGCCCTCTTAGTTACTAACCAACATTAAAGTAGAACCTAACTTACGAGATTGCAGCCAGGAGTTTCTGGCAACGTCTTGCCATACTGCTGCAAGACACAGTACCTTAACACTCTTTGCAGGCAAACAACATTAATTGAGGCTCTACAACTTCCACAGCCAACCCCCAGCACCAGCACATCTATGGGCTAGGGCTGAATTTTGTGGAGTAGAGTTAATGACTGGACTCAATGATCCCAAAGGTCTTTTCCAACCTGAATGATTCTATGATTCTATAATACTATGATCTATATCAGCAATTCCAGCAAAAGTACAGCCATGTGTTGAATGCCACCATCACTGACCTCAGGCCCACAGTAGCCCAAGAGCTATATTGTAAAATCTAATTTTGTCTCTGTTGCCGAGAAATCTTCAGCTGGCTTGTCCTTGCTGATTTGCCAGAAACTCCTTTAAGTGGTCTGTATTAGATCAAACTAACATTATTTTAAAGCAGTTTGATTTTACTTTTGTTTATCCAACTAAAAATGGTGAATCCAAAAGAACGACTTTTATGAGGTACAAGACAAAAACCAAACCAAACCATGCTTCTGGCAGCAACAAATAAATTTTTTTTCCAGAGAATGGTAAAAGAAACTCCACTCAAGTTAGTATGGGATGAGATAAGAATTAAAATGAGAAAATTGATATAAAAATATTTTTATCATAAAATTTTCACAGCTTCAAACATCTAACGATACATGAGTTTGGAGAAGTCAGAAGAACAGGTTTTTTCCTAAGATTCCATCAACAGAGTGTCTCATTGCCTTCAGCAGTTATCAAAGAACAGCAAAAACTGTCAATAGTTCATAATCATAATCAATGAAAATATCTAAAACATTCCGTGTACTTCATTTGACAGCCATAATTATCCCAGGTTAAACGATAATATTCCAAAATTGAGCTTAACATTCCTGTGGGATGAGGATCTTCAGCTTTTTTTCCTCCCAGGGGTTAACTTAGTAGCTCAAGAAACTGAGCAAACACTGTGGTTCTACTGTTTACTGCTAAAGGTGGGTCAACAAGACAGTTGATTGCATATCTTCTTGCAAATCCCCCAAGCCAATATCTCTGAAGTCTAAAGTGGAAACGATTTGTGTGCAGCTGGTGGATTTAATTTAAATTTTTTCTTAGCATCTCTTTTCAGGTGGGTAATAGGAAACATATCAGACTCATTTGTCATTTGGATAAGACCTGGTTCCTGCTTTAGTTGAGACAACTGAGATTGAAAGTTGCTTTATAAGCGAAAACAAACAATCTTTTTTTTTATTTTTTTTTATTTGGGAAGCTATTTCTACACATCAACACTTGACTACAATAATCTTTGGCAAAGACACTGTTCCAGATCCTAATAAACTCTCATACAGCAAGGAAATATATAAGGAAATTAAATTGTCAACAGATGTAAATCTAAGGCAGAATGTTCTTTTGTTTATTGGAGGAAATCTTTTCCAAAAATATGATAAAAGCAAACAATAGGTTTGAGAGTTGTCAGCACAGCAACCTGTAAAAATTTGTATGCAAAAGACTAAAATTTCACATTTGATTACTGTAATCAGATAAGACAAATATTGATCTACAATGTATTTTCTTATTGTTCCATGGTTAGTTCTCAAAGAGTTCAGGGATGGATTTTACTGAGAAGATATCAGGAGCTGCCACCATATTGGACAGAGCCAGTTTTAGGCAGTTCCAAAATGGAAATGCCACTGGCCAAAGCTGAGTTCCATCAACAGTGTTGGTGGCACCTCTATGAAAACATTTCATAAAGGGTGAAAAACATTGTGCAGCAGCTGTGAGAGAAGAGCAAGAAAACCTGAGAGAAGCAGCTCATGCTGGAGGAGTTCATGGGAAGGAGAAGTTCATAAAGGAGTGTCTTTTGTGAGTGAGACCCCATGCTGAAGCAAGGGAAGAGCATGAGGAGGGAGGAGCAGCAAAGACAAAGCATTAAGGACCGATCACAACACCCATTCCCCAGCCCCGTGTGCTGCCTGTGGGGAGAAGACCAAAGAGTCGGGAGTGAGCCTGAGCCCAGGAAGAGGGAGAGATGGAGGAGTAAGGTGGGTTTAGTTTAGTTTTTATTTCTCACTGTCCTACTCTGTTAGCAATACATTAAATTAATTTCCCCAGGTCAAATCTGGTTTGAGTGATGTAATTGTCCAGGTAAGGATCTATGATCTTTTTTACTTGCATTTTCTCCCCCTGTCATGCTGAGGAGAGGAGTGATAGAGCAGCTTTGATGGGCACCTGGTACCTATTCAGGGTTAACCTACCACACCACAATATAACCATAAATTATCACTTTTTGTACTCCTTTACATTGTGCCTTGCCTCAGGAAGATATGTAATTGCTACACCAGTACTGCTTACTAAATCATGGCAGTGTAACCTGGTTCAGGTACTGAGTTAGAAGCTGAGAATCTCAGCTCCTGTTTTGGGCTCTACTACTGAATCCTCATAAGACATATTACTCCTCTGGAGCCTCAATTTCACATCTTCAAAAACAAGCTAATGACACTCGATTTCTAGTACCACCCTGATGAGAAATCATGTAAAAGTGCTAGATATTTATTGTGAAATGTGCCACACCAATCCTGAAGAAACTACTAATGTAAAACAACATCCATGAAAATTACTCACAATCTCATTTTTTAAAAAATATGTTAGGAATGACATTGAGAGAATAGCAACTGAATAGCCACAAACTGTTGCCAGACCTAAATTTCTTCAGAGAGATTACCATGACACTGGTAATTATCAAATTTTGACTGGCTGAGGACACCACTTACAGAAGTCTGTCATTATATTCTGTCATTTATTATTTTGGAGAACCTTACAAACACCACAATGAAGACAAATTTATTTCTGATATTTTCTCTAAGGCTTTGTGTTTCAGGTATCACTACCACCTGTGTGAGATGACATGACTCCCACATAGTAAAGGCAACCCAAAAGTACAATCACCTGGGTATTAACCAAAAATACACATGCAATGCAGGTACAGTGTAGGTCTCCACTGCCACCTCTTTTCTTGAAAAATCACAGCCAGTGATTAATGTAAGAAAAAAGCAGTTTCAACTGCTCATTATATTAAACTGTGTATCATACTTATTTTTAACACTTCAGAGATAAAAGGTTGCTAAGATTTGGCCCAAATTCGTATCTGCCAATTTACCAATCAGTAGTTTGGGGAATTTATGTTTCTTCTACATCCAGTGTCTGAAGGACTAGACAGTGTAAGCTCCCCTTTTCTTCCCATTAACACCTGTATCCTCTAAAACTTGTTTGGTCTTTTTGGCTAATTAAGGTCAAAAACAAGTTAAAGCACAACTCTCTGATCTACATGCTTATCATTCGTTTCATAGGCCCAGTTGTAGCTACGGCTCAAAGCATTCATTAAGTGCTTTAAATATCTACTGGTGGCTCCAGATGCCAGACAGCCACAGCTGTCAGATCTGCTGTGCCCAGATTGAGCAAGCGTTGAAAGCTGCACCCTTGGGCTGAGCACACTGGACTGCCCGTGCCTTAACAGGGAGTTGGCCTTGATCTGCTTGTAGGTGCGTGTTTGCACGTGATTACTGGGACTGGCAGACACGTTTCAGTTTGGGAGTGAACTCGTCTCTCCACAAATGTAAAAGCACACACATATTTGTTGGCAAAAGCCCTGGTTCAAAGCTAATGACACTTTTTGCTGTGCACAGTCATGTTTTACTCCAGCATAAAACAAGACTTGCAGCATATGGGAGACTGGGCCTAAGATGCTTAAAATTTGTTTTCCCTTCCATCTTACAAGGGTGCATAGGGATTTTCTTAGCTGGAAGCTATTTACTTTTTTTCTAGTGATGATCTCCACTGAATGAGTACAATGTTACTTTTGAATAACTATTCCCCTATCCATTGCATAGTTGCAATTATCTGTCTTCATAGATGATAATAAATGACATAGAAACTTAACAGAATTATTACTTATCAGGTAGGTTCATCCAAAATATCATTGCCTAAATCTTAGAGTAAAGACAGCTTTTCTGAACACAAATACTTCTATAGAGTTTGCATATTTCCTAAATAAAACTTTTTACAAGAATTTTCAGTATTTTACAGAGGTTGAAATAAATATGTTTTAATCAAATCATGCCATTTCCAGAAAAATAAGCTACAGTGTTCTGTTGTGGGGAGAAAGTTCAGGACAGAGTTGTCTTAGAATAGTTTGCATAGATATACCTGCCCTGCATGTATAGAAATAACTCAGTTATTTACCCTTTCAGAAAGGTACAGGTCTATCTTTATTTAATATTGGTGTGGGTAAAGTATGAGAAATTGTGGAGAATATTTGCTCTTCAAGACAGCCAACCCTGAGTGGATCCAAATTCAACTGGTGGATGTGTTCTGAGAATAGAAGAGTTGGAGAGAGGTGGACCTTGTGCCAAAGTAGGAAGCAAACAACAAGTTTAAAAACTGAATGTCTGTCCATTTCTCCTTCAAATTAGGACACCGTGCAGGCAAGAATGAGGGGGCAAGATGGTCAGAAAAGAAACCTGACTCCTGATGGTTAGAGACTGCAGTTAAAGCTGGAGACGTGTGGACCTTGCCATGGCATTCAAATTTCCTTCAGCAAATACCTTCTGTTCAGGTGTGCTTTACTGGCCAGAAAAAAAAAGCTGTATAACTGACAAACTTGTACTTTTAAAGAAAACTACAAGATGTAAACAATTTATTAAAAAAAATATACTTTTGAACTAAGTAAAATGATCACATTTTCACAAGAAAAACGCATAAAATATTTCATAGAATATTGTTTGCAAAATAATTTGAGCAACTAGAACAGAAAAATTAAGTAGTAGCTGCATATGATAACACCAATATTTTTGCAATTATTGGAGAAACAAGTAAAGAATCAAGACATGAGTTATATATAATCGATCAAATGCAACTTTCCAAGGAATAATTCGTGTGCCATCATTTCCAGAACAACTAATACACATGACAAAACTGATACAAGACACCTTCTTAGAAGCCTGTTAAAAATCATTACTAATCACATCATTCTGCTTTATGGCAAATAGGATGAATAAAAACCTATCTGGAAAACATTGTTTTTCACAGAGGGCTGGTTTACCTCTCTCAGTTGAGCATGGTGCTGAAACACCAAAGGCCATGGGTTCGATTCCCGTTCGGTCCCCATGTGTTGCCTGATCTAGTTGAGAGACATCCCTGCCCATGACAGGGAGGTTGGATTAAATGATCCCTAAGGTCCCTTCCAGCCTAGGCCATTCTATGATTCTGTGAATGAAATACTGATGGTCATCACAGTTAAGACTGAAATGCCTTTCGAAAAAAGAAAGAACTACACACTCATAACAAAAGATTCATAACTGTGAAAAATACAAATTCTGAATATACATCAGCATGATAGATTTTTTTTTTCCTAAATAAACGGGAAGGGAATTCATAATACTTATTAAAACAAGACACCAACAGGACTGCCATGCTATGGACAGATATTAGACAGTTTTAAATGAAAATTTGAGTAATTCTAATTTCAGTGCTTTGCATTTTCATGTTTTGAGATGATTAAAAGCACTAAATTAATTGCACTAAATTAATTACATTGTAGTATTACTATAAGTGGGGCAAAATTATCATTCACTTCTCAGGAGGGAAGCTGCTTTTGCAATATATGTTTTTTCTTTTCACAATCATCCTAGGAAGCTCCCACAGCCCTGGAAAGGGCAGTAGCTTTTAAGAAGTCAGGAGAGGGGAAAAAATCATTAGTCAGTTATCCTGAAGAGGGGCAAAGACTGACATTTTAAAAGGTTAAATTTGGCAAATTAATTGGCAGCACCAGATGGAGAAATCAGTCCAATTAAACAGGTAGCATCTTTTTCATACAGTTACAATGCATTTTATAACATTCTTCAATTGGCCCTGGTAGCTGCTTTCAGACTTAGAAGCCTCTCTTCTGTTAGGTGAGGAAAAAGGGCATTTATTTATTCAAATGAAATATGTCAAAATTTTATCTACTACTTAACATGTAGGAATGTCTAAGAGGAGCAAGGATGAGGACAGCCAACTTTTTTTGCACAGAAGTTACAAGAGCTTTAGAATACTCAGAACAAAGTGTTGCAGGCATTCATAAGATGACAGAAACAATTTTAAAATCTAATTTTGACATGGCATGACTCAATGATATGCCTCCGGGGTTTTACACCATCATCTCCACTAAGCCTATTTTCTCTGCTTCTTATGTCATTTTTTTTTTCAAGCAATTTCCCAGCCTTCTTTTTACCTGGATGAAAGGCAACAAAGGGTAGAATTTTTATCCTGATATGCAGAATATATGTATGTAATAGATTTAGTTTCTAAATAACTGTTTGAACCTGAGTGTCTGAACATGCAGCTCACTTATTTTAAGGAAAAAATTCCTACACTCATACTCTATGTTGTTTATACAACTAGAGCTCCACTAACTTCAATGAAACTTCTCTATGATAAGACAGCAAAGTCTACTCCTAATGCTAAGAAAACATTTTTCCCCTTTTGAGCAGTTATATATGACAGAGGCAGAGGAAAAAATGTTACCATGTACTACAATTATCCATTTTCAGTATTAAGTGTTGTTCAGCTCAACAGTTCTCCAGAGAAAAGTAAAAAAAAAAAAACCTTATGAATATACAAAATTTTGCGGTTTCCAGGCTGGATGCCAAGTTCTGTCCTTCCCCCAAAAGATATTTTCCCAGCAAGGAATTAAATATGCTATCACTGGCATCATCTATAATAAAAAAAGTAATCTGGGGGAAAACATAAAGAGGTGCAGAAAACGTCTTTAGTAATTCAGCCTTTCTCTGGGAGCCAATGTTGATCCATCCCATGACCCAGTGCTTCTCAGAACTAGAACTTTCCTGTTGTAAGGATGATAAGGCACAAAGAATTGTTTTGCTGGGATGTTACATGAGTAAAAACACGGCATCCTCTCACATGTCACAGCCACTGCTCACTTGTACATAAATGGCTGAAAGCATTCTCAGGTGGTTTCAAATAAGAAAGGTATGTGGGTCGTTACAAGAGCTGTGTAGAGATTATTGCTTTGAGAGATGCTGATCTCCACCTTCATCAGACTTCATTGCACTAAATCTGGGCCCCCTATAGCTGATCGATAGGAAAACCCCTCCACCATGCCGCAGTTCAAATGGGGTCAGATATGGTCCAGCAAGTTTGATTTATATACACAGCAAATAATCAAAAAATTTGTTCACATTTTTAAATAGGCAAAGGGCTAGGGGAGGAAAAGTCAGCTTCATTGTCTGAAGTTTTTATTCTGCCAAGTTTCAATGCTCTGCAGAAAGGGTCAGTCAAGAGAGAGAAGGGAAAATATAGCTTTTACATAGAGGGTCCACAGACATGTCAAGAGGAAATATAGTAGAAGACTTCTTCTGGGTAACTCTCACAGAGATCTGAAAACTAGAAAATCCATTCGATGTACAGTTACCACATTTTCCATTTCCTTCTGTACTTTATTTCACATGGTAAACAACTTATGAAAACAAGTTTTGTTATTGTAATATTTTTTTCCAAGCATTTTTATTGACATACTATTGTATTCAGTGTTAAATAACTTTGATTTATGATACTAGAGGGAGTACCACCCTGAAGTCTAATTATCCCCTTGCTCCTTGCACTTTGTCTACTCGCCAAAAATCTTCGATAAAACATGTGTGGCTTTCCTTTGTTTGGAATGAGGAGGAGACACAGATGAAGCAGATCTGCATGGAAGCAGTAGTGCTGCTCTGCTTGCCTTGCAGAACCTGGCAGAAAGGTAAGGCTGTCAACAGCCTTGAGTACCAGCCTGCTGGGGCCTCAGGAGAGCAACCTGGGAATCCATTTGGCTTCTTTTCCACAGCCCATTTCCAAAAGGAAAAATGCCTTCCCACCCAGCTTCCCACCCACAGTTAAATGAGCCGCAGGGAACTAAGCAGAAGTTTTACTTCAGTGGGAACTGAATGCCAATTTAGTGCAGCTTCAACGAATAACTTTCTTTTCTGGATGCTTTAGCAAATGAACCTCTGATTCATCAGCAGTAAACCAAGGCTGAACCCAAAGCTAAATCTAACCAATGCTGTGCTGGAACACCAAATTTCACAGTTTCATGCATATCTGAGTGACAGCATATAGCATCTGCAGGCAAATGGAGTTTGAGATATTGCAGCTCTGTTTGAAGTTACCCCAGTGCTTTCAGACAGCTTCAGCATTTGTTCAACTGAAAATTTGTCCATGACTCAGTCTTTATCAATACGTCTTGACAGATTTACATTCCTAGACTGGACAGAAAACTCACTTTGTTTGCCTTTTAAACTAAGAATTAGCAAAACCAAGTAGTGCCGGTACTCAGACTCATGCGCTCCTTAAAGGGTTTTTTCTAGATTTCAACCTGAACCTCAAAAATACAGAGTTCAGCTTAAAGATCTGAACTATCTGGAGGTTTCTGAAATTTCCTAAGCTAAAGAAAGCCTTTGTGACTAGATAATTACACTCTACTATGTTATTATGTCCTAAGTGTAACTAGAATATGAATACACAGAAACACTGTAAGCACAGGAACCAAGGATTGCGTAACCAAACAGTTAATCTACAGTAACATTGTCATGTGCTCTTGTTAGCAGAGATCTAGTAGCAGAAGGCTGTGATGGCATCTCTATTTATCTGGTTCTACTCCCTTTAAAATGTACATTATCTTGGAATTAACATTAAGCTGTGAATACTTTAAAAAAACATTATCAGTGGAGATCTCCGAAAGAGTTAAAATGAGACTACTCAAAAAAGCAGCTGGGCAAAATTAAAGATAGTAAATTAAACCACCTTGTGTTCCATTTCCACCTCCGTGTCTTTGACCTTCAGTCCTTGGGCCTAGCTGTGAGCCAGTCAACATATGACCTGAGAAAAAAAAGAATCACTATATTACCAAATGTTGCTACTTCAAATTACAATGACATCATATTTGTCAAAATAAAACATGTTACGAAGAGTTATTTATTATGACGACCCCACAGTTATTATTGATCTTGGCAATTTGTTCGCACATTTGCTGGTTCACAGAGCTTGGTAACTTTGCTTCTCATGAATGGCGTGATGAACTGACAATTTCCTTTCACAAGGAGATTAAAAGTAAAGGTGCAGTTTGGAAGTAGAGTTTACAAAATCCTTTAAATGTCTTTGAGCCACTCGGTAACCATCCAGGCTCTGCGAGGGAGCCCAGTGGTCAGAGGTGTAGGTTTGCACACTGTAGGCAAGAGACGAGAAACTCTGGAAGCTATCGAACAGTAAATTTTCACAGCAGATCAGCACAAACATATTTAGCACAGCGTTTTCTGTCTCCATGAAGTGTTAAAAGAAATTTGAGAACGTTCAACAGCTTTCCTGCTCTGTGGTTTGCTTGTGCCCCTTTCCTCCCCTTAGTTTCTCTTTACTTAATTCCAACATGCCGCAAGGCAAGAAAAGTACCCTGTTATTAAACTGCAAGAAATTACTTATAAGGACTTGACTAAACAAAATTTTGCTGGCCTTAGTCTTTTACTCCCGTACTCCTATAAAGAAGTGATTCAAAATAGTAACACAAAAGAAGTAAAGAAAAAAAATTCTATTTAGGTAGCTAACCCTCCACGGAGCAGTGTGTCAGACTATTATGTATAAAAGGGTCATTGACCTGTATCTTCAGCTCTGTTCCTCAGGATGATAAACTCTACAGAAGAGTCAAAACAACAAAGAATAATTAAACAAAATGCCTCATAAGCAGCTGCTTTCTGAAGAGTCAGTATATATATGCCACTGAAAGTTCAGCATCAACCAAAAATTAGAGCCCAGTGGCACATAGCATATGGGTGTAATTTATTTTCTGGGTTAAGAGAAAAGCTTACAAACACCTGTGATAACAGGTAGTAAATGCCGGCTTTATTATGATGCCAAATAAAGTTCCTATTGTTTCTTTGTCAGGGTTTATAATAGCTGTTTTGGATTCATTCCCAGCAATACCAACAATTGAGGAAGTCAATAAAATATCCAAAATACATTTAGTTTGGAACTGCTTTCACATATTTTCTTATTGTGTAAAAACAAATTAAACACTAAGACATCAGGCTTGCAAACACACATCTGCATAAAACCCAGTCATCAACAAAAAAATCTTGCATTTTTCTCTGCAGGTGTGGCACAAACCCATGTCCTTTAAATATCAAACAACGAAGTTCAGTCTTGCGCTACTGGTGTCACTGGGAACATGGACAGTCAAACAGAAGGAAGGCTATGAAGAGCAGAAATATACAAGGTAGATGATACTCAATCAAAAACACTCTTGCTAGTTAAGCAAGAATGAAAAATATTGGTTTGGAAAGTGGAAAGAAACAAATCAAATTTAAAAACATCAAATCCTCAGCTTTTATAATTGTGTTGCAGTTATTTGATAGTGCTTTCATTTTTTTTAAAGTATCGCAGAGAGGTGTCTGCGATAAAGACACACAGAGCTAGCACTGATGTCTTTTGCCCATGCTAATACGAAAGAGTCGGGAAAATGAAAGTCTTGAGTCACAGAATCACAGAATCACAGAATGTTAAAGGTTGGAAGGGACCTTAAAGATCATCTAGTCCAACCCCCCTGCCGGAGCAGGATCACCTACAATAGAGCGCACAGGAACGCGTCCAGGCGGGTTTTGAATGTCTCAAGAGAAGGAGATTCCACAACCTCCCTGGGCAGCCTGTTCCAGTCTTTCTTGTCTAGTGCTGGATCTGGATAGCTCTTGTTCATTTTGGAACCTTTGTTTCTATTTTTGTTTTGCCTTCTCCATTATGAAATTATTTATTGTGTTGTTCCTCACATGATTAAAGCATGTCTAGACTGTTCCCAAACTAGCATTTAATGAAAGCAGGTTATTCTGATTGAAGGACAGTAGCTGCTTCATGCTGTGGTTTGGGGCTTGACTCTCTGACAGCTGTATTAAGGCATCTATTTTTGCCCTTTCACGAGGCCTTCGACACCATCTGGTATGGGACTGTGAATCACACAGGCACTCTCTTCTCCAGGGTAAGGAAAAGCAAAGGGACAATATCAGAAAAGCCAGAGCAGAGGTAGGAGGCATGATTTATTCTGTCTCAGCATGAGACTACCAGAAAAGAATATATTTTTTATAATGTGTCACAACTAGGTTTGTAACAACATAAACAAAATACGCAGCAGCCGTGCCAGCAGCGATCGTAAATACATGTTTAGCATAGCAGCTATAATAACTTGCACATCATCGTACAAGAACAAATTCTTGTCACACTCTTGTAGGTGGAAAAAAATATGCTCTCTAAAATGTTTCACATGAAAATTCAATGCTCCCATTACCAGAGAGTGCAGTTCTCACAGGACAAATAAGACTGCAGTCTGAAAACTATTTTAATAAATCAAAACTAAATACACTGCTGTCTGTATTCTCTTTAAAGACTTATTTTGACTCTGGTTTGAGATTTTGTAGAGCAGATGTGGCAGTGAATATGTGTGCACATTCCCTCTTCTTTCTCTGCCTCTCTTTTTAAACACAATAGACGGAAAACAAGTAGCACTTGCTCACAGCAGTCACCAGTCCCAGATGATCCTCAAAGCTCTCTCTAATCCTTGCTTTTGTTAATAAATGTAATATGAAGTAAAACCAAGTGGAAAGCCCATCCTTTAATACAAGCAGTGGATATAATATGAGCTGGGCTCTATTCCCACTTCTGCCCCAATGTTTTCTGAGACTAGAAGCACAAGAGTCCTTTTGACTCAGTCTTCATTTTCCTGTCTTTTTTCTCATCCTCTCATTTTAGACCACAAACTCTACAGCACAGTGGTTTTTCAACTACCAAGGTAACTTTAGTAAAGTCAAACTGATGAGTCATATCCATTCCAAATATTTTCCCCTTTATATTATTGCACAAATCAAATAGTTCTGCTTTCACCCTCATCTTTCGTTCCTGTGTGCCTATTTTTCTTGTACTTATGACCACCCTTTCTCTCTCTTCATATGCAAAGAACTAGCAGCCTCAAAAATGTACACCACTCCACCCTAGAAAACCTTGATCCAAAAACGACTGTTGTAATAACCCATAAGCTTCATCATTTGATGACCTTTTGAGGTATCCATGTCAGAGTCCCATCACATTGCTGCCCTTAAGGCTGGAGCCTCAAACTCAGTCCTGCTGGGAAGAATGCAGGTCTCCTTCTTACTTTCTGCTTGGTGTTCTTAATCAGTAATTACTTTGCCATAGAAAGATGCCTAAGATCTTCCCAGGTACATGTCTTTATTGTTCCAATGATACTTTAATGTCTCACTTCTATTGAACATATACTTTACTTTTATAAAACTGCTTTTTCAGGAATTTTACTTTCCTAATGTAGTTGGAATCAAGTAGGGAAATGTATTGCTCTTCCGCATTTTGTTCTACTGTCAGCACTTCAAATATTAAGCATTTACTCAGCCTTGTATTTCTGATTGTTCACTCCAGCTATTTAGCCCTTCTCTTTTCTCTTGGTATCCAGGGAGTCAGGGCTACAGGCTTCTGAAGACAGTTCAGATGGTTATCTGCAATTTCTCTTCGCAGTGCTCTTCGAGGTCAAATCCATTACAGCATGTGCTCAAACTGACTTTCCACACTTAACTCTGCCAGTCTTACTGTGACACACTCAGCAGTTCACCTCAGAATCTGTTATCCATACATGCAGCAGATGTTAAATTTGATATAGAAAAAGAACGCGTTTCCTGCCTCCTCTTCACCTTACAATGTCTTGTGAACAGAGTGACATATTTAGTGAAAAAGATTAACACGATGCTAGACGCTAATTAGTACTACTGCATCAAAATTGAAATACACCCACCAAAGTATTACATTCACATAACATACAGTACAGCCACGGTCAGGAAGTTTAATCACACTGGCTGTCCCAAAGAGCTTACAGATTTTGTTTTCTTTCTATCATATCATATCAACTGGGAAAGAAATGTACACTAGCAAACAAAGCTCCTTAAATATTGGCAATTGATTTGTAATGGAAATTAGAGAGCCAAGATAACACTAGTTTCTTGTGCCCCACAGTCTTGGGTAAACTGGTATATATAAGGCTTTTTTTGAAATACAGGAATAGTTTTAAAATCCGCCACAGACATACTAATTTTCAAACTGCCAGTCTCATATACCTGCAATTTACATTCCAGTTGTAGATTGATATATCAGCCTTTTGCATCTGGAGACAGAGGCTTCTTCTTCCCCAATTTTCAGAGTTGTTTGGGGTTTTTTTTCCTAATCTAATTAAGATGGAGATGACTATAGTCATTTGAGCAAAGACAACAGCATGAAAAGATTCAAGGGATACCAGTCCTTCAAGGGAAGTTAATGTTCTGAATTTGATTGGCGTTTCCAGATTCCCCAGCCTAGCAGTGACCAGAATGACAAGGAGACTGAAACAGTCCTTATAAGCAGAGATTGAAAATGGCTCATCCTCAGTTAAATTATTCCAATATGTATCTGTCCCAAAAAATAAAGAATTTGGGAGAGCAGGGGAGCTCACAAGGCTAATAGACTCTACACTAAGCAAGGGTATCTCGCTATGACTGTGGCATATATATATTTTGGAAAAAGAACTGGCTAACTATGACTTCCGAAGACAGCCATAGGGCTGCTTATCCTAAAGACATTCTGTCTTTCCCCAATTCTCTAGCCAATGTTATCAGCAGCAGCCACAAGTGGTACAAACTTCAAGACCCTCTGAGCATTCATCAGCTACTTCTTCCACAGCCTGGTAATTCCTTTGGTCTTAAAATGCAGGTTCCCTATCACTAGTCCAACAGGCACTTTGTTAACAGTAAAAAAAAGGAGAATTAAGGTTTACAGATAAGCTTACTTTTATCGTTTTTATTCATTTGACATTGCAAGCTTAACATTCAGAGCTGAGGTGGTCATATGTGTCTCAGTTAGACATGCTAACTCTGCAGCTACTTTCACAAAAGACAGTAAAACCCCCCCAGAATGTTTTGTGGGGAAAAAAAAAAAAAAAAAAAAGAGTAAAAAAGCATCTCTAAATGTTAGAAAAGCAAAAAGAAAAATATGTGGTCATATCATCAGAGAACCATAAAGTTCTTCTCTGAACTATCCAGAAATGTGTCTTTGATTTTCAGTAAAATTTCTTTGTCATCTCAGAGGTACACTACAGTACCTTGATTATTATAGTGTAATGTGGCATTTGCTAAGATAATGTGGGGGTTTTGTGAATTGCTGAGTCAATAAGCGGATAAAATACCTGGGATTTTTCTGTGTCTGTGTTGTTGCTACCCTTCAACTGAAGTAATCATGCCTTTTTCCTTTTCAGAAAACTTACTCCAGTGTTTTCTTTCCCTATATTATGACTGCTCTACTTCTATTTAATTACTGGAAGTCTGCTTCTTATTGTTTGCACTCCCTTGCTATGAAATGAGCTGCAATAGACTGGCTAATGGACTTGGCTAGAAACACTATATCAGGTACAATCATCCAAATGAATAAGACAATAAAAAAGCAAAACCACTTCTTTCAGATTCAAATATTATTATGTAAAAATACATATTTTACAAGCATATCATACTCGAGTTTATACAAAGATGTTAGGGCAGGAATGTTCCTCATTTCCAGTACGTGAATTACTACCTGGCTTGTATCAGAAATGGTGTGGCCAGCAGAACCAGGGCAGTGATTGTCCCTCGTACTCAGCCCTGGTGAGGCTGCACCTTGAATCCTGTGTTCAGTTTTGGGCCCCTCACCACAAGAAAGACATTGAGGTGGTGATAAGACCACCAGTGGTAAGACAAAAGGAAATGGTTTCAAGTTGTGCCAGGGGAGATTTAGATCGAATATTAGGAAAAAATTCTTCACTGAGTGGATTACCAAGCATTGGAACAGGCTGCCCAAGGAAGCGGTTGAGTCACCATCCCTGGAGGTATTTAAATGACATATAGATGTGGTGCTTTGGGACATGGTTTAGTGGTGAACATGGCTTAGCTAGGTTAACAGTTGAACTTGATGATCTTAAAGGTCTTTTCCAAATTAAACAATTTTATGATTCTACTAGGTAGCTCTAGCTTTGCTGTCCCTTCCATTTACTCAAGTATTAGCAGAATGTCTAAAGGAGGAGATAGGAGAGTTAGAATTTCTGTAGAGTATACATCAGAGGATTCAAATAGAGAGAGCAAGACCTGGAAGCTCATGATCTGCTTCCTGGCTTTGCTATCTACTACTCATGTGGCCCTAATAAACCACTAGGTCTTTAAGTTGTAGTTTCCCACACTGATAAATGAGGGTAGTGTTACTAACCCACTCCCACCCTTGCTTTCTTTACTTAGATTTTATATTTTTCTAGACACTGTATTTGCAAACTGCATAGAGACTACAACCCCAGACTCTAAAAAAGAATTTAAACAATCGTTTACTTCAACCCATAAAAGAAAGTCCCAACTGAGCCAGCTACTGATACATATATAACTGAAGTCAATGGGGTCACATAAAGTTAAGGATATTCTAAGAATATCTAAGACTTTACTTAGTTCAGGGCCTTATCCTCTCAGGAACATGTTGATTCATAGCTTGAGGTGGTGGTTATTTTGCTCTTTCTTTCAGTGTCTGTTTATTTATAAAGATTTTCCTTCCTGAGTAGACCTTACAGCTGTCACTATACTGTGTTTCTGCTCAGTAATCCCATCAGTTTATAACGATTTCTAAATATGTAATTAACAACTTTTACATCTGGCAATTGGACATGTCAAGGGATTGATGTGGGAGGAACCCAAATCTTTTTGCTGAGAGCTTAATGGCCTGTAGTACAGCTGCAATGTTTGAGAGAATCCGTTTGAGAGCCATTTACGAATCCTGGTGTGACACTGGGGAGTGACTGCCTTCTTCCTGGTCTTTTGCATCCACATTCAGACAAGAGCAGTAAGAAAGGGGAGGAGGAAAGTTTTCAGGTGGCATAGAAGGAGCAGGAGCAGAAGGAACAGAATCTCTTTAAATGGAGCATCCCTGGGCAAGGGGACAGCTCAAGTAGACCAGGTTTTCAGCTCTGCAGTTCAAGATATTGAGGAGCAAATCATCTGCTGTGATGTTCTGGTGGTTAGCAGACCTAATTAGGCTCACTTGACAAAGGGTTGTGATGTTCATAGAAGGTAGGAGTATCTCCCTGACTGCATTAGAATGAGAAAAGGCCAGGAGCTGTAACACAAAACATACTGCACTATTTGAAGGGAGGACACTTCTCATTTGGGAGTGAAGGTCAGAAATTAGATGGGAGGTACACAGGACTGCACATACAGGTAAGCTGTTTTGTTTTTTTTCAGGTAGAAGTGCATTTTGCATGTTTACATCTCTCAAGCTGATGTAGCCTGCATGTTTCTCCTGTTCCTGACAACCACATTTGCCCCAGGAGGTGACCTGAAAACTCAAAACTGTCACAGTCAGAAGCCCTATGGGGCTGAATCTGATCTGCACTGGCTTGGAGACCAAAGATGGTGGGCTGTAGGATACTATGTCTGTGAACAAGGAAGGGGGTTGGCAACAGGATACGAGATCACAACAAGAGGGAAGAGCATTGTGGCCTCCCCAGTGCAGAGCAGAGCTGCACTGGAACTGAAGCACAGGGACCCTGGAGTGCCCAGTGAGCAGGCAGCCAGCAGGGTGCCAGGGCTGTGGGGCATGAGCCTCTTGTCTTTCGTTTGCAAATGTCTAGCATTTCTCATGAGATGAGATGCCTTTGCACTATCCGTGCTGGGGAGAATGAAAATGGACCCTGAGGCACCTGTTATTCTGGCTTCCACCTAATGAGAGTTGAGAAACATCCATGTGGGTGCTGTGAGTGTTGCCAGCATCCATGCCGTGCAAATTCCACAGGTCAGCAAAAGACTTGAGTTTTTATTAGTCTCAAGCTGTCACCTTTACCAGTGTAAAAATCCTATTTTTAAACAATGTTCATTCACCTGCTTTTAAAGAGTGCCCAAAATGGCACATTGTATGCCTTTCCAAACGCAGCTCTTGCCACCAAGCAGCAGAGCAATGACTTTCAGCTTAGCAGGCCAGCTGGTTCATAAGGTAGCCCAAGAGTGCGACAAGGCATTTCTGCCTTCAGGAGAAACACAATTTTGCTGGTCAGTTTTGAATGATCTTCTGCCGCTTTGTAATGTACCTGTCAAGAGGTTTAACTGATGTTATGTTTTCCGAGTACACTTGTATTGACTTTTCTGATAACCTTTACCTACCAAATCGTGCATGAAAACTCACTGAACAGATGCTAAACTTTTTCCTAATAGCCATTCTGCTCCATTTCCTATATCCTACACATTCATGTTTGTTGCACATTTAGCAAAAATCTTTATAGCTGCACAGCAGATTTTGATGAATCCACAGTGTCATCATGACACCCAAGCAAAGAAAGACTATGTGTGGGAGTTGTCTGAGGCTCATGATAACAGTGGCTTAACAAGTTACTGTGCATCAGTCTGAGGCATCCATTTGTGTGCACATCTTTTGCATGAGCATATATATGATGAGGATGTGATTGGCACAGGGATATTAAGAACTGCTCAGTAGACATGCAGCAGCTTGTTTAGCTGCATGATTTTCTGTCTGAACATGGCTGCAGAACCTGTGCGAGGTTAATATTTAGAGGTTTTCCATTACACATTTTTTTATATGGGTGTAAGGTGACATTTTCAGGTATTAAATATCAGTCAGCAGCTTTAAGACACTTTTTATCAGTTTTTTATGTTATAGCTGCTTGTAGGGGCTCCATCTGCAATAATGACTGCCATGTTAGATGTACAGCAATGCCCGTGGTGGCAAAAGACAGTCCCCAGTTTAAAAGGTGACTACTTTAACACAAGAGGAAGATACAGTAGGCAGAATTTCCTAATATAATTCCAATAATTTGAAAAACAGCTTGGAATGTCAGCTAGTTACTTAGACTTCCTTTGAAGTGAGAGAAAAAGCCATATACATAAAGTGGTCACTTTCCCAACTGTCTTAGACACTTCTTTTACCTGGGATAAATATCTACCCCCTCCTATAAATACAGGAAGAGCCTAGGCAATTAGCTTCACACCCAGACCCTGCAAGACTGTGGGTTAGGTAAGATACCTCTCCCACCAAGAACACTAAACAGGGACGTTACACCCATGCAGCTGATGGAGAGCTGGGGCACAGGGATGTCACTAACAGCTGCCCAGGAGTTATGTGCTAGTCCCAGATTTGAGCCCAGATCCTTTCAACAACAAAGTTGCAGGCCCTTCTTCTAGCCCTTACAGTACTGGAAAAGGCTGCTCCACAGAGCTGCGGGAGGCAGGGTCCCCTCTCACTGTCGTATTTCATCTGCTGCTCAGTCCCAAAGTGGAGTCATGAGAGTCCTGTGCCTGCAGTTCTCCATGAAGGATTTCCTATTTCACACACCAGATGCGTGGCTGGTTCCCCACGAAGCAGAATAATTCATTATGTTTAGTAAACCAGGATGCATAATGCTAACCATTATTAATTAACCACCATGGATCAGTTGCTAAAAAACGAGAGAGTGGATTTTAAGGAAAGGGAAAAATAACGGTGTCTGCAACATTACCTGCAATTAATTGTTGTGATGATCAGTTGCAAACAATTTCAAGTAATTTTTTGGTTTTAATGCCACTGTTGATGCTCACCTCCTGGCAAGCTGTGCTGGAATCTCCCCAAGCAGTGTGCTGTTGGGGGGCTTTGTGGGCTCACATTCAGAGAGCCATTTGGCCTGCAAACTTGCTGGATTATCTGTAAACACAGTGAAAAGACACAGTTATTGCATGAAACCCAGAGAGTGCACCTGCATGCTAATGAGTTAAATGTCATGACAGGAACACAAGACCAACTCTACATGCTGCCCTTTAGAAAGAGATTTACTTCTGTAACATTTTAAACAGAAAATTACAGTGTAAATTCTTGTGCCAATATATAATTTATTCTGTAATAAATAACTGAATGCATATTTATTGCACCATTATTTTAATTCACTGCTGTACTTTTCACAGGTTCTCCCTGCTCCAGAGGTACTGTTTGGGTTGGTTATAATATTTGCTGTCTGAGGATGCTATACACTTAAAGCTCTAAAACAGTGAAGGTATTTGGACAAGAAAAAGCTTTCATTCCCCTCCGAACGCCCCCAAGTTATTTACTTTGCCATTTTTGTTTTATTTTACCTTAAACTGAAGGGGTTGCTAGTACCAATAAAGAAAAAAACTGAAGAGAGCATTAACTATAAAGCATATAGCGGGGTTTTTTTTCAATCTGCACAGGAACTGTGATAAAAATCAACAGTGCCAGTAAAGTCAGGTCTAAGGCTGCAATCAAACTTTGATAATCCCACTGCAGTTGGGAATTACAGCAACGCACAGAACACACCTTAGTATAAACAGAGCTGTGTGTTACAGCATACAACAATACAGTGTATTTGCAGGCTGATTTCAGACTTCTGCAATCCAGACCCAAAGAACCTGAAGATAAACTTTCTTTTTCTCCTGTAGTTTGAGACTGATTTGCTTTGGCAGTGATTGAGAGTTATCATAAGTTGGTTGTTTAACCACTCATGTAAAATGAGATGGATTTACTCTATTTACATGGTGGGCCTATCCCTCTTCATATCTGACAAGTGCCTGCAGCACAGAATAACTTCTCACAGATGATACAAACTAGCAGTGATAGGTGAATTTCTAATTTCTAGTTTTTAGTTTCTAAAATAGTATAAAAGAAATTACTATACTTGTCTAGCTCCATCCATGCATAGCCTCAGAGAACTTTAATTATGTCTTACCAGCAAATGCCATGAATGTATTTTTGTTCCTACGAGAGTAGCCTGTCCCACCAAGGCCACACAAACTGAAGAGGGCAGAGCAGTGAAGAGGAACTACCTAATTTCCAATCTGGCTTTGTGCTTAAGCCACTAAGCCCTTCTTCAAACACAGAAATATGTGTAAATCTTTATCACAATTTATGCTGTTGAGTATCAAGCATTGGTACTGTTGAAAAAACACCTCCAGAATTAGATGTTGCCAAAAAGAACATCCTATTTTAATTTAAATAACATATTACTTGTGACCCATCTCTGCATTGCAGGTGCCTCCTAATGCAGGTTTCAGAAGGCTACATGCAAGCCAGTCCTCATGGAGGCAGCATGTCAGGGGATCTGAGAAGGTTTTTCTGTCTACCCTTCAAATATATCTCATGCATTCTCCAGCTCACTACTTGTCCTCCAAGACTACACCAAGCCCTGCTTCTTAAGCAGAAGGATTTGCTAGATAGCTGAAGAGTCTTTATCGTTGTTTTATAGAGGGCAAGACAGGGCTCCCAGTGAGACCCCCTGCATCCCCAGGGAGTCAGTGACCCCCAAGGTGCAACCCAGGCAGAGCCAGAGCAGTGCATACACCAGACTCATAGAATCATAAAATCAATCACAGAATCATAGAAACAATCATAGAATCATAGAACATTTTTGCTAGAAGAGACCTTCAAGATTATCAAGGCCAACCTTTTCCTAGCCCTATCAACACCACTAAACCATGTCCCTCAATGCAACATCTACCCGTAATCATGTAAGTATCATTAGAGAGAGCAGTGCAACATTCCTGCAGCCCCCACAGCCTGCCCTGCCCTGTTTCTCTCAAAATGCTTGTAAGCAGAGGAGAGTCATGACCTCCAGGGGTTGCTTAGATTGGATATTAAGGAAAAATTCTTCACTGAATGGGTTACCAAGCGTTGGAACAGGCTGCCCGAGGAAGTGGCTGAGTCACCCTCACTTGAGGTATTTAAATGACGTATAGATGTGCTTAGAGACATGGTTTAGCGTTGTACCTGGCATTGCTCTGCTAATGGTTGGATTTGATCATCCTGAAGGTCTTTTCCAATCCTAAATGATTCTGTGACCACTGGCCGCATGCTAACTGCTTCACAAGAGCTAGAGCATCCAGAACAGGCCACTACATTGTTGTCGTACAGACCTAACCATGCAGTTTCACCTTCTCTCCTTGTACAAAAGGGGAAGGAATATTGAAAGTATTTTTCATAAGTCGTTTCACAGTACCTACCATATGACTAATCCGTGGCACTCTCATCCATCCTATGGCTCCATACTGTCTGGAGCACTTCTCTTTCTGAAGGAAAGGGAAAATAGTCCAATATTTCTCAGGTGCAGAAATAACATGTGGCCACACATATTCTTTCTGCTGCATTCAGATTTCAGGGGAGAAAACATTTCCCCTAAACAGGATCCCAGTTTTGCTCCCAATGTTATGAGGGGGGTAATGACTGAAGGAAGAGAAACTCCTGCAGCAAAGCCGATAAGGTACTGACCTCCCCTCTGTGAGCGGTGCATATTTGCAAGCCCTTTACAATGAAAACTCTGGTACGTAAATATGTGCTGAAGGCTCTTGAGAGTGAACGTTATTGAACCACCAGTTGACAACTCAAAGCAGCGATAGTCTGTTGTGTGAATACATGCAGGGAGACTGTTCCAGGTCCTCCTCCAGCACTCTCAGCATGCAAGCAGAGTGCTTCAGCACCCAGCGTGAGATGATCATTTCTGATTCTTCCGTTAAGAGAACTCCCCAAAGGTGGCCCTGGGCCATCTATATTTTGGAACAATGTCAGCAATATGCGCATTATGTCTGTAAAGAATGATGCTGTTACTGAGTCACAGAAACAAGAAAGCCATCTAACATACTCAGCCCAAAAGAAGACGAAACTATTTTTACCAACCAGAAATAAGTCTCAAACACAGTAGCTTTATATATCTACTGAAAATGCAGGCATTGTCTTTGATACGTAATAGCTGTGCAGATGGAGAAATCTCCTTAGTGGGTTTTACAGCTTCTCTGGAAAATGGGGCATGACTCTCCCTCAGTGGAGTTTGCTCCCAGGCAGCCCTCGCCTCCCTCCCCATGCACGCTGTAGTGGCTGCCAGGGCTCTCAGGAGGCACGTGTCCTGCTGCTCAGCCACATTACCTCAACAAAAAACCCTGCAAGTAGCTGAGAAGCTTAATATTCCTCTTTGCCCTTGTTAACCCCCAAAAGCAAGCCTGCTAATTAGGCTTGAGGAACCGGAATAGTGTGAGCTGCATAGGACAGTGGCCCAAACAGCTCCTGTGCTCTTGCTTCCTTGCTGCCTGAAAGAGTGGCCTAATTAATTGACTTTATTGAATCTTTTCCTGGGTGCAGGGTGTTGCTGCATCAGCTAATCAAAACAGAAGCAAAGCTAGCACTTACAGAAAATGACAATATCAGGAGTAGGCAGGGTGCTTTGTGTTGTGTGTCACAACTCATAATGGAGTGCAGTGGTTGATATCTCTATTAGCTCCTAACTTGGTACGTGATCCTGTGTGTGTGCGCATATGTATGTGTCTGCCTGCGTCAGAAGGAAAAGAAAGAAAAAGCAAATGTGTACACTTTAACACAATAGAAGGTAACAGAAGGTAACTTTAACACAATAATGTAAAATACAGTATTTTTATATGCTATAGATTGAAGGTCTATTGTAAAATAGATGTGGAGAGTTTTAAAATATTTTACTGTACATGGGCAAGAGTATGTAAAAGGCCTTAAAAAATAATTCTATTTTAATGCTGCTCCACTGAAGTTATTTTTAAAAACACATATTTGTAAGCACTTAGCTTAAAAAAAGTTTTTGTAGGTTCTGATATTATAATGAAGTCAAGCTGCAGTCTTGCAGAGGAGTGGGGTATAAATGAACTAATGAAAACTTATTTCAACCACTTCCTGTAGAGCATAACTGGTAGAATATATCACCTCCAAATGAAAAAAGAAAATGATCAGCAAAGACTTTTTATTAATTTAAGACCCACCACAGAGCTAAAGACAAGGGTACACGCTGCTTTTTTAAAATGTCAGAAATCCATTTTGCAGTGCTAATGATCTCTCAATGCCCACTTCATATTTAATCAGCAAGCTACTTACTTTTTCTCAAAAAAAATAACCTTTAACGTTTATCATATTCATATGGTGTTCTGTTAGATGAATCAAATATAAGGGAGAAAATTTTGAAAACAATATGACCACTCGAAGCAATGCAAATACAGAACTGTTCAGCAAAACCTAATATTTACTCCAGGGAGTATCTAGCTGTGTTGTTTGCTCTGCTGCCATTTTAGCCTGTTATTCTGCAAAAATCTTCTACACACATCTCCTCCCATTCTGAATTATCTTACTAGAGACCTTGGTCCCAACCTTCACTGATTCCCATAAGAGTAAATTCTCTATTTTTTGAAGGTTTTTCCATCCCTTTTATTAATCTGTTTGGTTCTGCAAGTGAAATATTGCAAGCCTAGACTAAAACCACACCTGCTTCAGTAGACACTATGCAAGCATCTTCTTACAGGTCTGCAAATTTATTTCTGTATTGACCTAATTAGCATTTCTTCTATTTTACTTTAAAGTATCTGCAAACCAAGAAAAGATAGCTATATACCATGAAGCATCCATGGTATTTCAGCAAACTCATTTGACCACTGATTTCAAGCATGCATGAGTCTCAGATTTTGGAATAGAAAGACTTAAGGAATGTAGGCTCTGCTTTTTTAAAGTACATGAATTTACTTAACAGAAATCGCTTCAAGACAGTCTTATAAAACTAAAGCTTTCTGATAAAATAGCATTCTTTTTCTGTTCTCAGAAACGCAGTAGGAGTAGCTCTGATACTCTAAGTTTTAATAGCAGTTCATGATGCTTTTTTTCCCCTCTTTTTTTTTCCCACCTGTTTCAGAAGCTCAAGATTTAATCTGTGAATTATTTTTAAAGAGAATTGTGGTGATTGATGCAAATATTAGACTGCGTGGTTTTAGGGTTCTTCTTTTTAGACGCTGTCTTAGAGCAGCACCTAGTGGCACAGGAGCTCTGCATCCTCCCGCGAAACCACTTGTGATGCAAGAGGCGAGGTACAGCGATGATTAACTATGACAGGTTCACACACACACACACACACTGCAGGAGACATTAGCCCCAGCTAGTCTGGGGAACCACTTACACACCTTTACAGCATTTTCAATATATTCAGAGTGTAATCATTAAAAAGTCTGAACTTAAACACTCAAAATGGTAAGAGCTGTTGAGTCCCTTACCTTGTTTTTTGCAGCTGTATCCGCATTTAAAATCCTACTTTTCTTTGTCTTAGTTCATACAAAGGAGTGTGTTTTCTATATAAATGTCTGCATTCAAAAAGGAAAGCATACATGAACATTCTTTCCTGATACAGCACTTAATTTCTCTATGTGTATGGCTAGGAACTATTTGCATGAGATTTGGCACCCTGACTCAAGCTGTTAACTGTTACTCTTTTCTCTAGTCTCTTTGATTTCAATAGGAATCAATTCTATTCAATTGATTTCATATTAAATCAATTTCAATTTTGTGCTTGAGGAGTTGCATTTGTACCTTAGACCATCATTGCAAAATTGCTTTGGTTTCTTTGAGTTGCTTTTCAAATGTCCTTAGCAAAAAACCTACCCAGTAAGCTATTCAAGCTTGGTCTATACACCCTGAAGAAGAAGAAAAAAGGAAATCATTATGCTTTTAGACATATTCAGATATTACTCAGGAACTAAAATCTAAGAGAAAGTAATTTAAATAAAAGGATCAAAAAGATAAATATTTCAAAAGTTAAATTTACAATAGTAAGGTTAGTTTTATTACAATGTTGCAAATAAAACTTTTTAATTTATTAAAACCAACGTGCAGGTAGATCATTTTTGAACCTAGGTTTTTACGATTGCTGAAACCAGCAAACTGATTAGCGTCAGGTGAGATCATATGTAAAGTTCTGACTGAAGAGTTAAGCTATTTTAGCAGTACTTTTTCAAGTGCTGAGAGATTTTATTCCACCTTCGTTCTGATGTAGCAGTTCTGTACAGTATTTAATTCATTCAAAGTATAAAAACTGAGAGGGATTAAAAGGTGATAGATTGTCTTCTTCATCCAATCTACAAACAACGAAGAAAGATATGAAAGACTAAAAGCTATTTATTTTAAAGTCTTGTATTGGGTTTGAATGTCAAAGTTTTGGTAGCAAGGAAGCTACGGAGGTGGTTTCTGTGAGAATATGCTAGAAGTTTTCTCTGTGTCTGACAGAGCCAATGCCAGCTGGATCCAAGATCACTGGGCAAGGCCAAGCCTTGTCACTGGGCAAGGCCAAGCTCATCAACAATGGTGGTAGCACTTCTGGCATAACATATCTAAGAAAGGGGAAAAAGTTGCTGTGCACATGCAGCTGGAGAGAGGAATAAGGATATGTGAAAGAAACAACTCTGCAGACACCAAGGTTGATGAAGAAGGAGGGGAGAAGGTGCTCCAGATGCCAGAACAGAGATTCCCCTGAATCTGAATGCTGAAGCCCATGATGAGGCAGACTGTCCCTCTACAGCACATGGAGGTCCAGAGTTGAGCAGAAGCTTATCTGCCGCCCATGGAGGTCCATGGTGTAACAGCCTGTGGAGGAGGTAACGTGCCAGAAGAGGTGCATGACCAAAGGAGGATGTGACCCTGTGGGAAGCCCGCACTGGAGCAAGATTCTTGCAAGGCCTGTGGACCAATGTAGAGAGGAGCCTACACTGGAATAGGTTTACTGGCAAGACTTGTGACCCCACAGGGGACCCGCGCTCGGGCAGTTCATGAAGAACTGTCTCTCATGGGAAGGACTCACATTGGAGAAGTTCATGGAGGACTGTCTTCTGTGAGAGGGACCTCACGCTGGAGTAGGGAAAAAGTGTGGGAAGTCCTCCTCCCAAGGAAGAAGGAGTGTGACATGCAATTAACTTTCCACAACCCTCATTCCCTGTCCTCCTGTGATGCTGAGATGGAGGAGGTAGAGAATTCAGATGTGAATTTGAGTCTGGGAAAAGGGATGGGCCAGGAGAAGGTGTTTTTAAGATCTGGTTTTATTTCTCATTATCCTGCCCTGATTTAACTAGTAGTGAATTAATTTTTTCCCCAAGTAGAGTCTGTTTTGTCCATGATGGCAGTTGCTCCCAGTCCTCATCTTGATATAACATTCTGTGATTCTGTGTGACCCATGAGCCTTTCATTATATTTTCTCTACCCTGCCCAGCTGAGGAAGGGAGTGATAGAGTGGCTTTGATGGGCACCTGCTGTCCATCTATGGTTGACCTATCACAAGTCTTGAGGAAACCATAACCATAAGGATCTTATTTTCTTATTTTCTCATTAACAGATCAGTTAGCTCAAACTACAAAATGTTTTCATTTTAAAACATGTCACAAGTCTATCTAAAGTAATTTTATTTCATTAATAAAAGGCTTTAAAAGATGCATTTTCTGCAATTAAATAGAACAATTTAACAAAATTTCCACTTTCACCCACAGTAGTTTGGCACAAAGAATAAGTAAAAGTATCAGACAGTAAACAAGAAATGTCATTTGCCATTTTAATGACAAAATGTTAAATTAAGGAGTGGTAGCAAGTAGGTTTAATGTGTAGTTTACATTTAGCTGCAAATCAACATGACTCTGTAGTTAACAACAAATAACAATCAAGTATTTTTGAAGAAAATAATCTGAAAGTAAAACAACCATGCAAGTATAAAACCAGTAATTAGTTCAATCAAGATTTTTTGTCTCCTGATAGGAATCATTGCTGAGAAAACTTGGTGTATTTATTCTTGTCTACAAGTGTCATATAGGCTATTTTTAAGCAACAGTATTGCATTTATTTTTTTTTTTGCTTTTCCAGTTTCTTAAGCTCAAATGGAGCCCAACAGACAAATTTTTAACAACACATTCATGTGTTTGCCGTAAACTAAGCAAGCTGTGACAAACATGACACCAATTCAATGACTGATAAACACTGGACAGTGTCTAATATGAAAAAAAAAAGGGGGGGACGGGGGAGGGGAAAAGTACCAAAGCTACAGAAACCCTTAAAAGATAGAGAAAGCTGTAGCGGAACTCCTCCACTATAGGATGTCAAGCAGGCAATGCAACCATAGACAATAGGATGAGGGAAGGAGAGTTGAGCTCCTTAGCTTCATGGGCAAGCCCAGCTGTGGTGGGCATTCCTCGAGAGTAAACAAGATATATTTACATTTGTAAATGTATCAGAATAACTATCTGAACAACATTTTTCAACCACAACATATTGTTGAATCCAGTACGATCTAAATGGTAAGCTCTGTGTCCTCCACATCATCCTGGCAGGCTACATGATCTCTGTCAAACTTTGGGAAAGGATGACCAGATCCACTTCATGCACGTATTAGGGCACACTTTTAAAATCCGGCACTGTCACTGCCCTGTGATGAAAAAAGGTATATTCATACTGCCCAGCTTTAGCCACCTAATTTAAACAACCGTTCTCTCTGGGTTCTTGCCCATAGCCCATGGAGAGAAAAACAGGTGATTCAGACCATGTAAATCAGAGCTCTCTGGAGAGCCTAACAATAGCAAGAATTGATCATATGTGCTGCCTAAGACTGGGTGATGTGAACACTTCTTTAAATATTCTCAGAATGATTCACCTGCTCATTATGAGATATTGTACTTGAACAATATGAAGTTTAAAACTTGGTTTGATTTGAAACATTTCCCTTTCCTCCTATCTGGACAAGAAAGTAAGGTTTACTTTGTGTATTTAAATAGGATTCTTTTATAACCAAAGGCAGCTGAAAGGATTTTGTTGAATCCAAATACTCTCTCAAGCATGGAAAGCGATGTCATAAAGGTGAGTATTACAGGAATAAATGAGAGTATAAACCCGGAATTTTATAACAGAAACTCATCTGAAACCTCCTGGTGACCTCTCTGTAAAGCATTAGGTTGAAGCCCTTTTCAGATATACCACTAATTAAACACATATTGAGTGGAAGCATCTTTAGAAGTTGAATTATTGGGTCTGACGAATTTGTAGGAGATTATAAGCGTATGGACAAAGACAACCTGAGAATGTGTAACTACCACAGCTAAGTGCATTCAGAAATCTTTCTGCCAAGTACGATATTACAATCCCTTCACTTTTTCAATAACTTATTGTGAGAGGAAACAGCATTTAATCATATGCGGTGTTCAGTATCCGAGAGTATTTGCTAAATTGCAACCTTAACACTTTAAATTCGAGATTGCACCATTCTTCTCAAGATCATTGTCACTAGCTTAGTTTTGTCTGTGCTACCATCCTTCTCACACTGCTACGAGAAAAAGATCAAAAGAGTCTAATGTTCACTAGACCCCATGGAAAAACTAACTTATTCTCTATCTTATCCTCTATCACAAACTTTAATGACCTGACAATACTATTTCCCACACTTGAAGTCTCAGCAATAGACATGTTTGGTTAAAGAGTTTTGCCCAAGGGCATAAATAAACAGTAAAAACAGTGTATCAGTGACCTTCAGAGTAGGATTCCGGTGGTTTGCAAAAGAAATACATTACGTGAAAACTAGAAGAAAGAGCAGACTCTGAACTTCGTCGTTAGCAAATACTGACAATAATCATGTAGCAAAGCATTACTAGAGATCAAAAATAGCCCTGATTAGCTAGCCCCGAGTTAGTTAAGAGCCAGTGCTGGTAGACATTGAGTTAGTCCTGATGTGTGCCAACTTTCCTTTACACTGTGAAAAAGCACTTGTTGATAGTCTTGTAAATGCAGTATAATGTGACAAAACACTATAATTATGTGTATTCCCCATTATATTTCATCTTTCTTCATCAAAACCCAATGAAATTGTAAATAAAAAATAATTTAAGAAAAGAAATTCTAAACTAAACCATGACAAGACCAAACAGCTGCCATGATTTTGGTTGCAAGTTGTTGTAAAATTAGCTAATCAGAATTTCAGATTTCAATTCGACATGGAAGATGGGATAGCAGAAGTTCTTATTGACTGGAAGTCTAATGAAGAAAAAATAAAATCTAAACCTTTATGTACATGAGATGTGCTTTCTGATGGTGTAGCTATTTGCAGAATGAAACTAGCAGACCGCAAAGTCATATAGAATTTGCAGTTCACTATATTCACCAATTTGAAAGAAAATATTCATTAAACGGAAAATCCATAAACTTTCAAGTGTTGTACTAAAACTAAAACAATCACTCTATCAAAAAGGACTGTTGGTTTATGTATTTTCTGTAGGAATACAAAGGAAAAGTGTCCTTGTTTCTCTCTATATATATATCCTTCTCAAAACCATTTGGGACTTGTGAAAACAGTTATCCAGCATGGCATTTTTCTCTTGTCTCTCAGAAATATAAAATCAACACATTTGCCAATTGGAAGGAGAGAAATAGGACAGGAGCAGGAGGTGGCCACCTGATACCAGTCAGGAAAGACAGAGAAAGAGAGGATGAGAAGCCATCCAAAAATACCAAAATCAAATAATAGATCTCAGGTGCTTGTTAGGATAAATGGAACAGATAAAGAAGAGAGAAAAGAATCACTGGTAGGGGGGTGTAGATATTTTGTGCTGAAATTTTAATTCCCTCTACTTCAAAATGACACAGATTTGCAGGATTATTTATTCCCTTTTCATCTCAAACCCCAAACTAAACAACCCCAGTTTTCTCAGCCACTCCTCATAAGATGTGTTCACAGAATCACAGAATCACAGAGTGTTAGAGGTTGGAAGGGACCTCAAAGATCATCTAGTCCAACCCCCCTGCCAGAGCAGGATCACCTACAGCAGAATGCACAGGAATGCGTCCAGGCAGGTTTTGAATGTCTCCAAAGAAGGAGACTCCACAATCTCCCTGGGCAGCCTGTTCCAGTGCTCGGTCACTCTCACAGGAAAAATATTTTTTCTCATATTTTTATGGAACCTCCTATGTTCCGACTTGCACCCATTGCCCCTTGTCCTCTCAATGGGCGCTGCTGAAAAGAGCCTGGCTCCATCCTCCTGACACTCCACCTTGATATATTTATAAACATTAATGAGGTCACCCCTCAGCCTCCTCTTCTCCAAGCTAAAGAGAGCCAGCTCCTTCAGCCTTTCCTCATAAGGGAGATGTTCCACTCCCTTAATCATCTTTGTGTTCTCTAGACCCTTCACCAGGTTCGTTGACTGTCATTCAACATGCTCCAGCAGCACATGGGGTTGTTTAACCTGGAGACATGGAGTCTCAGGACAGATCTTATAGCTCTCTACAACTCCTTGAAAGGACTTTTTAGTGAGATGGGTATTGGTCTCGTCTACCAAGTAAGAAGCAATAGGACAAGAGGAAATAGCCTCAAGTGGCACTGGGGAGGTTGAGATTGGATATTAGGGAAAATTTCTTCACTGAAAGGGTTATCAAGCATTGGAACAGGCTGCCCAGGGAAGCGGTTGAGTCACCATCCCTGGAGATATTTAGAAGATGTGTAGGTGTAATGTTTAGGGACACAGGTTAGTGGTGGAGCGGGCAGTGACTGGTTAACAGTTGTACTTGATGATCTTAAAGGTCTTTTTCAATCCAAAGGACTCTATGATTCTATGACTGTTATTTGGCTTGATCTGGTAATTTGTATTTAACAGACTCACATAGTCTAGTATTTTGCATTTATAGAAATACTTGTAAGGTAGCATAAAGTGACAGTGAATAGGCCTGAAAGCCATCTACCGAGTTCATACTCTCATGGCAATGCTTTATAAAGCGTTGAGTTTCATCAGCTCCTGAATTGAAAAGATTGATTTGCTTGTCACGGTGAATAGAGTCTAAAAGAAGTTTAAGGAGCAATTGAACCTGAGCAGAGCTGCAGCCAAGTCTTCTGGGCATCAAGTAGAAGGCAGCTCCAGATTTCCAAGATAACTCAAATTGTCTCACTTATGAAGAACAGCAGCATAGCTCACTGTGGACTGAAAGACTCAAGAGGATTTTCATAAATAAGACTAAAAGAAAAGCTTCTTTAAAACTGCATTTGCGTAAATACAGTTAAATCTCCACTTGCATAAGCTTGGCAGAAAATAATCAATATAGACTTGTTTAGGTGTTATTTTCACTCTTATTTTCACTTTTAAATGCACTTCTTCAAACTTAATCCACATCGGGATTCTTGCTGAATGAAAGAGAAGAAAAAATGAATCAGTGTTAGCATCTCAGGGTGGACATGCAGGGTGGATGTGCATCCTTGTCAACACTTAATGATGCAGAGTCACACATCTCAGGGTGCAAGGCTGGCAGGGGTAGAAGCAGGGGATCCCTGAGAGGCAGAGTTAGAGCACACAAAATGTAGCAGGATTAAGCTTCCGCTGTCCCTTTGCGATTTTCTGCCCATAAACACCTGCAATTCTCATGCGTAGAACAAGTTAGTCCCAAAAAAAAAAGACCTTAGTTAAGTCAGTACCTAAGTACAATAGGAGGTTTAAAAGCCTGTTTCTGTTCACCACTTTTTCAGGTATTTTCCTACTTCCAAACTTTTTAATTCCTGGTCATCCAGAGACCTCATACTAGGTGTCTATGCTAAACACACTCAGGTGTGACCTCAGACATTTCCAAAACCTCTAAAAGCCAAAAAAAAAAAGAAAAAAGGCAGAAACAAAAATCGCAGCTCACAGATGGCCCCCACCCCCATGTGATGAATTTATTTCAAGGATCCTGGATAAGGATTGTTATATCCTACCAAGTGACAGGGCCATACCTGGGAACAGAACATCTCTGCAGGGCTGTCAGAGCCTGGGGTTCTTGTGCTGCTACTCCCCATGTCATGCTGTCAACAGGGTCAGAGGGACGGTATGTGAGATGTTGAACAGCAAAATGTTCAGCCACTAGCATACTGGGCTAAGTGATAAGTTGATGATGGATGGACTTGGTCCCAAATTACTGGACAAATTCCCTCACTGAGGCAGGTAACCTGAATGAATGCCTTACAAAAAATTTAACATAAGACGTAGTAAGCCGCATCTGCTTAGGACAGGCATAAGATAAGAAAAAATAAGGAAAAAATAAGCAGTGTGCAAAATGATGGATGTGAAATCTTCACCTCTGATTCGAGGCACTGAATGAGGAACTACAATTGGATTGTTCTACAAATGGATTGAGGTGAGCTGAAAAATACTTTTTCAGTTAAACTGGAATTTGAAAACTTCCATTTCTCTGAGATTTTCATTAAAAGTTGAATGAAAGTCATATTGATAAAGCTGAAGTGTTCAGCTGTTTCAATAGATTCAGACCATCTTAAAAAATTAGCAACGTAACAATTGTTTATTAAAATAATAACAAACCAGTTATATAATATATATATGAATAAATACATATACAAACATAAAAATATGTGTAAGTATAAAATTATATGTAATATGAATATTTTATATAAAAATAAACAGGCATGTTATATGTGTTCTGCTTATTTTTATGTAGCTTACACATTTATGTAAATTGTGGCATTTTTATAATTTCAATAATTTCACAATGTCATATCATATCAATATACTTCATTTTATGCAAGAAAACATGCCTATGTTCACAATGCATTGTTTTTCTCTTTTTTCACATGAAGAGGAAAATATTCTTGAAACTAGCTGAATTGCCTATAGACTTGAAATTCTAGCTTCTGGTCAGGGAGAAAATCAATAGCTGAAGAAATGCCATTTGATTACTATTGTATTTACTGCTTCTCAAAAGGAAGCAGGTTGTTTAGATCTGACGGCTCAGTGAAATAAAACAAGCTGAGGAGCACTGCCTGGGCTGTAAAAGGCAGAAGCTCCTGCAGGGCAGGCTCTGCTCCATGTGGGTTACTAAGTACGAAATGCCACTTGCAGCTGTTGACTGACATTGCAGTTGCCCATCACAGACGGCCTAAAACACTTTAACTGCTCATTAACTCCGTTAAACGCCGGAGGTGAGGTGACAGTTATGTGTACCCAGCACCAGTGTAAATATAACGTGCAAGTCACGTGCTTCTATTTTCAGGCCATTATTTCAAATTTGGCTAATGAAGAATGAGTGCTTTTACATCAGTGGATTCCAAGGTTGAGCTGCTTTATAGCATGCAAACCCAATCCCCTCAACTGGCTGTGTTCCCACCGGCGAGGTGAAAAGCTGGCCATTAAATTGCTATATAAAGTGATAGTGTAACCGTTGGCAACATTCAAGTTAAGGTTGTGTCAGCAATAGCCTTTCCATTACAAACCCCAATTTTTCAGGGGGTTTTATGCCTTGAGATAAAATCCAGTTGTAATTCTTCATTCAGTGCCTCACTTGGCAGCGAGGTTTTTGCATCCATCATGTTGCACCCCTGGTATTTTTCTCTCACTGATTCATTTTCAGTACTAAACACAAAATTTTACAAAATTGGTACATGTGAAGAATTGCAGCAAGCAGAACAAACAGTACGTCTGGCATTTTTCTGAAAAAGAAATGGGAAAGAGGCCTCAAACTCCCTGCCAGCAAAACTTCCCTTTTCACCTCAGGGTATCTCCCATGCATCAGATATTCTAAGCTAAAAACACAGCAGAGACAAAATCCGCACCCTTGTGCAAAGTTACCTTCTGGATTGGCTTCACTTGCATTTATACCTCAGGCTACCTGAAATACATAGTACCCTGAGGTAAAACACGGCTTTGGTGATAACAAAGACAAGCCCTAACAAGGATCCCGATCCTGCCAACACAGAGATCGGTTTATTCTCAAAGGGGCATCAACAGCCCAACATCAGGAGCCGTGCATGCAAAAAAACATTGCCGTCCTTGTTAGGCTGGATGGTGTTTTTCCTTATACCCGAGCAGAGAGGCAGTTCAGGTCTCTTAGCAGGCAGAGCAGCTGCCTGTAAAAAGCCGGCAGCTGAGAGGGGCCTCCTGGAACAGCACGATTCTGTTTTCTGGTTTTGACTTAGATGTTCCTTTATCTTGTCTGAGTAGGCTTTGTAATGTTCTGAGATGGTGGTTAATTAGAAGTTAGTGCTGGTTTGATAACTAAAATGACTTTTATATAAGAACGAGTAAACTGAAAGAAAAGAAAAAACCTCAGGTGAAAAGGGCTGATGAGAGGAAAATCTCCATCTCTCCCACTACCTGCTACTGCCTCTCTGCCTAATGCCGGTTAACCGCAGCACCCACTGCACTTCCAGGACAGCTACACTTCAGCACAAAGCTGACAAGGTCAGAAGCAGTTATAAAAGCAAAATAGGTTTCCTTTGTCACCTTGCGATTATATCCAAATTAATCCTGCTGTACCCCTAAAGAGAGTCCTGCAGGCACAGGCTGCTTGTGAAGCCAGGCGAGGGCACGGTGTGCGCGTCATGCTCCTGGTGCACCATGGACTCAAATGGCTATGCAGGCAGGAGGGCAAGAAAATCAGAGGCATCATTCTTGTGTCTGAAGATCTAGCCCTTTCAAGAGTTTAAGGTTTGCCTATTTAAAATGCTTTATCAAAGTCAGAAAGAAAACTACTGGGGAATTTTTTTGTCTGCATTTTTCAAATGAGAAAATGCGGTCAGTAAACAGCATTTCCTGAAAGTAATACTTTAAATTTGACAACACTGGGACAAGGGGCTGTTACTCCCATCAAAAAAAACAAACCACCGTATTTAGCTTTGGGTTGAAATGACTCTAATAAAAACATTTCATTTCTATTTTGAAGCTGAGGCTTGACATCTATAAACAGCTTTATATGGCTAAGTTCTACCACAGTGTGTATTTGCTGGCGTGGGTCTCAGTTTCTCCTGCTAAAACCTCTTCATTTCCTAGAAATAAATATTTCTGGAGCAAAGACTTGAAAGTCTAGTTCAATGAAAAGTGTAAAGAAATTATTCAGAGAGAAACAAGTCCAACAGACGAGAAAGAGATTTAATCTGTAGCCGAGAGGTTTGTGCTGAGAAGGAATTGAAAAGAAGAAAGCAGAGCCTTAGCAGATCAGTCCAACACTCTTCTGCACAGGCTGTTGCTGAACTTTGACAGCACAGTTAGATTGCCCAGAGAAGGGAGACGCCCTCAAGTCACTTGTAAATTAAAGACTTGACCCTTCCAGCAGATAGATTTTTGTATACTGTCTACACTGGTTGCCTTAAGTCCTCAAGTGCAACAGAGGCATGCTTTGCCTGCTGAAAGATGTTATGCAGTGCTGCTTCCAGCTTTAATTATTTCAATTATTTTAGGGTAGCATCAACAACATTCAGGACACGTTTAAATAGACTTCTCATTATGAACAGAACTAAGTGTTTAATGGGAACACCATCAGCACGGCAAACAAATACCCTGACCTTGAAAATTTTCAAAACCAGTGGATACAAGACTGAATACAAATATTTATTTAGATGAAAATTCACTGCACTTGGCTTTATCATTCCGAGTTACTCACGTTTCAATTTTCCTAAACATGCACAGAAACTGTGGTTTCTGACAGAAAGAAGAGTGGATATTGTTACCATGGAAACAAAAACATTTTTCTTCTGCTCCAAAAATGTTGTCTATTAGAGATCAGTGAGGGGAAAAAAATAACACGTGTAGATAATTAATTTTACTCTCTTTCTGGTTTTCCAGATTTCAAAAGATTGTTTCTGTTAGAGTTTTCAGAAATAGACATACTTAATCACGGTAGAAATCTTTAAAGACAATGGGGTGCACCTTTGTCGTGAAACGAAGGTGTGTTTCTCCTTGGCATGCCCGTGCTTCAGTGGGAATTTCATTTCCTCACTTACTGTTGTATTGGATAGGACATTCAGATGGGACTTAGATCTGCATTTTATATTTGGAACTTAGAGCTATTGTCTCTTGATGTATTAGTGTTAACCAACCAAATGAAAATGAGGCAGATTTTTTATAAGCAGACAGTTTGTTAAAATGCGGGTGATCATTGTTTACTCCCTGAAAGCTTTGCCAGCTTATTCTTTCTCAGACTGAGCTCCTTCCTCTGTTCTACACACAGATGACCCCAGACCTGAATCCCAATGGTAAAACTCTAGTTTTCCCAAAAATTACTGTGAGTTCTGGCATTCAACAAAATTGATGATTTGTCCTCAGTCTGGACAGAATCATAATCCCCCTCGTCAGCTCTACACGCAAAAAGCATTTACGCAGCATCTCCACTTAGACGCCGTTTGAGCCAGTTTGATTTTTGTGCAATAGAAGAATTTAAATGAATATACTTTTTTATTGCCAAATATGCATATTCTTATGAAACTTTTTACTTTGTCCTCACATCCCTGTAGAAGATGTACTGCTGATGGTGAAGCACACTGAAATATTCAAGTATTTTCTACTGTTTCAGTTCTCTCCATTTTGGAAGTAGTAGATACTTTTTACTCCTCTTGTCTTTCAAGAGTACATTCAAGGTAATTATGTGATTACTTATTAGCTTTTTGTTGATTTGAGCTTATTTGGTGCAGTCACTTGTGATTCTGCAACACATGCTCAATCATCTCTTTGATTTTTTTCCTAATTAATTGAAGAGTCTGATCATCCACTTCCAACTAGTTTTTAAGTACCCTCATTTATTTTTTGTTTGGGAATTGATTTAGAGTTGAAAATTCTCAACTAATTGCAAAACATAATACCACAAAACTGTGTGAATTAACAAATATTAATGTGTACTTAACATCCATTCTAGATACCAATATTTGTATACACACACAGAGGATGCTGCTATGGGCTGAAATTAGAAGATAGCAACAAGGCAGTTTATCCAAAGTCTGTATTTTTCTAACAATTTCAAATAGCACAAGGAATATATCCCACGCAGACTAGCTGATCAGCATCTTCCGTGATAACAGGACTTTCTAGACAACCCTTACAGTAGCTTCTAGATGGTATTACTCAGCATTCAGTGTGAGGTATTTCCCCAAATGCACTGACTGCTGTATCCACCTTATTAAAAAACCTCACAAGCAAACAAAGAGAAAACCCACTAAAACAACCACCTACTTTTAATTTCTCTCTTCAAATGTTGCGTTATACATTTGCCAAGCTGTGCAAACTAGGACCAACTCTGAGCGCATCACAAATTTTCACAGGAAAAAAAAAAAATTGTTTAGAAATACTAGAGTTGTGAGAATATTAAATCATGCTTCTTTCCAGACTCCTCCATCCATGAAGTTTAGCAACCTTGTAGTATCAAAAGCCCAGCAGCACAGGCATGCAAAAACAAAAACAAAAACAAGCTGGAAGCGGGGGGGAAGGGGAAGGAAGAATTCCATGTGTGACCTTTGGTGGTTTAAAGACATACTCAGAATATTGTACTCTTCATCAATGATTAAAAGTCTCTTCCTCTAAAAACGTATCGAGCTCTCATTTTTATGCAGATGGATATTATCAGATCAAAATTCAACCTCTCACTGAGAAAAAGGATGATATTAAGAACGGGAAAATCAGTCAGACACGAAACCAATGTAAATGCAGACCTTTCACCAACTCTTTGAAAGACACTGACAATCCGAAGAAATGTAATCACATGGGGCCTACATTTCCCAAAATAACAAGTGAAGGCACTGGCATACCAGGTTGCCATCACTCTGGGAGGACAAGTGCTCTCTGAAAACCGGGCACTTTTGAGAAGATTGAAAAGAAAGCACTCAAACGCCACAGTGCCTGAAAGAGTTGTTTTGCAAATACATATTTCTGCGTCTTTCTCAAGTCTCCCATACTTTCCTCTTTGGTGTGGTTTTTTTCTTCCTCATTCTGCTGAAACCAGGAAAAGGATGGAAAAACACTATGGGACTAGAATCAATATATATACACATATTAATTGCATGCATCCATATCAGTCAGCAGGTTAAATTTTAGATGCCATTTTGATTACATCTTTTCTTCTTTGGTAGTTTTGGTTAAGGATATTCAGGAGGTTTTCAGACTATACATTTAGACATAGCAGAGACACTTTGAGTGGAAAAATATAACTCTGACTCTGCCCCATTTAAGTGAGTCCTGGCCATATACCAAGAAGTTTCATTTTGGTCTGTTGGGAGAGACAGAAATAAAATGAAGAACAAGCATTTTTATCAACAGAGAAAGATGTAACTCTGTTTCTGGTCCACATCTTTAAACATCGGATATCTTTATTTTTTGGCTACGGGAGAGTTAATGGGGGACCGTAGGAGGCCTGAGAGCTCTGGGTTACTGGATGGGCATTAGCAATGACCAAGATCATTTTTCATGAGCAAAAGAAAGGATTTTGCATCATTCTTTTTGCAGCTTTTGCCTTGCTCTGTACTTTCCGGCAGCGGAGAACGAGTCTTATGCAGACAGCTCATTGAAAAGCCGATGATGATTTGCCTTAACTGTCAGAGTCTCCAAAAATTCAACTGTAAATTAGACAGAAAGTAGGATTCAGCTAAGGTACCAAGAGGCTGCGTGGGCCTGTGTTGGCACCTTGGAGTAGCTGAGTTTCACATTGCACAAAGAGGTCTTCAACAGCATTTCCATATTCTGAAAAGGTGCATCACTGAGTCAACTTTGGCCATTTTGAGCCTGTTCACAGTGGTGACATGTGTGGTGCCCAAGTAGGGACTGATGCATCAGCCTGGTACCTAACACAGGCAGGGCCCTTAGCTCAAGTGGAAACCGCCGGCGGGATTGCTCTTACCAGGCCTTAGCTACATTCCACTGAAATTCAAATTTCAGAGCATTATTTAGTTTTCATGGAAACACTTTGGACAGGAATGTCTAGGATCTCGTGTTGACTGCCTCCTAGTTGCAACCACGCTATCTTCGAGGAAGCTGTGAAAGTAGGAAAAGCTGCTCACTGAGTGAAATGGTGATGCTAACCATATGCATGCTCTAATTCTCTACAGTTTAAGCACTTTCTAATCTTACTGTACTGAAGAGCAGGGATTGAATGTGGTTTTATTCATGAGGATGGTATTATTGGTCTGTGGGCACACATTGCTGAATACACGCTAGAATAGACTGTAGAGATTTTGAGCTAACTTAAAACAAGCAGTTTGAGTATCAGAAGCAGCCTAGTGTGGCAGCCCAGAGCTCAGCACAGCCTAATTTAATTTGTTTAATTGTGTGTAGCTGCCATAGAAAGCAAGGCTAGATCTTATCAGACATATCTAAATGTTTCTTAATAACCTGTGCTTTCATCAATGTTTCTCATTGTGAGCAGAATTTAGCAGTTCAGAGTTCTTTCAGGGGCATTGCTAATTGCATCTGTGAGGTAATCATAGAGAGCGGTCACTCAAGTTTCTTCCTTTTCAGGTATTCAGGCCCAAATGCCACATGTTCATGATGAAAGTGACTTCTACTCGGGCACTATATGATGGGAAAAATCAGTCTGATTGTCATATCTTACAGAATAAAAGGAAAATCTTATAATGGCCTCCATCTCATCAAGATGCTAAAGACATGTGAGGCTGACTGGTGACATGTCTGCACCTGTTCCACAGGGACTGTGCCAGTACTGCTCCCACAGCACAGGCTCTGGAGCATGGATAAATGTACCAGTTTCTGCACCCCACTGATGGCTGTGCACCCAGGTGCCTATAGCCAGCCTGCCATGTGTCTAACAGCATCATCACCTGCTAGAAACACAGTGCCCTGCACCTTTCCAAGGGCTCATTTTGAGGCTGTGCACGCAGATTCCCAGCAGGCACCAGAGAGGAGATGAGGTCGGAGGGGAGCTGCCAGCACACTGGGAAGAAACACTTCAGAGAAAGAAGAAGGTTCATTGTGTTTTCTACATGAGCATGCCCGGTGTCAAAGGAGGGCTTTATACCTTTCCCTACTCCCTGTGCGACATCAACACAAAGTTAATAGAGCTTTGTCCCCCATTTACATTTGCCAGCCTTTATCCTCTGTCTAGTAGCTCTACTTCTACTGAAGCCATAAGGACATATAGCTGAAATCAGCCTGCCCAGAAATTAAAGAGCAAGTAAAATATAGTAAAGAGAGAACAGGACAGGAGAGGATCTCTTCTGCAGATATCCCCTGCTCAGTGCTCTCTGGAAAGAAGCATCAGGTATTTTGCAGTGGATGAGACAAATCTGAAAAAAATTATAGGTCTAATTTCTAAGGTGATGGTTCAAGCACAGGAAAGAAAAGGGTAACTGTAATCAAAAAGACAAAAAAAAATAAACTAAGGAAAAAATAAAATTCTTAAACATATGTTTTAGCCAAAGAAAATATGTCACCATTCACTGTGGACAATATAATGTGGACATCCATAACAAAAATCCAGTTATTGTGGGACCTCTTGGAGATGAGGCTATGAGGTATGTTTCCAGATGTGCCTGCTGGGTGTATAATACAGCTACACACCCAGCAGGCACATCTGGAAACATACCTGGGAAAATACTGAAACATACACAAAGCAGCACAAAGCCTTCCCAACCTTCTTCCTAGTTCCTGCATTTGATTACGTTATTGCAACTCATCTTTCCTGCTAATACATGACTTGATCTAGACACACAAATCCCCTTGATATTAGGGTAGAACATGGCCAGTCGTTTGCTACTACAAATTGCAGAGTGCTAATGGATGAAGATACCATGTTATTCCATCTGTAATTACTATATAATTTGCAGCATTACAAGAAGATTGCAGTGTAGAAGACAGAAATGAGTGTCTCCTGGGTATTCTGTAATAACATGGAATTTACTGTGTAGATTCTTGGTCAAATTTCAGCCTATAATTATACCGCATTTTACATAGTAACTTGTCTGAACCCAGTAACCTAAAGAAACCAACAGTAAGGACTGATAGAGGTGTATCTGAAATACAAGCTTCTTGAAAGCTCTTCTCCAATGTTTTCTGATAAATTTCTAATACTTTTGAAACTATTTGCTACACTTTGCATATTTTAAAAATAATCACATAATGTCTGAAGATTTAGAGGGGATTGACCTAGATGGGCCTCAGCCTCCTTCTGTTCTAAAGTTTCTTAAAAGGATAATAGTGCTATTCTGAGAGCTGGAAAATGTATCAGTCTCATAGCCTGTGAAGAAAAATGCCTGAACTAAGTATCTTGTCTACTTTTATTTCCTTGTTTTCTCAATACGTCTTATCAGGAAGGCTGCTTCAAAACAGGCATTGTAAATTCTGTGGATGCCAGAATAAAATACTCTGGGTCCATAGTTCACTCTCAGAAGATGAAAGAGCCCAGAGAATGGAGAGACCATGCTGCGTTTTCAATAGGCACCTCAGGAACAAAAGCAGCTCCATTGTGAAATGTGCCAACCCTACCCACGCACTGTGAATTTGTGGGTTTGTTTGCACAGTGAAATTCACTGATTGTGAACATCTGAAGCCCTCCACTCACCTTAAGGTACTCAATGGACCTGAGTGCCACAAAGGAGGCAAGCAAAATTTCCAGGGAGGGCACAGACACCCAGAAGGGACAGAGGAGAGGTGGTGAAATGAAAGAAAAGCATTCGGCAGGGAGTAGCTGAGGGATGGCAAATGACAAGGGGCCGCTCTTCAGCCTGCACTGAATTTAACAGCATCACTTCCACTGGCTTCTTCCACCCAATACAGGTGGGACCCAGGGCTCAGAAGTGATACCCAAAGCTCCCAGAGGACAGCTGATGTCTCTATGCATCTCAAACAGCAGATGAGGGAATATGCTGCAGCCACAGCAGCAACTTCTACCATTATGTCTTTATTGCTTTAACAGTAGAGGAAGGAGTCGAATACAAATGGTAAGCTGAGATTTGTGGTAGAAATCTAAAGAACTTCATTTGTTTATACCACATTTCAAATGTTCTTGTTCCTCCATAAACTCTTGCAAAGGTTTGTCTTTAAAAAGACATTTGCCCCCCCAAAAAAATCTTTCTGTAATTTTAGAACAATGTAAAATAGTATTGATCTGCTGCAAAGCACTCTCCCAGTAGATCACAATGCATCTTAAAAGTGGATGAGTATCATTGTTCGCATTTTAAAAAACAGTCTAGTATTTTCCCCCATATGAAAAGTTTGGAGAGAGAAATAAGCTGCCAAATTATTGTTTTCCATTTTACTTCAAGCTATTAAAGTCAGGTGAAATAAGACTAAGTTTTACACTCAATTTTCTCCACCTCAAAAAAAAAGAAGATAGACCAGCACTAAAATTGTCTTCTGACAGCCTGGTTGTCTGAAGCCAGGTGAATACAATAAGGAAGAATTACCAGATATGCTTTGGTCTCATACTTTCCCTTACTTGCCAGTTAGTGGTTTCTATATGACCAGCAGACAGGATTCAGGCTCACATAGGTTTTATGGCATACTTTTTTCCCCATTTGGGAGCTGAGAGATGAGGCAGTACCTCCCAGAGAGCCAGGTGCAGAACCTCACAGGGCTGTACGCAGACTTTTTGCCACATCAGGCCATAAAAGGTAGGCAGAAGGGAATGATTACAGCTGACATCTTCCATTACAGACCCTTTGCAGGTGAGAGAGGTGGCTGAGTGAGTTTTTCTTTTCTGTTCCCAGCCAGATCCTCTGTTGTAACAAATACACTGTGGTATCTGTCTGGTATTTTGAGATGTTCTCGTGGTCAGAGGAAAGTGTAGGACACCTCAGCTTCCCAGTACCTGCAGCTGTGACGAGGTTTCAGAACAACTCTAGACTTTCCTCATATTCATCTGTAAATAGCCAAATTTACATTCCCAAAAGTGATGCTGGGAGAGGTATGATCTCACTGAAATTTTGGTCAAGACTCCTCCCTTCTTAGAGCAATAAGGATTTTTTGTCTCTAACATCCTTACAGCTACTCAGAAAAGATACTAAAGAACAAGCATTCAGTTCTTTAGCTGCCACAAAATTATCCAGAAATTTTATGTTATTTTCCTCATGAAGAGGATATACAGCTCAGATAAGTCACCAGAGTCATCTTAGGAATACGCCGCATCACACTGGCACAGGAAATCAGTATGAAAAGCATAACAACAAGATCTGGAAAGCTTTCAGCTGCTTCTAAGTTTAATTTGATTTTCAAAAATGTATATGGATGTTTTAAACTGTAAATGAATGAGGAAGCTCATTGGATGCAAGGGGGTAGGACACCAGTGGAGCAGAGAGCTCATTCACATCATGCCTGCACTACCTTGGACTCTAGCTCCCTTGGTGAGGAAATCCAGATAAGGTTCAGGAGATAGTTCTTTCTGGGGACTAATTTCTATAGGGTATGCACACAGCTGCACCTCTCGCTGCCTTCCAGCTCCATCTGACCCCAGTCACAAACTTTCCCACTCTCTTTCCAGCACAGCTGAGGCTGCACAACACAGGGCTGGGAAATCAAACTACAGAAACATCACTCTGGCCAGCTGCAACACAACCTTCTCACTACTTACATATGTCCTGGTTTCAGCTGGGATAGAACTGGTTTTCCTTCTTGATAGCTAGAGTAGTTTCATTCTTTGGATTCAGTATGAGAAGGATGTTGATAATCCACTAAGGTTTCTCATTGTTGCTAGGAAATCGAGGACTTTTCAACTGCCCATGTTTTGCTAGTGTGCAGGAGCACAAGAAGCTGGAAGTGAGCATAACCAAGGCAGCTGCCCCGAAGGGATACTCCATACCACAGAACATCATGATTAGTACAAAAACTGTGGGGAGTAGGCTGGAGGGGCAGACAGCTTCCCAGGCATCAGCAGGCAGTGAGGAATTGCATTGTGCATCAGTTGTTCTTTTCCTGTGTTTTTATCCATCTCTTTTTTATATATTCTCTTTCATTTAAATTATTATTGTTATAATATTTTATTATTATTATTTTTGTTTATTTTATTTTAATTATCAAATTGTTCTTATCTCAACCCATGAGTTTTACTCTTTTTTTCAGCTCTCCTCCCCATCCCACTGGGAGGTGGCAGGAAGCGAGTGACTGCATGTATTTTAATTTCTGGCTGAGGTTAAACCACGACAACCTACAACTGGGGAAAAATAATATTAACAATTAATAATTGTTACATTATTAATAGTAATTACTACTATTACTACAGCATCTTAAAGCCAAAGAGCTGCGTGACCAGAGTCTAAATGATAGGCAGCAGTGAGGTGATCCATTATTTGTAGAAAAAAATGGTTTTGGCCAACGTGAACATGAGCCCTTCTGTATCGCTTGGCTGGCCATTAGGACAGCTGCCATCAGCACAAGCATATATGCTATGTACATAAGACCACAGTCTGCATTTCATGTTGCTCTAATCCTTTCCATGGATGAGCACAACCTCAGAGAGATGGACTAACTTGACACTGGATGTAATCACAATCAGAAAGTCACTCAGCTTAAATAGGAGGTGGAATGATGCCATATTACTTACTCATCTACATGTAGACTTTCTGACATTGTTTCCAATAGGAAACTCAGCTGTGAAGCCACGTTAGAATTTGGACCCAGTGATAGGTCGGTTTTGGTATGAAAAGAAGTAGCTAGCAAGAGACAATTTAGAGGGGATTGTCTCCTTAAGACAAATTTATGGCTACACCATAAAGTGAAAAACTGGGGAAAGGAAGGGTACTTGGTTCTTCAGGTACAGCCAGTAACCTGGTTTTCACACAGTGTAACTATTGCAGTGTAGTTCTGTAGCTACAATATTTGATGGGGAGAGCTGAAAGGATCTCTCGAAACAAACAAGATACATAAAAATGTCATGTGTGCAAATAAATGTAGAACTGGCTGAAGGCTCAGAGGGATAACCCCGGGTCAAATTAGCAAAATTTTGAAGGTCATTTAATTTCATTAACTTGTATACAGCAGCTTCAAGTAATTTTTAAGCGTGTTTTGCCTATAAAATGTATGTTTTCATTAAATGCATCATTACTTTTATGGCCTCTGCAATCAATCTCCCTTTTCCTCCTTTTTAAACATGAGAAACCAATCAGATATAGACACAAACATTTATATTGATGAGTTTGTTTCTAAATGTGTGTGATAGCTTAGAGGCAAGAGAATGAGCTATCATTTCGTGATATATGATAAAAGAGATGGTTTTAACTACCAGAGGAGAAACACACTTCAGAAAATAAGACACAGGAGATGGGGGAAACATCCATGATGATGGGAGGATAAAAAACTATTTTTCTCATTCGTATATTTCTTTTTTTTTTTAGTACACATTGCTTACTCAGTATAGGGCTCAGCACCCAGAAATATTTCTCTTTTTCTATGGTACTTACCCAAAACACACAGCCCTGTATACAACTCACAGGCGTGACATTTCAATGCTTCTCTTCTGTTTCTACCCAAAACCATGAAACACACCATCATTTTATCTCCAACCACGTCATCACCATTTCAGCAAGCTTCTTCAATCACAGCCAAGAGTGACCTGTTCTAAGGACTTTTTTTTTCCAAGAAATGCAATCAGGAAAGTGCTTGCTATCAATGTAAGATGCCATTTCTGCCTAACCTAACTCTGTGAAACAGAGTAATAATTTTTGGTCAACCTTTCAAAAAATTCAATCTACTAGACAGAAACAGTGGAGACGTTTTCCACAGAATAAGAAAACCATTTCCTATTCAGACCTGTAGTATACCCTACATTTTCAGAGAGGACAGATGGTTGGAATATTCTGGGAAATGAACAATCAGGTAGAAATTGTAGGTTCAAGGGAAGCTCTGAAGAGTACAGTGCAGCAACAGCTCGAGGTCTCCCATGTCCAGCAGAATTTATTAACAGCAACCCAGTTCTGGTTGATTTCTTCTTCTTATGCTGACAGTCTCTGCAGTTTATAAAGTGTTCCCCAGGGCTGTGAGGTATGGGAACGGTTCAGCGGCCTGTGTGTTATCCCAGGCAAGCTTGCTCGGTGCCGCAGCCTGGGGCTCAGCGGGTGGGCTGAGAAGGCAGCCGCCAGAGTCCAGCACAGCAGGGACCCCGCTGCTGCATCACGAGCCCGTCGGTCACCCATACCTGTGGTCCCAGCACAAGGACCTTTGTTCTGCTCCTCAGCCACCCCCCTACACAGCACAGCCAGGTTGGTGCGGTGTTGAGTCTAAAATAAAACCCCGTAGGCTATGGGCTGGCTCACTGCAGAGCTAGCCAGTGTGTCACCCCACATGTGATGCAGTAAATCCACAAATCAAATAAATCCAGTATGGATAATTGTACTGACTGTGTTTGTAACAAAAACTGGTAGTCGACAAATTGTAATGTAGACATCTAATAAGAACTGCAGCCAATTTAAAAAAAACCAACACCTGTACAAAGTACAATTACAACTTTTGTCAAAGAAGAAATGTTAAATTTACCGTTACTGACCTGTGTAGAAGCTGCACAGAAACTAAACGGCAGTAACTGTCTCTTATTATATGTTTGCAGTATCTGACACAGTGGGGCTCTGCTTTCAGCATTATAAATAATAATAATTAAATGAATGGCTGAAATCACAGCCGCCATTGCTGCATTCCCGTTTCTCCCTTTTCTCATCCCTGTGCTAAAAATTGTATACCTCACCTCAAGCTTAGAAATAAATTATTCAGAACCAATTTGTCACGAACAACATTATCTCATTGCTTACAGTGGAAATATTCACTCATGTATTTTCGTCTAGACATCCTATATTTCAGGAATCCAGTGTTCCTTCTGGCCTCTGAGTGACTCATTAAACAGCAGATCTATACAGCACAAGCAACCAAAGGGAAGCAATGAAAATAATTAGTCAGTCCTGTGGTTCTAGAAAGCTCAAATAGTAATTAAAGTAGACAGCTCTACAGAATAAATAATTTTTCAAAGACTGTGTCACCAAATGTGTTCCTGCTGGTTTGAAAAGTAAATGCACTGGTTAGTGCAGTGGTGGATGCTTGGTCTGGTTTGTTTCCTCTCCGCAGAGGTGAAGAAGGGAAAGGAAACTCAGCCCATTTATGAACTGTCACCGTTGTTCACTGGGCCTAAAAAAGCTCTAAGGGCATGTGCTCCAGCTCCTGGGCATAACTAGTTGGGGTTAAGGCGAGGCTCTGAGAGTATTTCACACCTCACCCAGAAATTAAGGCCCCTGAATCCAAATCTCTCCCTCACACTTTGCTCACTCTTTGAATTTGTGGTCTTTCCAATGGAATAAGAAAAACTATATTGAATTTATTTACAATTGACATTTTTTTTCTGTTTTCACAACCCATAGCATCTCAAAATGCATTTTTATTTATATATGTAATATATTCAGAAAAGAGTGCTTGAGTATTTAGACTTCCAGTCACCAACACTTTCTCAATGCAAGTCTGCTACTTTCAGCTTGAAAAGGAATCAGAAAAGTGGAGGTAACTGCAGAGAGAGAGGGAGAGAGAACATCTACAATTTTACTCATTCTGCAATAGCATCTTGCATTATACATTTAGAAATCAAAAGATGATTCAAAACACCAAAATTATGTCTGTGGTCATTTCGAGTTCATCAGGGCATCACAACCAGTCAAAGATCTAAGCTGACATGTTAGTAGTAAACAAGGTGTGAGAGAAAGATGAGAAAAGGTCTTGAAAATAAAGACAGGTGACTCAGTTTTGATTGAGAGAAAAGCTACTTGTGCCCACACAGGCAGCTTTGTGTGATGCTTGGTACAATCTATGTCAGTTTAGCAACTATTTCTTTAATAAATTAAGAAGACCTGAGTTGGATCTGATTAATGTGAATACACCTAAACAGTGCTTGACTAAGTTACAAATAAGCCACAAATTAAGAAATCACTCCATCTATGCTATGAAAGCTTAAATATTTCAGACGATTTTTATGTAAAATCAAATGAAGCACGTCTCAAAGCAGAATTGTCTTTGTGTGAACAGAGCCCTGGTTGATATAAATATCCTCACACAGTAATTAAATGGTCCCTCTGCAAAGCCAAGTGCAATACTAGAATTTTGACTCACGCTAATGCAGTTGCCCTGTGAGGTGGGTGAGCTTGAAAGTCAGCTTAGTATCAAAAAATAGTTGACAGATTTCATTAACATTCCTGCTTCAAAAAAAAATATTCCTTGCTGAATTTGTCTAATAATTTGTTTTGTTTAATTGAGTTGATCTTTTTTTTTTTTTTTTTTTGCTGCAGACAAGCTGCAAGTCTTTGCGACAATCTTCTTGAGAAATTAATTGGATTGGAGTTTTCCATGACAAATTTTAGCTTTTAACTTTCTGTCATTTCAGCTCAAGAGTGCCTGGGAGATGTTGTGAGCATATTACTTTTAATAAAGAAAAGTGGCTATTTTGATTCTCTTGCAGAACACTTTTTCCTCAAACTGGAGACCAAAGCAGGAAAACTTTTACAGTTAAAATGAATTCCTGTTTACTTCAAAATAGGAACTACATCAGGAACCAGTATATGGCCTAAGTTATAGAGGTAACCAAACAAGCATCCTAGAATCTTCAACAGATACTCGATTTTGCAGCTTTTACTGGGTTAGTCATCAGTAACCAGAGTGTGGCTTTATTTGAGACTCTACAGAAATATGAGACTTCAGAACAATCTTTTGTTGTTGTTGATACAGTAAAACATCAACTGAAAAAAAAAAAAAGTATAATAGAATATTAGCCAGGAGGTTTCTCCTTAACAATCTGTTTGAAGGAAATATTTTTTCCCCTTTTCCATAGAAATATGTGCTATACATACAAGTGAAAAGCTTCTTCTAAGGGCAATTCATGCCACATTTTTAGGGGAACCAAAGGAATAAAAAGAGAATGTGTGCACACACTTTTAAGTTCATGTAAAATACTAAGTGGGGAATTTGTATATTGCCAGGGCCACCTCAAAGCCATATTTCAAAATTTGTGAATTTTGGTCTGAGTCTAGAATTTCTCATTAGGGAAAGGACTCTGATTTTGGCACATCATTTCTGCCTGCAGAGCCTCTGATGTGAACCTCTGCAAAAAGCAGCCACGCAGTTGCCCTGCAGGAGAAAGGCACAAGACTCATCCCCGGCAGCACTCACCAGCATCAGCATTCCATGGCACAAACTGGACAATCTTTACTGAGAGACCCCAAAGAATAGCTTTTCCACTATTAAAACAGTTCAGTGGAGGAAGACAGAGTGAGCAATCTAAAACTTCACCCTGGCAGCAAGGAGTTTCATCCTTAGTGAAGAAGGAAAAGTGTCAGCGATCTCACGTGGGCCCCAACAGCAAAGCAGCCTCCCCATAACCATCTGTGTCCAGGTGAGAGGAACTAGTCAAATATTACTGTTGAAATAATGTTCTTACCTGGCCTCTGAAATGCAAATGATTGCATTTGCCTGGTCTTGAGAAGTTAATGTTCACTGGTGTTTAAAAAACGGGAATTAATTCACAAGGAACATCTACAGGAAATGTTTTCAGGTCTTTGCAGCGTTCTTTGGGTGACCCACCCTTGGCAGCCAAGAGCATTTGTAAGCTTTCACACCAACATGGATGATGAACCACTGTCTCTGAGGCAGATGCAGCTCTTAACAGGTCATGAGCTGCCAGAGATGCGGTGTCTCCAGTCTTGTGTCTCTAAACAGCATACAACCGTGTGCATGAGCTCAAAAAGACTTATCCAGTTTGCTGAGAGGCATTTGCTGGTCATGCAGCCCCTGACAGCAGTTCAGAGTTGAGACGGAAACATCTTGTGTCCTTAGAGAAACAATCAATACAGCCTTGGTGCAAGCAGCAATCTCTCTGGCTTCCTCAACTCTACTTCTAGAACTATGTATAGTTCTGATGGACTGTTTATCAAAACTGTTACAAGCAGAAGAACCCAGGGGAGCAAGGCAGATCAGCATCTTCCAAGCAGATATTCCTACAGTTCATCCATGTCCTGTGGTGGTGTTTTAACACGAAAATTATTCTAACTTAGTCCTTTGAATAGAGCTAAAAATAATACTAAGGAAAACAAATGATCTTCTCAAAAATCCAGATACTATTTTCCTATCACTAGCTACAAGAATAAGACACTGTAAAACCTGAAGTGCCCAGCTTACACCAAGAGGGTGTCTACAACTATGTAGATTTACAGTCTATTGTTATCAATCCTCAGTGTCCCCAGTGGAGAGCAAAGAAGAAAGACTCATATTCTTAAGAATAGGAGACATTTTCCACCTGGTCCTTACTGTGACCGTAAAAGGATGGGAGCCTGAAATTAATGAAGGATTCATGGTTCTTCCCATTTCTTTATATTACTCTGAATGCTCTAAAATACATATGTGCATAAGATCTGCTAAAGAAAGAATCTTAGACACCTCATGAGATATTACAACATTTTGTGCCTTCTAAAATCTCAGAGCAGACACTTTTGTAAGGAAAAGCAACAAACCAACTGTTTCTGGAACAAATATAAACCCAATTGAAGCAATCTGCACTACGTCACTGTGACCCCCAAAACTTCCTCTAAACAAGCCACAAACACACGAAGTGTCTGATACAGATGACAGCATGGCTACAATTTACACTCAGCCATAACAAAATTTAACCAGGATCTCATCTAACTGCTTCAGCTGTTGATGGCCAAAACCAGAGAATTTTGGAGGTCGGTTAAGGACAAAAAAGAAATACTATAAAAGCCCTCCCTTTTTATTCTCACCTCTCCAGGGAGAAGCTGCTGAGACACTAGAAAGCAGCACTAAGCAAAAGGAACAAAAAAACAGTTTCTGGGCATTTTTCTGGAGCATTTTTTTTTTTTGGTTTTAAGTGCCTCTGGCAAAGCGCAAGAATTCATGAGCAAGCTAGCTGGACATTTATTCTTCAAAGCAAATGCCGAACTCCCACAAAGATTTGCAAGGTGTAAATGGAGTTTACAAAACACATTAGTAGAGCTATCCAGGCCCTAATATCTGATTTTAAAAGTGTGAATATTAGCCTACGATCAAATTAAGTTCTGCTGAAAACCAGCTCAAAGCCAAGCAGAGAGGCAAAGCTGTTCTTCCTGCTGAGATCTGAGGCTCCTACCCCAGGTCTTGACTCAGCTAAGTGCCTACATGCAGGCAAAAAGCCCAACTCACTCAGCTGGAGCTGTCAGCTGATTTCCCAGCCTGCAATTCATTGTTCTGTTTGGATGACCCACTATATGCTTGACCACAGGCTAAAGGAGAAAATGAAATAAATTAAGCAAACCAGCTGAAGATTTCACTCTCTGTTTTCTCAGGTGAAGGTGATAGCAAAACAAGTGAGAAGAAAAATAGTGAAGACTTAAGAAAACCTGTTTTGATTTACAGTGCTGCTACAGAGAAATATTAAAGACCTTCTCTCAAAAGCAGTAACACATGTCATCGCAGAACCTTGAAGGCTTCCCAGAGAATTTGCACTGCAGGTGTGACCAACTGTTCAGTAAGATCCCTACACAATATGATAAACCCCTTGATCCAGTGCTGAAATGGGAAGGGGTGGTTCCTGCATGCTGTGGGCTTTTAACATCCACTTTGTAATCCCTGAAGTGCGGTACCAGAGACAGGATGACCCTGAATGTGTGAGGACATGAACAGAGCAGCTACACGTGCTGCAGAAATAGGGACAGCAGTGTTCTGTGGTGATGGAGCAACAGAGGTTACATTACATGGCTTAATCAAGGACTGGCTGATGTAAAGAACCCTAACTTCTGCCTTGATGTTAAGACAAAGGCAGCATGTCTCTCATGTCAACATAGGAAAAGAACTGCTCAGGAATGTAAGCAGAGACAAAATGAAACACATGCAAATAAACATTTCATTAACTGTGATGGAGAGCTTTTTTTGTTCACATTCATGCCACTACTGTAAAAACAGGGAACTGTTTTCAGCATTCCTTTGAAGAAAAAGAGGATGTACATGCACAGTAGTTCGTGAGCCTGGTAAAACCATATCTAAAAGAGTACCAAGACGAAGGAAAGTTTCTCCACATAAGAATCACTGAAAGAAAATCAAATTTTCTTGACATTTTCTAAGTATTTGTAGGAATAGCAATGTAGTATGAATGCCAATTACTGTACTAGTGCAAATTTATATTGACTCTAAAACCATTCAAAAATCTGCAAGTGATCCAGCAGATGATCCAATGAGCCTCTTAAATGTTACAGAAATGCAAACAAACTTTGTCCACAGCAACAAAAACTTGATTTAAAAAAAAAAAAACACAAACAAAAAAAACCCCAACAAAGCCAATAAAATCAACCAAAACTTGATTCAGGAAAAAAAAAAAAAAAAAAAAAAAGCACAAGAAAAAGCACTGAGCCAACCAGTAATTCCTTCAGTCCAGGAAACTGCTGTAAAATGTTCAGAATGTTTTAAAAAAAGAAGGAATAGAGTTGCCTCCCGGATAGACAGATATTAACTGGATTATCGCAGTTTTGGGGTCTGCAAGAATACTTCCTCTGCCACTTATACTCAATTCTTTTTGATTGCTGGCCCCATTGTGCTCATATCTCCCATTTTTGCCTAATCCCAGTATCTTCTGATAGCACTCATTCTACATCCTCACTCATTTTCCCCTAAACTCCTGCCCCGTTTGCTTTTCTTCTCTCTCCTAAGCATTCCAGCTTCACTCCTTTCTGCTTTCTCTCTTTTTCCCCCATGGGCAGGTGTGGGAGCACAGAAGAGGACTGGTCTGTCCCTAACCTCACCGCTCAGCCAGTGTGCCCATCACTGCAGTAGTTTGGTCATTCCAAGAGAAATCATAGAATCATAGAATCACAGAATGTCAGGGATTGGAAGGGACCTCGAAAGATCATCAAGTCCAATCCCCCTGCCAGAGCAGGAATGCCTAAACTATGCCACACAGGAACGTGTCCAGGCAGGTCTTGAATGTCTCCAGAGAAGGAGACTCCACAACCTCTCTGGGCAGCCTGTGCCAATGCTCCGTCACCCTCACTGAGAAGAAGTTTCTTCTCGAGTTTAAGCGGAACCTCTTATGTTCCAGTTTCAGCCCATTACCCCTTGTCCTATCAGTGGTTGTCACCGAGAAGAGCCTGGCTCCATCCTCGTGACACTCACCCTTGATATATTTGTAAACATTAATGAGGTCACCCCTCAGTCTCCTCTTCTCCAAACTAAAGAGCCCCAGCTCCTTCAGTCTTTTCTCATAAGGGAGATGCTCCACTCCCTTAATCATCCTAGTTGCCCTGTGCTGGACTCTCTCCAGCAGTTCCCTGTCTTTCTTGAACTGAGGGGCCCATCTCAGGGAAGGTCTTGCTCACTTCTTACCAACAAGTGCTGCCTGTGCCATGGTTAACAGGGAGAGAGAGTGGGCTATGCTCAATCTTTGGAAAAATTTATCTTAAAAAATCAACAAACTTCTAATTTTTCCCTTTTTTTTTTTCCTGAGGTGTGATTGTTCAGACTTAGAATTTTGTTTTCAAAGCATTATCAAAAAAATATTTTGTATTGTAGAGTACATACAGTCTTTCTCTTCCTCTTCATCTAACATCTTATTCCTAAATGCTGAAGTATACAGAATTATCAAATAATACTTTTTCATACAATGTACTGAATACCATGTTTCCCTAATTTTATGCTCTGAAAGAGGTGATTTATTTTAGCTAAAGCTCCCTAGAAAGAACAAAAAAAAAAAAGAGAGATGAATAGCCATCATGAAAAGATTTAACCCAAGTGCTTGTGGTGCGGTCTAAACTGTTCAGATTAGTATCTTCTACTGGTATATGTTGAACAAAGTGAAAGGCTTATCTTTCCACCTGCTCTGTCTGTAATAAAGAGAGATATGAAAAACAGCAGGAGAGAAGCTAAAAGTCTATTTGCCAATAGTAAGTCTCATTGCCTGTTAATTTCATAAAGACAGTTGGCTAATTTCAATCTTATATGTAGCCATCTTAGTCAGACAGAAAAATGCTAGATGTGTCTGTGCACTTGGAGAAAACTAAAAGAAGTTTGAGGAGACTATAGTGTACTTCCTATGATTAATATACATTTTACAAGCTTACGCACAGCCTTTCACAAGACCTTTAAGCGCTGGGGTTTTTATCTGGCACTGTTCAGAGAATGGTAGGAAGCTGATAAAATGCTCAGTGGAATTTGCCATTCATTTATCTGTCCTTCTGTGGCCTTCAGAATTTACAATTTTTATTTTTGTGGGGTTTCAGCAGTATAATTATATATGAAAACTCTTCCCATACCACACAACCTTGCATTATGGCATATTAGAATTAAATGAGGAAAAAACTTTTGATTATATGGCTTTCATTGTTATTCATTCATGCATTCATGTAACAATACTGATTCAGGCTTCTGTGTGTGTACTCTTAAGCTTCAACAGTTTATCTCTCAGTGCTCCATCCACCAGCCAATGCTAATTAACAGGAAAGAATAGTTCTTATTCCTGTTATTCTAACTAGCAATTGATGAACTTCAAAGTTACTGATTTTCATCAGAGCTGTCACCAAACTTTCACATGCACATTCAAAAGCTTGTGCTCTCTGTACAAACCTGGAAAGATGGCTTAGTCTTAACACAAGGAATGTTATATTCAGAAAGAAATCGTTCCAATTGTGTGAAATCATATGTGTTCTGTAAGAAGGCTACAAGGAAACTGATTCTGCTCAAATATTAAGACCTGAAAATTAGGCCTTATCATGTCAAAGTAAAACCCATTAAAAGCACACATGGTATGGAGCTATACATAATAGCATCTAGATGATATGCAGAATCAATATTTTACAAGTTTATTCATACAGCCTGTGAGTACCAGAGAATTGGAACAGTCTTATCCTACAATTTTCTATGTCTCCAATTTTGAACCAAAACAGAAAAGTGTAGAAGTTAGGTCTCAATATTAACGAACACTGCAGTTGTTTAAAATTATATTAGAAATGTGGGGATCTATTTTTAACTCAGCCATAAATATAGGTATTGTTGAAGTTTACGGCTGGGCCAGGCACTAAACTTTGACAGATGTTCTCTACGAGCCCACCACCACCCTGCCAGGAAAGGCTAACAGCAGAAATAGGGAGAGAGGCTTTAAGATTGAAAAAATAAACTTGAAGCAATCTAATCAAAAAGAGAATAATACTAACAGTAACAGTGAGGATGTCAAACTATATACATACAAGAATGCAAACACACTCAAAGTTATGCTAATACGAGACCCACGCCTTCCAGATAACAATAAGGTCCTGAGCTGGAAAAGAAAGTCCCAGCCTGGACATAGCAGCAGATGGTAGAGCCCGAGCACAGAGACCTGATGACAGTCCAAAAGAAACAGAAAAGGAGCCGTGCCTCTGCCACCAGGGGCGAGAAGCAGTGGAAAGCAACCTGCTCTGTTGAACAGTGCTCCTCTACAGCGTGAGAACAGGATAATTTTAACACTAACATCACAGAGGGGAAGATGACAAAGAACCAAAGACAATTTCCCCAACACAACAAGCACTTTGGCTCCTCTTAAGGGCCCTTATATACTGAGTGCCATGGGAAGGAACTCTGTGACTGGTCTATTTGGGTCACCTGATCCATTATCTCCTTCCCATAGGCCCCTCGTCCCCTTCTGATTGCCATTAGTGCCAGGCAGCCCCAGAAAACTTTTGTCCTGGTGCCCTCAAATCAGGACAGGTATTTATACCCATATTGCTATTTAGGTGTGTAATTTTCTGAGTTTATTTGCAAGCTATGGCTTCGAGAACACCAAAATTTGCATTTTGACTCTTGTAACACACATACAGGTCCAGCTTCTCAGTTAATGCACACCTAACAAAAACACACATATAAAGAAATATCACCCCCAAAAAGACCTGTTGCCAAAAATATTATGGAATAGGGTGGAAAAGAATTCTAGAAGATTGGACACTTTTCAGCATAGCAATCCACTCTCCAGCAGCAGCCTTGCGATGCAAAGATTTGTGGCTGTCCTTGTAACAAGTTTCATTGGTTGTTTTATCTTATGATGGGAATTACTCTTACCTTTCTAATTTCCTGTCTCTTTTACAGATACTTCTGTTCACAGCACATTTTTCCAAAAAGAACAGTGAAGAATGACTGCATGTCAAAAATACAACAACTTGCTGGATTTAGGAGAAGCTCAGTCACACAGTTATAAGTAGGAGAGACACCTACCTCAACATTATTGTCCAGTAGTTCAGCCAGGGTATAAATAGTAGTAGGAATCATGATAGAAACCTGATTTGCCGGTACACAAAACAATCAGGGGAAATGTTAGAAAACATAAAATTTAGTCCAAAGTAGCAGACACTTACACTGTTGCCTGACCTGCAGTCTGCTGAACCTATGGGATGGGAAGAAAGCAAGAAGAGTTTAAGAGTTTAAGGTCTTACCAGTTTGCTCAAAACCAAGTGAATTGTCGTCCATATTGAACTCCTATGAAATATTTTGAGCTTAAAACTCAGTAACATTATTAGCAAGGACATGATCTTATAAATCTTTGTTTTGGATTATGTCAAGCTCCCTTTTTACAGAAGACAAGGTTGATGCTTCTTATGACATTTTACTTTTTTAGATTTATCTACTGACCTTACATTATCCAAAAGGACATCACAAAATGCCCTAGAAATTATAGACCTAACTTGGTTATGTTGTGAGTTATTTCCTTTCTCCAGGTTATATATTACACAGAGAAAACAGAGGCCAACACAGGTCTCCACTTACTGCAGTTTTTGTCTGTCTCTATATGAAGGGGTCATTTGAACAGCATGCTGTGTTGGAATCCAATTTAAGTGAAAGATCATAGCTCAGATATGTGGATGAGATTTTGTCAGATTTTCTTTGCTTTTCGCCATTGTTCCAGCATCTCAGTACTAGAAGTTGGACATCAAATTTATTGACATGATCAGAATTCGAAGAAAGGAGAGCAGTTCTGGTTATTCTAACTGCTGCTCCAAATTTTCATTTCTTTTTCCTTTTCAGAGGCTTGATTGTGACCCTTTGGATTTTTCTCGGTGTTTCCCTTCAGAATTGTAAGCAGAGCTTTAGCTGAGTTGCTTGCAATAATACTGGTCATCTCTGATCCTACTGCATCTTCTTAAACAAAATATTATTTATGATTCTTGTAAGTCTGAATGACTTGCTTCAAATGTGAAATTTCAGTTTCGTTATTAATTTACTGTGACAACAGGTCATCCTGTGAATCCTCTCCCATCATGCTGGTTACCATAGAAGTATGGTTGGACTCAATGATCTTAAAGTTTTTTTGCAAGCTAAATGATTCTAGGATTCTAAGATTCTAAAGGCAACTAGTTCCAACTGTTGGCCTCATTCAGGCCTCAATGCCTTTCCTATGGTTACTAGAAAACAGCCATCAGGAAGGGAAGCTGAAGGGGTGTAATAAAGGTCTCCTTCACTAGAAAGTGTGTTAAGATGATCGAATATTTTCAAAGTAGCCATCAAAACAACAAAAATAAAGGAACTTTAAAATAATTTTTAATTTTCAGATTACTAATTCCAGAGCACTGATACATACAATAAAAAATTTATTTTATGCTTTTACAAAGTCTAAGAGGCACTCATGCAGCTTTTCTTATTCAAATTGTGAGAAGTTGTACTAAGTAAACTGTTTGAAAGAAAAAAGAGACTGTCAAAATTATTGTGTGATTTAAAACCTAACTCAGCAATAGGATTACCTGCACATTTGATGTGAGCTGCATGCCAAAGTCATTTGTGCTTATGGACTGCTTTACCCCAGAGCAGATCTCTGGGTTTAAAGTAAGGATAATAGTCCCTCTTTCCTCTCTAGCACGTCTTCAGCAACAGAACCATTTTTTTAAGTAGTCACATTATGTTTTCCCTGGGAAAAAAAAAACTAACTTTAAAGGTACCTGAGTTCCCTCTCTCGTGTCACCCTCCTTTCTAAACACACCTCATAACCGTCAAACTACAGTTCACAACTGTGGCAGAGCAGTTACTCTTGGGAATCTTCTGTAAACAGTATTATTTCTCAAGCCAGACGAAAACCAATCATAAAAAGAGCATGGGAAGCCTTTTTGTTTTGGTTTGGTTTGCTTTTTGTTTGTTTGCATTTTGGTTTTTTTCTCCGTGCTTGGAATATGACAGTGAATCAGTTTGGAGGTGGTTGTGCAAAACTGAAGAGAGCTCAGCTGGAAGGCAGCAAGGCAGAGCGACAGCTGACAAACTTAAGTCAGCTTCAACACTGAAAACATGGAAGACAACTTGAATTTGGGATCATAAATCACTTCCTAGAGGAAGAAAAGGGAAGATTCAGTGCCCCAGATGTTTATATTGTTAATATAAAATAATTGGAATTTAAATATTCACTTCTATTTATTCTAACAAGCGATTTTATTTAAAATGCTTGCACTTCAAAATTTCAATCCTTAAACATTTTTTATCCTCACAAATTGACTGAGTCCTAAATGAAGTAGCTAATTCCAGATCAAACAGATCTCAATCAAAAGATTATATTTTTCAGTTTTTGAACAAAACTCATTTGGGCTTTGTTTATTTTTAATTGGCTTGAAATCAGACTCTTGAAATCTGAGAAGTCAAAACAAGATTAAAAAAATATTATCTACCAAACTCTGATTAGACTTTCTGTGGATGCTGCAGTAAAACAAGCAGACAACTATCCTCCTAATACATTATGATCTTTTCGTGTTCCTTTTCTGTTACCAGAAAAAATGAATAGTAATATTATACGGATACAACAAAAGAGAATTGAAGGGGAAGTGGTAATAGAGAAGCACTGCAGTTATCCTAAAAACTTGTGTAGAAGCTAAAGGAATTAGACGCAGCTTAATTTTTCATATAATTTATTTCATAAATCTCCTACAATTTCAGGTAAGAAAAATTTAAGTAAGAGGAAAATAAAAAGCTAGAAATGATATTATAAATATACTACTTAGTTATCATAAGGCAATCATTTATTTTTCACTACTGAAGTGAATGTTCCAGTGCATATGTACCTATGAAGAACTCATTTGTTAAAGATAAAACACAGAACTTTTTTATTTAAAACAGCACCTTTGAAAGCTAAGCAGAGCATAATCACCTCAGCTCAACTGCTATAAAGGTATTTCCAACCCTACAGCATTGGTCCCTTGTTCATGAGGCAGGAGAGAGTTCCATTTATATTACTAAAATTTTTCACTCCATCTCCTCAGCAGGTTTTGCCATGTCAGGAGCTGCAAAGAGGTAACATACCCACTTGCTCCAGAGAACACGTGAAAATCAAAACCAATCTGAGAAAATGACAGAGAGGAACCTGAATAAACAGCACTAAGCATGCAATCTTCTTAAATAAGAGGGTAAACAAGCTCAGAGAATTAGCAAGCTTGACAACAGCGTTTGTTGTGCTGCTAGAACTAACCTGTGATGAATTATAATGATTAGTAACACCAGACAAAGGAGTTCAGTTTCACAGAAATTTTTTCCCAGCCTTCTGTGATTAATCTTACCTGGGTTTATTAGTAGCACTGTCATCTGCAGCGTGGGTAGCTAAAGTCCATAATAAGCAATTTGTACGGGTAGCTCCACATTCATCTCCCATAACAGGACACACAGACCAAGGGTGCCATGCATGCCATATCTCACATAGGTCTGTTCAAAGGGAAAGGAGGAGAGATTGAGAGCTGTGGATGTGCTAGAATGTAAATTTAGATTTAATATTCCCTGTGGAAAGTGTTTTCAACCGTCACACATGTAACAGTGTTGGTCAGTCAAATACTTGAATAGAAATGTGAATATTCTCAGGTGTTACCATAAAAAATTACTTCTAAGTATTATGCTATTATAACTGTTTACAACCACCTATTTTAGCTGTCTACCATATTATTCTGAAATTATTTCCATGCACTCTTCCACAAATTTCATAACCACTGACGATCCTGTAAGACAAAGCAAGCAAGGTTTTGTGTCTCTAAGATGAAAGCATGCTTTTCTTCTCACTTCTCAGGCAGTACTCACTACCATCAAGGAAACAGGGCATTTCATTTCCATTTAGAGTCTCTGAGGAGGAGAACAACATGACTGATTCATAGTGATAACTCAGAAAATAAGTTATCTGTCTCTTGATACTAAGTCTCAAAAACAGAAGAATGGAGCACTGGGAGGGGCTCCAGCAGTGAGTAGCAGATATGAGGTGTTCAGCACTGCTCTCTGCCCATGGGGATGCTCACTCTCCTCACATTGTAAGCTCAATAAAAGGACCTGGATCATCCCATCCTAAACACAGACAGTCAAAGGAAATTGAATTAACTGTGTCATTAAGTGACAGTGATGACAAAAAGAGTGTAATGCATCTTGGACACATATTGCTATAAACACTTTCAAGAAAGTGAGTCCAGTTACAGGCACTGACACGTCTTGTACCCACCTGGAAGATGTAGTCTTCTCTCAAACATAAATACACATGCACTGTATGCTCAAAAAGGTTATATTCTCTATTATCTCTCTCTCTGCCCTTGTACACACATGTAAGCACAAAGACAAGCAGATGTGTCATGCCTTTAAAATAGAACTGAAGACAAAAGAAAAAAATTCCACAACATACCTTGCTCATATAAAAATACATACATAAACATGCATGATTTCATGACAAGTATATCTATGTATTTTCTTGGCTGGCAAATAACAGCATTTTGTCATCTTTTAAGAGCAGATAAGTCAGAGTACAGAGACAACTGTGAAAATAATTAACAAATCTCTCAGTCTGAAGAGTGAGAAATAGGCCAGCAACTTTTTCTAAATACAAACATGCACAAAACTAATATAGCTACATTCACTAAAAGTATGATAGACAGAGATATAGACAGAGAGTTTGAGATGTAAATACTAAATGACAAAACAAAATATTCAAATGCAGATTTCCCTTCAAAGTAGGCAATTAAAACACATGACTTTGAAAGGGTTTTGGATTTTTTCAATTAATCCCTGTTTGATCATCAGCTATTAAGACTTTTTTTTAGGTAGTCATTTGTCATACTAAAATATAAATTTAACTATCAAACACAGTAAAATTTGTTTTATTGTACATTACAATACAGGCAAACAAGTCTATGGTAAAATAATTAATTAAGAAGTTTTTCTGAGACTAAGGCTAATTTGCCAGCCAGCTTGAGGCAAAGGTTCCCACAGGACTGGAAATGCAAAGCTTACCCCCATCATTTCTCTGCCTGAGTGATCAGCTGCAGAAGCGTCAGCTGGAGCCCTACACTCACCTATGATTCCTGTAGATACAAGAAAATGTCATTCTAGGGGCTGGGAATGTCAGGACTTGTTCCTTCTCTCCATGTGTGATAGCCCAGGCGGGTGCTTCTCACTTCACAGAGCGTAACTATCCAGCAAGGTCCCTCTTTCCTCCTTCCCTGTTCTGTTGCAGCCTTACCTTACCCTTCTCCTCCTGCTACCTTTTTTTCAGCATTAGGTTAAATACCATCTGTAGGCTTAGTTAAGTTCTGCCTCTGAAACTGGGGCACCAAAGTAAGACCTTTTTGGAAAAAATTTTTGCCATTCCCTGGCTCAAATATGATGACAATCATTGTCCACTGACAAAGTGTTACACAGAAAGTTTTGTCTAAAATATACCATGTTATGTTGAACTTTGATGTTTCTCTTTCTCCAAAGAATGATACCACTGAACTAATGTTTTGTTCCCTTGAGGGAAGAGATGCCATCCAGAGGGTCCTTGACAGGCTTGAGAAATGGGCCAATGCAAACTGCAGGAGGTTCAACAAGTCCAAGTGCAAGGTCCTGCACCTTTGTCAGGCCAATGCCAGGCACAAATATAAACTGGGTACAGAGTGCGTTGAGAGTAGCTCTGAAGAGAAAGACTTGGGGGTGTTGATAGATGAGAAGCTCAACACGAGCCGGCAGTGTGCTCATGCAGCCCAGAAAGCCAACCCTGTCCTGGGATGCATCAAGAGGAATGTAGCCAGCAGATTGAGAGAGGTGATTATCCTCCTTTACTCTGCTCTTGTGAGACCTCACCTCAAATACTGCGTCCAGTTCTGGTGTCCCCACTATAAGAGGGACATAGAGCTGTCGGAGCACATTCAGAGGAGGGCCACAAAGATGATCCAGGGGTTGGAGCACCTTTGCTACGAGGACAGGCTGCGGGAGCTGGGATTGCTCAGTCTTGAAAAGAGAAGACTCCGGGGGGACCTTATAACTGCTTTCCAATACCTGAAGGAAACCTACAGGAAGGCTGGAGAGGGACTTTTTACAAGAGTGTCCAGCAATAGGCCAAGGGGAAATGGATTTAAATTGAAGGAGAATAGGCTTAGATTGGATCGTAGGAAGAAATTCTCCAGTATGAGTGGGGCAAGACTCTGGAATATAATGCCCAGAGAGGTTCTGGATGGCCCCTCCCCGGAGATGTTAAAGGCCAGGTTGGATGAGGCCTTGAGCAACCTGGTCCAGCTAAGGGCATCCCCACCCATGGCAGGAAGGTTGGATTAGATGATCTCTAAGGTCTCTTCCAACCTAAGACATTCCATGATTCTTACATTCTGCATACATCTTTATTCACTCAATATATAATGTTATAGAGCTCTGCTGCCAGTCCACAGGACAACACAATTCAGCACTAGAAGAATCAGGCCTACCAAACCCAAAACACTGTCTCCAATCTGTGTTGGCCAACTGTGCCTGTTGTGACTGCTTCCCTCCAAAGGGAACAGCATAAGAACTGGGAAAGCACAACATCATTCTTACCCAAAATAGTCTCCAGGAAACTGTAATTCAGTGCCTTCCAAATCATTGTTGGTACATTTGTTTTTATTGGCTCAGACTGCATTGTTCTTTTGTTGGCTTGTTCAGCCATTAAAAAGAAGGAACTAGGAAAACCCTTAGCAGCTATTATTTCATTCAATTTTGAACATATAAGACTTCTTGGAATAACTGCTCAGTCAATTTAACACTTATGTCTCTATACCTAGGCTGTCATATACTCATGGCATATGCATACACTAATACGTATGCACTAATGATGTAGACATATAAATAATACTGTCCTAAAATGGCTGGCTTCGATTCTTATAACTGTGTGGTAGTAACCTCAAGAACTCTGATAAATACAATAATTGCTTAGAAAAATACTAATTTGCTTTTATCTTTTTTCTAAGGAGTGTTTAACATGAAAACAGACAAAAAAGGAATAGACTTGCTTACAGGGACCCAGTCTTTTAAAAAATTCAAGCTACCTAAAATCAAATTACTTTAGTCAAAAGTTATATTGTGTTACCTGTAAGGTGAAAAAAAAAAAAGTTGTCCACATTTCTACCTTTATTGATCAGACACAGAAGGAATGAAAAACTCTTCTAATTTAAAAATATTAAGTAGCTAATGTATTAGTTGGATGCCTCACATGGTAAAGGAACACAAATTATATCCTCCTCCCAATGTTTATAACAAAACGAGAAACCTGAGAGAGCATATGTGTGGAAGTTACCAGTGGGCACATTGATAAAAAACACAAAGATAACATAAAAAAACTGTACAACCTTTTTACTTCACACAGGGAAAAAAAAAAAAAAAAAAAAAAAAAGATGGAATTTCTATGTTCCTTTGATATTTGCTTTAGTCCAACACTGGAACAATCATGTTTCATTTGCACAGGTGTGGGCAGAAAGCACATTTTACACTTTTTTTTGCAAGTGTTCACACTGGAATAGCACAGGCTTCACAATTCTTATTCTGTCAGGTCCTTCTCTGCACCTAGCCAAGCAGAAAACAGCAATATTTCCTTTAAAATTGTGGTCAGTCACAAACACTTTAGGGGACTTGGTTTTCAACGGGCACTGCAAAATGTTTTCCAGCCATAATGTAAGAGAAACTAATGTTCACAGAGCAGCCAGCATGCAGCATCTTTGCCCGGCAGAAGCCAGCAGCTGCCTGTACTCAGTAGCAGTGGCTAATTTTGTCACAGGCATTATTCACTGTGAGCTACCACCAAGTTATTTGGTTACGTCATCAGTAATTTGGTTCTGCCACCAGACATGTTTTAAACAAGGTTTTCTTAGAAACAGTTCAGTTTGCAATTGAATTGGGAAGAATACCCGATAGATAGGAGTACAATAGCTGTCACAACCAGCTAAGGCAGTGGCCCATCCGGGTCAGTGTCCTGACAGTAACTGTTCCCCAGGGCAGAGATTTATCTCCATCATTATAAATTAGTTTGGTTTAAGTTACACAGTTTAGATGTCTAAGGTAGCAAGAGTTCTGGTTGCCTTAAGAGCATGAAGCAGAATCTTTGCAGAGGTAAGTTGGTGAGCCCGGGTACATCACATCACTGATGTGAAGTCCCCAGGGGCTTTAAGCTCTAACAGTGCTTTTTCAGAGAATTAAAATTAGCAATGCAGTAACTCCAGTAGATCTCAAATAGGGCTGGAATCTTACTGTCCTAACACTGTGCGAAATTTTTTGAAAGGCACTCTACTCCCAGAAGCTCTTATGCTGTAAATTGGTTAGAAAGACAAGGGAGAGGAGAGTGGCAGAATTCCAGATTCTTGTCAGACAGCACTTAAGTTTTTACTAAAAACAAACCACAATAAAATAAAATTTGTTTTCTCAGTGCAGTGTCTGAGGCTGAGTGTTCCCAAGCACAATATCTTTCACTCTGGACTGCAAGGTAGTATTATAGACCATCCATTTTTAATGGCTTTTTCAACTCTGTTCTTTAAAAGATTCCACTGTTACAATTAAAAAAAAGAAAAAAAAAAAGAGTTCTTTAACATTTCACAGATTAAATACCCTTTAATAATAACATTGTTTTAACAGAGTAAACTGGACTAGTAAACACAGGTTGTCTTTAAATTTACTAAACAATAGCTCCATGAATGAAGAACTTTTTCCAGGATATCATACCAGAATAATATTTCACTTCTAAGGAATAATTTTCGCAAGCACAGATGACTCAAAACTGATCGATGCTTTTGTCTTGACACAAGACTGTTGAATGATGGCAAAATGTGGCAGCAGAAAAGACGTAATTTATCCTAACACCTTCCTTGATGCAAAATAAATGAGTGGAAGTAAAGGTTCTTGATGTCTGCCATAAATGACCAACACCAACCCACAGAGATTTTTGAGATATAAATATACATCAGAAAGAGTATCAAATGACATTTTATCACATTTAGAGAGCAGATCTGAGTTTCAAAGAAGTGAGAGAAAGATGTGGAATTTGTAATGTCATTCCAAGTTAAAAAAAAAAAATCTCAGGTGGATACAAACCATGCCCATACAGGTTTTCAATGGTAATTGGCAAGGAGTATTTATTTCAAACTGATTGCAATGGTCAAGAGTTGAAAAACACAGCAAACTTTCTTTACCATGTACCAAGGAAAGTCATGAGAGTTAAGCTCTTCCTTCAGGATCACACCAACATATCTTGCCTCTGTGAATGCTCACATATTTGAATATTCTCATTAAAAAAAAAATGTATTACAAAAGTGATTGCCCTTTCAGTCTGGGATTTCACACTAAGAGGACAGTTGTGTTTCTTCCAGCTTTTGCACAAACCAGGTTCCCTTCCATGCAATGAAGAGCATCAGGTCCCCCTATCCCACAGAGACTAACTGGGGATACAACACATCATCCTCTGAGAGTGTCTCTCTCCACTGCTATGAAGAGAGTTTGTGTGACTAATACTGAATAGAACCACGGAATGGTTTACGTTGGAAAGTACCTCTAAAGATCATCCAGTCCACCCTGCCACGGACACGGCTGTCTTTCACTAGATCAGGTTACCCAGAACCCCATCCAACTTGGACTTTAACACTTCCAGCAAGGAGGGCATCCACAACTTCTCTGCACAATCTGTTCCAGTGTCTCATCACACTCACTGTAATAAACTTCTTCCTTATTTACAATCTGATTTACTTTTTCAATAGAAAACTGTCACTACAGGCCCTAGTAGAAAGTCTGTCCCCATCTCTCTTAAAATACCCCTTCAGGTACTGACAGGTCACTATAACATCTCTCTGGAGCCTTCTCTTCTCCAGGCTGAACAATAGAAACTGTCTCAGCCTGTCCCCATAGGAGAAGAGTTCCAATCCTCCCATGATTTTAATGGCACTCCTCTGGATCTGCTCTAAAAGGTCCACATCTTTCTCATACTGGGAATTCCAGGACACAATACTCCAGATGAGGTCTCACAAGAACAGAGTAGAGAGGCAGAATCACCTCCCTTGACCTGCTGGCCATGCTTCTTTTGATGCAGCCCAGGATACAACTGGCTTTCTGGTCTGCAAGTGCGCATTGACAGCTAATGTCCGATTTTTCGTCTACCCGTATCCCCAAGTCCTTCTCTACATAACGTCTAGGTAGTTGAAATCAAGTAGAAGCAACCTCATCTTGCAGGTAAACATTCAAGGCCTGCACTACTGTTGCTGACCATCAGCATCACAGAATCACAGAATGTTAGGGGTTGGACAGGACCTCAAAAGATCATCCTTCAAGCACACAGAAGTCATTAAAATAATAAAATGCTGCATGGTATGAGAGTCTCACATGGAAATTTTGGGGTTACAAGGATGCAGAGACAGCCCTGGATGACATTTTCTTTGCATACTAATGTCACAGCACAACAAGATATCAGAGGGACATGCTCAGGCAGGCACATACTCACTTTATTCTTTCCCTCTAGCACTGCAAACATGGGAACACAATCACCTGCTCTCTCTGGGACAACCCCACATGAAGTACCTGAACACTTTCGTCACTGCCATTCACACCTGTAGACATGCAGATGCTATAAACTCCCTCTCCCTGTCACTCCCCATGATAATGCAGCACAATCTACATCAGAAGGAAATTACCTTTTTTTGCCATGTTTGTTTAGGTTCATGTTCTTTGTACCTGCATAGTTAAAATAGGAAGAAAATCAATAACAGCTAGACGTAATTTTATTGGCATCCTTGTCATTTCACTGGCTCAATAAAACATTCAGAACATGAGTGGCTGAATATAAAATTTTTATAAAATAATGGACTCTGAGGTTGCTTTCTCTCTCTGGTATTCCTCTATGACAGTCTTAAGCACTAAATTGGCTATTAAACATTGTTTACTGTTTGTTTGACTTTGGCAAAGAATTATGGCACCTATCCATCCATGCACTTTGTTACCAGCTTTTTCTGAGAATGGGTGGCAACATAATGTGCAAAGTAATCCGGGATGTACCTTGTATCTTATCAAAAGATGAGACCACAAATTTAATCACAGCTATCTGTAAAGGAGTTTGTCTGCATTTCTAAATGTTAGCCCAATTTTTAAGATCCTGAAAACAAGGAATAGATGCTGAATATTTACATGGCAGGGCAAGAACCCTAACAACAAAATACAGAAAAAAATGTGAAAAAGAATGTAGTAGCACAATGCTAAGGAAAATTAGAGAGACACTACCTATAGAGAGGCACAACTTGTAGGGTAAATCCTCTATACTGCGTAGGCACTGTCTTAATGTGTTCTTCACTCAGGCAACAGAACTACAGAGCTGTGACATTTGCTGGATAAAGTCCATATCCTACTTACTACTTTCCCTCCCTCCACCTGATAACGGCAGTACTTTTTCAAACATTCAGACAGACAGTCATGAAGTCAAATCTTGATTTATTCAAATATATCTGGGGCTGTTGCAGGTGCTTAAACAAATAAGCTGTGCAAGTTCAAAGACTGCCACTGAAGACGGCACTCAGTTTTCTTAGTCTTTTTAACTCGAGTTATACAGTGATGAAAATAACTGAACCAGTTCAAAATGCTGGGGATAAAATGTTCAAAAATAAATATTCTGTTCACACAGAAATGCTACAATTGCTCCAGATTTGCCATTTCAAGAGAAAGAGTAAGATTTCCTTTCTTGTTTTGCCACAGCAAGACATTAGTGACATTTAGAAAAAATGATCATTCCTGAACAAGGCAGTTATGTTACAATACAGTTTACAACATTGAGATTTATTTTGGCTTGAGGCGAAGTTAAGATTAAAGTGATAGTGCCGCTAAGACTACAAAGGCTCATAAAACACTGCACCATTATCATGACCTTAATGTAGAACTTAGGATTCAAGACATCAGTGGTTATAATAGTCTTATATTCATTTAAAATTCATCTACAGTTTCTGACAGTCCCATTTTAGTTTTGATCTAAACTACCCTGAACTTTAGCTACACAGAGTATTTACTATTTCTTTATTGCCTGCAAAATTCACGAGGTTCTAAGGTGGGAAGCGTCAAGCCCCTGAGAAATATAAGAAGCAACTGCAGGGTTGTCCAGGCCATCCTCTCATACTGCTTTTTTATCGCATAAGGTCAATTTACAACGTAATAGAAAACAGAATTACTACAACTTCAGGCTTGCCATGCAGGAATATATTTGCAGTGTGTTGAAGACTGAGACAAATTTTCACACCACAACCTTGCAGTCATTAATAAAGAAGATCGTGGTCTCTGTTTGTCAATATGTGTTGCTCTCACAAAATATCAAGTCAGCTTTTCCTTGAGGATGGAGGGAACAAAATGAGTTTGACAATGGATTCTCTTGGTTTCAAGTCTGTAAAAAGCATTATGCTAGAAAACTTAAACTTTTGCACTTTCTGTTTGAAGGTCACCTTCAGTCTGGTAATTATTTCACTCTAGTTATTTGAATGTACCAGTCAGAATTCTTAATTCACCTGTATTCCTACAAAAGCAAGGAGTGTTTTTGTGGAGGAAAAATGTATAAGTGAAAAATAGGTCAGTCTTTTGAAAATTTAAAAAAATAATAATAATAATATGCAAAGTTTCAGCAATGCAAATATAACCAAAAGCAAAACCTTGATGAAAAATAAACACTTGCTCACCCCTGGGCAATGACTTTGTTGGAGAGAAGGGACAGGAGTATTCCTACCTGGAAAACAGGTCAACAGGTCAAGGGAAATCAGGGTCAACATATATTTACTCTTATTACTTTTCTTCTGGCAGACAGACAGCGGCCAAAGCATTAGCATGTATTTGAAATGCATCCCACAGCTGGCAAGCAAAAAGACTATATGACAATCCTCATGTCATAAGATGCGGAGTTCTAACTACAAGTACAAATAATCAGAACTTTGGCTTTACTTGTTCAAGAGAACTTATGAAATTATGAAAGCTACTAGCAGAAACCCAGCCACTATAGAAATACACTCATATTTATAGCCTTAAGTTAATACATGAAAATCACAGAATCAGAGAATATGATTGCTGTCATCTGCAAACTTGCTGAGAGTGCATTCAATCCCACTGTCCATGTCATTGATGAGGACACTAAACAGCACCAGTCTCACTAGGGACCCCTAAGGGAAATCACTTCTCACCAGTCTCCGTCTGGACATCAAGCTGTTGACCACCACCTTCTGGATGCAACCATCCAACAGATTCCATATCCACTGAACAGTCCACCCTTCAAATCCATGTCTCATCAGTTTAGGAAGTAGGATGTTGTGGGGGACTCTGTAAAAGGCCTTTCGGAAGTCCAGACAGATGACATCCATTGCTCTTCCCTTGTCCACTGATGTAGTCACTTTATTGTGGAAGGCCACTAGGTTGGTCAGGCAGGACCTGCCCTTGGTAAAGCCATTCTGGCTGTCTCAAATCACCTCCCTGTCCTCCATGTACCTTAGCAGAGCTTCTAGGGTAATTTCTCCACCCTGAAATCTAATTAGGTGTCCAAGCCTTCTCAAAATACAGCCAGCACATGTCTATGGGGTCCAGCAGCCATAGACCCCTATCCCTCCACAGCCAGAGCTTCCACCTGGAGGAATGGTGTGTCAAGTCTCACAGTGGCAGGAGCACCCATGAGAAACAAATTTGGACCACACTTTTTGTTCAGTTGCAAACCCAGCAAGTTTTCAAAAGCAGAAGGAAATAACTCAGCCAAATGCATGTTCCCCAAAAGATACATTTGCCAAATATGAGTTAGATCAAAAAGGCATTTCTTCACTTGAGTGGCCAAGTCCAGTTTTATTCTGGTTTTTCCTTTATGCTGTTTTTTATTCCTCTCACCCCCTCTATTTGCTGCAATGCGTATGTTCCCACAGGAGTGAAAAATGGAAGCAATCAAAGGGTCATCCAAGGATCAAAAACCCTAAGCTGTTGTTTTCAAATTTTATTTATATTTATTAAACTTTCCCAACTCATTTCATTACTTTTCTGCTTACCCACCCTGTCAAACACCTCTTTGGTGGATAATAAAATAAGTCAAATAATGGAAACCAGACATCTGATCCAAATTTTCTTTGCAGGCAAGAGAGGGAAATAACAGATAATTACAGGGAAAAAAAATATATAATATTGCACATGCAGAAACATTTTGTAAACCTAAAGACTGCACTATCTAATGATCTCTATTTCTTTCTACATGTTCAAAGTCCTCAGAAAGCTACATGATGTATATATATCAGGGCACAAAATCTTATTCTCTGTGTGCCTCTGAGTGCCTGTCTGTGTAAGCCACCACAATTGATCAAATTTAAAAGTCTTGGCTTTTAAATGGCCTATAAAGAACAAAGATGGAAAGTGTCAAAACTGATATCGATAAATATTCTTCATAAGGGAAGGTGGGAGAGAGTCGCTATGCCTGGTTATAATGCTATTAATAAAAGATGAATAGATGAGTTGCACTATCTTTTCATAGTTTATTAGCAGACTGATATCTGAGACAAGGTTCATTCACAGGTGCTTCACTGTTTCGTGAAAACAAAGATCAACTTTAATAAAAAGGAATCTGACTGATCTCCTCCAATCACCTTGCCTTATTAGTAGGATGTAATTTTCCACCTTCGCCTCAGAGTGCTTTTTCTATTCCCTGGCTGAAAACAGTGTTACCTTACTAAGTAGAGTAACATGTTTGAAGAGCTGGACTTTGGTCACTGAAAGTATTTTGTAACCCCCCTGACTTCTCCCAAATTAGAGTCACACCTCTTGACGTAGGCTGTGTTTTACAGACAGCAATTAGGCTAATGAGGCTGCATGCACCATTTTATTTCCATGACAATTGCATAATTCATGGTAGGGAGTATCGGGCTGTGCAGCTCCAGCCTGAGAACTTAGACAGGTTAACTAGACAGGTTAATTACTTCTGTTCAGAGGAACCTATAAAAAAGGACCATCACAGGTATGGTTTGTCCATTTTTAACTCCTGAGCCACCAACAAAGCACAGTCTCCACGGGCAATGCAGAGCGGCACCCGGCCACGGCCCCTTGCAGGGTAAGTGCTTCGCGCTCTGCTAAGGGGAGCAGTGCATCTTTAAAGCACATCTGCTAATTCTGTTGGCGTCTAGTTAAAAACTATATTGCCGTTCACCCAAATAGCTGTTATAAGCAAACTGAGAAACATATTGGGGGAAAAGTGTATACTTCTGCTTGGGTAGATCAGAGCCAGTGGAATGTTGAAAGGATATCTTCCCCTTTTATCTTCCTGTCTGACCAGTACAGTTACTATAGAGCTTAAGGGAGAAAAACAATTTTTTTCTGCTCTCAGAAACTCTTTTCAGCCTTGATTCTTTCAATACCCAAGTCTGATACAACTCTTGAGTTGACTATATCATGTTTACATCTAAGAAGGGTTGTCTTTTTAATGCATTGCATTACAAAAAAAGCACCATGAAACATACACAATGATGTCAAATTGATTAGACCCTTATAAACTCCAGAGTCTACTCTTGGCTTTTTCCTGCCTTCCACTGATATAAAGATTAGGCTTCAGTTGCATATCTCCAATCTCTAGTCTTTTAACCATCATTACAATTAGCTTCCAAAAAGTCTGGGCTTTCACACATCGGCATTTTCTACTGCTTTGTAGTCATTTTATAGGCTGAAATTAGAGTAAACAGGTTGAATTCTGGAGCATATTAGCTCCCTCCCCATTCAGACAAACTGACAGAAGAGACACACATGACTCTAGCTTCAGCTGAAACAATGAAAAACTGCCTGTGGGTTACATCATAAGCAAACCTGGACCATACAGACTTTGTAACAAATGCAGTGGCAGGGGATTCTAGCAAGTGCAGCTCTTCACTTACAGTTAAAGCAGCAAGTAATGTTGCCTCCACATGGCCTGAACAGAAGGCGGCTGGCATGAGCAGCTGCCTTCGAGCCACTCATGCAAGTTTTATAGTTTGCTGACCTGGTAATACTGGCTAGATAATCCTAAGGCTATATAACCTTAACTAGAGTATCTAAGACAAGGGATGGGCAGGATGCTGGACTGTAAGCAAAGGAACAATGTTCTGCCATTTCTAAACAGAGAAACTGAGCTTTCACTAAAAGGATCTGTGCGTACATGTATTTGCATGTATTACTTGCCATCACTATTGTTTTTTCAACCCCTAAGGGGGTCAAACCTCTAACTATGATGCTAATGATACAATAGTATTTAGAGCTCCGTATCACAAGAGGCATGATCTTGCAGAATCTATTTCCACTATTCCCATATAAATATGAATTCAGTTGGAGAGTGGAAATTGCATTTACATCACCAGGTTTCTGCCCATTCTTTCCCTCCAAGCACTGAGAGCTGGGAGGCAAAATCATAGAATCATAGAATCATAGAATGTTAGGGATTGGAAGGGACCTCGAAAGATCATCAAGTCCAATCCCCCTGCCAGAGCAGGAATGCCTAAACTATGCCACACAGGAACGTGTCCAGGCAGGTCTTGAATGTCTCCAGAGAAGGAGACTCCACAACCTCTCTGGGCAGCCTGTGCCAATGCTCCGTCACCCTCACTGAGAAGAAGTTTCTTCTCGAGTTTAAGCGGAACCTCTTATGTTCCAGTTTCAGCCCATTACCCCTTGTCCTATCAGTGGTTGTCACCGAGAAGAGCCTGGCTCCATCCTCCTGACACTCACCCTTGATATATTTGTAAACATTAATGAGGTCACCCCTCAGCCTCCTCTTCTCCAAACTAAAGAGCCCCAGCTCCTTCAGTCTTTTCTCATAAGGGAGATGCTCCACTCCCTTAATCATCCTAGTTGCCCTGTGCTGGACTCTCTCCAGCACTTCCCTGTCTCTCTTGAACTGAGGGGCCCAGAACTGGACACAATATTCCAGATGGGGTCTCACCAGGGCAGAGTAGAGGGGAAGGAGAACCTCTCTCGACCTACTAACCACTCCCCTTCTAATACACCCCAGGATGCCATTGGCCTTCCTGGCCACAAGGCCACAGTGCTGGCTCATGGTCATCCTGCTGTCCACCAAGACGATGCGTTTTAGAAACAGTTCCTAACAAGAGTAAATCACCAAGAAGTTTTTTTTCCCCATTCATAAATTTTGTAACCCAAGAGAAATTTTGTCAGTATTCCAGAAATTATGGTATGGTTCCTCTGTGATTAGAGTCAATGAGGGAAGAAAATAAAGCAATGCAGTTGTGTGTCAGTTGTAAAATGTAAAGTGTTAAACAAAGAGTTCTGGAGTTCAAAATTATCCTAGAAAAAGCATTGCATGCTATAAGAATCAATTGCTTTTTTAAAAAAGTACCAGAAATGGAGGTCAGTCAAACAAAAAATTGCCAAATTCTCTGGAAATTCAGCCACCTAAACTATTCTTAAAATTAAAAATATTTATGTGGCAGAGGGAGGACAAATTTTGGTGGATGGTTTTTTCCTGGAAAGAACTATGGGGTTTTTAATTACATAATCTTGGTCTTTCATTCAGTAGCAATATCTGAAATATCTCCAAGAACATCACAGTTGCACACATTTGCTAACACTTGAGCTGTCTTAAGAATAGACCTTGGGTTTGTAAGCTGATTTTTTCCATCCTAGTGAGGAGTTTGGGGTGCTCTTTCACTATATTTAGTCATTTAACAAAATATCAGGAGGGCATTGATCCTCTGAAGCTATAGTATGTAAGTTGTATGCAGCTGTGCAATTACAAGTAATAATTATTCTGGAGACATTCAATTAATTGCTCAAGTATTCTAACTACACATCAGCACTGGACACTGAAGGTCATTCTTGAGTATCCAATGCAATTTCAAGGAAAACTCTACCTGAGAACCAGGCTGCATCACAGACCTCTACTGCAATTATCATCATGATTGGAACCTAAATGATTAAGCAGTACATCTGATGAGAGGGAAATTTAGACAGGCAAGTCATGCAGGAGCTTTTAAAAATCCACTCACTTTCAAAATACACCATCACTTGGACTTCAGGTTTCTGATTTTTATGTATTCATACGTCTCAAAATTATTGAGAAGCTTCACAGCTCTCGTAACAAAATACGTTCAGTCTACAAATCAGTCACAACAGGAGCCTAATTCAACTCTCAGTATGTCAAATTTTCCCAATGTATATTAATAATAGGAGTAAGAAACACGATAATAAATGTATTTCTAAACAAAGTAAAGCCTTGCAATCCAGCTATAAGACTTGCTGTCATTTCACACCAATATACAACTTTCAAAAAACGTTCAGAAGGAACTGCAGCTCTACAAGCTTGGCTCACAAAGCGACAAATCAGGCCAGTGAAACCATCACTGAAGCACAATTCACTCTCTAACTGGGGAGCTTTATTCAAATCATATGGAATTATGTAAAAGGAAAAAGCTTTGTAGTCCACGTCAACAAGATCTTGCCAATCTTCTGGACAGATACCTGGGGAGTCTTGGGACACTATATGTAAGAAATCCATGCAGATTCAGCAATCCATGCAGATTCATTCAAAACCATCACAGGGTCTTTGTTGTTGTCACCTTTCACAGTATCCAGATCTTTGAGTCCGGTAACACCTCCATTTACCTGGGAATTTGCTTCTTCTGCCTCAGCTGCAGCTTCTTTTTCTACCTTTTCTTTTAAAGGACACTTTCCTTGGCTTTCTTTATCTCCTTCTGTTCTGCTTGGGGAGTTTTAAATCACACAGTGGCAGCCATTCTTCCCATTACCTTTTATGGTTCAATCATTGCCTCCTCGTGCAAATGTGCTGCAACTGACAGATTATATGATCTGAAATCCTCTCTCTGATAGCCCTCTTAGGATAAATGTGATTTGGGGACCATCCAAATCAAGTTCTGGCATGGTAAGTACCTCCACCGTTCACCATCTCCAAGGAAGTAGCTAATAGCATGGCTAAAATTTCTTTCTGGCATGTGCCCTTATTAGTGCACGAAACATCTACAAGGTCTGGATTCTTTGGACAGGTTGTCAGTTTGGCAGTTTTCATCATTCATCCAGAAATTACACCATAAGTCACTGACATGACATTTCCCACATTTACATTAGCAATGTCACTACGCAGTAGGACATTTCAGAACTAAGAATGTTCCCGGGAAATTACTGCTTGGCTAACACAACCTGCTGGAAATACACAACACAAAGTGCATTTAGAGACTTCAGCTACTTGGATCATTTAGAGGAAAGCCGGGAGTCTTTTGCAGTTTTGATGTGTTGATGCTTTAGGATTTTTTTTTGTTTTAAGAACTAAAGATTTTTGGAATGAGGCCTTGGAATAATCAGCCCTGGCAACTGTTCATCCCACCTCAGCCTATTCACTCAGTTATCCAAATTATGAATCAATGCTTACTCTTTCTCATTCATTCTCCTGAGGAATGGAGAAAGAAAATATTAGTAAGCATCACTCATGAAAATATGACACTACTGGAAATGGTGTGAGAGCAAGTGCTGTTGTATAAACACTACAGTCGTTTTTATGTCTCCTAAACAATAGCTGACATGAACAATAAAAGTAAATGTTCCTATTGATTTCCTATCTGGTATTCTTTTTCACTCCCATGACATATTATTCAAAATATATCAGCACATCTTCCCTGTGAAGAAAGAGACAATGATTCATGTCAAAATACTATGGTTACTAATAAAATGATTGCAGTATAAGACAGGATTCAGCTTTATGAAAACATGTCATCATGTTCTTCTTCACTAATTGCTTCAGTACAGATGATTTTTGGTTCACTACAAAAATCAATATATTTATTATTGACGTATTTTGTCAGATACTGAACACTTCTTAGACAGCTTAGGGATCCATAAAGCCCCACATAAAACAAGAGTTAAAAATCCCATTCAGTAACACAGATGTCCTCCTATCCATTAGAGAATAACTCTTCCTTAAATACCCAGTGAAGAATGGCTTTCCACTAGGCACACGGCATGTTGCCTGCTTTTGTCATGCAACTCAGACTCTGTGCATTCAATTCCTGCTGTATCTTCTCCTGCTGCCCGGGGAGAGCAGCAGTGAAGGCCCAGAAAGTTCGAGTGGAGCAATTTGCTCCTGAGGGTCTGTGATCAGCACAGGAGTGGAACAGGACAACTAGGGGTCACCCTGAGTGACAACCAACAAAAGGTGTCCAATATATGACCAATTTTTAACTCATCAATTTGCAGATCGAAGGAATAAATGTTAAAAGGCAAATATCAAAGGCAAAGGTCTAAAATTCAGCACTCGCATCCATTTTTAAAGGTATCCAAATAAAATGCTCGAGTATCACAAATGAAGCAGGGTACACCCAAGACTTACCATCTTTCCCTCCTTCCAGAAATATATCATTTAGCTCACAAAGTTTCCCCATCCCTTTGGGACCATACTGGTTGCTTTCCAGATCTATAAGATTTTATGTTCCAAAATTAGAACAGCTGCAGTTCAGCTCCAGTGACCCAGCACTGCAGACTGCTCTGTCTGAGCCTTTTTTCATTTCCTTGAGAATTACCTCAGTGTCAAACTAAACATTTTGTACTAATCCCACAGTTCCCCTGTGTCCTTGGAAGAGACTGGCACAACAGGCAGAATAAGAAACTTAATGTCTCGTATTTGGGAGCTTTGCTATAATCACTAAAATTATTCTTGTACATGAATTCTGACTACTGGTCTTGACTTCTTGCCTGCACCTGTACAGAATGTAATGATAGAATCATAGAATGGTTTGGGATGGAAGGAACCTTTAAAGGTCATTGAGTCCAACCACTTTGATGAGAGCAGGGACATCTTTAACTAGACCAGGTTGTTAAAAGTCCCATCGAAACCAGTCTTCAATATTTCCAGGGAGGAGGCTCCCAACACCTCTCTGGGCAGCCCGGTCAAGTGTCTCACCACCTTCATTGTAAAAAATACTTTCTATAATCTAGTCTAAATCTACCCTTTTTCAAATTAAAACCACTACTCCTTGTCCTATCACAACAGGCCTTGTTAAAAACATTGTTCCCATCTTTCTTGTAAGCATCCTTTAAGTACTGAAAGACCACTATAACATCTCCCCAGAGCCTTCTCTTCTCCAGGCTGAACAACCCCGATTCTCTCAGCTTGTCCTTGTAGGACAGGTGCTCCAGATCTCTGAGCATCTTCTTGGCCCTCCTCTGGACTCACTCCAATAGGTCAATGTCCTTATATTCGTGGCCCCAGAGCTGTCCTGCAGGTGGGTTCTCAACAGGGCAGAATAGGAGCCAGAATCACCTCACTTGACCTGCTGGTCATGCTTCTTTTGATGTAGCCTAAGATGTGATTGGCTTCCTGGGCTGTAAGTGCACATTGCTGGCTTATATTCAGTTTTTCATCCACCAACACCCCCAAGTCCTTCTCTGTAGGGCTGCTCTCAATCCACTCATCCCCCAGCCTATATAGATACCGGGGTTTGAGCTGACCCAGGTGCAGGACCTTGCACTTGGCCTTGCTGATTTTCATGGGGTTTACACACGCCTACCTCTCAAGCCTGTTAAGGTCCTTCATGACAGCATCCTGTCCCTTCAGTGTGTCCCCTTTTGCTGTTGTCAGCAAACTTATCGAGGGTACACTCGATCCTGCTGTCTATGTCATTGATGAAGATATTACACAGTGCAGACCATCCTGTAAAAACCCTAAAGATTTTCTCTCTCATTAACTTAATTTTAGTCTTGCTTCCTTTACATAAAAGGCATTATATTACTGTCATTACAGAAAAGAGTGAAACGTGCTTCCTGTTGTCATCTGGTTTAGCTCAGTGGGTTGAGCATGGTGCTCGAAACACCAAAGGTCGTGGGTTCGATTCCCATTCGGTTCTCACATGTTGCCTGACCTAGTCGAGAGGTGGCGTCCCTGCCCACAACAGGGAGGTTGGATTAAAATGATCTCTAAGGTCTCTTCCAACCCAGGCCATTCTATGATTCTATGATCACTAGACAATTAACCTTAGAGCTATTTAAACCTAATTGAGGAATTCTGTTGGAACAGGTGCTTTCATACTACCAGCACGGAAGAGCACATCTTGCTACCAAAAAAATGTCTTCTGATGGCACAACTTGCTTCTTTAACTAAATTATTCTAGTTTTACATACAAAATTCAGCACTACTGCATTACAAAAAAATATAATGGCGTCCAGGTTTTGCAATGGCTTCTCTAACCACTCACAAAAATGTGAGTCACCGTTCCTGCCATCACCTCAAGTGAATGTACAAATAGTGAACGCAATAAGTTGACAATAGAAATCCAGTAGAACTATTTGATTCTCTACTCAAGACGTTATATACATTTAAGACCAGATCAGTTATTCTAGCTTTTTGCATCTAATCTGAGGAGAACCATTACTCATTTCTCTAACAAATGGATAATAACAGGTAACTCCAAAGATGAGGCAGGCCTTAGAGGGCAGGACTGAAATAGTCGGCAGGCACACAGGTGCCTCTATAACACTGACAGTTTTAAAGGGATAGTGAAGATTATGCTCTTACATTAAGAGCTTTGGGTAAACATCTTGAGAATCTAGGGTACATCCAAGCCGTCATGGCAAACCGTAAGATGTTTATGCAAACTGAAAATTGTCTTACTCTTTGAGACCTACTGAAATGAGACAGAGACTTCAGCAGGAAATGGCCTATTACGGGAAGCAGTTACCCCTGTGAGTAGTTCTGCCCACAGGAATGTAACATTATTCAAATTTTTTATATGCATTAGTATTGAAAACATTAAAACCTAAACAATACTTAACACTGACTTGATTACCACACTCCAGTTCTTAATGCAGTGAAAGAAATGCCTTTAACTTTAGCCATCTAAGAATTAAAAATACTGTTTTAAAATACTTGAGTCATGTTAAAAAGAATTTTAGCATAGTCTATTCACAAAGTTCATTTTACTTCACAGCTACAACTGCAACAAAATACTAAAATTAATATATTTAATGTTCTACTACAAAATTCTGGTTTACTACTATAATTTTATCTGATTAAAAAAACTTCAAACAATTGTCAAAATTGTAGTTGATTAAGTTTAGATTAACATGGCCTTCTTGCCACTAACATCTACGTTCCTTGTCCAGAGAGGGCAAAAAGCTGAACGTCATCCCTGGACACCTTTACCAGCAAGTCCACCCTTTCCTGCCAAGCCTTGACACCAAGGATGGATGACTGAATTAGTTGAAACCTGTGAAGTCTCTTTGAATCTCCTCATCTGTCTAGCCCCAGACTCAGTGATTCCCTTCTGAGCCTTCCACATTTGAATAAAGGAGGTTCTCTTGTTTGCTTACTTTCTACTAGTATCAGTTAAATAAAAGATATTATCCCTCCACACAAACCTTGATTTTTTCCTACCTTTCAGCTACAATAGCGATTCTATTATCACAACCCTTTCCCTCTCCCAAGGCCACTCCTGACCCCCAGCCATGCACCAGAGCTGACCAGATCTCAATCTGCCGGTATCCAGCATCCCAAGATCCCCAAACTGATACAGTAGGTATCATGACAAGGCCTCTCTTGTTGCCTATTAATCATTACACCAGGCCCCAGGATTGTGTTTCTAAAGAGCTAGATGTTACTTCCACTAAAGTAGTGAACTTGCACACCAAGTTATTAAGGCCTTTAAAAAGTATTTCATTTCCAGAGTATGCATATACATGTGGTATTTCTCTGCACTGACTGATTTTTAAAAGCCCAGTTTCTGACAGATGGAAGTCTTAAGCAGCTACATTCTTCTTGTCTATGTGCAAAGATCCTCCATGGAGATAAAGATTCATTTGTTCTGAAAAAAAAAAAAAAGGCCTTCTAAATAAGGAGTAGGAATTCACTGTGTATATTCAACCTTTTTCAATTTTAATTCAGCTACTCATTATCTCAAAGATCTTCTCAAGCTGTTGACACAGAAAGGCATAGCACTTTCATTTACTACCACTTCATTTTCAAGAAGCATTATATGAATATTACCTGTGCAATAAATTCTGTGCTGCATTTGGTAGAGTTTGGCCTGAATATCTAAAAACACCCAAACGATTTAACATTTCTTGACTTTATATTTCTAAAAAGCAAGAAGCTGCAGGTTCTTTGGGGTCCTTAAACTTAACAGTACCCATCTGCTATTTTGTCACGTGTTGCAGAAGCCTGTCCACATCTACTGCATGTGTGGGTGTTCATCACTTTGAACATCTGTCCCCAGCTCTAGGTTAGGTACACAAAACCAGAGGATCTCATTTGGAAGTTGCTTTGTAGATGTGCACTCAAAGAGTTGTCCGGGTACAGGTCAGTTAGTGAGGTTCAAGGCAGGATGGACAATACAACTGAAAGAGTCCTTGTTTAAATCTGTATGCCACACAACCAACACTAACCAAGATCAACTGGGATCATGTCATCTCAGCATTTTAATTCGTATCTAAAAGTAGTTATTATGAGTAAACAATAGTAGTTATCAATTAAGTCACAAACACATCATAGCTTGCCTGGAGGTAAAGCTGAAATGTTAATGAGCTGTGAAAGTGCCTGTTTAGTTAAAGGAGCTATTACTTCACTTATTAGAACTTTTTTTTGCTTGAGTAAATTTAGCAATAAGATTTCCTTTTTTTTCCTGTCGTCTACCTTTCCATGAGCTATAATGTCTTCATTGTTAAACTTATTCTGAAGGCAATTTAAAAGCTACTACATCTCAGTTTTCCCAGTCACAGTTGCTATGGTTACACTTATACCAATATACATCTGGATAAAATGAGGAAAAAGTCTGAATATTTGCCTTTTAAAAAATATTTGCCATTATGTTCCACAGCTAAAAACATGACTGAAGTTCATTTCAGCTGCTGTCCATCAAGTCAGTGGAAGCAGATCTGAACTCCAGGTCACCTTCCCTCCATCCCCTACGGGCCACCGACTGTGTGAAGATTGACCACTCCGCCTGTAAAAGCACCACTGCATACGTCATTGTGCCCAGCTGGGCAGGTATTCGCCAAGTACATGGGATGGATGTCATGCACCCTCACACAAAACACCTCAACCATCATTCCCCTTTCTGCATGGTACCCTGGTCCAAGGTGCATGCACTCTGCTGCATATCCAGTTTTGCTTTATTTTGCAAATAAAGGAGGGATTATTTCCCCTCTCCTCCTCACACTTCATTATCTTTGGTAACTGAGATTTGACCTTAATGGTTTTTGACTCAGATACACTTCAGTTTTCAGAATCACAGGATCGTTGGAATTGGAAGGAATCTCTAAAGACCATCTAGTCCAACCTCCCTGCCAAAGCAGGATCACTTAGAGCACATCACCAAGGATCACATCCAGGAAGGTTTTGAAAGTCTCCAAAGATAGAGACTCCACAACTTCCCTGGGCAGCTTGTCCCAGTGCTCTGTCAACCTCACAGTAAAGAATTTCTTCCTCATACTTAGATAAAACTTACCGTGTTCTAGCTTGTGCCCATTGCCCCTTGATCTGTCATTGGGTACCAATGAAAAGAGTCCCGCTCCATCCTCTATGCATCCACTCTTTAAATATTTATAGATATTTATAAGGTGTCCTCTTAGTTTTCTCTTCTTCAGGTTAAATAGTCCCAGTCCTCTCAATCTTTCTTCATAAGAGAGATGCTCCAGTCCTCCAATCATCTTTCTTGCCATCCACTGGACTCTCTCTAGTAGTTCCCTGTCCTACTTGAACTGGGAAGCCCAGAACTGTAAACAGAAGCCAGGTCCGGCAAGATTTTTTTATTCCCAGGATCACCAGTGAATAGTATTTTGTGCCAAAAACAAGCCAGTCAAGCTGGTCATAATTTGGAGCAAGCAAGAAAAAAAATCTCAAGGAATTTTGTGACATCATTGTTTCTTTACAGCTATTGTGGTTTAACCTCAGTAGGCAGCTAAGCCTCACATAGCCACTTGTTCGCTTCTCCCTGGTGGGATGGGGAGGGAATCAAAAGAGAAAAAGGCAGAAAACTCATGGGTTGAGATAAAAACAGTTTAATAAGAAAAAGAAAGAAAAGTTAAAAAAAAAAACCAAAAAAAGCAAAAAAAAAAGCAATTGCTTACAACCAGCCAACCAATGTCCAGCCAGGCCCCAAGAAATGACAATCCTGGTAAACTTTCCCTGGAGATTTTGTTCCTAGGCACCATGTCATGCGTTATGGAATATCTCTTTGGTCAGTTTGGATCAGCTGTCCTGGCTGTGTCCCCTCCCAGCTTCTTGTGCACCCTCAGCCCACTCGCTGATGGGGTGGAGCAAGAAGTAGCAAAGGCCTTGGCCCTCTATAAGCCCTGTCCAGCAATAACAAAAACATCTCTGTGTTATCAACACTGTTTTCAGCACAAATCCGGAACATAGCCCCATATTAGCTACTGCGAAGAAAATTAACTCTGTCCCAGCCAAAATCAGTACAATAGCTTTTTGACACTTTCCTGTTCCCTATCACAGTAATTCAGGTCATTATCTAAGGATTCATATTTTTGTTAGTGTGGAGGAAAAGCAGTTACCTCGCAATTACATCTACCTTCCAAGATCAAATTCTGTAGCATTAGCACAAGACATTGATCTTAGCACAAAGAGCCTAAGTGCATGTGAATTGGCTTCAAATCTCCCAAGACAGAAGATGAGTCCATCACTTGTCTTGCAAAATTATAGGACATTTTTTCTTAAATGAGTGTAATTCTTACTAGAGCACAAATCAGTCATAAGCAGACTTTGAGTGGTTTCAGAGAAAAATCTTACAGTTCTGTGTCCATCAAAATTATTGAAGCTGCTCACTGTTGCATACACAAGACAAAGCCCTGGATGAGCCTCAGAACAGAGAAGCTCCACAAGTGAACTATTTCTCCCCAGGAGCCAGAACCATGGCAAAGCATAAAACACAGCCTTATGTGCTGATCCAACCAGACTAATCAAGAAAATTTCCTTTTTACTAACTATTATAGCAACCAGGTAAATTACGAATATGCATGTGCTACGTCTTTCTTACCATCAACTGGAGAGAAAGAGTAAGACAAAATAAATATTGAAAATCTCGCTTCCTTGGGAAACCTTCACTTTGCTTGTGTTTATGTTCTATTCCATGCAATGAAAATTGATATTAAAATTGCATTGTATTAACACATTTGCATAAAGCCTGAACAAGGAGGAGATAGTCATTTCTGATATTAAGCTTGATATTTAAATAGATGTTTTCCTTTATCAGCCCTATTATCAAATCATCTTGTTACAGCTAAAGAATTACCTATAATCACTTGCAGAGAGAGGATTTTAAGCCTGATCAGAAAAGAATCACTAAACATTAATTAAAATATTGCATGTGTACTCTATATTTGGCTTGACAGTTTGCAAGAGCAACCTGTTAAAAAATTCCTGCTAAGTGCAGAGTTAAAGCAAGGTCTATCTGTACTGAGTGCACGACTGGGAACTGGAAACATGACTTTAGTCCATTTATAAAGTTTTCTCATTAGGTTTCAATTCAGGAGCAATGCCACAATGGTGTTTAAAGGATATTCAATCACTCATGACAGAAAAGCTAGACTGACATTGCACAAATAGTGTTTGATTATTACCAATCTATCATGTCAGTTAGCAGGAGGAAAAGATACATTTCAATTGATTTCAAAAGACTGCCGTGACAAATGCGTTCCAGGAAGCCAGGTAGCAACAGATTTCAGATCCTGATTAATCTGGTATACACAGAACTGTATACCCTGGCCTTTTTTAAGCACACAACACGCTTTTCAACAGGAAATTTGAGCAGCTACATGACCAAACCATGGATTATTTTCTTTACAGTCTTCTATTTGATTCTTGTGTTTGTACATTCAAGCTGACCAGCACTTTGGTCTGTTCAGCTCTCCCAGAGGTGGCAGTTGCAACTTTCATTAAAAATTTGGACTTACACTCATTTGTTTTATTGTCACCATAAGAAGTAAAACAGTGTCTTTAAGAAAATCATGCCAAATATTTGAGGACCATGAAAGACAGCTGTGTTACACAGGAGAAAGTAACAGAGTCAGCCAGCTCCAAACATGGTGGAAAAGGAATGTTACTCACTGGCAATGCATTGTACAGTCTGCTACCTCCGGCTGCTCTGAGAGGTACCAGGGTCTGTTGAGGAGTCTCCCTCAATAAGTAGACCTATTTGTAAAACAAACATCTCGACTGAGTTAACTTTTTCCTTGCCATAGACACTGGTAGTGAAACCTGGTAGTGTTCTCCAGAAACAACACACAGATTTTCCCATTGTTGATTTTTAAAATAAATGTCCCTTAAAAATATATTTTCAGGGAAACGGGAGGGGACAAAGAATTTCTTCTGTTCAGCCTATTGTGTGTCTAGTTAGAAATACATGATTGGGGAGATGGCTTTGAATATTACTGTATGTCATGGAAGACTAAGTCCGAAAACTTGTAAAACACACAAACTCCTTTACCATGCTCCTTTCACATTAACTCTGATGGTCAAAGCAATCAACAGAAAGAGAAGTGCTACCCCTTTTGCTAATGTGACTAATGCTGAAGATTGTCTGGCACCAAGGGAAATATTCCAACTATTAACGGGGAAAGTGTGAAATTTAATCTACTGACTTCTTCATTAGCTGAGGAACTTGAGAGAAGAATTAAGTTTAACGGTATTCGAGATGGAGTGAAGTAGTGAAAAAACAGGAGAATTAATCCTATGGCACAAAGTCTTTTTCTCAGATGGTCCAGTACAATCACAGCAAAACATCTTTTGCCTTCAGACTGGGAAAATGAAACAGAATATGAATCACGTTAAAGCAGTCTTTCATTGAAATAACTGTACATGGAGATTTTTTGGCACTCCATAGAATCATAGAATGGTTTGGGTTGGAAGGAACATTAAAGATCTTCTAGTTCCAACCCCCCTGCCATGTGCAGGGACATCTGCAGGTGGCAGACCAGGTTGCTCAAAGCTCTATCCAGCCTGGCTTTGAACACTTCCAGGGAGGGGACATCCACAACTTCACTGGGCGACTTGTCCCAGTGTCTCACCACCCTCACAGCACATCTAATTTAAATCTACCCTCTTTCAGTTTAAAGTCATTATCCCTTGTCCTATCACTATATGCCCTTGCAAAAAGTCCCTCTCCAGCTTTCCTCTAGGCCCTCTTAAGGTACTGAAAGACCACTATAACATCTCCCTAGACCCTTCTCTTCTCCAGGCTGAACAACCTCAATTCTCTCAGCTTGTCCTTGTAGGACACATCCTCTAGCCCTCCGATTATCTTCTTGGCCCTCCTCTGGACTCCAATATGTCCACGTCCTTCTTATGTTGGAGGTGCCAGACCTGAACATGTACTGCAGGTGGGTTCTCACCAGAGTGGAACAGAGGGGCAGAATCACCTCCCCTGACCTGCTGGCCACAATTTTTTTGATGCAGCCCAGGATGTGATTGGCTTCCTTGGCTGTAAGTGCACATTGCTGGCTTATATTCAGTATTTCATCCACCAAAACCCCCAAGTCCTTCTCTGTAGGGCTGCTCTCAATCCACTCATACCACAGACTATATAAATACCACGGTTTGAGCTGACCCAGGCGCAGGACCTTGCACTTGGCCTTGCTGAATTCCATGGGGTTTGCACAAGCCTACCTCTCAAGCCTGTTAAGGTCCTTAAGGATGGCATTCCTTCCCTCCAGCACATCAACTGCACTACACAACTTGCTGTTGTAAGCAAACTTATCAAGGGTGCACCCAGTGCCACTGTTCATGTCACCAACAAAGAAGTTAAACAGCACCGGTCCCAATACTGAACCCTGAGGAACGCCACTCATCACTGCTCACCACTGGGACACCGAGCTGTTGACAGCAACTCTTTGAGTGCAACCATCCAGCCAATTCCTTTTCCACTGAGTGGTCCACCTGTCAAATCCTTGTCTCTCCAACTTAGATACAAGGATGACATGCAGGACTTCTACAATATTTTCTCCTTCTGGCATCCGGCAAGAAGCATAATACATTGGACAACTCCCAATAGGTTGGTCTATAACAAAGGCTTTGGGAAATACCCTGAATTCAAGATAAAGTACAAAGTAAAGCAGGCAGCCAGTTTCTCTCCATACGTGCCCATAATTGATGCTTTCTCACCGAGATTATGACTATGGCTTGATGTTTGAAAGTCTAATATCAGATTTATTTTAAGGTCAGTTTTTCAGTACAGGTATCTTTATTTCCAGCTGTAATAGCAACTACTTCCAGGAAAAAAAATATCACCAGTTTGTCTCACAGTGACACCGAGTTACCAGGTTCAGTCATGATTAGCTACACAGTTTCTCCTGAGGTAGTAAAGCTATAAAACCACAAGCAGAAGCAGAAGCAGCCATTTATTCTTTGGAAAAAATTTCGCACTTCAATAAGCTTTTACTTATGTTTTCAGTGGCGTTGTTCATAAAATGAGAGAGTGCTCAGTGAAAATAAAGGAAGCAGAAATGACATTTGTGATTGGCACCATCCTTGGAATCATATCAACCACAGAAAGGCATCTTTCTCTCTGGCCAGGTCACATGGTGTGCTCCAAGCACATATGAAAACAGAAGTGCAGAACTTATTATTTCACACCTCTTGTAAGAACAAAACGCAAACCTACGCTTGGGTCTGTAGTCTTGTATGACAAATTCCAATCTATTTACATACCCCTTGAGATATAGAATTCATAGCCACTCTGACAGTCTTAGCTAACAGTCTGCTACTTTAATCTGTCGTTCAGCATAACTATTACCCAAAAATTATGCTCCTTCATATCCACTTTATGAAATGTGGGCAAGCAGGGAAAGAGGGAGGGAGTTGGGATAGAGCAGTATGGCAGCTGAAGTGGGCTTCTCTGTCTCATATCACCTGTTGAAAAATGCACTTTGAAGTTAATCACATTGCTTTCACCTCAATAACCAATGTAGACCCTGAATGTTTAATTATGCTACTGGTTTTATACCTAATCAATCTTTTTCATTAAAATCCAGTGAAGCAGACAACTGAGATAATTACTGAAGAATCATCTTAATTAAAAAATTTAGCTTCTAATTAAGAGTCATTGTTTACCTCATCAGAAAGCCATTAGGATTCAGGACAAGGTTGCCCTGTTCATTATGTTTTCACCTTTTTTTTTTTCCTTTTCTTTTTTTAAGCTTTAGGGAAAGAGAGTGATACTGGACTTTATGTTGAAAAAAAAGAAGTATTATAGTTATCCCATGAAAAGGAAGAACATGCACAAGCCAGTGTCACCATTTGTCAGAAGCCCCACGGCATATTTATAACCAGAGTAATTGCAGAATATCTTTGTATATAAATTGACACTGCCTTTGTCCTTGAAGATAAAGCTATGTCTATACTTAAAACGGACATGAGCTCCTAAATGATTTCTTTATTGCTTTCCAGCTACAATGGAGATAATTTTGAAATCACTCAACACTCCTATCTTGAAATCTGAAACTTCTTTCTGCTTTTGACTGTTGTTTTCACAAATATCTGACACTGACTAAGGTCTATTTCAACTTCAGGAAAGTACAATCAGATCTTTCAACTAGGGAATTAGAAATGAACAACAGTTAAATGACATCACTGGAGGTGTGCAGCTTCACCACACTCATACTCACTGCAAGGTATCAGCACTAGATGTACAGAGGCAATGATGTTTCAACTGACAGCATTAATCAGGGAAAAATTATGCAGTCCTAATGCTTGTAGGTTTCCCTTCTTTATGTATTCCAAGGTAGAAGGAAAAAACAAAGACATCTCCGTATGGAAGGCTTTTTTGCCTTCACTTCTAAGCTAGTAAATTTGTAAAAATCTTGATTATATCAGACTAAGACATCGAGCTCAGACACTTGAAATGCGAAACTAAATGTATATATCTGAAATGGTTGCTAATAAGCACTGTTAATGACCATCTGTTGTAGATGAAACAAACTGTATTAGGATCAGCACTAAAACAAAATCAAACCTATTTTATAGAAACATCTTGTTCCATGTGTTTATTATCCTGCAGGACATGGTGTAAGGAGCAATAAAAATCTTCAGTTACGCTTCTCGGCTGACCAGTATTTCTGACACAAGAAGCTCACGCTTTGGAAAACTACTGATCCACACTTCCCATGAGAATTGAGAAGTATGAAGAATTTCCTTTTCATGCAAGTTCTTTGTAACCATTTAAGTAGCTGGGGGAAGAACGAACAGCTGTTAGAAAATTCATATAAAATGTTCAGGTATCACCTGGCTGTTATTAATTTAAGTAATAACTGCTTCTATCAGTAGAAATGACATTGCCAATGATAGAAAGTTACCAGTTATGATTCAGAAGAACGTATCAGATTATAGGTTTGTCTGAAGGGAGAGAGACAGAGAAAACATAAGACATTTAAAAGAAACTACACAGAAGAGTAAGTAAGAGCAGCTCCTAGCTGGTTTCAGACAAAGAACTCAGTTCTGCTAGCTAGTGTCAGCACTTCTTAATCAGTTATACATGCTCTAACCTTTCAATAAAGTCTGACTGCAGGAGGCTGAAATGGTTCTTGCTTCACTCAACAGGTAATTTGAGTATGTGTGGCTGGGTGGTAGGCAATCAGCTACAGTACAGCAAGTTGTCAGCCCAAGACAGAGGCTTCAGGGGTCTGAAGTGCCAGAGGGCACATGTCTGCCTGGGATGCTGTTGCACAGATGAAAAGCAAGATAAAAGGTTATGTTTACAGATGCCCCAGTTTCAGGTGCATCTGTAGACGTAAGGTGACTTAATCCAAAATTTAGATCTTTAAGCTACTGTCAGATGTTCACTGTACAATTTCCAATGCACAAATGTTTCTATCATGCTGTCACTGAACTGACAAAAATCTCTTGCCCAGTAAGAGTCTCAAGCCCTCCTTGGAGGCCACATCCTAAACCATGTTTGAATATTGGAGATCAAGTTCAAATCCTCACTCCCTCTGACCTGAACGAATAAGCAGAGGAAGACCCATACCATAGCCTAGCCATTAGGAAATTCAGACCCAACACATTTCACATTTCTGCTCCCAAGTAAATACGGGATCTCAACACTGGTATCTTGGATGTAGAGGAAGGAGAATCAAGAGGAAGAACAAAATAATTATTTTAAGAACAAAACAAGTCCTCTAGCTTCTGAAGCAGGTTCATTCTTTCCAGTCAAGAGTTGGAGGTTTGCCTACCTGTGCTAGAGAACCGAAGCCTTTTCAGTACTGTATCTGCAGGAGCTTAGGCACCTCTTTATTCAACTTCTTTTGATGTTCAGTTGTTGGCACTTCTGCTTCCCCATTCACTACACGGGAGCCTGATTTTACAACAGAAACTTTCTAGTTACTAAGTTAAGAAGACTAGCCTTATCCACCATTACAGAGCTGGCTGTGAGTCAGTTTTACTGATCACTTTATATTGTGCATGTATAAATCCTTTATTGTAGTCACTAATGGAAAACACATGCCAAACTAGTTACTGATTACAGCTGTAGGAAAGCTAATGACATAAAACATGCACAATGCCTCACTACTGACCCCTTATAAAATTTCAGGCCTGCCAATTTAATTAGAGGAATTAAATCAATTTATCACTTAATTACGTGTCAATTTATAAAGAAAAGTGATTTTTATTTGGTTGTAATCATACTGATCAGGGCTGCAGTAGCTAGAAAGTTAGAGATTTAAACATTAAAAACTTCTGTCTTTGCCATACTTTAACGAATCCTTTAACAAAAATTGCCTGCATATCCAAAAAAACAAATTCAGAGATTCTGAAATGCAACAATAGTGAAGAAGGGTCACAAGGTCACAAGGTAAAGATTTTCTAGCTGGGGAAATATATTTACAGTTAGAGTAAGTGAGCAAAGATTCTCCATCTCTGTCTTTTTGTTATCTAGGAAACCCTGAGACAAATGACAGAAAAAACTCAGTGGTTTACCTGTTTGACTTACTTGGGTATAAATAGCTCCAGATCCTCATGTCCATCCATGTGATCTAAACTTACAGAGGGATTTTATGAAATTTGAAGAACAATATTGTATCCACACAAGGCACGGGAACTGAAAATGCCCATCCTTTCTCGGCTCCTGGGGCTGGTTTTCTTGCTTGATTGTAGGTCCTTGTCTCTGGGGCAGTGATGGCAGTGTCCATGGCACAAACAGGGAGTTTTCCATAGAGCAAGGTCTGATAGAATAAGAACTGAGAACTGCCAGCCAGCAGCAGGCTCTGTTTGCCAAGTGAATAAAGAGGTAGCAATAAAGAAATGTCTCTTCAAAGGAAACCAAGTAGATGACAACATGCTCCTGAGACCATTGTGAGAGTAGCATTCACTTAGGTCAGCTTGAGAAAGGGGAAGTAGAGGCCTGGGACTACAGAAAAAGAGGGTTGTAGTTACCCTTTCTGTGGAAAGATGATGGGCTTTCCATTCAAGAGACAATATCATTTGCTTGTGACACTGAAGGCACCGGAGGATAAGGAAAGCACATCAACACTAGGCCATGCATGCCCACATGCCCTCAAAGCTGAGTGGCAGCAAAGCTATGATACAGAGTCAAGAAAGAAATAATAAGGAACTACAGTTAAACAGGCATCTTAATGCATCCAGGAAAGGTGCTACCAATACTCAAAACTTCCCCAAAGACATTAGTAAACTGCATCCTGGAAAGAGAATGAAAGAAGAGCTGAGCCAGCCTCTAGACCCAAGCACTGCATGAATGTAAATGACAGCAGCTGGATGCAGGTGGTATTTGCTACAGACAGCAGAGGAATATAGTGTTAAAGGAAAACCGTCAAATATCTGATTAGCACAACAGGAAAAAGAGAAAAGAGGGGGGGAAAAAATCACAAAAACTGTAGCCCTGTGACTGAAAGCTGCCTGCTCTAGGTGATCCTGCTTTGGCAGGGGGCTTGGACCAGATGATCTTTTGAGGTGCCTTCCAACCCCGAACATTCTGTGATTCTGTGATTCTGTCAAATACATTAATCTTGGCAACATATGGTGGAATCCACATAAGGACCGCTCAAGGCAGAGGAAATTAAGAGATTTACTGACATGTTGGAGGGCATGGGACATCTGCTAAGACAAAGAAGAACTCGAGCTGTCACTAAACACAGTGTCAGTGGTGCATGCAGAGCAACGCGTGCCAGTAGCATTACGGCCAAAGTGGGAGAGCAGCTCCAGTAACAGCATAATTAAGTGTAATTGGAAAGGTGGAGGAATCCTCAGAACGTGTTAGCTTGATTGCTGCAAGTAATAAAAAAACAAACACATGCTGGGAAGATCTGAGTGTGCAAAGGCCCTTGGGACTCCCACACAGCTAAAATGGGGAAAACTGTACCACAGCCACCCTCCCAGATGTAATTCGTGAGGATTCCACAAAAGCTGGGTTCAGTGTGTAGGAACAGACACAGTCTACTCTCATCTGCTGGGGAAGCAGAGCAATTGTTACTTCCATCACCGCATTAGGAGGAAAGCACTTCTATACATCAAATGCACTTCATATCTTAGAAAAGGCAATCAGATTAGGAGAGGGGAAGAGATCTGATCTAATCTTCAAAGGAGAAAACTTGCAAGGATTTAAGCACTAACCTCCATGAAAGAACTGAACAACACTGAGGCTGTGGACTCCCTGTTAGTATTTGCACAAAGATTAGGAGAAATGTCAACACTTCTATGAGGTCTCAGGGATAGAAAAGAGCAATTGGTAGTGAAGGAGATGGACAAGTGCATCCGAAATACAAAGGACGAAAATTGCACTGAAATGACAAATTAAAAGTCAAAAAAAAAGATAACATCCTGCAGTAACTGTCCTCTCATACACCAGGATAATGGCACACAAAAGAGAAGGAATAGATATTCATTCACAGAATGGGAAATCATAACAGAAATGGGGAAAATGACAGATTTCATAACAGAAATGGGGAAATTGAAAGGGAAGCACAGTGTGCAGATACCATTGATTTCTTTTTAATACAGTGAGGCCTGGATATCAGGCACACAACATAGCCATCAGAGATGCTTGGATTAAAAAAAAAAAATTACGCTCTGCATGTGGGATATGAACAAGTCCAAAAGTTTAAAGAAAGAAACAAGGGGTTCCAGAGAATATTTCCTCCAGGCACTTGGAAGAAAGTCTGCGAGGAGACACGAAGATGTGGCACTGTACAAAAGGAAAAAGGTACACAGGATTTTTCCAGAAAGACTTCACAAGCAAAATAAATTCTCCTAGACAGTTTTATTTATGTAAACTATCAGAAAAAAAAAATGGCAAGGAAGCACTGATAGTTCATGATGTACTTAACAGAGGCTTGGTAGCAATTGGTGCCTGATTTATACGAACATAGGTGGAACCACTACTTGATTATTACAGTCATTTTGTCCAAGTAACTCAACTTAGAAACACATTATACAAGCACTGCAATGAGTCAGGCCACAGTCATATTCACTGGGCATATTATTTACAGCAAGCTAATTTGAAATAGTGGCTTCCAATATATACCCAAGGAATTCCAAAAATTTGCAAAGGGCAGTATTTCACACACACAACAAGCAGTTTGTTTTAGCTGCAGTCCAATGGAATGGCTGAAAACACACATTTGAGTAGCTGAGTAGACATTACTCAAGACAAATCAGTTTAGTAGATTGTCCAACCAAGTTGTGGAGTTCAGCACTGACGCTACAAGTGCAAGAAGCACCGTGTCTAACAAAAGGAGCAACACCCAGAGGAGCAAATCACTGGATATGGTAGAACGTGGTGGACAAAAGATAACAGAAATTTCACTATGAAATGTGAGGGTGTTAAAACCTTTCACAAGAAACATCAGTATCATAATATCACACACAGGAAATGAGATGCAGTAACAGGAGGATAAAATTATTTCAGGTTCTTCTGTAATATAGAATATTGTAATATATACAGATGTATGTCCTATAACATAGAATACTACCTCATGTGCAGCTCTTAGTCAGATGCAATCCACAAAGAATCTACCAAACCCACCGACCTAGCTGATCCGTGAGAGGTTGTCACTCTTGCTCATGCACCCGTACCATTTCTTCTTGCACTGATCGATCTTCTGTTATCTGACCTGATCGGCCTTACAAAGCCTGCTGATATCCACAGGCAAATGCTGCACACTCACATACAACTATAGGATTAATAGAAAATTAAGTATAAAATAATACAGGAGTGAATATTAAGAGCTTTAAGTACATTAAGATTCAAGTGTTCAGTAGTTGGAGAATACCAAGATAATGTTAATTCATGCATGCCTCATTCTGTCCCAGCAGGTATAATCACCATGAACAACTGTTTCTTTTATTCCACAGAAAAGTAGCAAAACTAGGGCTGCAGAAAGGAATTGGACCCAGACATCCTGTACAAACCATCCAGTTAGGAGGCATGTCCCACTCTCAAGGGTTTAAAGTTTAAAGTTACCAAACAAACAAGAACAGAAGGTGAAACAACAGCAGAGGAAACTTACTTAGGATCATGTGCCACATCAGTGTTCAAACTGGAACCAATGCTAGTTCTCCTGAACCCCAGCTCCAAGCTTATTCTTTAGTTGCCACATCATAGGACAAGTTGACCATTGGCCAACAACTTGGGCACACCACAGGTGTTCTTGCAAGTCAAACCTGGAATCACACCATCAGCGTGCTTACAAGTTTGACTGCAAGAACACCAGTATATTCATTGATAACGAATCCTTCCTTCCAAGGTCAGTCCCAAGTCTTGCAGAGTCAGTGGTAAAACAAACTAGGCCTGCTGGAGGCAAACAGGCCTTGGGCTCATAGCTACGTAACAGAAATTCAAATATTATTCAAATCTTTAGAATAATGAGGCCTTAGGTTTTTAATATCTAAATAATCCAGAGAAGCAGACTAGAGACGGATGCCTCTCCCCCCAGAGTTATAAGCAATGACATATTTCGAGTAATACCCTAGCAGAAGCCTGAATATGAAGTAGATTAAAAAGTACACTGAAAGAGATGATTAACAGACAGTCCATTATGGGCTCCCTAAAGTCACATTTTCTGAAATACTAATATTTAATTATGGAGGTAGCAGCAGGTTGCAGGGTTTCCCTTCTTTCTTTTCAGTGTGTTCTCCTTATCAGTCACTAAAATATTAGAGATAATGAGAAATCAGGTACCTATGTAAACTCTAATAGCAGTAATATGGCAGAGCAGAACAGAAAAAAAAAAATAGGCCTCAAGCTGTTCGTAGGGTCTCTGGTAATTGGAAGAGTCAATGGCTATACGATTCAAGAAAATACCTTCCCTCGAGAAGGAGACTGATTGTCCCGCATTTATACAGCAGCTAACCAACACTAAGCAGGCTTTCCTTTGCATATTATTGGTGCCAGCCCAATGAGGCAGAAAATTGCATCGTGTCATTTAATTTCCCAATCTTTGTTTTCATTATATTAATCTTTTGGCTTTGCTTCACTTTATAATTTGAAGGCTCAGCAAGAAGCAAACCAAATGGAAATTCAGCTTACTTTCATGTCTAGCTGAATGTTCGTCGCAGTTTTTGAAAGTTTAATTCTGCGTAATCTCACCCATGAATAATAATCATCTGGTTTTGTATGCAGACATATTAGTGGTTATTAAAGACTGCCTTAAAAATTCTTGGGATTGTGCCCAAAAGCCAGTCACCAAAACATGATTAACAAATAAGCTACAGGAAGAGAGCAGATAGGTTTTTTTAAGAAGAACTGTGTGCCCTGTTTTCATAGAAGAAATTAAAGAAGTTGGCAAACTTCCTGAACTCGACTATTGATTTTAAAGTTTACAATTCCCAAACTGGAAATTCAGATACTGAGGATGTTGAGACAGAGTGGTTACCTTGAAAAAAGAACAGGAAATAAATGTGAAGGTTTCACTTAGATAAATGGAAGGGGAGGGGAAAAAAAAAAAAAAAAATAAACACTGGTTCCTTCCTTGTGCTTATAATTAAGTGGCTCAACAGTCTGTGTTGTGCTGTGCACCTCTCGGACAGCAAGGTCCTACCGAGAGTTTCTGTTCAGAAGCAGGAAAAAGCTGGTAGACACATGTCACAGAGAAATGCCTTGCTTCCACCTCATTTACCATGCCAGGACAAAATGAGGAATAGATCCCCAGTTCAGGCCTCCAGTTGACTCTTCACCCCAGAAGCACACTGACTCCTTGCAGAAGGTCTCAATTACTCCTGGGTGCCTTGTGTCCGTTACTCTTGGTTTCATTTATTGAACTATCATGAGGACAAACTGTAAATTTATATAACGTGTCTAATATATATTTTATACTGTAGTTATCTGATTTAGAGCTCATCCAAATAGGATTCATGAGCCATATCTGATTAATAAAGTTGTTTTTAAAATGATATGTCTTTTTTATATTATGTCTCTCTCTGGTCAAACAGGAGGATTTTTCTTTCAGACAGAATCTCTTGTAAAAATGATGAAGAGTTTAAGGCTTCCTCTGCTCGGATCTCCAAGAACATGTCTTACCCATAAAATAAATGTTTAAAGATTTGCCTATCATCTTACAGTTGTGACAAGTTTCCACACTTCCATGCACCTTAGTCACGTGAAAAGAACTTATAGCAAAAATTGCTGCCACTGTCTCAAGACCAAAATGATGAAACTTTGCTAGAGTCACTCATGCTCCAAATGCACCAGAAATTATTAGACTGGAGCATAAAGTACATCAGGGAATTCTGTATCTAGTGTATTCTAGACACATAATCAGACAGTCATATTGTTCCCTGCAGCTCCCAAATTTCACAGGAAAAGAAGAGCAGCAGCTCAGAGCTCCATTAGTCTTACTGAGGTCCTAGAAATATGGTCTTCTTTAATCTGAGTTAATTTAGCCTCAGGCAAACTCAGAGTGTACAGGACTGCTTCAGTTTCACATTGAAATAATCATTCTTCTTCCATCATAGACTCCCTGTGAGTTCATTTAAAGCAGACCAGAGGTACCCAAAATAGTTTTATAGACCTCAAAACTCCATGGCATAAATTTGAATACTCCACAGATTAAGTTCAATGAAGTTTTCAAAGTTCATTAGCACCAAGAATTTGACTTAATTCCATATATCTGGAAAAAAACAAGTTCAGTAACAAAAGCAATTGATATTTTTTACAATCACATTTAAATTGTCAAGAAATGGGACCTGCTTTACCAAACTGTAACTGAGGCAATAGATGGACAGTTGTGAAATACCATGATATGGTGTAGATTTAAGGGGTCTTCTTATATAAATGTTGATGTGTCTTTGAAAGTTAATTACTAGTATTTTGTGCAAACTGTCATGTGCTTTTTCTTAGCCAGGACCTGTCATGAATATGTTGCTGAAATTTAGTTGTAGAACTGAGAGAAGTGGAAATATGTACCAAGTCAACCAAATTTTAGATGTCAGTTACAAGTCCTGAAGTTGGTAATTTATGGTTTTTGTCTACACTTCATATCACTTTCACTGGACCTTATGCTTCCTGTAAGAATGCTTTTCTGTTTAACTCGGTTTTTTCAAACTCATGTTTTTCATTGTTACCATGATTTGATGCAGAAAGGATGAACCTTCTATTTTAGAAAATTTGGCTGCAGAAGTAGCCTGAGTAATTTGGGGCTGCATTACTGGAGGAGAAGAAATAACGCACACCTCTGCCTCTTCTTCCCACTCCACCTGAGAAGACCCCAGGATGAACCCATAAATCTTCAGAGACTTCTCTGCCACCCGGTTCACAAAACATGAAGAAATTAGCTTTTTCAACCCCTTCCTCTATTCCGCCCTGTTGACAAATCTGCCCAGAAGCAAGGATTTTAAATACTAGCTTTTTGTAACACCTGATACCATCTGGTGGGTCTCCAACCTGGGCACCAGATGAGGACAAGTCAGATGGACCCAAGTCCTGCCATCAACCAAGGAGAGCACGCACAGGTCCAGGGCAGCAGTAAAAGTGTGTCTGGAGGATGAAAGAAGGATGTGAGCTAACCCTGGTACAAGAGGTTTTCTGCTGTGGTTCAGCCTAGATGTTAAGGACAAAAGCACAAGAAAAATAAGTGTTAGCCTTCCACAGAAATCTTTCCCAAAGACTTCACTTGACGGTCATTTTATATCTTCACGAAGATCTGTGTATGTGTAGACATAGTCTTTGGTAACTTAAGGCAGCCATGAATACACAACTACAGCTGGAATAATAATGTAGTAAACAGAATTATAACACTAAGGAAGTTATGGACATTTTCAGTAAAAGAATGAAAGGACTATGCAAAATGATATATAAACCAGTCACAGACAGTAACATATTTTGCAACAGATAAACCTCCACGAGAAACAGCACATTGTGGAATAACTTAATCAGCAGGTTTATTAGAATGAAAACAAATAAAAAAAAAAACTAAAATAAAAGTTGTTGGGAAAAAAATTCATAGGAAGTATCATTAACACTATAATTATGTAAGTGTAGTGGTTTGACCCTGGTTGGTGGCCAGGTGCCCACACAGCCCCTCTGTCACCCCCCTTCTCTGCTAGACAGAGGGATAATACATCAAAGGGCCTATGGTTTGAGATAAGAACAGGGAGATCATTCACATCTACCATTCTGGGCAAAATAGACTCAGTTTTGGGGAAATTAGTTAAATTTATTAAAGAACAAATCAGAGAGGAGTAATGAGAGATAAAAACAGATATTAAAAAAAATAACACCTTCCCCACATCTCTCCCTTCCTCATGGGCAGAACACCAATCCTAGTCTATTCACCTCCTCCCCCTGAGTGGGGGACAGGGAATAGGGGTTACGGTCAGTTCATCCGATGTCATTTCCACCACTGCTTCTTCCTTCAGGAGAGGACTCCTCACTCTTGCCCTGGGCCACTGTGGGGTCCCTCTCACAGGAAACAATCTTCACACACCTTTCTACAATGTGAGTCCTCTCACGAGGGGCAATCCACCCCAATGTCAGTCTCTCCATGGGGTGCAGTCCTTCAGGGGGAAACTGCTCCAGCATGAGTCCCCTGCGGTGCCACAAAAGTCCTGCCAGCCAGCCTGCTCTGGCGCGGGCTCCTCTCTGCAACCTGCAACCTGCTCCAGCGCCGGCTTCCCATGGGGTCACAGGCCCCTTCAGGCATCCACCTGCTCCTGGCTGGGGTCCTTCACAGGCCGCAGGTGGACATCTACACCCCATCACACCCATGGGCTGCAGGGAGACAGCCTGCCTCACCATGGTCTTCACCACGGCCCGGGGGACTCTCTGCTCCAGCGCCTGGAGCACATCCTCCCTCCTGCTTCTTCACTGACCTTGATGTCTTCACATATTCTCACTCCTCTGTCTCTCTGCTAGTTGTTGTGTGGTGCAGTTCTTTTTTCTCTGTTTCTTAAATATGTTTTTACGGAGGCATTCCTCTCCTGTCATCACTGACAGGCTCAGCCTTGGCCAGCGGCGGGTCCGTCTTTGGAGCCGGCTGGCATTGGCTCTATCAGACCTAGGGGAAGCTTCTTGCAGCTTCTTACAGAAGCCACCCCTACAGTGCCCCCCCCCCGCCACCAGCAAAATCCAGCTAGGCCAACCCGATACAGTAGGGAATTTTCTTTTTCATTATGCCAGTTATTCTTATTATGCAGATTGTATTACGTGAAAAAAATGAAAGCAGACTTAGTCAGCCTGTTCTTCTAATCTAAACAAATTAGTAAAAACTTGTTTGATACCAGAATTAAGGAATACCATCTCTTTTCTTTTAAGCCCAATTCTCTGAAATGTTAGTAAATCATTTAACAGCCATTTAAGTCCTAAAGAGTTAACAGATGGTTTTCTTAACGCACTACAAGTCGAAGAACCTTAGTAACAAAAAATTTACACCACACAAATAAAGGGGCGATGAACAAAAAAACCCACAAGCCATAAAATACGAGGTACCAAAGAGAAGAGTGCAGATATTATCAGGTTTTTAGGTCCCCATAATAGCAGATATTAATTAAGAGGTAAAATCCTATTCATCTCGGAAAATGGGCAAGCAGCAAGGAAGTGTTTACACTGACAGAAAGTTCAAAAGAAGTGATGTTAGGAAACTACATATAGTTATGGTAGCTTTCTTTAGTTCTTTTAGCTAACAGTTTAAATTTGGACTATACTAGTCACTGACAGTATGCATTAGCATATATAAACATGTACTTGTTCCTTGCCTATCTGGAGATAGAGGTTCAAAAGAGCTGATACTAAAGAAACAATTCACAGTTTCAGAAAGCAGCTTTCAAAATGTTTGCAATGGAAATTACAGCACTGTTTCCAGAATTTCTATCTAATTGTTCTTCCAAAGCCAAAACTATCATACTTTCCACATCTATCTTCTGGATGGACTATAATTTTGTTTCGCAATTAGAAACAAAGGGGGAAAGACTATGAGAGCTTTAATTTCTTGAGGGTTTAGGGGGTGGGGTACCTTCTGTGTGAGCCACAAGAAACAGATGTTACAGCTAACAGCAGTGAAAATAGTTTTTTATGGTTGTATGGGAGTATCAGGGACAGTAGGCTGCTTCATTTGTTTTTATATTTCCACAGACTGCAGAATATTTTTGTACTTTCCCACCACTATAACACCAATTCTCAAATAGTTAACATGGTAAAATACCTTCAAGTTTTGAAATATTGAAGAAACTTGAATAAGAGTTTTAGATTGCTCAGTGTTATGACCTTGAGACCGTAGTGCCTTGTGGTGCCAATAGAAATGATCTTTTGACTTTTCTGGACTTTCGATCAGACCCTAAAAGTCTAGTTTCAGTTCTGACTAATTGGATCAGATGAAAAGTAATGGCAATAACTTGCACAAAGTGTTTGACCCGTATGCATTCACATAAGGTCTAGATATTAGTGCAGAAACCCTCTACACCCTGTGGCTCTGGCCTCTGACACCACCTTTTAGGGAGACTGTCACATTCAACAGCTCTGGCAAGCTCTAAACAATTAGAGTTTTCTGATGGGAGTAAGGAGGACAGATCCTGAATTTACGGCTACAGGCAAGTGCCATTTTACTACTTCACAAATACCTGAGTTTCAGAGCCTCAGTCTGGAGTGATCTCCTCACAGAGATTCTGTCCTTACTTGTCTGTCACAGCTTGCAGGTGACTGCTGCTGCATTTATGCTTGTGCACACTGCAGCCCTGCTGCATCTCACCACCATCCTGAGACTTGCAGTTTCTTAGTTCTGCTCTATTTGGGTACAACTCATCTCCTAAAATGTGAGAAAGGAACCAAAAAGGAAAAAAAAAGAGAAGTTATGACAATATAAGCATTATAATCGTCATCTAACACAAGGGGAAACTTGGGCAGAGAAATTTGTTTGCTTGAAATTGTGGAAGAAGTCTATGTCAGAACCAAAAGCTGGAACCAGGCTCCGTGCTTTGTAACCAACCTGTCCTCAAGGAGGTGTTACCCACACCTTGCTGGGTACCTTCAGTAACTAACCAATTTTCCTGTGATATCAGAGAAAACATGAGGAGCAGTGATGGCACACCATGTGAAAATCCTCAAACCAGCACCGTCAGGATGGTTTTTGCCTTCTCCAGAAGACACACATTGCCCTGTAGTAGTGTTGGGGTGTGGACACTCAGATAACACTCTCGTCCCACCATGGTGGGACCTGCATGGGGATGATGAGGTGGGCACTTTCAGGGAGATGAGGGAGTATGTTGGTAGGAATGAGAGGCAGCCCTGTCCTGCCAAGCACGTCCCCCAGACAGTGAAAAAAGAAGGAGCAAGAGGCAGGAACCAGCAGGGACTATAGGGAGATTTATGCAAGAAGTGTAATTGGAAAAAGTAAACTCTCAGCTAGAAAGAATTTGGTAGTTGGGAAATGGAAACGTGTCTACACTTAGTGGTTTATGTGAAGAATTTTGACAACCATTTGGAACAAACATTTCAAGTTTGTATTTAAAGTTAAATTGGGAGAGACGGCAAATAATAAGAAACAATGCAGACAGATAAAGAAGGTCTTAGAGTAGGTATTTTAAATACGGACACAGCTAATAAATGCAAATTAAGTTCAGTGCAGATAAGCACAGAATTATGAGAATGAATGCAAAGAATAAAAAGGAGGAACTATCTGCTTAGTGGCAATCAGCTGCACTGTAATGACCAAGAACGAGATCTGGGGAATTATTGTGAAAGAAATCCCTAAAGCTTTCAGCCCAGTGAAGAAATGATTGAAATAAATAAGATGATAGGCTTTATTAAACCACCAGAGTATAACGTTCAGCTTCCACACCCTGCAAAGGGTAGGAGTGAAATGCACCAAAGCAAAAGGATTAAAAATGAAAAAGCAGCTCTAACCTCGTAGAGCAGGATGGATTTTTGCCCTTGGCTTTTGTCTGGAGTCTGAATCTTCTCTATTGCTCTGCTCCTTTGTTACTATAATGTCCTCTTTTATTATTTCTCTTCCTTTTATTGTGTTTTAATTGGTCATATAAAACTTTATGAGAACTTACCCAAGAAAGTACAACATCTTCACAATCACTGTTATTTACTGTTCAGGTCAGGCAAATTTTTAAAACAGAAATCCAAACTCTGCATTGGACACCTGCCTGGAGTACCAGATGACCTCAGAATTGTGTGCAGGAACAAAATTAAAAGCTGTATCACTACAGTATAGCAACATTTAGAGGGGGTGTCAGCACAGCCTAGGATGTGGCAAGGGGAAAGCAGATTAAACAGAAGAAGAAAAGGCCTTGCGCTGACAAAGGTCTGGTGGGGGGGAGGTAACACAGGAGCTATAGATAGAGGAAACCTACCACTCGAGCAAGCCAGTTTGTCCAGCTATCTCCCACCACAGGCCCTCCAGTATTGACTGGGCAGCTCCTGGCAGCCATTGGTATTTTCTGCTACAACCTGACCTCCCTTCAATGCCATCACTCATCCTCTATGCTGGCTCTAAGAATAGGGCAGAAGAGAAGAAAGGACATAGTGTGGCAACCTGAAAGTTCATTTAGCTCAGACCTGCTACAGGATTAAGCATGGACAAACACGTTAACAGTATCTTCCCAGGACATTTTTGGGCAATAAATAAAATGCTGGTGTTTGAACAGGATAATTCATTTCCATGTGGTTTTTCAGGCTATCTTTCAAACTCATGCAAACTTTTATCACCCGCTCAATCTTGTGGCAAGAAATGTCATGGGTTCACCCAAAACAAGATCACTATTTGAGCCAAAGCCTTTCTAGCAATTAGAACAGAGGGTAAATTTTTTCCCTTTTTTTTTTAGGGTTCCATATGCTCCCTCAAGAACATTCAGTTTATGATCCACAACAGCCTCAGATTTTTTCATGGAACTGGTTCCCAGCCAGTTGTTCTTAATCCTGGTTTTGGCAGCAGTAAACAACTGCACTGAGCATGGAGTCCTGCCTTTGTCGTTATCTTTTTGTGTGTTTGGACTGTTTCTGCATGTTGCCAGCATCATTTAACTCGTCCTTCACACAGATGATCTCCCCTCCTCATTTTGTTTGAACTTTAATATTTCCTATCCCTCAAGTAGGAGGTTAATGACAGCATTGACTTCTACCTGAACAGGAACAGATCCCTGCAGATACACTTCCATTCTGTCACTGAAATACTGTCTGAGTACTTTTCTAATGTGTTTTGCAACTACCTTGCAGTCTGTAATTTCCAGTATACTTTCAACAGACTCAGAAGCCTCACAAACTTCAAGGATTTTTTTGTTTTGTTTTGTTTTGTTTTTTTTCCAGTAGGTAGTATTATGTACCTCATCTACTCCTGTATTTTCCTACAGTTGAATTCAAGTTGACTGGCCTTCAGCAGCTTTTCCACCCATTTTATCCTTTAGAAAAGAGACACTATCTGACCTTCTCCCATAACCTCATCCACACTCCCTGAGCTCCCAGAGACAACTTCCTATGGCTCCAGGAACAATCCAGGCTCTAAATATCCCAGTGCAGTGCCCAGCAGGAGCAGTAAATATAAAAATTTGAACCTCAGATAGCTATTCCGCAACTTCCCATACTTAATTAGGATCTACCTGAACTTGCAGTGTAAAATGAAAAAGCAAAAGGCTTTAGACATTTTGTTTCCACAACATTTTTGGTCCACAGCTTTCCTGCTCTGTTGAGCAATAAACGAACCTTTTCCTTGGGCACCATCTTTTTCAGCAAGCATGGCTGAAGAACGGTTTCTTGCTGCTTCATACACCTCCTGCCAGTCAAGTAGATTCTTTCCATGCAGAAGAGTAACGAGCGACTAAAATGACAGTGACATGGCATTGATATGATCAGGGTTCAAACTGATGAGCTACAGGTGCAACTCCTTCATTGCCTGGTGATGTATTAAAAATGCCTCCTCCAGTCTGTTCAGCTGTTTTCAGATAGATTTCCGCATAATTGCACTTTCCAGGGCATACTGCTTCTCATTCTGTTTTAATCTTTCTATTTTGGTCAGGACAGTGTACAAAAGCTTAAACCAAACATTTTCAGGCTATCATAAAGTTTTTTTTAAAAAAGCCAAGAAAACTATTTGCCACAAAATTAGACTCTCAGTTGCAGATGTCAAGCTCCTCCAGACTCAGCAGGGCTCCAGTCTTTATTTAGGACCTCTGGAAACAGCTCTGTTCTTAATAAAGAGTCTCAAGGCTGAGTCTTTTTGTCTCAGCAAGGCTACTTTGCACTCTTCTGCTGGCACAATGGAGCCCAAAACCTGAAGTAAGTGCTGTCTGAGCACTTATAGAAGGCACAAAGCCTCCGTAAATAACTTTAGCACTTTGTCTAGACGTTCCCAACAGAGTAGTACAGACCTGCTTTCTTTATCCCTTTGAGTCCTTGTGTATTTAGAAAGGGAGATCCCAAAGAGCAGAGAAATGCCATAGTAAATTTTGCATCACCACTAAACCACTCAAACATCTGCAAAATGCACATGGCTCAGGGTCAGCTGTGGCTCTGCAGCCCCAAGGGGAGCTGGTGCATGTCCAGGCCAACCTAGAGGTGAGGGGAGAGTGAGTGTTGAAGGGATCTAATATCCCACCTTCAACACCTCTTGAGCATAGCTCTGCCTTTGGGTTTTTGACTTTGTGACTTTATTCACACAGAATTAAAAAAAAGAAAGAAAGAAAGAAGGACACAGTGAAACATAAGCATTTGAAAAGTACACCTTTAACAGCCTCTCCTGAGCATATTCAGCTGAACTCAGGTGCAGAACTGCTTTTTGCCAAACTGCATGAAAGCATCATAAGATCTCATTTTATCTCTGTTCTCTAGATTTATTGTAGTGGTGCCCTCTCATACTTTTCCACTCTGAAAAGCATTCACATTATAAACCTCCTCCTTTTTTCAAAGATTTTAACTCATCTCTATATGTGCATGATGCTGTAGCTCAGCATACAAAATCCTTAGTCCAGATGTGATTTTTTTTTTAAAGAGGCTAAAATGAGTTCTGTGATTTTTGATTTACAGACACATAAAAACTCTAAGATTTACACTTTAGAGAGCTAGGAAGGGTATCTGAAAAACAGAAATGATTGAAACCAGAAGAAAAAAAAATGAACTATCCCAGATTTTAATCCTGGAATCATCTATCTGAAAGGCAAAATATTTTTTCTCAGATCTCATGTTCTGGGCATCTACCTTTTTAAATACAGTAAAGGCTAAATTAACTCCACCTGTAATAAGATGCCAGGGATAATATAGTACGAATTTTGCCACAACACATGGTGTGAGGGAACAACTTTGCTCTTTGTAGTTGTGACTCAAGGAGTTACAGGGCATGACCAAAGGGACCAATGTCATGTGACCAGACACAGAAAACAGTAAAATAAGATACCAGCAAAGCTGGCACTGCATGCAAAAGGTAACAACTTCTTAGAAGTAATGAATATGGTGGTTGTTCCCTTAGAAATACAGTTGCTAAAAACTGTCCACACATGCACACAGGACGTTTTTCTGTACGTGTTCTGAGCCCAGTGCACTGTTCCAAAAAGCCCCAATAAAGCCATTTTGCTGAGGAGTAAAATCTGCCACACACCAGTACTCAAGACTCCAAAAGGGATTGTGGGTGCTACAAAGCAAAGAAGGGTCCACCTCTTCTTTCCTGCATTACTGCCTGAGTCCACACCTAACCATTTAAACAAACAGGCATAAAGATCTTAAAGAGTTAATTTTCAGCAACAGGAACAAGATGAAGCTGATAAAGGACCTCACATAATTTTACAACCCATGTGGTGTCCTCTGTATTCCACAAGTAAAACCACCAGTGGTAGCATCTTTTGTACTATCCTGCTGATACGCTAGAGTGGGTAACGCAGGAGATCTGCTGATCAGATGTTCAAAACCAGAATGGACCCCTGGTCTCATTTACTGTCTCTCTCTTAAACAGCTAAACATACAAGGCTGCATATTTTACCTCATGCCTCAGCTTGGCAGAGGCCAGAAGAGGCTAAACTCTCCAGTGGGTTGAGTACGCATTTTGCTTGCTACAGCTCTGCTGCCGCAACCCTGCCGTGACACTTCTCTGCCTGTGCAATAATCCATGTACTCCTTGGTTCAAGCAGCCACCCTGTTAGCAGACTGAGCCAACAGCTCTAAAAGTTGCATTAGCTCCTTGGTAGATACATTGCTGGTCTTTCCAAGTGGAAAACCTAATTGACTGGTCTTTCTGCTGCCTCAGAACAAAGGGAGGCCCTTTCCATCTATTTAGCCTCCATGCACTTTGAAAGATATTCCAGGTACTGAGATGCAAGAGGAAAACGAGACTATCTCACACCCAGTGTCACATCCTCTGAATCCTTTTGGCTTTGCTCTTTTTCTGTCTCTTTCACCATAACACATGCATTGAAACAATCTTTCAGCTATTTCAAAAGCCATGCCAAAAATCCGGCATTTTTCTAAGGCCGCTTGCTGTAATATTGCTGCCACAGACTTCGCCTCACGCTTGGAAGTCATCCAAACAAGAGGAAGTAGGAACCTCACGCTTAAATTAGATAAGTTCAAAAGTCAGATCACTGAAGGTATTTCAGTAGCAAACCAAAATGGGTCAAGACATTGTTTATGGCCTTATTAATTGTTTCTTGTAAATTGAGTAATAGAAGAGATAAAATAAGGACTGTTTCATTGTGTTCCTTTTTGATACATTGCCTGAAAGACCTGACATATTTTAAAAGGACACTGTAATTGAACACTTTAGATTTCCCCTGGCATTGTCTTACTATATATTCTAGAAAATATTCAGTTTATTAAGACATAAAAGAAGTGCACAAGGAGATTGAAAAATAGAAGTGACATCACAATTTTCTTTGTAAAGTGACTCATAAACCAATGTCTTGGTAAATGCTGACAGAGATATTTTGGTATGAACTTCAGAGTGTTCAGTATAAAACTTCCCCCGTCTGTTCTGCAATGAGCAAGAAACATGGGAACAGGATACTAATGAAGGTGCAGCTTTCTAATAATCCATTAAATCAATAACTTACACTGCATTTAAAAAATAAACTGCATTTGCTCTTATGTTCTGGTTACATTTCCTCTTTAAATTTACATGTAGATGCCTTTTAGATGCAATATTCTCACTACCTATCTCCTGTACCTGTGAAGGCTTTGTTTTTCTCACTTGATAGTCAATAAAATGATCCCCCAATATATGCCTCAATGGTAGAACATGAGATTTAAGTGGTTTTTGTTTAAGACAATTCCAGAGAAGTGTCATGGTATTGCAGTGCAAAACAGTAGCCTTTGTTTTGCAGTTTCACTTTTCTAAAAATTAAAACCAAACCACTTGAAAACAGAATCTTCTAAAACTAAGTTAGGGAGCTCAGTATTTTCTGTTATGCTTGCTCCATTGAGCAAGCTCTGATGTGAGCAGGCACTTTTCCTCCAGAGTAATGAATCCTGCAATAACATACAAGCATAGAGCATTTACTTTCCCTCATAAATTGCCACACTTGGAAACATAAAAAAAAACCCCAACATTTCTTTAATCAAAATCAGTTCTATAAAAGCAGAATACAGGTTTAAAGAAGGCCTCAAATAATACATTACCATGACACTATAAAGCACGGCTTGTATGAGGTAAGCTACACTGACATCTCTACTGAGCTGGAGAGACCTGCAATGCAGTAAATGTTTGATGGGAAATGAAAGGCTAGGAAGGTTTGCGTTTCCCTTCTGTGTACTCAAACCATTTCGTATTTCAACACACTTATATAAACATGCCCCTCTTTCAGGCTTTTAGGGAAAAAAAACAAGCACGGTTTGCTACTAAATGACTACTATGTGCAAGTGGCAATTCCAGCTAGCAGCCTGTAATTTGTCAGGGACAGATAACAGAACGCTGTTATAGTGCACCTGGTTAATCCTAGCCCAGTTTATCTCGTGCGTGTGTCTGCTCAGCCCAGAGATCTAAGTGGTAACAAATCTCACGGTATATGCACATATGCTGTTGCCTTGCTCATCAGATTATATTTCATTTTTTTAAGCCCCACATAAAATGTACTTCCAAGGTTTGCTAACTATGGAATGTACCTTTGAACTCCGGGACAACTGAAACTTCACGAGAACCTCAACTCTCATTCAGCTGTTTTGAGAGAGGTAGTGAGAGAGGGAGAGAGATTTTTCTAAGCAAATGAGTTTTCATATTGGAAATAGTCTACTTTATGTTTTAAAGCACCATAGTAGAATATCAAAGTGTGTTGTGCAGGCTTTTAAAAGAGAGAATATTACTATTTGTGGTTAGTCACCATCCACAGCCCATTATTTGAAGGAAAATATTATCCACTAATGGTAGCACACAGGAAATTGCTCCCTTGATAGAAATGGTTTACAGCAAGTAGGAAACAACTTCAGAATGGAGATTTGCTAATAGCTTTACCTTGTCTTTGCAACTTTTTATATTCTTCTTTGCCTTTACTGCAAAGTTGACTCCTTAATAGGATAGAGCCTTTATCAGAGAATATTAGTTATTCATGTAGCTTCTGTGAGCAGAGGAAATAAATCACTGCAAGTTGAAAATATTTCTCAGAGACCATGAAAAGCACCCCTTTTAAATTTCTCCATTAGGTAGAATTATTTTATTTATTTCCAGCTTCATATTTCTCAGTATCTTATTCACTTGTTCTAGGGACAAGTTGTAATTTGTCTTATCAAAATCACCCAGCTCAGTGTAGGCTTAAATTTAATTGGGAAAGCAACTGGTAATTATGTAGTTCATCTTTAGTAAATATAAGTACAGTGTGGCCAGATTTTTCCATTAGCAGGCAAATACTACATAGGTTAGCATGGATCCAACATTAAATCTAGATGCTGTATCTTCCATTCCATCAGTAGACATTGTAAAATGCAGACGTTTCAGTAAAGCTATTTCACCACTAAACTCTCTTACACACTTTCTTCTATATTGTCTCTTGAGTGAAAATCTCAAGTGCTTTTGAAGTATTAAGGTACTAACCAAAAATTGTTAACATGCTACCAAATAAGATTTCTTTCTCCGCTCTTGACCCATTTGAGTTTCTGTTCCCTGTATGGCCAGAATCCAAACGCGGGGTTTTTTTTCGAGCCAGCCATGGAAGTCTGTTCAAAGGAGCACTCCCTCTGACTTGTTTTGAACGGTTAAACCACATAATGACCTTCATGATGTGTTGATATTTGCAGAGAGTGAAGCCCTTTCAAATTTCTACCCCCAGTCCTTTACCTCAAAACATTGGAGAGGCTGGAGAACAAGTCATAGGCAAAACTACCTGGTAGGTGATTATATTACAAGCCTCTGTCTTCTGTCTATCAGAGAGCAAGTATTCAACATAGGAAGTGGAGGTCAAGAGAGACACCTGCCTACCTGTAAAACTCATGGGAGCTGATGTGGGAATCTGAGCAAGTTTTTGTCTCTCTGGCTGCCCACGGGGCGAAACATCTTGTTATTCACCCAGTAAGATTAACAATATGCTTAATTCACACTCAGTTCATGGTCATTTAGATCAGAGCATCCAACAATTTGGGCAGATACCTACTGTCCTCAGGGGTCTGAGCTGCCAGTTTATGTTCCCTCTTGAGTATTCAGAAGAAAGGTTTGCAGGTTCAAGCCTTACAAATCCAGACCGTGACACTCTTCATGCTTATATAAATTGACTTGTATTCTGCAGCTCTCTGTATAGCTACTTCATATGTTAGCCAACAGCACAAACAAAAGCAGAGCTTGTCTCTTTCAGCTTGTGATAATGAAAAACAAGCTAACTCACTTGAGTATCCTTCCTGGTCAGGAGCATATGTAGGCACAACCCCCCTCTCAACATCACAAGCCCATTTCTCTGTGAGGCAGTACTTGTAGTCAGATCAAGGCTGGACCCAGACAGATCAGCTCTTCAGGGGGGAAAACAAGCTAATAACCCACCAGTGACAGAAGGAGCAAGATCCTGAGCCTTTCCAATAATTTCTTCCCACTTAGTAGGAACAGGCTGTTGGTTGTCTGCATAAGTTATCTCCACAATCCATAAAATAAAGAGATTCTACCTGTCCAGCCTTCCCTCCCTGAATATATTGTAACAGCAGGACATAACTCAGCTGCTGCAGATTAAAACTGTAATTCAGATGCCCAAGTACTTTATAGATGAATTAAACCTGTGTTTGAATTTTGTCTATCAAGTATTTCACCTGAAAGGGAATGAGAAAGCTGCATATTTATTTTTTTTCAGTAGACTACACTATCATACTCCAAAGCAAATAGTTTGCATGAGATACATATGTAGACAGGAGTTATAAAAGGGTTATGCCAAAAGATTTTATGGTGATGCAGATGCAATAAGATTGCTTTATAAATGCACTTTCTGTGCAGTAGCTCATTTAAAGAATTGAGAATTCTTTCTTCATTATCACAAATGTGTACAGAACAAGTTCAGGTTTTCTAATGACTGTGGAGAGCATGCCTCAGTCAGGCTTCCAAATTTTGGTCCTCCTCATTCCTTACCTCTCCTTACAATAGACATTTGCCCACTTCCTAAGTAAAGGTTAATTTCTTTAACATCCCTCACAAAAGATGAACCAAAACAACATGCTCCTTTATGCTTTCCTGGGGAACATCATCATTCTGAGTTACCTGTCCCATCAGTTCTCATCTTCTATTAGCTAGATCGTTTGCTAACACCACATTGGGTTCCACCAGGAGCTGTACAATACGACAAAGCCTCCTCAATTTTTCTTTTGAGATGATGTTTAAAATACTAAAATCATAGGTCCCAGCTACTGTCACTCCAAAACATAAGCAGGCATTTCAACCAGTAAAAGTCAGGTACTAACCACCAGTGTTGCAAACCAATAGCGTTTCCACCTACTTTTTGCAGCAGTACAAGCATCATTCCCTGCTCAAGATGCAATTACTCTCTCTCTCATAGTGCCAAGCCCTTTTAGGCAACAGAACCACTCTGGGAGCCAGCTCAATGCACTGCACTGATAGAAAATCAAGCACAAATTTGTCTCCACTGTGCCATGCAACAATAAAGGCACTTTCTTCCCCTGTTATTTGACCCAGACATTCTTAAATACAAAACACTCTGATCTGTAACTCAACGCCCTGATAAGTCCTCCTGTTTTAGGGACAAAAGGCAGAAGCTGGTACCATCACAGATGAATGAGTGCATTGCTTCAGCCTCTCTGTCGTCAGGCATGAAAATTTACACATCAGATGTTGCCAGCAGGCTTGTAGGAGGCCAACTTGCTCAACGTCTAGAGACAACAGCAATGACACAGCAGCTGTTTGAGGGAGAAAGGAACCAACAATCCCAACCTCAAGGGCTCAGTTCCATACAGGCATGTTGGATGGCTGGGAAGCAGCAGGCAACTGGATACAAAATTCTGTAGATTCAAGTTCAATCGAGGGACTCTGTGGAATATCAGGAGTTTGCAACAGAAGCAGTTATCAGATGGGATGGGGGAAATGCACAGATAATTGATTGAAGCAACATTTATGCCCAAGATAACTCTCCAATTCTCAACTAATACTTAAAGGACATGTCAAAGGAACAATAGAGCTACCAATAATGATTATATCACTTTTCATCCCATAAGGTCTTTGGATGCTTTTCAGACTGCAGGATTGCTCATCCACTGCTGAACAACAGCCATTTTGCAGCACTATACAATAGCTATTACGAAGGAAATGGAGAATAAACTTCTTCTATTGATCCAGCAATGGGAATCTTCAATAGACAGAATGTAATTGCCTGAGCTAAAGTAAAGGAAGGTGCAAATGGCAGTAGCTATAAGTATTAATGGAGTACAAACATTATCAAGTTAGCTTTGAAACAGCCAAGAAATCTCTGTGAAAAGTTACAGAGGACACAGCAGCAATCAACAGCAAGCTTTACCATCATATCAGGGAGAAAGGAAGAAGGAAATCTCAGCTCTTCCCAACTATGCTACCTCCCTTCCTCCACAAATATAGCATTATTTCCAGCCAAAATCACCACTCCCTATGGTCTTGTCACAGGAGTAAACAGTGACTGTATATGCAAATATAATTAACTTGGTCTGAAAAAAACAGAGTGAAAAAGGAAGATAAGGAAGACATCTTTCCAAAGCAGTCTTCCTCACGCTGCCTGTGGGGAATTACATTACTTAAAGCCTTTTTGGGTGGCAGTCCTCTCTCATTCTCTGGCTCCAGCAGAAACCCTGGCTTTGCCTGCAGAATGGCAACACATCCTGGGAACAGTCAGGACTGGCATTGCACAGTGTGTGCTTAGTTCCAAAACAAAGGATCCAAAAGTAGCTCCTAGAGGAGACTCTCACTCTGTAGGGCCCACAGAAGAACAAATGTGACACACTCAACCATTTTTTGCCCAGATTCTGCAGCACATCTGTGTTGTCTTTAGTTGTTGGTTTCTGCAGAGGAGAGTTACTTTCTTCTGGAATGAGGTTTTTGTGTTTTCCCACAAAATATGTCTGCTTCAGAGCCCTAAGGAAAAGGAGATCAGCAAATGTCACCATTCACAAAAAACAACATTTTCTGAATTTGCATGTCACTGTGCAAAACTACTCTTTTCTGTTTCAGAGACCACCTGATACATACAGCAGAAGAGGAGCAAGGGTGGTTCTAAAGTTAACCTGTAAAAGTAGTGAGGTGAAGACTCTGTCTCTTTCTTCCCTAGATCACCTCAGATTTTCCTGTCCTCACAGATGTCCTATGCTGTCACCAAACTATGTTTAGGATTGTTTTTCTAGGAATGTGTTGAATTTCTTCTTTAATTCAGAACTTAAATACAAAGTACATGGGACTTGGAGGAGTTGACAGGTCTTGTTTTCATTTACTTCTAGATTATCTGAAACATCTTCAGATTCGTATAACTAAGGTATGTACCTTTTCAGCCAACAATCATATATCTGCAGGAGAAACAAAGACCACATAATACCAGCTCCTGGTCGTTAAGCCCACACTTTGATTTGAGTCTTAGTCATCTCAAGGCAGTTTATTCCTTTGAATTACAAATTCTTGAGAAATTTGCAAAGAAATATAAAGTCATTGCAAATGATAAAGCTCAGGAAAGGCATAAAAATCACTCCTTGACAAGGTACAAAATTTTACCAATTGTTTAGGAATGGACAATAGTATGAATAGGAAGGTGTAGACAATCTCCCACTGGTACAGAGGAGAGAGGGATGCTAGTCACTAGAGTCCTTTACAGCTTCTATCTATCATTTATCTAACAAAATCTATCAATTAAAAAAAATACTGAAAAGCCCATTTTGAAGAGCTTTATTGTACTGCTTGCCATAATGAATATTATTGCTTGGAAGCTGGCATTTTCTACATCTCGCAGCAAGTCAAATCAGCAGAGCCAATCTGAAAAAAAAAAAAAAAAAGCACTAACAACTTTCATCTCCTATTTTTCAGGAAACTAATTGTGTCTCAGGTGCATTTAATTCATATTTATAGACTTTGTAATGTTCTGCAAACATTCCACTAAATGTTAGCTGTCGTGCTGTGGCGTGATGGATTTAAACAACCTGATGACTTCATTGATTTAAATGGTCGTTGGATAAGGCACAGGTTTGCATCCTTGCCTGGTCTCATATTTGCCAAAACCCAATTTAAAAACCATTAAGTCCTGTGAAGAGGGGATTATCATTAAGAGATTATTTTAATTCAATATCATTTAAGCTTAAACTAATAGGTAATAACAACAGTCAATGCTTAAAATAACATCTATAGTGCTCTGAAGATAGAAAATGTTCTTTAGTATTTATACTGAAAAAGAGCTGATTCTGAATAAATAGTATCTCTTTTTAGAGGGGAGAAGAGGAATAAAGCAAGGTACTATGTATCAGTCTGTAAATAAATAGCTTTTGTGCTACTTGAAAAGGCTCAGACAGCTAATAAGACTGACATCTGAACCAGATTTCAAGTGTTTTGGTGCTATTAGGTACTAATCTATTTCTTTGAACATTTTCATAAAAATAGCCATCTCCATCAGACAAGTAAAGTGGTAAAAATCAGGTCTCAGCAGGACGGGCTTTCAAGAGCTTGCCAAATTACAAAAAAAAAGGACACACAATTAATTATGGCTTTGATTTAATTAACTTGGGTAAGCTACAAACTAGCTGTTCAAGTTCCATTTTTTCCTCATAATTATACTCAGAGTTACTGTGCTTCAGTGATCAGAAGTGGATGAATCTCACAGGTGAACAGTTCTCCCATGCAGCATTTAAAGCTGTAAACGTGTTGATTCATTTCCACCCCAGAGTGGTGGTTGCCAGGAGCTCAAAAGGGTAGGGGTAAAGCAGCCGGAGTTATATCACCAGTGTAAAGCTGCAAAACTGTCACGGGTTTGAGTCTGGTGGGGTTTTTGGGAAGCAGGGATAGAGCTGCAAAAACTTCAAGAGCCTTCCCCACCTCCAGGCAGGAGTTGGACCTGCCTCTGGTCAGGACCAGAACAATCAGCACCTCTGTCATCAAGGTGTTTAAGAGGTGACCCCATTGTTCTCTTTCAGTTTTGTCTTGATCTGTCCTGTCTTTGTGTTGGGGAGTTTTTTCTGCAGGAGGATGGGGAGGTGAGAGGAGAACAAAGGAACATGGTCCTGAGAAGAAAGAGGGGGAGAGGGGTCCTGGAGCAGAAGGAGGAGGCTGCCAGAGCAAAGGAGAAGGCCGCCAGAGCAGGACCTCTCCCTGGAACTCCATGGTGGCTGAAATGGCAGGAAGACGATTGCCTGCCAGCTGGGGGGACTGATGGCAACAAGAACGCCCAAGATGTGTCAGTACCTGCAGATCCCCACACGAGAGGGGAGACAGACCACGCCCAAAATGATCCATGGCCCTCAATGGATTCACAGGGAGGAAGAGGATTGCCTCCTGTGAGGTGGGCAAAATGGGGCATGAAGGAGAGACTGCGGGGAGCCCTCTTTCTCAAGGAGGAGCTGCCATGGACCACGAGTAGTGGCCAGATGGACTGCACCCCCCACCTCCTGTTCCCCTTTGCACTGATGCAGGGGAGGAGACAGCTGGGAAGATGGGAGAGGTGGGGCAGGCAGGAGAGTGAATTTAAGATCAGGTTGTACTTATTGATGTATTCCTCTCACTATCCTACTTCATAAATGGTGGTGGTAAATTAAATCTATGTTTTCTCACCACGTCTCTCTGGTTTTTTTACTCATCATCTTAAATGGTAGATTATTACACTCCTTGTCCTTAATCTCAATCCTTGAGCCTTTTTTGGTTGAGTTTTCTCCCTCCACATCCCTGTGGAGATGGGGGCGAGGGGAGGAGTGAGTGATTACGTGGGTCTCTTGTCAGCCCAGGTAGTCAGCTCTGTACAATAGGTCACTTGTCTCCAGCTAATTTGGCCTGTTCTCCTCAAGCATCACTGTGTTCCAGGGGTGCAGTATAAAGGGTCAACTAAAGAAAAGGAAGAAGAGTAGCATCAACAAGATGATGTCTTTCTGTCAGAGTCTTCCTGGAGCGAGCATGAGTAGGCCAAGACAGAATCATAGAATGTTCGGGGTTGGAAGGGACCTCTAGAGAAGGACCTCAGGACATCAACAAATGGCCTCCACAGTGAGATGCTGCTCTCAGTTCTGCTGAGAAGTGTCTCTTAGGAGAAGTGCTTGCTCCCTGGGAAGCAAAGAAAAGAAGATCCCCTTCAGGGACTGGCAAGGAAGAAGATCCTCTGTTTTGTGCACTATCCTGGATCACGTGAACCTGCTACAGATTCTGCTCTTCACTCCATGGGTGCCTGGCTGCCTAATGCTGAATGACATCTAGAGGCACGTTCGGTTTGAGGTGTGTGTTTGCTCAGGGTGACTTTCAGCAGATAAGTGGTATGAAAAATCCTCTTACCTGTGCTAATAGCAAACGCCTTTCTGGATCACAAAATGAAATCAGGACGAGTAAAATGACATTGAAATTGCACTGAAAATGATAGTAATGAATCAGCAGGAAGACAAACAGTACTTCTGCGATTACACGTGCTATACAGAAAGCTCTCTGTCAACAACAGCTGACCTCTTCAAGTTGTCATGCATAACAGCCGATTGTATGATTCACCATCTATGGCACTGAAGGGAGACAGTTGTCAAGCATCATTTCTTTATTATTATCATTTTCCATGGATTCAAAGTCTTTGAAGTGATCAGAGATTAATATATAGAAACAATAGGTCTGTTCCATCACTCTGCAAAGATTAACACAATTGTGTCCTTGGCAAACCCTTGCCACACAAAGCTAACATGAATGCAGCAGTAAAGGAGATGCTCAAAGGACTCTCTCAGACCTTGGAGCAATCTACAGCTGCATCCTCTCGGTGTCAAAACAGGAATACAAAATGAGGTCTTGTACCATACAAGTTGAGTCTAGTTTAATATATCTCAGAAAAGAATATGCAATCAACTGAAATTGGAAGAGTATTTAACAAAAATTAGGAGAAAAAAACCCACAACTGTAGAAGAGGCTCCAATTTTTTCTTTTGATATCTCTCTGCTGTTATTACTGATTGTCTCATAGGTCATAACCTCAACATTTCCATGAGTTGGAAAGTAAGGCTAAACAACATGCCGAAGCTTCTTTAGGAAGTCTGCTGAAAACAGAAAGAAAAAAAAATTTAAAAAGTCAACCTGATCATCCAAATCCCAGGCTAGCCTCCCAAGCACTGGAGAATCTTTCCTCCGCCAAGTATTTATCAGAGTACTTCACGATTCATTGCCTTTCCAAATAGCTTTTCACTGAGGAACAGCGAGTTGCAAAAGGCTTTGTAGACTGAGCTAAAAAGGTCTTCAGAAGGTGAGCCAGGAGTGATTTCAGATACAGAAAGCAAAATGCTGTCTTGAAAGAGGTCACAGAAACAGGTCCACATTATTTCAGTGATGCTGCAAGACTGATATGTTGAACATTTAGCCTCAAACATGAACTGCCCAGCATCCATCCTCCCTCCCTGGCCCTTCCTTAGGTTCCATTAGAGGATTCTTCAGCTCTTTCATCTCTTACAAGACCTTCTCAGAATTCTTCTACAATCCCATGCCAGGCTCTGTTATAAAAAGAGAGTTATGCCCGTTACAAATGTGACTTTTGAAAAATTATCAGTATAACCCTATATGTTGATACTAACTGCATCATGATTGTATCATGTATGAACATTATTGCCTTTCCTCCCTATCCAATTAAACAAGCAGCCTTACTAGCCCTGTGAGTAGCAAACAAAACTCCTGTGACTAAGAGCCATAAAAACAGGTACGTCAGAAAGCCAAGGGGAAAGGAAGGGGCAAGTGACAAGAAAAGCTAGGGCATAACAGCTGCTCAGTGCCCAGGGCTCCATTGCAGGATGGCACTTACCAAAACAGCCAGCTGGATCCAAGGGTATCCCAGCCGTACTCAGCCAAATATCATTTAGTGACAAGACCCTGCAGTAACATTCTGTATGTCGCTCAGGAGTGATGGGCTGGCCATGTTGAGTTGTTGGTATCACTGTCAGACACCTTTCTAGTGGTATTCATGGGTCTGTCCTGAATGAGATGAGCAAAGTTTGTGTCCCTATCGTTATCCTGACACAGAGCAGAACAACTTTCATGCTCAGGCAGGATTTCATTTCACTTATTTGACAAAAACCAACCAACCAAACAAACAAAAAGCACAGAAAAAAATAAACAGACACAAAAAAATCAAGTGCAAAATCTTCTCAAGTGGATTTTGACGAAAAAAAAAACAACCCTACTTGGAGCTCAGACACTAAGGACAATCATGCTCTTTCTGTCACAAACTTTCAGTGGTCCTCTGTTTCGCAGGACATCGAATCCAGCACCACAAGGTTTTGGGGCTGCAGGGAGAAAGAAGGTAGATTTTAAATAAGTCCCATCAATAATGTCTTACTGGGTAAAGTGCAAAAGGTTAGAGACCCAGGACCTTTCAACAAGACTTTCCGTTTTCTTCTTCTGAAATCCTGCAAACTAAGTTTTCACACTCACTGAGTATTTTCCCCAGTCTGATCATATAAAATATGATTGAGGGATAAACAGAGTCCTGGATACTTCACCTGAACACCTGTTTTCAAACAGTATATCCAGTGGTGTTCAGAAGGCAATGCCACATGAAGCGCTCCTCCACATTTTGCTTCAAGCTCTCTATTGCCTACCAGCATTTTTCAAAAAACAAGACAGCACATCTGTGAAAAGACAGAAAGTAAAAAGAGCTGCCAGTTTAGGGTCTTGAAGTCTAGTTACTGCTGTGCTAGAGGAAGGAGGCTGTTAGCAAGGGGCCTGGTACCAGCAGAAGAATAAGGAGGAATAACTACACAAGTGCTTTTTCATCCAGTGCGCTCACCTCAGCTTGCCTTGGGGAGGCAGGGAAGATGCCTGGCACAGGGGATGAACAATCATTCAGTTGTTCTGAAAAGAGATTGCACAGAAATAAAGTTTAAAGTTCTTCCAGTTTTGGGGAACTGTACTGACATCTTTCAGTGAGTTGATAAGTGCTTGGAGTGTGGGTTTGCTGTGGTGTTTTTTTGTTTTAAACTCTATGTCACTTCCCCAGCTAAACTGAAGTCTCTACCAGAAATCAGCTGCTAATTCTTCCTTGATTTGCTGTCATCATTAGAAGCAGTTGATTTTATAAAAACAGTTCAGAGAAAACTGCTTTTACTAACAATTGCAGAATATTTTAATCTAGGTTTTTCTTCAAGGTGATTGGTTTTGAATTCTTAAAAACATGAGAATGAAACTTTACATAATGAAATATTTGGTTTCTAACTACAATCAGCACAACACTTACCTGGACTGTGGGGTTTTTTTTGGGATAGCTTAACTATTCTTAAAGCACACCAGGGTTAGAGAGGCAGCAGACATTCCCTGTGACTGTTGTAAAACTGGCTGAGAGGCAAAACTAGTAGAAACTGAGCTGCCAGCAAAGCGTCACTGTCACCCTCAGAGAGGGGTCCTCTGCCATGTCGCCCCCAGAGCACATACACTGAGAGCAGAGCTTCAGCTTTCGCCCAAGGGCATGGACTGATTTTACACAACTGGCAGAAAAACATATAAGTATCTGTGCAAATAGTAAGTGTGGAGATGTTTGCTGTGAGTGTGTCTAGATATCAAATACCAAAATGTTATATGCTGTTTTAAAACACTTCTTTAAAAAAAAAAAAAGAAAAAAAGATACATAAAAGACATCAACTTCTAAGTAAAACACCTCTTAAAATAATCTATTACAAGCTGGGGAGTTAATCATAGTCCATTTCTTGATAATAATATCTATCTGAAAAGTCTCAGCCACTATTAAGAGACATAATAGTTTGATGTTGCTTACGTCTAATCAGTACTTTTAGAGAGAGTTTGAGGGTTTGTGAATCTACTTGCACCATAATCCAGAGACGATCTTCATATTTCTTCATTTCTGTATCTCATGATTGGTTTTAGCAATTTATTCTGACAAAAAAAAACAAATACGTTCATGCTAAGAGGTTAAATATGCATGCACTCTCCCAAGGAATTTCAATTTTGTTTATCACAAATGCATCTTTCATTTCTTATTTTTCTATTCCACAGTGGTAACTAGATGAGCCTTTCCTTGCTCATTTGCATTCAATCCCATCTTTCTTTCAAAAAGCTCAAAAATATACTCTCGGCTAGATACTCTGTATTTAATTATTACCTGACAGTTCCTACACATTTGGAGCTATACAGATAACACTTTTGGTTTACACCATTAGCAAGCAGTAAGGTCAGGCAGCTTTTTCCTCTGATTCCCACCCTCCTACTCCATCTGGATCTCTAAGCACTTCTGCAGTACCAGGTATCATTATTCACAATAATCATCTGTACTTTATTTGCGTAAACGGTATGTCTGGATGTACAGCATCAAAGGCGCATTGCATTCTGTTGATATCAGCAGTACATTAAGTTCAGTGCCGAAGGACACGGGAAGATTTCCCACATAAACATTGAGGTGAAGCATGTTAAACCAAAAAGAAGCGTAAAAAAAAAAAAAACCAATCCAACCCATAAGTCTAATGCAGTTTTCCATTCAGTTGCATGGTCTGTCTCTACATGTGCCTTTCGGTCTGTCAAAACAATGTCAGGCTTGGAGTTAAACTCTAGAAACTGTAAAGAGGAGTCTCACATAATGCCAAGCAGGCATTAACTGCCTTAAGCTAGGGTCTAAGAAAAAGCTCTGTGGGTAGGAGGACATTTCAGTTAAAATACTAAAGCCAGCAGAGATGCATTTCCAAATTAGACACTTGTCCTTCTGTTCGAAACAGATATATCTCATGTCATTATCCTAACTTGTGAGAAAAGCAACTGCTGAAACAATCATCCAAAGCTCTTTGTCACGGGTCAGAAGGGTTAGACTTTTTCCTAGAGCACTTCCGTACACTTCGTGACATTGCTGGGGGTGTTCTTTAGCCTCATATGTTAGAACTACCTAAGAAATTTATCTGCTTCTGAATGTCCATTCAATAATGGTACAGTCTACTGGTCTGGTGACAACAACCTTCCGATAAGGTCTTGCCATGGTGGAGGTGGCAACAAGGGTTGGTCTGTTTAAACAGCATCTTAACATCAAAAAATTTTAAAAATATCTCTATGAATCTTACAGAAACACTATATCCTGCCACAAGCTCAGTGAATTGTGACACTGACTGAGTTTCCTTGAATCGCTTTGAGAAATAGTAATCTTTATTAAATATGAATTCAGAATGGAATTAAAAACAATATGAAGTGGCTTTTTGGCAGGAAACTGCTCTATGTTCTTTACAAGAAACCAACCATGACCAGCAGTCCACTGGGCAAACATCAAAATCAGAGTGTACAGCAAGAACCAAAGAGTGTCACCTTCACTTCCAGGGACTGGAATTCTAGGGGTCATTTTCAGAGGTTCATTTGTGCATTCATAGTGCCATAAATAATGGCCATGACATTATTATTTTTCCTGTTATAGTATCTCTCAAAGTGACATTTTGCTGGGTGCTCCTGTGCCTGAGATGGAGTAACAATACACACAGGTACTGAAGCACATTTATAAGAGAAACATTCCCTAGGTTACTGACTTTAACGTGGGTCCCTTGTTTGATTTCCTTGCAAATTTGAGAGCTAAGTATTTCACACAGGGCTTCAAAGCAGAGTACTACAGCTTCTCACATACTTTTATTTTATCTTAGAGGCATGCACTTGCATTAGCAACACTCCTGGTTTATTTCTCATAGATTGAATTATATTTATCGCTCTGCAAGCAGAAACAGCGTGACTGCCCTTCTACATGTGAAACATGCAATTCATCGATTTCTGGAGCTGTAACCATAGCTTTACATTTATCTTATGTCAGTTCTGGTTTGCTTAGCAGTCCCCTGTGTAGGACAATGCAGTTTAAAACATTGCTGTGAAAGAGGGGGTGAAAAAAGGAAACATTTCACATACGCTGGTAACATTCATCAACTGTTCTTTGCAGAGTGATATAGAACTATTTATCAACTAACAGTTTCCAATCTCACTAGCAATAACTTTCTTACTCTTACAGATGGCTCGCAGATCTAAGCACAAAACGACAGGAAGAATAGTTCAAACATGACCCATATAAAACCTCTGTTGTGCTGAACTACGGCCCCTTTTTTACAATAGGAAGAAGTGGGTTTTGATCCTTGAACTTTTTGTCTGAAGGTTCAGATCAGTTTCATGACCCTTAATGAAATTACTTTGCCCCCAAAATTAAGAGCTTCTCTCCTGATTTTGAATACCTCCATCTGAGTGGACAACTCCATATTGAGGCATCCTGTTTTGGAAGCCTTGGAGTCCCTCAAGCACTCAGCTTTGTGTAGGCAGCCCTGCTCAAGAGGACTCTCTGCTAACTTCATGATGTATTATAAACTCAAACATTAGCAACTCCCATTTGGTTTTCAGATTACATCAAAGTGAGGACAAGTGACAAAAACCTTATCCTTATCTGAATTTTTTAAGTTAATATCTGCAAACATGAAACATCTTTACCTAGTTCTGAAGCCCTTCCATCCACTTGCCCCATTTTTTTATTTGTGGCTGTGATAAGCACGAAGGCTCTGACAACTGGTTGGATGTGCAGGGCCAGTGGCTCTGGTTTCTGGTCAAGGAAGCCTATTCTGCTGTCCAGGGAAGTCAGGGGAAGACCTTCTTTCCTTCTCTTCCAGAGGGCTTGTACATTCCTTCCAAATTCCAGATGGACAGTGGGAGAGAGACTGCAGAAACTCGCCTAGGTTAATCTGTAAAATACTCATGAAGCAAAATTTCAACAATCCGGAGCCTGTCACATCTCTCTGGACTTAAAAAGGAACAAAGTGTCTTTCAGGAGAAAGATCAACAAAGTGATGACTTTGCCTGCTGCCAGGCCTGGAGGCACAGCAGCTGCCTGCCTGACACCATGACAGAGCCAGTAATGCCATCACCCACTCATTCCTGCTCAAGGATCTTCTCTTAGTCCTTTGCACTAGAAAAGACAGCTCTTGCCAGAAGAATAGCTTGTCCTGGGGTAGGAGGAAGGTGGTGGCAAATGTTACCACATCTTGTTCCTCCAACTGAAATACACAGCAGACTTAGGTCTCTTATTGAAAAAGGCAAATGAAAGCAGAATGGCTCTAAAAAAACGATGTTTTCTTCTGACATTTAACCTTGAAGATTGTTTCTTTCTGTCAAAGATACTTTCATGCAGTTTATGGCATGAATAGCAAAATCACAGAATGCTTAATCACAGAGCAAGTCCTAAATGTTTGTTGTTCTCTGTGTGAAAATCACTTTTCTGCTTAGTGTCAAGGATGCCTGAAATGAAAGCCTGTAAAAGAAAATCTCAACAAAGTACCAGCTTCCATTATTGCACAGAAATATGTTAGCAAAGCATAAATTATTTAATGACTTTATCTGGTTTCATCTGTTTTATCTGTTCAGGTGTAAATTGTTTTTACATGAAACAGGACATATGAAAAGACAACCCCCAAGAACTGTCATTGCCACTTCCTGCAAAAATTTGTCAGTATGAAAGTAAAGCAAGGTCTTTCCAATGTTTCTTATTGAGAAAATGTCATCATTTCCACCCCATCCATTAGGACAGACATTTGAAGAGTGGGAGCTCTACATTTGAGATATTACTCTCAGTTAAGCAAACCAGAGACCTAAGTCTGTATTTCTCACATCCTATGTATGGAAAGGACCTCAAAAAGTTAAGTCATTTGACCTTCTTTTCAAAGTAGGTCTACTAGGTCAAGTTGCCTATGGCCATGTCCAGTCTAGCTGTGAATGTCTCTGAGAATGGAAACCCAAAAACCTCTCTGGGCAGCCTGTTCCAGTGCCTGATGACTCCCATGGTGGAGAAAACTTCCTAATACCTGCTTGGAATTTCCGCTGTTCCAGTTAGTCTCTGTTACCTCTAACTCTTTCCTTATGGGCTTAGGAGAGCAGTATTAAAGTATAAACATCACTCATCGCACTCCTTTCATCTACTCACCACAGAAGGCAGTCAGACTGGTCAGGCACAATCCACCCATGGTACATCCGTGCTGACTGTTCCCAGCCACCTTCTCCTTCTTCATGTGCTTGGCCATGGCTTCCAGGAAGACGGGTTCCATAATCTTCTTGAAGACCAAGGTTAAGCTGATAAGCCAATAGGTCCCTGGATGTTCCTCCTTGCCCTTCTTGAAAATGACCAGGGCATTGGCCTTTTTGCTCTGCCCACCCAACCACAACCTTTCCATGATGCTAGACAGGGGTCTTGCAACTGCATCAGTCAACCCTCAGCACCCTTGGGTGCAGCCCACGTGATTCCATAGTCTTGTGTTTGCCCTGTCTGCTTGAGTGCTGCCTAACTCAATCCAGCTTTCCTGTAAGTCAATATCACTTTCTCAGTCTCTACCATGAGACACACAGGGGGAGGCCTCAGGACAAACCCTAACAGTAAAAAATGAAGCAAAAAAGGTATTAAGAATCTCAGCCTTTTCCATGTCCCTGAGTACAATGCCCTGCTCAGCCATGGCCTCACAGTCTCTCTGGCCTGCCTTTTGTTATCAATGTATATGTAGAAGCCCTTCTTCTTGCCCTTAACTAGATCCAGGGCCACTCCAGTCATGCAAACTACCTCAGCACATTTCTGTAATCCCAATGATACCATAAGTCTGCAACTGCACATGAACTTCAAGTTCCTTCTACTTGTTTCCCATGCCGCATATGTATCTGCACAAATATGACTGAATTAGAGTCTGCCTTTACAGAAAATAAACTAACTCTCCTTCTTCAGTACGTCCTATCCAGACTTCCCTGTATCTACACACCTATCAATGCTATTACAGTTATTGGAGATCTAAAAACTGGAATAGTAAGTCAAAAGATTTTTTTTTCCTACATAAGGTCAAAAGTCAATAACTATAACAGCTATAACTTCCATGCCCACAGTCTGAAAATAAAACACTGGAAAAAAAAAAAAAAAAAAAAGGAGCAAACAAACTGGAGAAGGTGAAATAGGGTCTGAAAGGGTTGTTCTGGGGCAGATAAGAAAAGAAAAGATATGTACAATTGGGTATTCCTGGGTATTGATACTCCTCCCCAACAGCGATTGATATTCCTCAATACCACGCATAGAGTTTGAATTATTCAAAAGCCTCAAGAGGCAAGAAAGATTTTGTCCATGGTGTTCAAGTGCCATAGGCATTGAAAGTACACCTTAGAAAAGGCATATTTGATTGAATGGAATAAAAAAATCCAAGCTCCAATGGCAGTTGAAGCCAAGTAAAATTAAGTTATACATAAGTTTTTTTAATAATATGGCAGTTGAATACTAAAACACTTTTGTAAATAAAAAGGTGGAGTTTCCAGCTCTTTAATTCTCTTTGTTGGCAGTCTGCTGGAAAGTATATTTAATAAATCAGAAATAGTTAGCTCCTGAAAAATAAACATATCTTGTGGTCTCTTATACAGAAGGTCAGATGAGGATGTAGTCATACACGTGCATGTTCAGACTGAAACCAGCTTAAAGCACGTAGTTTCTTGGTTCTGTCTACACAGCAAACAAAATACTCAGCAAGCACCACAGTAAATCAGAGGCATCCCCAACAGCACCACAGGCAGGGTTGCTGCTAAGGTGCTTTCTCCAGAAAAAGATTAATTTTCCTTCTACTTGCATTAATAAATTCAAAGTCTTAGGCATACTGATGTGAATACACCAGTAATGCAGTAAGGCAACAGCTTGTTTATATTGCTGTAGAATGATATTCATTGCAATGATGAACTCTACGAACACTTTGGACCAGATGGCAACTGGTCTTCCTGATGGCATGTGGTAGAAGGAGAGCCCCTAAGAACTTAGCACAAAAGAACTCTCAGCAGTTCACAATGTAAAACCTCGACTGACAGTAGCTTTCCCAAAGCAATGGGGCATTTTCTGTTTGTCCTTTACACAGGAATAAGCCTGCCTAGATATGAGCTCATCAAGAGGAGCAGATGTGGCAGGCTTGTCAAGCTGGACATAGCTGTCACCTGCTCCTTGCAATCTTCAGAGGCCAGGGATGTGGCACTTACTGCCGTGGTGTGATGGTGCCAGGTCATAGGCTGGACTTGATGATGTCAGAGGTCATTTCCAGCCTCAACAGTTCTCTGATTCTGTGATTTTTCAACTTAACTTATGAAGGTAGTTGACGCCTATGTTGAAGTGCATCAGAATGTCTGGAGAAATCTTAAAGCAAGAACTAATAAACAATGCTTTGGCAGGTAACTGTCCTTTTTTGTCCAGATCTCTCATTTACTCATGAAATCCTTTTTTAGCTGTCTTCTTCTCCTACCTGAGTCAGCTCGTTTTAAACATCTTGCTGTCCTGACCCGCTCCCACCCAAGCTGCAGGTTTTGATGTTGGTCTGGTATTCCACTGCGACGAGCAGAATTTCACATCCACGCTGCAGGCACAGAGCAAAGCCCAGTCACTCCAGCCAAAGAGGCCTGGAAACAAAGGTCTTTCCTCTTCCCTAAGATGACTGTCATGGGCTGTTCAGTTCTCACAAATAGGCTTACAATTGTTTGCAGGTAAATGCCAACCTCTTGTCTGCAAATGCACGCTGCCCACTGCAGATACACTCCTTCTGGTTTATGATATACAACTACTCACACTAGCAAAATGTACATGTCTTGCCAGGTTCTTTATAGTTAATTCTCACCCCTACCAAAGAAACAGAATGCTCTCTGAGATACCTGATGAAGGGACTCTTTAAGCACTTGTCATTGCATACACAGCACATACAGAACAGCACTGTGTGTGTTTAGTTTACCTCTGCAGTGCAGCATTTGAGAACCTACTTTTACATATTTCCATGTTGTAGGCAACAAATACAAGCTTAGTGTAACAACAGATCATTTAACAATCATCCAATATATACGTTAGAAGGTCAACACTGCAGGCTCCTCTGCATAGACAACATAGCAAAAATGTTTAAAAGGAAGATTTAGAAATAAAACTCTCGATGTTACCACTGTAGGAGAAATAAAAACTAAAAGCTGCAGAATCATGCAGACTTCATTTTGGGCTGGTTGAGTTTACAAGTACATTTGCTTCAGACATTTTCCCAAGAGAATCAAAAGCCGCTAGAGTAAAACACATTTGTGTGCACACACGCATATCTTGTGCATATGCACAGACGTATATATTAATGCATCACATGGCCCAATTCCTCCTGTACACTGCGTAAAGCAAACAGGTTCCTTAGAACTACCAGTTAATTTGCTGTCTTCAGATAGAGAGCACATCTGCCAAATGACAGAGAAATGGATTGATCACCACAGTTATTTGGTTGGTTAGGTTTTTTTTTCCTTATTTGAAGCTGATGTAGTTTATATCAGAAGCAGAGCTGAAATGCCAACTCAGACCAGTGGCCGGCTGCAGCCCCAGTGCATTAGCTCCCAGTTTCCTCTGCTAGTTGTGTACATCTCTAGATGTGTCATCCTGTCAGGTCTAACTTCTGAAGCACTTTAATGTGCCCCAAAGATAAACACTCCTACATTTAGGAAGGAAAACGAGAGGCTTCTTTTGCTGATAACAACATGATTTACAACAGACAGTGGTAAAATCATTCCAATTAAAAAGACGACTTCAGATGTTGTTTTTCTCCTCAATGTCAATGAAATCAGAACACCAGAGTAATGCTGTTTGCTAATTTGATCTTGATTTACCTAGGAAAATCCCCCTCAGCCAGTAGCTGGCCTCCAAAGCATTCCAGCTTCCTGCGGTATAACAAGGAATAATAAGAAACAGGCTACTGTAAAATAAGCAAGGCTGGTGTGAAGTTTGTTCCTGTGTTGTCAGATAGACAAGCCTATAGCAAGTACTCAGCAATGATCAAATAAATGTCCAGAGACCTTTTTCTAGCACACAACTCAGCAACTTCAAATGGATTTCTTGAGCTAATTCACTCGTGGTATGGGCCAATAAAGCAGCATTAATCTCCTGCTTTAAATCTTCTGTCATACGGTTCCATTAATCTCTCCTATGTTATCAAGTGTCTTAGTGGTAGGAAATTATATTTCTAAATTGAATTTTGTTCTCTTTCAGTGTAGTAAGAAATATTTTCCAGACTTCAAATAGGAAGTGTAAAACCTATGACACCAAAAATACATTTGAATAAATAAAAGCTGTAAACTACAGCTACTTTATTCCAAGCCTCAATGTTCGAGCAAAATAACAAAAATTGGTTACTTAGAAAGAAGAAATTAAATACGAGATTTTAAATGAAAGTGAGGCAACAGATGGTTAACTTTCTTATTTATCTCTTTATAGCAATTGGATTTTAAAAAAAAAAAACAAAAAAAAAACAAAAAACCCACAACTATAGTCAAATAATCTCCAGGCACTAATAAAACACTTATTGATTCTTAGTGTATATACTTACTCTACAAGATGTCCTAACCTGCAGCCTCTACTATTTTTAATGGAAACAGATACACTTTACACAAGTCTGCGAAGTTAGTGCCCCTTTGTTTCATGGGAGACAAATTCACAGTAAGTAAATGTCTTTGCATTAAATTTACTATGCTAAAGCTAAAATGAATAACCACAGGTGAAAAAACATCTTGATTTTACAGCCAGCAATAGAGCTGCAGGGTGCATAGCGGTAGGAAGCAGCAGAATCCCCTGGAGCATTGACAAGTTTTACAGCCTCTGCTTTTCAGGAAGAATCATACCACAACCTCAGTAATGTTTACATAGACTTGTCTCATAGACTTCTTTGAATCTTATCTACTGCTGACCATTACCACCTCACTGAATGCTACAAGCAGCACTTAGATCAGAGATACCACCTGCACAGTCCCACACCAGTAAATACAGAGAACTCTTATATACCAATAGATTTGAATTTTCATTAGGCAGAGCATTCAAAGCCACATGCCTGGGCACCACCACTCAATCCACATCAGCTTTGCAGCCAAACCTAAATCCAGGTGGTACAAGAGAAAGGAACCAATTTATCAGGCTTTAGACGAATTGGACGGATTCAATTCCACTCAGATGCAATTTACATTTTTTTAAGGAAGACAGCCTGTGTAGTTACAGACTCATCCCCTTTCTTTCACAAAGTGAAAGGCAGAACCCTTGTCACAAAACCTTTACTTTGGGGAGGGGTGAGGGTGGTGTTGACCTTTAAATTCAGGTGGGAAACACGATGTAATGACTGAATACAACCACAAGCACATCAAGAACTGCCTTGCCCCTGTGCTTTCACCCCTATGACAATGGTCTTGGAGAGTCCACCATCGTAATCTTCATTGCTGTATTGTCTAATACATCACAACCTTTAAAGTATCTATCATAATTAGAGCTCATCATGAAACATAAAATAGTTGCGAAAGCTTTGTCCATAGGGAAAAATCTATTATAAACATTTCCCAAGGTTACTACGGGCATGCGCACATTGCATTTGTAAGTAGAGCAGCCTCGTACAGGGACAAAATGACTGATAGCAGCGAGCTGAGGAGGCTGTGGTGAAGACCACACTGGCTCAAACTACTGGCTACAAGAACTAGATAAGATCCAATGTAAAGCAAAAACTTAAGTATTTCCACAAAAACAGAGCTCTTCATTTTTGGCCAGCTTTCTTTGTGACGAAGGGAAAGAACATTCTCCCTTTCAGGAGAAAAACAAGGGATTAAAGAAAGAGGAAGGAAAAGAGAAAAAGAGAAAAGAAAAAGCAAGAGAGAAAGAGAAGGGCAGCTGCAGGCACTGAGGCTGGGGAAGGAGGGAAACCACGCAAGAGCTGGCAAGCCTCAGGTTACCACTGCAGCAGCAGTACTGCAGTTTCTGTAAGTGATTAGTTCCTGTGGGTGCATTCAAAGGGGCCTCAGAAGTTTTTATAATCCCTTTGTTTGCCCATCAGGCTACTCCCTCATGATATTAATTTCATCTTCTTTGAAGTGCTAGAGAGCAACACTGCAGAGAGGGACATGGGGGTGTTGGTGGACAAAAGCTGGACACGAGTCACCAATGTGCGCTTGCAGCCCAGAAGGCCGATCGCATCCTGGGCCGCATCAAAAGAAGCGTGGCCAGCAGATCGAGAGAGGTGATTCTGGCCCTCTACTCTGGTGAGGCCTCACCTGAGTACTGCATCCAGCTCTAGAGCCCTCAGCATAAGAAGGACATGGACCTGTTGGAGCTGATCCAGAGGAGGACCACAAAAATGATCAAAGGGCTCGAGCATCTCTCTTATGAGGACAGGTTGAGAGAGTTGCTCAGCCTGGAGAAGGCTCCAGAGAGACCTCATAGCAGCCTCCCAGTACCTGAAGTGGGCCCACAGGAAAGCTGGTGAGGAAATGTTCACAAGGGTGTGTAGCGACTGGACTAAGGGCAATAGTTTTAAATTAGAGCAGGGTAGATTTAGATTAGAAGTTAGTAAGAAGCTCTTAAAATGAGGGTGGTGAAATAGTGGAACAGGTTGCCCAGAGAGGTGCTGGAAGTTCCATCCCTGGAAACATTGAAGGTCAGGCTCGATGAGGCTCTGAGCAACCTGATCCAAAGATGTCGCTGCTCACTGCAGGGGGGTTGGATTACACGACCTTTAAAGGTCCCTTCCAGCCCAACACATTCTATGATTCTAAGTAAAGCTGTTTTACTGAGAGGTGTTTGCAGCTCCAGCTCCAAAGAAAATACATGGTGCATAGTGCCCCACCCAGCATCCCACACTCACCACACCTCCACAGAGTCTTCTTCCCCAGTTTGCCCCGGGTATCCCACTGATAAGTAGCAGCAGAAATGTCTTCCCAGTCTCTTTCCCTAGAGACTACTGATCAGCCTTTTCCTACCATAATTGAGATCCAGTCACAAAGAGGACATATAGTCTTAGGGCAACATAAGCAGAACCACCTGCTCCTTTAAAATTCAGGATTTTAGAACTCCTCAAGAGTACACAAAAAAATATGTAGTGTAAGGCAGATAACTCTCATATTTCAAGGTGCTCTTCTACATGGAAAAAGCGAATCTAAAAAGAGTAAAATGTTACTTTAAGATAAGTGTCCTTATTTGTACCACGTCTCTTCAATAAAGATTTAGATAAATCTCTGCTCAGAACATAAATATAGCAGTTTGGCAATAAAAAGAAAAGTCAGTAATCAAAAACGGAAAGAAATGACAAAGCAAGCTATTCAAAGGTCAAGCCCACACCTCTCAGAGACAACCCTTCTTAAAGAAGTGCTAACATGTAAACACTAAATTCATTAGAGGAAAGAGGAATTAGAAGAACTATCATATAATACTGCTCATTAGAGGAATACTCCCAGTGATTTCTTATACCAATTTACAAGATAGAAACCATTCTCTTAAACAAACTGTTGATAAAAATTATGCCTTTTCCCAAAAGTTAAAAGCCAAACACCTCTGGAAGCTCAGTAAAGTTTTCTGAATAGATGACGGCGCAGAGGGACTTGCTAACAATCAATATGATTCATAAAGCAAGCTCCGATCTCTATTTCCAGTGTTCCATTCTTATACTCTTTACAAACTGATTACGTCAACTTAAGCATACATGATTGGTTAGTTTGGTCACTATTACTCTTATGATTGGTTACATTCTTAATCCTATGATTTGCATAAGCATTGGTTAGTTTAATCACTATTACTCTTATGATTGGTGACATCCTTAATCCTATAATTTGCATAAGCCTTCCTCTTACAGTTATTCTGGTCTAGGATCTCCCTCATTCTCACTGTTCCAAGTTCTGCAAAAGTTGTTTGTCCCACTCTCAAGGTCATGATGTCCTTGCAATTCTTCGGTACTTTCCCATTCTTTTTACACTGCAAACTGCTTGTACAATTCCTCCATTGAGCCATGACCTTGCTCGCTTAGCCATTCTGTAACAAATAGACACCTCCCTTTACCCACCAAATTACGTGGGCCTGATGAACAGTATGGTCAACATTGAGTTTGGCCTTTGACAGGTTTAAGGCCTGGCATCCTGCAAAGATGGAAATCAGAGCATTCTACTACTGGCCAGGGAGACTTAGCACCAAATAATTCAAGATAATTACACGTAAATGCATTCCCATTGCTTGATGGTACCAATTCATTCTTTGCATGAAGCATGCAGCAAAACAAAACCAGATGTCTACCTTCTGATGTAACTTTATACACCAAAAATGTGGCTTAAAGCCTCGAGGCAACAATGTCTTATAATATGTAATGGAATGCCTGGCAAGACAATGTCACTCCCAAAGCTGGGTGCCACCTATATCTCAACTCTCCTGCAGTCAAAAGAAAACACAAGTGTCAGCGAAAGTGGGTGTTCTGCAAGTAGTCCTGTACACTTTGAGACGTGGTACTCTGAGACCATAACCTGAATTTCATGTGCTGTAATCAGAGATTGAGAAGTTATGCCACCTACGTGCACGGCTCGTATCTTTCACTGCGAGGTATATTTAACGTATGATTTCTTGCCTTGCTTCTGATTACGTTGATCTTTGCATTACACCCAAGGCAATACAAATGTCAAAGAAATCACAAATAATCAAGTTCCTTTACTTAAGTGGATTCAGCCATGCTGAAGTAACACAGCTTTCTGCTTCAGGATCAGGATAGATAGTTATTCTAAGGCAGAAAAAGCAATAGAAATATTTTAGTCAGATTTATACTTGTCACTCCTTTTTTTAGGGCTGGTAGGAGCTGATTTTTGGCATATATCACCACCTGGCTATATATCACCTTCAGAATTAAAGACCTTCAAGACCTTGCAGATTCTTTGCTAGTTTACTGCTTTCTATCCTTGACTTCATCAAGACACACTCAGAGACATTCCTGAAGCTGTGAAGTTTGATCTGTCTGAAGGGGAGGAAGGTATGAAATTTAACGATCTGATATTTCACAGTCACAGAAAAATAAAGTATGCTTTTAAAAAAACATCATCTCTGCAGAGCTGCAGGACATCACCTCGGATGAAGGTACATATATTGGGACTGGCATATTTCTGGAAAAACAAGAAACATCCCACCCTTGCTTCCCAACTCCTTTTTTTCTTTAAGTGCTGCCTGCTGAAGTCTTTTCATGTACGGAACTGCAAAACAGACCAAACAACACTTACTTATACTTACATTGTCTAGAAACTGCTTTCCACTTTATAGAAAGCATCAAAACCCAACTCACTTTTCCCCTCCAGGAAAATTATTACAGAAGCAGGAGGCATGTACTTACACCAATCACACGAACTTTAAAGTATGAAGCCAATGCAATACTGGGGAAAAATAACTCATGAGTTTGAGTTAGATAAAACCTGCTAAAAAATTTATTTTATTAAACTTTTAAAAAAAATACGTTATATATAGCAATGATATTGACTGCACATGTTAGATTTTGTGTCAGAGTCTCTACACAACAGAGAAAAAAAATGCAGGGTTTCTTAAGCATAGGTTGTACTAGTAAGAGTTTGTACATATAGGAAAAAAAAAAAGTACTATCAACACAAGATGGACTGTGGGCTCAACTTTAGGTGCTTAGTCTTGGTACAGAAGTTGCCAGGGTCTGTTGAATGGATACAGAAAAAGTCTCAAACAAGAGGAGCATGACACCAACATCAAGGTCTCCGAAAATGAATTTCATTTCTGCTGTGAGGAGAAAGTAAGATTTCCCATAAGATAACCCCTGCTGCTTAAAAGCAACTTTCCACTATGTCAGAAGTTGGAAAGCAACAACTAGAAAAACTTATTTATCTGAAAGTTAAAGAATCAGCACTAAACCCTTGGGATTTCCCACCTTTATCAAAAGCACCTCTCCATTCAAGCCATCAGTTTCTGGACATAAAAGCCTCTAGCAACAAAGCAATGAACACTCTTGAGAAGATGATGCCTCTAGGGCAAGTTGAAGCACCTGAGTCACATTCTTACAGAACATCCCCACCAGTTCACTGGTTCTTGAACACGATTGCTTTCCATGCAGATCACAGGAATGAACCTACTGCCCCACACTTCACCAGGCGTATAGACAAGGTGAAAGGGAAGGACAAGACCCTGAAGCAGAAGCCAGCCTTGGAGAGCATTAGACTGACCCTGAGGTCTTCTGTATAGCTTTATTACCATTTTTAAAATCGTGATCAGTGAGCACTGAACAGCATTTTCAAGATAGTGAGTTTCCTAGCTGCATGTTTATGACAGCCACCCGTCCTGGTTTGCTCTGGCTGCCAGAAGAGCTCAGCAGGATGGCAAGGCAGAAGAGTGAGTAGACTCCTGAGGCCCCACTCAAAGGTTGTCTTCAAATGGTCACCAGAATTAAACCCTGGGTAAAAACACAGACGTTATATCTGGACACTTCCAGATGTCTTTACCGAACTCATCTGTTCTGGGAGGCATCACACAGATACACAAAGGGTGTCTCCTTCCCTCAGAAGTTTACAGCCTAACTATAATAGCCCAGAGACACGAAGTGATTTACTAAGGTTACAAAGGAGGTCAGTGGCAGAGGTAGACATCAAACGTGAGCTTCAGCAGTCTCTGTGCAATCTGTTTGTCCACTGAACTTTGCTGGCATTTAAACACAAAGATATACGACAGGGCAAAAGCCCCTGGTGAACTCACATCAAACCAGTCAAGACTGAGTAACCAAAAAGCTTGTTACTGGAGACAAGACAGACATGGAAGCAGAAATAAACCCTACTGTCCAGCAGTGCAAGACAAGGTCAAGGGTGTTCTTCTGTGAAAGACAATAAGGAAAATATTTTCTTAATGATTTTCCACAGACACATCAAAAAAAAAAAGCACACATAGCAATGAGCTGTAATTAACACACTGGCCTCTTGAATAGTTTTAATCAAAGTATTAGAACAACTTACAGAAAGCATAACTTTACATTAAACATTATCACAGTTACTTACTCATACTTTTCCATTTCAGTCCATTTCTCTGGTAACACTATTAGCAGAGACACAGGAAATCATCACCTAATGCACAGAAAGAAACTGCAATGTGTAGCAAAGACTGTAAGTACGTTTTTCTGGTCTAAGACCATTCTCAATTGCCACAATCCAGTCGCTACTGGAGACGGAGATTCTAATTATGCTAAACTAAAAAGACTTCCACAGGAATACTGTACCTAAATAAAGTGACACATACCCAGATTTTCAACCTTTGTGTGTGAACTACTTCAGAGTAAAGTCAGGAGAACAGCACTTTGGTCGCAAGGAAGGTAATATTAACTTTTAGAACTTATTTTTGGTTTTAAAGTACATAACATTTCCAAGACATACAGGCAACCAAGAACGTGCATTGGAAAAAACGTGTCAGAAAGCTAAGGACCAAAATCACAGATATGGTAATTAAGCCCAATGTGTCCTGACCACAGAGTTTACATTTGGAGTTTTCTTAAATTAGAGACGCATTTTAGTGAAGTTACACATGCTGATGTGTTTAATGGGTAGCGTCTTGTCTGTGCAGAGCAGAGCCCCTTCTCATACACAATCTGAAGTGCGGCCCTTTCAGCAGAAGCTTAACTTGCTTTAGCAAATACTGCCAAGAAAATCTACCTTAAGGCACAGGGGAAAAAAAAAAAAAAAAAAAAAGACAAGTCAGCAGAAGACTCATTCCAGACTAGCATCAAACATGAAAGAGAAAATTCACCATCTCCACTGACCCTTCTTGAGACCTGCTGGGCCTAACTGGTCTCTCCAGTCTGTGGCAACTAACTGCAGCCTTCAGACAAGGTGTGGAATTAAAAAAGGATCACATCTCAAGGAGATCCAGGCAGCTTTCAAACCCGCCAGCTGAATGGCGTTATCTGTTGTTGAAAACACCCCTGTTATTCCACATTTACACTCAGGACACTACTAACCTCTTCCCTGAAGATACTCTTCACTTTCAGAAGTGTGCTTCTACCATTTATCTTCTCTTTTCTCTCCCTTACACCTAACACATAGAGCATCACTAATACATGCCACAAATCATGGGTAAAGTGCAGTAGTTGTCTCTGGGCCGCCTCACCAGGCAGAATCTATCATGGAATTTAGATTCCCTGTAGTACAATCCCTTTCTTTAGGTGACATACACCTAAAAGCTATGCTGCCATAACATCCACAGGCATCCAAATACCAGTCGATAGCAACAATTTATTTCCACGAAGACTGCAATTAGAAGAATTAATCTAAAATAATGCTTATGCATAGACTCACCTAAATACATCAGAACCAACTTAGTAGCACAGACAAGCTGTGCGTTTGATACCTGAGAAATCTTTGCCCATGTGCATGTAAACTTGCATCTCTCTTCAACTACTCTGTTTTCTTTCCAGTCCACGTCATTTGTAGACCACAGTGCTTTTATATACTGGACAGCACTAGGGGTTCAGTTTCCTTTTACCAGAGGTTATAAATTTGACTAGACAGCAACAATTGCTTTTTAATCTAAGCAAACTGATCTGTCAGAGGCAATCAGTACAGTGAAGCTATCCCAGGAGAATCCTAATAATGCCGATGAATCACTCGGCGCTGTATGAGACTCAGTAGTTGAACTCCTGGCACAGAATGTCACAAGCACTTAATGCAGCAAGTATACACAGCTGCAAACAGCAGGCTCAGGGATGCATGCCTTCACAGTGTGTGTAGTCCTGGTGAGTTTTTACACTTTTTGGCATTAATAGGTGTCTACTGATACTAGCATGAAGAGGGGCCCTTCGGAGAGCCGGCCAAGTTAACGATCATCACACCAATATGGCTACAGATCGTCCTTGCTTTATTGCACCGGACAGCTCAATATATACAGTTAAGCAGTGTCCCCGCGCCTGCCCCTTAACAGAGTTGGTCAGTTACAGGTTTATACGCACCAGCGTTTTATTGGGCAGTGCCATTCCACTATGCAAGCGGCTCTCGCCCCCCCTTCTCCCCCCGGGGCCAGCACCTCCCGCCAAGCATCTCGCAAAGCTCCCACAAAACAGATAAAACCTCCTCCTCCCCGTGTTCCAAGGCAGCTTCAAGGACAGAGCCTTTGTTTAGGCCTAAGCTGGGTTGTCCACGTTTTTAAAGTAATACCACGCCTCTGCTCCACAAGAAATTCCTCTACACTAGCATGACGGGGTGGGGGGGTGTTTAACAATTTCTCATGGAAAAAAAAGTAATTGACACACATTTAAGGATGTTATTCCCTATCCCTAACAATAGGTATATGTTACATCCAATGGTACAGAAAAATCTGGGTGAAAAACTGGAAGGGTTCTGTTGGTAAGAGAAAATTTAGCAATATATAGTAGTTAATGACATGAGAAGACCAAAATGAATGGAAGACCCTGATTTCAGAGGAAATATTTCGATGGACCATTGCAGCCCTTCTCATCAGTGTTTTGAGCCTCTCTGTAACATTCCAGATATACTAAGTGATGACTTTAAAAACATAATGTGCTCCAACTGAATCATATGCCAGGTATGGAAAGACGTGCAATAACGCCATTTTTTAGACTCAAAATAAAGGTGCACGGGAAACCCACTCTACTTTAACTCAAATTTTATTACCTTATTCTATTAGTTCAGATTACATGCAATTTTTGTAACTGCAATGAGAAATTCTACTTTATAGACATAACTAGAAATGTCTCACCCTACCTAACTGTATGGAGCTGTTTTCAAGTGAAACTAAGTATATAGGTATAGTAAGTATACTTATAAACTTTATATATATATATAAGTATAAAAGTAAGTATGAAAGTAAGGTTTCCTTACATGGTTTGATTCCGACTGCTTCTAAGCTACAACTAGACCCACAGAAGTGTATTAACTCTGTTACTGTCCTCAGAAAGTAAAAAAAAAGTGCTGAATTGACAAGTGTGTGTATAAAACATGTACCACAGTCTCTAGTCCATCAAATGTATGATTATTTGTAGTAAGTCTGGGTATAAACAGATGTTCTGACTTAAAAAGCACTTATCTTTACAACTCAAAAATTCCTACGGAAGAAGTTTAATCTAGTTGATTTAAAGCTTTGGTTCTTAGCATCCAGTTTTACTTCTGAACAGCAAAAATACTCTTCTATGGACATGCTAAAAATTCTTAGTAACAACAGCCACATACACAAACTACTGATGTGCCCGTAATTTCAATACTTCAATGAAAAACCACTATTTCAAAATAAAGGAAAACGCAAATATGGATACAAAATCCCCAGCTAAAAGGCTAAAATAGAAAGCCTACTTTATTTAATATGTACAAAAGTCATCCAGTTAGCAGCATTAATAGAGAAAACAAAAATAAATCTCCACAGTCTAAAACACTCTGTTACATAGTATTTTACTATAGTAGTATTAATAATATTGTATATATATTTTAAATATATATAATTAAAAAGATTTGGGGTTATGCAATAGATATATTTAATATACGTTAGTTTTAATACTTATTCAAATATTTATTGTATATCTAATATAGCATGGAAACTATGGAGAAAAAGAAACTAGCCTGCAAAATCTGAAAAGTTGTCTTGGGAAAACACCTCTTATTCTCCACTCTTCAACATCTGCATCACATTCCAAAAGCTTGTGGTAGAGACAAAATGCGCTAAACACTATGCCTGGCTGATAAGAATAAAGTCAGGGTAGATCATTTCCTCTTACCACAGTTCATATTTATCAGTCTGCTAATTAATCAGCTGGGGTTTTTCCAAGGACTCTAACATGCAAGAAAAATTCCCATAGGGATAGTACTGTCTTTATTTTCTGATTTCTGCAAAGGGAACCAATTGCTTACTACCTGGAATAGAGGGTGCCTTTGGACTTATTGAAATTATCAACATAGAAGTTGTATTAGAAGGTGGGATATGTTAGAGTACTTTTTCAGTATCCTTTTGTAATTTAATAATTGTTTGAAATGTATTTATTAAATATTTCATAACAAACAGTATTTACAAGGTCCTTAAAACAGTGGCTGGGTACTCTTAGCAAGACTTCTGATTATTATGGGCTTTTTTTTTTTTTAATTCTAAAAAAAGCATGAAAAATGTATCAACTGACAAATCTGCCTTTCGTCAAGATTTGTTGACACACAGTTAGCAATGGTACACTGCAAGGAATCCAAGGTTACTCTAGATAACAACCAAACATAACCAAACCCAGGGTCTCTACTGAACTAAGAACCCAGAACTCAGTAACCATATTTAAATAATGCCAAGAACAACTCACACAAAACCAGTTAATCCTAACGGGAGCATGCAGCAGCTGTATTCTTTAGATTCAATCGATTAAAACACATGAAGTCTTGATCATTGAGCGAACTCCAGATTCTGCTTTTCAGCCACAGACACCTGGCTGGCAGAGGGCACTGGGAGAAAAGGAAGCAGTCCAGTGCCAGCAAAAGACTTCCACTGCCTGAACATCAAAGGACCTCTCGTGTCCAGAGAGCAGAACAGCAAAGACTACCTTACTTCAGAGACTACATAGCAAAAGATCAACCCACTATATACACAAAACCAAAGGCAGTCACTTGGCTCAACTTCTACACCTGATTCCTGTGCAATGCCATTAGAAGCATTACTGGAAAACCACCTACATGTTAAGACTTGGAGGAACACCTACAGAATATTGCTTGTCTGCGTAACATGAGGGACAGATAAGGTGGGTTTTTCTCATTTATTGGAAAGCTTTAGAAAAGCAATCATCTTCACCTTTCCTTGCTCTAGGCACGGTGCTTCCAGGTCAGATATCATGAAGAGAGCTTCCACTCCCGCTCAGGTCTGGAAGGGGAAGAGTAAGGCTTTTCTGAGCCACGACTAAGCTGTACGTGCAGAGCTGAATCTGCTTATTAGACTTCAAGAACAGTTCAAATAAGCTAAAACTACAATTTTGAGTTTATACTCCTAAATAAAGAATTCACATGCTTCTGAAGCAGAGGTGGTCCTAATATTTTTTTCTACTGTACATGCAGAAATCTCCAAGTCACTGGAAGATTCAGGCCAACCATCTCACTCTCGGTCCATTTTCAATCCTATTGACTGTGGAACATACAGTAGAAGTCATTAAGCTACATTTCACAGTTTACAGTTTTAATGGGTTTGCAACATTAGATGCACAACACATTTTCAAGCATCAAAAACTAGGCTTTGCTATCTAACATTTCATAAAGATAATAAAAGTTAATGAGCGCTCATGATCTACGATCTGACAAGACATCTGTTCTGTTCCTTCCGAGATAAAACACTCACCCTGCCTTGTTCTGGCACAGTGGGAGAGAACAAATATAAACCAATTAATCATTCTAAACTGTAAGCTATATTAAGTTACAGTTTCTCAACAGGCTTTTCATACCCCATTGCTAATAGGGCACAGGTGTCCTAAAAACAGTCTTTTCAATGCAACAATTAAAACCTGCTAACTTCACATGGTCAACTGCAGCAGACAACACTGTTCAGTGTTTCAGCAGTAAAAAAAAAACACCTGTTCAAAACAAGCAATAACAAGGTTGCTGTTTGTCATGGGTTGACCCTGGCCGGCCGCCAGGTACCCACACAGCCGCTCTCTCACTCCCCCTTCACGGCTAGACAGGGGGAGAAAATATTTCCAAGGGTTCAGGGTTTGAGATAAGGACAGGGAGATCACCCTCATTTACCGTCCCGGGCAAAACAGACTCAGTTTTGGGGAAATTAGGTACATTTATTAAAAGAACTAATCAGAGAGGAGTAGTGAGAAGTGAGAAAGAGCAAACAGATCTTAAACAGAACACCTTCCCCCCATCCCTCCCTTCTTCCCGGGCTTAACATCAAACCAAAACACTGTTATATCACGAGTCCAGTATCAAGAGCTCCATCTCCATTTTCTACGTATTTTCATCACGCTTTACTATTACAAGAGTACTTTAACAAAATCTCATTCTGACCTATCAAGGGAGTACTTGGCACAAATGTCACAAGAAAGATTAAAAATTACTTTATACAGGACACGACTTACCATCAGTGTGGGGAGGAAGGAACAATCTGCTTCTGAACGATTTGCCAGGCTGTAACGGAGATCTGTCACGGGGAGCTGACGAGAACCTCAAAACTCTGTTACATTCCAACACCAACTGCCAAGCATTTTAGCAACACTGTTTGAGACCAAACTCAGCTTAGCATCATAGAATCATAAAGGTTGGAAAGGACCTTAAGATCATCAAGTCCAACCTACAGCCCTACACCACCCTAACACTGAACCATCTCCTGAAGTGCCACATCCAGCTGGTTTTTAAACACGTCCAGGGATGGTGACTCCACCACCTCCCTCGGCAACCCATTCCAGTGCTTCACCACCCTTTCGGTGAAGAAGTTGATACCTATGTCACCTACAATAAAATACAAAAGTGTGCGAGGAGGAAAAACTAACGATAAATAATAATAAACAATACATTTATTTTTCCCCTTCACTCAGCCTTATGGCATGGCGTGTTTTGGTTTTACACAGGAATACACGTTTTCATTTCCTGCAAATTGCTGTATCTTACCGTGAAAAAAAAACTGTGCGAAATAAGAAAAAAAAAAAAAGTATCACAAAATCACAGATTGTGTAGTTGACAATGAACAATGGTATTTACAGTAAAGCCCTCGGATAAAGCTAAAATCCCAGCTTACGTAAAGAAAACAGAAATACTAATTCCTGACAAATACCTCATCTGGCTCAAAACACTACCCTGCAACCAATCTACCTTGCAGAGGCACACAAAGAAATAAGCTCTATAGCCAGGGAACCAAGCACTGCCCAACTGTGCAGAAAAGCCAAGTACTTCTGCTAACTGAAGGAACCACAATAACTGGGATTTAATGCTAAAAATCCCCATGGCCTCAAACATCCAACCTGTCTACACAGTCTAATCTTCCCAGAGCAGCACCTCACCACCAACTAAAGCAACAGCCCACCCAGCTTTCACCAGCCGTCCCTGATGGAAGAGTCCACTCCTTCTGCTAAATAAAAGCATTTTTCTCCTGAAGTTGCAGTCACAAACACCACGTGAGAATTTAAACCAATGTTTATACATACGTGTGCACAAACAGAACTGAAAGGGAAATGAGCAAGTCTAGGTATAAAGCGTAGCCAAAGGAAAATTACAGTGGTAGCACTGAATCAGAGGCTCCACAGATTTCTCTCGTACCCCCAGAGAATTTATGTATGCTTTAGATTAAAACAAATAAGTAAAATCTGAAAAACCAAGTAAGCAGCCTAGAGAGATCAGCTGGTGAACTCCAGCTGCACACCTATCAGTACTTAGTGTAGAAAAACATGAATGGATACGTAGCAAACAGTTTGTGCCGAGGACCTGAACCTTAAAATTTGCATGGCTGGCTATGCCTGAAGTCATTTACCAATTCCTTACATCAGTTAGGTCTTGCAGACGCAATTAGATGTTCACCGTTAGCATTTGGCACGTTTTTGGATTGTGTTCTTCTGTTTAGTTTCACCTGGAGGAATCCAGTTTGCCTTCTCTGAAGCAAAAGTCTGACAAGCAGGGATTATCAGATTAATAAAAAGAAAAAAAAAACAAACCAAAACCAAACCACAAAAAAAACCCCAGAACAGTCTGAGCCTGAACCAAAACAATAACGTAGATCTACCCTAGAGTCGCTAAAAAGCAGTTATGCAAATGCATAACAACCTCAACAAGTGCAGCTACTTATCGTCAGAAACACATGCTGATGAGCTATTGCCATGTGTTTTTACATATTGGGTAATATATTCTAATTTTATATACATTTTGACACAAGATTCTAATTACTGTAGTCTTGCCACTTAACCCCAACAAGCTCAATTTCCTTCCTTGTGTCCTTGCTCAAGTCCATCCATACACTTGGACAATGCCTCCTCAAATGTTGCTTCCATGATAACTGAAATTACAGTGAAACTAATAAAATCCTGGAGGAGTGTGAGGAAACAATAAACCGCCCCCAACTACACACAAACTTGTGACATTCAGATTCTGGTAAAAATATTAAAATTTAATAATACCTTTTGAACATACAATTATTTCAAGGAAAGAGTAAAGGCATTCAAACAAATGGATATAGATCTTAAATAATATTTACAAATTCTAAACTGCAAGTTGACTATAAAGTCACAAATACTGTAAATATGTAGTAGAATATAGTGTAAATTCTAATATAAATTAGATATTCATCTGTGTTTTTTTTCCAATGATAACAGTCTAATCTTTACAGACTATATACATAATACTAAAAAGTTATAAAATTTTATTTCTGTTACTATGCAAAGAAATGGAAAATACATCAGATCTGTCTTACTGTACAATATCCAAATTGAACTTTCCGTAGTGCTCTCTGCAAAAATAAACGGCACTTCCACATGCAACAAGGCATAATGTACAAGTCTGCCCATCAGCAGTAGGCCATCTGTAAGTCCTCTAAAATGCCAAATGTCATTCAACCATACAGTCAAACATCAAAAGTAAACTATGGGAAGAGACTCTGACGAACTTTCTCATTCAGCTCGAAGGAATAATGAAAAGCATGTAAACTGATTTCCATATAGATGTGTCATTTTAAAAAATGAAGACACAGCACACCAAGAAGTCTGTCATGACAGTATCAAAGCTACTTTGACAACGTATCACTGAGGAGAAGTTCACAGTCTCATATGGAATTCAGAAGCCCAGCCCTGCCAACGGGCTGCAGCATCTAAGCTGCTGTTCTACCGACAGTTTCCAGAATGACTTCTGCCACTCGGAACTGCACGTCGGTAGCCAGATGGATTTTGCAGACTTCATTACGCCATCGTGTAACCATAACTTCCACAGTGCAACGCCACAAGAAGCCTGTCCTTGAGGATTTCTTTACTTGGGTATTCAGGTAACTTGAGCATGTTGATACTGAAAAGATCAGAACAAAACCACGTCACAGCTCAGCAAGGAACTCAACAGTACAGTTTCTGATCGGAAATCCTGAAGGTGTTGCATTTATGGAAGAAAACAAACCTGTGCCGTGTTACAGTACCAATGAGTATGTGAATACAGTACAGGAAATTAAGGGCTTTTTCACTCCAGTAAAACTGTAATACAGTAAACTAATTTGAATATTCCCTTATTGATCCAACTGCCTTTAGCTAAGCAAAGTGAAGTGGTAAACAACAAACAAACATTACATAATATCATCTGTGTTAAAACCCATCACTTTCACGTTGGATAGTGAACACTCCACAAGCTGCCTAAATTGGGGGGCATGGCTTTTCGTGAAACTATTAAAAATAACTGCACTTTTGACTGCAACTGATATGAAAAAGCCCCAGTTCTAAGATATTTCAATGAGACTAGTTAACATACCACGTGCTTGATGTTGGTAAAAGATTTGCAGTATACGGCACAGCAGCAATTGTAAAATTTTGCAATCCACTGCCACCCATTATGTGGGCAAAGCCACCGTGAGGCACCCTAGAACTGAGAAGATCAACAGAAATTAGACCATTGTTTTAAGCCAAAAAATAAAATCTTTACACTGCAAATATCTTTCTGCTACATGAGATCAGTTACTAATACTTTTACCAAGTTTCTCCCTTTCTTACTCATATCAAAATTCTCGTAGTCTAAATGCTTTTAATTACAACATGGAATAATGCATTTGTCCATTTACATTAGGCATCAAGTAGTTTGAAAGATAGGTAAGAGAATTCTGTTTGCAAAGAGGACTCACTTCTACAACCAGTTTTTATAACAGAACACTATCTCAGTTTAGGCAACCATCTATGGTTATTTTTATCTACATATTTACAAGACATACTGCATCATAAAAATGTTTACTCTGATTACTGTCCCTTGGACAACTGACCAGTGTCCCTAACATGTTTTTTTATTTACTCATTCAGACCACATATTTCAAGTAAGCAATAAAACCATTGCATCAGTCACACTATCACCCAATGACAACCTACGCCAAAATCAGAACACACTGAAAAATCACTAGCATCTTCAGGAATGGAGTCTCACTTAAATGATATTACTGATTTATTTTTTCCTTTTACCAGTACATTATTCAAAGATTACTCAAGGTTCAAATGGATAACAGCCCTGGAGTCTTCAAAGTCCCTCCCTATAATTTTAAACTAACAAAGACAAATAAAATAAAATTCAGATATTTTTATACCATCGGCTTAAGCTGGTATCCACTACAATGTCCCACGTTGTTAGCACAGCCCTCACAACAGTGGATGAATGAATTATAATGACAGGATAATGACTAAAAGAAGTTGAATGTGATCCAGCAACGCATCCTTGCGGCAAAGGCAACCAGCAGCCTCTTGGCCTGCATCAGGAGGAAGGTCCCCAGCCGGCTGACGGAAGCAATCCTTTCTCTGCACTTGGGGAGAAACATCTGGAGTCCAGCTCCAAGCTCCCCACGACAGAAGAGACAGGGACATATTGCAGCACATTGAGCAAAGGGCCACAAAGATGGTTTGGGATTGGAGCACCCAACACAGGAGGACTGTTCGTCCTGGAGAAGACAAGGCTCAGGGGAACCTGATCAATTCCTATAAATACCTGAAGGAAGGAGTAAGATGGAGCACCCTGTGGTGCCCAGTGACAGGACAGGAGACAATGGGCACAACCTGAAATCCAGGAAATATCCATTTAAATGTGCTGTAAGGTGGTCGAACACTGGAACAAGTTGCCCAGAGAAGAGGAGGAGTCAGCACCCTTGGAGACAGTCAAACCCGTCCGGACAAAATCTTGAGCATCCTGCTCTAGCTGACCCTGCTCTGAGCATGGGGTTGGACCAGATAATCTCCAGGAGCCCCTTCCAACCTCAGCCATTCTGCAATTTTATAGCAAGCAAAGAAAGAATCTGATAAAACAACATAAACCTTCCATAAAATATGTTAACAGCCACTGGAATTTTGGATTACAGAAAAATGCTCCCATATTCACAAAACCAAAATGACTGTAAGAACAAGGAGCACTAATGGAAAAGAAGAATGAAGCAATATTTCCACTCACAGTAAAACTACTTGGCAAAACTACTTTGCTACTGCCAAATGTTAAGGAGCTAGCACAGAACTCTTACTAATACTATTTAAACACCCCTTTAAGAGCTAGCTATAGTATCCAACACGTAAATCTGTATCACCCAGCCTAATGGCAACAACATAGGGGTTATACTTCTAGTACTGGTATATAAGGCAACCACCAGCACAGCCGAAAGTACTGACTATTTGAAGAATATTATTTCTGACATACAAGTGGAATTGTGCTCACAGCCACAGTTTGGAACAGTTGTAAGGATTTTACAGCGACAATCTTAAATCATGGTTTTGGCTCACATTCCTAATACAGTGCTGCCTCCATTGCAGTGACTTTCCTCCCTCCCCTTCTGATGAACCAAGGAGAACTCCACGTTCAAATCAGCAATAAAACACCAACTTAACTGTTGAAAATTTCTCATTCAGTCTATTAAAATGTTTCTTATACAACAGGTTAAAATTTTATAGTATAATCCAGGCTTTGAACATTTAAAAGTAACCAAATCACAGAATCACAGAACATTAGCGGTTGGAAGGGACCTCGAAAGATCATCTAGTCCAGCCCCCCTGCCAGAGCAGGATCACCTACAGTAGGTCACACAGGAACGTGTCCAGGCAGGTTTTGAATGTCTCCAGAGAAGGAGACCCCACAACCTCCCTGGGCAGCCTGTGCCAGTGCTCTGTCACCCTCACAGGGAAAAAGTTTTTTCTAATATTTTTGTGGAACCTCCTGTGTTCCAGCTTGCACCCATTGCCCCTTGTCCTGTCATTGGACATTGCTGAAAAAAAGCCTGGCTCTGTCCTCCTGACACTCCCCCTTGACATATCTATAACAGATGTCTGCCAACTCATGCCTCCAAGGATGAGTTTTCCTTGCAAGCAAAACACTGCCAATACAGTAAAGAAAGCCTTCCAAATATGTGCAAACAAGATCACAGTATCTGACCTTTCCTACTGCATGTACAAACAGCCTTCAGCAAGTTTTTACTTTTTCAAGTAGCCGTATATATCTACCACATTTATCAAATACACTGAATTTCCCTTAAAACAGCAAATAGCTTATTGCTCAACAGAAGCTAGATCCCTAAGAAGTTAAACAGCAATCCAGTTACCCACAGAATACCAATAAAGTAAAATTTGTCATAAGCTGTCAACACTTCCCTCCAACTGTTACTAAAAATCTGATCACAAGTTGCCAATAGATGATTAACAGTAATATAGCCAAATACTATGAAGTACCAAACAGATCAAGAGGGAAAGAAAAAAACATAAAAAGCATGTGCAACTGGCAATACCATGTCAAGCTGCTGTCAGCAGAGAAAAAGTAGGTGGTGCATAAGTAAGCTTTCAGATACCCAACATGAGGCACAAGAATATTCTGGCTTTTTCTTGAGTGTGCTAAGACTTCCAAACACACAGAATCTGCTATTCAAATACTGTTCACAATAATGACTTTAGTGTTAAAAGACGTATCAAAACTGGTATTAAGGATGAATGTAGTGGTATCTACAACAAAACTAGTGGAGCAAGACTTAATCATAGTGAAGAGAAAAAGGTGTAAGAATGGAGGAAGAAGACAGACGGCAAAATTTAAGAAATTAAATTTAGAGAAGTCAGGGAAACACTGAAAACCATCATAAATACAATTGTTTTATTTAATTCGCTAAATTGTTTTCGTAGTCTTGGGTTGGTAAGAAAGAATAGTACCACTTCATATACACACCAAAAAAAAACACAAAACAAGTGAATATACAGAAGACACTAAAGGGAAATGGAAAAAAACAACAAAAATTTTGAGCCCCCTGCCAACCAGCGCATGTAGAAACAAATTCTTTAGTAAGAAAATGTAACATCAGAAAAAGATCATAGTGTGAAGTACACATTTAGCATAAAGTTTTACTTAACTCACTGGCCTGTAATAGACTAATGTGTTTTAGGTCACAGACAATGCAGCATCTAAATCTTCCATGCCCGGAAACAACTGTCTGGGGATTTATTTGCAAAAATGCCATCTGTACAACACTATTAGACATAACTTTCGAAGGTTAAATTTTTATGAAAAAAATGTACCTATTACATTTCAACCACTGAAGAAAACACACAACAGGTTTCTACTAGCTGATACAAAAAAAAAAAAAAAATTAAGCAATTCTGTTTTAAATTCTAGCCCAGAGTTCTTAAAAGACAGACCAAATATTTATTTCCTATTAACAAGAAATGGGTAACAAGTCAGTATGTGATTTGTGACCAAAATGAATGGTGCCCAAGCACGTATTAATCAGACAACGTAATTGTTTATTTGGTAGAAAACATCCCTTAGAATCCAGTAATCTATCCCAAATGTCATGAAAATAGTGACTGCCACTTCAGTACCCTTTGGAATGTTTTAAGAAGCATTTGAAACATGACCTCACATCTTAAAGATCCTTATTTGCCATCTAGATTTAGAAATGGAGTAGTCCACTAAAAATGAAAGACCAGCAGCTGGTATGCAGCAAATGTGCCGTTGGAACTGCAGGCATCACTTCTGCAGAGGCCAAAAGAAAAGATCGATGTGCACAGAACTACCTTCTTAAATTGCCTAAGATGTCTAAAAACAATGAGAATCATAATAAATCAGGTGAAAGCAATAGAATTTTACGACCATGCCATTTGATGATAAAAATTCCTTGGTATAAAAGACAAGGTTTGATGATCTTAATTTGTATTTCACCGTTGCTTAACCACAAAACTTATAAACAAAAGGTCAACTACTCTATTAATCCTAGAATATGAAGGGAACACCAAATTAAGAAGATGGTGTGATCTCTACCTGCCGACAGAAAAAGACACGGATTACGCAGGTCGGGTGTCACACGTATGTCTAGGGATCCACTTGCAAAATTTCCATATACAAAAACTGAGCAACTCACCCAGCTCACAAATGGCATTTATTGCTCAAAACCTTCCCCTACTGACCCCAAACCATACTCGAAATAGAAGTGGCTTTCTCTGAAGAACAACTAGAATTTAGGACAGAAATCCTATATAAAGCAAACAATCTCGCATAAGGTTATTCATCCCCTTAATCTTGACACACCGCACCAATGTTAAATTCAACTCAGCTTTAGGAGAAGGATGTTCTGTTTACACCGACTGAAGCGAGACCTACTTATCTCATATATTAAAGACTATATTGATTACTGGAGAAGTCAAGAGCCACATACATATGCAACAGGAAGAAGAATATAAAGCACAGTTAAATCCACTACTGCCTTGTTAAAAATTGCCTGGGACAGCAACAAAGGCCTCTTGCAAAGTAGTCAAGTATAATAAATAGGTAATCAATCACTTGGCTGGCAATACAGGCAGCAAAAGTATTAACACACACTTTGTCTGCCTTGATCAACGTAAAGAACACTGAAGTATGCAAAACAGTTCCTACTTAGGTGATCTTGTACGGTAATCCGAAGTCTCTTGACTTATTTCAGAGTATCTAGAATATAGATTTGTGGTTACAGAAGAGTTTCTCACCTGCCAGTAACGAACTGTAATAGTAATACTCTCTCCTCCTGAGTTAGTTCTTCCACAACATCCCAGAACCACTAAAGGAAAGATAAGTTAGTTTGTATTTTCCATTAAAAACTTGTAGTACTTGAAAAGATAACAGTAAAACAATAAATGGAATATTTGTGTGTTTATGACTTAAATGAAGGAAATTCATATATAGATAACTTAATGTAGGAATATAGTATAAAATCCCACAAATTTCAGCCAAAATAAGCCTCCATAAACACATATATGAATGATAACAACAACAAAGGCATCTTTTTTGATTAAAATGCAATCATTGACATTATTTAAAAAACAAATTTACCTGAATAACTTGGTCTCCTCTCTCATAGCCGCTGGTGTATTCTGTATTTTTTAACCAATCATTCACATCAATTTCTGGCATACCAGATAACAAAAGCTCCTTCAGAAGAAGCACATAGATTTTGATCAGTCTTCCCAACTAGCCACTCATTTCAATTGTACATGCTATTTTTAAAAGTAATGCTTTAAGTATAAAAATTGCACTGCTTTTTCTGTTTAGTTGCAAACTTACAGAACTGACAACTAAATTTTAATACAAGAATATTCTTGAATTCATGTAACTTCACCTGATCTGTTTAAGTATACAGTACCAAGAGAGAGAAATTGTTGCCAAAGAACTTTAAACAAAAAAGTTCTGAGTTTTCGCCTGACTTAAAACAAAACAGAAGATCTTAAAGAAACAGACAACATCTTAATTTTAAAGGACTTGAAAGAAAATATGAAAAGGCTTAAAGGCCACAACATCCTGATTTCATTTTGAAATTACAATTTAAGGCATTTATCAGTGGCACATTCCAGGAAGATGGTCATTCTAAGAAATTAGGGTAAGCAGGACTACACACGCTGACATCCTTACTGATACGTGTTGGGGAAGCAAAACCAAAGTGAAAGATCCAAAACGTTTCTTTTGTGAGCTCTGCTTCCATATCATTACACTGCTGCTGAAGCACGCTGAACAAAGCATTTTTAAGAAGTACAGGCATTTCAGCTTACCAGTTCATATTCATCAAAAAGCTGGATCAAAGATGGTGGAATGAACATATGGAAGCCTTGTAAAAAGGCATTTATCTGAGGCTGAATGGCTCTTGTCATTCTAAGCTCGGTGACAAGCTGGACATACTCAGCCTGCAATGTACAAAATGACAATAAGATGTACAACAGAGCAAGAAGACCGTGCTCGTGCAAACTCACACACACACAAATGCAGTCCTCAATACGTTACAAATGTCACTTACTGTAAGACGTTATGACTGCCTGTGCACTTGTCATGCACACAAGCCACCAAAAATAATTCAGAAGTCCCCTCGTATTTCAGAGCCCCCTCTGCTCTTCCCATTTCCTCCTTTCCAAAGACAATTCCCAAACAAAAGTGTTTAAATCCTAACATAAACCAGTCAAAAAACTTGGACTTGGACTAAGATAAAGGGAATTAATAAAACTTAGTTTGTTATGTCTGCATTTAATACAACAACTGCTACTGTGATCATCTAAGGACATAAACAAAGCAATGTTTGTAAAGAAAAATATTCTATTAAGCAAATTGACATAACTCAGGAAAAAAGCTAAGTTCTGAAGGGGTAATTTGTGAGCCAAAATGCTTTCTTGCTTTACCTCTATTCTCTGGAAGTCTAAGAGAACATATTACTTAGCTCTACAAGTTTTGTTTTCTTAATAATGATTTCAATTTTTTTAAGAAAGTCTTGAAAATCTCCCCTTGAAAATCTTCCTTTTTAAAAAGCAAAAAAAAAAAAAAAACACACCAGAAAAACAGAAAAGCATTTATACCATAATCATGTGAATAGACAATATCATAGTTTGCATGCCTTAGAGATTAGGGGGCTCCTTCGCCTTTAAAAGATGCCAGAAAAGGAATCCACCAGAACTTTGCTTTTGTTGAAAACACAAAAGCCTAGGAGGCGGTTAATGGAGGAAGGTTGTTAGACTGAGACAGACAAAAGTGCCTACACTAAAGCTGTATAAACATGTCTCCCTGAAAAAACTACACAAGTCTAATAAAGTTTCTTTACCCAAGAAAAGAGATTTCTACTTGAAAACAAAATTTGTTCCTAGATTATTAAAGGTACTCAGCGTCAAATAACACTTTGACTTCTTAATGATCATTTTTTATAATGAAATCATGAAACATATCTCCCAATTAAACCACCTCAACTGCTACCTCCCTTCAAGACAATAATCTTACAAAAATACTACCTTGATTTTTAATTTTAAAAAACACTCTAAACTTTTAGATTCTGAACCTGCATAAAAGCACCTGAGCATTCTTTCTTGAATCCCTTTCAGAAAAACAGAACGAAGTGTGAAACATTTTGAAGCAGAAGAATATTTTTCAAAGGCAATTCCTTACATTCCCAGAAGGATAGAGGGGATGTCATTTGCTTTGCAGTTGGAAGACATTTTTACCACCATTTCATTAGAGTGAGAAAATACTTAGGTTGTGAAGTGCTTTGAAGAAGAGGAACGTCACCTAATTGTATCTTCAACTGCAGAGCTGTTGCCAGAAATCTACTCATCTCTCTCGGTTGCTCCTACCATCAGGAGAACCAAATATTCTCTAAGGAATTACAGGAGTAGTCAAAGGAAATTAACTGCCCTAGATAAAAGTCAACCTCCGAATACATCTGAAGAGCTCCAAGAAGAAACTTTAGCAAAATCAGGATTAGAAGCAGTGTTGACACTGGTCTTCAAAGATCTGAAATACTTGGTTTACATTTCTTAAATTGCCATGACATAAAACAGGCTATACGGGAAACAAGACTGTAGAAAGAAAAATTCACAATCTTCTTTTTAAAAAATCCGTTAGAAAAAACATGACAAACACTTTCTACATTACAAAAATATTTACATTGAACACTTTCACCATGAGAGAAAACAGTTGCTGTGCTTTAGGTGTCAAAAGAAATGTTTTAAATAGCCTGGAACAGCCGAGCATCCTGACTATCAGCACTAAGGCATGCTGAAAGACCTGTACTGCTGAATTTACATAATACATGTCAGTGAAAAAAAAAAAAAAAACCCTGGTCAATTTGGTTTTCTCTCTGTTCACTTCATTTACATTTTATTTCCTCTCAGAAGCCTTAGGAGCACATTACAAAACAGAAATATCTACATAATTTCAGAGCTACATATGCACTCCAACCCAGTGCATAAAAGGTATAACCCAGCCTTCTTTCAAGAGGGGAGATTTGATTGAACACACAAGACAGGCAACACAAATACGATGACGAAGTCTAGTTTGGGTGATGGGTTGTTCTGTATTTTCCTTTGAGGTAAATCAAGCAGAGATCATGCTTCCCCGATTTCACAACCCCATAAGCTGTGAGACAAGGATCAATGTTCATTACAATGTTCAGATTCAGAGAGCAGCTCTATTCCAAAGCTGTTTGGGGAAAAAAAAAATGCATAATTTTTTACTGCCAAACAGCACAGCCAGCTCACAGACAGACAAGTCCTGGGAGGACAGAGAAAAACAGGAGACTGTGGAAATTTACACCAGTTTTTAAAATAGCACATGGCCAAACTTTGCCTAAAAATTAAGTAGAAAGCTGCAAAAATACACACAGCAAAGAACAAAGAGAAATGCCTAGCAGGGACACAGGACAAAGCCTGACTTTTCTCTTAGAAGTCTCCCTATTTCCACGACAAAAGGCAGCTAAACCACTGCTACAGCTGAAGGTGAAACTTCAGTTTGTGCTCCTCGGACCCTCGAATTGGAAGAGTGGAATATTTGCGTGGTCGCATGGTCCCACAACTACTCACCTATTACACAGCTGATGTTAAAAAAGAAAACTCCCTCCTTCGAAGAAAACAATTTTTTAGAAACAGCTATTATTACTGCTCCTCAAGGTGGCATTTACTCCCTTTTATTTTGGTTTTCAGTAAGAGGGAGATGGATTATTCGTGTGGTTTCTGTGGGGTGTTTTTTTTTTGTTTTAACATAGGGATATTTGGGGGGGGTTGTTGAGTTGTTTGCTGTTTTTTTTAAGGAAGATTCACTCCTAAGTTCATTTTTTTTAAAATGCTATCCTCTGAACAGGTAATCGGCTAGTGTGCATACACTGCAAATTTCTTTAGATGTTGAATTTTGTTCTAGAAGTATATGATGAGTTTTAAACAGCAATTTTTTATTCCTCATGTCAAGGCAGAAAAATAAAGAAAGATATCTCTTGCAGTCAAAAAAAAAAGACAGTTTATAAAGTAAAGTAGACACTTGCCCGTTTAACCTGTTAGGTTAAACTAAAACATACTGGCTAAGCTAAAACACACTGCAAAAACCATGTCACGTTAAAGAAATTGCAAAAAATCCCTAGACACCACTAAACCACAATTTTCAACAACTTGATTTGCTACTGTCAAAATCAGTGAACAGGAGCACCATCTTACAGATGTATATTGACTTCACATTTTGCAAATGCAAATTCAAAAATCAATTAATATTAAGTTTTAAAGCTACCACAACAGTCATCTGTTCTTATCGCTTTTCAGATAAAAGCTACACGAACTCCCATCCCCTCTTGCCACAGTGGAGGAAGGCTGATGAACCTGTTCTACACGTGTCCAACCCTTTTTAGTCCATGCCCCAAGTCAGAACTTAACAGAGAAATTTAAGTGACTGAGGGAATCCTCGTGTGAGCAAACTTCTAATTTCATGTTAACTGGTAACGGTTTTTAAATAGTCGTTATGAAACCACGATTTATGTTGAGCACCTCTATTTTATATACTGAGAAGCGACGACTGCCCAGAAACAAGAACAACATCCTCACTTTCTCTGATATGTAATACAGAAATTAATCATCCTCTGTCTTCACAATTAGACTTGGTTTATCATCTGTATTCTTTCAGGAAAATTGCAGGACACAGTGCAGAATCAGGCTAATAATATGTATTCCTGTTACTGGAATGGCACTCTGCCTTAATGAAAATGAGGATTATTGCTCTGCAAGCAGGCAGTGCCAGTTGCTCCAAAGCGAACCGAAATTTTTATTAGAACAAATGCTGACACCAAGTGGCCATTTACCAATACACCAACTGTCTACACGGCTGGCAGAGCCGAGGGGATACTGTGCACACAAAGCAAGCCAAGCTAGCTCAATAAAAACGAAAATCAAAACGCAAAGCAGACATAGGGATCAAGAGAGCCAATATTACAAAAAATTGCAGCTCTACCCACGACACTCTTGCAGTGACTCTAAACTAGCTAGTGGGTAATGGCAGAATTCAATCAGACTGATATCAGTTTTAGTTTCTAGACGATTTTCAAAATCTGGCTGCATTTTTCCTTCTCTGTTTTTGAACTAATGCTGCAGAGAACTCAAGGACTTTCCACGCTGTTACTGTTAAAGTGAATTAAAAAGGCAGATTATTTCCATACAGACCAAGTGACTTGGAAATGCCTGAATAAGCTACATGCAGCCATTTACTCTGTCAATTATCCACACCTTACTGCAGAGCAATCCAGTGCCACACACTGCCCCAGCAGGCAGCACACTTTGCAACATTACTTGCAATTTTATTTTAACAAATGTTACTGTTTTACCTTCCTGTTACATATACCCCTGACTTAACTAGAGGAATATTTATATTTTTTAAAATAAATTGTTCCCTTAAAGTTGATCCTATTTTCCCTCCAAAACTTCTGCCAGAAATAACTTCAAACCCAAACCCTTACAGAGATTATTTTAAATGCTGCTATTTCTGTAACATGCTTAGCTAGAAAAAGAGGAAGAGTGTTAGCAACCTTTTTGTGTATTTCCTTCAAAACCGGTACATATCATTTATGCGTCCAGTTATTCAGACAGTCACTCCAGTTGCTTTTCTTCTACTATCAACTTCTGAATACACCTGCACACTCACCTTGTTTTCCTGTGTAACAAGTATACTTGCACCCCCTGGCTTCAGTGGCACTTCTTCCATTGCTCCAAACACATCAGTCTCAACAGAGAAGGTCAGCTCTAAACCCAGATCACTGATATCATTATCTAAAATCCACTGCAAATTCTTTGCATACTCTGGATCAATAGAAGCTACATCCTGATAATTTACAGGTATGCCTAGAAAAAAACAAAGAGACAAAAACCCTCAAATAAATAGGATAAAGCAAAACCTGTTCTACCTTAATATATGGTAGAAGATTGCCCTCTAGAGAGAAACTAGAATAATGCAGTAATAGGAAAAGGGAAAAAGGGATTCACCATTACTAACTTCAGAAGAACTGTACTTACTACATTTTAAAAGTATTAAAGAGTAAAGTTTCTTCTGCATGTATTTCTTTCCAGTGAAGTAAGCAACATACCACCTAAGCAACAACAGTTTGCACAATTTTAGCTCACTAATGGATTTCAGTAAAACCATTTAACTAACCATACAGAATCGTAGAATACAGTTAAATTAGTTTCTTTTTAGAAGTCTTAAAGTTTTCTGTGTAACTTTTAGAAATCCAAATATCATATTTCTCTATACAATAATATCTCTTCCTTCACAAAATTATTTAGAATTTGGGGCGAGAGAGGTGAAGACAACCTTTCTGTACTTTGAAAAACGTTCACTCTTCAGCTTTAACCTTTTAAATCACGTTTGCTATGAGACCTACTACACGGTTGAAAAGTTTATTAATAGGAATTTTACATTTTCAGACTGAACTCGCAAGTCATTTAGAAGCATTAAGAGGAGAGCTGCTTGAAATCTGACTTCTAGAAGTACGGAAGTCACCTATTTACAGCCCCTTCGCAGACATGGCTCTCAAACAAACTTGGAGCTAATGTGTCCAGGACAAGATGACTCTGAGTTTGCACAAGAGAGCTACCTTCTTCACTACAGAAGAAAATAAATCCCAATTACTTTAGCTCTGTTACAACAGATACTTTAATTCTACGAAGACAGAGAAGTACCTGTGCAAAGTAGCAGGGGGTGAGGGTGATAGTAGGTTTAGAGAAAAGCAAGTGATAGGGCAGTACTCTCATTGCCTCACCATCTCCTGCGCACTGCGAGGTGCCACAAGGGTGCCCGCTAGCAGCCGCCTTCGCACGCTACAGACTGCGGAAGCAGCACCCCAGAGAGGAACACAAAAGTCAAAGGTTAGCAGCCAGTGCAAACACATGTGCAAAAAATTTTACAGCGCTTCCCTGGAAGGCCTGACTACTGCTAAAACAGTGTGTACACAAGCTGTAAGGCATTGTTTTTCCTAACAAAAACCAAGCAATGCTCCAGTTAGAGAGAGATATAATTTACTAATGAATTTTCACAGTCACCTCTCTAACAAAAAACAATAAATCATCTAATGGTTGTCTACAAGTTTCTAGAGGACTTCCACTTTTGCCAGCTAGAATCATATGTATGATTCCATGGCTACTAGCATATGAGATTGTATCACACTAGTAAGCATATGTACATTTCACTTATGAAATGTAGAAATAATGATGTCTCAGAGTGATATTTGCAAACTGTTAGAAGAAGAGACTAAAAAGTAGAGATCAGACTCCTTTAGAGAAGGAACTGAAGCATTATGATGAGACCAGACTCGTAGTCAGCACACTGCGAGTCCAAAGGACTAACGCTCACTCATTTGCTGACAGATATTTTACGAACCAATGGACTCAAGCCAGCCAGTTATAAAGAAACTCTGACAGATGTATCAGGACAAAATTTGGATCCCATTAAATACTATGTATCGCTTTCATGCTATACCCTTAAGGCACCTTCAGTCTGAAAACAAACTCTATCTTAGCATAATTATGATAAACACGTGTTTCTGTACAACACAAAACTTGAAAAAGATACTGAACTTGTCTCAGAGAGCTCAGTTGTAGTGCACATTCAAGGATTTAAGGCCTCTGGCTCATAATATACTGACCCAGAAATTTGTTTTCTTTTGTTTATGCCTTTTCAAGGAGTATTTTCTATTATACTGTGAAAGAGGGGACTTAAGTCTAACAGCAGATAGCAGTTAGGAATTTATTTGCTATGGGTCTTTGTCTGTTGGGAGGTGGAAGTTTCCCTTTCCAAACACAAAGTAATTGGTTCCCTGGAAAAAGTACAAAAGTAACCACACAACAGCACTAGCAACACTATCTTCACCTCGCCTTTAGGAGAAGGCAGACAGATAGGAAGCCTGAGAGAAACAAACCTAAGAGCCTCTCTTAATTTATGATCATATTCCTGCCTTAGTTCTACATCCATAGTAAAGTGCCGCTCTAATAAACATTACAACTTATGGAATAATGTTTGATTTCACAGCACACACACACACGAAAAAAAAAAATCATGCAAGCTACATATCTAACATAAAGCACTTTAGTTGTGTGTTGCTGGGTCATCACTTCAGTTGGTGATCTTTCCTTGCCTACCAGATACTGTTCCAGAAAGATCTCAATTATTCACAGGGAAAAAAGGTGACGCACCCACCTGGGTCTCAAAAAAAGTAGCCACATTAGTTCATACAGGTTTTGGCTTCTAATTAAGGCACTTCCACATCACGTCTGTTGACTATAGAGTTCCTTTGAAAGGGGTTCACTGTTCCTCAGCTACAGGAGGTCTCGGCACACAACTGGTTGATTCGGTGCCATCAACAGTAAAGGCTACAGAAAACAAGGATCTCAGTGCAAGGTGAGAAACCAAAGGAATGGAAACTGTCCAGGCTTTGAAAGATTTCATACTCCATTACTTAAGGGCTGACGAGTACCTGAAGGGAATCTCTCCGTCTATAACCCAATACTGGCATGAACAACAGTTAGCATAGCCTCTAGCTGAACCTGAATAAACACAAAACAAAAACCCCTCAGGTATATCTGCTGCTGTGCAACTCAAGCTCCTTAAGCATGAAGAGAAAAAATGAGCCAAGCTGATGGAAAAGGTCTTCAAAAGGTTTAAGTAAACCACTATAAGCCACAAAAAGCAGCTACTATGGGAAATGGAGGTTCCAGTTTTCTGTGCCTTCTAAGTAACAAGAAGTGATAAAAACCCATCAATCTTTTGAATTTAAAGAAGTTTGATGGGCACAAACCTCTAAAGAGCTCCAGGAAGCCTGCTGAACAGAATGACAAGACCTTACTGAGAGGGACTGGTGAGATCTTATTAGGAGAGACTACTCACTGCTGTTTGGTTTGCAATAGTTATTCGAGCAAAATGAAGAGGGGCGGGGGGTGGAAACAGAAAAAAAAAAAAATAAATCACAGTAAATTAGAGGTCATCTTGTCAACTTGGAAACCAACAAAATCAGTATATAATCGTGAGTCAAACTAGACAAGAACCCAAACTCATCAGCAGTCATTTCCCAAAGAGGTGACAAGAGCAACACCTGACTGTTCTCAAGGTGTCACCAAACAGTAGAAAAGTGTTTTCCTCATTCGTGAATCAGCCTGTGAGCATCATTCTTCTGCTCGCTCAGAGAAATTTCTTGATGTCAGAGGCCAACCCTTAAGTCAGTGTCAAATTGTGCCACACAAATAAGTCTGTAGTTTGGAGCTGCTCTCCTGTGTGAAGATCAATGACGCAGGAAGCCCAGTGAGCAATTGCCACCACGGTGCTGCTTCAGCTTGGCTGTTCTCCATTGCCTCTTGCCCAGCACACAGTCACTCTCCTGCAGCACAAAGCAGCACTGAGGGAGAGAAGTAAAACAAGCCCCTTTGTCAAGAAGACCTTGACAAAAAATGGCCAAGTCTGCATCATTAACAACAGTGTTCCCGTAACATTTTTAGGGAAGAGAAACAGTAAATCTCAAGTTAAAAGTTGACCTGTCCTGACTCAGCAAGTATCACAGTGAGACTGTAGGTACGCAGAACGATGACAGAAAACCAGAACGAGATGCAAACGATCCCTTGAAAACCTTCCTAGGTCTTAAAGTGAGGAGTGGTTCTTGAGGAGACAAAACTTCCAACATCAAACTATTTTATTTCCAAAGATTAATGAACAATGCTTAAATTCACCTGAAATTCTGCATGCAGCAGCAGAATTTATGTACCTACAGTAATAACAAGAACCACAGAATGTTTTGGGATGGAAGAGACCTTGAAAGTAATCTAGTTCAACTACCTGCAGTGAGCAGGGACATCTTTAACTAAGTCAGGCTGATGAGAGTCCCATCCAATCTGACCTTGAATGCCTCCAGGGATGGGGCTTCTATCACCTCTCCAAGCAACCTGTGCCAGTGTTTCACCAGCCCCTTTGTAAAAAATTTCTTACATGCAAAGGGAATTTACCCTTCCATCACATCTTCACGCAAAAGGAAAAGTTTTTCATGACAACTCAGAACAGGAACAATGTTTGACAATCAAGAAGCACAAAGGTTCTCAGAAGAGAGAAAAGCCCCAGACCACAGACACCACCAGCTAAGAGTGGTCCTTCTCTATTAAATACAAAAGTTACATTTTTATAAAAACTCCTGACCAATCCTCTTGAATGCTACAGTAAGCGTACAAACTATGTTTCCTCGGGAAGGAGAGAGGATGAACCTGCATTAGTTCTGAAATACTATTTCAGGAAATAAGTAGTATTTGTTGGAGAGACAGCGATGTTCACAACAGCGTGGATTCATCTTGCTAAAACATTACATGACCGAACAACTACAGGCATAATAGAGAATTCCTGATAATGTTTATGAGCTGTGGCAAACATCTATCAACTTTGCAAGCTTAAGTTAACTAGGGAACAATTATTTTCATTTCTCAAGAATGACATTAAATAGCAAGGTAGATGAATTTCACAACTGTGATGCAAAGAACTGCATGCACCACAAAAGCAATTGGCTTCACTAACCTGCCTTTCAGGCATTCCTAGTCAGCAGCATTAAAGACAACTAAATTATATGATTACACTTCAGACAGATTAATGATGCCTCCCTTGTTTTTAAATTAAGATTCATATTCCAACATAAACTGAACGATCAGCTATTTTATTAAAAGTTGCTAACTGTATGAAATTCCTACATAGTTTTGCTATGTATTTCCATATTTTGCAACTATAAGAGTTCCTAAGAGAGGCTCAGACTGGAATAGCAATTATGTTATGACTCTGATAATAATAAAAAGATAAGCAGGACATTAATTTCCAAGCCTTTTTCATTTTCAACACACACAAAGAAAAAAAAAAAAAAAAGGAGAAAGTTTACTGCTCAGACAACTAATAAAAAGGATTTTGATAAAACCATACCAAGAATATGCTTGTAGAATGACCTTGTGAAGTAGATGTTCACCAACTGCCTGTGATTCAGAGCCAGCCCCAGGATCTGTCCTGCGAAACGGAAGTAGTTCAAATGATCTGGATTTACAGAAGAGTTGCTGTTGGGCTGGAAAGTTGTTCCTATAAAATGAAAAGATTATCATATTCCGTGAATAATTATTTTTAAGTGAAGTTCATACGTATCAAATACACTAGGCATTTGAAACCACTGAAATCAGTTTATTTTGGGGTTCTGGAAGATTGGGGTTTTTTATTTACACCAAAAAGGTGTCAGAAAGAAATGTATTAGAATATAATGACATCCAATTACTAAAATGATATTGCTTAGCCACTCTCCCAAGGCACCACTCTGAAATAATTCACATCAACACAAGAGTAAAAACAGTCCTAAATTCGGTCCTCCGTCTTACTATATTGCTAAGTACATTTTTTGCTAACTCTAACAGGCCGTGCTTCTATCAATTTGTGAACGTGCTCAAAGGAAGGATCAAAAAGCATCTACTTCCTTTCACCTGGTTCCAGCCAGATGCAAACAGAAGACAGTCCCGTCCCTGGGAAAGACCACCTCCAACAGACATCCCTGCACCTTCCCTTTAATTTCACAAACTAACCTACGCCTCTACTGTTGACTGAACTCCTTGCCACTTGCCAAGACTCTGTAAGGCAGAAAGCAAAACATTCATCACTGATAATGTGAAATCTTTTAGCAATAAAGATTTGCTTTACATGAAGAACCCAGAAGGCAAAAAGTTAAATACAAGGTAAACCTGGGGAGGATCAACATCTAGTTTTACCAGAAAAATTAGGTGTTTGAATTTGTGGAAAGGAATATCTCCACAGTTCCCTTACAGATGCAGAAGAAAGAAAAATCCTTTCTATACTGCTCTCAAAGTGTTATGTCCTTCTACTACCAGGCAGGATTCATTAAAACCAACAACTCACTCTCCTCTTAGAGAATACAGAACAAAATCAAGGAAACTTCAAATTCAGAAAAAAAAATATTTAATCTGCAGTTACAAAAATGTAAAATTAAAAGATTATTTCTCTCTGTATATGAGATCAATTCTGTCAGTGTTGCTTTTAGAAAGTAGCAATCTTAGATTCTGAAATCAATTAAGTGACCTTTTTTCTTGTATTATAGAAATGCTTTTATAAAAGATGACACCCAAAAATTGGGGGGGGGGGGGGGGGGGGGGGGGGGAAGGAATAAAAAAGACAAAACCAACCAATCAAACAAAAGGCAAACAAATAAAAAACCCCAAACAAACAGGAGACATACCATCAGCTGACTGGGTAAATAAGGCATAATCTGGGTTAACTATTTCACTGGACAAGATATCAAACCACTCACGCACCACACCCTGTCCCTGCGTGGCAAAAGAATAGAACATATTAGTACATAGAACTTTCACACCACAGTTACACTGAGTAACCACATAGTTCTTAATAGAGTATAAAAGTTACTTTAAATTAGTATTTAATTCAAAAGAGTACTTGTGAATATTTCCATATATAAATGGCATAAAGAAAAAACACGCAGTTTTACCCACCATGCCTTCTTCTCCGTGAAACCTCACAGCAATCCCCTGCTTTAGTTTCGCACAATTTGCTTTGGACACAACTTCACAGCTACTCCTAAAAATAGAATCTAAATACAAAGCACTGATAAATTTTTTATCTTATTTCACTATATTTCAATGTAATTCAAATACATACTAATTCCATTTGCAATACAATACCTCTGTGAACCAAAAGGATGTCATTCTCATTGACAGGCCTGTGCACCATGTCTGAATCTGGCTGCCCGGCATGCAGATGTTCATAGAACCATTCACAGCGATCTTTAAAGGGCTACAAAGCAAGGGGGAAACCGTATTAGAGAGATGCATTCACCTGAGTAATTCCCCTCATAAGCAGGACTAGCAAATGGTTGTACATACTTCTCAATCCAGGCCTGAGACATGCAGAGAGTGATTAGGTGCTGCCTCAATACACTATACACTATTTTGGGAAGAGGAAAGGGCTAAATATGCCCTTGAATGCCTGCTGAAGTCTGGTATGCAGAAAGACTGTGCCACCACTTCTCCAGAAAGAGCTACTGGAGTTGACCACAGGGGAAAAACAGCACAAACTCCTCCCAGGGCAGAGGCGGGAGGAAGAAATCTATAAGAAGCAAGTCACCGGCTTCTGTGACACTACTGATTATCAGTCAGAGCTGAGCACAGAAGCACAAGTGATATCAACAAGTCAACCTCACAGTAAAGTTGATTGGCAACTAAGAACAACAGTCCAAAGGAACCAGAAAACTCCTAAGGCAATTCTTAGGTGAGAAGGTCCTAGTTTGCTTGACTCAGTATTTAGACCGACGTTTTGCAGTTCATCCGAGACAGAGATGACACAGCCTCTCTTATCTATCACAACTTGCAGCACGTGCTTTTAGTTGATCTAACAAACAGGGTATTAGTTCTCAGGGTCACTTTCATTATTCATGGGTAATTAATTTCAAAAGTGCACAGTTCAACCAAAGAATGAGTAAGCAATACACCTAACGGCATGCCCTAAAAATTAAACTGGATTATCAAACCCAATGTGCATCTAAAAATAAAGGCACGGTACTGTTCACAACTAAAGAAATAAAGCTTTTTGAACTGACTCACCACAATTATTGAGGTGTGGCAAGGTGTGATGTGTTGTGGTTGGTTACAGGTATTTTACCTTTGTTTATAGCAAATTCTGTCTCTGACCAAAACAGTTTAATGTAAGGAACCTCTCTATTAGATACCAAAAGTATTCCAGCATGCACTAAATGAAGGAGTTCCAAACAGCACATTATCACACAAAGACCATTTTCATTTGTCATAGAAAAAAATACACAATTCTGTCCCTGAGCAACACGTGGACAACCCTCATTTTTAAAGGTAAGTGATGAAAACGTGGCAGATGCTTAACACTGCAGTGTTAGGTAAAGCAGCAGACTTCCATACAGGGATTTTTCATGCCAATTTTTCCACTTCACAATGCTAGTCTCTAGAGTAACTCTTTAACTTTGAATTCATGTCCCACATTAAACTAAGAAGTGAATTTAGGCTATGCCAGACATCAGGACTTTACTCAAAAAAAAAAAAAAAAACCCCAAACAAACAAACAAAAGGAAACGTTGGAAACAAAGCAAAGGGTAACAACATGATGTTTCACTGAAGGAGCTGCCACTAATTAACTATGGTCAAATCACTTAGTAATGGTGTATTTATCCTCTGGTTTGTCTCAAAATGTAAGTCAATTTAAGGCAAAAGCACAGCATTTTAAAGCTCAATCTATTAAGCGTGCACAAATAGATAAATAACAGAAAGTTAACACTGTTTAACTGAAAGACTTGTAAAACACATTTAATATCGATCATCTCAAATGAACTTACACATTATTTTAAAGAATTGCAAGTACAGAAATCTGGCTGCCACGTCTGTTTAATCCGATCTTTCAATATCCCAGATCCAAAAGCACTGGAGGCCACACTTAGTTCTTCCATCCTCCTCAAATGGGTTTTAAAAAAATATTTTTTTAAACAAAACACCCTCTTTGTTTTTACAGAAGTTGGAACTAAGCATCTCCTGACATTTACCTGAGCTTTTATGATGTGCATAAATCTGGACATTAATTCAGGACACTCAAGAAGAAAATGAAAGTGATCAAAAATTATTTTGGGATTTCTGAAAGAAAATAGGTTAGAAGCCTGTTAGTCAGAGATCTAATAATAATGCTTCATGATACACAAAGTATAAATAAAAAGACAACGCAATTAGTCATACAGAAAAGCTCCAACAGACTCTTCTATTCACAATGTTTTCCTAACTCTTGTTCCCAAATGACTTATACTGTGAACATGGAGGATTGCAAGCAGGGCTCCAGACAGAAGCATGGTTATAGAATCGTAAAATCACAGAATGAGTTGGGTTGAAAGGGATCTGGGCAGTCCCAGAGAAACTCTGGAAAGAGCCAAGTGTACACAGATAGCTCAGACTCCTTTAGGAAGTCATTAAGTGTCACACATTTGAGGAAGAATGAAAGTTTACATCTACTTCAAGAGTGAACGCTTTATTCGGAACAAAGATGAGGAAAGAATCCATGAAGGAAATTACCCTGTGAACCAGATTTTGTTCACAAAAATCTCACAGAATCTTACAAAAGCATCGCTGACGTATGCAGAAGAGTTCATTAAAGCCTGAGCTGTGAATCATTAATACACACTCCCTTGAATTTGGCAGGACCATTAAAGCACGTATGTCACAACAATAGCCAAAAAATACAACCCAGTAAGAAGAAAATTAAAAGTTTGAATTATTTTGGGGGGAAAAAAATAAAATTAGAAATCCATATTTCCTGAAGCTTACCGGTTAACAAAACACTTAAGGACATCATCGTGTTTACAGACAAATTCTATAAAACGAGGCGACGTCATCCTGTTCAAAAAAATCATAAGATGCTTTTGGTTAATGAAAATGAAAAGGATATGAATTACATCAATTCTTGTGTTATGTAACAAAATACTACGTAAACAGAAACTTATGCTGTTTAACTAGTCAATCATGAAATACAGTATTCATTAAGATTTCATAATAAATAGAAAAGGCAAAAATGCCAACGATCAAGAAGGTGAAGCAGCCTGCCCACTAACTGTTCTAAGCTGCATCAGCAAAAACAGCTCGAAGTTACAGAGATACACATTTCCCTGCTGCAACTTTCCTGCTTTTAGTGCAACAACGGAAGCACGTACGTGGAAGGACAGATATTACACAGACAATACAATACACACGTTGTTCTATATTCTTGTTCATTGTATAAAACTATGCACCTTGGAAATTGTGCTGAGAAAAAAGCGCCAGGAAGAACTAACATTATAAACATAACAAACTTAATGAGGGGCAAGGTGGCATTCAACGGCTTCATGAAATAAAACTACTTGCTAGGCAAGTGTCTCACATACTACTACGGAAGTTCGCTATTTCTCCTATAGCCATAGATATATATATATATGGAGAAGAAGGGAAGGATTAACATGGGTGCAAATTCTACAGCACTTATTTACATCCGTGCTTTGCATTTTTTTTTAAAAAGATCAATTAATTGGATCCTTCACTTTTGGCAAAAGCTAGTGCATACTTGTGAACGAGAATAAAACCCTCTTACCAAGTGCCTTGAAACAGGCTGTGAAAAACAGTACTTTTAAAAGTCCAGGATAACAATCCTAGAACAATGTTGCTGTTCTCTACACCAATTTAGACAAGAGCAGCTCATATAATATAAAACTGAGCTATTTTTCTCTCTCCCTTTCTCCATTTTGAGAAAACAAGCCTCACTATATCCTTCCTCTCATCCATACAGAAAAACAAACAAGCGAATAAGATCCTCCAGAGACCAAAGACCAACATTTTAACCGTGCTTCTGGTGTGAGAGATGATCTGAAAGTATTAAACAACTAAGAGCCTTCCATGAAAGAAAATTAATTCTCTCTCTACCTGCAAATGGCCACACAAGCTGTAAGATGCAATATATGGAGGAAAAACAAAACCAAAAAATACCTTAGCACTCACTCATTGGTTTTGATGCAGAAAACTCAAAACATTGTATTTCAGTATATTAGCAGAGAATGCTTAGATTCAATATCAGCATTTGCAGACGCAATCTTGGCAAGTAAAAGAAAATAACCTCAATATTTCAAATGTTAACTAGCATGAAATGCCATCTTTATTGTATGAATATTAGGAACAATGGAAAACTGTGAGTTCTGTTTACTCCCATTAAACAAACACACTCAAATCCAGAATTAGAGTCCTTCTATATTATTTTGTCTGAAAAGATGATTTGTTTTAATCTCCACTGTCATGTGAAGATGCCAGCAGTACTGAGTTACACTACTGTGCCATTTACTTCTATTAATACAAAAACTTCAGTAAAACAGAGCAAGTCTCTGAGCTCTGTACTTCTCTGCACAGTTCTGAAAAGCCTTAAAGCAACACAGAGTTCAGCTGTGCTCTGCCTTACTTTCCTGCATCCCAGGGAATTCTCCCAGTGGTCACTGAAACAGTTCTTTCTCTCCTGGCCTCTAAGATAACAACTTTCACCTAAACTTACAGATATCCATGGGAGTTCTCCTTGGCCTCAAGTGTAAGTTCTGCAGAGGGACAGAGCTACTGGGCAAAGCCCATCAGCAAGTCACCTGGATACAGGGAGACAGTCACCTTTCCAAATGGATTTTGGTATAAAGAGATAAATTGGAGGGGGACAGGAGGAGAAAGGGACATACTTAATCACTTTTACAAATAATTCTGCTTTTCATTTGGCTGCTGTAAATAATACTTTACTGGCATTTTATCTTAGTAAGGTTTCACGGAGATTTCGAAGGAAATGGCTAAACGGCAGTTTCTTCTTCAAGGTGGAGTAAAATTAAAAGTGAAAGTACTGAGGTGCTTGTGGAATCTGCTGATCCCAAGATCATCTTCCTGAGTGTCCACAGAGAACTGTGCCCCAGGCAAACAACACTTGAAAGCTTTTATTCCACTTGGTTTGGGAGAGAAAGAAAAGCCCTTCGAGTGGACAGGAATAACCAAGTTGGTCATGTAGTGGGAATCTTGCTTCTAGATTCCTCAGGGAGCTTGTAATACCACCATGCGTATCTAATCCTCCACTCATGAGAGTCAAAGGATTCTTTCCTTGCAAGGTCACAAATATAATCCATGACAATCTTGGACAGACTAAGCCCTCAGTTACAATGGACACACCTTTTTTTTTTTTTCTTTTTTCTTTTTTTTTAAATAACAGACACTAACAGTATTAAATTCACCGAAGTTGTAGTGCCTGTCACACACAAAACTATCCCAGGTCAGGATTCCAAGTGAACACGACTTGGAGACTGAACTCTCCTTGTTATAAACTTCTGCAACATAGCCAAGCTCCAGCTGTTATTTTCATAAACGGAGATAATTCACATTTTTCTTCTGAGTTTATAGCTCTTCTTGTTGGATAATCACATTAAATTCAGGGACAATTTCACATTAAGAACCATAAGCAAGAACAGCTAAGTTTCAAGAAATCAAAATTACACTACCTGCAAGTATCCTACATGATTACAAAGAGCCATCAGACATTCAATACGAAATCTGCTCCAACACAGCTCCGTTCATGGTCAGCAGCACTATGGAAAACTTGCTGTGCTGTTCGGTGCCATTAAAGCCAGCGGGGGAAAAAAGCATTCAAATAATTGAACTATTGAAGGCATTAAGAAACATACTCTTGACTGTCACTAACATCATCCGGCTAGCACCTGTATTTTTCCAAGAAAGCATGTATGATTTTAAAACGGCAGCAGTTTAGGTAAAACAGGATCCTCTCCTTACCCCTGAGGCATTTGACAGGAGCAGCACATGTAAAAGGCTTGAATGACAGCACTTAGCCTGTTTGCTGTCATGGAGATAACATCCTGGCAATCTCCACAAGCATCCTGCTTGCCAGCAACATCATATGCTTTCGACTCAGTGGCATCAGTGGATGGCTCTTTTTTGTCCTCCGTTCCTGCAGCAGCAAATGAAGGTGTAGGAGTATCATCCTGGTGATCTGGTCCTTTTTGCTTCAGTAAAATAGAAGTAATGTTGGCAGAGTCCCTTTTGCTTTTCATGAGTTCCGTGGCTATAAGAACGAGCCATTCATCTAGAGAATGCCAGAGCAGTTCCAGTGGCTGCAAAACACACATGCAAAAACAGACGCAAAAAAGGAATGTGTTGATATTAGATAATATTAATAATGTGATAATCCTCTTAAGGCAAATAAATACCATGCACATTTAAAAGCTTCAAATGATTCTTTGGAAGTCACATTAGAGATAAAAGTCAAATACTCATAAAAGATTCTGTACTTGTAGACATAGAGCACAAAGAGAAAATTTCATACAGGAGGAAAACAATCAAGCAGCAGATAAAATAAAGATAAAATAATGTAGAAAGAGTGAAACACTGAACTGTTTAACAGAATTTGGCCTCACTGTTGTTACACAGCACACACTACTGCCCGAGTGCTGCACTCAGGCAGAGAAACAATAAGACGTTGAGTTTCCAGAGTAAGACCGTGTCAGTTCTTTAAGGCCCTGAGACATCTGGGGTACCAGCAGGACCAGAGCAAGAGTCACTAATATCTAGCTTTATAAAAGAGAAACAAGTATTGTCAGAATCTCCTATCCATTTTTCAAGCTATGAACTTGATTTTCACAAAAATCGCTCTTTATTCACTACCACCATCTGAAAACCAACAACTGGAACAGTACAATTCCATCACCACACATTTGTTCTGAGGTGCAGGTCTGCTACAGAGGAAAGAAAGGGCTGAGACACCTGTGGCTTTCCCATAAGCATTTCAAAAAACTACAAGGGCTGACTATGCTGCCCCTTAATAGTGTTTAAGGGGACATTTCACAAGCATGCAGTCTAATGAGCACAGGCATACATTTCCTCCAGGGAGGCAATTCTGACTCAAGTCTTTGATAGCATTCCAAAAATAAGAGTGAACTTCAAAATGCATTTCTTTCGTGTATTACTGTTGCATCAACAATTTCAAACAATTAAAGCATTTGAAGACTTAGCAGATATGGAAAATTACGTTCTCATCTTCTAAAGTTGTCTTTAAAAATTAAGAGCTATTCACAGCACACTATACCAGAAGTCTACACTATCTGGATCACTGTTAGAACACCTCATAGTGACACGCTCTCAAGAGACAATAAATTACTTCTCACAAAAGCTGTGTATTAAGAAGTTGTGTTGAAATTTACCATTAAAAATTTTACCACTATTTTTCCATTTTTTTTGCCCAGTAAGAATTTAGGGGAACATCTGATCTCTAAGACTGACAGGCTTTGCTCCACAGTTCCTTAATCCTTGTACTCCTGGTGACCACACATTTCTCTGGATGGTGATCAGAATACCTCCCATGTAGGTACCATTTTCTACATAACTGTCTGGCATACAGGATCAAGTTAACTCCTTTCCAAGACCTACTTGTCAGACTTGCACCACAAAATATAATGTAGAAAAACTTTCTAAAGGAAAAAAGGATTCATTGAACATACAGAAGAATTAAAATGCAGCTCTCTTCTTAACATGTAGCTCAGGAGAAACTAGGTTGTTTTGCTAGAATACTAAAATGTAGTTTTCTTCTTCTGAACTTTTCAGTGCTTAGCTTGTCAGATGTCATTTTTCTACCGCTATCTTGCGTTTTATCTTCAAAAGTGTAGTTGAGAACAGTGACTTCAACGTTTCACTTTTTTTATCTAGCCTAACTTCAGGATATAAAGCACTCCTCTAAACATTGCCCACCACCTCCACACCCACAGTTCTCAGTATTTTATGTTCGCATCCATCATCTGACCTTTTCAAACGTAATATGGATGTATTCAATCAAACCACTAGCAACATTTTTTTCAAAACTACAAGTCAGCATTCTTCAGTCAGTTCTTACTGTGAATCACATATTAAACACAAACCTCCATTCAACCTTCGATTTTCATATCTCACATTTCTGAAACATTTCTCTGAAATTACACATCTGAGTCTGAGTACCAAGCTTTAACAGCTGCACACCTCATCTCCCAAAAGCAAGGATTTAGCTATGTAACACTTTCCTCTTTACCCATTTAGAAACCAAGATACTATAAATCAAACCCACATTCAAACTGCACCACTGGAGTAAGATCTTTTCCCAGGAGACAGATACTCTTTTAAGATACAGGGAGCAGATCACTAATCCCTGAAGTGACTGGGTCACGGCAGAGAAGTTAATTCAATTCTAGACAATAGCAGTAAATAAAATAAGAGGGAAAAATACCACGGGCTTCCAACTTTTCTCAACTAGGCAGGGAGATTTTGCAGCAAGTTTCCTTAACATGATCATACTGAACAGCAATTGGAAAAGCAATACATGAAAAAGTAATGAATGTAAATCCAGTCAAAATCACTATTCATAAAGTTTTTTACTGGTAAGATTTCATTTAAGTTCCTCGTACTTTGTTCAGGTGTTGAAATTCAGTGACTTTTGTTTCTTGCAGGATCAATACAAGAGTGTCTTAATTAGCTAGTGCTTCCACTCTGAAGCATTTGGATAGGCCTGAAATGATCAGGGCTGTAAATGAATTATATACAGTGAACTTAGGTAAAGCAAAGATGGTCCTGTGATTTTTCTTGTCCTTGTCAAGTAACAACATTCCTCAGTAGCCTCAGATCAAGATACATTCTCAATCCCTTCCAAGCTAGATTATAGTGACAACTCTTCAAAATGCATTCAGTGAGTATAATAATACAGAAAAACTTAACACAGCACTAAACAAAAAGTCAGAAGAAAGTTTTTCTTCATTTCTTATTGGGATCTTATTAATGCATATAAATATCTGAGGGATGGGTGTCAAGGGGAAGGAGACAATCTCTTCTCAGTGGTGCCCAGCAACAGAACAAGAAACAATGAGTTTAAGTTCGAACATAGGCAGTTCTACCTCAACATGAGGAGAAACTTCTTTACTGTGAGGGTGACGGAGCACTGGCACAGGCTGCCCAAAGAGGTTGTGGAGTCTCCTTCTCTGGAGACATTCAAGACCCACCTGGACGCGTTCCTGTGTGGCTGCCCTAGGGGATCCTGCTCTGGCAGGGGGTTGGACTAGATGATCTCTAGAGGTCCCTTCCAACATCTAACATTCTATGATTACATGATTCTTTTACTGGATAAAATCTGGTTTTGCACCAGTTTTTTAAAAGGAGTTATAAAATAGCTCACGTACAGATCTATTCAGACCTAATGGGAGAGTGTTCAGAAGGAAAGGACACAACCCCTTATTCCGTGCAATAAGGCCTGATAACGTTCCTCCGCATGTCCCACAAGACAGAACTGCCACTGCTACCCTCAGTCCTCCTCAGATAAACCTTTCTAGGTCATTCTTGAAAGAAGACAGTATTGAACAACAGATTAGCTTCCTCTATAGTGAAGAAAGACAGTATGTAGAGGTCTTCCCTAGCTCCAACAAACAGCATTCAAAGAAGTTGGTGGTGACGTGTATCACTTTCTAGAGCTCCAGAAAGCACTTAAGATCTTACATAGGACATGAACCAGCAGTCAAGAGACTTAGTTTTCCCCTTAAAACCTGTATCAATATTCAAACTCTCTAAAACATCTATCCTTCCATGTGAATTTTAGAGATCAGAAGGAAATTCCAATTTAAAGCTACCTTCCTCTAAAATTTTCAATACAGATCTCAAATTTAAAAGCTTTTAAGTTCCACGTTGACTTTTCTAACACAGATTTAACTCCTGTTTTGAAGCAGCAGCCTCTACAGTTTCTTTAATAGTCTGTCCTAAACGGTTACAGAGCCTGTATTCAGGAAAACTAAAATAAAACAAAAACCAGAAGAGGAATTCTTTGCCTCTGAGCTGTATGTCCCACTTGGAAGTACTGGTACCAGTGACAGCCTACAACTGCCAGGTCTTCAAGAAGCCTCCGTACCAATGTAATAAAGCCAGAGATATAGTGGGCTTATTATACCTTTCCTCACAAAAACCAAAAGGAACTATCACAACCACATTTTCATACAACAAAAAAAAAAGAACTAGGAAAATGAAGAGAGGAACAAGAGAGACTAAAAAGTCACCCAATTGACTCAGCACTTATGTCTGATCTCCCACTACCCAGTTACTGTAAATTCAGGGAAGAACAAGCCAAAACTAAAGATTAACTTGGCATTGTCAACTAAAGATTTACTTGGCTGTGGGCCTCATTCCCAAACAAGAATAAGTTCTCATCAGCTGTTTTGTATATTTGAGTTTGAAATTTAAATCAACCTTAAGCATATCAGGGAGACAACAGCGGCCCTAATGAAGGGCTGCCTCAGTTTTAATACTTTTTAAATTAATCAAGTAGTAGCAATAATAATTTCTGGTTTTGTTAGCTGATGCAACAGCAGTATTTTGCTCATTTATTAAAAAACATAAATGTTGATTTTACACAAAAGAATTACTGCTATTTTCTGGGACAACCACGCCAGTTGTGTAATATCAAGTCTATCACAAGACTTAACTCCATACTAAACTGAGAAACAATTTTTTCAGCATACAAAGTTTCTTGGGCATACAGCTAAGTGATTCTGCTGAAATATAATTGCCTTTGCAAATTGTAATTGAATGGTTTTGGTTGTTTTACTGGAAGGTTTGAAACAATCTGGGGTTAAAAAGCATGAAACCTTCATTTTTTTTCCTCTTTGAGCTATAAGCAAACAAAATGTGAGGAGATGAGGTCTGCTGCCTGTAAAACTGAAGAAAAAAAAGATAGCAGAATATCTTACTGCAGACAGCTCCTACATTAAGCAAATTTAACATCTGCTTCTTTAATCTGGTATATTTAAACCAATTTTCATCAAAACTGTTAGAAAATGCTGTCTCTAATAAAATTCTTGTGGTTTGTTTTTTGAAAACAGAAATCTGATTAAACTCAAAGTGTCAACTTAGCTCAATATTTTTTAGTGAACAACTCTAAAGGAAAATTATTACATTGAATGCTGTACAACACATTACATTTTGCACACAGTATTTTCATAATCAAGTTTTAGATTCGTTATGTAAATCAATTTGTTATTAAAAATATTTTGCTATCAGAAAAACAAAACTGTGCTTGCTTTTCAAGTAGTCTAATGCTTTCCTTCTTTCCAAGAGAAGAAATTTAAACAAAAACTGATCTACTTGACTAAATATAGCTGAAATTAAGAGTACCATCTTTCACGACCTTATTAATACACTTCTGTCTTAAAATCATTACAAGTAACCTGATGGAACACACATCATCAAATAAAAGCAGTAATTTCAAAAAATCATTTTCACAACACTCAGGGCGGGAGGACAAGGAAGAGACTACCTTTCAGTTAATATTTTGATGCTCGGAACAGCACGTCAGTTACCCACTCAGCGTAAACCGAGTGGCACGCAGAAAACCAGAACTGCTTTACAGAAAGGAAAGCTATATTCTTCCACAGAGGGATTACTCAACCAACAAGCATATAAAAAAAACCCCAACACCGACTTTAGAAATTAAACATCTAAATGGCAAGCACCTAAAGTAAGCATTTGAAAACAGTTACAAGTCAATAACCTTGCGAGGGCAGCAATGAGCTGGCATATTTCAAAGCACACCATCATAAAATTCAAGAACAACTTGGGAAAAAACTGTGTGGTCACCGTGCAAACAATCAACAGATTAAGAATTCAATTACCTGCATTTACCTTGTGAAGCTGGATAAAACTCAGTGATCAGAACTCCCAATGAATCTCCAAATATCATTTTGTAATTACATCTATGATATTACTGCTACAACATTTTGAGACTACTACACTCTTAAATAATACAATAGAAATAAAAACAAAGTTACCAAAAATCAGCGGAGTAACTAAACTTTCAACATCTAATAATCTAAACAATGTATTAAATAAAAAATAAACAGAAATCATAAGATGAGATGTGCATCAGTGGTTAAATGAATCCAGCAGAAGAAAAAATCATTAAGGAGAAGGAAAGAGGTAGGCTTAACTTAAGAAGGGATAGGGACATCAACCAAACTTACTTCCTGTTCATGAGATGTCTGATTAATGAATGCATGCTTTGTGAAATTCATCTCTTTAACGTCTATCTTCCTAACAACATCATATACTTTTCTGACCTTGAACACCTGACTTCTTGGAGTTTTATTTCCATTGTAGCCCATGTCATTTCCATTACTGGGAGAGGATGGGCCAATACGAAAGACATGGCAAAATATCCTCACGATCCTTAAGAGACTCTTCATTTGAGCTTCATAATTACTTGACAAGCTGGGGAAAAAAATAGAATATTTAAGTTTCTTTTTCTAGATGAAGCAATTTAGTATATTAAGCAATCTAATTATAGGGTGTGAGACACATGCCGGAAAAAAACCCCAAGCTTTAAACCCTAGTGAATTTTAACATTCATTTCCTGCACCAGCCCCAAAAGTCAAATGCAAGCACTACAATTTTACAAACATGTATTCATAAATTTAACTAGAAGTGAAATAAGAACAACAAATTCCAGATCTTGCAAAATACCTCATTTGTTTTCCCTGCACGCATACATTTCTTGTGAAGCACCAGTAAGAAATTCAACTTATTACAGTAAGGATCTCAATGTATGAAACAAATTGGGATATCCAGATGAAAATGTTTTTTTCAATCCAGAAAAGACAGCATCCAATGGTAAAAATGCACTGACTAATCAGATCTGCTGCCACAGCCCGTCCTCACTATTATCATAAATGCCAATTAACTACCACAATCAGACAAGGGATCAGAATAGCAAGGATGCCACTATTTCTACTCAAGAGAAGCCTCATCTAAAAGATGCTACGCAAAAGCACCTCTATGTTACTGATTTGTCCAATTAATATATTAAAAGTTTTATGTCTTTTTAACTGAACTGGCCAAAACTGAACTCTGTATCAATAGTGTAGAATGAAATATTCCTGAGTTCATTCACAAGCCAAACATTCTCCAGCAAATTCAACTCGGTTTTCATTCCTTTAACCTGAAGTAGTAAGAATTCTGTCTTGCACATGCAACAAAAAAATGAAAGAAATTTATTTTTTTGGTTCCACTGAACTCTACTCACCTATTAATATTATATAAGTGAACACATATTCAATTCTATCTTTAAAGTACTTCCAACTTAAAAGCATGCTTTTGAGCTATAAATCAGTAAAAAAAAAAAATTGTCTGAAAACTGACATCTTGGAGGATGCTTTAAACTTATCATGTAAGTAATAATCTGTTAATTTCACAAATCTGAAACACAACTAGTCGGCACTTCACAGAACTTTTATCATTACCTCACCCTCCCTATGGCATGGGTAAAAGCAAAAGATCTATTCGTTTTCAGCGCTACGTTTTAGTGACTGCCAGTGAAGTGTGAATTTTAAAAAGCCACATACTAAGAATTTTACCACACTGGTACACAAAGTATGAATTTCTTGTCACAACCTAGACTTTAACCGGAGAAGATTTCAGTAAATCAAGTTAAGACAGAAGAAGCTAACTCCAGAAGCCTGAGGTTTATCATCCCTCAGCAGTAGTGCTTCCCTGGTGAAATTTATGTTTAAATCTCTTTACCTCCTCTTCGTAGAGGACCCACGTACACAGAAAAACCTTAAAGTACTTTTCAGAGTCTACTGAAGTTTTTACTAGCAGTTAGTAAATGTTCAGCTAGGCCCAGTCTGCACCAGCAATGCTGTCCTGGGTTTAGCTAAAAACCCAGCCCTGTTTAGTGATTTTTACTTTCCAGTTTTAGTGTCTTCTAAAAGGCTGCACGTTCTGAAGTCAGCAGCACGTTTTTGCAGACAGTGTGTGCTACTGGCAGTGATAACACCTGATGTTCACAGTTACTGCCTGGGACTGGTATGTAGAAAGGCTCTTGCTTATACTTATTCCTATAGTGACCAAGGCCACTGCTGGCTCTTGTGTGCCACGCTGGGGGTGCCAGGTAGTAAGAGGGGGGCACAAGGAAGTAAAAGGTGGCACCTCCAGGGGGTAATAGACAGGACAGGTGACCAACGAGAGTATTCCATCCCATATACGTCATATCTAGTATAAATTGAGTGATCACGAGAGTTTTGTGTCTTTTCGCCCTTCTTTTCTGCAATGGCCGGTGTCCAGAGAGGACTCCATCTGACCTCCTGCTTTTCATCCGGATCCTGAGTTCCCAAATCCAGCTCCCTGTATCCAGCTCCCGCCGCCGCTGAGCCTGGGGCTTCCCCAGTGCCTCCTGCTCTGCAGCATCAGTGGGGATTGCTATTGGGGGAGGGGGTTGGGTTTGGTATCGGGCTACTATCTATAGTGGTATATAGTTCTTTACTTTTATCTTTTCACCATTATTTCCATTATTTTCATTAAAGCTGTTCTAGTTTTTCTTCTCTAACCCTTTTCTCTTCCTGTTTGGGGGGGGAAGAGGGGGTTAGAGAACGTCTGTCCGCGTTAGTGGTCGGCCCAGCCTTAACCCGTGACAAATGCCAACTGAACAGATTTCTTGCTGTTATTCAAGGCAGAAGTCCTCAGGCAGAAGCCTGGTGGCATTCCTGGCCACGGGCTAAAAACATTACAAACAACTTTAGATGCTTCTGAACAAACCCAACAAAAAACAGGCTGCAGTTTAGCACTCCAGAATCTAACAGTGATGACAGTAGCTCAGCCACACAAGAGTGCCATTATTGGAGGTTTTCATGTATGGAGCGCATTTTACATACTGTTTGTTAGAAGGAGGGGGAAAAAAAAAAAGGCCCAGACTCAGAGGTTCTACATTCATCAAGTACTATCTTCATCCTTGTTATTTTAATAATAAAGCAACTGAGAAATACTTAGTTGAAGTAGAGCTTGAAGCCTCTGTCAGGGAACAGAATTGCAGAGAACAGAGATGAAATTTACGTGAAACTGTATCTTGGAACAGAAAAAGAAAACAATTCCATTTCCCTTGTGACATACCACGAAGTACAAAGCACCAGAGAGATGTGGGCCAGTAAGAGTCCACCAGACACCGTAAGTACAGGCATCTCTGGAAATTTCTGCTCAGCCAACACAAAGTTTCTGGCCTGTCTCTAGCCTCTGGTAGTCAACCCACACGCAGTGGTACCTGAGTACACACTGGCTCAAATTCAGAGACAGTACAGGCACATAGAGACTGTTTCTACAGTCATACTGAGTGAGCACTGCTCAGTGCAGAGGAGCAATAACAGTAATAAATCAAAACTAAACATGCCATCAGTTTAATTTATCTCTGAAGATACTAAAACAGAAACAAACACTGTCTCACATGATCTAATCCACCTACCATAACTTCTGATAATCATAGAATCATTAAGGTTGGAAAAGACCTCTACGATCATCATGTCCCTGTAAAAAGCACATTTGAAACCCTTTCCTGCAGACTGGTTTTACACTTTATCACAGTTTATTTGTGAGAGACCGTTGGTTATAATGAAGTCTGGAGACAAAAGGAATGTGTTACTAGTTGAACTGATTACATACTGAACTCAACAACAGCTGAAGCTTTTCAAAAATTTTTCTTTGCAGCAAAATGTCATTAATATGTCTACGCACTTTAACCCACAACATTTGAGTTGAGGAGTTCAGATCTTTTACACTCACTCATCAGGGCAAATACCCATCAGAACAAGACTGTGATTAATGGTGTCAGGAACTTCCTAGCACTGCCCAGGAGTTCTGACCCGCTATCTACAAGTGCCATCCAAATTTAACGTCACTGACGGGGAGAAAAAAAAAAAAAAAAGAGGAAAAAAAAAAAAGCAAGCACTTAGAACTATATAAATATCCTATTTAGTACACATCTAACTGTTGGGCTCCTTGCACTCCAGACCCAATTGAAAAGAAGCATTCAAACTCTTACTCCTCTACAACCTACGCTGACAGACCTCTCTGGTTACAGAAGGCTTTTAAACCTCTCTTTTCCAAAAAGCCATCTAGAACATGTTAGTAAGGAACTTCCACTCATCCTTTCATCAGGCTTTTGACCTCTTTCAATAAAAATTTTCTTAGCTTCTAGTACAGCATAAAGGTTAGAGCAAATTATGATGGCTTTTGACAACAGTAAAGTGTTGCTGGTTTTTCAACAGATTACAGATGAAGTGTTTTGCACAAACTTACTCAAAGAGATGCCACAAAAACTAGAAAAGCATAGCAGGAAAATACGCTTGCCTATTTTATGTGTTTCCCCAAGTAACTGCTCCATGAGCAGCTGAGACGGCACACTGGTAGATGAAATTTTTGGTCTTGTATATGCCAGTAGCCATTAAAGGCAATCAGCCAGCGAACATGAGACAATTGTCTGAAATAACAAAACTCTCCTCAAACATTCTCAAAAAGCATGCAGAAAAGTAAAGATGTGGAATAGAAGAAAAAAGGAGAGGGCGGGGAGAAAAGGGAATGATGGATAATTGGCTTAAAAGCTTCCCTTCCTAGAGCTGACATTGCCAAACCAAACAAAACCCACACTTCTCTGCAACTCAAGCTTCTAGGCACCAGCAGCTACACAAAGACACCAACTTTCTCTCCTGCAGTTCACACGATCTAACTGGGCACTGTCATGCAGAATCGGATTTGAGATCCATCTACTCCAGCATGGGCACAGCATCAGACAGCTTAGATTACAAAAACTACCAAGTGGCAGTAACTATCAGGTAGCTTATCAACTTACTTATGATGCTCTCACACTTACCTAAGCAGTTTGTGACCATTTGTCGTAGCAACTTCAGCAAGACTCGTTAAGATTTTAAGATACTGGCTTTCACTCTGCTGAGACAAGTGTTCCAGAACTTGCCGTAACTGATACATAAAAAGAAAAGAAACTGCAGTGTCATGGAGTGTCAGATCAACATTTAACTTAGAACAATCACACAAGCATTAATATTTGGCAATATTAATGTACCTCTATATCATCCAACATCTAGCATCAGTTGATGTTTCATTATAGTCAATACAAAGATTACTCAAGAGGCATACATTTAGTGTCAATGTATGCACTACAGGATACGTAACATTATGGAATGCTATGAATGCTCAACCATGTATTATTAATTCATAAGAACATCTTAATTTCATCTGAAAAATTAGTGGGAAACACTTTCAAATTTTAAAAGTTAAGAGCATATTTGGTGTTCCATAATTCATAATTTACCTATCTCCCAAGCTCACTCCTCAGTTTATACCACAGTCCAAATGAACCTTGGATCCTAGGGATTGGTCTCAATGCCTTAATTTCTGCTCAAAGTACTGAATGTCCTTCTTTGGACAGGAAGTCATACCCTGCTAATCAATAATTGTTATGCTTACCCTCTTCTCAAAATTGTCCTTTTTCTTGCTAATACCATCACATGGTATTATACCATCATGGTATAATACCATGGTATCGCACGGTATTATACCATCACAAGAACTAGATGTTGCAAATGCCCAGAACTGCCCTGTCTTCAACTCCCATGTTCTACACTTTTCTCTAGCCTAGACTTTTTTTTTTTTTTCCAGAACAAGTAATTCTTCAGTGGCACTGCTCTTCACACATTCCTACTGCATCTTCATTCACTCCCTTCTCTCTCACTCTCATGAAGTTCAGTAATCCTTGACACCTTCTCCTGTAGAAAGGTGGAATGAAAAGGAATCTCATAAAGGTTATCTACTCCACCACCCTGCCCCAAAGCAGGAGCCCTTGTACCCGCAATCTGAACTGACCTGCCCCATTTGTCTGCCTGGTTTTCAGTTGTCTTTTGCTCTGGAAGCCCTGCAGCTTTGCTAACCGATCTCTTCTAAAAGTTTTACTCAAGTTCAGCTGAATCTCTAGCTACAAATGGTTAAGACAGTATCTTTCTCCCTGAGGTCTGCTGATAATTTTCACAGTTTGTCAAGAACATTTAAAATATGAGCGCTGACTTCTAACTTACATCCAGTCTCTCTGTGTCATCATTTTCAGATAATATGAACTGGTCATTACCCAACACTTGGGGTAGAACAGCTCAGACTTGGTCACAGAAAACCACACTTAAAATATGCTTCCGTTTTGGCAATGAAGCATAACTATACCATGTGTTATCTAAAACACTTTGCATACCTTCTTACTCAGATCTTTTTTTTCCACACATCTCCACCATTACTCAGAGAGACAAAACATTCATTTTTCTCACTTTAATGTCTTCACTTCTACAATAATATATTTTGCCACTTGCCTTTCTGTAGACAGCCTTTTTTGCTTCATCGTTTTAGTCCTCCAAATTTCTCTTTTATTTGAAATCATCTACAACATCCCTCCATAGTTCTAACATACCTTTGAGAATTCTCACCTCTCCTGTCATTTGACTTTGTAAAATTCAACTCTGTCTCAGAAATTTAAACATTGCTTCTATGCAGACTTAGAAATCCTCAGTCTTGCAGTGGACATAATGGGATTACAGAGAACAATAAAAACTTCAAAAACTTAGCAAACCAGGTTCAGTGAAGTGGCAGCCAATACTTTATACTAAATCTGTTCTTTTTTCTTTTAAATTTACAGTCCGTAAAATTGTTTGCAGTTATTTTCAAGCAAAAAGTATATCAAAACCCCACAGATAGCTAGAATTGGATGGGGAAGAAAAACAGTCCGTGCTTCCTTCCCCATACACAATCAAGAACCAAAAATTCTTTTCTTGCTTCTACTTTGCCTTAGATTGCAGTACCTCACAATAATAAAAGAAACAAGGTACAGAAGAATCACTGAAAAAGGAATAGTTTCATCTACAGAAATAATAACCAAATGAAATTGCAGCTGCAATCTTTTGCCCTCTAATTGTGCAAGACAACTTCATACGGATGAGTGCTCTTACTCCGAATGTTCAAGTTCATTCTAGATGATTCAAGACTCGAGACACACCCTAGAACAGGTATCTGCAGATAACCACTAAATGAACAAAAAGAGGCCCCATTACACAAGGTAATTGTATATATAGAAGGCTCTGCCAGCACCTTTGTACTGAAGCTTGCAACAAGTCTGCTCTTTCAGTCCTCACACCCTCTAGACCATTTGGCCAAATATGAAAAGATAAACCACTAAATTAAAATAGAAATTCTTTCCATGGGGGAAAGAAAAATACATAGTGGTCAACTACTGTGGTACTGACAATCAGTTGCTGGTAGTGTCTTCTCATCAGAACACTCATATTAAGGAATCACATTTCCACAACACAGACTCCTCAGTAACCATAACACACAATTCTGTAGTACCATGTTTTCCCGTAGCTCTTCATTCTGTGTCATTTGAATTATTGTCTGGAAAAGTCGAGGATGGTATTGTATTAAGACTTCACAAGTCTCTCCATAACCACCCTAAAAAGCAATAGTTCAAAAACCATTTTTAATTAAAAGAAACATTAGAATTGGGATTTATACTATTACAGACATTAAAACCCACCAAGGATTACAATTTTTTTTTTAAATGATGAATGGAGAAATCTAATCCTAAAAAAAATAAATTTAAATTCAATAATCTATCAAAGTTAAATATCAAAAAACTTTTAGGAGAATCAGAAGATTGATTCAAATTCTTTCAGTATATTGGCTCACATATACTTACTCCCTTTCTCCTGTTTTCTGAAACAACAATTCACCTAACAATTTACCAGAGATTAAAAACAGTGCAATATTTAGCTTCTCTTCCTATTGCTGATTGGTGACACAGCCACCTAATTACACCCAGAATCTAATCCTTCAAAACAACTATTTTCCTAAAGGTTCGTAAGGCCCAGTTCTGACTTGCTAAAGGAAGAAACAGGATAAGCTCACAAAAGCGTAATATAACTTCAAAAATCAACACACAAGTATGATTCCACTTATGCCTTACATCAACAGCTCACACTAACTTCACAACTTTTTGAGAAAAAAGTTTTCTGGAAAGAACAGAATCTGAATTTGTGGTTTATTTGCACCAACCCTTATTTAACACAGCCACATTTTTAAGCAGGTACTTAAAACCTGATTTATTTAATTGGTCCTGGTGCTGAGGAATTAAGTATTGGAATTAAAAATACCCAGAATATCTAAGAATTCATGAAAGTCAGCTCTTCAAAATCAAGGTAATACCATGATGGCAAGAAGTATATGAATCTATAATTGCAGTCTTCTAAAAACATGTATGTACTCTCAAAATCAAACCTGTAAGCAACGAATAAAATCCTTGATGTAAAATGAAAAAAAAAATATTTTGGTTTCTCTTTTTTACTTAGTATCATGAACTTGCAAACTTGATCTTGAACACAAAATCATCACTACAAAACAGCAAACACCAGGTGTCACTACTCACACCTAAAAAAAAAGTTGACAGAATTTTGATGTATAAAGTGGTGCCCTTGGGACTGTCAAACTGGAGGCTGAAGCAGACATTCGAAACGCTAATCATAAAAACTAGGAATAGCACCTTCCAGTACACGATGATATACTGATTTACAAGCCTGTGGCTGTAGAAAGCCTCGAAGCTGACCAGACTTCATGTGGTTTCATGGTAATGGTAAGTCATTTTGTCGTAATAAATTAAAAAAAAAAAATACATCTAACTCTGAGCTTCATAGTTGAGCCAGCAGAGAGCCAGTACACTGATCTGGCACTTCTAAGCGACTGGGGCTGAGGACTTACTAGAATTTCTTATATACAAAAAGAAATGCTGTAAGGAACCTGACGTGATTAAAACCTTTCATGGTAGTCCATGAAACAAATCTTTCAGAGTTAAACATTCCAAAAATATCCCACGGGAACTGCAGACTGCAGTCTCTACCACATACAGCTACTTAAACTGCGGGTCTTAGGCACATAAAGAATCTTCAGAAATTAAATGATTTGACATTAAAATAATCTACTAATACAGTAAGAGATTTGAACATTTCACCTTTTCCTGCAAAACTAATGACATGCAGTAGTCATGGTAATTTTATGTCCACTAAACACAGAGATACTACTTTTTTAGCCTTCAGTTTAGAGTTTTCCAGTCTACTGATTACTAGCAAAGGTTCAAAAGCTCCCATTCATTCATTATGTGTTATTTACACACTGAAATTAAATCGATCCTACAGAAAAATGTGGAAGTGTTCATAAATCACAAAAAGACACCCTAGTGAGCAGTACAGGAAAGTATCAAACAAGAAAGACACAGTAGTTGCACAGTAGTTGAAAATGTTTAAGACTTTTGTTCCTCAGCTCAATATAGTATTTGGAATAAGTTTGAAAAGTAACATTCAGCACTGTGTAAGTTTTGTTTTTATTAGTAATATCTCTTCAAAAGAAAAGAAAAATCTGTTGAAACTTTTTATAAAAATATCACTCCTTTCTGCATGTCTTTACCCCTTACTTGTTAAGAATTAAGTGCCTAAACAGGATCTATTACCATTACACCAAGTATTCTCACCAGATCAGGTGACACTGTAGCTAATGAAAGAATTTCACAGAAAAAGTGTTGCTAACTCAATACCTGCACACACAGATCCAGTGGAGTAATACCATTTTTGTCTGGTAAATATTTGGCTCCTCTCATCAAAAGAATTTGTGCAGTGTCTCTCTGACCATGGCTATTTAAAAGAAGAGAAGAGAGTTAATACAGCACTCATGCTCTATTAGGAGTGATAAATCTGACTTTATTGCATCTAACAAATAAAACCTACATAGGCTAGGAGAAAAAAAATAGTTACGGTATGAAACTAAGCAGAAACACAGGATGGAAGATAATGCCACAATACTCTTCTACTACCTTTCAAGGCCACTGCAGAACAGCAGTGCAAAATTCGGTATGGCTCATTTATCAAGCCAGAATCATCCTCATCATTCAGAAATAATTTATCTTAGCCAAGCCTCATAAATCTGTATGAGCTATATTTCCTTAAAAAGATAGTTCTTTCTCAATTCACACCTTAGTTTACCTCACAAAGAAAGTTTTCTTCCCTCAGTTCTTTGCTCACTCGTACCAGATTTGGCAGAAAAAATAATCTGATTGCACTTTAACCATCAGTAAAACATTACAAAGATTTTTTTTAATTGACAAACCATCTTTTCTTTGCACAGAAGTTCAATACATCAGTCTTGGTTCTAATTTCTTTTAGCTGATACATGTGAGTGTTTCACCTGGCTGTTAATGTGAAGAGTGATGAGTTTTACTTCTCCATTCAGAATCTATTTCATAGTCTCACTCATCTATTTATAGGTTGTATAGAACACTTATTTTCCTTGAGTCAATAATTTCAAACAACTATTCCAATAGGCCACCATTGCTCAGAAAAAAAAAGGTAAAATAAGATCAAAGATTATTTATATCCCTCAACAACTAAAACATATACTCTCCAAAACCCTTTCTTCTGAAAAAAAAATGAGAAATTTGGTATCAGTGATCACATGGTGATTTCATTAAAAACCTATTCAAAAAGACTAATTGACTATTGCCTTCACCACTATTCAGTGTGCATGCTGACAAATGTAATACAGAGTTATCTAAAGGGTGAACTGAAAAACTGATACAAAAGATGTTGCAGTTATGGTTATGAATACAAGCTTTTCAATGAAGTCTTAGATCTACAGCGATACAACAAGAGAGAACAGGTCCAAGTTGCACCAGGGGAAGTCTAGATTGGATATTAGGAAAAACTTCTTCACCGAAAGGGTGGTGAAGCACTGGAATGGGTTGCGGAGGGAGGTGGTGGAGTCACCAGCCCTGGACGTGTTTAAAAAACGGCTGGACGTGGCACTTCAGGAGATGGTTTAGTTACGGTGGTGTGGGGCTGTAGGTTGGACTTGATGATCTTAAGTTCCTTTCCAAACTTTATGATTCTATGATCACAATCTAGCTTGTAGTGCTCTCTTTACACAAAGGTATAGGAGCATTTGCTGCCCTGCAACACATTGAGGTTGCCTGCACTAACCGCTCAGTGAGGGCACAGGAAAAGTGACAATTAAGAACCGAGGGGCAAAAAGTAGCTTCGCTGGTTTCTCCATAGTTCCCAGCTGAGTTCTCCTCATTCATGTCCTTCCATCCAGCTCAGGAAACCAACAAGTTAGTCCAATGCACTGGACTTTGCCCCAGTGCAAACAAACATTTAGATTCAGCTACCAGATTTCAGAAACGCACCAACACTAATGGCCTGCTTGAGGCACCTCCTCACTATAATTCTCTAGACTAAATGTACAACCCAACACCTTGAAAAAAACCACCTTGAAAAAAAAACACCTTGAAAAAAAAAACACCTTGAAAAAAAAAACACCTTGAAAAAAAAAAAACACCTTGAAAAAAAAAACACCTTGAAAAAAAAACACCTTGAAAAAACTCTCTACAACTACCTGAAGAGAGGTTGTAGAGAGGCAGGGGGTGGTCTGTTCTCCCTAGTGGGAGTGGTAGGACAAGGTGAAACGGATTTAAATTGTGCCAGGGGAGGTTCAGGTTAGATATTAGGAAGAATTTCTTTACTGAGAGGATTGTCAGCCATTGGAACAGGTTGGAACAGGCTGCCCAGGAAGGTGGTTCACTCACTGTCCTTGGAGGTGTTTAAGAGACAGGTGGGTGTTGCATTGGGGGACATAGTTTAGTGGGTTGATAGGGCTGGGACAAAGGCTGGACTCGATGACCTTCAAGGCCTCTTCCAGCTGAAACTATTCTATGATTCTAGGGGTTTCAGAGTCAGACTCAGTGCCGATACCCTTTTGCCAGCCGTCACCAGCCACTGCTACCACATCCTGCTCTCGCTGTCATCAGGGACCCATCTTCTTCTCAGGTGGTAGCACCACTCACTGGCACTTTTGACAAAGAGACATTGACTTCTGCCACGCACCCTCTTCACTCTATCCCATCTGCTGCTCCAACTAGTAATTCCTAAAAGAACATCACCACTGTGTTTGCAACACACTCCCTTCTCATGGAAAACCTCCAAGCTGAGGCAAGTTGCTTACTTTTAAAGTGGATGGCCAATACCAGTCCCTAAATCAAGCACCAAAGCATTCAATCAGCTAGCAGTTATTTATTCTCCTCTTCCCTTCTCAGCTGCCAAGAGTCAGCATACACTAGCTCCAGAGACCAGGGCTCCCACAGCATAACTCTTGGCAGGCCACCAGGTTAGTCCATTTCTCCTTTTGTTTATATTAACATTTAACCATAGGTGAACTATTTAACCTGTAACCAAAACACAGGGATTATAAAATTGGAACTGTTCTACCAATTAAAGCAGAAGGTCATTTATCATACATAATTAGTTTTGAAATAAAAATAAACCATGATGAAAACAGAACTGACCAAAGCAACAACATAATTTCAATTCCATATTGCACCCTTAAAGCCTATATGCACATTTCATGTACACTGTAATACCATAACACACATCAAAGCAGTCAAACTTGTCCTATAAAAGGCTGCAGTTTTGGTTTATTTAAAATAATCTAAGTTGGTAGATCTTGTTTTTCAGAAGTTCAGCAGTCACTGATTCATGACTCATGCTAGAACATGCACAGCTACATGTTTAATATGTGTTACAAAAAAGCATATAAGCTTGCAGTACTAAGATAAGTATTTAGACGAGACACCAAACTACATTCAAAGGTGAGGTAAGATTAAACATCAGCCAGCTTCTGCATTTCCTGAATTTTCTGCTTTGTAATCATTGTTATGACAGAAGGGGGGGAAAAAATCTATTTCACTTTTAGAACAGTATTCAAAAATTAAGAATATATAACCTGCAAGCGAAATACAGCGGAGTTGCCCCCGACACATTCGGCCTGTTTATATCTGCACCGCTGTCTAGCAAACACTGCACCGTCTGGAACAGAAGAAAATACCAGCATTAGAAAAAAAGCAACAGAAAACTCTATTGACGTGCAACTGTTTAGTGTCATGTGTGTCTAACTACACTGGAGGATTTAAATTTCAGTAATGAACCTCAAAACCATAATTACTAAACACTATATGGAAAATCGTGGCTGTCAGAGCTCATAAAGCCTTCTTTGAGCTTCCCATTTTAATAACAATGCCTTTTATTGAACTTCAGCTAATCCCAAAGACCCCTGGAACTACAAGCCATTTAAAAAAAGGAAAATTACACTTTTTAGAGAAGTACACCTCAAGTTAGTGACAGCCATAAACAGTCTTATCACAAGCTAAAGTTTTAAACACACACCAGAAGAAATAAGTAAGCAAATTCTAAAAAAACACAAAAACATTGAGCAGACCCTCTAACAACTTTACTATATTCCAGCCACATAAAGTAGATAAGTCTACAGATAACAGTTTCTCAGCATTTGATCTTCCGAAGTCAAACTCTGACAATGAGAACACAAAGGATCTGGGTATAAAGATAATTTTTTGAACAGTAAAGAGTCCTGGAGACAATCTGTATAACACTACATGGCTGTAATGCAATTCAAGTAAAGCATCCAGACCTGTATTCCAAGAGTGAACAGTCAGCCCTAAGGCAAGGTCAGTCTAAAAACTAACCACACAGATCAATAAAAGAACCATCTGTGGGAACTTGTTTACTTCTAACGTTAGATATCTGACCCAACTCTGCGCTCATTTTTTATTCGCAGTCAATTAAGATTATTTCAGAAGCACATAATGGCTGGTACACTTATGAATCAAACACATTCTAAAATGCAAGGAAGAACATTTAAAAAATGTTTAATGTTACATCAAAAGCTGCAATAAACAAGGCAATAATAGTACTACAGAATAGCTGGATAGTATACAGTAATTCACTTAAACTCCCATAAACACTGAGATCAATCATCTCCACAAGAATAAATTCAGTTCCCATGGAAGTATATGCAGTCAATACTAAAGAAAAGTGATAGTTCTTCACACTTCTAAACATTATCACGTGCATGACTAGCCTGAAGTTTATTAAAAAACACACATAACACAACCACAACAACATGGAGGCATTACCCAGCCTTCGCAAACCCAATGTGTTAATGAAACTTAGAAACTTACTGTCTTGTGTCCATTTTGACAAGCTACATGAAGGGCTGTCTGTCCCATTGCATCTTCAACATCTACATTACTGACATGCTGAACAAGATCATGAAGCAACTCTGTTCGTCCATTAACAGCTAACCAATGAATCTAAGTACAAAACGACATGTTTACTTTAGCATTAATATTAATATTTCATAAATATAATCTAAAACCAGACTGTACTACTGTCAACATTACAAGCGTATGCTTAGGCACTTGGAGCGCATCTTTTGATTCTTAAGGGCACTGACCACACAGCAGTTCTGTTTATTTAAATATAAGACAGCAGAAGCTTAGGAAGCGAGAATCTTCAACTTCTCCATTCACTTTATGAGCATGATGATAATGAATAGCACTTACTGCAGTCAAGCCTTCATTATTACAAATGTTGACATCTGCACTGTATTCCAGCAGCTTGCTCATACACTTCTTCTGGCTATAAACAAAGAATATATTAAAATCCAGCCTGGAAAAATCATTTATTAAGACCAAGTATCTTCTTAAGAGTCCCGCTCACTCTAGTTCATCATTGCACAAATGACAGCAGGTAGTTTTACTTTATAAGGAGTATGGTACTAAGAATGTGAAAAAGAAGTGATCACCAATAGCACCAGACACACAGTGCAAGTGTAGCATACGACAGCACAGGGCTAAAAACATGGTTGTGTAGCTGAATGTTTTTGTGGAAAGTGCAGAACTACTTCACCACCACTAACAGCTTCAGCTCACCACAAACTATACTCTCAAGACAAGAAACTAAAGTTTGCCAGACAGAAATCCACGAAGATCATCATGGTACACTTCAGTGAACACACTTAGGGTATACTACTAAATCATTACATGAGACACTCACTGTAACACTGTGTAAATCTTTGTCAAGTACAATAACTGCCTTAATGAAAGGGGGTGTTTCTACTTGATGTTTTGTTCAGTTTTTTAACACCCTCTCATGTTCTAAGTGCTTTACCCTTAAGAGTTTACTCTTACATTTCCTTTTTATTTGGTAGCTCTTTGTTGAGGGTTAGGGTTATCATGCCTTCTTTCTACATAACTGTTTTCTGTGTGTATTTCTGCATTTCACCGTGTGCCACTTGGCTGCTTCTTTCTCTCTTCCCCTACAAATACTCCTCCGACATAACAAAAAGCCAGTAAACACTATCTCCTCCTCATCTAAGTACAAGATGTGATACAATTCAGTTACTGTAACACATACATGCTCTAAAAAGAAAAATGCAACATTACCATTATCAGCTCTGTGTTTTCACATACTACAATTCAAGAAATGAGATCTCAAAAGATCTTAAAAAGGTGCTTCCACATCACTTTGGTTTTTACCCCTCTCCTAAGATTGTGCAGGTAAACTTGTTACTCCTTTCCTTGCAGTAAAAATTTCCTTGGAGACACTATCTGAGAAAAATCTGAAATCTCTGAACCCTTCCAAACCCTCCAGTGTTCTCTACAAAATATTTTCTTACTTAGCTATCTGGAAGGTGAATGCATCCAATCACTGCTGTAAGAATCATTAAGCTCCTGCTTAACAAAAAAAACACTGAAATGCCTGGCACTGAAATTGGCATTTCAGACATAACTTCCTATTTTTTAAAAAAAGCATTATCTGAATATTCAAAATACAGATTTTAACCACATTCTCGGTACGACATCACTATTTTCAAAAATGAAAACCAAAGTATTTTTTTCGAACTATGCAAAAATATTACAGAACATGTCAGCTCAAGTTCATTATGCACAAAAAGTTTGTAAGAGTTTTCTTACCCATTCCTTGCTGCTAAATGGAGAGGTGTGCACCCTGAAATGTCCTGATAGTTTGGATTCGCTCCTTTTTTTAATAGTAGAACAAGGCATTCAACTGATCCACAGCTAAGAACAAAAGGATATATTTACAAACCAAATCTACATTGATGTAAAGATAACAGCAATACTACATACAGATTACATTCAGGCAAAAATTTTTACACAAAACCATCTTTACATCCTCACATTCCACGTCACACAAAGCTAAAGACACCTAAATGCAGAGAGAACTAACTGACAATAACTTGTATTAATGAAGAGATGCTTGCCTCCCTACAGGATTTTAGCAACTTTAAAACAGAAGAGTAAATCTTCAGACTGCTAATTGTTTAAATGTAAACTGTTCACAATGTTTTGCTTACTATTTCCTCTCACCTCCCTCATCGTACACATCCATTCACAGGACTGAGTTTTCCACTAAATAATAACTCCAATATATTTTTTTGGGCTATGCTTCAGTGTCTGAAATTGCATTTAAAAGTTCAAATATCAGAAAAAAAAAATCTAAAACTCACACAAGTACTTCTGTGCTATTTGTTTTGAACCTGTAACTCCCTTTCATTTTTCATAATATAGCAGCTCTGCAGGATAATCAATGCCACCAAGAACACACAAACATTGCATTACATGTTTATCTTACTCCTGAGCTCTTCAAGAGGAAAAACTCATTGGGAGGATAAATACAAAGTATTTTTCTATCTGTCAAGACCAGTTTATCCATTGTTACTAGTTTTCCCAGTGACAGAACTGCTACAAAATAACCCAAAGAAAGTGAAGACCAGCATACAGTAAGTTGTAAAACCAGCACCTCTATGGCCTCTTAATGATCCAGCAACTAGCCAAAAGAGAATCAAGAAACTAAGTGTAACACAATTTCTTTCTTGGGCTTTGTAATCTATAAATAGAGCTGTTCAAAGATAAATCTAAGACTTGTGCTAAAAATTTGCCTGCATTTTAAGTACTTTCTTAAGGAAATTTTATATAAGTAGCATGTAATTCTGAGATGGAATGTTTAGGAAACCTCTGCTTTGAAAGCTGGAATTTCTACCTTTATCATGCTCAAATACCTGCTCTCTATATGCAGTACTGCTACTATTTCTTTTATTTTTACTTGGGTTTTTTTAACAGTTTAAATGTAATAATACCCAATATATTTAAAATAGAACCCAAAAATAAAGCATTCATTTATTAGTTTAAAGTCTAGTTTTGGAAATGGCCTTTCAGGAAATTATGTGGTTCATTTCTATTAAGGTTATGTTAATCTCACTGTTTCTCGGCAATACAGAATTACTCCCATTGAAGAGCTACATAAATAATAAATAACCTAGATCACGGATCTAAAATTTGCACTCAAGTCCTTTATCCAGGATACAAAAATTTACCAGAAATGACTAAGCTATATTTCCTTCAGTTGTGGTCACATAAAGTACTTCGGAACAGTTGCTCCCCAATGAAAGGAAAAGTGCTTCCCACTGTTTTAGAATGCTTCAAAAACAAGCCGCACCTGCAGACAAGATTTCTCTAGATCAACAAAGGCAAGAATAACCCAACTATACAAGATAATGGTTACATTTCTTCAAGACAGATTTCACAGAAAGGAAAAAAGTATCCACCAAGACTTCCTTCACTAGAATTTGAAAAGCCATTTGAAATCACGTGTAAGACCTGTCCTCTCAGGCAGGCACATTACTAAAAGAACAGACAAATTACATAAAGGATGCGTAAAAACAAAATGTTAACCGATACTACAGAGTTTTCCAGCTTACATTGGTGCCTTAGCTTTGTGGTAATACTTTCATTGTTAACTTCTGGACTGGACTCAAGTAAGTCTTACTTTGCTGCAATATGAAGTAAACTTCTCTTCACACGTCCAAATGCATAATTCACATCAAATTTTGAATTTGATAGCAGCTCTGAGACAGACCTTCAAACACAAATATAATTTTAATTAAAAAAAAGCAGCTCACAATATCCAAGCAAAGTATATACGGTAAGTTGCGCACAAACGTTCTATTTCTTACTTGATCGCTATTTCTTTTCCCTCCGACTGATTTCTGAACACGAGATCTGACTGCTTTCAAGCACTTGATATTAACAGTACTTTTTCATTTCTTACTCGTACATAAAGAAAAAAAAAATGAACTGTGACACTGGGCAACTGTTTTATAAGTAAACTAGTAAGAACTAGTCCAGATGGCCAAATCACTTCTTTACAAATATGGAAAATAAGGATACCTATAGCTTTGGTTAGAAAAACTATAAATTCCCATTTTCCTCTTTATCTCAACACAGACACCCTAACCAGATTTCCAGCAGCTTTCCCAAGTACAGACAAAGTTCAGAAGGAAGACTGGTATGTGAAATCACCTCAATGAAACAGCAGACAAGACATGCCAGTAGGATAAGAAAATTAAATAGGACCCTTGAAGCCCTAATGAATTTCTAAGGATCAAATATTAGTTAAGATAAAATATTTCAAAATAGGTGAAACTTCAAGTGAACTGGTGATTTCAAACTCCAGTGATGAACTGATCCCATAAATTTACAACCCCTGAACACAATCTCAAGATGACACTATGTAGCAGAACAAATATTTATCCTGATTAGATGAAGAGTTTACAGTTTCAATAAGAGTTACTACCTGCTTGCCTACAAAAACTCATCGGAAGGTTGCACCACTGAGCTGGTGCTATACAGCCCCCAGGTCCCAAACACTTTGAGGACAAGTGAGTAAAAGAAAGAGCTGCTCATCTCAGGAATCCCAGAACTATCAACCTCGTTATCCAACTCTTATTCCACGTCTTTCTGAGTCATCTAATGAGACTATGAGCTTCCACGCCATCAACAAGTACACAGAGCTACAACTCAGTTACAAAGCAACGTTTTTGTTCTTACCATACGACAAACTTCTCTGTGTGCATCAACACAACAAATCCCAGCTCCCACCTATGGCAAAACGGGTTTCTCGGGTAAGAATATGCTGGGATGCAACACAGTTAGTGAACGATTTCAGCTACAGAAGATATGTTAGCAATTCAGCAGCACAATTCCCGAGAGTGCTGTAGCAGCCACAACACTAGCAAACATGCTGGGTATTTCTGGACCTTTTAAAAAAAAAAAAAAAAAACGGAAATTTAAAGCGGCTCTTACCTGTGCTGGTCAGCCATAACCATCGGCATTAGTGTATAGACAGCAGTTTCGTTATCTGTGAAGAAATTAAATTACTCCATTATCATAAAGAAATTTTCATGTAAAATAAGTGCAACTAGCATCCATTGTTCAAAAGATTTATTTCTTTTTTTTACACAGGTTACACATACCTGAAGTTTTATTATAAAGAAAAAGCCACAATACTTTGATAGAAGAGGTAATTAACAGGACTGCAATACGTGAAATTTAAATGCGACTTTTTTCTTCTATGAAGTAGTAATTACAGAATATTCAATGGAGAATCAATTTCTTTAAATTGACAATTCTGTTTAATTAAAGTCAAGGTATTCAAGAAATGTGCTTTAAAAAAAAAAGTTTATTTTTAAAATGAAGTTTCCTCCGTTCCAAGGTGACTTCCATAGTCCTGATACCCACGAGTTTGTAAAAGTGACTTCTTTAAACTAACTTACTCCGTAATCATTTTTGTCTCTAAATTTGAATGCCTGAATGCAATAAATCTCATTCTAATTTCTAATCAGTTTTATATTCCAAGTCCAACTGCAATGGAAGAAAACCCAGAACAGAAAGATCCAAGTCACTGGTGGGAACAGACTGACACGCAGCTCTACAGCCCCTGGCAGTACTACTGCGGCACATCCCACCACACTGGGATGACGTGTCTGTTTGGTCACTTGCAGACTTTCTGGAGTAAAATATTAATTTTAAAGAATTAATTTGACAAAACATAAAAGGCTCTAATGTATAACAATTACTAACAACACTAATGTAAGATTATAATTTATTAATTATTATTGATGTAGGACAACTATATTTTTTAGATTGACACAAACTACTACTCATTGTTGGGAGTACAATGCCCACAGATTCATCATGTGGACAACAGCTTATGACAGGAAGCGCTACACTTTCCGAGAATGCAGGTATATGGTTCCAGGACATGGAAATACAGGACTGTTCTCGTAAAACTTGACATGGAAATACAGGACTGTTCTCGTAAAACTTATCTTGAACTTTCTCCTCCTCACCTCAATTCATCCAAACACCAAAGTTACCACGCAGTCACAATAGGAATAATTAAAATAGACCCAGACAAGTGTAGTTTCTCATATATTTTACATACCATGCTTCTATATGTTCACTACTTGCAGTATATAAGTGAGCTGACTGACATTTACCAAATATTACACAAAGAATTCTTCAGTTATCAAGTGGAGTCAGAGAAATCCTTGTTACGGTGCAGCTATGTTACTCATTATTATTCTTCTACAGTGTTCCAAGATTAGTGCTGCTACCCACTATTTGAAGCAGTCTGTCTACAGCTAACAAAAGAAAAAAGCAATGCTAATCTATTATTACTTTTCAACACTGAAAAAGAGATAAGTCATATTCAAAATCAAATTATGTTAAATCTGTTATTTGTAAAAACTTAAAAAAAATAATCAATGTTGCTTACAGCAGATGCTTGGTGGAAGAGACACAAGCATCTCAAAACACCAAATAGGCATTTCAAAGCTGCAGAGAGTCATTCTAACCATCACCAAGAGTTCGAACTGGCTATAGATTGTTCCTTACAGCCGAGCTCTGTGAGCATCAGATAATTCCATCCCTAACGGGTACCACTGCTTTGAGGAGTGTGAAGGGGCAGGCTAGGAGGGAGAAGACACACAGAGAGGGAGAGTCCTGGAAATAAAATTGAACAGATGCTAAATAGATATATCAATTGTGCCAAAGATTTGATGGGTTTTTTTTTTTTTAAAAAAGTATCCATGATCAGCTTCCAGTACATATAAATGAAAAAAAAGGAATTTTGCTTGAGCTCTGTTCCACAGGTCTCCTGGTAGGAAGATAATGCTCTCCAACTGAAACAAGAAACAGAACCCGAGAATGCCAACTCAATCTAAGCATGGCATCCTTATGTATTTCCACAATCACACTCTATTAAAGAGACAAAAAATAAAAAACAACTTTAAATATGTCAGCACACTTAACTGAAATGCTTAACACTGATCCTAATCAAATTTAACCATACTACAAGTATAGTGACCTAAAAAAAAGGCAACAGTTAAATATGAGTGTAGATGGGCCATAAAAGGTGTTTATGGCATAGTTACAAAACTAAGCCCTTTGCTATTCTACTAACAGAATCTATACTGTGGAGCATATGCAGATTTTCCCAGGGGGCTTCTGTACAGAAATAATTAAAAGGGCGTGGGACTAAGGAGCTTTTGTGCTTATTTTTGGTAGATATTATCTCTATAAACAAACTCCTACTGACTAGAAGTACATGACACCAGGAAGAGAAAAAGCATCATATGCCTCACGCACTTACAAAACTTGTTATCTAACTCGCTTGTATTTCAAGTCATGAATATCAAAGAACAACAGAAGCACCCAAAATGCAGTCTGAGCCAATGAAGGGCCTAAGAACTACAGCTTTGGGCTACAAGTCCTAGTTTTCAGGCACTGAGCCTTAACACTAGAATCCAGAAAACTGTGTCAAGCTCTTAAGTGACCAGAAAACACCTGCTGAAGGATACTTCAGAAGAGTGATGAATATTGCCTATTGGCAAGGTCAGCTCAGGGTATTTGCTGGCACTGGACTCAAGTGTTAATGTTTGCTTTAAAAAAAAAAAAATCTCTTAAAATTCATCATCTAGAATCACACCCTGACAAGATACACATTGTTTTATTTTGCAAGAAATACTGGCTTGAATTTGGCAGAGACAACAATCTTGAAGTGCCAGCGCCATTGATATAACACGCTAATGACTACAGCACGTTCAAAGGAAGTTAAATACCTGCGCTTAGTGCCTTCTTCAACATAAGGAAGTTCAAACATACCTCTTCATCTTCCAAGAGAGTATTGTGACTCTTAGTTTAAGGATGGAGAGGTAAATTATGTATCTTTCAAACTTAACCTATTCAAACATATGGGGGGAGGGGGAATCATAATCCAAGAGGCCAGACACAGTACACCAGAAGCCATCAAACCACAGGCTATACTAGACTGGTGGTGGCTGTCTGACAGATCTAAATGGATTCTGTCGATACATTTGGAGCAAAGCACAACCCAAACCTGCTTCTCGAGAAGTCTGGGTAGGTTTACATGAACCTAAGGAACACCAAGGTCAAGAAAGACGACATTTAATGAGCTAAGATGTACCCACAGTTAGATGACCAACATATGGTGGTTTTTTTAATGTAATTTAAGACTTGAGTGACTGAAGTCCATTTATATCTCCTTATTTCAATCCAGCTGCAATTTGTTTCATGTAGTTCTTAAGTGAATACACAGGACTGACACTCCTTCTGCACTACAGTGCAAGGGAAGTACTTGTTCCAAAGGTCACGGGGCTTACACTACCACAGACATAATTACTTCTGCAGCGTAAGATAATAATGCCCAAGACAGGAAGAAAACAGCTGAACTCAGATTCAGAATAAATCTGTCTAAATTGAATGAATCTGAGTAAATTTAAGGCAGCTCCAAATGGCATAGGTTGCAGTAGCATTATTCATATTATCATCATAAATTAGTTAAACTTGTGCTACTATATTATTTCCGTGAGTCTGAACTTACGTTAACAGTATTACATCAGTATGCTGCCTTTCAAGAGCTTAAAAAGAAAAGGCAGCAAAACCTGTCTGAAACTCGTCTGTCAATTTTGTGAAATTTATGAGCAACTCCACTGGCAGACACTGAAACTGTTGACAGGTGACAATAAGGTACGGGCGTAGCAGCTCAGCGTAGGAGGAAGTCCATATGCAGCAGCCAGGAAATCCGAACAGGGAACACATAGATAAAACAGAGCATTATTCTCTTTTCTCCACAGATGAAAGCTGGAAGACAGACAGATAGAGGCTCATCCATAAAACTAAACTCTACAATAGCAGCCCACGACTTGCAAGAAAACAAACTTTGGCATATCTTTTTGCAGGGGTAGCCCTCCCAAAACGCTGGACCTGGCTGGAAGCCTACCTGTCATAACAGCCTGCAGCTCTATTTTCAAGTCCATCCTGATAAGGGGTGGCTAGCACCCACCTCGGGCCCTTTAGCACTCAAAACATCAGGCTATGACCAGTGACAGCGATTTACACCACCTTTTTCAAGCAAAATTCAACACTGTATATAAAAAAAAAACCCACAAAGATTTGTCATCACTACGTGTTTCACCGACAAAGCACCTAACGCAGGATTTCAAAGCGGATTAAGAGAGGGTCCGCTCGGCCGGGCCCGGAGGCACCGGCAGGGCCACCCCGCGTCCCCTCACAGGCACCGGGGACGGGGAAGTCGTTACCGCTGTTATCATCATAACAAAAAAAGAAATTTTAAAAGCCCCTGGGAGGCTGCAGGGAGGGAGACAGCCGGCTGCCATCCTCCCGAGCCGGGCGGTGCCCCCGGACCGGCTCACCCGGGCCGAGCCGGGCCAGACCGCCGCCCCGCTCCTACCGTCCGGCAGCTCCACGGTACGGGCGCGGCGCAGGGACCTCGTCAGCCGGTTGAGTTGCTCCATGGCTCTCTCCATCCTCGGGGCGCCCAGCCTAGAGCCGCTAACATCCGCCGCCGCGTCCCCCCGGCACCTCAGCCCATGGCGGCGGCTGCGACGCTGAGGCTGCTCAGGCCGCCGCCGGGCCCCGACCCCTCTGCGCATGCGCAGGGGTGGGGTGGCTGCGCGCACGCGCCGCGAGAGGGACCGAGCGGCGGTGGCGGCTTAGTTCTGGCACGGCAGGGATGGGTTTGTTCCTGGTGGGCGAAAAATAGGGCTGAGGGGATGAATTTTGAAAACCTGTGGAATAGGGGTAGTTGAACATCTGCTTTTTGCAGTTTTTGAAAAAAAAAAAAAACACACAAAAAACTAGGCTGCCTTTTGAAATGATCCTTCCCGTGTTGCCTCAGGGAGTTCGTGTGCCCAGAGCTAGGGCTCGTCAGCGCAGAATCACAGAATCCTTTAGGCTACAAAAGACCTTTAAGATCACCGAGTCCAACCATTAACCCAGCACTGCCAGGTCCACCACCAAACCATGTCCCTGAGCACCACACCTACACGTCTTTCAAACACTTCCAGGGGTGGCGACTCAGCCACTTCCCTGGGCAGCCTGTTCCAGCGCTTGACAACCCTTTCTGTGAAGAAGTTTTTCCTAATCTAAATCTCCCCTGGTGCAACTTGAGGTGATTTTCTCTTGTCCTATTGCTTGTTATTTGGGACAAGAGACCAGCCACCCACCCTACTGCAACCTCATGGCGCCTGGCAAACATGATTTAGTGGGATGGGGCACCCCAGCTGTCATCCCTGTTAATCTCTGGGAAATTTAAAATCAAGGAACTACTAAAAATGAAGAAGGAAGCACGTAGCAAGGATGTAAAGTGTGGTTGAATTTACTGGCACTTTCAAAGTAAACACAGGAAGAAGAAGATTTAAGAGCTAAGAGCTGTAACCAAAAAAAAAAAACCCAAAAATTTAAACAGCATTTAATAATGGCAATAATACACAGAGTGAGACATAATAAGCAAAGAACAAATGTTCATCGAGTCTTCATCAAGTCTTTTTGTGTTTCAGTTGTCACTTCCAACTACAACCAGGCAGATGAAGCACTTGAATCCACACAGAAATTGTTACACTCCGAGAACAGACAAAGGGAAGATCAGTTAGGTGCTCTCAAGTCAGCTGTGGCTCATGGACTCCCTCCTAAGACTTGCCAAGATCTGGCTGAAATGGACTCCTCGAGCACTGCTGGGGTTCAAAAAAAAAGCAGTTTTATTACCTGCTAGTGTAGGTGAGGAAAACCCATGGATTTATCAGCAAGTCTGTGTAACTACAGTTCCAGCAAAAGTGCCAGAAGAAAAACTTTAGACACCTCGCATTGTGCAAGAAAACAATTGCCAGCATGAATCTGTCAATTCATTTCTTCCTCTGGCAGGATAATACACATTGTCAAGTATGAAGATCGTTCAATGTCAGGTACTTTGGCTTTAGTGATGCTTTGGGTGTTACTTAATGTAATCTTGGCAAACCAGGGAAGTATGGGGTATCTAAAAATGCTGCAATGTGAGAATGTAATAGTGGTGGGATAATCATATCCCAATGAGTTGTTATTAACGATCTACTGCCAAATGCAAGGAAGTGTGTGGGAATCCACAGGGAAATGTCCTGGTCTGATTTTGTGTAATGGTTTCGTTGTTTCATTCTGTACAATGTTTCAGTGAGACTATGCCCTCACATGTTCCAATGACTCTGACCTGGGAGAGTAAATTGGAGAAAAGAGATCTAAGAATTGGAAAAGCTTCAGAAAGGACAGCAAGGGCAATCAGGAGATGTGGATGAGCATCCGTGTAAGTAGGAAACTGAGTTGGAACTATGCTGTCTGGAAAGGAAACACTGGAAAGGACATAGAATCATAGAATCACAGAATCATAGAATCATAGAATGTTCAGCATTGGAAGGGACCTCGAAAGATCATCTAGTCCAACTCCCCTCTCAGAGCAAGATTCCCTAGAGCAGGCCTCACAGCAATGTGTCCAGGCGGGTTTTGAAAGTCTCCAGAGTAGGAGACTCCACAACCTCTCTGGGTAGCCTGTGCCAGTGCTCTGTCGCCCTCATAGTAACTAAATTTTTCCTCATGTTGAGGTGGAACTTCCTATGTCCTAACTTAAACCCATTGTTCCTTGTTCTATTACTGGGCACCACTGAGAAAAGATTGTCTCCTTCCCCTTGACACCCACTCCTCAGATATTTATGTACGTTAATAAGGTCCGCTCTCAGCCATCTCCTTTCAAGGCTAAACAGCCCCAGTTCTCTCAGTCTCTCTTCATAGCAGAGATGTTCTAGTCCCTTAATCATCCTCGTAGCTCTCTGTTGGACTCTCTGCAGTAGGTCCCTGTCTCTCTTGAATTGAGGAGCCCAAACCTGGACACAGTATTCCAGGTGTGGTCTCACCAGGGCAGAGTAGAGGGAGAGAACTTCCCTAGACCTGCTGGGGACACTTTTCTTAATGCACCCCAGGATCTCGTTGGCCCTCTTGGCCACAAGGGCACACATAACATGAATGGAAAAATGATGAGTGATATGGAGTAAGGAGATTGGATTTTACTGTTCACTCTGCAATCAGGCAAGGGGACGCGGAAGGGTGCTGGTAGTTAGTTTCAAGAACAAACAAGAAGAAACAGTACAACTGTAATTCTTGCCAAATGATGTGATGATTACAGAAAACTGACGTAGGATCACTGGAGAAGTTCATGCAGTGAACACCCACAGAAGACAACTGTGGTGGCTTGACCCTGGCTGGACACCAGGTGCCCACCAAAGCCACTCCATCACTCCCCTCCTCAGCTGGACAGCGGAGAGAAAATACAACGAAAGGCTCATGGGTCAATATAAGGACAGGGAGATCATTCAGCAATTACCATCATGGACAAAACAGACTTGACTTGGGTAAAAAAAAAATACTTAATTTATTACCAATCAAATCAGTGTAGGATAATGAGAAATAAAAACTAAATCTTAAAGAACAACTTCCCCCACCTCTCCCTTCTTCCTGGGCTCAACTTCACTCCTCATTTTCTCTACCTACTTCCCACCAGCAGCACAAGGGGATGGAGAATGGGGGTTGTGGTCAGTTCATCACACATTGTCTTCCTCTTCTTCTTCCTCAGGAGGAGGACTCCTCACACTCCTCCACTGCTCCATCATGGAGTCACTCTTATGGGAGACAGCTCATGAACTTCTATAACTCAGGTTCTTCCCAGTTCTTGACAAACTGCTCCAACAAGGGTCCTTTCCACAGGGTGCAGTCCCTAAGGAACAGACTGCAGCAGAGTGGGTCCCCCACGGGGTCACAAGTCCTGCCAGCAAACCTGCTTCAGTGTGAGCTCCTTTCTCCATGGGTCCACAAGTCCTTCCAGGAGTCTGCTCCAGCACAGACTTCCCATGGGGTCACAGCCACTCCTGGGCATTCACCTGCTCCAGGTAAGGGTCCTCCATGGGCTGCTGGTGGACATCTGCTTCACTGTTAACTTCCATAGGCTGCAGGGGGACAGCCTGCCTCCCCACAGTCTTCATCACGGGCTGCAGAGGAATCTCTGCTCCAGTGTCTGCTTCAGCACCTCCCCCTTCTTCTTCACTGACTTTGGTGTCTGCAGAGTTGTGTCTCTCACATCTCACTCATCTCTCTGCTGCAATTGCACAGGGTTTTTCCCATTTCTTAAATACAAACCAAAAATTTAGAAATTCCCATTTCTAAAATATCCCAGAGGTGCTACGACTGTCACTGATAGGCTCAGCCCTGCCCAGCGGCAAGTCCATCTCAGAGCCAGTGTCATCGGCTTTATCAGACACAGGGGAAGCTTCTGGCAGCTTCTTGCAGAAGCCTCCCTTGTAGCTCCCCCCAGTACCAAAACCTTGTCACACAAACCCACTATAACAGCTAGATACATAAAAGTCTTACCTGCCACAGGAAGCCCCTAAATATCTTCAAACTGTTTGGAGCTTAGATTTAGCTTTGGTACTAGGAAAATATTTCCCAACAGCCATAGCAGTAGTAGAGTAGGTTGTCTGAGGACACATATGATGAGGTAATTTGCAAGAGGAGCATAGGAGAGGAGTGTTGTAGATCCATTCATCTTGCTATGGGATGAAAAGATGACAGGATGACCACCTCAGAGTCCCTTCCTAAAATTCTGTGGAAAATACGGGGTGTGTATTACTCGCATCACAGTAACACTGAACATTCTTTGAACAAGAATTTCCAATCGCAAACACAAAAAATAAGCAATTTATATAATATAAAAAAAATCCAAAATGTGAGGAGGGTAATTTTAAATGAAAATACAGAATTGTTGAGGAGGAATAAAATTATACAGCGAGTTTTCATTTTATAGCAAAGGGTGAAAGTGTAAAAAAAAACCAAAAAAATCTATTCCGTTTAAGAACAAATAAATGTTCCATATACACACATCATCATAAAAAGGAACTCTGTAAGTAAATTTGTGATGTACAAATTTTACATTTTGGCAGTGCTAATAAGCTTAACAACAAACGAAGCTTTACCATTAATGTATAAATGAGACACCAGCTAACAACTTACTTTTCTCAGCAAAATTAATTATTGGAATGCATTTTTATTAACTATTAGTGTGATAGATGTATGTTTCTACTGATTAGCATTACATAGAATATTGTAGTAAGCTAGAAATGATCTGGTGTATCACAGTAGCTAGTTCCATGTGAGAAATTTAAATACCTAACTCCTTAAGGTTTACTTTTTGATGTCAGAAAAGAAGAAAAAGAAAGATTACTGTCATGTGTCAATCAGACCCTGTCTCATACTAATACCTTCTAGATATGTAGTGGCTAGAATCTAGTCTTCTCTAATAAATTTTCAGATAGCTTCCAGTCCTTTTATCAGATATATTTCTGACAGTGTTTTTTAAGAGGTAATTGAGATGTTGATTATGCAGACAAGACCTGTGAATTTAACACACCCCAATGATGAACAAAAGAAGATAATGCTTCCTAGGGATCAGACTGAGTTTACAGGTACCAGATAAAAACAGAGTAGCTTTTTAAATTCTAAGACAGCGTTTAACAAGAGAAGGGGAAAAAAACGAACAAAAATCAAGTGGAGGTTCAGTGGAGGAAAACAGGCTGCTATCTTGCCTACATATCTTAAAAAAAAAAAAAAATCCACATATAATAACACTGCATGATCTTCAGAAAGCTCCTAGGTACTCAGATAACAGCCTGAACTTCCCTGGTAGGTGATAGCAGTTGAGATATTCCATCTGAAAGTCAGTCGATTAAAACATGTGGAGAATGCTAAGAAGGCATACACAATGAGAGACCTTTAGCACTGGAATTCATTGTCTCTGTTGAGCTCATAGCCTGAATATCAACTTTTAAGAATGTTGTAAAGCCCATCCACTTTATCAAGCCTTTGTTTTGTTGGTGGTCGAAGAGTATGTTTTAGTTTTAGTTATGAATGACAGTATTTAAAGGTGTTGGGTTTATAGCTCTGTAACATGTAAGAGGAATTAAGAATGAAGTTATGTATTTTGAATATTATGGATACATCTGGTCAACCTGCCCCAGAAAAAAAAAGGTTTTATTACCTCTGCAAATTTATGAAGAGATGCAAGAGAAATTGTCAATGATGTGGAATGGCTTGTCAACGAAATAAAGAAAACAAGACTAGGACTCTTGCATGTGAAAAGGGTGGATTTAAGTGGGTGTGATAAAGATTTATAGAATCTTAAAATCTTATCAGTGTGGAGAAGATGATCAGGAAATGAAGTTAACAGGCAACAAGCTTAAACCAAGTGTGTTGTGGATGCCAGGGTGGAAAGCGCGTATCAACGAAAATCAAACAGTTCACAGAGTACTGGGTCACGGGCAGATTTTAAGTGTGGTGGGTGTAGGTGCAGTCCTGACTCACCTGCTGAACTACAGACTTCCACGACTGGGTGCAGAATCTGGGTAAGGAATGACTCGGTGCACACCTTGTGCCGTAACCTCTGTGAGCGTGCAAGAGATGTAAGAGGACGTGGTCATCACCTGTCGTGGTCAGACACGAGAAGCCAGGCAGACCTTATGTGACGTGACAGTTCTTTCCTGCAACAGCATGTGCTCTGGTCCAGTGTTTTTAAATCCACGCACATGCCTTTGCTGATCTCCACAGAGGAGCAAATGCTCCTCTCGTTTTTGGCTGTGTTACCAAAATAATGCTTTCTCCTTCCCTTGTTTGCAGGGTTCTGCTACCTGGATCTTGCCATGCTGTCCTCCTTCGTTTCCAGATCTGTGTGATATTGTTGCCAGGACGATATTCACTTGTACAGAACACTTTCCCTAAGTGCAGAGGATTGGGTGTAAGATGAAAAATGGGCCCTATACATGCTTTTCGGTGGCCAAAAAATTAAATGCTTTTTTAAATATTATGTGGAAAGTGTGATTTATTTTGCTGCAAATACTTGATGGAGTAGAGGAGCCCTTTCAACAAGAATGTGAGTCCAACTTGAGTTTCTCACATTTCTTCTGGCAGATTATGGAACAAGCAATGGTATATAAATTAGATGTCATGGTTTTGAAATTCATCATGGTTTTGAAATCCATCCTGTGTCACAGGCTACCTCTACTGATCCAAAACTTTCTATAGTTGTCTTTTTTCTTATTTCATTGGTATTAAGAAAGAAAAAGGACCAACTACAGAATGTCTCCACACTTAAGCGTTCATTAGAAAAGTTAGCACGTGAGTTCTATTTAAATAAAATCTATTTAAATAAACACTGTAATGCAATTCTGCCCTCCTCAATCTACCTCTGTAGGTGAGTCCACAACACTTATTCAGCTGTGCCAAAGGCTGCTGATTCTGCTAATCAAAACAAGCAGTGTTAGCATTCTATTAAACAGTGAGAATCTGTGATCATAGAGATCTTTCTTTTATTCCAAGTGTTGAAGAACTAAGGTTGTTCAGGGGCTAAGGTTAGAGCTTACTGCAATTTCTAAATGGTGTGACTTCTAAATGGTAGAAGGTGAATTAAGTGACTTCTTGAGGTCCCTTTCCTTTTGTGCATGTATAAATCTGGATACACCTAGTAGAACCACAACATATGTGAACAATGATCGTTGTTTGCTTTTGCTCCTCATAGCAATCAAAGAGAAAAGCAATGAAACTTGAGAATATACGTCTTTTCTAAATGATTGTCTTTTGAGACCCTCTGTAAGTACAGTAATATTTCAAGGGTACACCAATGCCATGGGATGTATTTAGTGGCACTTTTTAAAAGCATCAAAGTAAAAGACTGAAACACAAAAAAAAGCATTAAGGGTATGCAATCAATTGCAAAATATTATGAATTCTTATTTATTTTTCTTCGAGTTCAATGCTAAATGCAAATTATAGTCAGGGATGCATGTTCAAAAGTTAAAGGATTGTTATGGCAGTGATATAAAATCCTTAGTGAATTTTGGTTTAAACAGAGACTGTTTTACAGTCAAACACTGGGTGCACTAATGTGCAGTCAGCAGGGCAGAAATGCCACGAGAGAGCAGTTAAACAGTGAAGAGATAACAACATAAGCTCTTGCTCTTGCTTCAGCCAGAGTTGCTTGACTTTATCATTGTGATTTTAAAATTTTTTTCTTAGTTCTTCTTGGGACACTGAATGGATATCATCAATGTTTACCTTCCATGTTGTCACAAACTCCTCAGGAAAGAAGGGAAGGAGGATACTCCTTTCCCTAGCAATAAGCTCCACAGTCTCCCAACACTAAATAAAAGATCTTCCTTGACCTAAACACAGAGTCCTCCGCTACGTCTCTCATGAAGTCTGCTATCCAGCCAAATAGCCTGGGCTTCATCAGGGTGGAAAAACCAAGACTCTTTTTCCTGACTAATCAGGGAAGATCATCAGCCAAGTCCCTCGACTGATTTTGCTCTTGAATTTGTTGACCCTGTTTCAGGTTTTCTTCCACAAACTTGTTCCACTTGCCAGGATGTTCCCAAACAGGTGGGACATATTGATGGGGATTTGCAGCTTTGAACCCTTACTCTTCCCACCGTAGCAGGAAGTAGTCTACAAGGTAAAGCATCTTCTGAAGTCTAACAACGATATTTGTATAAAAATTAAAGGCAAGAAAATCCAGTGGAGCAACCCAGGTCATGGTAGTGTGATCTCAGTGGTCACAAATTTAGGTATCATTTTCAAAGGCTGACTTAAACTTCAGATCCACTCAGCTTTTGGGTTGAAGACTGCATAAATTACTAAGGGTCTTTCAATTTAGTAGATTATTTTATAAGTAGGCTTTGTCATCCAAAAAAACTTCAGCTCAACCCTAGAAGCTCTTAGTATGTTCTGGGAAATTCCTACTTGAACAATGTGCTTTTCCAGTGGTATTGCTACTGTCCATGCCTTTATTGACTGTTTAATCTAGTTTAGAAAATAATATTACACTGGGATGAAACACCTTCTCAGGTGTCTGTTAGACACCTGTATTAAGACTAGGTCTCAAACTGCACAATTCTAAGTGACTAAAATTACTTGAAAGTAGTAAAATTTGCTAAGATTAGTTGCACAGTGACAGGTACCATGAATAATACCTCCAAATTTTATTAACTTCCTTGGTGTCAAGGAAGAAAGTGTCATCCTAAGAAAAGACTAAGATTCCCAGCTTGCAGCTTACAACTTTTAAATCATTTACTCGTTGAATGCAGTCAGCAGAGTTCTCTTCAGCACTGAGATAAGCAGACACTAATGTATCTATCCATTGCACTCACGTATCTGAAGATGTCATGTTCAACTGTCTATGAGCAGTTGGTCAAACTTGTCTTTCACAGAGAATGAAATCAAATTGATTATCAGTCCTGCGAGAGAAACAGTGTCCCTGGATATTACAGGAAGTTCATTGCCGTGAGCATTCTCAGGGGAGACCAGAGATAGACTGTGTTCCTTTTCACAAAGATAATGACATCAGACCAATTAAAATTATGGAGCTTGCGGCATTTATTTTGCTATGAGTGAAGTCTTCTTCAGAGAGATAAAAACTGTTTTATTTTCAGGGTTCGGAGGAAGGCAGATTGTTATCAGAAAGGGAGTGCAGTAGTAGCTAAATATAAAAACCTTCAGCTTTTCCACTCTGTTTCTGTATTCTTCACAGACATACAAAATTATAAACTCTAAGGTAATTAGCCTGCAGGATAAGTGAAAGAGAGACATTGTTATTGATATTGATATTTCTGTTTTTAAATCTGCAGGGAAATTTTTGGCATAAAGACTTCAGTGAACTTTGGATTTCATTTTCTGTTGCATCTTGTCTGTTATTAGATTGCTAGATCTTCACAAAGAATCTCCCCTGGACAGAGCTGAACCCAAGCATCCAGTCCTAAACCGGACCTTTTTGGTGTCACTGAATGACAAAATATAGGAATGAATTCACTGTGTGTTAAAGCACATTTCCACTCTATTCTGATGTCTCCTTTTACCAAAAAAAAAAAAAAAAAAGAGATTGTGCTCATTTTCAGATTCTCTTTATCAGACCCTATTCAGTTATTGGCAAACTATGAGACAGGACTACTTGAAAAAAAAGGTCAAATCTCTTCAGAAAGGAAAAATAGTAAATATTTTAAATAGGCACAAGAATATCATTTGAGGTTTTTTTTGGTCTGCCACTCATACTGAAGAAGCAGATAGCACGGTAGCTCATGCTTCATCAAGGAATGAACTAAAAGTCTAACAGAGTATAATATTTTTATGGCATACACCAGATAGTCAGGTATGATCTGATGTGCTTCCCCCTGCAATTCCATTAGCCTTGATTCCCCCATAGTGGACTCACAAATGCAGTTTGAGTCCTTTCTGGAAGCTGCTCTGCCAACAGAGATTTTTCTCCTCCACTGCATTGCGGTGTTAGAAGTCAGCGCATCTTTGGAGCGTGGCTTTCGAGACGTTTTTCCTGATAGCCACGTGCTCCTTGTGGGCTGAGACAGCTTCTTCCAGGGACATCAGAAGACTTCAGTTGGAAAGTGCTTACATCAAGAACTCACCTGTGCTGAAGGTGAAGATACATAAGAGAGGGCCTTTGCAGAATTCTAGTAGAGATCAACTTAATTCACAGAGGCCTAATTCAGCTACCTTCCTCTTTCCTATGTTATTGTCAAAGACATTCACAGAAAACACGTCCACTCTGCTTTCCCTCTGCTCTTGAGAAGACTGCTCTTCTTGCTGGATAGATGCTCTTAGGGATCGAGGGAATCAGATCAAGTCACTCCAGGCACAGAACTGTGCATAATCCCAGCGAAAACAGTGTTGACAGATCCATACATACCTTTGTGAATTCCACCACTAGCACTGCTGCATGCCTCCACTACACATAAATAGATGTATTTTAGTACATCTGACCATATAAAATGCTACCACAGTTAGACTTATAATAAGCTTTTCAGGTTACATTAGCTCTCGTTGGATACATAGGCTTTATATATATATATGTGAATCCTTGTTTTTCCAGATGCTTTCTGGATTCCAAAATGTATCTGTATTGTTGTCAATAGTACTGAGGGTGAGATAATGTAGCTTTAAGCTGTTTCACTTTTATCTGTTATCCAGACTAGAAATCAGTTGTTTTATTTGCGTATCTGTTTTAAAAACAGTCAATGCACCATCACTTTGTTGTTGATGGGATTTAAAAGACAATAATAATATGGACTATGTCCACATCTATTTCTACTGCCAAACGCAATGTGAGCTTGGCTGTGTTCAGGTTTGAGCTCTGAGCCTCATTATTTGTACTATAGGTGCCAAAGCAATACTAATAAGGGTAATAATAGTAATAATAAATATTCTCACAAAATAAGATCTATTATTTCTCTGTCTTGTTTTATTTTTGAGGAATATTATTCTATGAAAAAAAAAAAAGGTGCTGGTTTTATAAAGGCTTAATGGGATTTCTTAAAACCATTTTAATATCTTCTTTTAATGGACAAACTTAGTTCCCTAGATAGTACTGAAAAACGTGTTCTAGAAAAGAAAAAATTGTGTATGCTTTGACTGGGTGTTTTGGTTTGGCCTGGCCAGATTTCAGCGGCAGGGGGGGAGCTGCAGGGTGGCTTCTGTAAGAAGCTGCTAGAAGCTCCCCAAGATTGATAGAGCCAATGCCAGCCGGCTACAAAGAGGGACCCGCCGCTGGCCAGGCGCCGGAGCAGAGAGAGTCCCCCGGGTCTGTGGTGAAGACCATGGTGAAGCGGGTTGTCCCCCTGCAGCCCATGGGCGAGGTGCAGATGTCCACCGTGAGGATCACCGCGTAGATGTCCAGCGAGGACTCCATGCTGTGTGGGTGGATGCCTGAAAGGGGACTGTAGCCCGTGGGAAGCTCGTGTCAGAGCAAGTCGCTGCCGGAGCCTGTAGCCCGTGGAAGAGAGGAATGCCCACGCTGGAGCAGGTTGGCCGGTGGGACTTTTGGGACACTGCGGGTGGCTCACGCTGGAGCAGTTTCCCCTGAAGGACTGCGCCTCAGACTCACGAGGGGTGGGCTGCCCCTCGTGAGGTGTCTCCCGTTGGGCAGTTTGCGATGAATTGCCCTTCGTGGGACGACTCACGTGGAGAAGAGAGCATGAAGCTTGTCTTCCGTGAGAGGGACCCCACAATGGCCCTGGGGAAGAGTGAAGAGTCCTCCCCTGGAGTGAAGAAGTGGTGGAACCAACGTCGGATGAACTGACCGCAGCCCCCATTCCCTGTCCCCCTGCGCCGCTCGGGGGGAGGAGGTGGAGAAACCGGGATTGATGTTAAGCCCGGGAAGAAGGGAGGGATGGGGGGAAGGTGTTCTGTTTAAGATTTGTTTGCTCTTTCTTACTTCTCACTACTCCTCTCTGATTAGTTCTTTTAATAAATGTACCTAATTTCCCCAAAACTGAGTCTGTTTTGCCCGGGACGGTAAATGAGGGTGATCTCCCTGTCCTTATCTCAAACCCTGAGCCCTTGGAGATATTTTCTCCCCCTGTTCAGCAGTGAAGGGGGGAGTGAGTGAGCGGCTGTGTGGGTACCTGGCGGCCGGCCAGGGTCAACCCACGACACTGGGCATGAATATCTCTGTGAAGAGATTTCAGCAAGTGGGGAAATTCACTCCGAGAAGGCTATGAAAGCATTGCAGTTGCTTTGATTCTCCCAACTGACAAGTAAGTAGCTGTGGGTCAGGACAGCAGAGAAAGTCCCCATCACTTTTTCTGGTTTTATTTCCCTGCATTGTTGAACTATTGAATTCTTTCCTTCTATTTCTTTCCTGCTTTGCTATATGAACTGTAATAAATCCTGCTTTCTCTTTCTGAGACTTCTGACAGTGCTGCAAAAGATCTTTTTTAATTCTACTTCAAGTCCAATTAGAACCTAACATATGGTTAAGAACATTGTTGTCTATGTCTATTTTTATGACCCACATGATTTACACTGATTCTCAACAACATTTCCAAACTAAAGGACCATCAATTACAGTTTGTGCAGCATCCATTTCTATTCTCTGTGGAGCAGTTAGTGCTGCCTACCTACACTTCCTTAAAGCTGAGTTGCTGAAATTTCTTAGTGATAAAGTGGCCAGGCTTGAAGACATATTTAACTCTCTCTTTGTCATCCACGCTCCCGGCCTGAAGCAACTCTGCCAGTTTTGTTATATTTCTCTTATCTTTCTTCTGTATTAATATTTTGAAAGAGAGTTTTACCATGCCTCAAAACAAATCCACAGTGCTCAAGGATTAGAGTCCAGATACTTTGAACTATTTTCCCAATATCATAGAATTTAACTTTGCGTTATCTTTACTGGATCTTGAAAAGCTTGCAACTATGTCTCATATTTTAAAAACGGCTTTTATAAAACCCATCTTCTGCACAAAGCATTTTTGAGCAGAAACTACCAAAGGGTCAGACAGAGGCACAAGCCTTTTTTCTGCTAATAGTTATGCTCCTCTTGGTATTAGCCGAGGTGGAATCAGCGAAGAGCCAACTATTTAAACATCTGCTTGAGCAGTAAGAAGCTAATAATAATTCTGTCCTTGTCTGCCTAGCTTTGGTGATGCCATTCCTGTAAGATTCTTGCTGGCTGTCATCTTTTCCCTAATACTTCTCTGGTTAGTTGTGTTTGCAACTTCGTGCAGCTGCAGCTCTCTACAGATGTGGGGCTTTTTTTCCTCTAGATAATTATGGCAATTTCTTTATATCTCTCATGCTTTTTGAACATGCGTATTTACAGTTCCGCAATAGTAATCATGATTTAAAGTCCTGTAATTCAGTATCTAAAGCAGAGATCACAATAAGGAAACCTGCAAGGTGAGCAATGCTGAAATACTACCTTCCATCCCAAACGACAACCTAAACATTAAATGAACAGTGAACCACTTATTTTGTTGTATTATTTGTTGCATATTTAGAGTTTACAATATCCTGAGATTTTTATCATATATTCCAGCTTAAGATCCTTTTTTGACACTGTAAAAATTGCATTCAGGCTGATACTATTTGCTGTCATTCTAGAATTGGTTCTATTTTGAAGGACAAGCAAAATCTATTCCTTTGTTCCTGATCACTAATTTCCTTCTTGAAAATATATTAAAACTGGGCTAATTTTAGTGGTTGGGAGATAAGGGAGCATTCTGTCACTCAGAAAAGTTCAAAGGAAGGCGATCTTTCTTTTCTCAAGTAAGTAAATAAATGAATTCACTGTATGCACATGAGAAAATGCTGTGTTGATCTAGCCTTACTTAGCACAATAATAACTTGAAATAACTGATCTGCTGTTTCTCTGCTATTTGCTACTGCTGCTATACAGGTAGACTCCCCTTGGTATCTCAAATCTCCTGTAAAGTACCACTGCAGAAGTGTTTGATGCCTGTGAAAAAAATAACAACGTACCAATGAAAGATCAAGAAGTTTCAGATAAACACCTAAATTGCTTTCCAGTTTTGTATCGACACCCTGCAAATTGCAAATTGCTGTCTAAGAAAGAAACTTCTACTTTTAAATTCAGAACAACATGAAGCCTTGTATTATAACAACATCCCTAAGATTTAAAAAAAAAATACTGTAGCAATTGCTATAGTCTTTGGACTGGCGGTAATGGTATTTTGTGCTCTGAAATGGATCCTATTTCACAGGTATTGGAGGTGTGTCTTTTACGCTTGCACCACAATAAAAAACATGATGAAATCTTGGGAAGCGCGATAGTGCTCCGAGTAACTCTCTTGACTAACTGCGTGCAAAAGGCAGGTCTCACTACAGATATCCTGCTGGACACTGGTAGCTTTTAACTCACAAAAGACAGAACATGATTAGAGAGATTTTGAAACTCAGTTATACTCCCTTGTTACTCTAGCCAATGCCCTTGAGTTTGTTTACTGTTCTAGGGTAGAAGTACTAAGAGTTTTTAAAATATTTAAGCTGATAAATATCAGCATGTGAACAGAGACGTGTTAAAGAGGTGTATGATTGTGATTGCAGTGGTAAGAATGCTTTCATACATTAGCAATGCAAAATCATAATGCTCTGGGGAAGGGAAAAAAAAAAAAAAGGAAGAAAGTTTTGGTACCGGCATTTTCCCAGCTCCCTGTAGGGGTTACTGAATACTTTTGTAGCTAATATACAATCAGTGACAGACAGAAGATGTACAATAGCTATGTAAGCCAATGGAGAAATTTAGTCTTTTATAAGAAACTCGAGCACAAGGCGGCATACAAAAAGCTACCACAAGATGTCAGCCTTAAAGAATTACAGTATATTATCCTGATTGGCTCCTTCCTGGTAAGTAACGAGATAGAGAAAAGCTACATATTATGTTGAAAATTTTGTGAAGAAAGTAATCTAAGATTAGTATTCCTAGTCATAAACATATTAAAAAAAAAAAAGTCAGTTCCAAATACAGTCCCTATACACATTTGTCTCTACTAGAAAAAAAAAGTTGAATATTTAACCCTTCTGCTTGAGACTCACAGGAAGGACATAGAAGGGATTTTTCACTCCCCACCTGCCCTGTTTTTTACGTGATTCCTCTAAGCATCTGCTGCCAGAGCTGCACAGACGAGATGGATTCTGGGTTTTTTTCTGTAAAGCTATTTTTGTTTTCCTAATGTTCTTGAACATGTGCTCATCATACAGTTCTGAATGACTGTAAGATAATAAGAAAGTCCAATTTCCATTTCCAGACCAGGCTGGGAGACACTCAGGTGACAGACATTGATCATTGTTCCTGGAATCCTTTGCAATCTATTTCCCCATAGTTCACCGTTTGAAAGCTGACAAAGGAGTTGTGCTTAAAAAGTTAAATCGATATCCAGGATCTGCATAGAGACCTTGCCACAACGGGAAAATTTCCCAGCAGGATCTTGCCCATGCTTTGAAAAAAACCAGACAAAACACCAAAAAATACTTTGACCCAGATTTGCTTTTGGTTCCTTTGTTGTGAGATGCAATGACAAGCTGGAGCATTTGACCGCTGAGCAACCACAGACAGGTTGCCAAGAACACAATTAAAACCTTTACACATCAACTCATAGCTGAAATGTTTCGAGGCACCACAACACTTTTTAAGCCCTGAACCTTTAGCTCCTTCACCAGCTCTCAGCTCACTGCAAGCCAACCGCTTCTAGGCTCCCATCTTAGAGGGTTCTCACACGGGCTGTCGTATTCCCCTGCACCTCATGCCTCCAGCCTTATAAACCAGATAACTGAATTTGACCGACTTTTGTCAGTCAGGTACTAAGTGAAAGCACTTTTACTAAAGTTACTTTGACCTTAAAATTAAATTTACCTGGTGTGAATTCAGGTTTCGTAACGCTGTTTTATGGTTGCCGGACTCCCTTGGGACATTTGTTTCTGCTTTATGAAGACAGCAGGCATCCTAATATAAGATAAAAAATGCTGTGAGGCTTGGCTCTTGACTTTTGAGTGCTGAGAAGCTGACAGGGAGTAAAGACACCACCCTGCTACTTCCTGATACTGTCCCCAAAGCAGGGACAACCAAAGTGCGCTCGCACAGTGCAAGGAAGGAGATGCACTGGTGTGGAGCCTTCAGAAGTTTGAATCTGCATCCCATGGCTGAAAGTCACCTGCCTCCTGGGACAAGCGTGGCTGCAAACATACGTTATTTCTGTGCCTAGCTGAAAGATGACTCATGTTCTGCTGAGATCTGTTCTGTGCTTTGTAAAACAAATGTGCTATGGTAGAGTGTTTCAAAATTTAGGAGGGAAAATGTTTTTGGAATGTCAAAAGCTTCTTCCTGATACATCACTTATAGTAACAATAACCTTTACTTACAGCAATCCTTTGTGAATATGAAAAGTTAAAAGGCAAAGGATGAAAAGCTGTTGCTTCTTGTTTCTGTCAACTTCTATCCTGTAATTTGTCTGGAGTCTATCTGGGTTTTGGTACAAAATCGGTTCCTTCCTGTGTACTTTCTTCTCTGAAAAGCAACTAGACATATTGACCACTACCACAGTCACAAGGGATATAGACTTATAGACTCAAGAGTTAACATGCATTGATTTAGTACTCATCAATTATTTTGTAATGAGTACCACTGGAGAAATACAAAATGTCAGCAAGACAGTGAAATACCAGAACTTACTTAAAAGTATATCTGACATAGGTACTTTCTGCAGAAAGCCCAATGCCTCCAAGATACAAAAATCAAATTTTCAGAGTAGTCAGTTAATTGTATTTATATTTTTCTATATTTCTAAACACAGACTGTTAGAATTTGCCATTTATAAGAGCTTGTTCATTACGCAAAATTGATTAGCGTATCTCCCCAGCTCTTAGACCAGAAGCTCCTAGAGCACTTGGTGTCATGGGTAACTTTACATTAGTCAGTACAACCCGAGCTCATGTTTCATTGAAGACGGCTAATAGAGTTACTGTATTCCATTAAAGAGAGTTTTCTTTCCTTGCCTGACGCTTAATCAGCTTCTTAAATGTTATTTGATTGTTCACCTGTTCTTGGTATGTGATTTTCTAGTTTTTGCATTTTGAGGCAAAGTTATTGATCAATGTTTCTTTAGACATCAGTTTCAACCACTGACAGTGATGATGATAGATGATGAATACCTTCCGCCCATGGCAAGACACTAATTCACAATCCATTTCCTGCCCTGCATTCCTAAGCTTGCTCGTCGCATTCTTTTTCTTCCTATTCTGTCACTTTATTTCGATTTTAAAAACAAGCCCACCCAGAACCACTGTCCTCATCCTTCTCCTCTGCATCAGCTTCCAGTATCACTTTGGGCCTTCAGAACACACACTTGTGGGCAGAAAGCAAACCAGTCTAAGCCCACTGAGACCTGCAGAGCTACCAGATTTCAGTTGCAGTTTCATTTTCCTCGTTGCACTGGAGTATTTCCCAGAGAGCAGGATGTGGCTTAGTAGTGTGCCTAAAGAGCTAGTCAGGCAAATAGGGATGTTGTGGACTTTAAGATAAGGTTTCTTTTCAACAGCTCACAACAAGGCCAAGGAAGGATAAGGGTTTTGGAGTTATCCTTTTTTCAGCTTCCAATGAAACATAAAAAGCTGGTTTTCCAGATCTCTTTATTGTGTTCTCCTATACTATATGTATACATATTTGGATTTTGAAATTTTCAGATATCTCAATATCTTATTACCTACTTTTTTCTCCCTGAATTTGGACATGTTACAAGGTTCCTGTGCCTCTCTCCCTCCTTGAAGTGCTAGATCATGTAACAAGGGACCTTCTAAGGGATAAAACTGTAGCTGCAAGTCTGTTTTCCAGAACCTACTGCTGGTTGTTCCTCAGCCTCGTGGCCTCCCTTGTCTTCCTTGCCTTGTCTCCCTAGTGAATAGTGATAGGACAAGAGGGAACAGGTTCAAGTTGCGCCAGGGGAAGTTTAGACTGGATTTTAGGAATACCTTCTTCACCAAAAGGGTGGTAAGGGATTGGAATGGGTTGCCAAAGGAGATGGTGGAGTCACCATCCCTGGATGTGTTTAAAAAATATCTGGACGTGGCACTTCAGAAGATGGTTTAGTGTTACGGCTGTAGGTTGGACTTGATGATCTCAAGGTCCTTTCCAACCTCTATGATTCCATGATTCTGTGATTCCGTGATTCTGTGATTCTATGATTCTATATTGCAGCTGGTTGGTTGGCCTTTCAGCTGTACCTGGCCTGTGGGACCCTGGAGCCAGAAAACAGGCGCAGATTAGCTTGGGGATACATCCTGGAGGTAGCTGATTGCTTGGTACCATGGCTTGGGAACATAGGACAGGAGGAGGTTGAGCGAGTGTCAGTTTTAAAGAATGATTTCATGTATCAAGATTTGAAAAGAGAGGTCATTCCTTCTCCATTTGTGTCAAAATACTTCACAAACCTGAGCGCTAGAACATCAAGTATAATGATAGCAAACGGTGACGTCATTATTTTTCTTATTGTAGTATTTTTTCTTTCTTATAATATTTATTATTATTCAGAGACATTTGTCATTGAGTTGTGTCTGTTGCCAAAGAATTCAACTTTATGAGTGAAAGCAACTTTGTAAATGAAGAGTTAGTAATCTAAAACATATATATGGTTGGGAAAAATAACTGTATAGAATGCTCAGTGTCATCACTCCTACTTATGTCATCATTCTCATTGACTTCCTTGGAGCAAGACGGATGTGCAGATCCTGGGAAGAGAGGAAGAGTGTGCTGGACAAGAACCAGAATGTTTTAGGTTACTCTGAGCTGTTTTTTCGGGCTGTTACTCATTTCCCTTTTTGGGGCCACCTAAGAGAAATCAGTGAGATGAATGGTCTACTTTGTACACTTTGGAAAAACCCTCTTTGTTTATAAGCCAGTTCTTCTGAAGAGAACATATGTATAAAAAGTTTCACCCATGGAAAAAGAAGCGATCATAAAAACAGCTATGGTAAAATGCTAGAAGACGCAGCCATAGTCAAAAAGCGGCACACAGCCACAGACTGTTTGGCAACGTTTTCTCCTATGTTGGTTATTTGTAACTTGAGTTACAGAAGCAAGGAAAAGTGACACTCTCTGGCGAGCTGCTGCCTGTAATATGTATGGGGTGCCAGAGAAGGCACCTGACAGCAAAGAGCAAGGGCACGGTTTGCCCACGATGTTAGTGGCCTCGTGGGACAAGAAGACAAGGAGGCAGCAAGAGGCAGCAGCCCCAGAAGCCTAAAAGGGGATAAATACTACAGAAGAGTTTCACTTATTGCCTACTGCTGTCTCCCAGGGACTGGTCTGAGTTTCCGGTGAAGAAAACACTACCCACAGAGCCGCATGCTCAGGCCACATGTCCCAGCTTCATTAGAGGGCTACACGGAGCACCCAGACCGTGCTCTGTGGAGCTCGCCCAGAGGGATCAAGCAGAACCCTTGAGTTTTGAAACTTTCATGTGCATATGCGAGAAGGTTTAGGGCACGAGGTCAAGAGCTTTCTGAGCTGTAACATAAAAATTGCTAAAGGCAGCCTAGCACCTGCAGACTATGTTTGCCTTCTACTTCCCTTGGCAAGTTTCACAGCTGACACAACTGAAATTGGGCTGTGCCAGAATAAGACATGCCAGATCTCACATTAACAATGTACTGTATTGCCTACACATAAAAATATAGAATATGACAGACCTATGACAGGCCACTGGGATGTTTTCAGTTCTTGCAATGACCTAGTTTCTGACTGTTCATAAAAGCAGACAATAGCTATTTTAATCCGAAACTTTGATTTTCATACCTCACCTAAATAATTAATCCAGCAACAAAAATTAACATTTAAGCATATTTGTCTATAAAGGTACATCCAGCCACATATATAAAAGAAAAATATGTTACTCTTTGTCTCTGCCCTTAAAAAAAAATCCCCTCTATAAAACTGGAACAGAGGCTGAATAATATTTTTTTTCAGTTTTCTATTTATAGCAAGGGCATCAGATAATGAGTGGAATATTCTACCTTGTGAGTAAGGAAATCGGAATCCAGCCATAAAGGAATTAATACGTATCTATTTACGTACAAATTATGCCCTTCTGTAAATATTTAAATAGGGCATTGGGGAGATATTTATCCCCATGCAAGGCCAGATTTGTATATGCGTATGTACGTTGTAAGTTCCTTGATGTGTTACTAAGCAAAATCTGATTTCTGGATATGTTAACTCTGCAGAACTTGTGTGCTCCAACAGTTTAATGTCTGTATCTAATCCTGATTATTCCTAATCTTAAATCAGAGAAAATCCTCCCCTCTGCAATCACCTGATCTTTATTCCTGGATTACCTTATAAATACTTAATTGCTTATTAACATGAATCATCTCCTTCTTTAAATATATATTTTATATAAATAGGGCCTGTCTTTCATTTTCTCAATCCTAAATATTGCTCTCTTACAGTATTATGTCTCCTAGGTATTGTAGGTATATTGTGGAAGAAAACAGCTGGACTCATCTAATTTCTGAACACTTTTCTCCTGCCCCAAATACAGAGTAAATAGATTTGGAAGCAACATCACAGATCTGGCAGGACCTGCACCCACTCAGCAGAAGCACCCATCTGACCGTTCTCTCTGTGTGAGTGAAACAGTGCCTCGGACTGTTGCTGGGCACTGGAATTGAAGTGTCTGTATTGGTAAATGGTTGAAAGAGTCCTTAGAAGAATACTGCCCAGGCACACCTCTCCCAAGCAAGTCCCACTTGTAGCTTGGAAACCAGCCAAGGTCAGGGACCATTTCCAACAGGGCTTGCATATGGCCACCTTCATTTAGAAATAAGGGCCAACGCCAGCTGTTTCCTCAGCCCCAGAGAACTACTACTTTGTTAATTAATTGACTACTGACCCCATTCCTTCGTGGATGAAATGTCAGTTCATTTTATTCTGAAGAGCTGATGATGGCTCCTAACAAAAGTCCTGCGCTAGGTCCAGTAGAAGGAATCCTAAGCCTCCACAAGGCAGGATCCCCACACAGGCACCATCTCTTCCAAGGGAACGCAGCAACGATGCCCCAGCGTATTTGCATGGGACAACAATCCATTTTCCTGGGTGAATCAATGGAGAAGAAAGAACAAATAGAAAATGTCATTGCACCACTGAATACTGTGTGCAGTTCTGCCCCTCCATCCAGCTCAGAAAGGATATAAAAGGATGTTGGGGATGGTCGAAGCTGTGAAACTGCTCCCATCTAAGAGGTCTCTAAATTCTCAAAGAGAAAGTTGGGGGTGAGAAGGAAGATATAATAGAGCTCTGTAAAGTCAGGAATAGCACAGAACAGGTGCACACAAAGTGATTTTGGAGAATCAAGTGAAATTTCCGGGCAGCATTCTGAATGTACATAAAGGGAAGGATTATTTCAGACGGCACATAGGAAACTGGAACTCACTGCCACAAGACATTGAGGTAGAAGTACAGACGGGTTCAAAAAGCAGCTGGAGAAGTTCCTAGAAAAAGTTAATCAAAGGCTGTTAAACACAAAGCCCTTGATAGAATTTGGACTCTAAAATACCAGCGGAGAAGACCAGGAGAATATGTTAAGTACCAGTATATGATTTACATGCTTCAGTGAATCATGCTGATCATTGCTTGAGATTAAGATATTGGACTTTACATTTAAATTAGTAAAATCATTCTTATTTTCTATTCTCCAACAGAATTACTTAGTTAATAACAGATTTAATTGTTAATTACTGCCAGGCCATAATTTGCATTATCTATTATATAATGACTTTCCACTGGCTGTTTCATAAATTATCAGTCTTTTTTAATGTGTGTTAATTAATGCAATTACAAATTATTGTGGAAACACCATTTACATATTTGCCCCATGACTCAAACATTTGCTCCTTAAACATGATTAATCAAAAATGCATGTGTCCAGTCAGTAATATAATCATCTTAATTAATGTTAATTAGCTAGAGTTTAAACACTAATGAAAATTCAATTTGGCTTTATCAAAAAAAAAAAAATCTTTTATTTGGGTCTTTGCTTTATTTAAAGGCAAATAAGTTTGAGGAAGAATGGTAACAGCTCATCAGATACTGGCCTGCCAGGTATCCAAGAAATGCAATTGAATACATGCTAGCGACAGTTTTAAAAGAGCAGAGTAAAGCTTCCATGCCTGTTGTTAAAGGGATATATCATCATTACTGTAGCTCAGAGCTGGATTAACTTTGGATGTACAAAAATAGCTTCAGCGGCTGTGTAAGGTGAGTTTTGACTTTGGAGATTAGTGTTTCACAGGAAGAAAAGATACTCTAACAAGGTCTCTACTCACAACCATGTCTCAGGAATTAATAAAGTCAGGCCAACTAAGCTGATGATTCACTTCAGTAGCAACACTGAAAAAGCTTGACTTTATGTAGCTCTGGACCTTATTTTTGCTAAATTAGACTCCTAGTAAGTGAGTTACAGAGGAACAGGCATCAATGTAGCAAGTTCTGGGCAGGCAAAGTCACACAAAGTTTATTTATTTAATATCCTGACAGAAACATTCAAAACCCGCCTGGACACATTCTTGTGTGACCCATTCTGGGTGATCCTGCTTTGGCACAGGGTTGAACCAGATGATCTTTCGAGGTCCCTTCCAACCCCTAACACTCTGTGATTCTATGACTGATTCCATGATCTTTAAGCTGCGCAGTGAGAACTATTCGCCCTATTTCTTTCCATTTGTTCATCATATATATATTTTTATTTTTTCATATTTTTCCTTCCTTCCTTCAAACACTGGCAGAGCACATATGTTTCTCAGTCTGACAAGAAAAACATCACACTATCTAAAAATTTACAAGGCAAAGGAGTTCTGGGGTTTTTGTTCACTTAACCACGTGACAGCTTGACAATGCAATTTAACATCAGTGAGGGGCAAGTGCTGGCTCCTTCAGAGATGGGGCAAAAAGAGTGAAACTGGCAAAATTGCCTGAAAAGACAACTGGCATAGAGTGACAAGAGGGCACCAAGTAGAGCACTATGTCTTGCAAACATGTGTAGACCTGCAAGCGTATTGCCTTGACATCCTAAAGGCATTAAGCTTTCAATTCCTTCACATGTCCCTCAAGCATGTTCTTTTTTCTCCTCCCTTCGTGTTCCACGGGGCATAAACCAGCAGCAGAGTCACTAAGTGCTTGTGTGTGGCAATGCAAGTGGGGAGTTCCACAAAACAACTGAATCTTCTCAAATATGTGGTCAGGGAAGAGCCGTCTGTGAATAATTTTTCATATCCTTTTTGTACCTCGAAGACCAAAGTAAGAAGCAAGGTGGCACCTTGTAGACATATGAGTTTCCTCAAGGGGTCTGAGATGAGACACTGTTTAGCTGAGGAAGAAAACTCATTCTACGCTTTGTGTTTAAGTTATATGCTTTTCAACACTTTCTCACATAAGTCCAGATAATTAGCACGCTTAAGTGCAGACATAATAGAAGTTAAAATATTTTTTTGCTTTTCTGGCTGATTTTCAAGCTTACCTTTCAGCCAGGTTCATTAATGAAAGCTCACTGCACAAACACACACACTGGTGTAATGCACAAGATATAAGTAGGAAACAGGAGTTTTGCTATTGTGAATTTTAAAGTGACTTTCCACATTTATTTTTTTTTTTTAAAAAAAGGAGAATTATCAGAAGATTTCACCAAACTTCAATCTCCTCTTGTAAGTTCAAAAAAATGTTGAGGAGGGGTTTTCTGGTGTTTTTTTTTTATGGAGAGCTGATGACCAGCCTCAAGAATACGCAAAATTCTAACACTACAGAAAGGGAAAGAAAGCAGTTTCACAGTTATGAAACATATTACTGCTCACCAACTACCTTCCTGTTGAAATTAAGAATTCGGTAGTTAAAAGCTAATTCCTGTAATGTTTTCTTGATGCACCAAACAGCCAGCCACAGCAAAAGAAAAAAAATCACTGCCTTTGAAGAAAAAAATAATTGAAGTTAGTGTTGACCAATGTCACAAACAATGGAAAGATGTCTTTTAAAGTGAAGGGCTGGCAGCATTTCCTGCTCTGGATCATCCTCTTCTGCAGAAGTTTGCTCTGTCTCTTTATCTCTTTGACAGAGAAAGTTTTGTCTCCAGCCCTTCCATACTTAAACCAGAGATTTGAATTGCCCAAGAGGAGAACAGCTGTGGTGACACTTGAAAGGTCAGGACGTAATCCATAATGTAGGCCGCGTTTGACAGATGGATTGGTTCGGAAGTCAGCAGAACAACGGTACTTCACCCCATGAACATTTGCTTCTGACTACCTTGGTGTCTTTCATACACATAGCAAATGGTTGTCCCAAGTTTCATTTACTTCATGCTCTGTTGTGGTTCTGTTTGAGGTTCCAAGAGGACAGGAGAGTTGTTCTGCTGCTGCTAGACCCCTCCTAGTTAGGTAGAGTATTTTCAACAAAAGCAAATCAGTTAGCAACTGTTACGTAGTTTGCACATTGTTTGTATGATGGCTTGCTGTTTTTTCAAAGAACAGGCTTATTTGGTGAGTACCAGTGAAAGTCCAAGCAGAACGAGCGTCCAACTTCATTGAACACAAAATCTAAGTAGGAAAGGGATAACAGTTTATTTTGTTTCTTCAAAGCATGTTGAAGAAAGGCTCTTCACTTGCCTTGCTGAGTCCCGGGGCAGACATATTGGAAGGCTGAGACAATAGCAGCATTGTTTGATGGAGTCTCTGGGAAGAAGGAACAATTAACGTTACACAAGATTCAGAGGATGTCGGGAATGCTTTGGGGTGTGGGGAAAAGGGGAAGCGAGAGAGCAGCTTCGTTTCAGAGAGTTTGATTTGCTCCCAGTCTACTTTCTTCTGTGTCAATGGGGATTGAGCAGGAGCATTCATGCAGGAGAGAGCAGGTGACAGGACTGATGGCTCTGGGAGGGGGCAGTACTGCCACATCTCCAACTGCCATTCCACATACCCCTCCCCACTGAACTCAATTTGTGGTGATGAATTCATTTGTTAGTAAGATGTCAGTTCCTGTCTCAGGCCAGGTTCTACATCGCCTATTTCTTAAAATAATTTTTAGAAAACCACAAAAAAAAAACCCACACCAAAAAGCCCCACATCCCTTTGCAATTCTTCTCATGCTGTTCCTTGCACTTAATAGGAGCTCTCTACTATGAAAAACTACTGTAATAAAGCTATAAACATCTTTTATAATATACATAAAGGCAAAGTCTTTATCAATACTTCCCAAAAAAGTGGGATAGAAGTACAGTATAAAAACACAGTCCAGTATAAGACTCACACTTACAGCAGCAGTTTCTAGAATATAAAATTCATGACAAGCTACTGCATGAAGTGGTAAGAAATTGAGGTGTGGTCCAGCCAAGCAAGGCTATTTCATTACCTTTTTCAAGTAAGTCCCTTACAACTTCTTCCATAATGTCTGCGGAAAATATGACAACAGATTACTGGTGTGTTGTGATCACAGTTAACTCATTGTCTTCTGATATCTTCTCATTAATCTTAATTTTTATTTTGAAGTGTAAACTCTTTATTGGATACTGGTTTTTTTTTTTAATCTCTATTTGCATGTAACCCTTGCACAAAGAGAATTGACACTTAGATGTCGGGTAGGAAAAAATCAAGAAAAAGAATTCAACCCACATAGTCTAATTCATCTATTCCACGCCTGCTCCACTCACTGTTTAAGCTCTAGGTCCCGTGAATAAACAGAAGTTGTAGAAGACTTGCATGGCTACAATTCAGCTTTCAGGAACAGAGCCTGAAGGATCAATCAGTGCAGAAGGATGCAGGCCAGTTGAAAATCTCTTCTGTTTTTAACAGACTCTTTTTTTTCTGACCATAGAGATAATGAAGGGATAAAGCCTTTATCTTCTCCTTTCCTTACTTTTGCTATTTCCCCCTTCATAGTTGCTGACTGGTTAGTTAAACAAAAAGAAAGAAAAAAACTGAAGGAATCCTTTTTTCTTCAGTCTTCCAGCTGTGTTAGCATATCCGTTATTTAGATGTTCCCAGGTCTAGTGCAGCAAAATAAGATGGTTCTGCAGAGCTATACGAGACTTGTCTCCCCTTATTAAGTGGTTGAATGGCAGAGGAATTTATAAGTGAAATTAGATATCCACACTTGGCAAGGGTTATAATGAAGGGTAGGAAGTGTTCTTTATCTATATCTATTAAGAACTTATACAAGACTCATCACTGTGGTTTGGTTTCCATTTAGTTTTCCTCCAAGGGTCTCATGTCCTCAAGCTGATGTATGTGAATACCAGTATTTGTTGCCTATACTAAGAAAATGACATGCTAGGGCAGAGAGCTCTCTAGGCTTTCTTGACTCTTCCTCAGATAGGCAATTATTTTTTTAGAAAGGCAGTGCGAGTTCTAGTTAACAAACTTCATGAAAAATTCTTTTCTCTGAAGTCTTTCATTAAGGGTTGTTTTTATTCTCGTGCTATAAAAAGGGAAGGGTGAGGAAACTCAATTCCCACAGAAGAGAGATTTTTTTAACAGGCAGAATGCATTCCCTGAATTCCATTTGGTTCTACATTTAATATTGTCGCTGATTCACTGAAAGATGCTGTGCAATTTATTCTTTTATGTCTTAATTTCTCTATCCTTGGAATGAGGCTAATATTTCTGTAAGTACCGAAAGTAACTCACTGAGAGGATGCTAAGTGGCAAGTAGCAATGCTATATAGTGCAGCACATACAGTTTGGAGAACATTGATCTTATCTGATTATTGTCTTAGAGCAGTAACCAATAAATCAAAAAGCCATAAAAAAAAATCATTCAGTCTTTCAAGGACTCCTGAACTATTCTCATGAAGCACTCCAAATAAACACTTAATTATGATGATCTTAGGGTAGTGAATTCACTTACTTTTAGCAAGTGAAGCTAAAGGTGTCTATATCTTTTGGATACTTTCCTTTTTTTCAAGTTTCATGTTTTCTTCAAAAGTCATCAAATATTCACTGCAATTTTCTTGATGTAAGATATTTATTTCATGTAATGACAGTGGTGTTCATGCCTATTCACTTAAGACATCTCGTGTTTGGTATGTTTGCATTAAGTCCACCATAAATTTTACAATTTAAAAAAAAAATGGCATACTGTTGGGGGTTTTTAATCTGATGTTACAATATCCCTATGGAGAACCCAAAGAACTAGCGTGTGATGACTTAGTAAATCAGCAGTGTGAAAGTTATAACAAAATGTGTAAACATAGGTACACGTGTTTTTCTTAACTGAAAGGTGATGAAAACTGCAGAAACTTGTGCCTATTTTCTCAGGTCAGATCTGTGATTCCCTTTAGCATAAGGGAAAGCTGAACACTTTCTTAAAAGTAAAATTCTACGCATGATGTGCTCGGATGTTTTCTCAGAGCAGCATTCAAAGCTGATGTTTTGTTTATTCAGATCTCTGTGACCTATAGTACATCTTTAAAGACCAAGTTGTTTCAGCTTTGCTAACTACCTAATTAACCTCTAAATTTGTAAAATCAAATTTAGTTTACTTAACTTTTTAAGGTTTTCCTTTCTAAGAAAGAAATAGTCTAATGAATAGGCTGCGAGGCTAAAAATAAAGTGATAGTAGTTCACTTTCTCGCTCAGGCATATAGCCATCAGCAACAACAAGAAAATACATATTTTTAGTCTACATCTCCTATCTGTAAAATTAGAACAACACTCCTTTTTCTTTCATGGCTGTCATAAGAAATAAATTTCATTAATGGCTATGAGGCATTCAGATACTGGGAAGAGAAACATATGGATACATTTACAGTAGTAAGTAGTGCTAGAAGATGAGTCTGAACACAGGAACTTACCTATACAAACACTGAACCAATTAGCTCTTTTCTCAGCAATTTTAGGGCATAGCTCAGAAGTTAGCAAAGAGAGAAACACCACTTCCAATTATAAGGTTGTGCCTGGCCACTGTTCAAAATTGTCATGGTTTAACCCCAGCTGGGAAGTAGGCACCACGCAGCTGCTCACTCACTCCTGCCCCTACAGTGGGATGGGGAGGAAGATCAGGAAAAAAAGAAAAATTAGTGGGTTCAGATAAGAACAATTTAAACAACAACAATGAGTAACAATAATAATAATAATAAGTATAAATATAGCAAACCGAGAAAGAAAGAAATCCCCAGAAAATAGAAGTGATGCACAATGCAATTGCTCACCACTCGCTGACCGATACCCAGGCAGCGATCCCCCCAGCCAACTTCCCCCAGTTTATATACTGAGCATGACGTTCTATGGCATGGAATATCCCTCTGGCTAGTTCGGGTCAGTGCTCCTGGCCGTGCTCCCTCCCAGCTTCTTGTGCACCTGCTCGCTGGCAGACCATGAGAAACTGAAAAATCCCTAACCTAGGATAAGCACTACTTAGCAACAAATAAACCATCATTGTGTTTACCAGCATAACTCTCAATCCAAATCCAAACCACAGCAATGTACCAGCTACTAAAAAGAAAACTAGCTCTATCCCAGATGAAATCAGGACTAAAATCTAGAGAGTTTAATAATACAGATCTTGGCTTGGCTACCTCAAGCCAACTGACCAAGAGGTAGAGAAAGACACGGAGCCTGTTGGTCCTGAGATGCCCCGTTTCTTCTGTTCCAGTAGAACTTGTCTGATGAATATATTTCCTGATGACAAAATCAGATCTATATAGTGTGTCGCTGGTTTATGTGAGTGAATTTGAGGAAGGAAACACATTCCCATTCCATAACAATCAATTTTTTTGAAAGCTCTCTGCTCTGCACTTTGCAGAAAACAGAGGGCTTTCCAATCTTCCTTTATTTTTTTAATTGAAAGACAGAGAACAAGATAGCCATGCTGATTTCCTCTGCTCCCAAAACATATTTGAGGAACCAGTTTAAAACCACGGTCTGAATTCAGCATACAATTTCTTACTTTCTCGATCAGCTCCAATTTGCAAAATGCACTTTAGTTGCACCAACTCTCTAATATATTCCACCATTACAAAGTCAGACAGGACAGAGTTACCCAAGTGACTCAGCCAGATGAGTTCTTAATCTAAGTTAAGAAGAGCTTAAGTTTTCCTCACTTTCCTTAATTTTCACACGGCCTTACCTGAGCCCCAATTTTACGAGCTGTTCCACCCAGATGAGCCCATGCAGCCACATACAGCTCCAGCTGAGCTCCAGATATATGCCCTCAGAGCAGAGTTCAGGTTCACGTTTCACCATTAATGCTGAATGGTTTAAACTATTTGTGCTGGATCTGATTATATCCGTGCTTAGCTCCATTTTCTAGGTTGGAATTCACTTTCTGCTTATGTATTATTTGCAAGGCTAAAACCAGTCTGTAATAGACCTTCCTCTAGCAAAATGCTCTGTTTCTGCGTTAAGTCCCTTCCCTCTCAGCTGTGTGTTTATGCTTGGGCTTTATTTCTGTGAAAGTGCCTGGAGACCTAGGGAAGACAGGCACCATCTGAGTTAAGTAATTTTCTGACTATTTCTTTAACATTAAACTTTTACATTGCATTGATGATTATATATTTCTGGGTTTGTAACATACATTCTCCTGCCATCCATCCTCTGCAGGACCCCTTTATTTAGTGTTTATTACAGAACAGTCTCATTTCTACTACATCATCTTGCTAGGTGTTTCCACCTTGATACATTTCCCTCTTTCTCTCCATTTGATAACATTTTCTTTTCTCTTTAACATTAAATTAATCCACTAATCTTTTCAGAATCAAACAAATTTCTCTCAATAGTCTGTCTGTCACTTAGGTTAGCACTTTTTACCGTAAATACTTGTACATGGCTTGCCTCATTTCACAAAATCACAGAGTCACTGAGGTGAGAAGGGACCTCTGGAGATCATCTAGTCCAATCCTTCTGCTCAAAACAAGGTCACCTACGGCAGGGTGTTCCAGGCTGAGTCCAGCCAAAGTTTGATGATCTCTAAGAGTAAAGACTCCACAACCTCTCTTGAGCAACCTGTGCCAGTATTTGATAATCTTCAAACCATGTTTACATGGAATTTCCACTGTTTCTGCTTGTGCTCTTGTTCTTTCACTGAGCACTCCTGGAAGAGCCTGACTCTGTCTTCTCTTTTGCCCCCCATCAGATATTTATACTCATTGATCATATCTCCTTGAGCCTGCTCTTCTCTGGGTTGAACAGCTCCAGTTCTCAGCCTCTCCTCGTATGGGACATGCTTCAATCCCTTAACTGTGTATGTGGCTCATTGCTGGACTCATCCCAGTATGTCACTCATGTACTTGGAAAGCACAGAACTGGATCCATCACTCCAGATGTTCTTCCTAAGGCAGCCCAGGACACTGTTGCCCCATTTTGCCACAAGGGCACATTGACTCATGTTCAGCTCGATGTCCACCAGGAGCCCATCTCATTTACTGCCAAGTTGCTTTCCAGCTAGTCAGCAACCAACATGTGTGATGCCTGGAGTTGTTCCTTTCCAGATACAGGACTTGTCACTTCTCTTTGTGGAACTTAGAGGATGCCTCTCAAGACATTTCTCCAGCCTATCCAGGTCCCTCTGAATGACAATATGATTATCTGATCTATCAACCACTCCTCCCAGTTTTGCACTAAGAGCAAAGAAAAGTCTCTTATAACACTCTATATGTGAAATTCATCTTTATCAAGTCCATCATTTATCTAAAACACATTTTAGTCTTTGTGCAGGCCCTTTCTGGGGTTTGTCTCATAGAAAGAATAAAGCAACCCAGGTTTCTCCCTGTGAAAACCCATAACAAAGCTACTATGATTTTTAAGGACAAAAGAGAGAGATATTTTTGCCATTTTTTGTTTATGTCTGTACCATTTTGTAGAATGTATTTCAAGTTTACAACTCCCGTCAATCCTGGGATATAATCCTAGAACGACCTATTCTTCAAACAAGATTGTTGCAATGTATAAATCTACCTTTCATTCCACAAGGGAGATAACTGATGCCAGGAAATAGTATTTTTCTCTTAGTAACTCTCCTTTCAAAAGTAAAACTGAATCTGATAAAATCCTTTGTGAAGGAACTTGGTGAGACCAAGATGCTAGGAGAGATATTCGCAGTGTTCTTTAGGTTTTCCTAGAAACATCCAGTGTTTGAAGAGAAACTGGAAGAGGCAATATCCTAGTTAGTAGGTTCTGAAGCAATGAAGGTTATCTGTATGTTTGAAAAGGTAAGAAGGGCACTACGAGCTGCCAAATAATGTCACTGTTCCAGTGCCCTGCCACCCTCAATGTAAAGAAGTTTCACCTCATGTGTAGATGAAACTTCCTATGGTCAAGTTGGTACCTGTTACCTCTTGTCCTGTCACTGGGCACCACTGAAAAAAAACCCTGGATCCATCCTCCTGACACCCACCTTTAAGTATTTATCAGCATTGATTAAGATCCCCCCCTCAGTCTTCTCCAGACTAAAAGCCCCAAGTCCCTCAGCCTTTCTTTGTGAGGGAGATGTTCTAGTCCCCTAACAATTTTCATAGCCCTTTTCTGTACCCTCTCCAGCAGTTCCCTGTCCTTCTTGAAGGGAGGCCAGAACTGGACATAGTACTCCAAATACAGCCTCACCAGCACAGAGTAGATAGGAGGGATGACCTCCCTCGACCTGCTTCCCACACTCTTTTTTGATGCATCCTAGGATGTCATTGGCCTTCTTGGCCACAAGGGCACATTGCTGGCTCATGGTCTTCCTGTTGTCCATCAGGACTCCCAGGCCTTTTTCCTCAGAGCTGCTTTCCAGCAGGTCAGCTCCTAAACTGTACTGATACATGGGGTTATTCCTCCTCAGGTGGAGGACCCTACACCTGCACTTGTTGAATTTCATCAGGTTACTCTCTGCCCAACTCTCCAGCCTGTCCAGGTCATAATTAAGGGATGATTAAGGGATTAAGATGATTAAGGGATTGCAGCACCTATTTTACAGGGAGAGCCTGAGAACTGGGATTGTTTAGCTTGGAGAAGGCTCTTCTCAGTGGTATCCAGTGACAGGACAAGAAGCAATGAGCACAAATTGAAATACAGCAAATTACATTTAAATGTATTAAAAAAATGTTTTTACTGTGAGAGTGTTTGAATGCTGGCACAGGTTGCCTAGTGAGGTTGCAAAGCTGCTCTTCCTGGATATATCAAAAGCTGCCCCTGAACACCCTGTTGTAGGTGACTGCTTTAAGTGAAGGAGCTAAACTAGGTGATCTCCGAGGACCCTTCCGAACTCAACCATTCGGTGATATGGTTTGAGGAATGCTTTGTTTGAATGAGCACTGAAGAGAAGTTTTAACGTGTCCTAAAGACCTGTTCTGTTTAAGCTACCGAGCTACACTGTTTTATTTGAAAGGGATACTGAGTAGCAGCTGCCTCAGGACAGAATGAACTAAGAGATCTGCGACACTGTCTCACCCGTCTTTGTCTCATCATGCAGTTGTCACAGGTCAGAACCTCCTAGGTCCACAGCAGTCTTCGATAGCTCTGTTCCTGCCTCATGAACACAGCAAGTCAGGGACTAAATCAGACATGACAGGTGGAGTCGTTTTCACCCTCTTCCCACCCAACTCACTGTCATTCACTTGCCCAGTGAACCACAACCATGGCGCTCATCTAGCTGAAAAAAAAAAAAAAAAAAATCACTTCTCTATAAAAGGTTTCTAGCTGAAAAAAAAAGTTCTTCAGCTATGTCCATTCTCCAGGACAGTTCCCAGTGAGAGGAGACACCATTTGTGCCAGAATCAGCTTGAGGCAGAACACTTTGTTTCAGTGATCCTTTCAGCTTAACAAATGGTGAGATGCTGTCCCTATGAAAAGAGACCAGACCTGAGAAAAGAACAAAAACCTACCTCAGAGACAGACATCATATCATCTAGACTACACCCTCTTCCAAATTATACTTTTCTTTGTGAAAACTGATCCTCGAGGTCTGGACCAAAAGATGTTGATGTCTTGAAAGAACCCAGCTACTTCCCTTGTTGCAACTACTGTATATCTGATTATCTTTCAGAGTATTGCCAGTTTGTAACCTTTTACTGGTATTGCACTCGATTATACCAGAAAATAGTCAAAGCAAGTACAAACCCCATACAGAGTAGCAAGTATCTTTTACTTTTTCCAAGAATATCTTATCCACTACTTGCTTTGTATCTCTTCACTGTTCCAGGCTGAAGAGTTCAGTTTTCATCTCTCTCATGAATGCTTCATCTCTTTGCTTCTTTCCAGGCTTGTTTGTTAGCTTTTCCTCTTTCTTCAGAAGAAAGCAAGCTTGATAGGTTTTTAATAATGATCAAATCACCTTCTCTACACTAACTAGAGCGCACGTATAATTAACGATGGAAGCAAAAGGTTAAGTAAACCAAAGGTCGAGTAAACCAAAGGTCATGGCAAGTGAAGCTGATTTCATTAGACAATGTTGGTATGTTATTGTTCCCAATGCAGAAGTCTGGTTTTAAAGGAAGATAAAGCATTCATGAAACTGGGCCACAGGAAATGATCATTCTTCCATTATTTTTGGGTCACCTGCAACTATTACTTTAACTAGGGTCACAAACAGCCACTGCTAATAAATAACCTGAAAATGAAATATGAATGTGCTTTCATCAGAATAATTCACACACACACAAAAATAGTTACTTCCACAGTTACTCATTGGGTAAAATTTCCTAGTATGAATTCCTAGTACCATTCTGTGATTCTGTGAATAATAATCATAAGTGTAAGGGTAGAAAAGTCGTTCCACTGATTTGTATCACTTCCATTTTCATTACTTGGTTGTAGGAGAGGAATGGGAAACTTGGGTCCACGTGCTGTGATAAATTAAAATAGAGCTGGGATTAGGAAGGGATACTCTATCACATGAAAACTGAACTGTGCTACTTAAAGAAACACACAAAAAGAGCAGCTTTCACCTCCTTAGATGAAGGATGAGTTGCTGAAGTATAGAAAAATTGCTTGGGAAAAAGGAGAGGGTTTAAAGCCAGAAGTTACGCACATGGCTACTTAAGCATACATCAGTCTCCATAAATTGCAGTAGTGGTGGCCCAGAATAATTTCTTTGATGCTTTCATTGCCTGCAGTGGAGTTTTGCTAGCAGTGGATTTAGCACAGCACTGTAGTAGCCTTTATTACTAAGCCTATTAACTTTAGAGTATCGATCAGATTATGCCAGTGCTCTCTGACAGAGAAAAATGTCAGACACCTGGATGTTTTTTTCCTATTTGCAGTTCATCCAGCTCTCCAGCTGCTGAGTGTCAGTCCTGCCTCCCTTCTTCCCCCATGTCCACCTGGCTCTGGCATGAAATCTTCTCTTCAGTGGCTTCATTAACCAGCCAAATAATTGCTGGTACTCACACTACTTGGTCCTTCAGTGATTGTCAGATTTTTGACGCTCCAGTTTCTCTGCCCTCCTTTTCATCATCAGCAATTCTTTCCTGATTGCATGGAGAATCTTTGCCTTCATTGCCATTCTGTAGCTACTGATTTGTTCACTTTATTTTGAGCCTCAGACATGCTTTTGTTATTTATACTCCAGAACCTGATGGAAAAAGCCCTGAGATCTTTCTGTTTCCACAGCAAGATGATCTTCCACTTCCTAGCTTCGATTTTACATTGGCCGAGGAACATCTCTCTTTCTATTTTCATTCTGTATTTTTTATCTCTGGCTGTTATCTGTCATTTTTTTGTGTATCTAAAACAAACAAACAAAAAAGTAGGATTTGCTAACATTTCCACTCCATCCTTCCTTCCCCACTCACATTTTAACTTGGGCTCCATCTGCCTAATTGTTTTCCAAATTAGTTCTGATAGCAAGTACAATGGGACTTAAACTATACTGACTTTTAAAGAAAGTCAGAAAATAACTCAAAATCTATTAAAATGCCATGCTTCCATTCCCATTGTCTTTTTATTTATTTATTTATTTTAAAGGGTATGGGAAATACAAAGGCAGACTCTTCTATATGAAAGCAGTCTCCATCTGAATCAGCTTAGCTTTCAATCAGTTCACCCTTTAGCAACGTGGCTTACTTCTGCAATTAATCTACCAGTGAATTCTGACTGACTCAAGCTGAAGTGGCAGAGGTAAGCCAAGAGTAAAACAAAACCTTGTGAGACAATATTCTGAAGAACTTTAAGTCTGGTTTATCAGTTAAGCTTTTATCCTTAAAATTCATAATTAACAATAGAAATTATGCTGAAAATTAAAGCTTGGAAATTATTATTCTGGTTGCATAGTATTCAAGTCCAGTGGAGATGCAGAGAAGTTCATTCTAAATCATGCTAACTTCTCTACCTGTTTTTTCAATATTCAATAGAATACAGAAATGTTGACATAAATGACTATAAATAGTTCTTGGAGTGCTGGTAGGTGGAGAAATAGAATAAATATATAAACCAACTGTGGCTTACCACCCACAGATGTATGAGGCGGGCACTTTCTCACTCTATGTCCCCAACTCCATTTCCTTTCTTCACCACTGTATACTTTGAAAAATGTTCTGTAATTCTTTCCTACCAGCTAACAATTCATTTTTCTGAGCATGCAGTTCCCTCAGGAAACTAGTTCAAACTCCTTAAATCAGGCTGCTATAAGGAGTCAGACAGTTTGAACTGATGAAACCCGCATAAAGTGTAATGCGACAAAACTCACAGACCAGTCTTTGTCATAACAAAATAAAATTTATTCCTAATGTTAAACTAACATTTTCTTATGGTTGTTACTCTTAAAGGCTATATATGTTGATTTAAAAAGTATTAAAATTGTAATGGTTAACCAAGTACATGTCACTGAATTCCTAAAATAGTATTTGAACATGACAGGGGTCCTTTTGAAATTAAGTTTGAAGATCTTGTGCAATAATTCAGCTTTACCATAAATCCCTCATCCTGCACCACACTCCTTGCTCTTGCTTTTGATGAGTATTAGATGAAAAGCTATATATTATTTTTCCTATTTAAAAACTGCCATAACCAACACGCTGATAATTATTCTGTAAAGGAGCATGCTCAAACCATTCTGTTTGAACTGGACTGAACAGGAGTCAGAATCCTGGGATCAGAAGTAGAACAAACATTTAAAAACTTGGCTGCAAACTACCACTTTGGGTAGTCAGCTGGGCACAAGGAGACCTGAACTTTTATTTCCTCCCTACTATCTATATCTGTATGATATCTATCTATATCTATATGACGGTGTAGTGTAAAATACAGAAACAATTCAGACCAGTAACTACTCAATTACTAGTCTCCTTTTGGAGCTGGCTCTTACGAAAGGGGTCCTCATAGTAGAGGCCCCCCCTTCCCCTCCTCCCACAAACCTCGCTGTGGGATCAAGACCCAAAACCATATCTATCCTGGTAAATAAAAGAGTACAGGGCTCATTTTCTGACTCTGTGGCTAAGTAGCCTGGCACATCTCACAACCATACAAGGGTTTAAACCAGTTATCCCAGCAACCAGGCCAAAAGCAACCTGTGCATTAGGGCTTGGCTTTGGCCTGTGCTAGTTCCCCAACCACAGCCTGACACCGACTGTTTCAGTGAGGCCAAGCTGGAACAAAACCACTTCATGGTACTGTGCTCAAGCAGTTCTCTGGTGTTTGCCTTGGCCCTGTTCATTTTGCTAATTCAGATGCGGCCAAAGAGTCTTCATATCCCTGAACAGGCAAAACAGCAGTGAGGACCTGAACACAGGATTTTCCATCCATGAAACAAAGTACAATGCACGGAACAGAGAGATCAAGGGCAATAGTACAATACACTCTGTTTTGTCAGGAGCAGAATAATTGTCTTCTTCTTTGATGTAAAACCAATACCTGTGTGACACACATTGGCATGCTTTAATAGGAACACAGTAATAGGAAAGCCCGAGCTAACAATATTTTTTTCTGGGGTTGCAAGTTTGGTCTCAGTCTAGAAAGCAGAAAGCGGAATCTGTGCTGACTGAGGGGGCTCACAGCTTCCGTTTTGGTTTGGTCTTCTTGATCAAACCATCATCAGTTGATGCCCATCATCTGGATGCACACAACTCAGTCTCCTCCAGCTTTAACAATGAGCATAACCTCAACTTTCGTGATAGTGTACCTGAGCCACGGAACAAGGACAGACATGATCAAGCATTTGAAGAAGGCACAATAGCTACTGATTTGGAATTAAAGGTAGTCTTGCAAAGGCAGTAAATATTGGTTTAGAAAAGGTGTGGAGAAGTCAACAAATGAGATTTGGCAGAGTGTTGTTAGTGTGACTGTTAAAAAGAGCTTAACTAAAATGCAGTTGACTCGGCTGCAACTAAATAAATGTCTAAAAAGGCATTTGTGATAAAGTACTTTGACTATCATATTGAATGTTCATGTGCTTAGATATCTGTCCAGGTTTGCAAATGAAATGTTCTTGACATTCTTGTATTAAAATATAAAGCTTCGTAAAAGGCTGCATGATATCCACAAGGCCACAAAATAAAGCAGAACAGCATAAATTCACATAGCTTCTCCAAACTAACTTAAAAATAATCACATACTTTCTTTGGCCCCACTGGTAACAACAAATAAAATAGGAGGTAGACAGAAGAAAAATAGGAAACTTCTCTGTTACTAACATTTTCATTGGGTCTTCAAAAAATTAGAACAATCCCAAAGGGCAAAGAAGGAGACTAATGGCTAAAAGGATAAAAGAGAAGTTCTGTAACTGCATACAGCCATTGTCAGCTAAGAAACAGAGCACAATTTGGACCTTCACGAGCAGTTCTGGGCGAAAGAAAACAGTAAAGAGAAAACAAAACCTTCACCAGGGTCCTTCTATAGCATATTTTACATCTGTTTTGCTGCCAGCATGCAGGGAACATGTAGCTTTACAACTGCAGTAATTTTCTTTTGAGTTTTACAGTACATCTGATGTTTCTAAAATGAAAAGGGTTAACTAAATGGAGTATATGGCAGTCATATGATTTATCACCAGGCTTGAGACAGTTAGGTTATATGCCTGGTATACACCTTCTAAAGCCGAAGGAGCAATCTTCTTGCAATCGTACTATGTTACTGCTCCTGAGACCACTAGTGGAACATGAAGCTGTAGGAAAAGGTCTGTGGCGAGTTCACAGTGCAGGAGGCAGCAAGGGGAGGCTGCTCCACTGGGGAAGGGGAGCCAAGAGCCAGAGGTGATGGCAGGGTCTGCAGAACAGGGGCTCCACTGACAAGGGCATGGAGCAGGTCTCTAGGTGGCAACCGAGGCCAGGCAAGAGTCCAGATGGCCAGACAAGTCCATGGGGATGAGGCAGGTCTGAAGTCAATCCTGTCACCTACTGGTGTTCAAATCAACAGGCATGGCCATGGCTGCAGCACAGAGGCAAGGGTCCTTAAGCTGAGAACAAGGTCAAGAGCCTCAGCTTAAAAGCACCTCCTGGGCAAAGGAAACCCCTCATTGGGGTTTCTTCTAGCGTTTTCTTTCAAGGCTAGCAGCTATACTGTCTCTAAGCTGGCCCTGAGCCCAGGCAGCCACACACCCAGAAGAGGAAATGCACACAGGACACCTCCTGCAAGCATGTGTACTGTTCCACTCTCAAGTTTTTTTCCACGTTTCTGCCCTGCCTTCAGCTACCGAAGTTCCTTATCAAATCTATTTCAATATCCTTGTAACACCCACTTTGCAGACAAGGATCTAATTTTTTTTTTCCTTCTCCACTACATTCCCAGACCCTTTTTCTCTTCCTTCTTTGAGTGTATCCTACCCTCTCACTAACTTCCTACGCTCACCTTATGGTTTTGTAGCCAGTTTCCCCCATACATACTCCCTCTCCCTGCCCCTTACAACTAATAGAAGAGATGCTGTTACTTCCCAGAGATATGTACAACAGCTCTTCCAGCCAACAGTAGCCCTGCTCTTTATTAACTCATACTTACACCTTGTGGATTACACTATGCTGGCAAATAAACCTGCTGACATGAGGTGAAATGTTCTTGGGCAGTGAGTATCTGCCTCTGCTCCCCAGTTTCTAGGCTTAGCTTTTTGTCCGTTGAACAATCCTGATCTCAGGAGACTCTTAATCTATTTTTTTTCCCTCATCCTGGTCTGGCATTTGTCTCTTTTTTTCCATTTCACTCAGACAGCTTCTTCCTTCATGCTTCCAGGGTCTTAGCAGTAGGGTCGTTAAAAGGACAAGAACCTGTTTGGGAAAAAGAGCAGCTAAAAGCATCTGTGGAAAGTTTTCCCTGAGATTTTGTAGCCCGGATGAGAAAGGCAAGTATGTAAGTGATCTAGCCATTTGCTCTAGAGGACCTGGTGCACACAAGCTGCTCAGTGTTCAGTTCTGGAAGTGACTTGGGTTTTAGCCGGACCGAAGGCTTTTTAGATTTTAGCTATCAAGGCAGTCTCTCAGTGTGTGGAAATTATGGTTTGGCAAGCAGTTATAGCTCAGCCAGATCTGGATAGAGCACACGCACAAACAACAAACAGATTTTTCTCCTATTACACCAGATTCAAAGTGTCTGCTCTAAAATGTTGGGACCACAAGATCAGTTTGAAGAAAACAATATCTTAACGTGGACCAATTTTTAATTTTTTTAAATCTTTTTCCTGGAAACGACTGGGGAAAAATATCAACATTGTAGAAAAGGAGGCGTGAAAAAAATCATGCCAAAAAGCTAGCATGCCAGAGATACAAAAAACTGGAAAACTGTCTTATAATGGGAAAATTTTAGACAAATACTTTGTAATAGCTGACACAAACACACCCACTTAAAATTATAACAGTTCATAGGAATATTGCAGATAAACCTACAAACAATCTCAGGAAGTGCCTACTCAGACCTTGATTAAGTTGGCATAAAGCAAGACTAATGGAATGGGCTGGCAATGAGGAGGTGATACTGTCAGGAAAGAAAACACAGCGTGATCGAAACAGAACAGCAAGAGCCAGATAAATGTGGAAGGATGGGAAACCCGAGGCAGCACAAAGCCGTGGGAGCAGAAACTCTTCTGGTGGGATAAAATGCGTAAATGTACTCTCCGGTCTGAGCAGCAGTGGGGGTGGAATAGAAGCAACCGCTCTCAGTCTAAAACCTCTGGGTTTCCAAAACTTGGGAATGTGTTGAAGAAGGTGTTACCTGGAACCTCAGAACCTCCTTCCGCACAATCAATGGCTCAGCTCCTTCTTTTCAAATGTTCAGTGAATATTTCCCACAGTTGGAGACAGCATTACAGAATGGAAAACGGTGCTGTTTACTGAAAAGGTTGTTTGTGGGTTTTTTTCACTAAAGTGAAAAAAAGCTTTAGTAGACCTGACTAGAAAAATATTATATATATCATGATTTTATGACCTATTTTCATGAACTATTACAGAAATTATTTTTGATAGTGACACAACACAAACAGACTAAACATTATGTTTTGCTTTGCTTTGGGCAGAACATGTAGCATGAAAAATTAAAAGTGCCTTTTCAAGCACTGATTTTTTTTGCAAAAATCTTCAGTGTGGGGTTTTTTTTCACCAAGGATGGTACGTCACTTCAATGGGTGACCCTGGGAAAAAGTCTCGAACCTCAGGAAACTGTTTAATCTGCATAGAAAGAAACAAATTTCCCACCAACTTCGCAGGGGGAGCCTTATCAACAAGTCTCGTGAAAAAAAGTGCTGAGAAATTGGAATTGTGCAGTGTTTTCACAAGCTTACAAACTCATTGTAGTGTTTTTTTTTCTTGAAAGTATTCAGTTCTGCTTATATTCCATATATAACTTGTTTTATACAAACTTGCTATAAAATTTGATTATGTCATATGTTGAGGGTACAGAAACAAAGCAAGTGGCTAGGTTTTTTGTTTGTTTTTTTCTGCAAAAATATCTCAGCATAAATACTAGAGATCAAGGAAGTATTCCTCATTTATTAGAAATTTAGAAAAAATTAAGTGAGAAATCAAGTTTTGACCATCATTTTGATGTTGTTCATTTGTTTTTCAGAAAAGATCCTGTATTCTCAAACCATTAGCAAAATGTGGCTAGAGCTATATATTGGGCTAGCTTTATATAAATATATATACACACACATACACAGAGCACACACTAAATTTTAGGTAACAGAGCCAATATTAGGAGTACTAACAAAATGTTGCTACTTAAATCTCATCTGGGAAACATGCATTAAGTAACTTTCTAGGGCTGTGCCTATACAAGTCTAAGCGAAACTGTGTCATTTGATGACTCCCTTCACAAAACTCTCTCCCGAGACTTGAAAATATTTCTCTAATGCAAAACCTTTCTCGGATAAGTAAGGTGCAGTATTTGGAGGCTTCTTTAATCACAGGCTAAGATCACACAGCAAAAGTCTGTGTAAAGCTTTTTTTGGTGAAAAAGAAGTTAAAAAAGCTATGCACAGTAAGTATTTTTGCACTGACTGGGCCCTTAATTGCACTCAAAAAGTGCTGATAAATTCTTGAAAGTCTTGGTGGAGCCTCAAAAATTAGGGAAAGACTTCACCAGTAACTGACTGCTTGACATACCAGCAGAAGCACCTGCTGAGACTGCCAGCATACACACTGCTGGGAACCACCATTTTCACAGAATTGCCTAGATTGGAAAAGACCTTTAAGATCATCGAGTCCAATCATTCACCTAACACTGACAAGTCTTCGACTAAACCATATCCCTGAGCGCTATGTCTACAGGACATGTCGGTGCACGTGGGAAGTGGGGACCACTGGAGCCTGTGTAGAGGAGACGGGCAGGACAAGGATGTGGAATGTTAATCCGCAGGTAACCAAGCTTCACTAACCCTGCTATTTCTAAAACAATGCACAACGTACACTTGGGAGAAGCGTGTTCATGCCGATATGTGAACTGCCATCAGGGTGTCCTGCAGGTAGGTCAGAACAAGCTACAAAAACAAAGCTTTTGGATTACTAAAGCCTCACACGCCAGGAAAGGAACCCAACTGTGGTGCAAGTCAACGGGAACTGACAAGTGAAGCCTGCCAAGCCTGGGGATGTGGACAGCACATCACGAGACCCACCACGAGCAGGGAACGTGGCTGCAGCTGGTTGAGGTGGTGTTAACTGTGCAAGATCCACTCCCTCCCAGACAAATGAAGCCCCACCTGCCAGCGGCAGATTTGGGGATGGGCTGCAGGACAAGTGGACTGGATGTGCTGGGGGGTCCAGTCCTCTGGGTGGTGGAGCTGGGGCAATGCCAGGAGGCACATGGCCTACACCATGCGCAGCCGTGAGGAAGAGACATCTTCAAGTGCCGGGGGAGGAGGTGGTTGGTCGGATGCCGAGAGCGGGGCCCTCCAGGCCGGGTCCCTGAGGAAGAGACCCTCGAGATACTCTGAGCGTGAGGCCGACGGGCTGTGAGGCGACCCGGTGGGGCGCACGCGGTACCGGCGCGGCGGGAGGGGGCCGGAGGGGATGGGAAGAGACCGACAGAAAGGCAAAGCCCGCACACCTCAGCCCGGGGGGGCGGGACGCCGGAGGAGGACGGGCACGAGGCACCGCCGAGGCGGCGCTGCGCGCGGGCGGCTCCCGGCGGTGGCGGGGGGGGGGGGTGGCAGCACCGGGCAAAGGGGGGGCGCGGGCGGCACCGCCCCTCCCCGCCCCGCCGGCCGGCTCGCGCTGCCCTCGAGCGCCCCCGCGCGCAGCCGCCGGGCGTCCGCCCGCCCGCCCGCCCGCGGGGAGGGCGGCGGGCAGGTGCGCGGCGGCGGCTGCGGCGTGAGCCAGCGTTGGGGCCGCGTCCGCCCGCCCGCCACCGCCGCCCCTCCTCGCTGGCTGCCGCCGCCTTCCCGGCGTGAGCACCACCGGTTCCCTCCTGCCGCTGCGGCTCGCCTTCTCCTCCTCCTTCTCCGTTCCGTCCTCCCAGCGGCTCGCGAAGGCAAAGCCCTCCCCGGGGGTGCCCGTCGGTGGGTGCGTGCCACCCCCAGCCCCCTGCGCTCGCCTCCCCACCGCGGCAGCCGCAGGCGCAGCCCCGCTTAGCCCGGCCACCATGGCGCGCGGGAGGTAAGCGAGCTCCCTTCACCTTTCCTTCGCGGCGGGGCCGCCGCCGCCGGGTCTCGCCCTGCCGCCGGCGCCGCACCTGCCGGAGCGGACGCGGGTCCGTCACCCGCCGGACCCCAGGCGGCGCCGCGGGCGGGTGCGGGGAGGGGGCGGCAGGTGGGTTTTTCCGATGCCGGAGGAAAAGTTGCGCTCGGCGGAGGCAAAGCGGCTCCGCATTGTTGTGTTCGGGCGCGGGTGTTTCCCTGCGGGCGGTGGCGTGGCGGGTGTACTTCCGGGTTCGCACCTTTTTTTGCTTCGCCGCCGCTCCGCGCCCCTTCCTCCGCCGGCTGCCGCTGCCCTCGAGCGTAGCCGGAGCCGCCGCCGGTTCGGCTGTCAGCACCTGAGCCGCGACTCCACCTCTCAGAGATGGGGAGAAGGAGGCGCCGGGCCGCTCCGCACGTCAAACGCGAACGACGGCAGCAGCCCTAGTAGAGGAAGGGTGAGGGAACGGAGTCTCCCCCGGCCGCCGAGCGGGGCGCGGGGCGCAGCGCCCCGCCGAGAGCCGCCAGCGCGACGGCAGCGGCGGCGGCGGCCGGGGCCGAGGTAACGGCTGGGCAGCGGCCGCAGGGAGCGTGCGCCAGCCCGACGCCAGGGGGCGGCCCGCGCCCCGCAGCCGGATGGCGGTGACCGCCCGGCGAGCCGCCGTGGCCCGGAGGAGAGGCGGGCGGGGACCGGCGCGGGGCGCCCGCAGCCCGCCGGCCGGGGCGGAAGGGAAGGCCGGGGAGGAAAGTGGACGGACGGCGGCATGGGACCCGCCGGGCGACGCGTCCGCCGTGAGGCGGCTGGGTAGCGGAGGATGGGGCCGCGGCGGTGCGCCTCGAAGGGGTTTGACCGCCCTGTGGTAATTACCGCCGGGGCGGGCGGGGGCGAGGGGCCGGGGCGGGCGCCGCTGCCGGGTGTCACGCGCCGCGCCGTGTGCGCGGTGCGGGGGGTTTAAACGTGAGTGGTGGCGGGGCCGCCATTTTGAATGGTTCCCTGCCGAGCCGCAGGGAGCGCGGGGTCGCAGCCGGCCGCTGCCCGCCCTCGGCGGCGACCGCCCCGGGGGGACGCGGCGGAGGGGGCCGGGACGGTGTGGAGGTGCGGGGGTGCGTCTCCGCCGGCGGGGGCGCGGGCGGGCGGGCGCGCGGTCTTTCCAGGTAACGGTCACATGTCGCCTTGCGGCCGTCTCCGAGGCGGAGTTGCCGGCGGGACGCAGCGCGAGGGGAGGACAAATAAAAAGTGCGAGAAGTGCCTCCAAAACGCCTGGTTTCTCCTTGTGTGGTTTTCAGGGCCCGGGGGGGCAGAGGCGGCGGAACCGGTGCGGTCGGTGGGCGTAGGCTGAGCGCCCGCCGCCGCCGCGCCGGGAGGTACAAAGGCATCGCTCTCCATCCGAGCGGGCTCCGCTCCGGCCGGGGCTGCTTCGGCGGGCGTTCGTAGGCGAACGCCGGCGACTCGATCCGGCTGCGGTGTAGTGAATCGCACGATGAATCAGATAAGCAGCCGGTAAAACCGGTGATTTAATTTTAGAATGAGCGAACGGCAAGCAAGGCGCGTGAAATGTTTTGCCCTAGCCGTTACAAAATACTAAATTGGCACATCGAAGTAAATCTGGAAACTCTAGATTGATTTAAAAATCTCATCTTGCTCCAACGCCAGGGAATTACCCACTTTAATCGGATACACATATTACCTAAAGAAATTTAATTAATTTACTTTTTTTTTTTTTTCCTTAGCAGGGGTTAGCTTGTTAGTGGTTGTGAATAAATTATGTATGACGTTCTTACGTTGATGGGACAAAATAGGAGTACACGCTACCAATTTGTTTACAGACTACGCTTTTTCCTTACATAACTGATGTTGCTGTTCTTTTTTAAATAGGCCATATGCAGACTGGATTATTTCCCCCATCTAATAACTTGTTTTGGAATTCTGCATCTTGCATGGAAACACTATTAGTAATTGCAAGTACAGGGAAATGTCCTGTTGTGAACAAGTCATCAGATACTGAGAAAATTATTATAGTTAAATTTGGTTGTAATTCATTTAAATAGTTGTATGTAGTTTTAGTGTTATCTGCATACAAAGATGCAATAGTGTACGCTTGCTCTTAGATCAGTACCTTTATGCTTTGCTTTAAAAAACTGTAAGTCATTTATTTTTTTAAACACACTGAACAAACTTAAAGCTTTGGAGGAGACAACACTGACAGGCTTGTTTGGAAAACTACAACATGCAACTAAACTGTAGTTCTTTAAAGAATGATGTTTATTTCCCCTTGGTATAGAGTAGTAAGAATCAATACTGAATTAAATTATGACCTTAATTATTAATACACCAGGAAGCCAAGTTTCCTTTGCTGTAGTGAAACGAATCATGTATGTAATGGGAAAAGTAGTGATTACGGCTGATGTTTGTCGATGTAGTTAAAAAAAAAATGCAGCCGTAGTAAAAACTCAGCCAGCATGTGTATGACAAAAGCAGCTGTCTTCTTACGCTGTTTTAAAAATACGTTCTGTAAAGGGCATGCGCTGCCATCTTGGTTTCATCATTTTTTTTTTATTATTTTTTTTAATCTGAAAATGTATTAGCTGACATGTATTAAAAATTTTAGGAGAGGAAAAATGGTGATCAATAAATGAGGAAGAAACCCCCAGCTCTCTCCCTCGTAGGCCTGAGCGGCTGCTGCATAAGCCATTGCTAGGGTGCAGTGGTGGGTCACAAGCAACGTTTCCCATTGCATCCCCAGGCGCAGGAATGAATTTTAAAGCCCAAGCGGTTAAGATATTTGTTTTTCCTTTTTTTTTTTTTTTTTTTTAATAACACCGTGGTAACGTTTTGTTTGAACCGCAGCCGCACCCCCTCGACAAGGCAGCGCTGTCGCTCAGCCCGCAAGCGAGGCTCCGAACCGGAGCGCGGGGGACGGACGGCCCTTTCCAAAGAGGAACAACCTTCCCCCCCTTCCCTCTCCGTGAGCCGGGGTCCCGCTCCTGCCTCGTGCCGCCGAACCGGCGGCGGGTCCTGGCCCGTGTCTGGCCGTGCCCGGCGGGGCGGGCCGGGGGCAGGGCGGGCGCTGCCGAGGGCCGCCCCTCCTCCGCCGGGCGCTGTCCGCGGTGCTGAACCCCGTTGCCGCCGCCGCCGGCCATGTTGGTCCCGGCGGGAGCCGCCCCCCGTCCCGGGCAGGGTCCGGTGCCGGCGGCGGGTCGGGCCGCGCTGCCCTTCGCCTTTCGGTCGTTCTCGCGTGTTTTGTGCGCCGCTCACGAGGGGTCACGGTAAGGAAGCGCCTTCGCCAGAAGCCTTTGTGTAACGGGCTGCATCGCTTCGGTACCGAATGCTGCTGGTAAAATCAGACACAGAAACACTGCAGCGCTCTCTCCTTTCGAAAAGGAGCCCCTCCAGCAACACGGATTTTTGTTGTATTTTTTTGTTTTGTAGAAGACTCGTGAAGCATAATGTTACCTGTGTAAAATGGAAGTGCAGCTGAAACCAGCAGCTAGACAGGAACTTGCTATTTTAAACCACAGATTCTGTTTATAAAAGGACATTCTGAAAGCTAATGTCAAAACAGAGTATCTTCGGTGGGAACGAAAAAAACCACTCGTAGTATGGGCAAGGTTCAAGGAAAAAAAATGGTATCATTAATAGCAATACAACCACAGACATGAGCTTTGTTTCTTTCTTTCTCTCTTAAAAAACAAAACAAAACAAACAAAAAAACCAGTTAATTTTCACAAGGCATATAATCTAGATATAAGGGTTTTTTCTAAATTCACTTTGATATGTTTCAACATCTCTAGTACATTAAAAAAAAAAGAAGCTTTTTTTTCAACGCAGACATAAGTGTTCATTTTCTGTAATTGCACACTGGGTGTTTTAAAGGCAGTTGCACAATGACAAGCAAATATGCTGCTCTGGTTTGGTGTGCAGAAGCTAAAAAAAGACAAAACCAACCTGATGTGTTTCATATGAGAAGATAACAATTTTAAAAATATACGGACTTTTTAACATTCTGCTTCTAAAAATAGAATTAATTGATATGTAGGGTCTTCAAATTAAAGGTCAGAGGTGACAAAGCGGGACAAAGGTCATGCAGCTCATTTTCAAGCAATCAGTTTCTATTTTTTTCACAGTTGAACAAAAGCCTAATTATACAGAAAAGTGAAGACTGTAATATTTAACTAGTTAAAAGAGAAATAGAGGTAGTTTTACACAATTACATCTTTTCTTGAGTGTGGCTGTAACACAGAATTATTTGCTACTGTTACTCATATGTCAGAATTTAAACATTTAAATATATTTCTTAATTTAGCAGTTAATAATTTACATTCAGTATTTAGTATTTGTACTTGAGAACTAAGAGAAGTGTATGTAGCTGATGTCTGGGTTTTTTTAATGATCTTAGCAAAATAAAGGTCTATCCTTATGATACATACTATGATTTCAATTAAGTTAAATTGCAGATCAGTGCATTTTGGCATTTTTGCACATACTTAATATTTGTAGCAAAGCACTTTCCTTACCCAAAATCCTACTTCCAGTCTGCAGCATTCTCTGTGTCACTATGTAGTAATTACACAGATCTCCAAACTGACTGTAACTAGCACGTCTATGTGAATATCATTTTATTATATGCAGTGTAGTATTCTTTCACTGACTTAGATTCAGGGTTCTTAACAGTGTGAAGGGATTGTTTCAATGTTTATATTAATAACGACACATTTACACTAAACTTTGTTTTCATAAATATTCTAAAGTTATTTAGTAAACATTCCATGGATGACATTTGATACATATTTAGACCACGTGCAGTATGGCAACACCTAAGGATAATGCCCACAAATTGTGCTGTTAAAATTTGTGCACTCACTAGTATTTTTGTATTGCACAGCAGGTTTTTGCTTTTTTTTCAGACACTGTGTCTCTTCTGCCTGCTTCAAATACTGGTGTGTGCACTGATTTTAAAGATTTTCGTCTTTGATTTTAGAGATTGTGAATTTTTAGTTGCATATCACTGATGTTCCTGTGTACTTTTTGGGGGGGTTGAAGTAATGACCTATCTGCACTAAAGTTTATTAAAAAAATGACTGTTGCATTACTTTATTTGTTCAGTTGTTTTTATTAAACAATGACTCAGTCAGAAGGTATCACATACAGGGCTGCTCTCCACTCCAATTCAAATGGGAAAAATGTCGTACATCCTGTACTAGCCATACTTCTAGGAAAGTGAATATTGTTGTTTAAAATACAGACACTCATCTGTTGTTTTATAACTTTTTGGCTTGATTGTTTGATTCATAGCAATATTTCATGAGCATGCTATGAAATACAAGTTATTAAAAAATTTCCATCTATATTAACTCTGGTAATAATTTAGTGATTTAAAAACAAAAACAAAAACAAAAAAACAGAAACAAAAAAAGCCCAAAACCAAAGTCACAAATGAATTTGCTGTGTTTTATAGGTAAATGGCATGTACAAATAAAACAAAAATTCTATGCAAAAGAAAGGATATGTGGAAGATGTGTAAATTTCATGAAAACAAGTATTAATGTAAAAGTTGTCAGAAAAGGTCTGAACAAAATATACAGAAGTTGCTATAAAAGCCAACAAAAATCTCTAGAATATATTTTTTAAAACAAAAGTTTTTGTAGTGCTATCACTTTTGAGGGCGTGATGCTGAAGTCTTAATAGGTTAGAGTATTTTTATAACCTAAACGAAAGTTGTAAATTATATCATTTGCTCATAGAGCAGGTTTAATCATGTTTTAGTAATGGTTTTGCATGGGGAAAAGGCATGTACCATTCCACATTAAACATGTAACAACACTACACTGAATGTGAACAATACACATCCTATTTATTGTAATTGGGGAGAATGGAAAAAATGCATTTTTCTTTAAACTAAAGACTTAAATATTGAATTACTCTTCTTGCCATAATGGCTCTTTTTTTACTTTGGCCTTTAACATGTAGCTTTTCAGGGCTTCATTTGATATTGTTTTGTTATCAAATAGTGGGGAAGTAAAATCATATTTTTAATATATACATGGTTTCTCATAGAAATAACTACAAAATAAATAAGTGGTCAAGCGCTGAAAAATATGTTCATCTATCTATGAACGGAGAATTGTAGCTTTCAAAGGTTTTTTCCTTACAAAGTACTGATATTAATTTTAAAAATATAAAGAAAAATGCATCTGAAAACAAATGTAGCAAGATCACAAGGTATTTTTTTTTACTGTTTCATTTTCAGATTAGCAAATCAATTTGAGGAATTTAAATATGCTCGTGTTAGCAGTAAACTGGGAACAAAATAATTTCAATATGAAGTGGAAAAACAGTAATAGAGGGTGATGTGTTTTATTTTAATTTGTGTTTAAAATATTTCACCTTTGAATCGTACAAAATCATACATACTTATTTTACATTGCTTTTTATTAAATAATTATTGTAGTTGCTCAATATATGTACATTCAAATGTAGACTGTATGAATTTGCAGATAATACTAAATGAAATACACTAAATGAGATACATGTATACTTAATTTCAATTCTTAAACCGAAAATAATCTTCTTAAGTGTGTTCCTTTAGTACATATTTAAATGAAAATTTTAACCTAAATAAATACTAAGTATTTTTTAATGCTAAAATAATTCCTAATATTAATATAATAATAGTATTTAATTTTTAAGAGAAACTTTGATCCTATCTAACTGATTGGCAGACTTTCATTAGCTCTGATTCTGATATGGTGGGTTTTATTACTCCTTTTTATTGTCCAAAAGAATCAGATTTGTGACAACAGTAAAAGCACGTGTTACCCTTCTCTGTTCCTGTTCTCACTACAGTCAAATGACATTCTTACAGGTAGTTAAAAGGTGCATAACTGGATGTTTGTTCTTCAAAACTCTGTTCTTAATTTCTTAAAAACTCAGGTATGCTTAGCCTCTTTTTCTATCCAAGAAAAGCACACCTGGACTGTTGCCAAGATACTTTATTTACTTCAAATTGCAATTACCTTCCCTCAGATTGATGACAAAATTGGGTGAAATTAGTAAAGAAAGACTCAATTCTAATTTGCAAGTTTTAAAAATTTCTCAAATCAGCATTTTAAAAATGTTTTGGCATCTCATACACACTTGTTCTTATCTTTTTATCAACTGGCTAGAAAAACAGTGTAATAGTGTAAGAAGAAAATTATGGAAGAAAAGCAATGAAAATTACGGCTAGACTTGGAAAAAAAATGAGAACTTTTTTTTGTTCCCTGTAATCCATAAGGGCATAGACACCTGAGTGGACATTTTCAGGAAATTTTACTTATTTATGCATTTCAAACTAACTATATTTTACTGAATGAAATGAAAGGAAAAGAGCCAATAAAAACATTGCAGGAGGACTTCTATGATTTGGAATTGTACAGTAAGGAATTAATGTACATATTCTTAAAACAGGTTAATTCAGAATATAAGGCAAAACTCATTTGTGACATTTGAAATCAAAGTCCTGTATGCATATTGTCTCTGCCAGCAGTCAAGAACTGTGAATGAGAATAAAACGTTTGTTCATTTTTACTGACTGGTTCAAAGGATAGACAGCAAAGTCTGTTAACTACAAACTGCATTTTTAACTTAATGTATTTGGTGGATGTGTGTGCATATATACATATACAAAAGGCTGATAGTTTATGCTCTTTCTATGCTTGGGTTTTGTACACAGTTTTGAAATTTTATATATACTTAACAGCATTCATCCGTTTGAGTCCACTCACAATGAGTTAACTAAAAGAGATTCTTTAACATAGGAATGTTTTCCCCTATTTCTTTGTATCACTATGATACTTGTTATAAAATAAAGTATTGGTTTGTTTTCTAGTTCTTTTGCACTCTGATCATACTTACAGCATCCAGGGTTCTTTCAAAAAAATATGGTTGGCTTTATTCTGTGGAAGAAATGTGTCCCCTGGCTACCACTGATAGTAAAAGAAGCAGGTTTGACATCTGAATATACCTCTTTAATTTACTTTTTGGAGGAAAGCGTATAACTTATTTAAATGGAGTAACTATGTATGTCTGCTTTACCTTCATACAAGCAAATCGGCTTTCTGAATCTTTTGGCAGCAAACTTGTTTAAGCTAATGAATTCAAAACAATGTTCATCAAAGACAATTATTTTCTTGTTAAACAAGTACAAACTTACTATATTTTCCACTGACCAATAAGTTAATAAACTAAAATGTTAAGTAAATTAATTACAGAATGTGCTACCTGTAAGAAAAGGTAGATTACCTTTGTTGAATGTCAGTCGGTGTGTCTTTAGCCAATAGTAGTACTCTTGTAATTTTATTTCCTATCCTGCAATAAATTCATATGGTGTTCTCTGGTGTTATTTTTTTGTTCCTACTATTACAGTATCCTTCCACATGCTGCAAACGTATAGGATTGCTTTCAAAGCAAGTAACTTCTTCTCTGTAAACATCTCGCTGTCTAGTACATAGTTCCTAAATAGCATTTATTTGGTTATGTGCAGTTAGAATTCATGTAAATACCGAGATGTTTTCAGAACTAAAACATCCAGATATTTTTCTGGTTTGTACAGTACAAGGAGGCACAGGAGGGTTCGCCATGAGCCATTTCAGAGCCCAAACCTGCTTCCATTGAAATCAGGAATTGATTTCTTATGGATTTCAGTAGGATGCAGTAAAATACACACCAAATAGTTTCTCCTTTAAACTACCTGTCTTAAAGGAGTTCATAGAATTGGAATGCCCAGGCTTTCTAAAAGTAAATACATCTCCTTTTTTATACTTAATCTGAAACGTGACACTCTAAAATATGTGATGCTTCCAAATGTGTAATGAAGTGGCGATACTGGAAACAGGAATTACTTGGGCTTGTGCTGTTTTCTGCTACAGTTTTTTAAAACTGTACTTTTCCCCTTTGGCTCCCGACACCACTCCCCCAAATATTTATTTTTAATCCCTTCATAAACTGAAGCAGACTACTTGCCAAAGCCAAGAACGGATCCTTTACTCTATGCTTGCATATTTCATTATGTTGCATAAATAATGCAGGTAAATCCGAAAGACACAAAAGCCACATAGCTACAGGTTGGCAGAACAAAGAAGCAGACACAAGAGATTGGGCTTCAGTACCTGAAGGTGTAAAAGCAGAGTTGGGTTCAATGCAAGGCAAAAGTCCATGCAATTCCAGTGGAAAACTGGAATTACTGTAGTTAATACAGAAGAAGAGGAACTGAATCAGCTTGCCGGTGTTGTTGTACTGAAAAGAAAGATTGTACTATCCCCTTTTCTGATTCCTGGTGTTGGAATGGACTCGGGATAACTGGCTGTAGGCAAAAAGAAGTTAGAGGAATTTGATTCTTGTTTTCCGTGGTCATTCTTCTGGCTTTGCTCCCTCCTAGTGGAATATCCCATTTTTTAGTGAGAGAGCAGGATAACTGTCAGGATGTGCTCTTAAATTGGAAAATGGCAAATCTCAGATTTCTCTGAAAGAGAACTGGGCTTATACCTAAATGGGAGGGTAATGCAGCTCCTTGTCTGTTTTGGATGGGTTTTAGTTAAAGTAGATTATTCAAAAGACAGTAGAGGGTGACAAGAGGACAGGCTTGTGGCAGGTGAGTTTGTGCATGCATCTTTTATTTCTTAGACAAAGCAGACAGCCTAAGTAACCAGCTTAGTCTAAAACCAAGGTCTTTGCCTTCGTGCTTCCTACCATCTGTGGTACTTATTTTCTGCGTGATATTTTTATTGACATTATACAAAATTAGCCAGGCTTTGCTCAGCTAGAGCAAAAATACACATTGCTTGTAGTTTCAATTAAGTTGCACATCTGTATTTTTATGACAAGTTGCTTTTGTTCAGGTTAAGACCTAAAATTTATTATTACATAGTATGCTCTTCAATTTTGTAACCAACATAATTGAAAGCATTTTCCTATTGATACCTATTAAATTGGCATTGAGTTACAGTTTTGACCATGAAAGAATCCCAAGGAATAATTTTTACTTTTTTTTTTTTTAAATCGTATACAATGCATGACTGATTGTTTCATGTGTACAATTTAGACGTAGTAAAGGTAACTCACTAGTTCTTAGGTTACCTATTGCAATTAAATATTGATAAAGGAAACAAACACCTTCCAATATCCTGCAAATCTGTGTCTTTTCCCTCTGTTGTCATCAACTGTGTAGCTTTCATAAGAGACCAATAAAAGAGGCAATGCCTTTAAACAACAAAACAAACAACAACAGCAACCCTGGCTCATTCCAATTTTATGCCTTGGTTATCTCATTTTGGTTCTTCTAGGTAAGTCTCGAACAATAAGTTTATAGAGTCGATGCTCTGGCATTTTATAGCCTTCTAACGAGCCGTTAAAATGGAGAAAAGGTAATTAAATATAGTACTCGGGTGCAAGGTGCACAGTACTGACTCCAGCTCTCTGATTTTAGGTTCCTCGGAAGACGATGAGGTCATTCAAGAAGGTCTCCTCAGGCTCAGGTCAGTCTTCTTTATAGCATCTTACACGTCTGCCTTTCTGTCTATAAAACCAAGGTACTGTCGCGCTTGTGTCCCACTGGCTCTGACGAGCTTAATTATCGGGAGCGGGGTGGGTATTAATTTTCTGCACGGGCTTCAGAGCTCTTGCTTGATGCAGCTTGAGTGTTCGGCCTCTGTGAGGCAAATGAACAGTTATCTAAGGAAAGTTCATTTGCAGGAACCCACCGCCAGGTACCTGCTGTAAACGGGGGTAGCCCACGCGTCTGTACGGCCGCTGGGGTTACTGCCGTGCCGCTGTCACGTTGCCGTACCGGCTGGGCGTTACCGCCGTGCAACGCCCCCCCTCCCTATCGCGACCGAGCGCGGCCGGACTGGGGGCGGTGTCCTTCCTTAGCGAGCGCCCGCGGTGCCCGCCCGCGCCGGCGCATGCGCGGGGCGGCGGGCAGGGGGCGCGGAGCTCCCCCGCGACGCGGCGCTGGCTGCCCGCGGCGGGGAGCCCGGCCCTCCTTACACTTGTCGGCCACCCCCGCCCCGGCAGCGGGCACCGCTCGTCGCGGCGGTGGGTAGCTGATGGGCTGACGGGGGTCGGGTTTTACCTGTCCGCTGGGGCGGGAGGAGCTACCCGCGTCACCGCCGGGCTGGCGCAGGCTGCCTTGCGACGGGCGGTAGCGTCCGGGCGGTTGCCCGGTGGGAAGGATGCTCGCCCCGCCGGGGCGCTCATGCCGAGCCCAGGGGCGGCTGTCCCGGGTGAGGAGATGGGCCGGAGCGAGAGCTGAGGCGCAGACCCGCCCGTTCATAGTCCTACGCCGCGGGAGAGGAAGCGGGCAAAGCGAGCGGTCGGCAGGGTTACTTCGGGCGGGCAGCGGCGTGCAGCCGTCCTTCTGAGAGAGCCGTGCTTTGCTTCCCGGCGGGACTTTAGCCCTGCCAGGCAGTGTCCCGCGACGGCTGGCTGGAGCCTCCTTAAATCCGATCTCTATCCGTTGCAAATCCATTGTCGAGAGACCGTTAGTGTAGGTGAGACCACATCCTGGGGCAGAGCTCTCCGAGGGGGTGCCCGCCGCCCCTCGCGTCACGCGTGGTGTTAGAGCGACTTGTAGTGTTTTATCAGTTCCCCCTCGCAAGCCGCTGGCACCGCCGGCAGAGATCCACGACGGGCAGGGCGGACCGTGTCAGGGGTACCGGCAGCCGCCACTGTTCTTTCCGACAGAGAATGGCAGTAACTTAGGTGGTTTCAAACCACGCTATTACAAAATGACTGTGCCCGCGAACTGCGGCGGGATCTTTCGGCCAGGGACGCCCCGTCTCCGCAACGAGGGCAGAGGCGGGTTCCGGGGTCCACGGCAGCGGGCCCCTACCTCAGGTGTAGCGGCTGGGGAGCACTGGGGCAGCCGATGGGGGGCTCCCGAAACCGTGCTCCGCTTGCAGTCGGCAGGCGGAGGTGTGGGGGAAGAGGCATATCCCGAAAAGAGCCGTCGTTGGGGATGGTGCGAGGACACCGTTCTAAAACCAGTAACGATACCCCGCAGATGCACCTCGCGCAAACCTCGTCCCGAGTCGTGGGAAGCGCGCAGCTGGGTTGTAGCTGTGTTTGTAAAAAAAAAAAAAAAATTAAAAAAAAATATATATATAGTAATACGGAGGGAAATAAAACCGTAGCAGGGGAAGAGGGGAGAGCTGGGCAGTGGTTAGGCACGAGCGAAGCCCGGCGCCGGAGGATGGTTGCGTGAACGGACTCGCCGCTTCAGGGTGACGATCCCCCGCCCCAGAGCGAAGGGAAAGCCCGTCAGGCCGGTGGCAACCCCCGCCCTCAACCCGGGGGCTTGACGGCGGCGGAAAGGGAAGGCGGGTTTGGTTAGAGGGTTTTGGCGGGAAGAGCTTAACACCGGCATAGACCCTTGGGCTGGGGGGGTCTCTGCCCTGAGAAAGCGGCCGCAACACCCCCTCCCTCCGGGTTAGGATGAGGCGGTTCCGATCGGAACCGTGTAGGAAACACGACGGGCGGCTTCACTCGGTCAAACATGAGCATGGGGGAAGGCGCTGGTCCTGCGTGAGGCGGCCGCGGCTCAGAGAAGCCGAACCCTAACAGCTGAAGAAGTTGGGGTGGGAGGGAGGGGTGAGGGTGGGCAGGGGCTCTCCGGCGCCTTTCCTGCTTCTCCTGCCTGCCCGTCGGCGAAAACTGTTGGCTGTGCTTTGAAATGGGAAATCGCGGCAGCACCCCGAGCTCCGCTTTCAAGTGTAAAAACAAGCGGTTTGTTTCAGATGCACGCAGATGGGTCGTTTGTTTGGCGCTTTTTTTTTCTCCTTCGTTTCTTTTTTTTTTTTTTCTTGGAGGTGGGGTCTTTTTATGTTGTTGTTCTGGAGAATAGAGGAAACCAGAGTTAGAACTTTAAAAGGTGGCAAACTGGAAATCCAACACCACTGGTTTTGGTTACATAGTTTCAAGTGAGCTCTTACTGTGCAGCTAGAAAGACTGATTCCAGCTTCCTAAAATTGTCTTTACCAAAATTAGCATCTGTTTAACGAAATACAAAGATAGAAATATCTTTTTTTTAATTTGTGAATTATTACCATTAAACTATTTTTTTCCACTAACTGGCTTGTTCTGTAGGGCTTTTTTCCTCTTCATCCTCTTGGCTTGCCCCCTTCCCCCCCCACCGTCCGATTATTTGCGAATGAATTTTGGAAGGATGTTAGTGGGCTGGGTTTTTTTTTTATTCCTTTTTTTTTTTTTTTTTTTTTTCTGGAGAGTTCCCAGCTGGCAACAGCTCTTTACCTTCCACCAAACTTGAAAGGCTGATGTCCCTTGCAGGAAATGAATGAGTCGATAACATCTGACACCAGTGACCAGTCCAGTGACCCCAACCTTAATTCCACTAATACTGGAGGCCTAAAAATCTCGGTAAAGACCCTTTGCAAATCCCCCCTCCATTTTACAAAATCTGCATTTATTTTGCAATGTAAGAAATACTTTGCAAACAAATATCTTTACATTCATTTATCTACGTGGGTTTGTATTCTTTCATTTATGCGTTGAGATCACATTATACTGAATTTTCTTTCAATTTAAATTTGTTAACGACGTTAAGTCCATTTAATGAACTCAACTCGTTTGTGTCTGCTTAACCATTATTCCAGCCTCCAAGGAATTTTTATACTAAATGTCGGTAAAATAAATCAATCAGAAAAAAATAAAGACTTTTTTTTTTATATAAATATGCCATTCTGCTACATGAAAGGTAGGATGGGGCACTTCAACTAAGTGGAGTAAGCTTTTTTTTTTTTTTTTCCTGGTAACCTCCTTAACTTCTTGTTCATAGCTCGGTTTTCACGTGTGTTAAAATCTCGCACATTTATTATATACTTGAGATCGTCTCGGTCATAAGACCCAAGCATATAAAATTACAGGTGATTTAATATTGTAAAAAAAAAAGAAATCGCTATCGTAAAGGGGGAGGGGAGGCTACGAGCAAAAAGCAGTGGTGTGTTGCACGAATCCGTAAGGCAGGTCAGTGTAGGAAGTCGACCTCCACTGTTGAAATAACCTATAGGAAATTTACGGTTGAAGACTGCAAAGGAATTTCGGGATTTAAAGCTTCTGCTCCACTTGCCAGGCTGCTCGTATTTGTCCGCTTTCGCCCACCCTCGCTTCCTTCGAGCAAACGATCAAACTGAGCACCTTGGTGCTTCCCGCAGAAACGAGGCGCTAGCGGGGGGATTACGCTTTCCTGAAAGGCAACAAAAGGAGTAAACAGGCCCATCGGAGCAAAGGCGTCCCACTTAATTGGGCAGACTGATCGACGCCACTTCCCAAACAACAGCAAGTGCTTTGCAAATGCATAAACCCCTTGCATTCAGGTCCTGCACGGAGCGGTTTGTTGCTTTGGCTTTTGTTTGTGTGTGTCCTTGGGATAAGAGAGGATGCCGGAGGGGCGGGGAGGGGGAAGGAAGGGCTTTTAATAAGAAAGTAATTGAGCCCAGGTTTTAACAAGGTATAGGCAACGTTTAAAGGTTATACAATCCTGGATGTGAAGTGAGGTTATATGTGAGTAGGTGGTGGTGAGCACAAAAGAGGCAAAATCGGATGTTTTCATACCGTCGCCTGTACCTTTACACGGAAGGAGATAGGATCGATGAAAAATAAGACGGAATCTCACCTAATTAGAGCGAATCTTTCTACGTTTCTAAAATATAGTTTTGAACAAGCTTTTGGCTGTAAGTGCAGCAATAGCAGGGGCTTGCGAGCACGTCGATGGCTCTGTACCTGTGAGACCAGAAGGGGAGTGCTTTTGTGAAGGGGTGTGCTCAGGCTGTTGCCAAACCCATTCCATGTAACGCATTTCTTTTCCGAGTTGGATCTCCCCTCCCGCTGCTGCCAGTGAAGACTTAAAGCAGCACTCGCCGGTCAGCGTTATTCCTCCCCTCTTTGTCTTCTTCCTCTGGCTTTTTTTTTTTCCTTTTTTTTTTTTTTTTCGCCTTCCTCCTCCCCAGCAAATCTTTTTCTCTGCCAGTCCTCCTCCTCCTCCTCTACCTCTCTCTCTTTCTCGCGCTCCTGGGGAACAATCGCTGCTGATTGAGGTTCACTCCAACAGTGGGCTTGAAAACTGGGCTCTTATTTAGGAAGTCATTAATCACATCCCCTCCCCCGGAAAGAGATGGCGGAGAAACCTGTGAAGTACAATTCCTCGCCCCATCCCCCTTTCAGAAATGTTTTGAAACGTAAAACCTCCGCACATTCTGGGCCATATTAAGGTGATATCGCGTTTCCGGCGCGCTTTTAGTTTGAATGAGAAATGAGTAATGTGCAGTAACGGCGGCAGCGCCGGCACACGTGTGTAGACACACACACACGCACACACGCGTGGGGGGAGGCAGATTCTTTCCACACACCCCCCCCGGGGACGCCGCTGCGCTGCGGGGGTTTTCGGACGGCTTTTCTTCAGGTGGAAGCGGCGATCCGGTTATACACACGCCCGGGTTTTGCGCAGACGGTAACGCAGATGCCTCCCGACATACCTAGTGCATGTCTGTACACATGCGTGTCTCTCATTTGTAAGCACCTCGCGTTGGTGTATGTACGCGTACCCCACCTAGAGAGTGCACAGATACCCTAAGAATCTCCCCTGCACGCCCACCCCCGCGTATATCTGTTGTTCTCTCGGCTCTATCTAGAAACGCACGGATCTTCCTCCGTATTTGTGCATGCACGGGAATGTAGAAACCCCAGAATAATACGTCATCTCGGTTTCCCGTAAAGAAGCGTGCAGATTAGCTGTCGAAAAAGGGAAAGAAAAAAAAAAAAAAAAAGGACGTGTTGGAAATTTCTTGTTCATTCATAAATTATTTCGGTGTGTCAGCCTAGTTGAAATGGCGATTGGCTACTCCTGCCTCCTGCCAACCCCTTAAGGTTCCGATGTGAAATTAGTAGCAAGAAAGCATGTAATTGACCAAGTCACGTGTGCGCAGGGGGCCAGAAACCGAGCGAGAGAGAAGGGGAAAATCAAAAGAGGGAAAGCACATTAGACCATGCGAGCTAAATTTGCGATCGTTCAAAATCAGGATGTTAGATTAATGCAGAGGACCACTTCGATCCACAGGGAAAGTTTTCATCTCACGAGTTTGGAGCAGAGGGCCCGTGGGGCAACATGGCCGAAGGTTAATTTTCTTTTTCTATTGTTTTACTATGATTTTCGCTCGCTCGCTCTCTTCCTCCCCCCCCCCCTCCCCCCCCCCCCCCCCCCCCTTTTAACCCAACTATGCATTACCCTTTTTTAGCAGCTCGCGCAAGGGGGCTTTCTCCAAACCCATTGTTACCCAGCTCAGAAACTGTTCCGTACCGCCCACACCGATTCACAACTTGAAAAGCTTTCAGGGGGCTATTGTTTGAATTGTTCCTGTTTGATTAAGCACAGTTGCAGTGGTGGGATGAGAAAACGGCCGTACACCTGTCCCAACTTTAATCGAAAGTTTATTCCAAGGAGGGATGGCTACACGTTGGAAAATAGTGGTTTCGGCGCTGCATGTGCAATAGCCAGTTGTGCAATCTACCCAATTTTGCTTATTCTTTCTCCTCCACCCCTCCTCGGCCGGCCTCCCCCCCCCCCCCCTCGCCCCCCGGTCCTGCGCCTTGCGAGGAGAGACTAATTGGGCTGAGGCTTTCTCTTGAGAAATGGGATCGGTCTTAAACCAGCAATATTCAAGTAAAGTATCGCGTTCCGTGCGGTAATGTGGCTGAAAGATGGAGTTAAATGGAAAAATACACGTATGTACAGAAACGTGGGCTGCCCTGGGCAAAGAGAGAGGGAGAGCCGCCGTATGCAGTGTTTCCTCTCTGTAACCTCCGGTGATTTTATTTTTTTACGTATTTTGGGGAGAAGGCTGTTTATTTTAGGATTTAGGGAAAAAAAAAAGCTCTTTTTGCTGTTGTCTTTTTATTTTTGTTTTGTTTGCCTTTTTTTTCCCCCTCCTGTTTCTTCTGTAGTAACTCCTTTATACAGTGGCAAAAGGATGTTACCAGAATTTAACTCTTTGCATCTTGTCCCCCCCTTCCTCCTTTTTCTCCCCCCCTTTCTCGCCCCCCTTCCCCCCCCTCACGCCCCCCCTCCCCTCCTCTGCTTTTCCCTCTTCCTCAGCAGGGGCGAGTAAAGGTGGAGACGAGCCCGGGAAGTTGCCGGAGCAGGAAGAAGAGGAGGAATCCCAGGTTTTGCACGGAACCGGCCATTGCAAATGGTTCAATGTGAGAATGGGATTCGGGTTCATCTCCATGAGCAACCGAGAGGGAAGCCCCTTGGAGTCTCCAGTTGATGTCTTTGTACACCAAGTAAGACTCATTTTTGTCTTCCATCTCAGCCTGCCACATTTGGTTGAACTCAGTGGGACTCCGGTTTCATGTGAAGAGAAATAACCCGTTTTTCCTAGGTATTTAGGTACATTTGTAATTAAAAAGTTGCCTTAGGTAGTGGCTTTGTTGGCAGTGTACAATCTGAGTAAATAAGGTCGTTAGATTTTGCTTAATCTCTGTGGCCGGAGATGTGTGCAAAAGGATGTTTGTTTGTGTTTTCCTACTTGGTTAGAAACTTCTGCTGTGCTTTTTATTTATTTTCAAATGCCACACTTTTTGTTTTAACAAGGTATATCACTTGTCACAAGACTGAGCAGGAGGAGATACACCTTTCTTTGCAAACGTGATTAAAATTGAGCTATGAAAATGATAAATAAATGTCGGTTTTTGTTCTGGTAACATCTGAATACAGTTTTAAACGTTTTTCTTGTAAACCTCGAATTGCTTTTTAAAAGCTCATCTGAGATTAGTTAGTGAAATTAAGACATAATTATACTATTATTTTGCAGTAATTTAGACCTGAGAGCATCCCTGTGGTGATAACGCTGAAGCATTCATGTGGTTTGGTTGGTTGATTTTTAAATATTCTCTCCTAGAAAAAAGTAACAATTAAGGAATCAGACCAAAAGCCATGTCTCTGTAAGTCTGTTGGGGACAGAAAGGACATGTGGCCGTTGCATTTATTTTTAAGCACAGCAGCGTGAACAGTGGTCGCATGTGGAAGCTGGTATGAATGCCTTCACGCAAAGGAGTTTCAGAGGCAAGATATATGCAAAATGATAAAAATTAAGGGATCTTTTCTCAAGGTCTGTAGCCTGGTTTGTGAAGAAGGGAGGATGTGTAGACCTTCCCTGATCCTTCTGTTAGTCTCCAGTTGCAACAACGCTATTTTGAATTAAACCCTCTTTTCTGTGATCAGAGAAGAGAAGGGCGGTATTGGGTAAAGAGACGATTTTGGGTTTGGCCAGGGCCATGTTAAGGCAGAAGGGCATCTTAACTTCTTACGTGGTTGTCCATTTTCTATGACGTTTGCAATGACGGGGCAGGGGGATGTTCCATGATTAGATGGTGGTTCCCTTCTAATGTTCTAGTTGATGGCCTGGCCTTTTTTTTTGTGGCAACTTTCATCAGGCTTTTTTAAGGAATGTACCTTTCGTTAGGTTAATAAAAAGATGACTGAATCTGCAGAAGAGTGCTGCTGCTGTGGCACGTTGCCTTGCTCCATGTGCTGGTGGAGTGGATTTCTGATCACATGTATCCTGTGCCTAAAGGGCCTGCATGTCATTATTAGTTGTTTGCGTTAGTAATTATGAACAAAGTGTAGAATCCAATAGTGAATTTACTAAATTCTTACACTTCCTGCTTTATGCTGGCATCCTCCCCTAGTTGCTGCTGCTTTTTTGTTTTTAGAACTGAATGAAATACTTATCAAAGAAGCAGTCTTCCTCCCGTTTTCCCCTCTTTCTTCCCTTCTCTGTTACCCTCCTAAGTTGTGAAAGTGCTCTTTACAGTTCTATAAATTTACTTTACAAATAAAACAGCTTTTTCTTTATCTAATTTTGTGTTAATTTATGTAATTAATTTTGCATCTCAAATAATAGAAAACAAACATTTGAAGCATAGTTACTAGTGTTTTAAATAAAAGACATTTGGAAACAAATAGATTCTTAAGGCTGTGGAAATGGAGAAGTATTGAACTGCATGATAATGTGATACATTTAAGTAATACTAGACAAGGTGTACTGTTCCATAATGGGAAGTAGTCATAAAAAAATAATACAAAAGTATGGGGTAAATTTGGAAGTTCCTATTAGATTGTGTTCCCTAAAGGAGGGGGCAAGGAAATGTTAAGACATGTTTGTTTATGCTTTAATAATGTACATTTTATCAATACCCATGGGTTTCTAAGACATGTCAAAGTGTAAAATGCAGTGAAAACCAGCATGTTTCGTTGCACATGAACTGTGCGCTTCAGTCATTTTGAGTGTTACATAGAGATATGTCTTACTGAGTGATTAGTATTCTGCTATGCAAAGAAAATCTGTTTCTCACCTTTTTCTTTCTGATGAAATCTAGGATATACATAAACTTCATGGTGGCATGAATCTTCTTTCCATAAGTCAAAAGCAGATTTTTTGTTTTATGTAACGGGGAGAAGCAGTATCTATTATGTTTCAGAGTACATTTTAGATAATTTATATTGCTATATAGAGCACTTTGTCATTTCATCATGCGAAAAGGCCATTTCAGTGCAAAGATGTTAGTTTATTAATACATTGAAACAAAATACTGCCGTTCAAAACTGCTTTGAAAACATTTATTTGTATGCACATAGTGTTTCATGCATTCTCTCATTCTGCAATGTTTGTAGCTACCAGTATAATTTTATAGAGACAGCCTAAGCAGATGAAAGAAGCTTCTGTCTTATTTAGTGCAAGTCCTGTCAAAGCTAGCCTGATCCCTAAAACAATATTTTTACTTCCTTATCTTACCTTTTCCTGGTGAAGTTATGCCTAGTTTATGAGATCTTGCTATGAGAAAAAACTTGCTGGATGTCAAGTCAAAATTCCTGTAATAGTTTAAGCTCATTATACCTGGACGTTTGAGCTTTCTTCTTGAAGTTCTCCCTTGTCTGTGTGCAGATTATAGTCCTGTTTTTCTAAAGTCAGTGCTTCACTAATTGTATATATTGATACATTTTTAGACGATGCTTTTGTTTGGAATTCTCTTCCCCTTTACGGATGAAAATTCTGTTCATGAAACAGCTGCAGTTTATATCTCCAGCTTTTAAGTCCTTCCTTCAGCGCTAGTCATTTTGATTGATCTTCTCTAAACTACCATCAGGTTGTTGTTACCCTTCTGATAATGAAGTACCCAGAGCTAGATGCATTATTTAAAGGTAGAAGCACACCAGCCATTATATACGTGCATCCGCGTGTGCGTGCAATGTAAATAGGGTCTGCTTACAAACATCTGCACTCTTGTCCTTTTTCAGCTTTGTTCTGCTACAGTTTGTATCCTTAGTTCGTGTGTTTGAGTCATTCAGCGTCATATAAAAATTTCAACTCTACAAGCTTTCAGTTTTCGAAGATAAGCCATGCCGAATACAGCAGTGTGCCTAGCCCACCGCATTTCTTTTACTAAAAAATGAAGAGCAGCAATGTTAGTCCTTTGTAACTGTTAAATCCAGGGAGTGTGCTCCTTAATGAGTTTGTCTCAGTATTGTCATTTGTATTTTTAATAGGTTATTTTTCATTCCGTAGCATGGAATGAAAACTACAGCTTGCTTCTCTTTTATGATGTGAATTCTGCACATAGTTATGTGTGAACATCTCTTGTAAAATTTTAGAAAAAGATCTCTTTGTCAACGGGTAAAACAGACTGGAGAGGTGAAGTTAGTGAAACCTTTTGTGGTACACGTGAAATAAAATCTTAATTGCTAAGGACTAATAAGAGCTCCGCTTCCATAAAGTTGGAGAAAGGAATTATGTCTGTTAATTTTTTAAAAATTTTTGTTTTTCAAAATTGTACACACAACATAGATATGTACAACTTTTTTTGATTTTGGCAGTAAGGCAAAAAGGGTGGTTTCTTTTTTGCACATGTTTTATATGGACTATGTTAGAAACATGTCTATTTTACCTTCCTTAGCGTGAAACCTAGATGTTAAAGCTAATAATAAAGGTTGGGCTGCTCAGTGTAAACCGATGCAATTAAATGCATGTTTGTGAATATAATTTTATGCTATGTGCCTGAGTATTGAGGTCTCTCAGGATGAGATGGATTGTTCAGCTGAGATGTCTGTTTGGACCTGGCTCTTTAGTCCAAAATTCTTTGAATGTTAAGGGACCAATACAGGATTTCTGAGCTGGGACCTTAAACATGATCCTTCTTTGGGATCCTCTTTTATGAGATGGGGAGAGGAAGGAAGGGAGGAGCAGCATGCAGGAGTTGGTATATTTTGTTTTCTTGTTAAAAAGAACGTGGTTGGCTTGAAATTTTTCATTTTCATACGAACTTTCTTACTGTTGCTGCAAATTACTGTTCTTAGGAGATTTGATAAAAATGGAAGAGAGCCTTTTTGCTTTCATTGAGTCTTTATACACTGTGCTATCATTTGTATGTTGTAAACTTTGCTCTTAGTGTTTCAAGTACCTTTAACAAAAAAGGAGGGAAATTTACTGAGACTATTCCATTACGATTGCGAACAGCAGAATAAATGGAAAATTAGACATGTAAGCAACATCTGAAAAGTCTTTTCCCTTAATTTGACTGACAGTCCTCTTTGATGATGAATCAGATGTCTATTCTTTAAATACCTAATATTTAAGCCACAGTTGAACTACTTTTTCTAGGATAAAGTTGAGCGTGGCACAAGACACAGAATACTGACTTTTTAATGTGACACACGTGATCCTGTGCTTTTGCAAGGATACGTTCATCCACCTAGCACATCTTTTCCATTTCTGCATTATTAGGGGCCTGTAAAAAGCTTCTGAATTGCTCAGGATAACTGGAAGCTCTGGGCAAGCAAATGCAGTCAATATTACGTTGCTCCTGAATGTTAAATATGACATAGCAATACATGTTTGATGTACAGACGTCTCCATGCAGAGTATGTTGTTACAAACTTGTCTTTGACTTCTGCTGAGCACCAGGCAAGCCCAGTTCTAATCAAAACAAAAGTAGCCAGCAGGATTTGGAGAGGGAAGCTTAGGAAGGAAGCGAATGGGGAGTAAACGTGTGCCTGCAGTGTGCATGTGTAGCGGAGATCCGGCAGAGATCAGACCTACACTGAAGATGTGGATGTCAAAATTTCCTCAGCAGCCTCAGCGTGTAGAATCTGTAATGGGTAACTGTTGGGAATCTGGAGCCAAGCTTTGGTGCTCATCAGCTCTGTTGGACCATACAGAAAAAAATTGACTTTAAATTATGGGGGGCTGTGGATTTATGGTGTGGAGTGGTACAGCCTCGTTTGGGATTTTTAAATTTTTTTTTTGTTACCGATTGGACCCAATCCTATTTTTCAGGTCCTGCAAGTGGGCACATAGACAGATGGCAAAATATGTTCACTGAGACTTTGATGGTTTAAGATGGTGTTGCGGGTTAGGGCTGGGCCGGCCACTAACACAGGCAGACGCTCTCTAACCCCCTCTTCCCCCCCCAAACAGGAAGAGAAAAGGGAATGAGGCAGAGAGACTTATGGGTTAGAGAAGAAAAAAACTAGAACAGCTTTAAAGAAAATAATGGAAATAATGGTGAAAAGATAAAAGTAAAGAACTATATACAACTATAGATAGTAGCCCGATATCAAACCCGACTCACTCCCCCGATAGAATTCCCCACTGGTGCTTCAGAGCAGGAGGCACTGGGGAAACCCCAGGCTCAACGGCGGCGGGAGCTGGATACAGGGAGCTGGATTCGGGAACTCAGGATCCGGATGAAAATCAGGAGGTCAGATGGAGTCCTCTCTGGACACTGGCCATTGCAGAAAAGGGCGAAAAGGCCGAAAAAGGGCCGAAACTCTCGTGATCACTCAATTTATACTAGATATGACGTATATGGGATGGAATACTCTCGTTGGTCACCTGTCCTGTCTATTACCCCCCGGAGGTGCCACCTTTTACTTCCTTGTGCCGCCCTCTTACTACCCAGCACCCCCAGCACTGCACACCAGAGCCAGCAGTGGCCTTGGTCACTATAGGAATAAGTATAAGCAAGAACCTTTCTGCATCCCAGTCCCAGGCAGTAACTGTAAACATCAGGTGTTATCACTGCCAGTAGCACACACTGTCTGCAAAAACGTGCTGCTGACTTCAGAACATGCAGCCTTTTAGAAGACACTAAAACTGGAAAGTAAAAATCACTAAACAGGACTGGGTTTTTAGTTAAACCCAGGACAGATGGTTGTCAGAAGATACTTGTAATTTGGTATTTAAATGAGGGAGCTGCCATCTCTGGAAATACCTTCCATACTTCATCTATTTACTTCTAAGCCCAACATCGTAATGCATTTTTATTGATAGACTTATGTAGTATCTTAACTGAATGGCAAGTCCAATTAAACCTAAATGGTGTTGAATCACATCAGATTTTGCTTGAGAAGTTTGGTATTCAGTGTTGACAAGCAAAAATCAGAAGTGTCCCAAAGACAGTGGCCTGCAGTGGGAATATTTTGTCTTAAGAGAGATCTCCCTTTTTGGCAGAGCATTAAGTACACTCTTTCCACCAGAACGTGTTATCCTCCTTTTCTCCAGGACTGAGGAAGTTCTGCACAGGGGTTGGGATGCTGGAAGGAAGAGGATATTTTGTCTGGGGCACAAACATAAGATATCAAAGCAGATATATGAACTGAAGCTAAAAGGAAATGAATCGTCAGATTGGAAAAAATGTTGTTATTGTTGCTTGTCCTGGTTTGCAACTACATTACTGAAGTAGTAAGTATGTCTAGAACCATTAAGAATTTTGTTTTAGACTCTTTATGAAATATATTCTCGTGTAAATATTTAATTCATCTTTCTTATATAACTCATCTCAGTAAAGGCCTGTCATCTGTCCCCACTAATTACCAAGAGAGGGAAAGTTAGGTCCACCAGTTTCTACAAAGGTGTATAAAAGCGACCATAAAGGTGTAATTTAATTAAGATCAGAGAAACTGGAGGGTAGAGACCATCTATGATGTTTGTTAAACACACACACAAAAAGGATGTGCTGTTTCCATTTTTCATTCCCTGTATTTAAGGGCTGCTTTTTCCTCCGTTTTGTTGAATTGGCTAGAAGTTTTGATGACTGATAAAAAGGTATTATGTGATACTTAGCTCTTTCTAAGGGACTGTTACTCAGGACAGGTCTGCACTAGTGAAAGCAGTGAATCCTTAAATTGCTTTTACATCAGCAAAATATCAGTAAAAACCTCTACATGGAAGGTGGGGAAGTGCTTCATATTGCCTGAGCGTATTTAGTTGGAGGAATTGGTGTCCAAGTTTTTTCCTCAGATTATTCTGGCTGGTCCTGACTTAAAATGGGGGAAACTGCTAAAGGGAATTCCAGTTCCCCACTCCAGAGATGGCTCAGCTGCTTGGAGAGCAGCTGTGGAAACTGCTGCAAGTTTTACAGTCCACTGTATTAAGGAAAACTGGCACTGAATTTGATGATTTTTTTTTTTTTTTAACTAACATGCAAAGCTGTAACATGCAGCAGGTCAGCAGCTGCTCTGTGAGCAGCTGAGTTGGCTTTGCAGTGGCAGTGTGGTGAACAGGTGGAGGTTGAAACCCCTCCAGCCACCCTTCTTGGTGGGAGTCCTACGGCCCCGAGTTTGCATTTGGCAGCAGTGCTGCTGCTTAAGTAAGCTTCAAGAACTTTTATAGCGCACTCCCTGATGGGCTAGCATAAGTGCTTGGGAAGCTGCATGGCAAACCCAGCTGGGGAAATTTGGGGTTTGTATCTGCTTTCCAGCACTTTTCATAACAGAGAAGCCCCATGTTCCCCACAAATAAGGGTGGGCAGCGTTGGCACCATGGAAGGGTGGCCAAGGATGCAAACAAGCAGCTGCTAGGGTGGCAAATGTATGGGGAGGAAAGAGAGCTGGAAGCTGCTGTCACAGAAACGTGACTGAAACTGCTGTCTCTCTCAGACTCTGGTGCACAACAGCAGAATATTGCTGTTACTTTCAGCTGAGGATGGAGAAAAAATGAAAATGTTAGTGAATTTTCAAGAAAAAGGGCACTTGTGGGTATTGGAATGAGTACTAGCATCTGAGCTCTCCTTGGAAGAGGAACGTTTCAGGAGTCTATTTTGGGTCATGCTTCAGTTCAGTGTTACACATTTCTACTTGTTTTATTGATTACAATCAAGGTGTGGCATTGAAATACATTGAATTGCAGTTTTAAAACAGTACTATTTACAAAAAAAAAACCCAAAAAGTTAGGATGATTTTTTTTTTTATTCGTGACAATAATGTGTGTTTCTTCTACGGAATAGAAGTAAATATATTTACAGGGCATATTCATAACAGTTTGGATATATCTTTTCAGCAGATAGGTGAGAGTTCAGTGAATTTAGTTGATAATCTGAAAAGTATAGCTCCTTAATTATTTCATATGTACAACTTTGAAAATTAAATGCATCAACACATTTGAAAAGTAATTTGTCTGAGAGTTTGTGGAATATCCTTTTTCTGTTATCAGTGAGGAGCCAAGAAAATCAGATAGTTCCAAAGTTCTGATCTAGTGCTAGAATTACAGATTTTTGAAAGAGGGAGGCTGAAAGCTTTGGTTTATGTTTGGTTTTTTTTTCACATCATAGGTTAATATTTTCACTTGTCAAAATTGTTTTAACAGGTAAAATCTGAGTGAATACATACATACTACATATTTGGAGTGTATGAATTTGTCTACAAAATCAAAGTAATGTTCCATGACTACTACAGATCTTGCCATGCTGTTAGGAAACTGGAATGTTGTTATTACATTTGTGTGTACTTCTCATAAACACAGTTGATAGTGGCTTTCCTGTCAAAGGTAATCTGTTCCCGGAGAGGCCCTCTTCTAATTAGTCATGGTAATTTATAGGTATGCAGTTGTTTGTGGTTTGGTGGTGTTTTTTGTTTGTTTGTTTTTCTAGATTGCTTTTATTACAGTGCCACTTGAGGCTACTTTAACGTTGGTGTTACAACTTTCATTGCTTATATAAATGCATGCACCAAAATAATCGCTGGGTTGAAATGGAGAATGAAAGTGATAGCCCTTTGTACTTTAAGTAGACTAGAATAAGCGTGAATTTGTATGTTTTGAAAGTACAGGTGTCTTTAAAATCTCTTAATAGTCCACAAGTGTATTAATATTAAAAATGTTTTATTTCATTTTACGGCTGTGTTTTGCAAGCTAGTGATCAAAATCTTGGTTGGTTTTATTGGCTATTTGTAATAATACAATCTTAGTTGAAATACGGGGTTTTTAAAAGTCTCTGCTGACCATGTGTAGTAATTTCTGAATATTCTTAGACTCATTATATTTGAAATACTAGTAATATATAAAAGTTTTAATACAGAATGTACCTAATAGAGCCAAGCTGACTCCTGTAGACTTTGGATTAGACCCCCAGCTACTCCCTGTTCTTAACAGATACATATTGCTATCTTGATCTGTTTAAGTACCTGGCCTAAGACACCTAGGTTGCACATCTTGAGAATTAGCCATTGTTGACACTAAAGTGGAAGAAGATAAAAGAATTATTCACAAACCTGTTTGATACCCTCTTCCCCAGATATTAAAAACAATAGTACATCATGTGAATGGAAATTTGAGACTCACTTCAACAACTAAAAAAAAAACCTCCTCCTTAGTATAATGAAAACAGGACATCCCTTCTTTTCTTGTGGATATTACAGACCAGATGGGCTTAACCTTCTTGCTTGTTCTGCTCAACCTTCTTGCTTGAAGTGGTCCCACTACGAAACTTGTTCAATAAACTGGACAGCATTAGGAGTGGGTTTAAAACCTGTTATTTGAATGCTGTTACTACGTACTTTACATTCTTTTGATTTTGTAAATTTGCTTTTTGTGCTCAAAGACTTGAGGGCCACATCGTGACGTAATTTGTCCTCTGTACAGTGCCTAAAATGTGAAGTAGTAAACTAGAGTTTGGGTCCGTGCTGCTTAATTAAAAGTTAACTTCAGGTGATACAACTTAACATATTGTGTATGCATGAACTTGATACGTAACTTTTCACAATGTGCTACTTAGGTACTTTTCACCATATGCTACTAATTTGTACTGCGAATATATAATATTTAATGTCTTACATAAATTTACCTGACCACTAATCCACCAGTCTGCTTTGTAGCAAAGCTCTCGGTCCAATAATGTGGAGCTTTTCGTTTTCCTGCTGAACAGTTGCTCAGTCCCAAATGATTCCTTCACAGGAGGAAGGAGCAGTAGAAAGATGTAAAATGCTCCTGCTGCGACAAAGACCCCTCGCCGTGGGCACAGGCAGGTTCTGTTGAAGGAGAATAAAGTTCACCCTTGTAGTGAAAAGCGCCTTGGGATCTCAAACAGCTATTTGGTAATCTAGAAACACTTGGGGACACCTGTACAAGGGTCTTTGATTTCTGGCGGGGGTAACGGCGTGCCACACGTATCGGGAAAACTTATGAAAAACTTTGTAACTGCAGTATTGTGCAGCTGTGTCCGCAAGGGGAAGGGTGGGAATCCTCCCGGCAGAGTCCTTGCCAGGGATGTAGAGATCAGGTACAAGGGCGAGCGCTCACTCGTGAGAAAGCAGCTGAACCCTCTGTCCAGGCAAGAGGGGATGGATGGACAGTTTAAAGATTTGGAGGCATAATTATTTGTAAATGCAGTTCGTCAGAAAGTTTCCATTTGGCCACAGTACTTAATAGCTCTCCACTACAGTGATTAAATTCTCATTTGGCTGTGCCAGACATGCTTTGTTTTGTCTGCTTCGTTGTTTGGTTTGGGTTATTTTGTGTGTGTGTGTGTTAATTAAAGAAAGCATGTCACATTTGTCATAGCTGTTTTACGTGAATCGAAATCCCATTGGTTTAATGTTTTCATGTAACACATTTTGCAAAAAACTGTTTAATGGATAGGAAATGCAGGGTAGAAGTCAACTCTCTCAGGATCGCCTGGTTCCTTGTACAGGGGTCTGTGTGGCTGCAGCATGCACACCGATTTTAGCTGAGAGGACATTCAGCAGGGCATCGCATTCATTGTGCGCGAGTCTGGCTTAGAAACTACTGCAACCTAGAAACAAAGATAAAGTGATTTTTACAGGTGTTTTTAACTGGCTTCAGGAATTAGTGATCGTTGTTAAAGGTAGACATTACTGGTAAGGCAGTTGATCTGGATGTGGAGCAGAAGCATGAATAAACAGTATATCAGAAATTCAGAGTTTCTTTACAGAGAACTTTGCATGTCACCACTGACTTTAAAGGGCTAGTCACAAAGAAGGGACTGTGGGATTGAACCACAGATGATAAGAGAGCAAAAGATTTTAAAGGTGCGCTGTCAAGATGCAAATCATATTCAAGATTTTTTGGCAGAAATATAGTATAGCGGAAGATAAAATCTTTGCTTAGAGGAATTGGAATACGATTTTGTTAATTCATGCTTTTGCAGACGCTTACACAGCAGTAAATACCACATCTTTCACTAAGGAGTGCTTAATTCTCCTGGACTATAGCCTATTATCTACACTAAGAAAGCAGGCTACCAGATTCTCCTCTTAGCAATGCCTTTCTCTTCCTCAAGAATTAAAAAAATAAAATAATCTACTAAACATTCCAAATCTATCAGATCTGAAAATGTTTAAAACTATTTAAATTCAAAATATTGGTTGAGAAGGTTCCTTTAAATTTCATCTCCAGCAGAAATTAGCAAAGACTTTTGTAAAAAAAACAAACACAAAACAACCACTTTCCATTTTATATCTTTGGATTTAATGACGTAACATTTTTGCAAGACAGCTAATACTTCTCAAAATTAATCTACAGTCTGCTTTGAGCAACAAAATCTTTTTATATTTAATAATGTACTTGGCCCATAATTCCCCAAAGAACTCTTACATTAATCTTCATTAATTTATTTTCATTAAGCAATTACATGGGTTTTAAACCAGCAAATTATTTTCTTTTTGTAATGTAGTAGTTTCTATTTTTACTATCAATTACTGGTAGCTTATTGGAAAGTGATAGCCCATTCTATGCTTATGTGTATTTATAGATAATCTTCTTCAAAGGGATAGTACTTTTTGGGTGATCATTTCTTTAGCTGGTGACAACTGTAAATGCGCTAAGATTAGGGTGCTAAAATGGCTACAATTGAAACATTGTCCTTTTGCCAAAGATTAATTATTTTTAGTATTCATTATTCAATAGTATAATCAATGTTTAACATTTTCTGTGATCTCCTACATATTAATATAGTTCCTTCATATGGAAATCAGTAATTTTTAAAATTATATATAAAGCAGTACTATTCTGTTATAACTTGTTTTCTTTTTATTCATATTCAATTCAGTATTCATTCTTTATTAATAGTGTGTCTGTTACAAGGGAGCTAAAGCAGCACTAACCACAATAGATGTCATGAAATGCACCATTCCTAGATTATATTCTCTTGAGAAGTATTGAGGCAATTGGCATAAAATGATTTGGTTGTAATATTTCTTATTTTAGGATGATGAATATAATTCTTAAAAACTGGTAAACCTTAGCTTAGTTTCTGTTTTCTCCCTCCATTTGACATGCACTTTGAAAGTACAGTATATTTTAGCTACACTTTAAGGACCAAATATTTAGAGACGAAATGTTGAGCTTGGTGACAGTCATCAAGAAATGTCAGTAGTATGCACAGTTTCTCTCAAGGATTTGTTTTCTGATGGTTTCGTTTGGGAGCTTAGTTAAAACAGAAAAGTTAGGTTAAATAAACGTAAGGGGGTTTGTGTGTATAAACTATCATTTAGTGTACTTGTACTTAGGATGTTTGTGAGTGCTTCACAAGCTTTAAAATGCCCCCCCCCCCCGACTAATTATGTAACAGTATTATTTGTATTAACTTATCATACATGAATGTTCATCTAAATTTCTTGCAGCACTTTCAGCTATACCACGTACATCAAGAGAAATGTGACTCTTCATTTACATTTTCTGTGGCAGAAATTACTCAGTTGGCTTCCTTTGTCCATTTTCACCAGGGTCTTCATTAGTTTAAGTGTAGCTTTGCCATTTTGTAGGCAAGTTTGAAATTCTTTGCATTTCAGGTCTAAAAGAGGAATAACTTGGCAGACGATTATTTACTATAATATGTAAGACAATAAAAATATATACCAATATATGGCTTTCTCCACTGAAGTTAACATGTAGAAAGTTTAGTACGGGGTTTTTTTGTTGTTTAATTTCAATACTTTAACAAAGTTAATTTGTCTGTATTGTTAGCACATTGTTCTTCTGGGTACACTCGCAGATCATTGACAAATTTTTTGAAGATGATAGACAAAACGCCCAAATTATTTCCTTTTATTAAATCTGTATGCAAGTAAAGTATCAATCAGGATACATGCTAAATATATAGGAAAGACAGTAATCCTTGCTTCCTTTAAAAATTGGTTTGTTGAAAAATACTGATTATATTATTGTAAAATAATTCTGACACATTTACTAGACAAAATATTTTCCTGTCAAAAGCAGAGGTTCAGATTTTGAAGTGTATGATTTTCATGAATTTGATTAATTTTATATAGCTCTTTCTGGTAACAATGTTGCTATTAAAATGTTACCATTAAAAAGCTACATTCAAGCATTAAGAAATGAAATTAACAAAATTAATTTAGATATGCAAACCACCACAATGAAGTATACATTATGAATTAATACAAGATCTCATAAATATTTGCATATAAGCCTATCATTTGCATACAAGTTTCTGTCTCCTGCACTATTTATGCCTATTTCGGGAAATATGTTTGACAAGGTCAGTTTGGATTCTGCTGCATAAAGGAACGGCAGAGGCTGATGCTAATTGTAACAGTGGATTTTATATTTGTCGGTCACCTTCTGGATCAGTGCATTGCAAATCCATGCAATTAGTATCTAGAAGGGACCAAAAGTAAAGAGTCTGGGTCTTAATTTTCCCACTTGCAAGTGGGACAAGATTTGCTAGTTGGCTGTTGAGTTCTCTGCTGTTCTCTTGCTCTGGCAGGGGGGGTTGGACTAGATGATCTTTGAGGTCCCTTCCAACCTCTAACATTCTGTGATTCTGTGATTCTCTGCTGGGTGTGGATGGAGGAAAAGCTCTGGTCTTCCAGAATGAGTTGTTTTTTTCTTGTAACAATGTTGTATTTATTTTATGTTCAGCTGGTACTATTCAAGTAGGGCAGGTTGCTTCTAATATGAAAGTTCTCTTAGGACTGCTCTGGTAATGAGGGAACCTGTCAGTACCTCTTAGTTTAAAACATGCACGACTGGAATCGCTGCAAAATTGTTTGTGGTTGCTCTTAAGCCTATTTTTATGTAAGATCATCATGGTGAACATAAACAGCAGCGAAACATTGCCACCACAGCAAACAAATTATCCACAGTCCTGGTTTTGTTTATGAATGTATAAAATGCAGATCAATTAATTGGCTGATGTAAAGACGGATGACTTAGTTCTGCTCGTTTCCATGCCACTGGCAAAACGGGCGGGAAGGACCCTGGGGTTTCACGTTTTCAGTGTAGCACTATAAACCCATAACCAGTTTCAACTGCTAAGGAACTAGCTGAGGAATTGAGGTAGATGAATTCAGGTGGGCAAGCAGATATTTGAAAGCAAGGAGGGAGTTCTCCTCCCCAGCAGGCCACACACTTGGGAGTGTGGTGAGCTGAGGGCGCCGGGTTTGAGGACCCCCCTTAGGGGCAGCTTCGACCTTCCCGGCCCGGGAGGAATTCTGCCACCGCTGAGGCTGCAGGCCTTCCGCTCCAACTGGGAAAGCCTGGGTCAGGGCTGTTCGTTGACTATCGCTTCCTTGGGCCATTTTAACCCAGCCCTCCTCTGGTAGTTAACCGTGGCCCAAGGAAGTGATTAGTGTGAAAGACGCAAAGATTTTTATTTTTTTTTTTGGTTTGGGTTTGGTTTTTTGTTTATTCTCTTATTAATACGGTTTAAGTTGCACCCGATGCAGAAGTGCTGGTTGGTGTCTTTGAGAATCGAAATCACGATAGATCAAGAGCCGCTCTCAGAAGGCCTGACTTGTCGGAGCGGGCAGGACCCCTGAAATGACGGGGTTGGGCACGGCGCCGGGTCTGTTGAGCCGGGACACCCGCACCCACCATCTGCTGGGGCGCTGGCATGGCACGGCGGGGACGATCACCGCTTCCCCGCCTGGAGGAGCCATTTGCCATCAGCCAGAGCGCAAATTAATACGCAGCAAACACGGATTAAAGAACTGGCACAGAAACGTTTCATTTCCCGGAGGTTTGCTGCTGTACATGCCGGTGCTTAGCGCCATGGTGGCATCTGTTTATGCGAGGGGCGGCTATGGAAGACGTGAATGCTTTTCAGCCGGGCCGGGGTTAAGGCGCACACCCAATGCTTTGTTCTTATCTCGACATCCCACGCAGGAGCCCGACCGGGCCCGCCGGGCCAGCCGCGGCCTCACTGGGCCCGCCGGGGCTGCCCACCAAGATGGCGCCGGAGCGGGCGGCCCGGCCTGGCCTGGCCCTGCAGAGCCGGCCCACCTGCGGCCCCGCCGCGTTCAGGCGCGGGCTCGCGTTTACGGTGAACCGCGGGCTGGGGTTGCTTTTCGGCCCGCAGGCCCCACCGGCGGGGGGCGGCGAGGGGCCTGTTCCCCACCGCTTTGTTCTGCGGCCGCGGGGTCCTGCCCCTTCCTCCGCCCGGCGGGAGGGCCGCTGACGAAGCGCCTCTCACCCGAGGGCGGCTCGGCTGGGCCCGGCGCCGCTGGGAGCGCGGGGCCAAGCGTTCGCCTTCTCGTTTTAACGGGGTCGCAGAGGCGTTAGCTCCGGAGGAGATCTCCCTCCCCACCCCTGCGGCGCTGCTTGGGGGTCTGAGCGAACCGCGGCCTCGCCCACCGGGCAGTCGGTTCCCTCCCGGTGGTGGTGATGTCTTCCCCCTCACCCGCTCACTTTAAAAGCTACTTTGAAAACAAATGCAATCTCCTCTTCAGGAGCGTATGAAACCCGAGCTCAGTGTTACATGTGTTGTTTGTTTCCCTGGTGCTTAGAGGAAAAAAGAATGCTGGATGGACAACTAAATGTGGGTGTGATAAAAGTTCGACATTGACTAATTTCTTCAGCTCTCTCAGTAAATAGCTGGAGTTCCCCTCTTAATGATCAAGCAAAACGTGCTCCCAAATAATGCACTGTGTTGAAGTAGTTGGATTTTCAGAAATATTTCAAGTTTTAAAGTGAATACATTTTTGCCAACAACCAATAATTTTTCTTAAACTTGCTCGAATTTTTCAGTGGCATTCTACCTTGCGGCTTACAAGTTCTCTTTAATGTAACTTGTGAGTGTTGTAACGTGATGTCGGAAAGGCTTTACGAAATATTCAGCAGAATTACCTGGTTTTGTTTGGTTTGAGGGAGAGTGTAGTCCTTCATGCTAGGAAGTCATTCAGAAAGATTAATGATTGCAGGATTCCGATCTTGCAAATGCTTGTTCTTTTAAAGTAAGAACTATTCATGTAAATAAATGTTTCAAGATCAGGACCTTTTTAAATGCGCTACTTCTGTAACTATTCACTCTTTTAAAATAGTCTTCTGCTTTAGGCTGGCCTTGGGCAAAGTTCTGCATGGACTTGATGGGGTGTGGTTTTGGTTGGGTTTTTTTGTGTGTGTGTGTGAGAGAGAACTATAGTTCACTACTTCGAATACTTCTTTTTTTTTTAAATTGAAAAAAAGGATTGGTAGTCTATTAGAATTTTTTTTCTTTTCAAAACCAGAAAAAAAAAAGTATGTGCACTTATACGTACTTTATATACTGTATATGCAATATGTATATTTCCTCCACAACAACAGTTCCTCTTCAAAGGAAATAAAGTCAAAGAGGTCTCAATATGTTTTTCCATCTACGTGGGTGAAGTGTGTAAAATGGTTTTACAAGTTCTCTGACTGTAGTCTATAATGGTATAATTAAAGGCAATATTTTTCACATTTGAAAACATAAATGCGGTTGTGGGTCGTGTGGAATTATTCACCCCTCTGGGACAGTCTCTGCTATGGGATGAGTTTGGTGTAGTGCCATGGACTACAACACATTTGTGTCAGTTGCTCCTTCCAGCTCACTGGAATCTCATGTTCTGCTAACATTTTTACTTGCAAATTATTTTTTTAGATGTATGTGTTATGATGTGAGTTCGTACTGACAGAACCCTAAGGTTGCTTTGGTTGCTTCAAAATAGTGCAGGGGTTAAAGACTGCTTTAGTCCTGTTAGCTTCAAGCAGGTGACATGCTTTTTCAAAGTGTTTGTCAAGCAGAATTATTTCACATTTGAAGTACAGATAACTTTGTCTCTGGTTTTCATTAGTTTTAATTAATTCACGTGTGCTGTCTGGCTGCAGATTTTCAATGAAACATAAGTTTTTTTACTGTACAAGTCACATAATTTGAATATTTAGATAATGTTTCCTTTGGGGCTGGCAATTTATTTTAACTTTTGTGTGTAAAATTCTTTGTCTGGTTTTGAGGTTGATGTTAAATGTTGCTTTTGCAATCCCAGCGGTAGAAATGCTTTTCAAAAACCTCAGATCTCAGAGAGCCCAATAATTGTCATTCCATATACCAGCGCTTTAATGACAATTTTGGTGATACGCATCAAACTTCTCACTGCTGTTTCTGTGAGACCCAGGATTATGCTGCATGGTTGTTTTTTAAATTAAGTAAGCATCTCTGTTAACCTTAAAAAAAAATGATTTGCTGAAGATGTGATACCATGCTTGGCTTTTGTTTTGTTTGTGGTTTTGTTTTTGTTTGTTTTTTTTCCCCCTGTTTGTTATACCCCTACAGTTTCATTACTGCTTTAAGTCACCTAACTGCAGACTTTTGCCAAAAGAGGCAATCCCAGCCATCCCTTCTTCAACTCTGGCCTCCCGTTCCCACCTGCACTCCTGTGTTATTCCGCTGCGTTGTAGCTGCGGAAGGAATTACAATGCTTTGGTCTCTGAGCTGAAAACTACTAATTTATTTTGCATATTTGAATTTCATTTCTATCAACAAGCTCATAGGACTTTTTTTTCTACATGAAAATTGAAACTAAGTTGAGGAAAGCAGTGGAAGCATGCAGCCTGAGGAAATGCAGAATATGACCACTCTGGTGTCAGGACAGGGGTAGAGTGTAATATCTGAGGATCTGGACCAAAATAAAATGAGAGATCTTGTTCCCTGAACTTCTATTTGGTCTCATTGATTTAGCTTGCTGGCTAGGAAAAAAATGTCAGAGTGAGACTTTTCATGATTGCATCTCTCAGAACCTCCGTCTTTGCTGGCAGAGACTTGTCATGACTGCACCTTGTGTGAGTGCTGGGCTTGGTCTAGCATTCATTTCCCTAGAAAATGCTCAACAGTCTAGTCCTGCCAATAGTGGATGTGTCTGTTTCTGTAACACATTTTAAAATAGAAATATTTGAGAATGAGTTTCCCATTGCCATTGGCAGCATTTAATTTGTGACTGCCCTGCTGGTGTGTAACTAGCAGTTGGCTTGAGCTGTCTCCTTTACCAGGCACACCTTTTACTTATTGTTACAGGAGGATCAAGGTGGGTTCCCTTGAAGAGTCTCCCTGATTTAAACTTTCTTTGCAGACCCTGCATAATATCCATCAGCTGAATTCAGTGGCCAATTTTGACTGAGGTTCAGGGCAACCAGAGCTAGATCAGATAAGCTATGAACAGCTTCTCTCCTGATGCCCAAGCTCTATCTCCAAGCAGACTGCACTAATAATTTTTGTTTCTCTGGGAGACTATTTGCATGAAAATAACTCGCTGAAATGTCCTGAAATGTTTCTAAAGAAATACTTCTCATGCACATGCACGTGTTTGCTACTTGTGCCGTACCTGTGGAGTCAAGAAGTCACTTGCACTTCGCTGGCCTTGGCTGGCGATGATCGAGTTGCCAACCTGAGCCCTTTGCAGGGCTCCCCTGCGCCACAGGCTGCAGGACGGGCTCGCGGTTTGTCTGAGAGCAGGCAGAGCTCAATTCTGTTTGTGCAGGGGTCAACAGAATTGTGCTGGGTGCTGCGTACGCATAACCTGGGCAGATTTAGTTGCTACTAGTTGGACGTCAAATCAGAAGGATGGTGTAGTTAATAGATTATTGTCAAATTGTTTAGTGACATGAGTTGTGCTGTGGCTGGCTAAGGTGTACCATGCTACAGATACACTACGTTGCTACTCTACGTTAGAACCTACCTCTCTCTCCCTGAGGGCTCTTTGGTGGGGAGGTAGTACAGATGTACATAAATTAAAGGAGCCTATATATATATGTATTTTCTGTGTCTGTTACGTGTATAATTTCTGATGGGAGTGAATGGCCTCAGGGCAGCTAGGATGGGCAGGGTAGAAGGCTAAGAGATCCAGCAGCTCTTCAGGGCATTGCAGGCATAGGGCTTGGGTCAGTGTGGTTTGGGAAAAGCTGCTGCGTGTGGCTGTTTTTGATCGAGAAAAAGGTACATCCTGAAATTTTGGGAAGTATTTCACTTAGACAGTTTGCCACTGAAGAAAAATGGAGCGCCTATCCATAGTAGCAAAACTCTGTGTTTAATAGCATTTGATCAGGATCCTAACAAAAAATTGTCTTTTGTATATAAAATCACATGTGGTCTGAATTTGTAGCTGCTTTACTTGTAAGTGCATCTAAGTCTTTATTTTAGAAAGAAAAATTGCCAAATGCTACTAAAAAAAATCTGTTCAACAGTAACTTAACTGTGAGGAAATCGTTATGCTTTTCAGTAACCTTCATTTATTGCGTAGATTAATGGTTGATTAAAGTAATTTGACACTTTCTGTTGCAAACAATAATCTGTGTGCCTTGTGCACTGAAATTACATAAATGGTCTAAGTAGATCGTCATGATACACAGTTAATAGAAGATTGATCAAAGTAGATATGGCTGTTTCTTTCACACAGATAAGAATAAGGATAAGGAGGATATCAATATCATGTGTATTGTAATAAATTGAATTATTTGGCACATTATTCTATGAGAGTCTGAGTGAAATGAACAAAATACCATTTATTGTTATTTGAAGGTTGTTTTTTGGGTGATTATTGATTTCCAAATTTCAGGTAGTTGTTACCACGGTGACTTTAACAGTAAGCAATTTATCTTCTTTTTCAGTGGTTTATCTTTCTTTTCAGTGGTTGGGGGAGGGTGTGTCGCAAACAAGTGGAAAATTTATTGTACGAAAGAATAAGCTGCATGCAAGAGAATATTTTTAAATGAGACATTAGATGTGAAAGTAATATTTTAGAAACTTGTAACTATAAAATGTAAATTTAATTTCCTTCTAAAGATATTTGCATAGCACGGGATTTTCTTTCTCTTAAAAAATGAAACAGTATCTAGCTTTTATGAGCAAAATTATATAAATCTCTAATTTCATAAAGCGGAAACTTCATAAACTTATTTTTTTTCCTCCCATCAGCTTAGCATTTCTAGGTCAGCATTTTACCAGAAACTTTTCTTTACAGATAGGCTATAACCTATAGTAAACGAATAATTTCAGAATTGCCCCTGGAAATCTGAGGAACTTGACCAACGAAGAGTTTTTCAACACCTCTTTTTTTTTTTTTTTTTTTCTTTTTTCAGTTTTCAAATAGTGATAAGGAAACACTACTTTGGGAGATCTGGGCAAAATGCAGCGTGCGCTGTAGGCATTTCTGCTGGCTTTCCTTCATCTTCTGCGGGTGCCCCTCCTCCATTTTGTTTTCCTTTTTCACAAGTTTTCTGGTTGTGCTCTCTCTTGACCCCGCTGTGTGAGCTTGTGGCCACACAGGACACTGGTAAGATCAGAGAATCCTACTGTTGGATTAAAAGGAGAGTGCACAACTCTGGGGAAAAAGACTGCCGAGGCAGCAAAAGGAAATTGGAGGTCTCCTGTTTTATCTATAAAATAGTGCAGTAGCCTTAAGCCAGGGCTTGAGGTTTTGCACAGATTGTTTGACATTTAATGTTAGAAGATAGCACAGCCCTTTGTAAAAAATCCCTAAATAGATTTCGTTAAGATCTGGTTTTTCTGTTGTGATTTGTTATCACAGTTCAGAAAAGAATGAGAACAGTTAAAAGCACTCTCGATCAGAAAAGGCAAGAAAGTGCCACATAGAATGAGTATTTCCTTTCTGGTTTTCTGTGTTTCAGACATATTTCCCTTGAAAATCATGTGATGCATTTTAAATAATTATTAATTTACATATTTAAATAATTAATTCCTTTTATTTATTCCTAGGAAGTGACATCTCTGATCTGTGTATAAATATACTTCTTTTTTTGCTCAGAAGTTGACCTTAACTTAGTGTTTTATAGTAACTGTATTTTAAAACTTTACATTAATGGATTTGGCATTAGCTTTCTAGGTTCAGTGTTCTGTAGAAAAGTGTATTCGTTTTCAGAATGGAAGCAGAAAATGCTTGTACGTTTGTGATAAAGCGTGCTTATACCTTATTGAGTAGATGACAAAGCTATTTAAAAGCATTTTAAGAAGTGCTTCTCTAGACATACATAAGAAACCTACATTTGTCTTGTCCTTAGGTCTCCTAAGTCATATCCATCTTTAGTTTGATTTTTATCTTTCCTTTGATAGGATTTGAGTGTTGCTATTTGTTGACTGTGTCATACACCTGAACACCAGGGCATGTTTTCTTTCCATCCACGGTCAGAACTACATTTCCATGTTTATCAGTTATGATTTTCCACATCCAAGCAGGGGAGGCATTCACAAGTTTTGTGAAATAGATACAGTACCTCCTTATAGAATCTCCTGAATGCTGTGTTCAGTGACTTTAAACAGTCTTTTAACAGAAAATATGTGTTGCATTAGTTTGCTATTTTTCTGTACCGGTGGTAGGTCTGCTTTTTACATGTCTGACTATGGATTCAGTTTCTTGGCAACTGCTTGTTGATTATATTAAAAAGTTGTGCAGAGATTTCTGTCAGGATTCAGAGACGAGAGGGAACCACTGCTGAGCTGTGCTCACAGATACCAGGGCACAGATTCTTGTTTAAATCAAAGCATGGGGCACCTAAACATAATTGCTGCAAACACCTGCCTCATCAGTAGCAGAAAGTCTCCCTTATTAACCAAAGCAGTATTATTCGCTTTGTGGGCTTTAAGACTGCATCTAGTGAGAAATAACCAGGGTCAGGAGTAGACTGAGGCAGTGCAGTGTGATCCTCTGGGCTGTATGAGAGGCAACATGTTGTTCTCCATCTCTTTTGTTTTTTGTTCTCCCCCCAGCCTCTGGCAGAAGGGTACAGGCCCCGTGCCATCGCTCCGGTCAGCAGTCTGGTCACCCTGTCTTTTGGGAATGGGGCAGAGAAGGGGAAGTAAAGAATTTTGCCAGATGGATGTTAAATTATGCTGTGCTACCTTGCTTCAGAGCCAAGGAATGATGCCCAAGCTGGTTAATTAGCAACATGTATGTAGCCTGAGACACAGAGGGATGGAGAGGCAGGAGGGACTTTGAAATGGGTGCATGTGTGGCTGCCAGCAGATGTGGGCAGGAGCCCCTGAATCACGATGTTTGTGGTAACGGTAAAATTTTTGTAGCCCACACAGTTTTGTTAAGTTTTATCTATTTATTATTATTAATTTTCTCCTCGCCTTTCTGTTTAATAATAACAGATTGCAAATATGGGTATTTTTGTTCCCTTTCCGAAGGGAGGAGGACACAGTAAATTTTAAAAGAGGAGAGGCCCTGCGGTGGGTAGCTAAACCCGTGCAGGGGTTAGTTTGTACTTGGGTTAAGGACAGCTGTGCAGGGCACCTGCCCCGCGCAAGCGGGATGGAGGCATTTGGCAGCAGCGTGGTTTTGTGTTGGCTTGAACCACAGGTGAAAGTGTCCTGAGCTGTGTCCTGTTTAATGTGATTGAGTGAAGTATTTGTGCCATGTGGGAGGTAACAGCAATTCACTAAGCACACGTGCAAATGCCATGTGTGGATGCACTGACTCATGTTAATGTAATTACCTCATTGTAATTGAGTTAAGTACAATTGATTTAACAGTAGTGAAGATGAGCCCACAGTTACAATCTAAAATGCGAGTATATGTTTGATTGTCAGGGTTACTGATTCTTGCAGGAAGATGAAAATTTTCTTCATAATGCAGCACATGAAGAATGTGCTTAACTTTAGTCACGTGCACAGTCCGAGTGGAACTTACCCAGGATGGTAGTTTTCGTTTCCTTGCATTTATTTTCCAAATACAACGTGAGCAATTGATAATACGCTTTTTTGTCAAGTGGGAAGGGATCGGCACGTTGGGCACAGCACGATCTTACTTGAGCTTTTCTGTAGGCTAAGTTCCGATACCAAAGTAGAAACATATTTTCTTGTCACTTAATTGCTTTCTGGGGGGATCTCATGGCAACAATTTTCCAAGCTGTGTGGTTCACTGCTCTGCAAGTTTGATCTTTTCTCAGATCGGTTTTTTGTTCTTACTTTATATTAGTACGCAGTTACTAAGAAGCTTGGCTATTTACCCAGACTTACTACAACAGTAGTTGCCATCTCTAATTCAGTATGTTAGCATTTACTAATCTATGGTTTTGGGGGCAAGGAATGTGTGAAGATGACATGAGAAAGGGATTGAAAAAAATTAGTATCTTGATTGGCTCCTCAGCTTATGAGCTTATTGGATGCGAATTGTGTAGTTTAAGTACACAAGTACTACAAGTACAAACAGATTTACTTCCCAGTGAAGTGGTTTTTTTCACTTTAAAAACATTTTCTTTTTTTACAGACAGGTCTGTACTGGTCTTTGTAGTTACTGATAGAAAAGTTCTGTCACAAATTCTAAATTTTCCACAAAGAGTTCATCTGTGTCTCTCTGAGTTCTGACCATAGTGTATGACTACTTTAATGAAAGATCCCACAAAGCAAAAAATGTTGAAATTACCATTATTTACTAAACTTCATTTATCTTTTAAAGGTTTAGGTGACTGGCACTCTCAGGGTCTGATTTGCCATCACAGTTTAGCCCATTTAGATTAGCTGCCTTAGAAGGAGCAGACTTGCCTGCTTTGCTTTCTGCACTGGCCCAGGCTCCAGCATGAGTCAGATCAGAGAGTTAGATCTGTTTTAAAAACAAACCAAAGCCCCCCCAAAAAAAAACACCTTTTTTTTTTTTTTTTTGGTAGAAATATTTTTTGCTGGCATTGCTACCTAAACTAGTGATGACTCAGATGAATGCCAAACCTGGTGCGTGATGTGAAGGAAGGAATCTGCATTTGCAGCTGAAAAGGCCATCATTTAAATTAAAATTATGGTAATGAGTTTGTATGAGTAATTCTAGCATTCTAGTTTTGTTGTCATTCCAGAAGTACTCGGTCTCTGAAAATAGGATACTCTGTATGTATCTTCATAGACATAGCCATATCCCTGTCTTTGTACACATGTATTCTTAGGAATTTTGTAAGCTATAATAGATTCAAGCTGCTGCTTCAAGAGCCAGGTATTTTTATCTTACAAACACTCTGTAATTATTTTTTTTTTTTTTTTTTTTTTTTGCTTATTTGGTTTGTTTTCGTTTTAAGAACCAAAATGTCATGTTTGACCATAAAATTTGCCTGGATAACTTATCATATTAAGTGAAATGGAGCAGAAAACAACAGGGACAAACCCACAATATTATATGCAATTGCTAGTACAGGCTGTTACAGCACAAAACACAATTAGTATATGTTATAAGCATATTGTTAAACAGATTACCATTTCTTTATTAGAAATTCCATTTAAGCCCTAAAGTTGAAGAATGTTAAGGAAGCTAAAAATATTGCTGGTGTTTAGACAGATAACGTGTGATAGAGTCAGAAGGTTTTCAGGACTTGAGGGCAGGCTGTATTTGATGTAGGGAAAGCAACACAAACCAGATGCAACAAACGTTTGTATATATAACGGGCCATTGGTGATGTATTGTGGTGGGTGAGAGTTTTGAAAGTTTCAGAAGAGCACCCTTGATGGCCGTCTATCTAGTAGTGATCATTTAATCTCTGAGACTTGGTGGCGTAAGCTCCTGTTGGCTCAGCTGAATTTTATCCTGATTTGAAGCAGGAGGCATTTTGACCGCAAAAAATTAGCTATTCTTATGAAATCAAAGGCTCGGACACCTATGGTTGTTCCGACATCAGCAACTGTAATTGATTCTCTGAATCTCTGTATAGACAAGACCAATGTTTCCACCTCTGTATTTTATTTTTGAAGGGAGGGGGAGGCAGAAAGCCAAAGGGACCAGTGCAAGGAGAGCGGGACTGCACATGTTGAAATAAACTAGTGTACAGAAAATCACGTTGCCAGAGGTCAGTGTTCACAGAGAAGACAGAGGAGTCTTAACTTTATTGGAATGAAGGGAAAGTTCACCAGCGTTGCCAGGTCACAGTGAGGACTCTCAAATTGGCAGAGGACTCAGCTTCATTTTACCCTAATTTCCCGGCTGCATGAAACCCTCTCTCTTTCCCCATTGGCTGAGGTACTCAGGAAGTACAGACTGCTCGATCTGCCTATTCCATGTTTCCCCTTAACAACATGCATGTTTCATTAACTCCAACTTTATGCTGCCCAGGGCGGAGAAGTTAATATTCATAGACCTATTAAGCACTCTTTCTCAAAGTTCAAATGTTGAGAGCATCCTTGCTGTTGACTTCATTAATAGCCCTAATGGTCAAGGTGTGTCATTATCTTCTCCTTAACAGACTGCATTCTGTGACTCCTTCTTTCACAAAGGACACTCTCCTCTTTGTTCCATCACCAACATTAAAAAAACCCACCCACTCCCCTTCTTGTTTTTTCACTCATTTGTAAAGACACTCTACTTTCTTAGTCTCTCACTAGTGACATTTGCAGTGCAAGCAATCCAGACCTCCAGCAGGCAAGCTCTGGGGTCTGTATATACAGAAACTTTTAACAGTATTCAAAACCCTGCTCTAGAAAAAGTTTGGCTCCTAAAACAGGGAAGCATCGTGTGTTACAAGCACTGAGGCAGCCCGGGCCAGCCTCTCCAGGCTAAAGCCATGACCCAGCTGCCTCCTGGTCCCAGTCATCCCTGTCTCTTGTAGAAGGATCCTACAGTGCTCCTGCTCACTGTTAATCTCAGCAAGTGCAAGGGAGCTCTGCAACTATGTGCTAATTAGTGACCAGAAATGACCTTCAAACAGAATTGTATCTTTTATAGAACAAAAAGCGTCACAGGGAAGAGAATCTTGAAATCCATAAGCCAGAAAGCATGTGGATGAAGAGCATTGCTGTGTAATTTCCTGGACTGAGTAGCACCCAGTTCCTCTGGATGGCTGTGGTGGAGTCCCTTTGGGCCAGTCCACCTTTCTAGTTGCTGCACTTTCCATTGAGAAGGGCCTTTCTAACTACTCAGTGTTTGTGGGTTTTTTTAGTGGTTTGTTTTTTTTTTTTTTAATTTCCAAGCAGAATATCCATGTTACTTCATCCTGCGTCCTAGTATTTGTCCAAGTTCTTGTTTGCTGCTTTGCTGGGCTATTCTTACGTGGAGTGCTGCTGGAGAGCTTTCTCTCACTGCCCTGCCTATGTGTTTCCTCGACTGACCACACGTAGTCTGTTCTGTGTCCCTTTAACCAGACAACAAATGACTTTGCTACTAATTTTGATGTTATATGTGGTAGGCTTTCGTTCTATATCATATCAGGCAACGAAAAAATGGATTGGGTAAGCATATTATTTCCCAGAAGAGATACCTGTGGCTTAGGTGTCTGTGAGTGCACTCACTGTATATGTTTTCTTTGATGGGAAAAAGAAAAATTAGGTGTCCATTTTCTTCCTGCACCCTTTGGAAGACAGGACAGAAGGGTTGTTAGTTTTTAAAAGCTGCATCCATGGGACAGGAGTCAGTCCCCATTTTTACTCTTCAGGAAAGCTTTTCATTCACTTTTGGTTATGTCAGTTGAGGAAAAAAACAGGTATTAAGTTGTGGTGGGGTCTCAGTGGTTTATACTTGTTTAACTCTTCTAAGTCAACAAGTGAACTGGAAATACAAGACTCACTCTTGCATCTTCAGCTGTTCTAAGTTTTATTTGCTTACAAGAGGGAAGCCTGAGGTCCTAAGTCTGGAGAATCATGTATCTCCCAACTCTCTATCTGATCTTATCATGTTTCTTTTCTATACATTTAAAAGTCCTAACTCTTTTTTAAAAGTTCTAACTTCGAAGAGCTTTCCTCTCCCTCTCTTTAAGTTTCTCATGCTTGTTGTTAGCCTCAGGGGCTTAATTCTCTGGAAACACTGAGGGTGATTAATCAAGCTAACATGCATTAACTTAAAAAAACCCAAACAATCTGACTTTAATTTTGTATAGTCATAACTTTCTATTTCCTTGTTAACATTTTTTAAAAATTTCTTATCTCAAAATATCTTACCTGTATACGTAACAGACATTTATGCACCTGATTACTCTGAAGAATATTCCTGTATCTACAGGACAAAGCTGGCAGTAAGAAATCCCACATGGTCTATGAATTCCAGAAACTTTACAGGTGACTAATCATGAACATAATCTTAGCTTTCCTTGCATTCTTAAAATAACTATTCATATGACACACTGGGCATGTCCAAGTGGCCTGGGAGGTGCCAAAATACAGTGGAGTTCTAAAGAAAAAAACTGTTTTACTTATTTGTCCTTAAGAACCATTGAATTCAAGGGGTGTATGTTTAAGAAATTGTCATAAAAGTGAGGTAGATTATATAGAATTGGCTTCAAAACAAATCTCCTAAGTTTTGTGGAGTTTGTGGTATTTTTTTTTCTTTTTTTCCTTGTTGTCTCTGTCCATGAGCACATTTTCCTTGTAAGCAGAATGTTTACTGAGCCTACATTGTCCTGTGGACCACATTGCCCATCTGTATCTTGCAAGAGGTGATTGTTCGTCTGTCTTAACTGTCCTGCGTGAGTTTTTCCCTGGGGTGTGGAAGCGCGCTCTGGGTACTCTGCAGACTCATGATGTCCTGTCTCCTGACCCACTGTGATCGTGTCACAGTGCCTGCTGGCTACGTTGCTGCAGAGCCTGCCAGGTCTTTATGCAGCCTCATATCCACACTTGGATAAGCACTGTGTTTTCTGACACTGAAAAAGTGATGCAGAAGCTTTGTTGTCTTCTCTCTGCTGTGTAAGGGGGTTGATCAGCCTCTGGAATTGGTGCGCTACGTCTTTGTGGATAGAGCCATTAGTAGTGTATTTTTTTAACTTCTAGAATACCAAACAAGCAGATTTAGCAGGTTAAATGTATCAGCATATAGTGAAATTAACTTTTTTTTTTGACTGTGCCTGTCTAATTAGAGACATAGTTATTGCATTATCTAAAATTGCTGGAACTTTTCTCTGGGAGAGGTCTTAGCCTTGCTTGGGTATCAATATTTCATTGTCCTGTGATCAATAGTATTCTTATCTGTACGTCCATTTATGCCTTTAATCCTACATGTGTTTTATAAGAGAAAATGAGACTCCACATTGTTCGTGTTCCCATCTGGCTGAGGCAGGCAGGTCTGCTCCCCAGCTCATCCCTGGGCACCCCCTGTATAACTCCAGGGCTCTCAGGCCTCCTCTCTCACCAGGATGGGGATGTGCAATCCAAATCTGTATTTCCCTCTCTAGGAGCCTGGATGATTCCTGACAACTGGTAGATCCTGCTCATCAGCTTTCTTATCTGTAGCAGTTTTATCTCCACCTTCAGATGGAGATAGTTTTTGGCTCAGTGAGCAAAATCTGGCTCAACTTAAAAAGCATGTTCTCCAGCTATCCAAGCCTGGTGGATAGAGAGCACAGTGTCTACTCTGTGTTATCACCACTGGTATTTGTATCTTCTCTAATTCTGTGTGTTGAGGGTTAGGGCTGGGCTGGCCACTGAATATTGACAGATGTTCTTTAACCCCTCTTCCTCCCAAACGGGAAGGAAGAGAGACTTATGGATTGAAGGAGAAAACTAAACAGCTTTAATAAAAGAATAATAGTACTGATAAGGGAATAATGTGAATAATTAAATATATCCCAAACCAATATTGAACCAAATTCGCTTCCGCCAATACCAGTCCCTACTGATGATGCAGAGCAGGCAGCACCGAGGAAGCCCCAGGCTCAGCGGCAAAGGGAAATCAGACACAGGAGCTGGATTCGGGAACTCGGGATCGGGATCGAAGACAGAGTCCTCCTTGGATGCCAGCCCTTGGAGAGGAGAGCTTAACCCCCATAATCAGTTTTATACTGAATATGATGTTTATGGAATGGAATACTCTTGGTCACCTGTCCTGTCTGTTCCTCACCAAAGGTGCAATCTTTTACTTCCTTCTGACCCCTTTTACTTCCTGGCACCCCCGGTGTGGCACACAAGATCCAGCAGTGGCCTTGGTCACTGTGGGAGCAAGTATACGCAAAAGCCTTTCTGCGTCCCAGTCCCTGGCAGTAACTATAAACTTCAGGCATGACCACTTCTAGTAGCGGACACTACCTGCAAAAAACACAGTTAACTTCAGAAAGTGCAGTCTCTCAGAGGAGACTGAGCTGAAAAGTAAAATTACGGAACAGAATTGGTTCTGTTTAGCTCAAACCAGAACACAGTTACAGTACGTTCAGGGGTCTAAATAAAATGGAACATGAACAGCCTTTCAGGTGGGACTGCCACTTGTGTTGATACTTGCTACCACTGATTTTTGCTAAGTGGTGTAGCATTTTTGGGGTTTCAAAGGACAGTAGTAACAAATCTTCCCTGAGGATTCACCTCATCCTTGCACGAGGTTTTCAAGTTGTTTCACGTAACAGTTTAATATCTCATCTTCTAAAGCCACATGTATCCAAAGCCAAGTCATTCTCACACGTAGATAGTTTTTCCTCTTAAGTTTACTTCATTGCGTCTCCACAGCTGTTTGTAGCCACAACCAAGAGTCAAAGGTGGCGCAAACGGACATTGACCCATGCTCAGGTGAATCTATTGAGAATCTAATTAGAGTTCGTTTTATCAGAGCTCGGGCTCCTGATCTCATGTCCTCATCTTCTGCTTGCTTCCTCTCCCGGTGGGTTTACCTCTGTGGAAGCTGCTGGTGTAAGAGCTGCTGGGCACATGCATCCCAGTGTTAGGTACTGCCTAGATTAAAAAAAAGCCTTTGTGATTAAATACTGCAACATACCTGTTCCTCTGTAGCATCATATGTACACGAGGTGTTTGCAGAACTCAAGTTACTAGCAACTAATTTTTTGTGTCAGGAAGAACTTTCTAGCTAACCTTTTATTATACTTTTTAATGGGCACCTTGCGTGGCCTAGTGTTTAATTTGGCCTCCGATTTGTCTGTTTGATCAAGCGTGGAGTTGGCTTTAAATTACATGTGCACACACACATACACATGTATATAAACTATGACAAGGGAAAACTGAGTTTGTACAGTCGAGGACAAAAAAAACCTTAGAATACTGAAGCTGAAGCTGCACACAAAACTGCAAGTCTAACCCCTTTTTATTTCTCTCACTATTTTTTATGATCACTTACTACCCTCCCAACATAATGTCTTGCTTTCAGCCACAAATGGCTGCATGTTACATAGTAGCCAGAAAATAAATGTTGGTGTGAATATGGTCACACATCACGGAAAGGAGACTAAATAAAGAAATAATACGCAGATGTTATTGTTTCCCACAACTCGGCTGTGTTTCTCACACCATACTTATTATGTGATGTACTTTTGATTTTAGCTTTTGGAGCTTTCTCTTTCAAACAATCCAATGAAAATGGAGCCTGGAATTTGTTTACTTCTGGTATTAACCGCAAACAGCTCAGGGAGCAGGCAACTTTTATTGGACCTGTAAAGGAGTAATATAGATGGTAGAGATTTCAGGCTGTATTTTGTTGATCATCAGCTTCAGTTTTTTGGGCATACTGAGTTGTTGGGCTGGAAAGGGGAGGCTCAGCAGCCTTCATTAATATGCGACAGTCTGTGAGACCAGGCCATTGCATTAATGCAGGGAAAAGACCATGTGGAAGCAGAAATATGTTATAGTGAAAAGACTTCAATTTTTATACAGTTTTGGGTTTTCTCCTCTATGAAGGGTAATGTTACACAGAGAAACAGTCTTTATCCAGAACCGAGAGGAATAAAATCATTACATAGGCATCTGGTTTGGTGTTGTTATAGATGGGTGGAACAGAAATAAACTCAGAAGTTAAGAAAGCATAACTACTGCAAAGCCAGTGTCACTGGTCTTAGGATGCCTTGGCCTGAAAGGGGTATTTGGAAGAGAAGATACTCGCTCGTTTGTGCTCCCTTTGTCAGGCAGGATCTGCACCTCTGACAGGCAGCAGAAATGGGAGTGTGCCATGTATGCCGCTGGTGCCTGGTGAAACAACGTGCTTTTAGTGTCGAAAGAAGGACAGGGGAGAGTCTACAGCTCACATCGTGACATTGAAAGGTTATTGCTAGGTGATGCAGCTAAACCATAAATGTGCGCTTGGAAGGGTTTCTCCTGTGCAATGTTTGCCTTATAACTGCATCAGAACTAGTCACCTGCCTGCTCTGCATAAGGAGATGGATGTGTCTGGCACGTCTGAGGTGTAACCAGCCCACAAAAGCAAACAAATTCAGAATTAACAGGCTGGTACTTCTGGGGCTGCTCTCCCCCACGAGTGTTGATGGGAGCTGCGTCAGCGGATTGCAAGGGGGAAGGATTTGTCCTTAAGAAACCCCTTTGTGTCTTCCTGCGGCAGCTGGTCTGACCCTCTTTCGGGAGGCCTTGGAAAACATTTACATTCTTTGGCAGAGCATGCTAAAATTAGGGCATAAAAATGACAGATTTGATATCGGAGTCTTAAATAATGTTTAAGGAGTCTTGCATTGTGTAATCTGAGCAGAAGCCAATGTTACTGTCATTTGATAATGCAGTTGTATGCATGATATTCCAGTTGCACAATTACTTCCTCAATAAATATAGTAACTATAGTAATAAGATAGTATCTTAAAATTAAGGTTTTCAAGCATGTCTAAGTACTTCCCCAATGCCTATCCCAGTAAATTTAGGACATTCGTCTTTGATAATTAAAATCCTTTGTCCTCTTCCATAAAAATCACTTTAATCTGCCTTCTGTTTACTTCAGAAGGATTTTGTTTTAAATGCTGTTTTCTCACTTGTTCAGAGGTATTTCACTGAAACATGGGACGTGTCCTTTATAACAGAATCTAGCATATGCGTTGATAACAGAAGGGGCTCTGAACCAGCCATTTCTGTCAGCTTTTAAAATGCAACTGTTTAGAGAACTAGTTCACAGTAAAGTTACAGATTAAGTACTCTCCCAAATAATATTTTAAAGGTGCTGCTAAATTCAAGTTGTGTTTTGAATCATCAACACTATCTCCTTCTCATTCTGTGCATTTCTGAAAAAGTTTAATTTGAAGTCACCCACTCATTTCCTGTTTTGTCCAGACCATGTTAGATATTTGTTAGTAGTTTCACTGGTCTCTAGTACCTCAACTGTCATGTATTTAGATGACTTGCCACTCTCTTCCCTCGAAAAAATAGCAATAAAGATTTGAAGTATAAAATAACCTTATGCTTGTTCTTCCTCCAAGAAATAAAGTGTTCTTTTATTTAAATATCTGAATGTCTAATCAATATTGATAATTCTGATGAAATTGTATCTAATTAAGATATAGCTGACTGTAAGTTGGTAGAACTGATGGGATACTAGGTTATCTAGTACTAGAGAAAAAAATTAAAAAAATAAGTAAATGTATAATGTGTTGGACAAGACTAGCTTAGGAAAATTGACCATAAAAAAAGCACACAGAAATACTTCAGAGAACTTCAGTCGTACATCAGGAATTGTTAATACAGTATAATTGTTGTGAATTTTGATTTTATAGTAAAGGAAAATGTATTTTGGTTTAACAGTGTAGATAATGTAGTGAAAATAACTACAGTATAAAAATAAACCAGCCCTGACAAAAAATTCAGCCTATTTATCACTACTTTGTTTTATTACATTTGAACCCTACCAATTTTGTCTGATATTCTTGTCTTACTTTTGTGTGCATGGTGACTTTGATTTTAGTAAACAAATAATTTCAGCAGGATTTTATTTTTGTGTTTTGCTTATATCCTAGCATTTTAAATAAATTTAAATAAAAAAGAGAAAAAGTAGGTTCTGACCTCCAAATGATTTAGCAGTGTTGGTGTATTTGCCTGTTGATAAACCATGCCTTCTTGTATCATTTGTGTAGGGCTTTGCACAGTACAGTGTGAGTCCTCCGTGGGAACCAAGGGACACTTGGACCATGGAAGTAAAAACAGTATTTGCCCAAAAGCTTGAGAGTAGTTCGAGAGAGATTCCTGTTTATAGGATAATGGATTTTTATCTTGGGATTGCTTAGGGCATAGTTACTCTCAGTTGGCTAAAATATCATCTGTGCTCTCTTACTCCCTGGCTTGCAGTAACTTTCAAGCAGACAGCTTTCTTCTCTCAGAAGAATGAGAAGAGGTCATTGAAGCGTGGAGGGGCTTTGCATTAGTGCAGCTGATGGTAGTTTTCAGAAGGCATTCTCCTCCACAGCAGGGATCTTAGGTTTCTGAGGTGAGGCCCTGTGAGGTTGCAGTCACGGCAGTGTGCTGGGCTGGCAGGCTCTGTTTCTCAGCACAGGGACTGGGAGAAGTGGTGGTAGTGCTATGAGGACAGGTCTTCAGGCACCAGCCTATGGGTAGCTGGGATGAACCAGAGAAGGAGAAAGAAAAGGAGATAGCGGCAGGGGTGGGCTGCTAGCACAGTCTGAGTCGGGACTGGGCTGTAGACCCTTGTTCTGCTTCCAAGACTTGAGGCACTCCTGTGCCTCTGCAGTCTGGTAATAGAGGAGTTGGCTTTTCTGTGGCTTTGAGAACCTGTTGCCACTGTAACTGTCAGCCACTTCTTTGCCACAGGTCAGTTTTAGCTTGAATCATCAGCCAGGCCATTGTCCCAGCCAGTTCCTTGTAGGTTACCACCCCGTGTCTTTTGGCACAGCCCAGCTCTCCCACCGCCCCATCACCTGCCCCTCAAGAAAGTCAAGTTGCTAAGTCCAGTGTGATCCAACCACCATCTTTTTCTCTTGCCTCTGTCCTTCCTTACTCCACAGTCCTACCTCAGCTGCTTACAACTTACTGCTCACAAGTACGATCCTTTCTGTCCTGAGTATACATTAGCCTGAATCTACCAGCACAGCCCAGCTACCCTCTGCCCAACCTGCTGTTCTCCTGTTGGTCTGCAGAGTTGTTGGTAGCCACCTGTTGCACCACACTTGAGGAAGAAAGAGGCAGCTTGGTATGACTGGGATTGTATTTTGCCGTGAGAATAGGGTGAGCTGAACTGTCTCAGCAGGTTTAGGACTCCCTCTGTACTGCTGACTTGCTGAATCATTTGTATGAAACGCCTTTTTTTAGTATCAGCCCGTGGCTTCTGTGCTTGCCCGCAGCTTTAGCCGTTCTGCTGTTTACGGGTGAAACATAAACTGCTCAGTTTTTCTCACGTGAAGCTGGGGTGCAAAAAGGTGGATGAACTGCTTTCTCAGTATCTTCCTGGTATGTTTTTTTTCACTATTAGTATCCAATTTAAAGGCAGAAGACAGCTTCCCAGAGATGGATGTTAAGGATGGATGCAGTAAGAAAACATGACTCTTTTTTTCAGACCACTTTTTATGCAGAGGAAGGTAAAGGTGCGTGTGCAGAGAGAGATCCTACTACACCCAAATTAGCAGAGTGCAATTTGGACCTAATTTCTTTTTTATTATAGGCAGTCTCTTAGGATGGTAGGAGGTGGTGAGGGAGGTGGGTAGGAAAACTTTATATAGCTGAAACATCTCCTGGCATAGGGGCTTGTCATGCATGGGGGTGTACAGAGGAGCACAGAAATAAAACTTACAGACGTCGTAGGGCAGGCTTGAAAAATAGAGGTGCTGCAGTTATTTCTGAAAATGTTGCTAACGACACCAGAAAGGTGTAGTAAATCTGGAGGAAATTGTGGTTTAGTTTTAGGTGAAATAACTCTACCATTGAGTCTGTGCTCTCTATCAGAGTACATTTTCAGTGCTTGAAAAATGCCACAAACTGTGTGGGTTGTACATTGCGCCTTCCTGTGCTTTTGCACTTTCACCTGTGATTATGAGATGATCTAGATTGAAATCAGCTGATTTTTAGATCCGTTAGAGAACTGTGTTCCAGTATATTCAGTGTGCTTTTTAAATGGAGTGAATCGTAGCCATACTGTGTTCTGTTCTCACCATTAAACTCAGAGGAGAGATGCCAGACAGGAGACAGCTCAGCCACATCCATCATGCAGTTTTCAGTGTACTTATATCCCTTGTGGAAGAAATGAGGGAACTGGGCTTGGTGGCATTCATGGATTTTCTAGTGCCCCGCACTTTTTTTTCTTCTCCCCCACCCTTCTTTCCAGAAGCATGGGGGGAAGTCTGGGGCTCTGTGTAGCACCACCTTTCTTCACATAGTAGATGAGCTGCAAGAATGGCTCTACCTTGAAGGTTTGGCTTTTTAAGAGAAAGGAGGCTTGAAAAATACTCTGACTAGGTGGACACTACAAAAGTACACAGCCCACCATTGTCATGAATTTTTCAGTGTATGGTATGCCATCAGAGGAAGAGGTACATCATACTCACAATCACACCGTTTTTTTTCCCTATCAGGAATTTGATGCTTCACTTTGATGTTTTTTTCCCCCATCAGCATTTGATGTTTCAATAAAATTAATTGAATATCTGGGTGCCTTGGAGAGACTGTTCATCTGGACATCAGGCTCTTGTCACATGAAAGAAGAAAGAATGGGGGAAAGAGTGCCTCTTTCCAATGAAAATAGAAAGAGCCCTATTTGTCGACTGCAAGAGAAGATGCTTCTCCGTAGGTGGACTTCAAAGGGTATCAGAGCTGTCTGAGATTGATGGTGTGGTTTCAGGAGATCACTGAGGCAGTGTAAGAGCTGCACAGGACAATCTGACCTGCCATGACTGCATACTCATCGGGCTTCTTTCAAGGTGTGGTGCTGGTTTTTTGTTTGGTTTTTTGGGTTTTTTTTTGTCTTTGCATAGAACTGATTCAGGGAGCAGAAACATATCAGAAAACCTGCTGTTACCAAGAAGAGGTAAACGGTTTTCTTCCTGAGTCAATGTGAGACTGAAGTGGAGAAAGAGGAACCATCCATTTGAATTGACTGAACTGAGTTCTAAGACTTTATCTTGTGCCTAGTATGACTGATGAGAAAATACTTTAAATAAGAAATGGGAGAAGAAGCTGGCTTGATTTTCATGCCTGATATTAAAGCACAGAAGAAGAAAAATTGGGTAAATGAGAATTACACATGCAGTAACAATAATCGTCCATGCATGGGAGCAAAGGAAGGGCACAAACTAATAGTAGAAGACTAGTTGTGTAGGTGTTATGCTAGCAAAAAATTGTATTTACTATAGTGAGAAAAGAGGATGAGATCAGGGAGGAAAAGCAAATGAGATGTTTATTATCCAGGCTCTTTTCATTACTATACAAAACTAGAACAGCTGGTGCTGAATGTGTAACCAGATATAGAGGCAGCAGAAACATGGTCAAATGGCATTTGTAGCCTTAATAAAAATATGAAAAATTATGCAGAAAAATTTGTAAGGTGTTGAGAATGAGGGGCACCATGTAAAGAAACAAGAGTAGCGTGGACACAGTACAATCTGTTTGGTCAAAATCACTTTGAGAAGGAATTATAGAAGACCTTTTGTAGATATATAGCTTAGGGTTTATATAGAGACAAAGTAATAATATTATGGAAGAGGAATGCTAGTAGGAACAGTAACATTATAGGTAGGCTGTGTAGTGGGCCAAATCTATATTTAAGCATGAATGATACTATAATTATGAGATATTTCTGTACATGACAGTCAATAGTTTTCTTAAAAAAAAGGAGTAATTCAGAATGCAAGTTATGTTATTGTGGACTTGGAAGGAATTCCTGACCTTATAGAGTACCTGATTGTTTAAAAAAATGAAGACAAAACATGAACTGGGTTAATTCACTTTAAGTTAAATGGAATGATAAAAACTCTAACAATTTTTTTTAAGCCAAATATTTGTTATATCAGGAGAACTGGTTAGTGAACGTCAGTGAGCTGATGTACTGGAGGCTTAAATGGAGAAAAGGTTCAACTTAAATCCCAAGTAAGGGAAAAGGAGAATTGTGGAAAATTACCTAATCCTTCTAGCAGAGAAGCTTCTCCTGGAAGGGCTATTGGTAGAGAAAAGGTAATGCAAAAGGCAGGAGGAGTTGATTATCAAAGGAGGTCAACTGGAAGTATTAAGCTGTTAGAATCTACTTGAAGTTCATAAGAGTTAAAACAGTTACTAGAAGTTTCTTTAGACATAGAAATAAATTGAGAAAGAAGAGGGAGGATGGTTTTGAATTAGAGAGAGCTTTTTGTTTGAAAGCTAAATAAATGCCTTTGCACATGTCTCAGTGAGAAGAGTAACAGTGTGGTGCCAGCAACAGGAGGATGAATGGGAACAAGGTTACAGACATGACTGTGGTCAAGCTGGAAATTCAAGACAGAAACATATTCTAAGTAAATATGGATGTGAAAATGCCATATATGAGCTTCATTGCAGTTACTGCCCATGTGCCAGTTCTTTCCCTACTGTAATGTTACTTGCAATAGCTCGCCCTATCTAATAAATGTTGTCTACATGTAGTGGGCAAGGCTCTTCGTTGCCTAAGAGCTGAAGGTTTATAGCTTTATTTTTAAAGTAAAGTTAATGTGTATTATGCTGAGCTTTAAAAACACAATTTGTAATATTGTAGATTTTTCTTTTTTTTTGCATAAAATATTAAAGAACATATTCTCATCTCAAAAACTGACGTTTTCACTATGTGTGTCCTGGAGCTTGTTGAACCTTTCTGTGAACAGATACAGCTTACTGGAAAAACGAAAATTTATCCTTGTTTCCTCTTCCTTTTATCTTCCCCGCCTTCCCCCACCCCCACCCCCCCCTGCCCTTTTTTTTTTAACTGAGTTTGTTTCCTGTCAGATTAGTGGGTTAAATTGGCTTATGGGGAGGACCAAGAAGTGCCAGATTTGGTGCAAGATAAACTTCCAGAAGCAGGAAAAAAACCTTGAGGTCAGCGGGAGCAATGGCAGAGTTGTCTTGTGGGTGCTTGGCCTTCGAATTCTGTGTTAGTGCAACAGAGCTGTATGTTGCTTTCGGAGGGACTGTCATTCAATGTAGTGGATTTTCTGTTTGTTTTAGCTTTATACCTGCAAAAATACATGATATTCACAAACTTTCTTTTGATGGATAGCAAAAAACCTTGCAGCAGGACTTGCATCATGCAACTGATATTATTTTGTAGTGCTCTTCCTAACATTTGCAGTGTACAACAGTTAAATTCTGGTTTTGACTTAGTGCAGCTAAGAGCACCAGTATAGATCCAGTATAAATTATTTGACTTCTGTCTCCTCTTACTCTGCACCTTTGCTTTACTCAAAGGTTACTGGCTCTTTACAGAACTGTATGAGGTTGTTTTGGAGAGAATTTCTTAAAATCTTCAGTGTGGTTGGGCTTCAGGATGTGCTTTCCTTCATGTCTGGATTTAATTGTAGATAATTTTGGAGGGAAAACTGTTTTCTTACTTTGGGAAACCCGGCATGCTGGTGGCATCTGGTCATTGTACCAAGCAATCAATCAGTCATTAGATAAAAAAGAGGCAGAAATGGGAGATATGGAAAATAAACGACCTAAGCAGAATGCCACCAAATAACTTTTTTTCCACCCCTAAAGAATTTAATGTCTGTGGCAGAAGTTGTTCACAGCCTTGACTATCGCAGGGTTGTTGTGAGGAGGCGCTTATGGGGACCTTGTTCTCCCTTCCCTCTCCACACATTAATAAAAGTAATGCACATGTATTGGACATGATTGAGCCCCTGTAATGAGCCTTAATTCCAAACTTCCTTTATTTTGTGGAGCCCGGTGAGAGTTTTAAGCATTTTCTGCCCAGGAAATGGTACTTTTCTTTGTAACTGTCTTGCCTAGTACAATTTGTATTAGTTATGTTTTGATTTTTGTTTCATGGCAGGAGATGCTTTCCAAGAACTTGTGTTCATGAATTTTTCCACTCTTATTTTTTTGTTGTTGGTAATACTCTTTATTAAATTGCTAGCGTTTTGGACCAAGCCACTGCTTGTCTCAGATGTGCTACAGAAGAAAACACCAGGAAATATTGGATACCTTTTAAAAAAATAGAAATGACATTGTCAAGTGAAAAAGAAAAAAGCAAAAAACTCTAGTCTGAAATCACTGTATTGACTGCTGGTAAAAATAACAGCAAAGTCTCTGACAACTGAAAGAGAGAGAAAGGAAGAAAATCATGTTGCTTTTAAGTTTTTCTCTTTGTTCACTGGCAGTGTGCCCATACACCCCATTCAGGGTTCTAGAAATGGTTCACTGACTTGAAACTCTGGGTGCTTTTAATTGTGTAGGTTTTATTTGTTTAAGTAATGTGAGGAAAATACTGAGCTAAGTCTCTCTACATTAAATTATCTACTTTACAGACATTTTTTTGTCCCAACTCTTCAGACAAGTTAAGAGGGATTCAGGTTTTAGATTTGCTTTGCACGTTTGCAAATTTTTTTTTTCCACTGTGGCTTGGAATTGTTATTGCACCCTCAGAGAATCTTGCATGAGCTGCCTGACAGCATGGTAGTATACATTTACACAGTAAGTCAGATGGCACCAAATCCGTCTATAATATTAAAAAGTTGCTGAGGTCATTTCAAGGAGAGTACTGGGCAAATCACTTGGAGTGGTTTTTTTCAATATTTTCTGCTGTTTAAAGTGCATGAAAAAACAAACATGCAAAAAAAGTACGCTTGCATAACGTGATTTATGAAAGCATGTTCTGTTACTTTGGCTTTTCAATATATCAAAGATGCCTCTTGTAAATATAGTGCTTTGTTTGGAAATAAAAGTTTTTGCTAAAAGTGAAAGGAGAAAAATATAAACATTTTAGAATACTAATAATGCCACGGTTTAGGTTGCGTTTTAAATAAGTACTTCTTTCTTTTGAAGTAGAAGACAATGTTATGTGCAGATCAGGTGTCAACCTTTTGGTATTTGTTTTATAACGGTAAAATTCAGAAAGAAAAAATGCGGTAAGGTCATGCCGAGACTAACTACGTCTTCATTAAGTTGTAATTAAACAGAATTTCTCAGTTTTACTGAGAAATAAAGGCTTATGTTTATCTGTTTTGGGTTTCCCATGTGATTAACAGTCATGATTGTCTAGTTTTGGAACATTTAACTCTTATGCTTTAGTTTAGGACAAAATACATATTGTTAAGTTCTTTCCTTTTCATGAGATTTTCCCTGGTGGCTTCTGAAGACTCTGGGGAATTCACAGGCAGGACGTTGTTGTTCCAGCTGATGAGAGGTGGTGTCTTCTTTGGGCATGTTCTGAACTTGCATGTTTCTTCATTGTGACAAAGATCCCCTTACTGCTGCTATACAGACAGTTCAAAGTGGAGGGCTTGCTTGGAATGACATTGTCTTCCTTTGCTACATTGGTTTATGTAGAATTACTGTCTTCCAGTTGCATTAGAAAGAAAATTTGCGTATTTCCTTTTTCCTACCTTATATTTTAATTTCAAAAAAGAACCGAGCTTATGATTCAGGGAACAGATTTCATATGTTTCCTTCCGGTGTATCATTCCCCTCTCTTTTAAATAGTGCTGAACCTCTCACCTAAAAAGTCAACTATTTGTCTTGTGCTTCACACTTAACAGCATTTGATGCAAGAGCCAGATGTGCTGGAGCTGCACAACTGGATAAGCAGAACCAATCTTTGTCCTAAGCAGTGGAGCTGTGTTCTTGCTTTTGGCTGCTGGAAAAATTATAAGCATGTGAGTCCCTCAGTCAGACTGTACCTTGTTGTGTCTGAATGGTTGCTGCTGGGTAGAGTGCGAGAACTCAGCTTGTCCAGTACTTGGGGGTTTTGGAAGCAAAGGTGTGTGTGCTTTCACATGGTTTCATTAAGATAAATATTCCCAATTATTTTATCGTTTTTAGCTTAGTCTATTAGTGCTATGGGAAAAGGACTTAGCAGTAGTGTCTCTCTTTAGAAAGAAAGGGCAAATTTAAGGGACACAGGTCCCCTAAGTTAACTCTGGTCCATAACCAGGAACTGGAATCCTATTTTCCAGTCTTGCTGGATGTGATATCTGAATCACAGAAAAGCCTAGGTTGGAAAGGGACTTCTTAAGATCATCTGGTCCAACCTTTTGCTCAAAGCAAGAGCTTGGATCAGGTTATTCAGTGCCCTGTTAAGCTGAGTCTTTGCTATTTCAAGCAAAAAGAACCATACTACTAATGCTACAGGCTTCTCTGTTTAATTCTTCTCGTAGTGGGCAACTTCTCCTCACATCTGGATGGAGTTTCCCCTGAAGCAGCTCAAGCCTGTTGCCTCCTGTCCTGTTCTCCATGCATCCCAGTGGAAAGACCAGCTCCTTCTTTGCATATGAACTGTAACTCTGTAGGTTTCAGTTCTTGTGCTCTGCTAAAATCATGTCTTGGTGCTGCAGACCTCCCATACCCATAACATGATTACAGGGAGCCCATGTCAGGGTTTGCCATCTGATTTGAACATGTTCCCCAGTTGAGCTTGTTGAGTAGTTGATGTGACTTACAGTTGAGTGTCTCTCCACTTTTTTCGGCGTGTGGCTGAGCGGGGTGGCACCTACAGCGAAGATTCCCTTCTTGACTCCGTGGTTCGGCCAAGTACATGCTGGAGAAGGGAATAAGAATCAGCCAGGATACATTTTCTCTTCACTATGAAATGTTCATGAGTAAAGGAAGAAACCACGTTTCATAACCCTCCTGCAGAAACGACAAATGTGTGAAAATTGATGGATTTTGTAATGTTCTCTGAGTCCAACGGATCTCATTTGTGTAATGTATAACTTCTAAAATAAATGATTAGTGCAACCAATGTCTATAACTTTATCACCCCCCCCCAAAAAAAAATTGTCTTGCTTAACTAGATGATGATTTTATTTAAGAGCATGCTTTGTTAGGTTCGTCAAGGAATGTAGACTTACTATTGTACACCATTTATTAGGAATTGAGATGAAAATTTTCATTGCATCAGAATCAGTAGTGAGCTCCTGCTGATTTCAGCTTGTCCAGGATTTTGCTGCTATGGTATAATATCAAAAGATTTATCAGTATTTATTTCACTTGCACTGATGATAATAATTTCCTTTTCTGTGAATGAAAATACAAATCCGTACCTAAATCATGCTAACTAGGTAAGATTTTTGGGGTAGTGAACAGGAGTTTAGCAGATAACTAGGGATATTTTAATTGTCTATTTCAGTGAACTTTGTTCAGAGTGTCTTCCTCCAGCCTCTGTGTTTGTTGTATCTTTGACTCACTTTCAGAATAGCAGAGCCGTGTCCCAGAATGAGGAATACGAATTATGATAATTTCGATCATAAACAAATTAGCTCTGAAGTGAACATTTGATCTCTTTGCATTTTGGTAAAAAAAACTTTTCCGTTCCCAATGCCATGGGGTTTTAAAGAATACAGCATTTTCCCTGCTTCTTACATCTATAGCATTCATCACAGAAAAGGAAAATGTTATTTCAGTTTTGCTGATACTAAAAATAGGTTCTTGTTACTTTTTTAGTGTTGAATAATGTTTTCAGTGTATCCAAGACTGTAATTTGTAGTATCGTCTGCTATAGCTCACACAGAGGAAACTGTTATTCAACCTGTATCTATTCTAGGATAGTAGACAGGATGATTTGTCCTGCTGATTTATGAATGTAAATACTGTTTTTAAGGCATTAGTAACCAAGAGTATTTTTCCTATTTACAGAGCAAGCTTTACATGGAAGGATTTAGAAGCCTAAAAGAAGGAGAACCAGTGGAATTTACTTTTAAGAAATCTTCCAAAGGCCTTGAATCAATACGGGTAACAGGCCCTGGTGGGAGCCCCTGTTTAGGAAGTGAAAGACGACCCAAAGGGAAGACAGTACAAAAAAGAAAACCAAAGGGAGATAGGTAATTACCTTATTTTGCTATTCCGCCCCTTTTTTCTTTGCCAGTTTTTCTTGAAATAATGTTTGCAGCATTTATTTGTTTGTGAAAGGAAACCCTTCTATATAAATTGCGCTTTTACGTGTAGCCTAGTAATTTGATTAAACTTACTAAGCTGTGCTATACAACTACGTAAATCACCCACTTGATTGGTTTTACCTGAGAAGGTTTTATTGCATTAGAGGGAGCTTGCAAAGGACTTTAATATTTTGAAAATACTGCTATTAGACTGAGAGATCAGTCTGAATACAGGTGAAATAATGTCATATTTAGGTGAGGATTGTGTATGCTAAAGAGGCTGTTGTGTGCAGTGGGGTTTTAAACTGTGCATCAGTAGTTTTATACAGAAAGAAGTGTAGGTGGTGCAGTCAGGATTGAGATGTACATCACTTGATGAATTATATTTTGCTTAGTGAATGGAGTATCAGGTGTTTTCAAAGGTTTTAGTACCTGATGGTCTGAAGAATTGTTGTAATAGCATTTTACAAATTTCACGTTAATCTTGAGAGCTGCACTTGTTTATATACAAGTGCAGCAGGCTAACTTGCACTGTTTTACTTCACTTTCTGCCTCTGATGGCTTGAAGAAGTTCTGTAATCCTCCTCACTATGAAACCCTGCACCTGGTTCCCCAAGGACAGCCTTCCTGCCCAAAAGCTTTTGTATTTAGGTGAATCTCCCGTTTTTCCTCATGGTATTGCCCAGCCCAGTAGCTGTAATGACTGAAATCAAGGGGAATACGTAAGAACACCCAAACAGCCAAGTTTTGCCTGAAGTATTTGATATATGGCATGACTGAGAGGTGGCTCTCTGGCATTGCAAATTCTGAAGCAAAGAGTAGTTTGGGAAAAAGGGGGTCACGTGGCAGGCAATATAAGCCCAGCCTCAAGTAATGGGATATCAGAAGCCTTTGCTGGCTACAGATGAACTCCACTTGTCCCTACCTCTATTAAAAGGCTTCTTCCCCCCCTCCTCCTTTTTTTTTTTCTAATTAAGGAACGGAGACAACATGATAGTTGTCCGTCTTTCACCTTCTTTGTGAAAGCTAAAGGCCATGAACAAAATTTATTGCTGCTGTAACAGATCAGAGTCCATAACCACAACAAGGAGAGACTTTGTAAGCCAGACAAAGGTTTCTTTTTGATTGCTCACTGTATCTGGGCTTTCAGAGTTGTGCTGTATGCAGTGGCTGTGAAAAATCTTTTTTGTTGTTGTTTTTTGGGTTTGTTTTTGTTTTTGGTTTTTTTTTTGTTAGCTAGGCTTCCAATATAGTTTTTATTTAAACCATTTGTTTTCCATGGACTGTAATACTAATCTGTTTAGGGTGTTAGCATTGCCATTGTTACTGTTTCATACTGTGGCAGCAAATAAAGTCCACAGTCATGATACTGTTGCCCTGTTTGTTGCACGTGTACATGAAGGAAGACAGTCCTTGCTTCAAAACCGTTGAAATTTAACTGGACAAGTTTTAAGTAGACAGGAAAAACTTCCCTGAAGGAGAGAGGGATTTGAACAAACTTACATATCTGTAATGCACAGTGTAGTCAGTGCAGAGGAAGTAGTACTTTCAAAGTGCAATTCATCTCATCCCAGACAAGTATCTAAGATATTGGAGATGAATCCTGCCTTCTGGCTGTTTCTCTTCAGGGACTACAAAGGGAGCCTCACTCCAATGCTGTAGACAAGTGTCTAAAGATAGGTGTGATGAATCCTGCTTTCATTGATGTTGCTTTTTAGCCAAAGCACCAAAAAAGTTGAACATCCTGAAAACACTATTAAACACTCTACTCTTTAACGTTCACTTGACTTTAAAGAAGGAAAATTTAAAAATTAAACTGAATTGACTATGAAAATGTGGGCAAAAACATCTACCCACTGCTGTCTTAAAATTCTTACGGTTAAGTCATAAGATACCAAAAAAAGTCTGAAATTGGAAATGTTTGCAGTAGCATTGACATTATCACTAAGGGAGGAGCAATGTCTTTGCCAGAAGAAAAATTAATTTTGATTGAACATTTAACCAATAAAAAAGGTGCATCTCCAACATGCATAGTGGAAAATTTCTCAAAGATTGCTGTGGTACTGAGAGAACTGCCTCCATATATGAAAGCAAATTCCAGTTTCTTGTATTCATCTCTTTACTGTGTTAGCAATGCAACAGTGCGAGGGCCCAGCCTCAGTGCATATTTTTATATGCATCCCATTTGAATCATAGAATCATAGAATGTTTGGGGCTGGAAGGGACCTCAAAAGATGATCTAGTCCAGCCCCCGCTGCCAGAGCAGGATCCCCTAGGGCAGCCACACAGGAACGCATCCAGGCGGGTTTTGAAAGTCTCCAGAGAAGGAGACTCCACAACCTCCCTGGGCAGCCTGTGCCAGTGCTCTGTCACCCTCACAGGAAAGAAGTTTCTCCTCATGTTGAGGTGGAACTTCCTGTGTTCTAACTTAAACCCATTATTCCTTGTTCTGTTGATGGGCACCACTGAGAAGAGATTGTCTCCTTCCTCTTGACACCCATCCCTCAGATATTTATATACATTAATAAGGTCCCCTCCCAGCCATCTCCTTTCAAGGCTAAACAGCCCCAGTTCTCTCAGTCTCTCTTCCTAGGAGAGATGTTCAGGTCCCTTGATCATCATTGTAGCTCAGAATGGATCCCGTAACTCTAATAGTGGTGTATTAGGGCAGAAGGAAAGACTGAGAGAAGTACTTAGAGACAGTAGAGGTGGGAAAAAGAAAGGGAGAAGCACTGATACGCAGAAAGGAAGAAGAGAGAGTCTTGACACTGAGGTTACCAATGTTGATCCTTGTTGGCAGATTTTGTGTGGCCTCTGTAATAGTCTCAGTCTCTCTGTAATTTGCTGTGTTGTTGCTGTGGGGACCTTTTTATGTTAATATTTCCCTTCAGTGTTACTGTGGGCCACATAAATTTTGTAACATAGATGGAAAGGCTTTGTAATTGCCGTCAGTGATACTGGCCACCCTGGCATCTTTCTCAGTCAGTGTGTGCCAGTCCGAGGAAGACTTCAGTAGTCCATGAGAAATGAAGCTGTGGCTATAACCAACCTGTAGGCTTTAGGTTCCCAGGCCTTGCTTTAAGCTATTAGAGTATCCACGTGTCTTACGTGTGGGTTTTTTCACAGTGTCTGGACTAGAGGAGAGGTTTCTAAACAAGACTCGGCTGGGATTTGTGTCTGATGAGTGCTGGGCTCAGAAGTGGTTTATGGCAGAGATGCACAATGGCAGGGCTGGTCTCTACCTAAGTAAGCCAGGGGATGAATTTGCAACGCATTATGCCGTGGCAGATTGCGTCTCCCTGCATAGAAACTCTTAGTGCATGCTGAACACAGTGGGTTTTTCTCAACTTTGACAGTGGGCTGACACAAAAGCAGGCTGTGCTGCTCCCTAGGAATGACCACAGGGAGCTGATGCAGAAAAGTTAAAGTACCCTGAATTCACACCTTAATCACCTGCTCAGTAACTTGTCTGCAAGTCTGTGAAATCTTGATTTAGAGCAGAGTAAATGAAATCAGAACCGAGCCCACCATCCCAGAATAAAGTTTGGAGGAAGGAAAAGGGTGGAATAAAAAAAAAAAAATTAAGCTGCTGTTGTTGTTGTTGTTTGGTTGGGTTTTTTTAAACAAACGCTCTCAGTCTCTCTATGTGACCTAAAATGAAACCGGGTAAAGTACCATTTTATCAGCCATAATTTTTTATTTAAAATTATTTTAGTGAGTTTATATAGCTGGGCAAAATATTCTTTAGTGCTGTTTATATTTAAATAAATCTGACCAACAGACTTTTGGCAGAACATTAACAAAAAAGGTGCATGGTGCTCACAGGACTAGAAGCTAGAGTTGTCTTAGGGACCTAGAGGTATTACCCACTATCTGTAAATACTCCTAGTAAGTGCTCAAAGTTGGATACTTTTTCAGCAGAGTGTCTGTAATGCTGTATCTGCTTGGCTTGGTACTTGCTTCATGTGGACTGTTTCAGGAGGGATGAGTTTTTTGGTTTTGAAGTATTTGAAGTATTTTTTGAAGTATTTGAATGCACCAAAATGGAAGCAATAAAGTAAAACAAAAAAAGAAGGGGACAAGGAAGAAATAATGAACGTTACAGCTCCACGTTCGAGTTCTAATTCATGACATTTTAATCCTGTGCTGCCCTCCACTAACATCACACTTGTGCCAGGGAGGCTTTCTAGCACGGGTGATCTTTATGAATAAGTGGTTTGGATTTAAACATGTAATACATAAGCACTGTGTTGTGAGATTTTGGGTTTGACCTGAAAACGTTTCACTGACTTGGCTTATAGTACAGCCCTGCAAGTAAACTGTGAGGGAGGGAGTTGGGAGCTGCTGGAAATGAGGGAGCTTAACGAAGCGTTGCCACTGGATAAATGGTGATGGTGAATTATGTTCTGAGAATATGGCAAGTGAAATAGCTTTGTATTTCTAACTCAGTTGGCTAAACAATAATGAGCATGGCAGTATTGATGTAGCACTTAAAAAACGTGTTTCCAATGTAGACATTGATGAAGGAGAGACAATTAGAAAATAAATGTTTTTGTGTTAAGAAGGAAGGAATGATGTTTGCCAGTAACTCCTGGACATGACCAAAAGCATAATTTTCCAATGAAGAAAAGCGTATTTCTAAACCACTGATCACATGGAAATACAGCCATTTAGGAAGGGGTATAGTATAACACTTCCCCAATGAACTTGTCACTTAAAATTAGTTTGTGTCCAAGTCAGACAGAAAATGGATTTAATATCTGAAGACATTCTGCAGATGTTCTGAAGTCAGACTATAGTAAGAAAACCTTAAAAGTTGTCTTCAAAAGCTTGTGATCTGAACAACGAGCCACTAAACTGGTGTGATGAAGGCAGAGATTGCAGCATAGTGGAGTGCTGTGGAGGACGTTTGGATTGAAGTTAACAGGACTAGGAGAACTAGTTTATGACAGCAAGGTTACACGATACAGTCACTTCAGACTTGAGATTATATCCATTCTGTCTCTAATGACTAAATCACGGTCGGGTGTATAATTTAGTTTTCATAAAAAATCCTGTCAGCTCGAACCAAGAAGATTTTTGCGAAGGAAATGTGAATACAGAGATTGGTACGGGCTGGGAAGGAGAGCCCTGAACCAGCACGGAAATGGGAGAAGCTCATAAAAGACACGGCTAACAGACAGATGGGCAAAGCCCATCAGAGTCCCTTCACCCGAGAGCTGGGAGGCAAAGCCAGGCTGGTGGCCACCGCACACATCTGCGACGCAGGGGGCACATGGGTTCCTGCACTCAACCAGCCCCGGGGACCCAGTTTTCGGCAGGTCCTGAACAGCAACAGAGCATTTTGCCTGTTTGCGGAGGCAAACGAAGTGAGAGTGCCCAGCCGACCAGAGAAACGGATGATAAGTTCAGGGAGTTGTAACCTTGGGTGCAAAATGGTGTCAGCACATCAGTGTCAAAGGGCAGAATTTCCTTGCTCCTCTCCAAGGCAGATAGCGTTTAAGTTCTGCTGTTTTCAAAAGAGGAAGCTGGCATAGAAGTAATAATGCAGAAGCTGTAAGGCTTTGTTACACAGCGTTCTTAAAAATACAGTCTTGCAAAGGGACACCTTACTGAGGGATGGTGTTTCAGAAATTAAAACATGAACACTTCCTCTTCTTCCTTGACTCACTTTCACCTGGTTGTAAATGGTAAGAATTTCTTTCTTTGCAGTTTTCATTCACGCTTTTTCCATTTTTCAGATGTAGGGCATTTTTTGGACTGATCGCTTTTTTCCTGCTTCACAATGATTCTGATGGATGTTTAGTTCCCCTTTCCACTCATATTTGAGACCACTCTTAGGCTTATGGACTGTGAAGAGCGTTGTAATTTTGTCCTCTTACATGAAAACTACTTTGTGAAATGACGTCCCTCTGGCCTACTATCCTCTTTCCAACAGAAACATGTATTTAAGGAGAGACTGTAAGAAACAGGAAGGTACAGCTTTTCATCTCTGGCATTAGTGGTTTAAGCATTTCTTCAGTATCAACACTTATTCTGCAAAAGAAAACTAGATGATGTGTTAAGTACCTGAGTTGCTGGATGCAACTTCTTGGATCCTCAAACAAAATTTGAGATTATTTGCACAGTTTTATATCATTAATAATTTTCACACTTAGACAATAGGCTAGAAAGGGGGTTAGCACCAGTCTGAGATGTGCTTTCTTACATGATCGTGTTATTGATATTTCTTGACAGTGCCACAATAAGCCACTAAACTAGTATGAACTGCTTGTAATGGTGCTAGAACTGAAGAAAAAACCAAAACAAAACTCTTGTGAGCTTTGTCTTTAAGGAGGTTATACCTTTATTTATTATACCTTTGCTGCAAAGGTTATGTCTAATGATTGCAATCATTAGGGACAAAGTTTTCTACACTTGCTCTTTCTTCAGGCTGGCAACTTTTTAGAAACTTTAGCACCAGTTCAAATTTTTCCAAGATAGGGATAAAATCGTAGGGCTTATATGTGTTACGTAGGTTTAAAAAATAGGTAACTTAGCAATAGCTGCCACTTGGTGCTGTGGATTGGAGGCTTGAAAGCTTGCTTGGAGGTGGATCTCTAGGTCATGGGTTCATCTTTCCTCATCTTTGTGCAAACCCATCCAAGTTTCAGTTAGAAGCCTCTGAGGAGTATTACTGCATATATTCATTACACAGCCCCTGGTAAAATCTACATCATCCATCTGTGTTTAAGGGAGCTCAGCAGCCACAGCCTTTCTGCATACTGAATACATGGTGTGCTTCCAGGACTTGGTCCGTCCAGCCTGATAAGAATAGAATCATGTCTCCAGGACTAAGTATTTTCTTCACTAAAAGATGAAAGGAACATGGCGTAAGGGCGGAAAGACAAAACAGCTACCGCTGACGGGTGTGTATGGCACTCAGTATCTATGGACCATGCATTATTTGGCGTGATTTCATCTCCAGCCTAGAGTGTAGTTAAACTTCAGTCTGCTGGAAATGCCAGATGGTAGAATAAGTGCCCCCCAGAGCTGGAAGGCTTTGCCTCTCAGAAGACAGCAAGCCATAGCTAGCCTAGCTTCTACCCCCAGATCCAGCACACAGCACTGGGAATTGCCTTCCTCAAAAGATAGTGGATTTCTCTTCCTGCCTATTTCCATAGCTCAAACAGTCAAGAGCCAGGATGCAGAGCTGAAAAATCAATACCTGAGTGCCGGAGCTAAGTGTGGAAATAGTTACAGTTGTGCATAACAATATGTATAATATTAGAATAGAGGCTTTGTCTTTCAGAAAACATGGAGGAGATCTCATTCCAAATTTTAAATGTGGAGAACATTGTTTAATTTGCAAAGCCAAGTTCCCATAGTTAGATGTAGGCTCCGAAACTTAATTTGATTCCTTACCGGCCGCGCGTCTTTTGACTAAGGTCAGTTAGAGTTATTTTGGGGTACCCTGGCACACTGTAATACAGGCAGATCCTTATTCATTTGAAAGGCTGTTTCCTGGTTTCACATAATTAAACTATCCCAAGGCAACTTGAAACGAAGGGCTCTTTTCTGATCCCGTGTCGCGGGTGAACTTGCATGACCATGTGGTGGTTCAGCCTGCTCACTCAGGTGCGGGCAGGAACTGGGCCTTGCCCAAATCAGCAAAACACTCAAAAATATGTGCTTCCTTTCCATCAGATGTGTCCTCTGATAGGGTTATTCATGTACTTCACAGAATGGTTTGGGTTGGAAGGGACCTTAATGATCATCTGATTCTGACCCCTCTGCCATGGGCAGGGACACCTCCCACCAGACCAGGTTGCTCAAAGCCCCATCCAACCTGGCCTTGGACACTGCCAGGGAGGGGGCAGCCATAGCTTCTCTGGGCAGCCCATTCCAGTGTTTCACCACCCTCACGGTGAAGAATTTCTTCCTAATGTCTAATCTAAATCTACCCTGCTCTAGTTTAAAACCGTTACCCCATGTCCTATCACCACGTGCCCTTGTAAAAAGTCTCTCTCCAGCTTTCCTGGAGGCCCCCTGGAATGCTGCTAGAAGTGAGTGCAAATGTCTGTGCTGAAGCAGGAGCTGAAAACCTGGTGTCAGTGATACCACTAAATAATATGAAAGCGTAATTTTCGTCATTGCAAGCTTGTATGAAGAACAAAGTGGAATCTGAAGAAAGTTGTCTTTGGTGTTTGTTTGTATGCATGTATGGTCAAGAAGAGATAGGCCCCAAATTTTTCAGAGTGTTTATAATAAGAAATCCAAATTTGATGCTAAAGTAAATAGATACAATTCTGAAAACACACAAGGAACAGATGAAGTGAGTAGGAAGGTGTCATTTTTGTACAGCCTCATGTAGAGTAAAGTTGTCCCTGCATGGCAGATGGGTTTCTTAAGTACATACACTGTTTTCAGAATGCAGAATATTTTTGTTTAATTGAGTATCTTCTTAGGCCTCATGTCTTCTGAGTATTTTACCTTCTCTCATCAAGGGATATGATTATCATTTACAGTAAAGGACCAACAAATATTCATGCCTTTGCTATTGTGTACTGATGTGCCTAGTGAACACATGGAGTCTTACCTGTGGTAATTATTTCCCATATCTGAAGGAATTTAGAAGCAAGAAAAAACTGAAAGCTTTACTCAATTTAGCAGAGATTATGGCTAACTTCAGTAGATTGTATGATAAAAGTATTGTCCTTGCCATGACAGGGGGTTTGGAACTAGATGATCTTTGAGATCCCTTCCAACGCAAATCATTCTATGATTCTATGACTGTGAATTCAGTAAATAATTTACAAAACCTCATTTCTGTTTCTAAAAATCTTCCCAATATAACTATTATCTTCCTCCTTAATTCAAATTTCTCACTGTTTAAGTTCTTGCTACTATTACAATATACTTCTTTCCAGTAGACAAGAAAAAAAAAGTGCGTACATTCTCAGGGCCCAGTTCAGTAAATACTTAACCTTATGCTTTGAAAGTAGTAGGGAAGAGAGCATTATTTGAAAAGATTTCCCCAATCATGGAAATTTCTTTTTATGTTCACCCTGACTACAGACAGTTACGCTTTTTGCTCGTGTGACGCACTGTAGCTATCAATGAACTGGGAACAGAACTGCTTTCAGGACAAACTGTGTTTTAAAAAGATGTACACAGTCTGTGCTGTATTTTACTACAAAAATATTCAGTGTAAATAATTAAACCCCCAGTCTCTTTTATTCTAGGAAAACAATTGCATTTCCTTGCTTTTCTTTATGTTGCACTTCAGCATCACCTAGCAAATACACCCAAACTACATGATACAGAATCATAAAGTCATAGAATGGCCTAGGCTGGAAGGGACCTTAGAGATCATTTAATCCAACCTCCCTGTCATGGGCAGGGACGGCTCTCAACTAGATCAGGCAACACGTGAGGACCGAAAGGGAATTGAACTCGCGACCTTTGGTGTTTCAGCACCACGCTAATTTGTGATATATTTTGTCCTGTTGAAAAAGATAACCAAGAATGTGAAAGTTGCAGAAAACTGAATTATAGCATAGCTGGTAAATCGGATATTCCCCAAAATGTTGCCTTTGATCTACCATTGTTGATGAATCTGAACCTCTTCAGAAGGAATAAAAGTTCTGGAGCCCTTTTAACTTCAAATTAATAAAGTCTGTGCAGTAACATAATTCCAAATCGCTACAGCTGTTTCTTTTATTAGCTGTGGCTTCATGTTTCTTGTCCTTGACACTTAAAGATCAAACCTACTTAAATATGAATCATTTTAAAATGTGAATTTACTTCAAGATCTTATTTTGTCAAGAAGCTCAGCAGCTCATTATATAAGAGGAATGTGTCACAGAGGTAGTCACCCCCGTAGTAGTGGTGCAGGCACGCTGCTGTTACTCCCGCTGTGCATCCCCCCCGCACCCCCCAAGGGCACCTACAGTGGGCTGGAGCAGTTCTCAAGCAGGTAGTAAGACATAGCCTAATGTCCTGAAAGAGGTCATAGAATCAGCATAGAATCATAGAATGGCCTAGGCTGGAAGGGACCTTAGAGATCATTTAATCCAACCTCCCTGTCATGGGCAGGGACGCCTCTCAACTAGATCAGGCAACACATGGGGACCCAACTGGATTGAGTCCGCGACCTTTGGTGTTTCAGCACCACGCTCAACCGAGTGAGCTAAACTGGTCGTGAGCTTTATGGCATTTTTACACCAGAAAAAGTAGGTTTATTCTGGAAAAAAAAAGTACTGGTTTAAGTCACCCCTTCCCAGCAACGTGGCATCCTCCATCCAGAAGTAGCAGGACTTTAGCAGGACTTTGCAGTTGGTTCTTGTGATTATGGGAAGCTGTTCAGAGAAGAGACGGTGAGTGCTCAAGCAGAAATGTTCCTGTGATGTTCATGATCCCTCAGGTAGGGTGACATGAAGTTTATTTCAAGGACAGTGGCTAGGGAGAAGATTGGGAAGGAGCAGGAGAACATGAAAACACAAACACAGTGGAGAGAGGGAAGAGAAAGGCTTGGGAAGAGGAGGACAGGCAGCTGCAAACAGTGTCAGAGCACAGAGTTTTCCCAGTCTCCAGATGATCACCTCAAACCTGATAGCTGGGGCGCTCTTCAGGGAGCACAGAGAAGCCCAAATGCCCTCAGGCATGAACAAGGATTGAATCAAATTTTCCTCTGTTTTGAAAGATTACAGAATCACAGGATGTTAGGGCTTGGAAGGGACCTTGAAAGATTGCTGCAAGACAAGAGCTGATGCACAAGGACCTGAGGCGTAGGTGGGATGTCAGCTTCTGCTTTGCCGCCCTGCAAAGACTGAGGTGATTCCAGCGGATCCGAGAGGGTTGATCTGAAAATGGGACTTTTGGCAGTCATTTGCTTATTGTAGGTTCCTTATTTACCGAGTGATAAACGTGACCTATCTGGAGTTTGTTTTGTGGAACCACCAGATGCTCCCAGTTGCAACAGTTGCACAGTTTGAGCTCTGCCCTAAATGTGTCAGGTGCCATAAAATAGTAAGTGCTCTACTGGCTCAAATATTTGAAATTGAGCACCTAGAATAACACTTTTCTAGAAAATTATCTTGACTTTTTTTCTTGTGCTCTAGAATCCCATGGATTTTGTTGAGACAAATTAAACCGCACAATTTCATAGAGCCATTGCAAAGTAATTAATATTTGTAATGCACGAAGAGATCTTAGTGAGAGCCCCGAAGTCAGCACTTCAGTGTTGGATTCAAGATTTAGCTGAACTTAATGATGACTCCAAACATTGACTTCAGTAGGCTAAAGAAGTCGCATACAATATCTTATCTTTCGTGCAGCGAATGAGAAAAGGCCGTGTATGAGAACTCACATGTGGTTTCACAGGCTGTTACTACAATGTAATAAATTGTTTCCTTCTCTTTTGAATGCTGAATATGTAGGTAGAAATTAATGCTGCTATGACTAGCAGCTAGGGTTTGGGCTGGATTTTCTTTTGAGGCTGTATTGTGACAGTGTAGAATGGGGATGAAGAGACCGGTTTCATGGAAGAAATTGCACATACACGTGCAAGAGAGAACAAAGGTGGCCGTGGCTGAGCTGGAGGAATAGCAAGCCCTGGCCGGTATTATTGATGGAGTAGAGAGAGCTGGGTTTGCTCAGTAACAGACCCGTGGAACAGTTCAGGAGGAAGGAGTTGTGAAGGGTCACTATGAAATATGGGAGTGAGCTGAACAATTTATTTTCTTTGATCTCCGTTCATTTATAATCATATTGGTGTTGAGTCTCCTGGCACTAGAGCTTTTACAATGAATAGCTGAAAGTACAAAAATTGATTTAAATTGCACTGGTCTTGTGCTGAACGGCTAAAAGTTACTTGGGAGTTTTACTCTTAGCTGTCGGACAGTTTAAATGCTAAGCATTTAATTTACTTCAGACAGCTCTGAAAACAATCGCAAACTACAGACTGGTCTTACTTCATTGTCTGCAATTAATGTTGCGACAGCCTTTGCATCAAAGTTTAACCAGAATGCTTTGATTTTCTTAATGATAAATGGATATCTTTTGACCAACATAAAAACCTGAAATAATTCAATGTTTCAAATTCAGTTTCAGATTTGCTAGTGTTTAAAATCAGTACCTCTGCCTCTTTGTTGTGTTAAACTAATAATGTAAGACAAAACAATAAACTGTGTGTGTGTCAGTCAGTGTTTACATAGTAAGACCAGTCGTTCCATAAAATTATGCAGTTACTTCTTCCATCAGTGGGAAGGAATCATCAGTAGTTGGCAGTAGGATTAGAAATTGTATATGTAAGCCTATTTATTTACCTTTTTAAAGGTCTAATTTTATTTACATTCTTTTTTTTTTTTCTGAGTTAGTCATTGTAAATCACTTCTTTCTAATAACTGCATGAAAAATCTTGTAATTTCCTGCTGATCAGGCTCATCTTTCCACGGTTTTGTGCACTGATACATTTTTGGGGCATCATGGCTCACTGCTCACATAATAATTGCTAGGAATATGTATTTACATCTCCTTGTAATAATTACTTAAAATGTGCTAAGCACTTAAGTTTTCTAAATCAAAAAAGATGCACAGAGAGGTTTAATTTACTTTTTGTTAAATAGTTCAATCGGATTTTATGTTACTAAATGTGGGATTATTGTTACTCCTACTTCCAGAATTTTTGTCCTTATGTACATTGTGTAATGTACAAATTTTACTTGGAGCTCAAAAACAATTTTGTCAAAAGGTTCATTCTTGTTATCCTGTATTTCTAACTCACTGGAGCCTCATGAAGTTATCTTTCTCCTTTACAATCTATACCTTTCATTTATGCATAGAAAGGAAACATCTGGCATTTTTTTTAATGAGAGCTGTACGCTTATTGACCAAACAAGCAGCAAGGAATCTGTTGTATGGCTGATTATGGCAAGAAAATGAGGTAATAGTCTCACTAATAATCAGTAAAATTTGTATAAACTGGTGCTGTTTCATTTTCTGAGTTAGCTAATCTCATGCTTTTCACCCTTACAAGAAAACAAATTGCATTTAAAAATGCCTCGTTTCGAAAAATGCTCCTTTCAAATACAGAAACATTTTAAATGTCCATATATGCAGTTAAAGATGCTGACTCTTAATTCTCTCCTGCTTAGAGCTTTCCTTTTTTTATCTTTGAAGTTCAGTCATTATTCCATGTCGATGCCATTGGTTTTATTTATTCTTGCATCCTACGGAAACTAATTAATACTGTTTAGATCCAAGCTTTTTATAATATTTATGAATGTAACATATCAACAAGTTTGTATTTTATGCAGCCAGTGGAGCTGGATTTTGGAATTTGCTTTTTTAGTGGTTCTTTTGTGGAAGAGAAATCTTTCAGGCATGAATTGATAGTCCAGATCTTTTGAGGTCTGTCTGTGCTAACCTATGACCTCTGTTCTTAGGAGGTCAACATCTGAGGGCAGGAGATTAAGGCAGTTAAAAGATTGGAATGGGAACTGGAATGGAAAAATTAGCCAGCACATTTTGGGTGGAAAACATCAAAGTCATCAAACAATTTGCTTATTTTAAACTCAGTTTAAGGGTAACAAGCTAATTGTACTGTGTTTGTTGATGCAAGCAATTTATATTATTTGAGAACATTAACACTCAAGATTTTTTTCTTATTGGAGAAACATAATGACTATTCAGTATGAATGTACTGTGTTTTGTATACTAAATGCTTTGTGTAACATTTTTTTAGAGTAATAATTCAGAATCTGATCATTCAGTCTTTGTAGCTCTATTTCTTAGGAACAGGAATAGTAAGCATTGTGGAACCTGAATCTTCCTTCTGGTCTTCTGAAGACCAGTTGCTCTCATTGGAGATTACAAATGCTCTCAGTACATGGGAAAAATTATTCCCGTATTAACATTTCCTGACTGTGATGCTTAAAAACATTTGTAAGGATCTCATTTTGTTATAGCTTCTCAAATGTGAATTCCTTTCCAATGCAAACTTGTCACCAAGGAATGTTCTTTCATAGGTTATAAATTGGTTTACAAGAAAACTCAGCACTGTCTGTTCTTGTCTGTCATAATTCTAAATTCGTTAGGGTGTGTTCTTAGAATAAGGACTTCATCTTTCATCTGTACAATCAATTTCAAAGTGGCATTATCTAGAAAAAGACACCATTCCACATCTGAAAGTTAGGCAAATTCAAGGATTTGTGTAAGCAATCACATTTTTGTCTTACTTGTTTAAAGTGGACGTAAAAGTGGTTTCAGTATCACTCGCAAAAGCAAGCAAATGTTTTGACATGCAGACCCACCTAGCAGGAAAGAAAACAGAAAGTTACGGATATGTCACAGCTCCGGCTCTTGACTAACAGTGTATGGATTATGGTACTTTTCCTGCATGTGGCTACTAATTAAATTAAAGAACTATAAAATACAGCTAAACTCAAGTGGACAGCCATCTCTAAGCCTCAGTCTAACCTCTACACGTTATTATTGTTCCTTTGATAGTGATGGATATGAGATTTAAACCCCTTTGCAAGCTTATAACTTTCCAAACCATTCCCCCTAAAGGCACTTTTATGCAGCTTTTAGCCCTGACTTTTGCACTTGAGGGGGAAACGGAGCAAAGTGATCCCCACCATTTCTTCCTCCTTCATGGAAGGAAAAGAAAGGAAAGCAGGAGGAGCTTGCTGCGGACTGCAGGACCGTTGTGCACGCAGCCACCGCTTTTGTCTCCTTCCTGGCATTTCACCGGTGTGGCTGGAGAAGCTCTGGAGAAGCTGGATGTGCCCTGTGTGCTACCACGGGCATTGAGGAAACAGGGAGCGTTTGAAAGGGCAGGACCAATCCTGAAGACTGTTTTACCTCGGAGATCTGGTTTTCTGTTTGAATTCTTGGGATAAAATGGGGTGGCTTCTGATCAGCCGTTTTGTGATTCTTGCTCGTCAGCCCTCCCTGGTTAAATAAACTGGTAGGATTGATGGATGGGGAGCTAATTCTGTTTTGCAGGATGGCTTTGGTCTACCCACTCGTGAGAACACGTGAATTATTGTGAAGGAACAGAGGACTTGTTAATTAATAAAGGAAAAGAATTAAGCAACTACAAAGGTAGTGTGCCTGACATGACTCACGATAACTTGCCTAAGCCCTTTCTATACTTGCCCTCTGTTGTTTCTGTTTAGATAGTAAGTTCTTCAATGCAGCATTTGTTTCCTTTTTACTCCATACAATAATTAAAATCCCTACTGCTTTTAATTACAGTAATAATTATGATTCTTGGCTATCTGAATTTCTAGAGAGCACAATACACACATTTTTAGTCTGGAAGACCTGCTCCCCAGGATTTTTGCTGGATGTGTGTATCCTCTTATTTCGTGATGTTTGGTAATCCAAGCATGCTGTCCACAAGCCTGCCTTTCTTAACTATCTTTTGCTCACTCTTTAAAAGTAGTTTATAGATACACAAGACCTACAGATTGAAAACTGCCTTAGTGGAGAGTAGGGTGCTGGAGTTTTTTCGTTCTTTAGTTACTGTCACATTAATTCTAAATGCCCTGAGAACTGCCTCCAAGTTTTGGGTGCTGTAGCTTGCAGGGCAGAGTAGAATGCTTGCTGAGTTTTTAGAAGGAGCAATTCAAAACTCAAAGAAGTTGTTTTGTGTTTTCTGAATTACTTAGAAATAATGTTTGACCTTTTATGATTAAACCTTGCTTTGGTTTTGCTTGATCTGTGAGAAGTACTTATCCTCGGTTCCCTCGTGTGTTCTTTTCACAACAAAAATTGCTACAAAGCTACACAAAACTGATTAGAATTACGGCAAATAGTATTTTCAGGCTTATGTGCTTCTGAAGGTTGCAATTTCTGGCAGTACAGCTGCGCCAGATTTCTGACTGCAGCCCTCGGTGCTCTTGGAATCAGTGTCTTCAAATGGGCTCCGTAATTTGCCTCAGCTGAGTCACTTCCTTACCATGAACTGCCGTAAAGACATGATTTTTTTCTGCTTTGCTTTCTAGGGTTTAGCCTGCACTGCCCCCCTCCTTTTCAAAGTAAGAACTTGTCAGAAAATACCTTTTGTAGTAATGCAGTCGAGTTCAGAGGGTTTCAGAAATCTGGATTACTGGTTGCCTTTTTTGTAGAGTGGGCTATTTTTTTTGTGTGTGTTCCTCATCTCTTTCTGGCTGCTAATTTGAATGAGAAACATGTTGATTTTCTTTGTAAGTAGAGGTTATAGTTGTTCCCAACTGCCAGGCGAGTGTGAATGTCTATGAGACCCTTCAGGTGATAGCTATCCACAAAATATAGAGAAGTATGTTGTAATATATCTAAGCTGTTAATTCTCATTTTTTTTTCTTAATGACCCACATTTCTTGCTTAATTCTTGCATAAAATATAAATGAGTCAAATTTGAAAACTTCCAAATTTGGTAGAAGAATAATAGTCTTTACAGCAGTGTAACGTTAAGATGCTTTTTATTGTGAAGAGCCAAAAAAATTATTAAATCTGTTGTATATATGTGTTGTATACACATATGTAGTATATGCTGAAATGTATGCACTGTAGATTTATGAAAGGTTGCCTTGTCTGCACTGAAAAAAGTGGATCTCCGGAGGAAGATGGCCTAGTAAGAGATCAGTTCAGAATGAGATGTAAATGTTGATGACCTCATCAATTTTAAAAAAAAAACAACAAAGAAATGTTTTTCTAGTTGCAAGGTAAAATGACAAGAACTGATTAGTTCTTCTTTCTTGTACTGATAGTGATGATCCCTTTCTATCCCAAACTGCCACCAGGTGAGCTTGATAGAGGTAGTCATGTAACAGAATGAGGCTGTGAAACGTGTCGAATTCTGGCTTCGTAACCCAGTTTAGTTGATCGCAGTCACTGGTAGGTGAGGCGCTGTGTGACCAGCTTCAAAAAGGTGCTGCATCTCTTGCATTAGCAGGACATCTTCCTCTAAGCAGCTGACAGTGCTCAGTCTGTGTCTTGGTAGTGAGTATGGCCACCGTGTGTACTCCTTTCCCCTAGTTCTCTCTGCTGGAGCATCCCAGAGTGTGTTGTTTTACATTATTCTCCTTTTGCAGAATGAGTTATTAGACAAAATGAAGCTATACCGACAAAGCTGTGTTAGCTTGCTCTCACTAAGCCAGGTAACAACAGTAACAATGTCACGACGTGCACTTTTTTGCGTCTATGGTCTTGGCCATGTAAGGAGGTCAGTTGAGAGTTTTCACAAATCCACAAAAATTCTTGAATTACAGATTGTGACTGAGTCTGCAAGGAAAAAGCGTATGAATTGTAAGGTGGTATTAGTAATGGAAATTAATCGTGACACTGTGTGTACACTAATCACTGTAGTGGAAACATCCAGTTGCTATAATGAGATGCTGTGTTGGGAACAGGAGACAGCCACGTTCCTTTTCTGTGGTAGCAGGTGGTAAATTTGCTTAAGCTTGCATATTTTGTTACACTGTAGAGGACTACAGTTTGTGTGTGGCATATAAACCCTTTGTCATTTAATTTGGAATAGTTTTCTTAAAACAGATTCTCATTTAGTTAAAGAAAAAACAGAATATTCCACAGGGACAGGTTTATGTTTAAAGACTTGAAACAGAACTGATTTTAACAAAAAAAAGGAAAAAAAAAAAGGCCCTGCTGTATTAAACGATAGTTCGTGAGTTGAAAAATCCCCATTTCCTTGAAGTAGCCAGCTGTGACCTCTGAAGTGGTTCATGCCTATCAGTATGTAAAAGCTAAACATGACAATTAGGAGCAGAATTGGGGTGGAAGCGAAGGTGAAAGGGCTCGGTGGGTGTGAATTTAGGTGGTCCGTGGGACTGTGGCCGACACAGCCAGGGCTGTGTCTGATGACTGACCAGGGCTCTGTGTGGGGTGTGCGTTACCTGTGAGAGCTGGCGCAAAGAAAGATGGGTGTTGTGGCTCTTGGTGTGTTGATGTTGGGTGAAGGAACAGCTCAGCGTCTCCCTGTGGGGGTGCTGGGGCTGGCATGTCACCCCAGGGAGTGGGTGGGCTGGTTTTACTGGCCGTGCACGGAATATTTGAGGAAGGAGGCCAGACTCAGGGGTCCCAGGGTGGCCCCTCCTGGAAGAGGATGGGCTGCACGGTGCTCCCTGTAGAAAGACAGGTGCTTGTAAAATTCCCCTCTTGGTATTTCAGACAGGCAGCGTTCGTGAAACTGCTGAGTGCACCCACAGGCTGAGACTGCTGAGATGGTGAAGCAGGATGGCCAGGAGCATTCTCCTGAGGGTCCTGTAATAGATGCAGCCCTAAAGACCTGTTTGGCAGAGTGTGCCAATAACTTAATTCTGCCTATGCTGCAGTCTCTTTCTGCAGAGGAAATGAGCGTCTCTGGAAGAAAGATGAAGTTTGCAATCTAGCCATGTCAGCATTCCCCTACCAAGTGTGATTGGATTGGCATGTACCTCTCAGCAGATGGGGAAGGTACAGAGGTGGCCTTGGCCCAACCCTGTAGGCTATACCCTTTCTCAAGGGGTATACAAGACAGATTCCTTCAAATATGGGGTTAACTTAAATTTATTGCATCAATAATGGTGCTATAAACTGTGTAGTAAATGCATACATCTAGGTTATTGTTGATATAAGCATTGAACATCCTGAGATTTTTTTTCATTGTATGTACTTGTAAATCATATATGTAGAATATCAAGAGCATAAACTTTCAGAGGCTGGTTCTTTATCTCATTCATACCTGTGTCTGTTAATACATAGTTGGGTCTTAGGACTCTTCCTCTTCACATGCTGACATCCCCTGGGAACACACAGCTAGTGTTAAACTACATTTGGTCCAGGCTTGCCAAAACTCTACCCAACAGTTGTCCCAAAACTCTTCAGCCAACGACTCAGACAGTTGCAATCACAATCCAACTGATTTTTTTTTTTTTTTCTGACAAATGGTGCCTTGTTGTAGAGACACTATTAAGTTGAAAATACCGTAAATTTCCGAAAGTGATGCTGCACTAGTTTTGAGTGTAAGGCATACTGAGCTTTTTTGTTGTTGTTTTCTCTGCGCTGTGCTGTGCAAGCTGAAGAAACATGAATCTCCCAGATACTGGACAGCATTAACTCATTGAATCCCCATTTGTTTATTTTTCCTGTATGGAAACTGTGACTTTAAAAGAAATGTTTACTGGCCCTGTGTCTGTAAGCCAGGTCTCTGCCGGGGGGCAGTTTCATGTTACTGGGGGCTGGTTGGCTGCTGTACCCCCCCAGCCAGCATCGTGGTCCTCTCCCTGCAGGGTTGCTGGTGCTGATCTAATCCCGCAGAGAGGCAGCTCATGGAGCGTAACTGAGAGAAACTAATCCTGGAGAGGGGGGGGGTGGAAAAAGTACAGAGAAGCAAACAGATAGGACGATGGCAGTGTGGAGGATGCCTCTTGGTAGCAGTTCTGCATTGGTGGGTTTATAGAGGCTATCAAACCCGATGGGCAGCTCAGTGTGGAACGTGTTGTGCTCTCTTCTTGGCATGGCAGAGATGTTCCCCGCAATGTGACGGCGGCTTTGTGGCCCCCTGTCGAAGGAGCGACGTGGAATCTGCCCTCGTTGGTGGCAGGTGGTGATTTAAGAGCCATCGGGCTTCAGTGGTGGAAACTGTCAGGAGCACAAAACCCAGCAGGGAATTTGGTTTGGCCTCCAAAAGGCCAGAGGTGTAAATAGGCACCGGCAAGACCTCGCAGAGGGTTTGGGTGTCCCAGGCAAAGCTTTTCCGTTCGAGCTTCCCCTGAAGTACCAGATCCTGCTGCACGCCAGTTACCCATAAGAGAATGATGGTCTGTGCTTTCAGCAGGGCTGCTGCTTTCCCTTCCTGGCCAGGGAAAGAAAACAGGATGAGAAAAGCAAACCCTACCTATTTTAGAATCTTTGGTGCCACCACACCATTAACGTGTCTGTTAAACTGTGCGGTGCCAGGAAGTTGGCGACTGACCGGGAAGGTAAGCACCATTCCTCAGCCCTGTGCCTGACATCCCTCTGGAGCTGAAGAGAGCAACCTTTAAAAACCACAGCGATCACGCTTAATTCACTGTTAACTTCTAGTTTGGCTTTTTAGTATGGCGGAGCAGCGAGTATGCAGTGGTCATTTCTCAGTTCCTGCCTTTCAGCAGCTGCTCCTCAAAATTTGCAAAATGCGAGCGGTAGGCTTGGAGGAGTGCAGTGTGTGGTATCATAAACACAGCTCTTCCTTACCCGCCAGTTTCCTCTAGGCAATCTGCTTTGTTGGGGTTTTTTTTCTGCTTCTATCGCATTAGTTTGAACTGTTGTGAGTGATGTAGAGACAATGGAAGATATATATTAAAACTAGCATTTCCTACTGTAATGTTCTGATATTTCACATCGATCATAGTGTGTTACAGTTTCACAGTTTTACTTTAGAACGTAAATGTACTAAAATGATAGCCTGCCTTCATGACAAGGCAAAAAATAACAAATTTCACACACAGTAGCAGAAACCGTAATCTTTCCATCTGACTTTACCACATGCATCAATTATAGAGTGTTTGTGTACAATACACAAGAAGTTAATGCTTCAGGTTTCTTAATGACAGTTCTTCAAAGGAGATTTTCTCACTGAATGGAAAGAAAGGATTATATAAAATCAGCACTTAAAGCTAGTAGTACTGTAAAGCTGAAAAGTAGACCTAAGTGTCAGTAACGTTGTGAAACTCAGTATATAATCCATTCAACATTGTGTTTTCCAGGCTTCCAAAAAAGGAAAACATATTCCCTGATATTTCCAGACATGCATGTTTTCCTAGTCTTTGCTAGGGATGAGTGAGTTTTCAAAGCATTCATCAATACTGATCAAGTATAGAGGTATGTTATAAAATGCTAATTTGCAATGTTGAGATAACCAACTAGTTTTATTGCAAATCTTTAAATTACCCTCAGTTACCAAGAAAGTTAAACAAGTGCTTGAAAAACAAAACAAAACAAAAACTGACCCACAAACAGCAACTAAAAAATCAACCAGTTCATTTAAAAAAAATAATGTATGATAAAGCTCTACAGTGATATTAATGTTATTCAGAGTTCTGTTTGTACAAAGAGTGTGATAATGGCAACTAAAGTCCTGATTTATTGATGACTCCCATTTCTATAACGCAGCTTAAGGTTTTCTTGTTGTCATCATCAGAGGAAAGTTACCAGCTGTACTGATTAATTCTATACAAGACTTCATAATTTTGCAGTGATTTTTTCTAACTGATACACATGCGGCTTTAACTGTGGTGGCAAGAGGCAGAGTAAGGTATGGAAATGCAGACAGCTGCCTCTGAAAGAAACAAAGCTTCAAGGAAGCTTAACATGCTGAAATCAAGGGGAGGGGGGGCATATAATCTCTATCCTAGGGTGCTGAAGTACCGAGTGTCACATCAGTCCAGGGTTATTAACAGCTTTTGCTTTGCGATATGGTCTTAGGGCTAAAGAGTGCTCATGAAAGGAGGAGATAAAAACTGCAGGCATCAGCAATGAAGCCAGTCCAGTCTCAAAAATATGTATGACAATCTTGCGTCCTACTTATAGAGAAGACTTGGAAAAATTAGAAAAACAGAGTGAAGAACAGTGTTAGTTTATCAGTTGCAAATTGTGCCTTACCTTTATTATTGTACTTTACCCAGCTGTTGTATTAACTACGTTATTTTCTTAGATGATGGAAGTTAAAGTAACCTGGCCATCAAAATTATCTGTTACAGTGTGCAAGGGAAAATTATCAGTTACAGGAAGGTTTACCAGATGAACTCTAAAATGGGTAAAAAATAGTTTACCCAAGAGCTTCACTTGATTTTGAACCATACTATTTAGGTAAAAGATAAAGGGGCAAGGGACAGAATTTAAACTGACCTTCTTGCTGCGTGGACAAAGTAGAGGTTATCATGTCTTGCCTGTCCTGCCTGTATGTCTTTCCTGTGGTTACCCAGTTCATTGGTCTTCCCCAGACCATGGTTGCCCCAAAGCTTTTATGTCAGGTTATAGAAACCCCCAGAAGGAGTTTGGCTGGCATTTTTCTGCTTTTGGGGAGCATGTAGGAAAAGGGGAAGCTGCTCTTCCTGATGCTGTCTAAAGCAGCTTGGGGAAGGAAAAGTAAAACGACCAGGTCCTTGATACCCCACTCCAGTTCATGCTAGAGCAGGCTCAGCACTGCTGAGCTTCATGTGCCTCCTGGCTCCTCTTCCTAAAGGCACAAAGGCCAGCTGGCAATGGCAGGAATATAATAAATTTCCGTGAGTAGTGTGTCTCCTACACCAGATGAGGCACTGACCTGGGGATCTGGTAGTAGCAGTTCTTTCCTTACTGTGCCAGTGTAGTGCAAAAGCACATCCCTTTGAACAGGTCAGGAAATCTGCTCTCACGTGTTGATTATAATTTCTCAGCCCTTTTAGTAACCTGATCAGCCTCAGTGTTGCAGAAGCCCCTGTGCAGTTCGTGGAACAACAGGTAGTTGCAGCACCCCAGCATTTGCAGGTTATGCTAACTGCATGGTCTTCAGAAGCCAGTATGTCAGAGTCTTCTCACAAAGAGGCAGACACGTTATTTGGTGCTCGGTGTTGCAGTTCAGTAATTCCTGGTTTCAGTCTTCTTTACAGGAGGTGCAGTTTGCTTTTCTGACAGCAGGTCCGTTGAAGAAGAAGGCCTGGGGGGTGGCTTCGTGCTTTTCTCATACCGGTCAGCACAGTACTCCCTGCTCCCAACCTTACAATATCTTGCACCACAGCTGGAAAGCTCCTGGGCAGCCAGCTGTAGTCTCGTGGGCTCTTCACTACCTCTGCTGCATCAGGAGTTGCAGCTTTTCATCAGCAAATGCCTGGTGTGGCTGCATCATGGCCCAGGCATTACAAAATGTTATCTTTGACGTCACAGGTGCTGTACAGAGGGGTCTTGGCATGTATTAATTTACAAGCTTCCCCTTGTTTCTCAGACTGAGGAGTCTGCTGTGAGCTATCTTTACTCAAAACTCCTTTTGCTTCCTTTTTCACCTTAAAGACAAAGAAGAGGTCAAGGCAGGGAAATGAGACAAATTTTCAGGTGGCGATGATCACTAACAAAAATTATGCAGACACAGGTTATCTGGTTTTAGTAGGAAAGAAATTATGGCCTGACCGTTAAGTCGGCAATGATTATTATTTGTGTGATTAAGAACCACCAGGGCAGGGTCTGAAGCTGCAAGGGAAAGAGAATCTGAGACTTTTTGATGAATATTTAGGCTAACAGACTTGAGGTAATGTATGATGTGCTGTGTAGCACAGTTAGGGTTTGGTTTCACTCAAGAACCAACAGATCAGGATTTAAGAAGGGCAGGGGGAGAATGGGGGAGTAGAATGGACCTGCTGCTGCTGCTAACAACCATTAAAAAAATACAAAGCCAGCTGCTCTCAGAGCAGAGCTTGATCCTTTCAGTGCCTTTAACAGCACAGTATATATTCAGAGGAGGGGAATTCATGAGGCCCTATGGACCTACACCATGGCATTACACAAAAATGCAAACCTGAACAATGGGTGGCCTCAGCGGTTCCATCTGGCTCACCATTAACAAGGTTAAAGTAAAGTGGGTTTCCTTGGCTGTGTCACACACAATTTACACTTCAGATGCTTTAACTTTGGAGCGAGACCAGAGGGAGCACCGCTCTAAACGCACGTGGCGAGGGTCTCCTAACATGTGTGGTAAGTGCATTTGGTATTGATGCTCTTTGAAAGATACAGAGCAGTAGCATTTATAGAATTTGTAAATATTATTTGGAATGTGCGGACTTTTTGACTAAAACATTTTTAAAAAATTAATTTCTGTCAACAAATTAGAATTACAGTCAAATGTTGTTTACTCAAAAGATTTTAAGAACATTATAATATTAGTGTCTGGATTCAGCTAACAGCACAAATTGTTAAATGCCTGGGAAACTTACCACCAGCATTACTGCTATGGTAACCTGAAAACTCCGATCCACTTTTAACCTAAAAGGGATATTGATACACAGAAGTGTATTCTGTTGTAAAGCATTCTGCTTTCAGAGCCACCAGAACACTTAGCTAATAGCATAGTTAACCATGGCAAATAATGGCCTTTAAAAAATTTTAGCGGTAGTGAGCCAGTAGTATAGCAACAGATATGTTGGCGTGTTATTTTCTGTGCCATTGAGTGTAATAACGTGTTGGAATTATAGCATTTTTCAGAAATCTCACTCTTTGTCTCAACTTTGAGGTGCTTCAAGGGAACCCAACTGTCTTATCGGCTGTCCCATTCTTAAATAAAAATTCAGTTGTTATTGAATGGGTATCGAAGTTGATAATTCAGTTGTGAAACTGTTTTGTGATCTGTTAGACAAGTGTTTGAGCAGTTAATTTTGTGGTAAAGAGCTAAGATAATTTCCACAGAGAGAATACATCTCGTTGCTGCAGAGGTGCTCAAGCCATCTCACCTGCCTTCAACCCTAAATCATTAATTCCGTAGCAGAGCAGAACTTCATACTCCTCCTGAAGTTAAACAACTCGTGTACGATAAAACCAGCAGACGTTGTTGATAAGCAGATATCCCAGTGACGTCAGTAGTCTTGCGCAGGAAGCCCCCGAGCAAGCAGCCTGCCACGCTGAGCTTCCTCCTCGGTGAGCTGTGCAGCACCACTCTGACGGGGCACACTCCTCTCGGGCGTGCTGCCGAAAAGTTGACTTCAGCTCCCCAGCACTGAGCAGCCCTGCAGTTGCTTCATGCCTTCCAGGCTTTGCCAGCAGGTGAGCCAGTTTCCCTGATGACAAACAGCGTTAGCCTCATCTGTGTGCCATTAATAGAGGGGTTGGTGTTGATGGCCCAGTGTTTGGTTATCCCTCTCTCTCCTCATTGTCCAACTCTGACTGACCCGACTTGCTGGCATCACCATGCTGCCCTTTCCTATCTCTTTGTAAGAGAATAGGAACATCCTTTGTAAGAGACAGGAATATCCTTAAGCATTACACTTCAGTCCTGTAATTGTAGCTGTGGTTATTGTAAGATGCTGTTTGACAGGCACGTCGGAGCCACCAAGGTCCTCTCAAAGGCTTCCTTCCCGCTGTATTTGAGGTAACTGCAGGCAAAGTAAATGGAGCTGAGAAGTCACCTCATGACTAACTAATCACAAATCATTGACAATCCCTTCTCTTCTCCCTTCCCAGCTATCAGGCTGCTCTCTGTCTGTGAGCAGTTTTTGACTCAAGCCCTATCTTCACAATAGCCTTAGAAAGAAAACAGTTGGAGAGCTATTCATGCTGAGTCCTCACAGGTGCAGTGCTTCCACGCCAAGCGTTGCAGTGGAAAGGAAATGAAGAAAGAATAGCTCACCAAGGCAGGACCCGTGCAGGACGTAGAAGGGAAGTTGTCCAGCTGCATGCAGCACTTGTATGAGCATAAGGTGGGGAATGCCTCAGCTATGCTGTGCATGAGTAGAGGGACGGTTCACAAAAAAGAATTAGTTAATTTGAAATAGAGATGATTGATTTTATGGAGAATATGTAAAAGAATGGTGTAAGAACATACTTAAAGGGGGGAAGTACACATCTCTGATGTATTTAGGATGTATGTAACTTGACGCACACTTTGCAGCCAACTCGACTGTGTTTTTGGCAGTTAGGTTCTTTTCCAGCTCATCGCCCCCCTAACTGAAAGGCAATTCAGCCACAGCCACCCTGTTTACAAAACTGAAGTTCAACATCTGTGTCTTGTGCCTGGACTTCAAGGGCGTGATTCTTTCATCTGTTCTTCACATACACACTTCTACTGGTGCAGATCAGATAAATGAAATGTTATGATTGACATATTCATGAAACCAGGTAGAAATCCAGTATAGATTTCTGTAAAGGCTGCGCATGTGCTGTGACCAGGGGGTAAGTCCCAGACACAGGGTGTGGTTCCACGTTGCAGTTCCTCTGGCAAGAGCATTTGATGACAATGGGAATCTCACTGCTTAATCTACTCCCTCCCACCTCCTGCCAGTGTTTGTCACACCCACAGTTGTGCCGGTGCAATGGTTTATGATTTTGCTTCAAAACTGAAGGTGTCATGTGAACCAAGATAAACAGATGCTACAAACTGAAAAAAAAAGTAGATGAATTAACAAAAAAGTTTGCTATCGAGAATTGGCTAGCAGTTCTAGTGACTGCACGGATCATCCTCAGGAGGTTTAGAAAGCAGATCGTATGTCTTTGGAAGTATTCTTCTTGAAAAGGGTGCTGTTCACTGGATTATTGTCTTCCGTTTATTTTCACATTACCGAAGAAAAGCTGTGAATGAAGTGCAAAGTAGTTGAGCTGAAGTCCTGGTCACTGCTTGCAGTTCTGGATGTGTTGTAGCACCTGAACAGGATCCCTAGCAGTTCCCTGCGCCCTGCCTGGCAGAGCATGCTGTTGCTGGCTTGTTTCACAGTACGGAGTGTGAAAACAGAAGGGGCACCCCAGGAGCTGTCACTGATGCTGCCAAGACAGTAAGCAGCAGCAGCGCTCACTGTGCCGTTGCACAGCACTTTGTGGGAAACTGGAATGAAAGCTAAGCACAGTAGTTTGTTGAAGGCATTCTGGTTCAGGCTTTTGCAGTGTGTAGAAAGCGTGTGTTTTCCGCATCTGATTCTCGTTTTTGTGCTTCCTGCCAACAGGGAATGAAAAGGGCCTGTAGAGGGGTTTTTTTTGCATTTGTGCAAAGTCCAATTAAGCTCGATAGCCCTCATTTTCCATGTAATGATTGGGTTGTAGACATAAGCAAAATGGCTTTTCACAGCTTGTCTATGACTTTTCATCCCAATACTTGGATAGCGGTGAAATGGCCGTAGTAACAAAGAGGAGAATTTCAAAATCACGTATTTTATGCATTGCCCAGATGTGCTCGATTCGTGCTCCAGCTCAGTGAATGCCAATTAATATGTGTCATCGTCACTGTATGGCTGTACTCTGTTGTACCCTAACTTCCGCCCCCCCCCCCCCCCCCCTTGCTTTACCGGATATAATTCCAAGTGGACTGCCTGCCTCTGAAGTCAGTGGGACTTAGGCATTTAAATACCTGTAAACATTTGATTATACACAACAGGGTCACAGAGACTGCCTGTGGCAGGTGATGCCATGCTCTGTATCATGAGCTTCTGAGCCTGGGAAGGATGAAACTTCTCATGAGGGAAACTTGTGGGCTCTGCTTGAGGTCCGGAGTCCTGGGTGAGGGATACAGTGTCTTTCCACTCTGAGGTTATATGGACGAGGGCCAAAGGGATCTTGATTTAGGGGCAAGGTTTTCTGGCTTTTTGGGTTTTCAAGAGTGAGGCTGGTTTAATAAACAATTGATTTGTTCCTGGAAGTATCCAGGAATAGTGTGGGAATTATGAGACTTTTAAAGTTCTGGTCTCTTGTCTTCTACGGCTAAACCGTTCAGGTATGACTGTTTTCAGCCACACAGGTAGTGTTGGATTCCTCAATTTAATGTTTGGGTGCTGCTAAGAGCCCCAAACCCCAAATTTACTTGCTATCTGTGTCTTGTATCTGTTAGGATTTCTACGGAACATCCAGCAACTCAGTGCTCCAGCTGACAGCTGAGAAGTGCAGAATTATCAGGTTGGCTCTGGAGCCCTTCCCTTCACCTGTATGGCCCAGAGCAGTGAGCACACTTTAACCTATGCTAAAGGTCCCTGAGAGTTCACCACATACCTCACTCAGTGTGAAAGATGTTTGAATGCAAGCCTTCTCTCCGTCAGGAGGTTGCTGTGATCACCAGATGGTCGTTGTTCAGCCTTTTGAAGAAGGATTAGTAGATTGTAGGTAAGAGGCAGGGGTTTCTCATCTTCTCTCTCTGGGTAGCAAGGGTCACCGAACCTTTCCAGGAGGATTCCACCCAGAGGTGGAAGCAGCACTGCTCCCTCTACCCACCCATGGGCATTTATCCAGAACTGGGGAAAAAAAATAGATCCAGTTCTCTTGTCTAGCTGTGAGTTCAGACCCACTGCCCCAGCTGGTCTAGGTGTGATATTTTAAGGTCTTGTGGGAGAAGGATACTCTCATTTTTTTTCCTGTGGAAAAAAAATTTACATTCATCACACAGTATTAACATCGAAACAGAAAAACCAGAGACTCCCAACACCAAAATCAGAACAAAAATCATCAAACACCAATAATAAACTGCTCAAAGAATAGTGAGAGTTGTCTCCATAACCTCATAGCGGTACTGCCAGGAATCACTAAACCAGGAAGGAACTGGGTTTCAGTCAGGACTGATGAAATCCTGTGGATTTGACATGTTCTATGTTCCATTCCTAGCCACGGCAGTGTGTCCTAGTCACTTTTCCATGTCTTCTAGCCTGCCCCAGAGCCTCAGATCAGAGGAGAGCAGGGAGGCTGTTAGCATAACTGAATATTCCTTTATTTTGCCAGAAGTCAAGATTTGCACTCTGAAATGGAAGAACTTACAACCAGTCCCCTAGAGAAATTCAGTACCTTGCCAACCTGCGCACTACTTGTGCAACTGCAGACATACACTCCTTCTTCCACCCCATCCAGTTCTTCACTAGCAGCTTCATGGCTTGCGTTAAAAATGCTTTGTCCTTTCTGCCTCCCTGCGCTTTCCAGACTTAATGTAGTTTTTCTGCCTTGCACAGTGAATGCTACTGATAGCTGAGACGCGGTTTGGTTTAGAGTATAGATGAATTGTTAAGGCACAGGCATGATGCTGGCATTAATCACTCCTCTGATCTGTGACTGCTTTCAAAGTTGTAAATTCAGGGCTTCCATAATTGAAGTTGTGGCTTTGGTATGAATTTCTGATCAAAAGTACAGATAGCTGGTTGTGCTGTGCTTGGTGAGCGTATCCATTTCATTTTTCTTTGGCCAGTGCACTCGGTGTCCAACTTGTAATCTTCTGTCCCCTTGCATTGATCGTGACTGGGGTGCCCTTATCTGAACTGTTCTTTGCTTTAAAACATTTAAGTCTAGGGTTCCTATTTTATCTAAATCTCCGGATGCAGAGTTCATGAGTCATGCCAGGAAAATTGATCCTTGGCCTATCAACATTCTTACTTTTGAAATTGTTCATTCTGAATGTGAATGGGCTGAGTGTAAACGGGCAGGAGAGTCAAACACATCACTCCTCTATTTTGGCTATAATTCTTTGATTTTCTTTTTTTCAGTGTCATGATTTATGCTGTATTATGCTTTCAGCTTTTATATCAACCAGCAAACACAGATTTACAGGTGGAACTGAGGGGCTTCAGCCCACATTGCTGTGTTGCTTCATGGCTTATATAAGCTGACCTCTGCAACCAGCCTTGGCCACTGCAATGTGACTTTTCTGTATTCGTACAAAGTGGGAAATTCGTTTCCGTTAAGCTGTTAAGGTTAACAGAGAATAAGCCCAGTGAAGTCATTAGAATTGCTCTCGATTTACACCCGTGTGACTGTGAGCGTAATCAAGACCATTAAGTTGCTCTGGTTCTGGGAAATGCAATCTTTTAAAGAAGTTGTGTTATCCTCGTTGTTACCATTTTGCTGAGGTGGTATCACTTAACCTACGTAATCACAGCCAAGAAGGATAAAGTGATCTAGTTTTACTACACCTAGTGAAATGCTTTCAGTCGTTTCATTAATTTTAACTGTACACAGAATTGATAGAATTCAGAGAAAGAAGTATTAAACTCAAACCTGTGCATGAGATTTGCTGTCCTGAGGCCAAACAAAGAAAAGGGAAACACCAAATTTTGAATTAACCACTTTGGTTTTAAGTGCACAAACTTGTTTTTTTATTTTCCTGTACATGGTTATAGAGAGAATTGATAGTGAAGATAAATCTGGTGGTGAGAGGAATAGTAGAAGTGACATTATTTCACTTCTAATTCTCAGGGATCAGACAGTGCGGGACAACAGAAATACCTGCCTCAGGTGGGAATTAAAAGCTTTAGCATATGAGGCTTAATCCTGTTGCAGCTGAAATCCTGTTTTCACACTTTATTTGCTGTTTCTATATTTTCGAGTGGAAAGTTTCAAAATTTATTTTTTCCTTTAAGATGTTGAAAGCCTTTTTAAAATGTGTTCTAGAAAACGTTGAAGACAACCATTTAGTAATAATTGTATATATGGAGCTAGTTCCTGTCGGACAGCTTAAGATGCAAGTTCGGAAGAGTGAATTAGGAACTGACTGCTTGCTTTCTGTCAGTGCATCAGAGTGATAACAGATTTTCCTTATCAGTAAAACGTGTCTGTAGAGCATCTGAATGGCTTAATTGTTCTTGCAGATATTGAACATGCAAACTTACATGTGCTATTTCAAGGAAGACAAAGTACCATGTTTGATGCCGTTTAGTTACACAGCAGGGAAAGGAAACCCCGTGTGTATTTCATGTGACACAACTTATTCTTATCAGTTGCACGAGCTCTGGAAGAAACCCCTACAGACATAGCTGGCATGGACTCCTCGTAGTGAGTGTGTCAGGCTGTAACTGCCCCTGTGTTTCCGAAGAATGAAATGAAGATGTGAGTTGCTGGTCGAATCCTGCAGTCCTTAACTCTTGCAAAGTCTATATTCATGCAAGTCATCTAATGCAGCGAATGTAATAGGAAAATCCATTTCAAGGCTAGGGTCTTAGTCAGTCCATACACCTGTTGCCAGGTACTTCTGTAACTTTGTGCATAATACCAATTTATAACAGATAGCTAAAGTCATATGACTCTAAACTGGCATTTGGGGAAGAAGAATAGGTTATGAACTTTCAGAGCAGCCTTCCTTCTCCTCTTCCTCCTCCTCTTATCACTACTTGCTTCAGTGCTCCAACCTACTGCCGGGATGCCATTTGCTGTTTCCTGCTGTTGTGACGAATCGATGTTACTTGCAGTTGCTGCTAACATGAGCGATAAAATAAGGAACCAAAGGGAAATGGCAATTTTTAACAACTAATTCCCCACTACCTTACTACCGTTACAGCTCATCTATGGATGAGTTGATCAGTGGATGTAGAAACTCTGCAAGCAGCTCTCTGAGAGGCAAATATGGTCAGGCATTCCTCTTAGCTCACGAATGGCATCTCACTAACCCAGAGTAGAGCTGAGCTGGTTTTATGTGTCATGCACGCTTACCCCCATGGCCGAGGAGGCTCAAGCCACCTCTGTGAAGACTTCTGGCATTACTGAACGCCGCTTCTGTAAAAAGGGGCGCTGAGGAGTGGTTTCAAACTTGGGCTGCCAAGGTCTGCTTCGTTCTGGCCACCCCCATGCCTGCCCGGCACAGCACCCCAGCGTTTGACTTGGGCAGGAGGCTGCAAATGTGGGTATGTGCTGCTGTGACACCCAGAGCTAACCTGCACGGCCGCCTCTACACCAATTGTGGAAAACACTGTTTTTCCAAGTACTATGTACAGAACTGTTTTAGTTTAAATTCCCACAGAAGTTGTGGCTGAGAATATTTCTGTGTGGGGTTTCATAATGCAAAAAGATTAACAGTAGTAGACTTATTTCATATTCAAAATGCATAGTTCGTGTTCGAAATGCATGATATTTCGTGTTCAAAATGTGTGATATACAACTGTTTAAAACATAACTTACTTAAACCACCACCGATCTTGTGTCTGCTTTATCTGGATGAGTTAAAGCCATTAAAATATACACATTCTTTCCATGCTATATTGATACTATTGGAGCAAGACCATCTTTCATGTGATTTAGGCAAAAAGACCTTAATTTTGTAAATTGTTATTTCAGAAGTTCTTAACTTTCAATATCAAGAAAACCCTTTTGTTGTGACAAATGAAAGTACACGTGAAGCATTCCTCCGTGAGGATGTGTTTCATAAGGATTTTTATGTGATTACGTGAAAAATAATTTTCCTCCATGCCTGTAAAGAGGGCTAAGGGGATAGCAGAGATGAGGTTTCATGGTAAGGAAGAAAGAATGGAAACAACATTGTCGAGGTTATTTCTTAAGAGCTGCTGTCCGTGTAGTCCTTTCAATTTTTGTGGCAAAGAAGACTGCGTTTTGAGCATTTTGAACCACCTTTCTGTTTCATTGTTGTTCCTGGTTCTCAAAAAAAAAAACCCAGAATACACCTTCAAGTAAAACAGTATTGCCAGATTTTAAACAAATTCATTTCCTCACGAATTTAAGCTAAATTGTATCCCGACAGGCCTGATTTATCAGGCAAAAATGCCCCACATTGTTTGTCAGCTTCTTTGTTGGGGGGGGGGGGAGGGGGAGGGGAAACCCGAGCAACAAAAGACCGTGGTAACCTATTGATATTACTTTGGCAATACACGGGGGAAAATAGATTGATTTAGAGCTAACCACAGAAAACTAGTCGATCTGATGAGTTTAAAATGGAGCATTTTTATTTATTTGTTTGTAACAAGAGTAAACATCATCAATATTCACCCCTGTGTTATTGGAAGCCTTGCAGACAGTGGGTGTGTGTCAGCGTGCAGGGGCTATGTGTAAGATGAAAGAAGGCAAGCTTAAAAAAATGGAGGGACCTTGTTTTTCTCACAGAATTGAGAGTCTCCGGTCTGGTACGTTACCATGTGTTGCAGGATTTGGAGGAGAAATAGATAGATGAGCATTTTTATTTTATCTTTTATTTCTTTAGGAGGTTATCACTTTTCTTTGTGTTTTTTTTTTATTTTTCAAGACAATAATATTTTTGTTAAACTCAAAAAGCTAGTAAAGCACAGGAAATTTTCAAACTGAATTTTACTGAAGAACAACAGCCTGCAATTAACTTTCCCAGCATGTTGCCTCTGCACAGTGTTTTGCATGAACAAGAGGTTCAGGGTAGCAAATACTCAGAGGATCAGCACAAATTTAAATGTGGCCCTCATGTGCTGCTTTCTGAATTGATAATATGCAATTTTCCAAAATACTTTACTAAAAATAATTACAATTTTAAAATTAAACTTTTATTTGTTTGTTTTTTTTTCATCGATTGATAAATGAGGATGTTAGTGAAGTTTTCTGCCTTAGTGTCATCCTGCTTGCTGGACACACCATAAATGCTTTGATGAAGGTGATAAATGCTTCATTCTCTAGTTTATTTAACAATACAATTTCCCTTGACCTTAAATTATTTTCTCAGTATTTATTATTTTGAATGCTAGTACCTTATTAAGAGTGTTTTCAAAGTTACCCACATTCTGCATTCAGCTACACCTTAAGAATTAAGGCTTCAAAACAAAATGGCACAAAACCCAGCAATGTGCATGTGAGCAGAAACATTCCAGAGATATCCCTCTCTCGGGTAGTACGGGCAGAGCGTGTACATTCAGTGCACTCACCGTTGACTTACCGTCGATTTTCATCTTTCAAAAGGAAAAAGCTGGGCCACATTTTCATGCATTAATTCTCCTCTCGGTGCTGGGAGTGGGGTAGCTGCGGGGCACGGCCTGGCAGGGAGTGAGGCTGCCCCCCTGCCCCGTGAGTTTTTTTTAAAAACACAGGCTGGTTTTATTTCTCCTGGGATGTAATGCTGCTTTAAAGATTTGGGGAGCCAGTGAAGGGGAGAAATCTCCCAAAACAATTCTTGCAACGGAATCCTCCCATAAAAGCAGCAGAGGAAAGAGTGAAATGCCAGAGGAGCCGGTGCCCAGCGCTGGCTGGCTGCCTCTCGAGGTGCTCAGGGGTCCCCATGGGGGTCCCCACTGCCCCCCACTCCTCCCCTGCCACATACTTCTGCTCCTCTTGCTCCTCCTGCAGCTTGTCTCCCTGGCAGCTGACCAAACTTTTTCATTTTCTGCAGCCTCATATTTGCTTTTGGCATTTCTTGCTCTATAACAATGAGGTCTGCATGTGCTACCCGTTTTAAGGCATGAAGACGTTGCCCTGATTCAAAAAGTACTGAAACTTTCACTTTTAAGCATAGGCTTTCTCAGCAAGAAGGGTTTTCATATTATACCTGTATTAAGTAAAAGTGATTAGTCCTTTTGTAAAAACATATGAGAGGTGCCTGGTTAGCAGCAATCACCTGTGATCCTTCTAGTCTTTGGAGTGCTGCTGTGACAGATTTCATATCCAGATTTGGTAACTGGAATATTTAAGTAGTCCATTAAAGTATACTTGTATTTATCTCAAAGACAATTTAAAATCAGCAGATCCTCAACAGTGCAGAAGACTCTTTCAGTGCTGCAGAGGTGTTGAAGGTGTTTCTTACTCATCTCAGGTGGTGCCTGAGCAAGCCTGTGCTTCCATCTACTTTTCTAAGTGTTCACATTCACCAGCAAGAACTGATCCCTTGCACTGCCCCGTGGCCAGATTTTCGAGACATGTCACTGAAGCCCTTAAACAGTAAAACATCTTAGTTTTGTCTAAGATCTGTATTTCTGTTAGATCATGGATAGTTTACAGCAAAACAGGGTAGTTGAAGCAATCTGCTGCACGTTTTGTCTGCAAGAAGTGGCCTTTCTCTAGGTAGTACTTACGAAAAATGACAGCATGTTTAGGTACAATTTTAATTTTCCTTTATGCTTTAACTGCTTAGTTGGCACTCAGTGTATTGTAAAAACATCTCACTTGCAAATGCTGTTAGAATAGTATGCCATTTTTCAAAGCATTAACATTGCTAGATGGCACATTGTTAGCTAAGATGTAGGGGTCTTTTTTGTCTGATAGTATTCAAAAAGAAAAACAAAAAAGGAGTTGGTGTAGGGAATATCTTGGCGAATTATTTTAGTCTTCCTCTGACTATACCCTCTTTCTTCCCTTTGCTCTCCTTGTTAGATGTTAACCCTTCTCCTCTCTCCCCTCCCCCCAAGAAGAAACCAGTCATGAGGGTAATTTTAAAGCTTTTTCTCTCAACAGATAATAGTGTGGAGCCACACAAATGATTCTCTACTTGTCATATATATTGGATTATCATCTAAATCATATTATAAAGCAGCATGAAGAAGCAAGCAGTTGTGCTTACCCTCCTTACTGCCTAGCTCTGCTGAGCTGTTATTACTGTGGCAAACCTATTTGCAAGGCAGGAGTATTGTAATTTTAAAAGGGATAGGGCTTGGCTCTGCTTCCTAAGTAGGAGTCGACTGCTGGGACTGAGAAAAAAGATGGAAACTAGAGCATATTTCATTTTGCATTTGCATTTGGTTGTGAAATTGAGAATTTCCAATTAATTTCAGTCATCAGTTTATTGCAATTAATGCAGCGTAGTTTCTGTTGGAATCTGTATGGTTTTTGCTCGCTCATGTTGCCTTTAATGTGTGTAGTTCTGTGCATTTGCAAATTCATAGTGAAGGAGAGTTTATAAGTGTTTTTTAACCTCACTATATGCTCTCTTCTTTCTTCTCTAGTAGGTATTAATGTTACTCTTTTCTTGAGAATATTGAAATACAGTGCTAGACAAGTTCCTCAAGATGTTCCTTTATTAAAATGTTAATCTTTTTTACATCAGAAAATCATCCTGATTCACCTTCCTGTCAGTGATCCAGTGAAGGAAGGATTTCCCATTAGGATAATTGCTACCTCTTTATTTACTGTGTTGTATTATTTTTTGAGCCTGAAGCTACCTAGTAAATCATGGGATCCTACCGTGAGAAAGGCCGTCCTATTTCAGCAAATCCTTCTTGCTGTTGCTTTTTTTAGTAAGGGTTTTTTTCCTGCTATAACTGCACTTTTAAGGGCTTTTTTCTGGTTTATTCATCTCATGATGTAATTTACCTATATTATTTTATGTTGTGTTTAGGCTAATATGTATTAATTTCCATGGCACTTCTGAGTGAAGACATACTTGTTATGATTGTATTCATCTAGAGTTTCTGAGAACATACTCAAATGAGAATTTGCTTATTTTCTTAGCAGGACCCAACTTGTATGTTGTTCTATATATTTATGTATATTAGAGATGTGGATGTAAAAGCTTGTGTGTGCATATCCTATGCTATCAGGTTTCATTATGTTGTAAGGTAGGTATATACAGCAAGGAGGGGCAAAGAGTTGAAGTGTTTCAGACAAAAGCGTTAATACCGTACTTTAATGCGTGTGGATGATGCCATGTGGCATCATTTGTGAGCTCTGAGGTGGTTGACCAGTTCCATTTTGGTGTAAATCCCTTGAGAGGGAAGGCATTTCAGAGCGGGGTGTGATCCGTTCTCCCCATAAGAGTGATTGACAAGGAATGAATAAATAGTTAAAAGAACTGAATAAATACCACCCTCCTGTTTAAGTCCAGGCACACCCCGGCTAGCACATGTATATTCTAATGCGCCACTTAGCCAGATGCTTGAGTTGGTTCGTAACAAAAAATGTTTCTGAAAAGCCAAAGCACAGCATAATCATAACTGGTTCTGATAGTTCTATTATGAAATTTTAGCAGCAATTGGAATAGACGCAGGGAATCACAATATTTTGCAAATCGGATGTATTGATACATATGGATATATAGATATATGCAAAAAGTGACAGAGGCCTCTTGAGTGGAAGCAGGGGCCCTGACAGCAGCTTCTTGGTCAATTGGGGAGGTGAAATGGTTCACTGAATTGGATAACACAGTGCATACCGTAGTGACTGATTAAATTGATTTGTCTGTGGCTAGTGCCTATCCCTGCTACTGAGGCCCTTTAACCTATTTTCAAACTTTTTCAACCATTCTAAACACATGTGATATTAAGGGAAAGAGGCAAGTGCAAATGTGTTCACACAGCTGTAGGATTCTGTATTCTGAATTAAAATATTTCCAGACTGTCTGCACACTCCCATGTTATATTGTATTATACTAAGCCCAGGAACATGCTAGAAACTGATGAAGATAATAATGAACATCATCCTTTAATATAACCAAAGTTATAATAAATATAACATTTGCAAATTCTTAGATGTATTTATTAGGGGAGGGGGAAAAGTAAAACACTTAGGAGTTTTTTTGTTGCTTTTCTTATGTTTCTGTAATTGAAAGTTTTACTTCATTATTATTTTATCCAGAAAGTGTTTAGAAAGCTTGTCAGGGAAACACAGCTGAATTCCACTTAAGATGACCGACTGTTACTATTAAATGGAGGTTGCTAGTTTGAAAATATCTGCAATAATTTGGGAAAAAGTAGCCAGATATTGTTTAATTACTGACAATGTTTATTATAAGGGGGAAGAAGCTTGATGTTTTGGTCTTATATCAGGATGTTTGTATTTTACAATGGATTTAGTTATGTCCTTTCCCTTCCCATGCTAGAGAAATCAATACTAAATGACAATGGGGCTCGTACATGTTATTTTCTTCTTGATTCAAGAGAAGATTTATATTCCATGTGTCTTCATGGATTATTCTTCAGTACATGCGGACAGCCTGGTGTAAGCATAGTCTTCAAATTCCGCAGAATAATCACGTAAAATTTCAGTGCAGTGGTGACATAAGAATGGAACCAGTTCAGCTAAAATACGTTATTGCAGTTGTCATGGAAATGCAGAGTTCAGTGTAATGGGTTTGGTTTCTTGTTTCTTATTAATTTTTAGGAAAGATAGGACAATTTAATTACAGTGTTTTCTGAAAGGATAATGAAGTTCTGTTCATCATTTAACTTCTCTAAATTATAGGTCAGTCTTGTAGGACATGACAGCATGCCATGGGCAACTTATGCTGGTTTTTCATTTGTTTAAATAAAGATGTGGTTAGTATGTTACTAATAGTGAAGAAGAGGTAGGAAGAGAGGGAGGTGCCGATGACGGATTGCTTCTTGGAGTGGGTTTGAAAATATTACCACCCATTTTGCAATCTTTCTAAAAATTGCACAGGTTTTATCAATAGTATTTCTTTGAAACGTAAATTCCGTAGGTTAGACTCCAGCTGTATGTACAGTTTTGCATGGACTAAACTTCTTGGTTTTCTACAGACTACTGAACACTAGCTGAAGCAGTGTCTTGTTACTTCCAGGAATCTGAAAAATTAAAACATTTTGATGTGGGCTAAAGCCAGAAGAACATATTGCATTGTTTTGTACATATGTAGTTAGTTATAGTTAACAGGCTTTTTTAATCCTTCAGTTGACTCCACCAGGCAATCGTTTTTTAAATTAGTTGATGGTTAAGGGAAAGCAAAACAAATTACTGGTGTGGTTCTCTCAGTAGCACGTTAGGTTATAATAAATTAAATATCTATGCATTCAGTGCAAGTTTTATAAAATGAGAAACAGAAACCATAGAAAAACAGCCTAAATGGAAAGCTCAGTGGTGAACATGACCAGCGCGGGGTCACCACACCGAAGGCGTATAATTATTTCTTTGTATCGTGTGTTAGAATAATGTAATCCAAGGACCAGCGTTCCGGGCGCGTGTGACAAAGCAAGAGGATTCAGTAAGGGATTGCTGGAGATTTCCTCAGGACTCCCCTGGCTAACGAGGTTAATAGAGAGAGTATTTGTGGATTTTAGGCATTTTTGAGGACCAGGGAGGAGGCCTTGCCCGTGGTGGGGGGAGACGTTCCTCGTCCCTCGGCTCCTGACAGCTGCGTCCTGTTGAAGGCGGCACCCGGGGTCACAACCGCTAGGGAATTTTAAGAGAAAACAAACAAACTCCGGTTTATGACTCTTTCCGAGGGTTTATTTATTTTCTTTTGAATCGGTAAATGCCATTACGAACCCTCTGCAACACGAGCGGTGTGAAATTTCGGCCCAGACCCCTTGCCTCACCGTGCCTGGGCCGAGCCGGAGGAGCCCAGGTGCCCAGGCCCTCGGCGAGAGCCCGGCTGATAACAGCCAGGCTTGGGTTTCCCTGGCTTGAAGCAGCGTGTCCATAAGGACACGGCTGTGCCGGAGGCTGAACATCTCCTCTCCCCACGTTTCTTTACCCGGCGACGGGCCCGCAGGCCGAGCGGCGCCGCCTGAGGAGGGTGAGGAGGCCGCCGCTGGTGACGGCCTGCCCTCCCTCCCCTCCCCGCTCCCAAACCCCCGCACCCGCGGCCCTTCAACGCTGTAAAATGCCCACCCGGGAGCGGGGAGACCTCCGAGGCGGCGGGAAGGGGGATGCTTGAAGATCTGGTGCCCTCTAGTGGGGTCGGGCGCCGGTGCCTGCCCCGTAGGGAGGGGAGGGCAGGGCAGAGCCGGCAGGCTGGGTGGCACCACCCGCAAAAGGTGGTTTAGTTTGTTGGTTTGGGGGTTTTTTGGCCCCTTCCGAGCGGCTTAAAAAGCCAAACTCAAAACGCGCCTGAGCTCACGTGGCAGCAGAAAACCGACGCGTTTTCTAACTTGCTGTCTCTCTTTGTTTTTAGATGCTACAACTGCGGTGGCCTCGACCACCACGCTAAAGAATGTAGTCTACCTCCACAGCCAAAGAAGTGCCATTACTGTCAGAGCATCATGCACATGGTGGCTAACTGCCCCCATAAAACTGTCTCGCAGCAGCAGCAGCAGCAGCAGCAGCAGCAGCAGCAGCCCACTAGTTCTCAGGGAAGACACGAAGCCGAACCGCAGCCTTCCACTTCTGCTTTCCTGAGAGAAGGGGGAGGAACGCACGGCTACTCGTCTGCCTCGTACTCTCAGGAAGGCAGGTCAGAGATCTCGGAGCGCTCGGGCAGGTCACCACAGGAAGCCTCGTCGAGTAAGTTGTCTGCGTCACCCGAAGAACCGAGCAGAAAGGGGCCTTCTGTTCAGAAAAGGAAAAAAACTTAAAGTGTTTGTTGTAACTTTCCATATTCTTTATCCTCTTGGGATGTCTACCTCATGCAAGTACAGGGGAAATAATTTCATTATCAGTAGCTGACCTGGAATTTTAACTACTGTTGAGGAACTGTGAATTTTATTTTTTTTTTTCCTTTAATAGACAAATCACTCCAAGCAAAATACATTCGAGCAGGGTGCATTACATTTTACTGTCTCTGTATGAGTGTGCACATGCACGTGTATGTGTACGTATCTATAACTGTTTATTTTTTCCATCAGACCACTCTCCAGCTCCCACAAGACATTACTGTAAAGCAATAGGCACAGTATCCACAAAAGTTCCTGAACTCATTCCTAGAACCTATTATTTCCAAACATGTTCAAAAAACAAATGAGAAAACCCAAGAAATCTCACTCAGAAACAAACCAAACCTGATAAACCACACATAGAACTGAGATCAAGACTGTTACTTATCTTGCGAACCAAAGGATACTTTCACATTTTAAAGCTGCCATATGGTACTAAAGATACTAAGACATCCCCCATACCATCAATTTGAGTTATTTTCTTCCTCATCTCCACAAAGTATCAAAACCTCTCCCCTCCCCGCATCCATGCAGGGCAGTGTCATGACTCAGCACAGCTCTCATTGCCACCATCCTTTGTTTATGAGGAGTTTGAACTCCAGAAAAGACAATGAATGTGTAGTTTTCTGTGCTGGTTTCTCAAAACCTTTTTGTTAAATTAATATGGTTGTGACTGTAATTTAGATGACTGTTGTATAGGGGAGAATGTATAAGTTGTTACCAAACAGACCCTTTTGAGTGGTATCAGGATACCATCCTGCTTAACCCTTCGTATTCTGTGAACATTTAGGGGACCTTGGTAGCAGTAGCAGCAGCAGCAGCAGCAGCAGCAGCAACTTCTCTTGATCCCAAGTGTTGCCCCTCAATTTGAAGGGGCTTCCCCCTTGTTTTCTGTTGAAATGCCACAGAGAGATCTCCCTAGGGTTTTTTGTTGTTGTCTGTTTTGGTTTAAAAAAAAAAAAAACAAAATGCAAAGCTAATGATGTCCTTGGATAAATAGTTTCTTAAGAATATAGGTAGATGGGTACTCGGGGTTGCTCCGCCAGCCTCCCTTGCTGATGACACAGCGTGTTGTGCAGTCCAAAGTGGCAGGTGTCTGCTGCAGGCAAGCCTGAGTGAAGGGAGCGGCAAATTTGCCAGAAGTCCTGGGCATCCTCTGCTTCCTGTGAACTGGAGACTGTTGCTGACCAGCCTTGGTCCCAGAGTGCGCTGGGACCACACACTAAAAAGGAGAAAGATTGGTGGCCTCAGAGTGAGACTCCCTGGGCTGCAGCCCTTGCTCGGGGTTAATGGAGTTGGAGCCTATCAAAACTTCAAGTCGCTTTCCATTTGTAACTTCTGAATTACCAAGTCATACGTAAGATAACGTACTTTGACAAATCCTATTGCGGATGTAAGTTAATTAGAGAAACCTGTATGATCCTTAACATTGGCAATAAACACAGGCTGTTAAAGCTTGAAAGAGTCGGGTAGGTTTAAGCTCGGCTAATCAAACTAAAGAAACAGCCTGCGTGAAAGGCTGCAGTGAGCCGAAGTCTACCCATGGTAACTCTTTTGCAGCCGGGTAGTTACAACAGGTATACATCTGGCTCATTATGTAACCCTTCCTCTTCCCCTTGTCCTGCCAGATGAGACTTTTACTGTTGCTGCTGCTGCTGCTTCAGTAAACAGGTAGTAATCAAAGCGCCTCGGCGAAGGGCACGATTTTGAGAAAGTTGTTTTGTGTGAATTCCTTGCCAGTGTTTGCGAGAATCTCGCTGGTTTATACTGAAGTTCTCAATATGCTAATGCAAAGCTTACCTTTGACGATATTGAATGTGATATATCTATAGAGAAGAACTTCCTTGCCTTACGTAAGGATAGTAAACTTATTTAAATTATGTAGACAAATCAAAGTGGCATTGCTTAACCTTCTAGCCGGTGTAAAAACCAGGTTAAACAGCAAAGATGCAAAACTTAGGTCACTTTGAAAATTTAAACCAAAGTTCCTTATAGAAATAGGCAATTGTGGATTTGAAAACTGGTCATTCCCTGTTTATATGTAAGAAGTTCAGAGCTGAGATAAGGAAGTATTTTCAACACGCAGATTCTTTTATTGGTGCTGTTTAAAATCACTGTGCGCACCAAAGTCAGACTGAACTGCTAAGAGCACATACCAAACCCTATCTTATTGTTGAAAGCTTAAGGTTTTATTTTTATATATTAGAATGTTATCACTATTACATAACATACTCAGGACAAAGAACTTTGCTCAGGGAATATACCATGTAATGTTTTTTCTTTACAGAATAGTCTACAGACCTGCTTACTCAGAACAAACCAAATAGTCTTAGACCTTTTTATCTCTAAGTATTATGTACTGATATTAGTAACTACCTCTGAGTTGACATAGACCTACATTTCTGATAATCAGATCTCAGCGTTTTGTATTATAAGTTCCTGTGAAGCGATGAAGCAGCATTCTGTACTGGTTGCTTACGTGACCATTCATGTCTTTACATTCACAGAGTCTGAGGTTTCAGAGATGCTGGGCAACCACAGCTCCCGCTGACTTCCAGTTGGAGTCACAGGTGCTTAGCTTTTCTGGGAGGGGAGGGATGGGGGACGGGGGGGTGGAGGGGTAAGAATAAAAACACAGAAGCATCAAGCCCACTTTGTTTACATAGGTGACAATAAAATTATTCTGTTTACAGCAAAAGGCTACCTCATATTCACTGCATAAACACACCTTTGTGCTGCTCTAGCCTTAAAGGTGGCTGTTGATCTATGGTACATACTTTTTATCTGTACTGAATATGTAACTGATAGTTCACCACTGCGTAACGTTATGGCAAATACTTGTTTAAGATGAAGCATCCATTTGAAATCGTGAGACGTTTCCAAACATTTCTTTGAAAGTTTTTCTTTTTCTGTCTAAAGGATTATGGGCACTGTTCACGAAAATAAATACATCTCCAGAAGAGACAAAAACGTCCATGCCTAAGTTAAACACAGAGCAGCGCAAGCTGCGGCAGGTAACTACTTAGCACTGGGCTGCAGCAGAAAAAAAATCTAGTTACATTCCTTCAATAGGCTGCTCTAAAGAAGTAAAGACCCCTTTAAAGGAGGAGACACAGACTGAGTTTGGGATGATTCCTTCATGTCTAAGGACAAAATTAATATTCGGCAGCGTTGGCTCAGCCTAGATTTCCCCTATTCACCAGCCTGTCCTTGCCAGAGTGCTTCACAATAAAACTCGTTTGAGTAGGAATAGTTCAAATAGCTCAGAGAGATGTATTTTTCTCCTGACAATAGTGGAGATAAGGTTAAACCTGGAACAAGAATCTCTCTCCCTCCCATTCCCCCACCCCAAAATACTCAGTTTGATACAATCACAAGGGACATTGTGAGCTATTTCTTTTTTCCTTTCCGTCAAGGAGAGGTCTTGGTATTCATTTAGATGCTGCAAAGGTTAGGCCACGAGGAAGACTCGTATTTGAAGGAAGAGCCAAAAAAGTTTCTGCTGCAGTTGATGGTAAATCTGGCGTTGTAATGTTTTGGTTTTAGCCAGCTTTCGGGGAGTGCCAAACACCACATTTGGATCCTACCTCTTCCCTTTGCAGCCCAGTTTTACTCAGCACCAGTGTTATCCTGAAGTTCCTGCTTAGTCATACTTAGTTTTGTGAATAGAGCCCCATAAAAAGTGTTTATAGATCTTGTAACATTCTTTGTAAGAAGAATTATAAAAGAACATGGGAAATCTCATCGAGTCTTAAATTTAATTTAATTAATTTATCTGTAAGAAATGTTTATCATAAAAAATATATATGTATTCCCCTGTGCTAGATATAAAAGTAATTGGGAAGATATGTACATGTGCAGATGCACTGATTTTAATTTTCTAGAAGTCTTAATGAGATTTGAGTATTGTTTTAGAAACAAGCAGAGCCTTGTTAAATGCATTGATCTTATTTTGCTTAGTGTATCAACAGCCTCTTCTTTAAGATCCGTTGGTTGTGTTACCCCTGTTACAACTGTTGACTGATAACAAGAGGTTGATCTATGAACACACGCTTCTTTTTTTTTTTTTTTTCACATAAACCGGAGCTGTATATTAGCAGCTTCAGCGGTGTTTTTACGAGAATGTTGAAAAGTACCAAGGTATTTGCTACCATTGTCATTGAACCAAACGTGAGAGCAACCATCTTTGACTACCTCTTGGATTACTAAGTTAAGCAACAACTGGCTGACAAACATCACCAGACTGGCTTAAACTAGTATGTGTTGCTTGTGGTAATAATAACAATAACCATACTAGAGACACCAAAGTGAACACTGATTTCTATACGACTTTAATACTGTGTCTTACCTAGTGTTTTTAAATTATCTTCTGTAGTATAGATTACCTCATTGTCCATTTTGACTCGTATGTTGTTTACAAGGTGAAATAAAAGAAAAATCACTTGAATTTTATGTTTTAGGAAAAAGACAGTCAGTTGAAGTTTTGAAGGTCATTTCACCTGTTTACTGTCTTGAGGGACTAAAGCACTGATTGCCTTTCTACATATCATGTATTTTATATTCTCATTTCATGCCTAATGTCTTTTTTTTTTTTCCTGTCAGTCATGGATATTGTGAGGTTTAAAAGAATTACTTGATTAAAAATAAAACATATAACGTTGGCATTTACAACAAGCCTTTGAGATTTTCTTTATTTGCACCACAAAAATAGCACTCTACGGTCACTAAGCAGACTTTTCATATGCACCTATGTTCACTTAATTTTAGGGTATTACCTTCAGAAAAGACAATTACAGTTACATAAGCTGTTGCTTGGGGGAGGGAGAAATAAATGATTGTTCCGTAACTGGATCATACTAGCAGTGCTGCAGAAATTGTACCCCAAACCTTATTCAGCTATTGAAATCAGACTGCAATATTACAGCTTTCGGTACTTACTTTCTGAGAACGCATAGGTCATTAAAGTTTTCAGACATTTGGGTTGTTCTCTAGGATCAAAAGCTTTTGGTATTTAAACCTCATCTCATCTTTATAACTTCTTCCATAGTCTACAGGCTTGCACATATCTCTTACATGCTAATTTAGAATGATTTGAAGAGTTGTTTCTTTTTTAGAAATGGAAGTGCTGTCATCCACCACTACCTGGAAATTCCATCTTTAAATTGTGTAAAGTGTATGAGTGAATTGGATAGCATTAGCTCGTCACTGTGTATTAAAATATCTGAGGGCTTGTATACACTAGCTCCAGTGCCTCTCAATACAGGGCTCTACATACAGGCGATTAATAGTAAAATTTATCAATCTCTTCTAAATACAGAAAAGTTTTTTTTCTATTTGTACAAACATCTACATGAAGAGTTACCATCTACTCACTCCATCATCTAGTCTTCTAGTCACAGATAATGTCATTTGCTTCCCCTCCTGCCCCCCTCTAATTCATGGCCTCAGAAAAGAGGAAACATGTCCCGAACACGTCCCATCGCATCCAGTCCCACCCCACTCCTGACCTGTAGCCAAATGGTTTCAACACCTCCTGGAAGGGGGAAGATGCAACTGAGTGCCCTTGGCTAAGATCTCCCACACGTCCCACTTTTCGGGTCAGTTGCAAGGAGGAAGGCTTTCTTTTAAAACATCTTATAAGTGTGTTCCTTGAAGAACACCATTTGCACTGGGTTGTTGCATGTGCTCCTGCCCTGCCTGACCCCAGTGTTTTGGGGAATGGAAGGGGACACGTTGAGCATGCCACCACCTAACTTCTGCACCACCCCACAAGATGACCCAGGCAGGAGCAAACCCTCAGGGAGCTGTGAGCAGCTCTCGACACGCACAGATGTCAGAAGCCCTTGGAACAAGTGACATGGAGAAACCTCGCCTCTGTGCCTGACAGTGTCTGGAACCAAAGCACCTGGAAGACCTTATCCTTCCCATCTAGTCGCTGATACACGCGTGCGCCCTCCCAGACCTACTGCAAGCCAGTGGTTGTTACCCTTTCAGCAGCTCCCTCAGAGAGTTAAGAACAATTAACTTCATGTTAAAGGATAGAAGTTGTCTTGTGCATTAGGCAAAGACAGATCATCAGAAGTACCTAAATCCACAGCTGCAAGCCATGCTCCCCCTCCACCAACCTTGCAGAGAAGGGGTAGCTGCCATGTGACATTAACAACAACGTTGATTCATGTCAAGAAGAAAAAATTGGGGAGGGGGGGGGTGTTGAAGCTTCCAGATTATTGACACAGCAACATCAAAATCACAGCAGCCCTTTGAAATAGTTACAAAAGCAGCATGTTTGTTTTCTTCCCTGTTCTGTAGGTCTTTGGACACGTGCTTCCAAGCTACTTACAGCCTCCTGTAACCCTAAGTGCCAAAATAAATTTAATCTTTTTCAAAAGAATTGTGTTTTTCCTGCAACTTGTTGGGACCAGGAACTGTTTATGCAAACCAGTCATTTCAAAATTACTCTGAATTCATTACATGCTCCATACCAATCTCCTTCCCTCCACACCAGTCATCTCCCTGATACTGAAAGTATCCCAGATGCAAATAATTTTATGTACATTCATGTTGCGCGCATACTTAACACTCTCCCATGTATTTGCACAGGAAGAAACTGGTGGAGAGGAGAGAGTTCAATTCAGCAGATCTCCTCCTCCTGTTTATAAGTACCATTTAGGTGATGGCCTAATTAATTAATTTAAAGACCTTCTCAGCAAAGCGCTCCACTATGCCCAGTGGCATCTGCTGCCTGCAATGCTGTTGACCTCCAGGACAACCAGTCCCCTCAAGAGCAGGTTTCTCTGCACCCATTATTTTTTAGCGAGCGTTGCTGAGTGCATGATTGCAGAGTTGCCATTGAGCCCCAGGCACACATTCAGGCTGTTGATGCCCAGTTAACACTCAGCTGGTCGATTTTTGTTTCCTGGCAGTTCAATATTTGGCCCTGGGGCTTTACTTGCTGCGCAGCACTTAGCCTAGATACTCAGGAGCAGCTGGAACAGCCCAACAGTTTGTAAACCAGCACAGATGAACTGATCTCATTACTCCCATTTTACCAGCCAGAAGAAGGTGGGCTCAGCAGAAGGAGTGGTGAGTACTGATCTTAAGTATTCATCCAGCTTCTGATGCTTACAACCCAGGTGTATTTTTTCCAAATAACCCAAAATGCAAGGCCAGAAAGCATCAGTGGTTTATCTAATTTGACCTGCTGCATGCCACACGCTATTAAATTCAGGGCAGTTACTATTGTATTGAATTTTAGCACTCAGCTTAAACTGGAGCCTTGCTTGCTTGGCTGCTTTAAGCATATTTTCCAGCTGCGCTTCAGAGCAGGTCTGAATGCGCTTGAGAAAAAAAGAGATGCTCTGCTCCGTGACAGCTTGTTTTAATCACCTGCTGTTAACAGGGAACAGTAGTGCCTCATTTCTAGTTCCTCTGGCCTCAACTTCCAGCTCTTTGTCCGCTGGAGTAAAAAGTTCCTTTGTGCACCAGTAAGAAAATGCAAAACTCTTTTTTTTTAAAAAAAAAAAAACATAGACAAGACCCAATATCTTTTTTTAATGAGTTACCTACTCATTTATCATCGTTTTGAGAAACTTGCTACTCTCCTCCCCCAGAGTCCTTCAACTCTGATGCTGGAATAGTTGTATCCAGCTCCAGCTCCAGCTTTAAAACCGGCCTCTTGTCTTTTGTCAGGCAGATTATGATTCAGAGGCTGCGTTACCCCAAACAGGCACCAGCCAAATAACATAGTCCTCCTAACCGTGGCAATACAGCATTTACTGGGCCGCTGCTGGAAGTTGAGCACTGCCTTCCTTCCTGCAGAAAGAAAGGCAAAAAGCCTTTGCCAGAAGTATGTGGGCATTTCCAGAAGTGGAGATACTGAACCAGCAGAAAAATTCCCTCCAACCTGCCAGGCATGGAACAAATCAAATTGGACTGTGATTTCTTTCCTTTGACACATTCAAGAGCAAATGTCCAGAGATGGTTTGTAGCTGGAAAAGACATGATGGGCTCATCTTGGCCCTTGCTAAGTAAATCTTTTACTGGCAGCGACATGGAAGTCAGTTTTTTTCAATCATTCTGCCTTACTACACAGATTTATAACAGGTGGTTGCACAGCTACACTCTTGGTCTTCAATATTCTAGCAAACTAGTTCTTTTGTCTTCTTTCCCGCTTAGAAATGTGCTGAATTACCATACTCTAGGTTCTTTAAAGCAATTAGCTAAAAAAATTAAATGTACCAAAACCAGGGAAAACAAAATAAAAAAGCTTTAGCTGGAGCATCCAATATACCTGAGGCAACAGACTAACTAGACATTTTGGGAAATGCTGGTTAAAATTTACCAGAGCAACTTAAAATAAGTTAAATTTGGAAGTTTTTTGGAAGCTGCCTGTGAAAGAAAGCAGAAATGCGCTTTCTGCCCAAGGCAGCACAGCAAGGGCGGGGCTCGAAGCGCAGCAAGTTCCTTTCCATCCAGCCCTCGTTTCTTTCATCTCTCTTTGACCTGCGCTGACAGCTGTGACAAAAAGTCACAGTCAAGCCTGCTGAACCGTAACTTCTGTGGAGTTTCAAGCCTGAAAGTTTCTGAAAAGCAGTTGTCTGGCACAAAGCTGCGCGGAGAGGCGCTGAGGCTCCCCTCACAGAGACCCTCTGCTTGGCAGCCGCAGCATGAGAGGGTAAAGGGGGCAGGCGCAAGCACCGCCCCAGTGTTCCCCCAGCCCTTGCGGTCCCTTTCTGCATTACCTAAAGCCAAGGGGTATTAAAGCAAAAGAACTGCAGGAACAGGCATATGGTTTCCAGCACTAGGTGATTAAAAAAAAAAAAAAAAAAAAAAAGAATAAAAGAAGAAAGAGACTAAGGTTTTCTAGCCCTTCTGAACAAAGAATCTGGGAAAAATAGGATTACTTGCAGCTCCTGGAGTTTAGGGACAGCCTGTGAGGGGATTTTGAGGAGCAGCAATAGGCACAGCTCCCCTTATACCCATTGCAGTAATGCTCCATTTCCAGACCAGGGGTTGGGGTTGCTTCTCCCAATGACTCATGAAGAAGCAATAGCCCTGAATTGGCTGCTATACTAAAAGCTACAGCATCATTCTCCTGAAGTCATTTTGGTTGAGCTCTTAGTCATTCTTAGCCAAGGCCAGAGAGTGACATCTCTCTGGCATATTTGGAAGTGACTTAATGAACACGCTCACATGCTAAAGAGAGCACGTGTCAGGACAAGCACTTAGACCATCTTCCTAGGATGTTTCATCCTTGTCTCGCAGGACCCCTGGGCAGGACAGTTAGGCTGCAGGAACTTTGCTGTGGGCAGGTACAGCTTCCTGACACAAATTTTTTGGCTAGTGCATTTGGGAAGGCTGACATTATGCTTTTTATCAGCTTGGCTATGGCACTCACTTTTTATTTATGTTTTTCTGGCTAGCATTTCTCAGGATTGTTATGTTGGATAAAACAACACAAATATTTAAATGAGCAGCAAGTAGGCACAAAGATTTGAAGAGTTTGTCACACATTATGAAAATTGAATGCAACAAGCTACAATCTGTGGACTCATGCCAATCCCATGCCAGGCAGTGGTACATACAAAGCAGAACACATCCTCTGTTGCTATATAATCTGGAGGAACAGATTTCTCTCAACAGCTCAGATTGAGGACTGAGGACGACACTCTCTTCAGTGGTGGTTTAAGTACCACAGATATCACCATGTGCAATAGGTGTTAGACCCATACCACAAAGTCGCTGCTTCAGAGAAGGGGACATGGGCCCCCCTGTGCCATATTTGCAGACCATTAAGTAGCGTGGCTCCTAAGCCAGGGCATGTCATTGCCCAGACTTTCTCCTGCAATGCTGTGCAATTACTAGCTAGAGGAGGGTGCCTACAGCTGAACTCAGACCAGACTAACCCACCTTGGCACAAAGAACAGACCCCGTCATCTCCTCTGTGAAACTCTGCTGTGGTCATGAGAACATCAGACACATGAAAGTCTCTCTCCCCTCCCAGTGGAGCTGCCAGCATCTCTTACTGATTTCAGGCTTTGGGGAGAGCATCTAAGACGAGAGTATCTGTAAGATGTATCTTTGGTAAGAGCAGCTGTGTCAGATTCCAGTTTGTGGCAATGGGGCAGCTGAAGGACAGCTTAAAACCTGTGAGCTTTTAGCAGCAAAGCAGCAGATGAGTTCTGTGTACAGAATCACAGAATTATTGAGGCTGGAAAAGTCATCTGAGATCATCAAGTCCAGTCTATGACCAAACACCACCACATTGGCTACACCATGGCACTAAGTTCCACGTCCAGTCTTCTGTACCATCTCGTTTTGTTTCAAAAGTTTCTCCAGCATGTGTGGGCTTCGAAATGGGTGTACACAGCATCATGTGCTGGCTGGTATGACGTGCTTTAGCACCAATAGCTGATCCCTGCCAAAAGTAGAGAGAGGCTAAGAATATTTCACCTTGAGCCAGTACTACAGAGCGACAGCCACCTCTGCAGAATACTCTTCCCTCTGGATACTGCACTCTGCATCAGAGCTTACCACTATCCCAGCTGGATGAAGGTCATGCATTGCAAAGAGGAAGGTAAAAGGCTGTTCCTGGAAACCTCTACTGATCCACAAAACCTGTCACAGATCCTAGAAAGCAGCAAGAAAGGGATTGAAATTCCAGCTCCTGTCTCAAGCTGTCAGACCAGAGAGCAGCATCTCTACAGGTAATGATGTAAAACCTCCTGTATTTTGTCTATCTCTCATTTCTTACTCTTCAGCTTGACAAGGTGGCAAAGCTGGGCCTAGGATTCTTCCCAACAAGGCTGTAAGATAAACAGTTTCTGAACACTCAGGCAACTTTTGGGGGCTCGGAATGACCATGAGCTGATCTAGCTCTGAGGCTAATCCACAAGCACAAGAAGTTCCTGAGATCAGAGACAACGTTTTATCAAGCAATAGGACAAGAGGAAGTGGCCTCAAGTTGTGCCAGGGGAAGTTTAGATTGGACACAAGGAAAACCTTCTTCACTTGAAAGGGTTGTCGAGCATTGGAACAGGCTGCCAAGGGAAGTAGTAGCCACCATCCCTGGAGGTATTTAAAAGACTTCTAGATGTGATGCTCATGGGCATGGTTTAGTGGTGGACCAGGCATCGCTAGGCTAAGGGTTGGACTCAGTGATCTGAAAGGTTTTTTTCTAACCTAAATGATTCTATGATTCTATGTTTTCCACAGAGCAGGAATTAGGACTGATTTCCAGGTGAAGTTTTCCAGAGGAAAAAGCCTGCCTGCCTCTTTTAACATGGGCACCTGAATATGAGAAGCTACAGCTAGGCAGGGAGACAGAACAGGTGCAGGAACAATAATGGAAGAAAATACACTGATCAGCCCAGACCTTGAGCCCCTAAGTAACACAAGGTATTTATTATCTTGCAGCTAACAGCCACAAGTAGTTACCAGAAAAAACGTGTCACCCTTGAGAGTCATACAGCGACGTGCTATACTCACATAAAATAAAGACAGAATAATCCATTTCCTGGAACACTACTGCCACAAAACGTAAGACAGAAAGTGAAGTGACAGGATACAAGAAGAAAGGGTCAGTGGGAGAATAAAGAAGGTCAAGAGTCTCTTTCAGTTAGTTTCCTCTGGCTGCAGAAAGATGCTGGCAGGTTCCAAGGGCCACGGGGCTCCTGGGGTCACCCAGAGCCCCCACCAGAGCTTCCCAGGCCTGTGCCAGCACCACCAGCATCCACCCGCGCTCATCACCCGGCGCCTCTTAAGTGTCCATCTAACCTATTCCAGAAGGGCTTCTGAGCCTGGTTTTGTCCCCACTGAGTCAAAGGGGGAAGGATTTGGGTCACTGTGAGCTTTTGTCAGAAAGGTTCCCTAAATTAGCGCCTCTATTTGCGATAAAAGGAAGAAAGAGGTCCATCTTTATTTTCCCCATTCACCCGGCATAATTACTCCGTCTCATCCCTGTCTGCTATTCACTGGCTCTCAGCAAGGCCCCAGCAGCCAGGTCACAGGTCAGTGCAGAGGACAAGCTTCTGCTTCCCTGAAAAGGATTGAAATGTCTTAAGTGCAGCTTCAGCAGCTTCCAGAAAGTGTCCATCCCTTTTGAAAAAACAAGCTTGGTGAACCACAGTGGTGGTGACATGGCAAGAAGACCAGGGGCTGGAAATTACTGCTCCTACACTTCGTTCTCTGGACATCACTTATTTTGTTCAGAGTCTTAGGAAGACAGTTGATGTACCCCCAGCCTCTTTATAGTGTATTGCTTTATTCCTCCAGAATATATAGCACAGTGTTTGCCTCGTGAATTTTCAGATTTACCCATCAGCCTCCTCTCTAACTATTTTTAACTCAATTCATAATTTTGCAGTTGTTCTTATTGATGGTCATGGGACAATTGTGCTTTTCCTCCAAGGCCTGGGAGAAGATCTTACCTGTACATTCCATATTAGAACTAGGTCTTGACATGCATCCAGATGTCTAACAGCTCCTCTAACTTCTTATAATACTAGTTTTTCAATTTTAAAGTCTTTGACACAGGAAGCATTTCCTGAAACAACTAACTTGAACAATTATATGCATACTTGGTCTTGAATTCATACAGAGTAGTAGCTGCACTGTGTTTTATTATTCCTGCATTGAGTCCGCACCTCCAGGTTTGGATACCTGTGATGAAGAACCAGGAAAACTAGACTGTCCACAGAAAGTATTTGTGACAAATTTTTGCCAGTAGCCAACAAGTTTGGACACATCAAATCCAGGCTACCAAATGGTCCACAAGTAACAGAGGTGACACATGAATCAACAGCTGAGAGCTGTTAAGCTAGCTCTTCTCGGGACACAAGAAACTATGGGAAATGAGAGGTTATTCTAATGCCCGAGATGGGGGCTCTGGCACCTGGAAAGGTGCCAGCTCCAAGGCTGCTCATCACCACCTCCAGGTAACGAGGTGGTGGGCTGGTGTCAACAGGAGTGCTTCTGCAAACCAAAAGCAGAACAGATCTGTCACACCATTAAGCCATCCCTGCTCTTTGAACACTCACTGTGTCCCTCTTTCAGGGCAATGGCTGCTCCCCTCAGGAAGTGGTGATGCAGGCCGGGCACGCTCTGCTTTCCCTCTGCAGGCATCGAGGCTGCACAGCTCTCAAGTGGTAGCTGTAATCCTAAACTTCACAGAGCTAGAATAACAGAATCATAGAATGTTTTGGGATGGAGAGAACATTTAAAGGTTATCTAGTCCAACCCTCCTGCAGTGAGCAGGGACATCTTTAACTAGATCAGGTTGCTCAGAGCCCCATCCAACATGACCTTGAACGTCTCCAGGACTGGGGCCTCCACCACTTCCGTGGCAACCTGTTCCGGTGTTTCACCACCCTCATTTTAAAAAACTTCATTGTATATAGTCTAAATCTACCCTCTTTTAGTTTAAAAACACTACCCCTTGTCCTGTCACAACAGGCCCTGCTAAAAAGACTGTTCTCTTCTTTCTTATAAGCCCCCTGTAAGTATCGGAAGGCCATAGTAAGTTCTCCCCAGAGCCTTCTCTTCTCCAGGCGGAACAGCTACTCAACTGCTGGTAGCAGCTGACTTTCCTTGGCATTCTCACCTCTTCTGCCACCACCCTCCCTATTTCCAAGCATCAGCTTTCACATCTGCTGATCTTATTTTGGAAAACCAGGACCTGGGCTGCAGAGGTGCCAGGTGGTCAGAGCAGCACTTAAAGCTGTTGGGCATCCCTAGGACTGCTGCCTGCAGGCAACACACAACTTTACCTGTAAACATCTGTGAACATCACAATGGAGTTAGAAGGCCCCATTTGGAAGCTCTCTCACACAGATCATCAGAAAAACTGCCTTGCATCCAAACAAATAGATATGGGGGGAATCTCAGCTAACCAAAAGAAAATGATAGTGTGGGTTTACAAGTATAGCACATTGCCCTTTAATGGTAAGGCCTGAGCCAGAATTCACTGAAGCAAAGAAAGCTCCTGGTGATGTTACTGGACAGCACCAGTAAGGCCATATGAGAAAAGCAGGATTTTGAACTATACATTACCGAAGCACTCAGAAATACCTAGGTGTATTCATATCTTCTTTTTTCTCATTAAAAAAAAATTAGACAGGCAAAGAAAGCAGTGACAAGATTCTTGCTTAGACAGGAACTGGCTGCAGTCCTAACATGAGGCCATCTGCTCGAGGAAGGTATTTTTTTATTCATAGTTTAACCTCAAAGCAAGGAAAGAATGTCACACTATCCAACACCTGGCACACACTCCGAAATTTGTGAGGCTCTGTTGAATTTCTTCTACACGAAAGCTGTTTGCTGCCCTGTGCAAAGGTACTTATTTCAGATGTGTGCCTCTAGATGCACATCTAGATCTACTTCGCAGGATCCCTTGAGTGCGGGATGCCCACATACCTTAAACAGCTCATTCAAAAGGAGACTGAGGACACATGGCTGCAGGGGTGCTGTTATGAGCGTTGTTAATGCAGATCAGCAGCCTGTAGAAGTGCATGTGAGGAATGGTCCCCAGAAGGAATTGTAACCTCTTGTATCCAATGGATGCTCCTGGGAAAGTATAAAGACTTGTAACTTTTAGCTCAAACAGAGTAAGTGGAACCACACAGGTTATACATTGCAAAATAACATAGCATCTATGATTTTGGACAACCCTTCCCCAGCCTGGGAGCCGATCTTATGATTCCTAGGGGCCCAAGTCAATTTTTGTCTGCCAGCACCAGCAGGATGTGGTGTGGTGTAGAGACTAGAGGGGAAATCGTATGAGGAGAGGCTGAGGGACCTGGGGGTGTTTAGCCTGGAGAAGAGGGGACTCAGGGGGGACCTTATCGCTCTCTGCAACTACCTGAAGGGAAGTTGTAGTCAGGTGGGAGTCGGGCTCTTCTCCCAGGCAACTAGTGGCAGGACCAGAGGGCATATCCTGAAACTGCATCAGGGAAAGTTTAGGTTGGATCTCAGGAAACACTTCCTCAGGGAGAGGGTGCTCAGGCATTGGAATGCACTGCCCAGGGAAGAAGTGGAGTCACAGTCCCTGGAGGTGTTTAAGGAGAGGCTGGATATGGCACTTAGTGCCATGGTCTAACCAGTGTGGGATGTTGGGTCATAGGCTGGACTTGATGATCTCAGAGGTCTTTTCCAGTCTCAGCAATTCTGTGATTCTGTGATGATTCTCCTTCTTCAAGCACTCAGCTTGCTCCTGCCAGACAGAAGGAACTTGTGTCTGACACCCTGAAACCTCTGCTGCTATTCTCGTTGCCTGAGACAAAAGAAGCCCAGCTCCCTCAAGGCATAGCTCTATGAAAAGATGTGTGTGTAAGCAACTTTCTCAGCTACCCCTGGCTGACATCGTCTTACTCTGATGCCAAAACAAGTGCCTGGCCACTGCTCTCAGCTCCACGCTTGCTGTGGCACTGCAGAGCCACAGCTGCTGTCCCTGCAGGATAAGCTCTTATCTTTCACTGCTACAGTTTACCTACATGCTAACACAAGCACTCTATTGTTTTTCTATTCTTTCTATGGTGCTGTCAGCCTTATCTCTGCTGGAAAGCAGCAATAGATGAAAGAGGAAAATTGACATTTTTTCCCCATGTTTTCATGTAATTACTAATATTACAAGTCCTGTGTATATTTGTATGACTCTTCCAGGTAGTTCCTCTCTTGAAACAAGCCCAGATAGATCTTCTCCACTTCAGCTGAAGGTTAGGACAGGGTTTTTCTTCAGCAGTGAAAATGACCTAATGGAACCGAGTCTCACCTATGGTAGTTACACCAGTGACCTTCCTGCTTGAAAGCCCTGGTGATGCATCCAGCCCTGTTCAATGCTCTCAGCACTGATGGAGGGATGGAAAGTGCCCTCAGATGGCACAAAGCTAAAAGGGATGATCGCAAGCACTTTGAAGGAGGAACATAAACACTTCCAGAGGACACAGTGTACCTGTGGATTATTTGGCAGCACTGCAAGAAAACTATAGGAAACGTGTGATGAGCCAGCTACTGAATGTGTGTGAACAAGATATAATTGTTGCTAAAAGAAATTTGCTTGAGAAGATACACACAAAAACATCACATAAGCAAACATCTGAAGGAATTCATGCTGTTCTGGTACCAGTGCCAAGGACCCAGCTGGAGCAGCTTTTCTAGTGGAAGGTACCACACCATAAGGTGACAGCTTCTGGTACAAGCAATAAATGCAAAAATATGCCAGTGATGAGGGTAGGCTGAAAGAAGCAGATGTTATCTTCTCTGTTTTAGTGGCCTCCTTTTACAGGGAAAGCTGGCTCAAGGGAACTAACAAACAGTTGTTATCCAAGTCCAGGATAACAGGAGAAGGGGAAAAAAAAAGCACCACTAAACCCAATTTCCTTTTGCAGCAGTTTTAAACATGTCAGCAGTAAGCAAGCACTGAGCTCCCACCTGCCCTTAGAAGGGGGGCATTCCCAGTTTAGGCAGGCAAGGCCAGGAGAAGTGGGCTCATCTTTCCTTCTCTTGCTCCATTCTGAAGGAGCAGGGGCTACCGGGGAAGATATGGAGTAGCTAACTGGGATCTTGAATGCCTTAGGACTGCCACGGCATCAGCTGCCAAAATTAATCTGCTGCTTCCCTGCTACACTGCACAATTTACTGAAATTGAAATGAGAGGGGATTTGATGAGAAACATCCCGTTTACCTGGCCATGAGGGCAACACTCATGCCATGGTGCAGGTGCCACAAATTCCTTTAATAGCAGCTCAGTAGATATTATCTTTTTCTCTTCATAGTACAACCCAGAGCTGGGCTTGGATATTGGTGCATTAAGATTAATATACATAACGTTCAGTCAACAGAGCTGGTAAGAAAACTAAGAAGAGAGCAAGAAAGCACATAATAGGGTTTGATTTTCCAAACTGAAGTTTAGTTTAGTGCTGAAAAGTGCCAATGACAGTGGAAATTCTCCAGAAACATTTCCCTCTTTGGAAAAAAGATAAAAATAAAATCCTTACTGTTTACATACATCATCTCCTTTTATCAGATTAAATCTATTGGGGATTTCCATTACTCTGAGCAGCCAGAACATTTTAGTACTTCTAAATGCATCATATAGATGACAAATATGATGCTGGACAAGAGCAGCACTCATATCAACTGCTTCAAGACACAAATAGCTTAGTGATCACTCTTTCCATGGCATGATTAAGTTACTCGCTGCACAATTGATTTTTTTCTTGTCTTTCTCCAGTAGGTTCTGCATCTAGCTCAGAGAGTTGGAGAAAGCATCTCTAAGAGGAAGACAGGAACTGGGAATAGGGATGGGAGATTTAAAACAATTCTGTTAATTTTAGCTGTTTCTCCCAAAAGTATGTTATCATAACCATGGAGCATCTCCCTTATGAGAAAAGACTGAAGGAGCTGGGGCTCTTTAGTTTGGAGAAGAGGAGACTGAGGGGTGACCTCATTAATGTTTACAAATATATCAAGGGTGAGTGTCACGAGGATGGAGCCAGGCTCTTCTCGGTGACAACCACTGATAGGACAAGGGGTAATGGGCTGAAACTGGAACATAAGAGGTTCCGCTTAAACTCGAGAAGAAACTTCTTCTCAGTGAGGGTGACGGAGCCCTGGAACAGGCTGCCCAGAGAGGTTGTGGAGTCTCCTTCTCTGGAGACTTTAAAAAACCCACCTGGACACGTTCCTGTGTGGCTGCCCTAGGGGATCCTGCTCTGGCAGGGGGGGTTGGACTAGATGATCTCTAGAGGTCCCTTCCAACCCCAAACATTCTATGATTCTATGATTCCAGGATGCTTATGATGAGCAGAGATAAGATGTCCATTAAGACAGTCAATGTAAAAATAAACTGGTTTGAGCTGCATGCAATGTAAGCAATTTGTAGACAAACTGTAATTAGATCCAACTATCTGATTTAAAGGAATATAACTGAAAAATTCCATGAGTTCCATGGCAAAATCCCATGGATATATAATGCTTACATATTCATGTGCCATTTAGGACACAAATTAAATGTGCTGAATCTAAGCTGTTTTCTGTTCTGTGAAGAAAACCAGGGTTCTCAACCCACTGAAACAAAATGCAAAAATATACCCCACTCATCTTGTTACAGATTTGCTTTAAAAAGTTATTTAAGGGTCTTTATTTGTCTCTTGGCTTTTCATCTGCAAAGGCTCAGAGTCCCCATTTCTTAGACAAGGTGGCAGAGGGAGCAGATGTTCGTTGCGGTGCTGAGAAAAAATCCCAAGATCTCCAGGAGTCCCACACTAAACGTGCAATTTTTTTGTAAAAATGCATTTTACTTGTTCTGCCCTCCTCAAAAAGAGCTCATAGTACTAGGTTTATGCAGCTAAAGGATGTCTGAGACACATCAGGAGAGAGGTTTTTGGGGGAAAAAACACACAGCTTTTTATCAAACCACTTTTTTTCTATTTAATGAATACAAATTCCCCTTTGACATTTAATTAAGGATATGTGTTTAAATTTCCCCATTCTGTAAGGTGTTTTATAGCACACCTTGTGCGTAGAAAAAACATTTTCTATCCAATACACTCTAAGTCAAAAGTAAACTATTAGTTATTCCTTCAAACACAATACTAACTTGTATCAATGCAAGAGGTTTTTTTTCTTGCTGTTACAAATTATACAGTTCAGTGGTGAGCATATGAAAGTCTACAATTGAGCATAATGAAGTGTCCTTCAATAACCATTCCTACTGCCAGATTTGGTTCAAAGAAGAAAAGAGGGAAGGGATGAGGAAAGAGACAGGTAGTCAGAGAAGCCCATAATGCTTATATGAGCTTCATTTCTCTACAGGGTTTCCAGAAGAGCAATTCAAATTTCCCATCCTCACTACCAAGCACCTTTAGATTTTAGACAAAATTCCATCATTGTAATTCCTCCCTATACCTGTGAAGATGAAATACCAGCTGGAACACCGGAATAAACCTGTCCTTATTTCTAAGAAGGCAAAACCCCTGTGGAGGTATAAGTTGCAGATGATTTGCCCTGTGCTCAGGATCACTTACCTCTCCCCAGCCCACAGGAGACAGCCACCACAGACGTGCACCACAGCAGCAGCAGCAGCAATTCCAGCACCCCACAAGCACATCTTCAGTTGGTTTTCCCAAGCAGAGAGGATGATCTGGCTCAACTCCAAGAAGCAGAGATCACCTCCACCACACCCATGTGCTGGTTTGCTCCTGCGGGCTCAGCTCTCTTCTCTCCTCACACCCAGCCAAACGAATCAGCCAAATCCACCTGGGTTTCCCCATTGCTGCTGGTCCTAGTGCAATCCCCAGCTCAGCCCACAGCTTTGGCACAGGTAGCAGTCAGATGCTCTACAAAAGGTAAATGGTGGTGGAGGTGTGATGGGAAAATGTCAGCAGGACAATAAGGCCGTGATTTTAAGTTTTAACTAATGGTTAAAGTTCTGCCTCTGAGCAGTGTAAAGGACTTCTGTCTGTTTCCTTTGGAACTGACTGCATGCTGCCTTACGCCTCCACATTCATCCCAAAGCCCTTAGAAATCAGGACAAAACAACCTTCACATCCCATTTAGCCAGGAGCAGGTGTCCTGTGTGCCCCTTCTAAGCCCAAGCCAGCAACTCAGCTCAAAAGCAGTGTCACCTGCCAGCTCTCCTGGGTACCCCTACATGGAGAGGTAGTCCAAGGGGCCAGGTTATGGACTTGACTAAAAAAATAATTTTGTGGCCTTTTAAAAGGGATCCCCTCTTCCGTTATCCTCTCTTCATAGTACTGTGACAGCTTTGCAAAATTGTATGGGGAGGAAATGGTGGAGAGAAACACAGATTGGTGTTGGTTTTCTAAGTCAGCTCTCAGTCAGCAATAGTCCTCAGCAAGTGTTCCTTGAGAGCCAAAGTATTTGCAGGCATGAGTGACCAAATCTTGGAAATTTTTAGCCAAGAGAAGTTTTTATAGAAAGAACTTTTCACAGATATTTTTTTCTTCAAAAACTGATCATAAAAATATTACTTACAAAACGAAGCTGGAAGAAGAATACAGAAAAGGTCTGGGTAAATGGTGAAAACAGATGAAAATGAGGAAAGGATTGAGGTTACAGAAAAACCAATGAAAAAAGCATTGAGAACAGCCCTGCTCCATTGTCTTTATTCCCTCTTATGAGGTATGTATACATATTGATAAGATCCACCTGAGTCTTCTCCAAGCTGAACAGTCTCGACTCTCTCAGCCTCTCCTTGTAGAACAGATGCTTAGGTGCTTTCGTCATCTTTGTGGCCCTTCACTGGACTTGGTCAAATATGTCCATGTCTCTCGCTATACAGGGGAGCCCAGAACTGGACCCAGCACTCTGTATGTGTCTCACCAGTGCTACGTAGAGAGGAAGGATCACTCCTACCTTGATCTGCTGGCAATGCTCATTCTAAAGCAGCCCAGCATACTGTTGTCCCTTTGCTTTAAGGGCACATTGCTGGCTCATGTTTAGGACCTCCAGGTTCTTTTCTGCAAGGCTGCTTCCTAGCTAGTCAGTCCCCAGCATTTGCTGGTGAATGGATTTGCTCTTCCCCAGGTACAGGACTTGTCACTTCTCTTCATGGAACTTAAGAGATCCCTGTCAGCCCATTTCTCTGGCCTGTGCAGGTCTCTCTGAACAGCAGCACAATCATCTGGTCTGTCAGCTGCTCCTCACAATTTTATATTGTCTGAAGAGCTGTTAAGGCTGCACACTGTCCCATCCCTGTCACTAATGAAGATGTGAAACAGTATTGACTCTGGCATTGACTCTAGGGGTACTCCACTAGCAACTGCTCACCATCACAGCCCTTCTGAGCCTGACAGTTCAGTTTTCAGTGTCTCACTGTCCATATATGTAGCCCATATTTCATCATTTTGTTTATGAAGACACTATAGGCAGACAGGGATGACTCTACAGGTAGTCTTGCTAAAATAAAGACAAACAACATCCATTGCTCTCCCCTCATCCACCAAACTAGTCCACTGTAGGCCATGAGGCTGGTCAAGAAGGATTTCCTTTTCAAAAATCCATACTGATCACTCCCAACAACATTCTTGTCCTTAATGTTTGGAAATTGTTTCCATCCACTTCCCAGGAATTAAGATGAGGCTGGTGAGCCTGGAGTCTCCTAGACTCTCCTTCCTGCCCTTGTTGTAGGTAAGATTGACATTTGCTTTCTTCCAATCCTCAGGAACCTGTTGCCAGTAGGAGGACAAAGGTCCTACAATGTCCCAGATCTGAGCCCCCAGCAAGCAGGTCAGGCTGGCAGCTGAGGGTCTACTAGAAAAAGAAATCTATGTTCTCAGGCCATAGTGTAGTTTGTGTAGCAAGCACAAGTTGATACTGTGAAAAAAAAAAAAAAAATGAAGTGGAAGATTTGTGTCTAGCAACACTTGCATGAACCTCTGCAGCATCTGAACCTTCCCACTCTGAGCAACTGCAGTCAGACAACTGCCCAGGTTTTCTTTCACTTCTATCTAGACAAGCCTGTCATCTTAAGTCACCTCCATGTGAATGGAATAAGGACAGAAATGTGTTTTCATTGTGCTAGAGCATTTTATACTATCAGCTTTGCTTCATCACAAGCCATTTTGCCTGCTGCTGTGTGTTTTACATCATTTGGAGAGAAGCCCAAGTACACTGAACAATAAAAAAAAAGCAGTGTAAACCTCCAGAAGGGTGGTGTGATCAGGGAAACTATTTTCACACAACTGAAGGAAAGCATGCTTTCTTCAGCCTTCAAAAGCATACAAGATTCATGTTTCTTCACAGTATTTTGGCAGCCAATGTCTGTATCATCATTAAATTCCTTAGTTTTCAAGAACACCAAGTGGCAGCAAACACAAGAGTATTGGTGGAATAGCGTACAAGTGGATGCATGTCAAGAGGCATTGCTTTTGATCTGTTCATTGCTACAAAGGATGGTGGGGAATTGTTATCCCAAAAGCACTTCGTACAGGAAATCAGGATGTGGCTGTAATGAATATTAATCCCCCAGGAGAAAGTTAAGGAAGAATTCAAGTACAGCAAATTGCAGTGGCTGGACATTATTCATCTGAGGCATCTGATAGGTACAGCAGGTGTCTGGATGTTGCAATACAACTTATATCCACCCCTGTGCAAAGCCTTAGTTTCTACTCAAGCTCTGATTTTGAGGTCGTAAAGAGGTTTCTGGAAAAGAAAGCTCTCAGCCTTCTAAAGGGACTTGCAAATACACAGACAAGGCATGGCTGTAACTTAGATTTGTAAGTTATTTTGTGTTCATTAAGTGCTAAGTAAATATTCCTGGGATCTAAAATTCAGCTAATGCTTAAGCTCACTAAAAATGCTTTATTCTACCTGTAGCAATAATAACTTTGTCAACTGAAAAGCAGTTTGTTCCATTAAATGGCCCAACAAGAACCCATCAACTTTTGTCACATTCTCAAGCCACTCCACAGTGGCTTAAATTAATTAAAAAAAAAAAGTATAGAGACAGTACTGCAATCAATACACAGAGATCCTGCAAGTTTTGCTTTTGTATTGGCTCTCTGCAGTCTCTAATGACGCTCATATTATCATCATCATGCTCTCAGGAAGTTTAAATGTCAGTGCTAATTAATTAAGATAGTTTGTCTTCTCTTATTAATCCATTAAGTACTGAGAACCCATTCCCCCTTTAATCAAATGCAGCTGTGATGAACATGGCATGAGAGAGGGAAAAACAACATTTTACTTGGAGGCACTTCCTACGACTGCATTTCTGAAACAATAATTAAAGTAACTGTTCCTGTGATACCAGTAATAAGGTTAAAATGTGTCGCTACAATTTCACTTCCCCAAACTCCATCCAAATGATTTGTGAATGTATCTATGACAGCCTATCATGAACAATGTTGCTCAAGAAATTGCTGCCTTCTGCATGTGAAGATACTTTCCGAGTCTCTAATTTTGCAATAGGCTCTACGTAGATGTCAAAAATTCACTGAAGAACCAAGCCCTTGCTTTTTAACTACATCAGCATTGCTACTCTTTCATTTTTTTTACTGAAACGGCCTTTTTGTTAGATCTTTCTTTTGCTTTCTAATGCATGTATCAAATAAAGTAGACTATTTTCCATAAGGAGATAATAATTCAGCTGCACTTCTTAAAGGAAAAGAGTATAGGAAAAAAAAATAAGCATTTAGTATTTGCAAACCAGTTCAACCTTTTTTTTTTTTTTCTTAAATACACTGGGCTTGTTTATAAAATGACCATTCAAAAAACAGGTTTATCTAAACTACATTCATATTATTGAAATAGTTTGGGTTATTGAATTGACCTTTTCTAAGCTTGCTATTTACTGCTGATATCCATCATAGATTAGAATGTGAGAGCTGGTTTTCAGCCTGTAGAATTGTGATGTGGGTAGTGACTAGCACTTTTCTTAACATTAATCAAGGTTAGAGGTTCACCAGTTCCACAACTGAACCCTTTTTTGCATACTTGACTTCCTGAGCACTGGGCTACAGCTGATTTTCTGAATCCTCTCTGAATGCCCAAATGATTTTTTTCCCCAAGCTTTTGACATTTTTTTCCGAAGCAGATTTACCTGCTGGGGTAGGAATACGCAAGCTCCTGTGCCTGTGAGTTACAGTTGCAGAGGCGCTGGGTGAGCTCCACGAGAAGTTCATTCCACGCGATTTAAGAGCAAGACGAACAGTGCTTTGCTGTGAGAGCAGGACAGAGACTCGGAGAGATCTCTAAGGCAATGCATGACACAGCTCACTGACACCTTTTAGTTCCGTCTCCCTGACAAATGTGGCACTCTACGCATTTTACTATGTTGATATAAATACACTGAAATCACAATTCTTGACAAAAAAAGATCTAAAAAATGCATTTTGGTGAAGTACCTTCCTTTTTTTCCCCACAGGCATTCTGATCAGTAAAAAGAACTATTTGCCAGTATAATTCACATCTGCTGCGTAGTTACAGTTGTGACCAACAAAACATGATGTTTTGATTTTAAAATATGTGTTGTTTTATGTTTGATTTACTGATCACACTTGGAAATGAGCTAACAAGAAGTTTACAGACCATCCTCTACCCATGCACACAAACACTCCTTTAAATCCAAATTACTACAGGATGCTTTTCCTTACCTTCTGCAACAGCAACGGAAAGGGATGCCTCACTAAATACAGCAAAGCAGGCTACAGTTTTTTAACTTCTGCTGTCTCAGAAACAGCTCTGTTTGAAACAACAGGAAGAGGCAGACAGACTTTGCAAGTTGTGTTTATACATTACAGTTATTTGCAATTCATTTTACCCATTCATCAGGAATTTTTAAATTTCCAGTTATGTATTTTTAGGTAATTAAATGCATTGCTTCTAATAGACTAATGCAATTATTTATCATTATTTGCAGTGTTATTGCTGTAGTATCCCTAGCATGTGTGATGCTTTGCAGGCATAAAGATGTCTTGGTTCTTGTTCCCAGAGAGCAAAGAAGTTCATGGTCCCAAGGCTGGCACACACAACAGGTACGCAGAGCTCAGACAGATTCCATTCAGGAGACTCAATCTCTCCAGGCATTGACTATTGATTCAATTGATGATAACACATGAGAAATTATTCTGCTGGTGAGGGAAGAAGAAAGGAAATTGCTATTTTTACTTTAGTCACTCTGGGTATTCTAGGTTATTGCTAAGCTGTGTGAGCTGTATTTCACCAGCTTGTTTTTCCTCGTTAATGGAGTCTGAAAACTGGCAGAAGTTTGGGAAAATTACATCAGGACAATGATATGGCTCCCTGTATCACCTCATAAGTAAAATAATCACCAATTCCTCTCTTACTCTCCCAGTAGCCAAGAGGCAACCTCAGAGATACAACCCCTGTCCTTGAGACATTGAACCAATGATGCACTTGCTCCCTACGTGTAAAAGATCCTTTGTTAGTAACGCTAGGGAGGAGGAGACGGGTTTTGCGTATTTTCAGCATGGTCAAACGAGTCTGTTATCTGATTTATTTTTTTTTTAGTCTTAACTACTAAAAATCACATGTCAACATCCTTCTTTTGACTCGCATGTTTAATCCACAGAACTAATTTTTTTTTCTGGAATGGGAGCAAAATGTCACTTCTTACGCTGAGCTTGAAACTGATGTCGGGAGCAAGGAAGCTTGTACCCACTGATCTGTGAGTCTCTCATCATCGTGTTACTCACACAGCTGCACAATAAACTACTTGGAACAGCTTTCATAAAACCTGCAAAAATATACAGAATTGTTTTGTTTACAAAGTCTGTCTGTGTTGAAATCCAAAAGGAAGATGAGCATTTTAGATGTAAGATCCTAACACACCACCATCTTCCTGCAGCAGCCCTTGTTAATATTTTCATCTCCATCATTGCAACATTTCCACTCATTTGGAAGTTGACCCTGGTTTAGCAGGAGGCTAGACCAGATGACTTGCAGAGGTCTCAACCTAAATAAGTCCGTATTTCTATAACTTAGCTTATTGAAATCTTCTGCAAATATTCTTCTTTTTAAGAAAAGAAACAGGATATCCAAAAACTCAGGTAAGTTCACTTTACACTTAGCAGGCACCAGGAGTTATGAGAATACATATTTCTCCTTTAGTATGCATTTCATTGCATGGAAAATGTTTCCTATTTTTCTCATATATTCAGTTTTCTTATTGTCTACTGTACTTTTGTTCATAGTCTAATCTGTTTAGTTTCTAGTATCTGACAGCTACTAAAAATGCGGTATAATTTGAAACGTGGCATAATTTTAAATATGAAGTTATGTTTTAGTTGCTGAATTTTGGTTTATCAAATCAGTGGAGTTAGCTGTTCCAACAGCTGCAATACAATTTCCTATTTTCTACCTGTGAAGACTCCCATAGCATTAAATCAGATTTAGATGGCAAACTACATCAACTCCAGGAGAAGCCAACGTGCTGGTTTTTGCATGTGTGGCCTAAATATATTTTACATATATTTACACAAATTAGTAAGTATGTCTCACTTCAGCGCAACATTTTTAATAATGCAAAACCTACTGAACCACAAGATATATCGATGCAATACTCAACACTGGATTTAAGCTCACATAAACAGGAACGCTGACAACACAGGTCAAAATTCCAGTCATTTAACTGTGTGGTTTGGTATTGCACGAGCTTTTGAGGAGGGAATAAGTGGGTTATATAACTGAGATGCAAGTATGTTCTGTCAGGATAAATTTTAGAATCAAAATGAAACGACAAAAACCAGCAAAACCTAGACTGTGACACTTCTGACTGCTTGAGAATTTACATTAAAACTGTTATTGTATGTAGCAGAGTGTCGTTCATTCAAGAAATGGAATAGTATCTATTTTCTGGTACATTTAGCTAAAATACGCTATTTGTTGAGTAAGAAGTTTCAAGAACTGTCAAAGCATAGAAGCACAGCTACATCTATGTTTCTCCACACACCACAGACTGCTACAAGTGCCTCTTAGAAAGATTGTTTTACTGCACTTGCAGCTACCCTTTTTGGAGTTTTGAACTGAATTTGCAATGTACAGTTGCCATTTGTACCTCACATGTCACTGTGTGGTTAATCCAGAACAGCCCAGTTGCTCCATGGATAAGATTAAGCAAAAACATAGACTTCAGTGTAATACAGTCACCTAAGGAAAAAAACGTTGGAAAGGCAATATTAAATTTAAGTATTTGGCCCAGAAAAATTAATATTTAAGTCATTATTACAATTGTAGAGTCAAGCAGTTGGGTTGGGAAATGCCAGAATTACAGGCAAATACCTACCAAAATGTGCAGAAGAGTGTGTGTACTATTTCACATTGGACTCTCACAACAATGATGATAGGCAACAGCAATATGGCTTTGGAAACAGTTTCAAAATCTCCAATTGAAAACCACCAAGATACAGGCCTGAAAGAAACTTACGGAAATGAACTGAGGATAGTTCTAGTCTTTAGAAGTTTCAGGCTAGTGAGACTCTTAATACTAAATTTATGATGGCAAGAGTCAAAATAGAAATACAGCAACCACCCAGGTTCAGAAAACAAAAATAAAACCCATGATTTTTTAAATTTTATTTTACTTTTAAGTAAAATAAAATGTGACATTTCCATCTAGAAGCCACTGACACATGCTGTGGTAAATTCAAATACAGAGACATGGGTTCAGCTTTCAGATTCCTCCCAAATTCAGCTTCTTTGTCTTGCACTGGAGCTTTGTGCAAGCTCTGGTGCATGCGAGGACATGTCTGTTTTAAGGCAGTCGCTGGAGTTCAAGCTTATCAGCAGATGGTGCTTCAAAGACGTCATCTTCAACACTTTCTTCTATTGGCTTCATTTTTGCCGAAGTTCTCAGGTAGGGAGACGTCCTGCCTGGGCCTGCCACAGTTACAAAGGAATTGCCAATTAATTTAACAATGCGTACCTGCTACCTACACCTATTTGTGACAGAGCGTACACGATCTGACAATCCTGTCCCAGCTCCCTCGTGAGAGGATTTTATAAATGAAGGCTCCTTCGTTATTCGGCCACCAGGAAATTCTAGACGTGGGACAGCCACGCTGCTGTGAACCAGCAGCGCCTCTGAGGTTCCAACCCTGCGGCTGGCCACGGGCATGGTATTCTCCCTAAATTCAGCGCAAATAATCCCAACCGCATGAGGTGCCCGATGCCGTGTCCCTGCTGACCATTTTCCTCACCCTTACGCTTGCGCACTAATTCTCTTCCATGAATGATGACAGCAACAGCCACCTTAAGTACAGAAGTTAGGAGCATTTGCATGCTTGACTGGGCTGGGAAAGAAATTCCTGAGTGTACTGGGCAACCCCCAGGTGGGCACCCGATCACAGCCCTCACTGCCCTAAAAGCACGATAATGTAAAGTGTACAGAAAATATAATACCCCAACAACCAACCTTAGAGAAAACAAGATTAACAGGTGAAGGCCGTGTAACTTTTGACCGACAGTGACTTCATCGCTCTAAGAAAATCTTTTAGAAAAATAGCGACTCGTAAAGCTTGCCAGAGCGGAGCCATTGCTGGTAAGACATTAAATGGAGTTTTTTGAGCAAGTTACCATTGCAAATTACCTCTATTGTAGTTAAGTTTTCAGCATGAGGGTTAGACCAAAGGGCTCGTTTGACATCAGCCAAACAGGTTTATTTCCCATTGTTCACTCTGAAATAGCTTCTGCACTTGGACATTTCTTTCCTCTTGGTACCCTCTTTAGAGTTAAACCACCACAATGGTACAAGATTGTAAAAGCAGCTAGCATACGATGATCAAAAAGATTAGGGAAATCTTTGAAATAGCATTTTAGAAGAAAAAAGCAAAAGGTAGTGGTCCTGTCTGACAGATCATCTGTATGCAAAGCTAAAAATTCAAATTTTCTTGGAAAAAAAAATACTGATAGTCATAACATAATTGTCATTGCTATTGCTACTTCAAAAAAATTTATTAGATCTAGAGTGCTTTGCCTGTTTGTGAAGAAGGACTCCTTTGTGCTGCGTTATGTTACACACAGAGAACAAAATACTCGCTATGGGCAAGAGCAGGTTAACATATTACTTGCATTTTTAAGTCACATTCACACAAGCAGTATTCAGTATTAGCTTTTTAGAGCTTTTTATGTTAAAAATGTATTAGTACTTTCTTTTAACACTCAAAACCTATCACAATAAAGGGTTATTTGCAAACATTTTTAAATATTGGAATTGTTAAGCACTTACTTTTTATTACTTTATTACTAGTTCATTACCATCTTTAGACTGGTTCTCTTTTGTTTACAAGCGCTTAGTTCTCTCCAGAAATCAGAAGTAAGAAGTCACAAGTCTGTTGAACAGGATCCAATACTGGGCCTCATGCTGTCCAGTCATTTGGTTCCAAGACGTGCCCTCAGGTTCTCCAAATACAAACCTCATGACTATTGATGCCTTTATCCAGTGTTGGTTCAAGAGACTGAGTCTGACCCTGGACTCTGGTCCTCCATAAATTATTCTGTTGTGCTCTCTCAAGGACCTATGCCTAAATATGTATTAAAATGTCATTTCCCATTAAACCAAATCCTGCTTTTAACCACAAGCTGGGTATAACATAGTGAGCACACATAGCAAGATAATACCAAGGGAAGGATTACTGAATTGAACGTGTTCTACATCTCTGCTTAGCTTAGAGGTTCGCAAATATGACTCATAGACCAGCAAAAGTGAGTGATCTAAACCAAGCAGCATAGAAAAAAGAGACAGTATCACAAATAAGTATATGAGTGCCTATCAAATAACAGAATTATTGAATAGAAACTAATATCAAAATGCTTTCTAAAGGACTGGAAGTGAAGTGAAGCTACCCTTGTGATCAGGTTGAACTATTTCTGCTTAACTCAAATTTTGGGAAAAGAGATACATCAATTTCATCTACTAACATATTACATATAGATGGATCACGGATGTCAAGCACAAGTATCACGTGACAGACAAATCCCACTTTAATACCTTTTTGAGGATGCTTGCTGAGTTAATGTGATGTTATCAACAGAAAACATCATGCTGCAAACGACTCACTCCGTAAGCATTATAGAACTCTTGGTGGTTATTTCCTTAATATAAAAGCAAACAGTTAGTTTGGTTTCTTAGTTAATTAAATTCAAACACAGTTTTGTTAGTAATTGTAGTTTGGGACCAACTGATTAGTATTTTTCACCCTTTCACTAATAAACACTTTGAAAACAGCTTTATATCAGTTTCTTGAGAAAATGAGTCAAAGCTTATTGTTTTTAGCACAGATAAAAGTATAATTTAAAAAGTTTGGAATATACAAAAATGTAAATGCTCAATTTTTCTTCAATATGGAAATCAGAGGAATTAAGCTTATTTGTATTGTAGTAGTCAAATACCGTATTTCAAATGGGAAGCTTTCATCCACACAACAATCCATCACATAGCAATGACAAGACAGTAGTCCTGCAGAGCTCATGTACAGATAAGTTTCTCATATTAATTTCTTCCACTACTAAAAAAAAAACCCAAACCAAAACCAAGTTTGTCATTTCCATATGTTTGCTACTAAATCTTCTGGGGGTTTCTGGATTTTGTTCGTTTTTAAATAAACAGATGTATGATTGCAGAGGGAGGATCCGGGGAACAGCACTGGGACAGCAAGCCTCAGCATGTACCTCATAATGAATCTTAAAAAAACCCAAACCAAAAAACTCAACAAGACTGACTGCTGCACTGAGAGTACCCAGAAGAAGGTTTGTGGGAACACGACAGTGGTAAGGTAAACGGCAGCTTTTTGTTCAGTTTGCCCTGTGATCCAAGAAAAACTGCATACATGGCCACAATCCACATGGAATACAAATCTTGAAGAAGAGCTCACCTTGGTAGAAAGCGCATCATTGGCAATGACAGTACCCAGGAAAAACTAACAAGCTATCTTGGCAAAAAGAAAGATTGAAGCATTTCAGTTTAGTGAGTTGTATCACCTTTCATGAAAAATTTGTGTCAATCTTTTACAGAAGTCAGAAATTTCACATTAACTGAAATGCAAAGAAGAAATAAATGACAGTATTTCCCCAGGTGTATGATAACTCTGCTGCGTGGGTAACATCCCCACCTCCCCAAAAGTATGGGAAGCATTGGATTTGGAGGGCTGCTGCCACACTTACTGCTGCCAGTGGGGAGGTGGCACTGGTAGCATCAACTACACCAACTGCTGTTAGACCAAGCGATTCCAGAACATAAAAGGCATTTAAACCTCTCTTCTGGGGAAAGTTCACCCCGTAACACCGGAAAACATGGTACACAAACCAAGGAAAAGTACATCAGGGAAAATGTGTATTTATCAAATATGTGCTAAGCACGGATGCCTCTAGGGATTAATGTAATTACAGCTGAACACATCATGCATTTAGATTACTTTCTCCCAAAGCTGAAATACTGGTGTGTTTTGCTGCTAAGCCTGAAAGAGAAATTTAATTCTAGCTAACTGCACAAACATAGTTTTACAATGTCTTTCAGGCTTCCGGGTGAGCAAATTTGTCCAAGGGCTCTCTGTGCAAAGGAGTAGCTTCAATTTCATGGAGTTTTGCTGTGGAACAGATTAAGCAGCTTACAGGTAAAGATCAGAGAACAGACCAAGACAGCAGACTTCGTGGCAGGTATCTGCTACAGGGTGCCTGACCAAGAAGAGCATGTAGATGGAAGCCTTCTTTAGACAACCGGATGAAGCCTCATGGTTGCAGGCCTTGGTACTTGTGGGGAACTCTAACCACCCCAGAACATGATGGAATGACAACAGGGCTGGGAACAAGCAGTCCAGGAGATTTCTGGAGAGAGTAGCAGACAATTTCTTCACACAAGAGATCGATGAACCAACTACGGAAGGTGCTCTGCTGGACCTGTCACTGACAAACAAGGAAGAACTTTATCAGGGAGCTGAAGGCTGATGGTGACTTTGACTGCAGTGTCCAGGAGTTGGTGGAGTTTAAAATACTGAGAAGTGTGTGAGATAAATAGTAGAGTTACAACATTAGACCTGAGAACTGGGGACTGGGGCTTGCTCAGGGTTCTATTTGGCAGGAACCCATAGGACATGGCCTGGAAGGGCAAAGGGACTCAAGCACAGATGGTTGATCTTCAAGGACACCTTTCTTGAAACACAAGGACAGTTCATTCCAGTGTACAGAAAGTTGAGCAAGCGTGGTAGAAGCCTGGCAGAGATGAACAAAAAAGTCCTGGTAGAGCTCAAACACAAACACACAAAGTGAAAGCAGGGATGAACTGCTTGGGAGGAATATAGAAACGTGGCCCAAGCATGCAGTGATGGAATTAGGAAAGCCAAAGCTCAGCTGGTCCTGGATCTAGTGAAAGGCAACAAGAAGGACTTCTACAAAGACATTGGCAACAAAAGGAAGACCATGGAAACTGTGAGGCCATGGCTCAGTGGGGCACGGGACCTAGGGACATGGAAAAGGCTGAGATTCTCAACACCTTTTTTGCTTCAGTTTTCAGTGGTAGTTTGTTCTGAGGCCTCCCAGGTCTCTGAGTCTCATGGTAGAGACTGGTAGAATGATACTGGACTTATAGGAAAGCTGGATTGAGTTAGGGAGCACTTAAGCAAACAGGGCAAACACAGGACTGTGGAACCATGTGGGCTGCACCCAAGGGTGCTGAGTGTTGTTGATGCACTTGCAAGACCCCTCCCTCTCATCTTGGAAAGGTCAAGGCCAGTCAAGGCAGAGCAAAAAGGCCAATGTCATGGTAATTTTCAAGAAGGGCAAGGAGGAGGATCAAGGGACCTACTGGCCTATCAGCTTAACCTCAGTTATGGAGCCTGTCTTCCTGGAAGCCATGCCCAAGACATGAAGGAGAGGAAGGTGACTGGAAACAGCCAGCATGAGCAGATCATGCCTGACCAGTCTGACCACCTCCTGTGGTGTGATGACAGGCTCTGTGAATAGACTACAGTGGATGTTGTTTACCTGGACTGTAGCACAGCTCTCCACAGCCTGCCATAGAATCCTCAAGTGCCTCAAGGGCCAATATTAAGGTCTATAATGTTCAGTATATTAATGGCCTGGGTGATGGGATGGCACTCCCACCAAGTTCACAGATAATTGCCAAGTAGTGAGGGAAACTGTTGATAGGCCAGCGGGTAGGGCAGCTAGTCAGAATGGGGGTTCAGAGGCTGGAGAAAAGAACTGACAGAAACCACCTGAAGTTCAGCAAAGGCAAAATCCAGCACCTGGGACACAACAAACCTACACAGCAGTACAGCCTAGGCAATATCTGGTTGGAAAGCAGCTTTGCAGAAACAGACCTGGGGGTCCTGGTGGACACAAAATGGAAGTCAGCAGAGTGCCCCTTGCAGTGAAGAAGGCCATATTGGGCCATATTAGCAGCATATACTGGGCCATATTAGCAAGAGCATAGCCAGCAGATCAATGGAAGAGACTAATCCCCTCTATTTGGCACTTGTGAGACAGGATCTGAAGTGCTGTGCCCAGTTTTGGGCTTCCCCTTACAGAAAAGACATGGACATACAGGAGCGAGTGCCGTGGAGAGCAGCCAAGATGGTCAGAGGCTGAAGCACATGACGTACACAGAGAGGCTGCAAGAACTGGGTGTGTTCAGCCTCATGAACAGAAGGCTCACAGGGGATCTTACTGTTGTCTTTGGCTACCTAATGGAAGGGTGTAAAGAAGACAGAGCCAGACTTTTCTCGGTGGCATGCACTAAAGAACAAAGGACAACAGCCATGAGTTGAAGTAAGGGCAATTTTTTTTCACCATGAGGGTGGTAAGGACTTGGAACAGATTGCCCAGAAAAGCTGTGAAATCTTCCAGCTTGGAAATATTCAAAGCTTGACTGGATATGGCCTTGAATAACTGGCTCTAGCTGACCCTGCTTTGAACATGTGGTTGGACTAGACAATCTCCAGAGGCTCCTTCCAACCTCAACTTTTCTGTGATTCTAAACATCCTTTCAAGGAACAGACAAGAAATAAAGAAAATGACATTGGAATTTTCATGAAACGGTATGCCAGGTGTCATCCTCGACATTCTAGTAGTGTGAAACACTAGCAGGGCTTTTGCTTCTACCTAGTCTGGGCATGCAGACTATATCAATGTTAAGGACTGAAAACAGATAGGCCTCCAAGTCTGAAGGAGTTCCTGGATGAGAACTGTGAGAAACACAATGGAGAACAGATAATTAAAAGGGAAAGAGCAAAAAACACTTTTTCTTCTTAGCAGAGAGTTTAACCATAAAAAATGCCAGTAAATTTTTTCACTCACATATTTTAATTCTATTTATTAAAAAACAATATTTCCCAAGTCAAAATAATCCACCTTATATGATCCTTTAAAATTCCATTAAACTAACAGTTTATGCCAAATAAGAAAATTGAGCATCTTTGGGTTTTTTCAGTTCAAAAGATGCTTTAAGAGGAGTTCAGCCTACTGTTGAAGTCTAGATTCAGAGAAATTAAAAATCAACAACAGCAGAAGCCTAGGAAGAATCATTTAGAAGGTTTCTGTAGAGGAATAAATTCAAAGAGTAGAGGCAAAAAGGTCAGAATCTTTTCTTCCTCTCACTTCACCTGTTCTCTACTACTACTGTCATACAAAACACGGGAGTAGAGAGCCTGACAGGTTATTTGGAGACTTTTCCAGATGACATTAAAATACTGTTTGTACACCAGATTTCTCCAGACTCTGCCAATACAACCTATCTCAGGAGGAAATGCAGAGCATGAAGTTGCTGAGGCAAAAGTTCTGTTTGGGTTTTTAATTTCTACAAGCAGCAGTCACAGACCAAAGGAGATATTACTGTGACAGGCGCTGTACATTCACAGTTTTGCCCCGTTGCTATAAACATTTCTATAGCATATGATAAACTACATGTAAACATATAATGCCTACACATTCACATTATGCCAAAATTACAATACATGCTGGCTTTTTGCTAGTATCTACATGAGGTAGCTCCAGTTAGTATACGAAGCCTTATGCATTTTAGGAATTCACTACAGTTAGGTCCCTCCACTTAGCTGATGCACAGCAGCATCCAAAAACCTACAGTTTGCTACCACTGAAGACAACAGGAGATCTCAAATCGTCTCGTCTCTTATGGTCAACCAAGTTGTGATCAAAACTGGCATGAACTACTTTGGGCACTCACGAAGAGAGGATGCAGAGGAAGTCCCACGAAGAAACATCTGCAAGCCATCCTCACTGTCACTGGTGCTGGCCATGCTGTTTCTCATCTGCATCACAGAGAGCTGTGAGCAGAGACTAGGCTGTCGATCAATCTTTTTTGAAGTCTAAAAAACAAATAATTAAAATTATTATTTTTAAAAAGGTATCAAGTAAATTAAAATAAATATGAAAAATAACTGCTTCCTCTGTAGTAGATGCTCTGGTCTCAGCTATGATTATTCACGAAACAAAAAAAACACCTGTTAGAGCAGAAGATTCTATCCAGTGTAAATTGATTTAAATGAAAAGGGAATATGGCAGTAATATATTGCAATTAGAACACTGGCAAGCATGAAACCTCAGATTAATTATTCAATCTGAATTCTGTTTTGCACTGGACTTCTCATGTATTTTCCTACAGAAAGGTTGATTTTTATTATTTGGCAATTCATTATTCAGGCTTGATGCTCTGCAATTAATAATAGCCTTTATGAGGAGCCTGGTCCTTCTCGCTAAACCAGACAATATGCTATACAGAGAGTTTAACAATTCAGATCTTAACAGAAACTTGTTCACTTTCCTGATTTTTCATTTCATCATGTTAGAAAACAGCGACTATCATTTCTTTCTAGCAGATGATCATTTGGCCCTTGATTTTACTGAAGACAGATTAAATGCATCACATTAACATTATCCTTTGTCTGCCAAATGGTCTTAGGAGCTTCCATTTGCTCTGAGCAGTCTTCTTGAGAAGGCTGTACTAGAATATTTATACGAAGCCATACATTGTACCTTGTTAAGCATTACCACAAGTCAGAATGCTATTTTAGGTATATGTGAAAGGTAGTAATCAATGACAAAAGCATAATGGATAACTCCACTTTACTGAACTTGAAATGTCAGGAATTAGCTTCCCGTTTCATGGGGAGAGGAATGACTATTTTGCCAACAGTAGTGAAAATCTCCTCAGGTAGGAGCAAATTACAAGTTTCCTTAAAAACAAATGGATACTCTTCTGTTTTTCAACATCCAATGAATTGATATTCTTATCTTTTCTACTACCACCTTGATTATGAATAATCTATACTGAATTGGCTTTAGTTGTTCTCTTGTATGTTCCTTGTGTACAGAAGTCAACTACAAAATTTTCTGTTGAGATTGTGACCAGTTAATAAGCATTAAAGACACCAGTAATACATATATCTGACAACAAAGGCTGTGAGAAGTGATATATGCACAGGGTGCTGGCAGCAGGGAAATGAAGATTTACTTGACAGTTCTTGTTCTATGGTATGTAGGAAGGGCTTGCAGAACAGGATTTTCATTTGAGGAAGAATAAAAAGGTACCACAAATTTCCCAAATGCTCACTCTCCATTTTGACAACATACATTTTCAGAAGTCACTGTGATAAAACAGTTACAATAACCTTAAATTCATGTGACTGTTGTCACTAAAAATAAAGACTGCTACAAACTGAAGTTAAAGGGTGCAGATGTCAAAGGAGGGGCAAAGTTTGGCAATTTTTTTAATACCTAGAAGGTACGATAACGACTTACACTTAAAAACCCCAATGAGTTCTTCATTATACTTCAATTTCAATAAATATTTATACTAGTGCTGAAGCTCTACAGTGCCAGAAATCAGCAGCACAAGTTTGTTACAGATGACTTTGTCTACCAGCTCTGACACTGTAATGCTGTCACCCATGTGTAAAAAAAAGAAAATGAGGCAAGGAAAGAGAAGAGAGGAAAATAAAATAGAAAGTAGGAGAGGGGGAGGAAAGGAAAAAGAACAACAACCAAAAAGATAAAGAGGAATAAAGAGGAGGAAAAAAGAAAAAGAGGCAAGGTGAAGAGGGCTATGGAGAACAGGAGTCTCCCAGGAGAGGCAGTGTGAATGCACACACAAAAGGTATGTCACCACACCATCCTTTCAGATGGCGTACTCTAGAAATGACTTACTGTCTACCTAGATGTGGGGTTTAATACAGAATATTTCTGGCTTTAACCACATACTTTGTAAGATGTGTTTTACAGGTAGTACATTCATGCTAGATAATGTTTATCTTACTGCGTTAGTAAGACGAAAACAGTGATTCAAAATCCTATACTATAAACTATAATCCTCTATTTCATGGACCAGAAAACAGAATAATCAATGCTTTATTACTGTTCAGATGTTTCTCAAGCAATTCTTTCTTTTCTCTTTCTACAGCCGGTACAAAACTGAGACAACTTAAAATGTCTAATTAGCCTGTCAAAGACTATTCTATAGCACCAATGGCAGTCATTCCTCTGCATCATTTTCTAGTCAATTCACAACTTCGCAGAAGTAACTATTTAACCTATATGAGAAATATTGATGAGTCATCTAATGAGCAGGATTTGTGCTCTGAGTTAGCGTGAGATAAATAAATAGACAGAATATGAAAATACTATATTACAAAATTATAAAGCTTTTCATAAATGATAGTGGAAGTTCTTCAAATAAATTATATATGAGACCCCTACAGTCACTACATAAATAACAAAAATAACCACCAGCAGCCAAGTTACTGTCCAAATCTTGAAAGGCCATGTAACTAAGTAAGAAGACAAAATGAAAGTAAAACAAGATAATCAGTATATCCATGACTACATCCAGACCACTTACTTTGACACCTCACACTCCTTCTATATGCAAAGAAGAGTAAATTATATTCAGACCACTGAATATTTTATACATATTTCCTGCCTCCTTCCACTCACTACACCATATCAACCTACCGTTCCTCATTTTTCTTCTCTATTTGCAACCCTCAAGCACACGTTGAAATTAATCTCCTTGGCATGCAGTATTACCCAGGTGTTTGACCCAGCAAGCAAGTTCTTTAAGGAAAAGGCTGAAGCTTCTTTATGCAAAGGCAACCATTTGTTATTGAGAGAGAATATCCAGGGAGAAGCACCTCTTTAGCTACCAGCCACCACGTCTACTAGTTGGCTAGAAATATTTGTGCTAGTTGATCAGTTCTGAATCTCAGTTATTCACCTTTCTTGCACGTCACTGTGCTAACTTTTAACTTACATTGTTTCCGACAAAAACGTTGCACTGACTCATATTTTGGCACTAAAAGGCAGTGTGTGTGAATTCAGTAGCTGAGAGAAGCAGGTTAAAAGAAAAAGTGCTTTAAGATGATTGAAAGTTGATGTAACAATACATTTGTGTGTGGGAGGAAAATTCCCAAATGAAACTTCAGTTGCTTACCTTGTCATTTAAGGTCGGGTCATTCAATGAATAGAGTTTATTTGTAATATCTTTGCCAATAAGGTATTTAAAGATCTCATAAAGAAATGGCTCAGATTCCAGAAAATAAGTCAGCCTTTCCCTGGACCAGCAGAGGAACTTGCAGTTATCATCTGCGATAATGGTGACCTGAGAAAACACATGCTCAGAATTAGCACTTCTCTTTTGCTTTACAGAGAGCAATACCACTTCATTTGTGCCTCCAGTTAAAATACCTCTTAAAGCCACAAAACTTCTTGGTATCCCTTAGAACATAATATTCACAAATGTAAAACATCTCAGATACTTATAATCACATTTTTAACTGATAAGCATGGCCAGGTTGTTTTCCAGAAAACCTGAGGCGAGACAATAGCAGAAAATCTCTCCTAAATTCCCAGACTGCAAAAGCATTTATGTTAGACAAGTTTTACACATAAGGTCAGCCCTACAGCTATGACACTACTTGTATCCAAAAAGCCTACATGTTGCTTGGTTTTACTTCGTTTTGCTGCCACCAAACAGGAACAACCGGTATAATTCAAAGGTCTCCATCAAAGAGGCTTTAGTGATTTAGGAAAAAATATTTTCATCTTTCTCTCTTCGTTGTCGGCCCTGCTGATCCCACAAGTGGCACCTTCTAGCAGCTGAGCCAGGGCTCCGTTTGCTCGGATACTGGTAATTCTGCCAGCGGCAACGGCAGAGGAGCTCGCACCCTCTCCAGGGAGGCAGGACCCGCCAGGTTCATCCCCCTGTGCCAGCAGAGGGCAATGACACACCGAAACCTGCACCCCTCGGCCATACCCAGCAGCGTGTTTCGCACGGGAAAGTCAGTCATTTGCGAAGAAGTCGAGTGATCTTTGCTATCACGAACTAGCGCTACCTCCCGAAAAAATTAAAAATACGTAAAAGCCAAGAAATGATGGGAAACTGTCACACAATCGCGGATTTTAACTGCACGGTCTGCAACAGAAGCACAGGCTGAGGAAGAACTCGCCAGCAGATGGGGTCCTTTAGACTGAATTCGCGTCCTCCTGCAATGGCAGCCCTATGAGCGCGACCCAGGAGTGACGGATGTGCGCCGTGCCAGGTTACAGTGATTTTTAAGGCAGGCAAAAAGTTGTGTGACCCTCTTCCCTCCAGGGGGACCAACTCTTATCCAGTCACTCAGGAGAGAAAGGGGCTGTGCTGGGAGGGTGACAGTGGTGCAGATGCTTCACGCCGTGCAGTGAATGCACCCGGACAAGTCTCTCTCCTCAGCATTAAGCCTCGTATTTGACTGGAACATATGACATCAATCACCGATTTTAGAGTCTATATTGCTCTCCCTCCCTCCCCTTCTGCCAGGATATCAGTGTGGCTGTACCCAGCCAGCCACAGTCCCATCATCATTACACATACCCAGTTAAGGAACGTCAAGCAGGAGACAGCAGAATAGACATTTCAGCAATATTGAGGACAAAACTTTTCTGACTGTACTATTTACCAACAGCCTCCAGCGTAACATATCCTTTAACGTACTGGCACAATTACACTGCTAGAGACATATAGCCTTACTGTTCCCCATATGAATAGTTTTATTCAAAATACTGTGATAGCTTACAGGTTATGTTGCTTCAACAACTTTCAAAATGACAGATAAATGTTCAAACTACTAGTGCCTGAACTTTCCGATTTTTCATACTAGCAACACCAAATATTACAATAATTATTTTTCTTCTTCTGTTTTTGAACCATGATATGACTGTTCACATAATCTCTTTTTCAGTAAAACTCTCTCTTCAATTATTTCACAGAATCACAGAATGCTAGGGGTTGGAAGTGACCTCGAAAGATCATTTCGTTCAACCTCCCTGCACTATAAAAAATAACATAATAAAAACTAACAAAAAAAAAGCAGGTTGTCCCAGGTTGTCCTGAATAATCTTTTAACAGAAGATAAACTTGGAAGAGAGAAGGGAGAGAAGGGAGAGAAGGGAGAGAAGGGAGAGAAGGGAGAGAAGGGAGAGAAGGGAGAGAAGGGAGAGAAGGGAGAGAAGGGAGAGAAGGGAGAGAAGGGAGAGAAGGGAGAGAAGGGAGAGAAGGGAGAGAAGGGAGAGAAGGGAGAGAAGGGAGAGAAGGGAGAGAAGGGAGAGAAGGGAGAGAAGGGAGAGAAGGGAAGAACAAAAGTCAGACTGCTCGGCAAAGATCATTATAATGTTTTGCAGCATTTCATTTTAAAAGGTATTCCTGACACGGTCCATCACGAAACAACAGTATTAGAAAGCTAGCAAAATTATGCAAGTCTAGTAGTTCACTGTTGATCAAGCTTATACCCTATTTTTTAATTATCTCATCAGTTCATTCCCAGTGACATTTAGACCAAAGTGTACCTGGAATTTCTCACCCCGGTTCATCTGAGTTGATCGAAATTCAGGAGAATCTATAAAGGCACAGGGGTATATATTATGCAGAAAATGCCCTCGATAAGACACCTTCATTCTGGAAATAAAAATGTATGAATCAGCATTTTAAAGTCAGTGAGACTGATTAATTTAATCTAAATTCAGATACAATTATTGTAAATTGTAAAGAAGTAGGCAACAGGCAAAAATATGTTAATCTTATTAACAGGCAAAAATATGTTAATGTTGCTTGTTGTGGAAGACACTGCCTTTGGTATCATACAAATATAATTCCAAGTTAAATCTACATATGCAAGCGGAGACATAATACGCCCCCAGTAAGAGACATCATGGTGATTCAAAAACAGTGTCACAAAATAGTCTGTACCTATGGATTTATTCTGCTACAAACCATACAGTGCTATAAAAAACAAAGTTTAAAAAGCTAACAAAAAACCCAGCAGCTGTCTAATCTATTCAATGATCATACAAAGACTGGCCCTCCCCAAGCTTTATAGAACCTACTTTCCCTTCAGGAGAATGCTCAGCCTATCATCAACTGATGTTTTATCTTCTGCAGCGTAAGTCTGACCCATCTTTAAAGTCTGAATGTTGCAGAATTGTCCAGTTAGTCTTTGGAAGAGTTCTGGAGGCACATGGAGAGGTTCAAACATTCTCTTGTAAAGGCTGCTAAGCTCCTTCTCTATCTTGATCTACAATGTAAAAGTAAAAGGCATCAGTAAACACAGAGGCATTAGTTAAAAAAGGCTAAGGACACACGCATGCTTTAGTTGCTGCATTGGAGGAACATCTTTGTCACCATTACATTTAGGCAAGGCAAGAAATGGTAAAAGTGTGACATCTATCCACAAACACTGCCTGTGACAGGGTGACCAAAACCTCACCTAAAATAAACCAGGCTGCCACGCTGGTGCTTTAGAATTCTGCTCCACCAGAGTGGCACATTGAGTCAGACACCTGGAGTCTTCTGAGACTTTTGTGTGATGTTAACAATGAATAGGACTTGGGCCAGAACTACACAGGAAAAAAAAATGAGGTTGCTTGCATTTTTCACAGCACAGGCACACCTCATTCTGGCCACCTCTCAGGCTCTCCTGGGGGCCCCTTTCATCCCTGAGTTTCTTGGCTTACTTGCAGTAGGAAAGCAAGTCCTGAAAAACAAGGCCATCGTACCGAAACCATGTGTGATGAGGGAGGAAAAAAAACCAAACAAAACATTGCCATCCTACATCTAGGAGCCCACCCAAACTCAGGCAGCAGCAATGAGGGAAAGGATGTTGGCTGAAATCCCAAGCCTGGAATTCTTTCCTGAATGAAGGCAGCAGGGAATGAGACAGTGTACCAGCCTCCCTGAAAGCAGAGTCAGCCTGAATAAACTCTGCGTAACTGCCAAGAGGAAAACAAATTAGAACAGTAAGTATCAGATAAAGGTAAAATATACATTGAACAGAGGATAAGGAAAAGCAACCAAGAAAAAAAGGCAGGAAAGAAGAGAGTCATCCCTTTAACAAATGAGAACATTCCAACTTCACACAATTTTTGAGATTTACTTTTTTTTTTTTTTTTTTTGTATTTCAATACTAAAAACAGAGCAGGAGAGAAAGTGGCAGTACAGTGTTGGCTGACAGTAGCCAACAGTGGAAATTAAGAAACTTCTGGTCACCTTGTGGCTGGAGGAGTTGGGGAATCCAGCATGACCATGTGAGATTCCAAGCAGTCTGAGGCCCACCAGAGCTTCACACTGTCAGGTATGCACTATTCTTTCCCCAGGAAAGCATTTTAGGGTAAAAATACTAGTCTTTAGCCTCTGAGACATGTATGCATTCCACATCAAAAATACTCCCTGAGCTCTTTTTCTTAGAATTACGGCATATGTGAAACAGTAAATCAAGCACAACAAAAAGCTTCTGGAAAATGAAGGAAGTTTCCTTGTTACATTTCAAGTTTATTTAAACATAGAACAAACTGAGCTGAGGCAGAAACTTTCTACACATGTGGAACCATATTTGGAGTGTTTCACAGCCAGCCTCAATCACTGGATATGGGTCCACTCCACACACAGGCCACTGAACACTACGGGAATCACTCTGTTAGTGACAACCCCATGGAAAGAGATGGTGGACTAATTCCCCAGAAACAGTACACAGTTCTTTATTAAATTCATAAACAGGAGAAATAATGCTGCTTGTGTGACCTTGTCATTACAATTATGTGACCCTGTTGTTACTACATTTATATGAAACCCACATTTTTAATTTCTTGTACATTCCTTATGTCACACTCTTTAACCCCTCAGAAGACACCTGTATGGACAAAACAAGGATTAAATTTAAACTGGCAAGAGAAATTGTATCGTCTTGGGGATTGCCCTGAACTGCCTGGTTTCAAAAATATGTTCCATGTAACTGTGAAGTCCAAAAACTACTTGTTTTGTCAACAGGTTCTCCAACAACTCCCTCATTTTTAACAGCCATATTAATTTAATTTGCACATCTTTCTTTCTACACATGACCACTGCAACTGAAAAATTCTTTCTGCAGATGAGATGAACATGTAAGTAGCTCCCAAGACTCCTGAACTCAAAAGGACACACACAGACACAAGGACAGGATTTGTCCTTGGAATGTTAATGCAATCCCTTACCTAGCACGTAATTCAGATTTCATGATCTTCCTCTAATGTATAACACTTAAAAGAGAAAGTAGGCATAACCACTTTCTTAAGGACTGATCACGTTGGACACCATAGATAGACTTCTGACGGTCTCCCTCATAACAGACTATTCGCCCTTCACAAGCGCAGCTGATTGCTCCTCCAGTCATGCTGTGGGTCGTATTCCAAATGAGCCATACCAGTGGGTGTAGTGTTTTGTTCGGCAGTGGTGGAAATATTCTGGGATGCTGCCAGAGCTACGAGTCAGAGCTCTGTAGAGACACTGATTAGACTCTTTCAGCTTCCACGTGGACTAAAAAAGTTTTATCTGTAAAGCTCCAAGGAGTTAAAACTGCAGAAATAATTTGGTCAGAAGAGAAACTCCCTGCTATTTTGCATGCTCCATTTAATAAAATAAATATTTAACAACTGAACACATCAATTATTCATTTTGTAATATGACTAACTTGTAATTATTCTTCCATCTCTTTCTTTCCTTAAAAACATCATTTATGAGGATGACTAAATAAAATTGATTTTGAGATAGGCAATATAATAGTTGCAGGCAGAAAATCTCATTCAAAATGAGTTCCTAAAAATTCTTTTTTGTTTGTTTCATTCTCTAGTTTTCTGTAGGAAAACATTTAAAAGTAGCCTTCAAGTTGATAATAAAGAGAATGTCTAAGACAGCTAAAAAAAAAGACTACCAGGCATCACTTCAAGTAAGCTCACTGACTGTACTGTAACAGAGAGATTCACATATTGTTTTGGATATTATCGTGTTTTCATATAACTTCAGCTACTGTTTAAAGCCATATAATTTACTAGGTGTATAGAACCCAGTTTTCAGAGAAGCTGAGTACCCACAGTTCCCAGACCACACTTGTAGTGGTAGGAATACAAATCTTTCAAAAGCCAGACCCCAATTCTCCATTGTGTTATACTTTAAATTAGTAAGAACCAATTTGAATTTCCTTCCCTCCTCAATACTGCTAGAGAGCAGCAATGAAGTGCATCTCACCTATGCCTAAAGCTAGGTTAGTTAGTTTATAACTGTTGTGTAGGCTTGTTCTGTAGCCAATGGAGAGGGATGGCTCGATCACATCTTAAACAGATATTCTGAGTGCGTTGAATCACACTGGACAACCAACTTAAACTAGATGTTTAAGCTGGAGATGGATAAAGTAAGACAAGATGATTCCAACTCCTATTTCGTAAGGTAAAGCTACTTCTGCAGAAGTAGAGACCACAAAAAATCATTTGTACTCCTTGAAAATGCTCTTAGCTGTTAGACTCAAGTATTATAAGGCTTCCTGTCAGAGGCATTTAATTTTCTGGGATCACCCATGTCCTGAACAACGTAATACCTCAGGACAAGCAGTGACTAAGGACAATGTGACTAAGACTAAGAAAACAGAGAACATCTATATAGAACACTTCCCAGTTAAAAGTATTTGATATTCCTCCTACATTTTACCATTTCTATTTCCTGTACACTTCTGTCTTTAGAAAGCAGTTCAGTATTGCAGAAAATGAAGGGAAAAGAGAGAGAGTCAGTAGCAGCACCTGTGGTGGTGGTTTCATGATTTTACATTGCTCTCTATACAAAATTATAGAGATTGTCAAGATGTAGTCATTCATTTTTAGAATCAATAGAACTTACTTTTGGTTTAATGTGGTTTTTCTTACAGTAACTCCACTCTCACTAGAAAGAATGTCTAGGAAGTCTTCACATGGAAGACTGTTCCTGAAAGCTCCTTTATTTTGTCTAAGATCTGAGTTAAGGGCATTGATGTGAACTAAATGTTGTAAGCTTTACCACCACAAAAAAAAAGGTATTTTGAAAGAGGAGCATGCACATCTACAAAGGTCGGGGCTCAATGAGTATCTATGACCTATGTGCCAGAGAGCTTTTACCTGACCAAACAAGAAAAAGGAAATCCCCTGATGATGCCATATCCAAGTTAGGACACATTAAGGTATGAGCATGTAACAGAGCAGGCACTGCACTCTGGTGAATGCCAGATTTGTTAGCTTGCCTCCTAGTAGGTATCTAGTCATGTAAGTGATCCTTCAATGTCACTTTTGTTGTTCATGGAATCGGTGGAAGAACATGTTTTCATCATGATGGGATGCACAGTTTGCATACACAAGCAGGAAACTATATTAAATACAGTTTACTTCAACTACTTATTACCTGTCATTTATTAACAGAACTGTAAGCACTGTCTCTGTCCAGGATGGAATTTTCATTAGATCTTTCCAATGCTTTATTTTTAGTTTGAGATTTTTTTTTTTCTCATCCTTTCCTATGGGACAATGTTGTGTTTTGCCATGAACAAAGTGAAAAGCACTTCAGTAAACAAAGTCTATATTCTTGTGAGTCATATATTCTTGTGAGACCCTGCATCCAGTTCTGGCATCCCCACCATAAGAGGGACGTCGAACTGTTGGAGCATGTTCAGAGGAGGGCCACAAAGATGATCCAGGAGTTGGAGCACCTCTGCTATGAGGACAGGCTGAGGGAGCTGGGATTGTTCAGTCTTGAAAAGAGAAGACTTCGGAGGGACCCAATAGCTGCCTTCCAATACCTGAAGGGAACCTACAGGAAGGCTGGGGAGGGACTTTTTATAAGAGCGTCAACTGATAGGACAAGGGGAAATGGGTTTACGTTGAAGGAGAATAGATTTAGATTAGATCTTAGGAAGAAATTCTTCAGTATGAGAGCAGCAAGACTTTGGAATAAATTGCCTAGAGACATTGTGGCTGCCCCCTTCATGAAAGTGTCCAAGGCCAAGTAGGACAGAGCCCTGAGTAGCCTGATCTAGTTGAGAGGCGTCCCTGCCCATGACAGGGAGGTTGGATTAGAAGATCTCTAAGGTCCCTTCCAACCTAGGCCATTCTATGATTCTATGATATAGGGATAAGATTGAAATGAATAGTTTCACATTTTCTGTAATTTGGTACACAGTTTATCTTAAAAAAAAAAAAATCTTAGGCCACAATCAGATAGTGACTGGAGTCATGCAAAGACCTAGACAGATTATAGTATAAAACAAAAACTTCAATAGGATGAAGTCTCCACCATAATGCACAAAACCCGCTAGCCTATGCTTGATCTTTCGAGGTCCCTTCCAATCCCTAACATTCTATGATTCTATGATTCTAGTATACAACTGTAATCACAGAAGAAAATGTTCTCCTTTCTTCCTTCAGTATTGATTTACACATTGTAAGGCTTTTTTTTTTCCTCCTTTCTTTACTCAAGCACAAAACATCCTCCTCTCAGGATGCTCCCTCACTCTCCAATAACCTTTTAGATCTTTGGAAAGGGCTGGATGACTGTGAACCTAAGGACCATTGCCCACATTTTAAGGGCACATGCCATAATTCACTTTTAAAAATATAGGTAGTCCTAGGGCTTAAGATAACCTTTAAGATTTTAAGGTTTTCTAGGAAATAAGTTTCTCATCTGTGCACTCCTCCCTTTTGCGATAATTGGTGATTTTGTTAGCCAATTCCTACCCCATTTCACAAAGGACTAGGGGCCTCAAGATGATATTAAAAGGCTCAGAGCTAGTGGGTGAGTTGAGGGAAAGCAGAACACACTAACTTGGTGGCTTCTTGAGGGAAAAGAATGCAACATGAACTCATCCCATATTAAAAACCAGAGCACCTGCATAGGATATCTAACTGCAGACAGCAGGGCCAGAAATACAGCACAGTTTCACCACGCTGCTGTGTCTTGATGATGATGACACAAATGGATTGAATAGGCTAAAATAATAGCATTAGCAACACAGACTGAAGAGTAACTTACCCTTTAACTAGCAAGATTACCCTCCAAGAGTAATTTAAATGACTAGACATATTTACTACACACCTAGAAATGTTTAGTAGTAGATCAGTCTAGCTATTTTTAAGTTATCTTCTACGCATGACATAAGTCAAGTTTTATGCTGCCTTGCCAGGAAAGGAGGAGGATGCTAATTCCCTAGCTGCTTTCTTGCACAGGCTGTGCTGACTTGGTGAAAAGCTTAAATTCCAGCTAGGTTTTGTTGGGAGGTTTTTGGTACCAGCTGTTACACACTTACAGAACATTTCTGATTTCAGGCAAAGGCAGATTTATTCTGCTGATAATGTAACCCTATATATTTATATATTCCTGTAAACTTCATATTGTAAATATTTTTGAGAATAAATATTTTTGTAAGTATTTTGTAGATATTTTTGAGAATGCTGAAAGTAATATTAATATTTTGAACACTTAGCACTTTATTAATAACAGTGACTATTAAATATTATCTAGTGTTTATGTTGTCATAGGTTTGAGTCTGGTGGGGTTTTTTGTAAAAGCAGGAGTAGATTCGTGCACTTTGAGAGCCTCCCCCACCGTCAGGTAGGAGTTGGATCTGCCTCTGGCCAGGGCCAGGCCAATCAGCGCCTCTGCCATCAAGGTATTTAAGAGTCGACCCCAGTGTTCTCTTCCTTTTGGTTTTGTCTTGCTTTGATCTGTGGTGTCTTTAATGTGGGGGAGTTTTTCCACTGGAGGAGGGGGAAGGTGAAAGGAGAACAAAGGGAAGTCACCCTGAGAAGACAGGGGGAGAAGAGTCCCAGAGGAGAAGGCTGCCAGAGTAGGACCTTTCCCTGAAGCCTGTGGTGGTTGAGATGCCTGCCAGTTTGGGGAATCAATGGCAGCGAGAACATTCAGGACACATCGGTATGTGCAGAGCCCCATGCGAGAGGGGAGAGAGACCAAGCATCAGCAGAGGACATGTCTGAAGTGATCTGTGGCCCTGACTCACAAGACAGTAGAGGATTGCCTCCTGTGAGGTGGACACCACACAGCATGAAGGAGAGACTGTGAGGAGACCTTCTCAAGGAGAAGCTGCCATGGACAATGAGTAATGGCCAGATGGACTGCAACCCCCACGCCCTGCCCCCCTTGCAGTGATGGGGGCGAGGAGGTAGCTGGAAAGATGGGAGGGGTATTGGGAGGGTGAAGTGTATAAGATCAGGTTGTATTTATTGATTTATTCCTTTCACTATCCTACTTTGTAAATGGTGGTGGTGAATTAAATCTGTTTTTCTCCCCAGGTTGCTCTGGCTCTTTACCCATCATCTTAAATGGTAGATTATTACCGTCCCTATCCTTAATCTCAAACCCTTGAGCCTTTTTAGTTGAATTGTCTCCACATCACTGTGGAAATGGAGGTGAGGGAAGGAGTGACCTGGAGACCACGTTTTTTTTTTTGTCCCAGTTGTCCTGAACCACCACAGATGTGCATGTATCAACGGAAGGCTGAGTTGCTAATCATTATACAGAAACAGAATATACTTCTGGATGAATAATACTAACAAAATAAATACATTTTCTATTGTATATACATTTAGTCGAAGGCAGGGCAAAGAATCCTGCTTTTTTTGCTATATATTTCAAATATATTCTTAGAATACATTTGAAGAAAGTTATCTCAATGCATGCTTCTGAAGGCAACAAAAGGAGTTGCAAAATTCCCAGACATGACCCTCAAAACTCAATGAATGCACTACCTGGGAAAAAACAAAGGATCATCTTACTTAATACTGCTCTTCCCATGCCTTACTCAATTTTGCTGCTTAACTTCAAGCCCCGCAGCTGTTCAAAAAGGGTAGAACCATCTCATCTCTCAGTTGCATTTAAAATGAATGCAGCAGTACAAAACACATAGGCTAAAGCACTTGTCAGCAAAGCAAAGAGTATTAAGGTCTTATAAATGGACATCAGTATTTGCTTCTATGTTGAAATAACAGTCTGTCAGGGCACTTGTCATTTATCAGTCTCCTTTCCCATCATAGAGGATGTTCAAGACTTAAAAATGAGGTAGAAAAGTTTGATCCCTCTCAAACTCCTAATTTAAAAATAACCCAACCACACAAAAACAAGAAACAGACCCCAAAAAAACTGTCCTGGAATGCTCAATTTTAGTAGGATTTTATTTCAGTAGGACTGTACTTCTGTGGGCAGGAAGGTGGGGAAAATAAAAAAAAAAGCAAAACCAAACCACACACAAAACCCCAAATATCATTTCTGGTTTCTCTGCAAAGAAGCAATGTATCTCCTCCTTCCTTACCACCAAAACCAAATACAGTGGTCAAACTCAGTCAATAGTAACTTCTGAGGCCAATTTTTTCAAGAGTATGAATTTCAGGTAAATAATTATGTACTGCATCAGATCATACTTGTGGTCTGGATCCTTCCTGAAGTAGCTAAATGACTTCATCCAAAAGAACTCCCGTCTAACTCAAGAACTGCTGTGTACATTAATTAGACCAGCAAGCATGTGCAAAATTTTTTTCCTTGCCATCTTACTAGACTGCTTGGGCAATTTTGCTGTTATACATACCGGTCTTCTTTTATACACTAGGTATATGAAATGTAAAAGGTTGACAACCAAAAACACAGAATTCCAGATCATTATGTCCAAGGCACAACGGTAGAGTGTAGCCCAAATGATGAACAATGCGCATCCTGTAAAAATAATAATAATAAAAAAAAGTTAAAATGTCACTGAACAATAAACACATTCCTACAAATTGACAAGAACGTGTCCACTGGATGTAATTACACTGAAAAGCAGTATATTCTACAAGCTTTACTACAGTTAGGCTCTGTGGATCAACGCATGTACTGGTAGCAGAGCTACCACTACAGTGCTACAAACTGGTGCCAAGAGCAGGCTGACAGAAGACTGCAGTCCTATCGCATGGGACTGTGATACTGGAGTGATAATAATTCAGATCAGGCCCGGAGAAAGCAGAAAGGTGCAGCCCATGATGATCTGTTACTAAAATAGAATAGGAATGAGATAGATTACCCCTCAGCTCAAGAGAGACAGGGAACTGCTTGAGAGAGTCCAGCGCAGAGCCACACAGATGATGAAGGGAGTGGAACATCTCCCTTATGCGGAAAGGCTGAAGGAGCTGGGTCTCTTTAGCCTGGAGAAGAGGAGGCTGAGGGGTGACCTCATTAATGTTTATAAATATGTCAAGGGGGAGCGTCAGGAGGTTGGAACCAGGCTCTTTTCAGCGGCATCCATTGACAGGACAAGGGGCAATGGGTGCAAGCTGTAACATAGGAGGTTCCATAAAAATATTAGAAAAAACTTTTTCCCTGTGAGGGTGACAGAGCACTGGAACAGACTGCCCAGGGAGGTTGTGGAGTCTCCTTCTTTGGAGGGATTCAAAACCTGCCTGGACGCGTTCCTGTGCGATCTATTGTAGGTGATCCTGCTCTGGCAGGGGGCCTGGACTAGATGATCTTTGAGGTCCCTTCCAACCTCTAACATTCTGTGATTCTGTGATCTTAAGTACAGAAAAACAAATACAAAACACCCCCTCCCCAAAACTCACAAAACTTTATTACTAGTATTGCATTAAACAAACAAGAACCTAGAAAAATATAAATACTCTCCTGAAGTCATATACAGTTATTTTTTAAAATTTAAAGGAAGTACCATCACTGAGTTTTGACAAGGTCACAGCAGGAACTCAAATTCTTTTCTATGACGCCAAACAGAAAATTTCAAACGCTTACTTTTTTTTTTAGTTGCTTTACTTCGCCTTACCTTTTAAAGCAATTGTCATTATTGATCCTGTGTGATTAGAGATACTATTTTTAGCCAGACTATTTTTAGCCATTTTAAGACAATACTTATCAAATGACAGATTCAGCATCAGCGAGGCTCTCCCAGTTAACTGTGAGCCCACCATCTGACAGAGGTGGCTTTAGAGGTCAAAGATACTTTTTCCCTTAAGTTTCATGCAAAGACAACAAGGAGAAGGTGCCAAAATACTGCCCCTTTCCTCTTCGTCCCTCATGACAATGCTGAATTCATGAACTCAGTATTGTCTGTCCTGTCTGGGCTGCTGACTGGGCAGGCAGCACTGATGTACGGATCAGAAAAAAAAAAAAAAAAAAGTGTGACAACCCCCAGTCAGCTGGTTAATTAGACTTCAAGGGACAGGAAGATACGAGGTATGAAATACTGAAGAGGAGCAATAATTGTGGAGCAGCACAGAGGTGCTTTGATGAATATATGAAAGGGGACAGATGCCTAGGAACCAGGCTTTGCTACTTCTGCTGCCCACAGAATAAATTTGCTTTCAGCTGCCACCTCAGCCTGAAAAACTCTGATTTCCTATCTCTCCTCAAAACTCAACAAGACCTACAGACCAACGTGGCAGGCTCAGCAAGTGCAGAGCTCTGAATGCTTTTAAAACAAGAACTACACAGACAAGAAGTTTGGAAATGCTCAGACCCTTGGTTCTCAGTAAACTTTGTTCTGGTAAATTTTCCTGTAACAGCTTACAAAAAAGAAAGGAAAAGATCACTGTAAATTCAACTACACATCTTGTATAATAATATGGGTCAGTTTTATGAATAAGCATTCTCATTTAAAAATACTTAAACATTCTCTGTGTTGTGATACACTCGGGTTTATTTACACCGCAATGACTCACTACTTCTCCTTGAATCACACAGACCTTGTCCCACACAGAGGACTGGAGCTCTGACACAGCTGTGGGCCTGCTACAGTATTACAAAAGAAACCATGCTTGCTTAGTCTTAAGCACGTCAAACTTAGATTTTCTTCTGAATACAAATTTTGGTAGCACAAGATGCCAACAGCAGTGGAGGAAATATGGCTGGCTTCAGGAAAACACAGACTCCACTCTACACACCAAAGCATGCATACGTCTACATCAGCAATGAAAATAATGCTGGCAACCCACAAATGCCACGTGTTTGAAACCACATTTAAAGAACACATGGGGAAACAGCAAGCCTCTCAAGGAAAACCTTATCTATTGCAGACATACCAGTCCATCTAGTCACTTGAAATTTAAAGTTAAGACCTTAAGTATCCATAGACTTAACTATGATTTGGAATTTAACGGAACTTCAAGCAGCAAGTAATGTCTGAAGTAAATGGGGTCCACCTGTTTTCTAGTGAACATCTACACAGGTTTGAAGATGTAAGTTATATTTCTGGGAAGTTTTAAGAGCCTAGAGACATATAATCCTTCTAGAAAAGGTCTGTCGGGGTACTTCTCTAGAAAAGGTCTGGCAGGGTCTGAAGAGACTCCCCACTTACATCAAAAACACCTTCAGGACTGTATAACGACCATGAACTTGTGCTGGATTTTCACTGTAAGCTGAAGGGACCAGGGGAAAGCTCGGTACTGGTCATGAACTGCTATTTCTGTCACCGTGAGGTTGCAAATCTCTCCAGAATAATTCTCCTACCTATGGTGAGCAGGCCTCGGAGAAAAATCATATGAAGATTCAGAGTAGTTGGAATAACCAATCCAACTGCAAAGCAAACGTTTGCCACATGGAAAACAAGATGATGAATCTCTTTCCAGTTTTCACATGCAGTCTCGTTGAAAGGCACAAGTGTGACATTTTTTAGGTCTGGAACAAAACCTAGTGGAGTAACAGTGAGTGGGCTCATTGCTGTAGTATTCATCCTGGAGACTCCTGCAATGAGAGAAAAAAGGAGAAAAAAAAGTAAATCACTGTGCATTAAACTGAAATACATTACACAGAGTAGTGGGTTGATCCTGGCCAAATGCCAGGTGCCCACCAAAGCCACTCTGTCACTCCCCTTCTCAGCTGGACAGGGGAGAGAAAAATATAACAAACAGCTCACGGGTTGAGATAAGGGCAGGGAGCTCACTCAGCAGTTACCGTCACGGGCAAAACAGACTCAGCTGTCAGAGAAGTCAGAGAAGGGTAATGAGAAATAAACATTTTTTTCCCCACCCTTCCCTTTTTCCCAGTCTCAACCTCATTTTTCTCCGCCTCCTCCCCTCCTGTGGAACAGAGGGACAAGGAATGGGGGTTGTGGTCACAGCTCATCACAGTTGTCTCTGCTGTTCCTTCCCCATTGGGAGAAGGACTCCTCACACTCTTTTCCTGCTCCAGCATGGGACCCCTCCCACAGGAGACAGTCCTATACGAGCTTCTCCAATGCGAGTCCTTCCCATGGGCTGCAGTTCTTCATGAACTGCTCCGGCGTGGGTTTTTTTCCACAGGGTGCATCCTACAGGAGCAAACTGCTCCAGCACGGGTCCCCCATGGGGCAAATCCTGCTAGCACACCTGCTCCAGCACAGGCTTCGCATGGGGTCACAGCCTCCTTCCAGCACCCACCTGCTCTGGTGTCGGGTCTTCCACAGGTTGCAGGTGGACATCTGGTCCACCAGTAACCTCCATGGGCTACAGGGGAACAGCCTGCCTCACCATGGTCTTCACCATGGGCTGCATGGAAACCTCTGCTCCAGCACCCATGTACACATGGATTTTGGGTTATTTTCTCTTTTTCCCATGATATGTTTTCCATTATTTTTTTCCGTGAACAATAAATCTACTAATGCTTTAAAAGGTTAAGCTAGAGCTACAGTTCCGTAATGTTTTAGTATCTCTCTCACCTAAGTGTCACACTTGAAAGATAGTAGACTTAAAAATCTTGACTGTATGTACACAATACTGAACACTACCTACTATGACTGTCATTGCTCAGTACAGCTTCCCGTGTATTCTTCTTAGCCCTACATAAATAAAAAAAAATACATTTCTGTCTACCATCTGTTGAATGAATCTACAATCTTAAACAACCTAGATGAGACTTGAAAGAAAAAAAAAAAAAAAAGAAAAAATGCTTACGTGGTGTAAGTCTCCTTTATGGGATACAAAGCTGTTCTAAATAAGTAATGGAAGGTCTTAAAGGAGGAACCTGTGTTGTTCAGTTGAATAAAGGAAAAAAAAGCCAAATCTTACAAAATCTACCATTTCTCCTCCTAGTTTATAATACACTATCAATTCAGAAAGGGAGATGCCCAGGCTGCTAACTTATGTCAAGGTTGCCAGTCTTCCAGGGAAATCAGTTGGTCTACCTTGCAAGACCTTTAGTTGTCTGTGGAACTCTAGGAGAAAATGAGACAGTTAAAGCTAATTTCTAATCTAAAAATACATAGGGGTTTGTTGTTGTTGTAACAATCTAGCATATTTTCCTTCCACATCAATTAAAGGTGAGGGGGGGAGGGTGGAGAGAAAGGATGTCTGTAGGGCAAGTATTTTCCCAATAAAAGTAAAAAATTCCTACTAAAAACAAACTACAAGGATATACTGAAATATTTAAAGACACTACCTTTAAAAACTTAAAAGCTGGTCTCTCTAGGGAGCTGCAGTCAGTGTTACAGGCATTCCAGAGGTTCTTCTCCACCCAGAGCAGCTCCCAGATGGAGGAACACGACTGTTCCCAGATGGGCTGTCAAAACCACAGGAGAACCCTGCTTCCAGCAAGGCACATACAGTCCCTGACTGCCCCTGCAGTAGAGATTTCTATGGAGCTTCGCTTGAGTCTCGTTAATGAAGCACATGCACATATCACTGAGCAAATAGGCTCCATTACATGCAACATGGTAGCATTTGCATTCAGGGAAATTCTGTAAAGACAGTGCACGTCCCTGCCAGGTCCCTACTAACTGCTGTGTAATTTGTCTGCTCAGCAGATGATTTTGAGTCATGGTCCTGCAGACCAAGATACACTCAATGTCTCTCCGTTACCTGAAAGTGCTTCTTGAGCAGTGAAGTAATTTTGAGGTGCTTCATCCATTCTTTTTATTGTTTTCTGCCCAATCAACTAGTGCACAAGTCATAAGCAAGTTGGACAATTGCTGAAATTAATCTGTCTTTCAACCCTCTTTTTATAGTGGGAAGAAAAATTAGAAAGAAAACTTCAACCCTCTGATAGTTCCTCTCCAATGTCCAAAGCCTGTCACTGCTACAGAATATGCAGAGTCACTTTGAAGAATCAAATACTAGCATGGCCATAGAGTACACAGTCTCTGGATAGAAATTATTTTCAGAATATATCTAATTTTTACCAAAATAGATAACTTGCATTTCTTCTCTTAAGAGTTCACTTTTTTTCATTCCCTCATCAGTTATTCACAAAGGTTAACTAAAACGTGGGGCTTGGCATAAACAAGTTATACACTGAATTATTACCAGCACAGTGCCCAAACAAATTCACGGTCCAGGTATCGTACAGGCACCGTCCAAACATGCCCCTGTTTTCCTTCAGCTTTTTCACGTGAATTTAGTGATAAAAGCCACAAGAGCAGCTCCACTAACAGAGCCACTCACACACGAAGCCAAAGAACGAGCCCATACAAGGCTGCAGGACTGGCATTTTAACACACTCATAAACAGCAAGTAATTGCTAACTCCGGGTAACTATGTTTGTGCTCATCTTACACAGATCTCATCATCCTCATCCTGTTGTGTTAACTCCCCAGGCTGCAACAGCAGGATCTCTAGATATTTAATAAAAAGTCATCAGCTGAGTTTCTACCTACATTCAGACTAGTTGTCTGCCTAGTTGCCCACCAACATAGACACCCCTTCACAAGCCATCATGTGGTAACAAGTGAAGACAACCAAACTTGGGTACAGATACAGAACCAGCTGTAAGCCCATCAACTCATCTCAAGATCAAAATGACCACAAGAAGTCACTTCAGCTGCATCTGATTACAAATCCACAAAGCTTTCCAGGCACTTGATTTTTTTTAATAGTATCATTGGGAGAATAGAGACTGCCTTACTCTTACTGACTTGGCTGTAAAGCACCACACATTTGAAGACTGGAAACTCAATGAGCCAAATCAACGATAAAGCACACGACAATCTCATTCTCCTCAGAACCCAGCCAAATACTGTTTCCCTCACTAGCCACAGATATTGATGCCACAACCCACCAGCCATAAATAGTCATAATGGGAAGATGTTTCTCCAGCAAGTATTGACTAAATCAATAACAACTGACAATAAAGAGGCAACAAATTGACAGTCTTTGACAATAAAGTGTTCACAATTGTAACAACGGGATGTTCAATGCTTTTGGAAGTCTGGGCCACCTACTTAGTTGCCTAAATTAGGACCTAGGAACCTAAATCTAGCCATATCCACTTTTTAACAAGCTGTGTCTTTAATACCTTGAAGTCTTCGTATGTTGACATTTGAACTTAAGTCACTATGCACAAACAAATATCTCGGCAACACTGACATACTAGAAAACAGAGAGCTGCAGAACTCCTCTGTCTAGATGGTACTTCAAAGCTTGTAGAAATAGATTGATGCTACCTGCAAAGTGACGCAAGGACAGACTGTGACACAGGCTCTGAAGGAGTGCTGCCCATGAATTTCAACAAGGGAGTCTGCCTGAGAACCAAGAGAACAGGCAGGAAGAGTTACAAGCTCTAACCTAAAATGTTTGTCCGTGGCTAACACCAGAAAGCCAAGTATCCAGAATAACTACTCTGTAATTTTTAGATCCAATTCTTTAGTCCTAACATCCACTGTCATCAAATAATATTGAAGAATTAACAAAATATCTGGTGTTCAACAAATAAAGAAGCAATTATAATCTCCTACCCTTTGCTACCCCCAGAGAGCCTAAAATGAATTTTGGAAGTACAGAATCAGGCCTTTAAAACTTCAATTTAGGGTTATGTGTGCTAAGAATTAATACAGAATAAAACTTCAAAGTCTTAAACATAAGTCTTCAATACATGAGGACACGTATTAACATAAGAAGTTAAAAAAGTAACTAACATGGGCAAATAATCTTTTAAAAAATGGAGAAATAGTGTCAACTTAAATGCAAGCTTGATGGAAGGTAAGAATACTTCTAATATCCACTAGGGGATTTTTCTTTGGCTTTAGATTTGCTAAACCAAGAGTTTGAAAATGCAAGACAATTTGTTGTCCAAACAAGAAAAAATAACAAACATAAAAAACTACCACTCACTGACACTTTAACATTAAATCTATCAGAAATTAGTATGGCTAAGAAAGACAAATTAGAAATCAGTACAGTATTTTTTTTGTGAATTAATTTTGTACTGTTAAGGTAATAGTCATGGTTTTAGGTCCGAAAATACAAATGCTCAGAACATAAAAGAGGTGAGCTTACTCTGGGATTATCCTATGCTCATGACATCTTTATACAAGAGACCAAACTTCTGAAAGCCTTCTCAAAAGTACTTTGTCCCTAAATCTTCAGACACAACGATGGCATTAAAAAATTTTTTTAAATGGCTTTTTTATGGATGCCGACACTGACAAAAGACAGATGTAGCAGTAAAGAGCTTAAAGCAGTTGGTTCTAGTAGGAGAACAGGTCAGCCAAACTGATACGGGACAGTGCAGAGCATCCCTCTCACATCGTCACCCACTTATATTGGGATTATTCATATCCCGCAGCTTTACTGTTCAGCATTGTCCAAGCGAGCTTCTTAAAGCTTTGCTTGAGTTTGTATAAGTTTGCAGTCATCGCAATTTTACAGCCCGTCACTTATGCAGATGGATTTTGTGAGTCTAAAGAAAAATAATACCAAAAAAATCCAAAATCAAGCTCAACACTTTTTTTTTAAAAAAAAAAATAAATCATACCTGCAGAACTTTAACTACTTTTCTCTGGTCTTGTAGCACAAAAGCTGCAGAGAGAACTTAGACAATCAATAACTTCTTTGCTTTTGTGAGCTGAAGACAAACTATTCGTGCTAGCATAATTAAGTTAACTACAGTTTAAGTCACCAATTTCTTTTTTTTTTTTTTTTTACAATGAAGTAGGAGTGAATGGGAAAGAGGCACAAGAAATGATATAGTTCGATATGCTCTGCGGAGCAAGCTCGTTTCCATTAAATGCCTTCTTAACTATGCATTAGTCTCGCTCCACGCTTTACTGAAGAGAAAATTTAACATTTTTTAGTCTGCACTATTAACAAAAACACCCGCACCACGAGAAATACTCTTGCGTCTGCTCAACATAACAGCGGCGTAGCCGTTCTACGGCGATGGAAGTTTGTAACCGCGGCTGAGCTCACTCTCGCTTTTGCCCGCACCGCACACAGCGGCGCGGAAAGCCCGAGCTGGGGGACGCGGCCACAGCTGTCACCCGCAGCCCTGCTCCTCGTCACCCCCGCCTCCGAAGCTTCGTTTGAGCCCACAACGCGCAAACACCGGACCGAAGGTTTATACAAAATAAATTCTTATTATCAATAATAAGAATAAACTAAAAAATAACAAGCAACCCGTCCTTCCCCCTCCCACCTTAGAGAGCCAGTCCCAAGGCTGGGTCTCCCCGCAGGAAGGACACCAGCGGAGCCCCCGTTCCCAAGGCGCCCGTCGGGGCCGGCAGCTGCGCCCGCAGAGAGACATCGCGAACCCCCCGAGCTGTCCCCAAGGACAACCCGGAGACCAGGGCTGGGGGCTGGCTCCCCTCGGTGGCCGCTTGCCGGGCGGGTCCGGCACGGAGCCCACCGCGCAGCCCTCCTGCCGGGGTCAGACGGTCCCGCCGCCCCTCCGGCCGCTCACACCCGCCCTGTCAGCCGGTCTCCCCGCCGCAGCGCCGTTCCCCTCAACCCCCCGGTGGAGCCGGCGCACGGCGGCGGGAGCGCCCCTTACCTGCCCCGTCCCCCTGTGCCCGCGCCCTCGGAAAAGTTTCCCGGTCGACCGGACGGGACGGGCTCAGGCTGCCGCTGCCGGCACCACGTCCCGCCGCGGCCACCGAGAAGCCGCCGTTGCCGCCGCCGTGACTAAAATAGGCAGAAGCCGGCGGGAGACTGCGGGCGGCGCCAGCTCCGAGGCCGGCACCGAGCGGCCGCAGCGCGCAGGCGCCTCCCGCCGCCGGCCCCGGGGGGCTGCGAGCGGCGGCGGGGGCCGCACCGGGGGGCGGGCGGGGCGAGGGGCGGCCGCCAGGGGGCGAGGAGCCGAGGTTTGGGATCCTCACCCGTTCTCTCTTGCCCCCGGTCAGCCGTAAGCGTCATCCCCGGGTGTTCCCTGCCTGTTTGATGCCTCCCGACGCTGAGCGGTGCCCCAAGGTGGGCGTCTCGAATTCCAAGCGAGAGCGCTCCGTTCTCTGTGAAGGGAGCCCAGAGTTAAGGCACCGTGCCTTCCTTTTGGGTGGTTAAAATTAGAGCTGAATTCTCCCCTAAACGAGCGGCAAGCGGGACTTCCCCTATATGGTGAGTCAAGGAGCCACAACCAGCCGTTGTAAAAAACTGCTCTTCTCAACTTGGGACCTGCTGTGGTCGCTTTGTCACAAGCATAATGTTTGACAACCGCCACCGACACCATGCTCATGTGGCATTTGACAGCTCCCAGAAACTAGGTGCTTCCAAAGCCGACTGCTTGTGGTGTCCCTGCTCTGCCCATGTCCTGCCTAGACCTCTCCTGCACCACCAGCCTTGCAGGACAGGTGAAGTAGCCACCAAGCCTGCCTTCGTCTCCAGGGTGTTGATGTGCAGCGTTCAGCAGTGAAAGTCATTCCAGATGCTGAAAGGCATTCTCGACACAGGCTATGTGCATCCCAGCCCACCCCAAAACCTGACTGACAGCGATAAACAAGGGCTGCAAAGGCAGAAAAATCTGTTTCAATGAATTCTGATGAGCTAATTACAAATTGTGGGGTTTTTACAGCAGCCAAGAGCACATATTCAGCATTATACCTAAATACTTTTGAAAAGAACACAGAATCCTGAATAATTTTTGAAGTAATTGTTTATACATATACACATCAACACGTGTCTCAGGGGGTTCTGGCTATGTTATGGTTGTTCTTGACTTTATGTCTTGGAGAAGAGATCTGGATCTTTCCACCGATGTGTACGATGTGAACAGGGGTTTTATTAATGCTGCCGCTTGGTATAAGACCTGATTTTCCAAAATATATTGTGAATTTATGATGAAGGACCCGATCTGCGACTGTGTTTCCTGACTGGCCAGTCATTCTTGTGGATGTGTTCGCTCTTTCCCAAGATACGCAGGATAAGTGAGCTGGAAAAAGGGCACGAAGGGTAAGTTGGGATAGCATGACCACAGAAACAGTAATGAGAGATAGCATCTAGTGTGTGTTTGAGATTGATAGTATTCAGCTATGCTTGCTGGAGCAAAGCCAAGTAGCTTCCAAAAGCAGCAGAAAACAGCCTGTCAGAGAGCTTCTATCCAAATCTAGACTCACGTGTAAGCATTTTCTAACACATTACTGAATGGCATGCACTGGGGAAGCACAGTTTGTTGTGCTAGTTGTGTCTTTTATAAAGTCTTTGTTCTTCTCTTGTTACCCTCCAGATCCTGTTTTCGTGCGGATCCCTGGTGGTAAACAGTATCTGGTTAGCCCGATGCAGAAAATCCTGTTTAGGAAAGCCTGGTGATGAACTAATAACATTTGCAGCCATGTGAAGGTGTAGAGCTCTTTCCTGATTGCAGCTAGCTCTTGGGGTCTTTATATTTCAGTACGGCCATAATTAAATGTCACTTGCCTGGCACAGCAGAGCGGCTATGAGGGAGGATCTGGGAGCTGCCCCTACCTGCAGGCCCTCCAAACATAAAGAGTGTAGACATGGCTCTGACAGGCTCTAATCTTGTGCTGTGGGGTGCACTTGTGTGTAGAAGAAAAAGCCTTCATTTCTCTAATAGGATAACTGACATCAGTTTTATATAGATAATAACATATACTGCTATGCAGATATTAACAGCCATAAGTTTACGTACCTTTAGTTGTATAGATAATAATAGGTAGCATAGATAGCATTATCTATGGTTCTATACTTAAACACTGTCTAACATAGTGAGTTTTTTCTCTTAAGCCAAGGTCTCCTGTACTGTAGGAGAACGGGCTGGCTTATTTAAACCAGTTTAGTGCCCAACTGTTAAACCACTGTAAAGACTTAAAGAGCTCATCTAACCTCTTCCCTATGTCAATAAAGTAGAAATTCATTCAAGTCTGCTACTATAAGTTAATCTGACAGGGGCAAGAAATCACTTGGTCCTGTTCCTTATCTCCAGTGACCTTATTGTAATCTTTGACAGCATACCCATAAGGGTATGAAGTTCAACAAGACCAAGTGCAGGGTCCTACACTTTGGCCACAATAACCCCCTGCAGCGCTACTGTCTGGGGGAGGAGTGGCTGGAGAGCGGCCCTGCAGAGAGGGACCTGGGAGTGCTGGGTGACAACTGGTTCAACAGGAGCCAGCAGTGTGCCCAGGTGGCCCAGAAGGCCAATGGCATCCTGGCTTGTATCAGGAACAGCGTGGCCAGCAAGAGCAGGGATGTAATTCTGCCCCTGTGCTCAGCACTGGTGAGGCCTCACCTCGAGCCCTGTGTGCAGGTCTGGGCCCCTCACTGCAAGAAAGACACTGAGGGGCTGGAGCGGGTCCAGAGGAGAGCAACGAGGCTGGGGAAGGGACTAGAGGGAAAGTCCTGTGAGGAGAGGCTGAGGGAGCTGGAGGTGTTTAGCCTGGAGAAGAGGAGACTCATGGGGGACCTTATCACTCTCTACAACTCCCTGAAGGGAAGTTGTAGTCAGGTGGGGGTCGGCCTCTTCTCCTGGGCAACCAGTGACAGGATGAGAGGGCACAGCCTGAAACTGCCTCAGGGAAGGTTTAGGTTGGATCTCAGGAAACACTTCCTCAGGGAGAGGGTGCTCAGGCATTGGAGTGCACTGCCCAGGGAAGAAGTGGAGTCACAGTCCCTGGAGGTGTTTAAGGAAAGGCTGGATGTGGCTCTTAGTGGCACGGTCTAGCTGATATGGTGGTGTTGGGTCACAGGCTGGACTTGATGATCTCAGAGGTCTTTTCCAGCCTCAACAATTCTGCGATTCTGTGACCCTACCGTCTTGGTACCTGGCTGCTCTTTTGTGTTACAGGGGAAACAAGGCAGGCTGATGATGTGGGGAGATGCTGCTCTGTGGAGGTCAGGAAGGGCTTTGGAAGCAAGGCTGAGAATCAGAGCCTCCATCTCGTGCTTCTTAGTTAAGCCTAGCCAGGCATCGAAAGACTTTATTAAGCAGACGATAAAATAACTTTTTGTAAAATTGCAAGTGCTCTGCCTCATTCAAATGAGGGCCCGATTCCACAGCCTTTTTTAGGCAAAGTTTTCACTGAAGAGCACAAACACTTTGTATTCAGGATCCCAGATGTGCCAGGCTGACAAGGCTATTTTCAGACAATGGAGAGATCTATGAAATGTTTCCATTTATAGTTTCAGGAAGCGTACTCAGCATCTACAGGCTAAAAGATGGCTACTCTAATCTTTTAAACTCTCTCTATAGAGAATGCAAAGGGGCTCAACTAAAAAGTAATTAATCCTGTCTGTGACAGCTGTCTGGAGTGGGATGAAATACACTAGCATGGTTCAGGAGTGCCATATTTCTGTGAGAAAAATCTCATCCCAGGTGCTGAAATTATTTGCTGTATAACTGAAAAATTGCACATATTTTCCTCAGGAAAAAAAAAAAAAGTATTTGAGTTTTGCCTGAAAGCATCCTCAAGAATTGCATTTTATTGGAATGAAGTTTGCATGGAAGAGATTGTGAATGATAAATACTCTCTCAGCTCTGTAATATTCTAGAGGTTTATTTAAAAGAGTGCACGCATTCTGGTGCCTTTTTACCTCAGACCCTCTGATACCCACTTTCTGACATATAGTCAGCCAATTTTTCCCATGCCACATCTGCAGGGAGGGTGTCTGTCTCATATTTATACAAGAAGGACTATATTTTTCTTTGAATCTAAGATATAAAACACCATATCGCAGGGCTTCCAAGTGTCTGATTGATAGTATAGTAATTGTTACAAACTTAGATCACTTTTTGTTACGAACTTAGAGCCAGAAGCCAACTTTATCCTAAAATGATCTGTCAAAATATCCAAGTTTTAACAGATGCACAGGTTGTCGTAGATGCTTATCCAAAGGATACATGATCCTGAGGCATAAAGGCAGAGTAAAATTGTTTGCTATGAAAGTTATCTGAACTGCACACATTAAACAATTTATTCAATCACACTTAGCAATTACCCCTGTTCCCGAATTATGCGTGAGCAGTCTCCTGCTGACATTTTAATTTGTATGTTCATTATTTGAAATTGCTCAGTGAACAATTTGTATGAATACATGCAAGCCTACGATTTGCTTGCAAGTGCATTTCCTGAGACTGCTGCTGAAAGGGTCTGCTCCTTGTGCTCTAGCTCTACCTAAATCATGTGGTCCCTCCTCAAAAACAAGAGGGCTGCTCTAAAACTGATTGGATTTCCTAAGGCCAGCGTCAAAGTGCACCTGTTGCTGCCTTGCCAGGGCAGCTTGGTAACAGTGCTGGGGAATAATGGGGAGCCTGTCCCCAACAGGTCTGCTTCTTGCTGGAAATAAACAGATACCAGAGATGGGTTTTGACCACATTGCTTGTCCAGGCCTCAAGTTAGTATCTACATGTTGCTCTTAGTTACCGTGAGGCAGCTCTTACTTCACACATAACTGGAAGACAAGTAATAAAGCAGCGCTCTCGCATTGCATCGGTCCCCTGCCTGGGTAACAGCCCATTTCTTTGGGGTCCCCACCACAGCGGATTTGGCAGCACTGTTTGAACTGGCTGTGGTTTTTCTGTTCTCTTCTTGGACAACTTCCATGCACAAAGAAAGTTCAAAATGATCACACAAAAACATCTGTCCTAATCCTGAAGTAAATTCATGTCAACCACAGCTCACAATGCCCTCTCTGCAGAGACCTTTGTGAATTTATGTGAGCCTGTGTGTTGAAGTTCAAGGCTGGGCTGGCCACTAGACTTTGACAGATGCCCTCCGTGACCCTCCACCACCACCTTCCTAGGGTCAGATAACAGGAGAACCAGTGAAAGAGACTTTGAGGTTGAAAAAAAACCCCTTGAACCAGTTTAATGAAAAAAAATAAAAATACTAACAATAACAATGAAGATGTGAACCTATATACAGGTATAGAAAAGCATGCAAATATGCTCAAAGATACAAAAGGATAACGTTCATATGGGATCCACACCTTCCATATGACAGCAAGGTCCGAAGCAGGAAGAAAAAGTCCCAGGCTAGACTTGGCAACAGACTAGAAGTGCACGAGCAGAGTTCCACTGACAGTCCAAGGAAAAAAAGCAAAAAAAGGAGCTGTGCTCCCCAGGGTGGGGAGCAGGTGAAGACAATCTGACAAAGGACACCTCTGAAGAGGTGACAAAAATCCAGCAGCAACCCTTCCAGGACCACAGGCACAAAACTTCAGAGCTTTTGTTAGGGGCTCTTATATACTGAGAGTGCCATGGGAAGGAATGTCGTGATTGATCCATTAGGGTCACCTGACCCATCCTCTCCTCCCCATAGGCACAGCTGCCTCTCCTCCCCCACTGTGATTGTCACCAGTGCCAGGAGCTCCAGAGAACTTTTTTCCTTGTGCTCCCAAACCAGGGTGCTGTGTGACTCTCTGTATAAACCAAAGGAATTCCAAATATGGCCAAGGTATAAATGTACGTGTGCTTCTGGGTGTTGGTACAATGGCAATTAACATTTTGTTGCAATATTAGTCCTTTTCAACTGTGCATTTTAATCAATGGTTGCTTTTGAGAAGCAAAGGCCATGCTTGAATCTCCAAGACTTTGCATTCGAGCATCATTAAAAAACTACACTTTTCTAGGAATTTTTAAAATTATCTGTAAGGTTTTAGAATTTGATTTCAGCATAAAAAAGGAAATAAAACCCAAGTGTTTAACATATTCAGAAGGACTGACAGAACTCAAAAAAAACTATCAAAAAATCAAACTTAAGAACCTGAGGAAGGGAGAAAAACAGGAAGCAAGGGGAAGCAGAAGATGAGTTTACACGATTATTTAAACAAGCAACAAAGAAAGCACATAGGATTTGAGAGTAAAAAGACTCCACACTCCAAGCAGGAAGAAAAGACAAATAGATTAGCTCAGACAAACTGTGAACGGGCATGAGGTAGCTTTTTTAAAGTTTTTTTCTTTGCAGAAGACACAGAGAGAAGACTGCAAAGCTGGGGAGAAAATGGAGAATCCCATGAAGGAACATACTGGGGAATAAAGTAAGCCAAAAATAAATGCTAGGAACAAACATTCAAGAGCAAAAAGCAAACCAGGAACATACAAATTTGGTCCAAATCCACAGAAAGAGGTTGATGTAGCCCAAGTATCAATCAGGACCATTTTATACACTTGATCAGTCCTAAATAAGAGACTTCTAAATACTCCTTGTTTTGAGCATAAACCTCAAGGGGATAATAAGTGCCCAATTTTCTTCTTCTACCATTTCAGAAGAGTCAGCATCGAGCAATAATGAAGTCTGGTCTGGTCTGCATTTACTGTGCACCCCATCTATGCTGCTTTGTACATCCAGGTGCTGGACCTCAGCTGTGCATGTCATAAATGACCATCAAAATGTATGCCAAGTTATAGTATACCACAGCTGCTCCTTGCTACCGTGATCTTTGAGAGTAAAGGTAAACAGACAATTAAAAAAATACATCTCCCTCTAATTTCAATGAATAAATAAGACCAGTCTGCTGAGTAATGTTTATTATACTTCTTTGCTCCGTAAAGAAAAAAGCAACAAACAAAACCCTGTCATAAAGGGTTAAAAACAGGGATACAGACCACAATAAAGACACGTATATATGATTATTGCTTTTGCATGTAGTATTAGCTTAAGTATATATACCACCATACATAAAGCAGTTTCAGAACTAAAATGGCAATGATAATGGTAAAAAAAAAAAAAAAAAATCAAAACCAATACGAACATGTTTTATGTTCTATATCTGATTTCAGAATAGCAGTATTTATTGTATGTTTTTTCCTACTAATACTTACTCATTAATTCTTCAAATAATGAACATATATACTGAAAGGACATTATGTTTTGGAAAAGCCTTAGCCGAACAAGAAAATGGAGATGGAGTAAAAACAGAGCATGGTTCTGGCTGTATGACTGGTTTTTAAGATGTACTCCCATTCACCTCACTAGGGAGATCTGCTTTAAAATACCATCTGAGAAGACTCGACCTTTCTGTAAATGAAAACCGGCCACTTTTGCTTCATATTCAAAATAAGTATTCAAAATATTTTATCTAAGCTAAATCTCTTAGGAAAATAGAATCGCTGCTACATTCAGTGAAAGTTTTAAAGATTCTAACACAAATGAGTTAGATGAACAAAGCACAGTAAGAATTTCCAGCTTAATGGCTCATTTGTAGGAATTGCTGATATTCATCCTTTTGTATCCTGCCAAACGTGAGCTGTCTTGCCTCACTTCTCTTACAGAGTAAGTTATTTCTCGTTTACACCAATGCAAGAGAACATATATGGGAAAATAGAGGGTCATACCTAATGTGCTTCAAACCCATCCCATAGATTATCTGCCAGTATCCCACCTTTGTAGCCATGGCCTTACAGTTGGCTCCTGCTCCTAAAAGCTTTTGGGAAAGTCCCATCATTTTCCTGGTCAATGACAACATTTAAGAACATTCGTGGCTTGAAGAGTGATGATTTGGGTCCAAACCTGCCACTGGCAGAACCATCTGCAAAGCTACCCTCTAGAAGGGCTTTGCAAGCCATAGTTTGGGACATGACTTCAAGTTCTGGGGCTTGCAGATGATGTGCTCTCGTTGCCTTTCTCCTACACACTTCTACTGACAAAACTTTACCTACAATGGTTTGATTCGTCAGGATGAGGTGGCTTCGTTTACATGTTAAGGTCAATTAGTTCTTTTGAGTCACACAGAATCAGGGTAAGCAGAAACTGAAGGGACACAAAAGTCTACGAGAAAGGAAAGTTAACGTGAAGTAGACAATCACACAATAAAAGGGTGCTTTCCTTGGGAGACCTGAATCTATTATATTTTTGTGCATTTTAATGTAATAAAAGTAAGCATTTTGAAAAGGGGTTAACAAATCAGCTTAACACAGTAACACTTTAGGGCAGAAGAATACGCATTCAGTTACTACAGGAATACAAAGTAAAATATTCAATCTGTTAATGTCTGAATTCAGCAAATAGATATTATTTTTTCCCATCTAAATAGCTATGGATTTGTTTTGTTTTTAACAGATGGTTTGCAGGACCTATTCATATAAGCATGTATTTCATTTTACATTTTATTTTAATTTTTCACAGGACGTTTTGGGTTGGGAAGGACCTTTAAAGGCCACCTAGTCCAACCCCCTGCAGTGAGCAAGGCCATTTTCAACTCGATCAGGTTGCTCAGAGCCCTGCCCAACCTGACCTTCAGAGTTTCCAGGGGCAGGTCTTCCACCACCTCTCTGGGAAACCTGTTCCAGTGTTTCACCACCCTCATTGTAAAAAACGTCTTCCTTACATGTAGTCTGAATCTATCCTCTTCTAGTTTAAAAGCATTAGCCCTTGTCCTGTTGCAGCAGGCCCTACTAAACAGCCTGTCCTCTTTCTTACAAGTCCCCTTTAAGTATTGAAGGCTGCAATAAGGTCTCCCAAGATCTGTCTCCAAGCTGAGCATCCCCAACTCTCTAATAACTGGGTGGATATGGTATCACAAAAGCTTGTATTATTTCACTGACAGCAGTCTGAGTACGCCTTTACTTAGGCAGGTTATACAGCTCCCCCAAAACATCAGTTTATGAGTCACATACCAGAGCGTACTTTACAGTACACTTTAGAAGTGCTGTCAAGATTAAATAAAAAGAGGTGGAGAAGGTTTGCTGTCTCACTTCTAGTCCTTTTGTTTGTACTTACATTACTCTAGATATGTATGCCCTGAACTCTACAGGTGAAATGTTCTGCTTGTCATGACTCAAACAGATGCTGGAAAACTGGAAACAATTTTTAAAAAGTGACTCCAAGTCATAAAAGCACAGTAGTAAAAGCTAAACAAGATTAGCTAAGAATATGTTCAGATAATATCTCAGACATGTCTTAGCAGAGGTTTCTGATAGTAACTGATTCCAGCAGCAAAAAGCATCACAAAGAATTGTGGTTGGAAACCAGACTGAAACAAAGGTGGGTACCAGTCACAAAGAGGAAAAAATTACCAATGTACGTAATGAAGCACCCATCACGCCAGAGCAGGTATCTACGCAGTATGCTATAGTTTAAATAGAATGTATAAGCTTTATATAGGTTAGGTGGGCAAGACTCTCTGGTAGTATTTTGAAGGTGAAGATGATCATATCAGTCTGTTAAAGGCTGATGCTTAACTTAAATGTTAAGGCAAGTTTTCTTGAATATATGAGACAAGCACATATATTCGAGAAAACCAAGGAAAGCATTAATCAGTTATTTACATTATGCCTAAGTCTAGAATAACATCTCTTTTATGTTTCTAGACTAGAATCTTTTTATGTCTGTAGACTGTTAACAGTTAAAACATTAAGTATAAACTTCATATTGGTCCAACACATTATCGTATGAGATACTTGTCACTTCTTGTTATTGTATCAGAAGGAGAGATGGGGGAGCTATTTTTAAACAACCTGTTAAAAAACAGCATTAAGTTTTCAGAGCAGCTTGGCCAAGTGAAGCAGGGCAGGGATCACAAAGTGCAGCCCAAGCGATAACATCCATGAGAGATGACATGCTTCTTAGCCACCTCAGGCATCACTGACAAATAAGACACAATATTAATCACAGCATTGAAATTACATGAGAATACCTGTGCCAAGTCACAACCAGTGAGTCAGGTAGCCTGCTATCCCATCCCTTAACCATGAAAAGTATAGGAAGAGGGCATGAACTGCTGCACGTCCTTTCTACACACTGACAGCCTCTGGAATTCTGTGTCTTAGTTATTTTCTGGGACAGTGTTTAATAAGCATCAATGAACTCTCTGCATTTTTTCAATTCTCTTTTGGCCAAGATAAAGTAGCTTTGTGACTCAGGGACCTCACACATTAAGTAATACATACAGAATACATTGCGTGGAAGGGTTATTAGAAGGATCTGGGGATTATCACATCACGTCCTATGGTATTTATGTTTAGCAGATTTTCCTCTCTGAGGAAGTGACATAAAGCTAAAAGCTGAACTCACACATTATCTGCTCTGCACTGAAGGTCCTTTCAACAGGTAGCATTTCATATGATTTTTAATAGCTTTCTTAAACATACTGTATGATTATCTTTCAAGCGTGAGGTTCTATCAATATTTTAAGTCCTCCAGCAACAACTCCCAAGATCTGAACTCCTGTGGGTACCTGTGCATACACAAACACACAATGGTTGTCCTACCAAACCATCCTGCAATTTTAAAATATTAAAAGTGGTATCTACCTCCAGATATATCAAGCAGCAGTACAGCCTAATAAAATAGTAATGCATATTTTTTTATTACTGGCAGGCATCAGGCATAGCAGCAGGAAGGTGAGTTAGCAAAGACATTCAGACACTTCTCCTCAAAGGTCCAGAGACCTCAAGGGTCAAAATCAGCTTTCTCCTACCAAGCATGAGCTGATGCTCCCTTACGCCATTAAAACACCACAGAATTAGGGAGAGACTACCTTTTAAATCAAGAATTTCACAGGCACAGAAAAGTGACTCTGGAAGCTAAATGAAAATGTTTGAGTTAAAAATTGTATTTATTGCTGTGGCTGTTTATTAGTTACATCCTGACAAACCTGGCAAAAAAGAACTTTGTAAAACAAACTCCAGTAGTTTGGCAGTTGATTGATTAACAGTATTTACTGTACATGTCACAGATGGCACTGACAGTGTGGAAGCCTCGGTCCTATAGCATCACATTCTATTAGAAACACTATACAATCATCTCCCTAAGCTTTAGCTGCAGCAGTTACAACTGCTTTACTTTTCTAATGCCAGCAATTACAATCATGTTCGTTTTTACATAATATACCTCTTCAGGACAGTCAGAGAGAAACCAATTGCTCATGGGACAGACTTTGTTTTCTTTTGTTTGCTTTTTAAGAATCTTGCTGTGCATTTCAAAATCTTTCACCTGGTTAAAAATCAAAAACAATACAACTGGTCTCTTAATATTTTTCTAATATATTCTTCATGTTAATTGAGACAATGTTCACGTGGTATAAATATGAATGTTACAAGCAAGTTGCTATACTTTGAAGACAATTTACTTGTTTTCATTGACTATACTTCATATGGCAAATAATTTTGAGAAAGTGTAATTATAAATACCATGAGTCTTTTTAAAAAACAAATCAAAAAACACAGAGGCCACCACAGTTACAACAAAACTTCAGCCTGTTATGACTTGTTTTCATTCAAAAGCAAGGAGATGAAGATCAACAAGAGAATCAACAGAAACTAAACATATTGCACAGTCAAAAATGTAGAAGCCAACCCGCTGGCTTTAAAGAGAGGAAGAATTCAAGCTTACTCCAATGAAAGTAAATGGCACTTGTCAGTCAAATTTGGCTTTACTGGGTCTTGTTCTGCTTCATCTTTCTGCTCTTCTACTTCACCACTTTTGCATTTCCCTTTGCAGCAGAGCTTTCCTTCCTAGGACGGTGTGCTGAAGGAGCTGCAGTTTGTAACCCCCGCGGGCTTGCGCCGGGGGGACCCTCTCTGTAGGCGGTGGGAGGGATGCACCGGAGGGGTCTCTGGCAGCGAGACGTGATAGAAGTTTGGTAACCGAATGTCGTACCTAAAGCCTTTCCCCATGTGCACTCGGTCATTCAAAGCGTACAGTTTTTCAGCAATGTCGCTCCCAATTAAAATCGAGAACAGGCGGGAGATGAAACGGTGCTTAGCGAACAGCAGATACAGCTTCTTCCTCCTCCAGGCCACATAACGACAATCCGTTTCTGCTGTAAGTGTTACCTGTAGAAGAGAAAATTTAAATTAGCCCAGTGATGAGGCAGTGGTGCTGCTCAGAAAGCACCCCCCTCCTTCAGCCGGCACGCAGGCTGCCTCTGTAACACATGCTTCATGTCTTAAAGCCATTTAATCCAGCTGGCGAGCTCTGCGAGGCCTACTGTATGCAAAAGACAAGCAAGAAAGGTGACTGGGAACGGGCCAAATGGTGGCACCTGGTGGACCTCAGTGACACGTGCCTGTGTCTGTGCCCGTGCTGGACGGCAGCCCCAGCCAGGATGCAGGTTGGCAGCTTGCCCCAGCCTCAGCCCTGGGCAGCCCCAGCTAGAAAAGGCAGGTCTAAAGAAAGCTCTTGACAAAACGCCATTTGCCCTTGTGACACGAGGGATCAGATCCCACGCAGGCAAGTGACAGCAAGCCTGGTGTCCCACACCGTCCTGAGCTGTGCCGCAGCCCCCAGCCTGTGCTGGACAGTTTGCCTCCCACAGGGAAGCCTCTTTCGGCACCAACTTCCACCCACCCCCTGCAAAGCTGGTTTTTCTCAGGGCTGGATTTTAGCAGGACCAAAGAATGCAAACAGAGCCTACCTCCTGGATTAGCTTTAAGAAAAAAAGCCAGTTTGTTGGAATGACGAGAGTTAAACAGAAAGAAGATACAAACAGTGTAACTGGTCCAGCAGGTAAAGAGGCATTCCCTCCCCAAATCAGTGCCACTTGTTTGTACAATTTCACAAACAAGACCCACAACTAAATGATCTTATTTCTAAACCAATTAGTACTTGAACAGTTTTCTGTAGTATTCAAGGAAAAAAAAACAAACAACAAACACACACCACAAAACCCCCTCCACTTTTACCTGAAAAATTCCCTCTTCTGTGGGTCTCAGTGAATCCCATTCAGGAGAATCCAGAAATTGAAGAGGAAAAATATAATGTAGAAACTCCCCATCAACTGTTACTCTGATCCTACCAAAATAAGATGTGTTACTTTGTTAGTACTACCTGTACACCTGCAACAAGAATGTGTTATTTCTACTATGTGAAGAGATTACATAGAGCTACGAGACCATGAAAAACATTCATTGGCCAACAGTATCCTCATTATATTTTTGAGCCCAGCTTGATCAGGCCAGCTAAAAGAGAAAGCAAAATAATCACACAGCTGAAATGGAAATCTTTCCAGGCCTCATTCAAGTCGTGTTATCTAATGGGAGATGCCCCTGTCCATGGCAGGGGTGTTGGAACTAGATGATCTTTAAGGTCCCTTCCAACCTTGACAATTCTCTGATTCTCCCTGGGGTAGGTCCGTGCAAGGTTTGTCGTGAAAAAGCCAGCAGGCACTGGAGAGTTGAAAGACCAATGCATGTAGCACCTTTTCCCTCCCTCACTCAAAAGCCATGAGATACACTTCTAGGTCTGGCAACACAGTTGTGAGAGATTAAAGTGGCAAAAGCAGGAGTTTCCCATGCCGTGTGTTAGGTAGGGCTCTTTCAATGTATAACAGGAATTATATGGCCACAGGACTGTCTCTGTAGCCAGGAGAACAGCACAGAGGTATGAGATCTCTAGGTGAATGCTGTGGCCTTCTGAAGATGCCAAAGAAAGTTTTTCTTTCTACTTTCTAAACCATATTTAAGTTTGAAGGCACACAAGTAGGAAAAGTAAACCTCGTGAGCTACAAGAAAAAAAGCAAGCTGTTAGGAGTCCCCTTTTCACATCTGCTCTGCACTAAGATTAATGCTTCTTACAAAATCAGAGGCAGCAGTCTTATACTGCACGATGGAAGGCAGCAGGAGCTCCCTGTACGACTGATAGCTGTCTGGGCAAGTAGAAGGATGAACACCTCTCCTTCAGTATGACTATGACCAAAAGCATCCTCTACATGGTACTTCCTAGACAGCTCCCAGGAATGCTCTGAACCAGGCTGTCACTAAAGACAACTACCTAAAATTCATATTATTCATTGCAAGTAGTCCTAGATCTGCTGAGGTTCAAGCTGCCTACAAATTTCATCTGTCCATGCAGCAGGCTGCCAAAATGCACCTACCAAGTATGCCACTAAAGACAAATCATGGCCATCAACTCTGGGTATCCCATCTATTTTTGTGGTAGTCCAGTACTGTATTTCACTTTGTATACAGTACAAAACCTAGTATTTCCCTGTAAGAAAGCATCAGCAAGGTTGCCAGAAGGGTCTTCAGTAAGCAGGAAGTACAAGCAGGTGGATTTATTGCCTCAAGGTCTAACTAAGGGCCACAGTACACACAGTAACTGTAGACACAATTCTGCAAATCTCAATAGGGCTCAACTATGTCTCCTTGTAATAGACGGGTACTTTTAGGCCTTCTGCTCTCCCTCATTCCTTCTCCTATCCCACCCTCCAGAAAGAAACCAAATACAATCTGTATCAAAGTCAAGATTTTTACTAAACAGAGTTTATCACAGTATAGTCCATTTCATAACCACCTTTTAGTTCTATTTCAGATGATACTAGCAAAGAAAATTAAGAAAGTTGCTGTCTTCATCAGCTAGGTAGTAGATAGTAAACCATTGCTTGAAGACTGAAGCACACAAATCTTTCCTTTATCTGCCTAACCTGTTAAGTGCTATGATACAGTGGTTTGGAAAAGAGTGACTTAAAATCATTTCTTTATGCTATTACAGATTTTGTGCTTAGTGTTTTTATGCTCGTGCTGTCCTAGACAAGTGTATTTAGTCTATTAATATTTATATTACTTGCATTAATATTTAATCTACTGTACTGGAAAATGAACAAACAATACACAAATCAGGCTTTTCTTTTTTTGCTTTTTGTTTTCATTTTCTAGAAGGAGGAAAAAATAAATATATTTGCAGTAAGTCTGAACAAACTAATACAAACCTGCCTGACACAAGCAAGGACAGTTTATCAATAGGTGTTTTGCCCTGCATGGCATAACAGTGCTCCTTCTCCAGGGTAACCACTTCTGCATCGCAGCACAAGACGATCTTTCTGTAGACAGTCAAGGAAATTCCCAAAGGCTGGAAGAGAGTGCTGTAGAGTTCCTGGAATTCTCTGTCAAAGGAAACACTCCGAACTTGGTAGGTAACGTAAATGAACTGGACGAAGCATATAGCAAACAGTATAAAATTCCAGGAGAATATATCAGCAGCACAGACATCCAGCCAAGCCCAGACAGAAGAGCAGAGAAAACCCAATCCAAGCAAGCTGAAGACATAGAGAAGCCCAAAGAATCCACTTCCACCCATGAAGCCCACAACAAAGAGAATACTGGCTAGGTGGTAGATAGATCCCTCTGCCTCTTGCTTCCAGGTGGTACATGTAGGATGTGCATATATCAAACTCTCCCAAAAACTTGCATTTTCTCCCATGGCTGGAATGATTTTTTGATTCAGCTGAATATTGGAAATTTTTATTTATGAGATCCAACTAGCGGAGTCCTCTGCTTTTCCATTCTTGCAATTTCTGTTCAATGGTCACATAACGTCAGGGTCTCTTTTTGGTAGTAAAGCCGCACTTACGATTTCCAGCAACTTGGAAGCTAATGTTCTCAGAAGGCAATGCTGTTTCTCATCAGTTCATGCATTGTTTTGACTTTGGTCATGTCAGCTGTAGCTTCATCTGATCTGAACAAGTGAAGAAAAGATGAATTACTTATAAAATTATTTTCATCAATTAAACTCTATCAAAGCTTTTATTGTATCAAACCACAGGCTGCATTACAATCTTCCAATTCGCCTTGTAGCCCTGTGTTCCAGGGCTTAACGTTCATATTTATAAATCCCATAGCAACTGTCAAATTGCCACTGAATCCATGTAGACCTGCACAGTGCATCCACAACATTTCCACAGCCTGCCCACGAGTCACTTAATGCCTTACCTACTACTTGGACAAGAAGTGACAGTGAATTCTTGGTCCTTCTTCATCTCCCCCATCTCACTCTGGGGACAGAGGGGCACATTGCTCAACTCAGAGTGGTCTGACCAAAATCCAGAGACAACAAACTATACCCCCAAATATCACAATAAGGGAAACCCAAGTATCACAGTAGATGGTCTTTTCTACTCCAAGGATAATGTGCAAAAAGCTGTCCTGTATAACGAAGATTACGACGCTTAAAGGCAGCTTTATGCAGATTATGTTATTAGAACATAAAGTAAGTAGTCCTGCAAAATACTTGTCAAAAGGGCAATTACAAAGGAATTTTGTAACGTTCTAATTCCTACCTTGTACAAAGCCGTGCCATGGACCAGTGTTCAATGCTGTAAAACGTTAAATACGCTACTGGTTTCCATATGATAATGTATTCCTAAGAGTTAAATAGTAAAACATACAACTGAAAAGCATGAAAAACCAAAACCACCTTTCTATGTCTGTCTTTTAACATAAAAATACATGCTTTGATGTGATATTAGACATGGTAGAAATTGCAAAACCAGAGTCTATCAGTAGTGTAATCAGGACCAGAACCCAACAAAGTCTTTAATGTCTGCTTCTTTTCCTGGTAAAACAGGAAGGAAGCTAAGAAATATCTTACTATTTGAATTATTAGATTCTCTAGAATATCAAACCACACACCACTGGGACACAGACACAGGGTCATCATACACAAAATCAAAACCCTGGACAAATATGTCCTGTAATTGCTTATTTTTGGAACAGTATCCATCTTCCAAAACCACTATAAGCAAAATTCCCACTTATTTCAGTAGTCCTGCACAGTGAAAACTTTCACTGTGCTACAAGATACTGTGCTACTTGCCCAGGCTGGAGAAGGCTTCCCTCCATCCGAGCAAGACGAAGGGCAAAGGATGGAGACCAGTGCTAGCACAGAACACAGCCTCACCAACATGACACTCTCCTGAGCTACATTAGGTCTGCAGGCAAAAACAAACCCTCTGGAAATACCAAGGAAACCTATTACTCAATGGAGCTGCTTTCTCAGGGCTATGGTGAAGAGCAGGCATGCTTGCTGACAGTGAACTGTAAGCAGAAAGAGAGGTTTCACCTCTTTTTTAATCAAGAAATTATTCTAAGATTTGGGAGCTAAAAATTGTTGGTAGTTTTGGGTTTGTTTTTTTTTTATGAAGGATTAAATAGAGCAGAAAGAATAGTATGTATGGGCCTAAGTATAGTAAAACTTCTAATTTTTATTGGTGTTTAGTGCTAGATAAGGCCTTTCATATTTTTCTTTATAGTTCCTATGAGTTCAAAATTTAAACTCTTGAGGGCTGCAGAACAGTCAATCTAATTAAGCCACTCATCTACTACAAGCAGGGGTGGGGGACAGAAATATCCATCAAACCAAAAAAATCCAGACAGTTGCGGTACCAACTGTGAGTCATCCTCCACTGAGGATCCGTCTACAAAGTGCCCAGAGCAGCACACCATCACCAAGTTTGTAAACATACGAAGGGGACACCATCCTTTCATGAAGACGCTTCAGTGTTCTTAGCTGCAAGGACACGGAACATGCCAACCACCGTGGCCTTGTTTGATGTTCTGCTTCAGCAGTCCTGGCTGTAGTCAATAGTTACCACTACAGGTTCTCCTTCCCCTCTACTCTGCCCTGGTGAGGCTGCATCTGGAATATTGTGTCCAGTTCTGGGCCCCTCAGTTCAAGAAAGACAGGGAACTGCTGGAGAGAGTCCAGCACAGGGCAACTAGGATGATTAAGGGAGTGGAGAATCTCCCTTATGAGGAAAGGCTGAAGGAGCTGGGGCTCTTTAGTTTGGAGGAGTCTGAGGGGTGACCTTATTAAATGTTTACAAATATATAACGGGTGAGTGTCATGAGGATGGAGCCAGGCTCTTCTCGGTGACAACCACTGATAGGACAAGGGGTAATGGGCTGAAACTGGAACATAAGAGGTTCCGCTTAAACCCGAGAAGAAACTTCTTCTCAATGAGGTTGACAGAACACTGGAACAGGCTGCCCAGGGAGGTTGTGGAGTCTCCTCTGGAGACATTCAAGACCTGCCTGGACATGTTCCTATGTAGCATAATCTAGGCATTCCTGCTCTGGCAGGGGGATTGGACTTGATGATCTTTTGAGGTCCCTTCCAATCCCTAACATTCTGTGATTCTGTGATTTGATGGTGGTGATCAGGCTGTATTGGGAAACTGCATTTAAAGCAAATATCTTGGATTACAAGCCTGAAGAACTGCATCTTCCCCAAGTAAATATTAAATACTTTCTACTCCGTCTCCTGCTTAGGGAGAATCAGCAGCACCATGGGCAAGCACAATCTCTGCTCTGTGACTGTCCTGTTCAGAGTAACACAACGGTGATGTCTGCAGGCTTCTAAAGCCAGAGGTCTCCTCCCAGCTGAAGAAGAGACATGCCCTACCAACACAGGCTGAATTACCGAGATGCTTCTGAGTGTTTTGTCCCACCGCACATTCCACCCTGTCTTTGCAGCAGCTCAAGCGCTGGGGAAAATCACCCCAGACTTGGAGATATGGGCAATATCTCCATGGACTTCTTTAAAACCAAAGAACAGCACTGCTGAAAGGACTAAGCTGTCATGAGAAAGTGTTAAAATCAATGAGTTTGCTGGAACTCCAAAGCAATAAATGGAGTATTGCACTTGTGCTCTTCAAAATAAATACCTGACAGCAACTTAAAACTTCATATAAGCAATACACTAAAACAGTCAAAACGGAATTAATTTCTATTGCAATTTAAATGCATATAGTACAACCCCCTCAACAAATGGGCATCTCCTCCGTACACTGTAATATTACCATAAAAAATTACCAATTATGTACATTTTTCATTTGCTTAAGAACTGGGTCCTTTACCCATTTTTTCTCACTAATGACTCAAACTCAGCTTAGAGCGTTAGTTATTGTGTCTGGACCGAAATAACTTCTACAAAAACTAAACCCTAAAAGCTGTGAGGCCACCAGCAATTCTCTCTTTGTTTGTTTTTTTTTTTTTTTATTAAGTCAAAAGTAAAGCTATTCAGAGTTCAAATAATCTATTCTTTACTTGTCTTATCCCAAGCACTCAGCCAGAAAGCCCTCAGCACTTTCACACCATACATGCTGACAGGCCATGGAGCTGTACGTGCTGATCATGTAACCAGCCTGCGCGAATTGTTTGCTGCACGTTTGGAAGCCAAAGGGAAGACTTTGCTTTACAGCATATATGCTTTTCATGTACAAAATGAGATTATGCTGGATTTCAGAGGATTTGTCTCACTGGTTTCAGTCATCTACCATGTAGATATTTATACATGAGCCAGTGCACAGCTTGGCTCAGCAGCCAGAAAAGTGGCTCCAGCAACCGCACCGGGAACCATGTGGTACCTCCAGCCAAGGGAGTCCCTTCCAGCCTTAACACCCTTCAGAGGGACAAGCTCTGAGCATCCTCTCTAGGCTGGCAAGTAAAATCTGGTCTGGCCATCATTTAGATGTACAAAAAGAAGCTGCTTTTTAGTACTTCAGCAAGTGCTTCCTCTTAACATGCAATGTAAATGCATACACCCATTAATATACCCCTTCCTTCCATCACTCTTACATCTCTGAAATCCTCTTTCTAGCCCCCTACTGATGTCTACTGGTTGCCCTAAACGGTTGTTTATGTAGCACACTTTCCCCAAGCTACATTCCTTCTGCAGTTGTTCACTTAGGTTTAGGTACCTAAAGGGACCAAGGCAACCAAATTCTTAATTGCAATGCAGTGTCTAACTTGGTGCATGGAGGAGCTATGCACCTACTGAGAAGTATGGCTATGTGCCTATGGGCAAGTATGGACAGATAAACAAATAAACCATCCTTGAACCCACTCCAGGCTCAAAACACGCATGCAGCAATTAGGATAGTAACCAACAACACAATCTAGCTTACCTGAAACTTCTTGAGACTATATCCTACGGAAAGCAGTAATTACAATACTGGAAGACATATGGTTTTCCTGAGAAAATGCAACCTGTGCAATATAAAAAAGGCTACAATAGCTTCATCACAGTCCATAACACCTATTCAGGGAGACGGAAGGAGGATGAGGAAGAAAAGGACTACCCAAGCCAAAAGACAAAGGTATCAAGATCATCTCTCACTATAAAACTAGATATATTCAGATTCTAAAGACATGCAAGCATACACAGCAAAGGTAATTAATTAATATGATGTCTTTAAAGATTTATTTTATTGGGAATTAAGGAAGTCAGGATGCTGTCTGGTAGCTAAAATAAATCTAGGTATGCTATTATTAAAAAATTGATTTACTACAATTCTATTTCTTATTCTACAGGAAGTCAGATTTGATGATTGCAATGATGTCTTCTTGACTTTTGACTTAAATTACTTAATATAAAATAGTTGTACACATCGAAAAAGCTACAAAATTGGTCTTCCCAATGAAATCCAGAAGCCTATCCCAGATACCAACTAAGCAGTTACTGTAGACAATAGAAAACACTGAAGGTGGGTATATCTCTGAAGTGACTCCCCATATGCACCTTTTTCATCCTCATGGAGCCAGCATCCCTTCCTGCCAATGTTTTTCAAAGAAAGAGTTGTTCTATCAATGAATGATTTAACATAAAACATGTATGCAATCCCAGGAGCTGAGCTTCAGGATCCTGCTCCCCACTGCAGAACAAAGAGCAACTGCAGCGTGCTTCTCCCTCCTTCAGTCTCCTTTCTGCACAACATCACAGCTTTGACAAGAAGGGCAGAAAGTGACCCACCCATATGAGTTAAAACAAGTCACCCGAGGCACCCTCATGGGAGGAGGGAAGGTGGATTTGCACTCCCCTGGGCCGAGGAAGGCATCCTGAGCCTCACTGATGTCTCATCACTGTGCCTCACCCCCTGGATCAGTGCTCTGAGTCAGGCTTTGGAAGGTAAAACATCTCAAGCCTTAGGAAAAGCAGTCAAACTGCACCTTTCCCAGTCCTCCCAGTAGCCTCATGGGACGTGCAGACTACAATTGTCCCCAGAGCATCCATGTACAGTGATACCTTCTTGGGAGTGATCCTTTTGGGAATGCCCAGAGCTACAAACCAAACAGCTGAAGCACGTCCAACCATCAGTGGTGCTTCAGTGCCTTTAGGGCAGCTCTCAGGAATAACCACTAGCCAAGCAGGTCAGGTTGGAGCCAAAACCCTGCTGTGGTCAGGCAGAATTTAGGCTCACACATTCAAGGCTGTTCAACTAAGAACACCCTTCAGTCAGCTGTTGCCTATCCCGAGACACCCCAATGTCACCTCTATGTTGAAATCACCAACCCACGCAAATGACCCACCAACAGCACGAAGCTGGTGCACAACTGCTTTCTCCAGAAGCAGAGTGCTTTATTGGGAGCCTTTTCATGAGACTTTGAATTAATTGAGTTTTGTTTGGCTGCAGCGGGTAAGGCCTAGTTCTGCTTGCAATTTGCTCAAATTCGTACTAGTCTTTTTAAGTGGAAAAAAGCTGGGCAGGGGGAGGCATCAAGAGAGAAAGAAAACCCACAGCAATATAGAATAGTTTAAGGTTCATTAGAAGCACTGCATACGGAGAAGCTGCTATTATTTAGTCTTTAAATATTTAAAGGCCAGCTTACTATACACAGTTTACAGTACTTGAACGATTCCTCATTTATCACTGTAAAATATACAGTGCAATCTTCTGTGGTTGCAAAGCCAATATTGAAGATGCTATCCATTTTATCATCTAGACAGCATCTGATATAAAAAAAAAATAAATTACAGATTTTCTTCCAATTTGAATCAGAACTGATGAACCGTAAGTACATGTGGCATTCCTGCCAAACTAAGAAGAATAATCTCCTTCCTCCATTTTTTAAGGTCTTTTGCTCCTAGGAAACACGAATATGGAATGACACTAAGACATTTTGAACACCAACCATGGACTGCTAGCCCATGGGTAAATTTGAGCAAGGCTCCTGTTTATTGAATAACATTGGCTAAATAATAATTCAGGGCAGTTATTTTATTGTGTTGTATAATAAAAACTGAAAAGTGAAGCACAAGTTTAAGCTTTTCTACAGTTCAATTTTTAAATTAATAGTAGAGAAATCAGCCACAATGCATATTTCACAAGTGCTTTAAAACTATGTTAATGAACTACAGCTAAACTCTGCAGAATTCAGCTTAAATGTGTTTGTATGGTGTAGCAGTGCCTTTGGATGGGAACGTGTTCCCATGAAACCAACCACCTGACCTGAACTTCATTTCCCCAAACAGAAATAAACACAGAGGCACTACCCCTGCACGTCCAACTGGGCTATGGAGAAGCACTGTCATGAGCCATGTGCTCAAATAGATAAACAGCACACTGAGCCATGAAACACCATGTTTAGGTACCCTGTGAGCTCTAAACCAGAGTGAAACACAGTGAAAGGTAGCTAGGATGCCTTAACGAAGCTGCTGAAATTTATCTTTACTGGAGGGTTTGGAGTTTGAAGCATAGTTCCGCTCTCTGCTTTACTGGAAAGAGTGTCATACAGCTTTACATCCAAAACAGAGCCAGGCAGAAACATGCACATGGCAATGGTTTAGCAACACTTTCATTAATTTTCTATCTATGAGAGCCAGAATACTATTAATTTTCATCATGTAATATAATCACAAACCGAGGCTTTTTTCACTGCACATCTGTCTTTTGTTTGGGCAACAGCAGCATGCCCAGTTCCAGGTACTGTATCATCACCTGGAGACACTGATCAGAGGCAGTGGAACACACTAAAATGAGAAAATAAAATCTCATCTCTGTAGAGCAGGCACACTTAATAAAAAGACTAAATGTAGCTTCAGCTAATAACCCTTTCCTTGAATCCTTAATAAACTCTCTGTTCTCAACTTTATCAACTTTCATCATAAAAGGTTTTCCTGCCACAGACTTTGCCTTCACAATTATCTGTACCACAGTGCCTTCTGTTTCAGCAACTATTCTCCTTACTACAGGACTTACAGAGTACTTGCTATTCTGCAGGCAATGCATTTCTTAAAAACGTGGCATTTTAAGCTACTTTCGGCACCACACAGATCTTTGAAAAGCCTGAACAGCAACAGTTCTGCAGATGCAGAAATCATTTTTTGTTTTGCTGTTGTCAGTGAAGACATTTTTACTTGCATGGGTACAATCATATTTCCATTAATCAACAAAGTGGCAAGAAGCCCTCGTTCTGGAAGCCAAATTTCATCAATGACATCTTTGTAACACTACCAGGTGGTCCATGATTCAATATTACAAGAGACCAGCTACATAAAATGCTTGCCCATAAAGTGACTGACAGCCTAAACGCACACAAAGCTTCACAGAACAGCTGAAAAAAATGCGGTAAATATTATAGTTTCTGGAAAAAAAAAAAAAATAGTTTGGGGAAAAGACATGTAAAAAAAGTATCGCTTGTTCTATCTTTGGAAAGAAACAACTGCGAATGCAAAACAAGATCTTAATTTCAGGGTTCATCTGCTCTTACCATTTGTTGATGGGGAAAGAGAAGAATCAAATAACGGCAGCCTATGAAGCAAACTACGAGTCAGCGGAAGATATCTCCGGATCCCGAGGTGGTTTTGCGAAAGTGGAGCTACTCCCCGAGTCAGCTCTCAGGGGAGCGGGCAGTGGCTGCGCCCCAGCACAAACCAGAAACCGCCTTTTCCTAAGAAATAAACCCTAAACCCCCACTCTCATAGCGAAGAGTCTCGCTTCAGGCAGACCCCTGGGGAGGGGAAGAGCAGGGCAGCGTGCTCCGCTCCGCTACGAAAAGAGGACGCGGTAAAGCTCTCCCAACTTCCAGCCGCGGCGGAACTCGGGCGCTCGGGTTACCCCAACCGGACCGCACCTCCGGGGCGCGCTGGGGAGGGGCAGAGAGCACCCCCCGCAGTACAAGGGAGGGCCCCGACCCGTCCGGCCTCCCCGCCCCGCACGGCGCCGAGCCCTGGGGACAGCAGCTCTCCCCCCGATAGCCGGTCCCCATCGCAGCCCCGCTCCCCAGGCGAGTGTTCTCCCCCGGGGCATAGCGGGGCGGGAGGCGGCCCCGGCTCCCCCTCACACCCCGGTCTTGGGCAGAACGGGGCGACGCTTCGAGCGCTGCCTCACTGGACAGCGCCGGCGGGGGCGGGCGGAGGCAGCGCCGGGGCTGCAGCCCGCCCCGGCTCAGCTCGGCCCCCCCGCGCCCCTTACCTGCCCGCGCCCTCGGAAAAGTTTCCCGATCGACCGGACGGGACGGGCTCAGGCTGCCGCTGCCGGCACCACGTCCCGCCGCAGCTACCAAGAAGCCGCCGCCGTGACTAAAATAGGCAGAAGCCGGCGGGAGGCTGCGGGCGGCGCCAGCTCCGAGGCCGGCACCGAGCGGCCGCAGCGCGCAGGCGCCTCCCGCCGCCGGCCCCGGGGGGCTGCGAGCGGCGGCGGGGCCGCACGGGGAGAACCGAGCAGAGTAGGTGTGCGGGGCAGACGAGGCGACGGGAACTGCCGTCCGAGGCGACGGGAACTGCCGTCCGTGCCGCCGCGCTCCCCGGCAGCTGCTTCCGCCGCGGGGCTTTCCCCCTCCGCCCCGCAGTGCCGGTCCGTGGGCGCCGAAGGGGCGGGCGGAGGAAGGAAGGGGCGATGGGTCTGGGTGCAGAGACCACGCGGGGCCCGCGGAGCCTCTCGCTGAACTTGGGGCACCTTAAAACCCGCCGCAGCCCGAGTGCTTGGCCGGGACTTGCATGCAAAACCCGCCGGTTTTGAGACGCGCAGGGAGAGGCGTCGCCTTTGGTACCGCTGCCCGGGGTAAAATTGCCTGGAACTGTTGGTCTGGAATAAATAAAAATACGATTTTCTGCTCTTTCGCTTACTTACCCCAGCAGCGTGTTTCTTCAGAAGGAGAATACATCCCTTCAGGGTTGCTTTCGCCGCATGTCTGCTGCACCTATTTATACACGATCTTCAGTTATTTCGTTTCAGAACAAGGGTATGTCTCACCCAGAGTAAAGAAGTGTTGGTACCCAAGCTCTCCAGCGCAGAAGCCACGCATTTGTTCTGGTGATCACCTCGTGTTTCGGGGAGAGAGTGTTTATTGATGGAAGGAGACACACTTAAATGTTGTTAATATATAAAGAAAAAAAATCTCGGCATATTAAATGTGCAGTTCGTGTTACTACAGAAGCTATTTCTCAATAACTGAAGTATGAACAATAATATATTTTGAAAGAGTAAGTGTGGAGAGCCTCGCATGCTTGCTGGTGGCCAGCTTGGAGGTCCCACGGCAGGCTGACACGCTTATCATACAGCAGGACAATGCACGTACAACAATGCGCTGACATAAACTTCTCCAGAAGTAAAAGGACAAAAGAACCTGTCATTCCCTAGATAGAGGGAATAGCGCTTTTCTTAACACTTTTGTGAACTTACTTTCCCAAGGGACTTCTTTATTTTCAAAGATTTTTAGCTTCATATTTGCCAGAGAAGAAGATGCATAAATTTTTGGAATAATTGATTCTCCTAAAACTTGAGAAAACAATGTGCTAGAACAGTTCAATTCAAAGCTATCCTGAGTAACATATATCCAAAACTTCATTAGGCTGAAACTGGAACATAAGAGGTTCCGCTTAAACCCGAGAAGAAACTTCTTCTCGGTGAGGGTGACGGAGCCCTGGAACAGGCTGCCCAGAGAGGCTGTGGAGTCTCCTTCTCTGGAGGCATTCAAGACCTGCCTGGACACGTTCCTGTGTAGCATTATCTAGGCGTTCCTGCTCTGGCAGGGGGATTGGACTTGATGATCTTTCGAGGTCCCTTCCAATCCCTGACATTCTGTGATTCTGTGATCTGACTGCAGTACAGTTATTTTTATATTTATTATTTTTGAGAGAGAAAAGTCTTTTTATAAATCTAATCAGGCATGTATTAAGGTTCTTAAGGTAGTTAATTAAACATTTAGAGTTTTTTTTAGTATCACTCCAGTATCACTGAGATGTGTTTTGCATATGATATTTTACAACTTGTTTAATATTAGCAGTATCATTTGAGACATTTCTATACTGTCAAACCTAAGGCAGTGCTGATTTACATTTTTCTTATTTTGTTCTTTGTACTTGGGTGGCGTTTAAAGCACCCAACCACTTACCTAGGTTTATCCCCAGCTGCATTAGGCATAAATTACCTACTATATTTACTCTTCATTGGGATGATAACAAAGGGATGGAGAAATAGGTTGTCCAGGGCAGTCGTCACAGCACCAAGCCTGTCAGAGCTCAAGGAGTGTCTGGATGATGCTCTTTGTCATATAGTTTAGTTTTTAGCTAGTCCTGCAAGGAGCAGGGAGTTGGACTCAAAGATCCTTATACGTCCCTTCCACCTTAAGATGTTCTATGATTCTAAAAGGATTGTTAAAATTTTTTATTTGGTCTACTTATCTGTTGAGATCACGATATTCTAACAAACCAGTATTAGGTCATTTAAAACACGTCATCATCATCATCATTAAAAGATGCAAGAAATAGTATTTTTGATGGCATATCTGTAAGATACTCTTTTTGAGTCATACAGTCGAGTCATCATAATTCTCCAAGTACAGATCAAAAAAGAACAGTCTTAGTAGAATATTTTTTGATTCAATGAGCTACACATCAAATATTCTCTAGCACTGTAAGACTGAGACTACAAATGGCCTCAATTTAACCTGGCTGCATTAAGAGTATATTACTGTAGTGTTTGTTGCAGTTTACAGAAGTATGTGTTTGAAGCATAGCATAAAAAAGGCAAAATGGCCACAACTAAGAACTGATAGACTGGCAGATTTTTCGGTGTTTGAAATGCTTTTTAATAAGTTTTAGAAAAGGCTTAGAGTAGGGAAAAGTCTTAGAGTGGGGAATGATTTAGGCAAGGATTTTTAAGTAAAATGTGATTCTGTTGGACACATTGTGACTTTCAGAGGAGTCATTTCTCAAAATCATTGTATTTTATCTTTGAAAATCAGGCCTGGATGAGAGATCCAAGGGAGGAGGTAATAACATGGCAAAGCCACCAAGTACCGAGGAGAGCCTAGCACCTCCCAGAGGGTGTTGAAACAGCCGCTTGAGTGATGTAACTCCTCTTTGATGTATTTGAAACCACTTATGGTATTTATATAAAATGGCTATTTTATTTTATATAAAATGACTTTTTCTAAAAGAAATCCAATACTATAATAAATGTAAAATCAAATTATAACCAGTATTATTCTTTGCAGCAGTATGTCAAGATATAAAGTCATACCTAAAGGTGAACTTACAAGAGAGCCTGCAGAGAGGGTCAGAAATCCAGTATCAGACCTGAAAAGCCATAGGAGACTGTGTGGCCCTGGGTGGGGAGAGAGGCTCAGCTGTGGCAAATGCTTTGTGCAGAGGGTGGGAAGGTACCTGTCTGAGGAACCAGCAAGGGCCAGGTAGGAAGGGGCAGGAGAAAGTGCAAGATCTGTTCCAGCTGGGCTGGGGAGGAACCTGAAGTGGCTGTTCAGCCGTGAAGCTGGTTGTAAACAGCTCTCTCCTCATATCTGCTCTTAGATTTATGGATGTACCTTTGATGCACCAATCTCTGGGAACGATGCATCCTGACAGCTCCGTAAAACATGTAGAGTGCCTGGCTGTCAGCTTCTTGACAGCCCTGCCTCTGGGTGCCGGAGATAGTATTGCTGCAGTCAAGGAGGGGGGTTACCTGAGCAAGCACCCAAAAGTGCCCCCCAAGTGCTGGCACCAGATCTTCCCTTGGGTGTGGCGGTGATTTTCCTCAGAGGAAGAAGAAACCTCAGTGTGTGATTTCCCTGTCTAGGAAACAGCCCCACCCATTTCTTCAGTAACTGCTCCATGGGGGACTTACACTGTCAGATGGCTGCCTTCTCCATTACCTCTGAAGTAAGGTAATGGTGTTTCTTAAAACATGCTGTACTCTACGAGGAGAAGTTATCAATAACTCTGTTTGAGTGAAGATTTTTAATATTTTCTTAAACTTTTTCAATGTTGAATAAATCTCTACTGCATTTTTTCTTTCCCTGCATTGTCCTTGGTCAATAAAAATAAGTTATGAAGCCGGGTGATATGGCAGCAGGTGATGTGATGCATTAGCTCTTTAAGAGACGATGTGCTTTTCCTCTGTGTATGTAATACTGTACTTCCCAGGTAGTTGAAAGAAGGTCCTTGTGTAGGAGCTCTTAGTCATTTTGGAATGACAATGAAACTCTCTATATAATTTGAAAAGGTTTTAGGAGATTTTGTGTGGCTGAGTTCACCTACAGAACCCCCTCCTCCCTTTATTTGAGGGTAAACTGAAGTGAGAAGAATCAGGATTGCATTGATGTAGTAAACTAGTTTTTATTGCTAACTCTTTCAAGCAAGACATCAGCCAAGTTGTGTCATAACACCATATAATTCTGTAGCTCAGATCATATGCAGCCTGCAGAACCAAGCAAAATTCAAACTGGAACCCTTTTTTAAAAATATCATTCAATTAACAGTATTCCCTGTCAGGTACAGATAAAATTTATGCATCAGTTAAATAAAATGCAAAAGAGTACATTTAAGTTTTTATCTTTCCACTTTTATAGGCTTTCAGATAACAGACTTGGAATTGAGTATCCTCAGCTGCAGTTCAGGTCGAGAGCCTTAGCTGCTTCTCCACCCAGATTTCCATGAGCAAAGGTGTGGGGGATGCAGTTCCTTCACCAAGTGAATTCACACCCTGAAGCAGCCTGATCACAGAGAAGGGGTTTTCTTCTTCTGGAAATTGGCTCTTCCCAGCCTGGACTCGTTTCAGACACCAGCATCTGGAAGAGGTAGGAGAAGTACCCAACAAAGGATTTAGCTGTAACAAAATCCCAGAACGTGGCTGCTGCTGCTACTGGAGAGGTTTAAATCCACTCAGTGAGTGCTTTCCTGTGCTGGACTGCAGCAGAGCCGAGGACAGGCTCAGACTCTCAGAATTCTCTCTTCCTCAAAGGTTTGAGCACTGCACAAAGTTCAGCTCTTGTCAAATGTAGGAACCAGAGAAGGCTGTGAGATTTCTATGGGCCAAGAAAATGGGTGCAAAACCACATGTGGGTTGGAAGCCTGATGCTTAGAGCACTCGGCATGGGAGAGACCTGCATTTTCACAAGACTGTTTCCCCTTTGCAGCCAAATACAATTTAGTGCCAAGTACAGAAACAAATCTGGAAACTAGCACTACAGCTGGACTGTGTGCCAAAACCACTGCCCCGTGGCTTCTCTGCCTCACTTAGCTACATCCCACAGATGCTGAGTAAGTCCAGGTGTTCAGAAGCTGGCAAATATAGGACGGTAAATGCTTGTATGACAAAACAGACTTGTATTTGAATTATTCTAGACTTCCAGTTGCCTCAGATCAGTGCTTTCACCGTGAGACTGTTAGGTAAAAGGTGGGCTGCTCACGCAGAGGAGGGGTACAACTGAATCGTGGCTCTGTGGGACAAGGTGTTTCACTGGGCTGATGTTTGCATTACTGCAGAGCCGTAGTTCAATCCATTCCTCGAGTAAGGTGTCTGCTCAGGAGTGAGAATATAAAGTTAAAAATAAGGAGTGTAAATCTAAAAGCTCTTCAAAGCATTATGTAACTATGGAAGACACCAACTGTGAAAATGAAAAAGTTATGTTATAGACAGGCGAATCAAGCAGATGCTTTCCAGCCCAAATGTTTAAAGACTCTTCAGGCATGGAGATGGTTTCTGTTATCAGTATCTCATACTCTCTTTGGCTGAAGATCTGAGTTGTCATCAACCTCCTACTAGATGTTGTTAGAAAAAGGAAGGAAACCTGTAATTCCCAGCCAAAGATTTCATGTCAGATTTCTTAGTAGTTACGTAATGTTTTCAATAGCTACACTTCTTATTTTTAACTCTACACTGTCACTGCTCATTTTGGTTTTTTCACCTTCTTGCAATTCACTCTTCAGCTCTTTCAAGAAGCTCCCTGTTTCAGTCGTTACCAATCAAGCTATTTTCACAAGCATTGTCATTAAGATCTTTTCAATAAATTCTTATCTTTGCTTAGAAAGATCCAGATGACCAGATATGCTGGGCAATGCAAGATGTCTGTTTGGCTGGGGAAGCCTGTCTTCTTGGTAAAAACAAGTTTGGACCAGCTCAGAGTTGCATCAATTTCAGTTGACACATATACCAAGTTATTTACCTCCTGTTTTATCCACTCTAGTTCTCATTCTCAGTGTTAGGAAGATACATCTACAAAAGTGTTAGATTAATTGCAGGTGGAAACTATGAGTAACGTACATCATTGAGGTAAGGTAAGCCCTAGTGGGTAGACTTGCCATGTAGGCTTGTAGAGTTTAAGAAATACTACTTAAATATTTCTCAGAAAAGCCTTCCCTTCAGACCAAACTTTTTATCTTGAAGTATTCAAAGGGAGAAAAATCACATACCACACCAAACCACTGTAGTATAGCCCAAGCTCCACGTAGGTACAAGAGAGTGGCATGGAGAATTCTGCATTGCTGTTTCCCACCTTCTACCCGTATTCTGAACACATTGAAGTGGAGCTGGAGTATGGAAAAAATGGTCTATTCTTGCATGTGGTTGCCCTCATTTAGTTCTAGACTCATCTGCCGAGGTTGTTATCAGTAATACTGAATTGTGGGGCCGAATCTCACTGTGCATATCGTAATTCTGATCTGAATCATGGTTAGCAGTACAGAAAGGACTTCACCCCTATAAGTACAGGTTCCTGGTCTTACTAACTACATCCATTATGATCACTGTTCTTGCATTTTGCCTCAGACACAAAGCTTTGCAGAGAGCCACAGATAGCAAGGATGCAGATATATTTAATTCAAAGGTATAAAAATAGGAAATGGATTCTTTTGAGTGTTCACTTGATTATGTTGCTAATGAATTATAAAATGTATATCATCAAAATAAATATTCTTGAAATTGCTTCCTAATGAATCACTTAGACAATGTGCCTATTCAGTTGTGTCAATGATTAATTATATTCTTGCCTCCTTCCTGGAATACAAATACTTTTATTAAAGCAATCCAAAGACAGTAAGACAACAGGCTCATTCTTATGGTCATTCATTCAGTCGTGGATTGATAGAGTATTCCTTTGAGCGTTTTTAGAGTGTATCTGAACAGCTGCAAATGGCTGTGACATAAATGAAAGTTCATGTCACCTTAAGCAGAATGAGATGGAAGACATTCTATTCATCCAGTTTCAGCTGATCAGTGCACAGTAATTAAATACTAATATTATCTGGAGCACTGTGATAAATGCAGAGTGTACTGTGCCAGCTACAGGCATCATCAGATGGGAGCCTTTTTACAACATTTTGATGCATGGAGGTGAATTATTCCGGAATATTAAACATTTCATTAGTTCTCAACATCAAGATATGGCTTTAAAAGTGGCCAGCCTCACAGGAAAAATCATTATCACTGAATGCAATACTTAAAAATCGGTATTTATGAAGCTCAGAGACCGCCACTGTTGAAGAGCCTCAGAAATCTTCGTATAGGTGTCGTCATTTCTGCAAGTCTGAAAAGCAGCTGGTGATTAGCATAATGACATTCATATCATTGCTGAAAGATTAGGATTGATTTAATGAAAGTGGTCATGGGCAGAAAAAAAATGCTTTTGCACTGAACTTAAATAAGTAAATCCTGAGCTTAGGTATTCCTTTTTGGCTTTTTAGCACAAGCCACACAGAAAATCTTGACTGCCAACTGTCCTTGACATCGATGGGCTTCATGTCAGTGAAGGTAATTAATGATGTTGGTTCATATATCCGACTACGTAGGTGTCAGATTAATTTAATCTAGTAAATCAACATGTGCATTTACATGGAAAGAAAAGAAGCACTGGAGAATTAGTTTAGTATGGTTTATCTTGCATAATGTGAAGTGATCGATTTACAGTGATGAGAAATGTCGAAGGGTAGAAGTAAGTAGGAATTTACCACACCTGGGTGTCGAATGCAATGTCTTCAGGGTGTACAGATGAAAGTTGAAAGAAAGACCAAAATGAAATGAAACCTTTATGAAGAACAGCCAGATATACAGAACTCATTCTTTATTTACGTCTGTATTAGAAGTATTTAATTCAAGTAAAAGTTTAGTAAAAAGAAATACTCAGAATTTTCTTTATGTAGTCTGCAGCAAAACAAAATCAGCAGCTTATAGAAGAGGAAAGTAAAGGCTTTTAAAATGGGGATATTTTGTAAATGTTTTGGATGACAAAGAAAAGGCAGAGTGCCTGAAACCACAGCTGACTGCATTTGATAGTGCTCTTTTTCTTCAAAGTTCAGCATTTACATGAGGGAAAAATGACATTTGAAAAAAAACAAACAGCAACGAGAACACAATTTTCTTCACCTATTAATATGCTTCTTTCTTGGTTCAAACCTGCCTTTGCTTTTGCACATGCAGCTCACTGAAATTACTCAGTGGCTCTCTGGGTGAGCCCTCTCCAAATCCGCTGTAGAGGAGGAGAATCTTTTTGAGTTCAGAAGTGTTTAGGTGTAGCTCTGGATGAGGAAATGTTGGAGTAGGTCCTACTGCTGAAAATCCTGACTCTGGGTAAAACCCACACCCCAGCTTCACTGCATTCAGTCTGGCCAGCTGGGTCTCCCAGTCATGCAGCGTGAAGAGGGAGCAGCTCTGCAGGCAGCGTGGCCGGGAGGGAGGGTAAACCTGAGAAAAGATTCGCCAAAGAGACGATGAACTCCCTCACTCTCTCCTCAAAGGCTGCTGGTGTTACCCTCTCTGAGCAGAGCTGGGTCTGGCTGCTCGCCGTGAACTGATGTGAGGGAGGACAGAGGTGCTGGGCGCAGGGAGGTGGCCATTGGAGCCAGGCCCTGACTTGGCACCAGCTCTGCAGCCTGCTTGGGCAGAGTGGTCCTTGAGAGAGATGCTCAGCCATATTTGGAAAAATCCATTTTTTTCCAGTTAGTGCCAAGATGCCTCTGGCTAGCCTGAAGTAGCAGCTGCAACCAGTGTCCTGACACATGAATTCGCTTATGCCTTCCTTGTTCATTCAGCTACAGAGGAAAAAAGATATAAACACTGAAGAGCTAGTGCATTGTCTGTGTGATGTGGCCTTAGGACAGCTGCCTTTTCCTCCAAAATCTTCACCTGGGGCTTCTGCGGCACCAGAGAACATCTGGCTTCCTGACTGTCCCTGCAGGTTGCTCCCACCTCCTCACCTCCAGATGCTCACTCAGGCTCTGCCCATGCTCAGGACCAGATCAACTGAGGGAAACAGCCAGCAAAGAAGCAATTACTGGGTTAATGAGCTCTGGTGTGGCTACGAAAGCGTATTTTTCTATGCCATGGAAATCAGCAGGGCAGTGCAAGTGCAATAGAATAGGAAAGATTATCAAGTATGTGTATGTCAGGGCTTGGGGACTTCTTTTCCCCAAACAGGAATGTGGTGCTATTCTCATTGAACAGTGTGTACATGAGGCACCTTTGCTGTGTATCGGCAGCACAAATACATCACCGAGCCAGCCCAGTGGGAGGGAAAATCAATACGTTAAGGGAGGACGGAGTCCAGAATACATGTACTCATCCTGGGCACGTATATACAAGCTCAGATAGGAAAATGGATAGCAATTGAAATTCAATTTAGGGAATTTAGAAATAGCTTATTCTTTCTGGAAAGTGTCATCCACTTCAACATATTCCTTTATCTTGTTCTCCCTTAATAAGGATGTTGCCTTTCAATTGAGTTAACTCTCCTAGTTGCTTAATTACTTTAAAAGAGTATCTCAATTACTCTTTTCATAACCTGTTGTCAGGCATGTTTGTCTGCATTTATTTATAGCAACTGAGAATATTTTTTTCCCTTACTCTTTTCTGGCATTATCTTTACAATTTGCAGCATATGTTTTGGCTAAACACATGCAGCCAAAAGAGTAACACAGACAGTTCTAATTGCAGACACAGGCTAAAATGTAGCCTCAATGGGATCGCTCTCCAAAATGAAGCTGTTCAAAAGTATTTATGAAAATGACAATTGAATTGTGTTCTTGAAGACTGGAAATTTAGGCAGGTCATTCTTCTTATTAATGTAGATTGCCTTCCATAATGCCAATAGACAATGTATCACTGCACACAAATAAAGAATAAACCCTAACTAAAAAATGCACCATTTTTGCACTTATTACATGCACAACAAAATACATCCACAGAGTATCTGAACATGGATGACAATGCTCAGATACTACAGTGATCGGTTGCATATGAAAATCAAAGTGAAATAAATAAAAGATACTTTGTGCTATTTTTTTTTTCCCTGCTTCTGTGCTAAGGAGTAGATACTTCTCTGAAGTAAACGTGTGGACAGATATGTATCAGAAAGATAACCAAGCTAATTTAAAAATTACAGCCCTCTGAGCATGCTAATTTACTGAGCTAGGTTATTTTTATGCAGCAGTTGTAAAGTGGATGTATCTAATCAGTGCGAAGATAACTCAGAGCTCTCTGTGATAACTCAGTCCTGGAGGCACGTAGATGCACTAGGTATCGTGACCAGAAGTTTTCACGAAGCCAGGTGGAACCTAGAGGGTTAATATTTTACTTTTGGTTATTATTTTCACTGGATACAAAGTAGTACCTCATCTACCATACTACTTTTTACCATATGGTCTGTGGAGTAAAGTAACAACAAAGAAAAAAACAAACAAACAAGAACATTATGTCTTCAGAGCTCCAAAATAATTCCCAATGTGCTGAATAGCTCTGATGTTTATCATTAAGAAATGCTGTAGCACTGGCTGTAATACACTGAATATCACAAGATCCAGCTTGAAGAGTGTGAGAATCTCATCTTGCTGCAAATTGCTTGGAAGGGGAGGAAAGGGAAAGGAAGAAGAGGGAAGGGCAAACCAATGTGAGAAACATAGCAAGCACAAACATTAGATTGAGCTTAGAGTGTTACATGTTATTTTATGGGGATTATAAGTGGGATATTTTGTCATTTAAATTAATATCTTGAGATCTTGGATAACTCATAACACAAGTGTCAGCATTAAAATGTAGGTCAACAAGTTGTTGAAAAGGTTTGCAAATAGTTCAGTCTTAGTTTCCGTGCCTGTGCGGAGGCCAAGCCAGTGGTGCTGCAGCCTCAGCCTGAGGATCAGCAGGAAGGCAGCACCTCTGGCCGGCACCATAGCCTGCAGCTCCGTGTCTGGTGCTCCTGCTAATGTACCCGTTAAGTTTTATGCCTCTTTTTTTGTCAGACCAGGTTCAAATGAAGGAGTATTCAGAAAATCATCAGCTAAGCTTCATTAGACTTCATCCTGATCTTTTATACTGAGACAATAATTTGAGCCTTGATTCGTGAGTTTCAATATCCTTTCCTACACTAGTGTAAAACAAGCCAGGAGAGCTCTGACTGTCGTTACCCAGGCTTCTTTGAATCCTGATGACTTCTTGACCTGGGTGATTTCCTCTGGAAATGAGTGCTGGCTAATATGTCATATGGAAAATTATCTATCTCATCCGGGATGGATTTCCTGCATTGTCATTTCACCAAGGAAATTTTCCTGGCTAGAGTAACAGCAATCCCTTTTGCTGAGGGACAATCGTTATAGCTTTTATAGATGAACAACACCTTCTCGGACCTTCAGTTCTTTGAAAATGTCAGCAGCAATTGAATACGAAAAAGCAGGCTATGCTGTCTGCTTGAATTTCCAAAAGGCTTTCAGCAGGTCCTTCACCAAAAGCTTTTAAGGAAGCGAAGCAAATCAACCATGCAGCAAGAGGGAAAGTTCATGTGTGGATAAATAATTTATTAAAAGAAAGGAACTGAAGAGTGGGAGCAAATTGTCATTCTTCACGGTGAAGCAAGATTGTAAGGGAAATCCTGCAAGAAAATCTGTACTGGGCCAACTTGTGCTGTTCAACACCTTCATATATGACACGGAAGGGGGGCAAGGTTTGCTGATGATACAAGGTTAATCATTTATTAAGGATAGTGAAGATGATTGACTGCAGTTGCACAAGGATCTTGCTAGATTCAGTGGGCAATAAAATGACAGATGAAATTTGTTGTAGACAAAAGGCAGGGAAAAAAAAATCCTAACTTCATATATAAAAAGGTGGGCTCACTGCTTCCCTCAGCAGCAAAAGCTCTGAGTTATGACAGAAATTCCATGAAAAATGTTCATTCTTGCTATCAGTATGCAGTTGGAGACAAAGCAAGTATGAACAACTGCCAGGAAAGAAAGAGAAAACTGGATGTCATCATCATGAGACTATATAAGTCCATAATTTGCTCATCCCTTCAATTCTGCATAGAGTTCTGGTCTTTCTTGAAAAGGTGTGGAAAAACTGAAAAAAAATCAGAAAAGGGTAACAAGGATGATCAAAATATGAAACTGCTTCTGCATGAGGAACAGCAAGAGCGCACACGAAACAGTCTGAAAAAGAGACAACTAAATCTGGAGGAGAGCTTCACTGGAGTATATGAAGTCATGAAAGGCATTGAAAGAGGAAATCAACAGTACATTCCTTCTGGTAGAGGAATGGAGCACTGGCAGAGGGAAGTAGTAGGTGGCAGGTTCAGCCGACAGCACAGGAGGTTGTTCCACTCTCAGAGTGTCCTTGGGTGGTAAACTCCTGCTCACAGATATCATGGATGCTCAGAGTTTGCATGGACTCAAAGGGCATAGGACTATCTTGTCCAGAGGATTACAGGATGCTGCAAATGTACTTGGCAGCAGGATCATGCATGTTTGCTGGAGTGCTCACCCTGGGGTGCACCCACTTGCAATCACTGCTGGAGACAAGGCACCACCTTTAAAAAACCTTTCTGCTCTTACCTTTCCAAAACCAATTTTAAACATCAAAAAAAAAAAAGAATTGCAACTTTTTTTTTTGGCCAGGAACAAGTGATTTCTGATCTGCAACTTGGAAATGGAAACCTACAGTGAAAAGACAGACATGCTGTTCAATGCTTTACATTTAAGCCTGCTGTTGCACTCTTCCCAACCCACATTCCTCCCATGTCTCTCCCAGCTGAGAGCACCCATGGGGAAGCCCTTGTCTGAGTAAAAGCTGTGGTTTTTACCACTATGGTCTCTGAACATGTTTCCACCACTTGACTGTAGTACAATGTGGTGTTATTAACAGCATTAGGTGTTTCAGTAAACATGGGACTCCTTTGGCCAAAGCCACATTAAATGTGTTGTTGAATAGGCTTCCCTTTGTTGAATAGCATTCCCATCCAGCTCAGCTCACGGCACTATCTCTCCTTTCTTTAGAAATGATCAAAAAAAAAAATACAATTGTTGGGAAAAATACTGAACATAATTCCAAACTGCTTGGGAAAACAGGTAACACTATGATTTGGAGTAAACCCATGTTTTTACTTGGTACTAAAAGCAACCTAAGGCTAACCATGAGTTGGTTACACTAAGTGCCAGGCTCCATTTAACACTATGTTTTAGCTGCCATTTGTTAGCCTGCTGCATTTCCTTTGCGAAGAAGAGAAGCTTTGGTCTGATCAATTCTGTTGCTGCTAATGATGGGCAAGGGATTTTAGAAAGCATCCCCAGGGTACAGACAGCACTGCTGGGCTGTTTGCCTTCCTCCTCGAGTTTTCTTGTGGCAGGGTACAATATAATTCTTTGTCTTCAGCAGTTAATTTGCATCTGTTGCTGTGTCTTGCCTGTTGTTCTTATTTCCCCACGCCTGAGCGTGTCATATGTTGTCCTTGGCGTAATGGGTTTCAGTGAGTGTGTGTGATGTCACGAAGAGGATTATTAGCTTCTAAATTATGACAGGCAAGAGCAGATGAAGTCTTAAAGCAAAAGATCTTATTTCCCTGAAACAATACTAAACCAAAAATAAATTGCAGAAGGAATTAAAAAAATATGGAATAGGAGGTATAGACAGAATTGCTTACAATTAGCTTGTTGGTTTTTTTCTGTATGGACCAGATGCTCTTTGCACTCTTTTTTAAATAGACCAGTAACTCCACTGTGAAATGATTTCTTAGAAAACCAAACAAAAAGTCTTCTTTTAGATCACTGTTGCATGTAACAGCAGAAGAATAGCTATATAAGGCAGCAAACCCAAGTAGCAAACCACTGAGGTTCATGACTTTTCAGCATTTTCTGGGTCTGGAATTGACTCTGTGGGTCGCCACTGTCTGCACAGACACCAGGAAAAGCCACTGGCGAAGCCTGGTGTGCTGCCTGGGAAGCTGCCTGAGCTCTTCGAGAAACATGAACAGAAATGCCCCATTCTTCCCTGGGACCTAAGTGGATTTAGGGCCCCAAAAAGGCAACTGGCTGTGGCTGAGTTACTTTGCCATGAGGCTGTGATAAGCACCAGAGCTTGCCCTTCTCACAACATGGGCATTTGCCTCACAGGCAAGTGGAGGCCTCACCTCGAGTACTGTGTCTAGTTTTGGGCCCCTCACTACAAGAGGGACATTGAGGTGCTGGAGAGGGCACAGAGGCGGGCTGCCAAGCTGGTAAAGGATTTGGAACATATGTCCTATGAGGAATGGCTGAGGGAGCTGAGGCTCTTTAGCCTAGGGAAGAGGAGATTGAGGGGAGATCTCATCGCTCTCTACAGCTACCTGAAGGGAGGTTGTAATGAGGTGGGGGTTGGTCTGTTCTCCCTAGTGGAGAGTGATAGGACAAGGGGAAATGGCCTTAAGATGCATCAGGGGAGGTTCAGGTTGGATATTAAGAAGCATTTCTTTACTGAAAGGGTTGTCAGGCATGGGAATAGCCTGCCCAGGGAGGTGGTTGAGTTGCCATCCTTGGAGGTGTTTAAGAGAAGGGTAGATGTTTTTGCCTTGAAGGACATGGTTTAGTGGTGTTGATGGAGCTAGGAAAAGTTTGGACTTGATGATTTTGAAGATCTCTTCCAGCCAAAACTGTTTTATGACTCTATGATTCTGTGATTCTATGATTCTGTGATTCTATGATCCATCCTCTTCTTACCCACTGGCCCTTTTTTGCCTGCCCTTGTGAGATATGGCTGGACATGAATTCAATCCTTCCTTCACACACAGGCTTTGGGGTAAAATCATAGAATTGTATAATGATTTTTGTTGGAAAAGGGACCTCAAGGATCATCTAGTTCCAACTCCCCTGCCATGGCAGAGATATCTCCCACTAGATCAGGTTGCTCAAGGCTCCATCCAACCTAATCTTGAACACTTCCAGGGATGGACCATCCACAATTTCCCTGGGCAACCTGTTCCAGTGCTTTGCCACACTCAGGGTAAAGAACTTCTTCCTTACATCTAGTCTAAACCTACGCTTTTCCAGCTTCCACCCATTACCCCTCATCCTATCACTACAGGCCTCTGTAAAAAGTCCCTCCCCAGCTTTCTTGTAGGCCCCCTTCAGGTGCTGGAAGGCCGCTACAAGGTCTTCCTATAGCCTTCTCTTCTCTAGGCTGAACAAGCCTAACTCTCTCAGCCTGTCCTCATAAGAGAGGTGCTCCAGCCCTCTGACCATTTTGGTGGCCCTCCTCTGGACTTGTTCCAACAGCTCCATGTCTTTCTTGTGTTGAGGGCTCCAGAGCTGGACACAGTATTCCATGTGGGGTCTCACAGGGCAGAGTAGAGGGGCAGAATCATCTCTCTCAACCTGCTGGTCACACAACTCTTGATGCATCACAGGATATGGTTGGCTTTCTGGCCTGCAAGTTCACACTGTTGGCTCATGTTGATCTTCTTGTCTGCCAACATCCCCAAATCCTCCTACGGGCCACAGGGTAGCCTATAGGAAGAAGAATTCTGGCCCACTCTTTCCCCAGCTGAAGATAAGACTGTTATTTATGGGAGTGGTGAGTGAGTGACCATGACTTCTTAATCTACTCCTTACTCTGGTATCAATCTGTGGGGCAGGGACAACATCCCAGCCCTTCTCAGGGAGTACCTAGAAAGAAGGCATTGCTGCCATCACCCATGTTACAGCTGGGATGGGGCGAGTATGTGCAAGGTACTGAGCGTCTGGCTTGTAGAGCCCAATGAATATGGGCTGGATACTTTATTGCTAAACTCAGGGAAAACATGTGTTTACATGTCCAAAAGATGGCATTTAAGAAATTTAGGCACTTAAGTCTAGATTCTTGTATGACAGAATTGGAAATCATTGAAGTAAAAATTTCTAGAGCCTATGCCTAAGCATTGGGCTTAGAGGTCCGCATTGACAAGGCAGCAGCAGCTTAGTGCCCAAATCCTTTTTGTGGCTCTCTCTTTGGGGCACATCAGAGCAGGTGTGGAGTGAGTGCAGGAGACTTTTAATCAGGCACAGGATGAGATCCCCACTTCTTATGAACCAGTGGAAAATATTTTCTTCTTTGAACACATAAATGCAGAAAATATGAGTTCAGAAAAGCAGGGCAATATCATCTGGAAGCCAATATACAACTGCAATTCTCAGGTCTTCAGAGCATTCATAAACGGTTTGTACTGAAAAATGGGCATATGAAATAAACTCCAGTAGAAAAGAGTCAGCATCTGAATGGATGAACTAAGCTGCAAATATTTGAAGTAACTCCCAAACCATCCTAAAGTCCATACTCAGGTCAGTAATCTGAAATCTTTGTACTACAAAGCCTCAGCTGCTGAGACTTCACCCTTGAAAAGAGTTAACTTGCTATCCAAGTTTAATTCATTGTCATCTCAGGACAAAAAAAAAAAAGTAATTTGAAAATAACAAAGTGCCATCTGATAAAGACTTTCAGCCTTACTGTCTATGTCGTGGGCGTACATGTAGTGCACTTATACGAGCTCAGGTCAGTCTTATTATGGTCAGCAGAGATCTCGGGCAGCATCCTGAAACTTGGGGCGATTTGAGATTCTCAGGATTACCCTGGCCAGCTCCAGCTGCCTCTCCTGTGGGCTGTGCATCTCCAGCAGAGCCTGGGTCATATCCACCAGCCCTGTGTGGACCCTCAGACACCTCCAGGCATCTCAGATGGCTTACATGTAGGCATCTAAATGTGGGTGTCTTAATCTAGAGCCGGTTCCCTTCCACAAGCAGGTTTCAGGTGCCCAGACATAAGAAGGTTGTTCAGTATGAGGTGTCTGTGATGCCTGTGCAGGGCTGGCACATACCACCGAAGATCTGGGAAACCTGCACCCTTTGGGAGAGCATCCGGAGGCTGAGAGGATGCCTGAGAGCATCTCACGTCACTAGACATCCATGTGTGGGTAACTGAACTGCTGCCCTAATGACACACCAGTGAACTGGTATTTCTTAGCAATCACAGATGAGCTCATTGGGCATAGGGGCTGTGCAGGACATAACAGGCTACTTTGCTGAAGATCTTTTTAAAATGTGTCTTTTTTTTTTTTTTTCTGTACAACATAGAGCTATAAAGCACATGCTTTATATACACATATATACATAGCTGAATTATGTTTGAACAGGGGTCCACAACAGACTTCATGCAGTCTCTGCTCTCTGTTTTGTTTATCCATTAATTCTACTTTTTCTTATTCCCACTTTCACCCTTCTATTTATGAAAGAAACTGTGCTGAAAACACTCTGGAGAAGCATAAATCATTGTAGCTTGCTTGAATTTGATGAAGTTAGGAGAATTTATATTAGTGAAGAATTTCATCTTTTCATCTTCAGCTGTCATGGATTCCTCTGTCTCTTTTTGCTGTAATACCCCAGAGGTGCAAAACTATATTCTGAAAGAGTATCGTGTAGTTTATTCAGTTGGTTAAGAATTATCTGTTCATTATAAACCACAGATTTCTGTTGAGAATTTATTAAGTTTAAAGATTTTGAGGAAAAAAAAAATTTTCTCTGTGATATTTTGATTAATTCTGATGTGACATGAAAGTTGCTGTCTGTCTTCCACAGAACACACTCCCATATTATATGAAATAAAGTCTTGTGAGGGAGTAATGGATGTGTTGTCTAAGAATAACTGCACTGACATGGAAAAATATTCTGCGTGTAACAGAGGCATCACAGCTTTTAAGACATCACTTTTGTGGTACGTAAAATACGAGATCACTTTTCCCTTTCAGTGTAATAGAATTTTGTCAGGAATTATGAAGGACAATTTTTCAGGTTTTAGTACACTGCCAAAGATATGGATTTTTTTGCTTATGACAGAGACAATAGCTAATACTTTCATGTGTGTGAAAATAACATTAAGATTGGACAAATCTGGAAAAGACATTGTTAACAGAGCTGACAACAGCAGTTAATCTTAACTCTTTTGGGTTTTTTTGCTGCTGGCAAACTAAAAGACATTTTCCATTTCCCTCAAAAGATGTGTCTATGACAATGAGATTCACCATAGCACTATGGCAAGTGAGCAAGAATGAGCTAAAAATGGGATGGTGCAACCCGAATTGTCTGAAGGGCTTAAGAGAAATCTTCCAGAAGGCTCCTCAGAACTTTGTCCTGAACCTCTTTCAGCTGAGCTCAGCAAACACGTGGCTTCCAGTAACATCACTGGGACATGCAGTGTGGTGGTAACAGCATCCAGTTGTCTCTTTTACTGCTGGAATTATCCCTGCCTTTCCCCGCACGTCCACAGCACATGCAGCATCACCACACTGTCTGTCAGGAAAGGTGGCCCTTCCTTCACAAGGTTGGGTAGTCACTGGTGGAAAGTGTCACCAGTGGGAGGTGACCTACTCAGGCCCTGGACATGAAGCCTAAAGGCAGCAGAGCTTGGCCGCATGGTGGGACTGCAAAGCCTTGGGAGGCTGGTGGCCTCTGAAAAATGAGAAGGATGGAGGAGGATGAAACCCACAATTTCTCACCACCGTTTCACCACCTCCTCGAAGACTGGAGTTTTACCTGCCGCCTCTGTCTGAGACCATAAGGGAAAGAGAAACCAAAGCATGCAGAATGGAGAAGAGAGCGTGCTGCTCCTGTGATGCAGACCCACTGCACAAAGCAGCTGGAGAGCTGTCAAAGCCAGTTTTCATGCACTGGGCAGAAGCATTTGAAAAGGAGACTCACAATGGGGAAGAAACTTGCAGCCAAATGTGAGTTTAGGGAGACTCAAATTTAACTGCCGCAAATCCAACAGAGGACGCACGGGAAAGTCGCTTGATCCAGCAAAACTGCCACTGAAGTAAAAATAATAAGCAAGAGGTCACTGTTTATGAATGGAAGCTGAGAAATATTCCCCCAAGTGCTACTCTTAGATACTGGCAAGAATTTGGCGTGTGGCACTGATTAATTATATCATGCACTACCTCCTGTTGAGAACTTAGGTTTTTAGTAGCAGTCTGGTAGGAAAAAACAGAGGAACAGAAGCAGGCCTGTTCTTTGAGGAAGGTTTATAAAAGTAAGCATGGAACCATACTAAAAATCTCTCACAAATAAATGATTTAGAAAAACCTTGAGACTCTTATGGCAATGTAGGACTGTTTAGTGCATGAAGGACTCTGAAGGGCAACACTATGAGCAAACAGGACCCATATTTTAGGACCACACAGTGATGTGTTCGTGACAAATTCAGTGAATTGCTGGAAAAGAGTTTCACAAAATGTTGGCAAAGTCGAGTAATTTCATTTTCAAATTGCTTCTATTTTAGGATAGAAGTTTTTTTTTTTCCTGGACAAATGACATATTTTCTTCAAGTAAGAATGAATTTTGAGACGTGTTTCAGTGAGAAAAAATAATAATAAAAAAAGACATTCAACCCATTATTTCTGAGTTTGGTTGGAAAACTGAAAACCATGTTCTGCACAAGCAGCAGCAACAGAAAACGGAAGTGAGAAAGCAGAGGCCAAGACTGCACTGACATCAACGTTAGCATCTGTAGAACAGTCAGTTAAGTTAGAAGTGAGACGGAGAAAGAATGAAAGGAAATCAGGTTAATTAAGTGTCAGTTGTCAAATGAGCTCATAATTAAGTGTGAGTAGAGCAAAAGATGTGTAGGTGTTTAAAGGCATTTCTACTAATAACAGCTGGCATCCAAAGCTTAGTTCTGTCCTGTTCAGAAAGCAAAGAGCTCCAGAAGATCCTTGACAGACCCTTGCATGAATCCAAGAGGTGATATAGCAGTCATGCACTGGTATCTGCATAAAACCATCTCTGAGCATTTAACCTGTTTCTGTCTTTGAAAACACCGTGCTTCTCAGCCTCCCTGAGCCTACAAAGATACCTCAGATCATTACAGGGCCTGAAGAAGCATAAGGACTGAGCACAGAGTTGCATCCCTTTGGCTGAAATCTCACCAGTGGTGAGATGTGACGCTCAAAGAAAACTTGAGCTTACTCCTTCTAATCTTATTCCTTTTTAAATGTTAAATGGCTTCAGTCATTTTCTGCTGTGCCTTCTTCTGGCAGAGATCACAAGCATTGAAAAGGGCTTTAACTTTTTCCTTTTAACTATCACTTCCTCACTTTTCTCCCATCATATCTCTATCCTGAATAATCCTCAGGATGGGTCATGGACACTTGAGAATTCTCCTGATTTTTTTTTTATCTCTTTCAGCAGTAAATTGTATATAAAACTGATTGGCTTCAGTTCAGAGAGGAGTGTCCACACTTGTGGTAAGAGTTACCTCCACGGACCCCTGCACTGTCATCAACCCTCTGTGCTTTCTTCTATGAACTCAGCAGATTTTTTTCCATTTCACAGAATCACAGACTCACTCACAGATGATTGCATGTCTTTATTAGCATCTAATATGCCTTTTCTTTTTTTTCAAGTTCTGCTAAGCACTCAGGCCCAATGACACATTGTGGCAGGCAGTGCTGGAGATTAATCATGCATTGTGTGAAACTATTCCCCTTCACTATTTGCAAAATCTCTGACTCTTTATTTTCTTTTAACATCTTTTTGTTTCTAGAGAAAGTGCAGATTTCAGTACCCAATTTACTCTCTCTACAGCATTTGTTGTCAATATATCTTTCATGCTCTCTTGTTCCACTTTTCTCTGAACAAAAAATTCCTGAGCTTGGCCATGACAATTAATGACCTGTAGTTCCCAGCACTGTTCAAGCAATTGGTTAAACACAGGCACAAAATTAGCAGCAGCAGAACTGCCCTAGTAAGTTATACTGAAATACCTCAAAAGGTGTTTGAGGGGCCTTTTGCACTGTCTATGCTGCAACTTCATAATTACATTAGTATGAAAACTTCTCTGCCATTTTTTTCATCTGATCTGAAAGTTTATTGCCAAAACAGGAAGATTCGCACCAATTGTTTTGTTTTGGATGAGGATTGCCTTCTGCTGCCAGTCAGTTTTTGGATTCCAGTGCTGAAAACCTTGGGGTGAGGGGACAGTCTTGCGCTTTGAGGGATACCAAAACTCCTCCATTCTGTTGGATTGTGTTTGATTCAGATCTTGCTGGCTGTGTTTACCTGAAATGAGAGTAGGGAAATGTAATGCCAGACATATTACTTGTGTCCTCGCAGAAGATGGAGTAATGTAAAAGGCACAGAGTTTGCAGGAGGAGAAGACCATTTAATCTGGGGGGGGCTCTGTGACAATTACTAGGACAAATGGCTGCTGTAGAAGTGAAACCACCACCAGAGCTGGAAGCTCTGCAAGCTGCCCACCTTCCTGCATGGAAAGCAAAACACAAAGTGCTTTTTTGACAACTTCAAGGAGCAAGACGAAGGAGATGCACAAGAGGTGGCAGCAGTCTGTAGGGACAGCTTGCCCTGTTGAAATAATGAAGGAAAGGAAAAAACAACAGAAGCTAAACCACAGCTAGTTCCAGCTAGAAGAGCTAATTAAACAGGCTGGGGGAAGTTCGGAGCAGAGCAGTACCACGTGGCTGTTGAGTAGCCCTGCCTGTTTGTTAACTAGAGACATCCCATTCTCACAGAATCACCTGGGGAGAAGGTTTGTCAGAACCAAAACTAACATTCAGAAAGTGTTTCTTTAGAAGCCGACAGCTGGAGTTAAGAGCAGATGGTGAAAGCGCAGAGAAAGTAGGGATTAAAACCAGAAGGCAAAACAGGAATTGTAACGCTGGTACCAAACATTCCCAACGGGTGAGATTCAGTCGCCCATGGAAAATAAGCACGCTGTCTCAAGTCCCCATTGCATCCCAGAAAGAAGATTTGAGTGAAGCATAGTCCTTTGGAGGGCCATGTATGTGGGAACCATATGTCACCCAAGGAGAACAGCTAGTCTTCATAAACTGGCTTGAGGGATTTCTGAATTTCTAATAAGTGATCTGGAACAAAGCAGAGAGAAAATTAAGCAAAGCCCCAAGGAAAGGTCTCTCTCTGCATGTGTATGTGCGTGTGTGTGAGAGCCTGCAGCTTGTTTGTTTTTGCCACAAACTTTGTAGTGATTTCTGCATGCTGAAGCTCTAGGTAATTCAAGGAATAGACAAGGTTTAAACAGCAAGAAGGTCAAAGAATGAAAAACGAGCCGGCATAGTGTGATTAGGAAAGATGAGAGCACCTTGTGGAGCTCAAAGCAGGTAAAGAAAGTAAGATATTCCTATAACATATAATACAGTGTAGAGGGAAAGGGATCAGACAATAAGATGGATGAAGCTTCTGCTGTAAAATGTGGGCTCAAAGTCAATTCTATGTCAGACAGGCTCTGGGTGTTTAAGTCTGAAACTGTAATTCAGAAAACCTGCTCAGTTCATTGTTTCCCTCCAGAAAAATCTCTCACATGAGCCAGAAAGCTCTCCTGGTATCTAGAGGTCTTGTCTGGACCCAAGCCCTGACCTGAGCTGGACTTCTTCGTGCTGAATGACAGGACTTGGTTACTCAACGCCAGGGTTAGGCTCCGGTGTACCTTTTCTCTTGCTGGCCTCATGCTTTACAGCACAGTAGGATAGCTCAAACAAATGAGCTGGTGGTAGGAGTTTGATAAGTCCTGGAGAGGTCGGGGCTTCCTAGCTTCCTTGCCTTGGTTGCTGTTGTTGGTTCCTTGCTCATTGCATCTCCCTTCAGTTATCTATAGCTCTATGTGGGTCTTAGGTAGGCAGACCAAGGAAACCAGTTCCATGTTTTGGTTGTAAAGAGGACTCCTGGGAAGCTGGCTTCTAGGCTAAACTGGCGTTTTCAACAAAAATTGTGCTGGGTATCTCCACTATTCAGGATGACATGCTCTCCCAGAAGGCTTTCACAGCCTCCTAGAGCTTGAACACAAGCATGATTAGCTTCCCTAGACATCTATTGTCATCCTGAATAGAGGAGAAAATCCACAAATGAGATTAATATGCTAATAAAGTTGGAGGAAAAAAAAAAAGCTTTGAGTGCAGGAGATGTTTATACTCAAAGGAACAGAAAGGTCGCCCCTGTAATTTGACAGCATTCAGGCCCTTTGCTGAGGCATCGCATGTAGTCCTAGAGAGCTCATGCTCCAAAAGTATTTCCCGAGTTCCCATGTCAGCCTGTTTTCCTCTGCAGCCAAGACCCACATCAAGCGCCGGCATCGCTTTGGAACACGAACAGACAGCACAGCCTTTCTGTGAGGCCGTGCATTAGTCTGGACGACAGGAGAGGTATTAAGTACACGGGCAGGATCAGCTGTTCTTCCAGCCCAGCAGACGGGGCTGCGGCGTTGCCAGCCCTTCTCTGAGGATTCCTCCTTGGGCTCTGTGTTTCGGAGGCAGGTACAAGCCTCCCAGTGCTTCCACCTCACATGGTGTTTTCACCTCTTCTGAGATTTGCCGTGGTCCTGTCACTGGGCTTGCTTGCTGCAGGGCGGGGCGGGCATATGTCTTGCTTGCATGAGGCTGGGTGCCCCTGGTCCTGTGAGATCCTCTGAATCTTACCATAACAGCCAGACAAAAAACGATTAATGCCAGACTTCTGCCTTGGGGCTGATGTCAGCTGGAAGAATATCACATTTGGGGACAAAGGAGAAGAAGAAAAGAATTTTTTTTTTTTTTTATTTTTTCAAGAATGATTTATTACCAGCTGTTTGAGCCTGACCAGATGTCTGCAATGCTGGAAGCTGCCTTGAGGAAGAAGAATTTATATATTTAAAGAGGTACAAAACTTGTCACAGTGGGACACATTTGCTAGACAGGCCCAAGTAAGGAGCTGCAAGGCACAGCCTTTAGCTGCCTGGCTGAGAACTCACCTATGTGTGTGTGTGCAGTCTGAGAAGATACCCCCTTCCTCCCTGTTACTCAGAAAAGCAGTTGCTTCTGGTTTGAGACAAATGAAAGATTTCAGGACCCAGAAGGATTTAAAAAAATAAAAAAAAAAGTGACCCCAACTCTGTAGTTTAGTGTTTACTGGAAAACAGGAGATGCCTGGAATTCGCCTTAGCCCATATTGGTATTTTGTATTTATATCATGGAATAAAACAGTGAAACAGTTATGGATGCTGGCACCAGAGCCCAGAGCATCCCTAGGGAGGCTAAGCTCCGGTTGTGCACTGCCTAGGGTGTGATCATTGCAGCTTGGTGTCAACCAGCCAGGAAGGGCTACAGGGTTACTCAACCCCAAACTCCTCTCCCTGGGCAGGGTCCCAGCTCTGAGGCTGCTGCTGTGTTTGAAAAGGGAAAGAGGGGAAAGCTATGATTCACAGTGAGCTCTGTCCTGGCAGATTGTTTATGTTAGACATGCTCTGAAAATGTCTATTGAGTCACATCCCCTCAAAATAGTAAAACAGAGCAAACAGCTAGTACCTGCCCCCAAGTGAGGTACTGAGTTGTCTAAACTGCGTAAACTGAGCTCAGACAGAGGCTTTACTAAAAGTCCGCAGAGGATTATACAGTCAAGTGGAAATACCTCAGGCTAACTCTGCTGTGAGATTTAAATGCTAGCTAAGTTGGGTGTATCAATACTTAATTTTAGGAGCTAGGCTTTCCAAAAGAGGTGTCAAAATTCAGCAGTGTCTGCCAGACCTCTATAGCAGAAGGGAGAAAGCAAACCTAGACCTCAAACTAGAATTCAGAGTAGCTGTCAGGTTAAGCATTAAGACACAGGAGGTATGAACCATGCATGCAAAACACCTGCGGGTCTGAAGTTCTGCAGCACCCAGGGCACCCACACCACCATCTATGGGGATGTCTGAATACCCCGTTCTCTCGCTGGGAGAGGGTATGGTGTCTGTTCCTGGAAAGGAGAGGCCTCTATTTATCCAGTTAAATAAATCTGTTTTACTTCTAAAAGTAATCCTGCAAGTGTTCATCTCAAGTGCTGGGTATCGCCTATTACTGTGTTCTGTGAGTAACCTGTTTCCTGCGTGGACTCCTTGGGTTGACACTGTGGCTTCCCTCCAGCCCTCTCCCTGGCAACATCTCCTTTTGCTCTTTTCTGGAGCCCATGTCTGGACCCTGGACCCAGTACATCACTTCCCATGTCAAGGGCTGTTGATGGGCTCTGTTATGAGCTCCCAGATCAACCCATCATGGTCTGACCCTATGGGACCGCACATGCTGGTGAGGGCATGGTCTGTGCTGGTGTCTCCCTTGACCCCAGCTCGCTCAGCCAACAGCTGAGGCCACTGCCAGCTGCCACACAGGCAAACTGGGCTGTCCAGAGGGATTTAGCCTTGGTGATCACATCACTTGGCACAGGCTTCAGCTGCCAGGTAGGACAAAGGAGCTGCTAAACAAAGGACCTACAATGGTGAGGTGGATTGCTAACTGGCTCAACAGTAGAGTTCAGAGGGTTGCGATCAGCAGCACAGAGTCAGGTTGGAGGCCTGTAGCCAGTGGTGTTCCCCAGGGATCAGTGCTGGGTCCAGTTTTGTTCAATATCTTCATCAACAAACTGGATGAGGAGATAGACCCTCAGCAAGTTCACTGACTATATGAAACTGGAGGAGGGGGGTGGCTGACACACAGGCAGGCTGTGCTGCCATCCAGTGAGATCTGGACAGGCTGGAGACCTGGGCAAGGGGGAACTTCATGAAGTTCAATAAGGACAAGTGTAGAGTCCTGCATCTGGGGAGCAATAACACCAGGCACCAGTAGAGATTAGGGGGTGTCCTACTGGAAAGCAGACCCATGGAGAAAGACCTTGGAGTCCTAGTGGACAGTAAGTTGTCCGTGGCACAGCAATGTGCCCTTGTGGCCAAGAGGGCCAGTGGGATCCTGGAGTGCATTAAGAAAAGTGTGTCCAGCAGATCTGGGGAGGTTCTCCTCCCCCTCTACTCTGCCCTGGTGAGACCATACCTGGAATACTGTGTCCAGTTTTGGGCTCCCCAGTTCAAGAGAGACAGGGACCTACTGGAGAGAGTCCAACGGAGAGCTACGAGGATGGTTAAGGGACTTGAACATCTCTCCTAGGAAGAGAGACTGAGAGAACCAGGGCTGTTTAATTTTGAAAAGAGAAGGCTGAGAGGGGACCTTATTAATGTATATAGATACCTGAGGAGGGGCCAGTCTCTTTCCAGTGGTGTCTAGTAACAGGACAAGGAATAACGGGTTTAAGTTAGAACACAGGAAGTTCCATCTCAACGTAAGGGGAAACTTCCTTATGGTGAGGGTGACAGAGCACTGGCACAGGCTGCCCAGAGAGGTTGTGGAGTCTCCTTCTCTGGAGACTTTCAAACCCCGCCTGGACATGTTCCTGTGTGGCTGCCCTAGGGGATCCTGCTCTGGCAGGGGGGTTGGACTAGATGATCTCTAGAAGTCTCTTCCAACCCCGAACATTCTATTATCCTATGAACCCTCAGGTGAGTGGCTGGGCACTGTCCCAGTCATGGAGGGTTTTTCCATTACAGGGGTTTAGATCTCTGTCAGCCACTTGGTGGTAGCCAAAAGGGAGTCTCAGCTAGAGGCTGCCATGCCATTCCAGCTGTCTAGAAAGGACCAACTCTCCTAATGAAAATCTTCCTTCCATTTCAACTCTACTGCCTTCAGCCACCAGTGGAGGCCACTTTGTAGGCAACACAATAAAGCCGATCTGCACCAAGGCCTGCAGAGCAGGATAAAGCGGCTGAGTGGTTAAATGATTCAGTGTAACACCTCCCTCCTCAAGTCACTGGTACATCATCCTCAGCTCCCAAAATGTCAACTAAATTGGGAACTTTCATGGTTCAGTGAGTACAGCTAAGAATGAGCCTGACAGCTGATGTAGGTCTTTGGGATGAGCTACAGCCAACACGTGTCAAAATCAGCTCAGGGAATGGCTCTTCATTCAGTTCCGGAAGGAAGAGTTCCCTAGGCCTTTTTCACCCAAACCCACAAGATACGCTGTTCTTACTGCGTGATCCACTGGGAGAGATGACACATCTATATCTAGCTAGTGACGGATCCCCATGTTTGTGACACGTCCTGCTACAATGCTGTCTTGGCCTTCACAGCCACTCTGAGGGACTGAAGAGGCCCCAACACCCCCCTGCAGTTAATGCTCCGATGGATACTCCCTTGCGCCTAATCAGCTCAGTAAAGCAGACATCAGTGCATGTCGGTATTAAACTCTGATGAAGAGAAAGCAGGTTTTCTAGGACACCTCTCCAGCTAACATCCACCATCGGGCCAATTTTTTCTCTGACCCGGCATTGCCAACCATTGCTGGCAGAACAGGCTGCCTAATTCTCACCAAAGGCAACAAGCATCAAAAAAAAAATAACGAAAGCTGTCCAAAACCGCTAATGAAATGGTCTCAATAAGCTTCCTAATTCATTATCTGGAAGCGATTTGGTAACTTTGGTACCCCTCCCCCTCAATCGACTTCCCCTGGCAAGCACAAAGGCCCTGGAAGGCTCCACCGAGCAGGAAGCGCGGGCAGCAGGCCCGTGGCAGCAAACTGTTTAATGACTGGGTGGTTGTGCGAGTGACTGTCATCTGCGGCAGGAGGATGTTTTCCAGTTTGTCCTTGGCAGCCGAAGCTTTGCTGGAGAATAACCACAGAGCCAGTACGGGGAATTTCAAGAACTTTCGCTTTTAGGCATTTTGAGCGATACAAAGATTAGATTCGGATCTGCGCTACCTCGAAGGTCGAGGAAGTCTCAGCATCCCTGATCTGGAAAAATAATCCCTTCAACTTCAAAATACAGCTGGAGGTTTGTTCAGGTACAGTCAACAACAGAAGTTTCCCAAGCTCTGCAATTTACAGGCAGCGATCATGAATGTTTATTTGATTTTTTTACAGTAACCAGTTTTTCTAATATCTATGCCTGTGAAAATGCAAGATGAAAGGTACACCATACATAAACTGAAGCTTGAGTCCCTACGAGTGGTCTTAGGTCTACAGTTTTATGCCATTCACAATGAAAACACATTTTTTGTATTGAACTAAAACTGAAAAGCAATTTCAGTAGCAGAATGTTAATTACTCACACTAGATATGTGAATTTGGAAGTGCTTAACAGCTTGGCTAAGCTACTGGAAAAGATACCTGTGCATACCTACATTTCAAAACTTGTTCTACTATAGCAGAGCTTCCTCTGCAATATAACACTATCAGAAAACATCATATTCTGTTGAGAAATGACACTTTTTCATTTGAAATAATCAGAAGACACTAAACATTGTTTATATGTTCCTGTTACAGCTCCAAGGGATTATGAATGGCGAAATTTCCAAACCTTTTATTATTTTTTTCCCCAGGAAGGAAACAACAGTCCATGTTAGAGCATTTTGGTTTTGCTGTCAAAATGTCAAGCTGTAGCTGCACATCAGGAAACAGCCTAAAAAGCATAAAGCAGCAAAGAAGGTGTTTTTCACCAACTAAGCATTCTCATTCAAACTTCTACAAGATTGTATTAACTGGTGTATAACTAATGAACAAATGCCCTTATTATTTAGCATGCTCATGCTTGTTCAATGACTGCTAGGTGGCAAAGCAAACATTATTTCACTGATCCTTGTCTTCTCCTTCTGAAACTTTCAAAGTCCCACAGGAAAGAGAATATATTTGATGGCATCATTGAAATGCAATATATTTTAATGTTCATCTGTTGTTCTACTGAGCAGATGTCAGAGGTTAAGTACAAGCTCTTTGCAGGGAAATAAAAGCAGCATGAAAATGATGGTGCTAAGCACTAAATGGAATTACCACCTATGAGTCCAGGTGCCCCTGCTGAATTAAGGCATTTCATGCAGCTCAACCTACAGCTGGTCTGTAGCTTCACTGTACATTATCTTACATTTGTAATAGAACCTTCTTCCCTAAAGGCAGGAAATTCCATCCACCTCCAAGTCTGAGGGAGTGCTTATTTTGGAGCCCACACAGTGAATGTTCATCCAGGCTCCTGAAGTACCAAAAGGGTCAAATCAGTATGAATACTACAAAATCCTCACACTTTAAAGGGTTCAGGAAAAACGTCTTCTTCCTTTTCGCACACAGAAGCACTGAAAGCAGTGAATATGCACAAATTGTCATCTGAGAAGCACACGTCAGGCTAGAGACATCGTATTTGCAGAGACATCATCCGTGCATTGACTCAGCTCTCATGCTGCATCTGCTGTGGAAGCCTGAAAACTTCAGTGAAAATCACCATGAATTACCCTTGCCATTCAGACTTTCAGCTTTAAACTTACCCTGCTGCAGGTAAGGGCATGAGCACCAAGTTTGTTCCTTGCCTCTCTTACTCCTGCTGGTAAGGCAGACGGATGGCTACAGAACAGAGATTCTCACTGACATGTTATCGCTCAGCTTTGGGTTTAAATGCTGAAATTTCAGTTCAGTTCTGCAGATGCCAGTAGACAATCCCAACCTCCACTGAGGGACACCATCACTGGGATTTCTCTGCCATGAATAAACTGAATACATGAGCTTATTCAGAACTGACTGTTCAGGAATAATGTTATCTTGATGACACAACTTGGTTATCTTCAGAGACATGAGAACTGGAAGGCTACCCCACCTCCCCCTTCTGCAAATACACGGAGGGGGGGGAAAAAGCCAGAGGAATGCTTTTACTTTTCCTGGCATGAAGTACAGTAAGGCAGAAGTAATTAGAAGAATACTCAGAGAAATGAACAAAGTTGCTAAACCTGGCCATTCTAACAGCACGGAATATGGAAATCCTGAGACGTCTGCACAAAGAAGCAATTGCACAAAAGCTGTCTATTAAAGATTTTCAAAGCTTGGCAGAAAATTGTGTGGTTGTTTAATAGCTTGGCTTCCAAGTCCCTCCCTTGGCCCTCCCACTAAATCCTACTCAGCTTGGAAAACCCCTTTCACAGGAGAGGCTGTCAGGAAGAGTCTATAAGCAGATCTTTCGGCAATCCTGAGGGGTTACCTCAGCCTAAAAATAAATAAATGACCTGACAACACAGATGTCTGAAATCTGTTGCTTGCTGTATCAAATGCAGAAGTACTGCTGATCAAGTTTCTGCCTTCCTACAGACAGATGGCAAAGTAGAGTCAAGTCAAGAAAATCCTGGTGAAACTGGAGAAGTCCTTGGTGCCAGGGACAGGTGTCTCCAAACTTTGTCTTGAGCGTCCTTTATTCTTACATATCCATAGACCAGCTGCCCTTCTTACACCCTTAAATCTTGGTGGTTATATTGCTGGGGAGGGTGCAGCACCTATCTGAAGTCAGTACCTCCTTTTTTTTTCCCAGTTACTGAAATGTAAATTAACTCCAATGCAAAGGAATACAAATATCCTTTTCTGTGAAGACTATGAAGCCTTTCAGCTTTTAAAAACACTTCTGACCTTTTTCACATAAATCAACTCTGATGAAAATGTATTCTCATGGGAGCAAAGGCGACTAAGATATTTTTAAAACAGTTATGAAGTGTATCAGGAAGAGCAATATGTAAGAAGTCCATTTATTTTCACATAAAACCAGATTTTGGTTCACGGAGCATAGGCCTCTTACAGGACTTTTAAGATTTTTCTGATTTTGATTTTGGCACAAAACATCATTATATATTTTTCTAAGAAATATGATTTTGAAAAAGCAGATAGTTCCGAGGTTACATTGTCCAGATAGCAAATTTTGCTTCACGTACTGGAAATAAAAGGCACAAAATACAGAGCCTCTTCATAAAATAAAACTTCTACTGTAGACAAAAGAAGTTAACCTTGAAACCAGACTAACAGAGATTTCATTAGGTTTTATATAGCAGGACTGGTTTGGCTCCAGCTCTATTTAATCCACCCCCTGAAGGTTTAAATCACACTATATTACAAGAGCCCTACTTGCTTAGAGTTAATTACAGATTCCAGTTGGACCATGACCATTTCTGCACTGAAAGGAGCAACTCAGCTAATAGGACAGCTCTGCAACATCACTTTTTTGGCATCTGAATTCTGGACTTGGCATACCAGATTAAGATCAATTAAAATGTCAACATTAAGATCCTATTACAAAAACAGTAAGACACCAGCATTCTACCAGGGATACTCTTGAACACTTATTTTCTGAGTGGTGTCTCCAGCAAGCCAGGTCCAGCTTCAATACTATCGATTGCCACTCCAAGAGAAATGTTTGTTTCCAAACTCCTCACATTACAGGTCATCTGCCCTAGTAAAGAGCCATTGAGGGAACTCAGCTTCAGCAGAAAAAAATGATTTTTAACCTGTGCCAGAAGTCTCATGTTTGAGCAGCTGGAGAAAAAGGAGAAACAGTTTTAGGAACCAAAGACGTGAAGAGATGATTGAGGTGGCTGTGCCCAAGCCTTTGCAATTCAATGCACCGACACAGTTCAGCTCTATTTCACAAACACCTGAAGACCGTGTCTTCCAAGCACCCTGTCCTGCAAAGCTCTTGTCTCAGAGGTGAAGCTCTGCCCTTGTGATGACACTGTAACATTCAATAAAAGGCCACTGCGTGGCGTTACGTGCGGAGATGTCACTGCTTTGTTTCTGCCATGTAGGGAAGCTGCTGAAAATTCCCAGATGATCACAGAAAGCAGCTCACATACTTCTGGGAGAAACGGAGTATTGAACCTGAATTCTGTTTTCACAGCCTTGAGGGAAAAAAACCCCAACCCTTCCTCAACTCCCTATTCTGATTGTTTAATTCAATGCTGTCATCAGAATGCATCAGTCTATAAAGTATCTGGCAAAACTGGAATGCCTATGGATCACAAAAAAAACCCCAGATCCCAAACAGTTTTTAGGTGTGGTATTTCACAGGAAAGCAGAAATTCCTTTTTTTTTTTTTCTTTCTCCTAAAATGAAATTATACATAAGGATGTAGAAGGGATGATCCTTCCTGGACTGCAGAAGGTATCAGGGGAAGCCCCAGAGCATGAGGGAAACACAGAGTGAATCTGGTGATAATTTATTTTTAATTTTTGCTGCTCTTTACTGCAGCCCACTCCTCTTTAAAATACCACTCCCTTCTCTTCCAGGACTCAGACACTACCTAGTTAGAGATTAAACTCCTGAGACCAGAATTAAAATATAGGCCTTAGGGTCTAAGTACAAATATAATGACAAGAATGATTCTGGAAGAACAGTATCAGTATCACCCAATACTGAAAAGCAGCAGTGTTTTCTGGAGAGGCAACAAGACTAATAACAACTGGTGGAATATTTTTTTGCTCTGCAAAATCAAACCCTAATTGCTGCAGTGCATCAGAGTATAGACAGGCAGTAGGCAAATACTCACATCTACTTTATAGCTCTACAGCCTAGATGGGAAAGAGATGAAATGGCAGTTCAAATACTGTGCCTCTGTCAAGTCATTAGGGATTCTGACTATGAGCTCTTGCTAGTTCTGCAGGCAGAAATAGGTTATATAGGTATGTTCAAATTTTGGCTTTTTAGAGAACATTCTGTCAAAGGTATCAGGAAAAATTGAACCTGAACAACCTGAACAAGGCTGTGAGTTTGAGTTGGGTTTTTTTTAAATTTTTTTTTGTCAAACCAGTGTCTGGTCTACTCTCTAGAAATAGTTACAGAGTTAACAGCAGACAAGTTGTACAAGAGTATCTATTGTATAGCTTGACTGAGAATCTAAGAATTCTTCATGATTTCCAGCCTCCAATTTTCTCTTCCTTGTGGAAATAAATGACAGAAGAAATAAACTGATGACATTTTGAAGTCTCTTTGGAAAGAAAGAACAATTTAGCAACATCATTATTATAGACTGTAACACACTTACGAACAGCATGTAATATCAGTTTTTTAATAATATTTGACTTAATTACCCAGATTACTGTCTCTTCAGTATTTCATGGTTATCACTGAAACACCTTCCATTTACATTCTTAAATAAGTTATTGTGTAAATAAAGTATGCTCAGAGTTCTTGTATGTGGACAGTACTTACATTTAATTACAGATGACCTGGATATACTTATAGGTTTAAAATACATTAAAATTGTTTACAGGAAATAAGCTCAACTAGCATTAACTGGAATCTAAACGTTCACAAAAGCACCAACAGTAGCTCAGCTATTTATTTGAACATGCTTTTCAAAATGTACTTTGGAACTCAGTAAAAAAGAAAGAAACGCCAAAGAGGGAAGCACAGAAGATCAAAACTCCATAGCAGGTTGGATCAATAAAATATTAAACCGCAGTTTTTAAATGTAAGTACTACACCAAGTAGTAGTCTGGTTGGTCTTAAACTGTGTTAAAGCCCTTGTTTTCTAAAGGAGACAGTAAGAGGCATTTTGCCTATTCAATCCAATCGAGATTTAGGCATCGTGCTATAAAAGCAAACATATCTGACACCTCTTCTATAACTTTAGCAGTTGGCTTTCCCGCTCCGTGCCCAGCCTTGGTGTCAACATGGATGAGAAGTGGGTTGGTTTGTTTACGGCTTCGGCCCACAACGTACTGCAGGGTAGCGATAAACTTCAGCGAATGTAGAGGGACCACACGATCGTCATGGTCCGCCGTGAGAAGCAGCGTAGAGGGATACTGGATGCCATCTTCTTCTGGCAGTTTGATATTGTGAAGCGGAGAGTACCTGAGAAGAGCACACAAATGTTTACACACTCTTTTCCTCAAGATCCAACAAGAAGGTCCTCCTGTACTGAAATCGCCACAGTGGCATTCGATAGCACTCAGAGTACTACAGTTCTCAGTCGCGTTAATCAGAATTGCACTACTGGCAACGGGCACGTGGTAGTGGCCACAGACCTCCGGCTCTCAAATGTGAAGCAAGAACATTTATTTTTAAAGAGGCACCTCACAGAAATGCCAAAAATATCAGGAACCGACAACACGGAATCTGCAGCAAAAGCTGTCAAGTTCGTAGTAGGATCCATCCTACTGGGAAAAAGGGGAATCGAGACTTTTTCCCAGCATATGTTTGCAGTCCAGGACTGCACGTGGATGGCTTCTTCCCATGCAAATTTGGAAACAGACTCTGATGGCAAGACATAAGTAGTTTACAGTTATTAAATTTGCTCCCTCCAGTATTTAGGCCATCTTTGAACATGCAGGAAACTGAAAGGAGAGCTCTTAAGTTTTCCTGCTTTCAGTAGACTACCTCGATTCTTATTTTTTGACCAATGAGTAATCTCTTTCAAAATCTGCTTTCTTTGCAGGAGAATTTACATCTTTTAGCCACTGTAACATAACATAAAAGGTGTATCTACATAACACAAAGTACTCTAGCATTAGAAATTAGAAGTAACAGTAAGTCACAAAGAATTCCATCTAACCATTTCATGCTTCATTTAAACATAGCTACACCTGGGAAGAATGTTACACTCCTTAAATCAAGAGTAGGATACTATTTCCCCCCCTATTTCACTACAGGAAATAAATTCTGCTTTATTTTTGAATGAATTTCCCACTTAGAGAAGTACCCATTAAGTAAGCCCAAATTATTTTTAAGAACATGCGACAATATTTGAACATCTAATCTAACAGATTCCTGATTTCCTCATTTTGATCTAAGGAACACTGCAACTCAATTTGCAAACTTTGTTTTGAAAACAAGTTAATGATAAGTCACTACATGACACTCTATTTGCCTTATGTATTTTTTTGGCATCTGTAAGGCAACATCTGAGCAACATTACATTCTGTAGCTTCCCACATTTGATACGCAATGTTGAAAAGAACGCTAAGAAATATTTCAGGTATTGCCACATAATATGTAGTTATGGAGCGACTCCTTCCTACAGATGTGTTTCTCCTAACCACAGAATGAAGTTAAAACTTTGCTTCTACTTTAGCTCTTCAGAATATCTGAATTCACAGATGTGCAGGCAAGTTTCAGTGTCCAAAATCACGAAGATTATTTGGATAATTTTTACAACCACTAATATTTTATCTATTATCTATGTTATCTATTGATAAAAGATGAATTATGAAATTTGTTAATTGTTTTTGTGCACGATATTTACAAAAATGTGTTTGCCACTGAAAGATTAAATTAGACAGCTGGAAGTTGTGAGATTATCTAATTACAACAGGCCCAACTGATCGTCTATTATTTGGACATGACATTGATTATTTTTTTTAAATAAATGCTTTAGATCAAGTTAGATCTCAGTGTACTTGTAGCACATGTACTTTTTTATATCTAAACACTCTATTACATTTCAGACCAGCCAAACTGTTTCATGTGTCCAAAGCATTCTCCTCCAACGCCAGTCTTCATAATTAAAGGAATACAAATGCAATAACAGAAGATGAGGTTCCTGACAAATACTTTAAATGATGGCACTTATTCTAACACATTAATTACTAGCCATATCCAATGTGCAGACTATTTTTGTTCTCTTACAGCTGTTTTTCGTCTCTCTATTTTTTAAAATAATCTTTCCAGCCCTCTCAGCAAGGAGTTAAGAAATGAATTAATATCCTGTTATGGTCTACTGCCATTTAACATCTACAAATAAATCCCATCCACACTGTACAATATAATTTACAATGGTGATAGTTTTTCCTCAATTGTAAAAAATACAGTTTATGTAGTTGTCCACTTGACAATATTTTATTGTGCCAGCGTAAAGGGGTCACTATTCAGACAGAAAACCTTACAAGTTTGTTAAAGCTCCTAGTAGAACAAGGTCTTTGAAACTATGACCAGTTGACTCAACAGGACTTGGAAGATAGTCTTTCATGCAAAACTGACTTGTAAGGAAATGCTGAACTCCGCAAATCCAGTGTGGGAAAGGATGAAATAATTTTTGGAATAGCTATCGATCACAACAACCTGGAAATGTTATGTAGACCCTCATTTTAACAACCATATAAATATTTAAAGGCACTTACTTGCACAGCCATTCAAACTGCTCTTTACAGTCGGAGCAACCATAGTCAGTGGTCCAAGCGTGGCCAATGGTGTACTTGTGGAACTTGAGCATGTCCATCACTCCCACTTGGGCAATCGCACAACCAAACAGGTCGGGGCGCTGATTAGCACAGGCAGCTTTGACAAGAGAACAGCTCGATTAGTGTTCGCAACTTAAGTAATTATAATGCTCAGCAGTGAAAGGCCCAATGCCAAGTTCACAAAACACCAACTTCCAACAAGCTGTCTAAACGCATAGTTTCTTTTCTTAAAAAATGTAAAACTGTGAAGTTAAAACTATGTGAGAAGAAATACAGATTACCATATAATACCTGGAGCCAAAAAATTCAGTATAAAACACCTGATATAAGCCAAACTGCACTGGGAGAAGACTGCCAGTGAATACGAAGTCAAACAGACTTTTAAGCAAAACTGAAAGCGCATACGTTCAAAAGAACCTAAGAGCTATTCTCCAGTTCTCTGGGCACCAAACATACTGTTGTTGAAAATGGCCTTCCAAACTAGCAAACTGAGCTTAGAGGAGGAATGCACTTTTAAAATACGTGAGCTTCTGGAGTCCTGAACTGAAGTTTCCTAAACTATTCATTGTCTAAACTTTTAATACAAGTATCAACAAAGAAAAGGTCATTAAAGGACAAAACCCCTCCACTTATTGATTAAAGTGTTCTTCCATAACTACTGTGTAAACCCGTATGAAAAGAGTTTTGATAAAAGCAGACTACTACAAAATCAGAGGAATAACCTCATCTTAATAAAGCAAATGACTGTTGTATATTTTTTCTTTATGATTTCCATCTTCTCACTACTGGAAGGGACAATTTCTTTAAGAATAACACTTGCCTCATGTTTAAAAATAACCACAGCAGGCCCATCTAGCTCAGTGTTCAATTTAAAGAGTGGCAGCTGGCAGATGTTCCGGGAAAAGGCGTTAAGCAAATACTGGGAGGTATTTTCTGTACATTATAAGTTTCTGAACTAGTTGTTTAGGTTTTCCCTGAGTCCAGCCATCAAAACACACATCCTCTGTAAATACCTCTATTTCCTTTCTTAATGTTTATTCATCTAATGTTCATCATATCCTGTAGCCATAAGGTTCTTCAATTCCAATTTTTGCGGCTTGGTGATTTTACGAATTCCCCTGCTTTTTTTTTTGAATTTGAAGAAATAAAAGCACTGAGATTTTCACATAACTACTACAATGGATTCCAGCATCCCTTTCTTAATTCAGAGCTCATCACTGTGCATCCACATGTAGGTAACACTAGTTCCCAGATTCTTCTATCTCCTAATTTTTGTCATTTTGTCATTCTTGTATCTTCTAATTTTTGTCATTTTGCCTCCCGCTAACCAGGTTATTGCTATGACCTGACCTTGCATCCAGCTCAGCAATAACTTTAGTGCATGGCCTTATACAAGGGATCTTGCCAAAAGCTTTTGAAAATTCAAATCTAATTCCTCATCTAGATCACTGTTACAAGCACCACAAGCTGCCTGACTCCTTCAAAGACCTCTAATTGATTTGGAAGACGTAACTTCAGTCTGCAAAATTCTTCCTTACATGTCATCTATTTCTTACTGGTTTCAACTGGTTTGCCCATTAGGTAAGTCAGATATACTCATCTGCAGCTTGCAGATCACCGTGAACTATTTAAAAATTGGCATTAAGCTTGCCCCCTTCTGTTCTTCAGACATTCAGGCTTAATAGCCTGCAATTTCATATCAGAGCTCACTTAGGATCTTGCGTGCGCACCATCTGGTCCTGGCAACACACGACTTCACATTTTCCACACTGCATTCATATTCCAAAAGCTCTTCTGCTGATGCTTCAGCTTGAGTTGGCTCCTCAGAGTATTCCCCGTGGAGAAATTCTGGTGCAGGGAACTCCCCACACTCCTCAGGAGCGAACATCAATACAAATAGACCATTTAGTTGTTCCGCTCTGCCACTATCTTTCTTCAGTGTTCCTTTTACACTGTACTAACCTAGAAGTCCCACAGCTCCTCTGGCCAGTTTCCTGCTTCTGATGTGCACAAAAAGCTCTCAATGCTAATCTTTACCTGGGAAACAATTTGCTCATCAGTCTCCTCTCCTATGGTCTGTTAGCCCCCGTCAGAGTTTAGGCCCTACCCAATTTTCTTCATCTGAATGTGATTTCTATCTTCCCAAGGATGCAATTTTACTTCTGGTCATCTCTGATATGTATCTATGCTAACTCTTCCTGGGTCCTTTCCGAACCATTTTCATAAGGTATATATAGTGCCTTAAACAGCTGCCCTGTAAAAGCTCTTTATCCTTTTAACTGAAGCTTTTGATTGGATCCCTCCCCTTCATGTTATTCCTTTATGAACATAAATTATATTCTGCTAGGAAAAGAAACCAAAACAACTATCATAACATATAATTTTAGTACTCCTTATTGCAGAGTGCCTCTTGAAGCACTGTATGTTGCTCAGGGTTTTATAAAAAAATTACTGCTCCTAGTTCCGTAAATGGTTACCTCACTAAGAAATCACCTATGGAGACACTCATCCATTCTCACTGGCTGTAATCAGCCATAATACTTAATTATAGGCATTAATAAACTGTAACCTGGAACAACAATGTATTTGTGAATTTTACTCCCCTACATGTACTGTGAGCTTTAAAATTCAGTACAAAACTAAGCTTTCAAAACCACAGAATTGCCTGTCTAAGCAACCACGAGAGGTCAAGCACTGCATTTGCGTGCAGGTTTTCAGCTCACAGCTGTGCTGCTCCACTCAGCTTTGGGATCACACCGCAGGACAACGAAGTCTTGTTTTGCAGTTGAATGAGGCAAGAGCTCAGGGCTCTGCACTCCTCAGAGACACCTCCTGTTAGTCTGACGAAAAGGAAACAGTATTTTGGAAGAGTGACAATACACTTCTTTGTCAGTTCTTCCCTCAATAAATGAGAACTGGAAAAACCTGGCAGTGGGTCCTTGCATCCGAAGTATGAGTTACGCTCTCTAGTGTTGCACGAACAACAGTTGTAAAATCTAGTTCTGCCTTGGTGAAAAAAGCACTTACAAGAATTTCCTAAATTCACCAAATCCTAGCCAGTCAAGGAAAATCCCCATCTGGCTCATCAAAAGCACGGAAATCCAGATGGATTGTAATCCACCCGCAAGCACAAGGGAAGGTTTCTAACAACAGATTTTTCAGACCCCGGAGGTCTAGATACCCAACACCTGTCTCCTACTGGAACTCTGCAGATGTCACTCACTTCTCTAAGCTAAAACAAGGGGCTCAGATGACTTGTTCAGTCAGAAACACAGTTTTTTTGTTGACTAAAGCTGGGTAGGATGAACCCCATCCTGACAGAAACCGAAGTCCATGTAACCATAAAATAGTATTTTTCAGAAGCTATCTAACATGTTGAAAGTTTAACTGCATCTCCAAATACATATTTACCCTCCCATAAAATTGACCTGTGCAACGCTTGCGCTCCCAAGGGTGTGCAAACCCTTTAACCCTTTACCATATTCACCCATTTCTATTGGTGCTCTTTATTTACAATTCACAAATGCCTCCTGCCACCTGTAACCGAGAAGCATATAAGCAGAAAGCAGTAATACAACTTTACATGAATTTGTTATTTATCTTTAAGACAATAGCTTTTTTAAAAATAAGAATGCAGGAATAGCCAAGATGGCTCAGATGAAAGATCCGTGTAACTCCTGTTTCTTATGCTGGATGCTATTTCACGCAAAAATAAAATCAAATAAAATCAACAGAGCCAGTGTTCAGCAGCAGAGAAACAGGGAGGAGTATAAAAAGAAGAGCAAGCAAACAGTAGGTCCAGTAAATCTGCTCATTTTCCATAAATCAGCAGTTTATGAACTTGAAATGCTTTTCTTCCCCCTTCTCACAGGAGTAGCTCAACTCTGTCATACTGCCACATGCCTTTCAGGCTTTTTAAAAAATCATGCACACAAACCCCAATATTACTCATTTGTGTTTCCTTCTTTCAAAATTGACCAAAATCACCTCCCTTTTTCTTCTACTACTTTCTGATACAGGGATTTAATCAGAAAAAAAATTTTGCAGCTCTTTGAATACTGCTTAGACTATGAGACGTTTTTGTTACAAGCTTTTCTGTTTAAGAGATGGCTATTAATCTCCTTGAATTTAAGAACATAGCAGTGAATTATATGGGAACAGGATGCATTTGTAACACAGTGCTACATTTACACAGTCCCTCCAAAGCCCGTGACTTTTCCAAGTAGCTGTACTTGCATTTTATGTTTCTCACCAGAGACATTAATGATTTTATTTGTGGTCATGTTTTAACTGCACAATGAAAGTAGAGTCCAATTGTTACCCGTCCCTGTAAAAAGGATTTAAATGCAGAACCATCATGTTTCCATTTGCCTTCTAAGAAAAAGAATGTATGACTACAGGAAGAATGAACCAGAAACACTGATGAAGGATTGCAGGGCATGGGGTTCTGGCTTACGCTACGGACCACACAAAGGTTCCCAATGCTGCATAACAGATTTCTGGTTATTTCAGTAATTACCTTGTAGTGGTTAGCATTAAGAAAGAAAACTAAAAAACCCAGAGCTTTTGAAGCATTTACTGTGTGATTCCACCACAGGATTAGGTCTACCATACAAAATAATATCAATAAGTATGGCATATAACAGACTTTACTAGAGACTGCAGAATCCCAATGCTCTATGAAAACAGCAAATGAAATAAAATTGTATATATCTAAAACCTTGCATATATTAATACAATGACATTCTGGCAACTTCTGAGAAGAGGACCTCAAATTTTTTTCTGATTACTTTGATAAGCCTAGCACCAAACCCAGGAAATACAGAAGCAGTTCTTACCAACTAAAAGGCCCCCATTTGAGCCTCCATTAATAGTCAGCTTCTTTGGGGATGTGTAACCTTCCTTGATGAGGTATTTGGCAGCACACTGAAAGTCATCAAAGCAATTTTGTTTGTTGGCCAAGATACCACCTAGCACACAAATAAAACAAATCAGTTGATGCCATAAAATCCATTTGATACCATCTCTTCAGAAAAACATGTGTGCAAAAATACCTGGGAACAATTCCAGTTTCATGAACATTTTAATAATAGATGCAGCTCTGAAAGACAGCAAAAATTAAAGATTCTTTCAACACAGAGAGGGTATACGATAGTTCTGTCAATAACTCTACTGCTATCAGAAACTCTGAATAATACATACCTACACCATGCAGTGAGTACCAGGTAATGTTCTTATCCAGTAAAATTAATGCTAAAAGCTTTGCATTGCAAAATATACACAAAATAACCACATACAGTCCACGTGAGGTTTGATCAAATGAGACTTTAACAGCACTAAGCTTAGCAACAGTTTCTTAAGGCAATAAAACTTCAACTTATAAAATAAGCACTAATTTCCTGGACATAGAATATGGGCCTGCTAGTTTTTTTCTATTAGTTGTTTTCAAATCAGATGATATATAGCTATGGTCAAAAAGGCACTTCAGAGTTGCATCTTGGTTTGAAATTTTATTAATTGACTATCAAGATGGAAATGCTTAAGATGCTGCCATCCCGCTGAACTTTGAAGCATATATGAGGAATAAATCATGACTGAAAATGTAGGTCCAGATGACATCACTGGTAAGACTTCCAGTTCTCAAAAAGAGTTTGCAGGGTGGGATAGGGAAGGAAAAGGATTTTTTTGCCCTACAATCTTTCTACTATGTGCAGTAGAATATCAACCTAGAGAACTTACAGTTGACCAAATCTCATACTTGTTTGGCAAGAGACTAAAACTGGCTTGTGCTTAGAGGTTATCCCGCTTTAACATCTGGTATGTACTTTCTCAGGCAATTATGTGCTAGTAAGGAATGAGACTCAGCAAGAAAATGCTCATATTCCTGTAGCAAAGGCTGTGGCCCAGCCAGGTAAGAGAGGCTCAATGGATGCAGAAAGAAAAACTCCAGTTCCTTCTACTTTGTTTAAAGACTGGATGTTTACTTTAAGCTAATTGCCTGAGGATCTGACTATAGTCCAGGAACCTCCAAACTCACATAATTCTCACATCTGGGGGGTTGGACTAGACGATCTTACAAGTGCCCTTCCAAACCCTGACATTCTGTGATTCTGTGTGTGTGATTAACAAGTCTATTAAGAAAGACAGAGGGACAACGCAAAATCTTCAAATGTGTGGCAATAAAGGAGAAATAGATCTTACTCTTTGCTCCAGCCTCTGGTCTAGTGTAAGGTTAGATTCCTATCTATACAATTAAACCTAAGTAAACAGACTTTTGTAATTGCTTCTGGAATTAAAAAAGAACAGATACGTATCTGCTTATGCAACTGCAGTAAAAGACTTGGGTCAAAATTAAGCAGGAAATAGGTGGACCAAAGAAGCATCTTCATATGAAGATAAATATTATTAAAACCTACTACAAACCAATCAGCAAATTAAAATTAATGATGGATAATTCATCGTTAGCAATAATATCCTGTATCAGCAAGTATATATAGCTTCTGTTTATGAAGCTATTACATATTTAACTCAATTGTGAGGAAATGACCCAGACAAAAAGTTACCACAGATGAAATAGTAAAACCAAGATATAATGATCTCGGAAGAGTGTTTTGTTTGATAAAAAGTTATTATGGATTACTCCCATGGCAAACTGCTGCATCATAACACCACTGTTTTGGTGCATTTGCCTTGCTGACAACATCTCCAGCAACTTATACACCAGATTCTTGGAATATGAATAAGGTGTCACAATTAAATAATGATGGCTATGTTACACAGATGAGTAGGTCTTTCTCCATCTTCTTCCTCTGGTGAAGGGATGCAGAAAATTGCCAACAATAAGGCAAGTACAAAGACAATTAAAGGATTGAAACAAGGAATGGAGGGGAGAAACATGGAGAGAAATACACCAAAGGTATTAAGAAAAGTGGAAAAGAGATTGACTGGGTTTTGTAGTGAGTGACTTGGTTTCCCTGCAGCATAAAAGTCAGCTTAGAATACCTCCAAAATGTCAAATGCCCGCCTACAAGAAATTAAATCCCTCCAGAGAGTGTGGAGGGAAGACAGGTCACTGCACCTGCGGAGCTGAGTGTTTTCATGTGAACTTCAATCCCATTCACTAAATAGATAAAAAAAAGAGTCTATTCATAAATCGTGCAAAAACAATCTGGAAGAGTTACATTCTGAACTCAAAAGTTCACACTTTCTGTAAGGCTCTACAATTTATTTTTTTTTGTGTGTGATACCAAGAGAGTCTAAATAGTCAGTGTTGTTATCTTGGGGATCTAGAATTGTGGGGCTGCATACACTGGCAAATAATGAAAGAGGTATGTGAAAGCAATCCAGGTCTCCTCCAATACAGACAGATATTTTTTGGAAAATCAGTTCAAGATGAATAGCTGCATTTTCAAATCATTAAGTCTAAGGAACTTATCTTGCCTAAAAAAAGATGCAGTAACTTTCTGGGAAAGCACTGTGCTTGTGCAAAACTATTTTTAAGTAAGTTGCAAAAATTAAAACAATCTAACAAAAACCATCAGGTAACACTGGACAACACAGAGATCTAATATGAGTACGGAAAAAATTTACTTTCCTAGAGCATAAGTAAAAGCCAAAAGGAGATGTGAGTATGGAAGAGGGAGCGAAGAGAAAATGCTGTAATTTTCATTGTTAAGCCTGCAGTTTTGTTCCTCTACTTGACTGATTTACCTTTGTGCCAGGTCTCTCCATATTCACCACCACCCCTGATGTTCGCCACCGCCAGAACACCCCCTAGGTGTCGCACAAAAATGAGTCTTGACACACTGAAAAAGCAAATGGATAAAGGATTATTTTTAATTTCCAATTTTTATAGCCCTACTGCTTCCAGAAAAATAATTTGAGGGATCGCTATCTCCTAAAATTAATGACGAAATCATGAATGAAGTCCCTCTTGATGGCAAACCTAAGTAGCCAGGCTTTTTTCAATGGTTATCCCTGGAAATGAAACCTTTTGCAACCTTGAGACAGAAGGGAACCAGTCCGAGTTCATTCTTCCTCATTTAGTTCTGCACTTCAGAGGGGAGTGGCAAGTGGCCCTGCGTAACAGAAGACCCCCCCGGACACATCACCATTTATTTATTATCTTCAAAGCCTTCAGTGTGGGGATTAGAGCTATGGAGTACCAGAGGACCCACACTGCTTTCTGAAGTGCTCCTCTTCTGCAAGTCCTCCACTTTTTCAGAGAGGAAAGGAACACTTAGCCCAAATGAAGCAAGCAAAAAATTAAGATCAGCGCTTCATCTTTGTTTATGAGTACGTATTTTCAAATTCTGTTTAATATACTTTTTTTTTGACCTTTATGAAGATGGGTTTGCAAAGAAAAACCCTGCCTCCACCAGTTTTATGCCAGGCTCTGCAGGCAAGTTTTGGACAATCTCCTTATTTATTTTTCACTTCCTTTGCTAAACACAAACCCAAGAGTAAAAAATAAAATTACAAGTTCTGCCCTCTCTAGTGTCTCTAAAACCTAGCTGAAAGTAAAGATGGAGATTTCTGTACTTTCGTAACTCATTAAAGGGAAAACTTTCCACCTAGGTTCGTTATCTGTGGCCATCAGATGGCTCAGGAGGCATGAATTATTTCTGCTTCTGTAAAATCAATTCTGAAGTCCATCACTGTAATTGTATTTTCCTTAGATTGCTGTGACATGCTGATCAGATGCAAGATTGCTACACAGCTAATGTGGAGTAGCCTGACAGTTGGTTGTCTCATGCGATTGTGGCTTCTTAATTTTTGGTATGTTAGAGTCACACAACCTCCCAGGGTATTCTGCACTTCGTTTCCCTCTCTCCGTTCCAAACAAAATCAACAGCAACGTTTTGAAACAACCCTACTCGGTCTCTTAGCAATCAAAGGTAGCAAGTATAGGTATTGCAGGTAAGGTAAGAGCTTGCTACCCAAATACACTGCCTGAGAATATTTAAAAAATAAAAGAGTCGAGAACTGAGTCCATCCTCTCTCACCTGCTGAAAGAAACTGTGACCAACTGAGGTAACAGCATATTGAACTAGCAAAGAATCTGTGCGCAATGCAAAACCAAGGTATTGAGTGCATCCTATCCTGTCCATGGACTACTCTAACATTGATGATAATTTCTGGAGGGGTCTAAGTGACTTAGAATCTCACGGGATATGCAGTACTCTTATTATAAGAAGCTAGTCCCCATTTTCACAAGCAAACAATTTTTCTGTTGCACAGACCCTCAGTAGGGTGAAGTCCAGAGTTTGGCAACAACTGTTATGTTGCCCAAATTATAAGGTTTAGTGTATCTGCTCACTCTCAGCAATACTACTGGGATTTAGGCACTTCAGAAAACATTACCCCATTATACTCCAATATATACATCTAATAATGTCACTGCCAAAGACTATTAATTAATACCCACACCAGTATAGTCAGTAGTGAAGTGAGTCAGGACTTCAATCTTTTAGATTCTGGTTATATAACTGTATCTCTCAAAACCTGAAGGAAATTAAAAATGTAGCTTTACAAAGCAGATAAAAAGCTTTCAAACAATCACAGAACACAAGATGGGGAGTCCATTGTTGGACGAGGTATTTGCTAGAGAGACCGAGAAACTGTAAATGCTATTCAGAAATACAATCACAGTGACCTGGAAAAGCAAGTACTACAAAGGATTTCTCGAAATGTGCTGATGCCAAAGCAATACAGGTAGCACCTAAACTTAATAGGATGTTTCATAATAGATTATGTTTGTGTTTGTGAGCTGCTTCTCTATTTGGAAAACTGCTCTCCATTCAGTCCTTTGCATTTCTGTTTTCTTCTGTCTCACCTAGGAGCATTTCTTATGTATTACAGACAATTACTGCCTCTTGGTAAGTGTATTCAAATCCCCTTGCTGAAGAAATAAGCCTTTTTTTTAAAGAGATCATCTATTCAATAAAGCTTATGACTTTTGAGGGCTACAAATCCTGTTTTGCATACAGCATTTTTAAGTTTACAAAGCACTGCTTTGCATATGCAGAGCCCGTACCACATGCACCTCAAGACAGAATCATCTTCCTGAATACAGTAGGAGTTTGCTTCTGATGTAATCTCTTCAAAAGTATAATACGAAAAAACAGCCATATTTTACTTACTGACATTCATTTAAAGAAATACTTGATTTTCTATAATGTTTAGGCATAGGTAATTGTATAACTTGTAAAACAAGAGAACTTCCCATGTTTTTAGTTCAGCAAAGGGTTCAAATATTTGCTCAATCTACATCCACATGCTTTTCTGTTGAGCTCAGTGACTGAGCAGGAAAAGGTTCAAGTGTAATTCAAAGGGCAGGGTGCCTGCTCTAAGCCTCACAAAAGTACAGCACTTCTCTGCTCTGACATAGATTCCTTCTGTGACCCTGGGCAAAACCGCTGAATTTAGAAGTAACAAAGCAGACAAATGATGCCTGGACACTGACAGCACCCCTGGTCTGGGACCTGAAATACCTTACTCCATCAGAGCCACAGCCCTCCCTGCTTTTGGTCTGTGGCAGCTGTTAATACCAGATACTTCAGAAGAAGGTAAAAATTACCCCGCTTACCTGTAGCTTGGTGTAATTGATATGTTGAAGCCTCCATATCCATACAAGAAGGCAGGATGAGAACCATCCAATTTAATTCCTTTCTTGTGAATAATAAACATCGGGATCTTAGTACCATCTTTGCTGGGGTAGAAAACCTAAGAGAAAGAAGAACAAACCTGAAAGGCTGTTATAGTCATAACTCTCCACAACTTCTTGTTAACAAGAATCAGAGGTGATCACTTCTACGGTGTCCAATAGGTAAAACTTTCCAAGCAATTTGCACCAACTATCCAGGTAAAGTTCAGTAACGGCCATCACCTGCTTGGTTGCTTAACAGCTCCAGAAAATGTGTTAAAATGAGACAATACAAACATTATTATTTTTAACAATTATCATAACATTTATCATATCAATCAATCAATTTATCATATCATATCACGCAATCATTTATCATATAATATCAACCATCATTTTATCATCATATTTATCAATTTTACGTACATGGGAGTTAAGAAAATGCTACAAAAACAATGCAATTCTCTGCAAGGGAAGACTGGCCTTGTGAAAATGCAAGAACTGCATGGTTCCTCATATATGAAAGCCGCAAAGACTGAACTGTCAAGAACAAGGAACAGAACTAAAACCAGATTTCCAATCTCAAGTTATAATTTCTAAAAATTTCTCCTTTTCTAAAATTCAAAACTTCAGACACTAGAGGACAGTGGACAGAGAAAAAACTCATGGTAGAGTGGTGACTTATTGAGAACCCACTTAAACATTACACTTTTGGATAACAAAGAACTATGCTACTATCAAATAAATATGTAAAACTCTTCGGAGACCCAGTTCTGTACTGCTGACAACACAGAGAATTCTTTGGAACAGCTGATGCAGCAGTCTTTGCTTGTAAAAACATAAAGCAGAAGGCCAAAGACACTTGAAAAGTCACAGTATTTTGTTTTAGTATTAATAATAATGCTGCAGAACCCCCAAACCCATTCAGCAAGACAAGTGAAGTCCTTGCTGGCTTCCAGGAAATCAGCTCCTAAAACACCAGGTACCCACACAGCACATGCTTTATTATGTCAATCACTGCCACAGCACTGTGTGAACTTAAAAGGCACAAATACAAACTGGGCACAGAGTGGGTTGAGAGTAGCCCTGAAAAGAAGGATTTGGGGTGTTGATAAACGAGAAGCTCAACATGAGCCGGCAGTGCACTCATGCAGCCCAGAAGGCCAACTGTGTCCTGGGACGTATCAGGAGAAGTGTAGCCAGTAGGTCAAGAGAGGTGATTCTCCCCCTTTACTCTGCTCTCGTGAGACCTCACCTCGAATACTGTGTCCAGTTCTGGTGCCCCCACCATAAGAGGGATATAGATCTATTGGAGTGCGTTCAGAGGAGGGCCACAAAGATGATCCAGGGGTTGGAGCACCTCTGCTACAAGGATAGGCTGAGGGAGCTGGGATTGTTCAGTCTTGAAAAGAGAAGACTCTGGGGGGACCGAATAGCTGCCTTCCAGTACCTGAAGGGATCCTACAGGAAGGCTGGGGAGGGACTTGTTACAAGAGAGTCGACTGATAGGACAAGGGGAAATGGGTTTAAGTTGAAGGAGAATAGATTTAGATTAGATCTTAGAAAGAAATTCTTCAGTACGAGGGTGACAAGACTTTGGAACAAAGTGCCCAGAGATGTCGTGGCTGCCCCCTCCCTGGAGGTGTTCAAGGCCAGGTTGGACAGAACCTTGAGTAGCCTGATCTAGTTGAGAGGCGTCCCTGCCCATGACAGGGAGGTTGGATTAGAAGATCTCTAAGGTCCCTTCCAACCTAGGCCATTCTATGATTCTATGAAAAGCTAAATTCCATGTACACAAACACAGACTGCAATTGCTTAACGTGGTTCCCACATTTTGTTGTTTTGGTGCACATATCTGCCTCTACACTCTAACTTGGGATCCGGTGTGACTTATTTTGCCAGCCAAGCCAAACATGTGGGTATGAACGCAGTTTACTGCTTGATGTGGAGTTCTGGTCGATCACTTTTCATTGTTTTTGCTTTAGCATCATTTCTTGGTCTAATTAGACTAGAAGCTGCAAATAGAGGTAAATGAAGAATGACATTCCTGTCATTTTGTTGCATGTTCGTAACCTCTGTATATTTAAAGGAAATAGACCTACCATACTTTATAAAGCACACGATCAACAAGATCTATTTTTATAACCCATGAACCTCAACAGTAACATGAACCTGTGCAACACGTTTATTCTGAGCATTGCCTGTAATGTGAAACATGTAAATCCACACGGCATGCTGAAAACAAAATAATGACATTTAATTTTATTTTAACCACTGCTAAGGAAATGTGAGAAATTTTAAATGACACTTCTGAAGGCTTCATCAAAACTTGTAGACATATTCCAGATAAAATCCAGTATTTCAGAGTTCCCAGCAGATGGAAAAAGTCAGAACAAAAGCCTGAAGGCATTTTCACACAGATGAAATCACTGTTTCCAGCTACTGCCACAACTATAACTTTACTGACAAAGCGCTGATCAGAACTCACTGCAGTAGAATACAAATGATTTTAAGTATTTAACTTAATGCTACAAACAAATAAAAGGTCTGATGGACAAGAGAACTGCTGAGGCTGGTAATGAGGGGTTCCAGAGAGACTCCTCTCCAAAATGCCATCCATCAGTTTCAGTTGTTGGGTGCCAATTCACATGAAGTGAACACCTGACGCTCCTATGTTTCCAGCAACCCACTTCTCTTGGTCAGTCCTTTCCCAATGACTAAAGGATGCCACTAATTCTAGTGTTTCTTTCTGAACAAGGGGCTTTTCTTTTTTTAAAAAACCCAACTCTCTGAAAACTGACTTTAGTAGAACTTGGGGCTTGGACTAGGTCTTTCGAGGTCCCTTTCAACCCCTAACATTCTGTGATTCTGTGAACTTAACATTAAATGAAAACAGAAGCAAAAAAAAAGATGCATGTCAAGGTGACATTTACAGTTCAAGAGTTTTCACTCCTATCTTTTCTAAAATAATGATTACCTCTCCGCCCAAGACAAACAAACGAGAGGGGGGTGGAAATCAATTCAGTGAGACACTGAGATATGTGAAGCTATTTAAGCTTCTCCAAGCAGAGTATTTTCAACAACTGATTCAATCTCACCTTTAAATTAGGTGTTATCTCTGAAGCAAGTCCAATGGTTTATTCATGTAACCAATAAAGGGATGTGCTTCTATCTCAGAGATTAAGGTAAACTGGAAAGGGCAAGCCCTAAAAAGAAAAATTTCTCAAGATGGTATTTCATGCCTAAATTTAGAAGCCGTCAACCTAGACAGCAGTAAATGCTCATAAATGGGTACCACCGTTTTCCACTTTATCACACATAGGAGTGGATCCACTTGTACTGGTCACATTACATTACTCATTGCTCATATATATTTTCAAAGAAAGACTCATGTCACTACAGCCATTAGCATATATAAGACAAAAAATTAGCAAAGTGGCATTAGAGGGAAAAGGATGGAGAACAATGCTTCAGAAATATTATCGTGAATGCTGAAACTCACCATTCAAGGAGGGACATGCTAAAAATAAATATTTTCAGCCTCCAGGAATGCACCAGCAGTGCTGTGTGGCTGACAGGGCGGTGGTGCTGCATGCAACACTTTGTGCTATTCCAGGAGCATATGCTGAAGCAGCACAGCAGCCCTGAAATAGTTGTAGCTCACTTCGTCTCACACCAATGTCCCTATCTGTCACACGGCAGAGTGGCCTCACTGCCAGAAAAGTCTTGCTTCCAATTCAGATGCCAAAACCTGCGGCATAAATTTATAGTCCCTATTCTTATTACGACTCAGGGAGAAAACAACAGTGTTTGCACAATTACTCATTTCTATAAACTCCATGAAGAAAAAGTTATATAAGCTACACAAACAACAATCTTAGTCATTCTTCTTTAGTGGCGTTTTGTTTTGTTTCTTTCTGCTCGTTCGTTTGTTTTAAGCTTAACATTTGAAAGCAATTTATACTCCATTTTCACCTAAAAAAGACAATGGAAGTTTACTTCCAAGACAGTTTATGGAGTCAGTTTTACAAGTAAATACAGTTACCGGCTGTGTCAGAGGATTTGTAAATTTACCTAGGAGTTAAGTAAGATAAAAATCCGTACATTCACTCCTGGGGAGGACTTTGTCCTCCTAATTATTATTTTCTTTAAATGTGCAGTATTTACATTATGTGAATCTTCACTTCGGGAAGAGGTGAACAATCAGCAAGCATTGGAGACACAGACCCAAATTTAGAAAGACTAAGTTTATCCACTTCTGTCTCTACAGTGACAAGAACCATCCTCTCCATCTCAAGTCTCCAGGCGGCAAACCCCAAGTATTTTAGCTTTTGAAAAGCTTAAAAGGATTTGAAAGGGTGAGGCTGAAGACCAAGTTTTTCTGTTGCTTGTCTATAGCGATGATATAGCCAGACACTGAGACTTACAAACAGAACTAAAAATAATTCTGGCAATCATACACTATGTACTTCTCGTGTGAGTAAATATGAAATCAGTATCTTTGAATATCAAAGGAAGTGATTCAATCATCACAACAAATAAACAAAACTAATCTGTCTGAATGCTCATATCATGTCACATGATTAAAAATAACTAAAACTACTGAAATTGAGTAGAAACTTGCATTTTTAAAAATTAAAGAACTCTGCAATTTGTGAGTATTCAGTTTCACTTTTCTCCCTGTCAGAAATGTTTCCTCTGTTTATGCAATGGAGAGATTAATAGATGTATGTAATTACAATTGTTCGGGGACAAAAGCGCATGTACATCTGAATTCATCTTACTTTTACAATACCAAAAATCTTTCTAAGCAAAAAAACCAAACCAATCCCAAAATTGTCCAGATCTAAAATTAACCTTAGAAAAGTAAGATTCAACACAGGTTTTGAAATACTGCTGTAAAACACAAACAAAAATTATCTTATCCAAACAGGTCTCATGCACATATTTTAAATGCTGTGAACAATATCTGAATGTCTAGAAACCTTTTCTAATTTTTCTGACTCACTCATTAATGGCAAAGAGAATTAAAATCCAATTAAAAAGTGATTAGTTTGACTTTTCAGAAAGAATTATTTCTTGCAGATAATACATTGATTTTACATATGAAAAGAAACTTTGACTTATGGGACTTAAAAACACTCCCTAGATCACAGTAGGCTCATTATTCTTAGAAAGCTACTAGCGATTCTAAAAATGTCTCTTCCAACTTTTCTTTTGTGATTAGGTACTACATGCCAGAGGCACCAATTCTTCCCATATCTTTGTGTGCTCGATCAAAACCAGGTAAGAGTTACACTTGTCATTAGACTGACATCCATTGTGCAAAAAGCCAAAGAATTTTACAATGAGCCACTAAAAAGTATAAATCATGCTGCAATACTCCTCACTGAAAATGCGTGTTCAACAATTTAGGTTTAATAACACCACGACAATGCCTTTAGAATTCCTTTTGTTCCCACGTCTTCTATATAGTTTCACCGAGATAATTCCTTTTCGCTTGGAACAACTGGAAGAATGTAGCAGCCTTGTGAAATTCAGCACTTGTTTTCTGCTTCTAGATAAGAACGGCTGCCCTCACGCAGGGCTGCCAAGATTCCACCAGCGGCCACCGCAAAGCTACAGCCAGTGCCAGTGGAGGGCAATGCCTTGTTTGGTCCCAGTGCCCACGGCTGGCCGTGCCTGCATTGAGCAGCTGATTAAACAGAATAATCACCAGCTTTTATCTGCTGGAACTGCGTTTCAAGCATTCAGTTTCATGTAAAGCATTCCCTTCATTGAGCATGAGATGAAGATTTCTCCTCACACACCAACATTTGAGATTTGGGGAAGAAAAGCATGAGGAATTCGCTGTAAATTACACAAGGTCATTCATGTCCTCCAAAATGTCCCAAGTGCTCTTTTAAACGCTCAGCATTTTAAAAAACCCACAGAATCATCTTTGAAAGATGACTGGAAGATTAAACTTCAGGGAGTAGTCCCTGGAGAGTTTCTTACACACAGGAGCATCACAGTGTTCAACCCTGTATTTAGGTGCCGAGATAATGGTGCAACAACTCCTGTCGACAAGCCTTAAGAGTTGCTACTCTGTGCTTCAGAAAGGCAGGTCACAAAGATCCCTGCCTTCACACCAGCAAGTCGGAGCATTTCAGCACTGGCAGGCAGAGAGAAATCCTGTCCTGGAGATGTCAGGGTAGAAATCTCATTGATTCAAACAGGATCACGTGTCGCCTTCCACATCACTTCCTGATGCTAGTCTGGGCCTAAAGACTATATAGCACACTGAATCTAGAATCATAGAATGTTAGGCATTGGAAGAGGTCTCTAGAGATCATCTAGTCCAACCCCAATGCCAGAGCAGGATCCCCTAGGGCAGCCACACAGGAACGCGTCCAGGTGGGTTTTTGAAAGTCTCCAGAGAAGGAGACTCCACAACCTCTCTGGGCAGCCTGTGCCAGTGCTCTGTCACCCTCACCATAAGGAAGTTTCTCCTCATGTGGAGATAGAACTTTCTGTGTTCTAACTTAAACCCATTATTCCTTGTCCTGTTACTGGACACCACTGAAAAGAGACTGGCCCTTTATTAATAAGGTCCCCTCTCAGCCTCTCTTTTCAAGACTAAACAGCCCCAGTTCTCTCAGTCTCTCCTCCTAGGAGAGATGTTCAAGTCCCTTAATCATTCTCATAGCTCTCCATTGGACTCTCTCCAGTAGGTCCCTGTCTCTCTTGAACTGGGGAGCCCAAAACTGGACACAGTATTCCAGGTGTGGTCTCACCAGGGCAGAGTAGAGGGGGAGAAGAACCTCCCCAGATCTGCTGGACACACTTTTCTTAATGCACTCCAGGATCCCACTGGCCCTCTTGGCCACAAGGGCACATTGCTGTGCCACGGACAACTTACTGTCCACTAGGACTCCAAGGTCTTTCTCCATGGGGCTGCTTTCCAGTAGGACACCCCCTAATCTGTACTGGTGCTGGTGTTATTCCTCCCCAGATGCAGGACTCTACACTTGTCCTTACTGAACTTCATGAGGTTCCCCCTTGCCCAGCTCTCCAGCATGTCCAGATCTCGCTGGATGGTAGCACAGCCTGCTTGCGTGTCAGCCACCACTCTCAGTTTCGTATCATCAGCGAACTTGCTGAGGGTCTATCCCCTCATCCAGTTTGTTGATGAAGATATTGAACAAAACTGGACCCAGCACTGATCCCTGGGGAACACCACTGGCCACAGGCCTCCAACTTGACTCTGTCACTGATCGCAACCCTCTGAACTCTACTGTTGAGCCAGTTTGCAATCCACCTCACGGTCCAATCATTTATCCCACATTTCTTGAGTTTTCCTATGAGGATGTTATGGGAGACAGTATCAAAAGCCTTACTGAAGTCAAGGTATATAACATCCACTGCTCTCCCTTCATCTACCCATTTGGTCACACTATCATAGAAGGGTATCGGATTAGTCAAGCAGGATTTCCCCTTAGTAAACCTACGTTGGCTACTCCTGATAACCTAGTTTTCTTGCATTTTGTTAGAGATGGCCTTCAGAATGAGCTGCTCCATCACCTCCCCAGGGTTTGAGGTGAGGCTGGCTGGTCTGTAGTTGCCTGGGTCCTCCTCCTTGCCCTTTTTGAAGACTGGAGTGACACTGGCTTTCTTCCAGTCCTCAGGCACCTCTCCCATTCTCCATGATTTTTCTAAAATGATGGAGAGGGGCTCAGCAAGAACATCTGCTAGCTCTCTCAGCACACGTGGATGCACCCCACTGGGACCCATGGATTTCTGCATTTTCAGTTGCTCCAAGAGGTCTCTATCCCAATTTTCACTGACCAGTAGAGAGTCTTCCTTGCTCCAGTTTTGCTCCCTTACTTCTAGTGACTGAAATTCCTGAGGGCTGGTCTTAGGAGTAAAGACTGAGGCAAAGAAGGCATTCAGTAATTCTGTCATCTTTGCATCCTCTGTTATCATATCTCTCACCTCATTTAGCAGTGGACCCACTCTTTCCCTACTCTTCCTTTTCTCATTGATTTATTTGAAAAATTTCTTCTTGTTACCTTTCACCATCCTAGCCAGACTAAGTTCCAAAGGAGCCTTGACCCTTCTTGTTGAGTCTCTCCCAAGCAATACACCTTATTTATTGCAGCAGTGGCATAGACCCAAGTATAAGACAACCAGTGGCCCCATGGACAGCTCTGGCAGCCAGCCAATGGCCACCTGTAGGAGCAGCTCCTACTAACCACCAGCCTCTGTATTTCTACATACAGGATGAATCAGATGTTCGGAGAATAGAGAGCTACTACCACTACACAGTAAATCCATGGGATCTGAGGTTCCGTCTCCTCGGAAGGGAACCCTCATCAATCTTCTCTAAGCCTCTTAAATTAGCTTCGAAGCAATTCTGTGTGTGTTGCAAAGATTGCTTAATACAGAACTGCACAGGGACCAAAGTAACTCAGTACAGTAAAAATTTATGCAGGTAAAACCCATAAAGAACACCCACTACAGACATTTGCAAAAGCACGATGAAAATAATCAAGGAACCTTTTAGAAGAAATTGCTTCTCTACCTCTCACAGCAGCCTCATGCTGACAAAGTGCCAGGAGATGGTCTTTTAGAGGAAATGCCTCCTTATTAAGTACAGCTGTCTGGCTGCAAAAGACTGCAGGGAGGTATCTCACAATGGTGGTGTGAGGAGGGAGGGGAAGGCAAGAGAAAAAATACAACTGGAAGTTCAGAAATCCTGCAAGACCAGTATGGCAGAAATTGCTTTTAAATGATTCTTTTCCAGATTAGTTATCTAGTGGAGTTCCTCAGGGGTCGGTACTGGTACCAGTACTATTCAATATATTCATCAACGACCTGGATGAGGGAACAGAGAGCACTGTCAGCAAGTTTGCTGATGACACAAAACTGGGAAGAGGCCAATGGCTTCCTGAGGTGTATTAGAAGGGGGGGTGGCTAGGAGGTCGAGAGAGGTTTTCTTCCTCCACCTCTACTCTGCCCTGGTGAGGCTGCATCTGGAATATTGTGTCCAGTTCTGGGCCCCTCAGCTCAAGAAGGACAGGGAACTGGTTGGAAAAAGACCAGTGCAGAGCCACAAAGATGATGAAGGGAGTGGAACATCTCCCTTATGAGGAAAGGCTGAAGGAGCTGGGTCTCTTTAGCTTGGAGGAGACTGAGGGGTGACCTCATAAATGTTTATAAATATGTCAAGGTGGAGTGTCAGGAGGATGGAGCCAGGCTCTTCTCGGGGATGACCAATGATAGGACAAAGGGCAAAGGGTGCAAGCTGGAACATAGGAGGTTCTATAAAAACATTAGGAAAAACTTTTTCACTGTGAGGGTGACAGAGCACTGGCACAGGCTGCCCAGAGAGGTTGTGGAGTCTCCTTCTCTGGAGACATTTAGAACCCGCCTGGACGCGTTCCTGTGTGATCTACTGTAGGTGATCCTGCTCTGACAAGGGGGTTGGACTAGATGATCTTCCGAAGATCCCTTCCAAGCCCTGACATTCTGCGATTCTGTGTAAAAGGCAGCATTCTCTTTGCACAAAGCCTTTGTGGCAAATGGGATCCAGTAAGCTCCCTCCTTCTGCTCCAGTTTTGCAACCTGAAAGACTTCTTGCCTCTTGTCTAAATGTTTATTCTCTGCCCCTTTCAGTGTGGTCTCAGAGCTTCCTGCAGCAGAATAATTAGCATGTGCCACAAACAGTTATTCCTTTTATCAGTTTGCCTGAGAGAAAACTGAAGTGTACAGTGCAGAGGCAGAAAGGTATCAGATAGCTAACATTTATCTTTTGAGTTTCATATACACTATAGCCATGATAAACAAAAAAATGTTCCAGGGGGCTGTGCAAGTTACAGTCTCTTTCCTGAACTACCTCTGTGTTTATGCATTCAAGAGATGTATTACTATGAAGTACTACAGCATGAGATAAGCAAAGGGCTGTCTCAATGGAAGTAGCACACCGTTATAAATAAAAATGTAAATAACAGCTGCTAGTTAGTGCAATTTCTTTCATTAAATCAAGCTTGACTTCATTGAGAAAACTGTTCTGACAGTAGACAACTCCCTGTAATAACATGTTGGCATTAGAAGGTAAACACTACTCATCTTTACCATGCTGGAAATCAATTCAAGCTGTAATGAGAAATGCTCTAAGTATAGAAATGTAGAGGTACATTACCATGGGGTAAGCAAGGGGGAGAAATTGGCTTGTGCAAGCTACTGCACACTAACTATTCTTATTTATGGTTTTATGCTGTGGTAGGTGGACACATCTAATTCAACATGCTGAGAAAGAGAGATATTCGCTCAAACTGGGCTAATTTGCAGCTTTTATGTTTCTGACTCCATCTCGCTCAAAACTTTCTTGGTTACCTCAACACAGCCCCACTGTTGAGCTTTTACAACCTTCAGAAAGATGACACAACCACTGTTGTTTTTCCTCCCTAAGCAGGGGCATCTCCCACAGTTCAGGGTGCTCAGTTTTCACCTGTAATTCTGCATCCAAAAATTTTTGCACAGAACAAACCCAGTCTTGACACTGGTGATGCCAAATGCCCAGCTTGTTTCAAAGCCCCAAGACAACCCACATATTCCACTCATGCTGCCAAGAAGCTTTATATACAACTCTCAATAGCTGGAAAATTTCAGAGCACTCTGCACTCTATTCCTTAGAGAATCAGACAATGTTTCTTCTGATTCTTTCCCCCACCCCACTGCAGAGAAGTGAGCGAGCGGCTGTGTGGGGCTTAGTCACTGGCTCGGGATAAAGCGTGACAGCCAGTATCCTGCCTCTTGGACTGCTGGGTTAGATGAGCTTTTGAGATTGTTTTTACACATATTTTACGGGATTTCAAGACGAGAGGCTTCAAAAGTAGAAGTGAAGAAGAAGACTCTGAAAGAGAACAAATGCCTTCCTTCTCACTGCCTTTCACCTTTCACAAAACCGTAATTGTTTGACAGATGTGAAGGCCATCAAGGGAGTTTACATGTATAATAAAATCTACAGGAACAGCTGGTGAGAACAGAGATATATTCAAAAATTTACCACTTGCACTTAGAATCTGCACTGGCTAAATTTCAGAAAATAGTTTAAACAATTAGGTATTAAAATTTAAAGGTTAAAATTAAAAAGAAAATATTCTAAAACTTGCCCATATATATATATATATATATTAACAATTGTGCAGACACCTAGAACAATATTTTATTCTCAAGAAGTATGGGTTTCATTAACAAGTAAACAACTGCAATTACTATTGTTCTGCAAATCTGCTTGAATTTAAAAATCCTGTGGCAGAGACAGATACGTCCCTGCGTATATAACTTTCACTAAATGTAAATTCTCTTCTGTGGAAACGTAATGACTATTCATCAGACTGACATGACACTGTTAGCACAGTACTGAAAAGGACAACCAGAAAAGTCTGATTATCTGGGTGGCCCAATAAAGAAATTCAACGTGTTTCCCTGCTAGATCAGCGGCTCAAATGCTGGCCCAGTCAGTGGTGACTGACAACTGCAATCGTCTAACGATCTTTTGCCATCTGTGTGAATAAATTCAGTGACTGTGGTCCCAGAGCGATCTGTCCTCAATGCAGCATTATCATCAAAATTTAACACCCTCCTGGGCAGGCTCCATGAGGCCAAGCAACGGGTGGGCAGATGGACAGAAAAACTCCCACACTTGCAGAGGAGCACTCTCATTCTGAACAATGCTGGCAAGCTGGAGTTTGCCATTTAGCCTCAAAAAGGAACAGAGCAAAGTGGTAGCTACTACTTCTTTCTTTCAATAGAAGACTTTATATGCAGTCCTTAGTGTGCTGAAGTTTTCTGTTTTTACGACTGCTTAGTCTAAGCAAGAATTGAACAGCCACAAAAAAAGCTTCAGAGCAGGTGTGGGGTTTTTTTGGTGGAAGCATCCTGTAAGTTTGATCCTCCACCAGTGATGGAAATGGCCCTTCAATCTGCACTATACAAGACACACAAACACCGATGCTGATCAAAAGACAGCATTCTGTCAGCATTTAATACTATTAGAGATAACAAGAGTGGGAGCTTTTTATTGATGCTGAAGTTTTATGAACTGCTACATGTGTAAGACTTTGATAATCGGCTTGATTAAGTTTATAAACTACATCTGAAGACTCAGCTCTGAAGATCAGCAAAAAAGAGGAGCAGCAAACCACTGCCATTAGAACGGCAAACCACGAAAACACGTCACGTCCTCAGTGTGCAACCATGGACAACTTTCATTCTGAACGCTTCTGCTCCTGTAGAATGAAGCTAGTAACGTTCACTACCTTTGAGAAATAACACTGATATACAAAAGGGAGAAGAACAGTTCAAAGAAGATTCCCACTGAGAATCATTAAATAGAATTCTTACTTATGACTAAGGGAGTTAATTAAAATAGTAATGTGTTCACAGTTAATTACTGGAGGTGAGATCAATCATGGGAGTTAATACGAAACCTGGAGAAAAAAGTAGGGAAGAAATCTTCAGTGATTTGTTTAGAAAGAAGTCAAGAATAAACATTTCCACTACAGCAACATTCTCATTTTAATCTCTCCATATCAGCAAAGAATCTACCTACTGAGAGCCCTGAAGGCTTAAACACAAAAGTCCATTTAAGATGTCTGAGTGAATGACTTTTTATATCTTTTTTTCCGATGGGAAAACGTTATTTTGCCATTTACTGTAAAAATCAAAGCTATTTTTTTTCCACAAGTAACAAGGCAATTGTTTAAGACGTAGGTGGCTGCAGAACAATTCTTTAAGCTCTATTATAATTGCTTAAGCTCTTGTTTAAAAGTTCTGTGTGTAAAAAGGCACTCTCTACACTACGTTCAATGGTTACAGCTCTGTTTTAATCTGTTATTTCACTTTGTGTTTTAAGGAATTCTGAGAAAGAAACAGAGCACGGAACGTAGCTTGGGATCAAGTATGCTGTCTAACCTCTCCATTCGGCAGAAAAGTGAAAGACAAACCACAGAAGTTCAAACAAAAGTTCCACTGAGTAAGGCATAAGAACATTTCACAATGAGTTTTAGTTAAACTACTAAGCAATCACTTCTCTCATAGTCTTAAATGAACCTCTTTATGATGTCCTGAGCATGAAGGTTCTACAGACTCTAACATTCTAAGAAGCTCTTCAATTCCCTGCACACTTAGCAGAAAAGTAAACTCATATTAAAAGCTTGGAACTAGTGAATCACAAAGCCTATACTACAATCCAAAAGAACACAGAATCTGGTATTTTAGTATTATCCCTCACACTGTGTGGTCTGCTATTGTGCTAATTCTTCCTAAGAGCACTTCCGTACTCCTCCACCCCAAACCACATTTCCATTGTTCTGCTGAACAAAAGCTCCCAACATCCTAAACCGTGTGGCTATCCCCTGTGGTACGGAAGGGGATAAAGCAACTCCAGACGTTTAGGCCTGAAAACACGATTTGAGCCGGATCAGGGAAGAATGCAAAGTCCTAACACTTCATCCTCTTACTTGGAATAAAGAGATCTGGTTCCCACTCCAGACACTTAAGGAATATCATGGTAGGTGAGAATTACTGGTGTGAATTATCTGAAGTGCACTGAATGGAGCTACTTAAATGTAATGGCTGTAGAGCCAACTGCTACTCCTCCGCTCAGGCATAAGTTTTTCCAAGTTCAAGAGCATGTAAGGTCTTTATGGGAAATCCTTCACTTGATACTCTTCTAGACATAAAGTCCTTCATACCGACAATTTCTCCCCTTAAAATGGAGTGTACTGTGCCTGCAAATCTGTAATATTTCATATACAATATCTTGGTTTTCAATAAATACTGGACCCTAAAACTAGAGAACTGCATTTCCAGTTACATGCTTCTTCACTGACCCGCAAAAAGAGGTAATGGCAGATTAAAGCGGTGTTTATAACAACCACATGCCAAGGATGTAAGATACTAAATTCACACAGGCAAACAGCCAAACAGTTGTCACCATGATTTTGTTGATGTCCTCCAGAGTGAGACTGTTGTCTTGGTGCCAAAACCACAGCCGCTGCCAAAGCACTGGCAGAGATTAAAGCTGAAGACTTCAGCCTTCTTCATGGGAGCTCTGATGGAAGCAGCACAAAACTCATTTTCCCCCTGCAAGAGGGCAGGTGTCTGCCACTCTGTGGTAAGGACTAAAAATGGTGCATGTTCACATTCTTTCCCCCCCCCACCCCGATATTTCTACCTTACTGCAATATAGAACTAGAAGGAAAAAAAAAAGTAGAAACAAATGACAAAAAGCAACTTGTTCCCCCCAAATACTAATTCTACCCTCCCATTCAATGGAGATCAAGGCAGGATTCAAACCTCAAATACTGGATTCCAAGTCCTCAAAAAACAACTCCCTTTTGGCTGTGCTGGATTCTCAGGAATGGGAAGAAAATGATACCAAAACAACTCACTCTTCTGAATAAAGGGGGAAAATTCTTTGTCTCTGCTCAGAATCAACATGTCTTCTGTGGCATAAGAGTGCTTTTTCTCAACAGAGATAGATTCAAAGCTACTGAACTTCTCTCCTAACTCCAATAATCTGTTCATATATATGTAGGTAAAAGAAAGAAAGAACATAAAGACCATCTCCAGAATCACAGTGAAAAACCAATGCTAATATCAGCTCTCACAGTGCTTGGCAGGTTGAGCTTACTACAGCTTTCACAGGACACTGCTTCCTTTTGCTGCCCTCTGTTAGTTTTTATTTTAAAGAGGGAATCTAACGCTCATGGAATGACACTACTGGCAATGGTGAGATCCTGGAATAGCGTGGGCAGGTGCTGTGCATAAGTTACTCCCACAGCTCTGCCAATCAACCTCAAGCCTGACTCATCTTCTTTCAGTGTTGTTTTCCTGAAACAGAGATTAACCACTGTGCCAAACTGTACAGTGTAAAGTTCTGCTAGGAATTAGAGTGACTGTTGACAAATTTTCCCTATCAATGACTCACAACTTGAAATCAGTGCTGTAGGGGCTTGGAGATCGGGGTGAAAGGCTGAACAATAAAACGATAACCTTCTCATGATAACTGCTTCACCTAAAAAAATAATTCCTGCAAAAGAAAGAGGAGGAAATTCATCCTAGACCCAAGAAAAGAAATATCTTTTTAATGACTTGTCCTTTTTCATCTCTGCAACAATACCTGAACAGTAGCTGCTTTTAAATCAAACTAAGTTGTAAAACTAAGTTGTGTTATGATTTTCACCGTTCTGCAAGAGCTAATCAAAAGTGCATCTGTCAATAGCAGCATCTATTTTTGGTTCATCTCCAACTATTTTAAGGACAGCATTGGAAACTATTCAAAGAATGGTGAAAGGAGCCAAACAGCATTTTTACTGCTGGAATTTCAACACTTACAAGCCTGCATATCAGCCTAAAAGTAGGTGAGTTGTGAGCCAGGCCAGAAGACTGTTTATCTACAATTAAGTGTCACTGCAAGGTGTTTATATGGAGAGGCATATAGTTGGGAACTTTGTAAAGATAAAATAAATATTTTTTTTATTTAAAACAGAAGTTATTTACGTAGTAAACAGCTTATGGTAAACACTGCTTGTAAGTTTCTGAAAAAGTGTTTTTTCCTCCTGTGAAATGCACCCCACGCTATTTCCTGAAAATATCTGATGTGATGGATGGAAGCATGCAGGGAAGCAAAGACAAATTTCATGAAGCGTTCCGCGAAGGGAAACTTATTAATTCAACTTAATATATCATTTAATGAAAGTAGCCGGGATAAATTTTTGACGTGTAGCAAGCACCTTAAACACTCTGACTTTGTTACGACAGTCACCGCGTCTTTCAAGGTAAGGGCATACACACAAGTTACTGCACGGGAAGGTAAGAGTCTGTACTTGCAGTCTGTCACATAAAGCCAACAACCTGCAGGCATGCTCCTACCCCAGTGCAAATGTCAGGTATTCTGAAACAGTTCTCCCTTTGGTGCAAGACAAGCTGGCTAATTTCTTCTTACTTCAGCTGCCAAAGGGTAAGAACCTAACCTCAGGTACTACAAACCGGTCTACTATAAATTTACTCAGTCTAGTAAAACAGCCCACACCCGCACTACACAGCATCTATGAGATACTGTAAAGTGGATACAAAAGAGCAAAAAACAGGCACTGCAGCCTTTTCTAATTGCCCTTAATTCAGGTTTCATACACACATGACACTTTACACTTTAGTTCAAAACTTCCTGACTTAGTTATGTTCAAAGACTGCTGAGGAACAACAACTCATTAAAGTTTCATAAATGTCACACAGACAAAGCTGGCAAGATTGCAAGTCTTAGTAGGTTGTATTTCCTCAGGTATATGAGAATGAAGGAAGAACCTGGGCAAGAGACCTGCCTTTCATTAAGGACATGGATCACAACAGAGCCAGCAACATTTTTCTTCACTACTTAGTAATTCTGACAGGAAGTACAATTATGAAATAAATTCTCCAGTGTCGATCATTCCTCTTGGCCTATTCTCAGTATATTTCTTGCATTCTAAATTTTGATTTTTTTTTCACAACTCCCTGCAATGTTGCCCAAGTTTTGCAATGGCTATGTGAGCCTTTCATCTAGGCCAACAGCCCTTCACAAAATGCTTTGATAAGCATTTCCCTCCTTCAAGCAGAAGCACCCTCAGGGGTTCAAGTGGGACCCCAAAAAATGGGAAGGGGGTCTGGAGTCTGGTAGAAACGTGCAGCACCGGCAGGCTGAGTGACTACAAAGGGGACCAGGCAGTCCCAGCCCTGACCCTGACCAACAGCCTCTTTCACAGCTGAGATTTCTCCGTGGATCTGGAATGACACGAGAAGCGAATTTGTAAGATGTTGGCACACTGAGATAATTAGTTGATAAAGGGCAGAACTGAGTGCCTGGTAAGCCAAGAGTGTTCTTTATAAGCACTGATCCCAGTGTACCCACCACAAAGGTCACACCTCCCTAGGGCTGGTACTGAGCAGGAATGAGTAAGGAGAAAACCAGAAACAGTGCTATGGACTTGCACCTCATTAAAGTCCAGGGGTAAAGCTCCACTAGCCTACAAAGTGAAGGTTTCCAAGGGCATAGCAACAGCATGCTTCCTCTTGAAATTATTCCTATTACTGTTCTTCTTTACCTTAATTTAGCATGTAATTGATGTAAATGTAAAACGAGATTTTGTTTCCCCAGACATTTATTTCCTAAGATTTGATTTACTAGAAAAATACATTATTTATAATTTATGGCAACCTTTTCTAAAACCTCTTCAATTACATGGGTGTTTGTGTTCCATTATTATCTTTCTCAGTTTGATGTCAGTATTATAATTGCACCGAGTTCTTTCCTAAAGAGAATGCTGGGTTTTTTTCCTCTTCTTCAGCTCACTGTGCCCTGAAGTTATCCTGCAGACGACCCTTAATGAATTCAAGTGAAGCAGTGAAAACACATTCTCTGTGAGAACATTTCCAGCAAACTGTCCTCTACAACACTCTTATTTCTGTCTGGAGATGCAGAGACAAACAGATGGGGCTGTTTACAATCACCTCATACACACACACAAGTGTCTTCATGCTTTTTGAGAATTGGTCCTGTGCACATGCCAGAGGCAAAACTAAAAATAAGAGATTAAGAAAAATATCTAATCTCCTTTCAAAGACTCCAAGCCATGCTGCCACACTGTTGATTAACTTTATCTCCCAGGTCCTTTCACCTTTTCCCAGGCTGAGCTTATTTAAGTTCCACTTTAGGCAGTGGATCATGTTATACCTTTGTCTATAGAAAGAAAAATCCTCTGTTTCACTCTTATCCTACATGCAAAGTAATTAATCCACCCTCCAATACTTCTTCTATAAATTGTAGGTATTAAATATGCTAAGCATCAGAATACAATGTCTGTTTCTCTAGATCCCAATTATTTTGGTTGAGTCAGCATCCCTGGAGGCACTTAAAAGCTGTGTAGATGTGGTGCTTAGGGACATGGTATTGCCAGGTTTACAGTTGGATTTGATGATCTTAAATCATTTAGGTTGGAAAAGACTTTTATGACCTCAACAAATTTCAATGACCTCTCTCTAGAAGTTCCGTATCTTTTTTTAAAATCCTGACCAGGGCAGAGTATTTTATCAGGACTTTCCAAAGCTGTGTTATCAGAAAGATCACTTACTACTTTGAAATGTGTATTTTGCATCATCTTTTTAATCACAATACTTGTTATGAGGTCAAAGCAGTTGTCTATGAAGAGCCCTGTATTTTCCTGAACCTGTTCCATATCATCTGTAGCTTACACTGTTTTCCATAGGAGTAATTTCTCTTAACTTTAGAAGTCTTTGTGCTGCTTTTGGCTGGGATAGAGTTAATTTTCTTCGGAGTAGCTAGTATGGGGCTGTGCTGTGGAAAAACATAATATGTTTATGGGCCTATGTGCTGGAAACAATAATGCAAGGATATTCTTGTTATTGTTAAGCAGTGCTTACACAGCGTCAAGGCATTTTCTGCTTCCCACCCCATGCCAGCAGCGAGGATGCTGGCAGTGCACAAGAAGTTGGGAGGGGACACAGGCAGGACAGCTGACCCCAACTGACCAAATGGATATTCCAGACCATAGGACATCATGCTCAGCATAGAAAGCTGGGGAAAGAGGGAAGGGGGTGATGTTTGGAGTGATGTCATTGTTCTTCCCAAGTAACTGTTACATGTGATGGAGCCCTGCTTTCCTGAAGGCGACTCAACACCTGCCTGCCCATGGGAAGCAAGCTCCCCAGTTTGCTTTGCTTGTGTGCGTACCTTTTGCTCTTCCTATTAAACTGTCTTAATCTCAACCCACAAGTATTCCCATTTTTACTCTTCTGATTCTTTCTGATTTCTTCTCTCCAGCCAGCAGGCAGTGAAAGAGCAGCTCTGTGGTGTTTAGTTGCCCACTGGGGTTAGACTGCAACAGCCTTAAACTTAGCTAATTCTTATTTGTGTCCACTTAACATGTGAGGAATAGGCATCTCCAAAGGAGTCTCCACGCCACTAAACTGGGATACCTGTCCATGCCTTTGGCACACTTACAATAGCATTTCAGTACAAAATGTAAGTGCAGTAAGTCTCCTCACCACTTTCACTTCCCACAGCAGAGAGGTTTCAGTGTATGCAGACTGGATTCCTTCCGGATGAGACTCAAGTAGCAGATACACTCCAGAAGTGCTACCAAAAGCATTTCAGTATGTACTTCCATTAATGGCAATTCAGTTCACAGGACAGGACAAAGTAAAACTCTCAAAATGGACACTGGATCCTCAGCACAAGCCATTTCACTCCTGTGATTATTATGCCACACTGCTTCTTACTGCAGATGTAGCTTATGGCCTTCCAGAGACTGCAAAGAGAATTCTGGGAGACACAGTCTACCTGATATTTCAAATTTTAAAGCGGGATTGACATAATGAGACCATTTAACAAGCAGTTCACGCTGTTCTACATCAGCAACTTGCTGTCCTTCCTTCCTTCCTTCCTTTGCTATCTGCCAGTCTTTGTTGACTACAAATACTTTATCAGCAAAGATTTTATTCTCTAGATCCTCGAGGAATTTACTGAATGGCATCGGATCTTGTTAAGAAAGACCTCACTCATTCTCTCCATGTTTCACATATCTCAGAACCCAACTGTAGATCACCCATGTCTATAATTTTAACTCCACTTGTGCAAACTTTTTACATCCAGGGGCCTTTGTTTTATCAAGGCAAACAGCCTCTTAACAAATTTGAGCCTTTGATGACTTCATAAACCATTCAAACAATCTTGTCCTCTCAAGAGACAGTAGGCATATTTGACAACACCCATTTTAAATTAAACAATGTTACACAGGGCAAATATGTTTGTCTTTGAATTCTTGAGAAACAAGTATAACGAAGTATTAATGCAGTGCAAACCTACTGTTTATTAAGTATTGAAGCAATATTGCATGGACCTAGATCCTACGGTAGTGGGCAGTGCACAGATAGGATGGAAGGGTCCCCGTCCCAAATAGTTAAACATCTAATTCTAAAAGCTGTTACACTTGTACAATAATTGCTTCATGGGGCTTTACATTAGAAATGTTAATTACTTACACGCATGTATTTAAAATTGATTTAATCTTTTGCTTCTTGTTCTAGTTGCTCCAGCATTGCAAGTAAAGGGTCTAATCTTGGTCTTACGAAAATCAAAGTAAGTTTCTCCCAGTGTAACTGTGTCGATGCATTAATGAACTCCATATACTATGGTACTTTATGGAAAGGTGGACGGAATGGGAAATTATTACACAGCATGAACAAATATTATTTTTCTGTTCACATCACTAGATACTTTCCTGCTTTCCTTCCAAATAATCATTGTTAATTCAGATCTTTCTTAGTTCTATGGTGGCTTTCATATCTGATGCCAGCTACAAATGTGTTTCCTCCTTTCCTCCCAATTTCATCTTGAGGTCTTAACAGAGATCCATGATATGAACTTGTGGCAAAAATCATCACTATTTTTATACAAGAGTGATGAAGAGAGAAATGTTTTATCTGTTGCTGACACTGAAACACTGTGGAAGTGCTGGAAAGACAACCAACTATCCCAACTTTTCTCTATTTCTCCACTGTCTCTTACGCCTTGCCCTGTCACAACGGGAGCCACGCCAAGTTGCTCTGGTGGAAGAAAATACATAAACATGGAAAGTCGGTAGCTTGATGCTAAACCAAATATCAAAGAATACCGTAACATGGGAAAAAATTAGAGAATATATTGCCTCATAATGTAAGATGGCTGAGAATTGAGTCTGTCCCGGTTACTTGCAGTACCCTCTTCCAATCTCTCTAACAAGATCTGGTGGAATTCCTTCAGAACACACACAGGCTCGCAACCCAGGAGCTCATCAAGGCACTCTCACCCTTAGCCAAGTGCTGTTTTGCAAACTCTTGTATGAATGATTACAGCAAGAGAGCACGATTCATGTTCATTACCTGAATTGTCTGGTAAACTGAAGGATCAAATCCTTTCACAGTCACCTCTCGGAAAACTCTTGGTTCCAGTTCCTCTTTGGTCAGATCACAGTGATATATAATGCCTAAAACAGAGTGCAAGTTTGTCAGCTCAGTGTATGTCCATCACTAAAAGGATGCCGGTTTAGGAATTGTGGTAGAATAATTAAAGGCTAAGCTAACTCAGGAGAGTGAAAAACAGTAGCTCCAGACACATTCTTTCAGTTAATATGTAATTCAAGACATGCATAAAAGCACTTTGTCTAGAAAGTGTGCAAAGGCCTTCTGTACAGAAAAAATAATTCTCACCACCCATACAAGGCCAGGTATCCAAACTGGGTTACGCAAAATGGAAAAAATATTTGTTTTCATAAAGTTACATAGCACTTATTGAGAATGGTAATGTCGGACTAAACAAAAAATACAAAGTCAATTTTAAAATATCACCTCTAGAGACACCAGACTGATGATAAATAGATCAAGAATTTCAGGGCAACACTTTCCTCTTTATGATAAAATAGTCTGAAATTACAATTAAAACAGACACTCAGACAACAGAAAGGCCCAAGTATCCACTTGAAATTGCAGCAGACTAGCACAGGCCACCTCTGTAACTGAACAGAATTTGGTCTCATATAATTTATTCTACATCCTGATCTTGCAGGTTTCATTAGCTTGAGTTGTGCCTATGATTTCCAAAGGATTGTGCATATGAGAAAACTTAGGACCAGAAGCAGTATAAAACTTCTAGGTTGCAACAGAGGCAGAAACAAGGACACTGTAGGAATCAACACACTACACAGATGTGTAAAAGAAGAATGTTGTATTTAGACTGTAAATCATATGTCAGTCAGGTCTAATAATATTTAAGCATGTGCCATAGAATGTGACTATCGCTGTGTTTGCACACTGGTTAACACACTATGAAATCCTAATATTCATGGATACACGAATATGATACATATGACACGTACAATCAACCTCAGTGTTAATTATTCTTTGTTTTTCTGCTTTAAAACAAGCCGATCTCTAAAATTTTAAACATCTATTAGGGAAAAGAACACTAAAAATTAAGGCAACAAGCCTTCTCCAGGGATTCTCAATATAATAAAATAAATCAAGGTGGACAGGACTTGACTGAAATCCTGCTGTATTCTGTACAGTTTAGATACTTTCAGGAAATGAGAAGTAATTATTACAGAAGTTATAACTATAAAAAGTTATATTGAAACATGAAATAATGAGGAAACCTATCGGATACAAGGAAATTGCCTCATTAAATCACCTTTGTAAACCGTGGAAAATCAAAAAGATACAAACTGGCAAAAGAACACCAATGAAACCAAACATTTCTAATAACTGATAAAGCCTCTTTCCATAATGGTGAATTAACAGAGGAATAAAAGTAGGACTAATCCGATTTGCTGGCAATTTTTTGTATTGCGTTGGTCACAAAGTGGCTAGGCAAGGCTAATGGCAGGGCAACAGGTACAAACAAGCATTAAAGCACCGTTTCCCTTAAAGATTAGGAACCAGTGATGGGAAAGCACAAAGGGAAGCCCGCCAGGCTGTAAGGGGCAGAGCGGTCATTTGACATATACGCAGCTGCCCGAGCTGGATAATGTATTGGCAATCACTACACACAGACCAGGCAGAGCAGCTGCATATTAGGAAACCACATGATGAAGTACAAGCAGAGTCATAAGACTGCATTACGGGAGTCAATCGACCTATTACAGCAAATGCAACTGAACCCCCAGGACTGCATGTCTTCTTGTATTTTTAGCGGCATGTAATGTCCCAAAACACAGTAATGCTGGGTACTGCACTCTTTTGCTGGCTGCTAATTAAATGCAAAATGCTAGAGTGCTCATCTAAGTGTCTGACTGGAGTGGACAGTAGGGATAAGCATAATTTTCAGGGAATAGCAACAATTATTTTTATGGTGACAGCATCTATGGTTTTAAAACTGCTTTATTCATTATTTCGTATATGTTCACTGTTACTTTTGTTATAGGTATTTAAGACCACTATATGTTAATTTGTTTCTCATTAGGAAAAAAACCCCAAACATAAAACAGTACAACTCAATACAAGTGTAAACTGTATTGATTTCTAATAGTAAAGGAGGACCAACCACATACCTTTGGCCTGATTATTCCACTGATAGGGCAAATGGAGGTTGCAAGCAGACCTCTCTGGTCTGCTTTCCTCCTCCTTTCCTTATTCCCATACAGCCTAGCTCCGTTCTTTCCATTTCTCTTTCTTCTGGATGCCAGGTCACTCTACCCCAGTTAACAGAGCTACACCATGGCAAATTCTCTGTAAGTGCAATGCACAGGGATGAAAGGGAGGAAAAAAATGTCTTCCTAAGTCACCAGCAGGCAGAGAGAGCAGGCACTGCTGGCTGGTTGGCAAGCCACAGGCTAAAACTAATCTCCAGGCTCTTCCCTTTCACATATTCAGCAGTTGCAGAGACTGCTGCCTCAGCTGAGATGAACAGTGCAGGCTTCTAAGACGGGCTGTCATGGATAACTGTTTTAAATCACTTGTCACGGCATACTGATTTAGGACCCTGCTGACTACACAAATTTGTTGCAGAGGAGTGAGATTTACGTCGCTTAAAGAATCACCATCAAAGGTATGAGCAAAAGTGACTTTTAATATGAATTTGTGAAAGTGTGTCTTAAGTTCAATGGCAAGGTTCACTTTATTACTTATTACATGGAAGAAATGTGGAAGATCAAATCAGAATTGGGCTAGAATGATTTACATAGAGATTGGGGATGAAAAGGGTAAGGGTGGCCCTTCCCATTAAGTCACGAGGTTCAGAATGGACCCTCTTGCTTTCTAAACTCCTCAGAGAGGAGTCTAGGTGCAGCTAGATCCTATCTTAGTCTCAGGCTTTGTCAATGGTTTATGTCTAAAGGAATTAGGTACACAGATTTCAGTGGTATTGATTCAACATGCTGTTGTGGGTCCTATATAGCTTTGAGGAACTTACATCATAAATCATAAGACAGTATGTATGATTTTCTAGCAATACTTTATCAGCCACCAACTGATGAAGTTGCAATACTTTATCAGTAATCAACAACCTGCTATAATCAGACTGACTTAACTGAAGATTCAACAAAGCTTCCTAAATCAAATCGTGTGCACACACACAGAGGTTATCCTACGATTGAGATGTTTCTTTCTCTGCAGATTACAGTAATTTTTGATATCCAATGATTTTTGAAACCTTGTGAGAAGCCTATTATAGGGAATTACTCACTTTTCATTCATTGGCTTTACCAGTGGACGATCTCTGACCCCTTCTTTCTCATCAGCACCTCCAAGTGGAGAATCGGAGTTATGCCACAAACACTACCTTGAATCTGGCAAAAAACTATGGAGAGGCATCCCAGGCTCAGGGGGAGGTACTGGGTCACAGCCCGCTGCGATCCCAGAGGGCTCAAAGGGGCTCACTTAGGATTGGTACTTTGGTCAGTACTTTTTCACTGTGACCATTCTTCTTGCCAGGCAATCTTGGCACCCTTCAGAGCAGACTATGGATCGGGCAGGAGGAGCCTTGGGTACATTTCCTCAGGCAACAGGAGCTTGAGTGCTGTTAGGAAGTCCTAACACACTGTACTTGTACCCAAGACAAGAGGGTACCAGGTTGTCTCAATTCACTGCTCCAGTAGACAAGTTCAGGAAGTACCAGATTGTCCCAGCACGCTGCGTTTTTCATCACAAGAAGACCACAATGTTGACTGGGGCTTACATTGCAGCCCAGGGGCAGGGGTGTGGAGGGGGCTGCATCTGGCCCATGATGTGGGATGTGATCAAGTGAACCCCTCAAGCTGGGATGAAGTTAGAGGTAAATGCAAGTGTCCTCGAGCTCTTCTCCAGTTGCAACGTCTGCAACGATCTAAATGTCCAGATTATGTGTCCAGAGGAACTGGACACATAATATATTTTATTTTTGGTTACGTAAACAGTAAGGTAATAGGAATTTCATCACACTTATCTGCTACGCCTGAAAAACAATTTTGATAATTTGACACAACCCTTTCTAGCAAGACCAGCAAACCTATCAAAACCATTATACAACCAGTTTGCAATGTGGCTGTTCTCCAACTGAAACAGTAAAAATATACATCAGGTACTATTATGAGCATTTTTGATCATCTTATAATCAATGATCACTCACAAACCTGGAAGAATAAAGCTTCTGAAGCCTATCTCCCTTCTCCATATTCGAATCCTGTCCTGTAGTAGCTATTGATTGCTTGGGAAAGAAAGGTGGGAGGGACACGTAACAGCAAATAAATTTTATTGTCATATACTAACTTGACACTTGTGCAGAGACTCCCCCCTTCCTATTCAAAATCCTAGAATGCTTACTGGTGTGCCACACATTTATCACATAAAGCTCTAGCTTTGCAGTATCGTACAAAGAGTATTCCTACAGCAATCCAGTAACACCAAGTGTTGTAAGGGCAGATAGTAGGGATGTGCTTATGAGGTTACGCATAAATGAATCATAAAGGTGTCAGAAAAAGAATTCTTATGACTTTTATTGACATTCTAAATTGTGATGAAAATTAAATACGTTAACAATTGTCTGCAATGGAGTTTCTAAACATATCTGGGTGTATGAATCAAGAGCTGTGAGAATGCTACAATTTCATCTCTAGTACAAGCCAGATTGAGTAAGTGTATTATTTAGGCTTCATGGATCAAGGACTGGTACACTTCGAAGCACACAAGCACTACTTACTGCATGGGAAGAAGCAGTTTTATATGCATCTTAAACATACCTAATAAATATCAAATAGCAGAAAACAAGAAAAATACAGTTGCCAGGAAAAGGAATAACAACTAAGAAAAAAAAACAAAACAGTCTTACCTGGAGATAAAAAGGAAGTAAACTGATAGAATATTTCAGTGTCCTTCTTTTGGCCACTATAACCCACAATACTGCCAACTTCTAGGGGGAAAGTCTTGAGGTGTGCACCAGTAGCTAGGTCATGAAGTTGCAGGATATTCTTCACATCATGCAGATAGCACAAAACCAGGAAGTTGGACCTCACACAAGCAACCCATTCTGTTGAGCGTGAAAAAGAAAAACAAAGCCACAGAAAAGACAATAAAAAAATTATAAGAGAAAAAAATCAGATATAATCTGATTCTAAAATGCTTTAGCATACCTAAACGCTTAACCAAAATGATTACACATTTGAGGTGCTTATAGATCAATACAATAGATCTTAAATATCACATATTTCAGTGCAAAACCCAAACAAAACATCAATCTTTGCCAGCAACACTTCTGGAAATGCATGAAAATCAAAACAATCATTATGATTTAGACTCAAACTGACGTAATAAGAACCAGAAGACATGTGATCCTGTATTGCACATTAAAGTATAGAACCTAGAGGATACTATTCATCTTGGGGTTTCTTGCCTAGGTATTCAGAAGCTATTCTCATAAGCAAGCTCTACCACGTGTAAGAAAAGGGTTATTCTGAGGTGACATCCATAGCATGCAAGGAAAAAAACGCAACACGTTTATTCACAAAGCTGATGTTGTTAAACAGCACTCTTTGGACTGTAAGGTAGTAGGAAGAGGATGCAGTACAGTGAACCCAATCTGGCAGAAGGACCCCAGAGCAAAATGCTCATTTCCTTTACACCTCTCCTGGCAGTGCCGCGGTCCCTGCGGAGCTGCCCACCTCAGTCGCGCCGCTGTGCAGGAACGAGAGCTTCTGCTTCACAGAACCTTTCACATTCTGAGGTTGGTCCACAGAAGAATTACCAGAGATATGTGAGCTTTTTAACAGAATGCTAATTTTTTAATCGGACTTTGGAAAATCCAAGCTGATTAAACAACAACAAAAAAGTCTGGGCTGGCAGTTTCCACAAAAAATCCCCACAGTTCTACCGACCGTCTCACTTCGATCCCCATCTGTGAAGTTCAGAATCGCTTCAGTTCACCCAGAATATATCACATAACCCACTCTCTCCTGTCTCTTGTGCCATTGGCTTTAGGTCTTTAGTGACATATCCATTTACTCATGCAGGCAGAAAAAAAGACTGAAACGCCTTCACCTCTCTTAGTATTTCTGTCATGTAAGAAACTGGCTACCCTACTTTGCAACAAAAGTGTTTCCACTTCTCATTAATTCACAAATCAAATACAAACAAAGTACAGACAATGTTAAAAGTCAAGAAAAAATATCTGCAAGGAGGGAATGATAGACATGTTCTTATTTGTAGGACTAGGTGAGGCAGTGATTCTTGTCCTCTTCCTACTATGTATGTGCAACTTCTCCCCTGACAACTCAGACTGGAAACCTAAATTCTTTCTGAATTGAAGGTCAGAACTCATTATTCTATAACAATTAGTTTCTTTACCAGTCCCTGCATTTATATACAGTCAAGGTCTGTCATGACCTCTCAGAGCTCAAAGACCTTCAAATCCCAATAGCTCAACAGATTTTACTTTCTCTTTAGCTTGTTCCTGAAGGACCAGTGAAATTTAAAACTAGTCTGACTTTCTAGCCATATCAATTTATCTTACATAAGCATCAAAATAAACCTTACTGCTCTTCCCAAAGAACACCATTGACTTTTTTTTTTTTTTTTTTTTTTTTTACCTCCAGACTTTCTAACTCTATCAAGAGCTTCTGGCCTAAATCTGGGAATTTTCTAACCAAAGCCCCAGAGTACAACACTAATTGAAATTTCAACCGTGAAGCCATGACCTGAAATAGCAAGATACAGCACAACATACCACTGTCTATAAATAAGTAATTGATGTGCAATTCTAGCTCTGAAGTGACTTAAATTTCTTAAGTGAGGCTTTGTAAGTTTAATTGTTATACCCAATTACATATTTTGAAATATAAAATCATGGTTGTATGAACAAGGAGAATATGCAGTAATTGAAAATATTTATTACATTGTCACTGCATTAATCTGCCAATATTCATTTAACTCCTTTATAAGCACAAAATATAAACTAAAACTAATAGCATTCCTACAGTAACATAACACTTTTTCCTGTACAATTAACAGTTCTGCAATAAGTATGAGATCCCATGAACTCCACTGATATTCTCAGTAACATCTGTAACAAAAATGTCCAATTTTACTCCTGAAACTTCCTGACACTTAAAAGTTTCACAAAAGGGATTACAGATGCTCTCAGGTCAACTTCAAATGTATATAATATGTAGGTTTGCTTCAGCAAAAATACTACTTAAGAAATCTTTATTTTAAAATTAAATTGTGATGACTCTTAATTCCTTCCTAATCACTCGATGAAACACTGCAGTTTAATGGATGTCTTCATTAAAAGTTGAAGTACATTATTACTTTGACTTACATATAACAAAGAGATATTACTCTTTATTTAAAAAGATTTAAAAAGCCCAGAGGTAAGGCTGCTGTCTTATGTGGGGATTCCTGCTATTGAAGAACTTCCCTAGGAAGCAGCAATATTAATTCTCCATCACCTCTCTGGTTTACAAATGAGATGCTCTCAGCAAGGTGAAGATACCAGATGAGAAGGCAATATAGAACATTTTTAAAATATTTCATGAGACTTAGGAACAAAGCTTCTGTGTATAATACCTATATTATAACAGGTTTTGGTGTGAACTGCCTTCAAAGCTTAAAGTAATGGAAGTTACAAAGAAATGCAGAAACCAAAGCAGAGTAAAACACTGAAGCAGACTTGGAAGAGCAGAAGAAAAAAAGAAGACACTAAGAACCAACACTTGTGTACACGGCAAGTTAAAACAATGCTGAATTATTAACAGGAGCTATTTTTTGAATTGCAAGCTACAAGATGAGTCTCTGTTACTCCCATGCTTGGCACTGACAACTGCAGATACTGTCAAGCTGGTTGCATTAATAGTCAGACTTCTTGGTTTTGCACACGCTTTGCAGAGCACGCCCTGTGTGCCTCTCTCCTTCCTGGAAGCTTTTCAGCCTGGGTGCTTGCAGACCTCACACGTCTAAAAGTTAAGACTGACACCATTGCTGCAGGCTCCCTTTCCAGAAAACAGGAAAAAACCAAGCACCTCTAGAACGTGGTTCACCCACTGATACCCTCTTCCATGATACTGTGAACTGCCTGCTGAGCAGTTTCACTCACACAAGTGGTTTGTCGTGCTTGTTTTAAAAAAAAAAAAAAAAGTTAATCATCTGAGACCACTCCAACGTATAGGGTCAGTTTATTTTCAGTTAATACCAACGAACAGAGCAGTTATTCTCACTCTTAACCCTAAAGTTAGCAATTGTTCTCCAGCATACTTACAATCCACCTACATACAATACCCATCGGGCAAAGGATTTATTTTATCAAACAAAAAACATAGAGGTTGCCTCTTCCAATCTAAGCCTCTTGGCTGAGGTGCAAGAGAAAAATGGATGTGCTTGGAGGCACTCATAGCTACTGAAAGCATGTGAATTACCCTTGGTACTGCCCATTTCTCTCTGAAAATGACATTGACCACTTTGATGACTACGATAGGTTACACATGATTCCTCAGTAGCTAAACTTGGGCTAGATACCAAGTCTTCGAAAACTGAGCTCCAGGGGTCCTCATTCAACCTTTTAGAAATTCAACTACACCTACTTTGCAAAAAGGCTTTTATTACGACATCTTTGATTAGTAGCAAAGGTGTGCCACTAACTGGCACCTGCAACACTCCTATGAACAACTTTTGAAACGTTTCAGGAAAAAAACAAGTTGAATCCTCACACCAGCTATCTGTGCCACTAACCTTAATTACTTACGACAGTTCTGACCTTTCATTTCTGCAGCAGGAGCTACAGCATGTTAAGTGTTTGACTGTGCAAACATGTTTTGATAGATGCAGGCTGCCATGTTGATGGAGAAGAACATGCCAAGCTACAAGAGGTAGGTAGCCGTAAGTTTTCAGCAGAAACTCCTGAGCTATTTGCTGCAGAATGTGCTGTGCATCCACTCAACAAATGATGATTATATTTCAATGGACTGCCAAAGCTTTAGCTGGAAAATAGAGCTGGCAGATCATTTTGGTTTCTTCGGTCATCACAGACAGTGATCTTCAGTGTCTCTGCAGATTAACATGTATCCATGATGATCTGAAATACAGTGACCTGTAACTACCCCTCAAGGCTACTTGTGGGTAAACTTGCAAGCAAAGCATGGGCAATTTAGATAATAAAATATGAATCATTCTCAAACATGTTGATGAGCCCTCACAACAAAGCTATGTCTTCTCTTAGAACCCATGCTCAGTGACAGCCTGCCATGTTTAAATTAATGGAAAAGCTCCAGCCAGTTCAACAAGACAGGGATTTTACACCCCACGTGCTCTAAGTATGACACATACAACTGAGAGACAGAGCTGGGAGCAGCAAATCTCTTTTGAAGCTGCAAGTATCAGGACTAATGCTTCCTTAAGTAATCTACAGGCTTCAGTCAGCTGTGAATGATGCAGATTTTCCATGGCAAACAGAGTTAAACAGAGCCACAAAAACCCTACCAGGCAAGTGGAATAAAACTTTCAGTCAGGGACATGCACCTGGCATGGTCAGATCTTAAAGTGTGCTTTTTGTTGCTGGGAAAAGCTGGACCTAAGTCACATCTCAGTTGGTTTGGTTGTTGGCGGTTTGTTTTTATGTTGGTTTTTTTTCCCTTCCTTTCACAGTAGAAGCTTATCAGACTGGTCATCTGTGTTGCAGCCAGTTTCCTCCTCTCTGCCACACCTCTGCACTAGCCATCTCCACAGCATGAGTTGTCTGGGCTATATGCAGAAGGTCACGCAACTGCTCCTCAGAAGTCACACAATCATTCATGCCCCCTCTTCATGAGCAAAACTCAAGTGTGTAAAGCTATGAATGCTCTGAGAAACACTACAGGGTAACAGAGCACACAAGCTTCCTGATGGCTGAGATGAGGAATTACTCATACACAAGCACAACCTTGCATTCAGGATCAACAATTCCATGGTATTCATTCCAGACTTTGCCTCCTGGTTTCACTATAGTGCCAAAAGATATGTTGCAGTTGCAGTAACTCCCTTTCCCAAATTCTTAAGCTTTTATGAATGGGCTAGCAGGCTCCAGGTATGAAGAAAAATACTATTTTCACTGGGAATGGACATTCTAGCTGAGGGAAGGGAAGCCTTTTACATGCACTGAGTTTAGGTGTACAGATGTGTACAGGGTACAGCAACATTGCTAGTGTTGCCCCTGCTTGTAAAATGGTCAACTGAGATCCGAGGAACTGTTCAAGATCACTCACCTCATCTATGACACGTTCAGGAATTTTTCTTCTTTCGCAGCCCTCCTTACTCAGGAGATCTATTCTGGTTTTCTTTCCATTGTCCCAAATACAGGGCTGGACGTAAAAGCTAGTCTCAAGTGGCCCTGATCTACCAGTATCTGCCACTTTCAGGGTAGGGAAGGTGTCACAGTTCTCAGAATCAATTAATTAACCTTCTAAAAACAGCAGGTTTATCCTATGCCTTAGAACTAGGGTCACGGTGTCTGCATTTACAGTTTCATAGCTGCCTTTTAACTAATTCAGCACACCCACTTGCACCTGTGTGGTCATTTAAAGAACTAGTTCAATGTTAAGATGTCAATCTCCACTATGGTTCTATTTTAGAGTCCCTGAAAATTAAAGTAACACTTTATAAACACACTCCAAACGGGAGGAAATGAGTCTCATCACACTCAAATATGTTCTGAGCCCCCCCCCAAATTTCATTTTAGAATAGCTGTCATTTATTTCTTCCCCTCAGCTCATGGAGTAGAGACCTAAATTCACCTCAAGTCTGTGTGAAATGCCTGCTGAGAGTTGTAAAATGAGGTGTGTGTATCATTGAAGAAATGTTTGATTTTTTCCCTGCATTTCTAAAATCAGATCATTTATAAACAGTTCTGAAAACAAAAAGGTCAAAGTCAATAAAAAAGTCTATCTTGAAGAACATGCTGAAGAAACAAATTGACATTCACACCACCTTGTAGGCATGCATGTTTGTTGCTTGTGTTAGATTATATTAGCTACAATACTTTGTGGAATTTCTCTTTTTACCATTGATGGGCACTGGCAGAGCTTCATAACTCTTAAATCTGAATTCATTATTCATAAATAAATTTATATCTATATGTGCATGCTGCAACTTTTGCGAAACTGAATTTAAGTTAACACCCAGAAAGGAAGGCAGTCATGGCCACTAGGCAGGCCACACCAGAGACTCTTGAGCTGAGCACCTATATCCAGGAAAACACATTTGTGACCTGGAGCATCACTAACTACAATGTTCATAAAGAATTTCTAATACAGCTAATCACATCTTGGTAAAGAGTCACTCCCACATATACGCAAAATTGCACAAGCAGCAATACTCATTTACCCTTTGAATCATGGCTGTCCCAGTTTTTGCAGAAGGCATTTCATTACACTGTAATCTCGGGATCACACAAAAATCAAATTCACTTGACTGCAAGGTTTTCAAGACAATGAATTATTAACTGCCTTCTGCTATAACTCTGTCTTTCTAAACCAAAAGGTAGAATGATTAAAACAACATGACATAGAGACTAGTTTGCTTGCAGACTTCACCAAGGGTGTGAGTTTTTAATTTTTTGGGGGCTACAGCCTCCTCAACATGATAAAACTCCCTTATCTTGGTGCTGAGGACGCAACACTAATTTGCAAGTGTCTGCAACAAAAAAGCAACTGAACCAACTTACCTTACTTTAGCACTAAGATATACTGATTACTCATTGTTTTACATAGACACTTTCACTTGTTAACTAAATCCCTTTACGTACCACTCCCAAAAGCTGGAGAGAGAGGTGGACATACCATCTACTCTGGTTTCACATTCAAATGCAGTAGAAGTTTAATGACAGATATCAGACACCTGAAAGTCACTCTGATGGTTTTATATGACAGATTATGTCTGCCTTCAAGCGTTTAAGAGCTGAATGTTGTGTTTATAGTCTGAAGGTCAGTGCCCTCAACCAAACCCACTTATCTGAACTTTCCGTTTTCTAAAGTAGCTCTTGGTATGTTTGTACAGTGAAAGCTGTTGTGTACAAGCTGTTAAAGGAGCCTGGCATGCACTTAATTTTTTTTTTTTTTGGCATGTGCACAAACACGAATTCAGCATGACTTTGCCTTTAGAATGAAACAAAAACTGTAGCTGAGCTAAATAGTGCAGGATAGGGAAGAGCAGATACAGCTTTTACCTTACTAGGAGGCAATATGTACAGCCAGGGCCTCTACAGCCACTGGTCAAAGCTCCTTTGGCTGCCTACACCACTCCTCAGGTTAATCCAAAGATAGTAACCACATGTCATGTCAACCACATGTTTCTGCCCCACTCTGTCTGGACACTCATCATCTCTTAAGTCAATTCTTCAACTTGGTCTCACTTTCTAAATCGCTGTTCCTCATAGTTTAAGTATGGATTCACACGCTGTCAGCAAATTTGTACGCCATCAGAAATTACACTTGGAAGCAATTTTCCACTTCCACGTATTATTTATTCTTTGCTTAGGACTTGAAAAAATATTGCATTTAAGTTCACAATCTTAAGAAAAATATTTGTGTCTCACAAAGCTCTAATTTGCTACATTTATGTTTACAAAAATTCTTGCAATACTCTAGACTCAAGTAATTTGCAATGTTACTACAATTATGGGTGTGCTCAGAACTACCATTTATGTCACACTGGGGGCATACATTGTCTAGGCTGTGGTAGAAGTCACACATTGTGAGATGCAGACAGAAATTCGAATATTTTTTTTTAAAAGTCTTGAAAAGTGAGATTTTAAGTCAAACAGGTTTGTCTTAGTGAGGAAAGACAGAAGCTACTGTATATACACAAGTGTTGTGCTCTTTCCCTTCTCTTTGCTTACAAAGTTCTTCTTGCTGTAACGCCTTACTGTCTAGTAAACATTTCCTACACTGACATGAAGTAGGAAAATATTTTCCCCTCATTTCCTACAAACAGAATTAAAACAAGGACAGATGAAGCAACTTCACTATGGCCACGCCAGACCTTGGCGGGGGGGGAGAAGAGACATCCTGGATCTCTTGAGTCCCAGAAAGTTTTTAACTGCAAAGCGTAAATGAAGTTTGAACACAGTAAAATAATAAAAAAAAAGGTCTATGCAAGATCATTTGATAGACTAATTGTTAAATTACTTTGAAAAAAGCACAATAGAAAGCCTTTTGCTTGACATGAATTCTTACCTAGAACATCTCTTTCATGTTCAGGGACGAGAACTTTCCATTTGGATTCCTCTGGATCACTGAAGTCAATGTTGATTAACCGGTAATTCGGAGAATGGCGGTTTGTCTTGAAAGTGAACACTGTTCCTTCATTGGTGACGTACTCATACTCAGCCTCAAAGTTATCTATCAGCTTCACCCATTGAAGAATTCCTGCAAGATCAAACATATAATGTAAACACTCGATGTCCTGAAACAAAACATTTTAACACTGGAGGACAAGGTCTTCCTGACAACTGCTGTAAGCTCGCTCTTTAGCACAGGCAGTGACCACAGGAGGTACAGCTACAGAAAGGGCCAAATATGCACAAAGAACTTAAAAAGAATTCTCCAGTAATAGGCTGCAGTGGAAAAATGCCTGTTCACGGACACGTTAGCATATTAGCTTTGAGGAATTCCTAGAAGAATATACACTGACTATTGACAGAACTATAGTTAGCATTTCACCAGCTTTCCTAAGGGGCTGCTAGAGGGCTCAAGGGTTCGCTACAGAAGTGCTTCTACCACACTGACTGACAGGGAGCCAACATCGCCAAGCACACCAGGTCCACGGAGCTCACAAGTGCCCACTTCTACACACTTCTTTGAATGGGGAGTCACAGCTGAGTCAAAAGACTCTGCATTAACCTTTGAAGTATAGTTTCATTCTTAATAGCTAGTTTTTAAAAAAATACTACTTAATTATATTTTTTTCTTTCTGAAAAAAAATATGCTTTCCATCCTCCTTAAAGGCCTTGATTTTCCCACAAAACAGAAATGATGTTATATGACTGAATACAATAAATCTCCATGTGAGGAACTTCCCTGTCAATTCAGAAACAACGTTCCTGAAGCATTGCTCTGCAGAAGCTGGTCAGCAGCAGAGAACAAAATATTAACCTCTGGGTTTATGAAGAACGTAATTGCATGTTCCCTATCAACCCTCTAGAATGTCATGCTCACCAAGAGCAGTGCATTTCTCTTAAACAGGGATTGCCTCAGTTTACTCACTCTATACCACACTGTCTTAGTACTGACTCAACCTGCAGTTGGGACAAAAAGACTTCACTACATTAAATTCACGTTATACTGTTTTGCAATTGGTTTAGACACTAGTAGAGAAAAAGTGGTAAGGCTAGGTCAGATAAGTCGTACGCTTGTTATATTTACAATCCAACCTACCAACTAAACTTATTATAAGTATCATACATTAGCTATGTTGAATAATGAGAATCCTTACTGACATGTGAAATTAAAGCTTTTATATCTTAAAACAACATTTGGCACACTCTCTGCCTCTTTCCTGCAAGTGAAGGTTGGGTCTTTGCTTTTAAGTATAAACAAATAAACTCTGCATAAATCAGTTCATGAAACTCTATAATATAGTGTTTGCATCAATAAAACAGGACAGCAAATAATTTTATAATATTAAACGCTGAGCAGAATAATGGAAGTAGAGCATAGCTGAGCTGTGATTACTGCAAATTTTTTTTAAAAAGAAAAGAATAATTGAGGAAGCAGTGAGAAGACTAAGGTCATTTAAAATCCATTAAATGTAATAAGACAGTATAGCCAAGCCTAGTACATTCACAAAGCTCAGATCTCTTAATTGCCATTTTGGTTCAAGGAAAACTTCCCTGGCTCTGCATAAAAAGTGATAGATTAGCCAATTAAATTCTACTTTTCATACTGCTGTAATACAAACTTTCCAGACAATACAGTCAACTTAGTACCCTGCCTCTGAGTGAATCGACTACATGTTAAATCTTGATTTTCGCTGAGGCCTAAAGTTTTGTCCTTCTCAAGAGATTTTATAAGAAAAATCCTGCTAAGTCTCTTAAGCTGCTCACAGTTCTACAGATTGATGCCCAGTAAAACAAAGAAAATTCAGCCTACAGCGAACTCTGGATATTGTTTTAAAATATCAAGTTTATTTAGTAAATAAAAGCTTAGCCACAGTATAGCACCATAACAATATTGGAACATTCGTATTTTAGTATCTGACAGGATGAAACCAGCCTGCTAAAGAAGAACAAGCCTTCATAAAAAGGAATCCCCAGGCTGTTGAATTAAAAAAAACAAAACACTTTTTTAATGGTAAACGTGCACAATAACTGTAATCTCCGTGACTGCAGCACAACTTGGATTCCATGAAGAAAAGTAGCAATAACGTGACATTAGGGATTGACAACGTTGCCTTGCAACTCATTCTTCCACTCCCAAATGAACAGCCAGTAAAAAGCGAGAGGGTTGATGTTCTATAGGGAGACACTAAATTGTTATTACAAAATCAAGAGCACTCATCCTATTTAAGCAGATGTTATATAGTCCTTAGAAGACAAATATTGCACATGAATTACCGCTAAAGCATTGTCTCACTCAAGTGGTTAAACAGACCAATATCTAGTCTACATTAAAGAGGCAGTAACGAGGCAATTACAGGCAGCTGAAAGCGTCCACTACATCAGGTCCATTCGCTACCGCACAGTGTGTGCTGTAGTTCTTCAGTGAGAGGAGGAAACCCTCTGCAACAGAACACATATCGGGCATCCACGAGTACTGAGGGAACTGGCGGATGAGGTTGCTAAACCCTTCTCTATTATATTCCAAAAGTCATGGCAGTCAGGTGAAGTCCCCTCTGACTGGAAAAGGGGAAACATAATCCCCATTTTCAAAAAGGGAAAGAAGGAGGATCTGGGAAACTATAGGCCAGTCAGTCTCACCTCCGTGCCTGGTAAGATTATGGAGCAGATCCTCCTGGAGGCACTGCTGAGGCAGAAGAATAACAAAGAGGTGACTGGGTACAGTCAACATGGCTTCACCAAGGGCAAACTGTGCCTGACAAACCTGGTGGCCTTCTATGAGAAGATCACAACATCAATAGACATGGGAAGAGCAACTGATGTAATTTACTTGGACCTGAGCAAAGCCTTTGATACTGTCTCACATGACATCCTGGTCTCCAAGCTGATAAAATATGGATTTGATGGATGGACAATTAGGTGGATAAAGAACTGGCTTGATGGCCACACCCAAAGTGCAGCTGTCAATGGGTCCACGTTCAGGTGGAAGCCAGTGACAAGTGGAGTCCCTCAAGGATCAGTACTGGGGCCAGTCTTACCTAGCCAGCAACATGGACAGTGCACCCTCAGCAGGCTTGCTGACGACACCAAGCTGTGTGGGGCGGTCGATACACTGGAGGGTAGGGATGCCATCCAGAGGACCTCAACAGGTTGGAGAGGTGGGCCCATGCCAACCTCATGAATTTGAACAAGATCAAGCGCAAGGTCCTCCATCTGGGTCGGGGCAATCCCAAGCACCAATATAGGCTGAGCAGTGACTGGCTGAAGAGCAGCCCTGAACAAAAGGACTTGGGGGTACTGGTGGACGAGAAGCTCAACATGAGCCATCAGTGTGCACTTGCAGGCCAGAAAGCCAGTCGTGTCCTGGGCTGCATCAAGAGGTACGTGGCCACAGCAGGTCGAGGGAGGTGATTCTCCTCCTCTACTCCACTCTTATGAGACCCCACCTGGAGTACTGTGTCCAGTTCTGGAGCCCACAGCACAAGAAAGATATGAACATGCTGGAGCGTGTCCAGAGAAGGGCCACGAGGATGCTCAGAGGGCTGGAGCCCCTCTCCTATGAAGACAGACTGAGAGAGTTGGGGTTGTTCAGTCTGCAGAAAAGAAGGTTCTGAGGAGACCTTATTGTGGTCTTCCAGTATCTTAAGGGGGCTGACAAGAAAGCTGGTGAGGGGCTTTTTAGGATGTCAGCTAGTGATAGGACTAGAGGGAATAGATTAAAGCTAGAGATGGATCAGTTTAGATTGGACGTTAGGAAGAAGTTCTTCACCATGAGGGTGGTGAGACACTGGCACAGGTTGCCCAGAGAGGTGGTGGAAGCCCCATCCCTGGAAGTTTTTAAGGCCAGGCTGGATGGGGCTCTGGGCAGCCTGATCTAGTGGGGGATGTCCCTGCCCATGGTGGTGGGGGATAGAACTAGATGATCTTTAAGGTCCCTTCCAACCCTGACAATTCTATGATTCTATGATACCACGATGCATCTTTATGGCTGGCTGCAGCTCATGATCGAAAGGAATGTTTTAGTGTTGCCTGCGATCACTCTGCCTGGCTCTCTCCTTTGGACTAGTAATAATTGCCCGGTGACTACATGGGCAGCTCATCGGGCACTAGTATGGTTGAAAACTGTGGGACACACACACAACGACAGGGGGATGCGCCACAGACCATTTATCCCCGGGTCACAGCAGCACAAGGCAGGGGCACGTCCCTGCAGCTTTACTAGCACTCTGACCCTGCTGCTGAATTGAACTAACACCTTTGCATTGCCAAAGAGGAGTTTGTCCTTCCTCACATTACTCCTAGCTTGCTGCTTCTATTTTGCTTATCTGCCCTAGTAGTGAGTTAAATGACACTAAAAAATCTCACAAAACAACAAACACTAGGAAAAAAAGCGCTGCAAAACGTTTTCTCTTTCACTGCATGAACCAGTTCACTGTTCAGGCAGAGGAGTGCCAATACAAACAAGGTGGCCAGACACGCAAGGCAGTGGCAGAGAGAGAGAGAGGCTGCAGAGAAGCAATGACATTTTTCATTAGTAATGAGCCATAAGATAAGCTTGACTGCAGAAGAAAAGCTTCCCCCTCCCATTCTTCCCCCCTCCATCATTGTGTCTCCCCCTCCATGCTTGGTTTAGCATTGCCCAAGTGACTAACGCTGATTAAATGATCTAACCTAGAAGAAAACTAGTCTCTCTCTATAGTTTTTTCCCGCTATGACATATTAGCATGTACAATCAGATCAGTGGAGATGCTGACTGACTCAACAGAAGGGGGTGGTGTTAGGCAATGCAGGAGCATGAGAAGACAGATGGGACATCTCTCCCTTTCATGGTAGCAACTGTTTAGCCTGGTTCTACTCGTCAAACTGCTCTCTCCAATATCAAAAACATCCAGCGAAATGGTTTAGGCAGATTTTTATTGAAGACAGCACACTACACCGGGAGGAGACCTTGCTTGAACAAACACTATTTGAAGTGTGAAGCATACCTTGTCAAAGATTCTCTCTTCCTGGAAGTGTCAGGAATACATCTACAAGTTGGTCTAGACTGAGGCACAGACGTGCATTTCCCTTTCAGACTCTGTGCAACTAGATTAAGCATAACTCTTCTGCTTCTTCAGGTCTGCCTTTTGCTTACATGTGTGACTACCAAATACTATAGAAAGTATCTGTGTGCAGCTTTCATCTGGCCTGGATTTAGGACAAATGTTTCTCCAGTAAGTGGTTAAACATTCAAAAGTATAGTGAATTATGTACCAAGGAGCTCAAGCTGTGCTCCCTTACTTGCAGCATGTTTTCTATACATGCCTAATAGAGCACACTTACAGAAGCTGAATGAGCCAGGCTGAGAGCAGTTATCTAAGAAGCAGAAGAGAATGTTGCAGTGATCAGAGGGAAGCAAAAAAGCAATTTAGCACACAGTGCAGATACAGGAAGGCGTGCTTTATTGTGAAAGGGCCTTACTAAAACTTCTGGAAGAACAATAAAGGTATCTACACACAATCTAGATGGGACAACACAAAGCCTCCCAAGTAACTTGTTGCAACACTAAGTCACATGCACCATGTCTCCAAGAGAAAGACCCAAGAAAGTCAGTGAAGGGATCGACAAACATACAGACACAGTAAAAAAAGACCATATAGTTAAAGAAATACAGAGATGAATTATGTGTTTTCACTGAGACAACAGGCATCTGGAAAGGGCTCTGCAGGGTGGATGACTGACAGTCTTTCCAGGAGCTAGGCAAGATGCAGGAAACAGAGGTTCAAAACAGATCAGAATTAATGATAGGCCTAAAACATATTTTTCATATAAAGTGACCTATGAAAATACCTTATGCCTTACACTAGAGAAAAGATGAATACATAAAAGCGTGATAAAGTATATAAAACAATGAATGATTGGGGGCTGTGGTGCCCAGACTTTCTGTCAGAGCAAAGATGCTGGTCCTAGACAGGTCACAGACCACAGCAAGTTCTCCACCACATGACTGAAAACTCTTGTGATCAGCACATCCATTCTCACCAGGTGCCCCGAGGTACATGCACACATCCCATCACATGGCTGGCTGGACACTCACTGGTTACACACTTGACCAAAAGTGAATGTGTGCATGGTGTCACATGGCTTGCATGTATCTACCCCGTTACCAAAATGGGAGACAATAGTCTCAGAAACAAGGAGTGGTCTGCTGATTCCCAAACAGTTCATGCAGAACAGTTCCTCCTTGCCTCCAGAGCACTCCAGCAGAAAGAGCACCAAGACCCATGAATGACAGGTTGGTTACCATGATCCAGAGGCAGATGAAATATTCTTGCTTCAGTCTCGAACTTGGAACAAACAGCCTCTCAGTAACAAAAACCCCACACTACACCTAGAAGTTAGGACTTCAACAAGTTAGCCAAAACCAAGGCGAAGGATCGGCACTCAGTTCATTCTTCTTTAAAAGAAAGAAGGGGTGGGGGGAGGTGAAGAACTAGATCTTGATAGAGATTTTTCAGGTTTAACCAGCAGCCCTCTGAGAACATCTGTCTTAGAGAAGAGTTGTTGAAAAGTGGCATTTGTAGTCCAGGCTGCCTTTATCCTTAACACCAGAGCCACTGAAGATTTCAGTTTAATCCACATAAGCATATGATCAGACAGATTTATTATATATGGGAAAAGCACGAGGCTGAAGATCTTGAAAGTTTACTGCATAGTGTTGCTATAACCTAATCCTTTCCTCTGCCGGTCCTTTCTCTAAAACACAACGCACAAGACCTATAGATGCTTTTGACTACATACTTCGTATCAGCCAGTTATCTATCATCAAATAAATGTATTACAATAGGAACTGTAGGTAAAAGTTTTATAACCTTTATTTGATGGACAGTAAAGCCGTGCCACACACCACAAAATCACGATCCTACAGAACTGGACCATTGTCTGCAATGTTTAGGACAAAATGAACAGACAATTTCTAAACGGAATTCTTGGATCCATAGAAGATCAAAAGGGAAACTATATCAGTAAGCATCACAGATTAAGCTCTCAGTCTTGTACCAACCTCTGAACATAGCAAAATATCCACTGGTCTGTTAAGCGTTCTCTGTGTGATGAAGCAGGCTTGTACCTGAACGATGACAACTACAGGAGAAGGAAAATCTAATTTGAACAAACTGATGATAACTGCAAGACAGATCACAGAAAGCCCATTATCTACCCTCTGCCAGACAGAAAGGACAGAGTGGCTGGAAGTCACTGTTCATCAGTTCACAAAATGTTCTCAATACTTCCATCCATACTTCACGTTTCATGGAAGAGCCAAGCAATCCATTCACGGTAAATAACCTCTCAACTGTGCCGGCTGGAGAGACAGGGATTAGTGATCAACTAGTGCTAGGTGGTTTTTTTTACTGATGTGAAAAAGTTTTCAGAAGGGTAAACACTCTCTTTTGGCTTTTTTTAACATACTCTAGCAGTCAAAATTACTAGGTGAACATATAAATGTTAATATCCATAGATTTAGGTTCCATTCTAACTTGTCAGTTATATCTTCTGTAAGATAGACAGTTTTTCCAGAAATGGGGCAGTGCTGAGAACTCTCAGAAAGACAATCAAGAGGTTTGGCTCCTGACGATGAGACAGGTTTTACACCTGAAAGAGCCACACTAAATTTCATTATGGTACATGCATTAAGCAGGTAAACTTCTCCTCGAGGAAAGATAATAATTTTTCAATGCTTAGATTTTACTCTGAATTGAATTTTCAGAGAGGTACTAGAAGAAAAGAATATAATGTGTTGTCTCTGAATCATAGTTAGAATGTTAACAACAGAAAAAACCAAACAAACCCAGACAATCATCTTCAGCCTTAACAACTTAGCTGCTTTCTAAATTGAATTTTGATAGCTGTTCATCAGTTACTTGAAATTCAGTTTGCTTTTCATCTTAAAGATGATAATTTGCTTGATCATTTCAATAAGGAAGACTTTTTTAAACAGAGTGAAGTTACAAATCAAACCAAAAACGCCTTTAGATCTAATCTGCTCACAGAAAAGGCTTAAAACCAATGTAATCTTGGTTTTGCAATTCCATATATAGAAAAATAACATCCACCATGAGTATGTACATGCAAAACCGTAGCTGTAGAGCATATGTTTTTTGTGTATGTTTTACACTAGAATTATAAAACAACCACCTCCTAAACTTGAATGACCAATGCATTCAGTACTACCAGCATGGGAGACAGAGAAACACACTGGTTTAGTTCAATACTTTGCTACTGACAGACTTATCAACATACGCATCTATACAACAGCACATCCTAGTTGGATAAGGGGACGGTAACTTCATAGCCTTGACACTTTCAGTTCCAAGAGTTGGATAGTGCAAAAAAGCCTTGCAAAAGCAGAAGTCCCATAGGTATCGGCATTATTAAGCACTTTCAGTGTAGTTTCTTTCATTTTCTTTTTTCTCCATATTCTTTTAAGAGAGTTAGACATCTCACTGCAGATTTTATAAAAGAGATCAATGAGACTTTATGTTAGGTCAAAAATCCTGTGAAGATAAAAATCTTAATTAAGTTGTCATACAATTTACTTCTTACTTCACTATATTTTTAAGGTAAATTTTACAAAGCCTTTAGATATATATATATATAGAGAGAGAGAGAGAAAGTATGTATATAAATGTATACATATATATAGTATGCATATAAATGTATACATATATATACACACATTTTTATATACATATAGATATACACACACATACATTGTGTTTTGAACACCCTTGCTCTAGCAGAGAAGTATCTTTTGTCCTCGGATACTTTCCGCAAACAAAAACCCCCACCCCCACTGCAAAATCTAAGAAGCTGTCCCTCCCTACGTTTTATTCTCTGTATTTGGTAACTAGTTCAGAATTAGTTTAATGGTTAACTAACGCAGTAACATATCACACAGTTGGGACACACAAAGAAAGTATTTTTAAGGAAAATCACAGTTCTGTTTCTGACATTCCCAATGTCAAAAACTTTAATTTTAACCTTAAAATTTCTGCCTTTGTTGCTGCGGTTGAGAGAGTCCAGCGCAGAGCCACAAAGGTGATGAAGGGAGTGGAACATCTCCCTCATGAGGAAAGGCCGAAGGAGTCGGGTCTCTTTAGCTTGGAGAAGTGGAGGCTGAGGGGTGACCTCATAAATGTTTATAAATATGTTAAGGGGGAGTGTCAGGAGGATGGAGCCAGGCTCTTTTCAGTGGCGTCCATTGACAGGACAAGGGGTAATGGAAAACATTAGGAAAAACTTTTTCACTGTGAGGGTGACAGAGCCCTGGAACAGGTTGCCCAGGGAGGTTGTGGAATCTCCTTCTTTGGAGGGATTCAAAACCCACCTGGATGTGTTCCTGTGTGATCTGCTGTAGGTGATCCTGCTCTGGCAGGGGGGTTGGACTAGATGATCTCTGAGGTCCCTTCCAGCCTCTAACATTCTGTGATTCTGTGGATACTGAAGAAAGTCAAACTTCTTTTTTAACATAATATGAAGAGTTCTAACTCTACTAAAAAATTTCACAGCATTTGGCACTAGAGAAGAGACCTATGAAGCCAGGAACCACAAAGTGTTTAGAATTATAACAGTTTATAGAGCCATCATCCTTTTCTGGTGTCCCAGAATACTAACAAAAACCAAACAAACAAGGGGTAGTGGTGAATATGCTGACTGACAGATGTTTATAATCTGTAAAAGTAACAATTATACTGACAGGCAGATGAAGGTTAATCTTTCAATTTTCACCGCTGCTACTTGTATGAGTCAAGCTCAATTGCACAAGGTTGCAGAGCTGAGGGTGCAGTCACCATACATAAAGTATGTGAGTTTTCACACAGAAGCACATTGTCACTGCTGAATACTGGCTCACTAAAGCAAGTCAGTCATCAGACTTGTCATTTAAGAGACTCCTCGGACCCTGAAAGTCCGTACACTCAAAAGTTTCCAAATTTCACGTATCCTCTACAGGAGGAGATTTTGAAAACCAGGCACTTACTCTGGAGTTTGTCACAATACTAACACACAATAGTTTTCACCTTCAACAGAAGACCGATAATCTCATGGTACACAGTGTGCTTCAAATTGGAAGAGATTGTTTCAGGGTCCCAGAGTACACTGGAAAATGAATGGCAGAGCATAGTCCTTCACTCAGACATCTACTTCCACATCAGAATCTAATTTCTTTTTGAATCATGCAATACTCAGCTTGCTCTTAAGCTCTCTGTCTGAGCCAGGCAGCTATGCAAATGAACTCTAAGAGGTTTTTTTTTGCCTCTTTCTTCTTCACAGCCACAAATATTTAATTTAGTGTCTCACTTTAGTCTGCAAAAGCAAAAAAAAATAAAAAATTCCAAACAATTTGGACTCTATTTAGAAGAAAGATCTCTCAATCTCTTGGGATCTGGCTTATGAACATCAGAGGGAGGGAATTTGAGGAATGGAACGTGAGAGGACTCTCAGTACGGCTCATTTTGCAGATGATGGATGATGCCTACTCGATGATCACAGAAAGTTGATGCATTCACAATTTAAAAAAAAATAAGTGGAAGAAGGCAATAGTTATTCCTTTGAGTTAAAAAGTTCAGACATGTCAAGATATATCAAAGATAAGTCCAGAAGAAAGAAATCAAGCACTTTTATGAGCAGAGATTTTTCCATCAGTTTCAAGACTTTTATTTTACTTCCATTTGGATGATCACTCAAAAGACAGGAGAATATATACGCTCAGTTTTGAGAGACTTATAGCTTATAACCTCATGCAGCAGAACATAGCAACAGAAAAACAGGCACCAAAAGTGATCTCGTTCTCCCACACAATATGTCCTCTAACATACACAAAGAAAAGCGAAGCACAAACACACAATCTAACAAAGAACTTAACTGTGAATACTATTTATAAATGTAATGTCCAGTCAGACAGTAGGAGCATGAAGATCAACTTGTTCCAATTAATAGCAATCCCTTGATTCCAATTTTTGCTAATCATTTGATTCCAATTAAAAAAAAAATTACATTGAAAGCAAAACATTTTGGACTTGCCATTTAAAGAATAGTAAACACTCCTGTTGAGGCTTCCACGTATTTTCCAAGACTCAAGTGGTTTCTTTCTCCCCGTTTTAGGGAACTGGCATAGAACGGCCTTGTTTCAACACCGGTTTTTGAAAGTCGTGGGTGTTTTTTAGTTTTAAATTACTTCAATTGCAGAAAAGTCTTTAAAAAAAGAAAACAAAAAAGGACTCTCCCTCCCACACCATTCCACTTTCTAGCTGATGTTTACTGTCTCCTCACTACCCTTTTTCTCTTGTTCGTTTTCATTAAAAAGGTTTTGATCCACTTTTTCAGGCTACGCAGCACATACCCTGTCATCCCTTTGATGTTTCTGTGTATAGCACTGTTCATGGCATTTTATTTATTTATCTATTTTTTTAGGAGGGCCTTATAAATTGCAAGACTAAACCAAAATACAAAAGGCCAGATACCTACTTTCAACGAGAAGTGGACAAACATCACCCTTCTATTTCCACCTGCCCTCAAGCCACATACACGCTTTCTTCCCCATGGAGAAAAAAAAGAACAGTCTTCTAAACAAAGGATGAAAAAAATTCTTATGGCCAATAACTCTGCTTTTAAATTCCTTCTTGCAACCTGTCTTTGCCAGTCTAGTACAAAGTAGTTCCAGCTGACAATGACTAAGCAACCATCAAGCTGCAAACTCCAGGTTTTGCTCAATTTTTATTGCATCTTTCCAAGCCAGTGGTCCTCAAATATTTTACTAGTTCCTCTTCCCATAACCACGTCCTCCCACCACCTCGCACTGTTCCCATCAGACACAAACTGTCAATCTCCACGCAGCCCAGTACCAAAGCATAAAAGCCCCTACCACTGACCTCTCTCCCCAAATTCCCTGCAAGTCCAATTTACACAAAACTGTCTTTAGCTTCTGGCCAGTGCAATCCCTTCCAATCCGACAACCCAGGTTGTGTTTCCCAACTAGCCATCCCTCCAAACTTGCTGCTTTCCAGAAGTCATAGATGCCTTTCGCAGTTTCTACATGCCCAGAAGTTATATAAGTTACATAAGTGCTGCCTTACGTCCCTCCTTTTCCTCCTCTGTTTTTGTGTTTCAGCTCACCCAGAAAGAGGAAAGAGGGGCTCTGCCCAGAGCTCCAAGTCAGTGACTCATAAATCGGTGCTCACAACAAGAGGATCCTGATTTTTTCATTAGGCTTCCTAGCTGCCACCGTGATATAAAATAAAGGTCAACTAAGAACAACTTCAACAAGACTAATCGGCTACGTCATGTTGGTTTAATTTCATAGCCAAGGCTGATTAAAGAGCTTTCATTTATTTCTTGCTGCACACCAACAGCTTTGTGCTAAATCCCCTCTTCTCTGCACCAAACCAGGCATTCAAAAGAATAAATAGACAAGGCTGACAATTTAATCGAAAAGAAACAAACTCATTTCTCAAGAAAAGGGAAAACCAAAATTATTACCAGCTACAGAAACAGTAAGATATGCTATAGAAAAAGCAGTGCTGGTTATTTGTTTGGTTTAGGGTTCTCTTCTGTCTTTTTTTTTCCTAAGGTGTACAAAAAGGTTTGCTAATAATTGCTTAATCACTGTGTATTCAGTTATTTGGCTAATATGAGGCAGTTGAGCAAAAAGGTTAATGACTGAAGTTTTCTTGTTTGACTGATTCAGCATAAGAGCAAACGAGTGTTTATCTGTATTCTGAAACACAAGTTTGATAAAAATAGCTGCTAAAAATTGTGCCTTACATTGCTCAGCTACGAGGAACATGTTTTTTAAAGACATACTTAGCACTAAATCAGCTTTAAATGCTTATTATAAGAGTGAAGGCTTGAAAATTTTACTTGCCATTTGGCAAGATAAGTAGGAAAATCAAGTCTTGAATGAATGATAACCTTCTAGGCATGAACTCAAAGTGCAGTCCTTCCTGACACAACACACAGCTCTTAAATCTCTGCTGCTGAAATTTAGTAAAGCAAAATGAAACTGAGAGAGTGGTGAAATCCTGAAAAGAATCCCATCGCTTTTATTTTCCCTAATCTTTCTAAACCCTACCCCATAAGCAACCAAAGATGGAAAAGCCCCCACTAGCCACAGCTACTCGAAGCAGAGCATAGCAAGGGAGCTCCCCCAAAAGTTTAAAGAGTAGCCCAGCTGTTGTCTTCTACCGATGTCTTCTCCCAGTATTGTCTTGCCACGACACTGTGAATTAGGGCCACAGGTATCTATTCCTGAGGAATGGAGTAGCAACAACGCGCTTTGATATAAAGCGAAAAAAAAAGCTTTTTTAGAAGTGTATTTGGTCAAGTTAGTTGCGAACATAAAATTCCATTTGGTATTTTTAACACAAAGAGTTTTGTGGCAACAACTAATCCATAAACTGGTTTAACCTGGTGAGATTCACAAGATGCAAGTAGCAGTAGAGGAAACAATCTCTCTGAAACCTCTTATCTTTTCAGACTAATTTAAAATTCTCATAAAAAATAGCTGGGTATTTGTCATAAGTTACTTATCACAGTGATTTTCTATTCTAAAAAGGAGTGTTCTTGGCACAAACAGCTCACAATGGCCCACTTAGAAACCTAGCAAACAACTTGAATATTTGAAGAGGAAAATGAGTCAGTCTGTATACAGTATAAAAATTGTGAAAGGGGGGAAGGGAAGCATGAAGAACATTTTAGCTAACCTGGGAAGCAGAGAAGATGCTCGGATGCTCCTTGTAAAGCTCGCGGAAAGAAACAGAAACACTGCTGCATAGATTATCTTTAGGGGAGAACATACTGACAAGGATTATTACAGAAGATTGCACTGTACATTAAATTAACCTATGGCTGTTGAAAATATCATGAGTAATCACATATAGTAAAAGGGGAAGAGCGATCTGATACACTTCAAGTTTCAAGTGTAGAAATAAGAAAGTCAAATCCTTTAAATTTCTTCAACATTTAGAAATAGTCTGCTCCCACTTATTAGATGTGATCTCCACTCAGTCAAGATCATTTACTGTGCAACACAGGGGAAGTTAACTTCCCCTGGTTCACAGCCACTGAAACACATCAGGAACCAAGGAATGCACCAGATGTAACTGCCCTCAGTACGGCAGAACTAATAAAAAGTCATGCTTGCACTGCGTCTTTAATGATACCATTATCTCCTCACTTATAATTTAAAGGGAGTACATGCAGGAAGAAGCCACAACTCGATGCTGTGCAGGAAGTTAATGAAATGCATTAACTCACGACTACTACAGCAATAATGAATTGGCAAATATAGGGCAAACCACATCTCATAAAAAGAAAGCTAAACCAGAAGTTCCCTCTACATCAGAGCGATTTACTTTGGATTGGTTGACACCTACAACACCGTACAGAAACGCACAGAAGTGACAGAGGTCCCAGCAGATGATTTCCAATAGGAACACGTTTTCCCTGAATACTGAAAATGTCACTTTTTAGACTCTGATTTGATTAAAACACATAATATCCAAGCTAAGAAGCTCCGCTGAAGGCAAACCATGGGGTAAATACAGAGTCTCGCCCCAAGAGACAACATCCACAGTCAAAGCAAAGCCAGCATGTGTTCTCCAAGCAATATCATTACGAGAAAAACATCACCTTGCATATTCTGTGACACCTCAGAGAGGCAGCAACCTATTGCATATGGAATGCTTTTAGCCCACTTAGTTTCCATCTCATGCCTCTCACCTCAACACTGTCTACTTCCTAATTTCAGTAGCTCAGTAGGGGTTATCGTGCATTCTTTTCTGTGGGCCCTGTCTCGTTTGACTTTTATAGAATGTAAATGTAGCTCAGAACTGCAGGTTCCATAGGGTAGCAAAGAACCTAAAAGATAAATACGTAAATATTCCAGTAACGTGAAGTCCAGATGATGTTACAGATCTATCCAATATGGGACAAAACATGGAAATAGACATTATGTTCTTTATTTGTAAGGCCCAGTGCTGTAATCCTTCTTCACTAGCAAGAGAAGTGATGACTTCCATTCTTGAAAACGGAAGCATCAAGTTTTGTGAAAAAAAATGGAAATTCTTTTAAAACACAAAAACAACTCACAGTAACTGAGCTAAAATCTAAGTCAGGTAGCTTAAGACAACAAGTCATTTTGATTTAGCATCACTACCTACCAGACTCTTAGTCAGAAAGCAAGACGGGGTGGGGAGGGTTAAAGAAAAGCTTAAAGGAGCTGAACCCAACACTATCTGGGATGAGAGACAGAGGAACAGTTAAAACATTATTCTGCTGCTTTGGAAAGCAAGGCATTGGTCCTATTAGTTACAGACTGTTAGAAAACAGGGCTAAAGTTTTTTTCCTCCTGCTCCAGTTCTTGTTAATTCTTGTGGGATGATGTGGATCTTCCCTTTCTAAGATTGAAAAGCTGCAGATTTTCTTATTTGTATTGTCTAGATATACAATAAAAACAGGATAGCCATATAATTGAGCATAAATATTGAAAAAGATCACAATTTAAGAAGGCAAAAGGTTTTCACAGCTTCATTTTTTTCAATTGGATACGCTTATTCTGTTGCATTAATCTTTTCAAAACAAGTAGAAACTAATGAATTTAATTTGAAATTAAAAAGGAAATATTTTTCTTGCTATAAAAACATGCTACAAGTTTAAAAAAAAAAAAAAAAGACATATTTGGACTCCTGTAACCCTGTTATGGGCTATACAATTCCCACAGTAGCTGACTCATCCCTGAATTCACAGTCATCTTCTGAATTCTGTCAGGCAGATAGCTGATAAGTGTTTTTCATTTCCACACATGAAACGTATTGCTTCATTTTGCATTTCTTTTTCTTTTCCCAGGATGGATGCCCCCCACATTCCGCTTCTCCCCTCTATCTTGCAAATTAAAGCAAAATAATTCAACTAGATACTGTGCTGTTTGAGGAAACATGACTTTTCTGGTCTTTCAGACCAACAAAACAAAACTTCTGAGGAAGTAGGTCTCTTTATATAAGTAAAAAAAGAATTCAAATCCCACAAATGAGTGAGATAATCTTAATTCTAACAACCCTCTCTAAGTACAGCTTATTTACTCTGCTGCAATGAGAAAGTCCAATGTAACTTTCTAAGCTACGACTTTACAATATAATCAAATTCAGAACTGTGGGAAATTAGTTGATACCAGACTTGAAATATTCCACAAGTATAATCCTCTTCTATATGCCCATCGGTGTGCTGAATCAGACTAATTCAGCTAAAACAAACCACCCCCACAAGGTGAATAATGAAAAAACTGTATCATAATCTTTATGCATGACAGAGAAAACTTGGAAGTTGTGTATCCTCGTATGAAATCTGCCACCTCTCAACCTCTGATTATATTCAGCTTAATATTGCCATACTGCATGGAATTTTCCATTTTTTTTAAGGCCTTCTTAAAATGGGAAAAATTATAAAAGCAATTCCTATTTCTAAATAAGCTGTACAGCACACCATCAAAGTGATCCAAACTATGAATCATTTCATGGCAACGCAAATGTCTTTCGCTTAATACAAGGGCCTCAACCTAGAAACCAGAACATTACTTTTCAGTGCAACAAGAGCTAACAACACACATCTATAAAATGCCCGGCATAGGAGTAGTTCAGTACCTTGATATCTTGATCCTTTTGCAGTTAAGGGAAGCTCTATCTTTTGTTCTGCCCCAGCTAGACAAGAGAAGTCACATCTGCCTGTTCATCCTCCAGTTGCTGCTGTAGAACAACAGACTCGGTACACTGAGCACGTGAGCTTCTACAGGGGTACTGTCACTTTAGTTCTCAAGTTTACACAGATGTACTTATTTTTACCCACTGCTCAAACAATACTTAAATTCTGATGTATCTCAAAGAAATTTAACAGACTAAAGGACAGTCCTGGAACCAGCCTCTGTTATGATTTTAAAGAACAGATCCAAACACTGAAAGTGTCAAAGGGGGTCAGGGGTCTACTACAGAAAAAGAAAAAAAGGAGGTGGGGAGAGAAAAACCTCAACAAAATAAACCAACCCAAATACAGAATTACTTCAAGACCATTTATGATAACAGCAAATCAGCCAAGCCTCTTGAATTTTGAGCTGCATTCCACACGCCAGATCATTTCCCTTAATTACCAGCCTTGTCATTTTTTCTCTGCTCATAACAAAACCATAGTTCTATCTCTAGTCTATTTGACAGAAGCTATCTTTGATCAACTGGCTTCAACAATCCAGCAACTAGTTTAGTGAGCATCACCTTAACATGGTATTAAAAATATAAAAATACAGTGGTCACCTTCTGTTTTCAGTTGCAAACTCAGACTCAGTACAGGTCTTTCCTCAGCAAGCATCTCCAGGATGTAAAGGCATTTTGACTGAAACAAGCAGAGTCTCTCCTCTTTGTAACCTAATGTTATTTCACCTCTTCTTTAAGGTCACTAAATAGGAGTTTCATTGTCAAAGCACTCTGTCCTTAAAACATACAAGAAAAAAAACCTGTATCAGATGTGTTATCCGCTAGATCCTAGGCTACCTATAATATCGTAACAGTTTCTTTCATTTTTCAATCTCCCTCACTCCCTCTTTGCCAGTCAGTATAGTTTCTGAAATAACTAATACTCACTTAAGTAACCCTGTGAGTAATTCTCTTTTTGAGATCTTTCACAAACACCTGTGTCTTATTCAGATAATTTTCTCTCTCACCTCAGCTTTGAGTTTTTTCAAACACCACGGGAGGCATGTTCCTATTTTAATTTAAGCAGCTTTCACTTCTGTAGTCTTTCCCTTTTCTTTCTCTCCCTTTGTTTTTAGGAGCATGTGAGATGACAGCCATGGGCACCCTCTGCAACCAGCACCAAGGTCCAGACGTGTCCAGGGGCTGTATCCCACATGGACTGACTCACCCGTAGGACTCTCATTTCACTCTGTAAGAGCTACAGGGGGAGCATTTAGTGCAGAAGCCTCAGCTAACGGTTTAAACAGCTAAATTCAGTCCCCGGTCTCCTTTAACACACCTAGAGTCTGGAAGTGATTCTCACTTTACTTCTCATTCACATTCTGGATCTCACAGCAGTCAACCAGCTGTTTGACGAGCTTAATGAACAGGTGGTTTAGACCAACTTAGCCCAGCTGTTACATAACGAACCTGCATCTCAATTAATAACCCACTCAAGAAACTGTCCTATTTTCCCACCCTATATGGTGTCCTTTAAATCACAGACCACCACAGCAGCCAATACTCCTTTACTATAATATTCCAGTGCATTTTCCCAGTTACAGTAGCTGGGCTTTATTTCAACTCTGAGAACACACTTGTCTAACATACTGTGAATTGATCTACGACTTACGGTTGTCACCTCTGGGAAAAGTCAGAATAGAAAACAGGTTGTTTAAGGAGCTCTCTAGAAACCTAGCTGCGCACATTACTGCTCCTTCTAATCCATGAGTGTTCTGAAACTGTGCCATCTCAGGTCACCACAGTTCCCTGCGACGACAAAGCCACGCTGAACACTGCAACCATCCAAGTAAGCAAAGGCACAGGAAGGATGCCTCTCAAAGGACTACAAAGCATAAACAGGATCTTTTATGCAATGAGGAGACACAACTGATTGAATGATTGAGCCAATGGTTCAAAAAGCAAAGTGGAACTAAGCATCTCTTACTTCCACAGAAAACAGGCTGCAAATAAGGAACAGAAGACATCCATGCATCAGAGAAACCAATGATTCAGTAGCTTTTCTAGGTTCTCTCATCCTGTACGACCGCTGTCCCATTATCCACCTGACTAGGAAGGGCAAAATACCCTTGCAGGCTGACCAACCTCGCAAGCAGAGCTTTAAACTAGTAATAACAGGTAAGAGAGATTATTTAGCAACCAAGAAAGCAAGTTGTGGATGGGGTAGGCTAGCCAAGGGTCCGGGTGACAGGATCCAAAGTGCCACAGCAATTGACATGGCAGAGCTGATATGGAATCTCTCCAGGTGTAGGCATGTGAAGAAGTAAGTGTCTGCAGAACAGCCTCATGGAGAAAGCTCTCAAGCCTGTACTTGGGCACCAGCATGCCTGGGTGCCTGCCTGAACTGCCCCTGCACTGACACACACAACACAGGGAACACCAAGGAGTTAGAAGTCTGTTGTGTGCAGTTTCCAGGTTCTGACCTCCTTAGGATCTCAGAGACACAGGGGGACAGCTCACAGGACTGCAGTGCTGCGATGGATGTGTAAAGGCTTTTTAAGAAGGACAGGTTTGGAAGGTAAGGAAGGAGGTTGTGAGGGACAGGTCTGGAGTCAGTTCAAATTTTATGGGTCAAGATTAGCAGGCAGACCAACGTGGGCAGTACTGTAGTGAGTACACGCTACAGACTCCCTGATCGCAAAGCAGCAGATGATGTCTTCAAACAACTGGAAGAAGCCTCACGTTCATAGGCTCTACTTCTTGTGGTGGAAATTTTAACGACTGCCATGTCTGCTGGAAGCAGGGCTTAAGCAATCCAGGAGAATTTTAGGATGGTTTGATAATAACTTCTCCAGGTGATCAAGAAGTCAAAGAAAGAAGGGTGCTCTGCTGACCCGACACTTACAAACAAGGAAGAACTGGTTGTGCGTGTGGAAGTTGCAGGAAGCCTTGGCCGAAGTTTGGGTGGAGACACGTCACTAGCGGTGTACCCCAGGGGTTGATACTGGGGCCAATGCTCTTTAATCTTCATTAATGACCTGGATGCTGGCAGAGTGTGCACCCTCAGCAAGTTTACAGATGACACAAAACTGTGGGGAGCAGCTGATAAACCAGACTGTTGTGGTGTCAGAGCAATCAAGACAGGCTGGTGAATTGGGTTGGAAGGGATTTTGTGAAGTTCAACCGAAGGAAAAACAAAGTCCTACATCTAGTGAAGAAGAACCTCAAGCAGAAGTACACAGTGGGGGCTAAGTGGCTGGAAAATAGCTCTGCAGAAAACAATCTTGGGAGTCCTGCTGGACAACAACCTCTATCTATAGATAGAGGAGACGTTCTCCTCTTTTAGTTTTTGACTGTTAGAGTTACCAATGTGAAAGAGAGATGCTTTCGAATTTCCCATCTTCAAGAAATTTTCTGTTTTTTCAGAAGCAGAAAGTGTCAATAACACCATTTATTTTTAGTTTTCAGAACTCATTTTCTTTACTACTGTATCACCAAAATACACGCAGGCATAAACAAGTAATTACACTATTTAAAACAAAAAAGTAGTCCTTATTCTCTGTTACTTTTCTTAATTCATAAAATATGGATATTCATCTCCCAATAAAAAGATAAGTTTCTCTATCTTGGGAATAAACTATTGATCTATAACCATAAGGAACTGTATTTCACAGCTTCAAGTTTTCCCACAGACAACCACCTGGTATTTTGGCAGTCAGTACTGAGGCTGCAACCCTGAACTTTATGACTTCTTCACAGCCATTTGTTAGCACGGGGGCCACACAAGCAGCCTTTACCATTGCAACCGTCACCTCTAAGAAATAGTAACAGAACTGCAGTTAATTCCACAAGACCTCAGTACACCAGAAGGCAAATAAACTCCCTCTTCAGCGGTTATCTTGACTATGAGAACATGTTCTTTTTATGAAATTTTTTAAACAACTACAAAATTTCATTTCCTCCTGTGAAAGGACAAGAATGCACTAGCAATCAAAAAATCTAGAAAGGTGTCCCTAAGTTAGTTAACAGGACATACTGAAATAGGTGTTTCAGGTAATAAGTCATGATGAAAATCAGTTCTTTGCACTTCAGTGCAACATGAAATAAGAAAATTCCTTAACACGGTTTTACATGTAGCATTTCAAACTATGCAGTGGTATGGTTATCTTGGGACAAAAAAGCTCATGATTACATGACTGAATTGCTATTTTATAAGCAATATATGCTATAAAGCATCTTTAAAAACAATCTGTTATAGTGTACCATTCTATAATGAGGATTTTGACATAAACTTAATAATCAATCAGATTCTAATTCTTAACTTATGCTTAGAAGTCAATTTTACTTCCTCACAGAAATACATGGCACAAGTAATAGATGCCCTGTAAAAACTACTGCTTGTTACCTTTTGAAAAGGCTTTTTGTGTTTGGTGCCCTCTAAATAATTCTAAAGAAGTTTGAGACTTAAAGGTCTAAAGCAGGAAAAGAAAATTTCCTAAAGAACTAGGGTATTTATGGACAACCTGAATTAAAAGAGTAAGTTGGGAAAGGAAAAAAAAAGTGTCTGAATATCTAATTATTTATCTGTATCAAGTACCATCTAGGACATTGGAAAAACACTAGCTATCTTACTTTTCTTTCCTTTATGGTTTGTTTTTTTTTCCAAACTAAGATGAGGCATTTGAACACTAGAACAGACTTTTGAATGAACAGATTGTTGTAAACAGGTCAAGTAAAAAGGTTCAGATTAAACATTCAATAATTACGAAGGAGGAAAACAGCGAAATTATTTTAGATGTCACCAAAGGTATGAGGACTACTCGTAAATAACGTCTGTTCTAAAAGACAGAAGGATAACGTAGTATGTTTTAAAAGTACAGATACTCTTCCAAGGCACTTGATTCTTGTAACACTTCATAACAAGTGGTATGATTTGATACTACAGAAACCCTTGAATACTGCATCCTACAGACAGCATAACAAAGCCAGTACTTCTCTATCTCATGGCTTTGTTAAGAATGTGCTTCCATTATACAAATTTTTCTAAGCACCACTTAATCTTAACCTGTCTGAACATACCTTGAGATATTACTTAATTCAAGAAACAGACTTGCCATCAATTCTGCTATTCTAGAGCTGCTTATTTATTTCTGTACAACAGCTTAAATAATGAAATTTAGCATTAATTTCTCCTAACTTCACAAGCAACCTTCTACGCTTGCTGTCCTGGAAAGTTACAAGTTGAATGAAATTACACCACTTGTGGCCTAGATTGATGAGTCACGAACTAAACTTACATATATACATATATATATACACACATATATACATACATATATACATACATACACACACAAATATTACTGCTTGCTCAGCTTACTGCCTCTAGCCACCGAAGGCTGAAGGACTGGTGGTTCAGGGTGTTTACATTTGCGTGGAGGATGAACTCTAGGAAATATCCCAGATGTTAAATGTCAGGTCTCTGCTTACTAACCTGGAGGTAGTAAGACAGGGGTATACACAGGAGTCTTTGTACTGAAAACACATTTAGCAGTTTAGGGAGACAGAGAGTTCCTAAGTTTCTAACACACAGAATTTGCCCAAGCAAGTTGTTACAGCTGTACCTTTCCTCTAACAGGCAAAAGGGGAGAATTTGGAAGGATGGTAAAACTCCCACCCAACAACAAATAAATAGGAATTCAGAGACTGGTTAAGAGAAAAAAAATTTTTTCTAAAGAAGCATTCCCAAACCTGGAAAAGGTTAAACTGCAGGTTTACCTCATACCAGGTAGTACCAAATAGAAGACTCATTATCTCATCCATGGTCTTTAAAGGCTTGATGCCAGTATTCTCTTCAAGGTTGTGCAGTGTATCTATAAATGGGAGGGCAAATACGGGAGGAGAGCTCTGCTTTTTATGTATTCTGTCTCTAGCTGGAAAGTGTCAACTTGAATGACAATGCAATTAATCATTTACAAAAATGCTTCACTGTACCGAACAGCTTTCTCTACCCAGCTTTATGTTTGTAAAAAAGTTGCACGGAAAGAATCTATAGTGATTTTGACTAGGCCTAAATTTTCTACATTCATTAGGACATTAAACAACTACTTGGTTGTCCAAGGCAAGTTTAGAAGCAATTAAGTAATATCCTTTATAAAAGGAGAGAGCGACATGCCCACAAAACAAAATTAATCATCCCCCAGAAAGGAGTATAAAACTGCTAACTATCATCACGAACACTTAACTCACCACAACCAAAAATACTGTACTAAGACTTGTTAATGCATTAAGGGAAGATCACACAACCACATAGTGTAATAAAGGCAGGGAGAAAAAGAACTATACACCCTGTATTGCAGGGCTGCTATCAGTTCTAATCATGCTTATAAGCCTTGAATATTCTGTTTATGGGCAAGAGAACAAGTATCTTGAGATCTAATATTTAACAAGGAGTGTTTCTGAGGTTTTTGAAGACAGATGCAACAAAGAATCAGAAAGAAGGAAGCTGTGTTCTACGCAAAGCACATATTGAGGAACAGATTTAAAGAATCCCGTCCTCTGGAAATACAAATCCACCGATCAGTAAAACAACTAACTATGCCAACCACCAACAATAGGCATATGGAATAAAGTATTATGCTTTCAGTCCATACCTTTGAGGCTAATAAGCCAAATACAGAAAAGCCAAAGGCTAATCTAACTAGAATGCAAGGAATGAGTGTATTTGAAATACGAGCAGGTATTTCTACTGTAAACAATAATGATGCTACAAAGTAAAGCTATATTAGTAAAATATTAGAGGGTTTTTGTTTGTCTCCTGGTATTATATGGAGAAAAAGACAATTTTACCTATAAACCAGGTACCACTCTCAAAAACAGAAGATCAGTGCTTGAAGGGAAACACGCGAATTTTTAAAAAGTAAAAAAAAATTAAACATGGAAAAGTACTAGTGGTGTAGAAAAAAATGGAACATAAACTGGTAAGGCTGCTTATACTATCTCAATTTTTCCTTGTGACCTTTGAAACAAGCTTAACAGAACTAAGAATGGAGTTTTCCACCTACTGATACATAGCAACAGGGAATGCTAGCAGAAGCAGTGCATGTAATCTCTGCCTTACACAAAAAAAAGAGAGGAGGTTCAGCAATATACATGTTTAAACATATATTTAAAAATAAACAAAGTATTTCAAGTCTTAGATTGTCTTAAAACGAAGTAGAACTTACAAAGCAAGAAAACACATACCTGATATACCCTGAGGCTCTTTCTGTAGATCACAGTACCACAGTCGGTTCACTGGATCACATCCTTCTCTGACAGACAGTAAGACATATCGACCATCGTCTGAAACCTGTAAGAAATTACAGAAAAAAAAGTCAAGGATAATTCATCCTCTAGAAAAAAAAGAATCCAACTTGAAAAGTTAATCCCTAAAACTCCTAGCAAAAAAAAAATACTGATGCCACAGTTAGTTGAGTGAACAGATGTTATGGAATATGAGAACTCTCCAGGAACACACACTCATTGCTTACATCTACAAACAATGTAAGTATAGTCTGCTGACATTTTAGGAAATCAAAACCAAGTGGCATTATCTTTTTATTTCCACCATAAATTGAAAAAAGTTCATAATTATTAAAAGTATTCCAGCTAAGAAAGTATCTAAATGAGTGCAGGTAGATATCTGCTCCACTGTGGACATCCACGGGGTGCAGGGGGCAGCCTGCTTCACCGGGGTCTTCTCCATGAGCTGCAGGAGAATCTCTGTTCCAGTGCCTGGAGCACCCCCTTCCCCTCCTTATTCACTGAACTTGGCGTCTGCAGGGTTGTTGCTCTTACATATCCTCACTCCTCTCTCACAGCTCTTGTGCAATATTTTTGTTATCACAGAGGTGCTACCAGCGTCACTGACGGGCTCAGCTTTGGGCAGCACTGGGTCCAGCTCGAAGCCGGCTGGCATTGGCTCTGTCTGACACAGGAGCAGCCCCGGCTTCTTCTCACAAAAGCTGTCCCTGCAGCCCCCCACGGTACTGAAACCTTGCCACATAAACTCAATACAACTACTAATGTACAGCACACACCTGGTATGTCAGTAACTAAGAATGCATTCAGTATCAACAGTCTACAACCTCCTGGCAAGAAGAAAAAAAAACAAAAAACACCAAAAAAACCTGCCATACTACAAAAAAAACACAACACCAAAACCACAAGCCTCATTAAAAATATCTTACAGTCAATGCTTTCAACATGAAGAAGTTTAATCAAGTCCACTCTGCTGAATATGAAGCACTGCTTAGTCCTGTGATCAACTGGATTACCATGCTCAAACTGTCCTGTAGTACTCAAAAATAACCCTTCCATATCAGTGAAAACATAGCTCCATGTAGCTCAATAGAAATTTCTAAAAACACTATGAGGCAGTCACAGCTGGTGATGTAGGTGTCCAGTTTCTCTCCAACTATAACGACACCATGCAAATCCAGTGTTAAATTGTGCAAGAGTATTTGCGAACTCAGCCATCTTTATAAAGACACAACGGAGAGACCAGTGGCTTTTGCCCCAAAAGCCCTTAAATTTCTTGTGAAGATTATGTCAAAACTTCTGAACTTCCAAACTCCTTTATCAAGGAATCAGTTCCATGCAAAAAGAAAATCCTAAAGTCCTGTGGAAATAAATGGAAGCCAGCAGTGACATGAGAAGAACCAGTGACATGCACCTCACTGAAAATAAGTAATTTGGGATATTGCATTGGGTTTGCCTGGCTGGATTTAAGTGGTGGGGTGGTTTCTGCAAGAAGCTGCTAGAAGTTTCGCCTAGGTCCAACAGAGTCAATGCCAGCTGGCTCCAAAGATGGACCCGCCGCTGGCCAAGGCTGAGCCTGTCAATAATGACATATTTAAGAAAGGGGGAAAAAAGAACTGCACCACACAACAACTGGCAGAGAGAGAGAGAGGAGTGAGTATCTGTGAAGACACCAAGGTCAGTGAAGAAGTGGGGGGGGGGAGGATGTACTCCAGGTGCCAGAGCAGAGAGTCCCCTGGGCTGTGACGAAGACCATGGTGAGGCAGGCTGTCCCCCTGCGGCCCACAGAGATGACAGGGTGTAGATGTCCACCTGCAGCCCATGGAGGACTCCACACCAGAGTGGGTGGATGCCTGAAGGGGACTGTGGCCCATGGGAAGCCGGCACTGGAGCAGGTCACTGACAGAGCCTGTAGCCTGTGGAGAGAGGGAAGCCCACGCCGGAGCAGGCTGGCTGGCAGGACTTGTGTGATGTCACAGGGCACTCGCGCTGGAGCAGTTTCTCCTTAAGCACTGCACCCCAAGGAGAGACTCACATTGGGGCAGTTTGTGAAGAACTGTCTCTCGTGAGAGGACTCACTTCGGAGAAAGGTGTGTGAAAATCATCTCCCATGGGAGGGACCCCACAAAGGCCCAGAGGAAGAGTGAGGAGTCCTCCTGCAGAGGAAGAAGCAACATCGAATGAACTGACCGTAACCCCCATTCCCTGTCCCCCTGCACCACTTGGGGGAAGGAGATGGATAAACTGGGATTGATGTTAAGCCCAGGAAGAAGGGCAGGTTGGGGGGGAAGGTGTAAGATCTGTCTTTATCTCTCACTACTCTTCTCTGATTTGTTCTTTAATAAATTTAACTGATTTCCTCAAAATTGAGTCTATTTTGCTCAGGATGGTTGATGTGGGTGATCTCCCTGTCCTTATCTCAAACCATGGGCTCTTCGTTATATTATATTTTCTCCCCGTCTGGCAGAGAAGGGGGGGGGGCGGTGATAGAGCAGCTGTGTGGGCACTGGCCACTGGCCAAGGTCAAATCACCACAGATACACGACAAGACGAAATTTCCATAACAGTGCCTGCTGATGTAAAGTCATCAATGAATCCTTTCATGTATTCAGTTCAGACTTTGCAAACAGTTTCCTGGCAAAGCTTTTGAAAGTGCAAGTCCATCAAGGAAAGGCAGGAAGTAACAGGAAGTCACCAATTTAAAGTTCCTCTCTCCTGACTGAGCTGTTTTGAGCATATCACAAAATCACAAGACTTAAATGTTTTATTAACAGCTGATACAGAAGGTTGTTTCCTGTCCACATTCTTACATGACAGCACCTAATGAAGATTCAAACCCCTAGACACTAGACACAAAATACAAATTGGAGTTCCGGAAACTTTCCATTTGGCCCTAACCACACTTTAAAAAAAATCTTATTCATATATTTCAATTACTTCTTAGATTTAGTTCAGTAAATATTCACAAGACTAGTTGTGCAAAGGATCAGTAATGTAAAATAAGTTTCAGAAGAATTTGATCTTAACTGTACTGCTATTCAAACAGATCCACAGTTTGAAGACACAAGAAGGAAACTTAGTAGAATACAATGAGCCAAGTCTCAATATACAAAAACTAACAAAAGAGCCAATCACCACACAGCCCTTGAAACAGGGGGAAAAAAAAAACCTCAACAAAAACCAAATTATTTTTTCCCAGTTGTATTTGTTACAGGCATTTTGTCAAAAACTAATTACACTACTAAAAAAGTCCATACAGATGGAAGCTCACAAGGTAAATAGAAAAGAACACCTAAGACTCCTACTGGACCAAAAATGCCACCATTATGTAGTGAGTTTTAACAGGGCAACCTACAAAATTGAGACATTTCACTTCTAGGACTGGAATAAATCCAGAAATTAAATCCAAGATTAGGTGACCTTTTTTGACAGCATTATCTTGAATGGTTTTAGACAAACATTAACTGCAGGTGTCAGCTTTAAACTACTGACTGCAATATGCTACTTAAACGACTGTTCATACTTGTAAAAGCACCAAGTTTCGTTCTCTTCCTCATCAACTCATAAAACATAGAATCACAGAATCATAGAATGGCCTAGACTGGAAGGGACCTTAGAGATCATCTAATCCAACCTCCCTGTCATGGGCAGGGACGCCTCTCAACATGTTAAATAATTGCAAATCATACAGGCAAATATAAACTTCAGTTAAACTCAAGAGTATGACACACAAAATTCTTTCAGTTATAATAAGAACCCTTGTAAATTTGTTCTTTGATGCTGTGAGTTAACGGTTAACACAGCACTGATCACTCTACCCAAGAAAGAAAACTTATTTGCAACTTTCTGAAGTCGTTGTTGCAAGGGCAATTCAGATCCTCTGATGACAGCAAATCTGAAGATATCTAATGAGTTTTTCCTTTCAAATTTCTATCTTCACTAATGAAGAGTTTGATAGCAGTTTCTGTTTAGTTTGAAGTAGGAATTCCCAAAGCATATCACTGGTGGGATATCACTAAATGTCACTAAAGCTATTCTTACATCAGTGAGCTCTATAATTCAAGGGAATTTGACAGAAACAGGACAAGACACTGCTGAGTGCAGCATGCCAAAATGTTTATTATTATACTACAGATTTAGATATCCACATTGCAGAGTTACAGTTTGGTGAGCAAATACTGGCAGCAGTATCAGCTTATGTGGTCTCTACCCTTAGCTCTTCCTACTGCTATGGTTGCCTGTGCAAACTCATTCCCTTGTCACGTCAGTAAAAGCATTTACTGTTTATTTGGTAAACTAGACCGGGGTGAAAAAAAGAGCATGTTAAAAAAACCCCTCAAAACTAAAAACTACAAATAAGAAAGAAAATAAAATCATAATCCAGAGAAAAATAAACCAAAGAAAAAAAAAAGAATAATAATCCAGGAGAGGGGAAAAAAACCCCACAATAAAAAAAAGAAATAAAGGAAAAAGTCCCTCTGCCAGATTAGTAGCTTACTTGGTTCACTGTGCAGTTGCACAAATGGCTGAGCTAACACACAGCACCAAGCAGCTGGAAACATGAATAATAAGGGCAGAGATTGCTTAAGGCAGCTCAGATGGCAACAGTGATGAATGAGTAATCGCAGCCTGAATGCCACTGACTCTTCTGTGTCGGAAACAGACAGGAGCCTGAGTTCCAGCAAGGCAGAAGGAAGTGGGACTTCCCAACTTCCCAAATATCATTTAGGTTACTCTTAAGCTGCTACATCATCTTCATGAGCTGAACTGCAACCCTTGCCCCTGAACTTACAAAAACTTCATACCAGCATTTCACTCAAACCTTCGAATGCATTCATGGTTCAGCGTAAGGGAGACAGCTGTAATGTCAGAACTGACAGCTTGGATCAGAAGTACATTCTCCTGGTTTCCCATATGAAAGTTGAAGAGGAAAATCATCTCAAGAATTTCTGAGAGAGATCTGGACTGCTAGTCAGTGCGTATTTCTTTCACTAAAATAATTTCTCGAATTTCAAACAACACTCACTATTAAAAGGTAATGAGGTTATAAAGCAATTGAACATCTTGAAATGACATTTAGGTCTGTTAAAACAGGACAGAAGAAATACTGTAGCCTTTCAACTTGAGCTTTTAAAAACCTTCAGCATAACAATGATTTTATTGGCCCAACATAGCACTAATCCCTAACTCAGCACTAGTAAAGAAAGGATTATTTCAAAGAGCTGATGTTAGTATATAGTTTGTAGCACCACTGATGCCATTCAGTCACTTGGCAATTTTGAATTTACTAGATCTATAATTTCCAAAATATATGCTGTGACCATCTTTACACCGTACAAACAGCCAGAAGCATCATCACAGCAGCTGTGCTCACAAGTAGTATTATATTTAGTCTTTCGAGGACCGAACTCTTTAAAGCAAAATTGTAGAGAAGTTTTGGGTTAGAGTGGAGTATTTTTTGGTTTTCACTAGCAGTTTTGTTACAATGTTACCTGTTCTCTCCATTTTGATGAAAAGTAATCACTGCTTAGAAAACTACTGCTAAGAGATGAAGTTGTGTGCCTGTAACTTCAATAAATAAATGGATATCAAAAGAAGAAAAAAAAATTAACATCTAATTAGTTTAGGGAGTTTTCCAACTACTTTTCTTTCTGTACAAAATATAGTTAACTCATCATACAAGTCATAACTCTTCGGAGTTCTTCATGTCTTCCGCATTTTTAATAGCGATAACCATCTATGAGGATCCACAGCAAAAGTGAAGTATTTTTTCTACTAGCAGCACATTTCAGATCAAAAAATCATACATAATTAAACCAAAAAAAAAGAAAGAGAATGCGCAGGAGAAGTCTGTCTCATTTTCAGACTTCCTGGCTTTATGTATTACTCCTCAACTAAAATGTCAATAGGAGAGACATTAAAGTGTTTTGCTTCCAAGTAAAGTGCATGACAGCAACCCCAGCGAATATTAATGCTACTTCTTTGAAGACTACCTGGGTAGTCACCACTGCAAGACTCAAGATAAAGAAAAGCTCTCTATTTTTAGTTCACAAATTGGGGCCCTTCCAGGTAACTATATGTACACATAATTCCTTTTTAAGCTAACCAATCGGACATTTTACCACCTTTGCCCTTTTTATTATCAAGGCAGAAAAAAAAGCTAAGCACGGTATCATTTTTTTTCTGCATAGCACGATATTAAAACATTAAATAAGTAAAAAGTTATTAGACAATATGCCTATGAGGAAATGATAAAGTGACTTGTCCTTTAACTGTAGATATTAGCACTATTACAATACACAACCTGATCTGCATTTGCAGTTATTTTACAAACTACTGCTCTTCATGCACTAGTGCCCTTTGCATACGAAACAAGGCAACTGTCGTTGCTATCTAATGCATTTCCAATGAAACAGAGCAAATGAATCACATAGGAAAAGAAAAATAATAAAAAAAATAAAGAAAAATCAAAGCTCACAGAAATTAGAGAGAATCAAAGCTTTCAAACTGAGCCAAATGGCCAAATTAGTAACCGGATTCCATGTACCCACTCATGGGAAGATCAAACCATCCGGAGAAGGCAAGATGGGTGGCAATAAAGATGCAGCCATGCAATGCATGGCATTAGTAACTAGGAATTAAAAAACTCACAGCATCAATAAACTGCATTTTAACTGTGCTACAATTTTCACTACATGCTACACATGTAACAGTTTAAAACCACAGAGAGTATCTGACAAGATTTTTATAGGTTGTTTTTTTTTTTTAAACATCCATTTAGGAATGTACCCAGTGACCACAATAAAACAGACTGATAACAGCGGTTACTGCCTAAATTTTAGGTGCATGCTGCACAAAACCAGTTGCATAACACCACTGAACCTGAGCCTGACTTGACTAAGAAAAATACATACGCAAGAGACATTTGATCGATGCACTAATTACCTGCCTTGTGTTATTTATCAGTATTTTAAAGCTGTCAGGTGAGTTATATAAAATACTAAACAGAAAGAACACGTGCCATCTACAGAGAAAGAAGTAGAAATTCCTTCAGAACTTGCCAAAACATTTGGTCAGTAAAAGCTGAGCGCAATTACACTGCCTGAACAGCCTCAAGTGTTCTAACATCATAGATGTGCACATGCTCCTGTGCCACAAGTCTGCGTGCATGACAACAAAGTCCAGAACCCTTACTGTAACCTCCCAGCCTTTCAAATTCCACTTTCATTAACTCACTGTTAGAAAAAGCAAACTTACTTCCTTTCCTAGAATAGAAAACAGTTTTTTTCATTAGATAAAATGATCCTGAAGGGCTGTGTAAGGTGGTAAGGTTTTTTTTCCTAACAAAAGGAACATAAAGCTATGTTGTGACACTGTGTTGGCACTAGTGCCAGAAAGCTACTGAAGCTTGCATAAAGCTCCCATCACATTTTAGGTTCTAGCAGTCTTATGAGAAAACGAGGATTGGAGCAAGAACTCCCTTTCACTAAGTGACCTCTTGCAACTGTCTGCACAACCAAGGCCCCTGAAGCTGGTACTCCAAGGTTGCAAACGCTTTGCTCAGTTTTCTATTTGCATCATACTGGTTTAATCAACCAGATTTCAGAAGCCCTAATGATGGGTGATCAGAGAAATGCATCATTGCAGGATCAGGTCCAACAGAAACCACTTACTACATTCTGAGGAGCAGGTCTGACATATTCTATGTGGGACATAAACAGGTAAACAACATGTTAATATGTTCTATCCATCCATTCCCCATTGCTTTGGGTATTAATTCAATTTCCTTATTTCAGGCATGTTTCTATTCTTGGATTTCAGACACAAATGTGCATTTCTGTTCTGACCATATCCTTCTGAGCCTCTGCTAAGTTTGGGGTTGAACCAAATCCAGAAAACCAGGATTTGACCCTAGATCACCATGCTTATAACTGTTTCAATTGCAACAGGACACCAAACAGCCTTGTTAGAAGAGAAACCCAGCAACACGCACATGCAGTAGTCACATGCATTCTCTCTTCAATACAGTACAGAGTAAAATCAGTAGCCTTCTGAGGTGACAGCCACCATGCATGACTTTTCTTTTGGCTTTCAGCTTGCTTTTGAGTGCAATGAAAAGAACAAAGCATCAGGAACCTGGCTACGTAAGAGATGACCATCTACCACAACCCCGTGTGCAGCCAGAAAAATTGCCTGCCTGTTTCTTAACAGTAAAATTCTCCAGACCTACTGCCAGGGCTGTAGGAAGATATAGTACAGTTCTATTCCAGATTAGCCTTGGCAAAGATAGTGTAAAGCTTTAGAAAAATTCCCAGAGTCCTGTTTTATCCAGCAGTGAGTCTCACTTGAGAAAACTGACAATGTTTTGAGCCCTTTCCCTTCAGCCTGCTCACTCTTCCCCTGTGGGTGCTGCATTTGCACGCTCCTGCAGTGAAAATACACCACAGCCAGCACACATCTGGCACAGCCGACTCCTCTGTGCTCTGAATTTCATTTGCAAGATCACTTCCCCCGTTGAGAACCACTAATGTTAACTGACAACTCTAAACAGAAAGAAAAAAAAAAAAAAAAGTCAGTTCAGGGACCGTGTATACTTTGTTAGATGACAACATGAAAAATTGTGCTTGTTTTACTGCTGGCAGAACTGGGATGGGAAGGTTCCCCTCACCCCCTCCTTTCTCTCCTGTTTACTTTCCTGCCAGTACCGTAGGGACTTTAACAGTAGCAACTGTGAAAGGCTCTTATATAACTTATTGTTTAACTTTGAGAATAACAGTCTGGCTGCAAAAGAGAGATACGCCCTGTGAGTCTGGAGAGGAAGCAAGAACATGCCACTTAAATAGGGAAGCATGGGAAGCTCCTCTTTTCCGAGAGTAGCTACGACATTGTCAAGGTTTTAAAAATCTTCATACCAGACTGCCCTCTACTGGGATGTTACTCAGATAAAAATCCATCGCTGCTCTTCTCAACTCCCCTACCATTCTAGAACCTGTTCCAGAAATGTATATGCTTTTCCTAAACTAATGAAAAGGTTTGATAGTCTCTTTTAAAAAAGTATGTATTTGACTAACAATAAACAGTCTTTTTTTTCTCACATGCAATCCATTCAAGTGAGGAGTTGAAAATGCATCTATATCTCTATGCCAACACCATTTTCAGCATCAGATTTTGTTTAAATCAAGCACATACTTGGGGGTGGTGTTGAATGTGTAATGGGGAAAAAAAAAAAAACACCTGAAGCTATTTTCTTGCATGTTGTCTTGTAAATATATTAAGCTGACAAAATTTTACACAAATCTCTTTTGTCCTTACCAGTGACCTAGTTTATTCTCCCCACTGAAAACACACCACACCAACTTCCTGCAGTGCACCTGATATTACTCATTTTTTGAAACATCATGGCAAAATTATTACTTTTGCAGTCTCTGAAGGATCTCCTGGTGTTTCTCTCCATCAACCCAATAGTTATAAGACCTGCAAATTCTGCTCTAAACCCAGGTATGGAAGTTCAAGTGCTTCCCCCACTACAGAGAAAGGTTTGGTGGTTGAGACTAGATCACCCACACCATAACCCAACAGTCTTCACAGGAGCTTGTGTAAACCAAAAGAGAACCCAAATGTCTCTATCTATATATGTGACCCAGCACAGCCCTGTAAAATAAAAATATTTGTTGATTAATCTGACAGGAATGCATGAAACTGGACTTTCATAAAATGCTGAGCTGTGCAAAGCTCTATTTTAAATCTGTGGCAGCATATGAGCACCAAGTAAGAATATTAAGGACAAAGCAAATAAGTCATTGTAATCAGATTTTTACTAAAGATATTCTAAATTTCCCCCCATTGCTTTGTGGTCTTCCACTTTCTCAAACATGTACTTCAAAAAAATCTACCAGAAAACTTGTCCGAATGGCCTGAAGATTTTTGACCTACTGTACAAGGATGAAACCATATTTTGCAACTGCATTGTGGTTTTTTTGTTTTATTAATTGCAGAGTATGGGGGTTTTTTTCATTAGTATCAGAATGACAGAGCCACATTTTACAGCTGAAGCTCACAGCGCAACACCAGAATATCAGCTGTTCTAAAGTACTTTCAATTAGATAAGCTCATAATTATTTACCTAGGTGGATCTCTGCTTTACAACTCCTTAAAATAGCATTTCTTCTTAAATACCAGTATCTCTGGAAGTTTATGCCTCCTAGAGGTCAAGAAAACAGTCATAAGCAGCCATATAAATTTAATGAACAGGAACTCACAGCAGTGAGGTCTTTCTCTGTTCACTGTCCTCCCCACTTTCTCAGTACTTTTGGGGCTGTTTCAGTTCCAGTCGCTTCAGAACTGGGAGCTGCACTACATTCTACAGCTCTATGCAAGAGCTACTACTACCTCTCTTCCCACCAAAGATCACTTAATATAATGGCTATATATTCTCATTAATCACAAAAAAATAGCTGAGACTTTTTGTATCAAAAAAATAATAAATACTTCTTTTGTATTTAAAGCTGTCGCAGGTTTTGGGTTTTCTTCCACAACAGAAGAACCAGGAGATGCAGGACGGCTGCTTCTCTGCACCCCAGCCAGGAAAACTCTTTGCTACTCTCTACAAGCACTGTATTGTATTAATTCTCTTCCACGGCCCTCCCTATATTCGATTCAGTATTTCTGATCCTGAAATGCTCCAGCATTGCTTCTTCAACTTAGATTAATAACAAAAGGCTCTGTTACCATGCTATTACCTCAAAGATTCTGCTACCTATAAGACAAGTGTACCTTTATACCCAACACGAAGGTATAACTTCCATGGGATTTAATACCTTCTGAGACTGCAAACTTATACTACCCCAAAAAATCTGGATAGTCGAATGAATCAGACTGCAACAGCCCTCCCCCACGGAAAATGAATCTGCCTTCACAACAACATGTGTAGTTTAGCTCACACCACTGCAAAGCAATAATAATATCATGCATCACTCGTGAATCAGTGGATACATCACAACAAGACATCTGTCACTAACAGAAAGCCCATTTATTTACGGAACTAGGGAAAATAAGAATAATGATTTCCAAATTCCATTTTATTGCCAATTACTCAACAGATCTGACTAGTTTTGGAACAGTAAAAATAATTCCAGAGCCTCATTTGCAAGTTTACACTAACGCCACCTGTTAAAGGTATGTTACATAGATATATGAGATTACCTAAAAAAAAAAATATTTTAGTCAGAAAACCTGCAGATAAATCTGATTTGTATAGAGAAAGCTCAGTGTGGTCACTTTGCTGGGGAGCCCTTCACATTCTTACTCATTGATTTTGAATCCCACTGTTAAAATTCTTCAAAAGAACTTCTCTTTTCTGGTAGCCCACAGAAAAGAAAGCCCAAACATTTTCACAGGTTGATGTGTTGAAAACTGACACAAACTGATCACCAGATTTTTAAGAAGAGTTACTCAGAGGGAAAAGTAGTTCTAGGAACCAAATATCCCAACTTAGGGCAAAAAACATTTTGTATTTATCAGAAGCATTGGACCAAAAAAGACCCTGTAGAGAAACAAAACGTACTGACTAAACACAGTAGCTAGGAGCATTGAAAGCATTACAATAGGTTTTTATTCACTGGAAAAACATCAGTTCCCTCACGACCACTATGTTCCAACAACACTTACAACAGCACACTCAAAAGTACTGTTAAATCTAAAATGAAGAATGAAACGCACATTAATTACAAAAGTTGGGGACTTTCGAATCATTCGTGTAAGGAAGGAACAGAGCACAGCTCACTGGGACTTCACACAATATAGTAGTATTTCAACAAAATAAGCTAAAGAAATCAATTCCAGCAGTCACTTGTTCCATCTCCAGTAACACAATCCACATCATATTTGTGCTGATAAAACTGGTTGTAAGGAAATTTAAGTCTCCAACTGTGCACACAGATTTTAACCTGTATGTCTCTATTCTTCAGGTAAGCAGAATAGGTATACTTCATTTCCAGGAAAGACATCACGAAAGAAATACAAACAAAATAAACACATGGCAGGGAATATCCAGACATGCCGATAACTGGAATAAGCTTTTTGTGCAGGAAGTGAAGGCTGGGAACTCAATACTAAAAAGAAACATGAATAATGACACACTGTCCCATCAAATGATTCTCCTCTATCCTGGAATGTGCATCAGGCAGAACGTCCTCGATGCAGAAGGAGTGTATGGGATTGTGGCATTACAGGCCTGAGAACTGATTTAAAGCAAACTAGACAGTTTTACTCTCAGCAATTCTTAACCAATGAGTCTTAGTTCAATGGTCAACTCTGCAACATGAATAAAAAGGGTTCTTTTAATAAAATGTTCTCCACTTCATACCAACTACCAGTTGTTAGAATTTGAAAAACTTAACATAATGATGACAAGCTTCAGTGTGTTTACCATACCTCAGCTCCACCCATCCATTTTGGTTCATCAGGAAATTCAGCACATAAGACATCTTCTGACTGGTTAGTTCCTAATACATGATAATGTAGCTTTTGGTGCAGATTAGTAGAGGTCTCAGTACCTAGTGAAATACAGATATTTAAATCAATTAGTTCTCAAAGAAATCCACCGACACCAAATAAAACCCTTAGACACTTCTGCATCCCTTTGTATACATAAGAGTAATTCAGCAGAGATGAGGAATAGTTTTGAGTCTAAAACCATTCTCCTCCAACCAACCAATCCCCTCCAAAACAAAATAAAACTTCAAAACACACTGCCAACCTGTTCAAAGGGTTACCCTTTCCTTTTATCGCTGATAATATATTCCTCAACTGTGAAGATTTATCATATCAAGCTTTGCTTTCTAGATATACTAAGCAAGCACACAAAAAAAAACAATCCCTGCCACGCTCTAATGGTGTTTTTGCTCCCATTTCACCCTGGGCAACTAAGGGGAGATTTATTGCTAATCAATGTTCCTAGAAACTTTCATACTTCCATTTGCTGAAAACAAAAAAGAAGTATTTTAAAGCACTGCATGAGGTGCTACTTGACTACTTTTTTTAAAATTTTGTTTTTCCAGCATTTTCCAGTGCTTCAGCTTCTGATCTACAAACATGTTTAAAAGTAAAAACCACAAAGTTGGTATCTAACTTGCAAGTCTGGCAAAATGATAGGCTGTAAAAGTAAATAGAGAGGCAAAATTTAGATTCTCTCCAAGGCTTAACAAAGCACACAGCTCCAGAAGAAATTTTTCAGCAGCACTGCCTTATAATACGAGTTGCTAAACCCCTTCCCTACTGACGCTCCTCAGCAATTTATTCTACTTTGTGCTGCTCTTTGAGTTTCACTAGCATAAACATTTTGTGTTGCTGTGCTGTGACACACAGATGAATTAATCTGGTTGAATAACAAAAAACTTACGCCCCAGATTGCTATTCACCACGTCAACCTCCCAAGCCAGTTCACCTATGCCCACACAAATGCATAAGGGGAAGAGATCTAATAAGCTGTCACCAGACATCAAACTGCATCCAGTAACAAACTGTACAAAAGCCAAGTAAATTATTGCAGAGGAAAACAAAATGAGTGGCAAACTCTTAAAGAGAAAGACATGGACAAGCAGACAAGAGGACATTCGCACTGGATATGGGCTTTGGCCATACAAGACAATCTGATATCCAACTGCATTAACTGGTCCAGCTAGTTATTTCAGTATAGCCTAGTAGAGCTAATTATTTGTTGTGCCAATTTACTGGAAAGGTCATTTTGCCTCCACATAACAGGCAATTACTACAGCCATACTTACCATCACTTTTCCCATCTTGTTTCGGGTAGCAGTTATAGAACATGCCCTTGCCATCGTGGGTCCAAGCCATGCAACTGAATTTAACTCTCTCCAGTGTATCCGGGAGATCCTCAGGACCTTCTACTTTCATAAACTTGATAGTAACCCAGTCAGAGCCACTTGAACTCAGGCCATATGCAAAGTATTCACCATCTTCACTGAATGCATAACCTAGGAAATTGGAACCAAACAAGATGAAGTAGGAACAGGCACAAGCAATCACAATTTCCAAAAAGCGTTTTGTTATTTTGCCATGCAGCTTTTGATTATTTACTACGTGCTAGTTGAATCCCAGTGGAAGAGAAGTGAAATTGGAAAAGCAGAACAGTGTTCACCGAACACTGAGAGAAGAGTGCTTACTAAGGCAGTACAAGCAACTACATCTGCTGTCATTTCAAATTCACAGCACTTTTCCAGTCTTTGTGGACTTCTCAAGCAGTTGACAGATCTGAATTTCAGCATGCATACTCAGTAACACTCCTTACACCCAACATCTGATTACAACTTGAGTGATAATTCTTCTACGTCCCTGGGTTTGGGAGGAAGAGGTGGAGACTGAAAATGCATGCAGGTAGAGAACTTAGTTTCTGTTGACTTCTTTGGTACTGTTTCCCTCTTTAAATCTCAACTCCGAGACCCAAGCAATGTACCCTGACATACAGTAAACACCACTTCAACCCTGGAGTCACTGAAATCTAGACCCTGCAAAACCATGAAAACTGAATTAACGGGAAAAATTTGCCACTAGCACACAATTGGATTAATCACTAGTATTCTCAGCAAAGACCTCTGATATATATGTTGCTGTATTTAAAGCATGAGGAAAACACAGTTCTGAAACAAATTCAGAAGAGCTTCCATCATAGTTGATAAGGATCAAATTTACTCTTGCAAATCCACTCAAGTGATTGAATTATCATAGGCTTGTATAGAACTGAAATTAGCTACTGAAAAAAAAACATTAAAAAGTTGCATTTCATAAAAATCACAGGTTTGAGATGCACTACAGTGCCACCTTAACATATTCTCCCCCATAAGAACATAAAAGTGGCCATTCCGATTCAGAACAAGTTGTCCTCACCAGTAACCACAACAACATGCTTACAAGAATAAGAACAACGCAAGCACATGTAGTATTTCTCTCAAGTTTTCTTACACTCTCTAACCATTTTTAGCTTAGGAGATTTCTCTTCTATGAATCAGTTGCTTAATAATCCTCAATGCTTCCTTCCTCATTCCCTCCAGCTTGCCTTTAAACCAACAGTAAGTTTTTTTGCACCACTAACATCCATTGGCAAGGGGTTCCACAAACCTCTACCTTGAGGAATGAATCATCACCTTTTTTTGTTTCCTTTGGACTTGACTCCCACTGTCTTCATTCGACATCCCCTCACTCTTGTAACAGGAAGAATGACTAACCAACCCCTATTCACTCTCTCCATCCTACTGCATGCCACAAATGATTCTGTACACCTCTTATATCCCTCCTAAATTGCCCCTTTTCCAAACTGACTGATCCAGGTCCACAGATTTGTTTCTGATCTTTGCTCCATACCTTTGATTGTTCCTACCGCCCTCATCTGAATCGTATTTCATAGCCCCTTTTGAGGTGAGGGGACTACGTTTAGTATCCAGTGTTACCGTAGAAATCCCTGGGTTGCTAATGTAATGGTGTTTTCTGTTTTGTTCTCTATTTCCATCTTAATCATTTCTGATATGGCATGCTTGGTTGGCTGCTATTGAGCCCCAGGCTGACATTTTCATGGAGCTATCTACTAATGCTTAATAATTGCTGCCAAGTGGTCATGGTCAGCTCAGAGCCCATTCCATCCATTCCTCTACAAATTAGGTTGGGATTGTTTGTCCCCTGTACACCACTTATCTGCACAGAGACTCTTAACTGTTAATTTATTGCCCACTCACTGTCAATAAGGTCATCCTGCAGCCTTTCAGTTCTCTTTCAGCCTTTACCTGGAATAACTCTGTAACATCACCAAACTCTGCTACCTCACTCCTCATTCCTTCTTCTAATATATATGAACATACTGAACAGTGCAAGTCCTAGTATATATAGTCTCTCACAGAACTCTGCTGGTGATTTACACTTGGACATCCAGTTACTCCTGTCCTGGCCTTTAAATCAATTATTTATTAACATCAGGAGTTTTCCCTCTTGTTCCATTGCTGCTGTTTCTTCAAGTGCACTTACAAAAAGACTTTGTCATAAATTTTTTAGAAATACAGAAAGATTATATGAACCTAGTTGCTTATACCCATAGTATAAGGTAGGAGTTTTCACTAAGAAAAGCTGTATTTGCTCTTTTCAACTAGGTCATACTTAAAGAAGCATCCACTAATTCTGTCTGCTGTTTCTATTAACTGGCCTTAATCAGACTTTAAAGGACTTCTAGGTCCAAGAATCTTGCTTCCACAATAATTAATAAGGGTGGGAAAATGGACAGGTAAAACAAGTTAAAGCCCTACTGAACACAAGTAATTTTGTGTTCCTCATAAAAGTTAATGTTACATTCCTTCACTGTCTCTTACTTTCATTTGCTAGCTTGTGTTCAAGATACCAAATATGATTTAATTAAGAGAATTAGTCAATATAAATGCACAAACTCTTTCTCCTTGCTATGGACAGGCTCTGGGCAACATGGTCTAGTGAGGGATGTCCCTGCCCATGGCAGGGGGGTGGAACTAGATGATCTTTAAGGTCCCTTCCAACCCTGACAGTTCTATGATTCTATGAATCCATGATTCTACGACAGCCTCGATCTGTCCATATTTCATGGAAACCTGTTAAGAGTTGTGAAAGAAGATACTGAAAAACTGAACCAAGTTAATTGTGACTACAATGTAGATTTAGAAACTTTTCTTCCAAAACACTATACAAATCCACATACAGCTTTGTGACTACTTTGATTAAAACAAGCTACTCTAGCCATATTTTCGTAGGTGAAGAGCTGGAAACAGTTTCCAACTTCTGCTGAAAACAGACTTATTCAGCAGGAACTGTTGCGTCACTAACCTCGTAAAGCCACGGTGCCATCATCAGAAAGCTTATTTGGATCAAGAAAAACTTTGGCATCGGCATCTAAGGAGTCTTGTACGTATAAAACTCGCTGGTTCTGCAGTCCTGTATTGTAGAAGTGAAAATACCTAAAAGAACACAAAAGGGAAAAATAAGTAGCAAGAACTCAGATTTTCAGTTAGGCAAGCGAGAAAAACTTGTATGAGACTGCCATGAAATGAATAAAAGACAGACAAATACACCAGGGAAACACAAGCATGATATCAGAGTAGGAATCACGGCTTCCTCGGTGGTCATGAGCAATTTAAACATCCCCTGTAGGTGCCTTTCTCTCCCCCTTAGTACAGAGGGAGCCCAGACATCAATTTCCAGGTCTATAGCAATGCCACATTGAGATAAGATTCCTCTGAGACCGCAGGATATTGTCACGGGCTGGGCTGGCCCAGCCACTAAAGGAATGGCAGATGCTCTCTAAGGCCTCTCCTTCCCCGAAAGGAAAGGGAAAGGGACCAAGGCAGAGACTTATGGATTGGAATAGAAAATGAAATAATACTAATAAGGAAGTGATGAAAATAATGGAATATATATGCAAATAAATTAAAATAATGAACTATATACAAATGCTATATCAAACCTGACTCCTCTCCACAATAGCAACCCCCACTGAGGCTGCTGAACAGCCCCAGGCTCAGCAGCAGAGGGACACTGGACACAGGAACCGGATTTGGGAACTCAGGATCAGGCAGAAGCATGGACAGAGTCCTCCTCAGATACCAGCCACTGAAGGTGGCAGCTTAATCGCCCCAATCTCTCAGCTTTATACTGAATATGATGTATGTGGAATGGTAAACTTCATTGTTCAGGTTTGGGTCACCTGTCCTACCTGTTCCTCCCCAGAAGTCTGATCTTTTTATTTCCTTGCAACTCTTTTACTTCTCAGCACTCCAACATGATACACAAGATTTAGAAGTAACCTTGGTCGCTATTTGAACAAGTATAAGCAAGAGCCTTTCTGCCTACTTGCAGACAAGAAAAAGGGAAACATAACCTGCACTTTTAATAAGAGAAAAAAGGAAGACCCAGGCAACTACAGGCCAGCCAGTCTCATCTCTGTGCCCAGCAAGATCATGGAGAGGATTCTCCTGGAAACTACGCTAGGTCGTATGGAGATGTGATCAAGTGCACTCTCAGCAAGTTTGCCGGTGACACCAAGCTGTGTGGTGCAGTCGACATGCCGGAGGGAAGGGATGTTATCCAGAGGGATCTGGACAGGCCTCAGGTGGCCCATGCAAACCTCAGGAATTTCAACAAGTCCATGTGCAAGGTCCTGCATCTGGGTCAGGGCAACTCCAAACACAAATCCAGGCTGGGCAACAAGTGGACTGAGAGCAGCCATGCAGAGAAGGACTTGGGGGTGTTGACAGATGAAAAACTGAATATGAGCCAGCAATGTGTGCTCGCAGCACAGGAAGCAAATCACATCCTGTACTGCATCAAAAAGAGCATGGCCATCAGGTCAAGAGAGGTGTTTCTCCCCCTCTACTCTGCTCTCATGAGACCTCACCCGCAGTACTGCATTCAGCTCCGGGGATGCCAGCGTGAAAAAGACATGGACCTGTTGGGAGCTAGTCCAGGAAGGCCACAAAGATGATCAGGGGGGCTGGAGCATCTCCCCTGCGAGGACAGGCTGAAAAAGTTGGGGTTTTTCAGTCCTGGAGCAGAGGAGGCCCTAGGGAGACCTTACAGTGTCCTTCCAGTACTTAAAGGAGGCCTACAGGAAAGATGGAGAGGTACTCTTTTAAACCATTACCCCCTCCTAGAAGTGTTCAAAGCCAGGCTGGATGGGACTTTGAACAAGCTCGTCTAGTGGGAGGTGTCCCTGTCCATAGCAAGGGTTTGGAACTAGATGATCTTTAAGGTCCCTTCCAACACAACCATTCTATGAATCCATACCAATCCTTGGTAGTAACTATAAGCATCAGACATTACCACTCCTAGTAGCAGACACTGTCTGCAAAACTACGCTGCTAACTTCAGAAAGTGCAGTCTCTTGGAAGACACTTAGCTGAAAAGTAAAATCACTGAACAGAATTGGTTCCGTTTAGCTCAAACCAGGACAGATGCATTTAAAACATCTTTAAAAAAATAAAAGCTGCATTTGCCACACTGCATTTCAAACGATGCCATGTATACTGTAAACACTGTGTAACTGTCTATGTTAAACAGCTCTGGCAGCCTTAGCATTTCTCTCTCACAAGTACTGGCACACATTCTTATCCCCCATGTTCTAAGCTTTTTCATTTACATAACTGCTTTCAATCTCTATCGGGTGGCAAACAGATGTTCATACGAAACAGAACTGAAATTGTTTCATCTGCATTTCCCAATACCATGTGTTCTGAAAAATTTGTAGAAACAGAACTACCACATTCTCTGCAGTGTCTTCAAATCATACTACAGAGCTCAAATAACTTAATAACTGTATTCTATGTAATTCATAGGTACTACACTTTTCTTCCTTTGTAGGACTTGAGTTTTACTACACAAACTAGTAACTTAACAAATAGCAGTACTTATCAATAGCAGCTTCACCTGGGTGAACAGAGGAATTTATGGGGTAATGCTCAAAGCGAAACTTAAGTTCACATATTCCCTAAGATTGTCCAGTACCCAGGTACAAGCACAGGAACTCGGTTAACCCAGAAGGGTGAACTATACTCACAAAGGCCTCATTAACAATCTGCACTAGTAACATATTTAAATGCTAACAGTAATACTCTGTGAGTGACAAAACTGAAAAACTCAAAGGAAGACAGACACTTAATTTTCCATTTGACCATGCATTTTCTAGCCAATTTCACCCCTGCAACACTGGGCAATAAGCCGTGAAGCAAAGGTCAAACAATCTGATAGACAGGGCACCTCCTTTCTGGGCCTTCTTCCTTTCTGCAGATGCTACAGAACAGCTTTTCAGACACCGTCTCTTAGCAGCTATTCTTACGCAGAAAACTGGAGTAATTAAATTTAAGAACTTTTAAGTGTCATGGGAAGTTCAGATAGTTCTTCAAATAGAATAGTTGCTCCCCTTGCCCCTTACTAAGTGCTACTTAACTTGGTAGAGCCCTCTTGATCTCTTCAAAATACCACAATGTATGGGGGTTTTGGTATGATTTTTAAAGCACTGTGATTTAAGTTCAGCTCATGCCAAGTAACAGAGTAACACTCAGAAAAACTGAAGAGACATCTATTAAAATAGAAGTGTAATAAGTTAAAGCACATTAAGGACCTAACATAAAGGTTCCTGGAAGATGGGGAGCTGCAAATTAAGACTTTTTATCTCTGGTGGAGGTTATATTCATGACTGCCATGAGGACTTCTGCAGCATCAAGCCTTACCAGCATTGCAGATAACCCTAACCAGGCATGTTTTCACTGCATAGGGAGAATGGGTCAGTGAATCCAGAGCAATCGCTGACCAAGCTTGCTCCAGAAGCAGATTCAGCTTAGCTACATCTGCATGAGCATGACATACAAACTAATAAGCTTTGCCCGACACACTCAGCAAGACTTACTTGCCTGGATGCAGCATTGTCCTAAACAGTGTCACGACTTCTGGGCTTAAACCTCACACCTCTATACACTGACATGTTCTGCCACATCAGTGACAACTTAAATGAACATCAGCTCGGGTTCACTCCCCACAACATACTTTTACAAAAACACAAAGGCTTTCCCTCCCTTAGTAACAAGTATCCACACCCTCCTCAGAGCACAGGACAGGTAACTGAAGAATAGAAGTTCTCCCTCAATATCTGCGCAGAAATCTTACGGCAATGAGACATCTTTCGCCCTTTCCTGTGGATAACAGTGAAAATACATCTGGCATGTCTGGGGTGCCCACTCGATAAAGATCAAACAAACTGAAAATACAAAAAAAGACTGTGTTTCTCATGATTAAAAATGACTGGTTGCTCGCACTACATCTTTTTCAACTGCTGAAACAATCTTGAGATGTTACTAAGTTAACCAGCAGTTTCATCCCTTTACTCCCTTTCTCTACAGATCGATAGTGTTTCTGAAAGAGGTCACATAAAACTGAGTAGCAGCTGCAGTGTCCAGACCACAGAAGCACCATTTCTTTACCTACCCACTGAATTAAAACAGGAATACAAGTAGGCTGGGAACAGGAATATAGCAGGACTTCTTTATTTCATAGAAGACGGATCTTTTTGCAATCTCACTGCTTTTCCTCGGCTATGACCAAACAAAAATCCTACCAGCTGTTCAAAGTACGACCCCCACAGAAGCAGTATTTTGGTAAATATTTATTTAGAACAACATGCACATGGTAGGACTTGGGCTGTTTTGAGCATAAGGCACTTTTAACTATACTGACAACGACCAGCGTTGAATGAACTCCTCAAAGTTTTACGTTTACAATAGTTTTCTACAAAGTTGTCCCAGTTTTGATAAACTCACAATTCTTCCTATAAAAAGAAAAGATGACAAAAGAGCAAGAAGATAACGTAACTCAGAACTAGAGACAGTCAAGCACCTTGTGCTCTGCATCGTGCAACCACAATATATTAACACTGACTTTTCCTACCTCCCAACTGTAAAGGAATAAATACAAATACAATTCACAATTTGTTTTCCTAACCAGTAGTTGCTTTTGACTTGCCTCACACTCATGACCACCTACAAAGACATTCCTTACATACCTTTTTCCTTTCTTGAAGTGGCAGCTGTATTTAGGATAATCGTAGAGTTCAGTCATTCGTTCTTTGAACAGCCCTCTGACAGGACACTGCTCGAGAAAGGGTACTGTAAGCTTGTTCTGAGCCTCCACAAATGCCTGAAAGAAAACAAGCCCCCCCCAAAAGACATGAATTCAAGCAGAAATGTTTATTTTCTACAAGAAACACTATTTTCTGAAGCAATGCATCACAGACATCTTTCCCTCATATAGGTTGTTGAGTGTCACACCTGAAGAATTCTACATATTTGCATTATGCCACTATACTGCAATATTAAAGACTGATTTTATATCTTCTGTAATATCTCTCTGGGGCATGCACTGAGGTAACCAGTTTTTTGGCCAAAGACAAGCTCAATTACTGCACAAAACAAACCTCATGCTTTTAAAAACTCTCCTATTTGCCCGAATGACACACAAAAGCTAACTTAGAGTACATACCTAGCAAATACTATCTTCCCTTACTTCACCACATACACTGTACTCCAGTACTCTGTGATCAATTAATCTGGGAATAGACAAAGAACAGAGTCCCTTTTGCCCACAGACAGCACTATCATTTCAGCAGCTGTGAAGAGCTGGAAGATGACGCAGAAGTTTTTATGTTAATAGGATGAAACAGATGGTGCACACAGCATTAGCCTCAGTTTGTATTTTTTGGAAAGGCCAAAGTCCATCGCTCAGTTCTTAGTTACAAAAGGCAAGAACACCTAATTGCTGAGAACTTTGACAGGTCTGCTTTCTTTAAAACACTCCGTGTCCCAGTTACACACCCTTACAGTGACCAAGCCCATCACTGCTTCAGCTGTTTGTCAGAGATCGCCACTCCCATGGCACACATGGAAAAAATGATGTTCTGTTGGTGTTTCACCATCTCTACTTACAGAACAGTACATTTAACATCAAATTAATACCTAAGCATCTTAAAGTGAACCACAACTGCTAATAATCAGACATGTAGGCTTTTCTGTCTCTAACAGGAAGCAGGAAGGACAGGACAGCGTGCATGGCTGTAATTCACAGTCAGATGTCACAACGATGGCTCAGTATCACTCTCGGAACCCAGCCTCTCACCCCCAGCCCAAAACCCCGTCCACTCATCTCTTGTTTACACAGGACTCTTTCCCGATTGCTTTGAAAGAGTTTATTGTTTCTACCTGTCCTGAATCTGTTGAGAAGCAAGTAAATTCATGCTTGATAACATCTGAGCTACACTTCGCTGCAGGGCATGACCCACAGGAACAGCAAGGACACAATCCATATTCTCCACAACTGGTGTGTCACAGCTCTTTGGAAGAGCCAGCTGCTGTACAGAGTACCTGGTACACATTTACCCACTGTTACCAACATTTACTCGTTTACTAATTCTTCAAGTGAAATAGAGGGAAGAACAGTACATAAAACTCTTCCAGTATTTTACAGCATTTTACAGACATTTCACATGGTAAGAAGCGAGCACGTGGGGCAAGTAGAGACACTGTCCCATTCACCTCACTGCCACAGCAGAGCACAGCCAAGAGTTGCATTACACGCCAAGCTGTGTTTTCAGAGACTTGGCAGACCAAAAGGTTAAGGAGAAAGCACATTAATTATGGTCAGTCTCCACTCAAGAGGTATTTGTTCACGTCTGACAAAGCATACAGAAACTGATAAGCTTTAAACATGTGTGGGCAGAATTAGTAATGCCCTAAGAGCACTTGGCTAAGTGCTGCAACATATTAGTTTAAGAACACATGAGCTGGTCACACACAAGTCACTCAAGGATGACACAAGAAAGGAAGCACTACAGTATTGAAAAGGAACAGATAAAGAAGGCTAACAATGGTGACTTCTGGACCTTTACTCAGAATTAGGCTCTTATGTATCAGTCAGGAAACGATCACCTAAGAAAAAGGAAAGAGGTGAATGCATCACCAAGGGAAGGCCAATTTTTGCTTCTGTTCTCTTTGAGGATCATACTGCCTTAGACAGCTTTAGCACCCAGCACAGCAGCACAGCACATCCCAGTGGTAAGTCAACACAGCACGCAGTCTCCACATTGTGCTGCTATAACCATCCTATACTTGTCAGATCATGAAAGAATTTAATCAAACCTACCCAGAAAATTATGCATATCTGAATGTTTTCTCTAAATGGAAACACATGCATTTCCAAGATCACATGCTCAAAAATCTAGACAGTGCATGCTACAAACTAACTACTCAAAGTGCTGTGACATTTTCAGAGAAAAGATCACAGAATGTTACCAGATGGAAGGGACCTCAAAGATCATCTAGTCCAGCCCTCCTGCCAGAGCAGGATCACCCACAGCAGAGCGCACAGGAACACGTCCAGGCGGGTTCTGAATGCCTCCAAAGAAGGAGACTCCACAACTTCCCTGGGCAGCCTGTTCCAGTGCTCTGTCACCCTTACGGTGAAAAAGTTTTTCCTAATATTTTTGTGGAACCTCCTATGCTCCAGCTTGCACCCACTGCCCCTTGTCCTGTCACTGGACATTGCTGAAAAGAGCCTGGCTCCGTCCTCCTGACACTCCCCTTTGACGTATTTATAAACACTTATGAGATCTTACAAAAACATGTATAAAACCATCCACTGTACTGGATAGGTAAAGGCATTTTTCAGTTGCATTTAGCAGACAGAAACTGGCACACATCTTTGTTTTATTTATCAATAACAACCAAAATGGTAATATCGCTCCAAGAATATACTGGAACTATGTGTTACTCAACTGCAAAGTCGCATCTTACCCCATCTGCCTTCCTTACTGGCTGTCAAAAAGAAGAAAACTTTTCTTTACAAGCATCTGTTGCACAAAAGCAGGCTTACATACTATTGCAGTCACATCTGAATGAGCAGTAATTCTACTTTTACAGGAACTTGATGTATTTTTCCCATTTCTACTTAGTATATGCTGAAGATTCCAAGACTATTTGTAAAACAGAATGGTATTGCTGCCTGAAAAAGGAGGTAACAATCACAGATTTTTGTAAGAGTTTCACTGAGAAGAATCCAGTTGAATTTGGAAACTTCTGAGCACAAGGTTGCACTCACGTTCAATAAGCAATACATAATTGAAACTTTACTCTGGATAAAGTAGAGGAACAGATGTCAGCAGAAACTCTAACAGTGAACTCCATCCACTACACTGAGGTGAACAGATGCCACCCAGGCTATAGGGTTAACAGTAACTGTGTACATCTGAGCCTACAGAGAAAGATTCTCATTTACATGTAGAAATTTGCATCTGACATTCTACCATAAGCCTTGAACCAGGAGAGAATTTGCTAGCAGAAAAAAGCACAGAGTAGGAGGTCAAGCAAGGCATATGCTTATTGGTATCTCAGAAAATAAGGTAATTCAAAAAACAAAATCATTTCTGAAGTGCTACACTAGGAGTAGAGATGTTCTACTGGAGGCTGAAGTGTTTGGGCATTACTTGAGCAGGCCAATTGTTACTTTAAAAGAAAGTGTAACTAAACTTGATCTAAAACCCACACACTACAATAATTTTTAACCATGCTTTGCTCCAACCTACCAGCTTTCTACATGTCACAAAGTTATTCTCTCAAGATAATGATTTTCATTCACAGTATATTTTCCAAGAAGAAGAAGCCTTGGGATAGAAATTAGTTGAACATTACCAGTCTTTGTTATTAATCTGTAAAGTATTTACAGTTTAATAGTTACCACCAAAATCTTCATACACACCTTCTCAGTGAAAGTAGTTCACTGCAACCCCTACAAGAGGGTACATACCTTTTTTTAAGTACTACAAAATAAGGAGGTTTCTGGTGGCTTGCCTCTTAGCACTTTAGTATTTAGCAAAGAAAAGTTCAAGGTGCAGTTGGGAATTTACCGAAACGTGAATGAAACACTGGTCCATTATAACTACAAATCCATTTAATTTTAGTTTTGAGAGTTCCAACTCCACTCTTAATCCAAACATACACCGGTTCATAACACCACAACTCGACTGTGTATACTATGTGATCCCTGCTCTTTCATCCATTGTCCATCCCTCATGTCTGAAACAAGCTATGCATTACTGCCTGCACGGTCGGTGAGGTGAGGTACAGTATCTGACTGACATACCTACAGTAGCAGAAGACTTTGCTGTAGGTTTTTTTTTTCCCCCTCAAAGTGTAAAAACAAACCAAGAAGTTGAAAAGTCCAACCAAGCCAAGCCCAAGACAACAGTAAAAGTGTGGTTTTACAGTTGTGGTGTATGTCACGGCCAAAGGTGTTTTACCAGTGTAGCAGAAGATTTCAACTGTGCTGGGGATGCTCCCTTAGTCTGTCTTAAAGGCCAAAGAGTAGTAGAGCATGAATCCACATCCCACACCTCCTCTCTCCAAAGCGAGGTGGGAATCTCACCATCTGACCAGAGGCTCAGGTTTTATTTACTGATCTGGAGAAGGGAGCTTTGTTTGCTTATAGCTGTGCACAACTACTCCAATCAAGTCCACCCAAGCGGAAAAAAACTGACAGAGTAAAGCACATGAACATGGAAGCACTTACTTCTTAACGTATTTTACACAAGAGACTGAGGATGTGGCTTGATGATTGGCCTAATCAGCTCCAAGGCCATACATCTGACAAGAAACAGCTCTGCTTAGCCACCTCTGGATTTATACATAGGTATATACACCGCATATGGAAAAGTATGCATATGGAAAAAGACCATCTTGGTGACCTGGCTGAAAAATTTTTAGACCTATTTGACTTTCACCTAATTAAAAGTAGGCTGTGGGCGGCTAGAAAAAGGAAAGATCCCTTCCTTGAACCACCTTAGATCCACCTACCACGTGGCCTTGGGGTGACCTAGATTAAGCATGTGTGCCAATACAAAACTAATCCATCAAAGGCTTCCCTCCCAGAATATCACCTTGTGCTGGCGATACCCATGCAAGGGAGGGACAGAAGCATTCAGGTCAGTGGGAGGGAGGGCAGGCAGAGAGGAACCACAGACTCACTTGACCTAATGGAAACCTGCAAACTAGAGTGCATCAGGCACTCTACTCCCACTGCAAAAACATCTAAGACAATCAGGCAAAAAAAAAATTCTCACTCTTCTATGTTCACTTACAGGTAAGCTGCTAATAGAGCCCACAAGATCATTTGGACTAGTCACAGGAAAAATTAGCGTAATTCTTAATACTCATAGCTGTCGTGGGTAATTTCTTTCAGACCTAGTCCTGTTAACCATACAGTGGACATCAGGTGAAATTACTGTGAAAATCCCAGAATTAAACCAAATCTCACTTGTCTGTACTGCTTTCTTCGTGCTTCAAGAAACACTAAACTTGATGTTTCACTGACTCACATCAACACAGAAATAAAGTGAGGCCTATCTGTTTTCTGTGGCCGCACCAATGCTTGACATGACTGTTTCTGCTAAGTCTAGGAATGCCAGCATATTTGTCTATCTATTTGACAGCATACACCTAGTAATTTTCACAGTTTGTGTGAGAAAAGATTCCTACCAATAAATTAATGATGTTCAGTCTTCACTCACAACCAGAATCTCACTGTTACACGTACCCAAATCAAGCAAGCATGTTGTAAACAGTAACTGAAAAGGGGCTTCTTTACAAACGAGCATGGATGCCCAAGCAATTCCTCTTCTAGTTCTGTACTTAATATGTAGAAAAATAAAGGTAGCCTATCGTTGGAGGTGTACACAGTATATTTTTATTTTTCCCCCAAACAAATGGAGGTTTGGGATATTAAGGAGTACATAAAGAGAGTGAGAATCTTGGAGGAAGAATGGTAAGGGCACAGGTCTCAAGGTCAGTGACCTGAAGGCTTGAAAATTCTACAAAGCACACTTCAAATTTTCTCTGAAGCATGCACATTCAGTTGCCTCTATAGCCGTGTCTAGTTATTCTTTGATCTGGTAGATGCAGAATGGTTATTCTGCAGAAGTCTTGCAAACTATCTCTAGAACCTGGAGACAAAACTATTACAAAAGTCAGCAGGAAAGAGTGACTGTCAGCAACCTCTGCTGTAGAGCACAAAGTGAGTGATTAAGCAGATGAAGAGTTTAGTTCTTCAAGATTATTTTTTCTGACTTCTATGAAAGAGGTAGAACAGCTAAACACTTTAATTCCCTTTGTTCTGTAGCTCCTGGAACTTTGGAAAAAGATGACATACTCACATACCTATACATACAGGAACTCCCTCCATTCTTTGCATCACACTTCTGCACTGCGAAACTCTGTCAAGGCATGTGTCTTTCAGAGCAGAGGCAATTAAGATTTAACAATATTTTCATTCCACCAATATAACATTTCGTGTCTGGGCTGCTGCATTTTTATGAGGATGTTATAAACCCTCATTCCTTATTTTACCTCCTGTATAAACTACAATCTCTGGAAAATGAGATTCACTTTCCTCCAACTATTCTCACCCAGCCTGTTCATAGTATCATAGAATCACAGAATCATAGAATGGCCTAGGCTGGAAGGGACCTTAGAGATCATTTATTCCAACCTCCCTGTCATGGGCAGAGACGCCTCTCAACTAGATCAGGCAACACATGGAGACCCAACGGTGATCGAACCCGTGACCTTGGTGTTATCAGCACCACGCTCTAATCGAGTATGCGGCTAGAGTATTGAACACAGGGACACAAAAAGTCAGGTCTTGGCATCTTCCCAACCCCAACTCTTCCACAGGATTCCAAACCCCATTTTAATACATATTTGTAAGGCCTCTATAAAAGACAGACATCTTCCTAAACATAAACTTCTCTGAATTTGGCACAAAACTATCCAATCTGTACCATTTCTTAAGAATGCCACAGTCAAAAGATCAAAATACTGCTGACTTACCAGACATCTAATTTTCAATGTTAACATCCATGGCAGAATTCTTGACTAAAACCTGATAGCAAATGCACCTTTTTTTAAACCACGTGAGTCCTTATATATGCTGACAGACTTGTAAGGAATGAGGTCCTAACTACACATTTTATCTTGCTCTTGACAGTTACAGTAAGTTCTATTTGACCAACCTCTAGCTCCTCAAGATGTATTACGTGAGCACACAAGAGACAACCTGAAAGGAATCTCACTAACGGAAAGCTACCCTGCGGGATATTTTTAAACTAAGATTCTGCCCTCCATCATCTTTCTGACACAGTCATGCACACTAGACATCAGTGGTTTAGATCTGGAACTAGTTATAATGAAATTATTAGCAAAGGAAACGCTCCTCACACTACCACCTACCACTTTCTGGCCATCACCCCTGCAACACCCTATACTATGAGTTATCAGAGGAATTGGTTCACAGTCATACCTGTTATTTTTCAAGGTGCTCTCTCAGTGAAAGACCAGTTCCAGCAGTACAGTCTAGCTATGCCAGACTGCAGACTGAAAACACAACATCTACAATCTAAAATAAAGCCACTAACAAAGCCTAACTTCAGGAAGAAAATGTTTTTTGTTATTTTAAATTTTTTTTACCCCTTTTCAAATGTATTCATACACATTGTGACTGTACAAAGAAAGCAAACCAAAGGAGTTTTCCTTCTACCGTTTCCTAACCATTTTATTAACGCAATATTGGATGTGCTTAGGACAGTGGATAAAGCATTCTAAAATCAGAGTGTTTCTCTTCAATGTAATGTCACCACCTTGAGCATCTGAATTGCGCAAAAAAATTGGTTCAAGATAAATAAGGCCTTAGTTTTCCAAATTCTGTGATCTAGGTTACACCAAGTGTTTCAGTCTTTCCCCTATTAACACAAAGGTACATAATAATGGCATTGCTGTTGGCACCATAAGATACCACACAAGCTACACCTATATTCAAGGTGTAACTTTTCAAAAAATATTGGCAGGTCCTTCTAAAACAGAGTACTTGTGCACCCAGTTTATAAAAGAGAATCACATCAAAACAGCCATTCCCATATAAAGAAAGGTTACCTTCGTCTGTTCACTATCAGGATCTTCAAGCCAGCAGTATGGGTCGCTTATTTTACACCCATGGTAGTCCGACACCTGAATTTATAAAAGACAATACTTTAAAAAAGACATGCACACAAATTCTATTCATCAAGGATTAACAGTCTTAAAGATGAAGGTTTGTGAAATTCCACAAAAGCATACAATGCTAAGAAGCAAACAAAGAGAAAAAGCAAGACTTTTCTCTCAGGTGAGTTGCTAATATTACCATTCTTTAGTGATGGCACCAAGGCAGCAGAACTGTCCTCAGGAAAAATACAGGGCACCAGAGAAATGCAGAACATGAACATAAATTCCTTCCACAAGACAGATTAGCAAAGTAATAAAAACAAAACAAAACAAAGCAACAAACTAAAACTCCTAAAAAAATATAACCAAACAACCCCAAGCCTCCTCTAAATGTAGTTTCTGGTTACACAACTAATTTTCTCTGGTTTAGTCCTCTTGTTTTTTACAAACGTGTATAGAGTACATACATAAATTTAAAAAAAACCAACACAACACAACAACAGAAACCACACAACAAAACACAAAAGGCAAAAGGCTAACCCACGTGGCTGAACTTGGCTGGTTCCTCCAGTACACAAAATAGGAGCTGCACAGTTCAGCCTTTCACTCAACGATACATGTAAACACGTAAATCTTTCGAGTGTTGGCTCACGTCGGCAAACATTTAGGTATAAAAGCGATGTTAGTTCTGTAAATAATTCCTGAGCTGGCACCTCACGCACAGGTCCTTTGCGAGCCCATTCTGGCCAAACTTAGACCGTAATCCTGGCCTATCAAGTGGCGGTGGGAACACGAGGAGAAGGACTATTTTACAGACGTGCCCTCCTACAAAACCAGACCGCCGGTTCCTCTGCGTGCCCAAGGGGAGGCCTCGCTTCTCCCTCTACAAAACGCCCGGGACCTTCGCTCCCGGCTCAGCGTGGCCCTAAGAGCCGCTCCCCTCCGCGTCTCCGGCCCGGCGGGACGTGCCCGCAGGCACCGGCGCGACGGCACAGACGCCGCTTTGAACAAGTCCCCGGCGGCCGCCGCGGCCCGCGGGCGGTAAAAGCCCGAGTGTGTGATCGGGGCACGCTGCACTGGTAACCGAACAAAGCCGAGCCCTGAAAATTCGGCCCTGAAAGCGATAAACTCCCCTCCCACACCGCCAGCACAGGCGAGAAGGGCTGTCCCCGCGGCCGGGCCCGGTCGCCGCACGCCGAGGGGCCGGCCCGGCCACTTCCGTACTCACGGCGGTCTCATCGCGGTACACCTCGGGGTACTGGAAGGCCTGCATGGCGGGCGGCGGCGGAGAGAGACGGGAGGAGGAAGAAGAAGAGGAGGAGGAGGAGGATGAAACGAGACGCGGAAGCGGCCTCAGCACTGGAAGTCGGGCCGTGGCGGCAGCCGGCAGCAGGCGTGCAGCGCGGCCCAGGCGGAGCGCCGCCGCCATAGGGCCCGCCCCCTGCCGACGCGCCGCTCCCCCAGCCAAGAGAGGCCGCCGGTGGGCCCGGCTGCACAGCGCCCCCTGCGGGCAGGCGGCGCCGGGCCGGGGCAGGTCAGGGAGGCGGGCGGGGGCTGCCGGTCTCCGTAGGGGTCTTGCGCTTTGCTCGCCCCTCCTGGCGCATCCAGCTCCGGCGGAGGAGTTATGTCCTCTCACCACCCGGTCAATGCGTTTCATCCTCCTTATCATAACATTTTTAAAAATAAAATATCGTGGGCGGTTTTGTTTGTGGATTTTTTTCTTCCTTTTTGGCTCCACAACCCTGACACAGGAAGTGGGCAGAGGTTCAGGCCCGACCTGGAGACGTCCCTTCTGCGCTGCCCAGGTAGCAGTGGCTGTTTGAGGGACAGGGGCTCAGGCGGCTCGAGGCCGAGTCCACCCAAACCTGTAGTGCATGTCCACCAAACATACTTCTCCCCAAGCCGCCAGAGACTCTGCCCTAAAATCGTAGAACCATAGAATGGTTTGGGTTGGAAGGGGCCTTAAAGATCATCTGGTACCAACCCCCCTGCCATGGGCAGGGACATCTCCACCAGACCAGGTTTCTCAGAGCCCCATCCAGCCTGGCCTTGGACGCTGTCAGGGAGGGGGCAGCCATAGCTTCTCTGGGCAACCTGTTCCAGTGCCTCACCACCCTCATAGTAAAGAATTTCTCCCTGATACCTAATCTAAATCTACCCTCTTTCCATTTGAAACCATTACCCCTCATCCTATCACTACACTCACTGATAGAGTCCCTCTCCATCTTTCCTGCAGGCCCCCTTTATGTACTGGTAGGACACTATAAGGTCTCTTTGGAGCCTCCTCTTCTCCAGGCTGAACAACCCCAACTCTCTCAGCCTGTCCTCATCAGGGAAGGGCTCCAACCCCCTGATCATCTTTGTGGCCCTCCTCTGGACGTGCTGCAATGTGGTCATGTCCTTTCTGTGCTAGGGGCTCCAAATCTGAACCTGATACTCTAGGTGGGGTCTCAGAAAAGCAAAGACCAAGTTGATCACTGAGTTCCAGTGAGGATGGCCGCTCCCGCAGGGGGGTTCCAGTCCCGTCCTAGTGCAGGCTCCAGCCTGTGCAGGTGGTCTGGATGAAAATACACCCACTAAAGTTGCTTTTGGTGGGTGATCTCAGGCCCACCTGCCAGGCATTTATTTCACAATAGCGTTTTCTTGCAAATATTATTCCTTCCAGGTAGTGTTCCTGTGTACTCCCATACACTGGAAACACACAGAGGACAGACTGTTGTTTGTCTAGAACTGGTTTTTCTTCCAGATACCAGCAGCGCTCACTGAGCCATCCTGTCAGCCTGGGAATGACTCCATTGCAGTTTGCCCGGGGTGAACTTGTGTGCACATGCAGTGCATGGCTGGAGACGAGGTTGGCATGCAGTTGTGTTTAAAGGTTTGATCAGCTCGAAGAGCATTCACAGTTGCTAATAAAGTAACCACCTAGAATGACAATGATCTAAAGCATTTCAGATATGGCATCCAATGTTTATAGTTACTAGCTCAGAACTATGCCTTGATTGCTTACTCTTAATGAAAAGTTACCGTCTCTGATTGGGCATCCTGTGGGGAGACTTAAGGTGGTGCGCAAATGGAGAAATAAGCCAGCCTCTTAACGATCACTGTTACTAAGTGACCTAACTGTGTTCATCAACTTCATTTACACCCTAAATAACACACATGTGGCTTCTTGTCTCTTGTCCATTCTCTTTTGGCCATTTTTGCTTCTTAGCTTGTTTCGCTGTTTATCTTCTGCCTTCGCAAGATATGAGCCCAGCTGCTGACTACACATTATGTTCTGGTGCTCAATACCATGCAACCAGCAAGGTGTTTAATGACAATGCCTTGACATGCCCAATGCTGATAAAAGCTTGCTAACTGTCTGAGCAACTTGTTCAGGTAAATACCGGCAGGCAAAGGCTGCCACATTTCTGTCTAGAGCTTCCCGGACAGAATTACATATGCACATGAATTTGCATCAGAGGGAGAATTATTAGCTCAATACTTCTGTGAAGCATTCAGCTTGCCTACGTGCTATGCAAAGAAGCCGAAAGTGCACAGTATGACTGAGACTTTTAAGTAGTTTCCACTCCAAATTCACTTCATAGACAGCAAAGGCCTTGCATCCAGTTCAGAGCTGCAATTCACCTGGAGAAAACATCTTTTTCAGTCTGAAGATGTTGTCCAGGATGAGTGTATTTTACATCTATCTGGAATTTCTGGATTTATTTAGCAGCTTGGTCAGACTTGCAAGTAGCTCTGACTGAGCAGCAGCACATCCCAATATCACAGAAACACAGAATGTCAGGGATTGGAAGGGACCTCAAAAGATCATCTAGTCCAGCTTCCCTGCCAGAGCAGGATCACCTACAGTAGATCGCACAGGTACGCGTCCAGGCAGGTTTTGAATGTCTCCAAAGAAGGAGACTCCACAACCTCCCTGGGCAGCCTGTTCCAGTGCTCTATCACCCTAACAGTGAAAAAGTTTTTCCTAATATTTTTGTGGAACCTCCTATGTTCCAGCCTCTATCCATTTCTCCTTGTCCTGTCATTAGAAATCACTGAGAAGAGCCTGGCTCCAATCTCCTGATGCTCCCCCTTGACATGTTTATAAACATCAGTGAGGTCACCCCTGAGTTTCCTCTTCTCCAGGCTAAAGAGACCCAGCTCCTTCAGCCTTTCCTCATAAGGGAGATGTTCCACTCCCTTTCTCATCTTTGTGGCTCTGCGCTGGACTCTCTCAAGCCGTTCCCTGTCCTTGAACTGAGGGGCCCAGAACTGGACACAATATTCCAGATGTGGCCTCACCAGGGCAGAGTAGAGGGGCAGGAGGACCTCTCTTGACCTACTTGCTACTCCCCTTCTAATACACCCCAGGATGCCATTGGCCTTCTTGCCCACGCGGGCACCTTGCTGGCTCATGGTCTTCCTGCTGTCCACCAAGACCCCCAGGTCCCTTTCTCCTACACTGCTCTCCAGCAGGTCAGTCCCCAACCTGTACTGGCACATGGGGTTATTCTTTCCCGAGTGCAGAACTCTACACTCGCCCTTATTGAACTTCGATTTCTCGCCGCCCAGTCCTCCAGCCTGTCTAAGTCTCTTTGAATGGCTGCACAGCCTTCTGGTGTGTCAACCACTCCCCCCAGTTTTGTGTCATATCCTGAGCATATCCATAACCTCTCCTTCATGCTGTAAAAGCCGTCAAGCTGAGGTGTATAACTGGCAATTTTGGGCAGATGTTGTTGCTTTAGGCATCAGATCTGCCGGGAGAGGGCAGCCGGGCCCCGCACCGCGCTGCAGCCGACACCCGGCAGAGCCCGTGGGGGTTTTTTCAAGCTTCAGCAACCCTTGCAATCCAGGGCACGGTAATTCCTGAATGGGCTGGCAAGCATCCAGTAATCACGGTAATTATCCATTACAATACCTTCCAATTTATCCTGGCTACAGAGAAGGCGGGAATATACAGAGAAACCCAAGTACGCGGTTGTTCAAGATAAGATCTTCGAGCCGGTATTTTACAAGCAGTAATTTTCTTTCAAAGGTGAACAGCAGGGACAGAAAGTGAATTTTCTCTTTACTGTAAATTTCACCTTTGTTGTTTTGGCGGGCGGGCAGGGAAGGATCACACGCGAGCAACAGCAAAAGGAGCACTGTCTGCACTGTCTGATCTTGTCAGAAAAGCAGTTAGCACAGGTTACATAATGTCTAAAACACTGCCCAAAACTTGTTTTTCTTACCGGGGACCACGTGCAAATGCAAGGGAGTGCAGTGTGCCGCCTGTTAACAGAAATTCTTGCAGTATGTTTGTTTAACACAAATTAAATTTGATTAGTGTTAGGACTGTACCGTAACTGAAAATTTGAAGTCTACTGTAATTGTTTAGTGTTGTCCCAACATGTAAAATTCTATTAAAATTTCACCTTTTCTTGGGCCTAAGCAACCCTATCAGAATTTAGATACGATATTTGCTGACTTTTGAGGATAAGCTGCCAAGTAAGCAAAAATGTCTTCCTATATTAAAAACAATAGTTTAAGAATCTCTTGGTAGTCCTTGACATCTTATCGCACTCTCATGCTAGCATGAATCTGATCATTTGAAAAACAGATACTGGTCTCTGCTGATATTAATTAAACTGCTGCTGATCATCTAGTCATTAGCAAATCTCTTTCAGCTTAGTCAGCATCTCCACAATGACTCACTGCAAGTAGTGTATTGACTCAGTAGGAAATGACATCATCATCCTTGTCAGGGAACATCTGACAAAACATCTGGCAGCAAATTTTGGTTCTACCTTTCCTTTTCATCCTTTCCCCAACCTTACTCCACTATTAGGACTTAGCAAGAACTGGAAGATTTTTTCTTATAGAAAGAAGGCAGGTCTGTACCTTTACCCCTGTTTCCTTATGTACGTATATTTTTATTTCATTTACTTAATTGTAAAACAGCAATCCTGCTGTTCAGGCATTGATCAACAGGTGTCAGCAGAACCTTAGTCTTTCGCTATCACGAGCATGTGCTCTGCCGTGTACAAATAGCTCGAGTTTCAGAGGAATGTGACTGAAAGTGTCTGCTCTGCCGGATTTCTGTTTTGGAAGCACTGACTCAAGAGCCTAAGTCCTGTTGATTGTCAGTGAATCTTTGATTTCTTAGATTATGTTCATCCAGTGTCCCTATTCATTATGAAAATTCTGTTTTTTTGGATAATTGATGGGTTGTTTGTTTTTTTTTGAACTGAATCGTGAGGTAGCTTATGTAAGAAAATATGATTTTATTATCTCAGTTGCAGAAGCTTCTACACGATGTACATCTTATCAATATTTGAAAGTACAATCAAGCGAAGCAATATTTCAATGTGGCAAACCGCTCAGTGCACCGAGGGACAGGATGGACACGTTGAAGTCAGTGGTGTGCTGCAGAGTCATACTCTGGCTTGTCCTGACGTTGTGCATTGGTGTGCTTACACTCCTGGTGCTCTCGTGTTAATTAAGCAATGTCGGAATGTCCACATGGGGAGTTAGTACGGAATAGCAATTAGAAAGTAGTATTTCAAAGTATTTCATCAGGTAGGCAATCTAAACCATGATGATGGTATGATAAACATATCTGAACTGACATGTGAGTATAAACACATAGTATAACCACATCCAACTACAAATATCTTTTCTTTGAAGGAATTTTGTTCAGACAGGAAAGTTAAGCTGTTTTAGGCTCATCTTTTCCTTCTGCAGTGACCTTTGTGAAGTATGAACAAAATTCTAATCATAGAAGAGGCCAATGACCAGATTTTTTTTAGTTGATGCTTTGTTCTTATTCTTTACTTTTTAACTCATAACTAGTGGCCATTAAAAGAAGAATTTGCTAAATACCAGAGATCACAGGAAAATCTGGGCTCTTATTGTCCCTGGATAGATAGTCAATACGCAGCTTTGACTGAATTCGGTGTGTTTGGGTCTGCAAAAGAGCTGTCTTTATAAGGATCGTTTTCTGTCTCATGAAATCATATTCATTCTTTTGTGTGGAAGGACAGAAAATCCGTATTAATAATGGAAAGAGAAGAGCTTATTTTCATGTGTTTTCTTTCACCTTTCTGAACTATTCTTTCTACTGTTGTTGTATTTATGTTTAAAAGCACATCAGTATAAATAATTCTTAAATGGCAATATCTGAAAATTGAGATAACTACAAATTGGAAGGGGGCTTTTTATTTCTTTCAGTTCTGAAAATGTAAGCGTAATCATTCTATTGCTTTGGATGAAATCTTCTCCCTGTTGAAGTCAAAGGAAGTTCTGTCATTGATTTTAAGAGGGTAGGAATGTCACCGCTAATCTTGGCAGTGAGCAAAACAGAAGGCAGCTTCCCGTTAACAGCTTATGACTTGTTGACAGAATTTTAAATATGCTAAACATAGAGAAATTTATATATTTTTCTTGGAAAGGAAAACGATTTTAACTCGTTTTAAAAGACTTCACATCTAGAAATATCTTATTCTGCGGTCATCATTTAACCATGTTTAATACATTTTGAATACATGTGTTCAAATGGCTTAGAAATAGAACTTTCTATTGTGCCTTAGAAAACATTTGGTTTGGGTTACAACACTGTAGAAACTATAGATCCCTGCAGAAAAAGTAAACACCAGAAATGTGATTCCAAGCGAGACTTGCACATGCCTTTGAGAAGAATTCCGAATGCACAGGAAGAAGAAAGAAAACTGTATGCAATTGAATGACCATTGAATCTGAACTACATTGGACAATGTGCGAGGCTATCAATTCATTTTAGATATTGCCACTACAATTCCACAATGGAGACGAAAGTAAGAAGAAAGAAGAAAAATCAATTCTAGAAGTGCTTTTTTGAGAAAGGTGCCAAATTTTGGTAGACACTAAATAAATACATTTGTAAATAATCCATTTTTTTTATTATTTTTAACATTCAGGGATAACTTTAGTCTTTCCTCTAAAGGAGTATAAGTTAAACCTAGTCCTGTCACTGAATAACCGATTCCTGACATTTGCGTAGCTGAATGTGAAATCTCTTTATTTCTATTACTGCGGTGTCTGTAGAATTCAGATGTGGACCAGGGCTTCACTGTGCCCTTTTTCACACGTGCCCAAGTGACAGAGACATTGGATGTACTTATGAGCTAACGCTTATGATTAATGTTGCTTTTATTTCAAAAAGCAACAAAACAAGTAGCTACATTCAGGGGTGTGAAGGAAAATAATATGACGTTATGGGTCATTGTGCATGTAACGCTTGCAGCGTGCCAGCAACCTGTTTTTTGCAGACAGTGTGAAAAAGGAAGATCTCCTGGAAAAATTTTGAAGGTGCTTAATGGCAGAGTACTGGGTACTTTTACAGAGAGAGCTCCTCCCAGGCTGGTAGGCAGGTGTAGAGAGAGGACATTCCTGGTGTGAAAGGTTTACAAATGTGCAATGACAGCTGGTGCTGTGGGTTGTCAGAGATGGCAGCAGGGCTGCAATCTGCAGAGGAGAATTCTGTTGTGTTTAATGACGGGGGAGCTGGTGGAAAGATGGGAGGAGAGAGGAAACCCACTTCCAGCTGTGGGCACAGAGGAAAGGGCAGGAAACAAGCTCTGTTAAAACCAGGGTGAAGCATCTTGTGGCAAAAAGATGAAAGCCGGACTGGTAATTTTGGCTGCATGCAAGTATGAGGAAGGTCATAGCTTTGAAGTTTTGTCTATCAAGGTTTACACGGAGCCTTGACATGAGAAGCCAAGGTGGAGAAAGTCCCAATCAGAAGGTGCTGACAAGTTCAAAGCCCAAGCAGCAGATGGGCCAGTGATGTTAGCCACAGTGACTGGAAAAAGCAGCAGCAAAAAGAGCTTAGAAGACAGATTAAGAGCTCTGGTGAGACATACTGAGCTTGAGCCGATGGCGAGACATTCAGAAAGAAGAAAGCTGAGCTTTGGGCTTGGACAGAAGGGAGCATACGGGTGGATTTCAGTCATCAGCGTGAGCAGTCGGGCTTGTGTTTACAAGATGAGCTTCCCTGGAGAGGTGGCGCCCATTCTGGAGGGAGGAGGGAAGCTGACCAAGGGCAGAACCCTTTGGAGCACACAGAAAGCTGGAGAAAAACCAGGGCATGTTATTCTCCTGTTCTAGCATGCAATTTGCTGATAATAAAATTGTTTAATGACTAATTTCAAATCCTACTACCAAAACTTCTAAGGATTCAGATTCTAGTGTAGCGTAGAGTTGGTACAGAAGCCCATCATGGTTTACTGAGTAGACAGTCACTTTTAGAGATGAATTTTAAGTTTCTCAAGTTACAACAATATTACTGAAAAGGAATGTCTTTTATATATTTTGCTACTTCCTTCTTCTGGAAGAGTGTGAAGGAATGTCAAAGGAATAGAAATTCCAACCATCCAATACATATCAGAACAAGTTTAATACTTTTTTTGACCTAAAAATGTTTACGAAATTTTTGCGAACTTTTTTTTTTTTTAAAAACTCTGACAGAGGAAGGAGAAATTGAGACAAATTTAATGAACATAAATTCCCCTTCTGAAGATTTTTATTAGATGTTCTCCTTTTGTCTTCAGTCTAAGCAGAGGAGGAATCCTTTTCACTGACTGGAACAGGTTCCCGAGCATGGCCAGGAAACATGGAGTAAGTCAGAGAAATTGCAGAAATAACTATGACATGTTTGAGTGGAAGAAAATGCCACGAAAAAAATCCTCACAAGCATTCCTCTAATTCACTGATTCCAATTAATCTAATTAATTTTTACCTCTTGGCAGGAGTCCTATTCCAAGCCCTGCACATGCCAGAGAGTCATCAAGAGATGCAGGACAAGGCCAAGGTAGAACAAGACCTCTGCTCTGTAACTTTATAGACCTACTATTCCAAAGCACTGCTGAAATTACCCAGGTCAGAAGGACCTTTTATGCATCTTGGGAAAAAAATATAAGTTGACATTTGTGCTAAATAACAGTGACATGTCTTCTTTCTCCTTCCCCCTTTTCTCTTGACTGTAGTGGTATTGTAAAGTCAATATTCAGCAGCCAGGATTCAGTAGAACCAACCCTTAAAAATTTATTTAATTGTCTATGGTTAAATATTCTAGAGGAAATAAAAGTACTTGAGAAAGAAACTTAAAGGAGAGAAAAGCAAGAAGTCAAGATTGAGAGCTCTTGGTCTCTTGTTTGCCTGGTAGATTTTCCTTGAACCCTCATTATGTTATATGTTATGTTGTTGATATTAGTACTGTAAATAACCCCTCTCTGAATTCACTAATTAAATCTTTTACTATTATTCATTCCCTCCTACCAAAGGTTACTTCAGTAATTAAAAATATGATGGTAATTTATTCTGGTTGTATGACTGTTTTGTTCAGAAATGTATTTAATAATTGTGTTTTATTACAACCTCACAAAATTTCATCCTCATAATTTAATTAGAGATGTATGTGAAAAGCCAAGAGGTATTTGGAATTAGACTGTGTTTGTTCACTTTATTTATGCCCTTACTCCTGTGAACTCCAGGGTATTTACAAAGGTATAAAGGGTAATAGTTGTTACCACACCAAGTAAAACTTGCAAAATATCTCCATTTGCTTCATGATAAGCACGTTATCTAAATCTTGTAAGCACTAAAGAGATCAGAGAAAGAAATGTACCTTTCTCTTGTGTAATGCTACCTGGATTTTCTTTTCGTCTTGTAGGAGACTGGCATGTTGCTGTAAACCTGGCTTTCCTAATCACTTGTGTGCTCACTGCCTTTAACCAATACCATGGCTGCGCTTAATATTCTGCAGACACAACCTCAGGCATATGAAAATAGGCACATTTCTACACAGCTCTTAGAATTCCTCTTTTACCAGAGCTAACCAAAGATTGCTGTCTATGTAAGGTCTTAGCTCGTGCTGGCAGGTCATGATTTGAGCCGGGAAGTTTCGGCCAAAGATGCATCTGGGCATGAGGTGATCTGTGGGAATAACAGAATTGCTCCAAGGCTCAATCCTTTGGAAAAAACACAGTAAATTTAGTAACTGTGCCCCTACACCTACTAAAGAAACTGAACTGGCCTCCTAGCTGCAGGATAATAAGTCTAACAACCTCATTTCCTGGAGGGTGCTGAAAATAAATGAAGCCAGCCCACTTCGTTCCAGGGAGAGGAAAGGTTGGCGATCGGTCTTCTCCAAGGGAAACCAAACAGAACTAGTCTCTTGGTCCTCTTTTCTCCTTGTGGAAGAGCACAGAGCTGAAACCATGGTTTACTGAGTCAAAATAGCTATTTTTTCTTCTCTGAAGGCTGCTTGATACACGAGAAAGACGCTGTGCGGTTTGCCTGCTGAGCCATCCACTTCCTGTGGCCCACTTCAGCCCGGCAAGGTTGAGCCCCCCTTATTTGCTCCTGCTAACTTCTCCTTTTTGTGAGGATTTCCTCAGCAGCAGGAAGAAGGACTCAGTGATCACAGGAGCGTTACACCTGACCTTGACACTTCACAGGTCACATTAAAAGAGATTTATCCATGTCTTCCCCATTGCCATCCAGCCATTCCAACCCCCTGGCAATCTGTTCCCAGAAGAGCAAGATTGGGTCTGAAAGAACAGCAAGGAAATGATGAGGAGAGCCTTCACCCCCAGCTCCCTGGGAGCCTGCCTTAGAAACTACCCAGTCAGCCCATGGCTTTTGTGACTGCACTAGTCCAACTGTTGGGCTCATGCCTACAGGAGGGTCTCCTGCAGTACCTCATGGTTATGTCACTCCACCAGGCCCTTACATTTCGTCATACTTTTGAAGGGCATCTTGAGTCTCCTTCTCTGGAGACTTTCAAGACCCATCTGGATGCATTTCTGTGTGACCTGCCCTAGATTCTCTCGTCCTGCTGTGGCAGGGGGGTGGGACTTGATCATCTCCAGAGGTCCTTTCCAACCCCTAAGACTCTGTGCTTCTGTGATCTTCAGTATATGTGAAGAGAAATCTCATGCTACATTATGCTGTGTTAAAACACTTGAAGATCCTTCTCCAGTGGCTCAGGGAGGACCCTATCTGGTCTAGGAAAACGAGGAATTCTGGAATGGCATCACTGAAGGATCATCATCAGATCTGTGGTCCAGCCTGCACCTACAAAACCAGGTGCTGAGTTACTAGCAGGGGTGAACACAGAACCAAGTTTCCAGGTGACCTATTGCTATAGCCTTTTGCCAACATCCAAGCTAACTCTGCAGTGGAGACGTCTTTCATTTTTTTACTACTAATCTTGCAGAATCCCATACTCCCTGACACGCATGCACTGAAAGCTCGTTACCAGTCCAGAAGGGTAAAAAATGACCAGTCCCACAAACTCAGGTCCCCTCCTCCCTCTTCCCTGCCCTTGCATAGCTGCATACTCAGCACTGCCCTCACATACAGCGTTAAGATCTTCTAGGTTTGCTTTGCTTGCTTATCATAGTCTCAAGAATTAGTACTACGCAAAGTTAAAATCTGTTGAGCACAAGGGCTTTTGACCCTGACCACAACCTGCTGTTCCTTTAACAAACAATTAAGACATTCCATGTGTGACTAAATTTGAAAACAAACCCAAGAATTAATCTGCTTGTTTTAAATAGGGATATAAATAAGAACCAGCCCAGCCATTGCCTGAGAGATAAGCCAAAACTTTGAGGTTCAATAAAAGTTCAGTCACTTCCGTAGTTTCTTAGGCAGGATTTGTTGGGTTTTTATTTAGGGTATAGGGTCTTAATTTAGGGGAAAAAGGTCTTTATTTAGGGTTTTTAAGGAACACAGTGTCCCCCTGAAGTTTGGAGTATGTGTCTCATTTCTATTTGAGTAACAGTTTCCTCTGGGTACGGATGATACTGAAGGAAAATAGTGTAACCTAGTCCACACTTGCCTAGCACAAATAGTATTTCTGTGGGAGTTCTAGTGTGCCATAGCAACAAACAAAACAGTTATAAAGGTATCTACATAACTTTGCACTACATATACCTATCCCATGGTTTGTGAGGAGAACATAACGCAGTAAAAAAACCTCAGCATTTAAGTCAGACTTGGCATGGAGGCTTGGCTGATACAATACAGCTTAGCTTTCAAAAATTAAAGTAATAAAAGAAATAAAACAAACTACCAAATTTTTAAGTTAGTGTCACTTGATCAATTCTGCTAAATTTGTGAGGATCTTATACAAGATGATATATTAGATCCTTGAATAAGCTAAGTAAAATACATCTTCTAAATTTCGTATATTTCTGTGTTACAGTTTTGCATCATATGATTTGGGAAAACATAAAATAATTTCAATGCTCTGTCTAGGTAAAAAAGCCTAATAAAATGCATGTAGCAGGAGAATTACTAAAGTAACTTTTTAGCGTGAAAACTGTGGAAGAAAAATAGATGGAAGGAGAATTTTTGTTCAGCTTAATAGCGTTAAGTTAAAAAAACCAGTGATAAATTTATGAGATCATGGAAAGTGACTATACTTCTACATTTTTCAGGGTGATATAGAGTGCAGAGAGTTCGTTTTTCAGGGTTTGTAGATTGAAGATTACATATTAACCACTAACCTAACTGATAACTCTATGGACAGAGTCCGTTTTTCTATGTAATATGGCCTCACTTGTCCCGTGCATAATGTTTTATGAGAGCTCTAAAATTTATGCTCATAGTGTTTTCTTGCACATTTTTTTCCATGTAGGGCAAAAGAGCCTTTCCTAAAGGATTCAGCAAAATGTCTGAGGATTTCCATGTAGACAAAATGAGACTTTAGATGAAAACTGCTTTAAACAGGAGTTTTGCTTCAGAATACCAAAGTCATCAGGTATTCCTATTACTGTTGCAAAATTGAATTTGGAAGAGCGCTGCTGTCTGCCTATGAATTTCACACTACAGCCTGTTGCGGCAGTGTAAGTCTTAAATGCTTGAAGATATTCAAGTACCTAACAAGTACGGTGATTTCAGAGAGACTGGGTGCACGAGCATCTTTGAAGTCTTAGTGGCCTCTACATAAAATCGAGAGCAGTAGCAAGGTCAAGGGCATTTTGTGATGTTTCTGTCACTTCTCCTTTTTGAGAGATGCTTTCTCAGAGTAGCAGAGAAATTGTTGATTTCTCTGAAGTTACTATTTCTATATTCTATGTTATTAAAAGAAGAAGGTGAGCATGTTGGTACAGCAGGTCTTACAATGGTAAGATTTTTTTTTTGAAAAGGCGGAACCTTTCATGCGGGACTTAAAAAAGATGGTTCATGGCAGTGTCAGGAGTGTCCAATGAAAATCAGAAGATCCATTTGTTCTGTAACAGGAAAAAATGCAAGCATACGATGGTCTAATTTTCTTACAAGTTAAAATCTTTAGTGTCTCACTCTACAAGTGAACTAAGATCATGTAGCCATTATAATGTCATCACTCAGATGCAACACAGCAGTATCAATACTGAATTCTATTTCCCTGTAAAACCTTTGTGGCAGTTTTTTGCAATCTTATGTAAATCAAATTAACACATACTATTAACAAATATGTGATTTTATTTCTGCATTTGTAACATTAGCAAAACATTCATTTTCAACTTTGTCATTTTTTTATGTCTCTTTGTTCACAGACATGCCATGAAAGTGTTTCAAACACCATGACATTGAGATTTTCTATTATTAGTAAAAAAGAATGACAGGTCTTTTGTTGAAATCAAAAAGATTCAAAGCACTTCAGTGTTTATTTGCAAGACAAATGTTGTACTGAATCTTTTGACTCACTCATTTGCTCCCACTTCACCATCCTAATGAATTTTAATTACATAGCATACTTTATTAACCATATATTTTATGTTTAGATGTGCCTACTGTTTCAAATCTATCTAATAACTAATACTGTGATATTTCAGCAGTATTTTCAAAACAAATTAGCCCCACATCTCTGATTACTTCCTCTCAGATTTTTGTTTTTTCTGAGAAATTTTAAACGGACAGCTTTTCCACAATGAAAAACAAATGCCAAAATCTAAAAATATTTGCCCTAAAAAAGTGTTAGTTTATGGCTAGCAATTGTGCTTTTCATGTAAAGTAATTTTAAAAATACTTTTAAAATATGTAAAATAATACTATAAGAAATATTTTATGATTTCACTCAGCTGAGGCAACATTTCCCCTTCTGAAAGGCTTGAAAAATGAAACCTTTAGAATGTTTTAATTTACTTCAAAGAAATCATATCTTTTCGATTTCCTGAAAACTCACTGAAAAAGACAGATAATACCTTCTTGTTTGATTTATCCCTGTTTTGAGGAGGTTCCTAAAGATCAGAAAGTTTAGAGGTCAGTGAGATGATCTGACCCTTAGTAAGTGAACCCCTAATTATTCCAAACAACCAAGGCACTGGGGATCTGGGATCTTCATTATTCTCTGAAACATGTTTCCACTGAGCTCTGTTGAGAGATGCTTTTCCTCAATCAGCTCTTTGCCTGCCCAGCAATTCTATACTTTACATTCTTGTTTTACAGATAACACAAAATTGGTCAAATGAAATATAAACTTGATATTTGTTATCATATTTTTTTTTACCACAAATGACACAGTGTTTGTTATACAATTTTAAAATAGCACTAGAAACCATTATATTCTGCTTCTGAAAATGTGGCAGTCTGAAGCCCTCAGACATTGGCAATGTCTTTTCAAAACCTTCAGAAGCTTGATCCAAAGTCAGCTCAAGCTAATGAGATACTTTCCATTGACTTAAAAACGTGAGTCCTCAGAGTGCAATACAGGTTGCATGTTACACAGAAATAGGTGCGATTTACTTTCATGCTTTTTAGGGAGTTGTGGTGTGGGGGTTTTTAAACAAGCATTTAAAAGGCTATCTCCAAAGTCTGCCGGTCTCAGAAGGCTGAATTGAGCTGAAAATCCTGTTCTGTGGTTATTAAATATTTCACCAAGGTAAAATTAAGCTTATAAATCCTCACGTCACTTACCCAGCTGACTAGTTTCTTCCTCATCCCACCTTAACCCTCTATTGAATATAAGCCAAGTGGTGCCCATGGTTGCACAGAAGGAACCCTGTAGTGAGATGGGTTGTTTGTAGTTGGGCTTCAGGACTGTGATTTCTGCTCCAAAGCTGTAATGAGTAATGTTACAATAATGCAAATGCTTCAGGCTCTAGAGCCCCTTTTCTTTGGGTCTTGTCTGGGCAAAATATTTCTGTCCCAGATTCTGAGAGATGGCCATTAATTTAAGAGATTTTACGAACCCAGTTAAAAGTGAGTAAGAACTGAGGATTTCATTCAGTAAAAAATAGTGATTGACCAAGAGGGACCTTCAGCCAGGAGTTCTGCTTAAGTATAACATTATTCTTCTGTACTGCTGTACACCTCGGTGAAATGGCTTAGCCTTATTATGAAGAAACAGCCAGGCTTTTGTCTTTCACCCATTTTTATTGTGAGTTCCTGTCTTTTAACTTCAATTTGTATGGCTGCACTGTCTGCTGTGTGCTGGTGTCCCCACAGGACCCTTTGTTTCCTAGCTTTGAAAACATTCAAAACAAACAAGACCCTTTCTCTTCCCATAGACAGTACACGTAATATTAATGGTTATCTACCTGTGATAAGCAGAGCAGTATCACTTTACATGACTTGAAAGGGTCATCCATATCGTCACGCACAATTAACTTGTCTTACTCTCACAAAATGGGCTGGGGGAGGTAACTAAGAGATCGTACTTCTCCACATACCTCAGAAAACAGTTCTGGAACAAGGGGACAGCCAAAAGATACAAAAAGCTTCCAAACAACAAGCACAACAATTTTTTTTTTAAATGAGATCACAAGGAGCTGTGCTGCACCTTCTTGATGTGATAACTTCTACGGTGCCTGTGTGTATTCACTGGAGATGATCGGTCGCATACAAACTGGAACAAGTCTAGTTGCAAGATTTAACTTGCTGTTTACCAAACTTTTAAATAAAGCAAACTGTGTAAAAATTTTCTGGAAAACTGGCTGCAAGTTGTTTTGAGGATATACCCAGACTACAAAAAAAATGTGTGCTGAAACCTCACAGAATCTGCATCGTTTTTCTGGGTGTTTTTTTTGTTTTGTTTTGCAGTCTTCCTAGATCAGAAGAGCAAACTAAGAGTGAATGGTAACTCCCATTCTCTGAAGGTGGCTTTCACACTCTATGTACTAGTTCTTCTTCAGTTCAAAACTAGTAAATTTAACAAGGATCCTAGAGAAGAGGATGTCCAGGGAACATGTTGTGTATAGAACAGTGTTTATAATTTAACATGTTACTGTATCTCTTCTGAGTCAGCACTGAATCAGTGTCCCAACTGATGTTTAGGGTAGTGCTGTACTGTTGAAGTTGCCATAATTCAGAAGAAGTTATGCTGACCACTTGGGCTGTGGAGGATTGCAAAGCACTTGTCATAATAACACAGCTATTAAATGTGTGACGTGACCAAATGCCATATCAAAGCCTTGCCCTAACCACATATATTATTCCTGCAATTAAATTAAATTTATTTCACTTCCTGTCTTAAATAACTGGGTAGTATTCCTGCCATCAAGGTGCTGAGTTTCAATAGAAGAATGGCTGTCAATAATCCATCACTGTATCCTTGAGAGATTTTTTTCTAAAATGCTTTAGGATCCTTTGGGAGAAAGCATCCTGGTTAATGTAAATTTTTTGCTATTAATAAGATGGCAAGTTTGAATGTGCCATGTTCTTTTTATGACTAATGTAAAAATCTTTACAACATCAATCATTTTATGTCATTTTCCAGTTTAATATACATATGTAGGAAGAGATGGTCAGAAGAAAATTTAAAATTTAAAAAAGAAAAATAGCTGAGAAATTGCTATTTTTACATATTTTGTTTTAAAAAGGGAATATAAAATCTGGAGACTTATTTTTTTCAGTAGCAAAAAGGTTTTGAAAAGGAAGAGAAAGTCTTCTCGTATGCTTTCTGTCTCTTTTAAATTATTTCCCAATGAGGAATCATTCCTATGTGTATCTTCCCCTTGATAAGAAAAAGAAAAGTTGGAAATGCCTCAGACTTCCGCTTTGATTTCTTTCACAACGATTAAAGTTAACCGGTGCGTTTTGCTGAAGAAATCAAAACATCCTTTCCTCCTGCTCTCCTGCGGTGCCCAGTTTTTGCCAGCTCTACACTGAGCCACCACAGCCTACCTGAATAATCGGGAGGTTCACAGGGCTTTAAAATAGGGAGCTGGGGAATGCTGAGTCTTGAATCGCAGTGAGGGGGTTTCTCAGAGGACCGCTGAAGAGGGACCAGCTCTGTCGGTGCTGGCGGCCCATGGCTCCTGTAACATGAAGCTCGGGAAAGGTCAGTGGCCGCGCTCTGTAGTCTGCTCTTTGCCTATCTGTGCCATCTCTTGAAATAACAGCGACTTCCAGGGCTCCTTCATCTTCTTCCCTCTCTGGCCCCGGCATCGCCTCCCTCCCTAGTCCTTCTCTGGCACACATCCTTCACCACCACTCTCTTTTCTTCCTTGAGCTTTTCCTGTTGTCATCACAAAGACCTCTATGTCCTTTATTGTACTGTGTCGTCTCCTTGCCCGGCTCAAAGGCTATCTCTGGCTCCGGAGATAAATCTCTGCTAAGGAAAGGACGGAGATTTAATTTAGAAAAAAAACACATAAAGGGTTAAGAAAAAGAAACACGATCGTGCCCAATTTGGGGGACAAGCCTGCTGCCACTCTAACTTAGTCAGATAAATAAATACAAAATTCACCTTTAATCAACTGCTTTCTCATTATCATACCCAAACTTTGCGAATTTCCTGGACAATCTATTTATGACCTGTTCCCTTGAAACTTGGAAGCAGTTCATTTAAGAGAAGCTTCCATATTAGTCTGCCAAGAGAATTACCAAAATAGACATGCAGCATTGTTATTTTTGAGGATTTGTGACCCTTCATTCGTTTGTTTGTTTTAGAGGGATTTTTTTTTCTCTTTGAAGCCATTTTGTCTTGGTGACAATGAAAGTCGAAAGGGATGTTTTCAGTAACAAAAAAGTAGTTGTTTGTGTTTGCAGTGCAAATTATTTCAGAAGGACCTGCAGACCTGATAGAATGAGACTTCACATTGCTTCTATAACATACTGTTAATACGGTATATCAAGTACTGAAAAATACATACTGTGCTAAGGAAATTCCCTAACCTGGAACTGAAACTTAAGTTAGAAAATCAATTTGCTACATGCTTTCAGGACACGAAGTCCTGTTCAAAATCCCTTCCCAAATGAAAGAACTGTCTCAGCTACAAGACCTCTGCCTGGGGCTGCCAGGCCATGCGCTGCTCCTTTTCCTGTAGGTTTTCTCACAGATATGACGACAATGGGATTCTTGCTGCTGGGAGTGTTTTCCACTAGCAGGGCCTTCTTGACACCTACTCAGATAAGGGATACCAACCTGGTAACTGGAAGATGAAGGGGAGACAGACTTTGCTGTTCACAGACATCAATCTTGTGCAAATTAAACTGCTGTCTGCAGAGATATATGTGTGTTGGGGTAAGAACTTGTGTTCCTTGTCTTGACTGTGCACAGAGCAGAGAGACTGCCATGGGCAGCATCGCACCACCACACAGATGTGGTTGAGGTGTAATAACAACCTCTCCTCTGCCTTATTTTACTAAATCATTTTACTGCAATGCCGCACAAGCATGGGAAAAAATTTGTGGCATCCAAATCCCGTGCCTACCCAAAGAATATTTCACATTTGCAAAAAAAATCCTAGCAAGTGAAACAGGTAAATATTATTAGCATAATAGAAATACAATAAGCGGGGCACAACATTTTCCAGACTTTATCATTACCTGTTCCCCAGTGTCTGCTGAAATATTTGACCAGGATCTCAAAGGAAGTTCAGTTACAATCAGTTAAAATAAAGAAGACAGTAAGACCTATTTAAAATGAAGGTATTTGATTGCGGTAACACAGCTGGAAAATGTTTCCAGGACTGACAAATTATTTTTTAAAACTTCCATGCAATTTGCCGCAATGCTGTTCATGGATCCAAAAAGACATGTAGGCTTGTACAAACAGATGAATCACAATACACTCTCAAAAATCTGTTCTGAAGCTACGTTACAATTTAGGAGCATTCTTATCTCCACTCTAGTGAAGATACTCAATCTTACACAAGCATATTCCTCAACCCTGAGTACCTGATGCCTGCTTCAGGACTAATTACTTAAGGAGCGCTCCGAACAGATATTAGGCATTCTAAAAGATATTGTACATATACTAGTTGCCTTATCAAACTGCATGGTACTTATTAATCAGCAACTCATTTGAATGGCTTGTTCTTTAATTTACTTTTGAAGCTCCTAACAACCAAGGCAAATCTCAGCTCAAGACTTACAGATGTGGTCTGTCCTTCCTGACTTGTGAAAAAAGTTCTAAATGCCATGCTCTTGAGCGAAGACCATGGTGAGCAAAGACTTTCCTCCTTTGTTGCACTATGTGCAATAAGAATGACAATCTTTGCAAAAGACAAATAGTCAGACTCATGAATAGACTCCTGTGGGGTCTAAGGTTTATCGTGAATTCTGCCAACTTCCCTTCCAAGTGTCTGGCACATTGGGGCTCATTTCTTGGACCTTGCTTGCGCTACACTAATCACTTATATTTAGAACAGAACATTGAAAACGTTTTCCAACCATTGACACAGTCGGTTCTGAAATGGCCTTCCCAATAGAATTGTGGGAGGAAGAATTACTTTTAAGATAAATTTATGGATGGGATTACGTGAAAAGATTTGATGAGTCCAACAAACAGATTAATGTTTGAACTGTTTCATTTTTTTGACCTTCTGATCAGCATGGAAAGTGGATGTGATCTCTGTTGCTCATGAGATGAGTTCCGTTACATTAACTTAAGGCTTAATGCTTCTGCTGGCCACCTGCAGAGACCAAAGATTTTTCTCTCTTCTTTGATATTCAGCTTGGCTCCCAGTTTGTTTCGGTTTTAAAATAATTTCTTCTTGCTTCCTTCTCCAGCAATACACATTGTCTACAGCAAGAATAAAGATACCATGCAGGATGTGCTGGGGTTCCAACCTGGTGAGTATTCACCAGATCTGGAATCAGAAATTAATTTTCCCTCATGCCCTACCGGTGAGGCTCATGGGTGTTTGGGAGACAGTGGGCAAATAAATAATTTCCTGCAATCCTGTGAGGAAGCCAAACAGCAAACATAAACAGGACATTGTCAGTGATCTTGATTTCTCTTGCTCCCTTCTTGTGGCACTACATAGTTCCACAGGAATCTTCACAAGTCGTATTTTTTGTGGTGTGTCAGGAAATACATGGCTTGTGGTAGATGGAAACATGTGGAATACATGTGCTCAGCATCCTTTTAGGCCTGTTCTCTGTACCCCAGTCTGTGGCATAGTCTTAGATTCCACATAGTAATGTGTATATTTAAAAAACCCACATGGTAGGCAAAAAAGGGCTAGAACTCCGTACCAAACTCAAACAATTCACTGCATGCCTCTCCTCTTGGGAAGACAATGAGCAAACAAACAGCATATTATAGACACTAACCATGATGCTTAATGCATTAATGACAATTACTTGCAAAACTTCTGACGATCAAGCTGTAAGACTCCACAGCATAGACTGAAATAAAGTAAGGCAAAGTACTATGGACAAGTAGAGATTTCACTTTGTAACAGTATAAATATTTATAGCATGCTGAGCATAAATTCCCTTCAATTATAAAGACAGGGGAGCCCAAAGGTAAATGTAATTGTTAATATTCATGATGTGTATATCTAAAACATGTTGTTTATTGAACTTTTATACTATGAACAGGTGTACTTAGAGACACTCAGCATAAAGTGTTACTGTCTGCTGAAGATTTGTTTACTTAATGTTTGTGGAGTCCTGAGTGGTTTGCAAGTCAATTAAACACTGATGGAACAGAGATAAATACTTCCTATTGAGAAATGTCACATCAGTCTTTCTGCTTCATTTCATTATGTCATTTAATGCACTGAAAGGCATTCAAGTGACACAGCACTAGCTGTGATGTCATGGCATAGGCTGTATAATATCCCAAGGCACGTGCAGATGGGTAAACAGTATTCTAGTCATATCAACTGGCACAGAGAGCAGCGAGAAACTGTTGTGTATTTACTTTTAGGTCACACTAACATGCAGCCAAAGTCTTGATAAACAGATTTTCTCTGACACGTTGCTCTAAGCAGCAGCGTGCAGGTATATGCAATTTAACACCCAGTAGCTCTCCTTTCCTAGAAAATTAAGAAATCTGGCAACCATTGTCTTTGGGATCCTTTTAGGATTAGTTTCCTCTTGCTTTCTACAAATGAGAATGTTAGCAAACACTGTCACTCTGCACTACAGGATACATCACTCACGTTGTTCAGACAGTAGATAAAGGGCTGGAGTTTCAGGAGTGCTTAAAGAGTTGCAATTCAGTTAATGCTTGCAATGTTTCAAACAGATGAAATTTCTGTCTAATATCAATTGTCTTTATGAAGAGCACAAGAGGCCTTCTTTTCTTAAAAGCTACATAGTTACAGTGAAAGTAAAAGCATGCCTGATGAGCAGGGTAACCATATGTCCCTATTTTAATATGAGGCCTTGTGAATTTGGTTTCAAAATACTTGAAAGCTTCAAGATTTTTCATTGTTGGGACGCTCTGCTATTGTTGCTAGCACATTGCTTGATAACAGCAAAATCTATGTTCAGAGTTAAAATTCATTGCTATCTTGAGTACCATGTTTCATTCAAGTATAAATAACGGAAGAAGAATACGCTAGTACTTATAAGTATTTTGTGAAATAAACACAGGAAAAAAAAAGATAAGAAAGTTCAATGCATTTGGGAACTATTAGATTTCGTCTTGTACTTCAAGTAAATGTTGGTGTCATATGATTCATACTTTAAGATAAATGAATGCAGCACCCTGAAATAAATAAGTCTCCAGTTCTCAGAAATGTGCATGCGTTACTGTTGAATCAGAGCTTGGCAACAATACCCCTGGCACACATGAAAGAAGTGTCCTTTTGTCTTCTACAGGGATATTTTTGGAACTGTGTTTTGAAAATACCATACACTTGTAGCTGCAGCAAACCAAAGAGTGCTAGCTAGCCTATATAGGCATGAATGAAACTTGCTGTATTTCCTAATCATCAGTGCAATCTTTTCTCTGCTCCCGGCTAATGGTGCTAAACATCCTGACCACTGTGACTGAACCACGTTTCCAACAGTGGGTACATTAGATGGGAGGGAGACAAAGGTACTTCATTTCCACCCATGCTTTCACTCACCAAGCATTTCAGCTCGACCTTGACAATATTTATACATTCATGGTCTTTTTTTGTGTCGCTTTTTAAATACAAAAATAGGAATTAAACTGGAATCAGGAAAATGTGGTTGAAAAGAACAGGAGACTTTAGTTCGATTTCTGGTTTGGGGAACGCAACAAGACATGAGAAGATAAAGAGAGAAATATGCATAGGAAACCAAAGGGTTTGAGCGTATTTCTTTTCACCCTACTGTATACAAAGGGAAGTCATTAAGGTTACGATTCACGACAGTTCTTCTTGATGATAAAATTACTTTGTCAACAAAAGGGCTGAGTACATAAATGTGTCATATATCATCTCCCACTCTTTTTGTCTATATATTTTACGCTTGGTCGTTTAAGTATAATAAACCCCCAAAATTTACAGCTTCTTCCAAGTTTTTTATGTAAAGTTAACTGAAAACAGATTTTCCTTGGAAAAAGAAAACAAAACCCACTACAGTGCTTGCAACTGAAATGCTTCAGCTTTAGAGTCAGTTCTCTGGACAGAGAAGGAAGGTTCAGTTCTTGATGAACTGCTGCTGCTGGGAGTCTCTGCTGCCAAGGCTCTTTGGCAGATAGGGATACCCCATCTCCCCTGACGCATGCCCTCCTCAGGAGAGGGCAGCATCAGTTGTTTTCTTATTTACCCTCCCCTTGGACCTTCAGCTTGACCTGTTGTAGCTCACCCTGACTCATCTCCAGCAGGAATGGTGAAGTTCTATCTCCCTCAGAAGAACTGATCTGATGGTTACAGGGCTCTTCTAGGATGTGGGAATTCTGGAGCCAAGCACTCTGAGGCTTAGGATACAAGCCAGATTTCCTGTTTCCCAGATGAGGAGACTATGGCATCATGCATGAGTTAAGCATGAGTACTTTCTTCTTCATCCAAGCTTAAGGAAATACAGGGCATAACATTGCTTCCCTGGGCACAGAAAAACATCTGAGGCTCTTAAGCCCAGTTTCACACGGGTGCCAAGTCCAAGCAAGAGAAAAATATTCCTGAGTCCTCTTTTTTTTTAATGCTTATTATAGATTCATTCAGAAGTCCTGTCATGCTGAGTAGAGCATGGGAATTCCTTCTGGAACCTTGGCCTTAACACTGTTCTCCTTAAGTAGTAAATGCTTAGCATTGGTTGGTGTGAGCCAGCTACTTCAGTACATTCTTGTTCTGTCATGGACAACACATGCCATCAAGTGCTGAAGATTGCCAGGATGCCAGCTAGAAGGGCATTTGGGTAGAGATAAATCCAGATATGGGTGAAGACAGCCACAGAACTCTAGTGAGAGACTCTCAGATCTTCAAGTAAGCAGGACCAAATCCAAAGCCTATATGAGTCAAAACAGAAATTGCTGTCTTTCCATGTGAAGCAGCTACTCCATTAGCTGTGTGAAAAAAAAAGTGAGTTCTTCTGGAGAGTTGAGCAAAGAGTAACCTTAAGAAATTCAACAAGGGCAAGTGTAGGACACTGCACCATGTATCAGTACAGGTTGAGGGCCAAGATGCTGGAAAGCAGCTCTGTGGAAAAAGACCTCAAAATCCTGGTGGACAACAGGATAACCATGAGCCTGCAACGTGCCCTCATGGTTGAGAAGGCCAATGGCATCCTGGTGTGCATCAAGAAGAGTGTGGCCAGCAGATCCCATCCCTACTCTGTGCTGGTGAGGCCACATCTGGAGTACTGTGTCCAGTTCTGGGTTCCCCAGTTCAAAAAGGACAGGGAGCTGCTGCAGAGGGTACAGAAAATGGTTACAAAGGTGATTAGGGGACTAGAACATCTGTCTCATGAAAAAAGGCTCAGGGACTTGGGGCTTTTTAGTCTGAAGAAGAGAAGACTGAGGGGGAATCTTATCAATGCTTATAAATACTTAAAGGGTGGGTGTCGGGAGGATGGGGCCAGCTTTGTTTCAGCGATGCCCAGTGACAGGACAAGAGACAACGGGCACAAATGTGAACATAGGAATTTCCATCTAAACACAAGGAGGAACTTCTTTACTTTGAGAGTGGTAGAGCACTGGAACAGGCTGCCCAGAGAGGTGGTAGAGTCTCTGTCTCTGGAGACACTCAAAACCCACCTGGACATCATCCTGAGCAGCTTGCTCTAGGTGACCCTCCTCTGGAAGGGGGTTGGACTAGATGGTCTCCAGAGATCACTTCCAGGTGCTAACATTCTGTGATTCTTACCAGCACAGGCCAGCTACTGGAAAGCAATGCTAAGCCAGGACACTGTTAGAACTTTATAACAGACTAACATGAAGATTGTTGTGAAATCAGAAGAAATTATTTTGAAATGGCTTGGAGTAGAGGCATTACACTACATTAAGCAGAGATAAGAACACATATTAAGTGAAATTAGGAGAGAGCTTAGATCAAAATATAAAGTCTTATAATCTTGGAATAGGCAGCATCTCCTAAGAATTTCACCAAGAGCGTAGATTTTTTTGTCTGGAGAGAAAAAAGAAGCATGAAATAAAACCAGAGCAAACTAATACATCTGTAATATAATGCCGCAACAAGCCAGCCCATGAGCAGCGACAAAAACTGCAGCTAGCAAGCCCAGACTCATCGTCCCACAGAGTGCACAAAATGAGTGAACAATTCACAGAATGAGCTGCACTTTCATACATTAAATCCTGCCCAGACTAACCTTCTAAATTGCCACTGTGGCAGTAGCACAGCTTAAAATATATCTTTCCTGGTTATGTGTGTTGTCCTGAGAGCTACTCTTGAGGCTAATGGAAGGCAGGAAGTTAGGTGCTGTTATTTTTTTCCATGTGTGTGTAAAGCTTAATAGACTAAACTAGCAGGGTCAACAATGGGCGAAATTAAAACAGTTCTAAAAATGAACTAGACAAGAGGAAACAATTACAGGGCTGCTATGTGGAGGAAACAAGCACTGGGTGGTTCAGTCGCTAACACAATGAAGGAGACAGCCCACGATGGTGCTTCTAAACCCTTCCCGGTTTGGTATTCCCAAACTGTCCAGTGTTGTTTACTTGCCTGGAACCATGCCACAGACACATCCTGATAGGTTAGGAGCAATCTCTGGTGATTGCTGTGAGAAATAGGAAGCGGGCAGAGAGGGCAGCAATAAGCGACGTCTGCTCGTTTGAGGAGCCGAGCAGCGAGTGCTTTCGCCTCCCTGGGTTTTCTGAGGCAACGTCTTCGATCAGAAAACAACTCCAGGACATATCATGAGTTGCCCAATGCATCATCAGATAACCATCATGATTTCTCAGGTCTGCTTTTAGGACGTCAAAATGTGTGGCTGCCGTACCCCCAAATCATTAAAGCGGTATTAATTGGAGGGGAAAAAAACCAACACAACCTTAAGCCAAATGGGAACTCAGAGGACTTGTTCTGGTCTTTGTGCCTACGCAGACTTACACTGCATCCTTGGGTGTCTCAGCTCCCTGTCCATGTCTAGCGTTGCTGTCTTTCTCCTCATCCTTTGAATGATATATTTCAAGTTGTCAAGTGTTAGGGCTGGGCCGGCCACTAAATGCTGACAGATCCTCTCTAATCCCTTTCGCTCCCCAAATGGGAAGGGAAAGGGAATGAGGCTGACAGAAAACTAAAACAGCTTTAATAAGACAATAACAGTACTGGTAATGGAATAATAAAAATAATTAAATATGCACAAATAGATACAAAACAGATACTGAACATGACTAGCCCCCCTAACAGCAATCCCCACTGATGCTGCAGAGCAGGTGGCACGAGTGGAGCCCCAGGCTCAGTGGCAGAGGGGAACCAGACACAGGAGCTGGATTCAGGAGCTCAGGATCAAAGGCAGAAGACCGGACAGAGTCCTCCTCTGACACCGGCCATTGAAGAAGAGATCTTAACCCCTGTGATGCCTCAGCTTTATCCTGAATATGATGTATATAGAATGGAATACCCTGATGGTCACCTGTCCTGTCTGTTCCTCAATGGAGGTGCAACCTTTTGCTTCCTTGTGACCCTTTTTACTTGCCAGCACCCCCAGCGTGGCACACAAGAGCCAGCAGTGGCCTTGGTCACTACAGGAACAAGTATAAGCAAGAGCCTTTCTGCATACCAATCCTTGGCAGTAACTGCAAACATCAAGTGTAATAATTTCTAGTAGCAGACACTGTCTGCAAAAACATGCTGTTAACTTCAGAAAGTGCAGCCTCTTAAAAGATACTGAGCTGAAAATTAAAATTATGGAACAAAATCGGTTCTGTTTAACTCAAACCAGGACAAAAGTGCACAGGCTCTGTGGGAGGCACTGTCTCACGGGGCTGTAGGTACTGCACATTGCACAGCAATGCCAGGTTTCAGGTTACCATGACAACAACAAGGAGAAATTATTAAGTTCATCTGCTTTACTGCTAATTAATTAATTTCTCTATCAAACTATAGAGCTGGACAATAATAATTGTTTCATTTTTAATGACAGACAAGAGCCAGGTTCTCTGATTTCTAATTAAATGTTAGTGAAGTTAGTGATTAAAAAAAAAAAAAGTTGTTCTTCCTTTGTTGAAGGCATAGAAATGTCAGAAATTGAAAGTGCCAAGATCCCAACAGATACTTAATGCAAATTTTCATTAACCAAATGAGACAAAGAAAAGGGAGAGTTTTTCCGCAGTGTCATTTTTTTCTGCCCTTCCGAAAGGTTTCTAGTAAGCGAAGATAATTTAAAAATTTTCATTGAGAAGACTAAACAAAAAAACAATGAAGTGCTTTCAAACTTCTGCTCTGGGGAATTTGTGGAAGGCATCATGTGTAGATCTTCTTGTCTGTCAGGTTTTATCCTGCGAAGTGAGAATGGTGGGATTTTTTGGGTCCAAAGAACAATGCAAACCACAAGCACGTAATCAGAAACTTACCACCTATTCTTTTTTTCTGCAAACATTTCAATTGCAGCTGCAAGAGACTGAAAAATCCTGTCTAATAAGCATGCTTTTCTGCTTTAAAAATACAATTGAAAGTATTCTGCTAGCAAGCCTACACAAAAACTCATTAAATTAAATGCTAGGGATTATCTCTGAAGGTAACTATAGAAGGCAGGTGGAGATAATGAAGAGAGGATATTATCCCATTAACATTTGTTCTGTAGTGCACCCACTTTGCTATCATTTCTCATTAGCATTCTGCTAGAAATCTACAGACTAACTGGTAACTATAGCCCAAAAAGTGTAGCCTGCCCCTCCTGCAGAGTGAAGAAAAGTGCTGACAGCTCGATGTCAGTCGGGGCGGTAATACTCCGAGGAGAAGTGCAAGCTGCAGGTGAGGCTACAGAGAGCAGCAAGGTGCCCGATCTGCCCTTCTCATCAAAGCCCAAAGCCGTCAGTGATGCAAGAGGTCTGCTCAGAGCCTGCCAAAAAAAGTGTACGCTCCTTCAGTGTTTCATTACCTCATATCACCCGTTCAGCTGCTGGTGGCACTCCTTCTATTGAAAAGTGATGTAGCATGATGCACGTGTCCCACAGCACCCACAACACCTCCAGGCCCTTCTTTAATAGCTAAGAACTCAATGTACTCTCTAAATACAGGCTGGCAACGAGGGTGATGCAGAGCTGCACTGGCCCTGGGGCAGCTTGGGGAAGGGAGGCAGGAGAGGTGGAGCTCCTCCCGCAGCACTCAAGCTGCAGGAGAGGGTGGAGGGTGACCCAGCGTGTTCTGCAGCTGTGTCCCTTTGCTCCCACAGCACTGGGCTTCTCTGGCAGGAAAACTGAAGGGGAAGATGACAGAAGGATGGCTCTGCTGTCTCCTCTTCTCTGTCGTCTTCTGGTGGAGGCTCCAGGAGATCCCCCAGGAACAGGAGTAAGCTGTTTTGCAGCTCTCTGAGGGTTGCTCCCTGGAGAATCCAGGTCACAGAGGAGTGGGAACAAGACCCAGCAGGACCTAGCTTTCAGGGCTAGTTCAAGAGACCAAGTTAGAGATATCCTTTTCCAAAATTCAAAAATACATTTCTGCAAGAACAGATTGACCTTGTTCATTCATCTGGTTAAGCACAAGCTTTTGTTCCTTCTGAAAAAGACAAAGATTTAGAGGAAAAAGCTGTTCATGGAAGAGTCCTTATGATGCCCCCAAGCTGACGACGCTTTTACATGAGACTAGAGTTTGCAGATAAATTAGGACACTGTAATGACTGGCAGGCAATTCACTGCAGTGTCTTCCAGTGTCACTATTTTTACCTTCCTCTTTCTTCCCTCCCTTTCTTTCCATTGCCACTGGAGTTTCTCCTGTGATTCTTCTCCCTTCCTTGTCTTTCAGTGTAGCTAATTTCCTCCTAATAAACTCCCAAGAACTAAACTCCCATTTCAATTAATCACTACTCTCTCTGCTTTTAACGTTTCAATTTTCCCTAACCCCACATCTAGCTTGTTAAAATATACTAAAAAAAAATCTATTGAGGTGGGGAAAGTCCATTATTCCGTGTTTTCACGAAGTCTGCCTCTGTCCCCTCTTTTCTCTCCTTTCTTACCCCTTAACTGGCCCTAGGGCCACGAGTCTTATAAACATAAATACGATTGCATTTGATTTATAAGCACGTCATCCTCATACAATAAGATTCCCCACAAAAGATACCTATGGGCCATGCCGAGGTTTTTTAACTGTTTTCTTTCTTCCTCTCTTCTCCTCTTTTCATTGTCTCTCTGTTTTTGTTTGTCTCCTCTGCCCCATTTTTCATCCAGGACCTCTCTGTGCTTCACCCCACCCTTGCAGCCTCACCTCAGAGGAATGCAAACCAAATAACCATTCAAGGCTGATGAACTTTAAAACTCATGACATTCAAGTGGGCTGGAAATTAGACAAAACAATTTCACCCATCCCTTGTTTAGGGCCCTGATGAACAGCTTGCTGCAGCTCCTGGGTTAGTGTGCAGGAGGATGTGCTGCTGCATGCCTCCCTTTCATAAGGGAAACACTGGAATGTGGCCGGGTACCAAAAATCCTGTTGTAACACGGTCTGTTACAAGGACACCCTGGATCCCCCACATATATTTCATAGACAGGGCTTTTCAGCTCACCTGCTTTGATAGTAAGCACATGAAAAATGGCAGGATGAGTCTTGTTGATTGCTTAAGTGGAGTAATTTTTTAGGGTAGTAAAGAGATTAGTTGGCAAATCTTCTTGGCCCAAGTTGAAAATCTGTCCCAAACAACCAAATAGAGCTTTGCTTGCTTGAGCAAGAAAACAAGATTGATAGGAGTTCCTAGTTTCCATTTTCTTGCTTTTTATGAACGGTTTCTTAAGGCTGCTGAAGAAAGACTCATGCATAACCCTTTATTTTCTTCAAAAATCATTTCCAAGCTGGGTCAGAAATGTATTTTATTTACCTAGCAAGTCATTCAAACAGTGTAACCAAAAGCAGAGCTGAGGCACTGGGATCCAAGACAGAAGGAGTCAAAAGAGCTCCACCAGAACAAAACATAGCATTCAGATTTTTTTTTTTCTCACCCCCTCTGCCCCTTAATTGTATCCATACGCTGGATCTTGATTTAGGAAAGACTGGAGCCATTGCCATTCCCCTGAATTCTAGCTCATTGACATTGTACTTATCCCTGTGCCCCCTGGGCAGCAGGGCCATAGGCAGCAGCGAGAGACTCTGGACTTGGGGGAGTCCCAGGGCCGGAGGGGGTCCTGCCTGTGGCAAAGCAAACCCTGCTGGCAGGGCACAGGGGGGTTCAGGCCCAGGCAGCCAGAAGGATCAGCGCTTTGCCGTCACAAGCAAAAGCAGCAAAAGCCAGTCCATGTTTACTGTTTACTCAGGCTCTCACCCTCTCCCTTTTCACACGCAAAACTGAGCTTGCAATTCTCACAATAACAAAGCTAGAATTTAATGCCTTTTCTGGAAAACCAGGAATATCAGTTCTGGGTTTGGCTGTTATAACATGAAGCCATTCTTTTTACAGGAGGAGATTATTTCTTGAAAATGAACTACCAAAGTGAAAATGAAATTTTTTAAACTACGAGAGAAAGAAAGTGCTTGAATCCAGATTCCATCAGATCCCTAGGGGCATAAATCTAATTTTCCATGCAATTAGTTTCAAATCACGATAAGTGACAGATGTTTTCATTTATTTGGCTGAATTGTGACAACAGTCTCTTTTTTACTTTTATTTTTCTATAGCCCTCCAAGCCTAATCAAAAATCTACTAAAGCCAGTGGAAAGATTCCCAACTGTCTTCAGATGGGCTTTGGACCAGTACCTAATGAGCCTTGGGCAAACCAATGAACTCAAATATTTAAATTGCTGTATGTAGAGTCTGAAAACATACTTGTTTTTAATTCCAAGTTTACTAGAAAAGTTACGAATAGCTTACATCTCCTCATTTAGGAAAAAGTTAGTTTGGCTAAAAGGCCCCCAACAATTTAAAATCTACCCTGGGAACACTATACCTATACCACATTAAGAAAGAATGGGAAAAGTGTCCAATCTTTCCATAGGCACAGTGCATGTTTCAAACATCACAGAAAGCATACCCAGAAATCTTCCTCCACCAGAGTCTTCGTACTTACAAATGATACTCTGCTGTATGTCTACTTATACCACAGCAGCTGATATATGTGTGATATATAAAAAAGTGTCTGCATATACAAGGATGCGTATTAAATATAGCTATGAGCAACTATTATTTTTATTGATGTAAATAAACTACACTAGTTGAAGGATATTTTTTGCTGATATTTTATCTACATTAGAGTTGTTTTTGGCATGACTATGTGCTTCAGGTGAATTTTTCATACTTCATAGCAAAGCTGGCACGACTTTTAAGAGTTAGTAATTCGTAGGCTGGATAACGTTTTAGTTGGCAAGGCGTAAACTTCTTTACTCTCTTTTCACTAATGTGATACAGTAGAACTTACCTAATGAGCATACTGGAGACGGTACTTGATTCAGACACTTCATCAAAATCCTGAATTCAGAAGAGATCCAGTGCCAATCACAAGTTTTTATAAAGACTAAACAAGGCAGAAAAGGTACACAAACAAGTGCAGACTTTTCACTCTGTTTATAATCAGAGCAGGCTGTACTCTACCTAGCTCACTCCCTTCCATAAGTCAGGTAGCTACTCTATTACTGCCACATGCTCCTCATGCAACACAGTTTATTAAAGTGGGCTTGCTGCCACGATAGTACACCTACATGACTTTTAGAAAGGACCTGTGTATGTCTGCCTAGCTCAGGATGGAGCCCCGTAGGAATCTGCAGCATTGCTATACTGGGTGGGAATTCTGATCCAACTTTTGATGTCTATCTTGTAGGTGCCTATGTCTGAATTAATTCTCAAGGCTTTTATTAGAAAACAGTGAAGAGAAATGAGCACATCTGGTGTTCAGTTCATCTAATTTGGAGGTACATGTCTAAAACAGGGCAAAGAGACTATACGTGGAGGTGTGTAAACTTAGGAGGGATGATTTCCAACTACCTTCACAAATGTCTGCAGCTTGAGCTTGATAAGATATGGAAGCTGCATTGGTTTAAATAAAAGTAAGGTACTCTAGCATGTTGATGAAATGAGTGCCATGTGGAGCCATGGTCATGGTATGAAGTGGAGATGTGTGCCTATGGATAGTAAAGCCTGGTATTTTCAAGGATAATATTCTGTTTTGGGGACAGATCAAATAATTCATATTGGCTAGTATGTGCTGTATGTCTCTCCTGCATTTAATTAATTGGGGGCTGCTGGAAGAACAACCAGGAATGTAATGCAGCACTGTCCCAGATAAGAGTATCTCCAAACAAACACAAAAAACAATGAGGGAACTTAAGTGGGCTAAGTAGCCTTTGAATGACACCGTCTATGAAGCTGGAGAGGAAGATGGATTTTCAGTTTAGGGAAGGGACCAAGAGACAGGATTTACTGATCTGGGTTGGAAGGCACAATCCATGAAGATGCTCATGAGGAAGTAAGCTTGCCGATAGTTGTCCTATTTTGAGTAAGGTTTTTGGGACTTCTTTTCTGTATTGCATTTGTTCCAAATAGCCTTATTTTGGTGCTACTACCCTTGTGCTGAGTGGGGACAGCTAAGTCTGTACAGGAGTTACTAGGTTAGTAGTGGCTAGGGGCTGGTTTGCTGACTGCTTTCAGATGGCAAAACTGTATGCTACAATCCTGTGTTGAGATACAGACTCTCAAGCCACCTGCAAGCAAACAGGTACCATTGCAGATGGCAGGATGGCAGCCTGCTACTGCGTCCTGAGCAGAGGTCTTTGCTCCTGGGGATGCTTCATATGTCACCATCTCAGCAATCACCACCCTGGGGCTGCAAATACAGCTCCAGAGACCTTCAGGAGCAAGAAGGACAATTCCCCAAATTCACTAGCCTAAGCTTGATTTACATGTTTGCCTCATGTTTTTATGCTAAAAGGGGACAGACCAAACCAGTGTACACTGACATGGTGTTGAACAAGCCAACAGTGTTCAGTTCCCCCTCAACTGCAAAGGCAGGGTGTCTTCCTAGTGATGAAGAGGTCCTAGACACTGAGATCTCCTTCTTACCTGGAGCTCCAACGAAATGGTGTCAGCACCTAGTATGCCTTACTTAATCAGATCATTTGCATGAAAACAGCCAGCCCAGCCTTGAATCATAGAATCGTAGAATGGTTTGGGTTGGAAGTGACCTTAAAGATCATCTAGTTCCAACCCCCTTGCCAAGGGCAGGGACTAGACCAGGTTGCTCAAAGCTCCATCTGGCCTGGCTTTGAACACTTCCAGGGGCTTTCAGCAGCCATCTAGCACGAGGCTTCAATCTTCCAAATGAATAAAATGACTGTGGTGCATCAGACACTTCCCACTAAATTCAAAAAAACCCCATCATTTAGAAAACCTGTTCACACAAGCATAGTTCCATATGTGCGATCTGATAATTAACACAACTGTTCTGTGAGACACCCTGCTGAGCAAATACATTTGATCTGCAGCAGTATTCAATGGTTCAAGTACGTTAACCCAGTGCATGTTTAAGGACTAAATCTGCTGAAAGAGGGGTTTATTTCATTTTGAAGGAATACCTTTAGCGGATCTCAGCTGCACAGAAATGGAGAAATTGATGGGTTTAGAGGGTGTCAGCAGCAGCCATACAGCTTTTGGTGTGCATCTGACTTCTAGATAAATGATTTTGTAAAGGCACCTCCTATCTCCCTTTACATGGAAAACTGAGCTTTTGCTTTGAATCTTTCATGCTCACTAGTGACTAGATAATCCTAATACCCAGCATATTTCAAAGTTATTTTATTTTTCTCTGTCATTGTTAAAGGTTGCTTAGCAAATCTCTCATCACAAACATATAGAGGTCAAAGAAGGTTATTGAAATACATTTGAATGAGATCCAAATCAGCAGCCTGCCTCCATCTGTGATTTATTTAATTCACCTGCAGAAAGACTTTTCAAAACTCTCACAAGTTCAGCCTTTCAATGGAAACGACAGGTTATTTTCCTGCTGAAGAGGGATAACACCCTAGGCTTTTCAGACTGGAAATGCTTAGTAAAAAGAACTCTGAGAACTAGATGCAACATCTACACTTCACCAAAAACTACTCATCAGAAAGTACTTCCTCTTCTGTATAGGAGACATTTTTTTCCTTCATTGATTTTCCCTCCTATGGCCACTTTATGTGTGTCTCTGGACATACCCAACTTTTTCATATTAGAGCTTTAGGTCTTGTGTTTTTTCCAACAACTTCTCATCAGTGCAGCAGGTAAGTGTGGTAGGAATCACTAAAAATAGGTATATGTAAGTCAAAGAGTACAATTTTATGTCATTTAAGATAGTGTAAGTCTCCATAATGTTCTTCTTCAGACTGTCCATGACATCCTAGTTCAGGTCCACATGGGCGATTTCTAGCCTTCACGCATTTGTTCATCCTGCTTTGAAAGAACATTCAGGAACAGAGCCTTGGCGGCTGAGCTAGTGAATCCTCGACTCAGCTACAAACAGATAAACTAGTGTTTACTCCTTGTTTGACAGCTTGGCAATAAATTTCAACCCTGATTTCCCCAAATCCTTCAGAGGAAGTTCCACTTGTTTTGACGCCTGTTGTTTAGTCAGCAATAGTACCTCCTAGCATATAACACAAAGTTTCTTCCAGTAAATGCATGCCGTAAGGTGAGACGCAGGTCAGGGGATGATGAAAGGCTGTGTGGCTGGCCTTGGGATGCTGAAGTGTGGGTGTCACACATCCACAGTGTTCTCAGGGTGCCCAGGCACCTTGCCTTTCTCAGAGGATCTGGCTGCCTACGACATGGGCCTTTTGAGCTAGGAAAGTGCTTGCCCAAGCAGAGTTATGTGACAGTGCTGTAAGGCACTCTGGGAATGGTGGTGGAAACCCACACCAACCCTGTTTGGCCTTGCTCTTTTTATGACCATGATGGCTGCAAGTGGGGAAAAGGGAGTGCAACCACCTCTGCCATCCAGTGTGAGTTTGCTTGGGGCCTCCAGGAACCCCCTGCTGCCATTGAAATGCTTGGGCACCAAAGTGGATTTAGACCTCAGTCCAGAAGGCCTTAGAAGGACTTGAATCAGGTTAAGGTCAACATGAAGCATTATTAGCCAATTAATTCATGACTTTAGCTTTACTTTTTTTTTGTCCAGAACGTTGGAAAGCATTTGCTCTGCCTTTGGTCAAAGGCCAGACTGGGCTCAGCTGTCACCAAGAGGGGTGTGGGGAGCTGCGATGAGCGCATCGTAGCTTTCCTGACCTCAGTGAATCCACACAAAAATGGTACAGCCCTGTTACACTTGGATCTACTATTTTCAGAGCCTGACCTCAGTGGGCAATTAGTCATTGGAGAATGGGATTAAAACTTGCCTAGAAAAGGGACCTCCTGAGATGAGTCAGTTGTCAGCCTCTGCTTTCCCCCAACAGACAAATCCTTACTCAAATGCTAGTCATCAGAGCAATTAGAAGATTGTATTAGTTGGTAATCCAGGCAGATATTCTGTAATGGTGTGAAGTAAGAAGAAGGGATATTCCTAAATGTTTTACGCATCCACTCATCCCTAGCATGAGGAAATAAATCCAGCTCTCCAACAGATATATGCCAAAGTTCACATCATTTTATGTTTATGTTCATCATAATTAAACTTATGCCACATTTCTTATTACGATTTAAAAGAATGAATGAAGTAATTTTTTTCCCATGGTAGAAATTTCTTGGCACAACTTTCTGAGTACTTTAAAACACGAATTTTGAAAAATCTTTTTGAAAAGCAGAAAGCCAATGTATAATTACTTGGTCTTAGCTATAGATAGATTTTCAGCCTCTGGCTGAAAAATAAAGAGCTTCTCCCTTGAGTAAAAGTAGATTTATTTGTTGTGAATTCATGGCCAAGATTCTACTGAGCTCCTGCCTGCCATTGGCTATTTTCATCCATACAGACCTTTGTCCACATTGTCCTGTTATGGGGTCCCTGTCAGCACCCCAGAAACTACTGTCACCCCGACTGCCTCCTGTTTAGGGGCAGGATTCTCCTCACCTTCACTGCCATTCAGTGGGACCTGCACAGCTACAGAGCCTACTTCCCTCCTAGATCCCAGTTTGGAAAGACACTCTGCCACCCTTCTGCACCGGTGCCAGGCTCCTGGTGTTTGATGAGCAACTGGTCACATCAGGATGGAGATGAGGGCAGCTTCCCACAGAATACCCATAGATTAGTGCAGCTTAACCAGTGTGGGCTTCTCAGGCACCCTCCTCCATCCCCTGCTCCCACGCCTGCAGAAGCAGGTGCCATCAGTCTGATGTTTTGAATGGGTAAAATCACTGTCTACAGCTGCCCTGTGCAAGCAGGCAGGCAGCAAACAAAAAGTATGAGTAAGTCTGGTCGTTCTTTGGGTGCAGAATATTCCCCATGAGGCATCGATTTTGGGAAATGGGGTGTCCTGACTTGCTGGTTGCCTTCCCCCCTGCTCACCCCCAGAGCAGCAGCAAGACAATCCAGAGTCAGATGAGACAATGTGTGCCCACACACGCGTGCTCTGTCCTGACTGTCCAGCTCCTGAGAGTCAACCATTAATTACAAACAAATGCCAGAGCAGCTTGGCCTGACACCATTGCTCCTTGCCAGACAGCACAGAACCTTTGCACGCCTTTCCCCCTAGGTCCCACAAAACACTCTCAGCAAACGGTTCCACCTTACTGCCTCCTGTGTCCTCCATGAGCCAGCCAAGCCCAGCTGTCTCAGTGCAGACAGAGTCCACTGCTTAGGGTAAAATGGGGCTATGAAGTGGGTTGTCTTGTGTGACAGAGAGACAAAAGGCTGGCCAAGAGAACACCTTCCAGGGGGCAGGGCAGGGTGATGCAGATGGCTCCTGGCTTGCACTTCTTGCACTTGGGTAACCATGGCCCAGGCATCAGCCTTGTCAAGACTGGAAGGTATTGAGGAGGCAAAAGTGATGCTGATGTTTCTGGAAAGGCCCTGCTGGGGCTGAAGCAGGTGTGACATTCATCTCAGAAAGTAAGACTGCTCTCAGATCCTTCTAAAAGCTCCTAGGACTAAATGCTGTTGATGCAGTTGGCACATTGCAGTGTGGCAGAACGGTTTCCCTTGCAAACACGTGCCATCTGTGGAGCTTTCCTGTAATGCTCCTAGAAACTGAAGGCAGTTGCCCCATTTCTGAGTATTTTATGAACACTGGAGGACTACTGGGCATCACTCATAAATGTCCCGTCCCACGGGGACAGGCTACAAAAACAGTTCATCGCTCCCAGCCCGTGTGGCTTGGGAGAAACACGTATATTTTATCCTAGGTAGTACTAACAGGCTTCGCTTCTGGGTTGTGAGGTGATGTCACGTTACTCACCTGGGTCTCATCTCCTGATGTGGTGATGTGGGAAAGGAAGAGTTGCAAATCCTCTCATGCCAAGATGTGAACAGTCCCAACAAAGGCTCCCACCACCACTTGGAGATGATGAAAAAGAGCCCACGCTCATTCCTTTCATATGCCCTGCATCCTGGCTCCAAAATCCTGGAGGGAAGAAAGGGGAGAAGCTTTCTCAGGGCATGTAGGCAACCAGACAGGCCAACCTTGCGTGGGTGGAGTCTGGCTGCTGTGTCCTCTGTGGGCTTTTGGGCAGAGGAGCAGACAGCCCTGGGGAAAGAGTGCAGAAGGTGGCTGGCCCAGAGGTCTCTTGTCTAGCCATGCTTTTCCCTATCCCCTGCTTTTGCTAGAAGATGCTAGTGGATAATGTTGTGAGTCAGGCAGTGCTTATGTGGTCTGCTGCATTTCTCTTGCGGACTCTAGGTGTTTTGATTTTGTGGTACGGGGTTTTTCTCTTCCTCCCCACCACCCCCTCTATCAATAGCTGAAATGAAAGGTCAGGAGGAATAACCAGAAAGAAGGGGAAGAGGAGTTCTTACAAACCAAAGTAAGCCTCTGGCTAGGAAATATGGCTCACATCTATATTTTGCACAAAATGCTCTTGTAGCTTTTACTACCAGAGGTGGTCAGTGCAGTGTAAGCTTGAGCAGAAGGTACACATCTGGCCCCATGTTAATCCATGATGGCCAGGATGGAACAACGACAAGAGCAAAATTTAGAGTAGCTATAGGTACTCCTTGGAAATATCCCAGCCTGTGACTAATGACTACTTATCCAGTAGTTTTCTAGGACCCTGATAACACATTGGCCATCTCTCTTGCCAAATTGAACAGACACTAGTCATTTCCAGGTAGTATTAAGTAAGCTTTACTTACTTATAAATTAGCTTTTCAGTTCTCCATTTACTTTTTGATATGTCCTATGGATGCTTTTTTGGGTAATTTGAAACAAACCAGGGTGAATGTAAGGAGGAGAGGACTGTAGTAACTAGGGAGAAAAAAACAGTAACTAGGGAGAAAAAAAGTCTGGTCTTGTGAAAGTTTTTCTTAGTGAACACAGAGAAGAATAAATCTATTTTAAAGAGGCTGGAGAGCTAAAATCAGTTTGGTTTAGTAACTACCTCTATGGGGAAAAAAGACTCTAGTATAGCTTCTGGACTGAGTCTTACTGAGATAGAAAAGGGCAAGAAGGGCAAATAAGTAATTCAAAAAGTTTTCTTTCCTTTCTGGTTTTTCTTCTTTTTCAGTTCTCTGGAAAAAAAAGCCTGAAATGGAGAAGAGGTTAAAGGAAGAAATCTCTGAACTGAGTCTTTTCTAAAATTCAGTCTGTGATTATCAAAAGCTCAGAAATCAGTCACTATATCTTCTCCAAAATTACTAAGAAGCATTGCTATCATTTTTAGCTAGCTCTTATAGACAAAATATTAAATATGATTTTGCAAGAACAGAGTCATAAGGAAGGACCAACACAATTTTTGGCAGTATCATTGAAATAGTTCCTTTCCCTGCTAACCAAAATACATACTGCAATTGGATTAAATTGCATGAAAAATGATGTTGGATCTGAAAGGATTTATTTATGAGAGAAGATTTAGATCAGAGGTGTTATAAGTATTTTTAAAGGGATGACTATTTCTAATAAGTGGGAAATCTAGGTAGTGCAGATATGTGTGTCAAAAATAAGAGAAGAAATAAACAGGAAAATTTCTTTACAGTAAAATCTGTGATTCCCTATGGAATTTTCTCCCACCAGAGCTGGTGCAAAAAACACAACCATTTTTATTAGACCTGACCAAACCCCAAACCCCAGGGCAATGCTGCGTTTTCATAATATTGATCATCATGGTCAACCTGCTTTATTTCCTTTGTGAAATTTCCTCTCATAAAGAGCTCATTTTGTTTTGAAAATGAAGCAAGAGAACCACCACTGCAAATCTGATGCAGACAGGCTAGAAATAGGTAAAACAAAGGCAGGAGGTGTTATCAGAGTTTTCCTAAACTGCTGGTGTGGTAGCCTGACAGGTAGGGCTACCAGTCCCGACATCTCTGCAGGAATTACTGTGCTTCGTTACACAAGAGCAGAAAATACTCTGATCACCTGGCTCCTTTTCACTCATCCGCTGCATAGAGGTTAGACTCCAGTGAACCACCAGATCTTATCAAAGAGTAAAAAGAAATGAGTAGGTCTGTGAATAGCAGAGCCAATGGAGTCTGGTCTGTGAGGAACTGTGTCTTGTGGTTGGGTACTCTGATGTCTAATAAGGTGTGAGTTTTTCTTGAAGCTTGACAGGCAAGAAAAGAACTCATTCATCATTGCCATCTCCCACATGAATTCTCTGATGCTTCATGAGGGGTGAATTCATGCCACATTGATTTCTTCAAACTGGCATAAATAGGCTCTCTTTTCTTTAATCTCTCACCCACACCCTTTGAGACCTCTCTATAGCTAAAAAATTTGGTTTAGATTGGTTGTGTGTGTGTCCAAAACATTCCTTCCCATCCCATATTCCCTCCTCCCTGGAAGCAGAGAGCTGCGCTGTCCAGAGAAAATTAGTTTAAAAAGCTCTTGAGAAGGCCAGATCAACTTCAACATGATCCAACTCTCTGAACCAGGTGTCCCTGAAACACTCATGCCAACAGGAGAAAGGGGACAGTCCCAGGGCACGAACGGTGATCTGGGACAGGGTGGGAGGCCGGTGGCTCCTCCAGCACCAGGGCTGCCTTCTGGAAGCAGGCAATGTGCCTGTAGTATAAAAAAAAACATGTCTGGAAGAGTTAGAGTAGCCCCCAAATGAAGTTCACTGGCCGAATCCAGGCAGTTCATGTTCACATGTATCCATGGGCAAGCCTGTTGCTATGCATAAGGTATAAGGATTGGGCTGGGGTAGGGGTTGTTCCCCTGATAGAAAGCACGTCCTTGCCACAGCTGGAGCACAACAAGCATGGAGAACCTTTCTTTATAGACATGTAAGGCATTGCTTTCTTATCCAATAAAGGCACCTTGAAGGGAATGGAAATTTAAACGGCAGGAATTGCAAAAACTGTTGAAAAGGAGCTGTTGGGTTTTTCACTAGCTGCTGCTCCCACTCCCTGCTCCATTCCATACTCTTAGTCCCAAGCGGTGGTGGTTGCAGCAAACTGATGGGAGGGTTTCAGGCCATAATCCCACCTAAATGACCAATTTACTGTACAATTGCCTAAATTGCTGGACCTCTTCGTGCCTTGGTCCACCAAGCTCAACATCAGGGCATGTTGAGCCCAGATGATATGGATGTAAAAGAGAAACAGATGCTGAATTATGCTTGCCTGAGTCAGTGTGTCAGAAATAAGTAGCTGGTGGTGAACTTTTTTTTTTTGTGTGGATTAAAGTTTACTCTGTATGATGTTCTGGTCAGAAATTATACGGCCACCACAGAGAAACAATAAACACTAAAGTCCTGGCAAGCTAAGGAAACCCACGGTAAACCATCTATTTAGATGAGTATCGTTCTCATACATAGCAATTGTTTTAGTTCACATGGCTTGTGGTAAACTCAAATGTTGCTTTACAGTAAATCATATTGCTTTAAAATGTATTATTTTCTCTCCTGCTTCCTATAGACTTATTTTCAGGTATCATTTTAATCGATTCTCTGAGAGTGCTCTGGCAGAGTGAGTACACACATTTTAACTACTTTGTGTTCTGGTGCCCAATTTTAAAGCTCCTCCACCCTTCTTCCTTTGCTGTAGTAGATGTGTCAAGCATGCCCCAACTGATTTAGCTTTGTCTGCCTGTCTAGTCAGTGAGGACTGGAAAATTCACGTTCATGCAGAAATGCTGAGTTAATAATGATGAGGTGCTGAAAAAGTTTTGGTTCACATCCAAGTCTGTGTTTCCGAAAATGAGATCCAAGACAAGAACTACAGACTTCGAAAAATACAAAATTCAGATTCACTTTTTAACCTTACAAGGGTTTTTGTCTTCATTTCAAAGGAAATTCTGTTCAGTTACGCACATGAAACTTCAACAATTTGAGGATGTAATCTTGTAAGTCTTTGTCAGGCAAGTCTCCCATTGACTCAGTGATTTCAAAGGCACTGGTGCCTGTGTATGAATGGCAGGATATGGTGCAAATTTATGATTTGGAGAGCTCTGCTGTGTCCTACTTTCACATATTTTTTTTTAATTTGCTTTATGGGAACATCATGGGAAAAAGATCCTGGCCTCGATTCATACAACTAGAACTCTGCCACCTACTTCCATGGAGCTGAGCTTCCACCCGTTTTTCTTTTACTAGTCAAACAAGTTGTGGTACCTCTGAGAACAGCATCTTTGGAGTGAGCCTTGAAAAAGCATTCAAATGCTTTACATCCCCCCCTTTAAATCCCCCCCCCCTCCCCGTTTTTTCGGCTCATGAAGTTTTTTTGGTTTTTTTTCTGTTTTTGTCATGAAATGTAAGAGTTGAAGAGAAAAAAAGAAAAAGCAGAAAAAAGAAAAAGAGAAAAAGCATTCAAATGTCACCAGACAGCATGTGAGTAATTCTAAACAAATACACAAAATTGCTTTTTAGGCGATGGTGAATCAAGGATGTGGGACATAATGGCACTGTGACAAGAAAGTTCACTCTGCAAAAAAGATCTCACAGTGCAGTGTCTGTAGCTTTTGACAACGAGACTGCTTATGGCTAATGTCCTAAGTTACTTATCCTCCCAACTTCCCTTCTTAATACGAACTGTCTTGATAGAAGGTGAAGGATAAGATGGATTAATGGAATAGCATTTCTCCACACCTAAATCATGTACAAAATATGATCTATGGCACAGTTGCTGTCATAAAATAGAGATGTGATATCATTGCCTTGACATTATCTCCCTCGCTACCCTTGAACTCCAGAGACTTAATGGCCTTCAAATAAATGGTATTTAAACAAAGCACTTTTCAAATGATCTTGTGGAACCTATTTAATCATTACCAAGAATAAGTGGTCATTGCTAAGAACTGGATTTTCCTGGCTGCACAAGCGATAGTCAGTGTGCTCAATCCCTAGGGATCAGAAGTTGGTTTAACGACTTTGAGCGCAACTGCATCATTTAACCGATTTGAAAAATGACGCAACATCATTCCAGCCTCCAATCACAGCTTGATTATCAGGAGCACTGCGCAAACTGCCAAGCTTAAAATGAGAGCTCCTGTAAGTTAAATGTACATGTTCTCATATCTTTCTTTCTCACTCTTTCTCGGTCTCTCTTTCCATGTATAAATACATGGATATATATCTTCTTAGACTTAGATTTCATAATTTGCACATAGAGGCCAACAAGAGCATAATTTAATCCAAGTTTGGGACAAAGTGATGGCTAATCACCATGCCTCAGATGCTGGAAATTAGATTTCCCATTCTTTATCCAAATATGCAATTAGTCATAGAGGTTACTGTAAGAACAGAGTGAATTGGAGAAGATGCATCTGCTTAGCCAGAAAAAAAACAGAAGTCCCAATGAACTGGAAGTACTTTCTTCCTCATATAATTTCACCAGTGCAGTGACACCAAAGTTCTCTGAGTTTGAGCTTCTCTCTTTAACCATGGAATGCATCAGTGGGTGCACGTTTGTGCTATAGAGGCACCCTTTGATGAGTAGAACAATAGTTCCCATCTATTCTCATTTTTCCACTCCATGTTTCGGCCTATTTCAGCTTTATGTCTTACACCATTATTCATCTGAACATGTATCTCTGGACCTTAAACACTGGCATTTATGTGTGAGATGTAGCAAACCAGGAAGTTAGATGGAGCACTGCAGACAAAAAGAAAAAGCTGTTATCTAACAAAATCCAGTGCTCCATATGTTGTCTTGCAGGTGTCCCTTTATGCTCTCAAGCTGCATGCTTAATGGTTTTACTTTTTGTATGAACACTGTCAGATTTTCTTTACCTGTTTATATCGTCACGTACACCACTCCACAAAAAATATTTCCTGCCCGCGAAGCACTCCTCATGCCAGTTGGAGAGCAGCAAAGCCGTCCTTGCTGCCAAGTGTATATAAATATCTGAGGGGTGGGTGTCAAGAGAAAGGAGACAATCTCTTCTCAGTGGTGCCCAGTAATAGAACAAGAAATACTGGGTTTAAGTTAGAACATAGGAAGTTCCCTCTCAACATGAGGAGAAATTTCCTTACTGTGAGGGTGACAGAGCACTGGAACAGGCTGCCCAGAGAGGTTGTGGAGTCTCCTTCTCTGGAGACTTTCAAAACCCGCCTGGAAGTGTTCCTGTGTGGCTGCCCTAGGGGATCCTGCTCAGGCAGGGGGGTTGGACTAGATGATCTCTAGAGGTCCCTTCCAACCCCAAACATTCTGTGATTCTATGATTCTATGAAGTGTGAACACCCCTCCACCCCCAAAAAACTTTTTTTTAAAAAATATATTCGTCTTCCTTGCCACTTAAGCTCAACGTCGCAGATATTTTAAAGCCGGTGGAATAGCCCCAGCTCAAGGGGGCAAGGCAAGTTTTTTTGCCCCGCCGCTAACGACTTTGCCTGGAGCGGGAGGTGTTTGTTTCAGCCGCCCGCAGCCGCTGCAGCTCCGCCGTTCCGCCGCTAGTTGGGGCTGACGGCAAAGGGACGAGCCCGTCCCCGACGCCCCGGGGAGGGCGCAGCCCCGCAGCCGCACCGGCCCGGCAGCGAGGAGCGACGCGTCCCGAGCATCTCCCAACAGGGCAAGAAGGACCCACCCCTGCCGGAAAAGCTCTCCCTGGAGGAGCTCAAAGGGTCTGTAGGAGTCCCACAAAAAAAGAGCAAACCTGGGAGCTGGGTAACCAGTACCGTTCCTTACCTTCGTAGGTGGGGAAAAGTAAAATGCCCCTAAATGAAGCAGCTTTCACAGGAGTGCAAGATAAGACTATTGAAGAGCGGGATCTAGACAGACCATCTGCCAGTCCTCTGTTTTAGTGATGAATCATTTGTCATCTTAAAAAAGGTCCTAAAATCTGTGCGTGATTCTTAAGGACGTGATACCCTTGGTTTCACTAGGACAACTCGCATTACGGCATCATCTAAAATGTGTTGCCCTGACTTGGTTTTCTGAATGTATCTGTTGTTTCACATTTGGGGAGATGTCTTTGCCAGCCCTGAAGAGGAAATCTAAAACAGAATAAACTGCAGTATCTAAGGTTTTGAGCAAAGTTTCAGTTTTAATCTTAAATAGCCCTAAATCCATTCTTGATAAGATGTGAATCATCATGTTTATAGTCAGAGCTATGAAGATAAAACTTCATAACAGTCTGTAAAAACAATTATCTATTAAAACGTGAAATGCCAGTTCCTCTTCAAGTCCTAAACCCTGATACCTGATAGTAAAAACTATCACCCTCTTAACGCAGGTGCCAACTCTCTCAGACAGGAAAACCTGCCACAAGGCTATTCTCCCTTTTCCAGTCTGGAAAACAAAAACAAACAAACAAAACCTCCAAGACTTTTCATAGTCAAAAACAATCAAGCTACAGAACAGATTTTCTTTCCTATCAGGAAAACCCTATCAGGTTTTTTTTTCCAGGTTTGTTTATTCTGTTCCCTCTTCATAACCCATGTTCCTCTGGTAAAACTGATAAACAACGTCTTTTATTGCTACAGGCAGCCAGTCCTGCCTAATACAATAGCAGGCAAGGCTTGGCAGGACTGCAAAATGCAGGTGTTTGGAGTATTGTGGTCATCCAAACCAGATGCTGAGGAGACGGAGCACCTGTTTCCCTTCTTTTCCGCACTGGAGAACGCAGCACTATGCAGGCTACAGAAACAGCCTGAAATTAATAGCGCTGCTGCAGTTTTCCCTTGACAGGGTAAGAGAGATGTACCATCTATGGCTTTTGCAAGCACTCCTCTGAGTGCTCATACACATGTGCTGGATTTTTTCTTTTTTTTCCAGAGCAACAGAAGGCAGTCAGAAACAGGTCTGTAACTTCATTTCTCTCCAGATTGTTTTATTCATCATTAACCGTGCCCTGGCACGAAAAGAAACTGGTCGATTTTATAGCCCTGACAGCAGTAAAGTTAAACTAAAGAATTAATGTATATTTTATACCTACTTTTACAAGTTCTACAAGTATCTCTCCTGGATGCAGAAATGTGGTTACAGTGCCATGTTTAGGATAGCTGTCTCACTGCTCCTGCCTCTGCAGGCGATGGAAAGACCTCTATTGATGTGAATGGAGTCCGAATCCTACCTATAGTGAAATGTCCCCAAAGTGATGGCCCTAAGCAAGCTCTCCTGTCTGACCACCCCTGTGGCTTACATGGCTGAGAAGCAGGAGCTGAGCTGGGAACTCCACGCTGCAGCATAGTGACATGTAACAGTCCTCAGCGCACCCTCCTTTACCCCTTCCTGCCTCTCAATCCCCAAAACCAGCACCCTTAGAGAGCAAAGAAGAGCAGACTTTTGGCTGCAGCCTTTGTGGGTCGAGGTGGGTGACAAATCATACAGAAAGGACCTATTTTTCTCAGGCTGGAGGACTGTCCCCGACAGCAGCTGTAACCTCCGTTTGTGCTGTAGTCAGTCTTTAAATGAAGAAATGGGACAGGTCTTAATCCAGTGGCGGATGTAGGAACACCAACTGGTTTACAGCATTTTCTTTTATTTAAAATTCAGGGAAATCTGGATAGGGAACAACATTTTTCAGCTTCTGAAAATGCTGGCCACAGAATTACTTGTGTTAAGAAAATGTAAATACTTGTAAAAAAAATGCCAGAATGGTAAAAATTGAAAACCCTTGTAGAATTGTATTTTAAGCCATGTCACTTCTAAAAATGAAGCTCTAGCTCCTAGGACTGAAATAATACATCAACCTAAAAAGCAAAATCAGAAACCAGACTGTGTAACTTCAAGTTTACCACCATGTATATCATGCTAAGGTCCAGCTTCCACAAGGAAAAGAAGCTTATTATGCTATGGTAATACCACAGTAAAACGAAGATACCTTGTTTTCTCCCTGATTTTAGCTCTCAATGGCTCACAGCCATTGATTATATCCAGGTAGTCGATGCAACCATTTTTACACAGTAAAGATGACTGTGCAAATACTACCTTCTTCCTCTTTTCTCTCTCAAGCAGTGCACGTGCTTCACACAAAAAGTAAATATGCAAACAAGGCTCCTACTGGAAACAAGAACAACTCCAACACTTCAGCAATTCCAGCAGCTCTTGCAATGTTTTAATTTCACAAAGATTCAATGATGAGCATGCAAGGCACAGAGGCAACAACTCAATTGCATCATGATGTGTGTGTCCACCTCAGAGCAGGGTTGAAATTGCTCCTGCTTCCTCATTCCTGAGCCAAAGTCACCTGTAAGATCCAAATTAGTTGGGGTAGAGTGGGATTTTTTAACCTGACCCCTTGCAGACCACTGTGCAGACAGACTTCTAAGGAGAGTTTGTCATTGCTGCTGGTTGGTATTTACAAAACTCTTTTTCTCATTCCTCCATGGACAAGGCACACTTCTTTAGTTTGGCAATTTAGCACTACACAATGGATTCCAGCCCTTGCAGGTGCTTTATTTTTATGGGTTCTGACCTATCCTTCAATTTAGCCCCCAGCAGTCCTGGTACAACAGCACAGATAAACCCTGCCTGAGGTAAGAGCAGCAGCATTCAGTCTCCTCTCCTCTCCCTGCTCCCCCCTCCCTGCCCTAAACAAGACAGCATTAACAAGCCAGAAACCGTTTTGAATCAGGAAAAGGGGATTTTTTGCAGCCGGTGTCATATTTCTGTAAGGAATCAAAAATAAAATCAAGGGGAGAAAAAATGGTTACAGGGAAGCCGTTTAAGCTGGAATCACAAGAGAGAGGGAAATCATCCGCACTAGGAGACAGGCAAAAGATGGGCAAGTTGGAAGACAGATATGCTGGGCAGACTTCAAGGTCTACAAAAGATTGGTTGTCTCTTTTGGGGTTTACACTCTCTTTGTCTAATTAGACTAATAGGGGTAGAATAGAACTGAGGGAGATTAAAATCCGAGATAAACAAGGCATCTTTTATTTGATATTATTGGAACTGGTTTCACTTATCTTCAGAAATCTTTCTTTTTGTGCTCCTTAATTTGTCCTTGAAGTCCTGTATCTAATCATTAGTTGAGCAACCAATAATCCTTCCCCAGCCCCTCCACCCCTTTTTATGGCCAACTTTAATCTTTCAACTCAGTGAAAAACATGTTTCCCCTATCATAACTAGTTTAACAAAAATTCCCTTTCAAGTCTAGATTGCGCAGATACAATGGCTTTCCTGCAGCTTCATGCTGGAGAAAGGAATTTACATTAGAAAAAAAAAAGAGATTTATGATAGCATTGTATTTCCATTTGAATATGGAGAGTTAATAACATGCATATGTTTTTTTTATTATTATTATTTTAAGGTTTAAGCTATGCCATAGGCAAAAGGAAACCTGGAAACTGTGGGACTGGCAGGGCTCAATGAATAACCTAATCTGGATTTCATTCACAAACAGCAGCTCACACACAGGGAAAGGGCTGGTGTGTTTCGCCAAATCGGAACTGGAGTAAGTGCCAGGATTTCCTGATTTGTTTACATTTCTGAAAAAAAATTTTCCCCTGGATGAGGCTAGAATTAGACTTCCTTTTCCACTTTTGGCCCTTTCCAAACTATTCTTGCTTGACATATTCTCTCCTTTTCCCTGTATTCTCCTTTGTTCCAGTCTCAGCTGGCTCTTTTGTCTTGGAAAACAGAAAAGGCAATGAAAGATGTCAGTCTATGATAATAACGATAATGTAGCCAGGTTTGCATGACAGCAAAACAATGCCGCGGGCTTTTCCAACACCCCTGGATCCACCATTCTTCTCAAAATGGTTCAGAGGGGGAGCGAATGGGATCTCTTTGGGGCCACGGGCTGGAACAATAGTGTCATAAGGTAAAAGAGATAAAAAAATCAAAAAGAAGCAGGCTAACCCAAAATCTCTTGATGAGCCCTGTCACTGAGTTAATCAGAAATCGAAGGGGGCCAGTTACACATGACTAAATCACCTTTTCATCAGCTGGCTGAGGAGTCTGAGCCTCTAAAAACATTTTCCCTACTGGTCATTTTTCACTTTCACTGACTTTACTGTACTTTGCCCATTGTCTGCAGCCTCAGTGCAATCACTGCAGAAACTTGTTTGAGAGACCTTCTCTCTGCCTTTGTTTATAGCCCTTTGATCATCCCACAGAAAGAAAAACACTGTACCTTGGACCCAAGCCATTGTTTTCTTAACATGACAAGACCGAGAGCCTGTGATCGGTGTTTGATGCGCGGGCATAAAAGGGCTGCTAGGGACTTCGAAAATTAAGGAAAGACTAGCAGAAATACCTCAATATTTCTCAGAGCATCTTGCTGAAGTAGTGGTGAGAGTTAAAGTTGCCGCTGCAGAACAGCAGCCTGAGTCATTGTTATTTCTTAGAAGCAGCATTACAGCAACCCAAAGTTATTTTTGTCGGGTTGTCGGGTCCTTTTTGCTCCAGCTCCTTAACTCTTGCCATGAGAGAGAGATCTGTGAATGGTTCACACTTTAACAGCATGAGGTGGCAAGGAGGGCCTGTGCCAGACACAGATACCCAGCGCTGAGGCCAAGCGTTCATAGTGAGGAGAGGCAGGGGTGCAAGACTGAATTTCTGCATTTCAAACAGATGTTGTCAGCCAAGTTTTCAGCTGACATTGCTCCCATTGACATCAATGCACCAATGCTGATTTACACCGGCTGATGAATATGCGATTGGGAGAACAGGGGGACAGGGTAATGGTGCAGAAGACTCAGTTGAATAGGAAAAAGAAGCAAGAAGGAGAAAGATGAAGATAAAAAGAGAAGGGAGGGAGAGACGTGATCGTGGGACTCAGGAAACACAAGCTGCGATGTACGGCTGTGGGAAAATTATTAGACGAGATTGTATCAGATTGGACACTAATTTTGCGATTTCTGCAGCACCTTTTTAAGATCCCATACTGAGATACTGAGCAGAATGCGTGTAGCTGTATATCTGGAACAAGTCCAAGCAAAAGGCCGAATGCGATCAGTCGTCTGTGTCTGCTAGTGCTGTGTACTAATGTTTCCTGTGCAGTCATTGCAATATATGTTTACCCTGGTGGTTCTGAATCCTGTTTTTCACCTTTTAATACTTGTATCATAATTTGCTGATTACACTCTCTATAAGCACCCATTTTTAGCATATTGCTTAATTTGGAGACCAGAAATTACTGCTTCACTGGTACTCACCAAAAAGAGGGATAAGAGAGTGAATTGGGGAAAGCTACACATAGTGGAAAGATCCAACTTCTAAAAAGGGGAGTGAGATGCCATAATGAGTGTTAGAAAACAGGTTTGTACATGAAATCACTAGCCAGCTTCCTTCATTTTAGGACATCTTTGCAGAGAAGCAAGAGGTCCAAAAGCTGTTTTGCTTACCCGACTGATCTAGCTGATCTCAGTAGGGCTACGCGTGTGAGTAAGGTGAGCAGGAAACGGACTGATGTCAGCAGGCAGCCTGCGCTAGAAACTCACACCTACCCTTTCTGCTTCATCAGTTGTCTGAGCCCACAGTTTCACTATTAGGTTTTGGCAGTGCATTTTTAGATTTCCAGTTACAGCTTGCATGGTGACCGCCGGTAGTCTACAACTGACCAGTTACAGCCATTTAACTTGATAAGAATCATAAAGGAAGTATTTTTCCAGGAGAAAGAGTAGAGGAAGGGACAAGCGTATTTCTAGTGCTTTACAATAATAATGATTCATGACTTGTGTCGGCTACAGTTTGGTTCTCAATGACAAGTGTCAGTAAGAAAGTCTTACTTTAAGAAACACTTCTGCTTTTTTTTTTTTTTCTTTTTGCATTACTGATAACTGATACAGATGAAACCACAAACCTGAAGAGTTCAGACTTCACCAAATGTTAGTCATGCATTATTTGGAGTAATTCAGTACTTGATGGTAATTGGAGTTTAATTTGGATGTTCTTTTTCCTTTTTCTTGTGCCCCCAAATAGGTTTTAATTTTCATTTTTTGTACTAGTCCTTATGTGGTAAAGATCACCTCATTGTTTGAGCATAAAGTTGAGGCAATATTTTCTAAAGCTATAACTCATAAGGGAGGTAATACTAAGGAGCCTGAACAGTTGACCTAACACAACCCCTTGGCCCACACAGACTTCTGGCAGCACTTTACAAGGAAAGTTACATTTGAGTTATTCAGTTTCATTAAAAAAGCTGTTTTCCATACTTCCACATTATATCTCCAGGAAAAGAGAAGCTGAAAACTACAGATGCAAGGTGACACCATTCCTTTTCTCTCTCTTTTCTGAGCTGATGATCTTCATGCCACTTTGCTGTGTCCCTGTCACTCCTGACCTAGACTTCAAGATACACTGAGAGGACTGTGAGTCCTCCCAGCAGTGTCACAGACTACCACCACAGTGAATCACAGAATGCATTGTGTTGGAAGGGACCTTTAATGGTCATCTAGTCCAACTCCCCTGCAGTGAGTAAGGACATCTTTAATTAGATCGGGTTGCTCAGAGATCCATTAAGCCTGACCTTGAAGGTCTACAGGGATCAGGCCTCCACCACTTTTCTGGGAAACCGGTTCCAGTGTCTCACTATCCTCATAGTAAGGAACTTCTTCCTAACATCTAATCTAAATCTACCCTGCTCTAGTTTAAAACCATTGCCCCTAGTCCTGTCGTTAGCCCTTGTGAGCAGTCCCTTCTCAGCTTTTCTGTAGGCCCTCTTCAGGTAAGGCTCATGCTCTGGCAATGGGAGGTCTCTGGAATCTTATGAATTCCATCCAGTAGAGAAATGGCAGTAGCCAAACAAATAGTATAGGTTTCTTCCAGTGATCTCCATCACCCAGCTGCTGGCAAAGAGCAAGACCAGGTTAGTAGTCATTAGCATGCAGCTGCTAGCTCAAGATGTTATTATTTGCAATTAGTTAACCGTGGCTGCAGTGTAGTCTACAGGCCCATGGGATGGTGGTACAATAGGTGAGTGGAGACAGACATTCCTGGGCAGGAAGGTGATGCTGAGTATTGGCTTGAAATTTTTGGTACAGATCAGCTAAGAACTCAAACTCTGAATCCAGAAAACCCCTTTCAAACTGAAACTAAAACCATACTTGAAAGCACAAGTTAAATTTTACTATCCTCTGACTGTGATATAAGAAACATGCCTGACTTAGAAGAAATTTCAATGTTCCTCATAGAGCCAGGGAATTCCCCTTCTGATGCAGCTGCAAGAAACAATATAATATTTTAATTTTTACAGTTACAAGAAACAACTTTTTCCTTTTTTATTTTTTTTTGTAAGGAAGAATTGTTTTTGAAATGCAATTATTTTCAAAAACGTTTGTGACAATTCCTGATCAGGGTCCAAGTCGTAGTTCTAATGTTTATCCTGATGGAATGCATATTTCTTTGTTGTGAACGTGCAGAGTTTGTGTCAAATGACAGTCTTCTTCCCAGCAAGATTCCCCTCCCCACTCCAGACCCTTAAATTTGTCCTTTTTTGGTTACAGTAGAAACAGGACACAACTGACAGAGGTGAGACATATGGAACTTCTGCAAAACTCCACTTTTCTTTTACCTCCCTCTTTTTAAAATGGAAAGACCATGACGGGGCCAACCAAACCTATCCAGCTCAGTAACCTTTCTTTGACACTAGACAGCTGAGGTTGGCTAAGCAAAGAACAGAAGAAAATAGGCAAACTGAAATGACCTTTCCCTGGGCAAGGCCACTTAACTTCCAGTAATCAAGAGTTCAGAGAATTGTTGAGCCAGAGGTTGCATGTGGGCTATTGTTTTTGATGTTCATCAATGGACCTATTCTTTGTAAAATTCTGTGTTCTTATTTTGAATCCATTTATATCTCTTGGCTTCCACAACATCCTGTGACAGTGAGTTAAATATGCTTTGGGTGAAAAAGCACTTGCTTATTTTTTTATATACAATGTACCTCAAATTCAATTAGCATACCCTCTTACACGGTAAGAAATAGTGAATAAATAGTGCCTATTCACTTATGGCATCTATTCACTTTCCTTATATCAGTCAATATAGCAGATTTGCTACATCTCTTTTACCAGGTGGAGAGTTGTATTCTTTTGCTGATTCCGTACCTCTTGTCATCGTTGTCAACCTTTTGTCTGCATCTTTTCCACTCTATTGTATCTTCTACAGATGGGACGAGCTGAACTGCAGTGGACTGCAACAGCTGCAGAAACAGTCTTGGAGCATCTAATCTCAAATCACATATTTACATTTCAAGTTTCCCAAAATGCCAAGCTAAGCTGCATTTGTTGAGAGTGGACTAGAGAAAATTTTAAAATCTGAAGTTTCTGTTTGTTTCTAGAGCACACCACTTTCAGGACCGTCTCTAGGGTTTGATTTTCTTCAGTTGTTCTTATTAGGGAGAGCGATGCATGATTCTATGATTTGGGGGATCAGCAATATTTTACGTATGGGCTTCCCAGCACTGTCTTTGGTTTCTGGCTCCTCTCTCACACTCATGACAACATAACACCCAAATCAATCATAAACTTATCATATCCAAATTTTTTGGTGTTATGCTGCATTAGTCAATAAGGAAAGCTCTCTGTGTTTACAACTTTATAGCATACTTAGGTTTTTGATCTGACATTACCCACTCAAAGTGAAAGACATCAATTAATTAGGCAGTTGTTGAGATCAGAAATCTGACACCCATATGGTGTCAAGTTAGTGCCTAAAAGCATTTAACTGCCAAGAGAAGCACATGCATCTGTTGCAAGAGATTAAAATGAAGTATCTATTAATTACTAGGAGTTTCTTGATTGACTTCAAAATTACATTGCTGAACTGATTCTCTTTGTGCTATTCATCTTTAATGTCATCACTTGCTTCAAGAATACCAAGTTCCAAGCAAATACTAAGTACCCTTTAAAAAGTAAGCAAAGGAAACTCAACTGTGAAGAGATGCCACAAAGCATGTGCTGTTTTTTTTTCCATAAAACCAGATGTATGCAAGAGAGAAATGTTGCCCAATATAACAATGAGTAATAAAGAGTATCTCACAATCATAGGATGCATGACACAATAATGAATTGTATATTACATGCTTTAAAAAAAACAATTAAAACTGTCATTTTCTTTCCAGTGGAAGTTCATTGGCAGAATTGTGATACAACAAAAATTCCACTTCAGGTCTTTCATGCTATTTTCCTGTTTTCCTACACTCACAAATAAGAAAAAGTGCAGATGTTAGAAGCACACACGCTGTCTCTGTATCCAAGGAAATAATTGTTTCAAAATACACAGGTATCCGGTTATCACCAGCTTATTTTTAACATCCTAAAGGCAAAACTACATCTGCTTGGATAATGCTGTATCCCAAGTCAGACGTGTCTGTCTCAGGCCTCTTGATGCAGAAGGAAATATTTCTGCTAACTCAAATGGTGACATTCTTTTTTTCTGAACCAATGACTTTTTTTTTTTTTGAGGATATATATTCTGTTTCTTAGAACACGTAGCAGGAAACCAGGCAGGATAGGGATGGGAAAAGAGCCTACAGCAACAGCCCTACAGTGAGGAGAGACAGGGTGTGCACATGCACTTTTTAAGGAAAATACTTTTCTCCTTATTTTAATAAATATCCTTGTGCAGGCGTTCAGAAAAAAATAAAAGGCTGGGAAACCTCTCACTGCCAAGATTGGGGAGCACAACTGGATTTTGTGGGTGCAACACGAGTGGGGCATACACTTCTGAACATGAAAGTCTTCTCTCACTTACCTAGGACTCAGTCTAAATAGCTCTTACCAGAGCTATCTGCCTTCTACCTGCTGCATCGCCAGATAAAAGGCGTAGAAAAACTTATGTGGAGGTTGTCAGCAAAATGACTACATTAGAAAGTGTATCTCCTCCTCCCTTGTTCTTGTGGAGATTGTCTGCATACACTATGTAGAAAAGCTAATGAACAGTTGCCTGAAGTACCCTGCTTCTGGGACAAAACTGTAGCTTTGTGGTGATATCCCTGGAGAAAATAGGGACTAAGCTACTTAACACCAACAAAATTCTCCCCTTCTAACATAGGCAGATGAATAAATCTTAAAAACACTGATATCAAAGACTAGAATGAATCTTGAGAACTTGGTAGATATTTTCATCTCCTGCACACAGATAACGACTGATGACACTTCTGTCTAATAGTCATGCTCATAAGCTAAATCAACAGATCTAAGGAAATCGATATTTCAGGCAAATAACTATCTTGCCACAAGCTTCCCATTGGCTTTCCTCCAAAAGGAAACTGAAACAGACAGCAAGATTATCAAGGCCTATAATTTTACAAGTCTCTTTTGGGGATGAAATGTTCTGTTAAAATTTTCTCATTTGTTAATGAAAATTACATCTTTTTTCTTTTCCTCTCTTTAGGTTTTTTTTTCTTTTTAAAATCTTTGATGACAGCCATCCTCTTCTCATGTAGGGAAGCACTCATGGAGTCACCAAATAATAGATATTCTAGGTATAGCACAGGATTATACCCTTCTGTTTTGTATTTATTATGTTTCCAAGGTTGAGTAATTTGGGCTGAAGAATGAAATAACATGCACAAAAATAATGTCTTCATTAATATATGTGCACACATCATGCTGCCATTAACAAATAAAAAGAAAGTCTTGCAAAAAAAAGATTTTATCATCTTCATTCATCAGCTCTTTTCTATCAACACGGGAAATTTATTGTTTCTCAGTTTAAAAATAAAAAAAATTACCCTGCTTATAGAGTTGCTTCTTATATTATGCCAATAATAATTATTTTTATATTAATATTTAAGGTAAGTTTGATCGCTGTTCCTGCCTTGTGAAGTATTGTAGCTTCCCCATGATCAGTTAGAAGCTGCAGGATAAAGGCAAGGTCCTTTGTGGGCCATAAGGAAACATGAAGAAAGCCTGGGGATGATCTCTTTGCCTGTGATGGTTCTCCCTGCCCAAACCCAAACATGAACTCAAACCTGAACCCAGCCACCTCCTTCCAATACTCCTTGGAAACTTCTCTCCTGGTGACAGATCTTCTGCATACACCACAGGGAAGATGAACTAAATTGAGTTTAAAAGTGCAAACCCAGTGCCTGAATGGTAAATCCCAAGGCTGGGTTCTCTCCCTGCCCTGATTCCTTTATTCATCCTCTTCTAAGCCCTCCTCACCAGCTCAAGTCATGCTGGAGAGCTATAATGCCAAAGTCTCTCCCCAAAAAGGATTCCTTTCTGCAGGGTCTGATAGACAGCCCTGAGGCTACGTCCTGAGGGCTTCACCCCTTGCTCTGGCATCTGCAGTGGGCCAAGTTCAGGTCCTTGACAGAGGCTGGCTTTTTGGGGCTGCCTCAGGGAGCACTGGAGGTTGTCAGATGGCCAGGAGAGTCTCTTGCAGGTTTGACTGCTCACAGATGTCTCAGTTCTCTACCAGGATGATCCTATGCCAGGAGGACCTGGAGCAGCTCATGGTTGGAAAGGCACCATGGGGCTTCAAATGACAGGAACATCATCTTGTCCTTTAACTTTTAAGTTCTTGTCTGCACTTCTTGACAGCTGCTGTGCCAAATTTCTCCCTAACTCTACTTCTCTTTGAAGACTCATGTAACTTGTTGTTTACTTGGGAGATGGTTTATTCTCACCAGGGCAGGGAAGAAAGCAAAATGTTCACAACACAATGAGAAAACTTCAGGAGGTACTGCAGGCTTTTGGCTATAAATTCAGTGTTTCTGTATGTAGGTGGTACAACAGAACAATCCACGTTACAGAATCATTTTGGCATCTATTCAGATGCTTCTAGATAAAGGATACAGGATACAAATACTCATCATCCTAGCCTGCATCTAGTAGAATTAAATGCTCCAGAAAAAGTTATTGAGCTACATCTATCTGATTTTATGAATGGGCAAATAAACATCTTACACAGTCTTCTAACATCTTTATCTGTGAAGAGAACAGTGGGTTGGTATCACGCAGGCTTTGCACTTCTAAAATGTCCCACTTACTCCCTTACGCGTGGTTTGAATATAACTGCTCTTTAGAGGGGTCAGCAGCATCTGTACTATAGTAGAAATAAATTTTGAAACAGTACTTGCCTGAAGATTTAGGGAGATAGTACACTTGTGTGACTTTATTAACATGAACATGGTCTAAATGGCACATACTATTGTCTTGGCAGTATTAGAAATGCTGCTCAAGAAGTCTAGACAGGATTGACCATGTTGTTTGAGGTCCATATTTGTGTACATATCAGCATCTTGCAAATGCATTGATAGCCTTCAGAAAAGGAGACAAGCTGTTTTTCGTGGTTGGAGATTTATTTACAAACACATGCATTAACAACATAAAAATCACCAACACAAAGCATCAGAAATTCCCAGATTATCTTTGCTGGACACATAATAATTTATTTTCTTCACAGAAGATGAGGGCATTCATTCAGACTTAGTTTAAAACTATCCTCTGTTGGAGTTCATTGAGGTTTGGATCAGGTTATAACTGAAAGCAGTAATTTTAACCTTTGCATTATCAGTTTGAGTAGCTATAAGGCCCTGTTTTGTGCTGAAGCTGAGATGGGTATCAGATCCCCAGAGATATACAGAGCTTTTATCAGCCTCAGTGAGGCTCTTTTGCACAGCTTGTTGCCAGTCTGCAATGAAGAGATTTTGATTTTTGCCTGCTGTGGGTGGAAATGTGTGACAACTGGAATTTCTTTCTGCATTCATGCAATGAACAGAAATCATGAATGACTTGAATTCTCCTGGAAACCATGAAACTTTGTCAGTTCTATCTCAGCCAAGCAAAGGGAAGACATAATGGTATGTTTAATCGGGTCCTAAAAGGAAATGACAAAATTTCATGGTTTCTGGGAGAATTCAAGTAGATTGTTCTGAATATGCATAAGATTGTACATTCACAAGAGTATTAACTCACAAAGAGTATTAACTATGTTTCCCCTTTGTATAAGAACACTAAGACAGAGGAAAGGTACAGAAAAAGCTTCTAGCTTCTTCATGACCACCTAGGTTATAGCTAATTTTATAGTCATTTACCTCTCTGAAGAGAGAACACTGAAAATCAGGGCATTTTTCAGTATGATCTAGTTTGTTTTGACATGCAAAACTCTTTATGGAGACTAAAGGCTTCTTGAATTGGTAGATCCAGGCATTCAAATTAATGTATCTATTTACAATGTATCCATTTATTTGGCTTTAACATTACCTTGATGAGGTTCTTGATGATGTTCTTGATGAGGCTCTATACAGCTGGACCCTGCACAAAGAAAATGAAAGTCCTCAGCAGAAAAGTTTAAACTGAATGAATGAAAGAGTGGTAATTCCTATTTTATAGTATTACCACATGCCCGCTGCCCGCTGGGGAGATTTACTATACATACCATAATCACATCTCCCTCCACTGATTCCAGAAAAAGTCTGGTGCCTGATAACCTTGGGGCTATGGGCAAATGGATTTATCATCCACCTCTTTATCCAACTTGCCAAAGCAACAGCAGCAACTTAGGTTCAACACCTGCAGCCAGGAATTCTAGCAAAGTAGAATTCAATCCAACATTGACTTAGAGAATGAAGCAAAAGTAGGAGTATTTTCAGACCCAGGACTGTTTCTGCCTTAATTTCACTCTTTTGTAGGTTTAGACATTTCTCCTTTGTTTGTATTCCAGTTTCTGATATTCAGATAAGTTGGAGAAATTGTGTGTCTATATTTTATGTAGTAGGACGAGGCGAGGGTGTTTAAACTAAGATTCTTTTAATCATTTTCCATGTGTTTCTTAATTGGCTTGGTTTCTTTTATTATTTTTTCTGGCTTTGTTCTCCAACACTGGTTCATTCACTTCCTGAAGTTTCACTTCACCTTGTCTGGTTTTTCCGTCTGCAGCATGTTGTTATATGCATTCGGTGATGAGAATTACCTTAAAATAATCTGTACCATAATTACTGACTTCAGACTTGTTTGTGTCTATAGGGAGATGTCCACGACAAAACAAAACAACAACAAAGAGGGAAAACTACCACATTTCTTCCATATTTGGACAGCCCAGATGTTATTTACAGGATTGTTTATGAAGCTTTTGCCTTGCCTTGCTGGCTTTGATCCACACACGTTGTCAGTTTTGAGCACACACGTCCTGTCACATGGTGACTGTGTGCCCCTGACGAGTAAACATGCGGGAATGCAATTTATAAAGACAGGCTAGAGCAGCAATTAAAGAGAAAAAGAACTACAAACAAGACAAAGGAAATTAGGCAGGAAGATGAGCTAAATCTGGTCAGAATACAGGATATCGAGGCAACTGCATTGCATGTCATTTGTCCTTTAGTCACCAGCAAGTGTCAACATCAGTACGTGATGTCTGTGCTCGTCAAACTTTTATCATTAGTCTGCAAGAGGATTGCTCAGAGGGACTTGCTGCTACAGAATCCCCCGAGTGTGTGATCTTTGAAGGGTGAAGAAGTTCATTATCAGGTCTGGCACTTATTCAGAGTGATGGAGTTTTTCAAGCACATTTGGCACAATGAACAGACAGAAGATTGTAAAATCTCCTTTCCCTATAAAGTTGAAGAGGGAGAAGTTTCCAGTAAGGGTCCACAGAGCATGTAGGAAGAGGAAAATATCTGACACATATAACACTTTCATGCTAAAGCAAAGTAATGCCACAAAAAAAAAATCAACAAATATTTTGGGCAATAAAATGCACTCACATGAATATTTGGGTGACAGCAGCAAAAGGTTATGTACCAGGGCTCAGGAGTCCTGGGAAGGGGTCACTGAGTATCAGTTATTTCTCCATTTACAAACAAACCAACCCCAGGCAAATGCTGGAATTTGGCAAATTCATTTAAGAGGCTGTGGGCTAAGCAGCCCAGTCTTTGATCTGTTCTATGAAGAAGTCTCTGCTCTGTAAAAGATGTACTTTATTAAAAAGATCATCGTGTCAGCTGAGGAAACTTGTAGTTCATTATTCCTATGTCTGGTACAATAGTATTCAGGTAGCAATCTTTCTTTTAACTTTACCTGTTTAAGTCTGTAGGAGAGGACACCAGAGGAGGCTCCTTCTCCCCTGGGATTAACTTCACTCATCAACTGCTCTTTTCCTTTCAGCCACCTACTGCCTACTTATCTTCTCAGTCATTGTCCTAACAGTTATTCTTCTCATAGGACAGACCTTAATTTTTCAATCCTCTTTCGACAGACCTTCTCATACCATACGAGAAGCTACTTTGCTGCCAGTCTCATTTACGGAAAGAAAAAGATGTGTAGATCTAAGCCTTCAGTTATTTGCTACCCAGTTCTGGGAACAAATACTTACATCATGCTTGGATCTTTGATGTAAAAGCACTTGTACTTGTTGTAATAGTGTTGTAGTTTCTATACATGCATAATAAAGACAGTAAACCAGCATGTGATTTAGAATCATAAAATCATAGAATGATTTGTCTTGGAAGGGACCTCAAGGATCATGTAGTTCCAACCTCCCTGCCATGGCAGAGAACCTCCCACTAGATCAGGTTGCTCAAAGCCCCATGCAGCCTGGCCTTGAACATTTCCAGGGATGGAGCATCCACAACTTTCCTGGGCAACCTGTTCCAGTGCCTCATCACCCTCACTTTGAAATAATTGTCTAAAGAATTTCTCTTGTTTTTTGTTTAGTTCACTCACTGGAAACACTTTCCACTAATGATTCTTTGCTAATATTTAAAAATGCCATGTCCTTTATTTAAAGTTGCCTATGGAAAATGACCCAATTGTTCAAGTAAAGTGTTAAAATAATCTGAAATCAAGGATAAATCTGAGGTGCTGAATCCATCCTGGCCTCTTCATTACAAGAAAGGATTCGAGCAAATGCAGTGATGGGCCACAAGGATGATTAAGGTGTTGGGGGATGTGCTCTACAAAGAGATGCTGAGACAGCTGAGATTCTTCAGCGTGGAGACAAGAAGGCTCAGGGAGGATCTTATCAACACCTGATTGGGGGAGGAAAAGAAGAGGGAGCCAGGCTCTTTCCCCTCTTGACGTGACAAGAGATAATAGGCACAAATTAAAATACAGTATATTCAATTTAAATATAAGGAAAACTGATTTTTAATAGGGGTTGGTCAAATGCTGAAACAAGTTGCCTAGAGAGGCTTTGGAGCCACCATTCTTGGAGATACTCAGAGACCTGCAGACATGTTACTGAGCAATGCAATATTGTTGGTGCTGCTCTGAGCAGGAAGGTTAGACTAGAACATCTCTCCAACCTAGGCTAGTCCTTTCCAGCCTCAGCTGTTCTGTGATTCTGCAAAGGATGCTGCAGAACAGACATATGTCCAGAGTACATGTTCAGATACATGTCCAAACAGGAATTATGAATTCCAAGACTCAGCAACTCAACAAAAATATCATTTGCAGGACAAATCAGAAACCAAATTGGAGCAAGACATGAGAATTTACAGAAGAACTGCATACACCTGGAGCCAGCAAGACATGAAAAGAAGAGCTTTGATTTATTTTCTCTAGCAGACACTGAAGGGAGTTTGTGGTAGACTAAAAAGGTAATTTGAATGCTAGCATTCCTATCCACATACAGGGCTAAAGAAGATAGCTAAGCCAGCGATACAAAGTACAGTTCAGTCATATTGCAGCAGCAGGTAAAGCTATACCTAGCAGAAAAGTGACTAACCTAGGGTTGATGTAAATTAGGGCAAAAAATGCCTGGTTTATGTTTCCTAAGACTCAAGATCATCAGACTCTTGAAGATTGTGGCCAAGAAGGCCAATGGCATCCTGGGATGTATTAGAAGGGGAGTAGCAAGTAGGTCAAGAGAGGTCCTCCTGCCCCTCTACTCTGCCCTGGTGAGACCCCATCTGGAATATTGTGTCCAGTTCTGGGCCCCTCAGTTCAAGAAAGACAGGGAACTGCTGGAGAGAGTCCAGCACAGGGCAACTAGGATGATTAAGGGAGTGGAGCATCTCCCTTATGAGGAAAGGCTGAAGGAGCTGGAGCTCTTTAGTTTGGAGGAGGCTGAGGGGTGACCTCATTAATGTTTACAAACATATCAAGGGTGAGTGTCAGGAGGATGGAGCCAGGCTCTTCTCGGTGACAACCACTGATAGGACAAGGGGTAATGGGCTGAAACTGGAACATAAGAGGTTCCGCTTAAACTCGAGAAGAAACTTCTTCTCAGTGAGGGTGACGGAGCCCTGGAACAGGCTGCCCAGAGAGGTTGTGGAGTCTCCTTCTCTGGAGACATTCAAGACCTGCCTGGACACATTCCTGTGTAGCATAATCTAGGCGTTCCTGCTCTGGCAGGGGGATTGGACTTGATGATCTTTCGAGGTCCCTTCGAATCCCTGACATTCTGTGATTCTGTGATGCCACAGAAGCAACTGTTAGTATAGCTAAGAAGAAAGACTGAAATTAGGTACCTTAAAACAAAGAAGCAAAAATAAAAGCCCCAAGCAGGATGGAAGCAAAAATAAAAGCCCCAAGCAGGATGAGGAAGACAGAGAGCAGCCAAAAAATGTGTGACCTGGTGCATTCAGATACGTTGGGGAGAGCTGCAGGTGGCAAAGGCGCCGTGACTTTACCCAGCCTATCCATCTTCTCACTGCCAAGGCAGACAGAGAGTTTCATTCTCTTTCCAGTTTTCTCCAGAAACATATTTGTTTGAAGGAATCAAGAATTTGAAGAACTAATTTGAAAATGAGAGACTAACTAGCTTACACTTGTTTTCAGCTGAATGACCCAAAGTATGAGGTGGGCTTCACATTTCAGCTAGTAGTAACTTTCTTTGGATCAGGTCACTCCCCAAAGTAACAACAGCACTTGCTGGAGCAGATCTGAAGGGCTGTGGCAAAGGCAAAATGAAACCTCAAGCCATGGCACTTTTACTGCCTCAGGCAAGTCCAGAACCAGGTCTGGGCACTCACATAGCTGCAAATAGGATTGAGAGTCTTAGGGACAGCACACTTTAAAGAAAATCATGGTATGCAGATTTCATATTGCTAAAGAGCTATATACTAAGACAGGGTTGAAATACATATGACACTTAATTTCTTTAGATTGTTCACCTTCCCCATCACTTTCCATCCTACTTTTTTGTTGTCCTTTCCACTGAAAACAAAAAAATACATACTGATTACATGATCAGCAAAGTTCGTTTTTCTGCCATTCTTCAGCGAACTGATTTATTTGTATGTTAATATTCTTATCCGTATAGAAAAATATGCACCATAAATAGTTTTATAAGGGAAAACCAACCAACTGGAAATCCTTCCTTTATTTTAAAGATAATAGCTCGATTTGTTTATTGCTTCTGCTGTTGATTTTTTCCAAGCAGAACAGCAAATCTGCTCTCAGTTAGGGGAGCGCAACCCTTCTGAGACCAGAGTTCAGTCCATATCCCAGGGTATCTTTCTGTGGCAAAATGCCCTGCCTACTTCAGTGAAGTTGCTCACAATTAACTCCTCTGGATGTGGAGATCAAAGTAACGTAGCCTTTTACTGATCGCCTCAGAGATACATTCAGACAGACTGAATTCCACCGAACTCCCTGGTGCTTGCTCCACAGGCAGAGTCACTGCAACGGGAGGGGACCCTGGGGCAGGCAGCCGGTGGGAAACCTTGCCCATGGGGGCTCTGGTGGGACATGCCAGGATCCCTCAGACAAAGACAGAAGCCAGCTACTACTGCGTGATTGAGCCTGGGTTTGTTTCAAACTGGACAGTCAAGGGAGAATTTTTTTTTTTTTTCAGTGAGTGATATTTATAAAATCTACTTCCTTAAACATTTTTTCCCTCTTTTTTTTAGAAATATCTTACTTTTTCCATATGTTTGTGAACCAAGGCTGAGTAGACGTCCAGAGAGATCAGCATCACCATTTTTTTTTCACATAATAATTATGTTTGACAACTGTTAAAGCCCAAGGATAGTGAAATCATCACTAACCATTTATTATGGTAAACTCCTCAATTTTTTCAGTGGTTTGAGGAAAATGTTCCAAACATCCATAAAAATTGGTTGCAACACTGCCCACACTACAACCAACGTAACGAGAACACTCAGTGCTGTTTGCCTCTGCAGGGAAAATTAATGCGAAGAGCCACAGCACTAATGAGTTAATTGTTGCCTTGGCAGTTGTCAGGATGGCACTGAATTATCAGACAATCTGAACCTTTCTCCCCAGACAGGCTAAGCTCTCTTTTCAGTTTCCTGGGCATGCCATGATTTATCTCACAGGACTATTATATGTACGTTTTTGCAGATTTACACCAGAGAACTGTCTCATGGCCTAAGCTGTTCTTGCCAGGTTGTCCTATATTGGACTGTAGTATTCTGAATCCTTTTTCCAAAAATGTTCTTATTTTGTGTAGGATATTCAGAGAAAATCAGCTCCTGTATCTCAGAAAGGAAACTCTGGAATGCATTCAGGGCCGTGAACCTGGAAAAAGGAAGGATGCTAGAGCAGTCTTATCCCTCTGCTGCCACCGAGGAAGGGAACATGGCTTTGCAAATCTGAACAGGAGCGTTTCATTGGAAGTCTGCCATTTAGACAGCAAACCCAGTATTTTTTATTAAAGCAGGCCTTAATATTGGCTTAGTTCTTGCCAGTCCTGAATCCCCGCACTGTCATGCCCTCCTGCCATAGGCATCACTGGGACCTAAATCTCGAGTATCAAGGGCTCAGAATTTTCAAGAAAATATTGCTTAGCTGGAGCCAGTCATTACAGCTTCCTTTTCATTATGTAGCTTACAGGACTGAGATCAAGCAGACACAGTCAAAAGCATGACTGCTTAAATATAAGATCCGAGAGCATATTTAACTAATGTGCAGCCAGAAAGCAATTGTCAAGAGTTTAATATGACTCTGCATGTTCTTGGTTTTCCTTATAAAACAGCCTCCTTAAACAACGGAGTGTTTTAAACAAGATTTTTGTTCCTCAGCATGTGGACACAAGGAGCAAGTGCCAGGTGATTATACTAAATTATTCCTTCAGTTGGCTTGGGGAAGGACATTCACTCTTTTCTTCATAGCTTATTTGATGTAACTTTCACACATTTTAAAGCTGATCTCCTAAAATACCAAACCAAGTTTCTTCATGTACCTTTCAAATCATTTTCTTCTCAGAAGGTGTTGGTCAGAGGTACATGCTAATTAAAAAGTAGAGTGGTTCAGTCAGGATTAAGCCTCTTTTCCAAAGATTGGATGCTTATCCAGACCTGAGCCACGTAAGCCAAACTGCTGCTGTGTCGTAGGAGTATTATAGACTTCAGATCAGAAAACAAATGAAAGTTAACACAGAACTGTCCAAAGGGGACAGTAAATCAGTTATTAATATATCCCTAATACAAAGCTTCAGGCTTTCCTGAAGCTTGGGTTTTCCCTCACTTCCTCTGGGGATTTTTTAACAGCTGTATGAGTGGGATAACTTGGCTTAAGGATGCTTTTCCTGTACTGGCTCCTATCTTTGCAATAAAAAAGGATTCAAGATCACAAAGAGTGTTCCGGTCCGAAGAACAATAATCTCCCCCAGGTATCGAGAAATACGATATATTCAATGGGCGACATCCACCAGTATGCTTGGGATGGTTTGCATTGTCTTGGTGATACGAAACAGTCATAAACCTGGACTGTCTGTGGAGCTGTACAAAGCAGCCAGAACAGGTCTGATCTGCAATCATCAGCATTATATATCGCATGCACTGGAAACCCCCAAAGAACTATTCTTTTATATAACTCTCTGGACCTTAGTGAAACCCTGCCTGATACCACAACTTTTATCATTGTAATCACAGAGATCAGTACAAAAATGGATCATCTTCAAGCCAAGTTGTTCATCTGATCCAGCTGTTGTGAAATTCCCCAGAGGAAATGAGAGAAGGCTCAGAACATTAAAAAAAAAAAAAAAAAAAAAAAAATTAACATAATAATAAAAAAACCTTCAATGCTTTACAAGCAAGGCTGCAGCAGGGTGAGGGACGCTGCACTGCCAGGACAGGACGAGGCTGCAGAAGCTGGCTCAGGACCAAAGCCAGAGACTTCTGCTTCCTGAGGGCTGGTTCAGGCAGGAGTCACAGAGAGGGTGAGCAGAGGAGCAGTGAGCAGAGGGAGCTACAACAACCTCTCTATCAGCTTTCAAGATCTTTGCCACTGGCTGGGCTAGGTCAGAAGAAAGCCTCGCCAATGTGCTACCTATTCCCTGAAGACTTTTGTGGTTCAGACTCTAATCCACAATATGACTGACTGCCAAAGAAACTTCCCTAGATTATGTTAGGTATTGGAAGAGATTACACACACGCAGACCCTGAGTTTTAAACCCCTAAACCTCATCACACAACTTAGTGCAGGAGCACTTCGGCTCTTGTCTGTGCGAGCAAATAAAACTGGAAATGTTCCCAGGCACTGGAAATTGAACCTCTCTTAAATTGTTTGGTCTGTTATAAGGTGTTAGTTCGTGCCAAAACACTCCTGGGCACAGCTAACGGGGCCAGAGACCACAGCCGATGGGCAGTTTGCATGTGGTCGTCCTGCTTTGGAGAAAAATGGACTCAGTCCTGGCTGTGCTGGTGGCATCCCTGGCAGAGAGCAGTCCAGATCATGCTTAATTTGCTGGTAACGATTTACCTGCTGAGACTACTTCAGTTTTACTGGGCACAGGGCACATAGGAGACTGCCCATAATTCTGGTTTTAAATATTACTGTGTCCATAGGAAGGAAATGTGTTGCTTGTTAGCCTGTTCAGAGTCATCTTTAGCAGAAGATTTAAGTATGGAAGAATGGGTTTGCTTGAAGCACATACTTTCATAATAATGAAATAAAACCTCAAAAACTAAACCAAAATCACATTATTAAGACTAAACTTAGGCCAGGCAGCTGCTACAACTGACCTCAGGTAAGCTTCAAGCATCCTTTCTTGATTTAACTCTTCAGGACATCTCCTAAAGCCACCATGACTAGCTACTTACTGTGCTCTTTTCCCACTGCACTGGGGAATCACCTACTTCTTCTTCCCCTTTCCTGTTTACCTGCCTCATTCCCTGTGATTGGATGCTGAGACTCGCACGGCAACATGGGGAACGAAGTCATTTCTTCTTTTCATCCTTTCAATCTCTGAAGTCATTTCCTTCCCCCACCCACTCATCATTTCTCAATATTTCTGTAGTATATGTTACTTACCAGTTTCTTGGCTTTATTTCTGCTTTCTCCTCTTGTAGCCAAATAAAGACATATTGCTAAATTATTACACATTGGATTATGAGAAATAAGACTTCAGTGAGAATGCTGTATATGTAAAAAATATCCTTTCTCTGAGACAAACACATAAAGAGAAAACACAGCATAACAGTGGGTACCTGCATTACTAATGCATCCCCCAGATCTGTATTGCTAGTTGGAAAGGGAACAAGGATGAGTGGAGCAGTATGGTAAAGTAACTTTAGCTGTTTTACAGCTGTAATGGAAAGTTGACCACCTGAGAATTTTAGAAGCCATATCTTGTATAAAATTAGCCAAAGGGAGTAGCATCACCATCACCATCCTCCTTTGCTCCATGACAGGAGTCAATCAATCAACACCAAAGATTAGCTGAAAAACTAAATGAAATAAACATGTCTTGCCTACTGCCAGGAACCCCATCCTCCAGAAGCCAGGGCAGGTTTCCAATGGGACCAAACTTCAGAGCTAGGGAACCTGGAGTAGAGTCATCCTGGCACCCACATTTGTCACTCAGGGTACATAGTAAGAGATTTCTACTTGGTCTGTGCTATCTCAAGAGCTTACAGGTAAGCGGCAGTGATCTGACCTGTCGTGAGACCCACAGCACCAGGCAGCCTACAGCTGTGACTGTTTGCAACCAGAGATAATTTAAAGTGTAGCTCAGGTGTATTTGGATCACAGTGGACTGTTTCAGGTACTGTGTTCCTCCACAGCTGTGTCATCCATTTATATGTCACTTTTGAGACACATTGGACAAATTATAGATAGGGTCAAGAATTCACACAGTGTCTGTACCCAGGACCAGTAGTGCAAGACATGCCTGAGAGTACATCTTGCTGCCTGATTGACTTCACTTGGGAATTTAGAAATTCCATTTCAAATAAAAATATGTGGCTGAAACTAATTCAAACCACAAAGGAATAAAGAAAATCAATCACATCAGACTAATAAATCAAGACTACAGCTCTCTCAGAAAGAAGCATTCTAATTCACCCACAGGTTATGAGACTTGATGCGGGAATTACTGGAGGTAATTCTATAGCCTGTGATTGCTGTTGATCATCTGAAATGATCCCATTAGTCTCTCTTTTCTTAAGTGCCTGTAAGCTGTGCAAATGTAGTTGTATGAATGATGAAAAGGTCTCTTTTTGCTGCACAGGGACGGCCAGCTACCGATTACACTCGAGGTGCCAGCAGTGAAATAGCTGAGGAGTCTCCACAGGTAGAGAGAGGAGCATCTTGCTTAGCAAAGGCACCTTCTCAAACCACAGCAGGAGTACGTAGCCCGAGAATTACACTCCAAAAGTGTATTTGCATTTCCAGTTATAAACTGTCTCTTATCAAGAAAGAATTTAATGAAAAATAAATAAATAAACTCTTTAAATTACCAAAAATATAAATTCTTAGTAAAATTTAGGTTGTAATATTAAGAAAGGATATTGGTGGGGAGGGGTAACACACGATTTCTTCAGTTCCCTTTGCACCCCTTAACTCAGTGATACTGTATTTCTTCCTAGCACATAATCACTGTGTTTGAGGTTTGGAAATTTCAGTACAACATTGCATCTGATGTTCTGTCATTGCTACAGAGAAAGACCTCTGAGAAGATTGATGTCCTTTTTTAGTCAATGACAGAAAAATATGTAGTCCAGAGAAAAGTCCATTCTTTTTCTTTCTGCAGTCAGTGTGACTTTTCATGGGAACATGCATTTTGAGTATGTTCACAGTTTTACTACCACCAAAGATAATAGCAGTTTTTAATTACTGCAACCAAAGCAGTGTGGAGAAAACATTGTATGATTTTTGAACTATCACAACAGAATTCAACAGAAGTTGAAAATATATTTTCTGTTCATATATGTATTCTTTGCTGAGAAAACAAGTCATATTCATGTCTCAACTGCTTCTAATTCAAAACAATGATTCAGCACTGGGTATGTGAAGTTGTGAACATCTTACAATTTTTTTTTCCACAAGAATTTTGGCACTTCTGCTTCAGACACGTTTTGTACAGAGCAAAAGTTCATGCAAGCTTTTCAAAAGAAAAAGTGAGTGTTTTCGATTCACACTTAAATGCTTGAAGAGCAGTTTAAAGGCTATCGACTAAAAGATTTTGAATTTCTCTGAGGATGTTTTCCAATACAGTGTCTGCAAATGCAATGTGAGAGGAAAGCTCCAAAGCTGCTTCCTATTTCTTTCTTAGGTGGGTGGCCATTGCTCCTACACCTACCTTCTAATCCTGTTGGGCAAGCTCACGTCTTTGTGCACGGTCCTTCCAGATTTATTACACGGGGTTTTGGAGTTGGAGGTTTTGACGGATGAAAAACTGAATATGAGCCAGCAATGTGTGCTCACAGACCAGGAAGCTAATTGTATCCTGGGCTGCATCAAAAGAAGCGTGGCTGGCAGGTTAAGGGAGGTGTTTCCTCCCCCTGTGCTCTGCTGTCCTGAGATCTCACCTGCAGTACTGCATTCAGCTCTGGGGCCCCCAGCATAAGAAAGACATGGACCTGTTGGAGCAAGTCCAGAGGAGGGCTATAAAGATGATCGGGGGTTGGAGCCCCTCCCTGATGAAGACAGGCTGAGAAAGTTGGGGTTTCTCAGCCTGGAGAAGAGGAGGTTCCAGGGACACTTTATAATGTCCTTCAAGTACTAAAGGGGGCCTACAGGAAAGATGGGGAGAAAGTCTTTATCAGGTAGTGTAGTGGTAGGACAAAGGGTAGCAGTTTCAAATGGAAAGAGAGTAGGTTTAGATTAGGTATCAGGGAGAAATTATTTTCTGTGAGTGTGGTGAAACACTGGAACAGGTTGCTGAGAGAAGTTGTGGACACCTCCTCCCTGGATGTGTCCAAGGTCAGGCTGGATGGGTCTTCCAGCAACCAGCTCTGGTGGGAGGAGTCCCTGCCCATGGCAGCGGGAATTGGAGCTAGATGATCTTTAAGCTCCTTTCCAACTCAAACCATTCCGTGATTCCATGATTTTCCCATCCATACCCGATGCCTGCCTCAGACCCGTATTATTTGCGGGCAGGCTAGCTTCCCCTAGGGTGATGGTGTGGTTGCAGCAGCCTAGGTTATACAAGCTGGGCTGTAGTCTGCTTGTAGACAGACAGACAGATGGTCTGTAAGGACCTGACCCCAGCTGTAGGATCCCGTGACTCACACGTGCCCTTGGGGTAGGCTGCAGAGAGTTTCCCTTCGTCATCTTCCTGGAAAACTAGCAGGAGCCAGCCTGGTGCCAGCTGCTCCCGAGCTGCCAGGTAAGAATTAGCCAGCTTCCAGACAAAGTGGTGAGACGCTCTCAAAATGGAAACTCCGTCCCCCTTCCCAGAAGGTTTCACGCACATGAGTTCATGTTGCCTGCTGAAGCGAGCAGTGGGGGATCCCCCAGGAACAGCCTGGCCGAGCACTCTGCAGCCTCCTTCAGAAGGTTTCACGCACATGAGTTCATGTTGCCTGCTGAAGCGAGCAGTGGGGGATCCCCCAGGAACAGCCTGGCCGAGCACCTCTGCAGCCTCGGCCGGATCTCCATGCTTAGCTTCCAAAGAAGCAGAGAAAGGGAGAGTGTCAGCATTTGTCCTGGTGCCAGGCTTCTGCTTGCAGGTCTGAGGGGGACATTGACCTTTTTAGCCCCACGGTGGAAGGTGATGTCCAAATGGGCAGCTGCCCATCACCTCCATCCTAGGCTATAGACCAGCAGTTTGACAGCCACGATTTCAAATCAAAAATACATAATTTTGTAGTTTTATGCTAACCTCTTTTGCCTTTCAGAGCGATAACTTAAATCCAAGTGTTCTCTGAGAAGTGTTCCAGGGAAAAAAAAATCTAATATTTGTGCATTTGTTTGGGTTTTCATTTGTGTTGTCCTTTCTGAAGAGAAAAAGCCTGGTTCTCAGCCAGATCAGCAGAGGGTTGTAGGAGAGAGAATCAAGAGTTTCTTCACCAGAGTTTGGGTTAAGACAAAACACAAAATTTTTTCAGGAGGAATTTTAACTGTTGGGATACCTGGTAGTGTCTTAATATATGTAAGGTGTAAGATGAACAGGGAAGGTCCAAAGTTGTCAAGCAGTAGAGATGATGTTAAAAGAAGAAGCACTAAATACAAAAGAAGCTAATTCATAACTAATAAAGAAAGCTAAACCGAGATGCAGTAACTGCTGACATTCTTGTTGCTCATTATTAAAGGGCCACGTAGGCTTACAAAGTCCAAAGCTTGCAAGACAAAAGAAGATATTTTTAAACAAACTTAGAAAATCCAGGGATGAGCGCTAAATTATACATATGTGGATTGATTCACTACACTGACTCTAAATGTGGGTTACTGCAACACCATATTTTTTAAGAGGAGTTATTTCAAATTGAAATAATGCTGTAATAGTATAGTATATGGATTTTTTAAAAAAAATGTTTTTAAAATGTATTATGAAATTTAGTACTCTATGGCCTGCTTTTTGGGTACAAAAACAAAACATTAAGGATTCAGATTATTTTTATCTTCTCATAAACTAGTTTTATTCCTGGAAAAAAATATTCTTCTTTTTGAAATAGGTCAATGAAAATTTTCATGTACAGATGGAATATTGAGATTCAATGCTTGGAGGAACAATATTAGTAAGAACAATTGCAATGCCCCAGTTCAATGCTTTGGAAAACAATTTTTACATTTCCTTCTTATTAGCTACCTTAAATTTATTTTAAACCTTGAAATACTTGAAGCAAAAGCTACCTCTTGTAAGTACTATATTTCCTTCACTGAAGTACTGACCAGGGAAGACAGCAAAAAAGGTTATCATATCTGATAAAAAATATAATTTAATAAATAATCACTATGAAAAATTCTTCCTTCCCTTTTCAGATTCTTATATTTATGCTTCTGACAAGATAGGTTACAGATAAATCTTTTGATTAGAATTCTGTTTAAAAATTGTAATCTGAGAACTGTGGAAGGAAAGATGATGTCACACAGACCTGGATTAATTTTCTTTTATATTCTTAGCCAAATTTCCTCTTCACTCTACTTTTTAAAAACTGGGGAAGTGTTTAGGGCGAGTTTTTTGTTTGGATTTTTTTTTAAACAGAAGTTTTAATCAGAGAGTTAAAAATTATTTCCATCCAGCTCATGTTCCACACGAGGAATCTGCATTTGTTTCCGGTGAGCAAGTATGGATTTTCCACTTACATCTATCAACTCCGACCCTGAACACCATGGCACTGTGTCAGTAGCTTTACAAAAGATCACATGTTTTTTTTCCAAGATCTGGTGATGGAAAATCTGGAAAGCAGTATTTCATGTCTCACAGAACTTGTGTTCTCAAAAATACTCAGTTATTTAGCCTCATAGCAATCACTCATTCCTAATTTGAAGAACATTTGTCCAGGAGGTAAAGCATTGAGTTGTAATGAATCATTTGTTTCTTTTACAGGGATTAACTGCATTACTAAGCAAAGAATAAGTTTCATAATTATTAATTTTTTTTTTTAGGCAAAAGGAGGAAAGTGACAAAGGAATGGGGAATATCTCTTTTTTTTCAGTTTATTTGTTTCTGTTTTTCCTTTTTTTAGACTCCATTTCAGGCACTGCCAGTACTACCAGCAGAGCCCGCTATGGGACCACTCAAATTTGGAGGAGAAAGGTGGATGTTCACAACCAGGTTTCTGAAGTTTCACCGGTTCTCATAAATCACCAGAATTAGAGCCCACAAAGGGCCATCATCTATCAGGCCCAGGCTCCTGCTTAACCATGGAGGAGTTTCACACAGCAGATGTTACCCTGAGCAGATCAGCAACAACCTCAGAGGTGGCACCAGGTCCACCTAAGCTTGTCCTTCCTGACTTCTTGCTACGACATTTGCCCAAGTACAGAGTTAATTAAACTTCCCAGTTGGTCTAGGAGACAAGGCGTCAGACGGGTGTAATATATTCAGCAGCAAAGGGACAAGGAGTATTTACATTGATTGTTAAGCAACAACTCTACGTGCTGTGGGCAAGAAGGACACAATGCCAGCTCTGGAAATTTCGCAACTGTTGTGTTTTTTCCTCAAGACTTTGTAATTGAGGCTTGCGGGGTTAATAAACAACAACCACCACCAACAGTAATACTTCTGACAGGAGAGAAGAAAAGGGGAAGAACAACATTTTGGACTGCTTATGCTTGTTATTCTGTTAATACTCCAGTAAGAAAGTGAGAGGTCTTTTGTGTCTTTTTTAGCCCAACAGCATGTCTCTAAATAAATCCCAGAGGGGACACGTTTTTGAATGCCAAGATGAAAGTGGAGGCGGGGCAAAAGGTGGTTTTGGCTAAACCCAAGCAGCTGTGTTTTGCATGTCCAAAACCAAAACCACACGTTGTCTTCGTACGTCAGGTCTTGCCGTGATAGTAGAGGCGGTGTGCAGGAAGGGGCCAGGCATGGCACAATGTGGTCCTGAGCAGGGGACCTGAGGAAAGGCACAACTCTCCCACACAGCAGAGAAGAAGGTGAGTAAGCGAAAGCACAAAATCAGAGCTGGGATCCAGCCAGTGTCACAGGAGAGAGGGATTGCAGCAGAAGAACAGTTCCTGCTGCTCCTGATGAGCAGCGCCCAGGGTGCTCCTAGGGTGATGTAGGTTAAGGCTGAGTTAGCATTTAGCTCAAACTCCGGTTTACGGCTGGGGACCCCATCTCCTAACTAAAGGCATACAGTGCTACCTCAAGAGATTTATCTCTGAGGTAGATGGACATTTTAATTACCTCCACGCAGAGTCCTGAAATGAACCACTTGCCTTATCTCAAGACTGAAGGAAAAACAAGAGAAAGTCTTCCATGCTCGCTGCTAGTTGTGGCAGCTGCAGCAATAAATACGTGCTGAGACAAGCCTACCCCAGCCAGGCTCACACATGCACAAATAGTAGTCCAAGCTGTGGTTGCTTAATATCCCAAATAAGTGGCTAATTACTTCATGAGCTAATTCAGAATACATAGGTACTGCTTATGCAGCCTGGTAAAAATAGGTCTCGTGCATTCAAAACCAGGTCAAACACAAAGCACTGCAAAAGAAATGGTCTGTAGAAGGGTGAGTGACACGTGTCTCAGGCTCTGCCATTTGCCCACAGGTAGCCACTCTCAGGAGGGCACAGCATCGCTAACACTGGGCATGCAAACACTCAAGGAATGGGGAGACTGGCTGTTAGTGTTGAAGAAGGTGAATTTAAAAATTAGTGCTGAACTTAGATACTGCTCTGTGCTCCTGACAAATGCCCTTCTAGATAATGCTGAAAGCCCAGCCAGAACAGGCTTTTGTGTAGGTGAAACATTTCTCAGCACTATACAGAAAGCACAAACCACAGCCAGATGGTAAAATTACACTTTCTTGTGTCCAAAAGCTGGAATCACGGCCACAGGAGGGATCTGTATGCTGAAGTTTAGTGTCAATTGCTGAAATTAAAACAACTTATGCGGGCCACTGGCAAGTCAAGAATTCTTTCCCCCTGAAAGTAACCACTTCTTCTCAGGGCTACTCTGAGCTGCCTCTGGAAGACGTGGGCAAAATGGCACAACCACAGAAAAGCCACTGAAAACAAGAGGCAGAGGGGAAATGCAGGAAGAGGGATTATTTGAGGGGAGGTAACTTGGAGTACACTTTCCTTACCATGCCCAGTTCTCTGCTGCTGAATAACAGGGAGAGAATAATGGTGGCATATTTTTTTTTTAAGGTAAATTACGGTGTTAGCCTATATGCATGAAAATATCATACATTGGAATATAACTACTATAAAACAATTCTAATATGCTGCATATGCGATGTCTGTCTGATATTTTGTGGACTGTACAAGTCTCTGCAAATTAACTGTAAGACACTAACAAAATGATTCTGTGGTTGCAAATTGAAATTTTTGGAATTATTGCTTTGCAGGAAATGTGACTTTTTATTCCACCCAAGACTAAAAAAAAATCCAATTCTAAAATATATCTCTCCCACAAATCCTTAGGGATTTCAGTTCAGCAGAGAAGCTATGGGGAAGATTCACCATTGTAAGATTTTGCAATTATTTGGAGTTTGAAGCTGTCCCAAAATAGCAGGTCATCTGAGAGTTGGACTATTTATGTCCTGGGTTTAGACACACTTCCACTGCCTTAGCTGTCTTTTAATCAGCCTTTGGATTATTGTTTTTACTTTCCTGGTAATAGATTGTCTTGGGTTCATTTTAAACAAAGATCTGGCCAACACCATAAACAGATCCCAGAAGTTACAGTTCTGAAACTAGTAAAATGTTATGGCATAGTCTGAGAGATAAGAAGTCAATCTGTTAGTAGGTAAACACCTGTTTAACGTGACGTCACATACAAATGCATGCTATAATTTTAGATTATAGTTCACTGCTTTTACTTCTATCTGATGAGCCATAAGGAAGAATGTTTTTGTTGTTTAACACCAGAGCCTTTTATATAAAGCTCTGCATCTTTTCAAAGTAATTTCTTTTTTCTGGTTAAAGCTCACTTCCCTTCTCAACTCTTCTGATCTCAAGTTAGATAAATACCACTTGCCTATGGTCTGGAGGTGAATCCGTAGCTCGGATAATTAGGGCAAAGTGCCTCCTGCAGCAATACCTCCTCATTCACTCGCTCCTTCTTACACACAAACACACAGACACACACACGTATGTTTTTTTTGGGTGAAAAGGATTGGTGCGAGGTGGGAGGAGGAGGGTAGGAAGAGAAAGGAAGCAGCATGGCTGCAGTGAGCACTGCACAAAGACAGTGTAGGGGAAGGCGAAAACTCCTGACTTGTCTTGCTTTCCTTCTCTCCAGATGCAAGGCTTCTCAGTTGTTGGAACTACTTTCTGGCAACAGGTCACCACCACTTTTACTCCACACAAGCCAACGTTACCACCACCCTCATGCACTTTTTTGTGCATTTTACCAGTGGCTGGTGAGCTGCTTGTCAGCCATAGGAGCCCTTGCGGCACCAGTGGGTTCCCTTGACACGCTCCACAGAGCCCTCTCAACTGCCCAGCCACTAAGCATGGCAAAGTTGTGCCAATATGTGCACCCTGGGGCAGGAGGAAAAGAATGGCAAAGTCTCCAGAGCAACTGCACAGGACAGCGTAAATAAGAGACATTTTTATTTCCTCTTGCCTGCTGAATGCAGCTCCGGGAGAGCTGTGCTCCTTGCTGGACTGTGGCCTGGCTTTTTCAGAACAAATACTGATTTGGCACTGGAAAACCCAGAAGAGGTTATCCAGTCAAGGTGGCTGTGTCTGGAACAGTCTAAACAAATTCTGTATTTCTGGGAATTATCACTCCGTTGGTCAGAGTACTGGTCGTGTGGCTGCTGGCATACCAGCTCCACAAACAGAGAAAAAAGTGTCAGGACTATTTTAATAAAGGATTCCAATGGGAGTCAAAAACATGTTGATGATTTCTTTCATGTGTTAATGCCATTAGCTACCTCAGGCATTAAGCGTGGGGAGTACCAGTAACTGACAGTGCACTGAGTGGGGAATGAATCATTTTAATTTTTTTTAAGCAACTTTGTTGTTCTCATGAAATTTAGCCTCGGCGGCATTGTCAGGTTTCAATTAGTGTTGGTAACTCTGGTTCAGAAAAAAAATAAAATTAAAATTAAACTTGATCCATGATGTGTTACTAGAAATTTGACAAAGAGTGCCTTCCAGCCCCCTTTAAAGTGGTCTGCATCATGAAGGTCATTAAGGAAAAAGGCTCGTGGTGGAGGGACTGCTGTTCTGTCCTGCTTTTTCAGGGAGGATATAAGCAGAGAAAGTTTCCTTATGTTTCTCCATGGCCAATCCGTCCAACTGGCAGGCATCTCTTAGGTCAGAATGTGTAAGTTTTATACAAGTAAAGTTTTTTGTGCTACTTCCTTGACAAAGATGGTTGAGAATAGTCAGATTCATGGCATAAAGCACATCACAGCTGGAAATGGGGACTTTCGAAAGCAAGAGGAACAAATACATGAGCAGCTTTGCAACCAGAGGAACATTTTCTTTTGTGCCGAACCTGGCTGGCTGCATACTGCTTTTCTATTTCAAATGTAGAGCAGAAAGAAGAGTCAAGAGCTCTGGAGAATGAAGAGTAAAAACTCAAATGTTACACTTCCTGCTTTAAAAGTAGTCTCTTCAAAATCCTGCTTAACGGTATTCTCTCCTCCCCAAACTTTGTTGTGCCTGAAGGTCCAGATCCAGAGGGAAGTCAGTCCTAGGGACCGAACTAGTGAGGACCTACAAGTCTCCTACCAGAGCTGTGTGTTTCTGCTCCCTCTCTACCACAAGCCCAGCCAGGGAGCCAACCTGGCTGGAAATTGATTGTTTTTCTTTACAGGGTTAGGCTTTACCTAGTTCAGCCCCGAGAGCTGGCTCCCTGCCCAGACAAGCTGGGGAAGGGTAAAAAGGCAGCAGCGCTGACTAAGCCTGGGTTTGGCTTCCAGGGAACCAGCCTTTCCCCTCCGCCAGAAACATGGCAGCTGTCATGACTTTGAGCTCTGCGTTGCCTAATTTATTTTTCTGAGCAGACCTAGAAGTATCAATCGGTTCCATGGAGAGTGAAAAGCATTGCAAGAGTAATATGAAATCGCCTGTAATAAATCTCAATGGGCAGAGGCCTGTCCCTTGGTACAGACCTAATTACTGAGACATTTAGTAAACAAAGGAGTAATGCTATTAGTTAGGCATGCAGAGCTGACCCTCTTTAAGCTCCATAAAGAGTCTGAGGACTTACATCAGAGCTTTAGAAACTGCATGGCAGCATACACCTAAAAATGAGTGAAAACCTGAACTTTTGAAGGTCAAACCCAAAGTCTCTAAGGTCCATATGAGAGGGAGAAGGACAACAGTACCATAGATATACTCAGGCAGAGCAGTCCGTGTGGTTAAGTCAGTTGAGCCTGGAGGAACCTTCCCAAGAAGTTAGAGGATATTTTATTATTACCCCTGGATCTCTCTGCCAAGGCTGTCAGTGGATGTGCCAATTAATTTTAATGCTAAGTGAGTTTTAGTAAGTGGTCACCTAAGCATTTAGGCAGTGACCACCAAATAACTACATGCATTTCTTACACTGTAGATGTGAATGTACAAGCTGAAGAATTAAACAATTATATTTTTTTTGCATGCAAAACCTGATCTGAATGACACAAACATGTATGCATCTTCTACATTTCTTTTTTTTTTTCCTGAATAATGAAATATAATAAAAACTCCTGAACAATGCCATTACCTATGATGGAATTGCTTTTAGATGTGGGGATGAAACTTTGAGGAGTGGGTATAAAAATACTACACACCTTTGAAGAAGTTAAGGGCTCTTTGTGAGACTGAAAGCCACAAATTCACCTTTTGTGTGCTAAGTCATCATTAGTGAGTTCTCAGCTGAGGTAGGAAGGAGAGCAGGAGAGTGATCAGAAGCACTAAAAAGGTCTTAAATGGAGGTGAAGGGGCAAAAAGGACTGCTGAAGCTGTTTGACTAGGTATGACAATGCATTCTGCCTCAAAATTACTAAAACTTGTTCCACTCCTCTCACTTCTCACTCATGTCTAGACCAAACTCTGAGTTTGAGATACTTCTACCACAGCATCTGGTTGCTTGGGACTTCACTGGCCATCTTGATCACTCTGACTTTTTATGTCTGAAATGTGGTCACTAGATCGACCGCTGCAGTTCTCAGTCGCTTTGCTCATCTGCATTGTGCTTTCTCTTGACTCATAAAAATCGTGGCTCATTAAGCAAGTTTCTGATGGTTTGACTATGGTGTCTACCCATTGCATGTATATGTTTAAATCCATTCCATTTACATTCACATCTAACTAGTGCACAGCATTCGCTTTGTAGTTCTGTCATAATAGCCACAAACCCTCTGACGCATTATGAAATCATATGTTTGTATCCCTTTCTTTTCCTTGATGAATTACAGTGTAATCAGACCTCTCTCAGCCTCAAAAAAAAAAAAAAAACCAACCCAAAATGCAAAGATGAAAAATACTTAGAAATCAGGACACATTTCATCTGATATAAAATCCCATGAGTAGTCGTATTGGCATAAGTAGTTTGGGGTTATCTCTTTCACACACTCAGAGATTTATATGATTCACTTTAAATCGTTGGTGTTTCTTCTTCTTCCATAAAGCAATTCCACTTGACTTCAGGTTGATAAATGAAAGAACTGAGCTATTGAAAGGGCAAGGAATAAATGAATGTAATCAGGTTTGATATTATAAGTTAACTAATGATCAGTAACTACTGGAGCAGGAAAAGATCAAAAATCCAAATCAGTTTCTCCCTTCCCTTGATGGGATACATAAAGGTACCTTTTGAATATTGGCATTTTTCTTTCTGCCTCTATTTGTAACCAAGCAGATACAAAGAAGTCCTTAGGACTCTCAGGACAAGAGGAAGTTGTCTGCTTGCTGCCGGAGAGCTGAGGGCATAAGGGGGAAGCTCACTCTGCCATATAGGTCTTTTCTTAATAAAAAAAACCAAACGAACAAACAAAAACCAAACAAACCAAACAGATAGGATAAACCATCAACATTTTCTTGTTATCTAGAGGGAAACCCATGTTGGGTTTCTTGTTGGGAAACCCATGAGATCAACTTGGTCAGGGAAAGCTTGCCAGCCCACATGCTTCAGAGGAATTCTTAGGAAGGAACCATGTGAAATTTCAGAATTGGTTGTCTTCTACAAACTAGTGCAACATGAGAAGCTAACAGAATCTCATGTAAAGCCATATATCTGAGTAAAACATTTCACTTTGATTTAGGTGAGGTTTTTTTTCTCACTGTTCTGGTAGATAAGAGAATGAATCACTGGAATTTTTGTACTCTCCATTTCTAAACAGTGGGAAGGGAGAACTGGTTATTTTTGGTAGGATTAGCGTTTGTAGTGGTTTCATTCTGCATATTCCTCTTCTGCAAAATCAGATGCTCTTTGCCAGAGTTCAGAGAACACAGCCGTCTCACCTAAAAGAGGACAGACTCACTTCTAAAAACTACTGGACTTCTCTACAAGCCACTGTTTAGCCTGCTGGGATCTAGGGGATGAAATGCAGCCTACTTTTTATGCTACTTCCCAGCAAATGATACAGTCTGTCACTCAGGGCACACATCTGCAGTAACGAGCAAGAACTACACAGACTTGTCTTTGAGTTCTCCAGAAAAATCACTCAGCTTGGGCTTGGATTTTACCACCAATACCACTGACTTGAGTGAAAAGCCAACCCTTGGCCTGCAGAGTATCATTGTGGTTGGTATAGCTTTTCCTAATAACATGTTCCGGTGCTTAAGCATTATGAATTGCTTGTATTTTTTATGTTTTTAACAAGGCAACAGAAGGGTATTTTTGTGTCGGGGATTAAATGAAAACTTTTCAAAGTATCGGTTACAAGCACACAACTGTGCTTGAGATATGATCCAAGAATGAAGTAAAGGAAAGAGGCTTCAGATCAGACCCTTACTCTTTCTTGCTCTTCTGCTCCCTGGTAACATGTAGAAATAAAGTAAAATCTGAAGAAATGAAAATAAAATAGAAACATATATCAAAATAAATACAATACAACACAATAAAATAATAAAACAGAATCAATGTAAGTGTATTCCATTAATATTGAGCTGTTTATATTGTAACAGTGAAGGGCAAAATCATTAATTTGACTCTGTCTGTACTTGAATATGCTACTTCTTGGCAAGCTACTCTGCCATATTGAGGATAACAACAGTGTACTTTATTCTTAAAATAATAGTGAAATGAGGTGTATGAGACTATCAACTACTTGCAAAGGCTAAACTGCACATACACTCATGTCGCTCTGCTTAACATGGATCCTGTTCCCACTGAGGATCTCACTGCCATTAGCCTTAGAGAGAGTGGTTTCAAAGTAATTTCCAGAAGTTCAGAGCAAATTTGGGGGGGATGGGGGTTGTGTTTGTGAACTGACTTGGCTCTATGTATGCTTTTAGTAGACAAGGCAAGATCTCAGGAGCCTCTGAGGTGGGATGGCAGAATTATATTTTCATTGCAAAGAGTTTTGCCCTCAACCATGCAGCATGGCTCTAGACCAGAACTGATGAGGAAAATGTTCGTTCATCATAAAGATTGGATGATGGTTTAGTCCTCAGGGAGATCCCTAGGTCTAGAGAATAGTAAAAAATGTAGTGTTTTTTGATGGAGCCATGTGTATCTGCTGAAAGACCAAACATAAAATCTACAGTAAAACCTCAGTGTTAAAACAGTTGCCCCACAGGGGCTGTAGAAGGGCTTTTTCTCATAATCATCCTGTGACTGCTTAAGATTTTGCCCATAACAGGGATTTTCCCCTCTTTCTATGGACTACACACTTTGTCAAATGCAGCAGGAATTTACCTGGTACGGCAGGGAGGGGATGAAGTTCACTTACACAGAAGCTGACACATGGGCTCTGCAAAAAAACAGTTTACCACTCCCAGAGAAACTATCAGTGTTATTTCCTTATTCTGAGCTACAGGACTTCACATCCTCATTTTATCTATAGGCACTTTCAGATCTCACGCACAGAGAGCGTACCTTCCTCTGATTCTTCTTTTTGAGTTCATAGTCCACAGATGCATTTCTGTAGTCAGGCCACTTTGGCTTAGGAATCAGTACATTTATATTCAAAGCTGGGAACAGGTATCCCAAGGAGAAGAAAAAGGCACTAGTCAGGTCTTGCCTATGCGACAAGCTCCTGGATGAATTCCAGACAGTTACTTACAATCTTTGGCTCTTTTACCTATAAAGTAAAGAGGATATTACTTCTTTTCACTTACCTTGTTTACGTAAAATGAAAAGTCTTGAGCTTAGGCACCTTCTTGTATACACCTCATTGCTATGAAGCTGTTAGCACTCTCTCTGGAAACAAAGATCTGCTACAATCTCCCTGACCACCCATGTCAGGATTACACAGAATTTTATACGTAGTGTCCCATGTCATATGAAGTGCAGGACAGTTGGCATAGTCTGTAGTTGCCCCACTCCAAGGTTTTGGGGTGCTTTTTTTGCTCACAGAGGATATTATAACTCTCTTGCAGTGAGTACAAGGACCTGGGTCCCATCTGACTGTCCTCGCTACTCCTTATAGGTAATGCTCTAACTGCATCTCCTAATTGAAAAAAGAAGCTTTGGCTTAAGCCTGTAATGACTCAGGGCAGTCTGTTATGTCATAACATAGTACTTGCCTCAAAAGTTGTCTTACCATGTATATGCAGCTGTGCCCAAGCCTAGCAGTGTGTTGCTTAAAAAATGTCTCTCTCTTTGTGACTCAGAGGTGAAGAGCGCAGGCCATTTCTATGGATATTACCTACGATTTCAGATGCCTTTCATCATTAATGCTAAATCCTTTCAGTATGGCTAAGGGCACTTCCCACTGGTCAAATTAAAGCTGTGCTGCATTGCCAAAAGGAGATAACAGGACTAAAGCTGAGCAGAAGCAGAGGCAGAGGCATGACTTTGTAGCCCAGTGGCTGTAGCAGTCAGGTAGAGTAAAGCTGTCTTGGATTCTGGTCCCTGCTTCCAGGCTTTGCAGTTTACTCAGTACCCCTAATTCACCCAGTTGGTGTTGAATAAAAAAAATCAAATCAGTCCCATGCCTAGCTCCACCTGGAATAAGTACTGAGTCTCACCCAGAGCTGCTATGGAAACCTTTCTGCGAGTCTGGTGCTGAAGTACACTCTTAGAGCCTTGCATGTATAAAGCCAGAGCTCCTTCAGTACCTGGATGGTTGTGTAAGATAAGGGCAATAATTACATACTGCATACTTGTAACTCTTTTCGTGGACAGCTTACAAAACTCCTTAAAAACATCCATCCATTCTTACAACATGCCTGGGAGGTAGATAAGGTTATTATGCACACAAGCCATTATTTATTGTGAACTGAGAGACAGTTCTCTATTGCTGGTACACCAAAGATAAACGACTTGCCCAGGCAGAGCCTGGAAGGGAACTTACGGTTGTTCCAAACCATGTGCTTCAATCCTTAGGCCAAAGCAGTGCTTTCAAAGTTATTTAACCTGGCAAAAGTTAAAGCACTGGCTTCTGCCACCGCGATAAATCTTGGACTCCCGGCTTAACACGGTGTGGATGAGCGCAAAAGAGGAGCCTCAAGCAGGGATGATAAGGCTGTCAGTGTTCTCCCAGCCGCTTCGTGTGGGTGTGTGGTTCAGCTCCTGAACCCCCTGGGAATGGGGATGCTTCCAGACTGCATGATGAGTCAAGGTATTGTGGCTGAGACTGCAAGCATTGGCTCTGTCACCAAGCAGACAGACAGACATTCAAAGAAACCACAGCCCTCTGGTTTCTTTGCCCTTGTTTGCTTAATCAAATTCGGGTTGTGTGCGCGCGTACACATTTTTTCACCCACAGCACAAACAAATACTGCTCAACACCTGAGGGTGGCTGGCTCTCAGAAGTGCCTCTGGAAAGATGACTCAGAGGAGGAGTAGCGGGAGGCTCCTATGGCATTTGTCCTAACGCGGGAAAGAGCATTCCCTCTTACTGTAAGCGGTTTAATTATATTACTGTAAATCTCACTCTCACATTTTCGGCTACCTCCACATCAGCTCTCAGGCTGCGGTTATGTAATTGTGGAAAACTTTCCACCAAACACAAGATTCCTGCTGCATGCCACATTGTTTGCAGAATGCTCGTATGGGAGCGTAGGCAGGGAAGGGAGACTTCAGTGAGGGAGACTGAAAGTGGTACCTTTTCTTAAAGTTGCAAATACACGCATTTGTGCATTAAATTGTACCACTGCAAAGAAAATGAGCAGTTGCCTTCTACAGTGCGGTAAATCCCATTTAGACAAATAGGCCAAGTTTTTTATCACTAATGTTTAGATTAAAACAATTAAATTAATAATTCAGTTAAACAAAATATTCCCTTCTACTTCTTGTCCTTAGTCTCACCTACTGACACTGATCATTAGGCAGATGGTAGAGTCCTGGCTACATTTCAGGAGTCCTCTACCTGGGCTCCTCAACAGTCAGCTCACCTCACACAGACCCCTGTTAACTTGACAAGAGGACCCAGGACTTAGGTCAGGAGCATCTCATAAAAGAAGATGCAGGTGGTGAGCTGGGAGCAGTAAGCATTTGGGGAACAAAAGGGACTTCATGGCTGTGCCAGTTATTATTGCTATAGCAAGCTGGGTCAGGCCTGATTAAGTGGGCGTGTGTAGAAGTGACTCTTCCATTGGGGTACACTGAGGGAGAGGGTCATTGCTCCTCCTGTAAGCCCTGCTCTGGCTGCAGCTTGGAGGCATCACCAGGAAATGAAGCGGTGACATGAATGGATGTGGCTTACCAGAGCAGCTGAATAGAGTCTTGGAGAGACAGAAATGCCAAGGACAACGTCCTGAGAAAATCTAAGAGAGTGCCTGGGGAAAAATGCTAACTGGAAAAGAAACCTGAATAGCAGGAGAAGACTGGGCACGTTTATACAGTCTGGTGCCCCTGGCTGGTGCCATTCAATGTGAGCACTGAGCCTGCCCAGGAGGGGAGCCTGAGCTCACCCATGCTGCTTCTCAAAAGACGCTGTTGGACTCAGCCGGCCAGGGTTCAACCACTGAGGATCCTGTGCATGTCTACACAGCCTCTGAGATACTTCATTTTTTAATTATTGTAATTTTTATTTTAATCCCTTACTCTGATCAGAGAAAAAAATAATTTTCAAAAAGCATATTCCTCGCAAATTAGGTAGAACATCTCAGGCAATTGACACCACCATCCTCTCCATTTAACTGTGGCAGCTCACTGGGACTGTGCATTTGACATAAATGGTTGAGTCAGAAGAGACAATGCTATTTAAAAAACACAGTTTCTAACAAAGCCCGGCACTTGATCTATTGTCTAGGAATCCAAATTGCAATGGGACATATAAAAAAGGGAGGGAAAGGGTCACTCTAGCCCATTCTTCTAAATAAAAAAACCCCAATCAAATAAAGAAAAAAAATTGCAGAAGGTCAACTGAGGAACTAACACCCAAGTCCAGGAAGTTGTCAGACAAAGCAACCACAATTTATATGGACCTCTTGCTGCTTGCTAAGATTACATCTCTACACTTGCACCTCTGAACAATGTCCACATCCAGAATCGAGCTATACTAAGGAGAGCTGAATAAGTGATTTACTGAGGTAGACACAAAATGGAAGTATAAACATGGATTTTTGTGCTGATGCCGTGACACAAGAAGAGGGAATATGAGGGTGTAGTGATAGCATGAGCAAGAAGACGCTGAAAGCAACATGACAGGGCCAGGGAATGTGTGTAGAAGCTCTGACTAAAACCTTTTTCCTGTCATTTTTATTGTGTCTGTAAATGCCTGATGAAGACAGAACCTCGTGTTATGCTCTTTAAAAACTGTAATGTAGTTCATACTATAAAGAAGTGAGTTTTCTCTAACTATGATATTTGGTTATTTTAGTCTATGAATACTTCAAAAAACTATTATTTATTACACACATAAACATTCTATAAATTGGCATACTGGATTTATATGTACACATGGATATTCAGATTCATCCATCGATACACAAACTTTGGATTTGATTTTTTTTCTTATAATTTATTGTACGCACATGCTGATGAAATGTAGGTGTACTTAGGACCCAGTCCTTCTTCAGTTGAGTTGAATTATAATGTTTTTGTCTTCATATTCTTTAAGAACTGGCTATTCTCAAGATACCTTATACTATCTAAGGATCTAGTGTTACTCCCTTTAGAAAGACTAATGCTTTACTGATAATAGTCAAGATTTACTGGTCTTCCTTTTCCAGGTACACGTGACAGGATTCAACATCTCTGCATGTGCAAATGATGCAGCCTGGGTAGGTCGGAAGAAGTGGGTGTGTTTGATGTTTTCTAATGATCTTTCTTCCCACTTCAAAACTCCATCTCTTGGTGTCAAGTGAGTAACTGGAAATCTCAACCCGTCTTTAAGAACTAAGTTTCTGGGCTTTCAGGCTGCAGACATGTCTCCAGAACATGAAACCAAAACATTCAAAGATCCAAAAGCAGTAAAAAAAGGACTTGACATTCATAATTTTTTTATAGGACCCTGAAGTTTTTAAGCCACTCCCATAATTTCAGGGGACTAACTTGGCAGGCCTGGAAGCTGTTGACTTGTACTGAGCAAGCAGGAGCAATGGAAGGATAGGTCATTCTTCGTGATGATGGCACCTTCTCTCGGAATGTTGGACGTGTCTGTTCTGCCCAAAGGTGTTACTATGTCCCTACTGAGGCCAAGTTTCTAGATTCCTATGAGTCACCCTACTCTCTTATTAAAGAGGAAGATATTTTTAGAACTTTAATAGGATCAAACAAATGATGCTACTGTTTGTTTTAGATCCACAGTATGCTTTTAACAACTTTGAGCCCTTAGTTTTCCAAGTACCCTTTTAGATGTGCAAATGTGGTGTAAATTAGCACACAGTTCTGAATTATTTAACTGGTCAAGTTATGGAGTATAGCTAGGAAAGTATAAATATAAGGACATCTCTGTAAGGTGTTATTTCAGAGCTAAGCATAGTTAACAAATGGAGTGTTTTATTCTTTTATTCATTTGTGGCAGATCTATATGCTCTATGCGATTTACCACACTTAGTATGTCAAATGATTAAAATAAATTGAATGCACTAAGGAAAAATACAAGAAAGACAAAATATTTAATTATCACCTAAGAAAAATTAAACCTGGTTTAATTAAGCACATACTAATTGAACTGGGATTAATGGAGATATAAGTTTAATTTTCTAGCTGTAGCCGGGCCATATTTAGAAAAAAAAAAAACATTACTCAACATAAATTAAGATCTACTATTTATATTCATTTATCTTCATTTCAGAGTTAACAAGCATGAAATCTGGCTGGTTAAAAATCTGTACAAGAATACTATGACAAATCACAATCAGCTGTCACATTTGCCTGTTTTATGTCTTCATTGTTCACTATCTGTGAACATTTATTCAAGCCATGCTTGTATGAATGTTGGTTTTTATTTAACCGAGAAAATTGCTAGAATCAAATAGCCATCTAAGCACTTGTTACGAAGATTGATGGATAAAATGCATCTCCCATATATTCATAACTATAATATACCCTAACTAATGTTGTGAATGCACAAGAGATTTCCATTTCCAAAGGAGTTCTAAGAAATTAACATTTACTTTACTCTGAATCAGGATGAAAACATATGAATTGCCATGACTGAAAAAAAAAATCTCTGTATCGCAATACTTTTCCTTCTGTGATAGAAAGCAAATTACACTTTGGAACTAAAAGTAGCTTTGAAAAAAATACCTCCTCCCTCTTAACTTCCATTCCAAAAATGTTGAAATGGAATATTTTGACCTTCTCACAATACTTCTTCCCAATTTTTTTCCCCAAAACAAAAGGTTGTGAAAATCAACATGCCTCAGAGAGTAGTTTTGGTTTGACAAAATGGCATTTTCTGATGGAAAGAAAGCATTCCATTGGAAAATTTTTTAACCAACTCTAGCAATAACTCTGGATTTCACACTCTGGGCTAAATTTGCAACCCTTCACCCTCTGAAATTAACTGGAACACTTCAGAAGTAAGGAACTAATCAGAGGAAAGAAGCACCCTCCCAGTATGGTTTGGAGGCTACAGGGGGGCCTACTGGAACAGATCCGCACAGGCAGGCTGCTATACGGGTTCCCATGGTGTCTGCTCCCACCAGCCCAATTACAGGATCAGAGGCAGAGTTTGTAAGAACCATGGTTTTTTTTTTCTTTTTTTTTTTTTCTGAGGAAATAGCTTCATTTTGTTTTGTTTCTTGCTGTTCTTGGCACGAAATTCATGTTTTATTGGTATGAAATACAAGTCTGTTTTGACACTTGCAGAGACAACACAGACAGAGAGAAACATCTTTCTAGCTATAAACTGAAGTTTGTATGCCTTGTAAATAGATTTTATTGCTCATGTAGTACAAAAGAAAAAAAGAAAATTTGTTACAAACCCAGATAAGTTATCTAAGTCTTGCTGTGTACTTTCCTCTTTCTTTCAAAACAGGAACCTGGTTCACCAAGAACATCTGATCCTTTCGTGTGCTTCAGCATGTGAAGCAATACGCAAATCCCTGCAGTCTCAGTACAGCTGGAGTGCATAGCTGTGAAAAGTTGCCTCTCATTAAGATAGGTAAAAAGTTGCTTTTCCCCAAGCATGATGCAAAGACAAGATGATCTTGGTGTTTCCATGGACTGAAGTTGCTCGTAACTGTTGGACTAACAGAAAGTCTGGAGGTTTGGTCGATGGTGTTGGAAAGCCATTGGCCCTACTTTAAGTTACTTTTGATCTACCACAGGAGCTCAAACATATAGGGCTGAGGCTGACACTTTTTTCTCTAGGAAAACACACAGATCCCTTATCTGCATGTTGCTCCCATACATAACACAACACAAATTCAACTTTCATCCTATAGGGACTTGAGGTTAAAGTAGGAAGGAAACAATGTTTTTTCTCTCTCAAGATTTTTTTTCCTATAAATTTCATTAAGATTAATCAAAAGCCTTTAAGCCCTGTTGTCACACACAGAGTGAAGACTTACCACCCGATACATGGGAGAAGTAGAAACCTCAGAAGGACCAAATCATTACATCAGTACCCAAGAATGAAGCAGTGCTGGGATACTCTCCAGCTCTGTGGCACCTTCTTGGTTAAGACCACTCTGTTGCATGCTCCTATCCACTGGTACAGGGGCTGAGGCATTTGGGCTATGACCCGTGCTGACTCCTGAGCCATACTAGTGGGACTGAGCTAAAATTGTCCCAGGGACCTTTCTAACAGCTTAATAGTAAGACCATGTCCCAGCACTGAGATCCATCGCGCTGACATTATACTTCACTACTACAGCCGTGCTGAATCAGTCTAGGGAGTTGTAAAATCTCTCACCTAAGGACTCTGTCTCCAAACTGTTAATGTTTCTCCTTTAAGTCATATTTTAGGACTTGATAACATTGTCTGATTCAGAGTTGCAGCAGGATGACCCACATGTTACATGTTGAGGGCTCCGCATACTGCCAAATATTGTTAGGGTAACGGGAGGCAAAATTTTACCTAGGCAATTGTATTGGGTTTGCTTGGCTGGATTTTGGTGGTGGAGGGGCTGTAAGGGCGGCTTCTGCAAGAAGCTGGTAGAAGCTTCCCCTGAGTCTGATAGAGCCAATGCCAGCCAGCTCCAAAACGGACCCGCCGCTCGCCAAGGTTGAGCCTGTCAGTGATGACAGGACAGGAAAGCCTCTGTGAAAATATATTCAAGAAACGGGGAAAAAAGAACTGTGACACACAACAACTGGCAGAGAGACAGAGGAGTGAGAATATGTGAAGACACCAAGGTCAGTGAAGAAGGAGGGGAGAGAGGATGTGCTCCCGGCGCTGGAGCAGGGAGTCCCCCGGGCCGTAGTGAAGACCATGGTGAAGTGGGTTGTCCCCCTGTAGCCCATGGAGGTGACGAGGTGTAGATGTCCACCTGTGGCCTGTGGAGGACACCATGCCAGAGCGGGTGGATGCCTGAAGGGTACTGTGACTCCGTGGGAAGCCCGCACTGGAGGAGATTGCTGCCAGAGCCCATGGAAAGAGAGAAACTCACGCTAGAGTGGGTTGGCTAGCACAACTTCTGTGATGCCGCAGGAGACTCGTGCTGGAACAGTTTCCCCCTGAAGGACTGCACCCCATGGAGAAACTCATGTTGGGGTGGATTGCTCCTTGTGAGAGGACTCATGCTGCAGAAAGGTATGTGAAGATTGTCTCCATTGTCTCCCATGAGAGGGGCCCCACAGCGGCCCAGGGCAAGAGTGAGGAGTCCTCTCCTGGAGGAAGAAGCAGCGGTGGAAACAACATTGGAACTGACCATAACCCCCATTCCCTGTCCCCCTGGGCCACTCAGGGGGAGGAGGTGGATAAACTTGGATTGATGTTTTGACTGGGAGGAAGGGAGGGATGGAGGGAAGGTGTTATTGGGTTTTTTAAGATCTGTTTTTATTTCTCACTACTCCTCTCTTATTTTTTCTTTAATAAATTTAACTAATTTCCCCAAAATTGAGTCTGTTTTGCCCAGGACGGTAGATGTGGGTGATCTCCCTGTCCTTATCTCAAACCATGGGCTCTTCGTTATATTTTCTCCCCCTGTCTAGCAGGGAAGGGTAGGTGATAGAGCAGCTATGTGGGCATCTGGCCACCGGCCAGGGTCAAACCACTCCAGCAATAGAAAATCTTGTATGGGTGATGTGGGATGAAGTGGAAAACCAGCTATGTATAACCAGCTCAGCTCAGCCAGGTCATCTCCAGCCCTGCTGAATACAGGTAGCTTACTGCAGTGTAAGTATCGCTACAGAGCACTCACTTGTGATTTAGGTTATGGGAGAGTTTTTTAAGAGTGTTTTTTCAAAGCTGGGACTCTGGATACTCATTTAGTTACAAAACTCAGAGAGAAGCTTGCATAACTTTGCACTGCATCCACAAGTCATGGATTTACCTTCTTTCTCATCAAAAGCACATAGGAGACTTGTCTTCTCTTCCCAGAAAATCGTAGTACAGTTTCGTCTCTTCTCTCATGTGCAAGACAATGAACCTTATCTCTGCCTATACAGGGATTACTTCTGGAAATGCCATCTGATGCTCTTGAACTTTTTAGTTCTTGTTCAAGTTTATCCTGATGAAATGCTCTGGCATCCTCCTGAGGCTTTTCTGCTTCCCTGCCAAATCTTAATTGGTACCTGTTCCTGAACGTTTTAATACTCTCCCACAGTTGTGGTGATTAGCCTCAAGCACCTCTCCCAGCTCCCAGCCCTTTCTCTAAGCCTGTGACATTCCTTCAGAAGCCTGACTGTGACCTTTCTTCTGAGTCCATGTGACCTGATTGGCACTTATAAGGGCCTGCATTGCTATAGGGTCCAGCAAGTCTGGAAATGAGCTTGGTTAGAGCTCAGTGTTCATCTAACTTTCCGTTTTACAGAAAAGTTGTCCCCCTCTGGTCTAATGGAGGCAACTCTGGCTGATTTATAAGCACCTGTCTCATGAAAAGTGGTCTGTGGCCAAATCTGTCTCCATGTCAGACTCGATGAGCTTCAAGGTCTCTTCCAGCTGAAACTGTTCTACGATTCTGTGATTCTCCGATTCTGTGTTCCTCAGTCTTCAGAAGGAATATAACCACATCATCAGTCATTTCTCTCCCTCTAATGGCATGTAGAGACCATTAATTTGAAGCTTTACCAATGTGAAGGTTGCTGCTGAGTCGATTGCCAAAGTGTTTACTGCCCTTGCCAAGCACAGTCTCTCCCAGTACATTTTGAGTTGCAGTCTTAAACAAAAACTCCCTGTCTGCAATAATGAGAATGTGTATACATGTTATTTATCCATATTTTAATACATTTTATTTGCACAAGTCATAACATTATTGTCTGATGACTTTAGAGTCTGAGCATTATCTCTTAGAAGACTGTTCATGCCTGTTCAAGCACATGGACCTGAGCCGACAATCTGAGGTTCAGGCAGTGCTGGTAAAAATTGTACTTCGCTGATGTCAGTGATTCACTCCCAAAATATGACACATGATAAACTGAGAGGAAAAATAAATAAAGCACCTCTCAAGTGGACACCATATTTAAGAAGAGACGTCTCAGCACCAACTTTAAATCTTTGCTATACAGTAGTCAGGCAGAGCTGTATCTCAGGCACCCACGTTGGATTTAGCCCTTTCAGTGGAATGGAAGCCTTTATTGTGTGGCCATTTCCCAGCATTTCAGTGGAACATCATGTCTCTCTCCACAGCCTTGAGGGGAACATCTTGGCCTTCAATTGCAACCTCAGCTTCACAGATTATTCCTCCAGCACCGAGACAGCACCGAGACAGGCTGGTATGTTGACTTAGGAGTGAACAGCTCCTTTACTGCCGTAGTGGTGCTCACCAGCATAATTGAGAAGGAGGCTCACTGCTGTTATCACCAAGGACGTATTCATGCTTAAAAAAACTGGCAGAGGTATAATTAGATTTACTTAAAGCCAGACTACTTACATCACTATGAATGTGGTTAAGCACCATTCAGAATGGCTGAAACCTCAGTTACACCAATTTACCTTAATTGTGATTACAATATCAATGAGGTTGAAAACTGATATAGCTATTAGCGGTACTTCTATTTTGTGGTACATCGGGATAAAAGTAATCACTCTAGTACGACTGCATCTTTCATCAGAAAGTCATATCTCCTACATTGCTCATGTTTTCAAACTCAAAAAGTAACATTTCCCTTACATTAATATAGGAGATATTTGTGATCTGTTCCTTGGAGGTTTTGCCAATGTATCAAGATGTAAAAAAGGGACAAGATATTGCAGTTAAGAAAGGGTGATAGATAGATGAGTATTTTACAAGTCTTAGTGCATCTGAGTGATAAAGCTCTTCCTGGGACAGAGGAGGATTTATTTCAACAGTATGTCAAGCAACAAGAATTCCCTGTGCTGAACTCCTCATGGCATGATCCAGCTATGTTTCATTTGATGGGTTTAATGATTCCTGTCTTCTGCTTTGTAGGAAAGTGGTTCTTACTATATGCAGTGTTTAAAGTGGATGTATATGAAATAAATACTTCAATCTTGTGAAGTGTCATTGGATTCGTTCATGAGACAAGTACTGGCACTTGGGATCTCTAAGTACAGTATTGCTGTTGTATACATTTTAGAGGTGAACTGGTCAAAAATTAGACATAGAAAATCACAGCTATTGGAGCCTGTTTCACTTCTTTTACCTTCTCTGGAAAAGAGCATCCATGTAACTCACAACTCCAAGACCCATCTGTCTGGAATGCAAAGCCTCTGATGTAAAATAAGAGATGGGAACATGGGATGGGGGATTTCCTGAGCTGCTCTTGGTGCATCCCGACTGTTAAGCAATCTTGGTCTTCCTCCATCCCTCTCTCTCTCCTATACACTCCCCCCACACCACACGCATTTTTGGTCCATTTTACCACTCCTGCAGAGAGAACGGTACAGGTTCCAAGAGCAAAAACACAAGAGAAATATGACCTGAATTTTTAAAATACATATCCTTTATACCTGCACTGTTTTTTGCCATCAGAGGGATAGGGCTAACATGTTTGAAATCTCCTGGGAAAGGTGATATGCAAGATGGACACATGACTTTCTGCCACATTGCAAAATCTCATCATATTTTGAGTCAGAGAATAGACAGGGTGCCTGCACTCCTCCATGACTCAAAGCTACATGTCTGAAAGTGAATTACATTTGCTTACCATTCATGCATGATTGTGTTCTTTTTCGATGGCCAGGTTTTTGCTTCCTGGAAAGCACTTTTGATTTTCAGTGATCTGCAAGAAATTGTTCTTTCCTCGGGCAATGCTGACATCACACGCCTCCTCCATCAGATTGCTCCGGGCATGGTTCTGTGTGTTTAACCCAAGTGCACCATAAGGGCCCAACCCTGTATTCCCAGACACCCAAACTGCAACTGACTCACTGATGTTCTTGATATTCAAGAGTGTGCAAGAGGGGACCCAAACCCTCAGTCTCTACCGAAATTTCTCCCTCATTACTAGGATTTCAGTGCATTCTAAGACCACATTACAAACTTTTTTAACATTTATTTGTGCCTTCCCTCCTTTTTCTAGTATCCAATGCCTTGGATCTTCTGTCTTGCTCCCCCTGTTTCTTCCTACACATTCTGTTTTTCTGATTCTGGGGTTTTGCCCTGTTGATTTTTCTTTTTTTGTGTGCCTTCTTTCTGTTTTTAATTTGATTTGTCTAATTTGTGCTTCCCTCTTACTTTCTCTACCTCTCTCTTTTTTCTTTTTAAACTCAGGACAGTTTTTCATTTTTCTCTGTTTAAAGTCATTCTGTTTTTTTCACTGTGTTCTGCTTGATTTGTTCATTTTGCTATTTCTACTGTGGTTGTTAGAGGTCCCTTGCTTGTTGTGAGGAATATACCTTCAGAGATATTTCCAATGTATACAAGTTTCCAATCTAAACACAAAAGAAGGGCAAAAAAAGAAGTTGGAAAGAAATGAAATATTGTTATCTCCATTTTACTGAGGGAAAACTGTGGCAATAAAAAAATCAATGATTTTTTTTTTACGTCTCACAGAAAGCCTGTGGCTGAACCAGCAAACCAGGAGGAAATGCCAAGCCTCCCAGATTTCATTCAGTGTCTTACTCATAATTTCTTGCTGATTTTTGCAAGTGTCTGCAGTGTAATGATTTGCAGCGTGATAATAAGGGCACTATCCACAAAGGAGCAGACTTCCTACACTACTATGGGTTTTCCAACTTACCATAAAACTTGTTGATTACTTGGTGTACGCTGCATTACAAACTAATAATTATTTTAAGAAAAACAATTTTATTGGATTTTTTTTCCATGACCAATTCACATGTTATTGTGAAAGCCCACCAGACGGTCAATCCTGTAAGTTCTGACATCTGCATTTAGCCAGCAAGTTCTTTGAAGAAATTTGGAGTAATCTGGTTTTACTATCTTAAGTCGGCTCCATTATGATGAACACTGATCCACATCTTCATAAATTCACAGAATTCACCTCAGACTGTGTTCAAAATCTTTATTTTGAATAGATGTCATTTTTAACAACTACTAATTGCTTCTATGATTAATGTTCAGCACTAAATGCAGTATAATCAGACACTTGCAGTATTTGTTCTCACGGAGGAGTTGTGGGTACCCAGGCATGTGGCTCTGGGTTTAGCTGCATGTTCATCACCAGTTATTCCTTGTTTCTCACTGTTTTAACCTGCTGCAGGCTGGCCATTTCTCTCTGCATCCACACAATTTAGGAAGATCTTGCCTAAATACACTACAGGGAAGAGAGCAGAAAGAGTGGAGAACTTCTGAACTTCTCCATATATTATGAATAATGCCTAGGGAAACATCAATACTGAGCTACAGAAAGTTTGGGGGCACTCACCTACCTAGATCCTAAGATCACAGAATCACAAAATGTTAGAGGTTGGAAGGGACCTCAAAGATCATCTAGTCCAACCCCTCTGCCAGAGCAGGATCACCTACAGCAGAGCGCACAGGAATGCGTCCAGGTGAGTTTTGAATCCCTCCAAAGAAGGAGACTCCACAGCCTCCCTGGGCAGCCTGTTCCAGCTGTTCTCCAGCAGGAGATTCAAATGGGCACCAGCAGCATGGCACTACTCATCTTTCCTTCTCTGGAAGCTGAGGATTGGTGGTTGCTGGTGGTGGAGCCTCAATGTATGTCGCTGTCAGGGTGGCAACCCTGCCCAGGACCCTGAGCCTCCAGGAACCTACTGACAGAGCTGCATGTTTGTCTTTTGATGGTGCATGACTAGAAGCAAACCAGCCTTGCGTTCACATAGGCCAGCCGTCTGGCAAAAGGACATTACTGTGACAAAGTAAACCCCTTTGGGTCTGCCACCTTCACTTTGTCCAGAGCCACCCTTTCCTCACTTGCAGTGTGGCCTTGGCCTTTTGTAGGACATAGCCACCATGCAGCAAATGTGGTTTTGATGTAAATCCGTTAGCTTGGGTGAGCTTGTAGCAGAGGTGTGTGTGCACATCAAGCCATGTGTTGCTCTAATTGTGCTTAAATTTCTCTCTTCCCCTGGTGTGTCTGTTGCTCCTAAGAGTGGACTGGGAGAGCTAATCAGACTGTATAAATATAGCCATGTAGCACAGCATAAATGCACTTTAAACATATTTACTCTACCAAGGGGATTTCAGGATTAGTGTAATTGCTGTGCAGTTGCCTCAGTAAATGGGGTGCGAAGAATTCATATAATTGGCTTGGTGCTGCACTGAGGCATGGGGGTGGGAAGCGAAAGCAAAGTGCGGAGGCTGATGAGGCTGCCCACACTGATGGAGAAGCTTCTCGGATATCTCAGAGAAGCAAATGCTCACATCCATTCAAACCGAAAACCAGCAAATGAGTGCAGCGACTTTAAACAAAAACCCAAACACAACAGCAGCCTTCTGATGAAGATTGAGAGCTGCTGAAGATGAGAGAAATTCTGACCTCGCAAACAGTGATGTAAATGTGGAGTAACTCCAGCAAAATCTATAAAGGGGGTTTGAAATGGGTCTAGAGGGTCTTATTTAAAGCACGTAAAATTACATACTGACTCAAATCCTTAGTTTATGAGGCTACAGGCTCAATCGAGATACCTCAGGGGGTACCAAAGGTAAATACCTCAGAGGTACCTCAGAGGTGCTCAAAGTAAACTTGTGTTCCAAACTGTTCTAAAAGAATCAGTCTGCCTCTCCAATAATGGTGAAAATAGTCTGGGAAGATAGACTTCTTGTGTTGGTGAATAAATTAGTTGTGGAAAATTAGGCAGAGTGAAAATGCCTGGAAGTATCCAGATACAGAATCCTAGAAAGAAAAGATGATGTCCTCAGAAAACTGTGGCTAATGCAAGAAAAATTGGGTGTCTCTGTTATATACCAGATGCCCCTAAGGCTGTAATCTGTCCCCAGGCCTTTCCTATCATTAAGACAATCTTCTCTTTCAGAAGAAAATTTACAGTCAGTTTTTCTCCTTCCCATGTTCTTGGTATCATCACTGAAGTATTAGAACATGCTTCAGTTAGGAAAACACTTCCTGTAGAACCCATGCCTAGAATGCTTGAAGTATCCTACATGGCTTCAAATGGATGTCTGAGCTAAAAAGTGCACTGTTTGGCACTCTCTAGTCATACTGTGATTTCAAAGGTGCACCTGCACAGGCAGTCTTTTTTTTATTCTCCAGCTCATGTCAGCTTCCTGACTCAAACTCTCACATGTGAAGCCAAAGATGAACACCTCTGAAGGAGCATGGTCAACCGAGTGGAGGACACTAGTCCTATGACTGAGCACATACTTCCATACCACATAGACATGTTAACCATTCAACTTGACACACCAGCTATAAACACCTCTAGTCAATTCCAGGCCAAGTTAAACAGTTAAAGTGAAGGTGGCTCACCTAATCAGGTGGTCTCCCCTGAAATGCCTGAGTCAGGTGATGGCAATCATCACTAGAGCAATTGCAGCTTCTCTCAGCTCCCAACTTCAACTATTGCATTGGAGAAGTCTTTTGGGAAACTTGCTCCCTGTGAACAGTTTTGGATTAGTTGCCAGCTCCTTGCTGAGAGAGAACTCTGACTGAAGACATGTAGATGGGCCTCCTGTACACTGTCATGCTCAATTTGGAATGTTGACAGGTGTGCCAGCACTCCTCCAGGTCCAGAGCACAGTTGCTTCACCCTCTGAACATCCAGCCAAGGTGCTGGGTTTGGGGCAGGGGGAAGCTCACAGGCAGTGCTGGGCACCTACCGAGTGCCTGCACCACACTGGGTTCAAGAAAGTACCGTCATGGGTGTTGTTTCTGCAAGCATTTCCACTGGCCAGAAAACAGCAAGAAGAAGCCTTTGCAGATTGGTGCACTACTGTCAGCCACACACTAGGCTTTTTTATCAGAGAAAAAGAGATGAAAATTCCCAAGGATCTTAGCTCTGGCCATAGCATTAACATACCCACTATTAGAACAAACAGGCCTCTGCATACAAAGGAGTGATTTCCCTTGGTACGCTTTTCCCCGGTGGCCTCACAGGTGACCTACGTGAGCTGACTGGGTTAGCTGAAGGCAGGATGGTGATGGTTTCATGATTTTGAAGAGAAAAGGGAGTTTTTTCTATTACTGTACTACCTCTTCTCCATTGCCTTTTGCAGTTCAGTGTTGTGCTTCCTGCAGATTTCCTGGAAGGTGGCCTGTGTCATCCTGACCTTCTGCAGCGACAGTTCATCATCTTGCATCTGGAACACAGTCTTTTGCTCTTGACTGAGATTTCTTTCCTCAGCCCAGCAGACATCTTTGTCAAGTTCAGCAAGCTGTGGTTTTCAAGCTCAGGAAAAGCCCCTTTTTGAAGGAGCTGCTTAAACTAGCTGTCTTCTTCAGCCTTCTTTACCTCCTCAATCTCTGCAGTTTCTGCAGCTGTTATCTGCATCTGGGGGAAAACCTGGGGTGACAGTGGCTCCTGGAAACTCACAGCCACAACTCCTTGGGCAGTGTTGGGGCAAAACTGTTGCTGTCTGAAGTCAACACCTCCACGTGCTCCTCAGCAGCCCCTCTGGAGCCCTAGGAATGAGTCTCATAGTGCAGAAACCTTTCAGCTCATGACACCCTCAGGTGTTTGAGTCAGCTACTCCAAAGGAACTTGGTCATGGCACAGGGAAGGAAAAAACATGTGATTTTGACTTTAGCCTGTGAAAGGTAGTGATTTAGAGTTAAATTATTCTGGGCTGTATACAGCAGAAGTTGTCTCAGAGTGCATGAATACACAGGGACATGAAGATCCCCACAGATCTGGGTACAGAGCTTTGGAGAATATCGCCCTGTGTGAAAGTAAATATTGAAGTGGAAGTTGTCTGTCAGCTTTAACAAGGCTGGGACAGTAGGGCTGAACAATCTCCAGCTCCTTTACACTTGGCCACCAATGCTTCAGCTGTGTCTTCTTGGTCTATGACTTCTGTAACTGGGACCTCCAACCACTCTCCCATCCAAGGACCAGACAGACCTGAGTTGCTTAAATTAAAAGACTGAGTAAGACTGTGTGAAGCCAGGACAGGGCAGCCAAAACTTAGAACAAAAGGATTACAGAGAAAACGTCATGAGAAATACCAAATTTTCTCCAACAAAAGTCATCCATCTTCCTCAGGATGACACAGGTCTTCTGCAAGGCCTGCTCCTTAGGCTGAAGTCTCAAATGTATTGATTCTGGGGAATGATGTTTCCATTTGTTGTCCTTTAGGCTGCACACCGGTTGCTGAATCTTTTAATATTCTGCATTTCCTGTGCATCATCTCTGTTGCAGATGAAGTGTGGGACTATATGAAGTCAAAAGCTGATTTAATTCTCTCCTCTTAGTTTAAAAGTCTTAGGCTTCCTCCAGCTTTTCACCCCTTGATACTCCAATACATACAACACCCTGGAGTCACAATTCTCATCAATTCAATGACTACAAACATGGCAAGCCAAATTGTGTTCTCAAGCAGTGACTCCTGATAGCTGATGGTGGACTTGCAGTGGTGTAATCAGGCATAGAATTTGCTCCAATGTGTTTTTAATACAACTAGAAAGACTCAGGCTATTTATTATGGGACTCATATAAACAAGTCATTCAAACAAAATCCTCCTAATTTTACAGCAGTCTAGACATGTAGCATATTGTGAAGTCATATCTAAGGACAGTGTCATTAAAGTTTTTATCCTTATTTCCAGTTCAGAGGAGAGCTGAGGATAAATGTGGCAGTCTGGCACATAACGTATTATCCCACAGTACCTAAAAGGAGTGTCAGAGTCATTTGCAAATCCCTTTGATTATTACATGATAAGAAAGGTTTATTTCATGTTTGCTGTCCTGGGATAATATTGGCTTTACTGTGTTTCGCCAAGTTTGCACACTTTCTGTGGGAACTCTCCTCATTCCAATGAAATGGGATGATAGGAAGCATTTTATTAGAGCTTACGGGAAAAATGTGCCATAAGTGCCAAGGAGCCAGGACTGTTGTCCAGCTGGCTGAAGACAGACAATGCGTAAGTTACAAAAAGTCACAGGATTGCTGGGCTGCACGGAAATTCCCGTCTGAGCTGGTGCCTGGTCTCCCAAACTCATACACCTTCCGTGAAACACGTGTGAACCTTTTGCACCAGTCCTAAACAATGTCTAGGAAATACACTCCAAGGGTTGTCTGAAGGTCAGCAGAATTCTGAAGAGATGGGGGCTTGCCGAGCCGATCATTCTCCTGGAACGCCCCCATGATCCCAGGGACACGACTGATCCCAGTACGACACTCCTGCACACCTTCAAGACGCACAGCGTGTTGCCTCCTGTGTGGCTCTGCTAGCTGGCACAGATAGGACAGCGTTGTCCCCTCTTCAGGCTTTGCATGTGTCTCCCTTTTTTTTTTTTTTGGTATGACTGTGGCTCGTCTTGCAATATAGAGCTTAGTCCAGAGCTCTCTCAGTAGAGTCAGTGACATCTGGAAGTAGAAATGCCTCCAAAATATTTATGAGATATGTCAGCAATTTCCAGATTACTATTTTTCCCTAGTGTCTAACCTGAAACTTCCTTACTGCATTTTTAACTCATTGCTTTTTGTTTATTCATGAAGACATTTCAGTAATTAAAAGTTACAAGTAATATTTGAAATGAGAGAATAAAATTAATTTCAAAAAGAGAGCGGACCAAAAAAGAGGAGTCCTGAGGAGAGACTTGGAAGCAAAAACTGGGTCTGATGTGTCCTTTCCTGGCATAAGAAATGCCACAGGGTGAAGGAAGGCAGAGGCTGTTTGTGGGAGAAGGCAATGGAAACTGCAGATGAGTGGCAGGAGTGGGAAACAGAACATTAAAAGGAGTCACACACTATGTCTGGGTGAGAGGTATTATTACTGGGCAAAGCACTGATTGTAAGATAAACTGAGATAGAGAGGGATATGGCTTCTCAGGCTACTGGGGTGAGGTTTTGGTTGGCTGCCAGAACATAAATATTTTAAAAGAAGTTTAGGCTCCGCTAAAGTCTGTGAGAGTTTCACCATAAACTTCAGCAGGGGTGAAATTTCACTTTTTGTATTTTAATTGTTTTGGTGGAGGAGTAGCTTCAGAAAATGTCAAAATATGGATAGGCTGGTATTAAAGCTCCGGATCCAGATTCAGATCAACATTCCTGCTTTACCTGATTCAAAGAACTGAGGGAAACCACAGAGGGGTAACGGACTGAACAATGGCATAATCAGGTCTAATGTTAAAAACTTTCAGCTAGAAATAGTCCAGTCCTGGAGCTCTGCTCGAGCCTAACACTGAGACAGAAGACACAGATCATCACCCTTAGAGTGGATCAGATTTTATTTAAAATAGAGGAGGTAAATAATTCTGAAGAAACATAGGAAGAAAAATTATTTTTCCCTTGCCTTTCTTCTTGTATCTGGTCTTATATTAATAGATTGCAATGATATAATATCAGCTACCACATGCATTTCAGTTCAGACTTTGAAATTTTATGTTCTCCTACATATTGTCACTTTAATACCAACGATAAATATAAGTCATGATTCAGCAAAGTCCCTAAGTGCTTCCCCTTCTGTGAGTCTATGAGGTACAGTTGTGCAAATGATAAATGTGTCAGGCCATGACTGAGCTGGAAAAAATGAGGGATGGGATTTGGGGAGAGGGGAATAAAAATGCAAAACATATAGTATTTCGTTTTTCTTTGATCTGAAATGTTTTATCTGAAATAAAGCATTTAGTGGTGATCTTATTTAACTCTTTCCAAAAAACCATGAGGTTAATACTGAAACTTAAGAACTGTTTCAAAATGAAGCATTGACCTTTCTGTACAACTGTCCTCTCCATTTTGTTTCTGAATGCAGTTGCAATTTTTCAACAAACTGTAAAGGAGCCTCCCTGTCATGTAAATGACCTTACGCTACTCGTGTGATCAGAAGTTAGGCAACGTTAATGCGCTTTGCAACATGAAGGTGAAATAAGAGCAAAAGAAAGTCTGCATCGAGGGCGGAAGACACTCTGGGAATACAGATCAATGTGTGCAAAGAATGCATTCTAGCGTGTAAACTGTCTGCAAAAGTTTAGCTAGCGTACAAACAGTCTTACAATGTGTTTGCGTTTTGCAGGCCAACAAACACTCATCATTAAATCAGTGAGGCCAGCGAGGATGTCTGTAACACAGCAAGAGGCACAGCAAAAGCAGCAGCGGCGGCGGCAACAAGCTCCCTTCTCGCTGCCTGAGAACATCCCAAACTTTTACAACGTTCATTCTGAGCAGGCTGTTGGGAAGCGCGCTGTCTTCGGACCTTCATATCTTGAGCCTAGCAGAGAGAAACCTTCTTCTCAAAAGCTAGTACTTTGATCACCCTCAGAAACAAAGATCAGAGGATATCTAAGGGTCTTGGGAATTGAGTTCTTGCTCTCTTGCTCATGCAGGCATGCAAAAACGCACACAAAGGCACATTTTCATATATTTGTTACTGACACAGACACACTTCAATGAGAGATCCTCATGGCACACGTACTTAACTGGCACGTTACACAAATGTTTGCTGTGTTCAGAATAATCAAGGAAACAGACCCATGTTTATTATTACTGAATCAGCAGCAGTCTAATGGATTAAAAACATCCTCTTTTTTTTTTTTTCCTCTCTCCTGTTGTGAAAGTACCAGTGTTGTAAACTCTCCCTGCAAGAGGAGTGGGTGGAGACAAAGAGACTCATGACCTCAATGATCTGTGCGCTCCCGGCCTCTCAGGTTAGATCTTCTGGCCTCAACCCAAAATCCCAGAACATCAGCTACAGCTACTTGGAGCCAATTGGGTTGGGAAAGAAGACAGTAAATGTCTGTTTCCGGTTCACAGGCCCCTTAGCGTCACCACATATTTTGGAAGTCTGTCTGGCTTCCTGACTTTGAGAGTCTCTTGATTTAGACTTCAGGGAGCAGCAGTGAAAAGGGGGGAAACAAGGCTTACCTAAAACCTTGTGAATAGTCGGAACTTTTTTTTGTCTGACTTTTAACACTTTTAAAGCCTTAAATTTTTGGATTATTTTTTACAGATATTTATAGTAACTCCTGTTACCATAATGAATTATGGTTCTTTGCATGTATACTCTTCAGACTGGAAGAGACGCTCTAAAATGGGTCTGAACTCTTCCTTACTCATCCAGATTTCCACTGATTTCACTGGTATTGGGGTTAGACCTTGAGGCCACTGTAACCCCAGACAAGAAGGTTCAGTCTACATTGAAATCTGAAAATACTGTCTTAAATCTGAAAATACTGCCAGTCCTATTTAAACACAGACTCAAGTCGGTCCTTGTGAAGCTTTTCTACATCTAAATTAACTCAATAAATTTGCTCAATCTGATTCAGTCTGTCTGAGCATCTGCTTTTAATGTGGGAAGAATGGGATTCAACAACGCTTTGCATATTATTGTAAAACTACTTTTAATCTCTCTGTGATAAACAACACAGCACAAAGGCTTGGCTAACACTCAAAGCAGGGAAGTGGTGTGTAATTATGAGGAACTCTACCTGTCCTGGCCCATTTAAATAGCTCCGTTTGGGGAGCAGGTCGTAAAAGGAGATCTAACACATGAGAGCAAGAACTGCATTACTGTGATGATCTGAAGAAGGAAAGAGAAGATGTAGGAGTATGCAGAGAGCATGGAATACCTGTGTTCGAAGCAGTTGTTAGAAAAAAGGAGGAAAAGATGGAAGTAAGGGGACCAGGCAAAAGTACACAGGGGCCCTTTTACCTTTCTAATGGCCATTTCCAGCACAGGCATTCTCATTACTCTCTGCCAAGTTTTATGTTAGTGAAGGGGGCTGAGTTTGGAGATTTTGGATCTGATTGGGTGTCTGCAGTGGGACTGTAACTTCTGAAACCTCAGCTACATGCTCAGTATTGGTCTTTGTGTTATAGTCATAGAGTACAGACTGTTCCTTCCCAGACAGGGACAGCATTCCTCATGGGCTCCTCATCACCCAGGCACTATTACCCCACCTCAGCAAGAAATTCCTACCCACATTTCCATGAGTTTTCTCAATCCTGGAAAAGTGACTCTGGAAGGGTCACATTTCCATGACCAGGCCTACCCATACACTTAGCTTTCTCTTAGAGAACTGAACTGCATACACTTGGCAGCACGCCTGGGCAAGCACACAAAGCAAAACCTTCCCTTTTCATCCCTGGTATTTATCAAAGGATGGAGAAGTTGTTCTTGTCTCTCCTCAGGCCCATGTGCCTCCTATGCTAGCCACCTCTTCCAAGCCCATGGTGGTGCAGCAGGTGGTGTCGGGATGACAAGGAAACCTGCCAATGGAAAAGCCAGTGAAACACAACCTAAACCACATAGACTGCTGTTTGTGTTGCTGAAGAAAAGACCTCGTAATTTTTAAGGACTCGTCTTTTTCAATCATCTCGAGATTATTGGTCTTTCAATGACAGCCACTGTTCGGATGCTGGGCCTTGCACTTCATCATCCCATGAAGGGCAAGGGTTGTGTACATGGCAAAACTGACCATAGCAAATGAGATTTCCACAGAAGCGCAAGGTGGAAATGCCTTGTCATGCTCTTTTTTGTGTAATTTTGGGTCCACCTGCTGCAGAGATATGTCTTCTCTTTGTTCATCAAAGCGTGATGTCGCCAGATGGAAAGGGCAAGAGGGTATTATGTCCAGGGAGGTGTAGGGCGCTAAACACTCCTCCAGATGAACTCGGTCACCACAGGTGTGTTCAGGTCAAGCTATCGTTTGGCACTGGCTGTTCCCTATAGGCAGAACCTGTTGTGCATGTTTGCAAGGTTTAACTGTACTGCATCATACATCCAACAGTCATCGTAGGAGGAAAACACTTTGATGGGCCAAGCAGCATCAACCTTCAGCACTTCCCCTAAAAATACTTAGAGAAAGGCAGGGCAAGTGATGGAACATGTTCCCATTGCCAGAGGCAGCTCATGCCCCAAAGCTGTTTGTGAAATCTTTTGCTACTCCAGCAACTGGGATGCTAACCTTTGAAAATGTAGCCATTCTAACTTTTGCAACTCCACACCATCAAAAGTAGGTTCTAGAAAGTGAGAAATTTTCCACTGAAATCTTTTGCCAACTAAAAGTTTAAAGCTCTTTTGTGCGAAGAGCATTTATTTGCCATAGAAAATCATTCCTCGTCCCCAAGAAGCTAAACCCCTGGCCTTGTGGTTATGCACAGAGTCTATGTTAAGTCTTTCTGGTTACTTGTCCCTCTATCCTATTAAATAGGCTTAACCGTGACATTGAAAATACTGACAACAGTGAAAAATCTTGTGGTCCACTTTGTCAAAATTTTGTATTCCTTACTATCCTTATTTACATTAGTGTGAATCTGTATTCATCAGTGGAGGTAAGATCCAAAGCATGCGCCCTCACTCCAGTTCAAGCATCTTGCTGTCCATTGAGGTCATCCAAGAAGAAGCCCAGAGCTGAAACAACTTGTGCATGTGGGCCTCCCTCCAGATTTGCAATGGGGATAACAGAAATTGCCTTTTGTAGCTCTGTCATTTATTTTAGAGGCCTCTGTTGTATGTTTGCTCCTTGGCAGGATGAGAGCTACAAAGTGAGTAAATATAGTTCAGTCACAAATGAGCCAGCAAATGGAAGGAAGTGCTGTTTAAAAAAATGCTTTTGGTGACTTATTCAAGTTACAAGAATGGCAAGAGGCATTTTCTAGGAAGGGAGTTTCTAAATTGTTTTATGCAAGATGGTCTATTTTATTACTTCATTCTGAAAAAAATTAGAGGTAACTACTGTGAACAGAATATCTCTGGCAGAACATGAGCGCTCCAGAGATTGGTTTCTTTTAGAAAGAACATGTCATATCACCATGATCATCATCTGTTGCAACATCGCAAAACATGATACTGAGATTATATTGCTGTTCTCTTTAAGTCCACTTAGTCTCTCTTTTTTTTCCCCCTGTCTGACCTCATTCTAGTGAGGGATAGCCAACTAATCTTCCCCACTGTTGTGGCCAACAACTGCCTTCATGGATGACTTATTTGTTTCCTCGTTAGTCTTACACATGTTGGACATTTCTCTAGCTGGTGATACAATATGTCTGATGCCAGAAGAGGAGCCAAATAAAGACCTCTTACTGTGAACTAACAAGTCACTTACAGTCATTAGTCACTGAGTACCTTCTTCTGGATTAAATAACACAGAATGTTACCTAATCAAATTATCCATATTATATCAGTGCAACTGCAAAAATAGTCCTGTTTTTGAACTTTGGATTCCAACTCCGGTTTTGGATTTACATGCTATTCAGTCTTCCAACTTACCTCTATTAATGAGCACAACTTAATGTACTCTAGATTTTGAACCCCACATTAAAGAATATTAATCATCCAAAGCCTGAGTTCTGGCTCTTTTCTAGTGACCGTATTTGGATTTCAATTCAAGGTTTTCTCTCATGCCTCTAAATCACCTAAAGTATGCATTCCGTTTATAAATATTAACTTTTACTGAACAAAAAAACACTACTGAAGAGCTGGGCTTGACTAGTATCACACATAATAACTAAACCTCTTTATCATACTCACTGCTTTATACTTGGGTTAAACTTCCTAGGAAACCTCTCTTGCTTTAAAGTCTCATCTAGAGATGAGCCAACCTATTACCAGTAATATCTGTGTATAAAGGAATGAGCTGTGCTGTGAAGGATAGTCCCTGACAATTCTGGCCACAGTGGTAAAGTAGGTAAGTAAACAGATTTGAGTGAGGGAGTCTCTCCTCTCCTTTGCATGGTAGCACCACTGTCAATGAAGAGACTTTCTCCAGCAGTGACAAGAGGACAGCTAAAATGAAATATTGATGTGTGCTCATTTACAAGCACAAAATCAGGTAAGTAATCTTTTTAACATTTCTGACTTCTGACACATTTAATTACATCCATAGGATGGGCTGCACTCTTGTACTGAATTGCATATAAGAGTGCACCACTATTGTATTCCTAGTCAGAAACATATTTACTCAGTGTCCTACTCCTGGAGCAGGGGTTGTAATGTTGCCTGGGCACTGCCTCTTTATCTAGAAAGCAAATATTCAGAGAGAGGAAGGGCAGAAGAGTTTTCATTTATTATTGCAAAAAGGTGAGGAAAAGAAACCAGCTCCCTCCAAGAGCTGAGACACACTATGCAAATAGGTAACAAATATACTCTGTAGTTTTCTCCTACCAACGTAGTATGTGTTGCTTTCAGACCGGATTGTACTCTGTTGCTGCGTCCTCTAAGAGCTGTATGTATGTGGCAAAAAGTCTGCTCTTAAAAGTACTTGCCCATTATCATGGAGGTTGAACTCTCTGTGAAGAGGAAATTCACTCTTACTTTTGGATTCACAGAAGAAACAAAAAACCATTAAGACAGAGACAAAGCAGAAGTGAAGTACTTAAAGATGAGCAAATACAAGAAGATAAATATGATAACTCAATGTAAGAATGTCATTAAGGGATCATTATGGAGTAACAAAGTGCCTCATGTCAGCAACGATCTCCTGGAGGACAGATCCCTGCTCCCCTCATAGAGTAGTTAACTACTCCTGCTGTAACTTTTAAGCTTTCTCTGTCTCTGCAAAACGTTTCAGATGCCTCTGGTTGGTTTGTGTTTTGTTTTTTTTTCCTTTCTGTTTCTAATCTTTTCCTGGATTACTGAATGTACAGTGAAACTTCTTATCTCATGCAGGAATTATGTTTATAACAGAAAAGGAACTTGGGGAGCGAATGCCTCAGGGACTTGGATGGTGGGATGTAGAGACTTTTATCTTGAGGTTGCTTTCTTGAATCTGACCCAAGTTGGTAGTGACCTAAAATTGCCTCAGCCTAATGACTGTTTGGTCTCCACTGTAAAATGTGTTTGGTGGTCTCAGCTTAATTCCTGGTAAATGCTTGTTTGCGCACTAAATTACTTCCATAACTGGTATCCATGTTGGCAGTCTCACAGAGAGGTCAAGGGTTTGATGGGAACAGGGACTGAGCTATTCTTTCATGCTGCGTGCTGGTCCCTTCTAGCCATGCGAACCAAAGAACGAATGCAGTTTACAGTGGGTGAAGATCTGTTTGCTCGTTAATCTCATTCCTTTCAAGAAGATAAATTGAAATATGCTAACTCTGAAAAATCATGATTGAAAATAAAGCTTCATTTATCCAGAGTCCTTTTAACATGTTGAAGGCCAAGGTATCACCAGAAGTTTTAGATCATAGAGGGTTAGCCCATGTCAGAACATACTCAGTCTTACTAGCATAGTTGATGGTATATATCTGGATATAGATGTAGTGCACAAACAGCATAATTCACAGAAATAATGTGTGCCAGCCCTCCCCTCTGTTTTTCCCTTCACCCTACTGCTCATTTCTGGTCTCTCAGTTTTACTGGCATTTGTATTTATGTGAATGGTATCAGATACCACATCTGGAAGATCAATGGGTTACAGAAAATGAACCAGTGAAAATAAGTACGTGGCAAAGTAAACAAAATAAAACTGTTTTGCTGTACTCAGCCAGTCTAAAGAAGATTTTATTGATTAATTTAATTACCTTCTGTTATTCCACACACCTACAAATCTAAGATCCTGTAGACTTCTGTGAATAATAGCAGAAGTGAAAACAAAATTAGTATTTCATCTATGATTTCTATACATTTTCACAAGCATGTTCAGGATATATTTCTGCAAGTGTCCACTCAAAATTGATATGAGATGGAGGTCAGTAGGTAAAATTCAGCTGTCAGTAATTTTTCAGTCACAGATTCACACAAAAATTCAGTAGGACCCTCCTATCAGTTTGCACTGGCAGAACTTACAATAAACCTTATGTTATCTGTCAGAAAATGCACAATAAAAAAGCAGCCATGGGCATTTTTGGTCTGCCTGCCAAGTAAGTCCAAAATGAGTTTTAGCACTGAAAATAACATCTGCTACATGCATGGTCTTATAGTGTGATAAGATATAGAGTGCAGACAGAAATACAGATTGTTTGCTGTCACGCAGATACAGACAGTTAAGCTCCAGACCTGAAAGTGAGGTTTGGCTGCAGCTCCAGCCTATGCATGCAAGTTCTTCGACAATTATTAGCGTAAATTGTATTAAATGCACTCCCACCAGCTGTTTAGGATTTTCAGGACAAGTCTCTTACTGTGTAGTTATAGCATTTACCACTGTAATTTTTAATTACAGGCTCTCATATTAACCGGAGCCACATGATATTATCATCGTGGAAGTGAATAACAACACTGCTGCTGGAAATCTGTAAGACTGTGTGCCATCACCTGAAAATACAGAGCCATAATTCACTTTACAGCAAAGTATGTAGGGTCAGTATTTTCCTATAGTGTATACTGGTATATTTGTACATATATCGTATTTAAATGTTTTACAAAATAGATGTAAATTATCTGAAATTAGTTGTCAAACACACTATCTTTCTGAATTTTAAAGGCTTAATCTGCAGTAGATTTTGCATATAACTTAGAAGCCGCCATATATAAGTATACATGTATACATGTATATTTGATAAAAGCACAAGATCTGTAGAATTGCAGTCTTGCTTTTTTTAATGAACGAACTAGAAATCAATAGTCATTTTGTTTGCTTTGCATTTTTCTTTTCCTGAAGTGAATTCTGGAGTAATTTCCTTTAAAATGTAGAATTGAGAATGTCACAAAATGTGTTAGTTCATATATGTCTAAAAAGATCATAAAATTGCCATCACCACAGGCATTCAGATGAACCTTGTGCTTAGGTAGAAATGAAACAAATGAGATATGAATGCAATCAGCCATATGATAAACCAAATTTTATGAATGTGCTTGTTTGTGTCTAAAGAAGAACTGGTCTGTCTTGAAGCTTGTTTGGTTTTCCCCAGCTTGTGTAATAAAAGATGTTACCTTTCCTCACCATTTTTTCCTTGCTTTGTGTGTAAAAGCACACTCAGCGATTGAAATGGCCAGAGTGAAAGTCTGTCCTGAAAAGAAAAATCTATTTCAAGTCTATGTGATCTTAGATTTTCAAGTGATCTCAATAAGTAATGTCTTCTTAAACTGGAGTTTTTCAGAAGAGATTCTTCACCAATCCTCCGTGTTTCAGAAAAAGCCCATAGGTGAAAAACAAGCTTGTGGCACAGTTGTACCTAGAAATAGAACACAGCTGTCAGCCAGGGCAAGAGATTTTCAACTTGCAAAGGTAAACATCTTATTTCTTCTCTCCTCTTTACTTCAGAGGAAGCGTAAGGATGATCCTATAGTGCCCTCACTCCTTCCAGGCAAATTTACATGAATTCACTGAGAGCTGTATAAATGAGCTGCAAGGACCGCATGGCCCAAAGTGGCAATTATCTTTTTAACTTACAGGAGTAACTGCCAGATAACTGGTAGTGATTAGACATCTCTCCACTCCATGCAGAAAACTTTGCTGGAAAGAAAGAGCATAGCAACTCTGTCTTTAGTTTGCACGCAGGCAGCCTGTTCCTGCACTATCTAAGCCCCAAAAGCCTTGGTGTACCCGTTCGCTCCATACTGACTTGCAAATATTTGTAATGGGAGGCGAGCAGGCCCTAGGTCATCAGAATTTTAGGAGGTCATTTTCGAGCTGCTGCCAGAGCAAGCTGACGCATCTTAATAAAAGTTTCATCAGCGCATAGTAGCCGAGAACAAAACCAATCTGTTTCCCAGCATTGTTTTTCTTTGCTGATGTGCTCACATAATGCAAACCCGTCAGTACTGCTCTACTGGCAGTTTCCATGAAGCTGATTTTCTATAAATCTGCGTATACGCTGTGCTAAATTGTTCCTTCTCCTGCATCGCCTTGCAGAGCAGTATTACTCAACACAGTATAAAATTCTTAGTCATCGCTATCGCTGGTCTTTCTGTGGCACAGACCCAGTTCTCTGCGCTGCATTCCTCATGTTATAGAACAAACTGGAGCTTGTTTTTGTGTGAAGAGCATTGACCAACATCCTGAACACTGCTCATTAGGGTCAAACGTGGAGCATTTCACCACCTCACATTTCTCTGGGCTGCACTATGTAGTATCATTAAGTTTGTACTTGCAGGAAACTGAGTCATCCACTCTTTCCTACTTTGATACACCACATGTATGGCTATTCAAAGTGGGGAGTGGGGCTTAGCAGTTCTGTCCTGTGATATATTACCTGTCCAGAGGAAACAGTGTGATCTTCGAGCTCGGCTTTATTATGGCATGAATTTACACCCTCCACTTAACACAGGCAAGGACAGCTCTTCCGCCTGATCTGACTGGTCCTCACTGCCCAACCAATAAAGCACTTTCTATCATCATAAATTAAAATAAGCACTGAAAATTAGGGGAAGAAGAAAAGACAGTAAGAAAACCAGCCAAAATTTCAGTGACATATGCAAATTAAGAGCATCTCTGCACACTCATCCAAATGGCAAAAGACCATCAGGTAGAACAACCTGGACGTCTATTGTAAAGCTTAGAAGAGGAAGGGTGGGCTGGAGAAGAGTCCTTTGTAAATCAGCAGAGAGGACCAACGCAAGTCACTGCTTAGGCCCACGGGTGACCATTTCCTAGAAATAAAAGTTCAGGAGGGTTTTAATATCCCAACAAACCTGTATCCCAGAAAAGTGGGGGGATCTTGTACATTTGCTGTGTGTGTGCAGTAACATCAGCCACCAGCACACAACCAGAACAAACAGGGCATCTGATGCACCTAGCTCTTCCATCAGACTCTGAGAGAAGCATGCCCCTTATGGTAGGAGTGCCAGAGCTACCTTACCTCCTCCTTTTCGCCATAAGGTCAGGCCTCCGTGTGCCAGACTTCTCCACCTGATGACTTAGCATTTTGATAAACTTCAGGCACTGCAGTACAGATACACTCCAGATTGTTCTTCCTACCAGATTAACCTGTGACTTAATTAAGCACAGCAAAGTTGTTATAGCAGAGTACCTGAAATAGTTCACGCTCTCATCATGATGTGCTGGGTTTGGCACGACTACACCACCCACGCTGAAAACATGCTATTGATGACAAAACCTGAAAGTCACCACAAGCCTTTCATAATCTAAATTACAGAGACGGTGTCTGAGTAGCAATCACATGGCAAAGATTCTCTCTGCTTGTTCAAAATCAGTTGGCCTGTGCAATCAGGTAGAAAGGTCAGGAGATGGACAGGGTTATATCACCCACAAATCTGCCAGGTTTTAGTCCTCTCACTAACATGGGCTGAGAAGGTTCTATTCCCATAACATGTGAAACGGTTGTGGTCATATGATCACAGGCATGTGAGGTTTTCCCCTCCAAACTATGCTCTTGTCTTCTTTTGTATAGCACCATAGGCTGGAATGTTTGTTGTGTTATCACAGAATCATAGAATCACAGAATGATTGGAGTTGAAAGAGACCTTAAAGATCATCCAATTCCAACCACCCTGCCATGGACAGCGACAACTTCTACTAAACCAGATTGCTCAAAGTTATCACTGATACCCACAAATAACGGTGACGGCAAACTCAGCACATTATTGTGAACCAGATTTACCTATTAATATCAAAGCAAGACCTCCTCATGACTACCCTGACTGTTGGACTATCTTGTGAGTCTGACTCAATTTTACACAAAACTTCCCATCCCTTCACTCAATGTCTCTTCTTTCTTGTCTGACTGGTTGAAAATTACAGGCTGTTTCTCCTTTTGCCTTCCTGGCATTTTGAAAAGAAATGAAAGCTCCCAAGGGCTCTACTAGCACTCTGTGTGTTTGCTCATATGCACTTGTATGTGTCTGCGTGTCCACAAGGTCCCTCTCACTCTGCTTCCAGGATGCAGTCTGGATGCCTCTTGTGATCAACAGTGTACTCATCCTACCTGAAATTGGACCCGAGATGCATTTGCCCTGTGAAAGATTTAGCTGAAGGCAATTCTAGAAAGAACAAACACAGCAAGAGTTTCTTACAGGACCCCAAAGTTCTGCAATCAGCTAAAGAACCAGAGATATGTTTAGTTAAGCACTACCAACGGAATGAAATGCAAGCAGGTAACGTCATTTTCTTCAGATAAGATGCTGGGGATCAAAAGAATTTGGACTTGCTTCCATTGACCACATAGCAGTAAGTGTGGTAACTTCTGAAAAGTGTTTGAGAAGGCAGAATTTGTCAATATTTGTTGTATCTTGCAGGTGAAGGTTACTGGGTCAGGTTTCCTTAGCTGATTTAAAAGATTCAGCAGGATGAACTACTCTATTTCAATTCAAAAGGCAAGACTCAAATATTCACATCTACAAATATGGGAAATAGTCAGTCCAACAAGAAATTAACTCCTCATTTGATCTCTACAATACTAAAATTCAGAGCAGCTATGCACATCTATTTACCAGAAATTTGATATCTGTTTCTTAAAACTGTGAGTTGGGGTCTTCTCTAATAGAAACATTTACTCTAGCTAAATGATATCGAGTTATAAGTTGGCTTGCTTTGCAATTACAGAATATCCTGATTTAGTAGGATGGGAAAAGTTGTTATTCTTTTCTACTAGTGAAACTTTCTATTCCTTCTTTGCCTTTTTTTCATGGGTAGGACAGAAAAAAAAAAGTGAAGGCAATTGTGGAGGAACTTGAATAAGGAAACTGAAGCAGCAGTAGAGGAACTTTAATGAATTATCATATTGACATATTTTTAGTATTATCTGTAAATTTAGAATCTTCCCTTAGAGTAATAAATTAGTGCTGTGTAAAAACATCGGAAGTGTGTGGATTTCTACAATAAATATTTGATTTTTTTCATTAAAACATACATTTTCATTCATCACCTTTTATTTGTTAGCAGTTCTCAATTACTTGTTAGAAAACCGAGAATCAGAATGTTTGTGCTGCTTTGCTAGAAAATAGGGAAAACTCCAAACAAAATGTAGTGAAATTTGATTTAAGTGAACTTTTCTCTTATTGACTTAATATTTACTGGATTTTTTATGAAACCACCTTCCTTAATGCCCATGTCTGTCTTATACACATATTTATATCTTTAGAGGACATTTACAAAGTCACCTCATTGCTTTTTAAAGCCACTGAAGTTGTAGATTACCTTAAATTTAGTTTAATACAATTCAAGCTCTTTGATATGAACCAAAAATGAGTCTTCCACAAGAGTGTGTCTATGTTTAGCTGAGTTGTAAAAATTCTTCAGACCACAGAGCTGATAAACCTACCTTTTACTCTTGAATAAAAAATCCTTTATATATGTAATGGTTTGAGAAAATACTCTAGAAAACTTTTTTTTACCCAACATATCTATTCTCTTCCTCTGCAGAGCTCCTGTCTTTAAACAAGTCAGACACATAGCTGCAAGAACACTGCAAAAAACACGGGGTGTACTCGTGAGTACGTGTTGTGGAGGGAAGGCAGCTGATCTATAGCACTATCCCTGGCCGAAAGCACAACCTCTTTACAGAGACCGGAATCAGCTCCTGCAGAGCCTCTGGCCGGGATCAGGGACACTTCAGCCTGTACCAGCAGTAACAGATTCATTGCTCGCAACAGAGCAATGACGCCTGCGTGGCTACGACCAGTTTCACTTTGAGTTTTCAGGTTCACAAAATACTGAATCTCAAAGTACAAATAGTGGAGGGGATGTCCCAAGGCACTGCAAAGTAAGCACGCCAGCTCCGTTTTCCAAAACCTATGCAAATTTTAGCTGGTGGGTTTTGCACAGCCTTACCTGGTAAGTCATGCTACAAAGCCAGCCAGCACATTTTACAGTTATGAGCTCAACCTTTCGCAGGGTTGCCACAAGTGACTGGTCATCTAGCCTCAAAAACTCTACCTTGTACTCCTCCGACAGAGGAGGCAGCTCTGATAATGTCCTCATTAAACGCTCCAGAGAGCCTTCAGCAGGGGCTTATGCTGCCTGTGTACCTTACGTATCTCATCAGAATAAAGTGGGATTTAGGTGAAATGGAGTTTTTGTACTGGCTCAAGCCATGGGATGAATTTCAGAGCAAAGCGATACGAAAAGACCACACAACAGGGTTCAGCTAAAGCAGCATGCAAACTGTGATCCTCCATAGATAATACAGCCAGCAGCCTGATTTAGATATCAACATCTTTTGTGAGGCTCATTTAATTGTGTTGTGGCCATACATGAAAATGCAGCAGTCAAAATATTTGAGGGAAAAGGATTTCCTGAAAAAAAATTGAAGTTCTAAACCAAGTTGCCAAAATGTCCCCTGTTTGAGGAGGGAAAGGGCTCAGAGAGCATCCGTCAGTGTTTAGCAGCTGGCCCAGCCTGAACCCTTGATACTCACTTTTGATGAAAATTTCAGTGCTTTCAAAGAACAAAGATAAAACTACGTGCTAGTGCAGGCTGACATTGTGAAATGTTGAAAATGCTCAACTTGTGATACTGTCACTTTAAAAAAGTGTTCCGTTTCAATTGCAAATATTGACACTTTTCACACGGGAATGAACTGTTCCTCAGAAATTTTGACAAATGGGAACCTGCTGGACCTTATATTAACTTGAATTATTGCTTAAAAAGGAAACTTATGGTGATATTATTTCACAGAGCATCATCTCTCTACCCACTTGTGAGCATAAGACAGAAGAGGATTTAATGAATCACTGACTTGTGATTCTGTTCCACTAAAAATTGTCTACCTTCCTCTTCATTTCAGGAAAAGAAGAGAAAGATATCATGTGAGACTTTTCAATTGCATGGAGAATCTGGTTTTGACCATTGTAGGTTTGCAGGTCCGTAGTATATTACTGGCTAGCATCCACTGTCAAGTTATATTACAGCAGTTACATTAGTAGTGCCAAAACATTAATCTGAAGTCAATTAATAATTGTTACGAAGGGGTGTTTCATTCTAATCCTTAAATAATTCACCTGCCTTTGATGTTAATGAAGTGGCTTAGAGAAGTAACATTTGATGGAAAAAAGAAACGATGCCAGAAATAACATAAAAAGCCCCTGCTTAAAGCAGTTAACAGCTGCAAACCTAAGTGTAACAATAAAATGTATTAGTTAAAGAGATGCATATATATTTAAGTGTACTTAGATTTTATTACTAAAATCTATGATGTGATACACTGCCAGTTTTAAATGGTAGGGCTTTTTATTACCTTTTAAAGTGCTCAGACAGAAAACAGTGGAGAATGAGGAATAATTCACTGCATTTTTGTGGGCAGTACCCACATGTTCACATTTCCCAATGTTTTTTTCTTTATGAGGAAAAAAGAGTGCACTGGGCAACGACTTGTTTTTTTCCCATGTAAAAATCATGTGCCAGTGATTCACTAATTCCTCGTTTTCCTTGTGCTCATAAATGGGCAGAGGGATGACTGTCAATGAAACTATTAAAGGATGGAGAATACCTCAGAGAGTCAACATTCCAAATGATATATTTAAGATAAGACAGATTCAAACAGGCCACTTGTTTGCAGTTGCACAACTGTCTGGATTTTTTGAATGTAGTTCATTTCGTTACAGTCTCCTGAATTTCTGACTTACGCACTGTTAGGAGCAAAACGGTTTGATGAGCTGACATTACCATCACTCCCAAATGTTAAAAAAACATGAGTCAGGGAAATATTGGGAATGGCTTTAAGTAAACTTTACATTCTTTTATTTGTTTTCTGATTTCTGAACGATTAGAGTGCACTCCCTCCACACTTTCCAGCTTTCCTCTGTACAAATGAAGTCTAGAATTGGAAACTGATCATTAAAAACACAGACCAAAAGTCGCATGCAACAAATCGCCTCCAGGATCTGGATTTACAGTAAACTAGCAGTGTATCCTGTATAGCTGCATGGAAAAATCCACTCCTTCCACCTGTATTTTTATGTCTTGTCTTCACTTCCTTTCAAGCATTTGAGTGGTCAAGTTTTATTTGTATGTGTCTTCACAGAAAATCAGTGGGAAGTCCATACCCTGGAGTATCATCAGTGGGAATTATAGATTCATAGCCTCAGGCTGCTAGGTATTTTAAGCGATCTTCAAGGCCATTCACTATACTAAAATAACAACAAAATTAGAGCTATGAATTATTCACTCAGGCAATATTTCTTCCAAACACACCTCTTTTTTTTCTAATTTCTAATCTGTGTGGTGAAAAAAAGTCAAGATGAAAAAAAAGTGAAGAAAAAAAAGTTCATTATCCCCCTAAAAATATAACCTTTTTTCAGCTATTTAAATAACAGAGATTTCCTTAGCCCTGATTTTACAGACTTTTTTGGTTTTTATTGCAACAGTAGTGCTAAACCAATGTGGGAACAGAAAGGAATCCTTGCAATTTATATAACTAGTTACAGCCAATCCAAGTAAAGCTTCATAGAATTATAGAATGTCTTAAACTGGAAGGGACCTTAGAGATCATCTAATCCAATCTCTCTGCCATGGGCAGGGATGCCTGTAACTAGACCAGGTTGCTCAAGGCCTCATCCAACCTGACCTTGAACATCTCCAGGGAGGGGGCATCCACAGATTCTCTGGGCAACCTCATTCTGAAGAATTCTTTCCTAAGATCCAATCTAAGCCTATTCTCCTTCAATTTAAATCCATTTCCCCTTGGCCTATTGCTGGACACTCTTGTAAAAAGTTCCTCTCCAGCCTTCCTGTAGGTTCCCTTCAGGTATTGAAAGGCACTTATAAGGCCCCCCCAGAGTCTTCTCTTCTCCAGGCTGAACAATCCCAGCTCCCGCAGCCTGTCCTCGTAGCAGAGGTGCTCCAGCCCCTGGATCATCTTTGTGGTCCTCCTCTGAACACACTCGAACAGATCTATGTACCTCTTACGGTGGGAACACCAGAACTGGATGCAGTACTCGAGAGCAGAGTAAAGGAGGAGAATCATCTCTCTCGATCTGCTGGCCACACTCCTCTTGATGCATCCCAGGACAGGGTTGGCCTTCTGGGCTGCATGAGCGCACTGCCGGCTCATGTTGGGCTTCTCGTCTATCAACACTCCCAAATCCTTCTCTTCAGGGCTACTCTGAACCCACTCTGTACCCAGTTTATATTTGTGCCTGGGAATGGCCTGACCCAGGTGCAGGACCTTGCACTTTGACTTGTTGAAGCTCATGCAGTTTGCACTGACTCATTTCTCAAGCCTATCAAGGTCCCTCTGGGTGGCATCTCTTCCCTCAAGGGAGTGTGCTGCACCACACCGCTTGGTGTCGTTGGCAAATTTGGTGAGGGTCCACTTGATGCCATTGTCCATGTCACTGACAAAGATGTTGAAGAGAACTGGACCCAGAACAGACCCCTGAGAAACACCACTTGTCATTGCTCTCCATGTGGACATCGAGCCATTGACCACAACTCTTGAGTGCGAGCCAGTTCCTTATCCTTGTCCTTCAAATATCAATACTGAATAGTGCACTTTTTTGTGCCTGCAGCCAAAGAAAATCTACTCAAAAATCTTTTTAAAAAGGAAAAAGAAAAAGACAAAGTCTATACGAATTATGCATTCCACAAAACTCTCACTTCTGGTCAGCCTAGATGTAAAACCCTCAAACAAAAAGCAGTCAAGACCATCCACTTCCTTAAGGCATTTAACAAGTGGTTATGTCTTTCCTAGGGCTTATGCACTGTATGGAAACTGCTCACATAAGGAACAGCTGAACCTCACAGATGGTTCTTCTGCATCAGTTCAATTCTGCAACTCTATCTCTGACCTCTGACAAAGCTTTGCTCATGAAATCTTGGAGCATTTTCCCCACTAGATGATGTTTAAGAAAAGCTGTATTTACCGAGCAGCTCCTCTTCAACCTTTTCACTTTCCTCTGCAACTGTTTAGGAGACCTAATAATGTGTGATGAGGATTGAATCCATAATATTTTTCAAAAGGCTAGTTTAATTCATATAATTCAATAATTTATAAAATGCAATAACCAGTTTAAGAGAGTTTCGATACTGAGTGGCAGTACTCTTTTCTACTGGCAATTTGCGGAGTGGCAATACTATAAAACAACGGGGCAAAACATTATCAGGTGATCCTTTAAGAATCAGTTAAACATTGAAAACCTGAACCACAAGGGCTGATGAGAACAGAGGCCTTCAGGAGCTATGATAGGTGTGAAATGGGCTTTAGTAAAGAACAGCCTTTAAGATATTTGAGAGGGTGCTTGGGAGCAGAGAAAGAAATGGTGCTGCCAGTAAAATGAGAACATGCTGAGTGATGGAAGCAGGAATACAGAGATTTAACAAGAGGGCAGGAATGGATGTTGTGATGGTTATGGTTAAGCTGCTATGGTTTCTCACTGAGCAAGGAATCAAGCACTGGGTTTTCTCCCAGGTCTGTCACAGACGCCTCTATCAGTGGACAAAGATGAGCAGTAAGACAAAAGGTATGGTAGGAAAAGTCTAAATATGTTTTGAAAGTCTTCAGACTTTGTATTCTATTTTTATATGGTACTCATCCCTGTGGTATCAGACCACCTTCTAACAGTTATGTGAACAAGATGACTAATATCTGCCATGTTTAGTTCTTTCTCCTCTGAGGGGAAAATTGTGGGGTTTTAAAATATGTATTTATATCTTCTTTACTGTGTGTTTTTGGTATTAAAAGCTGGGTCAAAGAAGGTCACTTGCTCTAAGAGCAGAGGTAAGAGCACATCGGAAAGCTGAAATTCTGCAGGAGGTCATTCCACAAACTTGGACTCAGACATTGAGAAAGTCCTGTCTCAACACAGCCTATTGGCACAATCAGGATTTACTCTTGTTAAAAGAGACAGCATTGCTTTTTTAGATCTACTACAGGTCTCTGCTCGTAACACTCCCTAGCATGGACGAAGGTCACATTTTCCATATTACATGAAATGTGCTGCTATGGGAAAGTGTTTCCAGGCAGTGTTACAAGTGCTGACCTTTGTCCACGGACATTATGATGTTTACCTGGGAGATGGCTGGGGCAAAACTGGAGGATACAGTATAAGCATTGAATAACCAGCACTGCTGAGAGAGAGAGAAAAGGAAAAGAGCATGATGATACGCAAAGATCTTTACACGCAGTTTCTCCATTTCTTTTTTTGTTTGACTGGATTGACTGCTTTGTATAGATAACTGTACACTTGGCATTGGATACAAGTTTTGGACTCAAAATGCGGCCCAAAGCGTGTCTGAAAGGTTTAACAATTAACTCTGGTCATGAGGATACTGTCTTCCACCCAGACACTGCTGTTAATATCTAAATTATCTAAAAAGATATCATAATAGAGTGGCTTTCTGTTTTTGAGATAATTTGTAGGTAGCTGAGCTATCCAAGATGAAGGGGAGCAAGGCAGGCAGGAAAGGAGGTGCTCAGAGGGCAAGGTTGACTGCTACTCTCCTATTTCTGCACTCTGTTTCTAATGTGAGCCAGTCCCCAATCAAAACGTTGTGCTTGTTCCAAATAAGCTTTTATTAACAAAATAAAACCACCAAAGAGGTGGTTGTGCAATCTATCTGGAGCTCCAGAAGAGCAATAACTTACACACATATAGAGTGGACAAGCACAAAGATTTTACTCACCCATCTTCTGGCATGTCCCAGTGCACGCTAACTTTCCCTTGGGGAATCATGTTTCCCATGGGCAAAACTGGGATTGAGAAAGCAAAACAACATTTACAGAAACAGACGTGCCAGCATGTCATGCAATCTTCTAGGCTTTCTTGCAAGGTTTTTAAGAGAACAGAATACAGAGGATGTGTTTTAGTATGTAGTTGTCACAGATGAAGATTTTTTAATCTTTTTGTAGCACAATTTAAGAATGTTCAAACTGATTTATTGTTCCCCTTCTTGCTATTGTCTCTACTGAAGTTAATATGTTGAGTGTAGAAAAAACACTGAATTACAAAATTTTAAGTCCAAAAATAAAAGGCAGTAATGAAGCTCCTCCTTTTTGTGGGCTAGTCCGGGCATTCTTCTTTCACTGTTTATCATGCATCTACTTTTCTTGGGTCCTGGTGCAAAGGAAAGGGAACAATGAGGTCTACTTCTGAATCCTTACTCCTATTTGTTGTACAAAGTTTTCCAGAGCACAGAGGACAGAGGCAGCTTGCCTCCGCAGCATGCGAGCTAGAGCCCTATGCTGTCTAAAGTCATCAGCTGGGCTTATTTTCTGTACCAAGGGCAGGTTCATCTCAGTTTGGATCTTCATTATCACAAGGGAGGAAAATTGTAAGTCTCCTCTTTATAATTTTGCTCCTGTGCCCCTTTTCTTTCTAGGAAGATTGCTAACCACAGTGTAACCCTATGTAAGTATTTTAAGACTGGTTTGAACATAACCATTATGTGCCTACTTTTTAAAAATAGTGGGTTCTTTGGGACAGTAGGTAGCCCTTTCAACATCTTTTGTAAAAGCGTTGGCACTGAAAGAATGCTGACAGCAAAGTAGGAATGAGATATGCAAACATGCTTATTGGCTCTGTAATAAGCTAGACTCAGACCTCACCTCTGGTGTTTCCAGACAAAATGGATTTACTCTTTTTGTTCTTCAGAGCAAAATCTATCCTAGGTGGGTGCAGATATAAGGAATCTTGGCAACCAAATATTTGGCACTCTTTCTAAAATGAGCTACCTACTTCAGCGAAAAAACTTATTAATTTCTCAGACTGAAAAATGAGAAAAGTCATTATCTCTTATAACTTCCCACGTCAGACATCTCTACTTGGATTTATATGTATGAGTTGTACATAGACTCTACCTGTTCCAGAGCTGGTCACTCAAAGGTACCACAGAATCTAGCTTGTAATGTGACTCCAGGCCCAGCTATATTTTAAGTTAATGCGGGGCACATCAGTACATCCTTATGCAAGCAGTTTCTACAAATGCAGTCCCCTTGGTTGCATAGACCGGTAAGATCTATCTTTACATGATGGAGAAAACAATTGTTCAGCAGTGATTTACTATCCAATTCTAGAAATTAGTCCTGAAAGCAGTAAAACCACGAGTACTACGGGCATGGATTACAAGGTACTCCAAACACTCTTCGGTTGTTGACCATTCAGATCACATATCTTATGCAGTCATTGAATTTTTTCCTACAGACTCAGTAGTACTGTTACTGTATTTTCTCTGTTTGTGTACTTACTACTGGGTGCTAGTCTTCCTGATTAAAAAAAAAAAGAGAGAAAGCTGTCTTATCATAAAACTCAGGCACGTTTACCCCACAGAGGTTGTGTTAGTATCACATGTACACTTGCAAGCTTGTAAAGGGTGAACAAAGGGTCTTTAGTGGCTTATTTTAGCCAGTGAAGCTAATTTCTTATTAAAAAGCATGTGAAGCTATATTGTGTTAGTTTTATGATTTACTAGCTTCTGAAGCTGAGTATTAAGATATCCAGTTACTGCTTTCCTTGGAAAATCTCCTTCTTCTACTAGCCCTGTGTGGGGGATGATTAGTGTGCTTTGCATCACAGTTTCAAGAGAGAAAAACAAAACTATTAGGACTCTGTTTTGTCAGTATAGAAATGACTGCTGCTCTGTGTCACGAGGGGTGCACACCTGATTGAAGCTAACTCACTGGTTATGCCTGGCATAGCAATTTCTTGCAGAGAAATTCACACTTGGAAGTCAGGGTGAGTGTCCTTATTGCAGGGAGCACGGCTTTATGGTGCTCTGTGCACCGTCAGCACTACAGGAACCCCAACGTGAACCTGTGGGAAATTTCAGTGGGAAAGATCACCTAACCTGGCTGCCACTCCTTCAGACAGATTATAACTAACTCCATCTTTGACTAATCTCTGCAGTTCAATGAGTCCAAATGGAGTTGAATTCATACAGATTCTAACAGCTCAGTTTGAAGCAAATCTCAGTTAGTTCAGAGAGGAAATGAAGTCAATGTGGTATATGCAAGCTGCCCTGTGCAAGCCTACCATTTTCACTGACGGGTTAGAATATGGCCAAAACCTTTTTTTTTTTTTTTTTTCTGTCAGAAAAGACATTATTTTAATTAACGATGAATAAATATTCCAGTCTAATTTTATGAGATTCCATCACACTTCAAGAAAAAAATAATTTAAAAAGGCAACTATTTTTAGAAGTTTGGAAGTATTATTTGAAACTAATTTTCCTGCTTTATAGATTTTCAGGGGACTAAAATGTGTTACAGGTGAAGATGACAAGATCTGCTGCAAAGACCATTCTTTTTCTGGTTCAGCCTGTTTCACTCTACAATATGCTCCACAGAATCACACAGAATCACACAGAATCACAGAACGTTAGGAGTTGGAAGGGACCTCGAATGATCATCTAGTCCAACCTCTCTGGCAGAGCAGGACCACCTAGAGTAGGTCACAGAATCACAGAATTACAGAATTTTTGAGGCTGGAAAAGACCTCTGAGATCATCAAGTCCAGACTATGAGTCAACACCATAGGTCACACATAAACGTGTCCAGGCGGGTTTTGAAAGTCTCCAGAGAAGGAGACTCCGCAATCTCTCTGTGCAGCCTGCGCCAGTGCTCCATCACCAAAAGCAGTTGCACTAATAGCTCCAAACTTTAGAGTGAAGCATCCGTAACCTCACCCTAAATCCATTATAGCTTTCCACAGACACCTAGGTTTAGCAAACTCCAGAGCCTGCTGCAAAGTAAGGACAGGAAAAACCTTAAATAAACTATGGAAAGTTAGAAACTTTCCTACCATCCAAACCAAGCAAATATGAAGAGACAGTAGTAATTATAGTGGACTAAATTGTCATACATCAGTGACAAACATCCTTGTAGCTTCTCTGAAGATCATGAGATCCTGACCTAGAAACACAGGATGAAATCCAGTTGCAAATTAAGCAAGATTAGAAGGTTTTCCTCCTTTGCTTGTTTGCTTCCCTTGAGAAAAACATGTGCTATTAATTTTGCCTTCCATCTGTACAAGAAGGTAACAAGTATGCAGGCAGATGTAGAAGAAAACTCTAGGATCAACCAATTACCAGTGGAAAAGCAGGGAGAAAGTGGCTGCTGCTTGCAAAATGGCCATCCAGGAGTGAAGTCGCTTGTCAAATTTAAAGGGTCAGCAACAAAAAGACAGAAAAGAAATTCCTCAAGGGGTTAATCCTACTGGGAACTAGAAGAAGGAAAAGACAGATTCTGTGCTGTATTACCTGCTGTTGTTTCAAGGGGGAAGAGCCCATCTATCAGCTTGCCACAGCGGATTTATAGCCAAATTTGGAAAAGTGCTGTGCTGCGTCACTACTGACTGCCATCAATGGGAACTGAAGAGCACTCAGTAGCCTGCAGAATGCACTTAGTCATCTTTCAAGTTGTGTACTGTCTTGGAATATCTTTTGAGAAGCTGGTGCACCAAATAACAAAACAAAATAAATGGGTAGAACCGTTGGCCCCGAGAGCATGACTCATGTTGATCATCCTATTTTTCAGCTAACTTTCTAACACCATAGTGATTGTCATCTTTATCAGATGTGGTTCATTCTTACAGAAAGTCACAGACACTTGCCACAGACACAACCCATTTCAAACTACAATAGCGCAAAGGAAGGATAACCTTGTGGCTTCATTTATCATTGTATTTACCCTCAACGTGCAGAAACTCAGACAAAGTTCTTAGATGGCGATTCACCTAATCCTGTACGGACCAAGCCAGAACACAGCAATCATCCCAGCAAGGGCAAATAAATGGTAAATAAATATGTACCAGTTCTGATAAAATAAATGGGTACTCAGATGTAGGTGCCATTATATAGGACGACAGATATTAACACATATGGAGTCTCATGAGCATGAGGAAATGTCTTTCAAGTCAGACAAAAAGATAGCCAGGATCACCTGTGCTGCCTGGATGCTCTGTGTTCTCCAGCTCTGCTGGACAAATTAATTTTGGGATGACCTTGAATGGTTTGAAATAATAGTCCTGAAGTGATTTCATAGGCTGTTCAAAGTTCCCCCACACCATCTAGACACCTATCTGACACCTAAAGTTATCTAGACACTTTGGCCTCCTAGACATCTAGGCTAGAAGGTAGGATGACTCTGTTTTAACCCTGTGATAAAAATCCAAACAAAGAGTTATATGTCCTCTGATGGTTGGAAATGTCATTCTGTGAATATCGGAGAAGGAGGAGATCCCTTAACAGCGTGGCACTTCTTATGAGTTCGGTGCTGTGGTCAATTATAGCTCTGCTGACATGGCTTTGTTGCTGCTTGAATAAGATCCCTCAGTTTGCTTCCCAGGTCCAGCACAGTGTGTGCTGAAGGCACATCCTGTGTCTCTTCCAGTGTCTCAATCTCTTACAGACCAGCATCCTCACATAAGGTCCATTTCTGCTCACTTCATTGTATAGACTATTTTACGTGATTTTAAATTCCAGGAGTTTAAGTATATGTTGTGTGAGACTTGAGCGTGGGGAGAGGATGTACCACACTGGTCTTGTCCCACTATTAAGAGGGGGTACCAGGAGTACTCAGGAGAGATCAAACACTCCTTTGTGAAAGAATAGAGAGGTGGTCAAGGCTTGGCTGCATGTCAGATCAACTATCAAAACCAACTGATGAGTTTCTCATCATGCATTTTCTATTCTCTTAATCTAGTAAGTGGTGTTAGCAGTCCTGTGCTCTCCTGATTAACAATTTATGCTGCTTATCCATCTCACCTGACACCTTGCGAGTCTCACAACATTCTGTACTGCAAATGACAGGGATCAATCACGTTGCTGGATGAACTGTTCAAAATATGGGAGATCTCTGAGAAAGAAGCACAAGGTATATTCCAGTCCTCCAAGCTGCACCTGTGTAGAGAATTACCCAATGTGCATAGCATATGGTATTCCAAGAGGGCAATTAAACCAGATTTTGTGTATCCAGAGGTATCATTTTGGCACTAGATAGTGTTAGGCAGGTTTAAGATGGTGGTTCCACACCACCATACTCAGGTGGTGTGCTGCTGCTTAAAAACCTTCTTTTCATTCTGTCTACAACAGAGTTTTCCCTAGTCTCTACCATGGCAGGCATTTCCACTGCTATATTAAAAGAATCACAGAAATGTTGGTTAGACGGGACTCCTGAAGACAGCCTAGTCCAGCTTCCCAGCTTCCCTTCCTCAGGATCAGGTTGCCCATGGTTTTGTCTTTCCAAGTCTTGAACACCCCGTGGAAGGATGGAGCTTCTCTGGGAGCCTGTTCAAGTGCTCGACCTCCTTCCTAACAACAAAAAACAACCAAACAAAAAAGCCCACTCCAAAAAAACAGACAAACAAAAAACCCACTTGTTTTTCTAATGTCTGGCCTGAATTTCCCAACCTGCAACATGGGGCTGTAACCTCTCGTTTATATCTGAGGCTGCCAAGATGAGTTTGGCTCCACTGCAACTCCCCTCCAAGCAAGTGTAGAGTACTATTGGATTGCCCTTTAGCCTCCTCTTCCCCAGGGTAAACCAGTCCAGCTCCCTCAGTTTCTCCTTGCAAGTTGTGTGCTCCTAATTCTCATGATAAACTTGTGTTGTTCACTCTCCAGTTTATCAGTTGTGTCCTGCATTTGCAAGAACTCCTGCAATTTGCCCGCAATTTTGTCCAAATGTGCCCCCTACAGAAAACATACTCTTCAACGTGTAGAGATGTTCACAAGAACAAGGATGACAGGATGCCTTTGCCATTCTCAGTGTTTTCCTGATTTGCAATAGTAATGAGAATGCCATTTAACTTGCAGTCTGTAGAGAAACCCAAAATCCTACACAAAAGCTTCCTCACAGCTTCTCAAAATGTTTGCACTGAGCTATCCAGTTTCATAGTAAGAGAGAGAAGATGCAAAGGAAATACTCCAGAGCTGGTTGACTGTGGTGCTGAGTGAGTATGTGGGAGAAGCATACAAATCCTTGATATAGAATGGAAAATCCCTGTCCGCAATCAGGTTGAGCAGGAACCTTCGGCCAGGTTTTCCGCATGCTTGCCTTGTCCCTTCACCACCCAGCTGGCACATTCATTCCCACAGTGCACACAACCAATAGAACATTTCTGATGCCATTTCAACATGGAACAGAAAATCTCAAAAAAAATCTCAAAGTAGTCACGTAGCAGAATTGTTGTCCCCTACTCAGCTAATGTTTACTGACATCTTTCCCAACTTCAGTTACTTTGATCACTACTTGCTATAATTGTCCTTTGCCCATTACACACTGACAAAGGAAAAAGGTAAAAAGAAAAAACAATTCTAAGAGTGTTTCCGCTTCCAGCAGCAAGGGCATACTTGTAAGCAAGTCTTTGGTCTTACATAGTGGGAACTGATTGTTTCTGGTGAGCCCACACTGAAGAAGGATCTCCGACAAAATACCACTGGAATCTATTTAATGATGTTTCTGAAGGCAAGCTTCTGGAAACTGTTTGTTCCTGTGTTTTCATCAGAAGCATCCTAGGCCAGCAATATCTTGCTATATCCTCACATTTTATTTGTCGTGGACCATGTCTCTCTGTTGTGGTTTAACCCTAGCAGGCATCTAAGCACCATGCAGCCGCTTGCTCACCACCGTCCCTCCAGCTCCAGTGGAATGAGGGAAAGAATGAGAAGGGTAGAAGTGAGAAAACTTGTGGACTGAGATAAAGACAGTTTACTAGGTAAAGAAAAAGGTGTCTATGCAAGTAAAGCAAAGTAAAGACTTCATTCACTACCTCCCATTGGCAGGCAGGTGGTCAGCCTGCAACGGTTTCAACCATTACCCAGGAGAAAGGGATTTACATATATTATCTAAACAATGAATGAGTGTTTCACTCTACTTAACAGCATTGGTTTTTTTTTAAATTAAAAAATTGATGTGAGGACTTGGAAGAAAGTAAAAGACCTACCTGAAACAGCGTAAGGCTACAGAATTAGGGTTTACGAAGTATGATCAGCTTTAACTGAAGATCATAGCTTTTGTTTTCAATTACACGTGACTCAGCTTGTTTATTTGTTCCTGTTGATCCAATACACATCTCTGATCCTCAGGAAAGAAATTCTGTGGGTATTTAAATGTGAACCATGGCTGGGGAGAACCTCTGAAACTTTTCACTTGTCAACACATAGGAAAAGAACTATGCTACTTTTCTCTTGCTCTTTCTAACATGTGGTATGATCAGCCAAATAACAAATAGGAAAAAAAAATAATTTCTCGTAAACAAGAAAGAATTAATTCCCTCCACAGCAGGAATTATTGCGTCAAATTCTACAGTTTATTTGAGACTAAGTGATAGTTTGTGGTGTGACTGAATCTACCAGTAAATTTTATTGCTACATAGTTTTAGTCATAAGTATACTTATTAGAATGTGAAGAAGACAGGTATCACTTGAATAACTGTCTCCACATCTGCACAGTGCCATGAGTCAAAATAGTTGTACATATTTAGTATCAGGAAATGTGAAAGCTCCGATAAGATTTTCAGTATTGTGTAACTATCAGCAAATAATATTTGTAAGGAACTAAGTAAGGCACTAAGCTGTGACAACACTGTCATAATAATGTCAGATGAAGAGAATAAGTGTGATAAAATAGCAGAATCTCTTAAGTTTCTGTCCTCATTCTCTTCAGTTTCTTTTGTCATTACTGCAAAAATCCAGCTGCATCTTTTCTTGTACCCTAGACAAGGTGATCTGACTGTGTGTGACTTCAGTCTCAAGAATGAGGAGGAATCTCACCATAATGTATGTGAATCTCTAATTCAGAGGTAGCTTTGTCTGACCATAGGAAGATGTCTGCAGTATAGACTTCAGCAAGCAAAGTACTTGTCCAGGCATCCTTATCAGTCAAGGTAGAGGCAGAGTCACAGCATAGATAGCTTCTCTCATCCCAAAGTAGCTAAAACAGATGAAGAGTGCTCATCTGACTCCCCATGTTTACAGGCAAATCTGAGAGCCTTTTTCAGAAGATACACGGGCCTGATGAGCTTAGGGAAGCTCTGAATCATCCAGCTAAGACAAGTGTATAATCCGTAGGATTTCAGACTATAGCAGAAGAAACTCTTCTGCCTGCTCTCCAACAGACAAATTTTAAGACGCGCTTTTCAAAACTGCGCTATAGTGAAGAGCTACTGCAGTTCTGTGAGAGGGTCTCAACAAAAAGAAAGGATCGTAATGAACTCTAGAACTCAGAAAGTAAAAGGAAATGACTGCTTATGATTTCAGAAAATAACCTTGCCTCTGGCTTAGCCATTTAGTATTCTTTAACATTAATAATAAGTTGTGAGTCTTAAGGATTAAAGGGAATAATGGCTAAAACCAACTGAATATGAGGAGAGTTGTTAAGTTATGACTTAACCATCAAATGAGTGCTTATGCAGCATAACATAATTTTGTGAAAGGCAGCATCATAAAAGATATTTTTCTTTGTATTTCTTTTTATGGAAAAAGCGTATGCAGTGGTTTGAACAATTGCATATGGTTTGCCACAATGATTGTCATATAATTAGACAAGTGGTTTGGTTACTTGCAGAGTACATCTTTGTATGCATTCATACATGGCTTTGTAACCTGGCTAAGTGGCTAATTGCCTAGAATGTTGATCTCCATATATACTTGATTTGAATATTCACTTAGAATGCGACCAAAATTCTGTCCAGGTCAAGGAATTATTAGTAGTAATAAGGTGGGCTCACCAGGAGCCAATGCCCTTTGTACAATGGCATGAAATCTACCTGATTCAAGATTACCGGCAATCCATGTTTTCATCTATTATGCAAATCCCACATAATGGATGGTGGGACACTTTCTCTTGAACACACTTCACTGTTTTATTTTTATCTCTAATCAGGGCTGCCACATCCACATCAAATTTCTAGAGAGAAAAAAACTCCAAAAACAAGACACTCTGTAAAAACAGTAGATGTAAAGAGAATAAACATATAGTTCTTAAAATATACAAGAAAGCAAATGAAGTCTACCTGAGAAAACGGTTCTAAAACAGGTAACATTTCTATCAAAACTGAACTACTTAAAGAATGGTTAGCATGCCACAGCAAAGAGGAGGAAAATTACACATCAACCTGTCTATAATTCATATTAACTTTAGCTACTGCCATCAAATGTCAGCCTTCTGTGACAGTACAGCAGGCAGATTGTCATTTTCTTACCCTTTGGTCACACAGATTTGCTTAGCTTTGTAACTTTTGCAAATATGTGTACATTTCTGCTTGACCCACTACCACAAAAACTCAGCCATGATGTCTGTTCTGCACCTCTACCTTTCTGAGTGAGTTTTTTATTGCTAACCTTAAACAGATTATGAATATACTCCTGGAAAGTTATATTAATAGAAGAGATACTGAGATACATCAGCTTGAAAGTAAACATGTCTGTATGAACAAGCCCAAGAGAGGATGTTTCTAGAGTGCCCCACCTCCACAACCACCGCTGTAATGGAAAGTCCAACCTGCAGGTTTTTGGTTCTTTTATGTCATTGCTGGTGTTTCTGTTACAGTTGTCCCACAGATAAGAAATGACTTGGAGGTACAGGAGTTGTTTTTTGAGCTCCTTTACTCTTCAGTACTTTTTGTTGCATTGAAATACTGGTAAGTCAGTTGTAGAAGCTGAAAATGTTCTCGAAACTATTGAGTCATACATGAAAACGCTTGCAGGAATGTTTTAAGGGCCTAATTTATATATGACTATGCATGATTTGTACATGTTAAAGCAGAAGTTGCTTATAGACTATTTGTCTTGTTTCTTGGGAGTTGTGGGTTGTGCTCTGGAAGACAATGTTGACAAAGAAAATAATGGTAACTGATTTTTTTCAAAAGAGGGGTTGGACTGGATTTTGGCTTGGAGGTTAGGATATGTTCTTAGTTTAAAAGAGCTACTTCAAACATTGCTAATTAGAGAAGCATTAACATAAGAACAACATTTCAAATTCATTGATGTCATCTTGCTAACAGATTTGGATACATGGGCCGTAATCCCCCCCGAAAGTCAAGAGCTGCTTTTTTTTTTCCAGGACGGGGAAGGCCCACATGCTCAGATCTGTTTTCATGGCTGAAGGCAGTGGGGGAGATGGGAGGTGTGGGATCAATTCTTAATAGTCATTTTTCTTCCCCAGAGTTGTCAGCAATAATGAACTACACAGAACATGTTTGGATCTAGCATCAGACTAGTTTTGGTTTGTGACTCATTTTTTGGTCAGAATTAGAGCTTAATATAAAATCTCAACAGTTTTCATTCGGCATATGACACTGATATCACCTGATAAGTATTGTCCCATCAAGAATGACTGCACTGACCAACAGAGAAAATAGCCCCCATAACCCCTCTTGCATTTAGAAGGTTTTAGGCTTACCTCTACATTTTTTGACCAGGAGCCAATTTTACTGTGTGTTACATTTTTCTCATGTGAATATACAACAAAATGCATTTTTTCTTCTTAAGTCAATGCCCTTGCTATTAATTTGCCCGGGCTGCTAAGAGGGTTTCAGGACCAACAGGGTCTTTTCTCTTGCTTTAGTTCAGATGTATAGCATTCCTAGTGCCTGCACAGCAAATGTCATATTGGCAAGACTGAAAGAACATGATGTATCAAGATGGTTTATTACCAACTCATATGGTCCCAGCCCTCCAGCAATCCAGTACCTAGTAAAATTATTAATACCTAATAAAGAGGCTTATTGCATCTCTGAAGCTAGTGATTGTTTTTTAATTACACATTTCTTTTGATTTAATAAGGTAGTAAATATTTTCTTCATCTCTCTTTAAAGATAAATATGCATTTTATGTATTGGTACCCTTTATATAGGTTATTTATATTCCGTGCATAATCATCACCATATTTACCCTGGGTCACATCAACCTTTTAGCCACCTTTTTATGTTATTTTTGCTATCTTTACAAAACATTCACTATTTTGCAAGTCATAAAAAGAATTCCTTAAAGGATAAAAAATACATAAATTCTTCCTTGGTGTGAATATACTGCAGAGTAAAGAGGACCCTTACACAAGTCACGGCACGTTAGTGTTCATTCCAGCTCATCCTTGTGAAAAGGAAGTGATGGGGTCTGGGGCTGCATGCACACCCAAATTTAAGATGGGACTGCAGCTTGTGGCATGCTTGAAGACAAACAGCACTGAATCGGCCACAGGACGGGATTAATACAAAACTGCCCCCCATTTCAAGAGACTGAACCAGAAAGTTATGTGGCCCACTGCATCCTCACTGTTGTTGGCTTGCTTTTAGCTGGACCACTTGTTAAGTCAGGTATATACCAGCATAGCTGGTCTCACACACCTAGTCACAGCCATCCTGAGAACGTCTCCATGCCCATGCTGGACCAGGACCTTGCTTTATCCTACAATCTTTCAGTGTTAAATCCACACAGCAAATCTAAAAGTGATCTGAAAAGTAAATTTGAGAGAGTAGCTGCCTTAGAAACCTGTGTGCTTCCTAGTCACATGAATTGGTTTAATGCCAGGATGAGGTCAAATGAAAATCATTAGCTTTGTGGTTATGTAGAATCAAACTCGGCATCTCTAAATGTGCCATTTGTCATGTTTCCCTCTCATCCCGCTTGATGCTATCAGTAAGAACATGAACCTCTGCTAGAATTCCATCTCATTCAGGCTCTTTGCATCCAGAGATGTCTTCAGTTTGGCCTGCACACACTCTTGAGAACACAGTGTATGGAGGATTTTATTTTTTAATCAGGCTCATTGCTAGGATTCCCTCTACAGCATCATGACCCTGAGAGTTGCATCGGCACTTTTGTTTACAATTGGCACCAAAGAGAGAGCTGAGAGCAGCAAAGGGACAGGGACAAACAGGTGGAGTAAGAGAAAGGAGTGGGAACTCCCTGTGCTGGACAGAATGTTGGATAAAATAATTGTGTAACTACACCCTGAAAACAATCAGGAATACTTGGTAGGCCTTGACCTGACACCAGCTAAGACTTCTTTTTAGCTGACATAACCTGAGAATCTACTAAGGCCCATTCTGTCTTGGTTAAAGTAGCAAATTTGAATTCAGCCTTCCCTGTTACAAACCTCCTTAAAAGAAAAAAACCTGTTAAAAATAAAATGTGTGGTATGTTACTGCAAAGGAAGAGCTGTAATTGCAGCCTGTCCCTAGGGGTTATTTGAAAAGCTTACCATGCAATAAGTAAAGAGTCTGCTGTGCTATGGGCTGTAAACATAGTCCTTATATGACCCTCTTTACATTTTCTTAGGAGAGCAAAAGCTACATGGTGGAATTGCTTATTTAATTGTGGTACACACAAGTCATACTGTGGTGGGTTGACCCTGGCAGGATGACAGGTGCCCACCAAAGCCACTCTATCATTCCCCTCCTCAGCTGGACAGGAGAGAAAGAACATAATGAAAGGCTTATGGATCGAGATGAGGACAGGGAGATCACTCAGCAGTTACCACCATGGGCAAAACAGACTCAACTTGGGGAAATTAGTTTAATTTATTACGAATCAAATCCAAGAAGGGTAATGAGAAAAAAATCCCAAATCTTAAAAACACCTTCTCCCCACCTCTCCCTTCTTCCCAGGTTCGACGTCACCCACAATTTCTCTACTTCCTCCCCATCAGCAGCACAGGGGGATGAGGAATGGGGGTTGTGGTCAGTGCATCACATGTTGTTTCTGCTGCTTCTTCCTTCTCAATGGAAGGACTCCTCATACTCTTCCTCTGCCCTAGCATGGGGTCCCTCCAAGGGGGAGACAGCCTTTCATCAACTGCTCCAATGTGAGTCCTTCCCATGGGCTACAATTCAGTATTTCTGCAATACTTTCCAATGGGTACAGTCCTTCAGGAACAGACTGCTCCAGCATAGGTCACCCATGAGGCCACAGTTCTTGCCAGTAAACTTGCTCCAGCATGGGGTCCTCTCTCCATAGGTCCACAGGTCCTGCCAGGAGCCTTCTCCTACAAGGGCCTTCCACAGGGTCACAGCCTCCTTTGGGCACCTGCTCTGGTATGGGGTCCTCCATGGGCTGCAGGTGGACATTTGTTGCACCATGGACCTCTATGGACTGTATGGGGACAGCCTGCTTCACTGTGGTCTTCACCATGGGCTGCAGGGTAATCTCTGTTCCTCTGACAGGAACACCTCCTCCCCCTCCTCCTTCACTGACCTTGGTGGCTGCAGAATTGTTGCACTCACATATTCTCACTTCTCTGGCTGCAGATGCTGTTGCTCAATTTTCTTTTTTCCTCCCTTTTAAATATGTTGTCCCAGAAGTGCTACCACCATCCATGATGAGCTTGGCCTTGGCCAGGAGCAGGGGTGTCTTGGAGCCGACTGGCATTGGCTCTATCTGACACAGTGGAAGCTTCTAACAGCTTCTCACAGAAGCCAACCCTGTAGCTCCGCCACTACCAAAACCTTGCCACAGGAGCCCAATAGACATGGACATGCACCAAGGCATAAAATACACTAGCAACAGCACAAAATATGTAGTTGGAACAACATCTAAGTTAGTTTCTACTTGCACAGAGCTTCTTTGCATATATGCTGTTTTGACACTCAATGAATCACACTAGTGGTTTTATTTGCTGAGGTGTAACACTCTAGAAGGGAACAATTTGTGTGTTTAAGGCCACCTTGAAACTGAGGGCTGCAAGCTCAACAGCATGTCCTGTCTGCAATTGTCACTCTCAGCCCAGATTGCGAGGCTACTGGTGCTGCCTTGCCATTGCTCCATGAGACAAGTAGCTGTCAGCTTTACAAAGAGCTTGTTTTTAACTCTAGGCCTGCACAGCTGAAATGCTTAGCATTGGAGAAAATGAAGTCTCTTTCTCCCCACTTCTGCTTCACCAAGCTGTGTGGCTGAAGAACGGGGACAGTAATGGATCACAGCAAAGTGTTGGAGTGCACCGTGACCGGTTACTGCTTGCTGCAGGAACCAAAACAGAAGCCCTTAGTTTTTATTTGAAGGAAAAGGAAGAAAAGAAAGAGAAGAAAAGGAAGAAAAGGAAGAAAAGGAAGGAAGAAAAGGAAAAAAAGAAAACCCTTCCCACTGAAGTTAATGGGGTCTTGCCTGAGTAAATTTACAGGGATTAATCCTAAGGTAATATGGGGAAAGCATATATAAAAGAAGACAAACAATAATGAAGCCGTATACCACATTTTTCCTGATTATTTCTTTAAATGCAAAACTATTCTCTGGTGGCCCATGTTCAAAGAACAAATATACCTCTGGTCTGAAGGACAGTCTTTGGATATGTCACAGAGCAGCTTAACTCTGTAGGCTACAGTGACACAACAGGAGCCACAGACTTTGCTGTATCCCACAGGAAGTCTGTTTTCCCTGCTCTTTGATCTAGATACAGCATATGAAGGGAGAACACCCTCACTGTTTGGGCACGGCTGTGGCCATCAACCGTGCTGGGTCTTCTTCAGGGTCAGCTGCAGACCTGCTGTCTGAGTTGCATGGCTGCAGTCTCTGTGTTTTGCTGCTAACTAACTAAATGTACAAAAGCCTGTCTCAGTGATAGCTTTGAAGCTCTGTTACTAAGGGGATGTAAAGAATTTGAAAAACACCTCTGTTAAAATTCCTGATTAGTTCCAATGTATTAGAAGAAGAGGCTTTCTCTAGGCCACTCTTTTACTGTCACTTGGTCAATTAGGGTAAATGAAAAGACAATGGCTGTGATTTTCCACTCCATCCCTCTAGTTTCACATTAATGTAATAGAGCAATTAACACTTGAGGCTTCAGGCCCTACAGCTGCTAAGCTGGAGTGAGCAGTTGCGGCTGGGCCACAGGGAAGTGTGAGCTGAGCCAACCTCAGTGCACGAAGGAGGCAGAGCTGTGAGCCAACCACCTGGCTGCATAGCCTGTGCATGAAGTCTTTTTGATGTACACCTAGAAGCAAAGAAGAGGCTGAACCCTCAGTAATAAATAGCAACACTACATAATAATAGCTGGGAATAATTACTAAGTGTTTTACACTTATATAATGCCAGTCTCGCCCAGCAGTTTGCAAATGCTAACCTCTGCTATTAAGTGTGCATGCTGTGAGCTTATTAATTAGTTTATTTTTTCTGGGTTATTTTTAACCTGGAGCAGTTCCTTCATCCAGCTCATAACATAGCCCCACACAGAGTTACATGAGCGTTAGTACCTGGATGTTGATGGTGTTGATAACAGAGGAAGGAGAAGGGAGGTCTTTGCACTGGTGTAGTCCCTGAAGCCTTCATATTGTTAAACCACAGGTTTAGGCAAGATTGTATTTAATTCCTAACTTCAGCAATGCAGCTGTGATTAAGATTTTGCTGCCTTTCATTACAGTCTCATTCACCAGAGTTGTAAGAACAATTAAAAGACCTTTTTCCATGCCCTTGACATGACCCTTTCAAAAGTAGGTTAGGACTCACCTTTCGCCTTCTCCTGCCTCACTGCTATTAAAGAGAGGATTGAATTTTACAGCCACTAGATCTACTTAGAGTTACATTATGATTCATAAATTCCCTGAGGCAAAGAGTGGGGCTAGATCTGTTGCTGGCATAAACTGGCACAGCTCCACCAGTTTTGACACTAATTTGCACCACCTCACCTGTGTATGTTTTTCAAGGCACCATGTTGCCATTCGAGCAATAATAAAATGAAAGGGTCATTATCGTGAGCACTGTACTTGTGTTGGCTACAACAAAGGTACATGAGGCATGAATTTGACTCAGTGTTTCTTTGGCTGATGGGGAAATCATGGTCCAACAGATAAACAATACGTTTTCTGTTTGTTCTTTTATCAATATCTGGCTAGAACATATGGAGGAGTTTTTGAAATCTGTCTTCTGAGCAAGGTTGTTTTCCACTTCTGAACTGCCAATTTACCATGAGAAATCCGTTCGCTGGAATGACAGAATGGGCAAGATGTACAGCAGAAATAGTATGGTCTATTGCAATAAATTACAGGTTTCTTTTTCATGTGCAGCAGTAGAGGCGGCACTGATGCAATTAGCTACAGCTGGTTATAGAAAGAAAACATGCATCTGTAGATGGCTCAGACTGGAGGGAACCGAGATGTATATTCTGGAATTTATCACTGTAGAGAGAGTAGAGGGGAAAAAAGAGCCGCAATTTCCATTCCTCATTACACCAAACTTTAATAACCTTTATTTCCCTTCTGTTAAACTTACTTAGCCTAATAAACACAATTTGTCCATTACATAGCAATTAGCAAAGGCATCTAGGTTATCACAGATGCTCTGAAGGAAGGATACAAAAAGTCAGTTTTCTGGAATAAAGGATTCAAAGTAATTATTTGCTGAAGTAAAGAACTGAGTGTGCTGTATGCCCTTTTACCTCCAGGCTTCAAATATCCCGTTTAATTTCGTTGTAAGAAAGGCTTGGGACTAATTTCCTAGCAAAGCTCTTGCTGCCAGCTGTTCAGAGTTTGCCTGTTCCCAGGTATCACAGTTTGGGGTTTTCCAGAAAGAGAGCTGCAGAGGATGTGGCTGACACACATGATTTTCAGCATCAGTTGCATGGCGTAGCAGTGCCTTTCTTCCTGAATGTCCTGGGCACAGATTTATTTTATCTCTGCCTTTTTCATCTGCCTCCTTTAATCTCAATGCATTCACTATTTTCCACCATATTCTTTCAACAAAATACAATTATGTTCAAAAATTTGTTCTTTGAGGATTTTTTTTTTTTCACTTCCAGAGACAGTGTGTTTCCCTAAATAAAAATGCACCTAAATGTTTTATTTGCTCAGTAATTTTGATCTGAGATCAGATCTGGCAGAAAGGAGGGAGCGAGCTGGCAGACCAATTCTTCCTGCGCTTGCTTGCAAGTGACTGTGAGCAAGACTTGATTGCAAATACTCAGTGTTTTCTCAAGATCCTGCCACTACACTCCAGTTTCTCATTATCTGCCAATCCTACAGCTCATCTACTCCAATAGGTGCTTTATCTTCCGTGCTTTGTAATGTACTTAAATTAGTGGGTTGAATCTTTTCCATTTCTTTATGGATGGGTCTGTAATGTCTGGGAAGAATAAGAGTGATAACTGTGAACATGAATATTTCCCAGTGAGACATCATGTTTTCATCCTCCCATCCTACAAGAATCCTTCCATGTATTTAAGTGGTAGAACACATTTCATGGCTTCAGCATCATAAAAGCAGTTACTCAGCTATTTTTTGTTATTGCTTTGGGTCCAAATAGCATGGCAATGGCTAATTTGTTCTTTCTTAGAGTGGACTCAGAACTTGAGTTGGAAACATCACAGGGTGAGAAAGGAGAGATGACCTTGAGCATTGGCACTCAAGCTCAAAATTCAAAAAGGACTTCTGGGCTTTTGTCCCACGCTTGATCTATGTCTAAGCTGACAGTCCAGCAGAAAACCACAGAGGGGATTGCACCAATGCAGCATGATCACTGAATTGCCACTTACTTTCAAAGCTGTTTCTAAAAGTAAAATGCCACTTCTTAGACTTCCTCTCTTGCTACACTGCCTGCTTTAATGTTCCATCAAAACAAAGAAAACAACTGTTCCCACATTAGGCATACATTAGCTATGGGGAGAAAAAGAAAAACAATTCATTATTACATGCTTTGGAAAAGGAAAGGAGCCAGGGTGTGTGCCTAGACGACAAATTTCTATAATCTCCACACCTATAATTTACTTCAGAAATGTGTGGTTACCTTGAAGAAGAGAGGGATCTTCCCAGCTTGCCAGTATAATGAATGATTCAGGTGTGAATGGAAACACATGAAGGGAAAAGTAAAGATCTAAGGAAGACAGTTTCAAAACTGTAAGGCCAAACAGTGTCTCCTCAGACCTCACCCACTCAAATTCCTGCCCCACAACTCAGCAAAAGGAGACAAGCTGTCTTGATACTGGCCACCCTAGTGCAGTTAAATAAAATAAAAAAAGTATCGAAACCCACAGAACAGATGGCAAAGGAGGCATTTCAACCACTCGCAGATCATCCTGTGAGTTTAAAACAGATCTTGACAAGCTTTGAGTTATTGAATATGGATCGAAGCAAGAGCTGATGCTGCTGCCAATTCCTCTCTCCTTAATTACAATCAATTTCTGTCATGTGCTCACCAGAAGGAAAAAAAAAACAACAAACAACATTTATATTGGACATGGGAAGTACAACCTGTACCGATACATTTCATTCGTGGTACTGAATGCAGAAGATGTTCAGAACACAGAGGAACAGTGGCTACTTAATTTGCTCATGAACAGAATAATTTATGCTGACTGCTCCTGCAAGAGGTACTAGCAAGGACTGTTTTCCTCATTACTTGCTTTGGAAACAATCTTCATAAACCCCACCAGTAATGGAAGACTGAAAATGAGTTTGAACAGATCACTTAAAGTGAAAAAGAAACATTCTCCCTATCAGAAGTGAGCAGCGCATGCTCACTGATACATTTGGTTTTGACATCGTCTTCAAGAGTCGTCCTAGAACCTGGTAGCAAGGAAAGCAAACGCATGAAGCCAGGTACAAAGACTTCCCTGCAGTAGTATAACGTGTTTGTTTAGCACGCAGGGTACCCCACCTCAGCTGCCTTCAGATGACTGGAAGTTGGTTGTCCCAGGCTAAGCTAATCACCTGAAGTTTCTTCATAAATAGCAGCAGCTTCGGGAGGTGGTTTGGCTCCCCTTTCTCAGAAATGCATTTTAGGATGAGAATGGCTTTCCAGAAAAGAGTGTTCCTCTCTGCTGGACAAGGAGGCAGCTTGAGGTGACAAAGTTAGGCCGAGGCTGCAGTTCAGCTGTGCAGTAAATACAGTCTTAGGGCTCCAGCCTAAATGTTGTAACAGTTTTTTAATGGCTTGGCTTTTGGTCAGTAGGCCTTGCTCCAGAATTAGCATTATCGGTGCTCTCACAGCCAGAAGAAAGCCGATATAAAACAGCATAAATGAGGTATCATACACTAAGGCTAATTTGGTAGAAATGTGGAGATGCACCCACATGGATGAGGCTCAGGTTTGGGCACTTCATAAGGATTAGCAATGGTGAAGCAGCTGACATTTTAACTGTCAGAGGTCCATGAGCCCCCTGGGACCCCACATGGAAGGTCTCAGGAGATTTGGGGACTGTGGCCTCCCTGTCCCTCTGTGCTCACTTCACTGTGAAGAGCCGCTCTGTGCTGAGCACCTTTTGGGAGAGAACAGCGGGGGCGGCTCATGAGGTGCACGGGCTGGGCTGACACTGCTGGAGGATATCCGCTGCATCACCCAGCTTATAACACTGGGCCGCCCCTCCCTGTCTCCAGCACTGGGATCACTCCTCAGTTTCTACCTTCTCCATGTGGGAGAAGGTAAAAAAAAAAAATAAAAAGGAAAAGGAGTGACTAGCTCTTTTAAGGTTTTGGGCCCACAAGCAATTGACTCATGTCAGCCATCCCTTTGAAGTACTGGGGCTGTTTGTGGAGGCAGAGAATCACAGCTCAGCCCTGGACAAGCTGATTGTTTCAATCAAAGATTTAAATGACTGCCACATGAAAATAACTGGGGGAAAAAAAAAAAAAGAAAAAAGCTGAGTTACACAGGGGGCTCCATCCTCCTGTGACCTCTCAGGCACCCAGCGGCACAGGGGTGCTGAAGGCATGGGAAAGCTCTTCAGCCATTCAAGACAAGACAGACATTGGGGACTGTAGTTTAGAATTTTAGCAGCTCAGGTGTTATGCTTCAAAACAGATTTCTCCAGTTTCTGTGGCAGCTCAGGGCCCATTTTCTGAAGGACGGTGCTGTGGTAGCGTTATGGAATTGTCCTGTGCCCAAGTGTCTTCTATGGGGCATCTCTCAGGTGCTCCCCGTTTGGTGTGCAAGTGAGTTTCAAACTCACTCTATCACACCCCTGCCTGCCTCATGTTGGGTTCCTGAGTGTCCGGACTGCACCTCGAGTAGCCTCTTGACTCCAACCTTGTGGGTCTCATTTCCTTATGGGCAGTTTCCTCATAGCCTTCGGCAGTGGGAGTCATGAAAACACAAGGAACAGTAAGACAAAGGACAGTAATACTGTCCTTAGAGTAAAGCATCTGTGGAAGAGCTGTGACGTAGCTTGGTAGTGATCAGAGGAAACAACGCTTGTGCATCCAAGATTCTTGTTAACTTACTAGTACAATACAACAATGTGTTCACTCATTTTAAATGACTACACAGCCCAGAATCACAGATTTCATTCCAAATAGCTGTTCAGTTCTAGTAGTTAGCTGGTACTTGCACGTAATTGATTTTTGTGTCCTTCCTGTTGACCCCAAGTATTTGATATCTATTTGAATGCCATGACGAAGTCCAAATAAAAAATATATATGGAGAATGCAAAAAAGACAGGCTGTTTGTTTGTCAAAGAGTAGGCAGCTCTGCCTGGTGAGAGTTTGTCTTTTGTGTTTCTAATAAATTAAATGAGCTTGAGATCTATCTGCACTGCTACCAAGGCACTATTTCTCCCCTGAGCTGTCCAGAGATGATTTATCTTTCAGAATATGTTTTTATGTTCACAATATCTAAAGAGGAGTTGCCAGCTAATTTGGGTGGAAAGTTTTGCAGTGCTTTCAGGAATGTGAAGCTAAGTCTTTTAATCCCGGTCTGGCCTTCATAAACTTGGAGAAGTTAAAGATACACATGACAAGAATAAGCATTATACAAAGCCTATTTTACTTTATTCCAGTATATCCCAACCATCAAGCACTACCTCTGTGGGAAATATGAAGGACCAAAGATACAGGAATAGGTGAGCTAGGCGGAAAAATGCAGGAGGTTTCAGACATACATACATGAAGACAAGTAGGTTTTATTGTAATGTAGCAAGGATATAATTGATTTCTTTTGAAGGGGAAACTGGGCCTGAATTTAATCAAGCAGTTCTTCGTTAGGGCTTCAGCTTTGCAACCACTCAATTACATCAGACCCAGGCTTGTTTCTGAATGCTTTTCTACCCTTTTGCTCCTCAATAAAACACTTTGGAGATGTGAACAGCCTATGATATAAATGCAGATATACTTTCTTGAGATGGCCTAAAACAATTGTTCCAGAGCTGCAGCTCTTTCCCTTCATCTCCAGAAGGTATTTACTCCAGGTTTTACTGTCCTGAGATGCTGCTGACACAGCCTACCCTGGGAGCACTGTGCAGGACAGAGGAAGAAAGACAGTACAGGGGCCATCCTTCCTAAGCAGGTAGAACCTTACCGGCTGCTTGCAAGGCAAGGGGTGCTACCAGACTGGTGTTCTTGAGAGGAAAGATGATTATGCTGAAGCTTCTGGGCAAGGATAAATATCCTACTCCACCACATTTCTCCAAAAAAAAAGCCTGGCCACTATCATGCCATCTTATTGGAATCCTAGTGTGCTGGTCCATGGATTGCCAAACACAGCTCTCTGGGAAAGAGAACAACAAACAAACGTTTGTGAAATTGTAATCGGAAATGTAAGCTCATCCTTGCTGTGCCACTTGTGTAAGATCTCCAGTCTACATCACGTTTTGCCCCAGCACAGGGGGTCTTGAGCAGACCACAGGGTCAGGACCTACTTATGACAATAGTATTGGGCAGATTAATGCCCCACAGTTTCTTCAGTACCTCTGTTTACAGCATAACAATTTCACAACAGTGTGCATGTAAATAAACATCAGAGCCAATCTGAGCTGGCTAACCAAACCCCCAGCCAGAAACACCACGCTTGGAGAGAGCCACTTAGACTGTTTTACTAATGATATGAAAACAATCATAGGATTGCGAGGCTTAATACTGATGAACACTTGCTTTTATTCTGCTGAGCATGAGTGGATTTAGTATGAAAAAAATAGCACCTAATGGATTATTTCTAATTGTATTTCTTCTTCTTTTTCTTTCTCTCTCCCTCACTCTAGATTTACCCTCCTCACTCCTGCAAATTAACACTGAAACATTGGCATATTGTGATTTCTTTTACTCCACCTTCTCTGACTTCTTAGCACATAAACCATTTGGTGCAGGATCTGTATGAGTACAAACTTTGTACCTTTAGAAGTACCTCATGAAACAACATATGTTCTGGCTCCTGAGGGAGTTCATAGCCCCAGTGGACTGAGGCAACAGATGCAAAATTCAAGGACTCTGCAATAGAAGGGTGGCATAAGCAGCAGGCCAGCATTTAAAGCTAAAACCCCTGAAGCTGTGAATTGAAAGGGAGAAAGGAGACAAGCTTAATCAGTATGATCTCATGGCCTGTGGAGGGGTGATACATAGATCCGAAGGTTGTACATACACATGTGGCTGAGCTCTAAAGCTATGCCAGCAGCAGAGGATCTGGCCCATCCTCCTGTGCTGTAAAAGCTCTCCTACGTGGAGCTCCACACCCACAGCATTTGTACCTCAAGCGTTTAGGGCAGATGAGGACCCAGCCTCATGTATCAATAGGAATCTGAGGATGTTGCCATTAATATGTTAATCTACAGCATTTGAGCTTCACACTGCTTATAAGCCTGCAGTGTTGGTAGGGAACAAAGGCAGATAGTAGCATGGGACTTTTCAGGATAAATGGTCTTTGCATTAAGAGAAGGATTCACTGCATCCAACTTGAAATGCTTACAATGCAGCAAGTTGTCCACAGACAATGAAGTGGAAATAGATACTTCTAGGCCATGGTTAATCTTGGCCTCATGTAGATGCCTAAAACAGGTCAGATGAATCATCTCCTTTGAGTATTTCTTTCCACTGACTGTAAAGGGAGCTTGGTCTCAGATGTAGACCTCTATATTATAAATGTCTAAAGTGAGGTGTAGGGAGTTCTTCAGAAATGTATTGGCTCCAGGCGTAAGTGCAGGTATGTTTATACTTAAATATCTCATGCATAGAAAAGATGGAAAGTGTAAATAAGTCCTCACAAATGTACAGTGGATATTAATAAATTTTGATTGCATTCTCTGGGAGAGCAAACATCTAGAAAATCAGCAGAGAAACGCAAACCCCAAAATTTTGGTGTTACTATCGTCCTGTTTTGAGCTAGAACAGAAGCAGTTCTCCATTTGGTAACTTTACTTTTCAGCTCAGACTTTTCTAAGAGACTATGCTTTCTGAAGTTAACAGCATCTTTTCTGAGACAATGTCTACTACTAGAAGTGATAGCATTTGCTAAGGGATGGTATGCAAAAAGGCTCTTGCTTATGCTTACTCCTACAGAAACCAAGGTCACTGTTCAATCCGGGAGTGCTGTAAGTGAAAAAATTGTAAGCAAGAAAAAAGGACACACTTGCAGGGAGGAGCAGACAGAACAGGTGACACAAATCTGACCACCAAAGTATTCCATTCCATGTATGTCATTCTTGGTATAAAGCTAAAGGAATGCAGGGGTTGAGAACTCTTTTTCTATGGCTGGCATCTGAGGAGGACTCTGTCTATTCCTCTATCTTCAATCCCAACTCGTGTATACCTAAATCCAATTCCTGAACCCAGTTCCCGTCTGCCACTGAGTCTAGTCTGGGACTTCCCCAGTGGTGACATGAGCATCGCTGAAGGAGTTCAATATTGGTTTTGTGTATATTTGAATATATTTAATCACATTCTTATTAAAAATATTTTGGTTTTTTTTGCATTGTTACTGTTTCACTCAATCTGTTTTAATTTTTTTTCCAACCCGTAAGTGTCTCTCCCTTATTCCCTTTCCTTTCTCCTTCTGGGAAGGGAGAGGGGTTGAAAAAGAGCATCTGTCATTCGTTTAGTGGCCAGCCCAACCCTAACCCTTGACGAGTATGTGGTTCAAAGTGATTCCCAATACATATGTTTAATGCTGATGAAGTTTATTTATTTAAATATTTATTTATTACAAACCATGCTGGTGAAAGCTAGGATCTGTCTTCCTGGCGAAGTGAATTCCAATTTTCCCTCCAATTTTGCAAAGGAAGTTGCACACAGAGAAGTTTCACATAGAGAAGGTGAGTGCTGTGGTGCTCCCTTTGCCCGCAGCTGTGGAGACCTTCCAGCTGCTGGTAAGATCAAGACAGGCTGCAAACTGGGGCCCTGTGTTTTTCCTTATCCTTTGGTCAACGTCCTTGCAGAAAGCTGTTACACTTGCCAGCTGAGTGGTAGAGAAAACACAGGAATGCATCATGACTTGGCCACGTCCTTCTCCAAGTCTGTGGTTATTGAAGGCAAGAGACACAACAATGGGAGCATCCCCCTTTGTTGACACAGGGCAACCCCTGCCTCCTTGCCCAGGGCTTCCTCAGCCTCTCACCATGGCTGTCCATTCCACATCTTTCCTGTGGCCAGGACACACTCACCCCGAGGGGCCAACCTGCCATCAACCCCAATGTGACATGTGCCACCTCCAGTATTCTGCCCACTGCCTCACTAGGGCCGGTGCCAGTACGTCATATTGGACCCAGGCCTTGGCTACCCATGGAAAAGTGGAGGAAACTCCATTTGGAGTCAATGGCATGTCCAGTATCAAACCCTGCCCCCCACGAGTGGCTGAAAGTGCTGAGGAGTAGCAGTGAATGGTAAGACTCCTGTCTTTCTTTCCCTGAAAGGCTAGAAGTTGCAAAGTGGACCTTCTTTGCTTACTTCGAGAGAGGCAGCTGGAGGCCATTCTCTCTGAAGAAGGCGACCAGATGTTTCATGAAAGGAAGGGAACTCAAAACTGTGAATCCCCATGAGAGATACGGTGTTAATCCTCCTGACTTCATCGGGTTCTCCACTAGTTCCTCCTTGTTTGGGCTTAAGTCTACCACCTCCCAGTCCCTCCCAGCCACTGCCGATGCCTCTGAGTAGTATGACCACATTTTTCTGGTATGAAAATCCCAGAGCCTGACTCCCAAGGGATCTTGCTATTGAAAATGCAGTGTTGGTCTTCTTGGGTTTGGGTTTCTTGTTGTTTGCCTCTGTGAGCTGTTTATTAAGTAATCAAATAACAGTGTAGTAAATAAATAATGTCTTGCCTCATAAAGGCTCAGATATGCAAGAAGTAAGTAAGACTTGCTACATTTTGCAAATATGTAATAAGCAAAAACCGAGACAAAATACATGGTGACTAACCCCTTGGGTGAAAATACTTCAGGATAAAACACGCTGGAAATTGGAATAGTTTGCTTCCTGTTATGTACAAAATGGCTGCAAAGGAGCTATTAAAGTCCCTCAAATAAATACAGTGCTTTGTGTGTTTGTTTGTTTCTAGTTAGAGGTATACAGTCATTCAAAAGACCATGTGCTGTATAGCCTCCGCAGCGTTTGCTTTGTAGTACAGATAGTGCCTAACCACTACTTTCCTCTCTCTTGATCACTAACGAAAACAGGCCATATAGAGATGAAAGTGTTCTAAATCAGTGCTCTCTGTCATTTCCCACTTACTTTGCACTTTTCTGACAGCTGAAAGGCTGCAATAAATTGACTGCATGCACACCCGCAGAGAATGACAGTACTACCATAACCTAGCCTCTCAGGACATGTATTTTCTTCCTCAAGGGACTATATTGACAAAATATTAAAGTGCGGATGGTTTTTGTGGGTTTTACTGTGATTTTAACATTAAAATTTTGATCAATGTAATTTCTTTGTGAGTTGTTTTCCTACTACTTTTCAAAAAATCAGAATAGTATTTTTAACTAAAATAATTGAACACAAATCTGATACTATAGTTAAATAGCAATTTTATATTAACACACATAAGAATAAAAATTAAGGAATGTAATAATGGAATTTTTTTCTCTTTTGCTTCCTTTCTTTCCTCTCTCTTTTTCTCCCTTTTATTCCTTTCTCTCATTTCCTTTCTCTTGCTCCTGCTTGATTTTCTTCCTTGATTTTCCCTCCTTCCCTTCTTCCTTCCTTCCTTCTCTTTTTTCCTTCTTTCCTTGATCTTTATCCATCTTTCTCACTACCTTTTTTTCTCCCTTTCTCACTCACTTGTCCTTCTCTCTCTCTCTCCCTCTCTCCCTGTCTCACTCACTTGTCCTTCTCTCTGTCTCTCCCCCTCTCCCTCTCTCTCTCTTTTTCTCTCCCTTTATCCTTTCTTCTGTCCTTCTGTCTTTCTGTCCTTCCTTCTACCCTCCTGCGCTCCCTCCTTCCCTTCCTGCCCCTCTTTCCCTCTTTCTCCCTTTCTTTCTGCCTTTCTTTCTTTCCTCCTTGACTTCTAATTCTGTTTTGTAGGTAGTTGGAGATCTGGTTTATTTTAAAACAATGAAGAAGGCAGAATCCCCTGAGGTAAATTCATTGAGTACTGGGAGGTCTTGGTAACACAATTGAACTGGCACCAAATCAATAAAAACAGAACAGAAGAAAAAACAATAATTAAAACATTCTGTCAAAAAAATGGAGCAGTAATTAAAAGATGCAAACTATTGTTTTGCTACACTAATTACATTTTAATTTTCAATAGCTTGCTGAATAGTATAAAAGCCCATGCCTATAAAATGTCCCAGTGACAGTGCTCTTTCTGCAACTAGCGTGATAACAGTGTTTATGTGCTGTAACAGAGTGGTATGCGCTTTCAACTCTGTGTGGGTGAAACTAGCTTCCTTGTAAGATAGCATGACAACAAAGTTTTATTATTTTTTTTGCTGGTGTGGAAAATTATTGCTCAACACACACACACACACACACACACGCACACACACGTACACATGCACACATGCACGCACATATACACGCACACAAAACCGGGCTCGGGCCAAGAGACGCTCTGCTCAGGGCACTTCCACTGACCTCAATGGGAATTTTGTGTGTGGCGCAATCGCGGGTTGTTGGCCAGCGTGAATACTGTGCTTAGGTTTAGACCATGTTGTTTTCTTCACGTTATTGAAGGATGAAGAGAAAAACAAATTGAATTTTCCTATTAATATACACTATTTGCAACCCTAAAACACGCGAATTTTTAAGGCAGGGTCCTGAGGACTTTTCTCACAGAACAATCCTCCTAGATTGCCCTGGTAGATACCCATACATAAAAGCAATATAATAAAGCACATATTCTGTACCGTTATGAATCGTAATTGTGCTGAAGAAAATTACATAATTCATTTAGGTGCTTTTGGGAAGAGTTTGTGGGACAAATTTCCATAGGCAGATTTAAGAAACATTCCAAATCAAGGGAACATGGAACGGAGTTTGTTGTTATTGTTGTTTGCAGCAGCTCAACACAAAGTCAAGTCATCCAGATGAGTCCTGCCAAAATCTGGATCCATTAGCTATAATCTGCTTCTCCACAGCTGTAGTTTACACACTGCCTTTCATATCTTCTCATTTGAGTGATAGAATTCTCCCAGAAACAGGCATCCCATGTGTTCAGACATGCCTCAAAAACAATAGATCCCTTCCATCAAAGTGGGAGCGGTGGGGAAATAATTTCTCAGAAACTAATCCCTGGATTTCAGATGTATGAAATCAATGAAATGCCTCAGTATCTGAAAATGGTCAGCATTGTCAAACAATATTTCATAACTGCATGGCTTCTCTGCATTTGCAATGCAATTTGAAATTACTTTTTAAATAACGCAAAATTTTTTTACAATTTTAAAAAGACTGTGCCAAAAATGGAGTAAAATACACATCCTTCTTACCACTGCAGCAAGAATGTTTATAAATATGTCAAGGGGGAGTGTCAGGAGGCTCTTTTCAGTGGCGTCCACTGACAGGACAAGGGGCAATGCGTGGAAGCTGGAACATAGGAGGTTCCATAAAAATATGAGGAAAAACTTTTTCACTGTGAGGGTGACAGAGCACTGGCACAGGCTGCCCAGGGAGGTTGTGGAATCTCCTTCTCTGGAGACATTCAAAACCCGCCTGGACGCGTTCCTGTGCAATCTAGTGTAGGTGATCCTGCTCTGGCAGGGGGGTTGGGCTAGATGATCTTTGAGGTCCCTTCCAACCTTGAACATTCTGTGTGATTCTGTGTAATGGTATTTAAACAGAAATCACTGAACAAACATTACCTATGTTTTCACCCGTTTAGAGTCTCCAGCCTAAACTCACCTCTCAGTTACATGTATTAATTTCCATTCAGTTGGACAGGGTTAACAAGGTATAAATCTGGACGGCACTGCTCTCTGGAAATACACAAAAAGTAAACTCTAAAGGGAAGCCAGGATAACAATATTACCAAAACTAAGCTTATTTATGCTATATACAACTTTTGTGTGATTTTCTAAAGAGAGTATTGGCAGTACTGGTACTTTTTGGAAATGGAAACTAACCTGGAGGTCAGGAAGGCTAACTGCTATAAACAGTGTCACATCCAGTGAAAAACTCTATTTACATATTTCCGCACACCAAAGTTGCAAAAACGAAAACAGATACAAAATCCAGAGCAAAATCTGGAAGGAAAAAAAAAAAAAAAGGCAAAAATAAAAAATAAAATCCTCTAGTTTACAAAACTAGTCCCTTATCTTCTGGGAATAGCCCAGACTAAAGGAGGGTTTGTGCTGATGCAAGAATAAATTGCTTTAAGAATTATTTCATGGACACATCGTATTCCCCAAATCCCTATTATTATGATGCTAGTGAAATGTCCTGATTTACTGAAATTAAACAAAGACAGATATTTATTTAGAATTCCTGTAACTGCTACAACCAGTAAATGTGTTTCATCACTATGATTGCAAAAACAAATACCTACCAGAGAAATGCAGTTCACAACAACACAGAACTGAATGGAAATTGAAATCTTGTTAATGTTATGCTAATGCTCATGGCAGAAGTATTTGACTGAAGGGCAAATAAATCAAAGGAGTTGACTGAGGCCGAGCCATGGATGAATCTCAAGGAGCAGCAAGCTGGTCCGCCCCAGTGCAGCCACATTACCACAAGAGCAGCTGCCAGGGCACAGGGAGGTGTTGGCTGGCTCAGGAGGGGAAGGTGGACTTGGTGTGAAGCACTTAGCTGTGCGACTGTGAGCCTGGAGCCACAGCTGGGGCCACAGCTGGGGAGAAGACAAGGATGTCCGCACGCCCCTTGTTAGGCAGCAGAAACCTCTGGATGCCAGAGCCATGCTGCCTCCTGTGTGCTGTGTGCCACACCTCCAGAGCAATTTTGCAGATTCTAGCTATTACAGCTTGGGGTTTTTGTGTATACAACATACACCTGCCCTAAGGAAGAATGTTGCAGCAGGACCAAAGTCATAATTCTCTCACCTCTTCTACATGCTGAGGATGCTGCAGGACTAGAGGGAACGCAAGAGATTTCTTCCCAGCGGACAAAGTGTATGTAGCCAACCTGGTATGGACAAGAGTGGAAATCACGCTGTGGTTGGTACTTGTGGTACAGTCATAAAATGCTCACACTGCCAGTAGCACCATTTGTTCTTGGTAGATCGTTGGATCCACCCTTTCATGGATCCTTGGATACTCATTTCACTGCCCAAGAAGACAGGAGCAAAAGCAGTATCAAGACACAGAGTCTGTGTTGTCATATTCCTCCTACTTTTGATTCTTTGAAGGATACAAAGGCTGTGGTTTCACAGCTTGGCAGAATAGGGGTACAACCACTATAACCTGCCATGCACCCTAAAGGCAAGGACAGGTTCCTCTGTAGTTGAAACCTGGCCCAAATCAGATGAACTTCTCTACATTAGCATTGAGTATCTCTGTCTGATGTCCTCTCAGCTAGGATGGGAATGACATTGGCAACAGGAGAGGACAGAGACCTTCTGGTGAGCCAAGGCAGTGTTATGCTCTGGTTATATGCTGCTCCAGTTGTGTAGTCAAGGGTCCATGTGTTTTAAAATTTTATTTCAGATCCTGTCTGAGTGACTTTCTGAGTTGGGGATAATGAAGTGAGATAACCACAAACAACTATTCACAGTACTTTCAGAGTAAATTTCCTCCTCCTGCAGTCCTTTCTGTTAAAGGAGATGTCAAGGCAAAAGTAAACACATGAATGAAATTCAGACGTTCCTACAACTTGCAAGCTTAGTAATGACACCCGTCTGCTCTCATTTGGTAAGCTGTCTAATACTAAAGTCATGAGTTGGGTTTTACACTGCAGCTCGCAATTGTGTCAGTTCTGTGCTGATTGTAACAACTATTGGCTGATGGAATTGATCTTTCTCTATTGATAGTCTAACATATTAAATATACAGTACAATACTAATTAAACTAGGTCCAAAGCCAAAGGTTAATAAATACAGCTTCTCTTTTGGCTAACAAAATACACTAAACAAAAATACTAGATTTCCCACGTATTTTTAGTATCCTTCCTAAACATAACTACCTTTTAATAATGTCTTACTTGTATGCATACTCCTGTGACAACTCAGGAGGACTTCATTAAAGAGGTCTAGATGGGAGTAAGACAGCTTAGCATCCATAACATTACACTGTACCACACTTCTATTTTTCACTAAAGCCCAGAGTACTGGTGAAATCTTCTCTTCAGTCTTTATAGCAGAGTTACTATGTATCTCTGTAGTAGATGTAGGTCTATGTTGAGCAAAATAATTTCCTGAAGCATTCTTTTCTCTGAAGTGCTGCATACCTCAGGGAAAGGACAAGAAAGACTGAAGTGTCACCAATGTCTGAAGATCCTCATGATCCTAGCAAACAGCCTATGCCACATGCTAACAAGGAAAATGAAAAACCTTGCAACCCTTGCCCCTCTGACCAAGGAGAAGAAACCCCTCCCTGCCTCCAAACAGTGGGAAACATCAGCCAGCCATGGCCACCTGCTACCTGCTACTGCCAGTGGCTGATGCTGCAGTGAAGACGAGGCTTCTCTTCCCTCTTCTCTAAGCTCCCAAATACACCTAGACAACCTTTAAACTGAGGAGAATGTTTTTATCCTGACTCTGACCCCTGTAAACTCAAAAGTCTGTGATTTGAGCATCGCTATCAGTGTCAAATCAGATATTGAGACTATTCCAGTTAATTTTCATCCTTCTTGGGGTTGTGAGAGCAAAGAGATGAACTGAGGGTCTGATCAATTTGGCAATTAATGGATTCCTGTGTTGTGCAGGACAGTAACACTAATGCTCTGACTTCACATGGAAATTAAATGAATCTGACAAGTCTTGATTTTTAATGTCTTTCTTAGCCAGTTACAAAGCAGATGGAAGGCAGAGAGCGATCTAATTCTACCTTTAATTTTGTCTTCTTACACATTTCTGAGTCTTTCCTGTAATTTCTTGCAAGAGCAAAACTCAATGTGAAGTCCAGCACTTAGTAGTATCTAAACCATACAGTATGCTAGCTTCCTACAGGGCATTGGATTTTGTTCTGGGCACTACATTTGAATGAAATATGTGCAGGCTAATTGGAAAGGATTCAAAGAAGAGTAGCAAAAATAGAGCTATAGTACAAGGATTATGTTCAGCACAGAAAAAAAGGAGGAGGAGGCAGAAGAGCTCTCTGCTGACACATGAAGTCATGCTCAGGTGCAGAGCCCAAATAACAGGTTTCAGTATTTGCAATAAAACTATTAGGTTAAATAAATATTAAGTGTATTATAGCAAAGAAATTCCTGCATAATCTATCCATAATTGCCTTCAAAGAGAAAGCCCTACAAAAGTTATTAGGCAGTACAAGTATTTAGGGAGGAATTACAGTGGAACAACGGCCTTGTGCCAGTAGCACGTTTTAACAGAGTTCCATAAAACATGCAGTACTGTATTACTGATACACTGACATTTTTAGTGCCTGTTTGTTTCCAGGACTGTGAGTGCCCACGTAGCACCTGTGTTTGCAGGGAGGTTCCAGTGTTGGTGCTTGACATGGGCGCTTCAGACCCTGCTTGAACACCCCCTTCCTCTGAGAGCACTGACAGTGGAAGCGACTAGCAAAGACAGACATGTAGGGAGAGGAATTGTGGCTTTGCTGAAGGGTATCTCTTGTCTCCACTCTATAGTCAAGGGCATTAGAAAATGCCCCTTCAAGTAACTGGTCTTTTTGGCTTCACGAAGTGAACACAATGTTCTGTTGAAGAATTTCCAGACTGTCCAGGAATAATAGAAATACTTAGAAAATACGATGTTTTCTTTGAAAGGCAAATTGCTTCCAAAGAATTAAAATATTAATTTGGACTGTGGTTAACATTTACCACCTCTGTGACAACAATAGCAACATCCTTATTTGTACTTCTACAGCCCCTTACAACTGTATGTATCAAAAAGTCTTTAAATAGCGAGTTAGCATCTTCTGCAGTTCTCAAATGATGGAACAGGACAGAATTAGGTGAGGTAAAGAGCTTATAAAAAGGGGCAACACTACTATGCAGAAAGTGCAGATGGCCTGTTTTGCCAGTAGTCCATGTTGATTCCCACAGTTTAACAATAACTAGCATTGAGACTCATTTAACAACAAAAGAAAATGAACTCTGCACGGGGGATCGTCCTGTGGCATTCACTGTAATTAATAACATTAGTGACACTCTATTATTTTATCTTCATCGTTTGTGAAGTTGTCTTAGTCACTTTTTTAAAATCCAAAATAAAATTAATATTATCATCCTGTATGTACATTTCACATCCCCTTTTAAAAAACAGAAGTAAATAAGAAAATGTCTCAGCAGCATGAATGCAGTGAGTGAAGCTTTTGAAGCAATCTGAAGGGCTGAAGGCTAAATCCACAAGAGAAGGGTCATTTCTATATTCAACTTTGGCTTTTAAACGCCTGAGTCTAAAACTGCCAACCTCCAACACTCTTGGTAAGCCATTACCTCATCCTGAGGATTTTCCAAATCCCTAGGTTTTCAGCAATGAATTCCTCCACATGCCCAAGTACTCAGAGGTAACAGCCCTGATCTTACCTATGCTACGCTTCCTTGGTATTGATAGGCAAGGGGTGTCTTCTTAGATCCTCACCTGCTACCCAAAATGTGGCTGACAGAAGAAGGGTTATGCCTTCCCCTCACTGTGTCTAGTCAACGGTGAACAATGGTTAGTGTCAATCTTCTAAGGAAGATCTTCTAAATAGGTGCCCTCCCATGACTGTTCCCAGCTGTTGATTCTTCTGAGATTCATTATCTTTAGCAAAACTCCTCAGCCTTTCATTAATTTTGATTCTATAAAAGGAGAAAGGAGAGAGAACAAATGTGTAAGTATGATTTCCTAGCCTGGAGATGAGACATTTGGTATGGGAAGGTGGCCTCTATGCCTGTTCTGCCCATGAGGCCATATGCAATGAAAAGATATCAATGGAACAAAGAATGAAACTAAGAACTCCCATTTTACATGTGAGTGCACTAAGCAAGGAGTTATGCTTTAGTTACTTCTCGCTCGATGAACATTTACTTCAAGGAACAACTTCCATAAAATTAAATGAAAGACCTCTCCACCACACACTGCCCCGCTTCCTCCAATCCTGTCAGTATTGTTACATTTTGTTCTGTTTGAATGGTAGCTGATGTGGATTTAGGTCCTCAAACAGATGGGACTGCCACCTAAATCGTTCTTCCCAAGAGACTGTCCTCAACCATGAGCTACTTGGTAAAAGAAGAGTGATGGCAACATAATTTTTTTCTCGCCTTACATAGGCCGTGTTTTCAAGAATTGACTGTGACCTTGCCCTCTGGCTCACCTCAGAGCCTTAGTAGACGTGAACCCTGCAGTACTGTTAAGAGAATGTCATGGAGGGTTATTGCTGCATACTTGCAGGCACTGCTCTGCACCCACCGCCAAGACTTCACTACGCTTGGGCTCTACCATAGTACATATAAGAACAACAGTATAAGAATAACAAGACAAAGGAATGTTTTTATATTGTGTTCACCACACCTCTGGACTAGAAACACACCTAGCAGGTCAGTTCATTTATGAGTGTTTAAAGGTGCTGAGTCCTGCTTTACATACCAAAAAGGCACAGCAGAGGGAAAGACCCCTTTTTTCTCTCTAGGATGTTTTATATCTGTCCAAGAGGGGAAAAAAAAAAAAAAAAGAAAGACAATTTTTCTGCCCATTTTCCAGCCTTTCAGGAGACACAAGTGATTATTAATATTAAATTTAATGTTGACTTTTTTATCGCATTAAGAAATGGAATGAAAACAGCAGACAGCCTTCAGATAGTAATGACCTTCCGTCACCACAAAGTAAATCATATACAGGGGAAAAAGCATGTGCTTTGGTTTTTGGTTTCTGTTACAAGTCCTGTCTTGTGTTCTTTCTTTGTTTTGACAACAAACTTGCCTTTCCTATCTAGCATTACTGATTAACGCTGATGCAAAACTGGAAATGACACATTAGGTTTTGCAGAAGGCAAGGTAGCAAAAGGAGAGTAAATTAACAGGTATTTGTTTTGAATTTATTATTTCAAATCCAAAGGGAGAGATGGCAGCTGTTTTTGTCCATCTCACTAGAAAAACCTTACAACAATCAATATCTGCTTTAGGATTAAGATTCTGAGATTTGTCTTTTAAAATGCTGGGTACCCCAAAATATGGGTAAACAATGCAGAATGCAACTCTATAAGAGTGGATCACAAACACAAAAATCAGAGACTACTTTTTTCAGTGCAAATATGACTTAAGTACACACGTGGGCAGAACATGGACAGCAAGGATAACATAGTGACCCCGTGTGCCAGTTACCAGATCCAATATTCTATGGTGTTTCTTATTCCATCATTAAAAGGTCATCTGGATTCCAAAAAACTTTATTTTGGCGTTCATCCGGAATGAAGGTTTTTTTTCTCAGTTAATCACATTCATCTCTTTTCCTCTAAGAAAACAGATTTCCTCCTGAAATACGTTGATGTGCTTTCTAACTTCGTGTAATCTGTCCGATTACGTAAGCAGGCAGCCTGCACCTTCAGTCTTGAACATTTCAACACATCCTCTGCAGTAAGGAAGTCACAGGCAATAATTTATTTGGCCCTTTCTATACCCAAACATTTTAATTCAGGACTAAATGCTGTCACTACAATTTACTGTCTTCACGTTTGTTCTCCTTAGCTCATTTGGAAAGTTCTTGAGTTTTACAATAGGGTCTTGGCTCAAAGGTGAGGCCACTGAGCCTTTCTATATGCCTTTCTAATGCTACTGTACTGTTTACAGAGGTAGCAGGTAACTGGACCTAGTCTAGCCCTGGCCACTGGCCTCTGGTCTCCTCCAGAAGTCACCTCTTGTTCTGTCAGCCTCTTCAAATGATCTTATGTTCTCTCCTTAAACTGTTTCAGTGAAAATAACCTGGATCACCAAAAATTTGCTGTTTAAGATAACACAGCTCATTATGACTGATATTTATCTGGAGGAATTCAGATCTGTAACTGGCTTGTGCATTTTGGGAAGGCAGTAATGTGTGGTGTCAGGGTGAAAGGTGCTGCATAGTTTCTAGGTGTGGGTTCCCATAAACACAGAATCACAGTGTGGTTGAGGTTGGAAGGCACCTCTAGAGGTCACCTAGTCAAACACCTTGCTCAGGCAGGGTCAGCTGGAGGAAGGTTGCCCAGGTGACTTTTGAATATTGTCAAGGAGGGAGACTCCACCTCTAAACAACCTGGGCCAGTGCTGTCACCCTGACAATGAAAAAGTTCAGACGGAACCTCCCATGTTTCGGTTTATGCCTGTTGCCTCTGGTCCTGTCACTGAAAAGAGCAGGGCCCCATTCTCTTTTCACCCTCCCTTCAGATATTTGTATACCTGGATAAGATTCCCCCTGATCCTTCTCTTCTCCAGGCTCTCTTAGCCCTTCTATAATGGTGAGCTGCTCTGGTCCCAGCTTTTGCCTAGAGATGTCTTTAGCATTGACAGAGGTGTAATGTTTCAGCCTTTGTCATTTCTTGCTCCAGGTCCTTATTTCTTAGCGGCCCTTTGCTGACCTCTCTCTAGTATGTCCATCTCCCTCTAGTGCCAAGGATCCCAGAACTGAAGATGATATTCTGGGTGTAGCCTCAGCAGTGCCAAATGGAGGGGACGGATCACCTTCCTCAACCTACTAGCAACGCTTCTCCTAATCAACCCAGGACAATATTTGCCTTCTTTTCTGCAATGTGACATTGCTATCTCATGTTCAACTTGTTGTCTATCAGGACCTCCAGGTCCTGCTCTGCAAAACTGTTTTCTGAACTTCTGAAGCTACTGAACTACCAGCATGTACTGGTACATGGGAATAACCTGGGTTAGTTCTCCCCAGGTGCGAGACTTTGCACTTCCCCTTGTTGAACTTCATCAGGTTCCTGTTCTCTGGCCTGTCGGAGTCTCTCTGGATGGCAGCATGACCCTCTGGCACATCAGGGGTTCAAGACTGGCATTGCTGGGGCTAGAAGACATGCATCTGCAATGTGCAATCTGCAGTCCCAGTGCCATGCCTCATGTTGTCATTTATTCCCTGGGTGACCTCAGGTGGGTCAGTTAATTCTGCAACCTTTGCCTAGTCTGTCTTCTCTATACTACATACTCTATAATGGAGTCTAACAGGTATTTAAATGCATGCTAATTAGTGTGAGACATTCTGGCAGTTAGCATTTCTAGGGTATTCTTATATCAAATAATAAAATTATCCCATTATTAAAGCAGCCCCAGGTGAAAAGAAAATAATTTTCCCTCTTTAATTCAGTTGTTCGCTGGTTGATGAGGCAAGGGCTGGGAGGAGGATTTAGGAGGTTGAAAGGCAGCAGAGAAGTCTTGGTGACCTGAACCAGGCCTCCCAGCCTACTGTCTTGCCACATGTCACCAGTGGCACGAACTGCAGCTTCACCTGCACAGGTTTGATACGTTCAAAGGCCCGGCCGCTGCAGCCAGAGAGGTGCAGCAAGATTTCCTAGTCTCCATGTCCACTTCCTCCAAGCACAACTCAGGCAGAACAGAGCGCTGCACTCCCAGGATATAAAACAAAGCCATGTCACTTCTTGTGGCACTGCCTTGAACCAATCCTTCATGCAGTGACTTTTACATTTTCCTTCCAGGCCACCAGCTGTCAGATGGTAACAATTTCCATCCACTTGCTGACGTGAGCTGGTTTTGAACTTTAATCCAGTCCATGTCTTAACTGTGGTGGCAAACACTTTTTAACTAAAAAGAGCCTTCAAAACAATTTAAAAAAAAACAAAACACAACCCAAAAAAAAACCCAACAGCCCCAAAACAGCCCTTGCTAGCAGCACAGCTTTTGTAAAAGGCTTGACAGATGTAAACAGGCTGAGCAATCACACGAAGGAAGGAAGCAGCTGTTGCGTGATTGCAGGAGCTTGTGGTTGCTGTGATCGAGGCACCTGGCTGTTGCTCCACAGGACCACCACGCCGAAGGCCAGTGCTTGCCCCAGAGAGCCCACAGTCCTCACTCACCATGAGGCACAAGATAGATGAGGGAACACAAGGAAACAATGAAACAATGCTGGTCAGCATGAGAAGCAGTAGTCTCATCATTAAATCATCTCCATTTACTTTCCTAATATACTAACATTTTCTGCCACACACAGATCTGTTCCTCCCAGGCAATATTGAGTGCCTTCAACTCCCAGGGAAGTCTATAAGTATGGAGAGACGTCAGCATCATGCATGAGGTGCTTAGCATTGTGCATGGCAGAGCCTGGAGAGTCAAATCTTGGCTACTTTACATGTTCTGGCTTGGAGCAACAGTCACCTCTGTAATGGAAAATTATTACAATACAATAATACAGCTGGGAAGAATTTGCCATGTTTCTTGGACGCTAACAATAGTAGTTTCTTAGTCAAATGTATATGGGTAGTAGTTCAAATGTCCCCCCTGTTACACTTCTGAAAATTATCTCTTTCTTAAAAATTAGACATTCACAGTAGAAAGAAGAATACTGCCATTTTCTCTATGAACCTTTCCTGCCTGGAGGGTAAACAAGCCACTGCAATCTTTGGCTATTTGGGGTTGCTCTTTGCATGTCTTCAATGCAACTAGTTCCCTTATATTTTCCTTTCGTGAGCGGTGTTCACTGCAGGGACTCATCTGGTCAGTTCCTTTTCTGTGCTCTCCCTGCTGCCTGGTGGCATCCTCATGTTGTGAATGTGCTGGCTTCATCTTCTACTCATAATTTGGATAGTCTCATTTTCTTGCTGGATAATTTTGGAGTGTTGAACTGTCTGGTAAATCTCTGAATTTGTAATAAATGAATTTCACTTACTACCTAGTCTTTTTCTACAATTCTTGCCATTGCCTGTGCCTTTGGTGGATTTATGAATAATAGGGCTCAATCAACTATATTAACTCTAGAGTCAAAACTAAATGGTTGCAAATTAATTTGAATTACAAAGATTAGCCTTAGGAAGGAAAAATGTGGCAAACACCACTGTCTTCTGAGCTAACCGCACCTTTTGGAAATTCCCAGAGTAGCTGATTCACTGGAATGACAATTACCCCCCTGCTTCTTTCCCCTCCCCCTCAAAGCACATTGTTTTACAGGAAACTTAATAAAACACAGTTTGTTAACAACAGTCATTAGGACTTTACTGACATTGCTCACTCTGATGATGATCTTTGAAAAGTAATTTTTTTTTTTCATTCCAAAGGGATTTCTCTGCTTATCCACCCTACCGATTACAACGGGAACCTACCCTGAGTAAGTGCTATGAACCCCTTTGTGCATCACTGACGTCACTAGGAATTTTCCCATTGGGTTCAGTGGGAGCAAAGCTTACAATATCCTGAAAAGTAATCGTAATGCACTAGACTCCCATTCTCTCGTTCTTTGCGCGTTCAGTTTCTAGCAACAACAATAGTTTTAATTCCGGGTTGCTAGGACTTATTTTTTTTAATTAGTATATTATGAGTCAAAGGATGTTGGATCCAACACTCCAAGGAAACAATGGGGACAGATCCTTCATCCTGGCTAAGTGCCTTTTGTGTCCTTCTGTGTGGCTACTTTAATTTGTACCAGAGGCTAGCCATACACACATGCATACATATGTATCACACACAAGATCCAGCAAGCTTAAAAACCAAGGAATAAAGAAAAGTGCCTTGCAACGTCTTATAGCTTCTGGTATCTAGCTTGAGTTTCAATGTACACACATACACACACAGCACAGAGGAGGAAAGATTTTTAATCAGAAAAGGAAAATAATCACTATTTAAATATTGCACTAGTAGGTAGCTTGGGGAAACCAAAATGAAAGTAGGAGATAAGAAAGTATTTAAGAGGATAGCAGCAAAGAATGGTCAACGTTGTAGTGCTTTGTCTGACTGTTTTAGTTATTCACGATTCACCCACATGCTTTTTAGTGTCTTTAATGCTCCTTTTCATTTTCTTTTCTGTGTTTATATTCTGTCTCTGCTAAACTGATTAGTTTTTCTGGCTGTCAAGCTACAATACAATACCTTCTAACTTAGTACTATACCCTATATATTTGTCACAAGTATTTGGAGTGTAGTAGGAAAGCAGTTTTTTCCACAGCGAGTACAAGTAGCATCTTTAGCTCTCTGGTAAACTCATATTTACATACATCAGACAGTCATAGGCTGTCATCAGTGTTAATCAAATGCCCTTTCTATCTTTGAACTAAGAAAGCGAAGAAGTTTGCCCATTTTAGGGAGAAAAGGACTTATTTAAGGCTGGAAAAGGCTGGCAGAAACCATAGCTCAACTTAAACCACTTTGGGGAAATTCCGAGAATGCTGAATCACTGGGGTGGGCAATTACCACTCTCTTCAGCTGAACAATCAGAAGTTCTAGAGAGAAAAAATGTATGCATGCTTAAAGAAAGACATACAGCTTTACTGTGACTGTTTCTTTTGAGAGCAATTCCTGAGAAAACTTTTCAGCTCATGATGGGGTTTCCTTCTCTCTTAACCTCACACTCGCCAGAAACATAACTGAGCACAGAGATTTCTAAAAGTTTGTCATTGGACCTGTACTTTCCCACGCTAGAACATTTTCTGCGAGACTTTTCATTCCTTGGACTCAGCTGCAAGCCAGATTTTTTTTCTGTATGATCTAACTCCCACATCATGTAATCCCATAAGCACATGCATTACTGTACTACCTGAGGAGGCCTGGTAAATCTAGACATCTCAATGAAGCCAGTTCCTTGAAAGCCAGCAATTCTGAGGCCCCATCTTCTGGAATTATTTAAAACTATATCATGCTGAAAATCTAATATGTTTTTCGTATACATCTACCACATGCCTTAAATAGGAAAAAGTGGGCAATGACTTAGAGAGGGATTCCTATGAAAGGATGGTTTCCTATTGCAATGCTCCTCCACTGAAGTCCTCAACAGTGGGAGCAACTCACATCTTTGACTTGAGTTCGTCAGCCCTGTCCTGTGAGACAGCAAGTGCATGCTGCTAATGCAGAAGCAAATGGCTAGATTTTGACATTTTCTTGGCCCTCAAAAATTCTAAGAAAGTGGGTGGAGATCTCTTCACAATACTCCCCTTTCATCTCTCTGTCAGATGTTACAATTTTAGTCTTCCTGTGGTCCTCCAAACTCAAGTGATCAGGCCAAACCAGGGTGAAGCAAGAAGGGTCTGCCCAGAGGACACATCCCAGCTTCTGATACTGTCCTTTGCCAAAGGATCCTTTCCTAGAGATTGAGCCTTTCTGCAGAGCTAGCGCTTTACTTTTGCAGTTTCTCACTACACAGCCATTGCTTTGATGGAGTGTTAATTAAACTCTCCAGCCCTGGACCTTCCACATGTTTGGAGCTTTATTAAAATGGAGAAGATCACAGGGAAAGGTATCACACAGTGTCACCAAAATCGGGAATAAAACTCCTTAAAGCAAGGTTGAGCTTTAATGAGCAGGCATTACTTTATGCAGTGCTGGTGATGTGGGAGATCTCTCCATCGAACATGCCCACTGGGTGTTCCATCGGCAAAAGCTTATATCACTCTATTACATACATATGCATTAGATGGATAACTATTTCCTCTATTACTGGTTACACATTTAAATTAGCCTTGCTTCTCATGTAAATAAGCATGCACACTCCTTACAGGTGGGTGGGGGCAAGTTTTCTTCAGCTTGAATTGAGTCGGTGGTTGCGATTTCCCCCTTCTGTCTTTACCTTTGGCTGAGTTTCAGTCCTTTTACAAAGAGTACATGGGATTTACACATCCTCGTAATCTTCAAGGTGAGAACTTTTGATTAGGAGACTTTCACTCTTGTTTGGTCTGAACATCCTCAGGGACAAACGACCTTTCTACCATCTCTAAGTGCATGCTATCTTTTCTACTAATTAGCTCAGAGATTTAGTTGTTGCCTTCCAGTGTTGCAGCATTCCTTTCAGGACTGATTCACCATCCTTTAGGAAACAAGAGGGCAAAGCAGAGAGACAGATTTGGGAGAATTTCACCTTTACACTTTCCAGACAAAACCACATCTAAGCACAGAAGATCAAGAAATTAAAGCAGTATTATTTGGGCATCAATTCTTGCTTACATCTTGCTTGGTCGATTCATTTTATAGCCTTCGCTGTAAATTCTTTACACAGTTTCTCTCTAACCTCCACGCCTCCTAGGTTAGAGACTGTGTGCTCACCACTCCTCCGAAGCCCTTCCCACATGCTGAGGTGCCGCTTGCTGGGCGTAGGGACGATGTCAGCAGCAAACTACTCACTGAGTACCTGTGAGCGAGCCCATTGCACAAACCAGCAAACTGCATTCTCAGGAGCGTGTCTGCATGGCCAATTGGGCCAGGGCACTTGCTTTCCTGCTGACCAGAGGAAATCAAAGCCACTTCTCACAGCACCCTTATTATTCATTGCTGCTTGGGAACTGTCAGGAGGTGCGTCTCACAGACGTGGTCCCTGTCCTATGGGATTGGGAGTGTTGCATCAGCTAATAGGTGCAAGAGCTGTGACTGCAGTCCTTGTCTGTGACCAAGCAAGCAGTCAGAAAGCAAACCAGGCTCTATTTTTGTCACTTAGTTTGAGATACGCTTCCATGAACTCCAGCTGACTGAAAGGACCTGGCTGAGAGCCTCTTCCCAGGCTGCCTGTGAGCTGAGGGAGAGATTTTGGCACCTTCAGAGCCTGGACCATCTCACCCTTCCTAAGACGTGTCTCGCACAGAAAGGATCAATCTTTCTTCAGAGGTACTCATTTCCCTCTGTTTAGTGGAGAGAGAGCCTGGACAACCTATTTAGATTATGTATCTACATACCTGGGTAAACTCAGAGAAGAGTCCCACCTTCTTGGACTCATGCTGCAGTTGTATTAGCATCAGTGTGGGTGCAGCTTAGCATGAAAACAGAGGTGGTGTGTTTTTTTCTAGGCAGTCTGGTTTTGTTTAGCTTTGAAAGTACCAGTATTGCAACAAGACACTTCAATGTGTGGTAATACAATGAGATGGCCCCACCCCTAGTCGACTGAAAGTACTTGGCACTTAGCCCAATGACTGGCAACATCGCTTAGGTGTGGTGATATCTCTCAGTATCGCCCCACCCTGACATGTCTCGCATTTCATTAACACGAGCATTATGGTCCAGTTCTACTACACTTACTCACAGTGAGTAAGGATGGCGGGATCTAGGTCTGAGTGAATGAATATTGCCATAACGAGGCAGTATTTGTAACCTTATTATGCCAGTGAAAACTCCACAATCAGAGCTTTGAGAATAAGGAACTAATTGGCTTGAAACAGTTTCAGTCTAATAACCTCTTACCAGAAGCTCAACAGTGCATTAAGGTTTATACCCGGGGTTGGTTAGATTAGTTTCAATTTCAGGTAGTGGGTATCTATCCAATTACTCTCCTCCTCACTCAGGGTAGAGCACATGGCATTCCTTCTGCTACTTGATATGCTAAGCAGCATGTGAGTTGGCAAGTTGGTCTGAAAAGCAAATTAGCATTATGCAAACTGCAGGATTCTGGCACTTACATTAGGATCAGTGATCTGGCAAGAAATCCTGCCAAGCTACCAAGCCTTCCTGAGCCCAGAGAGAGCTGCAAACCCTAATCCAAGAGACCAGCTGACAATAACAAAACAAAACAAAAAAGAGGTTGTGGGGGAGGGGGAGAGGGAAAAAATTCTTAATTGTCTGCGAGGGTGCTGGTGGGAGTGCAGAGATGGATTTCCTATTGAGACCTAACTCTTGTATTGCAGTCAAGAAAGAGACGAAGACAGACAAGTGAGAGAGACAGAAAGGGAGAAGAAAACGGTAGTGAGAGAGATGGATAAAGATCAAGGAAGGGAAGGAAAAAAGAGAAGGACTGGAAGGAAAAAAAGACAAGGACAGGAAGGAGGGAAGGGAGGGAGGTAGGGAGGGAGGGAGGGAGGAAGGAAGGAAGTGAAGAAGGGGCAAAGGAAAGATTAATTATGACTGAACCACAGCTGGTGATGCTGGTAACCCAGCTGCCTGTGGCTACCTGTCTGGTGACATTGCTGCCTGGCAGTGGGGCAGCAGACCAAAAGATACCCTCAGTTAATTGACTCATCTCTGTGATAGACCAGCCAGGGTATAGGTCCTCATCCCCTTTTGCCGACGGTCTGAAGACGTGGGCAGCTGCTCCAAGAGCGGCAGACGACAGCAGGACAGTAATACCTTAAAGCACTTCAGCCGGATTCACCAGAATTCATCTGTCTTAGTTGAGATTTCTTTTAAGGCATCCCCAGGTAAAGATGATTTTTTTCAGTTATCAAAATAAGCTATTCCCTGTATTTTTGTCTGGTCTATGAAAGCAGGGTAAGGACCTTAGTCTTTACTCTTAGTTTGTATGGGAGGGAGAAGGAAACTAGAAGAAAGTGTGCAACGGCACCTAAGCCTTGGTGAAAACCAGTGGAAGTTGTGCACCTGTCTGTGACTGCGTGCCTTAAAAATCATTTCTGTATTACAGCTTTACTTGTTATGTTTCAGAAGAGCCTTAGCCACAGATAGCACCCACCTGTCTGTACTAAAACTGTACACATAGAGCACAAAGGCTATGTGTGGACCGTCAAAGGCTTCCACGGTTCTTAGATGGTAAAATATATTTAACCACATTAGAGGCAGATAGGATTTAGTTGTAGTTTTATGCCACCAGTTGGAAGAGGTTGTGCTCTAATGACAGAAATGCATGTTGCATGGTTCTTTTAATAAAGATGGCTTTTCCTTTTTTTTTTTTTTTTTTTAGCAACAGACATGATCTAGCTGTATAAGTAGTTCTAAAACTTTTAGTAATGATTCTTCGCATTAATGGTGTAAAGTATAGCAAAACTGTAAGCCATAGTCTGAGAAAGATATTCCTAAATCACAAGTTTATTAAATACAGCAGAGTGTCATAAATAGGAGCCTCTTTACTGGGGTTATTTATCAAGCTAGTGCACTGCAAGATTGTATATACCTGACCTTTAAGAACTGTTGGCTTTCACCTGGCTCATGATTTCATCACGTAAAGACTGTGCAGAGAAGGCAATGAGTTGAGCCCTCTGATCCTCTGCCTCTCAACAACTGTCAAAGTTCACTAGTTATCTCTACACAGAGCTCTATAAATTGTACTTTTACCTCTTGACCAATCCAAAGTCCTTTATTTTCAGCATTTGTTCTGCAAATGCTTGAATTCAGTGCATTAAAAATCGAACACTAGACACAGCTTTTCGGACTATGAATATTACGAAGACCTGGCCCAGGAGCTGTGAACCCAGTAGGCAGAATGTACCAAGTCTTTGAGGGTTTTGTGTGGAAGTCGTTAAACAAAGACAGTGGGATTGTTCCATTTCCTTCATGAGATTTGTAGTAGGTTTCATTAATTTCTTCCCCATTAGAATGGGAATGAACTAAATCAAGTTCTGGATTTCCATTTCTTATGAAACAACCATGTTTACCTTCATCTTAGCTGGTTATTTGGTTATAAAGTGTATATGGTTCTGTATCTACTACTCCAGACTCTTTCAAGTAATCCCATAGAGAAGCTCTAGTTTTATACAGACTTTTCTGCTCTGTCTCCTTTTCTCTGATGAAAGAGCTCCCTAAACAGTATCCAGAAAGCAGGGGATAACCTTTAATTTCTGTGCCTTCTGTTTTCTCCTCAGAACCCTGAACTGGGATCACTGGAAATAAGGTGCACCAATCCACAGCTGCATGGCTGCTGCAGCACTGCTGGAAGGAAGCTGAAGGTTTTATTACCTGCATCTGGGTCACCAGGTCAAAATTAAGTTGACTATGCTGAGAGGAGAGGTAACCCAAATGCCTCTGGATGATATGATTTCATGATGGCAGGCAATCTTCCAGATTGCATTTGGTTTCTTAAGAAATCCCATTTGGCATTCAGATATATGATTCTACACCTCCTTCTTACAGGAAATCAAGTTGCCTTTTAAGCTTTTGACAAAATTTTATTCCAGGTGAAGCAACATAGTATCTTCATTTGACTTACTCCACCACTAGAAAGGATCTATAAGCTGGGCAACACAAGCGTGGCTTTTGACCACCTCTACCTCTGACCTTTCAGGAGACTACAGGCCAACTGATTCTCTACTCTCTGTGTCTCTGTTTCCTCTATCACACACTGGTTTCTCTATTTACATCATAACCCCTTTGTGCAGCGTAATTGTCTAGCACAATGGGGCCCTCAGTGGGAACCTCAAGGTATTTCCATCATAAGAATAACAAACAACAGAAAGGAAGAACAACAAAAGAAGAAACACCACAAAGACAAGAATAGGTCCAAACCTCATCAAACTGAAAGATTTCAGAATTCAGAACTTTTCAAAACTGGAAACAGGAGCAAATGAGGGGGTCCAACACTGCCTTTTATCTAGAGGTATGATGTGTATCTACGAATAATCATGACACACATTATATTCATTGATCCTATTGTTAGAACATATCAAGTGACAGTACAGTGAAATTCTAGAAATCGTACTATGTCTAGCATCGTCACAACTACACAATACTTTATGTACTGCTTAGCAGTCTTCTTCTGAATATGAATATTTTAAAAATCCAGTTAGGAGCTTTTGTTCCCTTCCTACAAATGATATCTTTTTTCTTAGAACAATAGGTCGCATTGTTTGTCTCCTTCAGAGCTTTCACTTTGATGTGAAGGCTTTGACTGCTAAAGGAAATGTTGTGGGTCAGAAAAGGAGCCTTGCTGTGGTCCAACTTCAGTGTAAACAGCAGGTGCAGCAGCTGTTGCAGGAAAGCCACTCGTTTTCCTGCTCCTTTTCAGGGATGAAAGAGGGGGATGTAGCAACTTATTTTTCTGGAAAATCTGAGGCATAGGAAATAAAAATAAAGACACAGTTTGAAGTGCTTCCTTTATTTGTCAGAAGTCTCAACATGCAAAATAAAGAACATACGAATACTGTTCTTGAATATGTAAATACTGCATGCAAGTACGCAAATATCACACCTAGATATGATAGTCTTGAACTAGATGATCTCTTGAGGTTCCTTCCAACCCCAACATTCTCTATCTATACATGTAGATCATACCAGTCCAGATACCCAGCTGAGCTACAACTTGAACTGGATCCTCAATAGAGCGAAAACAATTTCCACCAGCAATTATGCAGCAACCTCTGACAGTGACATGCAGAAGTATACCAGCAGTATATCTTCTATACAAGTATTAATAAAACTATGTGGAAGAAACTGTGCTTGCAAATACGGGTGCTTCCCATGTTCAGAATATACCATTGATTAACAAGAATTTAATTATACCTGTTCCTCATAAAGATGCCCAGGGCAAGCTGTAAAATGTGTGTGCAATTCCCTATGTCTTCATACTGCCCCTTGCTCTGGAGCCCCAGGACACTATTCTCCTTGCACCATGGACTGGCTGGGCTATGGCTTGCCATGCTTCTTGAAAGCCCGCAGCACTCCCATTTCGAAGAGGGTCAAATTAAAGCACGAGGTTTTCAGAATTTGCAAGGCAGTGTCAAACTTGTGCGTTGCACCATCATTTCCGACAGTTGAGTTTAGCAGCAGAGTCGGTCTCTAAGAAATCAGTCAGTCCCTGTCAGCAGAAGTACTTTGAGTTCAGAGCATTTAATTTCTGTGTCCATAACAATGGAAAACGTGAAAATTTTGTGTAGGAGCTCACCCGTGAGTTCTACTCCAACCCTACTCCAAACAAATTTGGGTTTACTTCATGAAAAGTTTCACAAACAGCACAAATGGGATTTACATGCGTCTGTGCTGAATATCATTTTGCTCACCTGTGTTAGAGAAAGCAGAGCAGTACTTCTGCATGTAACTTCATCCTTTGCTGGCAAGTGCTCTTGCTCGCAGAATAGGTAGTAAAGAGGAGACAGGCAGTCATTTCTGCAGTATTTAATGAGTATTTGGTAGGGCTGCTAAAGCTGTGGTGCTTCTTTGTTTTATCAGGTGAAGCACTGAAGCCACAGCCTGGGGATGGAAACATCATGTGACAGTCACACAGGTCCTTCTTGTACTCTTTCCGCTGCTCTGGACAGCCAAAATCCTGGCTCCATCAGACATACCAAGAGTACATTTTAAACAGGGATGTTAATCCTGCTCAGAGCAGGATTAGCTGCCCCTGAAGCCTCTGAATGCCAACCAGATGTTGCTATGCAGTTGGCAAAATGCCCAAAGCAGCTTTTAAATTCCTTTTTCTCTATTAAGATGGAGGTCCCTTTTACTGGTAAGCAATATGCTCTGGGAATCTCGAGGGATTACGGAATCATCACAGTAGATGGCTCATTTTCACTTACTTTTAGTCCACTGATGACAATCAAAAGGATCTCTAGTTATATCTGTATGATATGTAAACTAAGGAGTTGTACCAGCACAGGATTATCACACAGGTTTTTAGAATACTCCACAATCCAGTTCTGGCTCTCCCTTACACTGTGCAGGCAGCATTCAAGGGTCAGACCCATGGGTTGTTATTCCCAAAGGCAATTTGTTTGTGGTCACTCTGTTCTTCTAGAAGAAGAAGAAAGCTGAGCAATATGGACATAAGTTGCGCCACACTGCTTGACATCAGAACCATAGCCCTTGGTTTATTTTATTTCAGTAGATGCAGCCCCATTGCTATACAGAAAAAGATATGTGATAGATTTTTAATGTTAGAGACATTTGGCTCATAAAATTGTTTGACTTGGAGCTAATTAGATACCAACAAGAACACACTGTGATCCATGCCCATACCTATTCATATATAATCTCTTGAAACTTTGTATCTCCAGAGGAACGCCTGTGTCATTGTAAGCATAACTAAACAAAGGTTCATAAGCAATAGGTTCATTTTCCTCACCTCCCAGGCCTCATCTTGTGGTAAGATGAAATGCGTCTCATTCTGAAATGGAACTTGGTGATAGATGATCTTTTGTCAGGTAGTTGTAGTATCATAGGATTGTAGAATAGTAGAATTGTAGAATCATAGAATGCATTGGGTTGGAAGAGACCTTTAGAGGTCATGTAGTTCAACCTCCCTGCAGTGAGCAAGGACATTTTTAACTAGATCAGATTGCTCAGACCCCCATCAAACCTGAACTTGAATATTTCCAGAGATGGGGTTTCTACCACCTCCCTGGGCAACCTGTTCAAGTGTTTCACCACCCTCATTGTAAAAAAATTCTTCCTTATATCCAGTCTAAATCTACCCTCTTTTAGTTTAAGATCATTAACCCTTGTCCTGTTGCAACAAGCCTTGCTAAAAAGATTGCCCCCATCTTTCGTATAGGTTCCCACTAACCATTGAAAGGCCACTATAAGGGCTCCCCAGAGCCTTCTCTTCTCCAGGCTGAACAACCCGAACTCTCTCAACCTGTTTTCATAGAAGAGTTGCTGCGGCCCTCTGATCATTTTTGCGGTCCTCCTCTGGATCTGCTCCAACAAGTCCACCTCCTTCTTGTGTTGAGGACTTCAGAGCTGAAAGCAGTACTCCAGCTGGGATCTCACTAGAGCAGAGTAGATGAGAAGAATCACCTCCCTCAATCTACTGCAAGCACGCATTTTTGGCTCATGTCCAGCCTTTCATCCACCAGTAACCCCAAGTCCTTTTCCACAGGGCTGCTCTCTATCCCCCAGCCTGAATTAATAATGCAGATTCCCCTGACCCATGTGCAGGACCTTGCACTCGGCCTTGTTGAACCTCATGAGGTTCACAAAGGACCACTTCTCCAGCTTGTCCAGGTCCCTCTGAATGATATCACATCTCTCTGGCACATTGGCAACACCACTCATCTTGGTGTCACCTGCAAACTTGCCAAGGGTGCACTCGATCCCACTGTCTATATCATTGATGAAGATATTAAACAGCTCTGGTCTCAGTACAGATTGTTGCTCTTGTCAAATGACTTAGACATGATCATGTAGTCATCTCAGCACTCTAGCCTCTAAACAAATTATTTTACAGCATGCTTCTGGCTGAATTTAGACCATATAAGCACAGGTCGTATGTGACAGGAAAAAGGCAGGTTTCACCCATTTAATCATGTAAACAAAGAGACATATTTCTTTACTAATTACCACAGATGTCACTTCATTTTCCCAAGCTCTCTTAATCACTCAACATACCCTCTCCTATCTTTTATTTCTCCCTCTATCACTCATTCATCCATGACTTGCAGTCTTTTCCAACCTTTCCAAATTGCTAGGTTTTGCTGACACAGCAGCCTACTTAGATAATGAAAATCAAATTGTTGTAATAAGATAATGCCGTGCTTTTCACTAAGAACAAATAGAAGCAGAACTTAGAAGAAATCTGGAGGATTAAGAGCAGGGACATTATTATTGGTTAACTCCAAATGCCTGAGACAATCTGCCAAATCTTCTGAGTGTGCCTCACGTGGTTGAATTAACCAGAGATATTTTGCTCTCAGAGAAGTTGAGTAGCCTCAGGTAAAGAAGTGTCTTTCAGCACATATAGAAAAAGCCCTGAAGAGCCCTTGATGTAAGGAGAGAGTGTTGAAACACATAGCTTGGGCCAAAGAATGTATCTGTAAAACAGAAACAAATCTAATATTATTTCTATATCTAAGATACTTGGAGAAGTTTTTACAACATTATTTTTAGGTGTCTTTAAACCACTGATTTGTAGTGAAGGATCATAAATATTTGGAGGGGGTATCTGAAGTCCCGCAGTAATCAAGTGCAGACTTTAGAAATCCTTAGCAGTTGTTCAAATTCCTTTGTAGGGCTGGATAGCACCTCTTGATATGAAGTGGTGTTATCTTTGACTGCTTATGTACCTCTTGTCTATACTTAGTGTGTTCAAGGCTGCAGATGATCCTCCCTCTCAGACATGTTAAGAACCTTGTTGGTATTCAGGCTCTTGCAGAGCTTTCAAAGCTTTCAATTCTCTTACCATTTGCAAAACTAAATCTATGCTGCCAAATGACAGACGTGATTTCCCACTCTGACTGGTCACCTAACAAGACAGATGAGGAATGTCTGTCCAGGGTCACACTTCAATGCCCTCACTGTTTTTGCACACATTATTCAAACTTGCACTGTCCTCAGCATTGCTGATGCTTTTGTGTCATGGAATGAAAATACGGTGCGACACTGCACATACTATTCCATTATGCAGTGGCTTTTGTCTTTTCTGGATACACAGACTTGTACTCAGACCGCTTATCATATTGAATAAAATGGGGCTATATGGCACTTAATTTCAAGAAGGTAATGCAGCATTCCTAGACTAGAATCTCCTACTCTAGAGGCATGTGACATAGTCCACAGAAATAAGATAGAGTTGTATTCAGAGCATTTACTGAAGGGGTGTTTTTTACCTCACCTCGGTTTAAATACCTCAGAGTGAGTTGCTTACTCTAACACTAGTAGTGTGATAGTCAATGGGAAGAGAGAGGAGCCTCCAGGGGGCAATTCACCCCAATTATTTTAGATACTGATCTTAGAACGGTGAGCAATTATTATCTCTCAGGTTTTGTCCACTGATCTGGAAAATCTTTCTGCAGAAGTTTAGCAGGAAGCCTTACAGCTTAGTCCAGGTACTCTGTGTATTATTCCAAGAATATTTTTCTTGCCGTAAAAGGAATCCTAACATATCCAAAAGCATAATCTGCTATCTGCTTCAAATGTGTGTCTGTAAATAGGAGGCAGACAGTGTTAATTTTGTAGAGCATACTTTTTCAATGAAATTATTTTAAATCATTTCATCATTGCGGGGTCTGGTTTTCACTTCCTAATACACGTAAGTTACAAACCTCAGTGAAGTCTCTCCCTTCCCCCTACCAGCTAGAAAGGTTGACTATGTTACATCAAATACACCTAATATAACTAACCCTGTTACTCATGCTTATGTGATGAAAAACAAATTGGAACCACAGACATGTGTATGAGAAACATATCTGGGGACTCCACAATATCTCAATCCCTTTAAGAATAGGAGAGTTTTGTAGCCCTATCACAAGTTTTCCCAAATGCTGGGGGTGGAATACAGGCCACACGACCTGCTAGCTTTGCAGGGAAACAATGTAAAGCTGGTAAAACTCCAACTGTATGAGGGAAAATGCTCACAGAATCATGAAGGAACTGCTGGAGCAAACCGAGACCTCTCCTCTGACTCTGAGGTTGACTCTCTTGGGTCTCCTTCCTCTGGATGACTCTGTTTCTTTTCATCAACAGAAAATTCTGGCTATTTACTTTCCATGTGCTGCTCTAACTGTATTACAAGGCAACAGAAATCAGAAAAGGTCCCCATAGTACATGATGTATTTCAGAATTCTCACAGCTGCCACCAGCCAATGACTGCTTTACAGATTAAGAAGGAAAAGAAAGTTATTAAAAAAGAAAAAAAGAAAGGAATGTTTTGGCTAGGGTCGAAAGTATGAAATTGGTATCACCTACGTCTGTCACCCTGATCCTGTGCAGACTTAATGTGCTTCATTCATCACTTTGTGGGTGCTCCCTTTAGCTGTTGTGCACAAAGAGAAGCACATGAATCAGTGTTTGCAGGGTCACAGTCAATTGTTTGTAAAATGAAAGTTCTAGTGAAGTCTAGTTAAAAATCTTATGACTCATCTAACATATTCACTAAATAAATACTATACAAAACATGGTCAGTACTGGAGGCTGGTGTCATGAACTCTCAAACAGACCAAAACCTTTCCTAAGCTTTCACATGTATTTTTCCAGCCCATGGCTGCCTCCTGCAGCCTCTCCACCCCATCTGGAGCCCTCTTTCACAAGACAGAGTGTAAGCAATGGTTCCCTGCTAAAAATACAGTCCAGTGGAAGCTAGGTATTCAGAGTACAGTTCAGAATTTACATCGTTTTAATCCTTTTGGTCCCCAAGCAAAAACAGAGACTAAGTTTTAAAAACTGATTATTGTGAAGCACTTCACTAAGCTTTATACATGCATTGGTTAATTAAAGCTTCTAACAGTAAGCATTTGTAGCTCAAAACTAATACATTAGGACTACAGAAAAGCAGGGTGATGACATATCTCATTTGAGCTCCTGTGCTGATTAAATCTGTACATTTGAGTTTGTATGTACATAAGTATCAGCAGTTCTGCCTTGCTTAGAGCCTTTGTGGGTGTTTTATATTATCACACTAATGTCGGTATAGAACTCAGACAAATGTCGACAATGAGCCAAAAATTCTAATCAAAACCTGAGAAAATACTTGAAATTCAAATCCATTTTTTCTTCAAAAATACATTCACCTGCTACATTATCAGTCTCTGAATAACAGAAGAAATCATTAATTTATAAAGGTTTCCATCTTGAAAAGTTGATTAGTAAAACTACTATACATATAAACAATCTTTAATGTAGGCTTCTTTATAAACTTGGTTTAAAAATTTGTCTTTCATTTCAGCATAAGGAGAGTAAAAGATTCTGGAGAAACCCTAACTTTTTGAAGCCACCAGCAAAATCCACACTGATGGCAGCAAGTACAAGATTTCATTCCGTGTGCTTCTTATATGTGTAGGGATTTTAATAACATGTTTTAGTTTTACCAGTAAGGCAAAGATGTAGTGATTTCATACCAAATGGCTGCTCTGCCATGCTAAATTGGGACCAAGCCACCAGAGCTGAAGAGCTGCCAAGAGGTTTCCACAACACGGTGTCTGCTGGAATGTACTGGTGACTGTTTGACAGCTTTACCTCTCTGGATCCTTGCAAAGCTTGGTGTGATGTAGTGCTCCTAGCTCTGCTTCTCATCATCAGCTGGTATTTCTCATCACAATAAGTTTGAAACACTGTGTGGCATTAAAATTCTAACAAATAGCCCACAGTACATATTGAATTTATGAAACCATATGTCTTATTGCAATGAAGTCAACTGTTCACATCATGAAATCGTTACCTGTCCTTGAAAAAGAGGTTGGTTTTGTGTACAAGTATGTACATATATATTTGTCATAAATATATATTTACTTATTCCTTAGCCTCATTTAAATTTCTGCGCATGCAGGATTTTGTTGTGGCTTTTTGTACTTATATAGCATATTTCTTTCCGTCATACTTCTTTTACACTAAAATGTCAGCCTCTGCCAAGATTTTTGCTGGTAAGAATGCCAGTTGTCTAAGGAAAAGCCTTAAAACAAAGAATGGGAATTTTACTGCTCCAACAGAGCCCAGAGTAAGACTTGCCTGAGATAAAAAGTACAAGTTCTGGCACTATAAAAATGTGAATAAGTAATATACTTTTCCTAAACAAAAGGAACGTCATATATATATATAACCATTTATGATTACGTAATTTAGTGATATATCATATACAACAACTCCATACAGGAAAACCACACAAATATTCCTTAAGTACGTCATAAAATTACCAATGTAATAAAAAACAATTGCAAAAGGTAAGTGATATTGAAAGCTGGGCTTGCATTGAAGGTGGAGTTGCAATGCCTGTTAGATGGAGAAATTAAAAAGGGAAGGAGGCAGAAGACGTTATACTCATTTTGCACAAGAGGAGCAGAAGGATTGGCTCGTAGTGAGGGGCACAGGAGCGAACTGAAAGCTCCGGATCCTCTCACGTGTAATCACAAGGCAATACCTCTTCAGACCTCCTCTCCAGCACTTTCCTGAAAAAGCAGCTTACTGGCATGAAGGGCAGCTGCAAGAAATCGGAGCGGAGAGGCGTGCCTGAGCTTTTCAAGCTGCAGTGGTGCGTTTCCCAGCACAGTCGCTGGAACTCTGTGCTGCAGCTTGCCCGGTGGAATGCGGCCACTGGGACCGGCTTGATGTCTCGTCTGCAGTCGCTTCAGAAACAACTAATTTAATAGTAATGATGATAATAGTATATCCGAACAGGACAGAGGTTAATTTAATTCTCTGAAGAGGGAGGTATACCTTAGCACAATGAAAACATTATGAGAACCAGTTATCTCCCAAATCAAGATAAGAGAAGATTGGAATGAAAATCTTGTGGCCACATGGGAAGAGAAAACAGTCCACTAGAAATGTGGGAACGGGAGGTAACATGGCCCTTTTATCTCCCACTCACTAATTATGCATGAATATAGGCCCAGGCCAGTTTTCACTGCAGGCAATGAAAAATATCCTGTTAACCTCAGTGGCCTTGGAGCAGAATTCTTGGAGCAAAGTAATCCATGTGACAGCTTGAATCTGTTGGTGACTCTACCGTTTACTAGGGTGAGGTTTAATGTTTTGAACCCACAATTGAGAAAAAATTTTCAGTGAGAGAGAGGAAAGGAGGTAGACTGAAATTCTCTCAGTTGGAAGCTATTCCTCACATACAGAAGCAGTAAAAAGTGAAATAAAAGGGCTCTGAAGGAAGGAGAGGAAAGACCCAGATTTTATATACCTGAGTTGCAATTGCTTTGAGCTGGAATTTTTTTAACATGTTACACAGTACTTTTAGGAGGATGCAGAGATGTGATAAAACAGATGCAGCAGATGCAGGAAATATAGCACTTCTTGCAGGACAGACTTTTGGGGGTAATTCAGTTTATTAATGGCATGTATTATGGAATAACAAGTTGCAGATGATCATTAAAACTTATCCTTAACAGACATTGCTTATGTATTCATCTTTTGTTGTTTCCGTAGCAGGGATGAGAGAAATTTGTGTAGCCTGAGACCTTTTTGTTCCCAGGGCTTGCATTTGCATTTTTGACTTGTGATTTAAAAGCAAGGATTGTTTTTAAGGACGGTTTAATTAAAAAATAATAATGAAAGAATTCTGTCACAAGAAAAACTTGCTATGTGATATATTCCAAGGATAGATTTGGCTCCAAGAATCTCATCCACTTTTCCCCTTAATTTTCTCAGCAGCTCTAGCAAAAGCAACAGCAAATTTCTACTCCTATTAGAGATTCATTGCTCTCCTCAGAGCAAACACTGCAGCTTTTAATCTTTGCCTCTAGTCCATCCAGTATCAGTGCTGGTGATTTAGGAGGCAATCCAATGGTTCTTCTGGTGAGGTCACTTGCTCTTTCTGATCCCCCCAGGAAGCTCCACAGTGTTTGCAGTCAGAGACAGACAGAACGCAGACAAAAGCCTACTAGGGAAACGGTAGTAGCTACAATACGGTATAAAAAGGCAATACTTTATTTCCAATCTGTGTGCAATGCCATCAGAATCACGGAACATATGACATGACCAGTGAAAAGACAAACTTGAGAGTGTGAATTGTATAAAAGGAGGTATAGAGACAGTGAATTTGCCAGCAGAAGGAAAATGCTGGTCTTTTTCTGGAACAAACCACAAACAACCACAAGGTGAACGTGTCTGTACCAGGAAAACTTAATGTCTCTAAACCCTCAAACACAGAATGATGGCCTTTGATGATGCCTGAGAAAAACTCCAGATTGCACCTTAAAATGACAGGGAAGTTAGCAAATAAATGAGGAATTCATTTGGAAAGGAGGAAGAGAGATGGATCATTGTATTTCCTTTTCTGTCAGACTTATCAGCAGCTGACTCTGAAGTCATGTGCTACATCTCAAAGAACAAGTTGCATTTCCAGCCAAAGTTTACAGAAAATGTTCTCGTGTACAGAATGAAAAATATTGCCTGGGGGGATTTTGGATTTGCTGTCACTGAGAGTTTTTAAGAGTAGCTTAGGCTTTTTAAAGACTAGATTAGACAAATGTCAGTCCAGACTAGTTTATGTTGTGGATGTACTTTGACCAGGGGACGAGCTAAGTCTCTAATGTGGTCTTCAGACCACTTGGGGTCTCCCACAGGCCTGGTCTTCAATCATCCTGTGCTATGCAAGTGCGGTGCAGGACAAGATGATGTAGGTCCAGGCAGAACCAGGGAGGTGGCATTTGTAAAGAGAATACAAATGATGGAGGGTTGGCACGCTAGCTGAATGCCATGTCATTAATGCCATGTGTGTGTCACCAAGTCCACTGCTGGTAACATTCAGTGCCGGGCATCCCTGATGTTAACGAATGAAATGTGTGCGGCCAAAGAGGTGGCTTTGCAGACCGAATAAACAACAACAACAAATGTGATCGAGGCAAAATGTAAATATAACGGTAACCACTGTCAGTGCCATACAGCATATGTGACAGATGTGAAACACTGTAAGTGCTAAATGTACCCAAAATAAAAAGACACAGATGTCCTGACAGCAGGCAATCTGTGTGTTTCTTCTCTGTGCCAATTCCATATAGCACTTTGTAGTCCCCAGCTGTGAGCCCACACAGATAGCTCCAGACTCAAAAGTTAAAACTTAATCAGCCCCAAGCTTCTGTGCCCCAACAGGCAGCAGTGATGTCACTCTGAGTGCTGATGCCCACTGGCATAGCGTTCAACGAGTTGCTGCGACTTGGGGCTGCTCAACACAGAAGAAAGGATGAAAATGCGGAGCAATCTCGATGAGCAATCAAAAGGCATGCTGCTGCATGATGCAGTATGTGATGGCCAACGCTCCTATCAGACAAATTTAGAGGAGGTCAGGCACTGGAACCACGTGCAGAACTCCTTTATCATCTCTAGTCATCACCTGGCAAAAGAGGGATAAAACAAAATCTATGAATTAGTGCTGTGAGGACCCTTCTCACTGTGTTGGGTACCTTTGCCAAGGAGTGTGGACCGTGCATCCAGCCTAGTTAAGGGGAATCAGTATTACATACTTCATTTTCAATACTCAATAGAGGAAAATATTTGCCTTTACAAAGAAGAAATAAAGCAGGGAATACAGCATAAACAGAGTCTGCTGTGCCAAACTGTAAGCTGCTTGCAAAGCAATGATCCAGGACATCAGAGCAACCAACACTTCTGCATAATCAGGAGGAGAGAGGAAGCCAAATTAAATTTGTGGTGGTTACAGGCTTCCTCAGGTTTAGCTAATGGTATCTCAACACAAGAGTGTAGCGGACAGGTTTTCTGAGCCAAAGAAGAAAGTCATAACTGCAGGCAAGGCCTCAGCCACTGTGAAACCATTTGATCTCCGAAGACGCAGTGGGCTGCTGCATATCCTATATTTACAACATGGTGTATATCCAAATGTGGTTGATTAGTGCTATAGGCCACAGCACCATGTGTCATAAAAAGGAGTTTGAAGCCTTCTGTGCCTTCAAAGGGAGAGAGGGCACAATCCAATTAATACCAGGTGACGAAGGCCTACACATAAACAGCATAAACATCCTGACAGACATTGGAAATGAACCACTGTCCCACAGAGGCTGAACTGTTGGCACCCAGAGCTAGGAAAGCGCTGGCAAGGAAAAGTTGATTTCTAGATGTGAGAGTGCTCTCCGTGAGGACTACTGCCCAGTACACACATGGAAACAGCCGGGGCCCCAAGGAATACTTTAAAATGGGCAGCTGATATAGAGATATGTGAAAAAGCTGTGTGAATATGGTGTTACTGTCACCCAATACAGCATGTAACCACTCTGGTATGTGGTTTATAAAGCACTCACGCATAGTACTCGTGTAATATTCCAAGTCCTATGCGTGCTGCTCCAGCAGTACCACACATGCACACAATACCACAATCAAAAACACATCTTCCTGGCAAATTTTGACAACCTTTATACCATGTATTGCAACCACCCGCACACATATGACGTGATGATAACAGCTGCCATTGCATCACTAGCAAATACTTCAATGGACCAGCACACATTTTCTCAGAGAGAGAGAATCTTCACACAGTTTCTGAACAACCTACAAGCAGATGGCAAACTGTGCGCATGAGGAAAAGCTTGATGAAGCACCCAACACAAAGGCAGTACAAACAAATATGCTGATGATGAATCTTCCTAATTGAATGTTTCACGAAGTAAACACATCAGTAAAAGCTATCCCACCCATTAAAAACAGGCTGCACAGCAAAGAGATTCAGAACACTTAATTGCTATGGGATTACCACTTGTGAACATTGCTGGTGGGCAGTCCAGTGCAGGACATGCTGTAAATATTGCCACTAGGAGAAAACCATGGCCCGTCACAACACATGGCATATAGCGTTGTCCCTTCCTTCTTTGTAGATCTCTTGGATGTGATGGGCAAGAAAAACCTGACGTATCGCTAACAAAAGCAGCTCAGAGGAAGTCTTGATATGCTGAAGATGGATTCCACTATTCTGAAAAACTTACTAGTCCTAGATGTGATGATTTTGGTCATAAGCTGTACAGGACTAAGGTTTCAGGACTTTTTTTAGCCAGAAACTAAGCAAATGAGTGAAACAACTCTAGAATATTTATCAAAGAGAAGGGAGATGCTTAAGAGAGTTAAAATAATAGCCATATGATGGAGAGCTAGAAGTTGGAGATAACTGCAAGGAAACTGATGAGGCTACATGAATTTCCAGATAGTTCGATAACTCCCTGTGGTCCGTGTGCTGGGGCAGTTCAGTCTGTGTTTTGCTGTACGGTCACGAGAGTGCTGCCACAGGCCAACCTGTGCTCACAGCAAGGCTTTCATCTCATCCTACAATCATTTCTGTTCTTACACACCAGACATCAGAGCCACACACCTGTCTTTACTTAGCTGGTTGCATTCTTTCTCATTTCTCCAAGATGCTTCTTAATCCACAGAAGATTTAGATTGTGAGTGCTGCCTGGACAGCAATGCTCTGAGCATTTTCATGTTGTGCTTAGCATAGTAATCCCGGGAATCCAGCATTTCTGTGCCAGGTTGCACTGCATTGCAGACTGTGAGCAGAGGGGACTCATGGGACCCACATGGCACCCAACGGACCCCTGGAGCCAGAAAGTTCCATCTCTCCTCCAGAGTGCCCCTCCACTTCTTTTGGCGTGGGCTTCATCAGAAGCTGAGTGAGTCTGTCCCCTGGCAAACCATTCCACTCACAGCAGCGATGGGCAGGATGCAAAGTGGGGTGCAAAGTTGTCCCCATGGGCTCTGCCACGGGCAGAGCCAGGCAGGGCCAGGTCCCTGTTGGCGGCGATGTATGGATGGTGGGCTGGTGTTAATGAGCCTGGCTGTGCCATGTGTGCAGCTCTTCTGGAATTCTGTTCAGAAACACCATGAGAAACTCAGAGCATGTACTATTTACGCTGGTTATTAGAAGCAGATGTTAATGTTTCTTTGCTGCGATCTCCCAAGTATCCTGTCCTTTTATGATGTGTGGCATGTGTTTGCAGTGTGTATGTCTCTATATCACATGCGAATAAAAGGTTACTTTCACCATTTGTGTTGTGTTCATTGATAATGAGGACCTTACAACCTCTTTCTGTGGCCTTGCCCCTGCAGATGTTGACTGTGGAGCTGAGGTAAGCATCTGCAGTAATGTGTAGAGCTGCTGTATGGTGTACACGTGTGGATGTCTGGTGTGAGCAATGGATGAAGTCTGTCAGGACAGTAACTACTCTGAGCTGTCTCCTGGCTCTAGGTAACATAAGGGCAAAATGGGTGTCTTACCTGTATACCTATGGTTCAGTGTTTGAGAATGGTAGGCTCCAAAAAGTGCAACATCCACATTTTCAGTCTTTTTCTCTCTCATATATATTTGTATATATGTACATTATATGTGTATGTACCTATCTATACATACACATAGAGTTCTTTCCTGTCAGATATCTCCTACAAATACAGTCTACAAATAGTGCTCTACATACAAAAGTTTATCTGGAAAATGATATTCACATGCATAAAGAAAAGATCGTTTGAGTGGGTATTTCCCAGTATAATTCACCTAACAGTGTAGTTGAATTAACTATGCAAGTGAATTATTTAATAAGTAGAAGATTTCTTCACATAGCACAAGTGTCCTTTAGTAGCAGAATACCAATAATTCAATGCCCATATCAGACAGAATTGACCTAAACTGATACTACCATAAATCCGAGTCTTATCAAGTCTTCTTAATCCTGTTCCTGGTGTGACTAGGCCCTGCTTAAATGGATCCACAAGCTTCAAGTTTCTATTTCTAATTTTATGTTTACAAGCCTTACCTTTTACAGGAAGAAAAAGTGCAAGTTTATAAGATTTCTCAGGCTTTTTGTAGAACTATCAGCCCAAATTTGGGAGTTTCCAAGACAATGAGCAAATCTACACTTTCCAGAGACTTCCACCACAGTCAAGTAATAACTCAGGGAAGGTGTATCTACTTTCATCTGTGTTTATACAATATTTTGGATAATTTTTGGCATAAAAGTAAAATGCACAGCCATGTTATTCCTACCTGCCAGGTGGACATCAGTGTAATATATGTCCCACACTGTGAAACTTTCAGTATATGCCACAATTCTTTTCTATTTGAACTTATGCCACTCTTGAGATAGTGAAAATACAATATCCTGAAGCACTCCTCTGTACTAGTCAGTGTCTTGTCTACACATTATTAAAACTCCTAGGAACAGTTAATGGTTTGCTTCTGTAAACAAAGACTTAAATCTGTGTCATAACAGATACTAGAAGCTACAAGTAATCATATGGGAAGGAGTGGGGAGAGGCAGAGAGAGAGTGACTATGCTAACTGGGTGTTTTGGTTGTGAGCAGGCTTAAAGATTGGCTTGTTAAGCAATTGGGAAAGAAACTGGTCACGTCACTCAGGTGAACACAGTCTGCTGACAAGCTACATATGGTTGTATCCTCCAAGGCCAAACATGTCTTTCTGAAGAAAGAATGGATGTGATTTAGACTGAAGGTTCTCAAACTTTAGTACATGAATCACTTCAGACTAAAATATAGGCCATTTAGTGTCATGGATGCAACTCTCTGCAAAAGAGAAAGGGGAGCTATACAGATCTGGGAGTTACTGCTATTTCTGCCTTCATCTGGGAGAAAGGAATAGAGCAGAAGTACAGAGAGTTGAGAGCTGGCAGTTCCCTTCCTGCTGCTCATTAACTGAAGATGATCAGCTTTGATCCATCAGAAGAAACTACATATTTGAAACTGGATGGCTTCTACAGACAACGGTGTTCCTGAATCATGCTCTGCAGGGAAACACAGGACAACTATTTCTCTCTCTTGATATTATAGTTCATGTTTGTTATGTGCTTCGTCCTTCTTCTCCGTACTCCTCCAGGAGCCACTGTTTCCTTCCATCCTCTAGACCCTTTCAATGCAAGACCTCATCACAGAAGCCTTCATCTCGCAGCCCTTGTCCCAGTGTTTGCAGGTACTCCTACCATAGTTTCCATACAAGCCTAGATAGACAAGCTGGACTTATGACAATTCCTGAAGGGAGAGCATCTTTGCACCACACTCTCAACCTTTTTTTCTTCACAGAGTGAAACAGAAGGACATTCAAAGCAGTCCCACATGCACCCATTACCATCACTAGAAGGGAGAGTAGCTTCTGTCACTGCATATTTTGATGCATACTAAGTTGGGAAACCCCTGATCTAAATAGACTTTCGCTTCTTTTCAGATCTGAATTCAGCCATCCGTCAATAGCCTGGTGTTCGTACAGACATAGCATTATTGCATGTATAGTCTCTTCAAGATGTGACTGTTTTTCTGAAGTCAGCCAGACTCATCTTGTAACTGATCATACCTAGTTCTTCCCATTCCAAACCCCTGATTCAGTGACATTTTCAATGGGTAAATCTCTTTTAACACGTTCAAGAATTCTATAGATCTGACAGAATTTTGACAACAGATGTGCAGTGGTGTAATTTTTAAATCTCTGATTGGAAGAGTCTCCCAAAGTTCAACTAGGTAAAATGTTCAGTATAGCAATCCAGCTATCTTGTACCTTCTCGTAACTTCCTGCATTTGAGTGCCCTATATAAAAGTGATTATTCAAAGTCTTCATATTTATTCTTATTAACCGCAAATAACAGGAATGAAAGCTGTATCTTCAGTCACTTGTTTATGTAAAATTATACACACAATTATTCATGTACCCTCAAATTTTAAAATGCCAAAGCTATGTGTATATCTGAAAAACAATTTAAACCAAGCCCTGAGAGCATTAAAATGTGCATCTGGAGTATGTGGATTTTTATGGTTACGAATTCTTTCATTCAAAAAGTCTAAAAATGTCTATATACAAATTTGTATATGGAAAGAAGATTAACTGTCAATGTAGCCCATTCACAGGCTGCAGCTGATATGCCTAAAAGTTTTTTTAAGATACCATAAAGGCTATTTTTATATTGTATATATTCACTTTCATTTGGTATCTTTTACAGCACATTGTGAGTCTGAAAATGAAATATTTATGTAGGGGGTTTTTATGTAGCTTACAGTAAAAACTCTGACATTCTAGTCTGTAGGGCAGTCCTTCCCTCCTGATTGTCCCTGCTGGAAATGACTGAAGCTTTAACAGAAACTAGAAGAGCCAACTATACATAATGCTGAGTGAATCTCCACAATAGCAATGTGTTCCTTCAAAGCCTTGCCCAGCCTTTATTTGCCAAACAGAGACCATTCTTTGCACCTTAAGCCAGGGTGGAGTAATTAGGGGGAGGGAATGGCGATTATGGTCTAAGAGAATGGGGAAAAATACAGAGGACAAGCAAGGTGCAACTTGTAATGATCATTGTTTATAGTATGAAGTAGGACATGAAATAAGGAATGGGGCAAGCGTTTTCCTGTGATTTGAGTAGTAAGGCTGAGAAGCATCTCTCTTCCTTTTTAACATTCAGAGTGCTGGGAAGAACAAAATGGGTGAAGAACTTCTTTAACAGCCCTTAACACCAGTACCATGAAGGAAACGGGGACTATGGATAAAACAAAGCCATGACCTGACCAAGCTGTGATGGCAAATAAAGTAAAGAATGTTCTTTCTGCCCGATACTAAGTCCTCTTCTCTTTGGGAAGTTGAGAGGGTCTGGCAGCACAGATGTAGCCTGCCTCATGCCAGCCAGCTGCCATGCCCAGGAAGGTGCTCCTGCAGAGGTAGTGCCCATGCTGTTATTGTAGTCACTAGCAGTGACTCCAACATTCAACTTATGGCTGGGAAAACCACCCAAGGACTCACAGTGAAGCTCAAAGGAGTTGAACTGGACTGAAAGCAAAGGGGAAATCCCAGCCTGCTTCGGATATCCACCATGTGGCCACCTGCCCAGCTGGCAAGGTGCACTCTTCAGAGTTCAGAAAAGGACAAAACAACAAGAAAACGACTTTCATTTGGGTGCCGGTGACTCAGGCTGCGGTCGGCAGCTGGGGGCTGTTGATGGGCGGGCGCAGGCACTCCTAATGACACCCCACTCCCGCACTGGGGTGGAGCTGCCCTTCTCTGCTCATAATGCGCCATCAGGGCCCCACAGATCTCCCTTCAAGGCCACAGCATCCGTAATGAGGGTCCAGCCACAGGCAGGGTGGTGGGGAGTTCATGGCGTGGCTGAGGCAGAGGGATCCATTTCCCCACTGCCGACGAGCCACCTCCTTGCCACAGGAGGTGCGGCGACATCCTCGGCCCATGCGTGCAGAGATGGGGAGGTGAGTTCATGGCAGAGCTCAGGAGGAGACAGTTTGGGTGTCATCCAGCAGCACTCACTCTTTCACTGGGTTGTGTAACGCACATTTTAATCACCAGATGAGGATCTGGATGTAAATGTGCCCCTTATGCAATGAGGTGAGTAAGATTCTATGCTGCCTGCAGCCTCTTTTCCAGGCAGTGAGGTTGCCTTCTCCGCATGATGAACTTGAACGTCAAATATTAATAACAAAACAAATTATCTCCACCCTATCATCAAGGTGTGTCGTGGCTGATTCCTGTTTAACATCAAGGTTTCTACTGCTCAGGAATCCTTCCTGCAATCCTGGGCTCTGGATGTATCAGTTCTGTGAGTGATTAAGGAATGACAAAAATCCTGAAAAACTTCCTGGCGTCTGAGCTCATCTTCATCCTCCTCCATGGTTTACTGGGATGGGAGAAAAAAAAATGGAGCTCCAAAGATAGAATGGCTGGAGTAATTCTTGCAAAACTAGCCTAACCCAACCATCAAAGCACTTCCTTTAGGTAAGAATTTGCCCCCACCAAGCTCACAGTACATAAATAAAGCTTTCTCAAAACAAAAACAGTGCCTCATACAATAGGATTTTGTATAGATCATAAATGACACTCCCATTGTCCTACCCACAAGCTCTTTTGTGCATTCAAGTGTTTAGTCTGATCAAAAAGCATCAGAAATTTTTTTAGAATGTAGATCATATGGAGAATCATGAAGCAGCGGAAAAAAACATTCATTAACGATGGTTAATTTTGAGATTTTTTACTCTGTCGATGTTTCAACTAATTTATGGTTAATTTTTTATGATTCCTATATTTCATGATAGCTCAGTAGTACCAGAGCACAGAGCATCTTTTTAAATGACTCTCCTTTCAAGAGCCTGAACAATGCTAACGGGTGGAATGCTGTCTTGCTTTCCAAAAGGGCCATAGCTAGTTCCAGGTCTCTGCAGTGATTTGAGTAGTCGTAGGCCTGGCATACAAGGAGAGGCTGAGGTGGGTTGGTCAGGCATTAGAAGAAAAAGTGGAGGTGAGAGCTTAAAGCCGTGTACAAGTAACTTACAGAAATGCGGAGAAAAGAGGAGGCCAGACTTCTTTCTCAAGAAAGGACAAGAGGTAACAGACACAAACAAACCAAGGAAAATTTGATTAGATAGCTGATTAAATATGAGGGAAAAAAATTTTGCAATGGAGGAGTCAGACTGGGATAGGTTGCCCAGAGAGGTTGTGTCTCCTTTGATATACTCAGCAGGACATGACCCTAAAGAACTTGACATAACTTCAAAGTTGATCCTGCACCGAATGGGAGCTGGAGCAGTTCAGAAGTCCTCCAGATATGCCTTCTACCCTGCGTTATTGAGTTAATCTATGATACTATGGGAACGGACCGTAGCTATGGATGGTGACGATCTGTCATCTCATCATTATATATTCAAATACTCAATAAAAAGGAGAAAGGTAATGACAGTGAAAAAATGGGATTTTATAAAAGGTAGAAAAATGTGTGAAAGAGAAGGGAGAAGCAGAGAATAAAAACTAGGTGAGGAAAAAAGTCAACATGAAGGAGCACAAAAGGAAATAAATAGAAGCAGATTCGCATTCCTACCAGAACACCTTCAGAAAAGACTGACCATGCAAAAAAGAGGTAGATGATAGGTACATCCTCTTCAAAGCACATAACTGCATTACTCTGAAAAAAGGGAAAATATGTCTTAATGTGAATTAACAATCTACTCTTTCTAAAGGGCTGGTGGCTCAAGGATGAGGGTCCTTCTCAAAAATGTATCTTCTCTTTCATTTGACTAATAGATTTACATGTAAAAAGTAGCCTTTTAAAAAGATTCCAGTAGTGGAAATAGTAATTAATACACTAGTAATAATTATTCCTGAACAATTCAGAAGTTTAATCATTGGTTGTGTAGTGGTTCTTCTTACCACCAGTACAAAATTCAGCCTCAAGAGATAATTACAAAAATACAGTAGGTGGTCTCTTTTGCTCTTTCTGCAAATTATCCACATGCAGATCATATTCTCATTCAAACATCTGAGGGTTCCTGAGATCTTTCTGAACTGCCTACGGGCAAGTGTTTCTCTGAGCCATTAGGCTTGAGGACTCTCATGTCAGTTTTCTGGTTTTGGTTACCTGGCCACTCCACGTTGATTTTCCTTCCTGATGGTGAGGTGAATAAGTCAGCTGCAGGAAGCGTCAGACAGAAATACCATAAACCAGATGAAAACTAACCATTTGGACATGTAAACCAATGACTGAATAAAACGTAAAGCCACTAGTCATTTTCCCTCCCTTCTCCTATCCTTAATGATAACTATGAGTAGAAGCTTTGTCATCTGATGCTTGCATGATGCCCTCTTTGACTTGCGTTGGATGGTATCCATATTACAAAAAAATACCACAAGAACTGGAAATAATTGGTACCTCTTATAACATATGCAGATCCTGTGTGGAACACAATGTCTCAGAGCAAAGCCTTTGATGTTTCTCAGTTATATAACCCCCAGGGAAGGAGGATATTATTATTTGCAGAGCACATTCTCCCTACTTGCTGTATCGAAGAGACAGAAGAGATAAGGGAGAGGAGAGGAGAGGAGAGGAGAGGAGAGGAGAGGAGAGGAGAGGAGAGGAGAGGAGAGGAGAGGAGAGGAGAGGAGAGGAGAGGAGAGGAGAGGAGAGGAGAGGAGAGGAGAGGAGAGGAGAGGAGAGGAGAGGAGAGGAGAGGAGAGGAGAGGAGAGGGAAAAAAGAAAAGAAGAGAAAAGAAGAGAAAAGAAGAGAAGAGAAAAGAAAAGAAAAGAAAAGAAAAGAAAAGAAAAGAAAAGAAAAGAAAAGAAAAGAAAAGAAAAGAAAAGAAAAGAAAAGAAAAGAAAAGAAAAGAAAAGAAAAGAAAAGAAAAGAAAAGAAAAGAAAAGAAAAGAAAAGAAAAGAAAAGAAAAGAAAGCACCTAGAAATCAAACTGTGATGACTTCTTCTGTGTTATCTTGTTCACTTCCTAGATCAGAAAATAGAGTTGAGTAAATCTGAATCCAGTTGTGTTGTTCCTAGATTAATCAGTTACAGTCACAGAAGTCAACAAAAACTAATGCCTTATGGAGAGGTGGAGGCTTCCTGCTAGTTCACATGCATAAAGATTAGAGACACCACAAAGCAAAATGGGATGTCCTGGCAGTGAACAAAAGATTTCCGTCTTGGAAAAAACTCAGCACTAGCAATGCTTTTAATTATGAAATACTTTACCTTCATTGACTGAAGGTCAATGGCCAGGAGAGAAATGGCACTAACTATTCAAAGAGGGAGAAGTGTAGAGGGTTTTGGATATATTCACAGTTCATCAGACAGGGCCTGAAACAGAAATGACTGTTTTGTAATTCTTTCTCTGCTCTCTCATAAGGAGGGAGCACGTTAATACCTTGTGACTCTGGTTAACCAGCATAAAAGTACTACAGTAGATTAAATGTATTTGCAAAAGTGAAACCAGCAGCTAATCATCTTGTTCATACACGTTGATTTTTCCCCCTGACTAATTTCTCTTGTAGTGGGAGTAATTAACTTTATTAGTAACACTGACTACTCTGGTACCTTCGGGCAAGCCCTGGTGGAGCTGCTTATTAGCAGTCACATAGTTTCACTTACACTGTTATCCTGAGCATTTCCTATGGGGTGAATGTAAGGGGGACAGATTGACTTTCTACTTAAAAATAAATGATGATACATGATGCTGGAAACAGGGAGGAGGGAAGAGGCAGGAATCCTAAATTTTTTGCTTGCTCGAATTCATAATCACTTTCAGTTCACATTTTGCCTTTGCAAGGGGAGAACGGGTAGAGTTGGAGTCCACATTCCCCCGTTGCGTGTCCTCAGCTGGGCTCTCCATGACACGTGTGCTCAGCCCAGGAGACTCCCCATGCGACAGGGAAAATCTCCTACATGGCTTTGCCAACAGACCTCAGCCAGGATTTCCATCCAGAGGTGCAGAGGTGGCAGCGAGTTACTCAAGCAGAGGGCAAACCGGTGGCACCTGCAGCATGGACAAGCTGGCACTGTGCCGTGGCACAGGAGCCAGCCTGGTGCAATTCTCTGGAAACACATTTGCAGGTGCCAGCTTTCCTGCTTGGAAGAGACCACATGGTGAGGTGAGGAACACTGTACCTGTTCTGCCTTGCTGTTCCCAGGAATACTTTCTCCAAAAATGACAAGTAACCTGGCGGGGAGCTGCATCGCTTGAGGGTTGTGAAATAGCTCTAGCACTGAAAAGAAAGAGGGTCATGTACCTGCTCATTAACTGCGCATTGCAGTACAGAGCGTGCGAAGAGGCACTGGCAGCCAGTCTGAGGGCTATTTTCAGAGGTGGGGCAACTGGTAGCAAACTGTGCTCAAACAACTCTGGATGGTCAGAAGGCAAGGTCACAGGAAGAAAAACATCTAAGGAGAGGAGAAGAAAGGTTCCTCCTGCTCTGTCTGATCACTCATTGTCACTTTTTCTGCTATGACCTCAGCTGTCCATCCCCATAACATCTAAACTGCACTTACAATGACTTACTGGGATTAGGACGTAGCCCTTTTTCCCCATACCAGACCTAGTCCCTCAAGGTTCTCTTTGTGTCTGAGAGGAATGTCAACAAAACACTTTTGTTTTACCTGTTTGAATCTATTTTATCCCTTCTGTTCCTAGCACACGGATGTTTCAGGAGACATTGCTTAGAACAGTTTCACTCCCAGACCCATATACCAGCACTAGAAATCACAAATTGCAGTTTGCTTAAGAGAGTGGTATACTACTGAAACTGGAAACCACTAAAGTCCTTATTGTATAAGTTGGATACATTGGTTTTTTTAGTGTTGTTATTAATTTAAGGAAAGGGAAGAAATACTGGGAAAGGCAAGTTGCTGCACTTGCTGGCCCAGCTCCTGGTCCCTGCTGTGCTCGAATTCTGCTGCAAACATCTGCTCCCAGGCCCTGGTGCAGCAGCAGCGAGGAGGCAGGTGGAGTGAGAATGGCTGAACCATCTCTACAGGCTGAAACAATCCTGGGCTGGCAGGTTGACCTGGGCACTGCGGAAAGTTGGCAGCAGCTGGAGCAGAGCTGGGATGTCACTCCTGGGTTCTGGTTATCCCCAGGGCCACAGTAGCTTTGGCAAATGTGTCCTTGCACTGTGCTCTTTGCCAAGCACAAGTGAAACAAACCTAGCACCATTATGTAGGTTGAAAAAAGGGAGAAAGGAAGAGAGGGAATTGTGTGGGTGGACTTTATATCATGTAAATAATTGGGAAATTATGAATTTACATTACTGGATTATTTTTCTCACTGACCTGTTATTTTACAGGAGAGACTTCTACAAGCAGCCAAACAACACCACTTATCAGATAAAATTCATTTACATGCAAAACAACTGGCTCTGTCTCTTTCTGTAGTATAATTCATTCACACTGACACGCTGAATGGTCAAGACACCTAAAAAAATATCCCTGGCTCCATCAAGCTTAAGAAAACCAGACTGCATTTCAAAAACTATTTTATTGAAGTTTCCTGAGCAAATCCCTTTCTAATCTGTCCTTCTCTGCCACATCCATAAAACTCAGCGTACATTTCTCAGAGAGATTAAACAGCTACTTGGTCAAGTACATCCAAGAGAAATACTATGGCCTTTGCATGTAAGAGATGACACATAGAAACCAAAGAACAGAGGCACGTCACTGGAGCTTCCTGAATCCCTGTGTACAGTACACTACTGTCATCAGAAACCGATATAATCGTATCTGTGAGGGTATTAAGGTCCAGTTTAAACTGAGGTGCAGTTTTGCACCCATACCTCCAGCTGAAAATTTGTTTCAAGACCTCACTCGCCTAATGGACTTCATCGAGAACCTCTTTATTCCATTTAGATCCAATTGTTTGTCACCTTCCTCAGCATTTTAATCTTAAAATCAACTCCTTCCTGAGTATTTACCCTCAGCTATAACACTGGAGAGCAATCTGATTCTCTATCAGTCTTCAGTGCAAAGGAGTTAAGGTCTGGCTCAGGTACATGTGAATGCTACCCATCATTCAGTGGTTAATAAAAATCCAGTCCACCTACATTCACTTGATGCACTTACAGTAGATAGGGCAAATAGGTATTTTCACCTTATAAAATTTTAATTATGAAATTAAAAGTACAACTTATATAATCAGCTTTCAACATCATCTGACATTCCAGTTCTGTTTAATGTTGAGCTTCCAGTCATTAAAGGATAGATTTGCTCTTTGGTAAACAGAGCAAACAACTTTGCAAATTAAAATGTTATCTGGCCTGCCCTCAAGTATGTTTAAAGTGGGACAGATGTAAAGCCACGTTCTCACCACTGCCTCATTAAAACACATTCAGTCTTAGCATTTAGGACTAAGCTTTCTTGCAGTGCTTAAATACATGCTCCAGTCAGAGAAAGAACATTTTTTTCGAATGCAGAAACTAATCTCAGGCCCGACCAAAGTCCATAGCACAGCCATTCCATTCAGGAGATAATTGTGCGTAGCTACATCTCACCATACGAGGGAGGAAATCCCACTAGCATTAGCAATAATAACATTTTACTATAGAGAACAAACTTAAGGGCCACTCTGGCAGGCATTCCTCTGCCTCTGGCAGTAGGTCTTTCTTTCATGCAACAGAGATCTGGCAAGGGGACTCTACAGTCTGGACCCACCAGCCAGAGCATCTGCCAAGCCAAGCTTTGCTATTTGCGCTGCTGATAGCTCCTTCCCCTTCACCCTGCTCCCTGCCAAGCCTCTCCAGACCACGCTCTTCTGGGATTTGTCTTCCTGTGAGGGTGGCAGTTGCCATTTCAAGCCAAAAATCCCTTTTCATCATATATTCAAATACCAGAAGAGTATTTGAAAGGGAAGTGCTTTAATCCCAGAAATAAGGGCAATAAAATCTTCACAGCTTACCGTCATTTTCCTAAAACATTTATAAGGTGAGCCAATATGTTTAACTATCAAAAATTCTAGGAATGGGAAGCTTTCAACTTTTGACCTGAGACTTTATGCCAACTCATTGCCTCTCATCCTGACCTAGTTGACTGAAGGGCAGGATGAAAGTGTCTTGGCATAATGCAGCATTCAGTTGACTTTCCTGGTCCCACCCATTGATGTTTTCCAGTTTCAGTCTCTAAGTCTCCCTGATTTCCTGGAGAAGATGCATAAAAAATATCTCCCTTCCTCTTGCTGGATATACACACAGAAACTTCTAGTGCAAGTGGGAGAGAACTGGGAAAAGAGTCAGAAATTTGTTGCATGTGATATTACAAACATAACCCCTTGCTATTTGATAGACTTGCCCACTCTAAAGCTGACGAAAATCTGATTTTTTTTTTTAAGTATTGCAGAAATATATCGTAGCTTTTCCTTAGCTCTAACAAATGCTACTATTTCTTTTTTTAAGGGTTGACAGAACCAGAGACTGCATAAAGATTTCTGCGTTCCTATGAAGCTAGTTAGGATAGGTAATATTTAAATTGCAGCATCTCTCTATTTTGTGAAAAAAATACATTAATTTCTATCAAAATGGTATCAAGTTATTCTCATAAAACACCTCTTTCACTTCAGATAAGAAAGGTAAATATCATCATCAAATACGTACTTAATCAAGTTATGCCAGGATAATTTTTTTGACATATATCCCCAGAAATAAATAAAGAGCTCCCTCAATGCATTGCATTTCCTAATGCCTCCAGTGTGTGAGCCCCAGACTTTCTCCTCCTTAGTGCAGACACCTCATGGAGGCATCCAGCAGCCAAACGGCTTTGCTTAAGTCCTGCCCAACTTCACACCTCCCCTGTACACGAGTTGCCTCAATGGACAGGTGATGACAGAGGGTCACCCAGCTCAGCTCAGATGAGATCTCCAAGAATGATCCCTTGCTACATTAACTACAGAGGAGGTTTTAAGTCTTGTGCAGGCCTCCCCAAGATCCCCAAAACATGATACACACTATATCCATGCAGGAGAAATGCTGTAGACATACGCAAATTTAAAAACTCCTTAGAGATCAGCTTAGGTGCATCTTCCTGTCAGAGTGTAGTAGTAAGGCTTGTCTACGCAGAAAAACAGCCTGAAATAGTTATTCTGCAATAACTAGTCCACACACAGCATTCCACCATTGCTATTTTATAATAGTACCCCTAGGGACACATGGCTGAGTTAAACCACAAAAAGGCACTCTTCAGGCAGAGTAAAACTGTCCCCCCCACAGCGAGTGTGGACTTGCTAACTCTGGCGAGCTCTTGGTTCACTCCCTAGCATACTTCCCATTTGCATACAGCTGACTGAACTTTTATTGTCTTCTGGATTTTTAATCTGAAAAATTGATATCTAATAGAACCCTAGAAATTAGACTAAGGCTTTCAGTAGCTGGCCATTTCACTCAAGTTCCTGCCAATTATTTGCTGTCGTACAGGAATTTAGATGCTTTGTCCAGTTAAATTTTTGTGCTTGCAGAGCAGAAAGTTCTGACCCTGCCCTTTGGAGTCTAATCTATGGCACAATAGAAATCATTATTAAGAAACATGCCTGATAGTAATTCATAATTTGCGTCTGCTTGGTTTTGTCCCAGTCCTGGCACTCCACTTTCCTTAGGGAAAGGTCCCTTTGCTGTCTTTACAGAATGCAGTTCACAGTAAGGGCTTTGTGGCTACACCGTTGGGAAAAAAAAAAAAAAACCAGCAAGCAAATGGTCGTAGTGGTGCCAAGGAGTCCTGTTGCCAGCAAAAGTGCATGAAGTATGGTCTGGATGCCTGAAAGAAGCACCCGCTGGAACCACTTGGAGAATGACAAACCCTTACAACCCCTCAGCTGGAGCCCTAAATCAGATGTGATCATTATTCTGAGACAAGTGAAGCCAGGTTACCCAAACTGCTCTGTTGCTAAATATATGACATGTAAATAGCCTGTTGTCTTCTTGCCAATACAATATACTACCTCCTCTCCCACCTCTCCTTACGTAACCTTGTTAAATAAAGGCTGAAGAACCCTTAACAGCACAAGTAAAAACAGGTCAAGGATTTAAAAGAGGGGTGTGTAAATCATTTCTGACAAACAGGTCTTCCTTTGCTGGAAGGGGATTCAGGGGTTTTCATTAAGAGAAAAAAAAGCCAGCACTTTTTGTCGTGATTTTTTTCAGAACAAGGTTGTCGTAACAAGCACTTTCATCTGTAAGTGGAAAAATCCCACTATACAGACTAAATTAAAAAAAATAATAGTAACAATCAACCAAAATCTCCTGTAGTATTTTTCGATACAAGATTTATTTTCTTTGGTTCTGAGAACGTTGCATAACCCTTGTAATATTATAGCCTATTGCGTTGCCTCGTCATACTCCATGAACTTGTGCTGTGACACGTCCACATTCAGATCTATCAGACACGGTGGCAACACCTATGACACAATAAACCCAAACTATGTTAATACGAGCTTGACGGGACATGTGGCATTCCCACCTCCTGGACTGGAACCCTTCCACTGTACGTACACATTAACCAGGCTGCCTCAGACCGCCCCGTGTTAACAGTTGTGGGCTGGGTGCCAGCAGAAGGAGTTAATCACATTAAGAATGAGCACAGACAAGTGGGCACTGGCCAGTGATACCTGTTCAGCCCACCATTTGGGGAGCAGATGATGAGAAGATGAACTCAGGAAGGAGTCTCTATTATTTGAAATCCAAGTTATAGGAAGAGTGAAAGGTCTGGGTTCCAGTTCCTAAATGACAGTATTTTTAGCCTTTGTATTGCGCAGCAGAACCCAAACTACACAAAACCCCAGCTGTGCCCTTAAAAACTCATTCATTTTCCCACTGCTATTAGTTGCATGTTTCTAAAGGAGGCTTTTACATCTGCAGGACATTAAAATATCCTGTAGCATTCGTGAGCAATGCAATGAAGCGAAGAAAAGTTGAGAACAGTTACCTTGGGATTGAGAAATGATTTCATAGTCATAATCAGCTCTGAAGTGCCCATCTGAATGAAGTTGCAAAATGCCCAGAAACAGAGCCAAAAGAGGTCTGTATGGCTTTTTAGTCATTCTGGTTCTCCTGTTCCTGCCAGCTCTGCCACTTTCTCCGTGACATCCCTTCTTACTTTGTCATTTCTTTTCTACCCTTCACTCCAACTACAGTTGATAGGATCTAATACATTTTAATAGGGTTCAAAGCACAGCCACATTAATTCTGTAAATGACCCTAATAGCTTTCAAATGTTTCTATTGATGCCTTTACGTCTTTAGTAATAAGAATGTGGAAGTATTTGTAGTCTGTAAAATAAAAGGGAAAATTGGCTTCAGACAGAAGTTTTACTGCCAATAAAACTGTATGTAACCATTTGCCTACTATTTAACAAAGATTAATTAGTAGTATGAAATCTAAAAATATCCTGAAAAAAAAAAAGCCTATTTTGTCCTCTTGCCACCTTTATCTTCTGTCACTATAAGGTGAGGCTGAGGAATGTGACATCTTACAGTCCTCCTGATCTCACTTTTCTGCTGCACCTCCCTTACGGGGAAGAATCACATTATTCCATTTTTTTCACCACTGCTTCTCAGAAAATCAGTTCCAACCCATCTAACATGATTAGAAAAGCAGGAGGGCAATGGTTTTGAACTTCCTTTTCTTTCTAATTTTAGGAGGTAATAAGATTATTTAGCAAGCAGATTCAAATTTTTCATCATAACGTTGTAACCTGATGGATTTTGTTTCTGTTCTGGTCTCAGAATATCTAAACCCAAGCACTGATGGTAATGATTCAGAAGCGCTCAGTCAATAGCTCTCGATTGCACATGTTTTAAAATGGAGGATGAAAAAAAGTCCTAGCCTGAATACTTGATGTGTATGAGTCAGGGTTGGTGTTATTGCGACTGGTCAAATAAATCACTTGGAATTGTTTCTGTTGTCTGATGGAAGAACACAAATACTTCCAGCATGATCTTTGTTGTGTACAAATATACAAATGTAGCAATTTCATTTTAAGAGTATGCTTACAGGTAACTTTTGGCAGACATCAGTGCCTGTAGTCAATTTTCTCAGTGCAGGTATCAAAATCTTTTAGAAACTGATATATATCTCTACAAAACTTACATGGACTTTTTTACTTGAGATTAAAAGGTTGTTTCATCTGAGAATAAGTTAACAGAAACAACAATGCAAATATGCAAAAGCCCCACCTCTACAAAGTGAAATAGGGTAGCTTCCAAAGGGAGCATCTACAAAAGGTCCTTGCACTGATTTAATAAATTCTGTTAAATGGGTGCTCTACATGCCTCTGTAAATCCCCGCCCCAGAATGTAAGTGCTTCCCACTGATTCAATACAATAGAAGCTCAACATTGTTGAATTGAATCCATGCAAACATTCAAATAAATATATAGGAAATGATTTTATGATTCTTTTCATTCAGCTCTAATTTAGAAATGTGGAAATTTCATGCTTCTTTTGAAAAATAGGATAACAGTAGGGATAGGTCCAAATGCCAACTTCTGAATCTCAATCCAAATCTAATTTTTCCAAGGTTGAAATTTACTTTGGCTCCAATACACTGATTAAGGTTCTTCCAGATGAAGATAAAAAAGTTTTACAATACGCCAACTGAAACAGGAATGTATGGCTCTCTTTTCTCATTTGTGTAGTCACAGAAAATATTAACACTGATCCTGATTACCTTTAGCCAAGAAACATGAAACAATTTCAGACTTTAGAAAAGCTCATATTATTAGTGACACTCTCTTTTGAGGAGCTGAGATCTCCTGGTTGAGGAGGGGGAGTCCAGGACTCTTCTGAAGACAGGGCATATCTACTGACTTGATTCTAATGAAATCTCATTGGCTCATGTGAGTTCCTCAGATGCTGCTGGAACAGCAAGGCCACAGAAATTACTTTTCACTGTGACTAAATCAAAATCCATATGACAGTTCTAACTCATTTAATGTAAATAATATGGAAACATCAATATTAGCACGAAGTAAAACCACTCATGGGTTGTGTGCCGCTCTGCTGCTTGTTCCCAAACTGGGCCTTTGCACTGCGACACAGTTGCTCAAGGCCTGAAGACAAGCAACTTCTGCTTCCAAAGGTTGAAGCCAGATCCACAGCACTATCCTGTATTATACAAATCAAAGCCTAGTACCAGATAACTGAAAAACAGTTTTGTCTGTTAAATCATTGGAGAGTTTTGATACATTTAAGCTACTTGTGCTTCATATATTTCCTACTGTTCCTTTCTTTTAAAAAAAAAAAAAAATTGAGAGCTACAGTGTGCTGTCTTCCTCATCTTTTTAAGGAAAAGAGGGAAAAATCCCTATTTTTCTCTTTTGAACAAGAGAATTCACCATTGCTCCTCTTGCAGTACACCTAGGAATAGTCCTAAACCAGTGGAGGACTACACAGACGAGGAAAGTACCAGGGAAAGGCAGAAAAGGGGATTCTCAGCTAGAGTTTCTGTTTTGTAAGGTAAGTAAACCTGTTAAGCTCTTTCACTGCTACAGGTAAAAAGCTCCCCCAACCCTAAGATATCCCAGCTGGCATTAGGTCTGCTTTGCTTCATCCCCTTCATTCCTATTTATTCAAGAAGAAAGACATCCCAAATTAGAGCAGGCCATCTTCAACTCTAGTCAAAGCAGATTGGGAGTGCAAAGTGGTTTTTACTGATCACAGCAAATAATAAATATCTGTGCTGGAAAATAGGTGGTGGAAGATATAGTTTACCTTGCTGTACACATAGCAATTTTACAAAAAGTGTTTTAATGGAGAACTGCATTATCAGATCCTCTGTTTTTTTCTTGTGAAGTCTCAGGGTTGCTTTCCTTCCCCTGAGGAACGGCTGTGCATGTAAAATGTTAGTTTTATCTTAAACTTCCTTGTACAGGCATACAGACCTGAGAATCATGCTGTTCTCCAAAGTCTGATTTGTTTAAAACTAATCGTAAGACAATAGTATTTCTCTCTTGACATTTGTTTTCCTGTTAAAGATAATGTTGGAACCCGTGACACGACCACATCCAGCTGCACCAGACACATCAAAATCAGTGACAGGATGAAACCAAATTACTAGGCCTTTTTGTGGCTGGGGCACCATGTGATGCATCACAATGAAAGATGACAATTGAAACATTTTAAATTGTAGTTCAAACCACAGCAAAGAAAACCTCAGGACTCAAGATCAGAGAGAGAGAGAAAGAGAGAGGTGTTTGCAAACGAGAAGAGGAAGGGATTTAGCTCTTTGCTTCTTCACAGGTTCACCATCTCTGTCTTGCTGCCAAATGCCCGAAGGGCTTTGACATCTGAAGGACATTATACAAATCTACAGCACTCAGGAACAGCGGAGAGAGAAGGGAAGCTTCTGGGTTGTGTGTGCAAGAGGTCTAAGCATTCCTATCTTCCTCTCCACTGCCTCCACAGGCAGAAATAATGAAGCACTGAATGGGCCGTGAGGCTGGCAGGACTTGGAGAGGATGAGGTCACTATCACACATATGAGAGGGAGAGAAACAGGCCAAGGCTTCATCACAACAGTCACTCGGAAAACAAAAGAGCAGAATTTCAGAGTAGGTTGGCTCTTTAAAATAGGCATAAGTAGAATATCAGAGATGGAAACTGTTTTGTGATGGTGGGGTATTAAATTCAATACAACCATAGACAAAATAAGCAAACAGCAAATGATCTGCTAGGCTATGCTTTTCCGATTAACTGTCCAAAGTGATGAGAAGATCCCTTTCTCAGACTGTAACTTGTCATTTGAAGAAAAATATAAAGAAATATCTTTCTTTTCTTTTTAATACACAGGTCTAAAATGCCAATTCTTTAGCACAAATTGACACAGTCAGAAAACCGATCTTGTTCTTTCTGCATCTCTTTGATCCGCAAGAATATCCACGATCAGTTTATAGTTACAAAGTTGGGGAGTTTTAGGCCTCAGTGCTGCAGAAGTCAAAGCCATGTTATTCCCAGCTGGAGAGTTATTGCCACCAACAAAGACTCCATGGGCAGATTCTCTGCAGACTTTGTGGCAAGTTCAAATTCTTTGTCCTTGTTTTCAAAACATGCCATCTCTAAGCTGCATATTACCCTTGACTTAATCTTCTTCTACAAAGCCGTTCCCTTTCTGTGTCAGTTAGGTAGTATCTCCTGGACATGTAACAGCATCACTAAATATTTGTCAGATTTGCCCTTCTCGCATCATGTATATTCTCTCACAATTTTTTACTGCCTGTGCAAAGCAAAGTACAACGCTCCTACATTACTGTCAGGGCCTAGGGACATACTGCATCTTTGAGCTCCACAAAGTAGTAAAAAATTTTTTCCCATTCTGCCTTCAGTTACAGCTACCCAAATATTTTGTATCTAAGACATAGTCAAATTTCATTTTAGCCAATTTGTTGTAACTGTGATAGATTTGGTGCCTGGATTTGAAAGTTAGGCCTAGATTTGGTAGAGCTGTTACAACGCTGTAGAAAACAGAAGATCTTCCACACCAATCATCTGTGGTTGTGTGGGCCAAACCAAGCTGATGGGAGTAAAAGATAAGATGCTCATTTTTGTGTGTAGCAGAGATCACTCAAGAGTGAAAAAGGCCTGTCAAGTATAAAGGTAGAGAAATATTCTTTCCAGTAGTGACATTTCAGCTATCATTTCGAAATTTAATTTTTAATTTTGCAACCACCTGTTTTAAGCATTCAGATCTCTGTGAACTATTATATAATCACTCTGGAAAGAAACATCCATTCAACAGGTTTGTTTCAGAGTGTTGCTGACATAAGACTTTGCTTCGTTCCACCTCCGAGACAGCAATGAATGATTGGTCCCATATGTACAGAGAATACACGAGTCTTGGAACAATGTGCATACAAGATTTGCTGTGTAGAGTTGCTATTTTTCCCCTTTTGCTTACCCTTAGAATGCATATCAGAAGTATTACTTCTTCCTGCAAGATGTTTGCAAGCAGTTTAAGCTGAACAGGAGAAAGTGAGCCTTCCCAGTCATTATGTGTAATTTTCTTCTGATTTGTTTTGATTCCTCTTAATGGGGACGGAACATTATGTAGGTGTGGGTGTAGATGATGGGGTGGGTAAATTTTGTGGGGAATGAGCTGAGTAAGCAAGTTTGAAACTACCTCTCAAAATGATTCTTCATACAAGCCTTGGGGAGGCAATCAGACTTTAGAATCCCTTGACAAATGCCTATGCTCTGTTTCACAAAATTGTGAAAGCAGAGAATTGTGCAGCCAAAATTAAATGGTCAGGCTAGCTCCTTCTATCTATTGTCAATAAAACTATGTGCCTTCCAGCCCAGAAGACCATGTATATCATGTGTGTCTGCTCACATCTGAGGCTGTTGACTCATCTCAATAAGGCAGTCATCTCACTTGGTTTCCCTAGACTGGCCCACAGCTCTTGAGTTTGAGGGTTCCATACAGAATGAAAGGGTAGAAATTGTAGAGCAAACCTATACGTGGAAGAGGGCTTTCATCCATCCCATCTGCCCATGGTCCCGTAAGAAACTCAGCTACACGTCAACAGGCAGCTCTAATTTTTCACAGTCTACAGTGTGGTAACCCAGAAGAGAGAAGGATTTCAGCTAAAGGAGATACAGATAAATGCCCCAGCAGAATGACTCTGATGAAATCACAGGCCACAAAGCTGAAGGGACTGGAGAACTGAAAGGAAGGGAAAACATTCCTTATAAATAAGCAGATGTCTGAAAATTCCTGAGTGTATCAACAGGTTGTCACAAGTCCTGCAAATCCTACCTACTCAGCAGAGGAAACCTATGAAAATTCTGCAGGGGGAACTCAAGAGCTGCTGTCAGTGGAAGGAAGCAATCTGCCCTATAATTAAGTTTTCATCTCCTATTATTTATCCAGCATCATAGCATCTCATCCAACATCTACCTTGACGACGCTGTTTATTTAGTTAGTTCATTATATTTCTCTATAATTTGTTGCAGTTGAGCTGAACACAATGGCTTAGAAAAACATCATTCCAAACACTTTCATCATCACAACTTTCTAAATGTCCCAGCCCTGCTTGTTGCCAAGCAGAGAAAGAAGCATTATTGTTTCTGTCACACTTGACTGCAGTGTTTTGCCCCTAAAAATGTACCCACACCTGCTCTGGGACCTGTTATTCATTCATCCTCCACTAGCCTTCAGAAATGATGAATGTGGAGGGCAAAGGAAGACCAAAGGAGATGTTTAAGTGCAGGATGTAAAAGTGAGAGAGATGAACGACAGAAAGATGACAACATGCATTTGGCACGCCCTGCTTTTCTAGACTGTAGTTTCACATTATCCTTTGTAAGCTGTATGTTATTTTCCTGACTGGGGCTGGGACCATCTTTTTGTGTGATATGGTAACAAAGCTTCAGTTACAACAGGTATGGGGCCATTAAGCAAGACTGCAAAGGGTCTCTGATCAGTTACAATCAGCAACACTTGAATGAGCCTTAATTTACTGTGGATGAAACTGTGCCAGGATCTGCATCATGTATGTGCATCAGCTAGACATGCACAGACCTGTGGTGGGCTTCTCTACAGCTGTAGATGCCATCCGTAGGGAATGAAGCCATAGAGACCTGGTAGTTCAGGTCCTGTGTGCCCCATAGATGATTGGAGACAGCCATCTTGGTATGAAAAACAACAAAATAATGAGGATCAGTGGGTCTGATTCTGATTTCAATTATATTTATGTAACCCAGGAGTGACTCCACCAAGATGTGGAGCAGTAATGGTGGAAACACAATGACAGGCCAAGAATCTGTCTTAGGTAAATAAGCTTCATCCATAACACTGCCAGGGCATTGTAGACGGCTCAGTAATCAGAGGTGTGACGGCAGCATGGTCATATTCTAGCTAGCTTCAAGAGTATGGCAGGGAATCTGCAGCTGTGCAGGCTGTGGAAGGAGGTCCATATGTGTTTTGGAAGGAGGGAATGAGAGCCATGAAGCTTAAACCGCCGTATCTTCCTGGCTATCGTTAGTGCTAGATGAAAGCTGGTTTCAGTACGTCTCACATGCTGGAGCTGCAGCTCTGAGCATAGTGTAGGCATAGCGTTGGAGGCTGGCAGACATAAGCTGTGCTTACTGTAAATCTCAGCAGAGAAATGCACTTCTTTAAGGCACACGCCATGTAGTTCCCAAGGAGTTTGAGGTATTGCAGATGAGAAAGTCTTTCCACAGACAGAGAAGGACTTTTTTCTTTATTTTCTTTTTCTTCTTTTTTTCCCTTTTCTCTGGCAATCAGACGAACCAAGGGATGGTTTTGATTCAGAATCTGGAGCAAATACGGGGAGGATTGATTCATGATCCTTTTCTTTTTTTCTCTTTTAATGGGCTGACAGACTCTGCTCCAGGCCTGTATTCCAAAGGTCTGATCCAAAACCCACTGAAGTCAACTCTTGTAGAGTGCAGTGTGCTGTGAATTTGGCTGCAAAGTAGTACTCAACTACCACTCTGTAAAGAAACATAGACAATCAGGGTTTTTTTCTTAATTGGCAAAGCTATTAAACAATGCCTAAAAAAACCTGCCATGCCTTCTTCCTGCCAAAGCTTCCTGTCCCCTGTTCTGTACCTTACTTTTCAGCAGCTTGGCAATCACCACTCAAGGATAACCTGGCACCTGTCTTTGCCACGTGACAGGAACCCCTGTCTGGTCCCACACCACGCTCGTCATCCCCTTTGTTTCCTTCACACCACTCCCAATCAAGCTCACTTGGGCCACTGAAATGAAAAGGTTGCATTGTACAACAGAAAAGAAAAATGCAAGCAACCGAGATGTGCCTGTAGCAGGGACATTTTCTCTCATCTGTTGCGAAAAATCTGTGGCATTTATACACACACACCCTGTCCATCCTTTACTGTCCTCTTTGCTATAATGACTGCATAAGATTGAAGACTCCTGAGGGCAGGGTCCCGGTGCATGGCTTGCTGTCAAAAGCATGGTACACACCTGGGCTGTTGTTTTAGTGATCAAGGTAAGGCCACCAGTCAACATGTCACACTACAGCACTGAGCAGACATCTGGTCCTTACACTGTAAAGTCAGAGCCGCAGAAAGTCCTTTTGAAAATCCTGCTTCAGCAGAGCAGTAGAGGTGTTTGTGTACATTTAAACATAAAATCATAGAATCATTAAAGTTGGAAAAGACATCCAAGATCAAGTCCAAGATGCAGCCCTAGCGCTGTGCAAATAGTGAGCTTTATCACTTGAGTTGCTGGGCTGAAAAATTGTGTGGTAGAAGCATCTCAGTTTGGATAGAAAAGGAGTTAAAAGAATCTAATTGGTCTCACTGAAATAAAAATCTTTAAAATGACATTTCATTCAGCAGGAAAACACCAGGACAAAAGTTGTGAGGCAGGTTTTAATGCCCATCTCTCTCTCAGGGGTACTGCAGTCACTTTCGTTATTTTACATGGACAATTTGTCGTTCACCGAAACAATACTGAAGACCATAAAATCCATTTCCCATTGTCCTGGCTCTGAAGCCATTTCACTCTCTTGCTACACGACTGTTTAAGCACTTTAATATAATCAGAGCAGCTCCTGCAGGACAGACACACCTCAATGTATTTATAACCTCATGGTCAACAGTGACTTGAGAAGTCGAATATATTAGTGCAGGTCTAAAGTCTCCACTGGTTCAAGGCAGAGGTTTGCATGTGAGTACTTTAATCCGACAGGTGTTTCGTAGGTATTTTGTAGCAGACGCTGCCTAGTCTCCTCCTCTTGGAGCTATCCTATTTCTTATAAAACATCCAGATAGTCATGGAGGAAGAGTATGAAGAATGACTCCTGACATGTTAGTTAAAACATTCTCCTGGGAGGTGTGACACTCAGGACACTCAACCCTGCTCCAATTAATGGTTAATTATTTACACAAGGAGGACAGTGTAAACAGGAATGACATACCTGACCCTCAACCCTTGTCTGCTGGATTAACTGAGAGGCAGAAGGCTAAGAGAAGGTAGGGTAGAGGATCAGCTCCCGTAGCCCAGGCCACCACTTCCTGTAGGTTGCATTTTTTCCTGTGAATGGTTTGTTAAACAGGGCACTCTTCCTCCATCAGCTCCTTACGCCAGCCCACTACTCTTTATACTATTCACGGCAGTCAACCTCAATCCACAAATAGTTTCATGCTGACAAAAAAAAATTGCCCAATGCATTGCGTCTTCATCAGAAAAAAATTCACCAACTCTGCAGGAGCATTTACAGCCAGAGCAGCCACCCTCGCACCTTCATCCTTCTGAGTTTCCTTCAGACTGCTGAAGCAGGCCAGGTAGTCTTATCTTCACTCTCTTCTAAGGAGTTGCTGTCAAATTGCCAAGCATTTTAAGGTGCTTTGAGTGCAATATCTCATTTGCCTGCTAAGTGTTTGCACAATGCCAAGCACAATGGGGTCCTGACTCTGGCAGGGGTGCCCAGACACTACTATTATTAACTATAATTACAACTGATTACCCAAATCATAGTTCACGTCATGGGGCAGACTCTTCCCTGTGTGCAGAGGCCGCAGGGGCTCGGCCTGAGCCCTGAGCCAGGACACAGAGCCCTGGGACCCCAACCTGGCATCCCAGGGCAGGGGTTGGGGAGCAGGCAGGAGGCCAATAGGCAACGGGGAAGGTTGCCTGTGCACCCAAGGGAGGAAGCAGAGGCTCATGCCTTAGCCTCTGCCTGGGGCCCTCGTGCGTCTAATGGCGGCTCTGCCAAAAATATTCTTGCACTGTCCCTCAGGGCTTGTTGCTAACCAGCACAAGTCAGGTTGTCTGCCAGAGCCCATCCAGTTGCACTGTAGCAACCCAAAGGGTGTTGGCAATGTCTGAAGCACCCTTTTACCCATGTGAGGGGCCATATGTACACCACATCTTTGGACAGGCTCATTAAAACAAAGGGAGAGCTGTGAAACACTCGTTGCTTCTGTCTACTAGGCCTTAATTTTGGCACATGCAAATTAGTAAGCACTGCATATTGGAGAAAGTATAGAGAAGAAAATGGTAGCTGTTCATTTTCACATATTTAATTAGACACTGATAATTACCACTCTGTATGTTTTAACTCTGTAAGAGCAACGCTTAGCCTGTGCATGCATGGCAGCAAATAATTCAGAGACTGAGTCAGTCAATGTATGTCATGCTGTTCTACATACACTTATCTGGGTTTCAAAATATGTTATTTTTCAAGGTGCTCTGTGCATTGCACTGACATCTACTTGTCCAATGTGATATACTGACACTGTCTTTTCCACTGCACTACTGAGAAACAAAATCAAATAGAAAACATTGTCTAAAGTGCAGTCTAGGATAGCAGACTTAGCTCTCAAAGTCATAGCTGTTTTAGGCTGGGATGATTCTCAAAGCATCACCCAAATGACTTTACAAAGAAAGTCAAGCTTTTTCTTCCAGCTGGAAAAACAGTGGCAGAATACAGAGCTGATAGAAGGACTTGGGCTCTGCAATATTTGACATGACAAAAGGAGAGTCAGGCTCACAGTAAGACCTCACTTGTGTCTGGTCTGTGAAGGTTCACCCCCCAAACCCTACTATATCATTGCTGTTACTCTCATCTGTCAAGTGTACATATTTCAAAAGCCCTTGATATTTTCCATTAAGTTGCATAAGACTTTGCTGGTACTTTTGTTTTTCAAAATGTACCTCTAGAAATTTATATAAAACGGCATAGAAATACTTTGGGCAGCAAACTGAAACCAAAGCTGCAAGTCTGTGATTTCAGTTCTGATTGTGGGATGATGTATTTTGCCCTCTGACAAGACTATGGCTGCTGTGGCTCTGGGATGTACCCAGCTCTTCTTCCGAGATTAAAGTGTTTCTAAAATAAACATTGCAGAAGTAGCACAATAGCACTGAAGATTTGAAATTTTAGAGTTGGGCAAAAATATTTTGACTTCCTTCCATGTGATTTTCCACCTCATTTTTCAAATCTAAATATTTTGCTGATATTGCGAATCTAGAATAACTAATTTCCAAATTCATGCCATGAGAATATTTTACACTCGCCTCCCAGACATGCAGCTTACTGTAAAACAAGGCCATCAGACTCCTTTCACTTTGCATCTCCATCTAAACAACTCTTAGAGTCATATCAAGGTTGTTCACAAATACTTGCAAGATTTCATCTCCTTACTTTGTACACAGATAGCACTGAACGGGCAATTTTTAAATCAGAAAAAAAAATTATTTTTAAACTCTTTGCATGGAAGACTTGGCCTTCTGAACAAGATTTCTTTTTCCAAAGATGAGATAAGCCTTCCATTTCAACATTCGTATAATGAGGCATTTATTTTCTACTTATAAATTGTTCTCAGTGTAGAATATTAAACCAAATAAATTTTAAAGTAGAAAAACTTGAAGTCATCTTTTCACCTTCACTTTAACAAAATGTCTGTCTTGCTTGATGAAATGTCTCACCTTAATCCATATTTTCCTGATTATTCTCCTGAGTTTCCTTCCAAGAGGACATCTTCTTGTCACGGGTTAGGCAAGAAAAAAATGTTGACATTTCAACACAATTTTCCTACAGACAGGAAAGCTGTTTCTCATGTTCCTCCACTGCAAAATACTTTGTCATCCTTGGAGGGGGCAATGATATACATAGGTGGCATTCCTGTGGTGGACTCGGCGAGCAGCTGACTTTTGCTAGTTTTGCTGCATGGAGGCAGACCTAAAACCTCCAGTGGGCTCAGCCCCTCCATGCAATGGGTTGGGGTTAACCACAGGGAGCAGGGGCTGTGCAAAAACAAGAAGTGTGGTCCCTTGGTAGTACCCAGGGATGTGGTTAATGGCATATGAATAGCTGAAATATTTCTTCTAGGTCTGCACTATTTGGTTTTTAAGCCAAAAAGGTAGAGTTCTTCCAAATATAACAAAATGTTGACAAGTGGAATGTAGATTTCATGATAGAATTTTTTAATCTCCCAACTATCCCTGTCCAGTGGAGACATCAGAATATGAAAACCACCCTGAAGCTACATCTGCTGTGATACAGAGGAAAGCTCAGCTACATCCTTTTGAGTTTCATGAACAGAGGACACACATCTTCCATCTTAAAAGAAGAGCAGCAGATTCGACATTGTGTCAGCCTCTTTGCCCTTGGCATTTAAGCTTAAGGTCACTTTTTGCTAGGTAACTCATGCATAACAGAAGGCATCATATCCCAACTTTTCTCTGGACAAAAAGAAAAGAATTGCCCCTTCTGAAGTACTAATGCACTTGGTAAATTTGTTGTGTAATACTTTCAATATGTTTATATCCTTTCTAATTGCAAAAATAAAATTAATTAAAATAAAAAATTTGAAATTGCACCATACTGTCAAGAGCCATAAAATGACCTAACTTGATGGTGTAGCTCTTCTCTCTGTTTTGATTTTCAAAGCCATGTTTTCTCAGCAAAGCCTCCAAACAGCAACAACATCCAGCTTTCCAGATGTTTACAATTATAAGCAACTGAATGAGAAAAGCAGGCTCCATTTATCAACCAGGTTTTTGGTTTTGTTTTTACTTGATGTGATACCTGCTTGTGGGCTCTTCCATGAAGTTACACAATTGCAGCTTTTGAGGATTATAGCTCATGGTCATAATAGAGGGGAAAAAGCTCTTAATGTTTTCGCAGTCTTATTATCTACTCAAGCTTCCAGCATCATTACTCACTTAATTGTGAGCTTTACCAAAAAAAATCACAAGATATGTCCTGTTGTGAGTTCATAACAGAAAACCTTGTAACGGTTACTGGGATTACTCCAAACCGCTGACCTTGACAATCCAAACAGATGCCTATTGGAGGCTATCAAACTCTAAAGCCTCATGTTCTCTTCTAATAAAGAGATACATCTCAAATTCTTTTTTCCTCCTGTATGTCCAGTGTGTGGGCCCCATGCTCCTCAGAGATAGCTGAGTAATTGCAGAAATACTGCAGAGTCCTTTTCTATAAGTCAAGCAGTTTCCTTTGATTTAAAAGAAAAAAAAAAATGATAGTGAATTCAAAGTACATGCTGATCCAGACAGTTATCTAGGTTAAAACAGTATCTTCCCACTAAAACATCAAAAAGAGCTATGTACATTTACATCACATGTAACTCTGATCCGGAATGCAGAGCTGTTTGCAATGTCGCACAAAACAAGGCACAGTGATTTGTGCTTTTGTTAAAACATGAAACAGTTTTTTTAGAAGTCCTTGATCTTGCATCTTGAGATGCTTTTATGACTTTGTCTCTACTACTGTGACAGGATGCTGCTGCAAACAGAGGCAACTGCTCCAGTCCTGCTCCAATGAGGAAAGTAAGTCCCACACACTGCACCAGTGAAGTGTTGGGCGTAGGGAAGAGCTAAGCTTCAAAGGAAATTGTGGTTACCTGGGCTTCCTGCCAGTCACAAATTCTCCTTCTGGGTGTCATGGTTAATTCTGTTACTTTTGTCCTTTTTAATTGGTGTCCACCCCACATGTTACTATGGACCACAGGTATTGCTGGACATACGGCACTGGCCTCACTTCCATTTTAGGAGGGCAGGGGATGCAGCTAGGTGTGTGCCAGCACAGCGCACTGTCTCAGGACAAGCAACAGATAAATAGGGCAAGGAGGCCCAGCCTCCATCCTTGCAAGCTGACTTGGCAAACTTGTGTTTGGGCAGAGATTAGGCATATCCTCTTTCCCACCTGGAAATTTTGACAGAGAGGAAGAAGAAATTTGACCTCTTCTGCAGGAGTGCCAGAGCAGCCAAGCAACCCCTTCTGCCTTCTTGTTGCCTGGAAGTCTCAGACAATTGCCCCCTGCTCAAGTACAGGTCAGCACACAGGGAGCCCGACCTTCCTCAGGAGCATCAGATCTACAGCACACGCGCTCACAGTGGATCACCTGATACACAGAAGACACGACGAACTTGCTAAGCATGTGTCAGCCATCTGCGTGGTACGTATGCAGCTGATACAGTGCACCCCAGCTGTGTCAGGCTTGTGTCCATATGCTATATAGTATCCAAAGTCCATGAGATTTTCCAGGAAGAACTTCGGTTGTCCTGCAATTAAAAATTCACTCAGAGTATAAAAGAGTCTAAACTAGGAACAGGTCTAGAAGAAGTCAGAGCATGTTGGAACAATGACATTTTGACGTATTGTCTTCCTGCTGGAAACGAGCCACAAGAACATACATGCAGAGACTGACAGTCTTCCTTCAGGAGAAACTGAAGTTGTTTCAGCATTTGAAAGTAGGATTGCATATCAGCAGAGCAACCATGCTTATCTTCCCTGTGTAGGAAGACTATTTGTTCTTTCATAGACTAAAAATTAAAAGGCTGATTCTACTTTCATTTTAGGCATAATAATTCAAGTGTAACTGAAGATCAGACAATGAGTGAAGTGTATCATCACGCTCAAGCAAACCTACTTGAGAAACTAGCCTCATAGGAAGGTTCTCTGTCTCTGGGACCGAAGGATATCACAAGGAAGACCTGAGTTGTAGACCAGTGTTACTTGGGAAAGTACACATGGAAAATGTTGTATACCTGCCTCCTTCTCACCTAATTTTAAAGTAGCCATCTAAAACTGACAGGTGAATTATGCCCTAAAAGTGTCCATTCCCTCACAAAGGGGCTCTACCTGAAATGTAATTCCCTACACCATACCTATTCACTCAAATCTGTGTAAACTGACCTTCTCAATTTTCATAGGAAGTTTTGCTTTCCGTATTGGTGCAATCAGTATTCATCCCCTTGGAGACATTAAAATTTTGGTGAGGTGAATCTCCTCCCTTCCCTGTAGCCCAAGCATTCCCATTGCTAGACCTCAGTGGTTTATCTAGATAATACAGAGCTGAGTCCCAAGGGGAGCAGAGAAGAGGGGAGAAATCAACTTGTGATAGGCTCTCTTCTTTTATAAAGCCCCCATGTGCAAAGACTTGGCTGGTTTAACGAAAGCTTACAATGGTCTGAAAGAGGGAGGATGTGAAAGTGTTGCCTTTATACTTTACTCACTGCGTGAAAGATTTATTATGAAAAAAAGTACATGGAGAAGAGTAGCTTAAGCTAATTTCAGCTGTATAAATGCTAAGCACACAGTCCAGACCAAGCATGTTGGCTCCAGCATTTCACACAGGACAACTTCCGGAGGACAATTCCTCCCAAGCTAAGAAGGTCTCAAATGTTTCAGATACAGAGGTTTTATGTTTCATCCTCTAGATTCTTGCTCTCTCTTGATCTCTCCTACCATCCCTGGAACAAGGCCAGGTTGGATGAGGCTTTGAGCATGGTGGGTTGGACTAAATGATCTTTAAGGTCCCTTCCAACCCAAACCATTCTATGATTCTATGATTCTTGCTATACGTGGGGAGAAAAGCAATCTATCTTGTCTCCTCTAATCAGCTACAGAAATTACTCAGTTATGTCTGTGCCTGAAAAAGATCATTGTCCTCTTTCTCTGCCCATTCTCCATAAATATTCAAGACTGTTAAATGCAAGTGTCTGGACTATGACCAGCCAAATTACCTTAAGGAGGTACCTGGTACAATTTGTGTCTAACCTCTGTGGTTAGGTACCCAGCACTGTAGCAGACTTGAGCCATTTGAGCACCTTTTTTTTAATCCAAGCAAGTCCATGTTGGTAGCACTGTCACTTGCTGTATTACCCTGAGACAGGGGAAGGACAGCATTAAATTCTGTCAACTCTCTTCCCAGAGAGCTGCTAAAGGGAGCTGTGGAAAGGTGCACAGCCCCTGGGTGAGGCTGGTGTGCTTTGTGGGCTGATACACAAACGCACAAACAGAGCACTGAGTCTGTAATAACTAGTCTTGCTTGAGAATGAGGACACATTGTAACTTCTAAAAAGAGGCAACTTAAAGCCTGGGATCTTTAAAACATCACCTTGTATCCTGTCTTTTTTATGTCATTCTTAAAAGCAAACACAATGAACAAGAGAGATGAGATTAATTGCAGTACACAATATGGCCAAAGGAACACTGCTTCAGGACCTGCAAGTTTTCAATTTCCTACTTTCTCTAACATGAAATTAACATAATTTTTTCAAATTTACTCTAATTTGTTAATAGATAGATAGATACATAGATAGATAGATAGATAGATAGATAGATAGATAGATAGATAGATAGATAGATAGATAGATAGATAGAGCTTGCGTGTATCTTCCAGCCAAAGATCTAGCACTAAGGCTGTTGAATGGAAACAAGTACCACTGTTAGACTGTATGGTCCACCACAGCCAAGTTCTCAAGATGCTCATAAAAATCTCAGGCTCACTTTCATTACGATCAAGTGCGTGGATACATGCAAAGCACATTTGCTTCACAGGGAGCAGCGAATGGTAGGCACGTAATATCTGAAAAAGATATACCACATTGCAGCAAGACACAGTTGTCGGTTATGGTTACTAAATGATAGTCCTCTCCTTGACATGTGATTCTTTCTGCTTTAGCAAAAATGACTTTAAAGCTTTCTTTTTTAAACTGTCATGGGATTTGGGATTTGTGTATGTGCAGACCTCCGATAATTAAATAATGGACACATCAGTAATGGAATAAAGAGGAAGGCAATTAGTTTTCATTAAAAGATCCTAGTCTCTCTTAATGTCATTGGTAGGAAAGGCACAGACCAACATATGTCAACATTCAGCAACTATTTTTTCTTTCTTTTTCTTCCTTTATCTTTTCCCAGAAGAGTGAATTTGCCATGCCAGATTACATCATTTTCACATACATTCCACATATGCCTCTTCCAAAAATTATAAACACAGATGCAGAACCATAGTTTGTTTGGCTCCTGCCACTGAGAGTGTCACCCATTCAACCACAAGCTGCGAAAGAGCTGTGCTGCAGAACTTAGGTGTTGTGTGTGCCAAGAGGAATTGTTTCCACTGGGAAGCAGACCTCAAGTGATTCCAGGGTTCTTGTTTCTCTGTGGACCTTGTCTGCTAAAGACTGAAGAAGGTCAGCATAGATGGTTTCCTGGGGAACTGGCACTGGCCCAGGCAGCCATTGAATTCGATGGTCCTTCTGGTTATTGGAGGCTTTTGTGTGCCTTGTTAAGAAATGTGGATAACTATGGCATTCCTGGAAGTACAGGAAATGGACTTTTCTTTCCCACTTCCTTATCCAATAGCTGTGTGAGATATTCCAAATGCTTCAAAATCAAATAATAGCTAACAGGCTTTTACCAGAATCCTAGAATGGTTGAGGTTGGAAGGGACCTCTGGAGGCCATCTGGTCCAACTCCTTGCTCAGGTAGAGCCTGAGATGTCTTTAGCAACAGCAAAGATGTGCTGTTTGAGTCTTTGCAATTGCTAGTCTATCTATGATGTGTAAAACTCTAGCAGCCCACTTTCTACTTCTACTAGCTATTCAGTTGTATAGCATATCACAGAGCACAAGACATACATACACCTTTCTCATAGAGACTTTATTTCTATATGTTGCATCTTCTTACCAAATACAAGATATCTGAAGGAAAATGCTTTGAAGGATATCTGAAGGAAAACCCTGCTTTGCTTACAGGGTTTTAAAAAAATCCATCAGTGATGAAGAAGAAAAGGTAACCGACTGCTATAGTCAGTTGATTTATGGTTACTGCAACAGATTGTTGTGTTTTGCCTAACGGAGACTTTTTGAGTGGGTTTGTGCTTTTTTTTGATTCCACATTCTGAGTAAAATATTTTTACAAGCTAATAGGAGCAAACAGGCAGATTTTTTAAATTATTTAGGAACGTATCTAAAGTCAGGGGCAGTTAGTGTCTAAGCATACTTAAATATCTGGGCCAGAAGAACAGTAAAGCCAGCTAAACCAGCTAGTAGTTCTATCATAGGGAATAGGTGGTGTCTCTGAGAGGTCTAGAATTAGCATAGCCTAAACCAGATTGAAAGCAGGGCCTGTCCTTTTAATAAGTGTTTGTCTAGTGACTCACATCATCAGGGCCCCCACCTCTAACTGGAGCTTTTCACACTGAAGCTGCTGGGGTGCTATTACTAATAATAGTATCAGGAGCTGTACCGCAGAGGGGCAGATATATACTCGGCAGTCGCTGCAGTGTAATAGGGTGTAGCCAGATCCAAAGGGGCTCTGGACACGTTCCACCTCAATGATGGAGCTTGGGTTGCTCTCCATGGCTCTCTCAGATTGCATCTAAACACTCCTCCCTGGAACAAAGTCCTCGGGCACTTCTCTGCTTCAAAGCCTGACTGGGATAATAAGAGTGAACAAACGCTTTGTCGTATTCATTGGAAGAAAGAAGGAAGACGCATTTCTCGAGTACAAGGCTTCCTCTAAATACAAGATCTGCCCTGAATCTTTCAGCTGTGTTCAGCCTTCCCTCAGTTATTGCTTGGCTGTTCTTTGCAGCAGATGTCCTGGCTGTAGCGGATCCATGGTTATCATAGAATCATAGAATCATAGAATTATGGAATGGCCTAGGCTGGAAGGGACCTTAGAGATCGTCTAATCCAACCTCCCTGTCATGGGCAGGGACGTCTCTCAACTAGATCAGGCTACTCAAGGCCCTGTCCAACCTGGCCTTGAATATCTCCAGGGAGGGGGACAACTTCTCTGGACTATTTATTCCAGAGTCTTGCCACCCTTGTACTGAAGAATTTCTTCCTAAGGTTCAGTCTAAGTCTATTCTCCTTCAACTTAAACCCATTTCCACTTGTCCTATCAGTGGACACTCTAGTAAAAAGTCCCTCCCCAGCCTTCCTGTAGGTTCCCTTCAGGTATTGGAAGGCAGCTATTAGGTCCCCCCAGAGTCTTCTCTTCTCCAGACTGAACAATCCCAGCTCCCTCAGCCTGGCCAGGTAGCAGAGATGCTCCACCCCTGGATCATCTTTGCGGACCTCATCTGAACACGCTCCAACAGATCTGTGTCCCTCTTATGGTGGGGACGCCAGAACTGGACACAGTATTTGAGCTGGGGTCTCACAAGAGCAGAGTAAAGAGGGAGAATCACCTCTCTCAATCTGCTGGCCACACTCCTCTTGATGCATCCCAGGACGGGGTTGGCCTTCTGGGCTGCATGAGCACACTGCTGGCTCATGCTGAGCTTCTCGTCTGTCAAGACCCCCAAGTCCTTCTCTTCAGGGCTACTCTGAATCGAGTTTGTATTTGTGCCTAGGATTGGCCCAACCCAGGTGAAGGCCCTTGCACTTTGACTTGTTGAAGCTCATGGAGTTTGCACTGGCCCATTTCTCAAGCCTATCAAAGTGCCCCTGGATGGCATCTCTTCCCTCAAGTGAGTCCACAGCACCACACAGCTTGGTGTCGTTGGCAAACTTGCTGAGGGTGCACTCGATGCCGTCGTCCATGTCGCTGACAAAGGTGCTGAACAGCACTGGACCCAGAACAGACCCGTAAGGAACTCCGCTTGTCGCTGGTCTCCATGTGGACATCAAGCCATTGACCACAACTCTTTGAGTGCGACCATCCCGCCAGTTCTTTATCCACCGAGTGGTCCATCTCTCAAATCCGTGTCTCTCCATTTTAGAGACAAGGATGTCATGGGGGACAGTGTCAAACGTCTTGCACAAGTCCAGGTAAATGACATCAGTCACTTTACCTATGTCAATCAGTGCTGTAGCTTTGTCATAGAAGACCACTAAACTAGTCACGCCCGACTTACCCTTAGTGAAGCCATGTTGGCTGTCACCAACCACTTCATTGGTTTTCATGTGCCTTAGTACAGCTACCAGGACAATCTATTCCATGATTTTACCTGGCACAGAGGTAAGACTGACTGGTCTGTAGTTCCCTGCATTATCTTTGCTTCTTTTTTAAAGATGGGGGTTATGTTTCCCCTTTTCCAATCTGTGGGAACCTCAGCAGGCTGCCATATTGGTGTTAACTCATTTTGGACCTACAGCGCAATTAAAACTGCAAAGTGACTGGCTCTGCCTGTGCTAAATCTTCCTAGCCTTGCTCTGCCAGCAGGATAGATACTCAAAAGCAACATTAAAACTGCATGGTGTACCCTGTAAACTGGGAATAAGCACAGTTCTGACAGCACACAAGCTGCTCTATAACATGCTAGAGAGATTTCTTCCTGACAGGGTCTGGGAAGACTCCTTAGATACATCTTGTTATTTCTCTCCTTCCTCGTCTGACCAAGTGCAGTGATTGCAGTAAGAGGTGTGATGGTAGCTCATAAGCAAAAAAAAAAATAAAGGGTGTTTTCCTTCTCAGCTTCCATGCATTCTTGGTTTGGTTCCCTTGAGAGGGAGAGAAACCAAGTGCACCCCATTGCTTCTGCATCCTCCTGAAGCTGTTCTGGCAGTCCTGAGAGTTTTCTCAGGACTTGTTTTCTCACTAACGTTCATTTCTTTCATATTAGACAGCAGCTTAAGGAAAATGTTAGACTACAAAATTGGCAGCTTGTAAGAGGGAAGTGAGGAGTCTGCATTTGGGATGCTGCCACCACAAACTAAACTGTTGCCCTTTCTAGTTGTAGCTGGGCTGTGGTGGGCAACACAGAACAGGGAGAAAGGGAATAACTAAGCAAGGAGGCTTTATAGAGTTGAAAACAAACAGACAATGAAAGGGTGTGTTCCTGAAATCCTTCAAAGGTTGTTAACTCTTTCATAACAAGACTAATGACTCCCCCTTAAGCTGATAGTTTCCTCTGTTCCTCACTAAGTTCAGTGAGCCAGATTCATCCCACAAATCCTTTCATTGAAATCACTGGAGTGATACCACTAGTAACCACAGCAAAACAATGAGCTGAACACTGTGTATACAAGAAAAATAGTTATGTTGAATTTTTTTTCTGAAGCTTGGTTACGGCCCTGCCAAGCTCTCCTGCCACATTTCCTTGCTTGTGTAAATGGAAGGGAAACATGTCAAAAGGAATTTAGGGAACTGTGCTCTAGTCTCATGTCAGGTTTGCAATATGGTCCAGCAAAATCAGTCTAGTTGAAGAGCTAGGAAATGCTCATGTCTGAGAATGGTTCAGACATAGCCCGTGAAAGGACTGGAATATGGGACTCCACAGCTGGAACCACACATGGTTGCATGCTGCTCTATGAACATTTCCTTCCCAACAAATAGATTCCACAAGCTGTGCTATGCAGAAAGACTGAGGGTACATCCCTGCCTCCGCTCCGGTGATGGTTTGATAGCCAGACAGACACACTCTTGTGCAGTCTCCAACTCCCCTCAAGGCTGAGGAGGGCTTAGATGCTATGCCTCCCTCTTACCAGGCCCTGCCCACTAACGTGGAAGGTGGGTGTCAGAGATGCAATCATTTTCTCCTCGAGGCTGTGTTTTGAAGATTGTGTATCATCTGGCCACGTTGCAGAGGCTTATCCAGACTGCAGGTGGACAGGGGGCATCCCTGGCAGCCCTGACTCACTCGCTGCTGCTCTGCAGTGCAGGCACCTCCAGGACCTCCTCACCACCACTGCTGCCTCTTGGCCGGCTCTTGGTTGCTTCGTGCTCGGAGCACAGGATCTTTGCATCATCCCGCTGAGCTGCCCAGGGGTGCTGCAGTGCCGTGGGATGTGGTCCTCTGTCTAATTTTTTGGGGCAGCAAAACAAGTTTGCGAGAGTCCTGTTCTCCCCCACATTTTTATTTCGGCCCTCCCGGTTGCAGCTCACCACCCCCTCAGTTGTGCCACTGCAACCGCTTATGAAGCCGCCCCACTCAGCCAGGTTACTGAAATGACTCGCAGTGAACTGAGGCACAAAGAGGAAAAGGAGCTGGGATGCCTTCCTGTGTAACATCTGGCAGGAGCATTGGACTAGATGATCTTTTGAGGTCCGTTCCAATCCCTAACATTCTGTGATACTGTGATACTGTGAAATGAGCTAAACGGAGCATGTGGGAATGGCTGCAGCCTGCCTTGCTGCTGAGCAAAGTGACTATGGCGTTGTACCCCAGGGGTCTATACAGACAAAAGAAGGGCTTTATCCACTCCCTCCTCAGAGTTTCCACACTGCAGGTCAGAGGCCTGGAGCGTAAGGGTTGCAACACCCACCTTTCAGTGCCTTCACCTTTTAATCCAAGCTTTACTTTGCTTTCCTGTCTCCAAACCTGATTTACTGCTCTTGAAGCTACGATCAAGCAGGACATGGCAGCAGAAATAAGACGTTGTCTAGCTGGGAGTTACAGCTGAGGCAAAGACAAAATTTAAAACCCTGGAGATACACTATTGTCCATGAGTTTTAACAGGGCATTTACAACCAGCTCCGAGTTGTCACCATCTGCCTTTCCTAAGGAAGAAAGAGAGGCAAACAACCAGGCAGAAGGCAAGAAAGGAAGGAAGGAAGGTTTTGTGCTCTAGAGGCTGCCTTCCGAGTTCAGAGTTGATTTTCAGATAGGAACACATCTCTCCTCTTGTTCTCTCAGCAGGTTGTCTAAAGGTTGCCAAGAACCAGATATTTGAAGTGGCAAATTATTTGGTGATTTAAATTTGTTTGATGCTGATCTGCTTCTGACAGGGCTTTTATTGTTTTTCTTTTTCTTTGTTTTAAGGCTTTTCTTCCTCTAAGCAAAACTGAAGTTCAGCTGAAAAACTGACCTGTAAAAGAGGAAGTGAACATCTGTAAGGAGGAGGAAAACAGCAAAGAAAGACCTTCTCTGTGGTTACATCCTTGATTTTCAGAGGTTCTTGCACTCTGAGGACTAAGAATTGGTTCAAGTGTTTCTGTCTGTCTGCTGACTCATGTCCTCCGCTGCAAAGCAGAGTCGGTGACAGCAAGACTGGTCTCTGAGCATGAACTTCGTTTTCATAGCTTCCGCAATCTTGAGCTCATCAAGTTTTTCTATTTGTTCACAAACTTCCCTACGTGGTAGTGTTCCCTGGGTTGATTCTGCAGGACACTTGTGTTTCCCAGTCCTACTTACCCACCCAAGACCTATATAAAAGCAGCATTATTTTTTCAAAAATAGTCTCATTAGACTGAAAGATATGCTAAATAGGCTAGATTAAACATGTATGACATATCCTGAAAGACCATGAAATGTTGTGACATGTAGTGGTGATATGAGTAGGATTTTATTTCCCCTATTTTTAGCTACCTTTCTGTTTCTGCAGAGTCCATCTGTGCCCAGAGGTATTGTTGATGCAGCTTCTTACAAAGGAAATATTCACTGACCACAAACTTGGATAAACATATTCCACCCTTTCTTAGTCCAAAACAGATAGTTATTTTTCAAGCCTGGAGGAAACAAAAAGACTTTGACAAATATCCTAACCAAATTTATTATTTATTTGAGAATATCTCCCAGGTTTGGGATGCAGGATGTGGGGAGAAAATTAGGTTTATTATTGAAAAATTAATCTACACTGTAAGCAAACTGATCATGCCAGAAAAAGATTTTTTTGTTTTGTTTCAGAACTGAGTGACCACAGAGGGATCTGATCTGGAGAAGCCACAAAACAGCTTAACCCACAATAACTGTGCCAGCCAGCTTCTCTGTGGAGGCATTTCTTACCAGTCTTATCTGGCTTAGGAAGATGAAATATACTTAGCAAACGAATTACATAACACATATTGATTACTGTATTTTTAAGTGTCACATGAGCAAAGAAGATTTCAATGTCTTAAAATTAATGTATCTAGAAAAAACATGTCATCTCCAAAAAGGTTTCGGTTTGCTACTGTGAACTCAGAAGTCTTCCCAGGTTTGATCACTGTCAGCCAACATGGTTTCCCTGGCAATTTCTAGTTAAAGGTCATCAGGGTCATTTAAAATTTTGTTAGCCACTATGTTACCAAAAAACCCTTTCTATTGATGCAGAGTGCACTTCAAAGTAGTAGGCCGCATATTTCTGTCTTTGCTCAGTCATTTTTAACTAACCATTGCATTCAGAAGTGCTTACCAGAGAAGATGAGATAACGATCGGTTACATGCAACTTTAGGAAGTATGCAGTAATGCGAGCCTTCGTGAGATCCAACTTTGTGTGCTAAGGGGGTTTTGTTTGGTTTTTCAGTCCACGGCTACACTGAGAAAAAATGACATCGGTGTTCTGTGATTCTACCATCAATAATTCCAGCCTTTTACAAGCTGCTTCGTAGTCATTTTAGACTGTGAAAAGTGAGTTAAAAGTGGGTGTACCAATCAGACCAGTAGTATTTTACTCCCACTCCGCAGGGACGATACTGACTATGCATGGTTGCAGGTAATGGAGAATCATGGTCTCTGTTTTTCCACATAAGGGACTAGATTTTACCACTCCTACTCAGGCTGAAGTCCTGGTTTTACAGTATGGGAACTTCAGCAGAAACACTGGTGTAAGGGGTTCATATTTGCCACCCCTGCCTTCAACCGCATCTTTCCAGGTATCATCTGGCTGCCCCTGCGTTACCAAGCTCAGTCGGGTTTAAAAATAACCCCACGTTTCTGAAGGTTGTTTTTCTCTTTAGTGGTTCATAGAGGAGGCGGAGAGCACTCTGGGGGCGAGAGCGGGCATGCTGAGGCAGGCAGGAGAGGCTTCCGAGAGCTCTGGTGCCTGGACAGCCTACCACAGCAGCTGAAAGCATTTCATCCCTACCTGAACCACGAGTCCTTGGGGTGTCCCGGTGCAAAATCCTGCCTTCTCCCACCATGGCAGTGAAATGCTGTTAAAGAATGGGCTCTGTTTCCTTTCTGTATTCCTATCCTGCTGGAGGATCTTCTGGCACTCTCGCTCTGTTTTCTTCTGATAGCACTGCAGCAAGCACGTTCTCAGAGGTCATAAACTTTCTCGATATTTGTCATGGGCCTCGGTAACACCAAGGCTCAATACAGAGGCAACTGCAGCAAGAAAGGAAGAATTTGATATTTAGAAAACTAAACTAAATGATCCAACAGTTTCTCAAGTCCTTATTCAGACCCTGTGGGTCCAATATGAGAATTTGCAAGTAAAGAATTAGACCTCCAAATGATTTGTCAAGTGAGGACACTTGCTGACATCAACAGTAGAGCTTGTGTACAAGAACTTCATGCACAAAGAGACTTAGACAGTGACAGAACAATGGCATTTGCACCTGGAGAGTTGTTAGGGTGGTGCCATTATTTTCTATAAGTTATTCTTTTATTCTTCCTGAAAAGTCCAAAACAGTGATCCAAATTTTCACTCAGACACAGTCAAAATACCTCCCTATAAGCCAGGACTTCCAGTATACAAAGCACTTCTCAGACATCCATTAATCCTCAAAACAGCCTGTGAGGTAGGAAATTGGAAGTGTTATTATCCCTACTTCACAGGTGGGGACTCTGAGGCAGGGAGATTATGTGATTTGCCACGGGCTACAGCAAATCCATGCCAGACCCAGGATTAAAATTCAACAGCACCTGACATCTGGGCAAATACTCAAGCCCTGGTTTCTGCTGCCTCTAGAATACGTGTTTACTTGTGCCCAAAGCAGGTCCCCTGGTGGGCATTCATAACTAACCACTGTATGTCCCTGTGTAGTACAAAGGTGTACACACATATGAAGAATGTACAAATCTAAGCAAAACACAGGCTAAAACACGTCGATTTGAAGAAATCTCTCCAGAAGTCTAAAGGAAGATCTGCACGGCAAGCTTTTGAAGGTCCTGTGTTGCTAGTGAACTTCAAACAAAGCAGTAAAGTCTGGAGCATAAAGTATTTCGTGTTATGCCAACAGACGTAAAGGATATGATTTAAATCAATGTTATCCTGTCCATTTGCTTGCTGAAGAAAATGCGTACACTGGCCTATGTTCAAGAGAGACAAAACTTGTGATTTCCTTCTGCTGAGAAACACACACTGGATCCCTGAATTTTAAAAAAAACAAAACCTTTTCCATAAATTTTCATGTAAGAAGTGAATCTTTCTAACAAGGTTATTTCACTATGAAAGAGGTAGATAAAATATACCATTCATTGATCTAGTAGTAAGTAGGATATTTTTGTCTTTTTTTTGCACTACTGAGTTCTCTTTGTCAGTTTGTTATGCAAAACCCTGATCACAGAAGTTTAATGTTTTCATTTTTCCACGGTGGAAAGTACTTCTTTGCTGCAGTTGTCCTGTCAGCTCTTGCCAAAACATGTCGTTGTTCATTTTCCATCTCAAAGACTGTTATGAAAAGATTAATTTCTAACTTGGAGAGAAAGAAAACATTTTTTTTCCTGTTTTCTTCGGTTTGTGTTATTTCTAATGAGCACTGAAAAAGGCAGAATAATTAAAAAAAGTTTTAACGAATGGGAAGATTTTGGATAAGATTTCTTCTCTGGCACTGGCAGACACTCCCTTTTTGTCATCTCATCATCTGTGCACCAAGAGTCTGTGAATTGAGTTTGCATAACAACACCCCATCAAATCCTTCCTCTAGTTTTAAACCTCAATCAAGCCAGAACAGCTATTCATCCATCCACATCTTCAGTAACACAATCCACTTCCCCTGGTTCTTCCAAGTTCTTCTTTCTGAGCACAGCACTGTCTCCTTCAGTCTTTCCCACTCGCTTCTCACTCTGCTTCCTTTCATTGCAGCCTTAGAGAAACCCAGAAAGTATTAGAAGCAGAGGAAGATATGAAGAGAGAGGTGAAGACTGAGAAAAAAAAAAATAAGACATTCTTCCATGAGAAAAAAAATTAGAATGACAACTTTCTGCATTTTAGAAGTTTTAAAGGTATGTCCAAATATTTCTATACAGTCATTTATTTTATTTTCTTAAATGATCTTGCATTGCTCAGTGTATTCTGTCCAAAATAATAATTAAAAACAAAACCAACCCACACAACATAATAGTCAAATCTTAATGGCATTCAGGTATTTCCTGCAAAGTATGTTGCAGCACTGACAGGAAAAAGTTTAGGAACTCTGCACAACTAAAGGAAGCATACTTAAAAGCCAGCAACAACTCATCTGTTGCCATTAAAGCAGATTATCCATGCTATTAACTAATGTATCCTTCCCAATTCACTCAGCACATATAGCACTTGCTCTCTCTAAATACACTCTTTTTTTTGTATTTTACTACTCAGTTCCATAAAGCATACAGCAACACAGCCATTTCAGACACTTTGACTTACTCTTACATCTTCTTTTTTCTTTTCCCCGTTTGCTTTATTTCTTTTGCTTCTTTCCCCACTTCTTTCCTTCAGCCAGTGTGTATTTTTCTTCTTGTCTTTATCAGTGTTTTATATCCCATCCTTTTACACCCAGTGGCAAATCACTGCCACTGGACATCCTTGTGAAGACACATCACACGTCATTCATAACTGCAATGAAATTATTCTTCTTCTGCAAAGGTATCCACTCAGTGGTTGCCTGTCTCATACTCGGGCTTGGTTTTAAATGCAATTATTTAAAACTGCTTCTTGAGCTTATATCACTGAGCTGTGCAGTTCAAGTCCAGGTACGAACTTCTTGTAGATAAATACATGGTCCTTTTTGAAGCATGGAGAAGAGCAGGAGTTCAGCAACAAATACAGTCCAGGTTGCTCTCCAAAGTCCAGTTCCCTCAAGAACTGCGTAAACCCTCAAGACCTGGTGTGATAGCACATAGTGAGAGTCATTTTAGAGATAAGTTATGCTCACAGTTAGTTAGACTCCGAGGACCAGAAAATAATATGCAATGCTAGTTCCTGCCAGGAGTCTACTGTCTGGTCTTAGTCATACAAATCAGAGGTAAAATAGCAAAGTTAATGTTAGAAAAATTGCTTAAAGTTTATTTTCTTTGCTGCCTTCATTTAAAGATAAGAATGCCCATTATTTTTAAATCACTCATCTGCACTGGATAAATGTTACAGTTTGTGGGTGTGCCAATTAAAGTTAATTATTACTTGACTGATCTGACTTAGCATTAAAATGTCTGGTAGAACTGGCTCTGATCTTGCAAAGGAGACTTTTTCTTCTGTATTCCCGTGTGATTAGGAAGCTTGTTGTTTTGGGATCTGGATTTTCTGATCGCCCAGGCAAAAAGACATGATGTCTGACAAATGCCAAAACCATTCCATATAACACAATCCAGCTGTATTGGGCCTGACCGCCACTTCCTTGGAAAGACATAATTGCTGAAATTCGCCCCATTTGGCTTAGCACGAGTTGTACAAATCTAAGCAGTGCCACTGGTCCCTTTTAATGGCCAAAGGAAAGGAGCAGGAACTCCTGAGCCAGCTCATCCTGAAAACATCCTGGAGAGACCTGATGTGATGCACGTTCCTTCGCGTCATTGGCGATAAAAGAAACTTACAGGGAGTCATTCGAATTTAGACAACAGAACCTTAGATGCTGAAATTAAATTAGATAAATACAATTCATTTTCATCCAATGGCTGACCACAACTATTGGATTGGTGGTGGGTAGGTTATCTGGATCAGAATATACCTTTCCCTTTCCATCTTGTGTTGGAAAGTTTCCGACTTGTGTTGCAGTTTTCGAAAGTTCAGTTTTCAGTTCTTTAAAGAAAAAATAGTTTTTCTTGTTTTGGTTTAGTCTGAAATGACATTTTTTACTAGATGATACAACAATAACAAGACATCAAAACAGTTTACTGTTGACTGAAACTTTTCATTCAACTCAGAATGGGATGTTTTGTTTTCAGCTTGGCAATTTTTGCTATTCCTTGGGTTTTCTTGTCACTTTAAAAATTAGCATTAAATGCAGACAAATTTTGAAATTAACTATTACCTCAAAACAAAAAATCAGAAAACTTATTTCAGAAAATGTTAAGAGGAAACAATGCAGAACTCAAACAATGCTACCCGTAAAAACATGCCAAATCCTGTTTCAGATCTTCTGACATTCTATGTTTTGGAAAGATAAATTATTTATAAGAAAAATGTTATTAGGTTCTCATTTCTTATAAGTTACTTCAAGTCAGCAGCCCTAAACAAAACATCTCTTTCTTTAATGTGCCTCCAAGTGCATAAAAATAGGCATTCAAAGGTTATATATATGTGGAAAAGAAAATTAATAAATTTAATCATCTAAGTGAGGGAAAAAAAAACAACCAAAGACCAAGAATAGAGGTGGAAGTGGAAGGAAATTTGATCTCATTTCTGAAATAATTTAAGCATGTGCTCCGCTGCTGTCTGTATGCATTTTACTGAATCGTAACTCTGAGCTTAGCAAATAAGACATGAGGAAACATATATTAGAGCTTATATTTTTAGTGAAGTGGTAAAAAAAAAAAAAAAAAGAATGAAGGTGCACACACCAAATGCACAGATATTACCCTTTCTCGAGACTAGCATTGCCACTGTCTGGCAGGTGTATGGCCAAACAGATGAGTGGGACTGGTCTTCGGGGTGCTGTTGCTACCAGGGGCCGTCAGAACCATCACTGCACTGGGGGGCATTTAAGACAAAAACACCCACTCCTTTCTCCTGTACCCTGTATTGCGCTGTCCCCAACTTACCCTTCACAGATTCTGTTTTCTCTCTGCTCTTCACCTCCACTGTTATTTATTTCTTTGTTTTTGCCTGTCAGAAGACTGTGGAAGGGTGGTCTTCGAGTACTTTTTCCTCTTCATTTCGTTCCCAAATGAAAAGAAAATGAAGGACTCAGGGTTCCTTTCAAGCATCACTCGTCACTTCAAGTACTACCCAAGTATTACTTTCTAGAGGTGATGAGATCCAGATTCATCTTCAGAATAAGCCCCATTAACTGCACAAAGTTCCTAGGGAAGACTTTGATTTTTGCCTCTCATCAACATGTGTGAAATTAAACATATAAAGCAGATGTAAAAGAAATTAATGTCAGTAAGCAGAGTTATAATAGAACCTTTTTAAACTGTGTGAGCATTATTATGACATTTGTTTTTTTAAAAAAGTCTTCCCGCTCTGATTCATTTTACCATTGACTACTCTGCTTTGTACACATAATAATGAAGATTAATTAATAAATCTCTTAGAATTGTTCATGCTTCCAGAGAGAGGAGAGGAAAGCATAGGCCTAACTCTAAGTCCCAAATCTGAGAGAAAAACACACCTCCTGGTTCACTTATAATGTCAAATATTGCCCCATAGTTCTCACCTAGCTGTGGAATACGGGTACAGAAAAATGTTTCTTGGAATGAAATTTGGAGCAGCTGAAATTGCTCCCACTGAAGTTCAGACACATCGTGTGCAGGATCAGACAGTGCAGAAGAATCCAGGTGTTCCCTTGTCTCTTACTTACTCAACAAATTTTACAGCCATTTCAGTTCATGTTATACTGTGCGTACACATGTCATTGTAGCCAGGGCATATTAAATAGGTAAAGCAATAGCCATTGAGCACACTCCACCATTCTGTACCAAGAGATATTGTCACATGCTCTCCACATCGTAACCAGAGCTGTGCCTCTTTCCCTTGTGCTTGGCACAGCTTACTGACCATGAGATCATGGCAGACGGGAGTCTGGACGTGACAACACACTCATTAGGAACTGAAGCTGCTGTTGGTAGTGTCATTAATCTTTTTAAAAAGAATTCTCAAAACCATCCTTGGAAACTCCCTCATCTCTTCTTACTCTGATTACTAGCAGTATTGTAAACATGGCATTCCTGACAAAGTATGGAGGCTGTCCTAGAAGTGAAGCCAGAGCAGAGCCATCTAACTGCAGCAACACAAAGCAATAGTGTAGTGCCAGAATAACAACGAATATTTGTCTGGAAACACATTGGGTTTAGTGGCAGAAAATCGGCAAAAGCAAGAAGAGAGTATGTCCTGATTACACAGTTGCCCTGCTGAATCCTGGAATTACAGGAAGGCACTTGAAACCCTGGGCTGTTACGGCCTTACTGAGGTAGTCCTGGATGCCAATTGTTGAAACCTGAGAGCCAGTTTCAGTGGGTTCATCAGAGAGATTGCAGAATCACAGAATCACAGAATGTCCGGGGTTGGAAGGGACCTCGAAAGATCATCTAGTCCAACCCCCCTGCCAGAGCAGAATCACCTATGGTAGGTCACACAGGAACGTGTCCAGGTGGGTTTTGAATGTCTCCAGAGGAGACTTCACAACCTCCCTGGGCAGCCTGTTCCAGTGCTCTGTCACCCTCACAGTGAAAGAGTTTTTCCCAATGTTTTTGTGGAACCAGATCAATTTCAGTGATGCATTTTGAGGATAAGCACTACAATGTAAGAGGTGTCTACATCTTACTTTTCTTTTTTTTTTTCCTCAGAAGAAAGAGTAGCCCACTCAGAAAACAATTACTGAATTACTGTCAAAACACTGTAGGAGGGAATATTACATCAGCAAGGAACATTAATGCAGCCATTTACAATAGCTCGCATTCTGACTTCTCTTCCACTTATTGTCAAGCAAAAAGGGATGGTCAGGAACTGTGTGGAACGAGAACCAACCAAAGCGTACAGTAACAAAAGAAGGAAATGGTGCAAATGGAGTCACTCATCCACTCTTCCTGTGCCAGTATCTCTTCACTACCAAACAGATGTAAGGACATACAGATTTCTTGGTTGAAGCCACTTTGCTCTGCTAGGATGGAGTGTGTAGAAAACTTCAGCAGACACTGAAGGGTGGCAGCTCAGTATTGTCATTAAAAGGAGATGTTTTATTGTGTGCTGTGCCTGTGTTTCATGGTGCTGTTCCCCTCCAGCCTTCTGCTTTTTTACTTTCCTCCTGAAAACTGTCTTCCTCTTTCCTTCCTAAGCTCACGCATCTATTGACGTGGTGAGGGCTTGATTTCTCATGGCACATGAATTCCCCACCTCCTATTGAGTTTTATCTAGTTTATGTCAGCATTATTTCGCTACCCAGGATGGCAAGGGAAAGCTGAAGTGCCGCTCTGTCCACCTAAGCCCCAGGCAGGCTCACATGGACACAAGGTGTGGGGTGCAAAAAAGGGCTAGGAAATTGTATAGGAAGGGTGACAATCTGGCCCAGAGCCTGGGGAGCTAGTAGAAGCATGATGCTCCCATTAATACCTGTAGAAAAGATGCCTTCAAATAATATTCCTTCAATCCAGTCCACTGTCAATGGAGTTGTATCTCTGAAAACACCAGAAAGATGTTATGCTCGCTCTTAACAAGAAATAAGTGTAATTTCTGAGCAAAAAAAAACCAGAAAGGTAGCTGTTATCTAAAAGATGAGCAGCTGAAGAAGTTAGTGGAAGAAGAAGAACTATTAATAATGCTACGCTAGAGAAATACACACAGGATGTAAAATATGTGGTATCGAAGTTTTCTCAGGATCAAAGGTTCAAACCATTTCCTCAAAGGATCTTTCAGTGGGTAATGATCAGGAGTGAGTACTTCTGTGCTGGCCAGGATGCATGATAAGGTATGGCTTCAAGGAAACTGTCTGTAATTTCATGGAAAGATGAAGTAAAAGAACCTTGCTTTCTTAAAATAACAGGAAAATATCCTTTACGATACACTTCCAGATCTATGCATCTAAGGAATGAATGAGTTGGAACTCAGTCACACTACTGGTGAATTTACAAGAGCCAGATCTGAGTTCACCCTTATACATCCTTAAAGCACATTGTCTGATACTATATTGAGGGCCGTATGCACGTATCTGTATGTACACCCACACAATTGCTTTTAAAATGCTTCTTCTGTAAAATGCATCTGTAGCGTATGCCTAGACACGTGGTGACTTTTGTGGTGACTCAGTCAGCTCATGTTGATAGTTAAGACATTTCCTTAAGGTACATTAGGAAAGTTTCCAAATTTGTTTTCTCACCCTCAAAGAGAGCTAAGACATAAAAAATTATTTCATAAACAAGGAGATTTGCAGTATACCAATGATGTGGCGGCATTGCACAATAAAGATACTTGTTTAGGAGTAACAGACTTGAACACCAAGTAACTCTAGGCCAAAGTTTTTTGATTGCAATTTTGAATAGACTTTTTTCCTCTGAGAGACAGCCATCAGTGACTACAGAGTAGATAGAGCAAGGCTACCACTTCCTAATCACTTCACATCAGGTATCCCTTCATGGTATTTCCTCTACAGAGGGCATGGGTTCGCTGCAGTCCATGGCCACAGAGTATGCACCTTTTGATCAGAGCTATAAAGGTTTGTGCTCTTAACCACAGAGACCTTTGGGTTGGTGGCAAGTGCTGTCTGAGATGCTATATCAGCCTAGGAGCTAAGGGAAGGTAGTTGTGAAGACATGGTACTAAGGCTTCACCTTCCTGAGTGAGAACACGGGACTTCCAGCAACCACAAATGCATCTGGAGACTCACACCACACTCTTCCCGAGCTCTGTTACCCAACTCGATTCAGACAGAAAGTGTACCCACGGGCCCCTATCACAGCGTGGCCTCCACCAGCAAAGTTTTGGAAGGCTTGCAAACAGGCAAGGTTCACAGCAAAGCGAGTGTGCATGCTGGGCCCATTCCTGATGGATGTAGGAACAGAGCATCTGAACCCGGAGTCAACGCAGAGACCGAGAGCCCTTGAGCCTTTCTATGACGCTCTGAGAAAGCGGTGTGCCGGGTGTTCAGTGAGTGCTGAAGTGCTCTGCTCTCCTACAGCCCAGGCATGCCGCAGAGTTCGCTTCTTACACGGAGAAATAAAGTACTGCTGCATGTCAAATAGACTGAGCTCTAGAGGTCGAACATCTGCTGCTTTTCCTGAAGGTTTCAGACCTTTTCCCTATTAGTAATGCCCCATGTAATGGTAGCTTGCCAAACAAATTACAGAAACTTCAGGCTTAATAAATACCACAAGAGCTACAAGTTCAAGAGTTTGATTCTGTTTCAGTTTTGCGTGCTACAACATGAAATTAATCTACTAGTGCCTCTTCAAGTGTTTTCCAAATAACGCTGATGTTAGTTGCACACTTCTCTATGTTTACAGGAAAAAAAGCACCATTATTTCTCTAGGTGCTCCTCTTTCCGTAGCCCTAAGTTATTGTCTTACAGTGGGTTTTGAAACTGTGAGAAACAATTTGCATTGACTTCACAGCTATAATTTATAAGGAACATAATGAGTCATTGTCACAGGCTGTTTGCCTTTGTTCTCTTCTACTTCCTTCTTTCTAAAGGGAATTTTCTTAGAAAAAAAAATATTCATATTGATAGATAGCTTCAGGACTCTTAAAAAAAAAAAGAAATGGGAACATTTCTGGAAAGTAGTGTGAGTCAAAGTAGTGTTTGACCAAAGAACAAACACATGAGACAACATGCTAAAACTTAAAAGAAAATTTGCATAAAGGGTATTATCCGTTCTTTGCAAACACAGCCACCCATATACTCATACACTTACACCTATTGCCTGACAATAGCTTGGCTATTGCAACAGTGAAAGTAGCAGAAGACTCTAGCTCACAGAAATGTTTGCACTTTGCAACACTGGTCAGTCAACTGGATTTAAGGGCAAGTTTCATAAGCAATTTTATGTCCCTGCAATAAGACTCTCTTTCACTTGAACATTTCTAATCTCATTCCCAAACATAAACATTACTGAATGTGGAGGAATAGTATGTTCCATCTGGTTTTAAACCTCTTTGAAAAACAATAAGATAAGATAAAATGTGGACAGCTAGGGCCATCGTGTTTGTAACCCAGTAATTACTTAGATTGCTTAAAGCCCATAAAGTGACACGTGAAAACACACCCAGCACAAATACCTTGTGCTCCTTTCTAATTTAAGACGAGGACAAATGATTTTATTTCCCTCTCTCCCTCAGGCTTTCATAAATCCCTTCTTCTGCCCTCATTGCAGATGTGCAGTGACGGACGGAGCAGCCTCACTGGCTCCCTGGCAGCTCTCACCTTTCACCCGTCTGACCACAGCAACAGAAAAGCCCATTTTGCTTTCATGGTCTAGAAAGAGGGACTTCTCACAACTAGTCTTAATGGACATATGTTTCATAAACCCCTTCTGAATAAGGGATACCCACCGGCTATAGCTGACAATCACCTTCTACCTACAACTTCTCTAGATATAGATGTCAAACCTTGCTTGTGTTTCCTTATTGAATACAGTATTTCTGTTTCAACTGTTTGAAGAAATTCTGTGATTATGTAGACAGAGGTGAAACTCTTGAGTGAGTCTGATACAGTGGTGCTGAACTGGTCTTTCAACAGATTTTAATAAGGGTTGAAATAGATTCTTGCAACTCAGTTCAGAAAAGTGTGCGAATGCTGTTAGACTCAAGCAGCCTCTTAGAATTTTTACATGCATTTTAAAGATCTCTACTAAACAGAGTCTTGCAGACTAATTTGTGTTATGCGTGACAGATGCTGCATTCTTCTCTAATTCTGAGTGGTCATATATAAATATGTGTATTTATATAGATACACTCATTCATATATACAACAATCATGGGTTTATGATTAGCTGATGTTGACTATCTGACTAAGATGACACTAGGGTGAATCACTACCACACCAAGGACAGACTTGGTTGCTGTTTTCTTTTTCCTTTGTAATATGGCTTTTGTTCAAGGTGGTCCACTTAAAATAAGAAAAAAAACAAGAAGTGTCTTTGAAAATGGTTATGGTTTATTTGCATATGTAAATCTTCGAGAGGAAGAGAACATGCACACTATATTTATCTGGTGGCATCTTTTTATCCCTTTTCTTTAGTTTTTTTTTCCAACCACATTCAGTATTCAACTTTCTCATGTGAAACCAATGAGGTCTTTTTTCTGCTGTAGACATAACACAAATGACCTGCCAGACTCTGCGTGACTCATGTGCCATAGCATGGAGAGATCTAGAATACAGAGTTTGGAAAAAGTGGCAGAAAAAAATCTTCACAGTCAGGATTTCCTCATGCAAGTCAGGAGCAGCTCTGAAAACCAGCAGTTGCATACATCTAAAACAGCATTAGGTCTTATGTTTGGTGGTTGCAATGCTATAATGTACAAAACATGGAAATTAAGTGGACTGGGTTTTGAATTAGGAAAGAAAGAGCAAACGTAAATGCTCTCCTCCAACCAGACAATCAGAGAAATGTACTGAGGAAAAAAGATGGGTCATGTGGCTGGTTCTGAAGTAAAACCAGCACAGCCCTGTCACATTAGCATAAGATCAAAATCAAGTGCACTCAGGAGAAAAATGTCTTTCAAATGACACTGTGAAGAAGTTTTCCAGATAGCTGATGCCATTTACTCTTACATTTCCAACGGTCTACTTAAAAGCATACCCATCATCAGTTGCGCAGAGGCGCTGAATGCCCCAGAGTTAAGCCAGCCTTGCACCCACAGCTGAAGCACAGGAGGCCATTTGGAAAGATACCAAAAGGGCTTCCTGCCTTCTCAAAACTCCCATTGCTCTCTCTTTTGGTAAAGCTGGTGGATTTTTTTTGTTCCCAAGCAAATCGTGGCAGTCAGATGCCAGGTTTTTTTTTCATATACATAGATGACAAATGTGATGACGAATGGAGCTGAAGCATGAGTAAAGCTGGTCCAGGAGATGCAGCAGAGACAGAGGAGGTGCAACAGGCGACACAGGACAGAGGTTGCCTTGCCCTGTGGACAGAAACCAGGCTAGGCAGCCCGTAGGCTCTTTCCACTGGCCCGTTGCTTGATCCACAGCAAAGTTGGTCACTTCTCTGCCTTCCTGTCTCTTTTTCATATCCCTATCTCATCCAGTTGTATTACAAGTCACCTGAACTACACAGGAACTGAGAACTCTGCTCCGGCTGGTACCTGTTGGTTTCCTGGTGAGAGGGCAGGGCGTCCCAGCAGCAGGCAGAGATGGAGAGAGGCAGCAACTCTCTCTGCCTGGTGCACATCATCAGCTCAGCATTCCCAAACAGTAGGTGCTCTGCCCTGCACCCAGGCTGATGTATGCCTGGGCAAGGCAAATGGCTGAAGCAGAGCCTTGTCTCTGTGTACTGGGAGGGAAGAGATGATTAGCTGAGTGCACTGTGCCTGGTCACTTCACCAATCCTCTGTTTAGTGATCTCCAGACAGAAGTAAGATGTGGACCTGAAGCAGAGTCATGATGCAGGCTGGCAGTCCTGGGGCCTGGCTTTCACCCATCACAACATACTATTATAACCTAGAACATTTCATCCCCATGTTGCTGGTGCTCTGACACGTATCTCCAACAATTAACCTGCCTCACTGCGGGATTTCGCCCTGTAGGGAGGAGAAACGTTGGCCATGGCATAATCTGGTGTCATGCGTGAAATTACATCACTGTGTAAAATGCAAAGACCTAGCTGGTGATATTCCAGTACCACAACTTCAAAATACACAGAGTCAGATTGTGACACAGGGACACTACTGAGAGATCAGCGATATTAGTCTGTGCCTCCATCATGAATCCATTTCATCCTCCTGCTGCAGACACAGGCTGATACTGCTGCCAAGACTACATAGCCTGCCCAGAGCAGTTCCATCCCCAGAGCAGTGAAGGCACCAGGCAGATTGCCCAATTTCAGGACTCTGTAGGATCCAGGAATGGGACTGTGCCGACCTTAGTGGGTCCCATATCTCCAGGGAGAGTGGGAATAAGTAAAGATGCCAGGTTCTTCTCTAACATGAAATCCCTGTTAGTCCTGGGCAAGCAGTGATTTTCAAAGAGCTGTGGTACAGAAGGATAGCAAGAAGGGAAAGAAAAAGATCAGTACTTCCACCACTACTCAGCAATGCCCTTCCTGTCCTCCAGTCTGAGGATTCACAACATCACAGATTTCAGTGGTATTGGTATTGCTTCTGGTATAAGCAACAGGGAGACATTAAAATTGCACTGCCTGCCACTAAATCCTGCCTGAACAAAACACAGCCAAGAACGTAAAGGGCAGAACCCTTTAGCCTTAAGTACAGCTCATGAAGAATTTCTTTATGAAATATATTCCTCTGAACAGATTTGTTTCCTGTAGAGATTTTCTTGGACCTAGAATAGAAATTCTTTTAGGATCAAAGAGAAAACAAAACTAGCAAACAGCCTGGGATCTGTGAATTTTGTCACAATCTGGAAAGCACTGCTTAGTTTGTCTAGAATGTCCCATGCAAGACAGGAAATTTGAAGATCACAGTCCCCCTCATCTCCTGGGAATGCCATGACTTTCAGTCTCCTGGGTGTTCCGTTCTCTTATCTCCTCCCTCTCTCAAGTTTCAACAGTTCAATGGTATAATCCCAAGAGCAGGAAATTCTAGGAAAATGTAAGAATAATGAATTTTTTCAGCTAACAAAATTTTATCCATCCTTATTAATATACCTTAATTTTCAGAATAGATACAGGTTTGTACGGCTGCAAGCTCAATTCTTAGCTTAACAATAAAAACAAATAAACCAACTGTAATAATGCCAACACAAATATTCTGAGTTTACTCTGATAGCAGTGTGGTTTTCAAGTCAACCAAAAGATTAGTTAGACAACCAAATTAATGAAAATTAAGCTTACTTTCTTCTCAGCCATCTCTAATTGTTTATTGTGGCCCATGCTCGTCATATACTTTCTTACTCTTTTAACCAGGCTTCATCTAAGGAGGCTGGTCGAATGAAGACAAGCTACATTTCTATGATCCTGCAAAATGCTGAGCATTCTTTCTTTGATGCAAGAGAGATCAGAAGCATTAACTTCCCTTCAGGTCTTTGAGACTATCTCTGCGTGGGAGCACGTGCTTTAGCTCCTTGTCGGATTAGGGCCAGCAGGTCAGCATTTTGCAAGACGCAGAGCACTTTTGTACCTTAGTTGATGGCTTGGATGATGTAATGTGCTCCAAAGCACAGAACAGTTGTAATCTGTACTGTCCACCCAAAGTAGCTCCACAACAATGTGAAGAAAAAGGTTGTGTAAAATTTTACCTGATAGGAAACACTTCTGCTTGGCTGAGTTTTCATTAGATGGATAACCCTGTGGAACACATTTTTATTCCTGAGGACTTAGCTTGCAAATGTGCACAGTATTCAACGAGTTCTCTTAAAAACAGAACTTTTTTTTTAACTGCAGAATTCTTTTTTTTTAACTGAAATTGTGTCTACAGCAAAAAAATAAAAGAATAATCATTGCTGATGGATTTCTTAAGACTGTCCATATTTGTTGAAACAGCTAAAAATGTATTTCTGCTGAAGACTCCTGAAACAAATCAAAATAACTTATCAAGAGGATAAGGAGAGTGTTTAACTCAGACTGATACTGATTTTGAATTACATATGCTACATGTTGCAGTATGGCTGTAAAACTGTATGCAAACGAGTCATTTTGCACAACTGAGTCATCCTTGCTGAGCTAATTTTTATCAATTGCATACAATCCAGCACACCAATCAGATGTCTAATGCTTACTCATGTCCATAAATCTCCATAACTCTAGAGATTTGTTTTACTTCGGACAACCTCAAGATGCCAAAGAATAACAATACTAGCAGAAAGATAGAGAAGTCAAGGGGAAAAAAAAAAAGTCTATAGCCAGGTAAGACTAAAAAGACATGGAAAGACAATTGCAGAGTTGACATAAATAGAAGATTAGGTTGCATTTCAGTAACGCTGCCAGCCATGGAGCTCGTCAGCCAAATCCTGAACTCTGATCTTACTCAGGAGACTGTTCTCTAGTAAAACTATAATAGCATTAGAGTCAGAAATCTCAAATACTGTAAAAATAACAGAATTCCAGTGCAGTAAAAAGGAAGGGAATTCCAGACAGTAGGCCTAGTAGCCTAGGGGTAAAAAAAAAAAAGGGGGTTTGGCAGATTCTGGTCTTAACTATGTGAGCTTTTTATATACATATTTCCAAGACTTCACTTACTTCATGGTTAGCCTGGCACAGATGAGATCAGACTAATACGTGCTTCTGATTTCCCTTGTAAAATTACAATATACTACAACGTAAGGACAATTCCTGAAATCTTAATGTAATTTCCATTCATGAGGGAATCATAAAAGTGGAAGAAGTATCAGGTCTTTTATTTTTTTTTTATATATGGCAAAATAACAGCTCAGTAAATGCAGTTCGTCCCACTGAGAAAAGGAGTGAAGGGGGCTTTTGCCAAAGTTTTTTAGGACATGAGGTCAGCTGAGCTAATTAGAGTCGCACAAAAAGTATTAAGTGATTCTTCATCATAAGCAATCCTGTTTGAAACTCAAAAGACACAGTGAAAATTGGCTTCAAAATTATTTAAGTCATTTAGAAAGTGAAATACTACATGTTCTACTTCAATGACCACTTAACAGTTGCAGAAAAAATAAATGTCCAACTAACTGTACATTTGCAGAGGTAGTTCTGACTCCAGCAAGGAGCGTTTTATGGTCCATGGGAAATACTCATTATAGCTGTCTCTCTGAGAGTTCTTCCATCAACCTTCAGCAAAGCCACGCACCAAAGCAGCTTTTTGTAAGTCAGTAAGAGCAGTTATCACCTCCACATGCCTAGGGAAATATTACACTTCCACAAAAGATTATATGAAAACACTTTGTGACCAACCAAACCGTAACTTCTTTGAAGAACTTGTTGAAAGCTTTGCTCCACACCAGATTAGGTGTTAGGAGCTTGACAAGTGACGGCACACAGTGTATTATTATTATTATTATTATTTGGGGAATAGGTTTCCTTCCAAGTGCTTCAAAGAACATGACAATTTATCCCGTACTGGTTCACTAGCTGCCGATTAATTTAAACATAAAGCTCTAGGCGCTCATAAAGGTCGATCGACTGCAATTATTTTGGAGGTCTATAGGCTCAATTACAGTGATGGTTTAACGTAAAGAATAAGAGACTATCTGAAAAAAGAACTGGAGATGGCCAAAAATCCTTCTTCTTGAAAAATGACTCTGCAGTGAGTTACCTGTTTAAGTGATCAATAAGAAGCATTCAAAGTAAGCATGTTTAATATAGTATTGCCAATGTGGTCCCTGTTATTCTAGATGCCATAAAAAGAGAAAGTGGAAGATAGTCACTGTACCAAACAGTTTGAAACCAGACAGCTACAATGGGCACAAAGAAAGAATGCATTCTAACAAAGATGGAGAAACACAGATCATGCTGCCCTCATTCCTGCGGGTGTCTTCTGTCTTGTTTCTGTGTCATGCTCAGTTTCCAGGAATCTTTGGGACTAAACATAATGATGGTGTTCATGGAAATGTTGTAAGGCATTTGTTTCTTATGATACAAGACTTACAAAGCACTATGACAAACTACAGAGGTTGTTTACAATCGTGAAAATGCACTTGCTGAATTAGCTGAACAACAGCTTGGACTGCGATGATGAAGTCAGATCTCCAGAGACAAAGGAGTAAAAAGCATTTTGCTCCCTTTATATCACAGAAGAAATGAAGGAGAAGCCTAGTGAACAACTGGTAAGTTAACTGTCCTGAGAACGGACCTACGATACAGGTCCTTTCCACTGGCTGGAGTCTCCACATGTTGCCCTCTCATCTCCTCATGTGCAGGTGCTGAGACTGGAGGAAATCACCGAGATGTTCTTCCTCATGTCTCCGTCACTGCAAGGTCTTCCCTGCATGGCTGCAGGTCTGCTGTGCTGCTGGGCCAGAGAGGATGGGGCCATGGCTAAGAGGTATTTTTATTCCCTTCCTTGAAGAACCTGCCATTCCCACTGGAGAGGCTCAGCATTTCAGTGGCTTTGGCATGGTCACACAGGAAGATTGGGAGAAACATTTTAGATTATCTTTTTTAACTGACTTCAAGAAAAAAGTAATGAAAATGGCTTTACTGTATATGAAAGTAACACCAAATTCGAATCTGTTTCCCGTATCAGTAGCGACAGTTCTCCAGGACTCACAACTCCAGGATCTCCAGGATCAAGCACTTCAGAAGCTTCCACTAATGATTTTACTAGCAAATCCAACCAGCAGCTACCTCATGATCCCAGCCTTCCACTACATGGCAAGGGCTGGAACCACACAACAGCGAAAAATTTGTGAAATTAAACTGTTAGAAAGGTTTTGCCTGAAAGGGTACCAACCAAGCCTTTCAGCAATGCAAGATCAGGCCGTTTCACACTGAGCCCTCAAACTGCAGTAGAATAAATGCAATTGTTGGCTGATTTGCGATACGTAGCCCTCCTGTGAGGACTGATATCCTACACTCTGTGTGTGCTCTCCATGTACCTCTTACTTCCAGATCTCCTTCTTGGCTGAGCTGAGTGTGACTATTCCTGTGACTTGGGGTGTCGGCTGCCGGGGGAACTCTGTGCTCTCCTGGACCCCCTGGATCGGGCACAAGGAGCTCTACATTTCAATGAGGGCTGCAGCTGCAGCTGTAAAGTACTGATCTGGATCCAAATTTCCCAAAGCGGTGCTCAGATGATTTAGTTCCTTGTTGAAAGGAGCCAGCACTGGATTTTAAAACTGAAATCAGAGCCAAACTTCCTCAAAGTCTGGGAATGTTCTGATCTAGTGGGTTTAGTTCGAGACCGTCTCTAATATGAACCATATAGACACAGGGCCCAAATCTGCTTTCATTTCCATTCACTTGACATGAGAGCAGGTTGGAAAACTTTCTTGCAATATAAGTTTGCCAGAAAAGGCTGATTGAGTCATAGAATCATAAAATCATAGAATGTTTTGGGATGGCAGGGACCTTTAAAGGTCATCTAGTCCAATCCCTCCACAATAAGCAGGGTGATCTTCAGCTAGATCAGGTTGCTCAGAGCTCTGTCCAACCCGACCTTCAATGTTTCCAGGGATGGGGCTACCACCTCTCCGGGCAACCTGTTCCAGTGTGTCACCACCCCCATTGTAAAAAATTTCCTTACATCCAGTGTAAATCTAACCTCTTTTAATTTAACAGAATTACCCCCTTGTCCTATTGCAACAAGCCCTGCTAGAAAGATTGAATCAAACAGTTATTCTACATTTTATAAATTGCAAGGAAAATTTCTTCATGAATATATTGTAAAAGATAAATAGTTCTCCTCCCCAAAAAAAAGTTTCCAATATTTTTCATTTTTATTGTTTCTAAATGGATTTATACTATTACTTTTTTCATGATGCATCATTTTTTTCATGACATAGCAGCAGTTCATTGACATATCAAGCAATTCTACATATTATTATTGAGGACATATCATCATAGTATGATCATAACCGACATACTTAATTAATTTTATTTTATGTGTGGTACCACTAATTAATATGAACTGACACATCTCAACCTTTCTTCCAGCTCAATGTGAAGCTTGTGGGAAAAATGGGCAATGTTCTGACATACTGTGAAATTTCATTTTTATTCTAAAAATTATACACAGATGAAATACTATACAAAAAAAAATGTTACATCTAAATATGATGTATGAAAATTATAACATTTTAAAATATCTTAAAAGGAGATCTTCCAGAAATCCTGCCTCAGGGTAACTTCTGTAAATACTTGATTGATTTGGAGGAAAAAAATGAACAATGACCAGCAAGATGGAAGAGCCAAAACTGACAAGTTCAACTTTACCTGAATCTACACAGAGTGTAGAGGATTAAGTTTCATTTTATCTTGGAGATGAGAACCTCATCTATGGAAGCAAAACAGCTTTTGCACAGAAAGCTGTGTAAAAACACAAGTAAAAATAATCTCCCCCTCTAAAGTTCCCCTAAATGATGGACAAAATGTAGCTGTGACACGGAGCAGTGATCCTGAAGAAGGGTGAGCTGATGGAGACGTACCTGTCCTGGCACGGACCTTGCCTGGAGGGCAACCAGCGCATCACGACAGAGAGGAAGGGAAGCCATGCTCGGGGATGAGGGCTGGCTCCTCAGATGAGCCCAGATAACTAGAAATCTGCGTCATCCTTGGCAAAGCCAATTACATTTCCGAGTTTCGTTGCAAGGTCGGAGCAGACTCAGGCCCAACACGAGATGCGGTCAGCCCTCCAGCACTGAGCTGATGTGCCAAGGGCCCCGTGCAGCCCCCCGACCCTGTCCAGCTTTTGCTACTGGCACTTGCAGGAGGCACAGTGCTCAGGCAGGCTACAAGGTCGCTAATCACATTGCCACGTCTCCCAGGATAGAGTCACTAACTTTGAAGGAAGGCACCGCACGCAACTTCAGTGCCTCCTTTGTTTTTAATGACCACGTGGTATGAGGACACAATACGTGGGAAATCGGAGCCACAAATAGGTCCTCAAATGTATGAGCTTGGTCCAAGATGAGCTGTCTTGGTAACTAACTCACTGCACAATGCAGGCCACAAATTTCCCAAAAAGATAAACACTTCTGGTACATTAGCACACACAGAGATGACAAACCAAAACTGGGGGAAATGACATGGGCAGGAGTAATTTTAAATGTTGCTGTTCAGGGTTGTTGTTGGTATCAAACAGCTTTTGTTTGTGTGCTTTAGAGTTTTGTTTGCTTTGCTTTGTTCATTTTTTATCCCATCCTAGGCACAAACGTCCTGATTTGGGGTCTTAGATAATGCTTTAATTTGCTTTCTTTTGGACTTGATGTATTTTCTCGGCTCAGAGCTTTGCTGCTACCGATAAATAGCAGGCTTACTAGCAGGAAATCACAGTTCAGTCAGCTATTCATTTATAGTGGTTAATGCTTTAATTTGTATTAGTGTTAGATTAAAACCATTACTGTGATTATCTTAAATACTCATCAGATACAAGATTCCTCACTGTGAGGAACCACGCATCTTTCAACTGGAAAATCCAGGAACAGTGATTTTCAACACTAATCCAAGAAAAAGATACAATTTGGACTTTTGTTCGTAGTAAAGACATAAGTGAAATTAAACATTTGTGCTTAATTTACATTAAAACTATGATGTAAGGAACTTGGTCTGCCTAAGCAAGTCAGGTGCCCCCAAACCCCTGCATTTTTCTCAGGATTCCCTAAGTAGAGCAACATGTCCCTGTATTTTACAGCACCTATTGAGCAAGTATCGTGACCATGCTCCTCACACCACGGACAATTACTTCATGCAGTAAATCAAGGACTTCTGGAGTGCACCAGACTTACAGACCACATGCACAGACCATCTGGGCAGGGCATGTATACGAATTCCTCAAAATTTGCATTCGTGAAGTTTCCAGAGTGAAAAAAAAAAGGAGGATATGTTCAGGAAAACACAGATGTATGATAGCTTTAACTGAGTCTAATCACAGGAGGGATTGTGAAGGGACACGTTAAGCCACAGATGACCATAATACTTAGAAAATGCCCTGACCAAACTCTAAGAACCAGCCATGGCTTGTATGCAAAATTCTATTTTCTTTTCATGAGAAATGGAAAAACCATACTCTTGACATAAAAATGATCCTCCTCTGACAATTGTCAAATCCCAGTGCCAACGCATGGAAGCACTAGCCCTTCTTAAAAGCAAAGGAACAGAAGCACACTAAAATGAAATACATTTGCCAAAATATTTTTCCTTATTGTCATCCTTAAAAACAGCTGGATACATTTGGTTAGCTTGTGCAAAAACATCTAGGTGAGATATACACCTAGGAACTTCTCAGACAGAATTGTCAGAAAATTAGTCCAGAATTGCAAACGTCTGGCACAGTCAGAAGTAACTGTTCAAAAAAAAAAAAACCAAAACCAAACCTTTGTACAGGGCAGCAGGGCAGTACTAAACAAACTTAGCAATGCTGATGTTCTGTCCAGAACAAAATGGGTTTAATTCAATTTAAGAGTCTTCACAGATGATTGTATCTTTTTAATTAAATTATTTTAAAAGCCTATTTTATTTTTAACTGGTGAAAATTTCACGCATAAACCCAAGAATAAACAAACAAATAGAAAGATGCTAAGGAAGCAGGACAATAATATGCCTTTATGTGCAAGACAACTTGATTCATTAGAGTAGTGTGGCACAAGCAAACTTTCAAAAGGGACTTAAATGTGGTCAGTCTAATCCAGATCCAAATATAGCCTGGTTACTTCATTGTAATTGAGATCAGATTCTGATGCCACCAGCAAAAGTTGCAAATGCTCTTCCGAACACCATTAGTTCACCCTCATGTTCGCTGGAAGAGCTTTAGCGATACATTTTGGCACCTGGGATGCCTCCTTCCGTGGATTGCTTGTGGCTGCTCCTGCCCTGGCAGGGGTGCAGCGCTGGCTGGCCGATGTCTAAGGCAAAAGCAAACCCTGCCCTGTTGGGGCTCTGCCTGGGGAGACACTGAACAAAGTCCAGTTTGTGAACAAAGCGATCAGAAGGCAAAGGTAAAGGAATAGTGACCAAGTCAGGAATAAATTCAAAGTTTGGAGGAGGGGAGGTGTGCTTTCCTAATTCTGTCCAGGACTGGGGCGGGAGGGAGAGAGAGAGAGAGAGAGAGAGAAAGAGAAATAGCACTGAGGGAGTTATTTTCTCATGGTATCTCCAGCCAAAAGCAAGTTGTTACCAGAAGTCTTCTGAGACACATTGAGTCAGGAACAGAAAAAAAAAAAAAAAAAAAAAAAAAAAAAGAGCTCTGGGACTTAAAGCAAGATGTAGATGACTTGAGGCACCCACTTCCAAAGCTGTCATCCAGAAAAACTCCACCCAGCAGCAGCCACACAGCCCTGGAAGTGCCAACATCCACAGGGCTCCAGCGGGGTGCGGACGCGGGCCTCTCAAGCCCCACGCCAAGCAACCCAATGTGGGGCAAGCTCGGGCAAGGGCAGAGGAATGAGTCCCTGGCTACAGACTGTTAAACCTCCCAGAGACCAGGAAATATGAACCGGGAGGGTTTTGTCCACAGGCATCTCTGCTCTGAACAAAGCTACATCTCCACGGGCTGCTTCTCTCCTTTGCCAGTACAAGTCACATTTACCCCACCGGGGCTTTACTCACATTTTATAAGCAAAGCAGAATATCCAATGTGGGGTCAGTTTGGCAAAGGGGCGACTCATCTCCCTCCTCCACTCTCGAGTATTCCAGGATGAGAGTCTTGCACAGAGGTGGGCAGGTTGTTCTTGTCAGAGAAATAGCAAGTTATGGAACACCACGGCCTGTGTTAGTTCACCTGAGTCCTTAAAATAGCATGTAAGCAGGGAACAGGACCTCTGAAAAGCAGGTATTACACCCTAAAAGTGATGTACTTTCTCTGTGCCACAGTCAGGCTTGAGCTGCTCTCAGGATAAGGATGGTGAGACAGCAATATGTAGGAGAAGGCTCTGTTGTACATACATTTAAACAAGTTCAGGCAGTACTTTTCCTGATACTCACACTGATCACAATTTTCTGTATATATTGCATGTATATAAGTGTATTTGTACGTGTAAGCATTTGTATGTATGAATTTTACACTATGAATAGGTGTGTACATATACTGGGTATTTGTTTAAATTGTGAAAATATTATTTCATTCTGCACTAGCAGTGCTTCAAAATCTCAGGCAGTGCTAATATGCTGCCTGTTTATGCAGATAATTGCAAAATACAATTCTTCCTTTAACTCATGCTCTCACTTTCCATTTGTAAAATCTGATCAGGGCACATCACCGGAGGCTCAGTACTGTGCGTGTGCAAGCAGGTGTCCCATCCATCCCTGGCATTGATAGTAACATCAGCCTACCCGAGAGACTCAAACAGCAGTCAGTAAACTTTAGCAACAGCTTTAGCAACACTTTGAGTTGTTTTGGTTTGTTTTGTTTTAGAAAAGGGAATTGAAAGCAGTACTAAATAAAATGAGAGGGGTCACAAGTCTGTGGCCAAAATGGAACAATAGCCATAGTAAACTGTTGGGCAATAAGAAACAAGAAGAGTTTTTCTTGATTTTTGTTTGTTTGTTTGTTTGTTTGTTTTCTACCCTCCTTGAATGTTTTCCACTTCATGTCAACCACTGGATTGTGGAAATTGATTCCTTCTGGATCTTTCCCAGTTATGTGCGCTGAGACACTGGCAGCCTGCAAGAGAGGCAAAGCAGTTGCCTCTGATTCAGATTTCTCATTTCTTCTGTGGAAATGCTCCTCTTTTTCTCTGAGATGGGTCAAATTTGTCCTGGAATAATGGGAGCTACTAAAAGGCTACTAAAGGAGCTTCAACATCCACCCAGTGGCGTCAAGTATCTTCTGACCCATTAGCAGTAAATCGTGCAGCAGTCTACACACTGCAGCTGTTCACAAACTGCCCGACACAACAGAAAGGGTGTTGGCATGCTGCTACTTCACTTTTCCTCCAAAATGTTTGTGCCTGGTTTGCAGACTGGCTGAGCTGCCAAACACTAGTCATTTTTGTCATTCTGTTAGCCACTGAAGTCCAGACCTACTTGATGGCCTTCTATGTACCCAGGAACAACACAACCAACGACAGAGCACACCACCACTTTGAAATAGCACACTGAAATGTCAAAACCAGGGTTAGGATCTCCAGTTATTTCAAACAGACTTTTGATCTCTCACCCCTATAGGGACTCGTAGACCATTACTCAGAGGACTTTCCTTCAGCGTGGGCAGCTAATAATCTTAGCACGGACAGCACAAAATAAAGGCTGACCGTAGGGTCAGTGAGCGCTTCTGCCTGAGTCCAGGGTGATGAGGGACCTGGCACCTGGGCAGGTGGAAGTCAGAAGACAAAACCTTGTCCCAAATGCCATGGGAAGGGACTTCATCCCATCACCTGCAATGCATACAAACATCTTCAAGTCGCCATAAAGCCGTATTCTCTTCTAGAAGGAACTTCTGTTGCCTAGATGAGGCTGACGATCATTCCTGACTAATGGAAGAAAGCTCAATGCATGTATGACCTTTAGAAGAGCTTCTTGAATGACTGTGAAGTGTTTAAATAAAAGCAGAGTTTGGCTCTGAATAATCAGTAGCTTAAGAATATCAATAGCGTCTCAGTGGGTTAAGGGAAAAATGCATTACAGGTGGCTTTCTAATTGACCAGAGAAAATCTTGGAAATTTAATCAACACATTTAGTCTACACATCAACAAGTCATTTCACAGATGTTTTGTTAAGAGGCCCACAGGCCTTGTGTTGAGGAAAAACTCCATTCAACAATCCTTATTTTTACTCACATTGTTGAGTGAAGAGAAAATAAATGCTTCAGTTAACAGTCAAGGTCCCATTTTTCTACACAGGGCCTAGAAGTAAAACAGCAACCAGTCCATCCCAGTACATTTACAAAGTGAGCACACAATGTAAGAGCAGATGCCCAGAAGTAACAGGAGGAACACAAATCAAAAGGGAAATTATTAAGATCAATATGATAAACATCAGCCATCCATAGCCATTCTCAGATATTTTTTCAATTAACTGGATCTTCTCAGACGCATAAAGCTCAACAAGTCTGAAGTTATCTATAGAGGTATGAGAGAGACACGGTGTTTACTCCTCAATGCCTTTGAAGAGTATGTCTCTTTCTGAATAAAAATTTTTTTTTTGGTGTAACGTTACAGTAAATGTTATGAAAGGAAAGAAACTTTCTGCAAAGTGAAAAGAAAACACAGCATTTCTGAATACAAAGTATCCATGTGAGATATTTTTGTTTGTTCCTCCAGCATAAGCCAAATCTTTATCTGCTCATTTTTATTAGCATTACTGATGCATCGGGGAAAAAAAAAATAAGAAACCAGAGAGTGTTCTTTAAACAGATAATAAAATCCCTCATTCTCAAAATCAAAAACAGATTGCTTCATGCCTGAAAAACTAGCCTCATCATAGGCATTGTTTTACAAGGGAAAAAAGACTATACTCATTTGTAAAATGAGGAACTTTCACAAACAGTGAAAACCAAAAGTGCTGACACAAGAGAGGAAGAATGTTACCACAATGCGATGTGAAGAAAAGAGACCAAAAAAATCCAAACCTATACGCTTTCAATCCTACGCATATATGCCCTCACTACATTCGCTCACTCATTCTCCTTCCGATGTGATTCAAATATTTAAGGGAATAAAAATAGAAATGTCTTCCTGTCACGTTTGCTTAGACCAGGTTCACATGGGCAATATGTCTATATGCCAAAAGTGTTTCTGCCACCTTTTCCTTCATGTATTTAAATCTAATTGTTTCTTCCACTAAGGAAACAGAACACCATTTTGTATCTGTAAACATGCATAAAGGTAGAACAAGCTGAAGCATTCTTGTTATTGATGACCTTTCTTCTCTCCTCTTCCTTGCTGCTTCATTTATTTGAAAGATTTTTGGGTTTAGTTCTCTGGAGCATGGGTGGGAATTATTAGCATAACTGTAATATCTATACACAACAACAACACAAAGAAGAATAGTTTTCTCTTTAAAAAAATGCCCCACCTCTTCCCCACTGAGAGGAACTGACAAAAAAAAAAAAAGACATTCAAAATTACCTCACTTCATTATGTTTGACACCATTTTTATTCAAGAAAACAAAGAAACTGTGAGTCTAAAATTCCTCAAAAATAAATCAACACAGATAGCACAACGGAGGAATTTTACACAAGCCATAGTATTCCCATAACTATTTTAAAACTAGGTGGAAAAAAAGGCATCAAATTCATCTACTTTGAGTTCTCCTTAGAAAAGTAATACCATTCTACCTAGCAAAATAAGTAACTCTGTTTCCTGACCGCTGTTCCGTCTTTTGAAGAACATCTTTTAAACAGCCTGTTTCTTTGGTGCATCTTCGTTGCAAATCAAGGCTGTGATTTAACACTTAGTCAAGAAGGGATCTTCCTGGCACCCGGCCTTCTGGTGGATATCACACAAAGGCTCGGATGAGCAAAGTCTCACATGTTTTTTTCAGACTGTGATGACCACCTTAAATTGACACCAGAAGAGACGCTTCCCCCTCCAGACAACAAACTGTTGAAACACTAAGACCAAACTCTTTAACGAAACCAGAAGGCTCAAAGACCATACTGCCAGCAACACATGTTTCATCAACCACGTACTGTAGTCTGAGAAGCAAGAAAATTCAGCAGTGAGTCAGGAAGGATGGTTATTTCAGATTTTAATACTAGTAGTAATCTTGACACTAATCTTTAGAGAAAAGCGAGAAGGGCACACCAAGAAAAACTGTATTTACCTTCCACTCTCTGTTGAAGGTAAATAGAGAAAGATAATTCCTTTTACAGCATTTTCCACTTAATCATAATAATACAATGTTTTGAAAATTGCAATAATGACAAACATATGAAGGGTTAGCTACCTTATCCAAACAAACAAATAGGATGAAGAACTCATGCAGTTTCTTAAATAGTGGTACTGTAGTTTGTGTTTAATAAAGAAAAAGCAGTACAAGTAGGGAAATAGAAGAGTACTCACAGCTCTTCACCTGATGGACCACGATTGTTGCAATAGGTGCTGTAGATATTATGACAAGAGAGAGAGCTGAAGGAAGATATAGCAGTAATTGCTTGGATTTTGGTGCTTTGGAAAGGGTTTTGGGAGAAGGCATTGGGGACATTTAAGGAAGTCATGCATGAGAAAGATTCAGAATTGTCTTTGAGCATCAAAGGGACTGGTATTCAGATCACTTTACATCCAATTAAAGCTCCAGTGGAAACTGCAGGTATTTCCCAGATCTGCAAAAAATCAGTGCAGCTACTCAGGCACTGAGATATGAAAAGATACCTGCTCATCCAAATTCAAAAAGTATTTGCTATGTGCGTAAGTATGTTTGTTGATCTATTGTTATCTGAAAGATAGTTAATTGCACTGCTGAAACAGTCTGTATTGAATTTGACAATGAGGATAATAATGTTCAGTGTTTTCTCTCTTCTCATTAAATTCAGACTTGGTTTGCTGGCTGAGACTTTAAAATATTGGAAACAGCAGAATGGAAAGGTCTATGGGAGGTCTGGCTAGACCTTTACAGAGACATGATTCTGTATGTTCGTCTTCTATTACTCCATCAGCTAATCTCTTCTAGCAGCTATGAAACAACAGTGGAAATGCAGAGTTGAATTTTCAGTTGCACATGAATTATGACACCCTTTTGAAAGGACTATTAAACTCCAAGCATAGCTAAGATGTTCTTATATATCTTTATGAGTTCATGACGATTGTCAGGAGCATCCTTTGATGCATAATGATGACTCCTATTAAAACTTCTGGGAGTACAGGTACAGATGTAATCCTTGATGACTCTAGGAAATGGACAACTTACTGTAATCTGCTTAAAGAAATATGCTGGTCTTTGAAGAAGAAGAAGAAAAATGACTCAACAGCAACTTTCAAGAGAAGTATGAACACAGAGAGAGATTAAATAATGATAGTGGCAACAACTTCAGAAGCCTGGAGAAATCTGTAAGCAATTGCAAAAGAGGTCTTTTTTTTGCAAGGTGTTGTGTTAACAGACAGTCCAAGTTTTTCCTTCCCTTATCCGACACACGTAACACAGGCTACTGAATAAAAGTTAAATTTGCTATGTGGATGTCCAATTGCCTTGATCTGTAGACATCATACTAGTGTATCGCAATGACTAGTGAAGTATTGCATCTCCCTGAAAAATGCGTCTAATGGGTCTGTTTTGAGAGCTGTCATGAGACTCATCTCAAACACAGAGATCTCGTTTGCAAGAAATAGGCCCACCTTTAGCCTATGCTTCACTTGATACATTTAGGTTTAGTGATTGCAACATCCTGAAACTAAAATAGTGGCTAATTAGAAGCTGGAATGAACTTCCCCAGTCACTGGGTTCATCATCTCCTGACTTTACTGGCAGCATTATATAACGTCCCCATAAAGCAATGGAGCTTCAGCTGAAAGTTACTCAGTTTTTAGCAATTCTCGCACACAAAGGTTGTTCTACATCCTCCCTGCTCTGATGGTCAAGGCATTTCTTCTCTTTTCCCTGCACGATTTCAAATCTGCCTTACACCTATTTGTTCCTGCGCCAGCACTGGACTTTGGCAGATGTAGCTCTTTTCCCTCTCCGCTTTCCACTTCTTTATTTCTCGCAAGCAACTATGTCCGGTTTTGGTCTTCATTTCATTAGGCAAAGAGAGCTAGGCTTTCTAGTCATCTCCTCCTGGAAGACAGTCTTCTCTTCCCCTAATCCTCTCTGCACCGCCTTTATAACTGTTTCTTTTCAAATGCCCACCTTCTTGATTATGGCTGAGCAGAACAGTACATAGTAATCTGAATAAGTTTTGCTATATTTTTTACTAGGTTGACTTCCCTCTCCTTGCTGGGGTATCTTCTAGGTGTCTTTAAGGCTGTGTCATGCTGGTAACTTAGAGAAACCCTGTGAGCCATTACTATGACTACATATTTTTCCTTTTAAATCATTTTCAAATTAGAAGTTCCAGTATAGAGATAAATTCTTGGCATTAATCCCTAACAGTGTGGTGACTTTGTACTTAATATCATTAAATTTCTATTCCTATTATGCCAGCCCTCAAGGTGATCCCAATTATTCTAGCATTGTTGTATCATCTCAGTTCTCTTTGGTGCTAAAAATACCCATATAAGTCACTAGACACGAGATCAAGCCTCAACACTAGGTCCTTCAGAAACCACCCTTGTCTACGTCCGTCTAAACACACCACTTTATCTGCAGCACCAGGTATGGTTGCTTTCTCCTTTAACCAGCCACCCTGCAGTTCTTGCACGTACCCCTGTCTCTCTAGTCTGAACCATGTTGCCAGATTCATCGATTTGCTGAAGCCTAGAGAAATTACACCTGTTGTAGTTCTGTTGTCTAGAAAGTCAATATTATATCACAAATGTGTAAGAGATAATATATCAATGTGAAATTTGTGGTTTGTCCTGTGAAAACAGGTGTCCTTAATTGTTCCTAGTGCTCAACTGTCTGCCCTTTGTATCAAGACATATGGAAAGGCTGCTTGTAAAAAATTTTCAGTGGCTACACCTGTTTTGCAAAATTAATCAGTGTGGTAGGCAAGAATTGCAATGGTACAAAAATTTGGATAGCTTTAATATGTTGCAAATAATGAAGGCTTCCCGAAAACTCTCTAGTTTTTTAATTGACAACAGATTCTACATTTACAGGAAACCACTTCTAAAATGCACCAGATTGCAATATTTTCCATGTCAGCTATTTAAAGTGGTCCCAAGAGCTTTCCTTTTGCCTATCTTCCAATCTTCCCTCTCCCAGTTCAGCCTGGAATTCCATTATAATTGAGCTGATCCAATTTTTGCTCAAACCACTTTCACCGCTGGCAGCCCCAGCCTCATATGAAATAACTTTGTGAAGTTGACAGAAACTAGAATTTGATCTGCTGTGCAGGTCCATGCTTTCCAAACACATTCTGGTAAAAGTAGGAAGAGATTGCATCATTAAAGTCTGCAGTCAATCCAAAAGACTTTTCTCAGCTCCCCATCACACTTTGTGACTTTGCAAAGAAGCGTTCAGATATTTCACAGACAGTATGGACTGAAGTTGCCCATTTCCTTCATCATCAGAGGGTGGAATTAAAAACATTTGGCCAAGCTGCCTAATAGGCAGCTGCTTGCAATTAGACAGAGCATTACATCCATTTCTTAACTAACTTCACAACTGCATAACCACAGTATGAGCAATATACCATGAAAATTTGTCCGTATGTTTAATTTATCTGAATTTCTAGTGGTTTCTGTACCTTGCCCTCATTTTCCCAGTCTACTCATAATATTGTCTGACTCTTAGCATGCCTACCCTGTCGCAATATAGCTGCTTGAAGGTTTAAGCAAGATTTTTGTCAGTCTTTACGTAGACATGAAGTTCTGTGGCAGAACATAGGTTGCAAAACTAAAGCATTTGATCTTTCTAAAAATAGCATTAGCGTCTGAACAGAAAACCAACTGTATTTTTTTTGTATATACTGCATTTTCATTTCCCATGCTGAACTGAAGTTAAGCCCTACTCATCTCACTCACATGAATAGTCTACTGACGTGGGTTTGCGCAGAGAATTAAGAAATCATTTTCGTTGTTTCTTCTGGTGTAACAGAAAACACACTTAAGTTCAAAAGCAATAAATTCTGCAAATGTATGGATACTAAAAAATAAATTAATAGAATTCCTTCTTCCCATTAGTTACTCTGCTCTACTGGAAGGCACCAATATCCATAGACATATCAAGGATTGTGATATTAATGCAGATGGCCTTAAGGCAAGTTCAAAGAAAAATAAGATGTATGAGCATCTATTGTGCTCAACCAGTGCAAATCCATTTGTTGAATTTCCTCTCTTTCCTCGCCTACGAAAATAAACAGTTTGGGCCCTGACAATTTTACTAAGGGCAAAGTGGGGAAAATATACCATACACACCAAGGACCAGGTGAAAGCTGGTAAAGATCTCATTCCTTCCGTGGATTCAGGGGAAGCACTGGAGGGTGTCCTTCAAGGAGGACAAAGGAGACTAGTTTGAAGTGACAGCTGAAGAAAGGAGAAGGTAAAGAGTGGTATAAACTGGGATAGAACGAGCAGGTTACTCTGAGACTCCAGACCACAAACCCTGGTGTGTGAATGTGGGTTCCCCCCTCAGATTCTTGCTGCTTTCCACCATTGTTTCACAGGGAAAATAGCTGGGCAACAGTCCTACTGACATGATGACCATGAGTGCTTCTTCTCACCCAGACGGATCTGTCCAAGTGACCAAATGAAGGATAAGCCTACCAGGATTTCTGTCTAATGACAGGCACCAGCTGCCCACCCCAATACAGGCTGGTGTAAGTGGGAGAAAAAGAGATAGGACACCATGGACCCAATGGTAGGGGAAAACAGTCTGAAGCTTTCAATGAAGATCAATAAATGAATCATATTCCATATGGTGCATGCACTTAAAAACAAGCTGATGCTCCTATATTAAAAATGTTTAGTCTTTCTTTAACATTACCCAAAACTAATCAAAATCAGAAATTCAAGCCTACCTTGACAACTCACATTCTGGCCAAACTTACAAGGCACTAAGAATAGCTGATATGTTCAGAGAGTAAAATGCATTTCTGGGTCTACGTGTGAAAAAGAGGAAGGGAGAGATAACCAAAACTGTGAGAATTTATTAGTCTCTCATCCTTAATTTTGTAGCTTACAGAACTATCTTTTCAAAGATTGGCTTCCTAAAACTCATATTTAAATTATATATTTAGCATAGGATCTCAAATACAGTTTCAAAATTCCGTAAACCGGAGAGTTTCCAGATTTCAAAGAATTTACTCTTTGGTATCCAAACTGTCATCTAATTTGAGTCACTGATAAGCTTGTGCTGACAACAATGGGAACAGGAATTAGTTTTTCTAAGAGAATTGGGACAAAGAAGTTATCTTAAAAGAGCTAACTTCAAAGGAAGGAGGTCAGATAACCTGCTGTCCCATAACATGTCATTACGTTGGCATTCTCCTTGGCTCTTGAATTTAAACATTGCAGAGAGGATAAGGATACTAAAAAATGAGAGCTTGGAGTTTCCACTTCCTATTAGAAACTGTGTTTTACTGGAAGCGATTAATATCTATAGATGTGTCACAGGATGCAGTATCACTGATGATTTTAGCTGTAAAGAACCATTGTATGGGTTTTTTCCCCCTCTCACATCCCTACACATATATTCTGTGACACAGAGTTTTCTTTTTTTTCCCTTATACAGGAGAATGTCCAGTCTAACTTCTAGAGCCTATTTGTTTGCTAAGAAAAGCTCAGTTTTCATAAAGTCAGTGCACAGAAATTTTTTTAATCACACTGTATCAAAAAGCTCTCAGAAGAACATTCAAAATCACTGGCTGATGTAGAAAACAGAGTAAGTTTCCTTCAGACAGCCCACCATGCCTCTTCTGAAAGTCTTGACTTAACCAAGCAAAAAGTATGAGAGCTGAGATCAGGGGTGATTTTACATGGCCAAAATGGAAATATATCAGTTCGAAAATACTTTTGTGCCACAAAAGTATTTTTATCACTTTATTTTCCCTGATCAGACAGCATCTCCCATAGTTTCCCACATGCATGGCTATACCACAACTCAGCAGAAGCAGTCCGGTTTTCCAGAGGCATCAAGCTTTCCTGTAAAGTAGCATAAGACACACAAGGTTAGAGCCACAAGAGAGACTTAAGCATGTCAGATACCCAAGTTTGGTACCAACTAGTTGCACAAGACACGTACAGTGGATTGTCTGCAATGTGCTCCCTTGGTTTCCCAAATCTGATGTCTAGCTTGCCTGCTGCCTCTGAAGACATCGTGGCTCAGCAAAGTCCTTTGCAGCCTATACATCCAAAGTATCAGAACCAATGCCCATGCATGCTCCTTTCACCTGCACAAAATGCTGCAGGGGGGAAGGAAGCTATTTGTTATGTCCAATCCCAGCTTTTTTATATCACAGGCTCACAGTTAGAGCACAGGTGTGGAGTGGTGGGGTTGGATACCATGTTGCAATGCCTCTTCCCCCTTAAATCTGCTCAAAGTGCCTAAACAGTGTTTGCAGGGTCATTCTCATACCATGGTCTGACGAAAACACATTCGGATGAAAATGAAATAGATGCCACAGGAAAAATTAAAACATTTGCAATGCACAGCTTTAGCCCTTTGTTATTGGTAACCTGCTGTGTTATAAATCCCACCTGTGCACACTACAAGGCAGCCTATGCATCTAATGCCTTATTACAGTCTCATCCAGGGCATGTCCTGGTTTGTGGTGTTTGGGTTTTTTTCCCATCCTTAAATATATGTTCTGATAGTAATGTAATAGACTATGAGGACTGCTTGGTTTTAGTGTGGAAGTCATTACTCTAAAACATACAGGCAATAACCTATTAGTGAGCATCCACAGTTAATATACCAGCCAGTGGGTTAGGTTTCAGAAAGGTTTCTCTCTGTAGTGTGAAAATGTGCAAAGCAGCTATGAGAGAAGGAAAGCCAAGGTCAGGGCAGTTCCCAGGAGCTCTCCCTGTTTACAAATATGAAGCAAGCTTGCAAAAAGTTGGAATGAAATTACTATAAACATATGTTAATGTAACTGAGATTGGAAACTGGCCCTGTATGCACCTCTGTAGAGATACCATACTTCTAGGTTAAATGTGAGAAAAAATGTCCTTCACTAGTAATCATCTCATTGTTATGCAGCAGATTTTACCACAAAATGTTTGATGTTTATCCCTAGGAAGAAGGTTTTATACTTCTCACATGATGTGACACAATCTCTGGCCCCAGACTCAGAATATATCAGTCGATGTCAACACTTTCTCCTTCCACTTTCTAAATAGTGCTGATCAGGCCAAGTTTCATTTCACTGAAAAGGACACTTTCTTTCTTGGCTGAGCGGAAGAGAGAAACTCAGAAGTGTTCAGACATGATAGCTGTGTGTCTATTTAGACTGCAACCTCTGCATATTTTGGCTGAAAACTTCCCTAGACTGCAAGCATGAGAGGGAGTAAAATGTGAATTTGCTGTTGGGGAAGCAGCACTTGGGCCCTGCTTAACCGCACTGCCCCCTGTCCTCTGAACGTCCCTCGCTTGGGGCCTTGCTGCCAAAAGAGGTACTCCTGGAAAGAGCTGCAAGGGTGGAAGCAGAAATCTCTGAGCATTTTGACAAACCGAAAACCTTGATTTTGAGATGCCACGTGCCCACCTCTTCATGTCTGCTTTCGAAAAGTGTTGAATTTAAGTTTATGATAAACACGTAATTATTAGGATAAACATTTTTTTTTCAGTTGCAGCCAAAACTAAGCGATTGATGATATTAGGTCTTAATGATACAACAAGGTGTCTGACAACTGCTTTCTTCTGTCTTTTCTGGTCCTATCTAATATGGTATCCACCTCAGAGTATCCAGATCATAGAATCATAGAATCATGGCCTAGGCTGGAAGGGACCTTAGAGATCATTGAATCCAACCTCCCTCTCATGGGCAGGGACGCCTCTCAACTAGATCAGGCAACACATGGGGACCGAACTGGATCGAGTCCGCAACCTTCCCGTTCATATTTATTTGATTTTATACAGTGTCTTTCTACACAAATGTTCACATACATATCTGAATCTTTATTTGTTAGGAAGCACAAGATCAAAAAAAACAACTTTAAAACACAGTAATACATTTGAAATCGCAAGACATGGTAATGGAAAGTCCCTTTCAAATGACATCCAATGGTAATTTCTTATTCAATTAAGCTCTTTAATTGGGGCCAAAGTGAAAATGTGATGTCACTCAGGGAATTTTGAGCTGGTCCCTTGGAGAGCTGTAGGCATGTTCTGTTCTTGGCAAAAACAAATGAGCGGGTGGAGAAATGGGATAACACAAAATGGGAAAGCAGTTTTTGCTTTTTCCAGAAGTAAAGTGGTTGGTCAAGCAGGTCAGATACTCTGGAGTGGCAGGTGAGCTTTTGCTTTAGACCCTGTGCTTGCCTGGGATGTTATCTGGGTCTAACCAAATCCCTTTCCTTCACTATGAATGCTGCATTAACTCAGTACGTCTCTAAAATACGGCGAAGTGGGTTAAGAGCCAGAGGACTCAGTACGGAAAGTGCAGAGAGAGAAGGAGGGAAAAGGTGCAAGAAGGTGACCACATGTTACGAGTACAGAAAGGGACACGAGAAAGCAGCAGGTAGAGTGCAGGCACAGATATTGAAGCTTGGCCTGATCCTATGGAATGGGTGAAAGGGCCTCCCGGCTTGTCCGGTCTAGATTATTCAGTGACTGAAGCTTACTAATAAAGGCAAAAGTCTCCACGGCAAAGGAGACCTTCCACTGGGGAATTCCCCAAATGTCTGCTCTGCCCAAAGCTTCCCTTTTCTCAAGATGCCAAAAAAAGCAGGGAGGGGGGAAGGGAAACACAGACTTTCATTATTTCAGTCACTGTTTAGGACTGAAATGCAATATACAAATTTCTTTCTCATTTCCAGTTCCCACACGTTTTTTGTTTGCCAGATAGGAACTGCAGGCTTTTGTGCTACCAAAAGACTTTCTCATCTGTGCTAATTTCGGTTTTCTGACCCCTCCATCTCTTTTTCATTTGCTCTAGTATAATGCATTGCTATAGGTAGCATAACACTTAGAAAAATTGTCCTCTACTTTCCTCCTGAGTTCACAGTCTGTCCAGATATGGAAGGGCTTTGGGCTGGTGATTCTGCACAGCAACATCCACCTTGCTGGATGCTCAGCAGCCTGCAGCCAGCAAAACACACATACCTGGGCCTGAAGACATCCTTTTTGATTTGCGTAGGCATGCGAAAGAAGGGGACAAACCTGCACAGAAAAGACAACAAAAAGCACATTTAGCTGGGTAAGCCTTATTTCTGGTACCAAAGCCCTGGTATAATTACCTCATATAGATGCACGTTACTTTTGTTTAATAAAGAGAAGTGAAATTTTCTTCTTTGATTAATCCAGCCACGTGTTACCTGAATTTATGCTATAATTCTGCCCCGTGAGATACTCTCACTGCCTAACTCCCCTCCTTCACGACAGCACAGGTTGGCTCCACACACACGCCAAGTGCATTGGAAGACCTACTTACATTCCTTTTCCTTGGGGTTGAAACCAGAAATCTTAGTCTCTGCACATTCCCTGTACTGAAACAAGGACCGTGGTTCTGATGGATGTCCAGGATACTACAGACTAAAGCAAGATGAACATTTACCTCTAGTAAACAGGTCTTCATTTAATAAAATAGAATGAGTACTATAAACTTTAAAAAAAGAAATATCTGAAATATATGTTGATTTAATTCTCTGGAGATGATAATCTAACAATACATGTGTGCAATTTTATTATTCCTGTGTCTGGAAATTACAGTACAAACCAATCACTTGAGGAAAAACTAAATTCCTCTTGGCAAATGGACAGCATTCGTTGACCAGCTAAACAAGTTGTACATTTTATTTGCTGGAAACATCTGATGAGTCAAAAAAAGGCCTTTTCTCTTTGGAAAAGAGAAATACTAAGCCCCGTAATCTTTTTGTGAAAAATGTTTACCGCAAAATTTGAAACATGTGAAGAATGCGCAGAAGTGATGCCATTATTCATACTGTATTTTATGAGATTTTCAGGGCTGTTTGTGTGACAGATTTTAAGGCACATCGATTATGCTGCTGTCACCCAGTTTTAGGTTGGCAGCTGATCCTCCCTTCATAGCCAGGGCAGGTCTCCTCCTTCTTTGCTAAGGCTCCAGGGGAAATCCTGGCCACCCACCGGGCTCTGCAGCCGCCTCCCTGCTCCCCCAAAGGGGAGTTTCCCACGCCCAAGCCCTGGAAGGCGAATGCTCAGAAAACCTGAGCTGAAGAGAACAAAACAGGGATGGGGTTTGGTATGAGTTTTTCTTGACTTCATTAGCAAAGCCAAGGCCCAGGAATAAGATCCACTACAGAAAATGCAGTTCGAAGCAAGGGGAGTAAAACATGAGCTGGAAAGTGTTCCCAGCACTGAGCACTTAACAGTGCACAGGTGGGCAGGAATTTGGCTGATCTATTATTATTATTATTATTCATTTGTCAGAAGGTAACTAAAAAGGGCCTTACACAATTTTTTTTTTTTACTTCTACACTTTTGGAGAGAAATTTAAAGAAGTCTCTTCAGGCCATGCTTTACTGCTTAAAATATCCTTTTCTCAGATTACTCTTTTTAACAGCGATTTTGTATCCTTTTAGTTCCCAAGTGTGTCTCCTCACCTTCAGGGGAATGGCAATACTGACTTACAAGAGGAACAAGAAAGGAGCAAGAAGAAGTCTGAGCATTATTTTTCTTTTTGCATGGGTCATTTATTTGCTAAAAAAAAAGAGATGATTTCACATTGATCAAAACAAAAACGGTTTTTTTAGACAAGGAATTCAAATGAATTGTTTCAGTGTTTCCTTAAAGCAAAGTATTCTGATGTTCTCATTTTGAAAAGTCAAAATGAAAGGGAATTTTTATTTCAAGCTACATCAATGTTGGCCTAACATAAAACTGGAGGTGTCAAAGAGCAGTCCTGCTCTACCAAGGGAAAAATGAAAGTATGTCTTCAGTGGTACAGAAACTCAAATTTCTCTTCAATTATGAGCTCTTAATGAATCAAAAAAAAATGTGCATGAATAATGAGAGCTTCATTTTATTTTATATACAATAATTAAGGTTGCATGTAAGTGGAACAATAGGTTTGCCTATATCTTTTGCTGCAAATTATAATTACACGAAATGTTTACTAATAATTTCAAATATGTGGTGGGAATAAGTCTTCTCACTTTCTGAATTCAGCAGTATGCAAAAAAACAAGTAAAAATATCATCTTCTATACTTCCCCCTTCTTTCCACAGATATTAAAATATCTGCTACACCACAACTTCCAAGTCATAAACATATTTATTTACGGTCATTTTCCTATGCCATTTCCTATGACTGTAGATGTGTGCACAAGTCTGAGTTACCCTGCAACGCAATATTTTCCTTTCAAAAAATGAGAACTAGCAGGCCTTTGCTAAACAAAACCCTCTTCCTAAAATATTCTCTAAGGACATGGGAGAAGGAGCAATTTTTTAAATTGTCCTCTTTGTAAAACTTAAAATTTAGATGGAACAGAAAATAGAACCCACTTCTAATTAGGGTCTAATGGCCCCTCGCTGGCTGTAGGAGAATTGTTCCAATTACACTGTGACCAGTGTCATTGCATATCAATAGCTGGAGCCTCTAATAATGCCAATAAACTATTTCTTTTGTTTCCTTTGTTAAACTGTTTGGTTTGAAGCTATAAATCGAGGACAAGAGCATCAAGTGTCATCTGATGCTTGTGAAACCATTATGGGGTGCAGAACGTTCTGGGGCTTTAAATGTCCACTTCTTGCAGGGCCTCTCACTTTGCCAGACCACATGTCCTTGCTTGCCTGTTGTTCCCACTGTTCACACACCACGAAAGGGTAGAATTAAAAGATTACCAACTACAGATACAAGCAGAATACACTCCTTTTCTCCTGTTGGTTTGACCAAATATAGCGCTTGGGTTTTAAACTGACCTTATACTGAGGCTTATTCTTAAATAATCGGTTAATTAAAATGTGACGTATCGCAAACACCAAAACTTTAAATAACTTCAGTCACCTAAAAAAAGAACTGATAGCTTTTCCTAAGGGGGAAAAGTACTGGTAGCTTACCGAGAAAGCTTAGCCTCCAAGGCCAGTCTAGCTAACTATGGCCTTAGGGCTTAATCCTTGCAAAGTCCATCTGGAGAATGTCCTAATTCCACTGCCTGCTCTTTGCGATCATCCTTCTGCTTTTTTTTCCCCACCCTTGCATCCGTTTAGTGTCCTCATTTGCTTTCTAATGACTTTCTAAAGTGAACTCAGCTCTGTTTTCTTTTGCAGATGACCTTTAGCTGGCTTTCCTTTCCATGCTTCCCTGCACCATGGCAATACGAGCCGTGATGCTCATAACCATATGAGCATCATATCAATACCATATGCTCTAGACATAGAGCAGGTAACCAACAACAATGCTGAGCCATGCTAAAACACACCTATAACTTCCCAAAAGAATAGGCAGAGCTGGGCAGGCATCTGAGCCGCTTCTCCTGCACTTGGCAACAAGCAAAGGTGCTGAAAGATTTTAGCCCTGGTAGCCAGGGCCAGTGCTTTATGTGGGGTATTTCCAGAATAATTTCCTGTGGAGCTTGCTGCTTTTCTGAACCTCCGATAATTCAACTCAGCACTGTTAGAGATGAGGCAGAGACTCCTTTCTGGACAATGTTGCATGTCGAAGCAAGAGTGTTTCAAACATTTCTGCCAACCTGATTCTTAAATATGGCAAGTACTATGAAAACCTTGTTCTTCCTGTAGTTGTTATTAATAGCCATCAGAGCTGTCATGTAATTACCACAAAGCTACTTCCAATTGGGGAGGAATGTAGCAACACTAGCCTGATTTCTGGTATCATGATTATTGTTCCACCTTCAGAGTAGGAGCAGAATTTCTTAACTGCAGCTTCTAATTCAGAGGTTTCAATCGTTTTACATATCGCTAACTTTTCCTCATGAGAAAGACACAAAGGGAGAAGGGGCAGACTGCACCCCTGCATAGCAAATGTGGAGCCTGCTCGTCTCAGGCTGCTTGTCTTGTAGCTCCCAGGGACCCCCGGGGAAGAAATCTGAGGATCTCTAGAGGTATGGGAGCCCACAGCAAAAAAGCAGGAAGCCAGAAGTCCTCACAAAAGGAAGTGAAAATACTGCAGTGTTGTAATCACTGTACTCTTACACGTACGAGAACATAAAGGCAAATGAGACAGTTCATCCTTGCTGTAATTTCTTGTTACTTACTCTCCGGTTTTCAAGTGCAAACTCTTTAAGCAATTAAGTCTTGCAGTTAAAAGAGCTTGTTGAAGGAGCCTTGTAGTAGCATTAATTCTCTCACGTCCTGACACAGTGACCTGAAAGGCTCAGTTTCCTTTATGGCATCAGGCTTCTTACTAACAGGGAAATCTTTGACAGTGAGAACTTGACAACCCGACAATACGGTTGAATTTCCAAAGGGAAAAACTCCTTGAGTAAAAATAAGGTGGGTTAAACAGATACACCTATGCTAATAACTAGGTTCTTGTTTACACTTATTAGTCACCTCATTAAAAGCATTACTCTAAATAACATGCCAGTTATATGTGTTAAACCCATTTCACAGGAAGCTTAACTAAAAAGGAAAGAGGTTAAGGGCCAGATTTTAACCTCTGCATAAGTAGGTGGCTAATCACAGCTTCAGACACATGCAGTGGAGGCCCAGAATCAGGGCAGACCTAGAAGGTACGTGCATACATAATCACTTCCACAGGGCTCAAGCTTGAAGCATGTTGTGGGATTGGGGTCTGAGCAAGAGGAGCAAACACTAGCTAAGCTGGGAATACCTTTTACTGCTCTGGGGATAATGCTTTTCTCTTTATGGGGAGGCTTTTAAATTATCTCTCAGTATAGCATATTAACAACCTTGTTTTTCTCTGAGTGCTGGTCCACATATGTGGTGTACGCCTGCAGATGCTGTGTGAGTCGTTCCAGCTCCCCTCAGTCCTGCCAGGTCTCCTCAGCCCCGATTTGCACACTGTCCAGCTCCGCTTCTTTCCACAGCAGAGGTTACCAGCTGTGGGACACGCTCTTATGTTCTAGGAATCATGATGCTATTACCAAATTTATTTTTCCATGCAACTTGAGAAAGGAATAAAAAGCAGATTCTCAGCTAGCACAGATCATCACGGCCCATTTGTAATGGGGGAGGTTCATCATGCTAAGCAGAACAACGTCAATCGCTATCAAACTGGAATTTCACTCTCAAAACCCAGGCACTGGTGGAGACTCCCCCAGTCCTCTGCAAACCCTGGTCTCCAGAAGGGCTAGATAGGAGGATAACTTCAAATAAAATGCCTCGGATTCTACGTGGGTTTTGGGGTGGTTTTTCTGGATTCTTGAACCAAATTCAAAAACGCCTTTAATGGGCAGCAGAGGACAGGGATGGGACTGAAGTCACCATTTCTGCTCTTTCCCCAGCTGTGAGCCAAGCTGTCAGCCAGCAGTCCCACATGGGCCAGAGCTCACAGCACTCTCCTTCCTCTCTTCTTTGTCCTCTGGAAGGCTGCTGCTCCTGATCTATCCAGCTCTTTTTGCACTTACAAGGTAAAATTTCTGCTAGGCTATAAACTGCATTGATTCAGAGACTCTGATAAACAGCACAAAATAAGCAGAAGGAGCATACAGCCGTGGGTGGGAAGTAGAGGGTATAGAGAGTATCAGGGTGGGATCTTCCCCAGCAGCTGAGCTGTTATGTCACCTTCCACATCACTTGTAAGCATAGTCCACATCCACCACCCTGAAAGCCCTTGTTCAGCTGCCGTCAAAACCCCAGAAGGCCTTTGCTGGTCAAAAGCTTTTGAAGGTGTTTAGCTCCAGGCCTGTGCATGTTGCCGGAGTTGTTTTGACAGTGAAAGCTGAGCAACCACAACCAAAATGAACCAAGTTAGCTTCCTGAGTGGGAGGTCAGGAAGGAAGAACTCTGGGCTCTTGACCCAGCTCTCAATGGTCACTGGTGGAGAAGGATATAAGGAAGACACTGGGGTGAGGGCCCTTACAGGTACCCACAACATCAACGTGGGGCATCTCATACCTTCTGCAGAGTTTCAGGAGAAAAGACCCATCCTTAGTCAGCTGCATGGGCCCTTACAGGACGGTTTACACCTTGTACAGTAACAGATCCAGAGCAAGGGAAGCCAGAAACCTCCGAGTAAGACACTGGGGGACAAACTACCATAATGCACAAGACTTCACCTTGGGCAACTCCAGGCATCTATGTGTGGCATAACAGCAAGAGGTGAGTTACTACGCCACACATTCTGGAACGTACTCCGAGATGCCGAATCCTCCTCAAGGGCTCAACAAGCACCCCAAATCCCTCATGCAGGGTTTGGGGCTGTATTTGGAAAGTCACACATCAGCAGGTGTTGTGTCATCTAACCTGTAGGCAACAGTGCTCTTTGTTGGATTGGACCTGTCAGATCAGATCTTGAAAAGTTATTTGTGTTTGTGCTTCGCTCAGCGGTCTGTGCAAGAGGGAAGAAATGTAAGCTCTGTAGATATCATACCCATCCTCTATCAGTGCCCAAGTACAGATGAAATAATTACCACATGGTGTTGAAAGTGACCCACAAGAGAATCACATAACTCTATCCTAAACAAGCTAAGACAAAATTATTGTCACAGAGGTAAAGGGATAATAGCAACAGGCTTCATTAAAGTAAAAGGAGCCTTCTAATCTCCTGTACAGGGACTAGTTTCTCTTGTTGAAGATAATACCTGTAGGAATAAAAGAATCCTAATGTTCCCATGTTCCCTTATGAAATACTTTGAAATGTGTTACTGCAAACTTACTTTAAATAGACATCAAAACTAGTCATGAGGAGTACGAATCATTCTGATTTATTAGAACAGTGTTCTTTCTTTAATGTAGTTGTGTCTACATAATTTAGCTTATTTACCTGAAAGTTAGATTATACACATATTGAAAAATGACTGCAGGCTTGATTTAAGCTGAAATATGTATTATTCAATAGTAAGTTCAAGTTACGAATTTAAGATCCAAATTGTTTATTTCCAGTTACGTTTAAACTTCTGAAACATCTTAAGTATACATGAGACGAGATGATGATTTCCTAATTTTCTGATGGGGGTCTCATTGTGTGATTTTGCCTGGCTGGAGCTCTGTGGCTGCCAAGAGAGAGGCAGAGAGAGCCTGGGCAGCACTACAGGAAGAAGAGCGATGCAAGCCCCGGCCCCAGGATGCACAGTGCGTGTCCAGAGGACATCAGCAGAGTGAGTCCAGAGATTGTCTCTCTTTGGGAAATGCAGCAAAATCTCTCTTTTTAGAAAAGTCTTCCCACTGAAAAAGTAACTTGGAACAGATACCCTCCCATATCCCTTTACTCTAGTCTCCAAAAGACGAGACAAAAAATTAGGGAAAATTGCTAGTGAAGTTGTGGGAAGATGAAAACCACTCTGAGTTTGACTCTGAAGAGGGAGAATTCAGCAAAGACTGTGTTGTTGCTGCTGATTTTATGTAGAGCATACTCAGATACTAATAAGATTATAAAACACAGATAGGTACCTAGATAATCAGACAGACTAAGCTTATTTGTTTGCTTGTGTTTTTTCTTTTTGTTGATTTGAAGCCAAAGATCCAAGCAAAGATCTCTGCAAAGGCACAACAGTCTGTAAATGGTATTTTCTCACACAAAGTTATCTGAGAGGCTGAGGAAGAAAGATGAAGAGAACTTAAACCAGTACTTTTGGTGTTTTTTTTAATAAAGATGTATTTGGAGAACATTCTCCATTCAACCTACATGCAGACCAGCCTTAATAATAACGTACATTATAGTTATAAACTTCAAAGAAGAAAATACTTCCTAGAAAGGATAAGGTAAATCTGAGGAGCCTTAAACAAACATTTTTACACTGTCTCCTTTTCTTCCAAAACTTTCTTGGAGAAGACACTGAATTTTGGTGTTTAAATAACATTGATAGAAGTTGACAAATTTAATTTCAAATGTGGTTCTGTTTCTCCGTCCAAGGGCACATATGTCTCCACGTCACACAAGCGTCTGATTATTTATTAAATCTCAAATCTGCAGATCGGGCAAAGTTTCAGACTTCCGTTTAAATTTCCCTGTAAGAATTAGGTCACTTCTAATCTTCACATTTTAATAACTTCCTCTTCAACCGAAATTTAAATTGCTGAGAACCTTTGCAGGGGAAAGGAAAACTCCTATAATCACCTCATTTGAATAACTTGAGAAAAACAACATGAGTATCACTCAGTGCAGGTGAGCAGGACGCAGGTGAGCAGCCAGTCGTGTCATCCCAGCAGCTAAACCTGGATTTACAGTTACAATGAGTAGGATCATTGATACTGGGTAACTCAGATCATCACCATCCCTGTGCTAGGCATGAGAATGGATGGTGCACCCCACTGAGGTATCTCCACTCGACCGAGGGAAATGGGTGGAGAGCTGGCTACCTCTGGTTACAAGTATACTGCCTGTGCCAGAGCTGGAGGATGAGGAGAATCCCCAGAAGAGACATAGCAGGTGCATTCTGCCAATTCCTGGGAGCTGTAGCTCAGGCTGTGAGGCATTCAGTCACATTTCCATCAAGAAAATGCTACATGATTTTGTTCTTGCAGGATGTCGGTCTCCTCAGTCAGCGTGGTGTGGTGAGTGGTGAGGGAAACCAACTCCCTCCTTGTATGGGTGCTGTGGTTCAGTTCCTCCCAAACTGGTTCTTTGACATCTTCCTAAAGCAGCAACCCTGCTGGAGAAGCTAAGTCTATCTAACTCTGATTTCACTGCAAGGAACTGTGTATCCAGTGCACGAGGAAGCAGAGTGACACAGCAGAGGACAGAAAGAGCAGTGGAGAAGAGAGGGAGGTGGACCCATCCCCAGCTTTCAGTCTAGTGGTTGCTTGCCATTAGGACAACACTTATGGGTCTATGATGCCTGTAAGGAGCTTCAGAAAAACACTCAGAAGAGAACTTCTGCCTATATATAGCTGTCCATCTTTTCAGGAGCCTTTCCTTGTAGCACTGCAAACTTCACACTGCCTCACTTGCAATGACTGCAGGATCCTCTCCCACAATATGGAGTTGCAGTAGAAAACAGAGCATCTGCAGTATTTGGCATCTAAGGAAGGTTGCTTATACCCTTCTCCCACTCTTGGCTAGAGAGAAGCACCACTAAACCCGATAATTAAACCTTGGCAGGCAGGAAGAAGCATGCACCTGAACCAGTACTTTTATTTATAAATGATATGACCTTATTTTCAAAAATTATGAATAAATTTCACAAATTAGTCAAAACTATATTAAAGAGAGCTCTAACACAATGAATGTCAGCTTCAGGCTCAAAAGTGATACATGTGCTTTCCTACTGCAGAGTGTGTTCATTTTTTTCCAGGAAGTTGGTGGTGGGAATAAGTTTCTTGCACAAGACACACATAAGTGTCTGAGAGTCCAAATGCTGTGGATCAGAAATTGTAACTAGTGTCTAACCCATTTAATTTTTTGCTAACTATCAGTTTCTCTCTTCCCATGCTCCTTTCCTTTGCTGAACTGTATCTTCTCATTAAACACTGGGAAAAAAAATAGACATACTTAGGTTGTCAAAATCTCTTGAACCACTATTTCGTATTTATGAAAGGAGAAGCTGTGATGAGTTAAACGAAAAGTCAGGACTTCCAGATGTACCATAGGGCATTTCTAGAACATCATCTAGTAAATCATGACAAACTGGGCACAACCTGGCACCAGCACTGTTGTAGCCCCTGAAGAATTCTGTCTGAGTCTATCTTTCACTCCTGACAGCCATTGCATCCCTGAATCAATTCCGTCTGGTTTTGCCTTCCCTCTGACCCTGTACAATTTGGAAACAGAATTTTGGACATCTGGAAACAAAAGTGGTCTGATCTGCTTTCCTGGGATGTGTAGTGGTGCTGTGAAAGACACACCTAATCCCTGCCCCGGAATGATGCAAAACTGCTCTCAAGCCAGGGCTGCAGAAGATCAGCACTGTGAGCCCTGTACAGGAACAATCCACACTGCTGGCAGCCTCAGCTCTTTCAGAGCATTCCCATCTGCCATGGGCTTGCCTTGCATAATGTGACGCCATTGCAATTCCTAGAAACTGGCAGATAATTCCTTCTGCATTATAAATGTCCCACATATTCTCTAATGCACTTTTTTTTTCCTCTCCCTTTCCCTTTCCATTTCTATTTTTGTGTCAGAAATCTCACAATTCACGGAAAGGGGTTTCAAATTGCTCAGCAAATTATAGATTAGTAGAAGTGTGGCTCAACGGAACAGGGCCAGAAGTTCATCACCCCTACTATCCTGTCTCTGCCAGTGAAGGACAAGAAGGGCCCAGACATGCTGGCTGAAACCACTTGTAGCCCTGAAGCTCTTTCCTTCCTCTTCCTTCATCTGGACCAGGTGAAGCAGTGCAGGAGCTGGAGAAAGCTGACACCACCTCCCAAACTGCCACCACCATCTGTCAAGAGCAAAGGTCTGACATGGCCAGTACTGCATCCCATAGCCATATGGAACGTCCTTTGGGTACAGGCTGGTCCTCTAATCACCTGGAGAGCTTGACCACTCGCTGGTCCTCTTCTCTGCACTACACAGAAGGAGTTGGGGGGGGGGGGAGGTGTGGGAGGGAAAAGGGCAGAGTGACCCCTCCAGCCCTGCCCTCACTACTCCACTGCCTCTGTGCCACCACTCACCACCTTCCTCTCAGGAGCTCAATCCTAACAGGACTTTTGCCATGCTGCCCCTAAAATACCCAGGTATTCCCAGGCTAAACTAGCTCAGATCTCACAGCTATTTGAAGTGAGTGCTCTTGGAAGCAGGGTGGCTGCCCTTCTGTGCAATAGGACCACGACTGTCTCTAGTCAACGAAGGAAGACCACTGAAACCTGAGGAACCTGCACCCAAATTCGCTTTCCAGAGCAACTAGGCTGGTGAAGGGACTAGAGAGAAAGTCCTATGAGAGGCTGAGGGAGCTGGGCTTGTTTAGCCTGGAGAAGAGGAGACTCAGGGGGGGACCTTATCACTCTCTACAATTCCCTGAAGGGAGGTTGTAGTCAAGTGAGGGTCAGGCTCTTCTCTCAGGCAACTCGTGACAGGATGAGAAGGCACGGCCTGAAACTGCGTCAGGGAAGGTTTAGGCTGGATCTCAGGAAACACTTTCTCAGGGAGACGGTCATCAGGCATTGGAATGCACTGCCCAGGGAAGGGGTGGAGTCACCATCCCTGGAGGTGTTTAAGGAGAGGTTGGATGTGGCACTTAGTGCCATGGTGTAGCCAATGTGGTGGTGTTGAGTCATTGGCTGGACTTGATGATCTCAGAGGTCTTTTCCAGCCTCAACAATTTTATGATTCTGTGATTCTGTGAAATGACAAATGAAGATCATCCTGCTGTAATCTGGGTCTGTGCTGAGAAACATGATCAATCTAGAAAAGATCAGGACAGAATGATATTTCATGTCCAGATCCCAACAACTCAACATGCAGTTCAGCTTGGAGCAGGATGCTGTGTGCCTTCCCCCACCACCTCCAATGGCTCCAACACAGCTAACAAATTTTCACCATCAACCTGAGCATACAGGTCTCCAAACTGTCAGGATTTCCTCACAAACTGGGAGCTCTTTGGTGTCACCAGATCTCCATGGTCAGCATGGATCCCATGCTGCTTGCCCAGCTCACAGAATGCCCCTCTCACTCTGATCCTCTCCCATCCACTCCAGGGCTGCAGGACATGCTTAAATGCCACAGTCTTCCAAGAGATCTTTAAATCCTGCAGTTCTCTCTTATCTTGAGTAAATTTACAAGCCTTGTCAGATGCCCTCTCGAATACTTCTCTACAAGACAACATGATATCCAGAGAGACTGCCTTTGCATCACATCTTGACAACACCTTTATGAGTTCTTGTCCTCTCATTCTACTGCCTCATCAACCCATCTCACCCAGAAGCTAAGCATTAAGAGGTCTCCCCACCAGGAGATGGCAAGGAACATCAGCGGGCCAGCATGCACTCTGAGTGATTTCTGTGTCCCTGGGACATCTGGCAGGCAGGGACTGTAGGTCCTATTTCCAGTGCCTGGCCCCGCCACATCTCCTTGCAGAATAGCCCTGGTCAGCCTCTTGGGTGCCTCAAGGGAGCAATGGGTGCAGTTGGAGTGCCCAGTGCCCCCTTTTTATAACACACTGGCTCTCTCCTGTATCTTTTTTTTATTATTTTTACCACTCGTGATCACACAGAGTTTTTTCCTCTCCGGCGTGTTCTCTTCATGTCTACTCCCTCCATGTTTTGGGTTTTTTCTGTTTGTTTTTATCCCTTGTTAGGGATGGGCTGCCTCCCCTACCTAAAGGGGAAAAAAAAAACAGAGGCCAAAAGCAGATCACTTTGAAGGAATACAAAGCAAGGAAAAATATAGCAATGTTTTCCTGGTACACTTTCCCAACCATCGCACTCTCCTAGCCTCCAGCATCTTGCAGGTCAGGGATTTAAGCAAACACTTTCTTCAGAAACACTGTTCATCAGAACGCTCCTTCTTTAGTAATCCTCAGTGGAGTGTGTTGTATTATCTCCCCCAAATAAATTAATATTAAAGGTTATGTCTGGCTATGGCAAACTTTACTGGATGAACAAGGCATGTTGCGCCATGCCCATAAATGAGAGAGAACCATGATGTCCTTGGAGAGAGAACAGAACTTTTATAAAGCCGTGGAGGTTCTTGTAACAAGCTTCATTACAAATGCAGACCGTCTGCCCATAAACCAAGTCGGTTCCTGCCAATTTCCTTGTACGCTTCTAGTTCCCGGTACCTTATGAACCAAGGCTGGGTTTCCTTTCTGTAATGAAATGGAAAATGAAAGAGCATGAAGGGGCAGCAATGGCATGCTCTAACAGAGAGACAGCTATGAACAGTAAAATTCTTACCTTCTTGAAGTTAGCAGGATGTTAACACTGACTTCACGAGGCCAGAGTTTCACTCTGATCTGCAGAAGCTGGCAGGCAATCTTATCAGTCTTTGGAAAGTGCTGCTGTGCTTGTTATTTGTAGTATTTTCAGCAATTTTAATGACATTAAGCCCTAGGGGGCCAAGCCCCAGGACGCAGGCAGCCTGAGTGATAATATCATGAGCCCTGCTCACTCAAATCAATACCCTCAACTGCTCCATGCAGAGCTGCAGTGAAAGGAACAACACAAAGCTACCACTGGGACTCTGCAAGTTTTCAAGGGAAAACAAGCAGACATCAGCCACAAACAAAATATTCTGTCCAGGCTATTTTTTAATTTTTTTTTTCTATCTTGGGAAGCACTGAAAATTCACCACTGCACTTCCAACTCACTCTCTGGATCAGTCATAAGGCAATTTATCTTATTTACTTTTTTACTGTTTCCAAAATATCTACTCTAATCACAGCTTGTTAAAGAATTGTGGGTATGCTTTATGCAGGTGCCTAACTCCACCATAAATATTTACAGCAGTGTTGCCACTTAAGAGTTTTCACATGTGGCCTTTTTAGGCAGTAATTTATGTGTGTTGTAACTCTTCTAATGCATTAGAGCATGCAGGTGAAATTTCTCTTCAAAAGTGCAAAAAGTAACATTGAGTACTGCCTAATAGCTAGAACGTGCTTCATGTAATACTCATGCTGTTTTGGGATCTAATACTTCAAATATTCTACGGCTGGCCCTAATAATGTCTGTTTTAGACTTCTATAGTGTAACGCATGGGCTGCTTGCTTTATTTAAAAAAAAAAAAAAAGTCTTCTCACCTCTCCCACTTCATTCATTGGCAAAAGACCCAACTGAACAAAAAGGCAAAGGAAGCAAGAGGAAGTCTGCAAGAAAAACTTAGAAAACTGCTCTAATCTTTTTTTAAAATGGTTTCTAAAAATGCACACCGCATTTATTGTGTGAATGCAGTTTTGTGAAGGGGTTCCTTCATTATTTAAATTCAAACAAGAATCTAACAGAAACACTTCTGAAGTATAGAGGAGTAAAGCTGGTGATGACAGAGATTAATGTTCAGTTTCAGGGAATCCACTTATTAATTTTGTCAGGCTGAAAACAACAGTTAACAGTTTCCAAAATAGCTGAACAATGTCAGCAAACATTTGCTTTGACTGAACTGAGACCCTCCCTTGCCCTAAGATCAGCTCCGGGACATTTTCAAAAAGGCTTTCTTTATCTCTTGACAGTGTGAAAAAAAACTTTACCTGCAAATTGACTTGTGTGTAGAAGGAAGCTATCATTCATGCTAATGGAGCCCATCAGCTTGCTTTCACTGTACCATGATACCCTGGAGCAAAAAAATGTGAAGCCTGTTAAGCCCTGGGCTTAGCAATAGGATTTAACAACTCTAAAATGCCTACCTTCCTCTGTACACATATTGTCCACCACCATCCCACACATTTCTCTCTGTTTCTGTGACAGCTGGTCAATGTAAACTAGCTCTTGCAAGATTTGATGTTGATTTTTGTGCTCTCAGAACTGTTCACTTAAAATAACCCCTAGAAATTTTAAAATGTAAAGGCACAAAGAGAAACTGGAGAACTGTGGTAGAAAATTATACAGAAAATTGTTTACAAAGCTCCCAATAATTTGGTAACGTGAAGCATCTTCCCTGCTCACTGTGCTCCCCAAACAAGATATTGGTGGGCACATCGTGAAAGCTTTAGAGATCACGGCTCCTGCAAAAACATCATTTTTATAAAATGTGAAGGCATGAGAAAGGTTAATCCCAGAGAACAAAAGCAAGAACAAACTGGTCCCAATTGCACTCGATAGAAAGGCTTTGACTGGGACACTCAGGTAGGTTAAGATGCACCAGATGTGTCTAAGCAGCGAGCAGCAACTTTGTAAGTTTACCTGTTAATAGTATCATAATGCTAACATGCAAAGAAGCGTTCAGTAGGAGGGAAGAAATGGCTCTAAGCCATAATCTACAAATGGGGAACATCAGACTGCTCCCAGCCTGGCCTCCTGAGATCTGGAGCCCTGCTAGCCTGAGATCTGACACATCCCATCTCAGACAAAAAAAATTAAGGGTCAAGACAAAGGGCTCATTGGTAGGCCCTGCATCTCAGGTCTCTTCTCTTGCCCATAAAAGCTGACCACAACTCTCCAGAACTGGTCCCATTGGTCCCAACCCTTCACTGGACCTTGTCCAAAACTGTGAAAGCACTACACCCCTCACAGTCCAATCAACACCACTTACTACCAGGCAAAAGTTAAAAAGGAAAAAAAAAAAAGTTAAGTCACTGGTGATGAAGAAACCACTTGAGGATATGACCAAAGCCAAAAGAAAAGCAGCAATATTAAACAGAGCAAGAGCAGGGCAGAACAACAGTCCTCAGAGACAGCACAGAGCAGATATCCTTCACTTTGGATGAGACAACAGTTTATACATCCCTCCACTGCGGACACATGTCAAAATGAGCAGGAGCAGGGTCAGATGGTGAAATTATAAAATCATAGATTCATAGAATCATAGAATGGTTCGAGTTGGAAGGGACCTTAAAGACCATCTAGATCCAACCTCCCTTCCTTGCACAGGGACACCTTCCACTAGACCAGGTTGCTTAAAGCCCCATCCAGCCTTGAACCATTCCAGGGAGGGGGCACCCACAGCTTCTCTGGGCAACCTGTTCCAGTGTCTCACCACCCTCATAGTAAAGGACTTCTTCCTAATACCTAATCTAAATCCACCCTGGTCCAGTTTAAAGCCATTGTCCCTTGTCCTGTTGCTACATGCCCTTGTAAACAGTCCCTCCTCAGCTTTCCTGCACCCCCCTTCTGATACTGGAAGACTGCTATAAGGTCTCCCCGGAGCCTTCTCTTTTCCAGGCTGAACAACCCCAACTTTCATCCTGTCTTCACAGCACAGGTGCTCCAGCCCTCTGATCATCTTCATGGCCCTCCTCTGGATCTGCTCCAACAGAGCAGACCCTCTTGTGTTGAGGGTCCCAGAGCTGAACAAGTGGAGTCTCACCAGAGCAGAGTAGAGTAGACGGACAGAATCACCTCTCTTGACCTACTGGCCATGCTTCTTTTGATGCAGCCCCAGGATACAGTTGGCTTTTTGTGCTGCCAGTGCACGTTGCTGATTCATGTTGAGCACCTCATCAACCAGCACCTCTAAGTCCTTCTCTGCAGGGTTGCTCTCAGTCCACTCAGTCCAGAAGCATCTCTCTCATGTGCTCTCAGTCCACTCAGTCCAGAAGCACCTCTCTCATATACATCAGGACAAGGAAGCAAACCATCCTGAGAGAAGCATTTTATGAAAGCCTGCAGTGAAGTGTAATGCTCAGAGTCTTAAGAGTCCATGAAGTCGGGCAGGAACTGATGACTGCTTGATGGAGACATCCTGGGAGTCAGCCCAACCACCAGTGCCCAAGCAGGGCATGTGGGAGCCTGGAAGAGCCACCGAGAGGGCCGGGAATTCCCTTTCCCAGCCTGAGATGAGGTAAAAGTTTGTTTTCAGAGGACGAAAAGGGCTGAGGTAAAGACAGACTCTCTCTGGAGGTATCTTTAAAAGCCCCAAAGATAGAGTAAGTTAAAAGGCCATGCATATAGACAGGTGGAAGAGCATGAGCCAACACTTTCAGTAAACAAAAAAGAGTATCTTACATAGGCAGCTGATATACCTTTTTCTTCCTGCAGTAAAGCAGCAGTACATCTCTAAAAGTCCTTTAGCACAAAGTGCTGAGACCAAAGGCAACTGGGTGGCCATGAGAAAGATAATGTGGTTGAACCACTAAGAAGCCACAAATAGAAGAAGTAAACCTCCCCTTATATGTTGATGAGTTGTTGGGAAAAGAGGAAGCAAATTTTTTAGAGATGGGACAAAGTTGGATTGCTTTCATGCCAACGGAAAAGGTCAGTCGCACAAACCTTCATAATGAAGAAAAAATGCCTAACACAATCCCAGGCATGTTTGATTCAGACAAACCCTGCCCATGACAGGGAGGTTGGATTAAAATGATCTCTAAGGTCCCTTCCAGCCTAGGCTATTCTATGATTCTATGATGAAACCCCTACAACAGAAGATTTAGATGACTTCTTGGGCAAGCATAGGTGAGTACCTAGGAAAGAACAACTGAGGCAATACAGCATCATCCGCTGCTGCCTGGCCTATGAAAGGGCATTTTAATAAAAGAACCATGATCTGGTTTGATTTTCTTCCACTGTCACACACGCTCCAGGAGCATCCTTCTCAAATGAAAATTAAACAGAGTTCTGTTAGGGTGAAAACAGAGATAATAAAATTTCCAAGATGATATGATACTGAAAGATCTAAAAGTTGGAAGATATACTTCTGGAGATATTTTTTTCACCTTGGGACTTTGTAACAACTAATATTTCATAGTAAATTTCTAGATATTTTTTTAAATGCAATATGCTGGGCTGTCAGTTATCACTTTGATAATTCAATGAATTCTTATGACTACTTATCCCTCGAAGGAGAGTCATAATCCAGGAGACTTTGGCACCGCTACATGCATCTACATTTGTTATTCATTGCACTTCTCCGAACAACTGAGATAGCCTTGCTCACCTTCAATACCTCTTACCCAGAAAACCCTATTTCTTAGTTACCAGTGCAGATCTGAGATACCCTCCAATTCATATGCAATATCCTGTTATATGCAATGTCCTGTTTTCTGGATGTGGAGGCACTGTTTGTTGTCCACATGGGGCATGCATTCAGTATGTTTTCAGCACTCAAGCCCAGAACCTTCCCATCCAGCCCCACTTCACTACTTTGTGCAGTGATTTGCCTGTGAGTCAATTCAGTCTGGTTTCACAAAGTCTTTTCCACTAATATTCAGCCCTCCCCCTGGCTATAGCCAGCACTTTCCACCAGGCAGCCTTGGACTCTTGGTCCGCTGCCCATCTCCCCGCAGGTATGGCACCAAAAGACCCTGACTGAGCACAGAGTGGAGTTTCAAAGGCAGATTCATAGTGCTTGACAAAGACTAGAGAAGTCCTACAAGAAAGGATAATAAGTCTTTCAAAAACTGATTTCCTTGCATCCCATTGTACCATAAAAGTACATTACAGACCATAGATTGTCTGGACTCACAAATTAATTCCCAATGTTTAATCTATCTGAATGTCTTTCTTGTGGTTTTTTACTTCAGTGTAATCCTTCACTAAACATTTTTCAGCCATTAGCTCAGGACTATACATTTTTCATTATTAAACTGCTTCATGTTTTCATTATATCTGCACGTCAGATTTTACTTAGTGATATATCAGTGGGATCACCCTCTCTTATTACTGCACTTGCATTCCTCTCCTGAGAGAAATACAGCTATTTCAGATGAAAAAAGGTTCCTCGAAACTAAATGGCCGTGAAGCACATTGTTGAAACAGCTACTCTGATTATTCTTGCCAGACCCATGACAATTTGCATGGACTGAAGTAATACCAAAGTAATATCACTTATGAGAAGAGAACCCAACTAATATGATCTCTTTGGGGCAAGGTGCTATGTGTAGATGAAGGAAGCACCTGCCGTACAGAAGAGCTGTCTAAGTAGACAAGACAAACAAAAGGTGTTAGAAAAGAAGTGTTGTTGCCCCATATTACAATCTGGGGCTTGAGTCATAGGATGAGTAAGTGATCCGGAGAAGTTCACACAGGAAATCTGTGTCACGGTTGGTTATTAAACCCAGATTTCCTGATTTGCCACTGAATCCCATAATTACAAGACCATCCTTCCTGTCCCTTCCAACTCTATCCATAAAGTATCTCACCAGTTGGGCAACGCCTTATGGGAAGAAAGCCTTCTGTGCATCCTGCAGGGTGATCTCTGATGACTCTCATCGTTGGGTTCAAATTGCATTTCCTCATCCCCACCAGGCTGTTGCCCACCCTCATGCAGGTGTCCTCCCACCCAGCTAGTGCCTTGGCACCCAGCCTGCTCTGTTCCCTCACAATCCTCTCCCCTGCTCCTTGGCCACAGCTCCTCTCATAGCCATCTACGCAGGCATCTGAACCAACCCCACTGCTGCCTTCTGGTTTGGTGGGGTTTCCTCACTTTGTTGGTTACGATCTGGTTTGTGGAGTTGGAGAGAGGGGGCCCTGGAGCTCCTCAAGACTGATCCTGTGGGTGCATTTAATGATTCTACTTGAAACAAACGAAATGGGGTCACAGCACACACAGGCTAGCTAAATTTTATTCCTCGTTCTTCAACAAAAACGAGGGAAAAAGACTGAAGATTGTTGTGTCAGGATGGGGGAGGACCTACCCAGAAAATTTCTGCCAGCAGAGGGAGGAGACCTCGGGTTCCAGGAATATCAAACTTCTTGGAGATTTAGGGAGCTTCTGGATATCAGAAGACAAAGGAGATTGGGCTGAGAGTCCTGTGAATAAGAGATGGAAAAGAGATGTGAAGATGTGAAGTGGACACGGCTCAGTCTACTTAGGAAAGGAAACAACTGAGAGCAAACAGCAAATGTCTAAAATGCCAAGTTTAGCAGGAAGACAATTATACAATGTTATAGATTTCCATAATTTGCTGAAGAAGACTCTTCAGGTCTACAGATTAAAAAAAAAAAAAAAAAGGAATTTGTGTTCACTTTTAACGGTCTTTTAAGAGGTTTAAAACCCGGTTTTGGAAGTGTTAAAGAAGTAGGTAGTGGACATAAAGAGAAGATACAGACAGTCAGCTGTCCCTACAGAAGAAGCAGCAAACACATTTTCAAGTTTAAAAAAACAGAGCCATATGGCTGGATGGTAATGCAGGGCTGAACCCTATTTAATATCAGCATTAACACTATAGAAGCTGTTGCTATAGCAGTGACATCTGGAAGAAACCTTCAAATAGATTATTCTCTAACCTGGATGAAGGATTCTGCCAGTCTGTCTGTCAAAGAAAGCCTTCAGAGCAAATCAATAACAAAGATCTTGTTACCTGAATGCAATGTAATTTAGTGGCTAATCAGTTTGACAACATTGGAAATGTAAGAAGAGAAGAAGAATGGAAATCAGGAGATGTAACTGACAGCCAGGAAGGCAGAAATGACTCCAGGAGCACAAGAAAAAGCATCAAACTTTTACATGCCTCTTGATCAGTAAAATCACACCTTCACTCTAAACTGTTCCCACTTTAGCTTATACTTATTCCTCGCAGACTCCACTTAAAAAGCAGTAGCATTACCAATGGATAGTATTATCAGTAAAAATGAGAGCTGCATGTACAAAATACTGCTGATCACCAGAACAGTGATAGATAGAACTTCCCAAATTTGTTTAACATTGGTTTGAATACCTGTTTTCCTTTGGCCAAGTGATAAGTTTCCTCTTGACTAACTAAAATGAATCTGCTGAGCACAGACATTTGGAAATTCAATTCTTCCTTGTAGCTGGCCTCTCTGTCAGAAACGATGTGTGAAATTGTTGCTAGAAAGAGGCATTTGTTGGTCTGTTTTTTGTTTTAGACTTACACAAATATATTTTGGACCTGATTTACTTCTCCTGACACTGAAGAGATCACCTGAAGTCAACAGGAGCAATTCCCAGTATCACTTGCACCTTACGTAGTCATTGAAATCATAAAAGAGTGTAAGAAAATTAACAGTGCCATTTCCATTCACTTGCACACTATACAAAACAACTGCATGTCAAACACCCTGATATGAAATCATGATCATGACCATATGTTTTTGGAAGGTAACAAACTGTATGTGAGGATACAGCATTTAACCCCAGAGAAAAAGAATCCCGGGAAAAGTAACTCACGTTTTTCACACGTGTTTTCAAAAAATACTGTCCTTTACATCCCTTAATGTAATATACCCATTTGCTCCCCACAGGGAACAGAATTATTTATTCATTTAATAGACCTTGACACTCACGAAAGGTCTTACATCGATCCCTTCAAAGTCAATGCGGATGAATACCTGGTGCAACTCTGTATGTCTTCACCATTCAGTGGAGCAGATCTGGTAGAGAGCAAAGGCGTGACACAACTCCTGACTTGCAACATACGGGCTTCCAAGGGGAGCAAGGGAACTCTCCTTCTCAAGAACAGGCACAGGCCCACACTAAATGGGCTACATGTATTTACCCCATGAAGGCAACAGAGGTTTTGTCATGAAGTCCAATGGGAGGACATTCTTGCAGGGTTCGCTAACATCACCTAATGTGCCACCTGCAGACATCTCAGAAAATGAGTGTTTTTATAGTTTGTGCTGTCCTGGTTGTTCACAGCCATATGTGAGTGGGAGCTAGATACACTATTGATATCAGTAACATTTAATTCCAGTATTACCTATATGTTAACACAAAATGTTCTGGTTTCAGTATGCCATAATCCACACACGAACAGCAGTTCTGGACTTTCTTGTTCATGAAGCAGAGTCAGAACGTACAAGGTTCAGCACTGTTCAAAAGGTGAAAATAGACAACCTTTAGGCCAAAAAGACCACGCTCTTTAAAAATTTTGTTTTATTTAAACATATAAGGGTGATTAAAATTGTTTCATACCAGAACTCACAGAGCCTAAGCAGGAGTAACTGCAAAGAGGAAGAAAAAACCAAAATTTTGTTCCAGTTCTGAGAAAGTGATTTAGAAGTCCCTGTATGGCTGTTTATGCAGTTCTTACTCTGGTAAAACTGCCACTGACTTTAATTGCAGTTCATTCAGTTGGATCAGCCTGCTAATCAACTAAGCACTTTTCATTTCATGGCAATAAGAAGGTGTGCTGAAAATGCCATCATATCTCTGACCATCTTCAAAGCCTAGAATGTCTTCACACCATTTCATGGGTTTCCCCTCTCCAGTACTAAAAGAGGATGCTATAAAAGTCATGATTTAAATGATATATTGTGATTTTATGGACTTGGAAGCTAATTTTGCTTAGAAGCATTTTTATGGACTTTGGAAGCCAAGAGTGGGGGGAAGCAGAACTCCTAAGATCAAAAACTTGCCTTCCGTAGAAAAAAAGTTTCAGGGGAGAGCAGTTTCTGCTTCCTCTGGATAGGACTCAATTGCTTCTTGAGTCTCCGGTATATTGAAAGGTTTTTGCTGAAAAATACATGTAAAGAGGGAATTTGTTTTATCTGCCTTGCAAACAAAAGAGATTATTTTCAGTTTCTGTTATCAGAGAGAGAAGGGGAGGGGGTGTCTTTCCAGGGAAAAGCTGTAAGATGTTTTCCTTAATTAGTTTAATTACAAAATGTACTAAGACTATTAGATAAACATTAGGCTGTTTTCGGGTTCAAAACAGGCAGATGTCAGCAGGATTAAATCAAAATACTTTATACGCCTTTGAAGATTTTTTTTTACTCAAAGACCTCAGCTCTTTTTTTTTTCCTTTCTTTCCATAACAGCTGATATTATTAATTTTTTTTTCTTTTGATTAAAATTATGTTCATCTAACTCATGTAAGTCAGCTTTCATTAGCAAAGCAAGCAGGATTTGGCCTATGGTATCACATTTCTGGAATCTGATTATTTCTTTTGTATTCATCCGTTCTCCCTGCTCTGATCAGATTCTAATTATAGCCAAATTACAGCCATTGTCTCAAAGGCTGAGTAACATATTTGTGGTATTTGGGGGAAAACAGAATATGGCTGGTTTAAAAATAGGAATTATACAAAGTAATAGGAGTTGTTTATAATAATTTTTTTTACAAAATATGGCCATGGCAGGGAGAGGGTTGACATGTTTATATCCAAACATGAGAGAGTGCATAGTTGGCTGAATTGAAGTTGTCCTTCTACAGTGTCCCTCAATATTAACACTCTATCACTTGCGATGAGGCACTGAAGAGCTACGTAACTCCAGGGCAAAAAGTATGAAACGCGCTGTTTTGAGACCTAATGAAGAGCTCATGGAATATATTAACAGATAAAGTATCTCTAGAGAAATAAATGTAGAACATACAGAGAAATATTCATAGTCATGAGCAAACCTGCTATAAACTTAAAATTATGTCACATTTATATACATGCTAAGAGAAGAAATTACACTGTATTAAGCATATGTGTAAAGAACTGAACCCTATGCTCATCTATACTCATGAGCAATAGCAATGCTTCTCCAAAACTGTGGAAATTATTTCCAAATTGAACACAGGCCAATGGCATTGCAGGCACAAACATCTTTAACTATAACCATTTTATCATCTGTGACTGACAACCTGGCATAACTGCTTTTAAAGGTATGAATGTCATCAACCATATATTAAAACAGAACTGTAAGTACAAAGAGCAAAAAACTATTTTGGTCAGAAAGGCAGTTTCCAGTGCTACCCTATTTAGAAAGCATTTTTACTTCATCACTTTTAAAATCTATTGCTGAAGACTACCTCTAAGATTGATTGGTACCAGCCTGAAAACTACTCCAAGATACATGCAAAGCCAAATGAAAGACTTCCCAAACATTCTTGTATAGTAATAGAAGTTGTTTTACAAGAACAAGACTAAATTCAGTATATTTGATTGCATTACCCTGCTGGTCATCTCAGTAAGATGAAAACTGAAAAAGCTGGTTTAGCATTTGTTTTTCAGAAGGAGCTTTGGGTACTTGGCAGGCTTTTGCCTCCACAACTAGCCTAAAAGCATGAGTTCATTATTTTCTCTGAGACTGTCTTCAACAGCATCCACCGAGTAGACAATAAAAACAAAACCCACAAGGCAGGCTGATGATGAACAGATAACTTCACAAAAAAAAATCCATAAACCACAGCAAATCAGTATATGGATAATGCCACAAAGATAGGGATACCTCAGTAAAAAGTGAGCACTGTGAATATGTGCCCTAGCGTGCACAGCTCAGTGTCCCTACCATTTACGCATGGTAACCCTTTCAAAAGTCTTTGATGAAAAAATACAGGCTAAAATCCTTGAAATGTCCTTCCCGTACATAAATCGAGCTGTGCAATTCCTGCTCAGAAAAGAAATGTAGAAATATCATCAGGTGTTAGTGTAATGCAATGACCACCAGATTTCATTAAACGACTAAATCTATTAAATGATTAAGTCCTTGGGCACACCAATTCACATCAAGTGTAAACATACGGTGAAACACTTTTAAATCAATTACCTGATGATAAAGGAATAATCTTCTTACTTAAATGAAAGCAATTAATGTATGTCAGGGCTATGCATTTAAGAGGTTTCCAGGATCAGAACTACCCATTTGATAGTACCTAAACTCACACTTTCAGAAGTTAGATTAAATATTGCTAGCAGATGTTGAGTAGTACTAAAGCATGGGGAAATACTAAATAGTGTTTAATTATCTGTTTTCTTCCAGAGCATTTCATTCCACAGGAACTCACAACATTGTATTTTGCAGAACACTGAAACGCAGCTACCGATTTTCCTCCTGCCATTTGTTTCAGTTTCAGTAAGTGTGACACCAGGAGGGAAGCAGCAGTAGCAGTGCTGCTCCGCTGATGCTGTTAAGAGGTGGCATTGTGGAGTTCTCACCAGCAAGGGTGACACGAATAGCACATGAAACAGAAAAAGAGATGTTATAGGTGAGATGCCTTGTGGCAGTGTCTCAGCTGCTCAAAGTGACTACGGCTGTGGGGCCAGGCACAGCATTCCCGTGCTGGACTGGGTACATAATCTGCTTGTTCTGAAATGCATGGACCACAAAAACTGAGACTTCTGAGTGGCCCCAACATATGCCAGGCCAGCTGACAAAGAATAAATACAGTCGCTAGTTTAACCAAGAGCGTTTGCAGAAATTGCATACGGGACCTGCCACGTTTTCACAGAATCACAGAATCACAGAATGTTAGAGGTTGGAAGGGACCTTAAAGATCATCTAGTCCAACCTCCCTGCCGGAGCAGGATCACCTACAGCAGAGCGCACAGGAACGCGTCCAGGCGGGTTTTGAATGTCTCCAAAGAAGGAGATTCCACAACCTCCCTGGGCAGCCTGTTCCAGTGCTCGGTCACCCTCACAGTAAAAAAGTTTTTCCTCATATTTTTATGGAACCTCCTGTGCTCCAGCTTACATCCATTGCCCCTTGTCTTGTTAGTGGACACCGCTGAAAAGAGCCTGGCTCCATCTTCCTGACATTCCCCCTTGACATATTTATAAACATTAATGAGGTCACCCCTCAGCCTCCTCTTCTCCAAGCTAAAGAGACCCAGCTCCTTCAGCCTTTCCGCATAAGGGAGATGCTCCACTCCCTTCACTATCTTTGTGGCTCTACGCTGGACTCTCTCCAGCAGTTCCCTGTCATTCTTGAACTGAGGGGCCCAGAACTGGACACAATATTCCAGATGTGGCCTCACCAGGGCAGAGTAGAGGGGCAGGAGGACCTCTCTTGACCTACTTGCTACTCCCCTTCTAATACACCCCAGGATGCCATTGGCCTTCTTGGCCACGAGGGCACCTTGCTGGCTCATGGTCATCCTGCTGTCCACTAGAACCCCCAGGTCCCTTTCCCCTGCGCTGCTCTCCAGCAGGGTAGTCCCCAACCTATATTGGCACATGGGGTTATTTTTTCCCAGGTGCAAAACTCTACACTTGCCCTTGTTAAACTTCATAACATTTCTCCCCGCCCAGCCCTCCAGCCTGTCCAGGTCTTTTTTTCTTTGACTCTGTCTTGCCAGCTAGGCTTATCTCCTGTTGTTGGCAGGAACTGTGGCCCTCAGTCTTGCTCTTGGCAATGTCAACCTAAGGACAAATGAAGACTCACAACTGACTCAATTTTTACACTGTCTCCTTTACTCCTTTCAGCCTTTTAGTTCACACTTCTATGGACAACTTTGTTAATTTTTTTTCAGTATCATGGCGTGGAGAATTAGATGTTGCTCTCTCAGGTCCACACACCCTTTCTCCCTAAACCTGTTAGCCATTCACCTCAACATGGGACTCATAAACATCAGAAGTACAAGCACCACTGTGGTGGCAGAACTAGGAGTCGCCTTGTACATGTTAGCACTAAGAGGTCACATCCTGAGCAGAAAAATGATATTAAACACAAAGCATGAGCTCAGGGAGTCTGACCATGGGCCCCAGCTGAAAAGCAGTCTCCAGTGTGCCTTACATCAGATACTCAGAACATGTAGGAAAGGTGTCAGAGCGTTGCACTGTGGGCATGCTGAATGATGTGCAGCCTTAAGTGATACTCATGCGCAGCATGACCCTGCCCGGGTAATGCACGGTGAAACTGCATTACACATGACTTGTGCAAAGAAGTCGAATCTCGATGAATATGCAACGTACAGTCATTCTGTGGCAGGGCCTTAAGGCAACCCAGTTAAGTGGCAGTGACAACTGTGCGCATTGATGGAGCACGCTGATACCCATTTCCGATGAGAAATAGTAGCACGTTTCTGGAGCAGGTATAGCAGTCCATCCAACACGAGTTCAGTGTTCTCCACCACTGCAGGGCATTTTGTGGGTTAGACGCACCCAAGGTTGCAGCAGGATTGCTACCTCTCCCTTCTCATTGTACCCCTCCAGCTTTCACTCTAATTCTGTGAGGCAGTAGTTGCTCTTCCCAGGATGTGGGTAAGGGAGAAATTCCAGCCTGCTGCCAGCCCGGGATCAGAAACTTGTCAGAGGCAGACAGAGTCATATAGACAGGCGGGTAGCTGCAGATAGAGATGAAGACATCACGAAAGCCTTGGGACTTTCCTTTCCTCTGTTTCACCAGCGTTTGGCACCAAATCTTTCCTAAAGTTTCACTAGTTGTATCCTTAATTCAGTCAGTTAATCTACTGACTGGATCCTGGAGATTTTCTCCTCCCTGTCCTTTCTTTTGTCCCCTCTCACCACATCTGCATTTTTTGGTATCTTAGCTAGGGTTTCACTGTATCTCACTAAGCAATGTGTCCAATACCTATGTCTATAAGGCAAACATAAAATCAGCGGGATGAGAAACATTCACACTTATAAACACCTCCAGGATCACTGTAAAAGCTGTAAAGATTTTAAAAGCTTTGGACTGCTGTAAAATCTTTGGACCCGTGTGTCTTTTCTCTGACCCATCCTGAGTGATGAACATTCCCTTAGATATAGAGAGGTCCTTGTTCTACAGAGTCCCAGCCTTGGCTGACTGCATCATGAATGATGACAAAATTAATTTCCCTCCACAACCTACTACATAGCTTGGCTGTGTTTGTTACCACATCCTGCATCTTAGGTTACACTGACAAGTTTAAACGAGTCACATCCATATGGGAAGATACAGAACCTGATCCTCAGGGACATTGTACACAGTATAAATGTATCACACTGAGGTATTTGACCCATGGTAACTTTTCACTCTCACTGCACTTATATCCCCAAACTGACTTCTGGAACTGTAGCTATGATTGACCTCCAGTGTACAGGCAACATATCATATATAACAGTCAGGAAAAACTTTGAGCTCTCTTCTGTTTCTGCTGAACCTCATCACAAATTCTCCTTAACCTTTAATGTGTAGGTTCAAGTTCTTTGTCTAATGACAAAAGATCACTTTTAAAACCAGACCACTCCTGAATATTAACCTGGGAAATTAGTTTAAAATTCCCCCTTCTACTGTTCCCTGACCCAAATAATCGGCTGGATTGCTTAATTTCAAAGTCTTTCAGAGTGGAAAGAAATGTACTGTCTGAGACTCCACACTAAACTTAAGCCACAAATACATTTTTACCATGACCATTTACAACTGGGAAGTGTGTGGTTTATAATGGAATGATTATTCAGCTTGGGATGTCATGGGCCTTCTGGTAAGGTGAGTAAGTAAGAACCGAGCCAGTCCTGATCCTTCACGCATACGTTAGACACAACTCTTGTAGTAAAGCAGCTCCCTGGCCCTTTGCACACAGTTTTACCAGTTCTGGGTTTTGTGGAATTCTTTTTTTAATAAAATATATAGTTTAAGGCCCAGCTTGAAAGAAAAATGCTCGTTGCTTGCTGAGTTGTATGAACTTTGGAAATATGGCAATAAAATGGACACATATGTTCTATTATTATTATTATTATGCTTAAGGGCTACAAAAATAAATCATTCTCCAAGCTCACAAGGACAAAATGAGCACTGCCTTCTGTGAGAGTCTGTACTTAACATGTATGTGTTTACTTAGATGCATCTGTTCTTGATATCTTGTGGAAAAATCAAACACTGTATCTTATGAAAAACCATTGCTGAAGCATTGTTCAGAAAACCAATCCTAAAGCAGAAGTCCATTAAAAAAACCTGAATACCTAGGTCTCTCTGCCTGGAACTCTCTTTTATTGTTATTAATAGATCATTTATCTTCAATATGGTTGGAGATAAAAATTCCTTTTTAAAGTGATGAAACGAAGAGATTTGCAAGTGCTGAAACCCCCTGATCTCCCCCTCTCTCTCATCACCTGATACAGGCTTAAGGTTTCACAGTTTGTAAAAATCAATGGGAAGTTCTCCCTTTGCCAGCAGCCTGGGCCAATTTAATAAGTACCTGAACAGAGAGGTGGCCTGTCGAAGGGGCAGTCACCTTTCGCCTGGCGGGAGGAGCTGCAAGGGCTGGGACACTGGAGCACATTGTGTCCCCACGCGAAGGCCTTACTTAATCAGCAGCAACAAGATTTCTTCTCTGAGTCCAGCTTCCCCCCTCAAGCCTGACTGTAACTGGGAGGGGAACCTGCAAGGGGATGGCCAACTTCTGCCGCAGGATGCAGTTATCGGGCACAGAGGGACTTCACATTTCCCGTAAAGGGCTTTCTCCTCTTGCACTAGGACACGCACTTTGCAGGGAAACTCCAAGCAGCTGCTGGGCAATTTCCTTTCAACTCTGTCCCAACATTGCTGTTTACAGTTTTATGAAGGCAGCTCCGACTGCCCCTTCTCCTCCTCTCCCTCCCACTTGTTCAAGTCTGTCGATACCCGACCCATGAACATTTGTTTCCTCCTACCCTGAAGGAGTTTTGCGCTCCACTGACCTCAAGTTCAGCCCCAGTGAGGCTGGCAGGAGGGCTCAGCTGGCTCGCATTTCCCTACTTGCTGCAGTCCCTTGCGTTGGACAAGCAAAACCAATGTAATTCAAGCGGGGGAACCCTTCCCTTGCCAGCTCCTCACACTGCCCTGGGCTCTGCTGTCAGGGGAAAGTTCACCCACTCTGGTCCTGGCCCACAGAGGTGAAACACCTACGCTCTGTCCATGGACACCACTGGTGCTGGGGGTACACAGGCAGGTCCGGATCTTAGCCCTCAACCCAGCTGCCCTTAACTCTCCTCCCTGGTCTTCACCGCTCCACGCTGCTCCGCACCGTGCACTGCATCGCACCACACACCTGCCGCCTTGCTGCACCTTCCCCAGGTGGGTCCCAACCTCACAGCACTTCTGTGGATGCACATTGGTGAAGCACCAGGGGATGGCAGAGGGATGGATGGATGGCTGGATGGCTGGATGGCTGGATGGCTGGATGGCTGGATGGATGGATGGATGGATGGATGGATAAATGGCTGCATGTTTAATTCCCCTCTCAGCTTGATCTCCAGGTGGTTCCCCTCCCACTCGGTATCAATACTCTTCAGCATCAGACCTCTCTCACCTCCCCCTCTCCTTTCCCCACTCACTACTTCTCCCTCTTTTCAGCTGCGACGAAGCCTTTTTTCTTTAACCCATTCGGGCTGTCTGCTGCTATCCCCCGAAGATGGATTGAGGAGGGGTTGGGAGGTCGGGGCTTTCTGCCTGTCATCAGCTGCGCGGTCCGGTCTTAGCGCTCACCGCCGCCCCGCGGCCCGGAGCGGAGAGCCGCGGGGATGCGCGGAAGGGAGCCCGCGGGGACGGGACCCTCGGGTGGAAAGACAAGGTGGGCGGGAGGGCAGCGGCGCAGACCCCGCGAAACCCCCGGAGCAGAGGAGGAGAGGGATTCCCCCCTTCTCGCGAATAAATCAGCCCGGCTCCTCCGTGGGCTACCGCGGAGGATGCGCGCAGGCAGGGAGCGGGCGGCGGGCAGGCTCCGCGCTCGGCTCCGCGGCCCGGCGGGAATAACCGCGATTAATTGTCCTTTCGCGGAGCCATTTCGGCGCTGGTCCCAGGGCACTGGGAAAGCGCGGCCCCTCCGGGGACTCCTTCCACCCCACCGGCCACCCAAATGTTTATTACATGCCGGCATTCGTTGCTTTCTAATTAGCGGCGCCCGAATCCGTCCGCTTTGTCTTGTTCTTCAAGATGTTGCTGCCACGCGAGCGCACATCAAACTAGGAAAAAAAGCCCTATATTTTAATTAAATTCCCTCGCCCCGCTCCCTGGAAAAACAAAAACAAAACCAAAAAGCTCCCACACATTCCGGGATATAATCTCTACTTTCTGCTCTCCTCTGTCCGCTTTGCCCAGGGTTATTCAATCCGGTTGCGGCGCTATTATTTATTTGTGTGTATTTATGTTTCCCGATAGTCACATAGTAAAAAGCTGTTTACGCAAACTGCAGCAAGGGAACAGAGGTAACAACGTTTTGGGAAGGATGTGAAAATTAGTGTGGTTTGATAGAGCCAGGACTACGTCGGAGCCCACATTTAAATCGCACTCCTTGTCCTGCCTCTTTGGATGCGTGTTTAAAAAAAAAAAAAGGAAGAAGAAAAATAAGAAAAAATCAGAATTGTGTACTTTTCGCGGTGCCGCCGAGGGCGGGTGGTGGAAAGCCGGAGAAACCTCCCGCCAGCCAGCCGCGCAGGGGCGGTCGCGGCGGGGAGGCAGAGCCGGCTCCCGGTCGCCGCTGCCCCGGTGCGAAGCGGCTCCAGCCCCCGCCGGCGGCTCCCGGGGCGGGCGCGGAGCAGCAGGTGGGCCGGCTCGGTCCGGTCCCCCGCGGGCTGAGGCCGCGGCGAGGCTGCTTGAAAAGGAGAGCGCTGCGAAGGCAGAGAGATCGTTAACGCGGCGCTAATTGATCCTCTCCTCTGCGCCCATCCCCGGTCTCCGGCCGCTGCGACGCGGCAGCGTCCGGGCACATCCCCGCAGGTGGGACGCGGGGAACCCCTCCGACTCCCCCGGTGCCCTCGGCACCCGCTGTTGTTCCCGTCCCGTTCCCCATCCTGCGGCGGCGATGCTGCCGGTGCGGCTGCCGCGGAGCTCTCGCCGGTAGCTGCGACAAGCGGAGCCGTCATTTTGCCACCACCCAGCCCGATTTGGGTCAATTTTTTTTTTCTTTTCCCTCGCACGGGTCTCTGGTGAAAGAACTGTGCGGCACAGCCTGATGCTTCGATTGCCCCGAAGTGCGCACCGCAAACGAGGAACTCCTCGGTGGTTCCTCTGCTGCGGGGTGAATCAGCCACGGGCGGGGCAAGCCCTGATGCTCAGGAAACGCACTCGGGCTGGTGTTGGGAAGGAATGTGGGCATCTTTTTTTTTTTTTTCCTCTTGTTCTTCCCGGAGGTTTACGTGAAAAAAAAAAAAAAAAAAAAAAAGTCCCCGTAAAGTGCGTTTTAAAGTGCACGGATTTATGGTAAAACAGGAAGTCCCTCGGCAAATGGGTTTAGGAGGAAAGTTCAGTTTTAAAGGGTTTAGGGCCGAGGAGTTAACTCGTTCCTCCGTGCCGCGATGCCGGAGGCGGGAGGTTACCGAGCCAAGGGAGGTTACCGAGCCAAGCGGAGCCTCGCCGCTCCTCACCGGCTCTGCGGCTCTGGGAGACACTAGCCGGGATTACTTCCTCAAAAGAGTCCCCTCGCACACGGTTTATTAAAAAAAAACAACTAACCAACAAACAAAAAACCAAACAACAACAAAAACCACAAACAAACAACAAACAATTCCCATCTGTAAGCAGCTCCTCAGAAACTAAATGACCTGCTATTATCGGTTGCCTGAGTTTACCACTTTGCCTTTGGGGTAAAGCAACGGTAACCTTCTAATAACAAACTTAGCCCCGGTGTGGAAATGAAATTCCAGGAGGTTGCTGGTGTCTTCCTTGGATTGTCCTAAATGTAATAATTTGCATAGTATCTAGTGGCTTTCTGGTCATTAAAAAAAAAAAACAAAACCACCACGGAATTATCTGGCGGGGAGGTTCAAAGACAGGGGCCCCCGTGCTTGCAGAGGGAGAGATATACATGCTGGATTTTGGGAGTGCGGAATAGCAATCTTCCTTCAAACAAGCACATATTTTCTTCCTAAATCGCCCCTTTCAAACCCAATTTACCCAATCCAGTGGGGACCTGAGCCTCTTTCTCGGTAGTACAAAGATCGGGTTATTTGGGCTCTGGGATGGTTGGCAAACTATTGATTTCCCCAGCTACAGGCAAGACAGACTGAATGCAATCCAGCAAATGCAAACAGGCAGAGCCTGGCTGAGAGATTGTTTTCCTCCAGAAAGTAACCTTGCAAGTTGCTAAGGTTATTGACTTTGGAGTGGGGAACGAGGTGTCTGATAATCAGCTCACTCTCCATCTCCTTTAGATTTATGGACCAGGGCCTCCCTGTCACTCCTGAAAATATAATCACGCTGGCAATAAACCCTGAGGGAAGAATGAGACAGCAAGTGTTTTTTCTCAGAGCTAATGCTGTGACCTTTGAGTTACGCAGTTAAACAAGCCATGATGCTATAGCAAGCCCAATGCTGGTCTGTTTGGTTGCCCAGTCCTGGTTTAGCTGCCTGAGAAGGTGCTGTCCCGGTGCATGCACTGTCCCATGTGCAGCACGTCCCACACTCCACAAGGCAAGGGGACTCAGAGCACAGTGCCTTGCTCTGGGTCTGAAATTGCTGCCACACGGTGCTGGTTTCAAAATACATAGTTTGGGAGGGGGAGATATCTGTCTCACTTTGTTTCACCAGATGGGAAAACTGCACCAGAGGGACTGCTTTTTCGTCTTCTTCTTTTTTTTTTTCTCTTTTTATTTTCTTTTCTTTTTTTTTTTTAGACAGAAACATTTCCTGTCTTCTTTGCAAAAATGTATTTTATGACCATTTTGCTGTGCAGACTTCTCCCTCTCTGGACATTGCACAGAGTAATGTACCGCCTTCAATCTGTGGAGCAGATACCTCTTGATTTCTTTATCTCAGAACATGCCTTTGTCTCTCTTAGACCTGTTCTTGCTCTTCAGTGAAAACTCACCTTTTTACAAGCTGTCAAAAGAAACACTAACAGCTGAGCATTCCTTCAGAAAAAAAACCCAACATATTTACTTAAAAATCACTTAGTATTTATGGCCCCTTGATTTTTTATTAGCCTCTTAACAATGTCTCTCACTTTAACACTAATCTAGAGGGAATGGGCTCTCTCCTGTGCCTGTAGCAGATACATCCAAACAGACAAGGGGAAAAGAGTTAATCGCTTTTAGCATTTCTGATATTTAAGGCCATTTTGGAACAAGATCCCGGTTCAGTATGCCCTCTGCTAAAAGAAAAAAAAAAGCTTCCAAATTCCATGGTCTAGCTGGTGATAAGCAGGATTCAAGCAAACAGCACAAATGGCTGCAAATGCAACTTGCTTCTACAATCCCATCCCACAGAGGAGGCACCCAAGGGACCTCAGTTTAACAAGGAAGAACAACATAATCAGGAGATGAGAGTTTGGCCCTTTGATGCAAAGATGGCGCAGTCTTTGCAGGTCTCTTTCACTTTCTTTCCTAGACTCAGCTGATGGTGGAAAGGAGGATAAGTACAACTAAGTGGTATCCATCTTAAATGGCGCAAGTGGTTACTTTGGCTAAATTCTTGACAGACTGAGAGGAATTTCAGTGTAGCCCACACAAGGCAGCCACGAGAATGGGTAAGAGCTTGTCAAATGTCAAACAGCAGACACAAGATTTGAGAAATGCATTCACTGATTTGCCTCTCAATTTGCTGTAGTGACTCAGGATGGAAATCTGGACATGACTGTGGATAACACAGTGAAAACTTCTGGTCAAAGGGCAGCAACAGTAAAGGAAGCTAATTAAATATTGGGCAGCAAAGGAAAGGGGAGGCAGGCGTGGGAGAAAGATTTACATAAGCTTTGTCATCATGTAGATCAGCGGGAAGCCCCTGCCAGGAATAGGATGTCAGAGAAAAAAAAGAGCAGAAATAAAACCGCTCGGGAAAAAGCACTACAAATTGTCAGTGATATAGACAACGCTGGTATTTGAAAAGACCGTGGCTGCTTTGGGGAGTATGGGATAATCAGAGGGCAAGATGAATAACACAGATGTGTGAAATATAATAGGTCTAATATAAGGTAGATTAGGAACTTCTTGGCCACCCTCATGACTTATATGAGTAACACACAAATAAGACAAGAGGAAATGGAAAAAAAAGACCTTAGGAATCTTCTGTACAAGGCATGGTTAACTTGTGGAACACACTATCATCAGATGTCATTAAAAGCAAGGTCCTGACGGAATTAAAAGAAAAAATGTATATGGATAATGTTATATTCTTGATGAAGACTATAATATTTTTGTACTATCACACGTAGAAGCAATGCAAATCTTCATCTCTAAGTAATAGAATGTAGAAAGAAATGTAATTAATCTGGAAACACTTTTTTTTTTTTGGTGGCAGTTTTTGCAGCCTCCTCTGAAGTAGCCACTAGCAGCCATAATTTGAAGCTGAACATGGGATACACATTGGACTGAGCTAGTATGACCATTCCTATGTTTTTGTAGGTCTCCTGGAGCAGCTTTCTTTTCTGGAGAGCTTTTAGCCCTGCATGCTAGCACTGAGTCTGGAACTGAATCCACAGAACAGAACTACCAAACACAACACTAAAATACTAAGGAGAGCAAAGTGGTTAATGTTCTATCCTTTTCTCCATATTATTACAGTATCTATGTGAATTAGGATGTCACATCAACTGTCAGAAAAATACTAAGTTCTCGTATTTTTGAAGATGTGTATTTGCAGCTTTTGAAAACACTATCCACTGTCTAAATAATAAAGTGCAACATATAAACTGTTTCCTCCTCGACTTATTCAAAATAAGAATCATGACTGTCTAGTTCTTCACATGTGAGAGACTCAGTTTGACTTTCCCTTCCAATTCAAGTAACTGCTACGGGAAATCTTTGTATTTGTGTTCTAATTGGGACTTAGATTTGTTTTTAGAAGAGTTAGAAAATAGTACAAGCATACAATGAAAAATTTCTTTAAAACTACAAAGGGAAAAAGTCCGCCCTTGATTTTTGTTCCCTAACTTTTGATACGGATAACTTTAATTTAACAAATCTGGGCGGCTTGCAGACTATTAGACAGTGCCTGCATATCCAGCCTTCTAAGTACCCTGGACAAATACAGTGACTTAACAAATTTAAAAAATATTAAATCTCAAATTAAATAAATCCAAGAACAACCACTGACACTCATCAACTACCCTTACAAACCCTCAACACTATTTGTCTGCCCTTCCAAACACGCATCTATTGTAGGCAAGGGAAAAAGAGTAGAGGGGTCATACCCCCTCCCCCCCTCAAATATCTTCAGTAAATTCAATCTGTTCGAAACTTAGAAAGAAGATGAGCAGCAGATTCCCAGAACTCTAAAATAGTAACTTCTCCATCAGTACAGACTAAGCTTCAACAGCAATACCTCTGCTAACCGAAATTTCAGAGTGAAGGAAATTTCTGAACTAGACTCCTTGCCACTTTGGATCAAGCACCTTCCATGTGGGACTGCTGAAGCAGGGCTGCTGAACCTGAAAGCAACAACACTTGCAATTGCTGAGATATGGTGGGCTGCTTTACAGAGAAATATTATTTACCTCTTAAAGAAAAAGTAAGGCACAATGGTATAGGTTATAGGAAATCTGTCTAGTTCAGGAACAGAAAGTTCTTCTCTAATTCCCATAAGAAGAGGAAGACTGCCTTTCCATGTTGCATGTAATCTGGCCGGCCCACCTTCACAGGGCTTCACTTTCGTCACATTCTGTCCATACCAGTTGTGTTTGGCTTTGCAGCCTTTAGAGCTGAAGGACAAAAAAGGGTGTAGACTGCCCCAAAGCACTTTTCCGTCAGCTCTTTTCTTCAGAACAGGATGCCATTTAGACTCATGCATACCATTATCATAAGTAACCTCAGACAGAATTTGCAAGCACTTCGAGACAAAATACACGTATCAGGTATACATTTGAATTTACCTTTCCTTCTCATTTTTTTGCTTATAAACATCGGTAAATTAGAATATTGTGAAAAACTACATCAAGGGACAGCTCTGAGTTCACTTGCCCATCCCTTCATTGCTCAGCACCCTGTCGTGCCTTCTCTGTGTAGCTTGACATGCAAATGCAGACTTGGTGGCCTCGAATTATTCTGCTATTGAACCTTAAATATCTTGTCTGCTAAGCAGCACTTCTGCCTGTAGTTTTGAGGATGGAAAGCCTTTCAGTCTTTTGATTTAAAAATGTGTTTCACTTGCTTGAGACCACTTTTTCTGATGTTAAAAAAGCCGACAAACAAACAAAGCCCCCCAATTTACTTAAAACATCGTGGACACTTGATGGACACTTAACTTGATATTCCTTTAATTCTAACCTTTTGTAAGCAGAACGGGTGGTCTTTTGGTTGCAAATACGCCCTGTGATGGAAGTGTGATAACAAATAAATAGGTTCGTGCCTCTTTTAAAGCTAAAAAAGAAAAAGTAAAGTTCCTTCCTCTCACTTTCTGTATTTTCCACCATTTCTTTTTGTTTTCCGAGCATTCAAAAGTAATAGAACTTGATAAAAATGCAACGGGAGGGGAGGGAGACTGGGGGGGGGGGGGAAGGGGTGAGGGCATGGGAGAGGAGAGGGAAGATAACATTATTCCAGGCCCTTGTTCTGTTTTGTTAGGACAGATTTAATCTTTGGGCAGCCTCAGCAGATAGGCCTGAATGACTGCTTGATCATCTCTTCACTCTCTCTTCTTTTATCTGGATTACTCTCGACTTTTTTCAAGGATGATATCTCACTATTCTTATTTGGTCAATTAGGCTACTGTTTCCCTATATTTCACTTATTGTAAAATGTTTTCTTTCTTAACTTCAGGCCGTTGTTCCTGGGTAGGAGCATGCTGTCACTGGAGAGGGGATTCGAGGAGAGAACTATGTAAAATGGGGACAGGTTCTGCTCTACTTTGTCAGGTAGCAGTAGCTTGCTGTCTAGCACTCTCGCTTTCACAGGGGTTTCTAGCAGAAAAAAACATGGATAAAAGGAGTAATCGAAGGCAAAATTAAGGAAAGATAATGAATATTACAGAATATGGAATAGTCTCAAACAACAATTTAATATTCAAGTTAGCAAATACTCCGAATAACAGGCCACGTACTGGATGGTTTTTGAGAGAACATTTGTTCAGAGCCTGATTTATCAGTGCCTTATGATAAATACTGAAAAAAAGGAAGAAACATGGACACAAATGTCACAGTCATTTTTGTTCTGTTTAACAATGAATCTCAAGGCTAATGGTTGTAGTTCAGAAACAGAATACTAAAATGTGTGATACTGAGACTTTGTGTGTTGTCACTGGAATGTATATTCTGAGTGGCAACCTCTTATGTAACTGCGCTTTGAAAATAAAAAAACTCAAAGCAGAACCCACTGTAATTACATTCTGTTATTTCATGGTGAGTAAAACATGCCAGACATTTGCGGAGAGCAGACTGAGGTGTAGAGGAACCAAGCGCAAGCAGGTACTGGTGCTTCACAGAGCTGATGGTGGGCACTGGCATTAGCTGAGCTTCGATGAAACCCAAGAGATTTCTGCTGTGCTTGTGTGAAGGTGGTTACAGGCCAGCTCCTTAAAGACGAACGTGTGTTGTGTCATGTTTGATGACTGTTGAGAGAGGGACAGAGTGAAAGAGCTTACATAAAAGGACAAGGAAATATTGTCAGTTGATTCAATCAGCACAAGCAGAGCACCTGAAGCCATAATTAGTGAAGCAAATGTAGCCACCCGCTCTGTTATATGGGCAATGACCACCTGCCCAGGAGTGTCGTGCAGGTGATGGGCATTTCACAGGAGGCACATGGGGAGCCTCTCTGGAGAAGGCTACTGCTCTCTTCTGGTCCTCTCCCCTCTGGTTTGAATAGTAGCAATGTTTAGACCAGAACTGTTTGTGGGAAATCTCATTCTTCATAGAAGAGGGCTATGTCTGTGAGAGTGGGGTGCCTACAGTAAAAGAGGGGAGCAAGACAGAAGTAGCAACTCCCTTTTCCTATTTAATCGCTCTTCCAAAATGAAGCAGGGAGGCAACAGCATTTGACATACTTGTATTGAGCCCACTTCCCATGCTGGAAGCATTTATTCTGAGCTCAAAACCCCACAATACTGGCCAGATCTATCCCTGGCATAAAGGCGGGATGCTGGACTTGTCGGTGGGGTGTCGAGCAGCCTGTGCCCACAGGCGTGGAAGTGGAGCGTTTTGGTGAGGAGCAGGGAGATGCGCCGTGGAGGTACCACCACAGCCCCACACCGGATGCTGGAGATCACCTGAAGTAATCCGTCCTGTGCGAGGCACTGTGCCGGCTCTCCAGTGGGATTTTCACCGAGTCCTTTAGATAAACTGACCAAAGGGATGGAGCAGGTTGAGATGGGACGAGACGCGCACGGTATCAGTCCCACGAGAAATGTCTGAAACACCAGTCCCCTCTGCCGCAGTGCTACGCACCCACAGCTCCCATGGACCCCGTTATCGTTTTGATTTTTGTCCTATTCCTCCTACTTAAAACGCGAGAGGAAGGCTGACACCGCTGGGCCAGCAGCGCCGTTACTGCCGGTGTCCCCGCATCCCGCAGTGGACTTGAGGGGAGGCCCCGGCCCCTGCGCCCTAACAAGGCGTGAGGGGGCTCGGCTCTGCCCCTCGTCCCCCGGAGCCGGGGCCGGAACGGGGCAGGGGACGAGCCCCTCGCTGCGGGGGCTCCCGTCAGGCGCCTTCGCGGTCCCTTCACCATCCCCGGCGGCTCCTCGGCGAGGCCAAAGTGAAAGTGAAGCGCGTCCCGAAACCCTTTGGGGGTGGCGGCCGGAGCCATGTGACAGCCGGGAAGCCGCACGGGGCTGCGGAGGGCGATTAATGGGAGGCGGGGGGGGGGGGGGGGGGGGGGGGGTGCAGCGGAGCAGCGGTGGGAATGATGGCGGTGTACGATTTCTAACGGGTGCGGTGCCCCCTCCCCGCCCGCCTCTCTCTCTCTTTCTCTCCCCGCGATCCCGCACCGCCGGCGTCTCCCTCCACGGCCGCGTTCGCACCCGTCCCTGCAGGCGGCGGCGGGGCGGGAGGCCGGCCAGGGCGGAGGGGCCGGGCAGGGCAGGGTAGGGCCGGGCAGGGCAGGGCGGGCGGCTCCCCCTTCCCTCCCCTCCGCCGCGTCCCCCTCAGGCAGGGTAGGGGCGCACCCCGCAGCGCAGCCCCCGGGAGGAGGGACTCGCTTCCCCGACATGATCACGGCGGTTTATTAGGGTGGTCGTCTCCCTACTTTTTTTTTTTTTTTTCCTTCTTCTTATTTTTAATTTCCCTCCTCCTCCTCGCCGCTGCTGCTGTCACTGCTCTCACCGTGACTCTTACCACCGCTCTTCCCGGGGCGCTGCTCCGCCGCCCCTTTGTGCCCGGCGCGATGAAGCGAGGGCTCGGCGGCCGGCGGGCGCGGCTGGACCGCGGCTCCCGGGGACAGCGGCAGGTAAGCGGGGCGGGCGGGCGAGGGGCGGGCAGGCAGGACAGGGGGGCAGGCAGGGCAGCCGCTGGTTAGCCGGGCTGCGGGGTTGGTGCGGAAGGTGGCGGGGAGGGCGCGGAGCGAGGGCCGGCGGGGCGCGGTGACACCCGATGCCGGGTTGTTCCCCCCCCTCCTCGCCCGCCCCGTCGCCGCCCGCCCCCGGAGCAGCCCCGCTCCTCACCCGCGCCGCCGGGGCCGGCCGGGTTTGTTCCTTCCTTTGTTTTTATTTAGGCTGTTTATGAAAACTTGTTATCCCCGCCAGTCGAAAAGACACCTTTTCCCTTCCCCCATCCCTAGTGGAAACCTCTGGGGTTTTCTGCCCCTTCCCGCATTGCCCCTCGCTTTAACTTTCCACGTCTCTTCCCGATATTAAACCTGTCTTCTGCCCGTACCTTCGTGCCTGTTGTGTTTTATTTTTCTCTACCCCGTCCTTGGTTTCTAAGGGACTCCCCTCCAACCTGTCTGTAGGTATGTTTGTGTAACCAGACACTGAGAGTAGCTGTCTGCCGAGGAATTAACTCGGCAACCCCCAAAGCTTAGTTTGCATTCAATAGAGGTGTTTGTTTTTCAGGTTTAAACCTCCAGACTTGTTGAAGAAATCGCCCGAAAGGAACCACTTGGCAGATTTTGTTTCCTCCTTTGAAATCCCACTGGACGTTGGAGCAGGTGGGGGATCGGGAGGGGAGAAATTTTAGGGGGGTGGGAGTGGGGGGGGCTGTGGGATGCAGAGGGACCGGGGCTGAGTGGTGTGGGAAGGAGGAGAAAAGGAGTTTAAAGTCGGGGGAGTTGGAGCTGCACTTTCCCCCTTCCTCTCCTCTGAGGGCAGGGAGGATAGAAGACTCTCGCTCTCGTTCGTTAAAAATAAATGCTACAGAAGTTGGCAGATTTTCGTAGTTTTAGAGAAGTGGATTCTCTCCAGGATTAACGTAAAAAATGTTGATGTTTGAGGAACTGCTCTTGCTCAACCCGTAAATAAAGTGGAGATGTTGACAGTTTGTCTAGCCTCTGGTAAACGAGAACAAAAAAACATTTCATTTCTTGAAGGGCATCAATAATTGTGAGGGTGGGAGGGAGAGGATGGAGTTTAACTATTAACCTTTATCTGGGATCGTAAATGAGTTGAAACTCGTCTTTCTGAAGCTACTTTTATGCATTTGCTTTTCTGTTCCTTCCCCCCTCCGCTTTCCTTCCCTGGAGATGGTGAAAGGTAAAGGGAAAACGATGATGCTCGCATTAATTAGACAAGCAGGCGATTTTATGGCTCGCCAGTAAAAAATAAATGCCACGGGAAAGTTGCTGTTTGTAGTGCAGGCGGTGGGAAAGTGGTCTGGAGGGTGGGGGCGGCAGAGCAGTGGGGCTGGCTGCAGCTTGTGCTGCTCTTACTGTAGGGGGGTTTGCTTTTGTGTTTCCAGATCATTCGCTTCAAGACGCCGGAGGACGGGCTGTGGAAGGTAAGAGCCTTTTTTCCAACGATTCTATCCTCCGGGGCCACGTATTGAGCGTACCTGAGTATTTGCCCACCACCACTCAGGCCCGCGGTGCCAGCACACTCGTGCTGGGAAGTAATAAGTAGGGGAATGCGGAGCTGTTGCTGGCCATGGTGTGGAGATTGGGAAGCACTTCAATTTTTAGTAAACTAAATAAGCGGCTGTTGCGCATCGAGATGCTTGTTAAGGTGATGAATTCCTCCCTTCCAAAAAAAAAAATAAAAAGGATGGGATACTCTTCTTAATCAGGACATAGGTTAGGAAGGAAAACAGGAGATGAAGAGTACAGTGGAAAGTTTCTGTTCCAGCTGTTTTCTACACGTGGAAGTAATATGCTTTATTTAACATGTAGGTTGTTTCCAATGAAAATGTTAGTATTGATTTGGGTATGAATTGGAGAAAAAAAAAAAATGCTTGTACCTTCTCGGTTGCAGCTTTCCCAAATGTATTGTTATGTTACTTTGTGGCATGATTCTTGTCTGAAGTGAAATAAAATTATTCTTGCTATTTTCTGAAAATAAACTGTGTCCAGCCACCAGAGCTTTTCTCCCTCCTACAGGCTTACTGAAGTGAAAGCAGATCTTGGGGAGGAGGCAAGGGTGGGAGAGATACCGGATCGTAAAATTTGTCAGGGCAAGTGATTGTGGGGGGGGGTGCCTTTGTTAGTTTGTCAGCGTTTGCAGTTACCACCAAAAGACACTGTTCCAGTAAAAGCAAATTGGAGTAGTTTCAAATGAAAATTGTAAAAATGCTTTCCCCTTTTTTTTTTTTTTCCTAGGAAGAGCAGTGTCTTTCACTTGTTTGTCATTTTGTCATTCTCTTCTCTAGGAATCAAAAATACAAAGACTGAGTAATACAGCTTATTCTCATGAGTTACTGTAGAAATCTGCACAGCACACTCAGTTCCTCTTCCCTCCCTTTAAATGAGTCCCTGCCAGCAACAAGTGTGTTGATACACTGATCTGAAGGACCTGGGCACGACGCCAACTCAAGCAATTTAAATGACATGGTTAATAGTGTCTCTACTGTCCTTATCACACAGTAGTTGTCTTTAATAAACTCAGTGAACTTCCAAGTGATAATCCTGGATGACAAATTAACTCGAGTCCTAGCTTTTCTGTTCGGATGAACTCCGTTTCGCTCTGACTGATAAACATTAAATGCTAATTCCAGATGAACTGTAACACTTTGAAAAATATACTTATCTAAACACGTGATTTCTTTCAGACAAGTACAAGCCAATTAGATTATCTGAAAGAATTCTGATGCTAAAATGTTACCATGTATTCTACTGTTAGCAGTGTCATTTTCTTGATTTTTTTGGTAGTAATAAATTTCTGTGGGACACTGCATCCTTCAAATGAATCCTTATCAGACTTTAAAAGATAGGATAATTTTGCAGAAAACACCCTGTAATTCCGGTAAAGCCTTTTGGAAGGAGGTGAAAATCATTGTTCCATCAATTTCATGTTGAAATAGGTAACCTTTTAAAAGCAGCTAATACAATTTCAGAGGTATGCACACTGGCAAGCAGCAGGCTGTTTCACACTGGGAATTTTAAAGTTTTTTCAGTACCTCTAGCATTCATACCAACTTTTCCCCTTGTAGAATTAAAATATTATGACAGAATATGAAACTGCAGAAAAGGCAGAATAGTACAACTGACAGTTTAACTACAAATTGCATGTATGATTGCTTAGATTACGATTTTTATTTTTTGAGAGATTTGATCCTAAAAATATCATTGCTAGATTTCATCTTCCTGATTTCCAGACCTGCTAAATCTTGCCAAAAACTGTAGAAATGCTCATGTTCTCAGCAGCTGTTAAGAGCTTGCTAAAGCACTTAATAATAATTTTTCATGTCTCCTGGCTGTGACTGAAATACGTTGCCGTGTGCTTAACTGTTAAGTATGGAAATGCTTTTCTCAATGGCCAAGACTGTATTTTTGAAAAAATAATACATGAATGTAGATTGCCTGATGTCACAGGTTCGATCTCTTGTGACTTTGTTTGCAAAATTTTTTCCTTTGAGACTAGTAAAAACTGACTGGATTCTAGGTATATCTTAAAAATAACAACAGATAAAAATTGTCAATTACTTTCCTAAAAGCCTTGTACTAAGGAAGAAGTCTGACAGAATTTTTTTTCTTTACTTTATGTGTTGCCAATCATGTTACAACCACAACATAAGTTATTCAAGTGTTAGCTTTTGTAAAAATGAAAGACCCAACCCGAGATAGTACGGAAATCTTATCATGAAACTCCTGTGGCCCAGAGAATGGGACAAAGAGGGGAATGTGCCTGTATGTATGTTCACTACATATTAGATATATTAATTTCAGCCATCCCTTGACAGTATATATCTGTCCTAGTCATTAAAACTAAATATTTGTCAGTTCCAAGTAAGATTTGAAAAGATGCTTGATGATTTCTAGAAATCCTTTTCGGCAGTCGATAGGTCACTCCTCCGTTTTGGATGCCCTGAAATGATGATAGTGGCTTTCCGACACTCAGGATGTGAGGTTAAAAGTGGTCTTCATTGTAAAGCCTTGTGATTTATGAGTTTTTTCCCTGCAGCCCTCCTCAAACCTGATAGCTCTTTCAGTTTCACAGTTAGCCTCATGTTCCACTTTTCTTTTTGCTTTGAAGGCTGGGCCGCGGAAGGCTTGTCAGGGTTGGCAGTTGTGTTGCTCCATGCAGGGCTTGGCGGCTGTGCTTGAAAACACATGGGTGTTACTCTTCAAGAATTTTTGCCACTGTTCCCAATTCCTCTTACTTATTAAAACCAATGCTAAGGATCTCTTCATTAGTGCTATATCCCATTAGAAACCGCACTCTGAGCATCATATGCTTGCATAGTGACATTCTGAAAGATAAGGCCTTGAAGACTTGGAGGTATTTTGGGGTGAAAACCGGGCATGTTAAGTGCACAGAAAAAACATGCAGGTTCAGAAATATTTACAGATGTAGTGTGTCTGAACCATTTCTCTCTAAAATATCTCTTTTATCCTTCCTTGTTTGCCATGTGCATCACTTAGGACCTGAAATCGCTAGCGTGCATAATAACCACAGTCTTACTACTGTGAGGAATGCCACTGAAGAAATAATTTTTGGTAAAGCAGTGCCCTGTGCTTGCAGAACGGACTAGTCCTTGCCCTTTAAGCTCTGCAGGGCAGGGAATTGCCTTCGAAGTATTTTCTATGAAGTGCTTGGCATGTCTGTGTGTGCCAAAAAATGATAAATAATAACAAAAAGTAGTTGACAATTTATTCAGATTTTTTTTTTTAATTATTATTTTGGAATTTGCCTATAGGCTACTTTCTAGCAAAAAGAAAAATGCCAGAGTGGCTTCCAGCTGGGGCAAGATGTGCTCTGACGGTGAAAGAAGCTTTTAATCGAAATAGAACACACATTTAATCGATAGTATCTTCTGTGAAGATGTCGGGCCAAAACATCAACTGGCGTAAATCAGTGTATCTCCACTGAAGTCTGTAGAGACACAGCTGACTTACACCAGATGATGTGAGTGTCCTTTTTGGCTTTAACAGTTTTCCTTTAATCTTCTTGCCACTTAAACTTTTACTATGATCTGCCCACATTCCATAAGTGTGGAATGAAGATGGGATAACGTTTCCTTACTTTACTCCTTTTCTTTTGTATGATGAGGTATGCTTTATTAGTGATAAATGCCCTAGTCTTACCTTCGAGCTTGTGAAGGTAACCGTGCTCCTCTAAATCACACCTGAAAGGGAGTATCATTACATTCAGAAACATGTCAGTCTTGTCTTGCTTGCCAGATGCAGGTGTATTGTAAACAGCTTCCTGATCATACTGTATTTGTGATTAAAGGTTCCTAAACACTATTGTTAGTAACCCTCTTATCAGCAGTCTGTCACGTAAGAAGTTTAGAAACATTGCCCCCCCCCATTTATTTCCCGCAATAATTTTATTGTGTCTGCCATGTATCTTAATGTTTTAGTTGCTAAACTGCATCATCCATATGAAGTACTTGAAAATGCAGAGTGTGTGCATCTTGTGTGGTGGGAAGACTAAAATGATATTTGTGCAGTAAAGAGGAGGAATAAATGATTTTTCTTTATCTTCCAAGCCTACAATAAACATCTCTGAAGACAGTAAACTAGTTCTTGTTAGACATGGGAAAACTCACTTTCAAAAGTTTGAGCTAAATCTTGTTCCATCCTATTAAAGTATAATGCCTGGAATTTCAGCATGAATATTTTAAACTTTGCTTTGTTAGGTAACACAGAAAAGTAGTCAAGTTCATTAGATAATCAAGTTCGTTAGATAAGTTTGTTAGATAATTGTCTGAAACTGATGGTTTGGAAGAAAGATGGGGTATTTGGGAATGTGTGTGTGTGTCTGTTCAGATTTGGAAGCAATGGAGAAATCATGAATCCTAACACACACATAGAGCAGCTGTGAGGAGAATGTGAATAACTCCTAATCATACATTTTTGCTCAAACGTCTTCTCACCCTATGCCCAATTTTTTCCTGGGCTTTATAAACTCGTAATATCTTCAGTGAAAAAAAAAGTAATAAGTTGAAAATGTTGTGCCCAGATGCTGCACTGCAGAAGGTCACATAGAAACGTCTGTAGAGCCTGATAAAAAGTGGATTCTGCAAGTGGAAATGAGCATACTGCTTTTCCTTTGAACTGATTGGAAAGTTACTTTCCTCCTTCCAGCTTGCCGTTTCTTTCAGAGCTATAAAGGACCATAGTAACTAAACCTTTCACCAACATTTTATTAAAGCAGGAAATATATGTAATTACAACATTTCAAGTGACTCAATAAAGATACATAGAAAACCAATAATATGTGCAATAATTTTAGTTCTTGCAGGCACTTGGATGTCAATTTCCTTTTTGTTTGTAGTTAGGAAAAACTTTGAATGGAAGCGAGGCTGCAGAAGGGCAGGAGTTGATGCCAAAAAAGTAAAACACGTTTCAGAGCCTGCCTCGATTTTATTTTCTATCTATGATACGGTCTTTGCAGAAAGTGAAAATATTCTAACAAGACTCTAAACTTGATTGTAAGGCTGTAAGAGTTAGCCATTTTCAAAAATGTGTGTCTCTACAATATACTTCCAGTTTGTGTAGGAAGAGATGTTTTTGGTCTTTTTTTTTTTTAATTTATTTTATTGTCAAAAACACTTTGCAGGTCTTAAATGAGTCCTAGTGGGACATCAGCTCCAGTTGAATTATGATAGGTTATAGCGGCTGAGGATCTGGGAGGACCTGGGAGCCTGGTCCTGGCTCGTGTAACATTCATCGAAGTCAAATTTCATAGATAGCATGTTATAGTAATGAAAACTGAACTTCTAGATTTTTACCCCAAAAATTCCTAAAAATATGATTTTATAAGATGCATTCATAGGAGATGAAGTCCTGTTGCTTCAATGTTTTTAGTAGTTTTCTTAACTTCTGCATGGTGTTTACAAACTCCAGTTGATGATGAAGAATCAAATGCAATAAACTTGCATTGTAGATTTCTATGTCAATGGTGGTTTTAAGGTTGCAGATATTTCACTGGCATTTAATTTATGGCTAAAATAAAATAATTTCTCTGTTCAGTTCCTTAAGATTGTGATTGGAGAATGATTTTTGTTAAATATTTTCAAGTTTTTTTCTTTTTTTTAAACCTTTTTAGTGAAGTTGCAGAAATGCACAAAAGACAAGAGTTGGATGTGTGGAAGTGATTTAGACAAAGTAAAAAAAGAAAAACTTTTAAGTGAAGATCAGTAAAGCTTCTGTGTGAACTTTGTTCCTAAAAACACCTCCAAAAGATTTTTTTTTAAGTTTGATAAACACTGTAAAACAGTTGAAGAAATGATATACTGTGGATTGCTTTTGTCTGTAGCGAGGATTTTGTAAGGCTAGATCTCAGAGGATTTTATATATTAACTACAGCTCACTCCCAGCCAGTCACAAAAGCTCTGCGTGATGCCTACTCATGTAAGGTTTTTGTTTTGAAATCCAACTTTTTTCCTGCTTCTGCCTTGTAAACAATTTGAGTAGTATCTGATTATTATGGCCAAAACTTTGGCGAATTGGGAGTTTTATCCTTCCACCCTTGCTCAGCAGTCGTGTGTCCAGTTCTGTGAGTCTGATTGCAGCGGGAAGGGAACACATGGGATGGTGCAGACAGAAAGTTGTTCGCGTGGGAGTGTTTGCAAGATCAGAGCCTTGTACTGTAAGTTGGCCCTCATGATTTCAAAATGAAAGCATATTAACCTATGAGCTTCAAAATAGCTACCCTTAATTTAAATATGCATTGGCAGAACTCTGAAGTGCTCTTCTGCTGTGACTTCCTATGCTGAGTTACATCTTGCAGAACTTACTAATGAAAAAGCAGAAACATAAAAAAACCCACCCCGAAATATATCTGATCAAAGCAATTGTTAGAAAGGACACTATTTGATAAGATCACCTACCGAAAAAAAAGGGGAAATGGGATCTGGCCGAGGTAAAACCAGGTAAATAGCTTTCAGCTCTGCTTTTGTTATTCAAGAAGAAAGAGAAACAATAGGTGCTGTTTAGAGTCAGGAGCTGCCCTTCTAACCTCTGCTGCTCTTAAAATGCCTGAAGGTTATTGCATGGTTCGTGGTGGTGGCTTTTATGCTTGCAGTTCAACTTCTAATTTTCTCACAAAAGGAGATGCAGTACCAGCCTGCTGATAAACACAGCACGGAACAATCTGAGAGAAAAATGGAAAAATTCCTCCCTTTTTTTATTCCTGCTTTCCAATTACTGAAATATACTAGTATATTTTTAACACAAGAAGAGCACTGCCTCTTATGTTAAGCTGCCAAAGCTGGAGGCTGGTTTTTAAAAAGTAGGAACATTATTTCTGTGGGGATGGGATGTGCTTTTGCATTCAACAGCCCCAGCCCAAACAGATGATTTGTTGCACTCTGTTATGAAGAGTGATCTGAACGTCCGCAGGGGCTGTATCTATTTCAACAAGATTTCTAATTCTTGCTTCACTGGCAAAATCTAATCGAGTTAGCCTTAAATCCAGCCTTCTCGGCATCAAAACTCCAGCTGCCTGGCCCAGAAGCGTTCCTGCTGAGCACGAGAAGGACCCTTTCTGTGCGAGCTGTAAAGTGCTACACGATGTAAGTAACGCGGGCGAACCTCAGCCCAGCGCTCTGGCCCCGTCCCTACATGCGCTGCTTGGATTTGTTGGATTCTAAAATTTGCTCAGATTTTAAACACTGGCAGTGTTCAGAATACCGTGCTTGCTGTGATGCTTTGTACTCGGATACCAGTGTGATCTGAGGAGAGAAGGGGTCAACTTCTGAAGGTATTGTTTTCCAGCACAGCTGAATGTAATGGAATGTAACAGTTTTAGGAATGTACACCTGTGAGCATATAATAAGAGAGTATCTGTTTGTGTATTTTCACCGCTGACATTCAGATCAAAGGTCCCCTAGGTGTTGTTGTAGTAAGAAAAAGGGAAAGGGGCCACATGTCTTAGCAACTCTGACCTGTCATCTTGCTCACTGTTTGCAAGTTTTCACTAGAAAACCGGTCATGAGCCTGCTTCAGTGAGATGACTTACTTTCAGGGGTTCACTTAGTGTGTGAGGATGCTCACTTCAAAAAGCAACAGATTAAGGTCTTGGTGATTAAAAGAAGAAATACCATGAGTGTGTTCTGCTGCTTAAATATCAAAACAGATGCTCAGTCTTGCATTGGACAGTGCTAGGATATTGTCACAAGCACTTTAAAAAAAATTGTGTTTTGAGGCCATGTTACTCCTGGGTGACTGAAGCCGGAAAGGCTGACAAGTAAGCTGAGAAACATCTTCAGGCCTTTACAAACACATACCAGGTTAAGCATCTTCGACCCTTTATAACTACATGCCAGCTGAAACAAAAAGCCGAGGAGGAGGCTGTCTCTTGCCTTGCAGCTTGCTTCCAGCTAGAGGAAATGTATCCCAAATGGAGGAGGATCCCTCAGGCCCTGGAAGTTGTTTAATTAATCTTCACTTTCAGCTTGCTCATTAAACAGCTTTTCTTTTCTCACACAGGCAAATGAAAAAGACGATTACACATGGTAGAAACAATGACACCTGTTACATCTTTCTCTATCGTTAAGCATAGTTAAAAAAAAGATTTAATTTTAGATATGCAGAGCAAGTAGAACTATGCTTGCATTCTTTTTGTATAGGTTATGTTGGATTTCTGCTGTTATATATTTGTGTCCTAATAATATATGCTATTACACCTGGCAGTAAGTCTCGTCTTCTTTAAATGGATTTGCTTAAATCAGAAACACTAAGGGTTTTTTTAATTTCTTAATGTAGACTTTTATCATGAAATGTTGCTTGCTTCTGTGACACATCCAACTTGATTTCTGAGTAACAAAGTTGTTTTATATAAGAGTCAAAACTATCCTCACCAGTGGTTCTCTGCTTCTGTTGCGTTAACATCTTGGTCATGATAGACGTCTTGGCAGTTTATGATGAAATTTATCATGTTGCTTCAGTGCTGGGGCTTTGTCAGCGGCAAGGAATTCCAGGAAGAATTTTCCATTGGCTCAACGAAGCCAGCAGCAGCACTGTGCGAATTTCACATGGAAATCTGAGGGTAGACATGGCCTAAGGGAAACTACTCGTGGGTCTGATTTTTGGGCACGTTTGCTGAGAGGTAGCAATCCAGGGGTGTTGGGTAACTGTGGTCATCAAGAGCATAGCTTGCCGTCCATGCTCAGCATGCATAAGGCCTCTTGCAATCTTTTCTCAACGTGCTGTGGAAAGTTATTAGCACTTTGATAATACACATTTTTTCCCTTTCCCTGTGGGCTCTGCAGCTCCAGTTTGTTCTGGATGAATTCCTGGGGCACATTGTTTGCTAGCTGTACTCAGGCCTGGGAAGTCAGGATCTTACTAGGCGAGAAAGGCTGTTGGTCGGACAGTTTGATTTAAGATATTCTTTCTGAGGTGGAGAGTCAGATCAAGTCGTCGTTTCTATTTATCTGGATTTATTCCACAGAAAATCACAAGCTGGGTATAATTTGCGAATGTTTGCTTTAGTTGCACAGTTTTCACAGTGTGTTCTCCCGGTCGAAGGGTGGGGAAAATATGCAGCGAGGCCTGTGACACCATTTCACACAACCCTCGGCCACATGGTTTTATTTTATTTTTGCTTTCTGTTGGCAGGCACTCAAGGGGGTGTTAATTCGTGGCCTGCTAATTTTGCTTAGGAGGTCTGTTCAGCCATCAGCACAAACAAGGGTTACCGGCCTTGCTGTTGCCTATGGCCGCTGTGGTGCAACAGCAGCACGTGGTGCTCTGATCACGAGGCTGGATTATTGTAATTCCCTCGCAGTAAAGCCTTCAGCTCAGCTTCTCCTTTCCTTACCCACTGCTGCTTCAGAAAGCAACCACGTGGTTGCTTGTCAGCCAGTGGTACTATATGGACTGTATGGTACTGTATGTACGCTGTTCTCCTCGTGGGTTGAGGAGTTGCAAATTAACGGGATCGCAATCAGACCAAAAATACCAATTTTACTAACAAATATTTACCAATATTTACTACCAAAAGTGCATACTTTCTTTTCTGAGGAGGGGAAAAAAAAAAAGTCCATACAGCAAATATTTAATGAGTTTGATAAGCGGTGACTTGTTACATTGTTTGCCCTTTGTGGGGTATCAGCTCTCTATTTTTTTGGCATTTGCAAGCTATGAAATGGTGGCTTGACTTTAAGGTAGTGCTGCTCCATGTATGTCAAACCTATGTAGTAGGACCTTGTTACCTTAAAGACTGCTTCCTGGAGCTTCGTTTTGAAGGATGTTTGCTTTCGGATGCTAACCTGTTTAATTTTCCCACCCTTACATTGGCTACAAGCAGGGGTGATGAAATGTTTACCTACTGGACCCTGCCCCAGCCCTTCAGGTTTACATCTAGTCCATCTTCAGTCATTTGGCCAAAGTGGCATGGTTTCCAAAGGTGCAGGTCCACAACAGCTTAAGCTCTCTCTTTGCTTCCAGTTCCAGCCTTCTCCCTCATGCTAGAGCAGGCTCACAGCTGATGCCCTATGAGCCACCAGACAAAACCACAGAAAATCAAATAGTTTTTTCACAGGGTTATCTCCCCGAACTGGCTTTTCATGCGAGCGGACATGCTCCACCACCAGCAGTGAAGATGTGGTGTGAGCAGACAACCTGGACAGGAGGGAATGATAGTATGGCCCTAGCACCAACACGATTTAGCTACCTTGAAAGTGTTGTAAAATGCAGCTCTTTCTTAGCACTGTGGTTATTGCACATACTTCTAAGCAAGAAAGCCTTTTCATTGTTTTATCACATGGCTGTGCACATGAGAATGCAAGACAAAAGCGAGGGACGTTTCGTGCATCACCGTTAAAGGGCTTGGTGGTGGTGTTTCTTTTAAATGTTATCAAAATCCTTGTGGTTGCCAGTGACTGAGAGCTGGTCTGTATTGTCATATTATTCTTCTTTATGTTTGGAGATAATATATAAGCATAACAATTTGCAAGCTAGGAAACAGTACCACTTAAACCCAAGAAACAAGGGTCCAATCTGTCCAGCTCTATGCCTCTCTAACCCCTGCTTTCTTCAAAAGACTTGGCAATACCATAGCAAGCATTTTTGGCTGAGGCAAGGAGTCTATTTGCAGTATTTACGTAAATAGTTTTTTTTCTGGAGGAAATGCCACTCACTGTACTTCATACTTAAGGTGATCAGTCAGTGGAAGAAAATGAGTTTGTTGCTGTTTGGCTTGCTAAAGAAGACAAAACACTTTCAGCTTACGTTTTTGCCTTTTAAATATCAGGTTTTTAAATATTCCCTGCTTTTGTTGGTTTTTGTTGTTGTTGTTGTTGTTGCTGTGGTGTTGCGTTGTTTTGTGCTTTTTGTTTGTTTTGTTGCTGTCTTTACCCAAAGCAAGGCTGAAGGACGAAATTAGAAGTTGCCTGAGTCTGAAATTGGGAATGATAAATCCTTTTTTAAATTTATTTTCTTGGTTTGGTCATCAGCTGAAGTGTTGAAAAAAATCAAACCCCCTAAACCTTAGCGTATGACATGCGTAACTTAAAAGAACAACAAGAGTCTAATTAAAATACCCTGCCCTGCCAATTGTTAAAGTTTTAATCTCTTTTTATATGTGATGTTAAAACCTAGCAAAAGTAGCTAATGAGAGAGTGAGTTGAGGGAGAGGAGGAAAAAAAGAAAGCAAGCTGTATTTTGATCCAAAAGTAAGTGCAGCCACAAGCATACTGCCTTCTGTCGGAATAATGTTAGAACGGGTTTGTTTAAGTTCCATCCTCAGAGGGCCTTTTTTGTGATCCAGTGATTCACAGGATAAAGTGATTTTTATGTCTTTTTCACTTATATTTAAGTGGTATTCCTCTCAGATAAACAAAGTAACACACACTCAAAGACTCTTTTCCCTCATTGAAACACCCCACCTTATCAAAACTCCATTTCCATGAGTGATGGATCTTGGGTCTGGATGGGAGAATGAAGTATTCAATTACCTTATTTTCATGTGCTAATGAAGCAGAATGTGGCTTTAGGGGGTTTCTTTTCAGCAAGGTAGCCTGTTTGGTTATGCACATGCCGCCTTCTTATGTTTCTTTCCACGTCTCTGTCTACACTCCAGCGGTGGCCTTAATGGGCAACAGTGGCTAATCCGGTGGGGACAACAAGCCTTGGCCTTCTTCAGCGCAGCAGGAGCAGCCCTGGCCTGTAATTAGCGGAGCCATCAGACCAACTGTTTGGCTCGAAATGATTTCTTTTGGCACGAGTTTACGTGCTGAAAACCCGTGAAGTTTTTTGGGGGGTTTTGTTGGTTTTGGTTTTTTTTTTTCTTTTCTCAGTTTTCTCTGCATCACCAAGCGCTGATGCGAGAGCTCTTGTGAGCTCTGAAATCCTCAGCCTGAGGAGCCGCAGCAGGTTTTTCACTCTGGTAACTCTGGCTGTCCTCAAAATGGGAAATGCGTGGTTTGACTGTTTGCTATTGTTCGCTTTATAGTGCAGGTGCATTTGTGACTTGACAGTCAAATGGTAAAGGTGGTTATTTTTTCTAGCAATGTCATGCTGCTGCCAATGCAGAAGAAGCACATATTCAGTTCCAGCACTCTTCAGCACCCCCTCCTCTGGCATCGTGGAGCCCACAGCACAAGAAAGATATGGACATGCTGGAGCATGTCCAGAGAAGGGCCACGAGGATGCTCAGAGGGCTGGAGCCCCTCTCCTATGAAGACAGACTGAGAGAGTTGGGACTGTTCAGTCTGCAGAAAAGAAGGCTCCGAGGAGACCTTATTGTGGTCTTCCAGTATCTCAGGGGGGCTGACAAGAAAGCTGGTGAGGGGCTTTTTAGGATGTTGGGTAGTGATAGGACTGGAGGGAATGGATTGAAGCTAGAGATGGATCGGTTCAGACTGGATGTTAGGAAGAAGTTCTTCACTATGAGGGTGGTGAGACACTGGAACAGGTTGCCCAGAGAGGTGGTGGAAGCCCCATCCCTGGAAGTTTTTAAGGCTAGATTGCATGGGGCTCTGGGCAACCTGGTCTAGTGGGAGATGTCCCTGCCCATGGCAGGGGGGTTGGAGCTAGATGGTCTTTAAAGTCCTTTCCAACCCTCACAATTCTATGGTTCTATCTATGATCCTCAGCTTTACCTCCACGAGAGGTACTGGTTTAATGGGTGAGATCGATCATTTGTACTGTCTAAGCTAAGCTTTTACTTAATGATTGGCTGAAACAGGACATAAGTGTTCAATGCTTTACATGATAGCTCCTTAGCCACAGTAGCATGTCCTTTCAGCACTGTATAATGAAAATTAACACGTTGTGGGGATTTTCCTAGCAACTGTATGCTAGGAAGTACAGTGTCAGCTTCACCACAAGGGGTGATGGAGGGAAATAACCATCTGGGAGTTACTCACTGCCAGTTACGAAGTTGAGGAATTGGAAGAAGGAAATGAGTTCCCCTTTTTCCTTCCCCCAAAGAATGAAATGAAAAAGCCTTACAAAGTACTTTGAAACATATCCAAGTTTGGATTATTTTTTTATGGAGACTTCTAAAGAAAATGAAGAGCTACTTAAATGAGTGTGGTAGGTGTTAAGAGAAGTCAACTTCAGTTCTGCTGCAAAGCATTAGCATGGGGAGCTGTCGAGTTTTAGTATAAGTTACACTTTTCCCCCTAGGATTCATGAAGAATGGTCTTAAGGATTATTCAACAGTATAATGTATCTGTGCTCCCACTAACTGATGGTAACTAGTGAGTAAAAGGAGGCAGTGTAATAAGACACTGAGTAGTAGCACAGGTTTTGTAAGGTGCTCCATGCTGCCGGGCATTCTGGATTCTCTGAAGGAAAAATAGGAGAAAAGACATGTATGAAAACAAAAATTGAAACACTTGGATATCATGTCCTCTCAACCTGGAGGAGACTTCTGTTTAAGCACAGCTTTAAAAATTCGTGTTGGGAGTGGGGTGTCTTTAGGGAGAGAGAAACCGAGAAGCAGCTGTGCTCAGTGAGGTTACCTGGCCGCTGGTTCAGGCTGCTGGGAGAAGATAACTCAAGAAGTATGCAAGAAAATCAGGTAACTTAACACACATTGTGGCTGAAGTGCATTGCAAAACAAATCTGATTGTTGCAGGGATGTTACTTGTTCCCCTCATGGAAATAAGGCCGATCCCGTGTTCTGCTGCAGCTGTCGGATACAGCTTTCGTGCCAATGCGTCTGCTTGGCTCCCAGGAAATTCACCTCCTGAAGGATATTCCCGGCATGCTTTTCCCCCTCCAGCCTTCCTCCCCTTGGAGAGGAATTTCCGTGCTTCTCCCTTATCTCTTGGCTATCCTATCTCCGTAGTGAGCTGAGGGAAAATAAGGTGTAGTTGGAGCTCTGAGGAGCACCTACTGCCTCTGGCAACCGGAGAAGCATATTGTGACCCAAACTAAGTCACAGCAGCAATTTTATCCCCTAAATTTGGGGAAATAGCCCTGTGCTCTTCTTAACTAGAGTTGGGTAAAAGAGGTTGTCATGACTAATAACTTTTGTTTGCCAGTATGTGCTGTTCTGGAAAGCAAAGCAGCTAGCTTGGTTGGTTACAAATTAAGTTTGTTGTTCTGGTTAGGAGTTGGAGAGTTTTCAATTGAAACTTTTTTAAGCTTCTCATTTCTTTAATCATTCTCAAAGCACAGCATCTCAGAGTGTCCCTTTCAGAATAAAACATGATTTTTTAAAAAAAAATACACAGGCTCTCTTTGGGAACCCTTGATGAGGCATATTTTGTTTCACGTTGCTCAACATTATTAATTAGTCCAAAACCAAAACTCTTTCACTTTGCAGGAAAAAAATGATCCTGCCCTCTTCACTGTTTTTGAGACAACTCTCTTCCTCCTCCCCGTCACACCTTTTTCTATATCCCTTTCTTGGGTCTATGTAGTAGAGCGTCTGGTGTCTCAGTGTGGCCTGAAGTTACTGAAGCCAACTTTCCAAAGTTTTGAAAAAAATAAAGGGAAGCAGCATAGCAGAATGTCTCCTGACTTTCAAAAGTAAACTTGTTGAGTGCTGCAACCGTCACTGGTCAGCTTGGCAAGAGCAGATATTTAATGTGCATTTGAACCTGGTAGTAAATTAAAATTAATAATAAACTGCATATTTGTTTTCATAATAAAAATAAATTTGTTACCTCTTTAGTTACTTAGGCTTTTAGCTTGTTTTCCAGGTGTTTATCAATTGAGACTATCTCACTGAAGTTACTCATTTTAACTCCTGTCTCACCTTTTGGTTCTCATACACCAGCACCTTGCTGCAGCATTTGTGTTGGAAACGTGGCAGAGGTTCCACAAGCATGTTTACTGAGCCTTTTAGAAGTTTGTAAACTGTTGCAGTTTTGAAAACTCCTCTCCAAAACACCTAAGTTTTTCAGCACTTTCCATTTTGGAATGATGATAACTGGAAAGGGAAAAAACATTTTGTGGTGGTAGAGGTAATATCCTCTACATTATTTTATATTGAGGAGAAATGTTGAATTTGCTTTACAGTGAGATGGGTCTTGAGGACTGTGATACAGCTCTGTATATTTAAAGATGAATAATTCCTAGGCATGAGTTTTGTGCGAGAAGAAGTTGTCTCACTGAACCTCATCTCACTGCAGAGGAAACTGTGGAAGTTGTATGACCATACAGTGTAACTTTTGTATATAATAGGTATATGCAGCTAACCACTGAATGCAGGGTATTGAATTGCGATATTCAGTGTCGAGATTTGTGTGTACTGTTACTTCAGAGATGCACAGACTGGCAGTCTTCCTTCTGCCTTATTATATTAAATCTATAATTTATCTCTACTGAGGAATATAAAGCAGACAGTCTCAATGATCAAGCAAAACCAGGAAGATCTGAGGGGAAAGTACAAAAATAGGAAAAGTCATCTCAAGAAAAGAAGTCTGCCTCTCCAGTGAATTGATTACAAACCGAAGAGTAGCATTTAGATCATGGTGCTTCCTGCATATCAATAATCTTACGCAGACATACAGTGCCGTCGAATTGTATTGTGGCAGCACAGACAGATATGTATCTCAGGGAAACTGAAAGCATTTACAGTTAAAACCCCACACCACTGTATTAAATTTAACGTGCAAACTTTCGTGCATTAAGTAATCATAAAGCCACACTTAAGGCTGTTGTGTGTTGGATTTCCCTTCAGCTTCTGAGTAATCTTAAGGACCTGAGCAAGTAAAGCCATGTGAGTAGCCTGTTCTTGAGGGTGACCAGAATATGGTAAATATCAGAAATCCACATCCGAAATACGAGGTCGCACTCTCTTTACCAAGCGCAGACAAAGAAAAAAGGGTCTTTGATGTGGCTCTGGTGTAGTATCAGCCTCATTTCTAAGAAGACCTCTGCGCTTCAAACTTGATTTGTGTATAAAAGACCGTAATGTTGGGTGGGAGGGCTGACACAGGCTTATCCTTCCACCCCCACCTGCCTTCTGCATCTCTTGGGTGATCTCTGTTTTGGCTGGCTTGAGTCTCAGCCAGCTAGTCGTCATCCCAGCCCAATCACTTAAAAACCCCGGATAATCCCATTCCAGTGCGTAAACCAGAGCAGCCATAGCAGTGATAAACAATTGCATAGCAGCTGCTTATTGTGGACATACACTCGCTGGAGGTGCCTGGGGAGGCAGGGGGACCTCGAACGCTGCTGCCCAGAGAGCAGCGCCTCAGGTGGAAAGCGATGCCTGGGTGTCTCCTTCTGGTTCCCAGCACACGTAGTAATTTCTGTACCGACAGCAAGTTATACTCTTGCTGAGTGTATACTCCTTAGTGTGAGCCTTGCCTCTCATGCCACGGCTAGTCGTACCCTTTTCTGTGCCTGGGGTGAGAGCTACACAGTAAGCATTGAAGGGTTCCTCTTTCATGCTTTGCTCTTGCACAGTCCTCTTTTACCCAGGCATTTTCTCACTGTAAAGGAGCTAGTTTTTTACCTGAGCTGACAGTGCAAGACAGGACAGTACCCCTCTTTCAGTCATAATTATTTACAAATTAGATTTCTATACATGGGGATGTGAATATGGTAAACCTGCCAATACTGTATGCTAGATGGTGGACATGGTGGGAAAATGGATGAAATAACTAAGAGCCTATAGTGGGGCAACTTCACTGCCCTTCTGCTGTGCTCTTTTCACACTACCCCTGCCGCCTTAGTAGCTTTATGTTTTAGGAAAAAGGGAGTTAGGTATTCTGCTAGGTTAGAAATGTCCTTCCAGTCACACTAATGTAATTAAGCTGTTATATGGATCATTGGTCCTTGTACTTCAGCCATGAAACTGCATTGGCTGGTTTGAGAAGAAATCCTGACCTCTTACATAGGTACTGCTTGCACTGGGGCAGCAGATCAGGGATGCCTATGAGAAGGGTTTTCACTTCCTCCAGAATTCAGGCTGTCCATAAAAATGGCAGAAGATAGGAAATAAGGACATGCTCAATTTTTTCATTGAAAATTAAAGGAGTCCCACATATTACCACAGAAGAACAGCCACTATTGCAGTGCATACATCAGCATGCTTTCTCGGTGCAGTGACTCGGGGTGCTGTGGGACAGAAGGGTGGCCCTGAGAGCCCTGCCCTGCCTGATCCCCGCTGCACCCAGAGCCAGAGCACAGCACAGGCTTGTGCTGGAAAAAGACCTTCACTGGCTTCAAAGTCTGGGTGTCCAGTTAGGTTGTAATGGTCTTTCAGCTGCCAAGTTACTAATGCACAACCCAGACGAACTGGTGGTAATAGCTCTTTCTGCTGTCCCACTCCTTATCTTTCTCTCCCAGAAAGCACTGATATTTTCAGCTCAGCCTATATAGTGCTGGCTGCGCTCGTGTATGAAAGGTGTTAATGTCCAGTTATGCAGTGTAACTGCTGCCATGGCTGTGGCTAAGGAAAATGCATATATTTGGACTTGAGGAAGGAGCTTGAGCACTGAGCTGCCTGTTATGCTTTTGTCGTGGGGAGTACGGGAATGAGAAGTAATGGGTGCAGTGTGCCTAGAGCCCCTACCTCATGGACTCTAGGGGCACAGCTGGTATGCCAGGGAGGGCGCTCTGCTCCCAAGCTGGAATGTAGTCATCTTTTATTAACCTTCTCTTATTTTTCCAAACGTATTGCAGAGTATTTACCAGGCCGTAAAAAAACTCACTGTGAGGAGTTATCACATACAATTGCAACTGCCAGAATGAAAAAAATTCACCTCTGAGAAGCTGGTGACAGCACATTTAGAGGGGAGTGAGTCGCTTTGGGTTTTGATGTGATGTTCACCTACTACTTTACAAGAACTGAGCGCAGCACGCTTGAGATCCTAATGCAAATGAGTGAAAATTCAGGTCTCCAAGGAGTGTCTTCAAACAGGGGCTTGTAAGGCAGAAATGCAAACTCTAGATACCCATGATGCCCAGACCTCCATCACTCTGCGTGGCTGTGAGCGGAGTAACACAGGCCTCCCTTTGGTTATTTGCTCAGCAAATGGAGAGGGAAGATACAGTGAAAAAGGTGACCAGCGTGGTTCCCACAGTGGCACATGGGCAGCAGGTGTGCTCCCAGGGACTGCCTGCACACAGCTGGGGCTGTGAGCTGTCACAGCTACTGAAAATAGGACAGGCTGAGAGAAATCAGAAGGCAGTCTCTTGATTTGTGTCCTGCAGACTCTTCCTATCTCTGATGAGGGCTGTGTTAAGGAAAACAGGGCTGTTTATCAGGCCTGAGGTGTCACTTGTCATCCAACCGTCTTTTTTTCACCAGATATTCCTCAGAGCAACATGTAATGTACAGCAAAAGATGTTGTATTGTTTTCCCTTTTTTTTTTTAACATGGCAAAGGAGGTATTACTCAGAGGAGGTATTAATCAACGGAGGTTCATACCTACTGGCAAATTAATTCACCCTGTCATCTTTTACTTTTGGTTAGGTGGTTTAATATCTTTGTGTGGTAGAGCATTAGCTGTATCACATGTTCACGTCACAAATCAGTTTGGTCAGTTCTAGATCTGCTGTATATAGGCACTTAAGATCACAGCTTGGATGAGGGACTGCTGCTCTGAGTGTCATTCTGGGAATTGCTCCCCTGCGCATCAAAAATCTGGCTTTTCTCTTGCTTGAGTAAGGAACAAAAGAGGAGCTCATAGAAGTTGCTCATTGCTGTTAGTCACGCAGCAGCCGTGACCTTGTTTGTTTTCAGCTAGTTTTCGGATGAAGCAAGCATTGACATTTCTTTCCTCTCCTTTTAGATTGATGGGTGGAAGTAGTCCTTGGGATTTGGCTATTTTCAAAACAAAATATTTGACCTGAAAGGTAATATTTATAGCAGGCAGCTAATAGAAAACACGCTTGCCCTCTCTCTGTCTCCGTGTCTCTTGTGTATGCGTGTGTGTGCGCTCCGGGTTCCCTCCTGGGCCTGACCTCTGCTGCGTGTGCTGCAGCTTCATTGACTTCACCTCCTATTCCCTCCTCCTGATAAATGAATCACTGCAAGCAGCAGGGCTCGGCATGCGGTGAAGGAGGGTGCAGGAAGTTCACGGCAGTCCCGTGCCATTCTGACCCTCTGCAAATGTCCCCTCCTGCCGAGGTGATGGATGGCGCGGGGCTTCTTCGTCAGTCACTCGTGAACTCCAAAGGTCACCGTATTCTCCCTTCGGAAAGAGACCCCTGGAGGGATGTTGATTTAGTGACATCCAGCAAGGACTGACCCTGTCAGTCAGTGCTGTGATGTTGGAGCGGGGAACAATGTTAGTGTTGGGTCACTGGATCTAAAGCAGGAGCCAGTGATAGCTGGACTCCATAAAAGCCCTCCTCCAGGTCATCGATTGGATCTGGCAGGTGGGAAGGGACTATTTTGGATGAGGTATCTGGCTGAAGGAGCAACTGCAGTCCCAGCAGTCTTGCAGTGCAAGTGTTTTGCATTTAAGCAAGGTCTAGGTGAGGCCTTCTCATTGCTTGCGAACAGGCGTTCTACCTTTTTTGCCTTGAGGAAAAATTACCTTATCAGCGAGACAGTAGGATCTCTAGGGAGCTGAAAAATGGCCGTGTAATTAGAAGTGGTGCCTGCAGTTTTTTAGGCTCCAGTTTTCTGTGAAATTTAGATTTGAACAGATCTAATTTTCTCATGTTTGGACCTCTGTGCCTGCTAATAAATCTGTTATTGTTCAGTGAGCGTTTGCTGTGATGGGGGGTGGTTCAGTGGGATTCGAGGTAGGTACAGAACAGTGCCAACACCATTAAAATGAATATGGAGAGATGGAAGCAAACCTGTTGCAAAAGCAGTGTCTGGAGTGAAGTGGGAAGAACCTGAGGTGCAGCACTGGTGGGCCTACCATTGAGACATTCACAGTATTGTATTCTAGTCATAGCTGTAAACGTACTGTATATTTGAAAATGCATCCTGTTTTGTTCAGCCAAAATTTATGATACACCAAACAGCAGTGGCTTCATGGCAGTCCTAAAACTGAAGACCCGACACAAAATTCCATCATTCCTCAAACATCACGAAGGTCCAGCTTCCAGTTCAGCCATTACGGGTTTGGAAATAGAGATCATACTCTAAGCAAGTTGGAATTTGAGTGAATTTAAGCTGAGTATTTACTAAAGCTCTATTTAGACTGGGCCATGATGAGGCTGGATTGCAGAGCTACAGGCTGCGATCAACACTCAGCAGGAGGTTATTTAGATTAAATACCAACTGTCTTGGAATGGTGGGAAAAGTTTCAGACAGAAGTTTTATTTACTGTTTTTTTGGACAAAGTTGTGGACTTGCAGTAATATTTCAGGAATTCTGCTGGACAGATAGTTTGCCTCCTTGAAGAAACGTTCTTTTTGCATTGCAGTATTCTTGAATTCAGCTACTCCCTTACATATCCTGTGATGAATACAGTTGATATCCAATTTGCTCCCCTCCTTTATCTCCTTACTGTGAGACTGTAATCATCCTTTTGCTTTCTTTCAGTCTGCATTTTTTTTGCCAAGAGAAAAACAAGTCAAGAGAGAACTTTTTGTTTGGGGGTGGGGGGAGCTTCACAATTTTCTCATTTTTCTGGCAGTTTTTCTCCCTTTTCCCTCTTTTCCATTTTTCATGTTCACCTTCCTTCTCACCTTTCTGTGTCCTGTCTAAAGGGTGAGCTTACTCCTCCTTCTCACCCACTCTTTTATTTTTGAAAATGAGAATGATGACCGATTGCTTCCTCCCCTCCTTTCGTTCCATCTGCTTGTCCACACCTGTTTCTTTCACTCTGGCTTCCTTCAAGTTTTAGCGCAGGTTTTCTCATGTTTTGCTTTTCGTTTCTCCTCTGTGATTATGCCGGATCCCCTCTTTCTCCCCCCTCCTCCTTTCCAAGCTGCCGGCCCTGGACTTGCTTCCTCCTGCCCAGCGGCGACAGAGGATTTTGCAGCTTGGCTGATCAGCCCCTGCTGCTTTTCTGGTGTCGCGGACGCTCTCGTGCTTTTCCCATTTTCTGCCAGCACAGCGGCTTTTGGTTCGAACGCTAATTGATTTGCACCGTTTTATTTTGGGCTCAGCCCTTTTTTATAACTAATTAGTGTGCAGGAAGCAACCATGACTGTGTTGCAGTGCTCTAGGCTTGAAGTGCATAGAACAGGGTCCACCAGCTTACTTTCAGAATGAGAGCACAGTGTATAAAAATCACAGAGAGGAAAAATGATATTCACGCACTTTAATGTCTCTGTAAACAGAACGAGTGATTCCGTAAACAAATGTGGCAAGCACCTCCCTAAAATTAAGAACAAAATGCATATTTCCTGTAATATTGCTTCATGTTTATATGGGGTCTCTTGTCTATTTCTGGCTCCATAAAACGAGCAATACAAAACACTGGAAATTGTAGTTAGACTACTAAAGGTCTCCAGTCTTTCTCACTTAGGCAAGTGAGATTTCCTGTTTCTCGTTGTTGTGTGGCTACCATGACGAAGGTATTCTGCACAATTGCTAATTTTATCTGAAAGTTTTTTTTTTAATTCTTTCTTTTTAAGGTGTTTTCAATCACCACAATGTTTTCCTGAAATTGGTTTTACTAGTTGATGTATTTCTTTTGCCTCAGTTACTTTTCTTTGTCTGCATTGGAGCTCAGAAGTTTCAGGTGAGACTGTGCGTACCAAAACCAGTCGATGGAGCTACACTGTCCTTGTCACACAGCACTGTGAAATAAATCACCCCACAAAGGGCCTTGGCTCTAATGGGCTAAAAGCAGCTGCTCTCCAAAAGCCACAAGCACAGGCACACGCTCCATGTCAGCAGTGAACTGGTTGGAAGGTGGTGGAGGTCTTGCAGGCACAAGCTAATCAGAAAGAGTCAAATGCTAGAACAAAACTAAGTGACCCCATGGCCAGTGCTTAGCAGACGGGTAATAGGGAGGTACAAAGCCCAAAGTATTTTGTCTGTCAAGGTGCAGTTTGAAAGGCTGATGTATGAAGTGTGGGTGCTGCTCAGCGTAAGCTGAGGAAGCCCAGGTGATCTCAATTTCCAAGTGAACCCCACACGTCCTTGCGTGAGCTGTGCAGGTCAGGCTGGGCAGCTGGCACCCACTCACCGTGTTAGAAAGTGATGCAGACTTGTCATTAATAATTTCGACAAAATTTGACAATACAGGAATTATAAAATATATGAAATTATAAAATTTGTTAAAATAAAACTGAAAATACTGAAAGCTTTTGATCAAAATCTACTCAAGCTCAAACTGAAACTATCTTACTTGATTTTCCAGTGTCGCAATGAAACCAAATACTCACTAAATCACTGTAACAGTATTTAACATCCTCATGTCTTTTAAGTAGTCTAAAGGAGGGTTTTTTTCCAGCAAAATAGTTTCACCAAAGTCACATTAATCATCTGAACTTTGCTAAGTGGGTTAATCAAATTGCAATTTAATATCTGAACCACAAACACCGTGGCAATTGCACGAGGCTCTCTGGTTACACTTTCAGGTCTTACATCCTAGTTATTCCTCTACCATCCTGCCCAGCACAGAAATGCTGTAATATGTAAAAAGCTTATAGTCTTAACCAGAAGCTAGAAGTGAACAATATCAAAACACGTGACACACTTTTAAGTATTGTCTCCTGCAGACCCTTGTAGTGTTTAAACATGGACTGTTTCTCACAGCACCTGTCTCATAGGAGCTTTTGGGGAGGGTCTCATACGTACTCAGTTTCATCTTCATATCCTGATGATGAAGAAACTGGAAATACCCTTGCTATTTAGTTTAAAAAGATGTGAGCAGGCATTGGAAGATTAAGATTGTAAAAAAGGAAAAAATAAACAACAAACGAGCAAAAAAGACTTCACAGGTCTTCAGCTTGTGCAGCGCTTTATCACAAGTGGTGGAAGGGCAAAGCGGATGGTGGCAACCTTCTCATGAGTTGTTTTCTGCAGTGCAGAGAGAGGCTGATCCTTGTCTGGTGTGCACTGACTTACATAGCTCTCTTGTTCCAAGGTGCTTACTTGCAGAAACTGTGACCAAAATGACAATCCATCTCAGACGGTGCTGGATACCGGGGACTTAGGAATGCCGCCTGGCATTGGCCAAGCAGTAGCCACCGCAGGGATATGGACCATAGCAGCTCTGGTTTGTAGGCAGTTGGGTTCACGTTTGCAGGAGGTCCCACTTAGTGCATGTACATTTGAAAACGTTTAAAAAAATTTTAAAGTAGTTTGGGATTTTGTGCCAGGATCTGTGAGCACTCCTCTGCATGCCCCACCAAAATTCACCGTGAGGAAGGCCACTTCAGGAAGTGTGCTCTTCTGCTGTTGTAACATCTCTACTTTCCAGAGAATTCAGCACAAAACTATGATTAATATGACTGTTAAAACAGACAAGCAGCCTCTCCAAATTCAAGCACTCTGCTCAGTTGCTAGAATGATTGCACATCAGCAGTAAAAAAATAAGTTCCTGAACAATAAATGACATGTTCTCTTTTGCTAATCTAAAGAGTAACATTCCTGTTCTTCATGTAAACAAGGCAACAATCTTCCTATTTTGGATTTCATCAGTACGTCACACAGTTTATTTTCCAAAATCTAATAAAACAGATGGGAGAAATTCTTTGAAACTCATTAAAATGAACCCTAATATATATAATTTAAAGTGTGGTTTCTCTGCTTCTACAAGCTGCTTGCATGCTATGCTCAACTACTGGTTTAAGATCTCTTAGATGAGGAAGGAGTGATGAATAACAAAGCTGCAGCTTTCCCCAGCATAGGGGTGACTGGCTGCCCAAGCAGAGATTTCTACCAACACAAAGAGAATTCCTGAGAAGGCGTAAGGCTGCTGTTTATTGCGGTAGCCTCTAAGCCTAAATAATAACTCTGTGAATTGAACTTAGAGGTCCCACATTGCTGCCTCATAGCCATTCCCAAGAGGATATTTCATATCTCAGCTGAAAACATTCCGTGGATTTCTGCAAATAATGTATTCAGCTTATGCCTGTGTCCTTTCTTACAAATTTGGACCTAGGTTCTGACTCTGAAGAAATACTGCAGTCAGGAAAAATACTTGGCTTTGTATTGACAACAGATTTAATTTTCAGTCATGAGATTTCAAGGCAAGATTATGAATTAACGCAAATTTTTAAGGTATCAGTTTGACAGCACACACAAAAATCATGGAAAGGTGATTTATAGGTTATCACTTGCAGCAGCATCCGGAACATGGGCCCAGATTTGTTTCATGAGCTCACAGGACGTCTGAGCAGCACAGCCCCCAACCTTAAGTGTCATAGAAGTAAGAAAATATTCGTTTCTCTGTCACTGTTAATTTGATACTGAGCTTTGATAGATTTTGGAAAGAAACTGTGTTAGAAATGCTATTTATTTCTATATGAGGAGCTGCAGGCGATGTATGAGAAATGCTGTGGGGTTAACACACTTTGGACAAAAAATATGGGTTCGATGTATTGCATGTATAAAGCATTATAATTTTTTTCCCCTCTAGATTAGTATATTATGTTTAGATGATAGGAGGAATATAAGTAAGGCTCCAATTCTGCAAGCGTTCAGTAGGATTGCCCATGGCAGCAAAGCTGAGTATACTAATTTGTCAGATAGGCAAGTTAGACAGATAGTGGGATTCATAACTGAGGGGTTTGTTTGCTTACTTGCTCATAAATGGTTTATTTTGGGCTGATCTGAGGCTGGCTGTGTGCAGAGGGCATCAAGCCATGTTCTGAGGCAAACCTGCTTTGTTACACTTGGAAAAAATGATTTGGATCATGGTTTTCCCTCAAATTATTAACAGGCACAAATGGTGTTTTTATTTAACTTGCTTTTTATTTACATAATGATCAATGATAGGGTGGTGTCTGAATTAGCTTGGAAGTAATACAACTGTTTTTATTTGACCTGGTTTCTACATTTGGGTAAGTTTCATTTTCCTACATGTAAATATCCGTAAAAACATTTTGAAAATTTCAGGTCTCACCTAGTTATTCACTGTTGTGGCTACCGCTATCTTTATGAGTTTGATTCTACAAACACTTAGGTACCAATGCTCTACTTGATGGCCAGTTAACACACATTGTACAAATAAAACCCCCTCAGTTTCATGTAACCCTAATGTAATATTTTTCTCAGAGAATCACAGAAATAAGAGATAGAAACATCAACTCATGAGAACTTTTTGGTTGTGTAAGACTGTTTCCCGATTCCTGACTCTCATCTAATGTTTCTTTGTGATTATTTTTATTACTTACCAGTTGTCTGTTACTTAATAGATGGACAGATACCACACGTTATTTAAGCAGAAGGCTTTCTTTGCCCCAGAAGCTCGAGCGATCAGTCATGTTATTATTATCCACGGAACATTGTTTTTCCTATGGAAAGACTGGTAGCTAAGCTGTTTATAAGCTGGCCACTAAGAAGGCGTAAAACCCCATGCAGTTCTGACTGTTCCTCTATACATGGAAAGTACAAAATAATTTAAGAACTACGTTTCTCTTTTTTACTCAGACGATGTTCCGAGTAAGATTTCAGCAGAATTGCTTTTGTGATGCAGCAGAAAAAACCCAAACTGTCCAAGGACTCCACTGTTTGTCCTGTCCCTCTGTTTTTCTTTTTTTTACAGCTTGCAAACAGACGTCGCAGTTACCCAGATTAACCTCTTCTGAGTTTTGCTTTGTTCCCCCCTGTATTTGGATCAGGCTTCTCTCTGGGTGGGGCGAAAAGTGAACTCTCCTAACATACAGTACAAATTAGGTCTTTTTAAAAACAAAGACTTCTCTTAAGAATAGCTGTATTTTATTTCTGACAAAAGAAGGGAAAACACAAGTGCAGCGCACTAAATCAAGAAGTCAAATGTGTGTAATCTGATGCCAAGTGTAAACATGTATGGACTTTACAAGGCTTGCCGACACTAGATACTCTGATTTTCTTTCATTTGAAAAAGTGCTTTTGAGTTTTCACAGTAGTGCTTGCAAGAGGCAGTCAAAATCACAAAGTGTGTAAGAGCAGGTCTATGCAAGAGCTCGTGTTGAATCGAGACATTTTTAATTTTGTAGGGACACAGTATTTTTCTGCTCAGAGCTAATATAAATTTCATAGATCTAACTCCATATGCAGCAGAGCCAAACTTTTTGGCAGAAAGTTTCTTAAGTGAATACTATAAAAAGCCGCTAAAGAGTCAAAATATGGTCCCTCACATACTAACAAAACTGTTTGATTTCAGGGAGGTTAAGCACCTAACTACCTCAGGATATTGGCCCTCAAGACCACCTGAATACTCTTCCAGCACTGGAGGGCCTGAATACCTTTCTGTGTTCACTGAAGGAAAAACAGAGTGCAGGAGTTGGTGATTTAATAAACAAACATGTTGTCTTGTCTTCACTGCCATTCTATCAGGCTGCTGCTGTAACAAATCACGGTATTACTCCATCTGTGCAGAAGTACTGCTGAAAAACTGTAAATTTTCAGGCTGCTTAACATTTGTGCTGAACGGTTCAAGCTGTGTTAATTATATATCTGTAAGCGCTCTCGTACTGAATCTTGGTTGGGTAGATCCCAGAGGTCTGCCAAGGAATTTTTCACATAATTTTAATGTTAACAGTATTTTTGTAGCTGGGTATTTGTTTTAAACATATCACAAGGGTTTCTAAGCACTAAAAAAAAATTGTGTTTGCAGCTAGTGAGTGGGACTTCTGTTCTATAGCTTTACCTTTGATTACACTCCATGACTGAGAAAGGGTGTTTCATTTTTACTTTTTCATGCTTTAGAGCAGTTACCAGATTGCTTTGATATTGTAGTGACTTTAGCCCTTTACGTTTCTTCTGAGGACAGTGAGATGATGGTCCTTATTTCTAGTAAAGAGGGAGATACTGATGAAGATGCAGTTATAGTAGTTTTTCTATGCTGAGAGACAGTGTGACCCGCAGTGGATGCTCTGAGTCTCTGATGAATCATAGAATCATAGAAAGACAGAGTGTTTGGGGTTGGAATGGACCTCTAGAGATCATCTAGTCCAACCCTCCTGCCAGAGCAGGATCCCCTAGGGCAGCCACACAGGAACGCATCCAGGTGGGGTTTTCAAAGTCTCCAGAGAAGGAGACTCCACAACCTCTCTGGGCAGCCTGTGCCAGTGCTCCATCACCCTCACAGTAAAAAAGTTTCTCCTCATGTTGAGGTGGAACTTCCTATGTTCTAACTTAAACCCGTTATTTCCTGTTCTAATGCTGGGCACCACTCAGGGGAAGTCAAGGATAAGAGAGATGTTACACCATCTTTCTTCCTCTCCTTCTTCTCCTCCTCACTTGGACAGCAGCTGAGGGCTGGCTCAGCCCACTGTATGAGCTACAGCAACCGTAGAACCAGTCCAGACTAAGCCACTCAGCACTTCTGAAAAATTTGCCACCAGAAGCCAGCCAGAAGAGTGAATGACTTGCAGCTCTGGAGAAGTACGGTGCCCAAAGAGCTGTGTGAGTAGTTCAGGATCATCACACTAAACCAGTGCCCCTCGTGCTGAGCGCTCCTTACCTAGGCCTGCAGGCAGAGAGGGCAGCAAGATGCTGGGTTTACTCCACCTGGGAGATACCCAATGGGAGGCAAACTCCCACCTGCCCCACTCTGGACGTGCAGAGAAAATGTAGCATCAGCAAAGTCCTCAGCCCTAAAACTGTCTAGGGAGGGCGATGTGATCAGTTCCCTCCTCATAACCACCCCTGGGCACAACTGCTTTAGTACGTTGTGGCTGCTCCTCAGGAAAGACTGACAGGAGAGGCGTGCTGCCACCTGCCCTGCCTGTGCCACCAGACCCGAGGGACACCTTCCGAAGAAAGATCTAGAAAAGCCTAGACAGACTCAAAAAGTGCTTCTCTTTCCATCCACTCCTCCCCCAAGCTTTTTCCATGTAAAAAAACCCCAGAGAACTGGCTCCTAAAAGTCACTTGGATGAATATAAACTCTTGAAAGTGTCACGTAGCCCTTGGAATAATTCCAAATAAACCCCAGCTTACTTGGAAAAATTGCTCCTTGAAAGAAATGCACAAACATTGGTCTCAATCCAAAGCCATGAAATCAACAGGGAGACTCTCATTACAGAGGGCTTTGGATCTGGCCTGTTGGTGGCTATGACCAGAATGATGGTCTGTAACAATAAATCATTTTTAGATTCCTGTTTTACACATGCCTGCAAAATTTTGGTGAGAGGAGAAAGAAAAGAACAACCTTCAGCTGCCTTCCAATGAAATCTCATTCCCAAATGTTTTGAAACTGTAGTTTATGGACTCTCTTATTATTCTACTTTGAATGCAGCACCTTTTCTCTTTTTTACAAAGATGAGAGATACGTGTAACCATGTACAATGAAGAGTGAGTTAGCTGTACCAAGGACTTTTAATGCTTTTAATTTTCTTTTTTGTTTGTTTTCCTTAACTGCTCCATTTGTGGAATTACCTGAATCCATAGGTCATCCCAGCTCGTTTTAAGTGCCCATGATACAGAAGAAGAGACAAAGATAAGAGAACAGCAAGGACTGAAAGAAAAATTTAGTTTGTCCTAATAAATGTGTTACATACTGAGTTCTTCAATATGCTTTTCCAGAACAGGAGCTTGAAACTGCTTATTTGCTGGTATTATTTGTGATTTTTTTTTTACTGAGAACAGTGGTGGCAGTGCACTTGCTTTGTCAGAGAACCACAGGCTTCACTCAAAGAGAGTTGCTGAATGCAGTAAAGAACTAAGCGTTGATCTAGAGCTTGGACAAGGGAGTTTATTGTGAGTTAGCATGTCAAGACAGAATTTTTTACCTGCAGAAAAATCAGGAAAAAATTAAATCACTACAGAGAATATGGGGTCTTTAGACCATCACTTGTAATATAACCAAATCCCAGCTTCTAAGAACTTTTAAGTCAAGTTTTAAGGTCATGAAGTTGGCTTAAAAGCACACATTATGAAAGTAGTATTTTGAGTTGTTTAATTAGCCTTCTGGGTTTGTTACTATTAGATTTTGCTTTCAGGCTTTTCTTTGTCACCAAGAAGACTAGACTGTTTCCTTCTCTCATGAAGGCTGAGATTCCAACAAAATTACACGACTTTTTAATACAAGGCTTTAAAAAAAAAAGCTGTCTTGTCAGACTCACAGTAGAATTCTTTAGAGCTCACAGCATTGGTCTTGCATAAAGTACTGGCTGATGGTAGATACGCAGGGCCTCCAAGCCAGCTGTGATAAATACGTTCTGTTCCTCACCTCATCTGATAAATATCATCTTAACATCCTTAAATATTGAGCTCATAAACTCTTAAGGAGCACCTGCTACCTTTAACTGTATAGAATAGTCTCAGCTGTGCCTGCAGTGCAGAGGTTCTGAGTCTCCCAAGCCAGGCTGGCAGCTCCAGGTGTGTCGTCTTCTCTCCTTTCTACTTAGAAAGGAGAAAACAGGAGGCAAGAGGGTGCAAAGAGGGCTCCGTCTCTTTAATTAGTTGTCTTTTCCCAGAAGCCATGCAGATGGTGGAGCGTTGCCAGAAATAATAGATTTTCCTATTGACAGGTCTGGAAATTGAGTAGAGACTAGAATTTTTCAGGTCGTCAGGAAGAACTGGCAACAGTGCGTCTGAGAAATTCTGTTTTGGCAGAGAAACAGCAGGAGGATGCTCTAGTGGGTTTCATTAACCAGCCTGCTAGGATTAAAAGTATGTCTGTATGGTGTTTAAGTGTTTCAGAGAGATGAATCAGATTCCACTCTTCTGGTAGGCTCTCAGTGAAGACAGCAACATTCTGGAAACAGGACCAGATTTGCAGATAAGCTCTACAGGCTTACATCTTGGTTTAAACTTTGGAACTCGTGTGATAGCGCAATCTCACAAGTGGGGTCTGGTTTCTCTTTCTGGAGAAGGTAAGAAGGCAGAAGAGAAAAGATGATCCGTGCTTCTTCCCTTAGTTTTGAAAGTGGATGGCTGTTTCAGGAAGAGAGTTGCAGCTGGGTTTGGGGCACCTGGGATACCATGAAGTTGTCTTACCAAGTCCCAAATGAAGGAGGCTTGGCAGTCTTGAGGAAAAGATGATCTGAAATGGTGTGCTTCAGGTGATCTGAATGGCTGGGCTATCCCCTCCCTCGTCCCTCATTTTTGGTGGCTGGAGAAGGACAATAGCACAGCGCTGTGCAAAGGGGACATACTAATTCCTGATTTTGCTCATCAGTACATCTTATCAGCTCCTTTTTCTGCGTGCATGAGGCTGAGCGAACAAGGAGAAGCTGTCGCACTGAGATGGGCACTGATGCATGGGGAGGTAAAAGGCCTCTTAGTCCCCCTTGCCAAGAAAATTCATACTTGGCCCCACTTGTGCAAGTTACAGCTTCTGGTTGGAAAAAATGGTTGAACCAATCTGCATTGGTTTGGTTTGGTTTGTTATTTTTTGGTTGTTTTGAGTTTTGTTTGGGGGGGGGGGTTACACTTTTGAGGTGGTCTTTTTAGTGTTGGATGCTCAGAGTCTACATTCTATCATATACAAAAGTTGATGTTGTTTCTTTACTACTCTGCAGTCCTGCAAATACAGGATTATTTGCTTTCCAGATTCTGAATGGAACAGTAGTAGGTATGTATATATACATGTATGTGTAGATGTGTTCACTTCCAGCAGATGTGGAAATAGGGGAGACCTGAGGGGGATAAATGAAGAGTCAAAGTGAATCTCAGGAGATAAGTGAAAATGGGTAAACGGAAAACTCCACTTCTGTGGGAAAACATGGAGGAACAAAACCACAAACAGGAGAGGAAACAGTGAAATCTAAACAATGAATTGCAGCAGCAAGCTGCAGAAAATGTGATTCTGAAGAACAGAGCGTTCACAACAGACATGCGTCATTGCTGAAGATCAAATATGTGAGGAGTGCTTTCCTGCTTCCCCATCCCCAGTACCTCCACGGAAAGCTCACCCTCTCCTGTCCACCTTATTTGTTCAGTAGTGGACTTCATACGACTGATTCAGTTCTCATTAAACTGATTTACTGGGCTTGCTGGCTCTGCTCAGCTTCAGTTTATTCCTACTTTGTTTAAAATTCGGGAAGTGCTGGGGGAGGGGACAGGACACTAATGGCCGTTCTCATGCAAGTGGAGTGGTAGCTGATTTATTGCAAAGGTTATAAAGGAAAAGTATTAAGTGTGTTCCATTCTGCTTGGCAAAGCCATCCTGCACAATGTCCAACAAAACCCTGAGAGCGCTGGTTTGTACAAAAAAATAAAAGGGGGGGTGGGGTGGGGAGGAGGGGTATTGCGTGTATGTGGAGGGGGGATGTTCCACCAAAGATGTGCTCTTCTTCTTTTGAGCATTAATTAAGATTGTAAATCACAGGCAACATGAAACAACTGTATTCGACGGAACGTGGACAGTTCTGGAGTTCTGCTGTGCTTGCGCGATCCGTTTGAATACCTACACTGAAACGCTAATGGGAGAGCAAACTTCAAAGAGAAATTTTGGCATGAAGAAGTGGTCTGCACGACCATTACATGGATAAAGTTGTAAGATAGACTCCTCCATGCAAACTGGGAAGGGAGCTGGAATGAAAGTTTGAAAGGTTTATAGGAACTTGGGCTTTTTTTCTTTTCATGCACAAACTCAGTGCCATGTTAATTTGGTCTCATCTTGAAACAGGCTTTTGTATTTGTGTTTTGAATAAAAGGGGGGAGAGGAGTGTGACAGTGAAAAAAAAATGTACTTGGATGTTGAAAAGCACAATTAATAGTCTTCAAAATTAATTTTTCTTTTCTAATAAAGGGTTGAGGGAGCTCTTTTGTTGCATCAGAAGTAATGGTGGGTCACATTTCCAGGTTTATAGAAGTTAAAGCCTAAATTTGTTACGTTCAGGTAGTTTTATCTTCACTAGGACATGAGTTACAGAAATTCACCTAGTAATTCCTGCACAGATCTCATGTCCTAAATGAATGTGCTGAAGCTTGTTTTTAGGAAGCCATGTAATCTCAATTTAAAGGTATTAAGTAATGCAGAAACACACACACACACGTCAGGTTGTTCACTTTGTTATTATTTATTTAAAATAAAAATCTTTAAAATTCCACTTTATTTCTCCATGACATCATCTAGTTTCAGTTTCTTGCTAAAGTGTCTGTACTGGGCTGCAGTGGAGCTGCGCTAGTGTAGTTGAGATGATTTTCACCCATTGTAGAATATTGTCCATTTGTTCCTCATATTACTTTGGTGTAAAGCTACTAGATGCAGGTAACATCTTGATGAAAAATGGTCTGTCCTTAATAGTTAATTCACAAGCAACTTGTTTCCCAGTGCAACATATTTACATAATTACAAGTAAACTTCTGTCCAACTGCTTGTCCGGGATTCCTTGAAGCATTTTTGGTTTGCCAAGTGTGGTTTGAGATGTAATTGATAATGTGGGGGATTCCAAAATAGCTGATGAGGTTAATTTTCCTTCTTGTAGAATATGATATTGTAATTAAGATGCTGTCTTTAGATTTGCAAGATAGATATATATATATATAAAAATAAAATTGTAAAGAATAACTTTGAAAAAAAGATCTGGAGTTATTTATATTTAGTATATAGTAATCAGGAGCCCTGTTTGCAGCAATAGTTCCCATGCTTGCCATAAAGCTGCTACTGGCCTTATTCATTTTATGCCATCAAAGGACCGCCAGTCATGATACTACTCTGAAGACTCTTCATTATTATCGATACATTATTTCTGTATCTAAATGTAATATAAGTGTTCATGCAATAAGCAGGGAAAAGGAATTTGTTCTATTAGAAGAATGTGCATACTAGAGGGTTTATGAAATGAGAATTCAAGTGCCTTAAACTAAAGGTATCTGCTGCTTTGCCAACATAGTACTACTTCAAAACAGTACTTCTCATTTCCTTAATGACAGAAAAACCCACATGACTGAACTTCTATTATATTTAAGGCAGCCTCTTTTTTTTTTTTTTTCCACTTGAGAACTAGGATTGTGCTGGTTTACCATGTGGTGCCTTTCAGAGGGACTCAGGTGGTCTTGAACAAGAATAAATGCGTGCTCTTTGCTAGAAGGGATTGCACCATAGCGCAGTCACATGTTTGAAAAGGCTTACGCTCACATGTAAGGCTTACGCTTGCATGTCCAGATGTAAATACTTTAAAGGGTGCACAGTCTTGAACTGTACCTATGCTAGAAAAAAAACCAAAGCATTTTTGTCAAGGCTGAGATAACAGTAGACACCTCTGTTATTTCCCCACTGTTGTTCTCTTTCTATCAAAAAAAGGAAACACAGCATAAATTAACACTGTATTAATAATTATCTTTTTTTTTTATTTTTTAAGAAAGGTATCTCAGTGTTATTATGGAAGTTGATAAAAAGGCACACTTTCAACTTGCCAAACTCGGTGCATCACCACTGATTTCTGTGGACCTAAACCAGGGCTTCTTACACCAGCCAGAGTGGCGGCGTTCAGCTGCTAAGGATATGGTGTGCATCCGCCATGCAAAAGCATGCTTTCGGTATCCAGTTGTCTTTCTGGCAATGCTGTGGCTCATTTAGATTGGCTGTGGCTAAACGTGGTCACAGCATAAACATGCGTAAAGACTTCTAACCTGAAATGATTGGCAGATGCGAAGGATCTGTCCCAGGCTCTTTAAAAGGAGCATACTGTAATCCTGGTTCCTGAGTTGCCCTGGTGTGTATATTCTTGTCAGTTCTTGGATCATCCAGGAAGAGTACCTATCCGTAGCCCAGGGATTTTTGTCAATTCACACATGCTTCATATATATGGGAAGCAGGCAAACCTTTCTGAATGAGAGGTGATAAAGACAGCCAAGGAAAGTTCTGGATTTTCTATTTCTTTTTAACTTCAGATCAAGATCTAGTGTGTTCCTGGGAAATACACTCCCTGTAAATGAATAATTACTAGTAATTCCCTGAAATGGAATTACTAGCTATGTGAAAAACACCTGCTAGTGCTGTGTAAATGGATGGGCTTTCTGCCCATGCTGGCTGAATGTGAGACAAATACCCTTCAACAGCATTTGTTACCGATGTGTTTGCTGTGATACAGTGGTCTATCTGTCTATACACACAGGTATGCATGCTGTAAGTTTCATCTTGTAGCAAGTATATTGACTTGGAAGAGGGAACATCCAAGCTAAATTTCGTAGTCTGCCTTTGTCTCCAGTGAGATTCTGGGCAGGGAGCTGTGGTGGTGTATTTTGCACCCAGCTTCACATGCCTGAATTTGAGTCAGTACTCTCAGAACTGCCTTGACTACCCATAGCAAAAAAACCATCCAGCATTTCCAACATGTTCATCAATCTCTTTCAGACAAGTGGAGAAGATTACATTTAGTCAGGTGAAACTGACACTTAGCACCAGAGTTTAAAATGCATTCAGATGTCCAGATACACACCGGACATATTATCAAAAGGTGGTGGAGATCTGTTCGCCAAGGAGACAAAATAACAGTCTCTGAGCCTCTGAGCTCATTATGTTAGTCTACTGGGCAGAGGAACCTTAGGTGCTGGAAATGTATACTAACTGGTGGTGGGGGTTGCTGGCAGTTTTGGTCTGACTGGGCCAACACTCGTGGACTACTCCAGGTGGTAAACACAGACCAGGGATCATTGGTAGGTGACTTAGATGCAGCCCTGTCGTAGAGGCTAAAAGATGATGGTCGAGGGGACACAGGGCTTTCTTGGCAAGTAGTCTGAATTGCCATAGAATGGTTACAGCTGTGGCTGTAGCCTGTGTCCCCTCTTGTTTATTAAATCGTGGCTATAGTGTTCCCTGCCTCGGAGTTGTTTACGAGCATCAGTAAAAGCTTGTGGAAGAGTGCCCAGCCAGGGTAGTTCACAGCTGGAGCAGTTCCTTCATCCGTTTTGCACACAGCTGCACAAATCCTTGTGTTTTTATCATTGGGGAAGACTGGGGTGGGGACAGGTAAGTGTGCCTGCACGTAGAAAGAGGGAGATGGCAGCAACTGCTTTAAACCAGCATTGCTGCCAGAAGCTTGTTCTTCAAATGACACACACCACCCCCCCCCCCCCCCCCCCCCCCCCCCCGCCGACTTCACCTGCCAATCCATGATCATTTGCATAGTTCAGTACATTGGCTTCAGGGAGCCCTCAGAACAAAGGCTTTCCTTAGAAAACTCAGACCTTACTCAGATAAAACTCCCACTCATGCCCCAGGGAGTTTTGCATGATGAGGGATTACAGGATGGTGTCTCAGCGTTACAGTGTGTACTGCTTGTATCCGCTCTGTAGTTTTGTGGATGAGTAAGACTGTGCCCCTTTAGAACGAAACTTGGTTTCCCTTTGCTCCTGCTCAGTTTGATGGAAACCTTTTTACCATCCTCTTCATAGGCCGGAGGTGGGACCTTTCAGGAACCTGCAGGTGAAGAGAAAGGGCACCTACAAGAAGGAGGTGCCTTGAGTGAATGTGGGGAAGGAGAGGGCTTTGAAGAGCTTAGCCAGTGGCGTTTGAGTTTTGCAAATTGTCCATACTCACACCCACGTGGGCCCCAAGGTTTCAGGGGTGAGGAGTTACTCAGCTGTGGCAGGACTGCTCTTAAGCCCAAGCTCAGCCTGTGAGTCTGTTCAGTGTTTGGGGATCCTGAGGTGCTCTTCCCCCCTCCTTTCCTGGTGTGGCAGGTATGCTGCATCATGTCTTTAGTTTCTCTGATTCTGCAATTGCTCATTGTTACTTTGTGTGAGCAAAGCAGCCAGATGTTACAATACCTTCCTAGTCAGCGTGTTGTGCAGTTTCTTATTTCCTTGGATGAAGCAGTAAAACAGTCACTTCAGGGCCAGAGAATTGGGCCTCATTTCATCAGCTGGAAGGTGACTAGTTAAAGTCTAACTAGCAGTCTCACACCCAGTGCCTGACAGGAACAGTCTTTGAAGACTATTAAGAAAATAAAAATTCCCTGCTCTGTCATATAATGGAAATGAGTATACTTCAAGAGCCATCCGCTCTAATCTGTTAGCCAGCCCTTAGCAGCTTACCAAGCCTGTATTTAACCTATTTCCCTAATGGCAATTAAGAAATGTTTTCATTTCCCAGGGAGAGGATTGCCAATGAAATCCCCCTCTCCCTCCCAATCCCCATCCTGTGGCTCCGCTCTCTCCCTCTTCTTCCCCACACCCCAGCTCCTTCTTCCTTAGCCCAAGGCATCCAAAGCATTCCCCGTGTGTTTGGGTAGCATGCAGTGAGGAAGAAATGATTAAGCAGCTGAATGTTTGAAATCCAGCTAAATGCACCGATTATTATCTGCTTAGGGCTTTCTTATCTCGAACTGTGTGGTGCTTAATGGCAGGCCCATTGTTTTCAGCTCAAAGGTATTAATGAAGGAATCAGGGCAGCAGGCTGATGTCATAGGTGGCTGAAAGGTGACTTGCTGCACTGATTTCCCTTACTCCACCCCTTTGCAAGTCCCTTCCAACTAGTTCAAGAGAAGGGTTAGTATTTTTAGAGTGGAAGGGTTTAAAAAAAAAAAAAAAAAAGGCAGCAGCCAGGTTGCATTTGTGTGTCTGGTAAAAGGATTGCAGAGGCCCTTAAATATCCTGCTTAGAAGATGTACTCTCTTAGCTTCTGCTCTACTTTCTCACTTCATAAAGACTCTGAACTGCTGGCGCGGGTCTCAGTGTGAAAGCGGCTGGCCCTTGTTCACACCTGCCCTAGGCACTGGCCAGCAAACAACACTTTACGTTCTGACCTATATCCAAGGTGAGGTTTCCACTTGGTGTTTTCGATGCGAAGGACGAGCTGTGCGTAAGTAGCTGCCACCAGGGGTTAATTCTTTAGGTGGACGCAGCCCCCAAGATGATGTAAAGCTTAAGGAAGTTCTTACGTAGTCGTGAATCAGTTGTGGGTTTTGTCACTTTTCCGAGTTAAATTACTTTTTTTTTTTTTTAATGTACAACGTAGACGCAAAGCAGTGTTTTTTGGAGGAAGAGAGACTTGTCTCTCTGGGGTGTGATGTGAGTATGTTCACTTTCTGTTATACAGCACAAGCAGGGAAAGAGGTGAATATTCCAAGTAGATCAGATTTCGTTGTCGTTTGCATTTTAATTATTTCTGTAATTCTTTTTGTGACAGATTTAATTTGACATTATCTTTTTTTATCATAGACTTGAAATACATGCACCTTGCTTTGACTTTAACCTTAAGAGTTAATAGTGTTGCTCTACACTGTAGAACTTGGCATCACACTGCCAACAAAATGGTAAACACAAATAAAATTTCACATTTTTCTTACCTTTTTTTTTTTCATGGTCCCAGCTACAAATTTGAAGAAAGATGTGTTACTAGAAACTAACTTGTGGAGCTTTTGTGATTTTTGGAATGATAAAAGAAAGATAACTTTTAGACAAGAGTATCATAAGGTAGCAGGTAAAGAGTTTTTGTGTGCATACATATACAAGGAGGTCTCAGACAAGAATAAAAATAATGTGTGCTTTTTTTTAATGTGATCCGTAATTTAATCAGTGACTGCAGTTAAAAGTAATGTCTTTGCTGGCATATGATTAGTAAGTTAGGATTTCTGCCTTACGTAAACGAATGAGTGAAGGGTTTACTCCTTGGGTTTTTTTGTCGTTGTTTGTTTGTTTATTTGTCCCTGTTTCAGTTTAGTTTTGATCTGGTGAACATGTAGTAGTTTTTTGTGCCTGTTGAAGGACCTGTCTATATAGTCTACTAACAAAGGCTAGACTTCAGAAGAGAAAGCAGAGGTGTAAAAAGGGTAGCACTGAATACCCATACATGCACCAGATCCAGCTGTGCTGTCTTGGTGAATAAAACTTAGCTTAATGGTCAGTCATCAAACATCCAAATGTTCCCTTCAAACTTCGTTTTTTAAAAAAAATAGAACACAAAACTGTTTAGCAGTAGATCTTTATTTTATTTTTTAAATCCACTTCATCATGACTGTTGGTTTGTTTTGGTTTTTTCTCTTGTTTTTTGTTACTTTTATTTTGCCGTTGAAGATTAAATGAGCTAGAGTTCTGAAGGAGGAAAAGGAGAACTTTTAAAAAACATAAACTGAGGTGCACCAAAAGGGTTGAGTGAACTGACTGGCACTCCCAGTCCCATCCTCTCCCGCCCTCCCCTCCCGGTTTCTGTAGGTTCAGCAGTAAAAACCTATTGAAAGGCGAGATTACCAAACTGAAGCAATCAGTCTGAAATGATTAAGGAAGATGACTATTCTTTTCTTCAGATGACCAAAAGTCACCTTGTTCAGAGCTCCTTATCTTCCAGCTGCTATTTCACAAGTGTTTCTGTCTTTCTAAGTTTGTATTTCCTGTTAAAGTCTAAGAGTGCTTTACCTTGCACGTAAGCTTGGACATAGAAACCATCACCAGTGGTTATAAGAAGTGGGGTCTGTCTTTCCCCTAAAATTATGCTGAGATTTTTTTTTAAAAGAAAAAGTGTTTGTTTATTTCTTCAGTAATTTAGCAGATTATGTGTCAAGCCCAGGGTGAAATTTTGTTTGCTGAACTTATCTTAAACCTCAGGAGGGGAGGAAGGTTCCGTTTAAAGGTCAAAGTGTTTCAGGATTTCAATTCAGTTTATTTTTTACCTCTTAAAGTTTCCCCTACCCCACCCAGACCTCAGACCTTAGAAGGTTTTCAGATGTCTTACACATGTCCATCCTGTATTGAATTTTTTGACACAACACTGCACTAAATCCTAGAATAGTTAAATTTGAGCATTATCATCCACTGTGCACAAACATCATTCTGGGAAGAAATTTCGGTGTTTGAGGTTAAGGGAGAGTGCTTGAGCTGACAAAATTCAGATGCTAATGATAATTAATTTATGTAGTGGCAAAGATAGGTGCCCTGCCAGGTGCTTTACAGGCAGATAAGATCTGGTTTCTGCTTCAGTGATTTTACAATCTGAGGCCCTGGTTTTGCAAGTAGTTATGCACATGAGTTATGCCACCGAGTGCGGCGACACTAGTCATGCATGTGAAGTTACTCACCTGTAGTGAGTGTATCTGTGTACAGTTTCAACTTCATTAGCTTTTCAATTGATTTCGCGTTGAGTGAGTAATCATTTAGTGTGATAACTGAAGTTATTTAATAAGCTCCGCAAGTCAAAAGTTAAAAGAAAATGCAGGGCTCACCTTTCCTTAAGGGAAGTGAAAACTGAGAATTTTCTGGGAAGTTCTTTAGGAAGCAAACAATCCATGTTAGATCTGGCACTTTCATATCACGCTGGCTTAAATTATGTCTATTTGCTTACAAATCACACAGGAGAAAAAAAAAATCACCCGATAATTGGAAGGAAAAAGTGTTATCCCCCTTCCTCATTTGTCGTGCTGTTGATCTTGGGGCCACATTAAGGGTGTTTCCAGTGAAATTACTTTCAAGTCTGGGAAAATTTAATCAGCAGAGGCCTTGGTAGCTGTAAATTTGTGGCAGCAGTCCCTAATTCATCTTGTAATTCTATGACAGGCTCTGAATTGCACGTATTTGGACAGGGATCACCTCAGTGGACAGTTAATGAAAGAGCAGAGGGAACATGAAGGTCAGTCGCACTGAGTTCTTTTTTTTCTTCCTGGACATGTCTTTTTATTGGAACCTTTCTGGTTTTTTGCTTGTCGTTTTCTTTTTTGTTTGTTTGGTTGGGTTTTTTTTTGTAGAATTTATTAAACAAAGCCTTTTTTTTTTTTATTTCCTGCAAAGGTAAATTTATCCCTCTTTATCTGCCTTCTTTTCTTGAAGCATTTCCCAAATTGCCCAAGAAGTCTCAAAATACATATTTTTGTCGAAATTATACTCTACCCAATTTACATTTCTTCTCTGAGTGTGATTGTGAGAATAAGACTGCAACAGGTGCTGCAACTAGATATGTTTTTGACAGTACATCAACATGTAAATCTAATCTTAGTCCAATGAGAAGACTTTGGATGCTGTCTCAAGCTTAGAATAAACGAATTGGACTTCAGAAAACCATGAGACCCTAAACTAAATAGCACCGGAAAAGGCACTTGGGTCTGCTGGATATAGACTAACTAGGAGATAAACTGCAATAGCTTTTTTTTTTAATTGAAACACTATGGTAAATGGGTACTGACTTAGCAAAACACAGGGTTTTGTTGTAATGTGGATAGCATAACAGATATGCTGAAAATGAAATGGAAAAAATAAAAACAAAGAGAGGAGCATGGAATAAAAATTATAATGGCCTTTTATTTTTCTCCTTTCCTCTTTCTTGTTTAATAAAGTAGGTGTCTTTTAACACTATTTTCTCTGTTCCAGAATCTTTTCTTTCTTTGGTGGATATCAGCCTTGCTTCTTGTTTTGTATCATTCAGTCTCTCCCTCACTTGTACCTCAATCTTCTCTAGCTTATTGCTCTACCCTTTTTACCTCCTTTTTCTATCCTTTTCCTATTGCTTTCTTTTTTTCCTCCTTCATTTTGACCTCCATTCCAAATGCAGTATCTTCCTACTTCAGAGTTCCCTTCCCCTGTCCAGCCTGTCAGAAGGATATTTGTAGGGTTCACCATCATTTGACACTTGAAGATCAAGTGTTTTGAGTGACTACTCTGGCTTCAGAGAAAACGGAAGTGTTGGTAGATGTAGTCGTGTTTTTTCAGCACCTTAGCTCTTAGCATCCTTTCAGTCACAACAAGGTCACTGCTACTTCCTCTCAAATTCAAAATCCTTTGCAACTCTTGGGAAGCTTCGTTTACTATTAAATTAAACCTCTAAAGTGGGGAGGAACAGTAGACGAGAAAATGTGGTATGGGAAGCAAGATGATGCCTTCTAAATCAGTCGTACTGTTGTGTCTGTGCTGACAAGAGGAAGTTTTGGCCATCTTAAACCCTTCCAGAATGATGCCAACACAGTCTCTGTCAAGCCCTGTGGGACAAAAATGGTCTTTGTTCTTGCACAAACCAGTGTGGGGAGCAAGGTGTCCTCTCAGTGTTAGCCACACCATGGTTCTACATGTGCTGAGTTTCCAGTATTTGTACAAGAAGCCACTCTGAGAAGTGGTGGGGAGTGATCAGGATTCCTTTGCATTTTGAGTTTGCCTGTTTCAGTTTACATCAGAGTAACTGGTTATGTTTTAAATGCTGGAGCTGGCAGTAACTGCAGAGTAACAAAATTACTTGAATGAGGACATGAAAATCTTCTGTATGTTTGTAGAAGGCTGTTAATATAATTGGGTGTCAAGCTTCAAAAACCATCATATGCTATGCATTTATAAAATACTTTTATTAATGGTGTAAGAAATCCAGTAACAACCCAAGAAACTTCTCATTGTAAGATGAGAAGAATATCAGTGCCTTTCCTGACAGGTTTTTTGTGTTTGTTTGGTTTTTTTTTTTCACGAGGGATTCCTCTATGGAGCACTAATCAAGTCCATTCAGAAAGGCCTTAATTAATTTAATTAAAATCTGTCAGATCAAACTGATTAGCCTGACATCCAGCCTGGCGGGAGGATGGAGGCCGGTACACACATTGTAACTGTGCTGAGGTGGGCTTGCCATCTGCAATCAGAGACGTATGGCCACTGCTGCGGTGATCAAAGCCGTTTTTCATTGTCATTGGAATAAACGTTACAGCTCCCCCAGGCAAGTGATCCAGTTTCGTTTTGTTCGAAAATATTTTACACCTCCGCAGCCCCAGCAGCTCAGGAGGGGACGACGGCAGGTACCTGGCTCTGCGTGTGATTGAAGGGGGAGCACTGGGTGACCTTTCCTACCCTTCTGACAACAGGAATATAGATTAAACATTTTTCATCCCTTCGCCGTTCTCTGTTTTAGCTATTGTTGGCCATGACCAGTGCTGCACGGGAAGGAGAGAGGCAAAGGCCGCGTTGACAGGGGTGGCTGTGCGTGTTGATGGTGAACACGGGTGTTACTGCAGTGGAGCCTTCCGGGGAACAATGTGTCCACGTGGGGCATCTAGATGCCTTTCGAAGGATGAACTGAGGTGGGAACTGAGGAACTACACCCTCTGCTATCTGGCTGTGCTCATCCAAAATAGGAGGAACTACCTCGACCAAGTAGGCTTCTTAATCCTACAGCTGCTAATAATGATGTGTGGTTTCTATGGCAAACATCAGGGCAGCCAATACAATCTGTGTCTCTAGCCCTTTCCACTTCCCCTACCCCACACATGTACTTCCAGAGTATTTCTCATCTTCAAAGCTTTTTTTATAAACACTTTTATCCATCGTTATAGTGGGATGGATCCATCAAAAGGGTAATAGCTAGTAAACGCTTGGGTTCTTACGCCTCAATCCTGCAGGCGCTTAGGCATATGTTTTAGCTTTACGTACTGTAATTCAGGCTTCAGTGGAACCATTCACAGAGCATGAAGTTAAGCATATGTGTAAGTTAGGAACTGCAAAGATTAAATAGCATTCCTGTTTGCTAGAAATCAAAAGGTAGATGAAAACAGTGACCCCAGCTACAGGGGAACAGCAGTTCCTCAAGGAAGAGCAGCAGCAGCTGACATGGAAGACTTGCCAGCAGAAAACCTGCCAGCGATACGTGTTTGGTCTCTACTTGTGAGAAGGACTCTTCTCTTGGCAAAATGCTAATGGGCCAGTTTCTCTGAGGATGGAAGTCATCTGGGGCATCCTGTTCCAGCTGTGTGGGCACACACGTCATGAAAGCATCTTCCTGCAGTTGAGCAGTATGTCTCCAATTTTACTACTTGGGCTTGACCAAACTTTTTGTCGGTGAAATGATAGATGCCTTGTTGGAAGAAGTAGGATGTAAGTTTCGTCTGCAGATATTTTTCTTGATTTCTAGCTTCCCAATATTTTCTAGCTATGTCACTTGAATTGATACTGGTGTCCTTGAAACAAAGAAGGTAATTTTAGTCTGAACAGGGAGCCTTCAGTAAAAAGGATATGTTTGGTCAGTTTAGGATCTTACCACTGGAGAAGCATGCTTTATGGGACGATTCAGGGTCATATGGGTAAGGCAGACAAATGCATAAGAAAATAAGCCACTTGCCAATAAATTGGCCTTTTTTTGAAATACAGCGGTGTTTTGCCTTCTCTGCTAGCTAAACCTGTGTTTAGATGTATAGACACATTTTCCCCTCCCTGCCAACGGCTTCTTTGATCCTGATCTTGTATTATCTCTGTGCTGGCCCAAGGATCCACTCATGATGAGACCTTTTTTCAAGGGAATGTATTACACAGTGTCTGCATGGTCTCTGTTGAGGGTGACTAAATTCTAGCAGTTTCTTCCTAGCGGAGTACCCAAGTTTGCCTTTTTTTCTTCTTGCTTTTACTGTGGGGTCCCTTGCCTAGTATCTTCCTCGTTTCTTCATTATTTTTTTTTCTTTAGATAAAATGAAACTGAATTCTCTTCAGCTGTACTCATTAAATTGGATTCTGCTCTAAATTCTATTTCATACTTAATCATCAGGTACCTAGCTTGAAAAACTTAAAGATTCCAGTCAAAGAACTGAGAGTGAGTGGTTGTTTCAGCACATTGAGATAATGCATATTTGTAGATACACATGGGCAATAAGAAGGAATTTTTAGAGGGATATTGCTTGGTATGATTTTATAAAATTTACTTCTTTCCATTAAACAACTGTACTAACTATGTACTACTAGAATCAAAATGATTCTTATTTTTTTCTTCATCTTTTCATTTCAGCTAGCCTGATATTTGTGAGGAAATAACACTGGACATTATTGATCTATTTTTTTCTTTTCTTCCTGGCTCCTAGGTCACAGTTTAGGCCCTAGTTCAGCAAAGTACTTAAGAAGAGGCTTATCTTTAAGCACATGTTCAAGTCTCAGCGGAGTAAATGAGAATTAAGCAAATACTTAAGTACTTTACTGAATAGGGATAGAATTAAGCATGTAGTTGAATGTTTTGCTGAATCAGGGCCTTAAAATTAAAAATTAATCTTATTTGTGCTACAAAGATTGAAAAGCTAGGCACTAGATTTGGATGCTGAATTAATATAAACCAGGAACAGGGTAGCACCAACTGTCACAAGAAGAAGGGGGTATAGGTGTAAAAATGGGGTAGAGCTGAGGTTGTTAAAATCCTGGGTAGGTCATAGGAGAGATGTGTGTTCAGTTCCTACATCTGCTTTAGACTAAATTAGTGGAGACTGACAATCGCTTGTGCTGCAGTCCTGGCTCTGGTGAGCCCTGGCAGGCATAAAAAGCCCTATAACGTTGATAGCTGCCATGCTAAGTCTGAAGTGGCAGGAGAAGGGGCTTAATCTTTCTAAGCCTCAATACATACTCTGTTTGTCCTGTGAAGTGAAGGTAATGCCACTTCCTTTCTTTCGCTTTGTGTCTCTCTTCTCTATCTGATTGTGACTGAGGTGGTGAGGTTTCTTTCTACACGTTTATGTGGTGCCCGGCTCCTGCGTGTGGCTTCTAGATGGTTTTGTAATAAAAGTCCATAATAAAAAAATCTTGTGCTTTGGGCTTGGCAAAATAATTTGTGTGATGTGACAGAGTATCATCGCAGCTAAAGTTTTTGTCAAGATTCAGGTCAACACAAAATTATGGCAGCACTAAGTAGTTTTCTGAGCATCATGAGTAACTTGTGAGACTCTAGGGAAAAAAAAAAAGATTTGAAGAAGCGTGGTAATTTTCCACTGTTTTTTAGGAAGATAACTGCTTTTTTCAACCTCAAGAGTTGAGCAGTTTATGGATGAACGTAGGGGACTGTTTGCAGGGACTGGTTTTAGGGACATTGTTAAATCTGCAGACATCTAGTATGAGTTTTTACTGCCTGTGAATTCCTTCTGAGCAGCTTTTGGTGTCAGTAATAAACACTTGAGTTATGTAAGTCAAGTATTTGACAACCATTTCTACAAATGTCAATCTTCTGCCTGAGGCTGGCTCAGCGTGCATCCCGGTGTTCTCTGTTGGGGCCGTCGATGTTACCCTTTAGCAATGCTTAGAGAAGACTCAAGTGCTTGCCTTTAAACTAAACTTCATTTAAGGATACCTTAACAAGTACGAATAGTGAGTGTAATATGATGTGTCCCGGTGCGAGCTAATGGTTAGCCCACTGTATTCAGTCTGTGCTCCTTAAACCAACGCTGTCAGTGTGGGATGAGTTGTCTTATTTCTGCAGACGAGCATAGTGCAGGTTGGAGACTAATGCTTTCTTCTTAGGAGTAGGACGCGGCAGGAGGGCTTTCACTGCCTGCTCAAACAGGGGAAGGAGGGCATCACGTTACTAGAGTTGCTATTTTCAAATAAAAATGGGAGGGATGAGGATAGTGGGGTCTCTGAGTATGTCCTGAAGTTCATAGGGTGGCTGACCTCAAGTCAGCTGTTACTTTGATTTTTTTAACTGACTGTTGTCCGAACAGGTGCTTGATGCAGTATAAAGCTTCTCAGGATAGTTGGCATGACTTTGCTTTCATGCTTTGAGAAAGGGGAGAGAAATAGGCAAGATCATGCTTTAGACAGGAAATTACTGTGTCAAGATACTCTGTACGGTGAATGGAGGGGCAAGATAGTGCTGAAACTTTCAGCTTTCTGTACAAGGCAAAAACCTAATAGAACAGGTGAGTCAAAACTCTGTGGATCTTGGTAATTGCTGGGGGCTTTGAAAACTGTGTGGAAATTGCTCATGATAAGGCATATGTGATAACAATCTTGTTTTATGAACTTCTATCAAGGTCTTTTTATATGGGAGAGGTCTCTCACCCAGGCACAGTTCTTGCAGCGATGGCATTGCATGATCAGCTTGAGTAATCATCTTGGCTTATTAATGGGTTGAGTTAGTATCTTTAATCTCAACAGTTCTTGAACTGTTAGAAAAATGGTCATTTTGGATGAGTTGTAATTGTGTCGATTTTTTTTTTAATGGCAAGCACAAGTCACTTCTCTGCATTTAAAATAAGAAAAGTAAGCTGTTGTTGAGCATAAGCAAATGGTTCATTTCTGCACGTAGAAACCCAGAACTCAGCACGAAAGGCTTCAAAAGCACATCTAGAACAAAACCAATGTATTTTGTCTTGTCATAGTTATGGGCAGAGTAAGCTGGTCTTTCATTTTTTTGACCATGGCTAGCAGGAGATACATTGAATACTTCAGAAATTGTCCCTTTGTGATTATTTTTTCAGACTAACTTTTCTTCCTTTGATGAATTAAGTGACCTACCTCTACAAACAAATGAGATTGTTAGCTTTGAATAAACTAATGGATTTATAACTGTATAGTATCTACTGCTCACAATAAAAGCCTCTGTTCAGGACAGAAGTTTAGAATTTTTATGGTGCTTTTATTGACCAGATAAAAATTCTTAATCAAAACATTGTTAGGCATTCAACTCCTTCTTCATTTAGGTTATCCTTGCGTTGCTGTAAGTACATATAATTCGGTGAAGTTGCTTGTGACTTAAAGCATTAAACAAATGACAAGAAGCAAAATGATGGGAGAATTAAAAGATAACTCTCTTTCATTTTTGTGTTGTTTATTAACAGTATACTTCATTTGACTTTGGTTGCACAAAAGAACTGTCAATTAAGTTAATAGTAAATGTCACTTTCTAGTTAATATGTCATGAAAGCCTCTAGAGTACATGATGATTATTTTAAAAGCTTTCATTCACAAAATAAGATACATAGCCAGGAATATATTCTTATTTAGTATTTTAAAATTGCTATCAAAGAGCGGAACCTTAATTTCTAGCATGAAGTTATTTTGTTAAAATATTTTTTCTTGACAGACTTACTCATGTTTGAGTATGGTTTGATATGATAACTGAATTGATTTATAATGGAGAATGATTGTGATTTGTGAATTCTCCAGTCATTTTTTTATTAGGCAGGAAAATCACACTTGGACCATTTCTGTAAATTATTTTATTAACCACAGAAAGTTAAAAGATTGAGTCAAAATTTTTGAAGTGAATCTGAAATTAGGAATCTAGAAAGAGAAGCTTTTTTTTAGGCTCCATGTTTGTTAAACAAAAGTGCATTAGCTATTTTGCTGGGAAATTCCTCTTTAAGCATAGCAAAGTTGTATTTATCTCCTTAATACCTCTTTGGATTAAAGTAACAAAGTCTAAAATGACTTTATGAACGCAAGTTTCAGCTTTTTTGTTTTGTTTTGTTTCACTAACACGCATTTTATGGAGACTTTATGAGTTCCAGTGCACCTTCCAAATATTGACAGTGCCGGGGCTGGATGGAAAGTTCAGACCAAATCTTGAACCTCCTGGTGTTGGTTCTACAGACTGTCTGGAGTCCAAAGGTTACGAACTGCTTGTAAACTATCTCCAGAATAAAAGCCTGTGTGCCAGGACATCAGTGCTGGTATTGTGTTCTCTATTCTCTTCCTAATTTGCAGTGTCTCCCTACCCTGCCCCTGTGGATTCTCAATGGCCTGAATTGTTTCAGTCTATTTAATTCACTGAGACTATGCTAATGAGCCTCAACCTAAAACCTGTCCTGAGACTCTGAGACTTTTCAGAGGTGTTAATTCTCTTAGTACTACAAAACCAAGAAAAAGAGGTTCTACATTGTGCACTCCTGAGGCACAGACATTAAACCCCTTGGATTCAGCAAGCTCTGTAAGCCAGTACACAGCTTTTAATGGTACTGATTTAACAAAACTATTTTCTTTAACATTAACCACCACGCACAAACATAAGGTAACTGAGGCAATTTTTTAGCAGTAAAGGGTCTCTTTGCAGCGTTTTTTCTCCATTGGGTCTGGCAGCATAAAGATTAAAATTTGTGTTCAAAATAGTCCGTGCAAGGTTGACCCAGTGACTGCTGAAGTCCATGGAAGTCTTCTTGTAAATCCAAATTTAAGTTTGGTTTGCTTAGCTCAGCGAGCTGTGCATGCTAGATCAATTAAGACCATTTATGTCCTTAAATGTGAGGCAGTAACACATTGCTCAGCCTACATGTTTTCCAAAGTGCATGCGGACCCTTGTGGTAGGTACTTAGAAGAGAATCTTCCAGCTTGTGTTAGGTGCTGAAGCTCTCCAGGTGGCTCACTGGGAGAAGGTGGTGCTCAAGGAGAGGACTCCCTGGAGCCAGCAGGCTCAGGCACAGTCATCCCGAGTTCAGTTCAACGTAAGGGTTTGTGTGATTTTGCAAAGCGGAGGATGGGACATGGTCCAACCTGTCTGTGCTTTGGATATCCTTTGAGAATATAGGCTCAACCTCTCAGGCAAAATGGTAAATTTCCTCAGTGTTATAAAAAAATTTGGTTCTAAATTAACATTTCTTCCTAAAGCCCTTTTCCAGAGAAATACTTTTTACTAGAGAGAGGGAATGATCACTTACAGCTTCCCACAGGCAAACACTGCACCTATTTTACTCCCAGGTGTGATAGATTTATCTCTCTTTTAGTTCATTAAGAAAACTTCAGCGGGAAAATGCATTTCTTTTTATTGTATAAACATAACAAATAGTACTGCTCTCCTTTGCTTGTTTTTCAAACATAAAATTACTGGTAAATGAATCTAATTAATATAAAACTCACACATTTTGTCCCTTGTAACATGTTGTGTGTGGTTTTTAGTTGCTAGCAGAGTATGTAGAATCAGTGCTTCATCAAAGTGATCTAAGGTCCAGTGAAGTCAGCTTATATGAATCTGAACTGATCCTCAGTGATCAACTTGTCACTTTATTCACCAGAAATAACTTTTTAAAAAAATTTACTTTTGCCAAAAACTTTTCTTGTATCAGAACTTTTTAATATTATGGTGCCACGTGCCTCATGAGTATACTCGAAATACCCGTTGTAGCCAGCGGTTATCTCGGTGATAAATCATTTTACAAGGCTTTGAATGTTCTTAACTCAGTGAGATAATCCCAAATTTCTTGTGTTAAATATTGTCAAGAAACAGGGCCAATGACTTTTAATCCATGAGTCTGTTTTGAATACCATGCAGTTTCCAGGTACTGAGTATCTCTCGTGCTGCGCAACCTGTATCGCGCGCACAGCTATCTAATCTTGCGGCAGGTGAGAAACTCGTTTGTGGGGCATCTTGTCGAAGTACAGAAAACTGTTGTGGAAAGAATGGCAATTAAGCTGTGCTTGGCCCGTACAGTCTTAATTCTGTTTTAAAAATTAAGCAGAGACGAGTGAGTGGTCTTCAGAACTGTTGAAACATTGCGGGTTGCGTGATGTGGAGACGAACTGCGTGGGGCACCGGCATCCCTCTCTCCCTGGGGACCGAGCATCCCCCCCACGCCGGCCAAGATCTGTTTGTCCAGTGATGCAAGAGTTTGCTAATTAAACAGTTCTCAGCAGTGTTTGGGGCAGAACCTGTGGACATTTAACCAATTGAACAATTTATTGCTGTAATTGAAGGGGTTAGCTGGTGTTTATTAACTAGCCTTCCTGTCATGTTTGACTGGCCGGACTAACCCTTGGTCCCTGACTTGTTTTCAAGAGTCCCACCGGTGGTGTTGGCGCTGTGGTTGTCACTCTTTGGGCTGCTGCTTCAAGGCCAGAACTTCACTTACCCGCCTTTTGCAAATTCAGCAACATTACTGGGCTTTTTTTTTTCTTGCAGGAGCAAGCGTTTTATTGCAAATGAAGTACTTGTCCCTTTACAGCAAAAAAGAGATTTCATATTGGACAAAAAAATAAATTGGGATAATTAGGAAATATTAGCAACCGGCTTCTGGCTTGAAAATGAGTGTTAGGCTTTGTCATCTCAGCGTAGCGCTAGTTTGTTTTCCTTTTACGACCATGGTCACCTCTGCTGTCTCCATTGTCATTAAAGCGGGTTTGGGGCCAGGATAAAGGCGTCATTGCAGTGGCGTGCAGCAGGGCTTCCAGTGACACTGCTGAGGCACACGCAGTTTGGGATACAAATCTGTTCAGGGGAACAATGAGTCCTGATGTTGATAACAGGCTGCTTCTCCCCCTTACCCGTGAAAGCTTCTGTAACTAGAACTAATTGGCCGTTCTGAAAGCGCGATTAGCAGGGATATTAATCTAGGCCTGACAGGTGTGAAAATGTGTTTCTTTGAGTGCATTCAAAAGACACCCTATCTGATCAGCCATAGGAGGGGCCTGAAGCGGTTGTGTCTATAAACTGGCAAGGCTTTAGTGTGTTGGAACTGAAGAGCCCGCTTTTATTAATCGCATTCAAGTCAGACAACATTAACTCAACAGAAATGGACGAGCAGAAGTTCACTTAATACTAAAGTAATACTTGGTATCACGTCCATCGTCAGGAAGGAAACTGTTTGCTTCCACCTTAATTTGGGTACGGGAAGAAAAGGAAACCTTTTTTAAAAAACTATATTTTAATTAGAAAAATAGGTCTGAATTATTTTGTACTAAGGATCATTCAGTGTTGTTGTCATCTCCCCCTCCCCATTCACTTCTAGTGTAGTTTGATAATCTCCATTTGTAATGTTTGCTACTTTTCTTACTTAGTTGTTTTCATCCCACTAGGGCACAGCACGTTAACAGTGACTTTAAAAGGTGGTGCCACCAAGGGTAGCATTCGCATCAGCTGTGTACGTCTTAAATAGTACTAATGTGAGAACCTGTGATGGGGTTTCGGGACTTGTTTAAGGAACTTGGGAGGGATACGTCACTACTAGTTCAGCTTCTTTATGGCTGGTGTAAATGGACATGGCTCAGTGGAGCTGCACTGGTTTACTCATTTCCAAATATCCTGAATTCAACCAGCAGACTTATTGTGAGATGCTGAAAGGGTTCCAGCTGAATCTGCAAATGGCTGCTTGTGCTGGTGGGCTTCAGGCTTGGAACTAGATGAGGAAGTTTGTATTTCTCGTTTTAATTAAAAGGGGTGTTCATAACATAAGACTAAAAGACAAAGCCTACCCCAAAGACATGCATCTGTTTTATATAAAATAAGTGCATTGTAAGAGTGAGAAATTGCTTGAGGATGGTCTTGATACCAAAAATAGTGCATGTTCATGGGCACGCACATACGTGTGTACTGCTCAGTCAGCTGGAATCTTCTCCAAAGGTGGAAAGTTCTGTTTTGTTTTATTATGTATGGTCTGCTCTGAAAAGTGTGTGCATAATACTTTACTAGTTCCTGCTTCTGGAAGTATCTGAATGTCTAGACCACTGTGATGGTTCTTAGAAATCCCTTACAATATTTTCTAGAAAAGGTAAGTCTAGAGAAGTCTAGCTGGTCACTTAGCCCAGTCTCCTGATGAGAAAGGCAACTTCATAAAAAAATCATTTTTGCTGATGAGCAAGGCCTGTCTTACCTAGGCTTTTTTTTTGCCCCACCACTGTGACAGAGAAGCTCCTCTCAGACTAAAGAACTCCTGTCTCAAACTTGCTTAGATCAGTGTTGTTCTTCTGTGAAAATTTTCAGCTGAAAAAGCTCAAGAAATAGCTCCTTTGCTGTTTACGCCATGACATATTTATAGAGCACAACCGTATCTCTTTCCAACCTTGGCAAAGCCAGAAAGCAAAGACAGGTCATACTTGCGTTACCTAATGGAGCAAGGTTCAGTGACCTTCAAGAGTATGAGCAGCAATTGAGGTAGCCTTAGAATCAGTGTATGTCCCTAGACTTAAATTTGTGTGCCTTTCTGAGCTGTAATGCTTATTGTCTTAGCTGCTAGTGTATCTGCATCTCTCTCCTGAGGCAGCGATGCCTCTTCCACTGTGGGCTTTGCAGCACAGCATGCTCCATGGTGTAGGCGTGCTCTTCTGCATCTTTTCTTAAGAAAGGCTCTGCATTTTCTAACCTCTTGGCATCTAAATTGATCTTGATTCAACATGGATGACCAGGGTAGGAAACTACACCCTCCTTCTAGAACAATAGCAAAGTTTGTAATTTCTTTGGAACCCATTGCCCTTCCGTCAAGACCTCTGAATTTTCCAGGTGATCTATAGATTTAGTATTCAATTCCTGGTTTCGGAGGACAAGGCAGAGTTTTTCTCAGTTACCCTAGATAGTGCAAAACATACAAGAGGAAGGAGGGTCTTGTGATTGAGATGAAGGGCTGTGATTCAGGACGCGTGGGTTCAGCTCCTGTCCCTTTCGTCTGCTTTCAGTGAAACCTTGAGGAAGTCATTCGAGCTCTTCCTCTTACGCAAAATGTCAGACTGATTATGTCTTTCCTATTCAACTGAGAGATTCTTGTCACTGGCTGTGGGTTCGTATGCCTTCCTCACCACCACACTGTCCTCTGACGCAAGCTGGACAGCCTGCCTTCTCATGTTTGGGGAGGAGGGTTCAGGTATGAGAGTTCTGGTGTTCGTTCTTAGAATGGAGAACGATTGCATGCCAAAGTATGCTACCAGGGTTCCTGCTGACTTTTCCACATCCTCCCCAATTCTCTCCCCGCCACACACATACCTCCTTTTCTCCCCCATCTCTCCTGAGCCATCCAGAAGTAGAGAGGAAGTGAAGGACTAGCTTTCCCCCTCCCCACTGTGACACCAAACTGTGTGATTATCAGTCTCCTCTTAACCAGATGTGGGAACAAGATTACTCAAATTGGTGTCAATTGAGTACAAGTTATGCAGTTCTGCTAGTTGCTGACTAGAACTGTTGGAATTACCCAGAGCTAAATTGAAGAGCCTCTTGTTTTTACACCATTGTTCATGGTAGAAGGGGTAAGTCCTGCTGCTTCACCTCTTCTCCCTTTTTATAGAAAAAAAGAGTGCACAGTGAAGATGTTTGTTCATACTTACCTAACCTCAAATGGTTTGGACGGTTACTTTTTTCATACCTCAGTTATATTTTCATTCCTGCTTGGAGTTTTTGTTAGCAAGTCATTTTGCAGCTACCCAGAGTGACGTTTAAAAATTGCATTGAGCTGTTGCTTTCTTAGAAATTTAAACTGTAGTAATGTAGTAAAACCTGCTTTTGCTCAAGAGATACGCGAGCAGAAAAGATCAGCAGTTTAAATAATGTCTAAATAAGCACTAATATGATATTTATTGATAGAAAGCCGCAGCTCTTTGCAGTGTGGCTGATAAGAAACGAGAGAATGAATAATAGCTACCAGTGTCCCAAGTTTGAAAAGTCAGAGGAAATGGCAGCAAGAAAAAGCAAATGAAGATGGATGAAACCCCAGGAGGGTGAAGGGAGACGTCCTCCATGCTGGATGGGGCTGGGCAGCTGACTCCTGGGTCACCTCAGCTGTTGCTTTTCGGAGTAATGTTTGAAAGGACGCTGTTTGGGAGAAGTGCTTCCTGGCCGCCACCGCTGCGCACCCCTTGCAGATGCTGCCAGTGGGTCAGTGGGAGGTCACCGCCAGTTAACTCAACACCTCCAGCGAGGAGAAAGCTCTTGGGATAAACTGCCTTACTGTCACTGTCTAACCCAAGCCGAGAGAACTCACAGATGTTTAACTTGCCCCTTTGCTTTGTCCCAGAGTACATTTTCTTGGCATCATTAGCGCTGCCAACCAAAACCTCTCTCCGCGCTCAGTACAGTGCATTCACCATCAGCTTCTCCAGCCTGATGGTTGGGTTTTCTCCTGGCAGGTCCCTCTTCCTGTGCTGCGGTCACGACAGAGCTGTCCTCCATGGCCTCACTGGTACCTCAGAGTGAGGAACTGAATAAGACCTTGGGGACTGCAGGGGCTGCAGCATCCTGAGCAGGCACAGGTGCTCCCAGGGCAGGCGCGGATGCCCCCAGAGTTTGTGGCTTGTGGTCTATGTCCAGGAATGCCTCATAGTCCCACGGGACCTAAAACAAGGCCAGCTTCCCCTTGCCATGGCTCTGTGGCTCAGCGTCAGAGGGAAGAGGCAGCTCTTGCACCTCTGCCTGTGCTGAGTGGTGGCACCAAGGGTGACATCAAGGGGGAATAAACTGAATGCGAAGGCAGATGGTGTCTGATAAAATGCAAAGAGTGTGTATGTTCAGCAAACTGCTTTGAGTCCTCTACCTCTTCAGAAGCAGAGCAGCTGCGTTTAAATCCTTGTGTTTTGAAAAAGATGAAAGATGCAAATAAATGGCACAAGAAGTGCAGGAGCCTTTTTCTTATATGTACATAGAAGTACAGGAGAAATTGGTGTATTTTGCGTTGCTCCCACATGTTTAGTTCTGACGGCAGTTAGAGAGCCATGCCACAGGTGAGTCTGGGTGCAGGCACTCCCCGGTTGTTACTTCCCTGGGTGTGAGAATTGATGGGGCTTTCTCAAGTATCCACACAGATTCTGGGCAGAAGTCTGGAAAAGGTGAAATGCTGAGACAAGGGGATTGAACTCTGCAAAACCTCTGCAGGTTACAGACTGCTCTGTTCTTGTCCATAAAAGAATTTAGTAGGCATGTATTTTATGTGTGTGGGTACACTGGTAGATGCATAAAAATACATATGTCTGGTTTCAATAAAAGTGTTTCGTCATCTAAACATCTTAAAAATCTTAGGCTTCACATTTTCTCAAACAAGCTTGTTCTGGGAAACAAAAGAGAGTGCTAGACAAGATTATGGTGTCGCTTCTATACATTTCCTTTATTCTTGTGGCTAAAAGGAAATTACAATGTGTTGTTAAGTCAAAGTGTGGTCTGTGGAGCTGAACCAAAAAACCTTTAAATGGACTAAAATTCCCCTTCTGATAAAAGGGAAACCTACACAGCAGAGAGACAGGATATCTTTAATTTAAATAGCTGGTTTAGGTATATTAATTTGAGTTCAAAGCATCTTTCAAAGGGTATGATGCCCACATTTTTAATTTTACCTAATACTGAGCATCTGGTGTGGACTGGTTTGTGGTACTGAGAGCAAAAGGAAATACATTACTCATAGATGAAAGGAGTGAGGGCAAATCACTGTCCTGACTAAAAATAGCCTTTTTTTCCACCAGTTAATATCAGCTGGGGGTTTGATTAAATAGTAATTGTCTAGAAAAAGACAATAATTGAGTGTGACTGTTTCCTTTCAGGGGCCAGGCCCAGGTGGTGAAAGTTAAGTATTGTCCTTCAGATAAGGTCCTGAAAGCAGTTTTCCTGGATGTGCACCGAACCCTTCTGCAAAATGTCCTTTCTGGGTGCTGAGCTGCAGACAGACAAAATCCAGGCCTTTTCGCAGGGCAGCAGCAGCTTTCGGGGATGTAGCGCCGGAGGATTTTATGGCTGCATTGCAGATACGAGCTGGCTCACCTCTTCGGCTGGAACTCTAACCCAGAGGCGCAGAGATCACAAGAGGCAAATGTCTTGAATTAAGAAATGGGGTTGACATCTATAAAAGTCAGACAACATCTAGTAGGCAACATGTGTAATAAGACTATAACATTATATTGAATAGGGAGATTGGAAAGCTGTCCAAAACAACGTTCAGATCTGCACGTTAAAACGTAAACTATCCAGAGGGGTATTTTTGGCTATATGCTTTTTCTCCTCTATAATTTATTGATCTGAGTCCTATGGTCTTTTGCTAAAAATCAGTCTGCCTTTTTCAGTATGAGGTTAGACATGATACTGGTAACAACTTTGCCTAGCTCTGTTGGAGTTCATGGTGAAGAAACACGTGTTTTTGTGAGGTTAACAATATTTTCCTCTAAGATTTCTGTAAGGTTATTCCCTCTGAATGACACGTCTATGCTTCGTAATGCTTAACACTTACCACTTGTCTGGGACCTTGCATATTATGAATATCTAAGCGTTAGTTAATTAACCTTTGCAAGTGTCCAGTGATCCAGAGAGCCATGAGATAGAGCCAGGCAGGAAATGCCTTTCCTGCCCTATGAAAGTTTTCAAATTGCTACTTATTCTGAGTGGAGCGGACTCAAAACTTTGGGGACTTTTTCATGGAGGAAAAGTGGAGGAGGAGAGAGTGTGAGAAACCAACTGGTCTGATGCAAAATAGCCAAAAGTTACAGAGCCCTCTCTGGGGAGTGGGAAAGCTGTTCTCTCAGCCCTTGGTCCCACTTGGTGAAGATTCGGGACTTTAACCTTACGCCTCCACATGCTGAATTAGGACCGTAATGGCTGGGCTGGAGTCAGTCCAGCTCTGCTGGGTGGCCTGGGGACAAGCGCTTGGAAAGGTGGTCACTGTAACCTTCTAGTGACAGCAGCTCCCACGAGCTTTGCGGGCCGTAGCTCTCACCGCCTCTTCTTTCGTGCTCCAGGTAAGCAGTCACACTGCAAGGTGAGGCTGATCTCTCATCCAGCCAGAAATATCACTCACTTGAAAAGCTGCATACGTATTGTACCGGGAAGCCTGGGTTTTGGCCATTCAGCATTTTCCAGTGGAAGCTGACCCCTTGGGTATGTAAGGGTTGTTGTTTCAAAGCCACAGGAGAAATTGATACCATATTCAATTTGAGAATTCGGATGTCTTGATTCTGTGGCTTAAACCACTAGACCACGCTCTTTCTGAAATAGGTAGGAATATTTGCATTTTTATATAAGGAAACTGAGGCACAGAACTGGTACAAGGCATGCCAAAAGCCACGTAAGAAGCCCACGGCAGAGCTAAGAACAGAACCCAGGTTTCCTGATACCAGCACATGTGATTCAGCTACAGCACACTGCAAAGGCGGGACAGGAAAGAGCAACAAGATAAAAACTGAATTTCTTCTGAAAGTGGAGACTCTTCTTGCTTCAGTTAGTGTTTTCCATTATACCGAGAACAAAGATAAAGTCAGGTTCATTGCTGCATCCCTATAATCTGTTTTTTCTTTTCTTTAACAGTTGGGTTTAGCCATGAATATTGCTTTGGCACCTAGCTCAGGAAACTGCTGGCCTTCTGCTAACCACAGATTGGTAGGCTAAAGAGACTGCCCATTGAGAATATAATCTAGGTCTGCAGGGGGGCACAGAGATTTCTTCACCTCTGGGAGGTGGCAGCCTGTAGTTTAGACTAACTAGAGCCTGCAACTCCTTGTTTAGGTACAACACAGCATGCCGAAAATTAACATGAACTTTAAAGATGGGGAGAGTGGTCTTTAGCTGATGAGAAGGGTTACGAGCTGGCTTGTGACAACTCTTAAGTATGTGGCAAATAAATATGAAGTTTTAAAGGACATGTTAACCATGAGTTTGGGAAAGCAGATGCTTTCCTGTCTTCCTTCATTGCAAATACAGTGGAAAACCAGTGTAATTCTGTCCACGTTTATCAACGTGTTTTAATAGAAAAAAATGGGGTCAGTATGTCCTCTGAAAAGAGGTTAAAATGAAGGAAGATTGAGAGTTCATCGCTTCCATATTTTGAGCCTGCGACTTCCAAAATCAAAGGCCTAGTAATCCTAATGGATTGACTTCCAAAATTCCTTGGATTTGTATTGCTGGACTTGTCTCTCTCTAGGGCTTAGCTGGATCCCTGCAGATAGATTTTCAGGTTTATATGCTGTAATTCCACTTAGTCCAGCTGTAAAGTTGTGGTGGCTGAATTAATACATTATAGGGAAAAAAAAAAAACGGGGGGGAAAAAAAAAAGAGTTTACCTACAACCCCCCCCAGCTTGTATATCAAATCCTGATGGGGAAAAACTGGGCATTTCAATTAGTTGGTTGTGTGGCCTGATTGAAGAACAGCCCCGTGGCTAACAAAGCTTTGCCTGTAGTATCAGCTTGCTCCTCATCCACCAGGACAAATAGAGTGGTTGGTCATTAACGGGCTAGCCATCGGGTAGGGGTTTTGTTCTTAAATGGGGGCTTTGTCTTATCCCTGCTGTTTAAGCCCTCTCCAAGCACTCCTCACCTGTCATATCTGTCATACATTTAATTCATCACGCTCTCTGGTCAAAAGCTACACTGATAGTATCAAAAGAAGAGGAGGGGGCTTCTTATAACTTTAGCGATCAAAGGAGATTACCAAGCAAATAAGATTTTAATGAAGACGGCAGGTTTGGAAAGGAGAATTTACTGCATTGCGAATCGCTAACACATAAAGATTTGTTTTATCTGTATAGTATTTGAGAGGAATCCCAAACTATCACAGAAGGAAGGATGGATACATGTGTTGGTTTGTGGTTTTAATTAAAAACACAGAGGGAGGAGACATAGGGGGGAAAAAAGGGCTCTTTTATTTCACTTCTAAAGGTCATATTTTAAATCCGCAAATATGATAAGTGTAGCAGACTGTGTTTAAACACAAGTTTGTTGCAATGATGGCAAATACATCAAGCGATTCGCCACTGAGCTGGTACTGTCAGGCCAACGCTCTCTGTTGCTTGAACTCAGTTTCAGAATATCAGTCACGATGCTGAAATGCACTTGGCCCCACTGTAACCACTCAAGAGCCCAAGCGGGCAGGCCGTTGCCAGTCGCAGGCTTGGACACCCACAGATTCCTGTTGATCGTACGTGGCAGAGGCCAGAAATAACAGAAATGCACCTTTTTTTGTTGGCAGGCGCGTTCCCAGAAGGCAGCCCTGTGCCAGGGGAGCGCGGGGCACCGAGTGCCTCTGGGTTTGCATGAAAGAGTACACACTGCCCCGTGGTGCTTTGTCATGGAATGCAAACCTGCAGCGCTTGCACCTTCATTCACAATTATTTTCCTGCAGCTCTTCTTGCAGAGGAATTTTTCCATTTGGGACTATCGGTCCAGAACGCTTACTCTGCAGATAAAATGGAAGCAACCGGTGGGGAAACTATCTGTTGTGGTTCCTGCTGCAGTGGTCAAGTGCTGGGTGGGCAGTTGTTTGGAGATTCACTTAGCAGCAAGGATGGTTTTCTGGAAACATAAAGCAGTGATTCAGCTGCCCCCTGACATCCATGCAGTGTATGGAGCCAAACCTTCCCTGTTAGCAGCAGAACTGGGAAGCTTTATTTTTGCAGTTTTAACTTGTGATGAAAAGAAAGCCTCTGAAGCCTTTGAGAAAAGAAGTGGTAGTTGTATTATTAGCATGGATGTTAACATCTTTACTTAAAAGATGAGGGGGAAGTGGCTGCCTGTCTTTCTTTAAATTGAATTAAAAATGTGGGGTCCAGGAAGGAGATCACAAAAACATGTCTCAGCTTGTCAGCCTTTACGGGTTTGGGTGGAAAACTCCAGTTCTCACTTTCCGCTGAGTAATACTGAGAGCTCATTATTTGTGTGGTTTTCAACCTGGCAATGAATTATGAATGATTTATTTAAGAAGCGATAAACTATGGGCCTGCCCTTCAGCCAGGAGGAGGTCACGACAACTGGGGTCTTTTACATTTAACAAGGAGATGGGGCCCTCAGCATCCTTCCGACATTGGAGCTAATTTCTTCTATTTTCAGTTGTATTTCAGCCAGTATGCACCCCTTTAGTTGCTTTTCTGCAGCCCTCAGTATCTCCTGATATGCAAAGCACACTGAACTAGTTTTACTGAAAGAGAGATGAAAAATCACTTGCTGTCATCTGGTGACATGAATTTAGCTTAACAAGAGTCAGACCCAGATTTATTTGCAAGCGAAGACGGGATAAAGATACAGCCAGCACCAGCTCAGAAACTCTTCTTGAACCTTGCTTTGAATAGCTTCTAAACTGATTTGCTCGAATCAATAACGATAAAGACCGTGTGTGAATAGGGCCTGTATTTATCTGATACTGTGACGAGACATGATGGCAGAGGCAGCTGCAGCAGGGCTCTGCCGGTCCTCACACCAGGTCAGTGCATGGGTGTCAGTGGCACTGGGAGCTGTGCTGCAGAACTCCACCAGTAAACAGGATTGGCATGTGTGCCAGACACAAACATTTGCACTTACTCTTAGTTTAAGGACCGCTGTGCTTTTATTCTGCTGGAAACACTTTTTTTTTTTTTTTTCCTTCTCTGGAAGTTAAGCAGGGGGAAGGCTGACCTTTACAATATTTTCGCTTCACAAATTAGAAACTCAGGGAAGGTTCATGTGTTACATGAGGTACAGACCAACCATCTCAACTAATGTGTTCTGGTTATATATCTTAAGAGGTATTCGTCAGGACCAAAGTACTTATGTAAGGAAGTGTTTTTTAAAATAACGTAAGTCCACATGACAGCATATAAAAGTTGAATGACAGAGCAATTCATGGGTTATTGCTACAAAACTAACCTTTCAAATGAGCTCCTAAAATACTTTGTGGTTGGAGTTTCACTTAAGGAATTTACTTTTAAGCCACTTTCTCCAGGTTTAAATCTGTCTACAGCAGACTTCAAAAGGTTTGTCATTCGGGTTTTGGTTTTGTTTTTTTTTTTTCAGGAAAAGAGAGAAAAACAGCATGCTTTTTTTCTGCATTTAAGCAAATGTTTTTGAAACATATCACCCCATACCTGACGAATTAAAGAAACCCAATAAATAAATTTACCTTCAGACTTGAGCATCAGTTTTCTTCGACAGAACAAAAGCCACCGTGCCAACACTTAGAAGGGCAACACATCAACTGCTCTTAGAGCTCATACTTTATTCTCTGCATCAAAGCTCTGGTGGGGGGGTGGGTGGGGGAGAAAAAACAGAGAGTGAGAGAGCGAAAGAGTCAAGCTCTTCAGAGCCTCTAATGACGCGTGCCAAACACGTGGAAGGTAAATCCCCTAATTCAGTCTATTCTTTCAGCATTCCCTGGCGGGCGGCCAAGCTAAATATTTCTGCCGGATAAAAAATGCACCCTTGTATGCGGCACTTTCTTAACAGGATGGCTCTCCGGCTTTAGCAGAGGGGGCTTCTCTGGGGGAAAGCCAACATGTGTGTTCTCTTATCTATTTATTTATTTTATTAAAAAGGGGCTTTATGGGCTGTGATTGGATTAACTTAGTGAACCCTGGAGGAAGAGGAAAAACAAACTGGGAAGCTGGTTTAGCACCCCCACCTTTTTGTCATCTTCTTTTGGGATTTCCTGGCTGGCTGCCACCTTGAGCCTGTTGAATGTTCTTTAGATCAATCAATTAAAAAGGCTTTAATATTTGGGTGATTGGAACGCAACATATGGGCTGCTGGTGCGGATGTCATGTGGTGCGTGGAGTTAATTGAAATGATTAATAGAGGTGTTAGTTTCTTCAAGACTAATTGAAGAAAGAATATAATTGGAAGCATGGACTAACCATTATTGTTGATTTTTTTAACATATTGTGTCCCTTAAACACTTTTACATGTTTATAAACATGCAGATGGATTTTGTTGAGATTTCTTCAACACAGTGATTTGCAAAATCATGTTTACTGTACATCCAAAAGTCAAATCTAGTTTTTATGTAAATTAATCTGCAAAAAAATATTTCCGTGTGTCTCATCTGTTTTGGTAACCAGCACACACTGAATTTCTGGTACCTGTTTGTCTTCAGAGCCTCGCTAGACTTAAACCAGTTTACCCAGCCTCACCATTATCTGTAAGGTTACAGCACCCATCCTTAGAAACTGATTGTGAACGTCCAAAGGTCTGTTGGGGCACTCTTCTCTTAGCACAGAAGAGTTGTGATAATTTACGCTCCTCTGGTGCCATAGCACACTGCAAGTGTGCAAGGTATTTCAAGGAAATAGCGTCTCAATCGTGCTGCCTCACACCTTGTCAGCTTGACCATATTTCAAAGGGATCCAGTTATCTATACGTAGGACTGGCAAAAGCTTTACTTTGACAGTCAAAAAGAAATGTGAAATGAGAGAAATTGATAGGATTTAGCTGAGATCAGATCTTTTGGGCTCTCCACCTTCTTTAAGGATAATACAGACTTTTTTCAGTAGCGGTAGTCCCCTGTGAATTTTTACCAGAATTGTTAAGCTGTTGTGAAATACAAAATGAAAGCTATGAACTGGCAGCAGAGGACATCTGGCAGCAAGGAGAGGGTACAAAGGATGGGTCTCTGAAAGTCATCCTGCTGCACAGAGTAGCTCTCAGGTTAGAAACAGGGAAACTGAGAAAACATGACAGTCTCTCATTTCTAGTGAGCAGGCACGGGCTGGCTGCCTGAGCACCGTGCGAGGAGGAGCAGCGTCGCGTCCTGCTCGCTGCTGGGCTGTGGTTACGAGTGCCGTAGCAAACCTTCAGCTGGGGATTTCTTCAGACTGAAGATGATGGCATAACTAACTTGTGAATCGGCTAGGGGGCAAGTGGTTACCTTTGGGAGAAGCACATCGGGCAAGATGGTAGTGGAGTAGAGGTAAGTCAGTTCGGATTTAGGGCGGATAAGCTACATTTTGAAGTGCAGTATTTTCGCACCAGCTTTCTTTTTGCCTACTTTTGGTAATAGAGGAAAAAGCTTATGTATAATTTTAATGTTCTGGAAGAGTCTGTCTTTCCGGAAAGGACATAGAGATTTTCTCCGTTGTTTTCCTTTGCACATGATGCAGCTTATGTATTTGTGCATCTTTCTCAGTAGTCAGAAAGTTTATTCTGCAGCCCAGAATAAAGCGAACAGAGAAGTGATACATAAGTGCGGGGGGGGAGGGGGTCGTTGTTGGCTTAGAAGAAAAGAGTATAGGATGGTTTTAATATTTTAGAGTCTTCCCACACAGATTTCCAGTGATGCTTTGAAGGCAACTGTGTGTCTGCAAAGACTTTGAGCCTCCCCGGAAGATGTGGCCTGTCTTGTGTACAGATCTGAGCGAAACGTTTGTAGAAAGGAAGTGGCTGTCCTGTACTGGGGGCTGAGAGGAAGGGAAGGCATTAGGTCTGATTGCAAGCTTCCCTTACTCCCTGTTACCTGATTTGTGTGCACACAGTGCTAGTAGTTTTAGATGAGGGGCATGCCAGGACAGATTGGTGCAAATTAATCTTTCAAAAAACATTTTTTTATTATTATAATTATTTGGTGATGAGATTAGTCACTTAAGGATCTGGTTTTAGGACAGCAAATTACTGCAATTAGATAGTCACTTGTTTATATTTTTAATCTCAACAGTGATGAAAAAATAGTAGCATCAGCATTTTTGTTGCCTCTATTGCCTTTAGGATTTAGTATATGAAAAGGAGCACTTCATGTAAACGTGTTGGGACAGAAGCATCCCGTCTTTATCAAACCTTGCCATGTTGTATAATTAATGTAATTCTAGTGTATTGGCCTGGGCCACGGAAAGAGGAATAGCAGGTGAAGGAAATAGGTTTTAAATCTATGCATGTGCTTGATATGTGATTTGTGGGTGATGGCAATATTCTCATTCTCATACAAAAATAAGTGTCAATAACATCCCCCTAAATTTAATGTCAGGAAACTTGTCTTTGTTACAAGCCAAGCTGGTAGCATCACCTGTTGCTAAGACAGACAGACCATTTGCATTAGGAGATCCCACTTCTAGGTGCTCATAAATCTACCAAATTATAAACGTGTGGCTCAGTCGTTTCTTATGTTTTACTTTCCTCAGGCTGTATGTTTCCCCAGAATCTATTCTGCCATTTCCAAGAACTTGGCTATGCCAAAAACTGTGTTGCTAACATTAAGATTGTGGTGACTTTTCTTCTGAAAAGTGATCTCCACCTTGATAGCCCCCATTTTTTGGAGCAGAAGTTTGAAGGACAGGTTCAGTGGCCCAGGGAAGGACAGCATATATAGCAGGGGAGGGTGGTGGCTGTTGTTGTCAGGGATGCTCAGATACCGTCCTTCTGTTGGAAGCACTTCCCAGTTCCTGGATCACCACATGCAGTTCACTTACATCAGGTCTCTGTCAGAGCAAGACCAGGACACCCCCCAGTCCTGTCCACACCTCCGTCCGCGACTCCCATATGTGGGAGGATTGCTTCTGAGCGAGAAGCCAACCTAGAAGACTGGCAGAACAACCTCCCCGGGAGCATTAGGAGGGCATCATGGCTCATTTTGATGAGTGAACACTGTTTGGTCTAGAACTGATTGCCTGAACTGAGAGCAGAAGAGTGCATGTTCAATGCATGCCTGCTTCAAACCATCCTGAGGCCAGAGAGTCATCAGAAGGAGCTGTTTTTAAAAGCCCATGGGTAAGAGTTGAACCTGGAGGGGATTATGAAGGAGGAGAGTCTGCGCCTGGAGATCAGCAGTGTCAGGGAGTAGGGAAACTGAGAGTAAGGTTGGTACAAGACCGAAGGATTTATCTTTATGGGTTATTGTAGATGAAGACGAGCAAGCTCGGTGTTAAAATCGGGGGGATGTAAGCCAGCTCTCATCCAAAAGCTGCCTGACTGCATTAGCACAGTGCTAAGCCCAAGCTAATATATCCGGCTTCTCACCAGGGCTTAATAGCTCGGGCTCAGTGCCATACTAACATAGTCACAGGACTTCTAGTTGGCTTGACACCATGTCTGCTCAACGTGTGAACTGAGCTCACCACTACATGCCTGCAGAGGAATGCCAGGAGATGCCTGAAGACTTGACTACACCACGCTGCTGGTCAGGCTGTGGAGGCCATGCCTGCTAGTCAGCAGGAAGGGGCACCTGGGGATGGAAAGTGTGCCCCGTTTGGTTAGATCAGGAGGGGAAAGAAGTGCAGTGCAAGTGAGGAACGAGGAGGGACTGAAACTGGCTCGATGAGAAGACTTGGCACATGGAACCTGGGTGTGGGAGTGAAGAATGGGAGTGACTGGAAAGAAAAACTACAAGAGGGGTCAGGAGGAACAAGGTGAGGACTTGCTGGGCAAGGAAACCATTCAAAAGTCTGAGACGAGGTCTGGAAGATGGGTTGAGACAGGAAAGGAGAGAGGAGGAGGAAGAGGGAAGAAAGGAGATGAGTAAACTCCACACTAAACGTGGTATGAAACCGAGATGTCTGATTCCTCTGCTTCAAGCACATCACCTGGGGAAACCCACCAGCAGAAGTATCCTATCTCTTCCAGTGTTTTTGCTGACTTTGCAAAAAAAACCACATATGTGTGGTTGTTCTGAGACAGATATGCTACCTTCCCTGCAGAGGTCTCCCCGTGGCGTATCAGAATGTCCCATCAGGTCATGGGGTCTCTGCTTCTTCTGTTTGCAGTTTCAAAAATCAACACAAAATCTGTTGAAGAACATTACTGGAATTGCAAACTCAAGTTCTCCAGAGTTTAGGTTGTTTGCCTAACCCCAATTTGATCCTCTTATGCATTATGATACAGTCTTTAATTACCCATTTAATTACTGTTTTTTCTACTGGTTACTTGCCTCATTCAGGCATCAGACAAGCTTGCTAGGGGAGATGAATTGGGGTGGTGTAATAAAATGTTATCTTTAAGACAGCTCTTCCCCCCCATCTCATTGACTGCAGTGTAAGGAAGTAAAACAGCGATGGTAGGAAGAGGTGTTGCTCTTCTCGGGGCAGGTGAGCTCTGCCCTGGGGAACCAGGTATTATTTCTGCCTGTGATTCTGAGTAATATTCATGCCAACTCACCTCAGCAAAGCCTTTTGCAGGTGGTCATTAATTTTGACGTCTTCCTGGGTGCCTGATACGAAGACCTGCAAAATACAGAGCCATCACGGATGCCAGGAAGAGAAATGCTTTGAGCATAGAAAGTAATATGCCATGCTGAGTAAATCAGATGCTCTTCATCCCAAAATTAATGTATGCTTTTGATGTTAATGTCATTATGTCTCCATACCCCTTCTGCAGAGCGAGAATAGTAATAATACCTTTGTCAGCATATGGGGGAGGTATTGTGAAAATCAGATTACTCATTATTTGATATTTGTGAAGCATTCAAGTGCTGATGTTGTGTTGAACAAAGTGGAAAAATAAAAGACAAAATTGGTTTGTTTTCCATTTGAATAGTCTGCGGTAAAAGTAAGGTGCTGGGCCTTTTGAGGAGAAAGGAGAAAAAAATCTGGAGAAACAATTTTTAAGTCAGCACTGTTCCTTCTAAACACTGAATGTAAATGAGATCTGGTGGAGAAAAAAAAGATGGTGCATTGTAAGCCAGGAGTCCAGAACTGAGTTTCTGTATTCGATTCTGTGCCTGGCATCTCTACTGTTTGAAAGAGTGCTTGATTTTACACAGTAATAGTCTCTTCTGGAGGTCTCACTGCAAAGCATGGCTATTTCTGTGAGGCCGTTGTCTTGCAAATCTGATGGTTCGCTGTAGGTTTTTACAGAACTTTGATTCAGCTTCAGGGAAGGAGGAATGAAGAAGCAGAAGAGTGAACTTCTGGAAGCTGAAACCTCCTTTCCCTGTGTTTGAGCAATCTGCGCTCTTGTGAAACCTTCTGAAATCTCATTTGCTGATGTCTTTCTGACCCCCAAAATTATTCTTGTGCAAATGTTGACACCCAGCAGAGATGAAATCATTGACTTAGGAAAACATATCTAGCTGATGAGAAACTGCATGATTCCAACAATACCTCCTCTCCTCTCCTCTCCTCTCCTCTCCTCTCCTCTCCTCTCCTCTCCTCTCCTCTCCTCTCCTCTCCTCTCCTCTCCTCTCCTCTCCTCTCCTCTCCTCTCCTCTCCTCTCCTCTCCTCTCCTCTCCTCTCCTCTCCTCTCCTCTCCTCTCCTCTCCTCTCCTCTCCTCTCCTCTCCTCTCCTCTCCTCTCCTCTCCTCTCCTCTCCTCTCCTCTCCTCTCCTCTCCTCTCCTCTCCTCTCCTCTCCTCTCCTCTCCTCTCCTCTCCTCTCCTCTCCTCTCCTCTCCTCTCCTCTCCTCGTTTAGTTGGCAGATGGTATTGTGAATCAGGTTATACGTATCTAAGGGAGAACAATGTGTTTTTTTAGTTCATATGAACCTGAATTCACGTCATGTTCCAAACCATGTTTTGTGTTTTTTTTTTTTTTCTGGTCGTCTGCTCATGCATTTTCTGTGTGCTTACAATTTTTATACATGTACTAATGTTATATTGACGGTATTAATCACACACTCCAAGAGTGTAGAAGCAGAACAAGAACTAGATACATTTCCCAGTTGAAATCAGGCTGTTTATAAATTTACTGTGTGGGTTTGGACCCATAGCTCACTGAAATGAAAGGACATAGAAGTTTCTCCACTGACCACCTGAAATCAGTTAGTCCTTAATTGTTGTTTTTTTCTGACACTAAATTTCTTTGATTTGATTGCTGAATGAAAGTTATCTGAAAGTGGATGGACAAACCATTTGAAAAATTTTGAGGCTTTGGTCTCCAGTATCATGCCACAGGGCAAAAGGAACAACTACAATCTATTTATTCATGGATACCTGTAAAGCTAGAAGATTTATTTAAACTTGATTTTACGTCTTAAGATTGTTAGACTCACAAAGTAGTTCCAAAACCAAAAAATACATTTCTGTGGAGTTTGCTGTATGTAGGAAGAGGGAGTTGCCCTCTAATAAACTAGTGAATAAACAAAAGTCTCCTTGGTCCAAAAGCGGCAACTTTGAATTCTGCTGTTCAGATGTGAATTTCGGGGTTTGTGTTTTAAATTAAAGGCGTGTCCAAATGTTCATTATCTCTATGATAAAAGCAGTAAAAATAGGTGCAAAATGGCTCTTGTGCAATGTTGTAATTTACCTTTATTTTAAACTGGCTTACACATCTTAATACATTATGACAATCAGAATTATCAGGCCACCAGGCGGAGAGGAGTTTGTTTTGTTAATTGCTCTTGTTAAGCCTAATTACAGAACGGGGTGGAGTGGATGCGAGGGGAGGGAGGAATCTGCTAGCAAGAGGAAATTCTAAAATCCTCGGAGCGGTTCCAGGCAGTGTGTGTTGAGGAGCGAGAGTGCAGGTGTGGTGTGCGTGTACGGGTGTGCGAGCGTGCATGTGTGTGTGTGAGGGTGTGAGAGTGAGTGACAGACCTTCCATATGGACTAAAATCCTGAGATGCATGAGCTGGAGGTGGGGAAGCTGTGCTGTGTGGACACATGAAGGTACAGATGAACAAAGAACTGTGCTGTATTTTACTTTATGAATTAACTGTTGGGGTTTTTTTGGAGGGGGGGAGTGATGCAGATTACTTACTTCGCTGTTAATTTTTGAGTTTCATGTTAGAAGGGTTTGCTGGCGTGATGTGCCATCCTTCAATATTACAAGTTGCCAGCACAAGGGGTGTGTACATAGCTGCGGGTCAGTATCCGAAATCCCTTTGAAACGTTTTCCTTCTTCCCGGTGACTGCAGCAGAGATGTGGTGCCCACGAACTGTGTTATTTTGTTTAGACTTTCCAGGGGAAGGCATGCACCCAGGGAGCCCTTCTGCCCTGCATTATTCCAGTTTGTTTGTGTGCCCCACATTACGCTGCCGGCGACTTACTGTGCCTGACCTGCATTGTCAGCCCCCTCTGTTGCCTCGGGAGCCTCCGGGCCAGAAGTTTGTGATAAGGCAGTTTTGAGCAAGCCGGACGCAAAGCAAATGATTATATAACAAATCTGCGCTCTTCTCCGGGGTATGTTACCTGACTTGTTTGCTGCCGAGGTGGTTTTATTGTTTTGGCTACAGGGTGGAGGGAGGAGACTGGAACGAACAGCAGAGGAGTCACGCTTTTGTTTTGCTTAATTATAATGTACGCTTTTAATAAAACCTTTTAGCGCTGTGAATTAAATGGCATCGCAGTCCTGCACAAGAAGAAAAATGCTACTGCTGTTGTAGCTGACAGCTGAGTGGTGAGATGGCCAGCGTGGGTCTGAGGCTCAGAAGCCTTTTCTTTGCTGGCTGGAGATACTGCTGGGTAAATGTGTTTACTTTTTCCTTAGTATTTATACTAGTTAATGTGTCGCACCAGATAAATCTACTTCCTGAGCCCCATCTTTCAGCTTGCTCTCTTCCCTCCCGATTGACAAATGGTTTGAGTTTGACACCATTTTATCAGTTGAGCCCCTGCTGGGTGCTGCATGCCTGCTCGTTTCTGCTTTATCGTGGAAAGTGAATTATCTGTGATATTTTGTTACCATCTAACTAGCAGTTGGCAGGCTTTCCTATATGAACTGATTTAGATTTCAGCAAGGGAAGGCTGTTGTCTTTCTCTGTAAAGCCCCGTTGTTGCTCTCCAGGAAAACAAAAGATCCTGGAGCTTTCTGCACTGCAATCTGCTGCTGTCCCACTTTCAAGGAGGTGTTTTGTTTGTTGCGGCAGCTTCCTATCTTAAAATGATAAATTGAGCGGACATGTGCGCTGTTTTAAACCCCTGTCTCCAGGGCTTTATGTTCACTTAGGATAAAATGCATTATTTTGTGGTAGGCTCTGCTGTGATTTAAACTTGGTTTAAAGATTACAAAGCAAAAGGGAAAGCATCAACATCTTCAGCAGTGGTAGTTTGATGAGAAATAGCTGTCAGGAGAAGAACTCTACTGACTTGCCTCAAGTGGGTTACAAATGCATTAGGGATTCATTAATATTAATAGTAGAATAGACATTTCCTGCATTCATTTTGACATCTTCCAATGCTCTTTTTTTTCCTTTTTTTTTTTTTTTTAAGAGCATCTTGGAGTGCAGTTTTAACACATTCAAGTTAATACAAGGATGATAAGCTAAAGTTAAACAGAAGGAGACCTCTGAGTTGTGAGGTCGGTCTCTAGGAGTCCTGGAATTTGGTGCTGTGCTTTAGAGAAAGATTGTGGTGAACTCTTGGATGAGGCTTTCAGGGCAGTTTGCAAAATGGGTCCTCTAGGTACAATTGTAACCAAAAGAACTTGTCAGAAGAAATTGCTCTATGAGGGTGATGGGAAGGTCGCTATCCAAAAGGCATGGAAGGGTTAATCACTGTGTAGAATTGTAAGGTGGACACAGTAGTGGCTTGTTCACAGGTTCAGGGGTGAAAAAAGAAAATCCAAACCATTCTTCAGTTTCCAAATGTTTTGGGAGGTTGGCTAAACAGAGCTTGAAAAACAAATAGATCCAAGGCAACTTTTACTTGTTTTCCATCTTCTAAAACCTGTGATGCTCATTTTCATGTTTCTGCTCTTTCACCAGCAGGCTTCCAAGATTTCTTAAAAAAAAAATTAAAAAAATTTGAGAAAAACACTGAATATCTTTGAGATGTAAAATAAAAAAAAAAAAAGAATACTGTCAGCACCAGGAGGGAACATGTAATTGTGATGATCATTTTTCAGCATCCTGCACAGCACACGCCAATGTCACCCACTGAGCCCTTTAACTAGGGGAACTCACGGTAGCAAAACGAGGCAGGTGCTTGCTTTTTATAAGAAAACACAGCTAAAGGTTCCGGTCCGTAAAATGTCAACAGAAACAAGATAAACCCCCACAAAGCGCCTAGTCTGGCAAGATCAGTGATGCAGCAGCTACAAATGCAAAAGTGCACACAAGTTTGGCAGCTCTTACTGATAGGGCAATTTGAATTGTCGGTGTGCGTCTGCTCTACTTGTTGAGCCTAATGAAAAGTACAGTTTAATCACTGGTGTGCCAAATTGACCATGATTAGCTGTTATTGCAGATTAGTGCATTGTCTGGGGCTCCAGAATTATTGATCCGGGTGCTGTGCTCTGGTGTTTTCTGTGCCCTCTATCGTAACCTCTTCTTAATGCTTAGGGGAGGGAAGCAGGAAAGGAGAGTAGGAGGGAAGAAGTCCAGATGGGAAGAAAACAGGTCCTGAAAAGACCACATAGGAACTAGGTCAGGTACTCTGGAGATTAAAGAAGCATGCTTCATCCCTGGACGCAGGAGGCAGGGACAAGTAGCATACAATTACGAGGAATTAGAACTGCAACAAGTAGTGCAGATTTATCAGCTTTAATTGTCTATTGTCAGGACAGAGCCCTTCTTGTAGATCAGGCACTGCCAATGCTTTAATACCTCTAATGGACTCTCTATTGTGGGATTATCTCTCCTAAGGACAATGTCTTTCTTAAAAGTAGTTGTTTTGGGAGAGGGGGTAAAAAAGAAGAAGTGGCTGCAGCCCTCATCTTTTTTTTCTCTCTGGTTTGTCACATTGTGCAGGAAGTAGCTGAGAGCCCCGTGTTGCTCTTCTGTCAGCAGCGCTATTCCTTCAGGGGAACTGATAGATAGCTATTGAACATTAACCCCCTTTGCTCCACCTTCCCCAACGAGCTCCTCCAGAAACAATAGCTGGTTGATAAAGAGCAGATAAGCAAGGACACCCGGCTTAAGAATCTCTCTGCTATCTTTATTTTAAAAGCTTTCCTGGGTCTTGCAAAGTAAACATTACAACATTTAAAGAAGGATAAGGTGTCAACTATTTAATGAGAAGCCGTGTTTAATAGCAGAGGAATTCTTCCCTCCCCCAGCCAACACACAGGTACGAAAAGACTGTTATTTCACCACCCTGGGGTAGGAAAGGTGGAGAAATGACAACTGTACTCTTAGAAGCTTAAGAAGTGGTCCTTCAGCCCACCCCTGTCAGATTCCCTAATCAGCTCTAAATACACAGTCACTATTTTGAATCCTTTGCTTCTAGATGCACAGTAGTCACGTTGCTGGATCTGTGATAATTGGTGGGTAAATATTTTTGTTTCCACCATATGCGCTTTGTCATGATGTGTAGCTGTTGTTTTTGTTCATCTGTTTTGAAATGCGCTCTGTGGCCAGTTCTCTGCCTCAGAAAAGTGTGGTTCCACCCATGGATCTCACCCTCTTTCTGCTGTCTACATCAGCTCCATGAAAATGGGCTGCCTGGAGAGCATCTGAAATGAAAACTGAACTTTCTGGGAACAGAGTCCAAAGTTTCACCATGGTTCATATCGCTGTGAATTACCAGGCAGGTTGAGGAGAGAATACTCCAAAAAGTGTCATCGCTGCCAAGTTGGGAAGAGCCATGGAAGTTGAATTAATGCAACTAATTTTGAGGTGGCTTATTTCAGATTGTTGTGAGTTTGTTGCATGGCTGATGTCTTTGAAATATTCACAGGAGTGAGCCTTCTGATATATGCGTACAGTCCCATCCCTCCTCGCCCTAACAATCTGGAAATCAGCCTCTTTGAAATGAAAATTTCCCAAAGCACACTTTTTTTCAGTTCTCTGTCACCAAGAAGGTTGGAAAGTGCTTGGAATGGATTGGCCTGTTTTCACTCATTTTCCCTCAGACTCAGTTGTTATAGACAGAATATTCAAGTGTCTGTGTCTGGGATGTGGAAGGTTGATTTCTGTGCTCAGGTTTTCTTGTCTGGTATAAACTCGAGTTGGTAGAAACATGCAAAGACAGTGCAAGTGTTGTTGTATGAGCTCCTGGCTATCAGCCCTACCTTTCCCAAGACCACCATTACTCAGAAGTGTGTTGAGAAGGCTGATGGTGACCAAGAGGGGAACATCTGTGGTCTTCGCTGTGAGACACTTCCCTTCTTGTAAGGGACAGTGAGACAACTCCTGATGTTTAGTCCAGACCTTGAAATTGGCTGGGTTTTCCCACAATGAAAAGAAGTGCAGTGACAAAGCCTCTGCTGCTGCTGCTTTCTCAATACCTTCACGCCCAGCTTTCTTCCTGGGAAACAAGTGGCTTCAGACTGTTCTGTCTTTGCGGCTCAGATGCATTTGCAGAGCAGGAGAAGCGTGAGTTCTCACAGTGGCTTATTGCCCTCCTGATAGCAGGCCCAGACATCCTGGGTTCGTTCTTCTCAAACGCTAGCATCAACAAGAGGAAATGGCTGGAGCTTAGTTCTTGCTTCTCTGTGCTGCAAGAATGTTTTTTCTCATTGGAGGAGGGTTGTTTTGGCTTATTTGTAAGTCATCTGAGCAGTATTTTAACAAGGCCTAGCTGGAAATAAAAAGGGATATGCTTATTTTAGTTTGACTCCTTTTTTTTCTCTTTTTAAGGAACATTTCTTGAGAGGATAAAACAATAGAAATCAAAAGAGATGTTAAGGCTTGCACTAGGCAGTAGCTGAGAGTGCAGCCAAAAGATCTGCTCTTGGTATTGCACAGCCAAGACAAAAATAAACGTAAAAGGCATTTGGAAGTGCTACAAGGCAATGACCAGGGTGCTCTGTAATTAAAGGCAGTCCCTGAAAGCTGCCTGTGTTAATTTAAAAGCCTCCTGGCTACAACATACACCACCCCAAATGCCCTTGCAAAAACCTTCATGTAGATTCAAGTGCAACTTTAATTTCTCTCCTTATAGGCAATACCACGATGAAGTCGTCTAGGGCATACAAAGCCTCTGAGATCGTATCTGAAGCCTATAGGCTGTGTTTTGCAAAGGTCAGGCCCATGTGTGAGAAGAAGGCTGTAACTTTTCCTGTTGCAGGATCACCAGAGTATGCTGGATCTCTCTCTTTCCCTTGAATATGACAGCAGCCGCGTTTTCAGAAACGTGGCCTCAAAACAAGAGTGTATCTCAGCAGAACTTGAAAGCAAGATGTTCTTTGAGTTTGATTTCTCAGCTGGCTTTTAAAAGATGTGCAGTCGTGCAACTACATCATGTACCTTCTCGGAGTAATGACCACAACTGGTCCCCAAATGTTTACTAGCACAAGGATGCCTACATGCAGGAAGTGGGAAATGGGGGTGGGTCTGGTAGTTACTCTTGATGTGGTCAATCTGCCACTGACCTTGTTTGGCTAAGGAGAAGGGGAGGATGTGAAAATGAGACTCCACTTTAATCTCTCGTGTGCATTTTATCTCCCCTTCAACTTTCTAAAGAAGTTTCATCTATCGGAGACAACTCCCTTCCCTCCTTCTTCCCCTTACAATTACAGCAGGCGCAGGGAGAACAGCAGCAGCGGCAGCTGAGGCTGAGTCGTGAAAGCTTGTTGTTGAGCTGAAGTGGTGATAGCATCAAAGGGAAGGGATGGGGATTTCTGAGATCAGAGCTGTTAGGGCCATTCATGATTTGTTGCCAGGCTGACAGCTGCTGCAGAGAGAGCTGCCTGAGAAATGCTGATTAATACAGTAATTGAGGTTTTCTATGAGCGAGAAGGAAAAAATGAAAATATGACTAAAAATGTTCTTTTTGAAATGAACAACATTTTGAGATTGCACATTCCAGACAATAGCAGCTAGTGGTATGAAAGATTTCTATAAAGGAGCAGAAAACTTCTGGCTGAACAGGGTGTCTTTTTATGTTTCTCTATTAAGGAGGAAGGTCAGAAGGTCAGTCTATATATTTCTTTAATGGCAGAGTTTCCTTCACGATTCTTCTTTTAGTACACATTCTTAACAATTTGTTTCTGTCTCTTCTTTCTCGATAAACTTAGTTTTATTCCCGATCAGGCACCATTAGCCTAGACCTGCACTCTGGTGACATCCCCTCTCTCCTGCCCTATGGTAGTTCTGTGCTCAGCTTCACTGAAACACCTGGAGCTAATTTCAAGATAGCCTCGGAGTGTGCCATGGAGTTATTTGAAATCCATGGGCTTCATAGGCTGTACTCACCTCCCCAGGCTCCGGGAAAAGAGGCGCATTGAGCTGTGATATTGGCATCTGCCTGTCGTCCTGACAAATATTTTACTTCGTCTGATCTGATCTGATCTGACCTTATCTCTGCTTCCTCTTCTTCTCCAGCCCCCAAAAAAGCATTCTCAGTTCCTTGAAAGGCAGATTCTCCTGCTCTCCTTCACATTAAGAAGATGAGCCCCTGAAGGAAACACATCAACCCTTTTGTCTTGCCCCCCCTCCCCCCCCCATTTTTTTTTTTCTTTCAAGCTAACAGGGAAGTGAAAAGCTCTGAAACAGCTGCCTCTCAGAGTGAGACTATTTTTCAGTAAAATAATCACCTTCAGTATGACTACATTGTTTTTCTGTTCTATGTGGTGTGACTCAGCATCAGTTAATTAACCCAATCAAGTAGGCCGGATTTCTCTCCTTTAATGAATGGTTCTTCCTACTTCAGAGCCTTCCTAGACCTCATTTTGTATGTGCCTCGGTTTTACTGGATATATCCAATTACATTTATATCCTTCAGCCCAGTGCTCGGGCCACCTCTCTTGTGGAATTACGCTGTGGTGGAAGTTAAGCCAGGACACTCACTTGAAAGCAGTTGCCCTACTTATGTCTGCTGCCACGAGCCCTCCTGTGTTAGCGCGTACGGAAGGTCTTTACACAGATAAACTATTCTCAGCATCGCAGACCGAAAATGGCAAGTAATCCTTTCCACGCGTCTTTTTATCAGAGGGAGGAGGAGCAGGTTAAGGGAAAGGGATGCATGTACACCCGCCAGAGAGACAGGCAGGCACCCGGTTGCATAAAACCTGCTTTTCTTTCCTCTTTCTCCCTTTTTCCTGTGAAGAAATACATAACGCCCAGATCACCCCGAAATATAAGCGTGCGTGTGTTTAGAAGGAGAATGTGAAACCAGCTGCTACGTAAAGTGCCGGGAAAGAGATGAGAAATACGTTTGCAGGCGTGTGAGAAGAAGTAGTAAGAGTTGCCTCACAGTGGAGCAGCTAAGCGTTCACAGTGGGCTGTAGACGGCTATAAATGGAATTGTGCATCACCGTTCCTCTGAGCCCGAGGACGCCTCGCTGAAGAGACAGGACCACTTGAAGGAAGTAAGGCATCTGGTTGTTTTGTAATGAGAAGCAGGAATGCTCTTAATAATAAACAAACAGGACATTGTATGCCATCATCACAGGATGTCCTTCCTTCAGCCAGCACGCCGACTTAGATTGGAGGGAGGAGAAAAAAAAAAAAAAAAAACAACAGGAAAATATCGGGCGCGGGGTCCGCTGATTGCGAGACCAGTGCTCCTTCCATCGCCAGCGTGCGCCCGCGCAAGATCGGCGCTGGTTTTGCTGCCGCGCTGCGAAAAGAGGCATCGAGTTAGGAAACGCCGCTCGCATGAGCTTCCCGCTTGGCGCTCAGGGAGAGGGGCAAGGCTTTCGTTTAAGGGAAGGAACAGAAATGGGGTTTTTTTCCTAATTCCTGTTACAAGCACTGATTAGAAGGAGACTCTGGAAAGGCATAAAATCAAAGCTCCGGAACTCTCAAATTGGTCATATCTAGTAAAGTACCGTAATTGTTAGGGTTTGGGAGGAAGCGCTTTAACCGGGGTGGGGAGGGGGGGGGTGTTAACCCACATTCTGGAGCCCGGGAGTAAATGTAATTGTTATCTGCGTGATGTTCTATCCAGGCTAAACTGAGGGAAGAACGAAAGCGGGCATGTGTTGATGCCTGGAGCTTAAAATAGCACGAAAAGAAAAAAAAAAGCCAACCCGAAAACCAGATTTCTAGTAAAAACTGCCTCAGTGTGGCTCCGGTGAAGGGTGGAGGTGACCGCCCGCCGGACCCGGGCTGCTGGGCAGCGCTGCTTACACAGCGCCCACCCCGTTGGTCGAAAGCGGGGGGGGGAAATTATTATTAATAATAATTAAATATATATATATATATCGGGGGGGGGAGTCGGGGCAGGGCAGGGGTCGCAGGTAGAGCCCCACCTCCCGTCCTGTGTGTGTTTGGGGGGTGGGGGGAGGGAGGGAGAGGAGGGGCTCGGCCGGTGCGTGGCAGCGCGAGCGCGCCAGCCGCGCGCGGGTCCCGGGGCGCGAGCCGCGGGCGGGCGGGCGCGTTGGTCGCGCGGCGCTGTGGCAGGCGGCCCCCCAGCGTTTCCCAGAGGCAAGAGCAGGGAGCGCGGCGGCGGCGGCAGCACCTGTCTGACAGCGGCTCCCGGGGGGGGGGGAGGAGCGGGAGGGGGAGCGGCGGCTCGGAGGTGTGAGTCAGTCTCCCGGGGACCCGGCCGCTGGAAGGAAGGAGAAATGTTTACTCGGTCGAGATGAGCCGCGTTTGCCGCCGACGGTGGGCTTCGGTGTGGAAACGCGCGCGGACTCTGCGCCGGTAAGGAGCGCGCGGTGCCTCAACCTCCCTCCCCCCTCCTCCGTCGCTTTCCCCGGATCCTTCTCCTCACCCTCGCCGGCCGCTCCGGCGCCCGGAGGACGGAGTCAAAAGTTTCCTCGTCGCTTGTCGCGGGTGGGGAGCGCTCCTCTCGATCGGCGTTAACCCTTTCGCTCCGCCGCGGAACTGTCACCCCCCCCCCCCCCGCCCCCCCCCAACCCCGTTCCCGAGTCTCGCTGTTAAGGCTCCTCTCCCCGCTTTAGCGCCGAGAGCGGGTTCGCTGTCGCTGCTTGTCGGGACGGGGCGCGAGGGCTGCTCGGGAGGCGACCGTGTCGCGACCCGCCGCTTCAGCCGTGCCTTCCCGGGAGGCGCCGGGGGTCTCCTGTTAACCCGGGTCAGCCAGCCCTTAACCTCTTCCTCGGACGATCCTGCTCTTCCAAGGCTTTGCCTTTCGTTTTTCCCGGAGGAGGAGCGGTGCGAACTTCACAGGAGCTGCGTATCCGAAAAGGAAAAAAAAAAAAAAACCCACCCTGGATTTTACGCCCCGCTACCGGCGTAGGGGGCAGATTTTGGTCCTGATGGAAAGAGCCCGACCTGATACCTGTTTGGGGATACGTTTGATAACAGTGCTTCGGTCCCGAATAGGCAGAGGGGCTGAAGGACTTTCTGGAATTGCCCTGCAAGGCTCCTATCCAGCGCTTTGAGATGGCAGTTATCGGAGATACCATCAAAACCAAAAGGGACAGAAAAACTTTTTTTTTTTTTAATGTTTTTAATATTTATTTCCCCTGCACATTTTTTTTTTTTCTTTTTCCCCACTGCGAACTTGTTGCAGTGCTTTGTGCGAGGCTGCTGCTGCTGCAGTGATGCTGGGCAGGATGTCGGCTTTCTCAGCCTTCCATGCCAAAGGATAAGGGGACGTCAGGAGGAGGCGGGGGGGCCAGGTTGTTTTGAAAGTTGTTTGTGTGTTGAAAGCCGGTGGGAAAGTTCAGGCTTCCCCATTTGGAAGAGGCAAGGCTGAGTTCCGCTCTTCCAACATGCGCTTTCCATTTTTAGCTTCATTCAGACGCAGACAGCAGCTCCTTTCCTCTTCCTCTCCTTGTTTGTGACACTTTTCTGAGGCAGCTTTTCCACAGGCAACTAAGTGGTCTCGCGGCCATGACCCCACGTTTTCTTCAGCATGGATATTTTTTTTCTCTCTGAGGCATTAAACAAAGGGTCTGAAAAAGGTAAAGCAGTTGTCAACCTAGGGATTTTTTCCTCTTTGTTTTTGTTCCCTCCTGATTATTACTGAGGTTGGTGTTTTAAGGCGCTGCTTCAGTCAGAGCAGCTTCGTTTACACTGTTTTTTGGCTATTACTCAACTGTACCAACTATCCTGCATGAGCTTTTAAAGTGTCACAGACTACTGTATTAGTCACGCTGTCTCAACGGAAACCACAACACTGAAGGACAATGAGGATTAAAGGCTGTTTTCTTATTTTCCAGGCTGCTACACAGTGTAGCTCGGACGCTGTGAGTTTCAAGAATCTGGTGAAAGGGAGAGAGTGGACAATGAAAATGGACATGGAGGATGCTGACATGACTCTGTGGACGGAAGCCGATTTTGAAGAGAAGTGCACATACATTGTAAATGATCACCCCTTGGATCCCAGTGCCGACGGAGGCACACTAACTCAGGCAGAGGCTTCCTTGCCAAGGAACTTGACTTTCAAATATGCATCTAACTGCAAAGAGGTAAGCGGCAATGCTCTGGGGAAGGTTGGAGTCAGACAAGCCAAATCACAGCGCTTCGGAAAGTGTGTGCTCACCCTGGCTTCCATTCTTGAGCAGACACACACACCCCACCGCCACAAACAAATGCTGCCTGCTGGCCTTTAAGATGGGACCCTAATAATTCTTTTAAGAATCTGTGAGCTGGTCGTCTGTCATGTAATATTTTCACTGGGAATCATAGCCAGCCTGTCCCTGAAACTGATTTTGTACCAATTCGCAAACAGTTAAATTTTCACACAATTTGCACAGCATCTGAATAAGCATATTTAAACTGTGGGGTAGTTCTCTGTGCCAATTTCTAGACTGCTGTTTGCCAGGACCATTCGTTGCCTCTGGCTCAGAGATTAAAGTGCCTCGGTTGTCCAATAAAGAGCTTAAAAAAAAGTAGAGGGGCAAAAAAAAAAAAAAAAAAAATTCCTGGAAATGTATTTAATTATTTCTTTTTGTTTTCCCTTTGGTTATGAAATTGCTTTATTCTTTTCATGAGCTTAGTGTGTTCCTGACTTCCTAAATTCTTAAAAACTCCAGCATGTCGGTTAAGGAAGTGATGGTAGAACTGTAGCAAGCTTGACAGAAGAGTGGCCATAGCTTAAATTAACTTTTGTTTATCTGGGGCAGTATCTTCACTGGTAGCTAGCCGTGCGAGTCTGTCCTATCCTTGTCCCTGGAGTGGGTACATTCTTTGTTGTTGTTTCAGAAGGGCTGGAAAGAAATGAACCCGGATGAGCAATTTGGTTTTGTGTTTACTCCTTCATATAGAGTAGCTATTATAGCTAGGTGTGATGTTCGGCAGGGTAATAACCCAAGGGACAACCCTTCATTTCTCCATGTGCTGAGACTTGTGGTATAGCAGCTATTACCTGTGCTTCTACTTTGGCTAAACACACTGACCACAGAGCTGAAAAGAAGCAGTACACTCATCCATGCCTATCAAATATGTTCTTCCAAAGTAGGTACTTGTTTAATCCTGTGTACAGAATTAGGGCCAGACCCCCAGCTGGAGGGTATTGACACCTTGGAATTTAGCTTGGCAGTGCCTAATACAGCGCCTAGTAGGTTTGGTAAGAGGTTAAAGCTAAATTCTCTTTAAAATCACTCTTCTCTTCCCATCTGCCCTGCCCTGCCCTGCGGAACTTTGGCAGAGAAAGGATACGCTCCGGAAAATAAGTGTGAAACCTTGTTTTGTGTTACTGCATTGTTAAATAGGTCTTGCTTCGGCAAGGCGGGGAATAAACCTGCAACTCCGCTGTGTGATACAGGAGAATTTCTTGGTTGAAGGATGAGCTTGCGGCACAACAGCTCAGGCAGATCCTCGGCAGGCGGCTGGTGACTGATTGGCTGCTCAGGCTACTTGTTCTCTCTGCCCCTGTTTAGTCCTGCTGTCACGGTGGGAGAGGTCCGAGGAGCTTTCAAAATAACCTGCGCTGTGTTTGGCAACACTGAGCTTTAGCTCAGGTCAGTGAATCAGGGTAGGAGGATTGCTGCCGTCTCTGAATAAGAGGTGGGGGGAGAGAGAAGTTGTTGAAAGATTCCCGGTTCTTCCTTGTAAAATGTGACCCGTGCAGCTCCCTGCTAGTGGGAGTCTGAATATAGGACATCCTCCTTTTGTTCTCCAAGTTCCCCCCGGTCTTTTATTTGCACTGAATGGCACCTACCGTAAGGAAGAACAGCAGCTTTCGAACCCTGACTATTTCTAGGTAGCTCTGAAAGAAGGGGCCAATCTGATCCTTTTTTTCTCCACTTTCTGTGAAAGCTATGGTCCAGTGAATGTGTGGGCAGGTAACTCGTTTGCCACTTGTCTGCAGGGTGAAATAGTTGTAAATGATGTAATCCTCTTGCAATCGAGCAACTTTTGACGTGAAACATTATTTTTTTTTTGTCTGCCTTCCAAATTTGATTTTGTTCTGGAGGGTCAGGACTGAGTGCGTGTTACTGTTGCACATCCGTGTGTGTGGGGTGAGTGAGGGAGCTTGGTTCTGGTTTTGACCTCATGGAAAACCGCTGAAGTCCTGACAGCTTGATAGGGTGGGATTTTTTCCTTTGCGAAATGATGAGGTAAGACTTCAGGGGATCTGTGCATGCGTGTTTGCTGGGGGGTTTCAGACGTGAGCTGTCTTCATTCTTAACTTTGGGGAGAGCTATGGCTTCATCTGGTTGAGAGTTTTAAATGCTGAGTCAGTTTATTGACAAAAACATATACAATACATTGCTTGCGAAATGCTAATACTGTCACGATTAGGTCATGAAATCCTAGTGATTAGCATTATATCTTTACTTGGAGTAGGAAAAGTACTGCGTGCCTGCTTAGGAGAGAGGAAGTACAGCCACTGTTGTTTGGGGAGAGTTGCTTTTTGTGGATTTTTTTTTTTTTCCTTGCGTGCTTTGTGAAGCGAGTAGCTCCTCTTTAAAGGTTTATTGAGTTTGCCAGGGAGTCTGTGACACGTCCTACTCTTGTTTATTCCTGGATCTTGATCGGGAATTTTTCTGAAGGACACATTTTTCATTATGAGTTCACAGTATGTGTCAGCATTTTAAAAAATGAATTACCACTGCTCGTAACATTTTAGGCTCCTAGAGTTACGTGAAGTCATTTATTTATTTCCATGTGTGAATTATTTATCCTTTTCTCCAGTTTTAGCAATTGACAATAAATAGTGAAAGGCAGTGCCAAAGTCACACTCTAGAAGGCCATATGTGAGTGATCTTTTTGATGCAGACTTCTAAAATCTTTTTTTTTTGGTATTTTTTTCCCTTTAGTCTCAGTTCTTAAAACCCAAATAGCTCTTCTGGGTATAAAGTTTCAGTTATGGTACTGTCTAGAATATTACTAGTGCCTCATCCTGGTACATGAACTTCATAGAAACATTTCTCAACAAAGCCATTAGTTGTTGCATTTCTCTGACAAGGCCATTTCTTAGAGATAGATCCTGAATCAGTGATTTTGGTGAAAGCAGTGATTTTGAGCTGTTATGAAGTGCACCTCGCTGACCTCAGACACTTGCTCTCCCCTATTGCTTTTACTTTTTTTATATGTGATTACCGAGGAAGCAGTCTGAAAGTGTTTTATTTCACGGCATCTCTTTTAGAAAACTGGTTGCTGTTCAGCAAAGAGGCAAAACTTACGTGGGCTTATGTAACTGTAGAACTAGTATTGGAAAAAAAAAAAAAAGTGTTATTCCAGGACACATGATGGCCGGTCTTCCCTATATGCATTTGGAGAATACTGTTATTTCACTGAGACCAGTAGGAGTTTGTTTGGTGTTTTTTTTATGTGGGTTTGTTTGTTTGTTTGTTTGTTTTCTTTTTTAAGGCATTTTAGCGGTCCCGTTGCAAACAACCCTTCCATTGCAGAATTAACAGGCCAGTGCCCGAAAACAAAGAATGTGGGGAGTGTCGATCTCTCAAAGTGGCTTTTTTTGGATACTAAATGTGGATCCGGAGCCCATCCGTCTCCCATCCGGGGGCTGCTGACCGGCCCTGGCGGGCTCCAGGCGTGTCCGTACCCGCCGCCCCCTCCCGGTTCCCGGCCCCCGTCGCCACATTAGGACCCTGGTCAGTTCCAGGGCCGTCGCCGCCGCCGCCATCCCGGGCCGCTCCCGGCCCCGGGCTCACCCCTCCAGCCCGCCCTGAAGCCTCCGGGTTGCGGCTGGACCCCGCTCGCCTCAGCCCGCTCCTCCGGGCTCATCCCGTCCCACTCGGACTTAAGGGAGAGCCTTCGGTCAGCTCAGCAGGAGCCACGGCTGGTCCGCAGCGCCGGGAACCGGCCTTGCGGCTTCAAGGCGAACGTTTGACTTGCATCTTCGTGCTGGAAATGCCGTTTTCCTGGAAGGGAAAATGTGGTAGCGGCCCGCTTGCGAGAGCAGTGGAAGTTGGAGCTTTGAAGGGAGAGAGGGGGGTGAGTGTCTGTAGAGAGGAAATTGGTCTGAAAATAGCACGTCGCTCGCTCACGGCACGGTTCAGACACAGAAGGCTGCACAAGGGCAGTAGGCTTTTTATTTGTGGGGAGCGAGCTCAGGTCATGCTCCCCTGCGGTTCCCTGCCACAAGGCTGTTTCGGAAGGTCTCATCGCCGAGAGGCAGCAATGTGCTGAAGGACACCTGGTGGACATAAGTCTGAAATGCCTCTCCGCGACAGCTTTTTGGCAGCCTGGAGACGCCTTCCCCTCATCTCTGGACGTGGAGTTCCTTCGCTATTTTGCCTACAAGCCCTCAGCAGCTCTGTTCTTCATGTGGCCTCTTGTTAGGCTGCTTCCCGCTAAGCTGCGGTGGGGCAGGAGCCCCTTTCTGGTTGCAACAGGAGGGCTACTGGCAGCCTGGAGCCAGCCCATCCTGGCACTGCTGGCACCCCTCAGCTGGAGGGTACCCCTTCTTAAACACAGCAACTGAGCTTGTTGGGGGCACAACAGAGGCCAAGAATTGCAGACCATAAAGCCACCCGCAGTTAAAAGTCATCTGGACAGCTTTCGTCTGGTTTAGCAAAACTTGAGTGTTGGCACACACAGATGTGCAGAACATCCTCTGCCAAAATAACCTTCTGATGGGTACAGGGTGAGAAATCATCTTCAGCTGCGCCGGAGGAGAGGCAAATGCTGCATGTAAAGCGGATATCAAAAAGTATCTGCTGTGTCAGAGACACCAGTTCAGTGGGTGTTTCAAGTTGACTAGTTCGAGGAGTGATTTCTAGAGATTCTGAGAATTTCATTAAAGTTGTTTTAATTAAGGCCAAGATATTTTAAAACTATGAAAAAGCTTGAGCTACCATGCAGTAAAACTAGTAGGGTGTGCTGTAGCTTGGTTGTGAACTTTTCATGAGAGGGCAGATGGATGTAAATGAAGATATATAGGGAAGATGAGAAGAACATCTGCCTTTTTCAGCTCTCTATGAGAAATGTAAAAGCAAGACAAAAATAAAACTGAGCCACTGAGCTTGTTTCAGCTTGTGGTAGGTGTAGGAAAATTTCTGGAAGTCCCTTTTCTTTTTCTTCTGTCCAGATGCACAGGTCAATGGAGCACTTAACTACCTCCACTGTTGACATTTAGGTTTTTTTGTAGTGTGCTGAAACACACGTTGAAACGCAGAGAAGTGCAAACAGCCACTATGTACACCCAGCAATCTCTTTCTGGATGGGTTGCCTCCTTGATTCTGTGGCTGTTATTTGCCTACCCTTTATTTTTTTTTTGACATTTAACATGAAATTATGCTGGGTGTTAGTTGTTTACTGGGATTTTTAATCTTGACCAATTCACAGGCAAGTATTTCTCTGTCTCCCTCTCTCACACCAAGGGTGATACAACAGAAGGAAATATATAGCATGAGAAAATCACACAGCTTAGCTAATTTGTGAAGTTCAGTTTGCAGTCCAGAGTTTTACTGTCCTTTGCTGCAAAGGATTGTTGTGAAGAAAAACAAATGCATGCTGAAGTGAGCTATCTGCAAGGTCTGAGGCATGTTAATCTTCTTTAGTAAGAGTGTTGATTCCTTGTGGGGTAAAGACTGTTGATTCCTTGTGGGGTAAAGACAACAGTAATCCCAACTCTCGGTGTTTGTCAACCGCTTCTGCTCTTCCTGTCTTGTTCTGAAATCCTGGTGGGCAAAAAGGCATGTGGCAAGGTACACGAAGGGGAAACAATTGACACATTTTGCTGTGAAAATTTGATTATGATGCCAAATTAATGGGCGTTTTGCCTTCCTTTTTTTCCCACTATTTGTGCAGCAGAATCAATCTTGCAAAGGCTTGGGGTTTGGGGTTTACAACATTGTTGGTTTTCTAACATTGTTTGGATACATTAAATTTAAGAAAATTGGTGAGGAACAGAGAGAAACAAAACCAATAACTCAGCAGTGTTTTGCAAAGGGTTACTCCAAAGCACGTTCTTCTGAATAATGATGAATTGCTTCCTGATTTGTGGTCAGTGACTTTTTTTGGTATAATTACTGTCAAGAAGGAAGCTGAAGAACTAGAGTACATTTCTTAGACCTAGCATAGTGGAGCAGTTTCATCAAAACCCTTTTGACCAAACCCACTTGACATATGTTACCGGAACTGCTGCCTCCTTTTTATAAAAGAGGGTAATCTGTGAGTACATGTCTGAAAGACATTTCAATTCTGTTTTGTATGTCACTGTATGCTAGTGCGAGAGTTGTAGGTCTTCTTTTCTTTTTGTTCTCCTTTTAGCTATCAGGATGGGTATAGAGTAAAGAAGGTGGGGGTGAAAGGGAGGTTTCATTTTGATCTGGAGGAGCAGTCATTCCAGTTCCTAACTTATTAGAAAAGTGAGCTCTGTTGCAGTGAAGTGATTGATAGCTGTTTTTGTTTGCTATCTTTGCCAGACTTACTTCTGAAGGTATTTGTCAATCTCTGTACATTTTGCTTAATGTTTCTTCTTGTAAATGTATTTCCACAACACGTTTTTCAGGCACTGTTCATATTTGGCTTCCAAAGCTGGTGGTATCACATCCAACACGGTTGTTAATTAATTTCTGTTTTGCTGACCTGTCACTAGAAATTTCTTGCATTGGTCGCTTTACCTTGTTAAGTTGGGGGACAGGGGAGAGAAAGGAAGACGTTTTGATTTCGACTGATAATGGACTGATCGTGTACTGCTCTTCTTGTAGGTCACTGGAGTTATAAGCAAAGAGTACATCCCAAAAGGAACGCGCTTTGGACCCCTGGTAGGAGAGATCTATACCAGCGATACAGTTCCCAAGAATGCAAACAGAAAATACTTTTGGCGGGTAAGCAGGAAAAAACAGCACCATGTTGTTGCAGTAAGCAGATCACTAAATGAGTACAGCTGAGAAGCTGGGTCACTTCCTGCTTCAGACCTGTGTGAATGCGGGGGGCAACTTCTGTATGCTGCCAGGCACGAGCAGAGCTGGTGGGGTAAACTAAGCCAAGTAAAAGCCTGGCTTGTCTTGGATGTAGGGACTGTGTGGGTGGAGAGAGCAGGGGAGATGAACAGCCCTTCCCGGCTCTGTCTTCTGAAACAGATCTGTGCGTGATTGTGTAAAGAAATATTTCTACTGCTTGCTGTAGGGGCAGGTTCTTTTGCATTTCTTCACAGTGGAAAGTTACTCTTCTTTATGCAAATATCACGTATCCTTGATTTTTCTAGCTATGAAGAAGCTGTGAAAGTGCCATATGATATTTTACTTTTTTAACCATATAATCTTCTACATTTTTTCCTGGGTTTTGAATATAACTGCTGTGACACAGTGGTGGTGATCATCAGTGTATATCATTCAAGTCATAAGCTTTTATAGTCCCCTTCAGAAAGGGTTAAAAGAGCAGCCCTCGGTTCTCAGTGAAGGGAAAAATGCATTAATGGCAGGCAAACACTAGAGGTGATGCCTAATTTGTACTCCATAGTATAAGCTGGAAGGGAACACAAGCCAATTTGTTTTGGCTTGGAAAACCTGTGCTGGGGAATATGCTTGCAGTTTATCGGTTGACATAATCCTCAGTTTCCTTTACAGACCCATTATTAGTTGTTAGAGAACATTCTTTCAGCCTCATCTCCTTCCATGGATTTGTTTTGCTGCCTTCTAGCCATTTAGGTTGTGTCTGAATTGGTGGATTTGGGAGTATATCCAAGCCTCTTTGCCCAGGTGCCTGCCTGCCTTAGCAATATCCCAACCTCATATCCAGGTGAAACCCAGGGCAAGTGCTAACATTCCCCACACCCATTTCTTCTACCTAATTGCATCATTTTGGTTTTCTCAGATCATCTACATGCAATGTAATACGACGTTGCACAGGCAGTTATTTGCATGAATTGTTTTTACAAAGCAGACAACTGTTGTCACACTCATAAGGCTACAAAGCATTTCTTCTAGCTGAATTTTTCTGGGAGCTTGTGTCCAGTGTTGGAAGAGACCAGTATACCAACCCTAGCTCTGCCAGTTGTTAATAAAACAGCAAACACTGGGAAGAGGAGCTGCTAACCATCTTGCAGGATTTCATTCATATATTGCAGCAAGAGAGGTGACATCATTTTCATGATGTGATTTTAAGCCTTAGTGCAGAAGGATCCTGAGAGATAATATCCTAGGAGCCATCTAAGCATTGTTAAATTCCCTGTTATAATCTCTTGATTCATTCAAGACAGTCTGCTGCACTGAAAATGAATTCCTTCCTAGGGGTCTGACACAGGCTTGCATATGCAAAGGAAATTGTGGGAGATAACTTCCCACATGTTATTAAAGGCATCCCGGGCTTGCTGGCAGGAGCGGGAACATCTGCTCCGTGCGCGGGGGGACGCTGCCTGCGCCCTGCCCGCGCAACGGGAGTGAGGCCGCCCGGGGCCAACATCATTTCTGGGAACCGTGCCGTGACTCAGCACATCTGGTCTCGCCTTCCCCAGAAGAGGTGGGAGTCCAGTGGGGCACCTTGGCCCCAGAGACGGAACACGGTGACCGGCAGCGTGGTGGGAGCGGTGGAGGGCTGGTTTGGGAAGCGGTGGCAGGCGCTGAGCACCGGAGCCCTGCATTCCTGGAAGTTTGTGAGCCAGGGCGAAGAGAGAAACCCAAAGGCTCCCCGTGATGCAGCACAACTTGCCCGGCTCCCTTCCATTTTCTCATAACAAACACACCGCAAAATCTCTCGCAAGCTGCTTTGATGAGGCCACATGTATTTCCCCCTTCTCAGTTTACAGGAAGTTACTCTTAAAGAAAGTGATTCTGGTGTTTACGGCCTGCATTAAAGGGCCAGGCTGCCTCGCCCCTTTCCGCTCGAGACTCTCTCAGGGAGGAGAGGTCCCGGCCGGCCGGCGGGTGCTCACAGGGCACGCTGCCTGGCCAGGTAGGCGTGAGAGACAGTGGTGTGAACAGAAAGGCAGGAACACACTGTGGAGTGTTTTCCATCTGAGATAAGCTGTCTTCCCTTTGGAAGGACATTTCCTGCTCAGCGAGATGCATTGCTGGTGCAAGCAGCTCCCACTTCAAGGTCTGGCTTTTGCCTGGTCATCTGTTTTGCAAAACCCAGGAACTGAGTTCATCCATCACGGAGTTAGTTTCACCCCAAGAGTAAGCCATGGGTCTTTAACAAACGTGTCTCCTGGATTTGTCTTCATATTTATTTTTTTTTCTTTCAGTAACTCCCTTATTCTTATCACTTTAAGAAACAGTAGCTTCTGTCAGTGATTGGTACTTCTTTTCCCCCTAAGCCACTGAGCAGTTTTCAGATTCATGTTTTCTTTCCCCTCCGCGGACAAGCCAGAACATGTCTCTGGATAGGAGAAGAGACTTCTCGTCGGCTGGCCCCTCTCTAGGTCTTCGTTAAGTTATGGCAGATGAAATTCATCTTTGCCTCGCCCAGCCTTTCCACAAAAGGGTTACAGTCCAACTATGAGCAAGTGTTGCTTTAGGACTCCGGGGGGGTGGAGGATGTTTGCATAGTTTAAACCTTTGGGTGGAGGTGGTAGGAAACTGCAAGTACAGAGGCCATAGAAAAAGGCGAGAAAGGCTCTGACGTAGCACAGCCAGTCAGTCTTATACACAGGTGACTCAAAGCATTAATGCAAGCATGCACTCAGACCTGCAGTCATTAGCATCACCCACTTGTTGATCATAGCACCGGGAAAAGGACTCTAAGGTAGACTGGTCACGCAGGGAGAGTGCTCTGCATTTCGGATTTTGGGTCTGATTTGTCGATACTAGCAGAGATGCAGGCTAAACAGAAATGAAAAAGATGGCTGTGGACTTACCTTTGAAAAAGTGTCTCTTTTCTTAACGCATAGGATATCGTAATTGAGAAGGAGGGAACCTAGCTTGAGTTCTTATTTTCAGTAATATCTGCTTGCTTTAAAAAAAAAGAAAAAGCAAGCTTATAATTTTTTCTCCTCTGGGCTCTGTGTGCACGTGTTGCATATTATACACCTATATTTTCATAAGCACTTCCTCTCTATTCCAGATCTATTCAGGTGGTGAGCTTCATCACTTCATTGATGGATTTAACGAGGACAAGAGCAACTGGATGCGTTATGTAAACCCCGGCTACTCTGTTCAGGAACAGAACTTGGCTGCTTGTCAGAATGGAATGAACATCTACTTCTACACCATCAAGCCCATCCCTGCCAACCAAGAGCTGCTTGTGTGGTATTGTCGAGACTTTGCAGAGAGGCTGCACTATCCCTCCTCCAGAGAGCTGACAATGATGAACCTCAGTAAGTGGATTACAGTATAAACAAGGAATGCTCGTAATGTCTCTTCTGCCTGTATGAGCTAATAATAAGTTGTGTAATTACACAGCTGCATCATCTGTTGTGTCACAGTAGGTAGCTTGGAGTGGAAAAGGGGAATTAAAAAACCCAGCACAACAGAATGAGTTCTCTGTGCCCATTCAAATGTAAAGAGATTATAAAAAATCTGAATAGTTACTGGTTTACAGTCTGAGTCTTATCTGATGATATTCTGGATGGACAATCTGAATGTATCCTCTGTCTTCAGAGCTGTAGCTGTTGGTTCACTCTCAGACTTTTCAAGTCTAGATCTCATAGTGTGTTGAGCAAAAGTCTGCTTTGATAGCACAATACTAAAGGCTGCCCTGTCATGCTCCCAAAGGGCTGCCCTCATTGTACAAGGAAGTGGCCATGTGCCATGACTCTGTCTAGGTGTCTGACAAAATATATGCTGACTGCATATTGCCCTTTGAGCCTTGCATCTGCACTTACTTATCTTATGGGAGTGAACCTCCTGTGGTCTTCTCATATGGTTACTTGTTTTTTTAAGCTCAGTGTATTTTGTCCCCAGTTCTTGGCTGTATATCGCAACTTTCGTTTTCTGTTCAAAATAATAGCACTGGTAGCAGCGGGAAGAGGTATTTCCAGGAGTTTATCTCTGTGTTCCTCTGTGGTTTCTGACCGTTTCCAGCCTCAGCGCTTTACTCATGGCTTAATCACTGCCTAGCACCTCACCAAGAGCTCCTTGAAGTGAGTGAGAGATTCTTGTGAACTTCTCATTCATCTCCTGCTAGCTGCTCAGAGAGAGCAGAGCATTCTTCTGTCCTTCTGCCAGTGCCTACACTGGAATTTGAAGGAAAAACTGCATGCAGTTCTTTTTATGGAAAGGTCTATTTGCCGTTATTCAGTAAAACATAATGGGTTATAAAATATCAGTATTACTTTGGGGATCATTAGGTTTAAAATTTAACCCTGCACCATGAAAATGATGTCACACGTTTGGATTAATCAAAGGTACACCTGTCCTCCATGGATGTCATCCTTTCACCAGTTTTTGGTCTTTCCCTACAAATTACAGAAAAAAAATTGCTTTCTCCTAATCGCAGAGGGAAGAGAGGGCATGTCCTATGCTGCTATATTCCCTATTCAAAAAAGGTCTCACTGATTCTATCATCTTTGCACATATGTCATTTCACCACTTGCTGTGTGGTTTTACTTCCTGATACAGTGCACTGTTGGCTTTTCAGTGGAACCTGCAGATGGGATGAGACAGCAGCATTAATAGTTCCTGTAGATGAGGAGTTTGCAAAGATCCACCCAGACACATTCGGCCACTAGCTAGGAGGATACACAAACGCAGCCTCAGTTTCCTGCCTCTGCTGGATTCTTGAGTTGCCTTGCAGAAGTAGAGAGGAATGTATTTGTGAAGCATCACCTAATTACTTGGGTCAAAACTAGGGCCATTTGGACATGTGCAGAATAACCCATTTTAGTAAAAGGAGGTTTAATATGTGCGTTTAAAGAGACAGGATCTTGAGCAACAATTGTGTAGTTCGGCCTTAACACTCAAAAAAGCAATCTTTCCAGACTCTGAATTGGAGTATCCCTCGTGCTTTTAAAGATAATTCTGTTTAAACCATTTAGAAATTTTATGTTAGCCTCCTCCACCCAAAGAAGACAGCATTTCAGAAAAACGAGAAAAAGTTTTCCCTTTTATTATCCTTTCCCCTCATCTTTGTGACACATTCAAGCCTAAAGCCTGCAGCTGGGCCCGAAACCCTACAGGTTCCATAAGGATGGAGATTTTCTAAAGTTTCAGCACCCTTTTGTGAAAAGTACAGAAAAAAATTCAGAGGTCTCAGAAAGATGCCTTTGTGCTGAAGGCCCTGTATCAACAGTGCAAGCAAGGGTGGCTTTTCTTGTCTTAATACGGGAACCAGATGAGTTTAAAATGGATGTCAGCACTGTTGAATTTTCTTCTTCCCCTTCCTCCCATGCCACTTTTAGTTAAATCTGAAGTTAGCGAGGATCCTGTTGCCTCTCCAGCCTCTCTCTCCCTGTCACAAGCCTGGCCAGGGTGCCCTGGCACTGTGTTCGTCTATGAATAAAATGCAGAAGGTTTGTCCTCGAGTTGCTGGCATCCTGCACCTGCTGTAGACAGGGGCTTCGCTCTCTCGAAACATCGTAACACAGTCTTACATGGAGGGACTTCCTGCTGGTCACCTTCTCCACCTGCTAGAAAGCCAGGAAAGCCCTCTCCACCCAAAGGGGTTTCTAAAAATTCAGAGTTTAAAGTGGCACGGCTTCCCTCAGAGGAGGAGGTGAGCATTGCTACCTCTCACAACTCCTGGCTGATGGTTTTGGCACTCTTCAACAAAGGCAGAGGGAAAGTCAGGGTCCGAGTCCCACCACAGCCCTGAAGCCTGGTGTCTGACACGCGCGAGTGTGGGGCAGCAGCGCTGCCGTCCCATGGCCATGGTGTGTTGCACCCTGCTCCCTCCCTCCAGCCTGTCTGGGCTGTGCAGAGCATGCCCGTGCCGGCAGGAGGCTTTTGGAAGAGCTGTGCCTTGGCTGGTTGCCCAGCCTAGCACAGGAGAGGCCACCTGGGACACACTCCTACGGAGAGCTTCCAGTCTTGCCAGCTTAAAATATAGGCAGCTCCTTTAGGTGCCTCAGGGGTTTGGGGATCACGGTCTTGGAGTTCAGCACCTCAGTTCCTCTTTAAGCACCTGAGCAGGACGGGCCTCAGGGGAAAAAATGTATCAGAGAATTTCTCTGGCTTTATTTCCTGTAATTAGTGGCCTCAAAAATGAGAGAACTACCACTTTAGAGCATAAATATATTTACACGTCTGCATATAACATCTACTTGCCTCTGTAACAGGAAACTTTCAAATTAAAGGTAACTTGTCCCGCGTTAGTTCATTTGTGCTGTAGAAGGAAAGCATCCAGATTCAAGACAGCAATTAGGCATGTACTTAGTTATGTACTTAACCACGTCCTCTGTGTTTTCTTGAATTGGAGCCTTTGACCCAGTCCTTCAGATGCTGAGCACACACCTACCTTCACAGTCATGATTAGCTCCGAGTGGAGCTACGTAACTTCAACTGGATGTTGAAGTGCCTGCAAGGAGTTGCACAATAGTGGTAGAGGCAAAACACTGCGTTACCCCAGTGGTGGAAACTCAGTCTCATTTCAAACAATTCCTTGCTCCTTCTTGCCTGTTTTGAGGCCACAGATGTTGTTTTTTGTGAAGGTTTGAGATTTGTCACCTTCAGATGGTGCCGTTGTCTAGTAAGTGGCTTCAAGTGCAGTGGTGTGAGATTTCTGTATTCTGCTGGCCAAAAAATCAGTTTTCAGTAATTTCTTAGATATGCTTAACCTCGATCAGCTGGGCCCTCAGATTAAAATACCACAGACTAAATGACATTTTTTGACAAGCGAACAGACTAAGGAAATTTGCTTTGGGGGTCCCGCATAGTTTAGCATTTCATTCCTGCTTCATTTTAAGAGGATTATTTGATGGTGGAGGGTGGAGAAGGTAACAGTTTAAAAAAAACAAACCAACAAAAAAACCCCAACCAAACAATTGCATTGACTCAGGACATGACTATTTGATAATAATGTTCATGTACGTTGCATCATATGATGCAACTTCCTGCATCTCATGTCGTGTTTGTCCCTTCAGTCAAGTACAGGCAGGTGACATCTTTTGGTCAAGCTTCAGGAAAAAAAAATTATATTTGGGGCAAAACAATTTGCATGTTTCCAAAACATTCAACAATCTTTGTTTCATTAACAGGTTTAATGAGGTATTACTTAAAATCTTTTGGATTCTATGAAGTTTAACTTTTTAGTTAAATGTGATTTTTTCTTTTCTTCTTCTGGCTGGCCCTCACACGCTGGCCGTTAGTTAAGCCCTGCCATTTGCTTTCCCTTTTGTTTATGGGCAGTTTCACTTTCTGGTTTTGAAGCTTTTCTGTTTGGGTTGAGAGGAAACATCTGCACTTGCTTAAAAAAATGCCTCCTGGAATCTTCAAAAGGGCTCAGGAAAATGATTTTGAAACGATATGAAAGGTTGTCTTCACAAAACCAGAATTTGGGGGCTAAAGTTGACTTAATATTGAGGATTATTTGAAGGCTCCCTTAAAGACCTTCACTGAGCAAAACGTTTTCAAAGGCATATCACCCTGCCTTGGACACATTTAGAAAACAGATGATCAAATTATATACTTCTAAATGTTGGTCTCTGTTCTCATTTTGAATGGAAAGACTCTTTGTTTTGCGGGCTTCACAACTTCGAGGTTCTCTTTCTGCTAGCAAAAGAGGTGCTTAATTTAGATCGAAAATGTGAATCGGCATAATTAAACTCCACAACTCGAAGTATTCAGTACCATCTCACTCCTGAAATTACTATTGAAATTACTGTCTGCCTACAACCGTTTTTCAAGTTTTTAGAAAAAACAGGTAATTTTTTTTTAAGAAGCCTTTCTCAGGCTACAGCTCGGAGCATGAGAAACAAGAGCAAACCTATTCAGCAGTGTGTAGCTGGAACACCCACATTGGAGTGACTTCAGGCAGCCCTTCTGCTTAAGTTTTATTAATACTTAAAAGTAACAGGAGTTTTGTCCCTTTTCCTTTTGCACACACTCACTAATCTCAGATCTGAGCAAATAATCTGTTGACCTCGGTTAGAAGAGGATCAGGCTCCTAAAGAGGCACGTGTGGGGTTCTTTTTTTTTTTTCCCTTCTTTCCCCCTCTCCCTCTCCTCAGATCAGTAACTTGCAAGTGCAGCTGCACTGTTCTTGTTTTGTCATGAACCTCTTTTCTGTGTGTCTGTCTGACCACAGAAACTAGACAGATCTTGGAAGAGTATGTGCCTATATTTAGTGTGTAGGTATATATATATGGGGGTGGGATGAAGAAATGCATGTCAAGAGCAAGAGGGAGATGTGATCAGTAAGAATTTAAATGTAAAATCGCAAGTTAGAAAGTGGGATGGAGAAATGCGTTTCAAGAGCAAGAGCGAGACATGATCAGTAAGAATTTAAATGTAAAATCACAAGTTAGAAAAATTTATCCATTTATAAGAAATGTATCTTGTTAACTTTGAAGTATGTCTTCTTTAAGAGAAACAAGAAAGGTCATAAACCTGTCAGTCATTTTCAGCCCTGGTTTAGATCCATGCTCAGTATAAAACCAAGAACCTCTCCTTGGCCCCTGACATTACCTTCTTGTATTTTATGCAGTGCTGACACACTTGTTTATGTTTTGATCTCTGTGGTGTTCCCAAGTGTCCCTTGTGCTCAGGTAACAGGGGAAAAAGCCAAGAGGGGATTTATAGACCAAAGATAGCTTGCAAACTAAAGAGAGCTGTCACAGTTAGACTTGAAAAATCTTTAAATATTGCAACTTCTGTGTACTATGGAAATGAGTAGGAGGGAAGGCTTTATGGGGAAAGCTTTGAAGGGAAGGGAAGGAAAGAGCAATTATCTTTAGTCTGTCAAGCAGGGGTATGGGCCTGTCGCACGAAGAAAGTTAAGTTCTGGTGTGAGCTTCCTTTCTGTGACTTGCGGGCTTGCTCCAGCACATAAGGCACGTATGCGCTCACCCTGATGTTTAACCTTGTGACAGTAGGAGCCGTTCCTCCAGCTGAAGTGGCCCCGGTTTCTCTGTCACTTTTCCAGCAGCGCCAGCACTTCTCCTTCCTCTTCCCCTCCCCCTGGATTTTTTTTTCTTTAAAAGAGAAAAGTGTCAATTTGAACTTCCTGCTTGACAGACCCCACTGAGAAACTGATATGGGCCTGAGAAGGTAGTATTTATTTATTTTTTCTGCTGTGAGGCTTCACAAGTCCCGCTTTCCCCACCCCCAGCTTTCAATACTTCCCAGTCACAATACTCCCTGATGCTGATAGCGTCACCAGGAATGTTTGCTCTGAGACAGCTGGTGTGGTGACAGGCAGCTGATAAGAAGATGTGCATGATATTATCCACAGTGCCATCGTGGAGCTTTGTGAACCTAATAGGACCTCTGTGTTGTACCCCAAAATCTGTGTGGATGTTTATAAAATGAGTTACCAGTCTACAGGTACAGACAAAATAACCAAGGAAAGAAGATGTATTTTAATGCCAGATGTGGCAACGGACTATTAATTTATTTTTTGAAACAGCTCTGCATAAACTTTAACATTGAGGGAAGTAGTTGGGAAGCTGTCTGCATGTTTACACGTGTATGTGCTTGCAGTACAACATGCCCTATGTTTTATCATAAATATTTTAATTGCCCTATGTTTTATCATAAATATTTGAATTGAACATATGCATTTCATTGCAACTTGAAAATAGAAAAACTGCCTACATATCTCAAACTAAATTTGCTTGCTGCTAGACTAATGCTGTTTGAAAAAAGACGCTACTGTAAAAGTGGGTTGCTGTGAGTAGAGGCATGTTTTGAAAGCAGCTGTTTTCTTGGATACGTTTAATAAATGGCTGTTTCTTTGCCTTATAGGGTAATGTTGCCAAATGATAGATTCCATCAGGGTAGTGAATAGTGAAGCAAAGAATCTGCGTTGACAGCATCATGGTCATTACCCATCTTTCTTACTGGGTTCTTCTGGTCCTCCAATAATCAGAAATAGCTTTCTCACCTCAGTTAGTGAAATAAGAAAAGTCAGTCACAAAAGCAAAAACTTGGCTAAAGGGCTGCAATACTTTCGAGTCACATACTTATTGACATTAACTTGTATCTCCTGATCAGAAAACCTTGCACATAACTATCCACAATTATAAAACCTTCTTGTATTTTTTTCCCAGATAATAAAATATCTTACAAGTCATCATTTCAAGTTCATATAACTATTAACTTAGAGAGATTAGATAAAAGCAGACTTCTTTTTCTATTGAAGACATCTTCCAGTGTGCTGTTTGTATTATATTTTGTCCAGACAGAAGGTAGAGTTTTTGAATACAAATAAACAGTGTATGCACTGAACTGAGTTAAGTGGAGCTAGCTTCTGTTTCCCTCTAAATACATATTTCTTTTTCCCTTTTTTTTTTTTTAAAGTACATTTCAACCTAAGCTGGAGCCAGCCAGTCTTGCTTCCTTTTGCTTTGCTTCAGCATTTTTTTTTATAAAGTACAGCTGTAAGCAGAGGAGTTTTGCATAGACTGAATGCCACAGAAATCTGCAGTAAATAGTCTGCTTTGTTGTAGATGTTCCTAAGCAGTATTTTTAATGAGTAATGATCTGTTTACTGATGGAGAATACCTTCTCTTTGAAGAAGGCTTTCATCCTAGCCAGCCATGGTTTTTTTGGTACTGTAAGTAATTGAACTGGCTGGTGAAGTGACTGCTGCGGTTTGGCAAAAGCCGATTTGTCATGCCTTGTTATTTTACTGAGGAACATTTCTGGGAGCCTGCATTCTGCAAAGTCCTTCTGTTAAACCTGTATTGTTAACAAATGCTTGTTACCGCGTTTATTTGAAATCTGCTTAAACAGAAATTCAGCAACAAAGCTAGTAAAATTTAAGCGGAAAGAAAGGTGAAATCAGTTTGCAAAGTGAAGACTGGCACTCTGCAAATGAATCATCATCCAGATCTGTATGTACTGGCTGATATCCCTTAAATTACCAATGCTTTTTATTAATACTTAATACCAGCAGACATTTCTTCACACAGAAATTAGTTTTTTGGTGGGTTAAATGATTGAGAATGGCAGTCCCTTCCCACTAAACTTGTAGGCGTTAGATTGTGTTTTGAGAAGACATAACTGATGATGGCGTGTTTAAATAATCATTACTTTGTATTTCAGCACAAACCCACGTTAATCCAAAGCAGCACAGTGCTGATAAAGATGAGCTCTATCAGAAGAGCATCCCAAAGAAGGAGCACAGTGTGAAAGAAATCCTGAAAATGGAATCCAATCCTCCAAAAGGAAAAGACTTCTTCCAGACCAACATTTCACCAGTTACTCCAGAAAAAGACTTGGATGATTTGCGTAAGAACTATAGTCCGGAGAGGTGTTTCTTCCCTCGAGTTGTCTACCCGATCCGACCTCACATTCCAGAAGACTATCTGAAAGCTTCCTTAGCATACGGGATGGACAGACCCAGCTACATCACTCACTCACCCATCCAGACATCTACTACGCCGAGTCCTTCTGGGAGGAGCAGCCCAGACCAAAGTTTAAAAAGTTCAAGTCCTCACAGCAGTCCAGGGGTCACGGTTTCGCCTCTGGCACCTACTTCCCAAGAGCACAGAGAGCCGTACTCTTACCTGAACGGATCGTATGGCTCGGAAGGATTAGGGTCTTATCCTGGATATGCACCTCCTGGCCACCTTCCACCCGCGTTTCTACCGTCCTATAACCCCCACTACCCCAAATTCCTGTTACCTCCATTCAACATGAGCTGTAATAACCTGAGTGCTTTGAACAATATCAATGGCATCAACAATTTCAATCTCTTCCCGAGGATGTATCCTCTTTATGGCAATCTGCTCAGTGGAGGTAGCCTTTCCCACCACATGTTGAACCCCACCACGCTCCCTAGTTCGTTGCCCAGCGAAGGAGGCCGTCGATTGCTACAGCCTGATCATCCGAGAGACTTCCTCATACCAGCACCTAACAGTGCCTTCTCCATCACGGGCGCTGCTGCCAGCATGAAGGACAAGCCATGCAGCCCTACCAGTGGATCACCCACAGCTGGTACAGCAGCCAGTTCGGAACACATAATGCAACCTAAACCTACCTCAGTGGTGTTGGCTGCCACCGGTGGTGAAGAAGCCATGAATCTCATTAAAAGTAAGAGGAATGTGACCGGTTACAAAACCCTCCCGTACCCACTGAAGAAGCAGAACGGAAAGATCAAGTACGAGTGCAACGTTTGCTCCAAGACCTTTGGCCAGCTCTCCAACTTGAAGGTAGGCCATGGAGAATAAGACACAATCCTTCTTGGAAGGCTCTGGTTTCTCCCTACAGGTTATCTAGGAAAAGCAGGGACAGGCCTCCCTTGCATGTTCATCTGTTTATCAGTCTGGGCTTAATACAGCACCCCCCAGCAAGAACGCATTGGAAAGACAGTGTTTTGGTATTGACAACACCTAATTGACTAGATAGCGTCGTATTTTGGCAATGGGAGTCTTCTGCTAACTTTAGGAAACATCTGAAAGCCCTTTGGTTACAGTACTGGAAACTGCAAATTGTTAATTGTGTTGTTTCTCCCTAGGTGCACCTCCGAGTACACAGCGGGGAGAGACCGTTCAAATGCCAGACTTGCAATAAAGGCTTCACGCAGCTGGCTCACCTCCAGAAGCACTATCTGGTACACACGGGAGAAAAACCCCACGAGTGTCAGGTACGTACGTAACACACCGCAGAGACAACTTGACCCTAGAGAGGCCGGAGGGATGGCGGGGGTCGTGCGCACCCCATGGGACGTGCAGGAGGGCTGCGTGACAAACCCGTGGCTGCCCCAGGCTGGAGTCCATAGTACAGCTGTTCCCAGCCCTGGTGCAGCAGCGTCTGTGAGACAGCCGGGTTGTAAAGGCAGCATCTGCCTGATACTGTTTTGCCATCGACCGTACTCAAAACGCTATTCAACAATATTTAAATAAAAAGGTGGGGATTTTTTTTTCCCTTTGTGAGAAAGCCAAAGATATAAAAAGCTGCTGCTTCATCCTGCCATCTCCTCCTAGGCGTCTGCAACTTAAACCATGAAGTCCCCTCCCACTCATTCACTGTTTCTCTGCCACCCCCCCCCGTATTAGGTTTGTCACAAGCGGTTCAGCAGCACCAGCAATCTCAAAACCCACCTGCGGCTCCACTCCGGAGAGAAGCCTTACCAGTGCAAGCTCTGCCCAGCCAAATTCACCCAGTTTGTGCACCTGAAGCTGCACAAGCGTCTCCACACCCGGGAACGTCCCCATAAATGCATCCACTGCCACAAGAGCTACATTCACCTCTGCAGCCTCCAGGTCCACCTGAAGGGCAACTGTCCCATGGCTCCTGCCTCTGGCCTCTCCATGGAGGACCTGAATCGAATCAACGAGGAGATCGAGAAGTTCGACATCAGTGACAATGCCGACAAGTTGGAAGAAGTGGAGGACAATATCGACTTAACATCGATCGTGGAGAAGGATATACTGACCATGCTCAGGAGGGAAATGGAAGGAGCTAATCTGAAAGTATCTCTGCAGAGGAACCTGGGAAATGGACTTATCTCCTCAGGATGCAACCTTTATGAGTCATCAGATATGTCAGTTATGAAGTTGCCTCACGGTCACCCACTACCTCTGTTACCTGTAAAGGTCAAGCAAGAAACAGTTGAACCAATGGACCCTTAAGACTTTTTGGCAAAGTGATTTTTTTTTTTTTTTTAATTTATGACTTGGCAAGTCAGGGTGCCTGTAGCAGTTGCTTGTACATAGTTTCAATGCTGCAAAGCAATCTTGGCTTACAGTAGTTTCCCTACGCTCTCCAGCTGAAAGAAGGAACTCCAAAGTTACTGTTTTCTCAGGGCATAAAAAAGGGGCAAAGGACTGTGCGTTGCCTCGCCAGTTACTAAAAGACAATCATCTATCCATAATTATTTTTTCAGTGATAGTACTTCATAATTTATTATGCAATTAATCATTCTAAAAGCAATAATTAGGAAAATGTTTACAATGACTGGAAAATTCATTGTAATTTTTACTTTAAATGTTTTTATTTTTTGTTTTATGGCCATTCTTTGTAGATATTTTTTTCTGCACATCTGTTTTAAGAACCTAAGATTGGGGTTACAGTAAATGTGTTTTATGTACCGATGTCTTTTAAACAAATGTGGTTTTTCATATTGCCAAAATTGGACATTTGACATACAGAATCCTAGATCCGTTGGTTCGAAAAAAAATGCTGTGTACTTTTATGTGCGAATCACTCCACTGGGAACTGAAAAGGAAAAAAATCCAACCAAACCCAGAGTAGCAGCAAGCAGGGAAGAATCTGCTACCCCTGCCTCTCTGAGGATAGGAAAGAGATTCTTCTACCTGCAGCTCTACCCAGAACAGATGTGGCACAACTAACACCTACCTGCCGTGGACAATCCCACAGGTTTTTAGAAAACAGCTATAGCCCCACACGTTGTTATGTAACTTTATGACCAAAGGAATGCATCAGCTTAAAGTGGCTCTTCCAAAATAAAATCTTACATTCTTTTGTTTCCAAAAGCGGTTTTAAAGCAAACACACAAATATTCTTAATGCTCTGCCTAAAAGGAAGTTTTTGGCAGACATCTTTCTTCTTTTTTTTTTTTTTTCTTTCTGGCCAGAGCCTTCCAGGGATAAAAAAAAAAAAAAAGATGGTCAGATTCCCTGAGAAAAAAGGGGTTCGGTTTTACTTGTATTTTCCTCTCCCACTTTGCCTGGGTAGAAGTGGGGAACAAAGTCCTTTCCTGGCACATACATTTTTTTTCTTCCTTCCTGTACGACTCGGATTTTTCTCAGTATTTGTGTTTGTACATTTTGTGGTTAATTTAATTAAAGAAGAAAAGGGCATTGCAAAGTTGTTGAACAACAGTTACCTCAGTGCTTGTGTCCAGTGGTGCAGACAATGCTGTTTTACCTAAATGCTTTGCTACTTTAGAGAAGAAACCAAAATGTGCACAGGGAAAGATAGAATGCACGTCCTTTTATCTTTTTGTTTCGCTAAGCCCAAAGATGATATGGTGACGTTTGAGGTGTAGCAAAGAATACATGTATATTTATAGATATATTTATACCACTATACTATATATGTATATGTATATATATTTATACCACTTAAGTTGTGAGCCAAACCATGTAATAAAACTATTTTTCATCTAAGTGTGAAAAGCAAATGTTATCCACTTTTGCATATTACCAATGACCTCAGAACCAGAAGGTTGTACCAAGGCATTTATCGTTTGCAGATAGACGCGCAAAAGCCATCCAGGTGGAGCCTGAGCTCGCGAACACCTCGTGTGAATAACATCACCCACGCGTGGCGTCCCCACAAATTGGGTGGCAGCAACCCCATTTGCAGGATGGGGGTCCTGGGTCCCCCGTCCTCCTGGCAGCGTGTGCCGGAGGGAAGGAGGTGGCCGGGGAGGGGCGGGGGAGGGGGGGGTGTCGGTGAGCAAACAGCCAGAAAATGTAACCGAAAGAACTTGAAAAGAAACCAAATGTGACCCGTGTGTGATGTGTTCACAAAAACGCAGTGAAGGGCAGGACAGAAGTTGGGTGGGATGAGCCCCTGATCTCGTTTTGCCCTGCTGTTAACGAGTTGCATGGTCAACTCACGTAACTATAAGTAGCATTATTACACGCCTCCTCTCCACATGTACCTTTTTTTGTCTGGTTATATTCTTACAAATTTTAAAATAGCCTGCTTCAGCCATCCAGGATTTGGTGAGCTTTTTTTATTTTTTTTTCCCAGCAAACTTCACTTTAATGCCTTCTGTTAAAAAACAAACGGTCCTGAAATAGAAGTCTCTCAACAGAGCTTTTGGAGGACTACAGTTCATTACATTTCCACTCCTGCAAATTGTGAGGCTGACATCTTTTAAATGTAGCAATAGTTCATAAATATAGTACTTAACTTGTAGGATAAACCAAAGTATCACTAATCTGTCACTGGACACACACTTTTCCTGTTATTTGCCTGTAGTGCTTTCTTGTATTTGATACAAATTTTACAAGAATTTATATGCATCAGCTTTAAGAATTGTTACTTCTCTTTTACTGTTTCCCCCCTTCCCTTAGAAGTTTTACATGTGAATGTAGCAACAATCAACAGTGTTTTGGGGTTGTTTTTTTTTTTTTTTGTCTCTCTTAAGAAAGACTCTGACCAAAGTTAACAGGCTTTTTACTTTGCTAGAACAACAAACTATCATATGTTTACGTATTGGTTTACATCATTATTTATGTGCAAATTGTCAAATGTAAATTAAATATAAGTGTTCATTGCTTTATTGATGCTTGCCTTGTCTTCAATCTCTCTGCACTGACGGCGCGCACAGCCTGGTCGTGGGGCGCCTTCCCTTCCCAGCCGCAGGCACGCGCTGCGCCGAGGGCGATGATGTCTCCAACAATGCCGACTTCTGCCTCTGTGGGCTCTGATTTTCCATGATTGAAAGTTGCAAACAGCAATGCCAGAGCCGAATACCCCGGCTTTGTTAATTACGACGCTCTGGTGGGTTTTAGTCAATACCTAAAAACAAAACAGAACAAAGAAACCAACCAAACAAAAAAGATTTTTTTTAAAAAAGACCCAAAATTGTCAGTGTTTTGATGGAAATACTTGAACGCTATCTGCCTTGCAGATATATGACCAGGGTTCTCATTTACATTTTTCCAAATGATTGTCATTTCTGGCCTGAAACCCTAACCACTGGGACCACAATGACATGCTCAAAATGTCAGTGCGAGACCACGCAGTCCTGTATCAGCGTGGTGGGAACAGCATTCAAAACAAATGTGGATCTGTTCTCAGTGCTCACAGAGGAGACGTGAATGCGAACTAAATCCGGGAGAAGGTCAAGTGTCCGTTCCCCCTCCACCACCTCTGCCAAAAAGTAACAACAGGCCAGGATGCCCCAGAAAGCTAATTCAACATTTGCTACTTCCATCATTTACCGTGAGATCTAAACCAGAGAGGCCATGTGCTGCCCTGCCCTACCTGAACGTTAAAGAAATAATGTTCCTGCTCATATTGAGACACTCAGCGCTGTATGATGTTTTAAATGTATTTCACTGTCCTCTTAAAAAATTCATTTAAACATCTGTCTCAAGAATTTGAAATACTGCCAACACCGAACTGTGGAGTTAAGAAAACCAGAGCACTGTTGTCATAAACGTGCCAAATGCAGCATGTTATATTCCTATATTCGACAGAACTATTGCTGTAATAATTTTTTTTTAAAAAAAAAAAACACCATAGGATAACCATTACCGTCATAAATCATACTTCATTACTTGGCAGAGCGTTACGTTGCACTGGAGAGTTATGTCCTGGGGACACTTGTAAGCTTTAGAAGATGTTTAATAAAACACATTACATAAAAAGACAATGCACGTTATAGATCACAGCCTTGCGAGGCCGAGCCCAGCAGCTGCCGCGCTGGTTTCTGGCAGCCCCCAAAGCCAGTTGGAAACTGCCGAAGGAGCGTATTGCAACCAGAAATACGTCGGGTTTCAGTCATGGCAAACCACCACCACCACCACCACCACCAGGCTGGCTAACCGCAACATCAAGGTGCAGGGGCTGGGGAGGGAACAGATCCTTGGTTTGGGTTCTGCCATAAAATGCAACCCTGCAAGGCTGTGTGCCCCCCTGCTGCCAGCACAGAGCCATGAAAAAAAGTGATGCCATCGGTGCAAAAATGTTGGGAGAACCAAGCGTGATGTGGCCAGGAAGGCAAAGCATGCTTTCCTTCCCTGGTTTTGCCAACTGAGCTGCTTTGCCGTGGGATGAGGCAAATTACAGGTGAGATGATAGACTCTTAACACAGATTTAAGGAGGATCCTGACCTTCTGGCTGGTTTCTAAAGCCCCATGCCTCTCAGCTGGGTGTCGGGGGAGACACCGCTAATACCCAGCATGTTTTCAACCTTGAGGTTGAAAACGAAAAAACGTGACTCACTGAGGGGGTATGAGCCCTTCGGGTTCAAACCAGCGGCTGCCAATGCACAGCTGCGTCCCAACACGTGCCGGGACCGCGCTCCGTGCGGGACGCAACCCAAAAACCTTTGCTGTCAGAGTTGTTACGTTAGAGCAAGGGAAATAGTTGTGGCTGTAATTAAAGGCAGTCAGGAAACACTCGGCTAATTATTGCATGAGCCAGGGCTGAGTGGATGTGGTGTGGCCAAGGAATGCGCCCGTCACGGGACAGGTATCTGCAAAACACAAGTCATGGTGGCTCAAGAAAAACTCACCAGTGGCATCTGGACAGCCACTCTGGCACTGAGCCGGAGGTCTCCCTCCTCCATGCAGGGTCGGGGTAGCCTGGCAGGGAAAAGGCGGCTGCCTTGGCTGGGACGTGGGGGGCACAGGTGGAAATTTTAGTGACTTCAGCACTAACTGGTCCTGCCTGAACAGCAAGAAAACATGACTTTTTGTCAAAGATGCGACCCTGCCCAAAAAACATGGGTGTGTAATTTTTCCTCAGACGATGAAAAAGGGCCATCCTGCAGCTGGCACAGCCAGTGCCATTCTCCTTCTCACAAGCGGCACGTGCAAGTGCTGGCCAGCAGCACACCTGCACAGCTGTCAAGGCCACATTTCCACCAACTGCGGTCAGTGGCAGAAGGCTCCAGAGTTTCCAAGGTGCTGTGTGACTCTGCTTGAGGTCGTTTTTGAAAGAACTTCAAAGCCAAACCTCCTTACCTTCCACCATGACAGCTTGCAGTTTGGCACAAGCTCTGTGTGGGAAAACCAATCAGAGAAGATCAGATGTCTCCACCTCCAGGCAGCACAGGTTCAGCTTTGCAAACTTCAGCCTGCACAAGCTCACCTAGGAGGGGCACCAGAGGTGTAGCCTGGTCTCTTGAAGTCTTGTCTCTAGTCCCATGTCGATGTTGTCCTTCCACTCACTATAAAATTCTCCATGGCACCCTCTCCTAGTACAGGGCACTGCAGCCCTGTGCACCAGCCAAAGCCCTGCAGCCTCCCAAACATCTGTCTCCTGGCACTTCAGAGGCAACTGCCAGCCATCACGTCTGGCCACAAACTACTTTCTGAGGCTGGGGATTAAAGAGACTGGCTGCCACAAGAGGTAAGCCAGCACCCCAAGCAGAAGCCCAGCAGCAGGGCAAAAAGCCGTGCTCACTTGTGGGTGGCAGACACCCCTAGGAGGAGACCCTTCTCAGCAGGGACCCCCAAAGCTGACAGGGGAAAACTCCGGCACAAGGCATGTGTAAACTGCCAGGACTTGGGGCAGAAACCTGCTCCCAGAGCACCGCGACGGGCAGCACTGGTATGTGCATTGGACAGAGATCTCCAAAAAGAGATGCCTACCCCTCCAGGAGAGAAAGATGGGCACTCAGAGCTCTCCCTTGTCTCATAAGCTGGTGGCCAGGCACCTTGGTGGCCCTTCCCTCCTCCTCCTCCCCAGCTGCACGCACAGAGATGGTTGGGATGCCAAACCGCTTAGGTAGGTGTGACCAAATAGCCCTATTCAAAGGAGCCAAACCAGTATGACTTCCTTATTGTGCAATGATTAATAAAGGCCTTCAGCTCTTCTTTTCTTTTTTTTCCCCCATTAATTGTGAATAGGCAAGTCCTTGATCATTTCCTTATCCGAGGACTGAGTGAGATTCCTTACAGCATTCCTGCCCCAAAGTGGCTGCACTGTGCCGAGGAGAGAAGCGATTTCCTGCAATATTGAAACCACACACAGCAAAATCAGTGCCTGAAAACCTTTCCCAGTTCTCCCATTCTGAGCACTCGGCCATCACAACGTGATACTGGGCTTAGGGTTAGGGAGACCAAACTATTCCTGCCTTTACCAGTTGAGATTTACATGGTAAATCCTAACTTAAATGAACAAAGTGAAGAGTAGCTTTTGGGCAGGAAGAGGAGCACAGCAGGTAACAATCGGTATAGGCTTTACTGGATATTACAGTTCTCAGATTTCCTACAGCTTTCCTGTGACAAAACTTTCTGTGGGAGGACTGTCCCTCTGTGAACTGCAGGAAATGTTTGCTACCTCCTGTCCTTAGTCTACCTTGTATATTCAGATCGTCTTTTTTTTTTTTTTTTTTTAAGGGACAGATCTTGTGCGTCTTTACAGACAAGATCTGCTTTACCCCAGGCACGGACCCGGTTAACCAGGCTGGGCGCGTCCCCGAGAGGTCTCACTTTACTCGCAACTGGTCATGAAGAAAACAAAAGTTAAAAATGTAGTGGAAACTGCAACCAGGTGCGAAAGGGAGCAAGGATACATGAAAAGTGAAAATTTGCCTTCTTAATAAGCCGTTACAAGTTAGTTGGGTGTTTAGGAGGGAACATGCGCTGACGCTTATAGTCATTCAGAGAAGACTTGTGTGTGTGTGTTTTTAATGAGACCAGAGGATGCAGAATGGGGCTCCTTTTCTAACCTATACTGCAGCAATTTGTGCATGTCTGTAGCTGTGGGTGTTATGTGCTTTCTACTCTTGAGTAGTAAGTTTCAGTTTGATTCTGCTCTCGAGAGCTGCGGGGACAGCTTGCACTCGCCTTATCAACGCAGAATCCAAATAGCTCCACAGTGCACCCGCCCCCCTGACACTGCAAACTGAGAAAACATACTTTAAGCACAGAAAAGCAAGTGAGGTGATGACCACAGGGCTTTTTCTCATCAGAGCATCCCAATCTGCCAAAACCCTTGCACCCCGATCCACAAGGCAATAAGCCGCCTCGAGAGCCATGACCCTTGCACCACTCAGGGTGCAGAGCCACGACCCCAATGCTGGGGCTCTTTTCTTACATCCCCACTGCCCTAAAACCCTGCAGCACCTCCTCCTTGCACCCATGCCCCTGCACTGGAGGCCCAGTCTGGCCACCGCAAGATGAGCAGCTGCAGGAGGCTCTTGCTTGTCTTCATTCCTCTCTGGGATGTCCCTGAGCAAGCCTGGCCGCAAGCCACGGACCAAAATCGTGCCCATGATTAGAGGTGGCAACAAGGGCAGGGCAGGTATTTTCATGGCTCTTGGGAAGTGGCTCTAGTTTGGCTCCAAAGACTTGTGGTTTCAACAGTAATCCCTGTGCTCATCCATGTAGTTGATTCACAAATGAGCCTTGCTATCTTTACATCTGTCTGCTAAAAACACCTGTCTTTTAAACAATGCACCAGTGTCCATGCTCCCTGTCCCACTGTCCCCAAGTGGGCTGTGATCGAGAGGTGCCCCACATTCTTCATCCCTCCACCTCCCATCTGGGAGTCCTCTGTGACCACTGACCCCACAACAGCAGCTTCGATGTTTCATTGCCCTTGAGAAAATCCTGTTCCCTGCAGAGGGACTCCCCACAGCAGCCTCGTCAGTTGCTGCCAAAATCTGCAAAAAAAATGCCCCCTCAGATACAGAGCCCCTCAGGAGGAGATGTTTAGTGCAATTCTCCTGGGACAATCACTCTCCTCTCACCCTCCTTGAGTGCCACACACCACAATTCACTGGGAGCCTTCTTCGCAGAATATCAGTGTTTCTCAAATGAAGTTATGACCTACATAGCAGCTAAGAGCAATGTGCAGATTTCCTCCCTCCTTCAGATCTGCTTGAGGTTTTTAATCCCCCCACACCTCCTTGCAGATACAACATTCAGGAATGACTGTGGTATTTGCTGCACAGTCATTTGTCTTGCTTGACCTCAAAAAGGAGCCCAGGAGACAGGTGGAACAGTGGCTACAGGTACAGCTCCCTCTGCCCTACCAGGCACTACTGGGCAACGCTGCACAGACCTTTCTGCTGTCTAGGGCAATACTACACTTACTCTGCTAGTGAGCACCCAACAGAGAGACAGGCTGAGGAGCGAAGGGTGCAGACCCTACTGGAGACACAGTGCACTCTGATTTCCTTCAAAATCTCAGCTGCTTGTCCAAATTAGGGAGGCCAGAAAACAGGGACCCTTCCTGACCAGCAAATCTATTCTCCTGAAGCAGCACGCACCCCTGCAAAACACTCTATGAGCCTTGTTAGACATAAACATCCTAAATCTCAGTCCTCTGCCACTGGCCTCCTGCCCACCGACTCCCTCTGTGCCTGTTAGCCACAAGGGAACACCTCAACCCCACATGAGCCTGACTCCAAAAATACACTGAGGGATGGACCCAGCCACAGAGTTCAGCTACAGGTTCTCGTTTCCCCCAGATCTGGCGTACTGAAGTCTGGGCGTGCCTGTTGATGCCATTCCTAATGCATTTCTTTTCTTTTTTTAAAAATAATTTTCGAAGTAATCATTTAGAGTGATTCAAACACTAAGGCAGTGCATCTACACAGGAGAATGTATCCAAGTTTAAGCTTATATAACAAATGAGATTTAAAGACAGCCTTTATTTTTTTTTTTTTTTAAATCTAGAAATTTCAGGCCAGAAACTTCAAAGCCAGAGTTAAGTTTTGCAGTAAGAACAGAGACCCAGGAGCCAAGATGGCTGGGTTCTGGGTTTGGTACCTCCACTAACGGGTAGCAAGGTCTGGAACAAGTCAGTTGACCTTCCCATACGACACCCGACTCATTTATAGAACAGGTACAAGACTTGGGCAAGTTGTGGTGTGAGACTAATACTTGTACCTTGTTTTGAGATCCTCTGATATGTAACAGCATGTATTTTTGTTGTTCATAGAGAGAACAAGTTGCTTGTAGAACTATCTGCAATATCATAATATTTAGAAGTCCTCGCTCACAGGCCTCTCTCTGCCCCAAGAAGCTTACGAATGAAGCACTACTAAAAACCCAGAAAACCACAGTGGCTAGGTGCACAGCTTAAATTTCCATTTTCTCTCAGCGTTTTCCCACGAGGGGATTGCATGTGAGAGCACACAGCAGAGAGTCAGATCACGCCCGGTTCAGTTGCTCTGGCATGCCATTTGGCAATACAAGAATGACATAAATTAAAGTGAAACCTCTTCACCTCAGCCGAAGTGAAAATGTGAAGAGCGACGGGGGTGAGGAGGAAGGGGGGATATTGATCCGTATCTACTCAACAGTCAGACCAGTGGTGTGGTGGCAACAAAAGAGATGCCTTTGCTTTTTCAGAAACAATCTATAGAGAACCATTTCCTTTTCTGCTGTTAAGATAACACACTTGCCACCTCAGCTGCATGCAAATAGTTCATGCCTCTGCTTAACTAATTTACCTCTCTGGTGCAGGCAGAAGGGCAGAAACCTCTCACCAGTGTCGACCAACGTGTAACACTGAAAAAGAAGACAACTCACTCAGAGTTTTCTGAACCGTTTAAGTCGTTAGAGGTCAACTGCACCAAACACTCTGGAGGAGGTACGTGGGTCATTTTCGTTGGTCTTTGGTCCTGCCTCTGACCCACATGTGGGTTGCAGGCTAGAACTGACATTATCCAAAGAAAAGCACTTAATATCTCTGCACATAGACCACAGCCGGTCAACAACTCATCCCAGATTTGAACACGATATATTAACTCTCATCTGTTGCCAGAAATATTAGATGCTGTTGCAAGCCCAGGCCCCCAGAAGTGTGCTGAAACTGAGTGGGCCTTCACATCGGTTGGAAACAAACAGGTATCAGGTCAGACACCTGTATGTATCTGATGGAAACCTTGTTCTAACCAAAACACTGATGCTACTTTCACTCGCTCACATATGCACACTTCTCTCCCCGCATTAAGGCAAGGCAAGAGAGGTTGCAGTGGTAAGCACCAAAAATGTTACAAAACGCCATAACTAATTAAGCTTGTCTGCACGTCACCTTCAGGGGCAGCCCTGGCTCACAGGGTCACACACTGATTTTTCCACAGGATTTCTACCTCTCTCAGTGCACAAAGCAGGAGATGCTCATCCGGTGCGGGATGGAGCAGGAATGCTGATCCTTTCCTCCCATCTCCATCGTGGGTCACAGTGGTCCTGCCCTGCTCTTCAGCCAGGGCCAGCTGCTCCTCAGTGCTTTCGGTGGGCCCATCAGGAGGACGGCTGAGGGCTTCACCTGTGTCACTCAGCAACCACGTGGCAGAGGAAGGTCATATCCTTGTGCACAACAGAAGAAGTAACAAATACAGGAGTTCAAGTCGAATATTCTCTTTGGGTGCCCAGACTTTCCAGGGCAGCTTATCCCAACTGAAGTGTTATATGACTGTAGCATTGCTCATCCTAACCTCAGGGGCCACTGGGGATCCTCAGTGCCTTCAAACTGAGCCGGTAAAACCAAAGAGCACTATACTTCACAGGCTGTGAAAATTTGGGTTAAGTTTCTCTGTGCTATGCACAATTCCTTGGGTAACAGCCAGTGAAAAACATATTTCCCCAGGCAGCACTCAGCTCCCTGGTCGAGACAGTCCCTCTGTCTACCCCACCCCTTTCAACAGAGACCACCACCAAGGTGTGAGGTTTACAGATTAAAGCCTCCTTTGTTTCCCGATGCCAAAGGCCATGGGGAAAGGTAACACACATCCTGCAGAGACCATGTCATTACACACATCCGTAGGGGCCTGACTCAGCCTTAATTTTGGCTTTTCTCGACCCATGAGTGCCCGAGCTTGGTGCCTTGATGTTGTTCTCACAGGCTGCCTGGGCAAGCTCCCAGGTTTTGGAAAGCACACGCACTGGTAAAATTTGTCCTGCTCCATGAAGTCCATGAATCAAGCCACCAGCTCTGTTACCAGGAGCAGACCATCACCCATCATGTATGGGGTGTGTGGTGAGCCCCACGCGCTTCCTCTCCATCACCTTTCTCATCCTCCTCCTCCCTGCACCCTGTCCACTTGCCTTCTTGGCGACTGTCCGTGGGGCTCTCGGATCCCTGCCTGAGTTGCCATCCTGCAAGCACACTGGCCACGGGGCAAGCTGGCCACCAGCTCCTTCTGTGTCCCCAGAGGGAAACTTCCTGTTGGAGGGAAGCAGTGAGATGCCACCTTTCCTTTGGTGCTTCCTAAGCGAGGGGACCCATACAACTAAGAGCAAGGGTGAAATGAAACACTAAGAGAGAAATTAAAAAAAAAAAAAAAGGAAGAATATCTTTTCACAGTGTGTAGATGCAAAGCGAAACTATTTAGATAGGTTCAGCTCTCCCACGCTGATAGGCCCAGATTTTCTCATCTCTGACCTTACTCTGAAAATTCACCCATGACTTGACAAACTATAAAATCCACAAAGCTTTGTGGCTCCTCAGGAGCCTGCTGCCACCCTGCCAAAACTCACCATCAGTGTTTTGCTGGGTCGATATTGCCAAATTACTCCTTTTTTTAGTCGGGTTTTTCTTATTTTGACACATCCTACTTCACTAATACTTCTCCCTGGAGCTGAAAATCCATTTATGTGGAGCTTGTGCTCTTGTCAGTACACTGGGAGCTCCATGCCTAGCTATGGGCAGCCAGGGAAGAAGATAACTGGGCCCACACTAGCAAAGTGTCCCCTTCAATGGCAACTGATCATATCAGCTTTGCAGCCATGGATGCTGCTCATGGGGACAAGAGCCATTTGCCTTCAGCCTTCTCACAGGGACTCAGCTAGCTTAGCAGAGGGCAGATCCAGCTTGGCAGCCTGATTTTGGACAGTATCTATCTGCAACACACGTAGTGGACATTTAAATCAAGACTGTTTTATGCAGAAGCATTTTGAATGAAGAGGACTGTTCTTAATCCTGATCTTACGAAAGCTCAAACATGTGCAAAAGGATAATAATTCTATATACTGGCTTAGAAAAGCTGCAGTGGTTTTGCTCTATTCTGTTTCAGTAAAAGAACAATCTAGTCACGGAGGTAAACAAATGTGTAAATGTTTCAGTCTGGACAAAGTGCCTTTCAAAAGGAAATGCTTTGTCTCAATGAAGTTGCAGAGTGGTTCAAAGAAGTGGATGAGTCATTTGTATCATACAAGGAAACAGTCAAGGATTAAAAATCTATTATTCTGGGATTACTGCATGAATTTTCCTCCTAGCATTACGAAAGGTTTCTGTTTCCCTGTCAACAGATGATCGTCTACAATATTGTCTGAATACATAGTACCTCATCCACTCACTGTCATCTTTGTTGCACCCTTTGATTCAGGGGAGATAAGAAGATAGGTCAAGAAAGAGGTAGTAGGTGATGGTACCACCTGTGAAATATTCATGCCTAATATATTGTTTGCTAGAGTTGATGCTCGGATACTTAAGATATGTTTCCTGCTTACTTCTCCTTCAAGACAATTTCTTTTTCATTGTTTCTATATCGCCTTGGTCAGTTTTCTCATTGACACGTGTAGGAGCCCGTATATGCTCTGGCCCTCTTCAGGGATAACTAATGTACCCTTGCAGAACAACTTAAAAAGAGTAGGAATGAGGACGAACAAAACCAAAAGATGAATTCAATCCTTTGGAGACCTTCCATCCCAGTGGAAAAATCCCACATGGGAATTAAATTCTGTTTGTCTCCTCCCCCTGTTCTAAAGACAGAGGTAGCACTAATAATGCAAAGCACGTCTCTCTCCAAGCTCTCTTGCAGCTTTTAAAACATAGAGAGCAAATGGCAAATTTACTGTTCATCTTCTTTCGGAACTTAAGGCAGGCCTTATTGGTAGCAAGTGAAATTAAACTGGTTGTTGCTGTTCAACTTCACTGGGCTATTTCCTCACATGACTTAGTCATGATCAACTCTACTTGGCAGTTGTCCTTACAAAAAAACAGGACACAGAGAAGGGTTAAGCACTCCCATACAATTTACCCAATAAATTTGTCATACCCTTTATATAGAGTTGTCCCTCCAGTTCTGCCTGTTCCCTAACATATCTGGCAGTTTGAACAATGTTGGCAATATTTGAGCAATTAGGCATTCCAAGTGGAAAGGTTACTATACTTTACCCTCAAACATAGGGTGTGTTTTGTCTTGTGCCTTCAACCATCCTTGATGGGCACTGGTTGCACAACAGCTGTGAAATAGGAAGGTCTTCTTTCAACTTCAGTATGGCCTAGATTGTTTTCATTTAGCAAAAGGCCAGTAGTCCAATGGCTAGGATGGGACAAACACTCCTTGACATGGGTGCTATCGAGGCAGATCACAGAGAAGGAACTTCAATGCTGTTATCTCTTTTCAGGTGTTAAATGCTTTGTTCATACTGGCACTGGTGCAAAACCAGGTAAAAGATAACCCACAAAAGAAATCCCTCCAATGGAGCTTTGAGTAGGACCAGTCAAAGAGATGTGAGATTCCTGGCTTGTGTTTTATTTCCCCCTCTTTTGGTTGAGCACTGTGGAGATCTCAGTTTCTGTTTTGGCCAGTTCTTGGAGAATGCACTTTTTTTGTGGTCCAAGTCTGGTGGGAAGCTCTGGGCAGGAGCAGGCAGGGCTGGAGAACTCCTGCAGCCTTGTTCTGGGTGGGACCAGCAAGACCACAGTCCACCAGGACAGGGACAAAACTGCCTCCCAAGCTGGCTAGCCCAGGAGATGATATCCTCAGCCCAAACCGTCACTGAGGTTGGAGAGCAAGTGTGAATTGCAAACGACAGTCCCACAGAGGAGTGTCCCAGGAGGCCAGCAGCTGCTGGACCGGCTGCCACAGCCCTCCTCTCCCGGCAGCAGGGCACACCCAGGGGCCAGTTGCCCGCCTTGCCCAGCAGAGATGCTTGGCCACCTAGTCAGGACCTGGTCTGGGTAAGAAAAAACCCAATGTAAGCAGCAGAGAAGGAAGTTTTGCAGGTCACAGCCACTACAGGTGCTGCCTGTCCACCCTGAACCTTCACAGGAGGTTTGGAATGCTGGTGGATGAAGGAGGTCAGGTCCGACATGCCCAGCTGCCCCCTCCTGTGAAATCTGAATGGGTCTGAACGACCCAGCCCATGCTTGGGTGCGTCTGCAAGGTCCCACACACCTCAACAGGGTATCTCACTTGGCAGTCCCATATTGGTAAAAACTGCTGAGAACTGGGTGCTCGGCCTCTCCACTTGTGGCTGGTGGTATTTCCCTGGCTGGGCTGATGTTGATGTTCATAATGAAGCTTTGGCAGAGAAAGAGAGACATGTTGTAATCATTAGCAGACTTCACATCTAGAATTTATCTCAGAAAAGGACAAAGGATAACTCAGCTCGATGAGGGTGTTGTGCAAGTTTGGGGCTACACTTTCCATTGTGATACCAGTCCCGGTCTTCACCATTGTCTTTCTGACCCAGAAAAACTTGATCATGAAAATAATCTTAGTTAGAAAATAATGGAACTGATAAGTCATAGCAGGCACATGTGTATCTCATTACACATCAGTTCGGTTTCACTATATATTTTACACTATGTTACATAAATTTCACCATGCGCCACAAGTATTTCAATATGTGATAGTCAGAAAGTGGCAGTTTACACTAAAAGTTTCAGTATGTGGTAGGATATTTCAAATACTATAAATTCTCCTTTTAAATGAAATGCATCGTGTAGATTAGTAAGAAACGCAGTTGTCTTACCCAAAGTGGTTTTCTTTCAGAATGGTATCTAGTACTGGGCTGTTCAATTGCCATGTTTACTTTTGTCATACAGATTAATGGATGATTAAGTAAAAAATCATTAAACAAACACCACATAGGACTCAGACAACCTGAATTCCGTTTCTTAGAGCTTTTATCTTAACATACATCTGCTCTGGCAGGGGCGTTGGACTAGACGATCTTTCAAGATCCCTTCCAATCCCGACCATTCTGTGATTCTGCGATTCTGTGATACCATATTAACAAACACACTCTATTTACTAAGCGTATACAAATGAACAAAATAACCTTCCTGTGTGAGGCTTGTTATTGGCCTGGTTGTTGTTGGGTTCTTGTTTGTTTGTTATTTGTGGTTTTTTTTTTAAACTATTTCTCTCTGAGCAAGTACAATTTGAGGGACCTGAAATCCCAGAAGGGATGAATGACTAAAGCAACGAGCAAGTATATCAAGGGTGTGCACCAAATCTCCATTTGTTGTAGATGATCACTGTTTCCGTAGCAACCAGCAGCAGAGGAATCTGCACTGCCAGCACTGGGCTGTGAACCATGGCTTTGATCAGTTGCCCATACATGAATGATGTTAACCAGGAATTTTGCTAGCAAACCCCATCCCAGTTGCTGAAAAGGGGTATTCACCATGTTACTACTACAGTAAAAAACCTCTGTCATGTAATAGAGTTACCAGGCCATCGTATTTTCACGTGTGCCAGAGGGTACAGATTACCTTTGAAAGATACTTGCCATGAATCAAGAGCACACTGAAAACAATCATGTGGCTTAGTAAAGCCAAGGCATGCCTGCAGCAAGGACTATCTCCTTGATCAAAGCTATACAAAACCTTCCAGGCTGGTGCAACAAAGCAACATCCCCACATCCAGTACCTACCATCAGAAATGCAGAAAGAAGAAAAAACTTTAGGCAAAATTTTGGTTATGAGTTCTCATTCATTCGCACCTTCTCTAAACACAAGCTACACCAAGAAAAAAAGTTCAAAAAACAGCAAGAAAGCACGGGGCAATGCTGAACTCCAGCCCAAGAGAGAAACATCAGTCAGTTACATCTGTGCTGGTTTCAGCCCCTCAAGATATAATCACACAGATAATTTTCTAGCAATTTTCAAAAGATAATTTAAAAATGCTAATGATCTGCACCCAAGTTGAGTGTTTAGAAGAACTGGAGGCCTCGTCTACCCCATCTCACACTCAAGGGTGACCCTGCACCTGCATGACTCTGGGCAAGCCACTTAGAGAGTTACAATTGCCCTGGATTAATTAGAAACTGGGTCTTTTAACGTAACTCCTTGCCCCACTGCAGGCCGAGCAGACCTCTTTGGCTCCCTGCCAAATAGTTCAAGCACCTATTAACCAAGGAAAAAGTAAAGAGCTTGGGCTGTAACACTTTGGATTTCAGCCCAGCGGTTTCAAATCTCCTAACCCGCGAGAGCAGCTTATCTGTGTTTGGAGGTCAAAGCCCTCAACAAAGCCCTCTTAACAGGTGCGTGCTGGCACAAACTCAAATGTTTGCCTCTTCAGATTACAGAGATTCCTTGGTTTCATACAAGTGGGGCAAAAAAGGCCACCAAAGCAGCCAGTGACACGCTCGGATCTGGTTTGAGTCTGCTTACGCCAATTTACTTGGCAAAGCGTGTCACCACAAGTCCTTCCTTAGCTCACAGGAGCTGGAACCGAACGCATCTAAGTATACAGCTTGTCTACCCTGCTCTTCCAAAATTTAAAATCAAGGGCCACAGTATTCCTTGTTTGTAGTCTCTGCCTACTATAGGAAACTAATTCCGCCCCAGACACGTGACAAAGCAAAGCTCATGAGCTGCATCAGATGTTTCCCAGTGACTGGGCTGAAGGAAATGGGAATGTTTCTGTCAGATGTGGGCTCACGGGGACAGTCTGGAGCGCAGTGATGACTGCTTTCATCCCAACAAGGTGCAATGGGAGCTGCAATGGGAGCTGCCTCCCTGTGCCCAGCCTGAAATCTTGAACCATGAGTCTCTCTGTGGGTCTCCTCTGAAGCAGCTTGAGAGCAGCCCTGCCATTCGCCAGAGTGTCCCTGCATTAAACTGGATGAAATGTGGGCTCACCTCTCCTTCAAAATATCCTTCAAATATCCTTCAAAAGGATATTTGGGATGAAATAAAGGTAATGTTTTTAAGCACGTCTGCTTTCCAGCACGACCAAACCTGAGCTGTTCCTATTTAATCATAGAATCATTCAAGTTGGAAAAGACCCTTGGGATCATCGAGTCCAACCATTAACCCTACTCCACAAAGCTCCCCCAGTCCCACATCTAAACGACATTTAAAATACATCCAGGGATGGTGACTCAACCACCTCCTTGGGCAGCCTATTCCAATGTCTGACTACTCTTTCTGTGAAAATTTTTTCCTAATGTCCAGTCTAAACCTACCCTGCTGTAGTTTGAAGCCATTCCCTCTTGTTCTATTGCTAATTACCTGTGAGAAGAGACCAGTACTAATTTCTTCAAACTAAACAGCCGCAGCTCCTTTGATCATTCATCAGATTTATTCTCCAGGCCCTTCACCAGCTTCGTTGGCCTCCTCTGCACTCGCTCCAGCACCTCGATATCTCTCTTGTATTGAGGTGCCCAAAACTGGACACAATACTCAAGGTGAGGCCTCGCCAGTGCCGAGTACAGTAAGAAAAGGAGAAGAGACAACAGCACAAATTTTCCCATATTCACTTATTCCCGTGTTAGATCTGGGCTGAGATATACACAAAGCAATGTATTTATGCCCTAGATTCCACTGCCAATACTGCCAACAAAAGCTAAATTACAGTGATTTTCCTGTAGCCAGGTTGCTAGTCCAACAAGTTTTGGAAGGAGGGAAATACATTGCACACATCCTCCAAGTCTCCTCCTAAGCATTGTCAGGCTGTAATTTTAACTTACTCTTATTACTGATCATGTATAATTGATGTTGAGCTATCCTTTAGCCATCATGAAAGTTACATTACCTAAGCTGTTGCATTACTTTCACTACCCCATCCAAAGTTTTTAGTATGTCTTGACTGAAAAGGCAGAACAGCAACAAGAGTTCACAGGACATATACCAACTCATTTATCAAATCCAAACCTTTTCATTTGACCCAGTTCAGTTTCACTTGCCGGTTAAACCACATGTTTTCAGGAAAAGAAATTGCAGCGTAGCTTGCAGTATTCGCTATTGTGATTTCAGAAGCAGCTGGCATTGGCCTGAAGACTGCAGTTTCAGGTGTACTAATAACATTTAACAAAAGACTTTTCCATCCTTGCTGACTGAAGAAGTAGGACCATTCGTAGCATATAATTAAGCTGTTGAGTTTCCGTTGTTTTGAATGTGACCTACCTTTTTTCCTCTTTACTCAGCTATGGCTGAAGCTAATATCTGTTCATCAAAATCCTTCTGTTCTGAAACAGCATACCTCCATCTATGCAAATCTGAGAGGGGAAACACTCACGACACAGTTCATATTCCTGATAGCTGGAACATTCCCATGGAACATCTCTGCCACGTTTGCATTTTACAGGCGTTTCTCTGTTTGAAGTCAATTTCTACAGGTTTTCACACAGAAAATATTCATCAGCCTCATTTCCTCCAGCTTTAGCAGGAAAACATTACCATCAGCGTGCAATAGGCAAGAACCTTGCAAAGTGACACCTTAAAGAAAATAACTTGATAAAAAGATTTTCTTAGTGTGCTGTGAAGATTTTCCACATCAGCAGCTTCTTGCGTTTTTTTTCCCATTGATTTCCTTCAAATCAGCCTTTCTTTCTTTTTAAAAGAAGGACAAGTATTGGTGCTTGTTTTAGCTCTGGTTCATAACAATCAATGACTTCAACAACGTACCACCGCAAATTGTATTCTGCTTATCTTATGGAAGGAAAAAGACTAGTTAGACCAAACCTTCTCATTCATTGCTTGGGGTCCCTGCCTCTGACCAATGCTCTCTTCAGGACAGGGGCAGCAGCTTTGCTCTGCTTGTAAGGTTTCCTGGGAAAAAGGCCTTTCCTCTATGTTCGTCCTGTAGCTTCTATGCTGTAAGGCATAAAAAAACCTGCAAAATCCAGCATCTGAGTTCTGCCCGTGTGGACAGTGAGGCGTTTCCCCATTCGGTAACTGGATTTTGCAATATTGTTTACAAGGATGGCAAACCCCCCCCCCAGCTTTCATTTGCAAAATGGTCCTTAAATACAGATGAAAGCCACAAAGGAGAGTTAGACATCAATTTTTGTGTCTTAAGTGAGATGGCCAAATGAAACAGCTTGTTGATTTAAAGGAGCGTGGTGAAAATTCCTCTGTGGTAGTACAACGCATTTTAGCTTCTGGATAACTGCACAAAACGAACAAATCACTTGTTTAATGCCGAATTTCTATACCTAGATACCTGCTGGTTCCCATTTCCTATAAGCATAGAGTAACATGGAGGATAACACAAATTTCATTCTACCCTAGTAACTGAAAACAGCCGTCAAAAAAGAAGGCAGCACAGAAGGTGTGCTGTAACCAGCAGTTATCTTTTGAAGTTGGCATATTTAACAATTTCCTCATGTTTTATTTTTTTATTTTCAAATTCTAACATCCCATTATTTTCAGAGAACTGGCAGATCCAAAGAGCTGGAGAGGAACAGGTGAAATGGAAATAACTTCTTACACACAGAAGCATCATCAGATGCTGCAATCCCAGAAGGTGTTTAGGAAACTCAAGAGCTGGGGGAGGTTTCTGCTCCATGGGGGTTGTGCATTGAGGTACAGCCTTTGGGAAGGACATTGCTCAAAAAGAACAAACCAATGCTGGCGTAAAGGAACCTCATCGGCCTGGACAACCCCAAATCATCACAGCCCATGTAAAAAACAAGTATTAAAAGTACGAGTACTCTGAATTCATTCTCAACAAAGTGCCATCACAGATCAGATTCACACCTTCCCTGGAAGTTGCCATTTGGAATCTCCATTTATCCTTCAACTGCGTCAGTGCAAATAATTAAAAACACCAAAATCATACTCCGGAATCAACCCAGAGCCTCTTCAGACTCCAGTGAGGCATATCCAAAACCTGGGTGGTGGGAGAGGGAAGTCACGCTGTGTTTTTCTTATTCAGAAACAGCAATACCCCAGAGCATACTGAAATCAATTATTTCCATCTGCCACACACAACCTAAAACCCTGAAAATTGTTCTGTTAGTAAATATCTAATACACTAGTGAGTAACGAGAAGCAACCTACTTCTTTCATTCGTGAATGTTCACAATGTTCTGGAGATGCCATAAGTGCAGTTCGCTGTTCTGCTATGCCCAGTAGGGTAGATGTTTAGCACTGGTCTCCAGACTGAGTAGCATATCAAGCACGAGGTGGTAGTGAACAGAAGTACATAAAATACTAACCCACGGCAGAAATTCCTCTTTCCTTTCAGCCTGCATTTGAAAAGTATCCGTCTTGTCAGTTTTTCCCCTTCTTTTGAAGAAAAACTGGCAACGACCCAACTAACTACTTGCAGAAAAATGAGTGCTTTGAGATTACGTTCTTTGTGGAAACAGCCACTGTTTGTAACAAGAAGTAATTTCAGGATAAATGTGTAGGACTTCAGAAGGTACAAACATCAACATAAGTAGTGCAGTTGTGTTAGTTCAGCCCATACAATCCTCAGATAATTAGCTGGTCACTGACATTGAGATTATTGATCATTATCAACAAGAACAGGTTTGTCCTGTGCACCAGCTCTGCCCCTCATTCCTATATATTTGGTTTGCACCTATATATTTGGTCTGCACCACCCACCCCCTTCCGAAAGGAGCACAGGCTGTGGAGGAGAAGGGAAAGAGAAATTAGCTGTAGGCACCATTTCTGTAGACATTTACACTCTGTTTGATAAAACAAGGACAAGTTCAATCTCTTTATGACCAGCTTGTGGAAAACATTCCAGGAAAAGCAAAGTATTATGATCTGAAGGCACAACTTAACCTTTGAACAGCATAACAATTTGCTTCTTAACCCTAACTGTAGTAGGACTACATAGACCTGGCTCTGTCTTCCATAGCTTGGTGAATAGCTATGAATATTGTATCTTGATCGAAAGGACAACTAGGTGAATTCCCAGTCACTATAAACTGTTGAGAAGAAAGTGTGCTAAAGAGGGAAACAGATGACCATTCTTCAAATGACATGGACAAAGTCTTGTACTTGGCTCTCCACACCCAAGCATAGACTCCAGACACACCCAAGTTGTCAGTCCAGTGCTACATGGTGTGACCAGCCAACCCTCAGCAGTTAAGGCTCAGTCCCATGCACAGACAACAAGCTCAGATTGAGTTACCTGGCAAAGAATGAGTAGGACTAGCAGAAATTTAAATAAAAGATGAGATCAAACGCTGCTTCTTATTTTTTTTTTTTTCCCCAGGAGAAGAGTCTCAGTCGCAAATGCATAAAGCAAAGCTCTTATGTTTGCTAGAAAAGAGATTTTAACTGACGAAAAATCCACAGTTACTAAGCTTGTCACAGTATTCCCTACGAATTTCTCAATAACTGAGAAGTGGGGCTGGCTAGAATCAGACAGGCTAGGCAGCCACTCTTCCATTGTTAAAATAATTGGGATGTCTCAAGATTCTCAATTAAGATAACAAACTAATTCTTGTGGTCTGATCTTGTTGAAATAGTTTGGATATTCTCTGTTCCTGACAGTCCACGGAATTCTATTATTTTGTCTCACAAAAGAGACAAAACCAGTAGATCTGCATGATGTATTCCCCCACAAAATCACCCTGGTGAGTCAGATCATGCAGGAACTCTGTCTCAGACTGCAATACTCATCCTCCCTTCCTATTTATTGGGAGCTGCATTTGCCAGACACAATATGTTCCAGAAGGAAAAGTAAGATCCAGAATCTAAAATACTAGGAATGTCACTTCCCCCTAACCATACATGCTAACCTTAGCCTTATCAAAGCAGTCAAGAAAATCCAAGGGTGCTGCATTGCATTGGTTCAAATTAAACAAGCCAAGCAAAAGATTTTTCAAATTTTATTTATGAGATGTGAAAAAGTTGCCTTCTACTCTCCAAACCATAGTGCGAAATACCAAAGACACTGTGAAAGGGGCGCCTCTATTATTCAGAAAATATTTGTGTGCTTTTGGTAGATTAATTGCATTTAACATTTTGGTTAAACACACAAACAAGCACAGCTTTTTGTTGTTGCTTCAAATGAAGCCAGAAAGAGAACAAAAGGCATCCAACTGAACCAATTTAGGTTTATAAACATATTAATTTTAAGAGCGCTATGTGTGCACTTAAAATGAATTTAAAGCAGTCAACCTCTGCAGTGCGATGCCCAGTTTCGTTGTATCCAAATAATCCATAATTCCAGATGCAAGTTGTCGCAGACACTTCTTTGGAGAGCTTGCAAAGTTAAAAGTCGATTTTTCCTATTAATTAATAATTGTTTTCAGCTGTTTTGGCAAGTGATTAAAACGAAGTGTCTGCCTTTAATGTTAAAATATAAAAGTTCCCTTCTTTAGAGGCCTAAGCGCCAAGCAGGAATTACCTCATTTGCAGGAAGGTGTCATATGTGATTGTTTGGAACATTTGTAAGTAAATAAGATGAACAGATCTTGTACCTGGCGGTACAATGATTTCCATACCGCGTCCATTAAAATTACCCACTGAGCAGTTTCAGAGGAACATCAGCCAAGATAATTAAAACAATTCTTCTCATGTTAATGAAGTACCATGCGACGAAAGAGTCATCCCATAAAGAAACCATACGGGCTGCACGTCATTTACCAAACTGTGCCATCTTGTGAATTCAGTATCACAAGCCCTTTGAACTCTGCACTGCAAAGCACGAGAGCACCTGCCCCTTCTGAGCTCTGAACCGTCACCGAGGTACCGCCAACAGGCTCGCTCGACGTGTCAGCGGACGGTGCAACATAACCGCCCTCCTGTCGACAGGTCAGAACTGTGTTTAATCCACAGCAGGATTCAACTCAACTTATAGAAGCTACTTCTGCCATAAGTAACCTTCTAAATGTTCATTCCCAAACTGCTACCAGTTCATTCCCCCAATAAAAGAGAAAGTAACAGCTCGCCTGGAAGCTGAATTTTCATGTTTCTGAAGGACAACAAATTTCATGGCAGAAGTTGAGAAACTTTCCTTACAAAGTGGAAGGTACTGGCATTAACATAAGCAGCACTAAGATCCCTGGTTATCTTCCCTATCTGAACAGCGAGCAACTTAACTGAGAAACCTTTCTCTTCTGCTGCATCGAGATGCTTGCGAAGGGACGAGAAGTGCAGGATTTATGCTCCTCTCTTTCTGGTACTTCATGGGAGTTGTTGCTTGCTCCTCCTAGCTCTTGGCTTCTGCCTCTAGGTTTAGAAACTTTCGAAATGTTCTCTGTTTGTTGAGGTAGGATTTTTTTAGACTAAATATTACGCTTTATCTCTTCAAGCCCATGAATCCAGATAAAGCTGCAGACCGTGCTGAGCAAGCAACAACACAACAGCAAGTATTAGTGACAGAATTCAGGAGAACCAGACTCAGGTTTAGGTCAGCCCTTATTTTGGGGAAGGAGATTTTTACATCAGTACAACACCCTTAGTGTATGGTCTGCAGGGCAGAGGGATACTTCAGCACCGCAGGCAAACAGTGACCCGCCAAAACCCTCAGCAGAAAGACAGCACAAGTAGCAGCCTTCTCTCGTTCCTGTGATCCTGTTCGCCGTTGTCAAAATAAACACAAATAATTCCAAGAAATTTCCAGACACACCAGTCACACTTAATTACATCTCATTGCACAGTGAAATTAAATAAAAATCCCAGTCACTGATCTGCTTCCAATAATTACCACCAATGTTAGTCAACAACATGTTCCCTGTCCTAAGGTTACTTCAAATTCCTGAAAATCTTGTTTGATATAAATAACAAAATCACTCGTAAGAAATCCTGCAGGTAAAGATGAACACTCAGATTTGTTACTATTGGGTTAAGATGCACCTGTGGTTACAGAGCATCCAGCAAATCCACAGTAATTATTCATCCTCATATTCTCCCTCCCTGGCCAACGCCAGAGAAAGCTCCTTGCTGCTCTCAGAGACACAACAACCTGTTTACCTGGGGACAACAGGAGGTAAAAGTTCCCTGTCTCGGGGCAGCTCGGAGAAGCTCACGCCCTTGTTTACTATGTGGCAACTGTGGCACATGCCCATAAGTTGAGATGTTAAGGATCTTCTCCTTTATCGATGGTACCCGCATTAATTTCAGCCTAGCGCCTCATAACACATTAGGATCAAAGCAGAACACCTAAATATGTTGCAGTTCCTTTCAGGAAAATGTTATATTAAAGATGAAGAACATGCTTTTTATCCCACCCAGACAATACCTTGCAGCAAAATCTACCTGCATCAGCAAGTAGAGCTGCACACTCGATGCCTTTGACGATGAAGAATAAACTCCCTTTAAAAAATAAACATATTTTCTTCTTGAACTCTCAAGCCTCCTGATACCATCAAATGGCATTTTGGAACAGGAGCCACCTGTGGTTCTGAAGCACTGTTAATTGCTTGCAGTGACACAAGCAAGGATTGACTTGGGTGAGGGCAGGAGGTGGGGAGTTGTGCAACGGGTCTCTTCCACCTGCCGTCACACAACCTCAATTAGGGTTACCTTTTGAAAGTGTGCAGAAAGCCAGTTAGACGGAGACAGCAAAACAAGCGCGGACAAAGGCAGGTATCATCCTTTGCGGATACCTCCGTTTACCTCAGTGCCAATTTAAAAAGAAAATTTAATTTACACCTTGTTTTGTCTTGCTGGAAGCTTTCTTGTTTACCCCAGACCACGTATCTGTTAGAGAAGTGGCTTAAAAACTTGGAAGACCTAAATTTCAGAGCCCCCTTAAATGATACCTGAAGAGATAATTGTTATGCCCAGTAGCTATAGTTCACCTGTTTACTTGTTCAAAGCATGCAACAAAAAAAAGGAAGGGGTATATTACAGGAAATTGTGGCATCTAATTTGGGTGAGTAGGTAGGCTTCAGAGAATTGAAATATTTCCCCCCATGTCCCCAAAAGACACTGAACCCAACGTGATTTATGGAGGCCAGAGGGGATACAGCTCCCGCTGCACCTCCCCAAGGAAGCTAATTGCAGCAGAGCCTTTGAATGCACTCAAATTTCAGTAAGAGATAAAGAGCAAATAGTTCATCTTATTGGCATATTAATTAAAACTACACAATATATTTCAAGGAAATTTTGTAAGCTGATCCATTAGGATTGTGCCCTCTTACCACTGAAATAATTGGACGCACAACCAGAAGCGTAGGACATCACCATTTTCACTAAAACCCAACATTATGATTTCTTAGTGAAGGATATTTGAGAAATAAATTAAGCTTATTTTTTCTTTTAATTGCCATCATGGCTTTTGTTCCAGTGATTTCCTCAACAGCTGTCGAGTATAAATTCATATAGAATGAAACAAAATTGGACAGTTTCCACAAGGGAGCAGATTCCCTAAATTGGCAGAGAAACTGTCTGGGTGGGTTCAGTAAAAATACACCTCAGCAGAAAGTTAGAAATCCTAGTATGACTTCCTGTTGAAAGGTGTCAAGATGTAAAGGGCAGAAATACTGATGATTAAAAATAGTACATCCTCTTTGTACTGCCTATACGGCCAGATTATGAATATCAACATATTTTTCTACAACTAAACCCAATATAATGCAATCTTATTCTGACTGGAAAACGAAACGGAAAAAGCTTATGACCAAAAGTGAGTTTGGTATTTATTACACACCTCAAAAATGTATCCCGGTGTGAAACAGTATAGAGTAAAACTTCAGAACCACGGGACAGTGACACAAAGGTCCTCGAGCGACTCCGTCATCTGTTCCCCGAATAAAAAGGCGATGCTGACGATTCGGTTTCCCACAACACAACACATTACAGCAGTGACAGTGCCTGCGCAAAACCGTGCCACTGCTTCGTGTGGGACCTCCCGACTCCTCGCAGCTGTAGGAGGCCCAGGCCTAAGATCTGCTGCAGAGGAAGAAGCTCTGAAACTTTTTTTTTTTTGGTAAAGGCCTTCTTAAGGGGTGTGTTAAAACAACAATATTAAACACAGCCCTTCGGGTGCCCTGCTCGCTCCCAGGGATGGGTGACACCAGAGGTGCCAGACGCTTTGTTGCGCACGTGAAAGCCAGTACCTAGACCGATGGAAAGGAAAGCACATGGTGGGAGCCGTAAGATGATGAGTGAACGAGAAACCTGGGTGAGATCAAGAATCCAGCTCCGTCATTTCACTCCCCACCAAGTATTTCTCCCTCAAGCCCTGCTTTCGCTGCTCTTTAACTCCTCTCATTTCCCTCTCCCCTCCTCCGCACTCTTCTCTCACTGTTTTCCTCCAGGGCTACCTGGTTTGTGGTAACAGCCGCAGAAGCAAACTCACACCTCGGTGTTGAAGGAGAAGCTGTGGGAGAAGGGTGCTGGGGTGCTCTGGGGATGGGGTTTGAGACACACTCACCCAAGAGCCAAGGGACAGCAAAGCCAACAAGGGACAGATGGGTGCTGGGGAGCAAGGGGCAGGCTCGACCTCACCTCTGCTCTGCTGAGGCCAAGGATTAGCTGGAAAAACGAGAAACTGCAAATTAGAGAAGAGTTTGCAAGTAAGGGATGGAACTCACAGGACAAAATTGTCACAGTGGAAATAGCAAATGAGCCGTACAACTTCCTGGGTCACACTGGCACTTCAGGGCCAGAGGGACACCCCCACAGCTTGTTCTCTGCCTCCCATTTGCCTTGTACAGGCTCGGACAAACTTGAAAACAAAGGACAACCAGCTTATTTTGCTAATTTTGAACTGTGGAAAAATCAAGTGAGGGCGTGTGTACCTATGACTGATAGAAATCAAACCTCTGAAATGCAGATTATTTTAATTATAGCTAGAAGAGCAAGTAAGGTGCAAGTTTCAGTCAGATAGGTTCCCATTCTGATCTTAATTCTGTAGCAGATGAAAAGAACTCACGAGTTCCTCTGTCTAGCTGTAAGAATTACAAATTGTCTTTTCCACAGCAGCTGGGGCACTGCTGACCCTAAGCAACAAAAAAATCTCAATAGACACGTGAAGAAATTAAATTGATATTTGTATGAAATAAGACTTCACCAGCTTTTGCATGTGCACGCTCCACACGCCTTTCACTGGAAGGCCCCCCTCTGAAGGGAGAGCTTTGACAAACACTATTGGTTTGGGTTTTTTTACCCCCACCACAGTCTGGTTTTCTCTGAAAGACGACTGACCTAACTTCTAGAAGCTTTTAAGATGTGTGTGTGAACTTGCAAAGTGCATTTGATGAAGTCTGGCAAGCAGTCCTCCCAATTCTGGCAGACGCAAACTGTATCACGTATCGGCTCTACGCTTGTCTCCGTACAAGACTCATGGTTACTGTGAACACCAAGATGAGAGTATAATGTGTATTAGTAACTAGATCACACATTTGTTCCCACAACATATTCATTTTATTGCATCTGTTGACCTATATTAGTGAAATGATGTAAGGATTAAGGCTTTAAACATTTTCAGTGGAAAGTGCTATTTTAAAATCTGACACATTTTGGCAGTTTCAAGTGCGGTGAAGGCAAGCTCCTTCAATCTCCAACCCTGACATGGCAATTGACTACCTCTCTTTCTTACTCCAAGTTTTTCTTAACCATATAAATACAATTAAAACCACGTGGAAAACCATACTTCGTATAATTGCTAGTCATTTTATAAAAAACTGAACTACAGAAAACTCCGTGTACCTGTTCGCATAGCTGTATTTGAAAGAAGTTTTGTATTTGTGTTCTTTAATCTACTGTTTAGAGAAACTGGTGTTTCATTTCACAGTTAAAAGAACTTAATTACTTGAACCGTAGAGACATGAAAGGCAAGGGAAGAAAAGAAATTATTTCTCATTTCAAACTCTTCTTCCACAAGCTAATTTGATAGTGTAACTTGAAAGTACAGAAATCTGAAATCTACTTCTGAGCACTTGAAACTTCACATCTTTTTAACTCTCTCTCAAGAGATATTACTCAGGTTTAGTGTGACATTTTGAAATGTCACCATCTCCGTCTCAAAACCAATAGTTTTAACACAGAATAGACACCCACCTGCTTTAATTCAGAAATCCAGTCTATATGCCATGTGATATTCTAAGAACCTCTTACCCTTTCTCATCCTAAAGAAAGACAAAAACCCACACCACTTCAGAAATCTCTTTCCTGTCAAAATAAATGGGCACTGCTAAAATAAATGACTAAAGTCACTTTCCAAAAGCCTTATTATGCTGATACAACCAGAAATTTCAAATCAAAAATATTTGGGGGGGGGGGGGAAATATTTTCCCCTGAAATACATTTTTGCCATGTCAAGAAAATAACATTATCTTCTCAGTAAAGACAGTGTAATTTTCCTTTCACTGGAAAGCTGAAGTTGGAAAAAAAGGGTTGTACTTGCCAGAGATCCACTCAATCTTCACATTTCGTCCATTTGCACCACCAGAACGACACCCACGGGAGCCCTCACGATCACTAAAAGGTTTCTCTTTCTGGCATAATTTGATAATCATCAGTATTAATATTAGACTTATACAAGCATGGAATCATTTTAACATCTACATATGAATAAGAACATTCTGTAAGCTACTGCTACATTTGCAAGCAAACTAGCATCTAGGTTCTTTGGAGAGTTTACAATCGTTACACATAAAAACTTGCAGTTTGGAAAGTACCCATGAACGAGATTAATCTATCCTTTCCTTGACCAGTCTCTTGATTTGGTAAATTATCACTGGCGAGCTGTGAAATTTGCTTAATGCATTCTCTAAATGAGTAGTCATTTTTTAGCCCCAGACATCCTTTAAGAGTGTGCTAATACATTTGCACAGCCAAGATGCACTTTTTCCCAAATACCAAAACTGAAAAAAAACACCAGCTATCATCAGTGCCACAAACAAGGAGCTGTCACTCAGACATCATTCACTATATAAGGATTTTTTTTTTAAAAAAAAGGCCATAGTTATTACGCAGGATATAAATACTACTGGAAGTGATGATCAAGAGTCTTCATCAGCTGACAGGCATCTGACTGTCAGAGCAAAAGATTCAGGAACACAGAACTGGAAGAATTTTCCCAGTTGTCACCGGGTGTCACAACTGCTCTCACAGGCAACCAGCTCTCACCCTTTCCATAAATTAACCCTCGCATTGGCTTCCTCCACAGCTCCCAGGACACTTAGCGGAGAAGTAAGCGGGCTGGAAGCAGCGCAATAGTTTTCCCTTCCACCAGTTTATTACAGGCTAGCTCGCACTGCACATTGTTGTACCTGAAGATTTAGTATTTCTTCAGGTTCCTGCAGGCTTTACCAGTCACACCCACACACATACCCGGCAGTATCCACATTTCTGCCGCTATGGCAGCACAGTCCCAGCACAAATAATCTCTCCTTTCCTCCCAGGGACCTCCACCCCAATATTCCAAGCAAGAACCATTGCCCCCACAGGCAAAAAATTTCCCTCCCTTTTCTGAATCTTCTGTATCTACTGCAACCCAGGATTACAGGTGCTTTAGCAGCGTAACACACTGTTGGTATGAGCTCTACTCGCTTCCCAGCACAAATCCTTCTCCTAAGTCCTTCTGCTCACTGTATATTTCATTCAACATCTTTTCCCATTCTCCACTCCTCAGGGTTACCAGGCCTTCAAGATGTCACGTACATGTTCCTCCCAGTAGTGGCAATGTCATCCAAATTCTTATCAGCCAGCGCAAATTTATTTTATTTAGAATTCTCCCCTCCAAAAAAAAACACCCCATAAACCCTAATCGAAATTAATTTAAAATAACTAATTCCTAGCTCTTACTGAAAAGGCACAACCTTGTGCTCTGACTAACAGTGCGCCAAGTGACAGACGGCAGTATCACGGAATGTTAGAGGTTGGAAGGGACCTCTAGAGATCATCTAGTCCAACCCCCCTGCCAGAGCAGGATCAACCAGAGCAGGTCACACAGGAACGTGTCCAGGCGGGTTTTGAATGTATCACAGAAGTAATTGGAAAATTCGCTCTTTCTCCACTCAGCTTTCAAAAAATGGAGGTAACCATTGCCAAACAACATGAAATAGAGTGAAAGCAGCAACAAGCTCTTTACTTTGCTCTTTCTTAAACTCACCAGATACGCTCCTTTACATTTAGAATTTAAGTGTGTGTGCATAAATCCAACACTTTCTCGTATTAATTTAGTGAGTGCTGTTAGGTTCTGTCCAATTCAAAGACCAAATCTGTTTTCTTTCCAGAAGTTACAGAATTTCAAAGTGAAGAAAAGTATTTAATGAAGCCACAGCACACCTTCCGTTGCTATTGTTATTCACACACTAAGAAACTACATGACTGTGATTTAAATCTGGTACAGCAAAGACGTCACTTCATGAAGATGTGCTTTTGTTTAGATACCTCACCCAGCCAGCTCTTTAAGAAGTTGCTATTTATTAAGTATTAACTAAATGCTTGTCACTCCAGAAGGTCCTTATTTAGAAGGAAATAAAGACAGACTCAAACATAGTTTTATTTTTTAATAAAGTTTAAATATTTAAAATAAGAGGAAAGAGTATGTTTTAAAGCCAAGCTGTTTCTTTGTTCCATGCTAGGCCTTAAAAGTTGGATTTACTAGCAAATACGGGCCATGAGAAGAGAGCTGTATACTTAAAATGCTGGTGTAGAACATATTAAAACAGCCAGTGACTTACTCCAGCTTACCTTAAAACAAAGGAACACAATCTTCACGGTTTTTTTTAAATGAAATGCCTCTTATCCTGATTAATGAAAAACATATCCCTACAAAAAACTTTTTTTTTTTTTTAATATGAAGACTACAAAATATCTTCTTTAACCATTGGCAGGACTTTGAAATTCTCCAGAATATTTAGGTGTGTCTGCCTAAGAAAGTTTATAAATGCCAATCCAACACCGGAACAAAAATTCCAAACAGAAATGGAAATTAGAATAACTCAACCAAATCATCCCACTATAAGAATATTATATTTCAATTCTGCATAAACACAGATCAGCACAGTTTGTTTTGTTTTAAAAACTCTTTGTGACCAGCAGAATACAGCATAGGTTTATTTCACTATTACCTTTTCCCTACCACTTCCTTAGTGCTCTTTTCCTCATTTACATTTAAAACACTTTCTAGTTTGTCTACTGACTTTTTCTGCCCTTAGGGCTTTTTTTTTTTTTTTTTTTTAGGCTCAATTCTATCCTCACTCAAGGAGATCCTTCCCTTCTTGCTTCTTAAAGAGGTTCTTATTTGTTTGATTGACGTTCATTTTCTTCTTTTTCAGACACAGGTAACTGTCCTACCATAAAGGGAGCATGGAAATCAATGGGAAGAACAGTGGAAGCTACTGGGACATTTGCAAGCCAAGACTTTGAGTAGGAACTTCAACAGCTACTATTTTTTGGAAAAAAAAATAAATCATGCTTTCTTTATATTTGGTAATATTTGACATATTTTATAGTATGCCTACTATAAGCATAGTCTTGTGCCACAAACAGCCACAAGCTGCAGACAAAGCAACCTAGCGCACAGTTTGATGAATTCAGCCTAACACAAAACCAAAAAGTGGTAGAGTCGTAGCAGCTGCTGCAACGGTAACAGACATTTAGAAACCAAAGTGATCTAATAACTTAAAAAAACAACTGCTAAACTAAGGAAAAATCTGTGCAATGAGCTTAGAAGCTTCCAAATTTCAGACTGATTGCCCAGGGACCACAGCAGAAAACTACACTCAGATGTAAGGAAGTATTAGCTCGGAAAAGCCTCGCTTCCCAAAACTCAAAATTATTAAAAAACAATACATCTGTTCATCATTCTATCGTCTAACTGCTTTCTAGTCTATGGGAATAAACAGCAGGATACAATCGTTTGCAACATCCTTTTACTTTTTTTTTTTAAAAAAAAAACCTTAAAAACTAAATTAAGAAAATATTCTTACAGAAAAAAAAAATTAGATGAGCACAAAGAAATGCCATGACAAATCCTGAGACAAATTATCCTACATCGTTGCTAGTCTATGAAAACTGGTTTGAATAATAAACATACTGGAGTACTCAGTGTCAGCATACAAATCAAAAGTATTTGTAAATTATTAAGCTGTGCATGTTTTTGAACGACAAAACATGCTCACGGGTTTACTTTAAAATCTCTCACTGCTTGTTATCAAAGTTAAAAGATCATTTGCATACCGATACACATACTGTAAACATGAACTTCTCATTAAGGAAAGATGGGTTTACAGTAATTTGATCTTTTACAAAAAGCTATTGGTAACCAAATCTCCCAGTGTCTTACTTTCTAGAAAATTAAACCAATGTTTCCACTCTCAAAGTCGAAACACTACCGCTTTAGGAAACAGCCCTGTTTATTTGTTAATCAGAAATACAATCAAGTGGCATATTTCCATTCGCTCTTCGGCTGACGGTTTCAGCTTCATTGTATTTTACAAGAAAACAGCAGACTCGCAGAGGTCCTGTAAATTCTTTCATATCGCAACCGATTTGATTACAGCGGTGAGGAGAAGCAGCGGTGATGCAAAGTAAGATCAGTCCAATTGCCCTTATCTGATGATAGGATCTCTCTTCCTGTTTGGCTTGCAGCAGTGAGGACTTGTTGTTTTGTTTCGGTTTTTTGTTGGTTTTATTTCATTTCTTTTTTTTTTTTCTGGTCAGGCTGCCTTCCTCAAGACGGGCAGAAGCAAGAAGTTGACACGCCCTCGTAATTCCAGCTTGAGAACGACCCTCGTTACCAATACAGCCGAGTTTCAGTCGGTAGGTCGGGGAATGATACTAATGTGGAGAAAATTATCTGGATAGCTCATATGTTCGCTCAGCCACTGTAAGGGTGTTTCCAGCATTGGCTCGATTCCATGAATCATCACTTGAGTCTTCTGCTCTCCATCTAATTCAAAGAAAAAGAGGAACCACTAGTATACCATTCAAAGTTCACGGAGAGATTAAACATTTACTTATACTTAATTTATGGTAGATTTAATTGGTGTTACAGAGTTTAACATTTTAACAGGATGAAAAGCAGGAAATACTGGTATGGACAGCTGAGATTTCTAGTATCTAAACAAAAAACTTCAAGATAAAATTAATTCCAAGAAAAAAATGGGTTAAAATAAAACTTAATGAAAGTGCCGCTCTTGTTCATTAGTTGCAAGAGTTTTTTTCTTGCAGTGATCACAGCTTGGTGTCAATACAGCTAAAGCATATCTGTCTCGCTCAGCTATAAGCCATCTGAATTTTACACAGATCATGCTTAAGATGTTGAGCTTCCTGAAAGAAAAGAAAGATGTTGAGTTTCCTACTACATGTAGCAAGTCACAGATATATTAAATGTAATACTCCTGAGTTATTTTGTTTTGCTAAGAAGAATTTATATAAGTCCCCAGCAATATTTCAGAGTTATTCAGAAGGCTGAGCTAGCACCAGCTTTTTCTCACTTAGTTTCATCTCTTGGAAAAGTTAAGTTAGCGAATCATTCCCAGTATGACAAAAATATTTTCTAAGAATATTTCAATTCTTTTTATTTATACTTGTCCCAGAGGATGCAAGTACTTTGATCCTTTGATTGAAATGATGGGAACCAGCTAAAGCAACTGACATAACTGTCATGAAATGAACTAAAAAAAAAAACCCAAAAAATGAAAATTTATTTCAGAGCCTTGAGATGAGAAGGGCATCTGAAATACGCTCCAAATAATGGTTGGGGAAGTGGGTGGGGAAAGTAAACAGTGACCTTTTACTGTTTTTATACTATACTCTGGCATTCTCACATGGACCTACCACAGTGAAATCCACATTCACTGCTTGAAAATATCACTGCCCTCTCTAATTGGCATTTTATGACCCTCTCAGCTGTCGGTATTACAGAACAAACCACCAGCTCCGGCTCCCCAAGAGTCGTGTGGAAGAGAGCAGAATCTACAAGTGAAAGTACCGTCACTGGCTCTTCCATTCAGCTACCCCAGCTGCAGCATAACACCAACTACTTTATAACATAGATAAAATCTTATTTGTTTGGTAACCAAAGTGATTTGACAGCTGCCTGAAGGAGTTTGTATTATGACTGGGTGTCCACGCCAGCACAGGGAAGAATCATTCTTGAATATTCTGTTGACTTTATGCTAGTAATAATTCTTCCTGCAGAAGCAGAGTTATGTTTGCCTAAAATCAAGCATTTTACATTAGTTACATGTTACCTACATATGGTGTCATATTCTGTACCAATTCTTGATTAAATATATAAAGCTTGATTCTCTAAATGGCACAAGTTAAGCATAAACAATTGCTGCCTTCTGGTGTTACTGCAGACAGGCCAGAAGAATGCAGCACGTAACTTAAAAAATAAACTTCTGGCATTTCCAACCAAAGCAGGTATTTATTGGGCTGAAACATTACCAGTCAGATTGGCAAGAGTATAAACTCTGACAGAAAAGATCTGAGAAACCAAGTTTTTACACTGAGAAGTCACAGAACACCTAAATGTTTTTAATATTAGAGTAACTCTCAAATATAGGTATTTAACACTCTCATATTAAAACCTATCTATGCTATTTCATGAACTGGCCACAGAGTTGGTGACTTGTTTTACATCTCAATATTATTTAATTTTCAGAAAAAACTAATCTGCATATACAGACAGAGGGCAGAGTGCTGTTTTGGCATTTGCGAGCCACCTATACACAGCTGACTCTTACAATAAAAAACTCGCACAAAATAGTTTAAAAGCTTTAGAGCCTAAGTATAATTTTCTTGTAATTGAAGGAAAAGCTTATAAATGATAAACACTTCCTTTGGGTCCTCTTTTACTGTGTGACAGAACACTTTTGGATGTGTGTGCATGTGCATACGAAATTGATGCCTCTCGCTTAAAAACCAAAACGCCGTTAAACTGGATGTTTCCATTCCCTGATCCTTACCTAATTTTGTCCCTTTCTCATACAAATCTCTTAGTCTGTTCCTCAGCAAACTGAGAAAGTCTCAGAGGTCAATGAAAAATTTACAGTTTAATTAAAGTCTGAATCTCTGCATTAGCACTGTTTGTGCTTTAGTATTATCTCTGACAAAGAATCACTTCTCCTTAATTCCTTTTCCCCTTGAGGCTTGACTAAAGAGATCTTATCTACCAATTCTGTATTTGCTGCAGCCTCCTTTCACAAAAAGACAATTGTTTTTACTTTAGCATTCTTCGCTCCTTTTGTTACTAGGGACCATAAACTCTCACTTAAGTCACATCTACTCAAACTTCAACTTTCATGTTTTCAGTAACTTCCCCATTTTCAGTCATATATAGAGTAGTCCTACAGACGGCTCCCCCACTTAATGTAGCGAAAAGTTATTAACAGCAAAAACACTGAAAAAAATTACTGGAGAATACTCTTGTTTTCTCAACAGCTAATTCGTATCCATCACTACCACCGCAATCTGGGTTCTGACAGATTTGCCAGATATCACGAGATTCATCCACCTTGTTTATAGAGGTAATAGATTTACACAGTATTTTTCTGTCCATTACTGTTCATAGTCTTAAGAGTTGTAGCTTATTTTTTATGCATCTTGACACATCAAGTGCTGTCCTCTCCTTCCCCACCCCATATTCTATAACAAAAAGTCTTTGTAGACTGACAATCAAAATGCCTCTACTCAAGTGTACAAGTTGCTAACCACAACATATATTTAAATGAGTGGTGTAAGATTTAAATGACTTAATAAAGATTAATGCCATTCTGTATCATTGCACCAAGCCTATAAAAACTAGGGCAAACAACTCTGCTCATCTGTAGTACCTGGCGTCCAGACCTGATAATATCATTACTGTCAATATCCATTTTACAATGTTCAGTAATGCAGTAAAAAACCTCAGTGTTTCCTCAAACCCAAGAAGCTCAAATTTTCCAGTCACTTCACTGTTTTTTTTTTTCCCTTTTAAAATCATGATAGAACCGAGTTACATGTCAGATTATCATGTGACCTAACAATGTTTTTTTTTTCCTGTGTTGTAAATGAATCTCAGCAAGTAATTTGAAATGGAAATACCAGAAAAATAAAAGCACAGCAGTACATGTTTCGTAGAAAGTTTTTATAACATATGTACACAGCAACTATTCACTTAAAATTTGAGTATTTTTATATTACTGCAGTGATTCACAAATGCTAAATACTGCTCTGGCATTTACAAAACCAGTTAAGTAATCTCCTATCAGAGTGGCTGTCCCAAGACGAAAAGACTTTGCTTTGCTTTCCTTGTGGAAATTCAGGAAAAGAGAAAGCACTATAGCCCCTGAACTTCACTAGTGGCAAGCAATAAGCACAAATTATATCAAGCCTTCTGGTAAAACTTAACAATATTTTTGTCAAGGCAGATAACTATACTCACAAGTTGTGTTCTAAGACACTTTAAAGACATTTCACTTAGTTTAGACACTAACTCAAAGGCTGCAACACATAAAGTAGGTATCCGACCCAAGTCAATGGATTGTACCACATCAACACAGAAGAGTTTTCCAGCTCTGTAGAGAAAACGGATAGACATGGGCAGCTCTGAAGTAATGGGCTTAACAAGAGGTCTGCTTCTCTATCATCTAGAATGTGCCTCAGTGTTCCTGATCAGGAAACCACCTCAGCGCAGCCAAAGAAAGTATTGGCAAAGGACTCTCTTTTGCCGACAGGCACATGCTGGAAGGAAGCAAGAGACACTGGCTGTTGCATCGCAACTGGGTCCTTGAGGCAGCAGCTCAAGGCCGTTCTCAACCTAAGGCAGTTTGAGCCCACTCTCTCTTCTTCAAGGAGTATGCCCTAACTACTGCATTATTTGCTGTTGCTAACTCCAAGCTTCCTCTAAAAGCCCTCAATGTTAACGACAAGGGGAAAGAACAACGAAGAGAAAATCTGTAGTCTTCAGAGAAGGTAGGAAGATGTGCAACATTACGGTATCACATGGTACATTTCTCTATTTCCTTCAGCTATATAAGTTATTGCTTGTAAAGTAAGTCATTCTGTTAGGAAACAAAAGAATTTCACTAGCTTATTCAGTATTAATTCAGATTATTACACATAGCCCTGATGCAATCTAAATACATTTTTCCACTGAATTATCTTTTTATTTAGAAAGGAAGAATTAAAGATGGAGGGAAGAGGTTGTTTTTGAGACAGATTCAAGTCCCTAAGAGCAGAATAGTTACAAGATACTACTGGCAAAGATACACATTTCAGCCATTTTTCCACTCAGAATGCCATAGTTTCCACCCCAATGCTCACCAATGCTGCAGCTACATACTCCTTTTCACTTACATCAGCTTCTCTAACCGGACTACAGCAGTGATGCACCACTTAAAATTCTTTAGTGGGATAAAATACCCCCCCCCTCTGATTTGTCACCTCTAGCAATTAGCTGTCAGGGCAATTTAGCTGGCTTAAATTCTTTCAGTGATAGGCAATACAAGATATTAAGGATTTAGCAAAAATGTCCCTGCAAGTACTTCAATTAGAACCCTTTGTATGCTTGTCCTCTGCATAGCAAATCCCAGAACCTGCCTCTACTCATCAAAATGGACAATGCAGAAAGCACAGGTTCTTACTCAGGTCAGTACCACTTACAAAGCTGGCCTTAAAACCCTAAAAAGGGAAACAGAGCCGTGTACTCCACACTAAAAGCAAACAACACACTTCTTGCATGATACAAGCCCACAGGACAAGAATACTAAAAGGTGTAAGGAGTAAACATAACCCAGTGTGATGCAGCAGTAGCAGCATAATGTGGCAGAACTAGTTTCCATCATTTTCAGCTGTGAAGTGGGCTATAAACATTTGCTTCCTCATCTTCGGAATAAAGTATGTTCTGGATTAGATGATATTAAAGGTATTCCTGACAATAGGTGATACCATGCCAGGAAAACTCCTCTTGGGTCAGCATTACAAGGAGTAGAGTTCTCCTTTTGTGGCTGCGATGCAGCTGCTTTCCTCTCCACCGCCCTCGTTCCTCAGACGACCAGACAGGCAAACTGGCCTTTAGGTGCCTGCACCTTGAAGCACCCAGAGCCCTCCTTGACAGCATGCACTCAGCTGCTGACATCTGAAGAGATACTCCAACACCTTCACCAGGAAGATTTTCGTGTACCTCTTTAGGATCTCCTAGGAAATTACTTACAGACACGTAACTTTCAGTAATGTGCTTCACAGATAGATGCAGCCACTAAGGTCATTACTGACAGATACTGTTCACGAAATTTCTAAAGCCAAAGGTGGGTGGGACTGAGTCCCTGGCAAGCAAAGGTGAAAATTTCCTTCTTGAAAACTAGACTTTTGGTTTAGCACAGAGGAGCGATTATGAAACTATGTGCAGTTATTTACAAAAGACTACGCTATATTAGCAAGCAAATACAAAGACTATGTTCAAACCCGTAATCACAGGTGGTAAGAAAAGAGCTGGACAGTGGTTGAAGTTATCCTTCCCCTCTCTAGGCACCTTGGGTTGGATATTCTAGGACACACAGATAAGCCTCAGAGTCTAAAGATGAAGTACTGCAGTGACTTCTGCATCAGCAGTAGAATATAAGTAAACAATCCCTTGATGGATGTGCTTCACTTTTTGCACTTCTGGGGTTTTTTTAGAGATGTTACCTACCTAAAATCTCAGTATGGTCAATAATGGTTCAATCTGATACGGGTAACTTTCAACTGCTAGCGCTGAAATTGGTATGTAGCATCCAGCTCTTCAACACCAACCTGACCAAAACCGAAAGCAGCTTCAGTGCCTGATGTTAAAATTGCCAATGACCGGATATTGTTTAGAACAAAACTGGCTTCACAATTATTTTCACTGTGTGTGCTACAAAAATCGTATGTGCTCATAAAATCAACCAGACTTTAAAAAAATTAAGGTAAGGAGTATTTATGAACATTTTCACATTACTTTTGTAATATGTACTTTAGCCCGATACCGTATCTTTTTCAAATTTTGGCAAAATATTTCTTTGCTCAGTGAATGAGCTTAGCTACAGAATGAGTTCAATCCATCTATAAATCAAATAAATATTCATGCTTTGCTTTTCTTAAGTATCTTAACTCCTAATTTTAATTTTTTTTAAAAGCAATGACAGGCTTTTCCATTCACAAAATCTAACTGAAATGCTACTGCAGTCAGCTTCTGACCTGTGTATGTGTAGTAACAACAAAGGACGAAAGATGGTCAGATTCCACAGAAAACAGAAAAAACATCTTGTATTTTAAACAAATTTAACCTACTCAGCTGAGTAATAACAAGATCTCTACACCTACTATAATTTCATGGGAAGCACGTACAAAAAAAAGTTCAGTTTGGCCAAATGATCACTTGCTCTTTGAGTGAACTCAGCACAAGTACCGGACAGTGAATACGGCACTCTTTACTGATACAAAATATTTTATATTTAAGAAATGATATCTTTAAGGTGCAAGGTTACTACACATTCTGTTGAGCAGGGTTTCTTAAGTTAAAATTTTAAAAATAGGAACAAAATCTCGGTATGAGTTTTCAGTAGCTTCACACTAGCCTATTTCAGCCATCATACTCCAGGCTTCCCTCATCTTTCTGTGAATTCCACCTTATTGCAAAAAGGACCCTGCTCGTCACAGCCGTAGGCTCCCTTGCTAGAAGTGACTCATTTTCCATAGCGATCTTAACATACATTTTGCCTCACTTTAATCTCACATAAACTACAAAATTCTTATTCTCTTCCTCTCCTCTAGTTTGGAATCATTACCAGTTCAAGCAGAAGCACGGAGGATATATTGGATCACAATCAGCAAGACAGGCTGTTCAGTATCCTCTGACCAAGAGCAAGAATATACCAAAAATTCTGCAAAGCTGACTAAAATAAAAGCCACAACAAAAGGTTCCTCTGACCTCAAAAACACAGAGGCCGATACGTGACATGAGAGCACAGGATTGACTTTTCCTTCCTGCCCACGTATCCCGCCAGCCCTGAGGAAAGGCACTGAAGCTGATTTCAGGTGAAGAACCCACACACAGAAACACATGGTCAGTGCATTGATCACGACAAATCCCGTTTCTCAGAATGATTCTGTATCCGGAATAAACATTGCAAACACAAGATGTGGTCTGGAGAATAAGAACTTCAGTTCCTGGATATAATCCAACTGCTGATGTGAATATAAACAATCAGGTAGATCTAGTTAACTGGCAGCATAGTAGTAGTAGTAATGTGAGTAGTAGTAACGTGAGTTCAATTTTTTTTATTCCATTAAAAAAAGCTTTTAGAGAAAGTGAATTTGGTCTCAAACACCAGTAAGTCCAGGTTGCCTGAGCAGACTATTTTCAACAATTCTCCACACAGTCCAAAACAGTTGACACTGACAATAATGTCATCTAACGCAAACAAGGAGATTCTTCCTTCTGTAAAAGGAGTCCATGCAGCTCAATGGAAAAGTAGATAGAGGACGGAAATGAAAGCTTTACTTAACTAAACTTTGGTGGGGTTTTTTAATTTCTTTATTTTGTTGCATATTTAATAGAAGTTTTTTAATGGGGGTGTTGCGATGAGTCCCAAATTATGACATAACCCTAAAATTTTTTTTTTAAACGTCTAACATTTTAGTAGTTAAAAGGTTTCGGAAGACCTTACAATGACTGAGCCTGAAGCGTTTCCCATCAAACATGTAGCTTCAGGCAGGAATTAAAAAAAAGATTAATACAATGTTAATACAATGCAACTCCCAGCAAATATACCCTTCTCCCTTAGCAGCAGTGCCTTAGCCTCAGCCCTGAGCCAGTAATAAACTTGTGCTAGTTTATAAAAGACTGAGGTTAGCAACTGAAGCTTATTAAAGAATTTTCTGCAATGCATTTAAATTTGGCTACGCACACGTAAGCCAAGTGGCAGAGTCCAACGCAAATGATGCTGCTGTTCCATGCAACAGGCAAGCAGACAACACATTTCTATATAAAAGGCACAGGCCAGGTGTGCATTAAAGGATAAATACTTGAATGCAGGACAGATTGAGCCCAGCTCATCCACGGTATGTTTTCCATTGTGGAAGGAGAGCTCAATCACTTTTAGGAGTGGTGTAGCTTTTATAAACAGCAGGCATCTTGACTTGCAATAACTTAACCCTTCCATGCCCCAAGCCCCTAATAAGATTTGAGGTTTCCCTTCCCTCTAAACTGTGTACAGCTGACCTCCAGAAATTAAGGCTATCTCTGTGATAAATGTGATCAAAACGGTTCTTGAACAAAATGAAACATTTGATAAAGATTTTTCTCTATAAAGACTGGGATACAGCAAATTGATTTGCTGTAAAAGACCTCTTGTTAACAGTTTGTGAGAACTTTTCTAATACCATTGTTTTCAAAATACTGCTATGCCAAACAATAGCAAATGCTCTGTATGATCATTTTATGTATTCCCTATGCGTATGCACATCCACGCATTTTTAAAGGTTTTTAATCGTATTCTTGAACTTTCAACCTCTATTTTATTTCATTTTTGAGTTACTATAACTCACATCATGCCTGCAAATATTCTTCAATTCTAACGGCCGTCCATCTTTTAGAATGAACTTTTCAGCTAATCTCAAATGGTGAACTACTCCTAGCAAGGTGAAGCAAAGGATTACTGTTGCTGCAAAATCATTGTCGATACAAAAACGACTAGCATGTTCACTTGTTTTTGTTAAGCCAAAATGCTAATTGTTAGTTTATCAGCCCAGTTTAATAAATCGATTTCAAAACTGGACATTTGGACATAATTACAGTTTTTAAAACATTTGTCTGAAAAGTGATAAGCGATGTGTACAGATCAAAGGTTTCATGGTTGCTATTTCATGTTTGGTACCTTACTGCATTGAAGTGGAGAAAAATTATTATTACTATTATTATTACTATATTTAATAAAGTAAACAACTTCACAAACTAGAGATGAAAATGGAGATGAGCTGTTCAATTAACCCCACTGTATGGACAGTTTTGTTCCACGTCTGACAAATTCTTCAACCTCTAAGCTGATCAGTAAAAACTCGGCTAATTGAATCCATCGATGTGAAAAACCACAGGCTCAGGTCTGTACTGCATACATCAAGCTGAAGGATTTCTGCTTCAGCCATGGCGGTAATAGTCAGTGGGGTCAGGTCAAAGAGGGTTAAAGTGAGTCAGGATATGGCCAAAGGAATACATCAAACACTGATTTTAAAAGGGCAATTAATCTTAGACAGAAATGCTTCCTGGGGAATGAGATCCCAATCTTAAGAGCACACTACATGATGTAGCAGTAAAAATGTACATATACAAGCTTGGAGAGCTTTCATCCTGTGATCACAAACAGAAGGGGAGTGCTGTTTATCAGAGAAATACAAACCCTTGCTAAAATACTTACATTAGCTTCTTCCGGGCCCTTACTCATTGAAAAATAAATTCTTTAATGAGAAGGCAATAGAGTTCGCACACATGAAATACATTTTTTCTGTACACATACTGTAAGTTCTTTTAAACAGCTAGTAGATCAAAGTATTTGGAGATCTCTACCGCAGCAAAAATTAAAGAATTTAGTCTTAAAAAATTCAGGAAAGAGTGGATAAAGGAGTAATGGAATACCCAAAGGGCCCTTTTACACCGAATACTGACTTTAAAAAAAACTAACCAAAACAAAACCCCAAACAGCTACCTGGTCATAGCTAAGAATGGAAGTGAATTTTCATCAAAAGCTCATTTCAATTTTTTCCATTTCACAATATCAAGAGAGGCAGTTCCAGAGCTGATAGATTATATGATAATGCAATTCTATGATTCTATTATCATATAATCTTTAAGTTACTAGTAAATGTCTATGTATTTTTCTAGAGTTCAGGAAGTATTTTTCCACAGCAAAAGAAGTAGATCCATAAAACTTGTAACAGATACCTACAGCATTTGCAATCAGAACTTCCTAAGTTACTATCCTTAACTAATTCACAATATTAGCTATGTGGACAAAACACTACAGGTCCATAGCTCTGAAATGAGTCACAACTAATTTTGCTGCAGAAGTTAGTAATTTTAAAGAGAGATGGCTTTGCAACCCCCTTTCCCTCTGAGGTTTCTGACCCCCAACATCACGAGCGGCAGAACGGCATCTATTTGCCTGTCTGGTCCACTCCGGATTTGTGTGTATGGGCCCCTGCTCCCCCCCAAGGTACAGTACATATACCTGATTTAAAGGTACAGATGTAGCTCATAAAACAGACCAGAGGCCACTCTCTGAACATCAGGGGAAGTGCCAGAGAACAGCTCAGGCTTCTTCAGCTACATCATCTCCTCCTCCGTATTGCTTACTGGGAGCAGTCACCAGACTGTTAATCCACAAACACGGCTCAGTTTTTCTGGGAGAGTATTAATTGGCCTAGCCCAAAATTAGGCCAGAGAACTCCTAAAAGTCATACAGCACAAAAAACACCTGCCTTAGCCCTCTTTCGTTTACTAGTAGAAATAAAAATACTGACACCACAATGTCTAAATCCAGCTGTACTCTGCAGTGTCCTGCTTGAGAACGTCACATGGCAAATCTTCACAGAGGGTTTCTGCTGTTTCCTGAAAGCTTTGGTAGACCCGCTAAAGCCTCCAGTTACACCTGCATCAGTTGCAGCACCAACTGTGTGACTATACAGCATATGAATGTTAACAAGATGATGGCCCCTACTGAAAAAAAAATTTCTGTGAAACTAATCGTAAAAAATATCCTCTAAGTCCATATACTTTGTGTACTTCAGTTGTTGCCCACATGCCTGTTTCTGTGTGCAAGGATACACGAGAAACTAAAAGAAAGGGGTTTGTTTGGTTGGTTGTTTTTTTCCTGTGAAGTTTTCAATGGTTCAGTCATACTTAGTGACCTCTGTGATCTCCTTGGAGTGAGACAGACTGATTTAGATCAGAATTCCAAAAAAATCCAATTTTTAACTCTGCTACTGATGTCAGTGTGATCAGGTGCAAGACACATCACCCCTCTGTGTCTCCAATTTCTCCTTCCCTTTTGTCTCTCTTCACTCGTCTTTTGTCTAAGTGATACAATCTGTGGGAACACACTGCAATGTCTGTACACTGCAGAAAGAACCTGAAGTGTCCTCCTAAAACACAAAAAATAGTCCTTTAAAACTGAAATTTCACCAAAGCCAAAATATTTTGATAATATGCTTTGATTCCAACAGTCTTCCTAAAACTCATATGCATGTTGGATTACAAAAAACTTTCTCATATTTTTCCACAATCTTTTCTTCACTGCCTACATTTTCAGATCTACCAGGGATCTGGAAGAAGGACACGTTGATACTCCCAGGAAGTGCAGCTCTATTGTAGACCATGAAGCAGATGAAAAGGATGAAAAATCCCACCTTTCCTCTACAGAGAATTTTAGAAGTGCTGGCTTGTTATTTTTGAACACAATAAGCTATTTTGAAAAAGTTATTTCACTCAGTGGAGGATTCTACTTTCTCCACTTCATACTACTACTGTTAATAATAAACTTTGTTGTGCTTGAATAAATTCACTGGCCTTCTGACAAATTTAAAGAGAATAGTCTGGAGTCTGATACTAATAAAACGTATTGGGTGGCCAACAGAACAAATCTAACTGAAGCTGAACAAATTTCCAAAGGCCTGTCTGAGAAACAGGATTATTTCCCTATTTGCTGCACCTCTTCCTACATTCTGCTCTTTTAACTGTGCATGAACGTGCATGCCCAGAAACCACTTCTAAATCACAACGAGAAACCACATTACTCTTGCGATATTAGAAAAGTTGCTGGATGGAGAAGGACTGACTAGACTAGAAGAGACTATTTCAGCTGGAAGGGACCTACAACGACCATCTAGTCCAATTGCCTGCTCAATTCAAGGCTGACCAAAAGTTAAAGCATGTAATTGAGCGCATTGTGCAGATGCTTCTTAACACTGACGGGCTTGGGGCATCAGTCACCTCTCTAGGAAGTTTGTTCCAGTGCTTAATCGTCCTTCTTGGTAAAGAAATGCTTCCTAATGTCCAGTCTAAACCTTCCATGACGCAGCTTTGAACCATTCCCACAAGTTCTGTCACTGGGTGCCAAGGAGAAGAGCTCAGCACCTCCCTCTCCAATGAAGTCACCTCTCAGCTTCCTTTTTCCCAATTAAACAAGTCCAAAGTCCTCAGCTGTTCCTCCCGGGACACGTTTTCCAGCCCTTTCACCAGCTTTCTTCCCCTCATTTGAACACATTTGGGTGCCTTCACATCCTTCTTAAATTGTGGGGCCCAGAACTTTACACTGCACGAGGTGAGGCTGCACCAACGGCGAGTGCAGCGGGATAATCCCCGCTCTGGACCGGCTGGTGGATGCTGTGTTTGATGCACCCCAGGGTGAGGTTTGCCCTCTCGGCTGCCTGGACACGCTGCTGGCTCCTGCTGAGCTGCTGCCGACCAGCACCCCCAGACCCCTTTCTGCAGGGCTGCTCGCCAGTCACTCCTCTCCCAATTTATACTTGTGCCCAGCATTACTCCATCCTTTGCGCAGAATCTGACGTTTCAACTTTAAATTTCATCCCATTTGCCACTAGGAAAGGAGCAAGGGGCTCACAAGCTACCAAACAGATCATCCTTCTATAGTCGACTGAGGTAAAGTTTGAAGAATCTTTAAAATCAAGTTATGCTTGCTGTTTCCTGAGAAATTCTTTGCAGAAAGAACACAACCAGACCTAGATCCCCAACACATCTTTTTCTTTTCTTTTGAGAGCAAGCAAGTCAGAATATTCTGCATACACAGAAGCCCTCTCTGGTTTTACAAAGAGCTTGTGTAGAAATGAAAATAGCTAACAAGAAGCCATACAAACAGTACAGGTGCCACACTATTAATGCTCAGATTATTTGCACCTTTCTGTGTAGCCATGACAAACTAATTCTATATTAATTAATTCTGTAGCCATGACAATTAATTTGATAATCTACAAACAACCTCTGGACTTCCATCCCTTTTGATCAAAAAGAACTACTAAATAAAAAGTTATGCAATTTTAACAAAGAAAAAAAAAGCATCTTTCCACTTCAACTTGAAAAAAATAAAAAAGCAACTGGGGCAAGTAGGGCTGTGTCTGAAAAATAAATAAATAAACAAATGAAAATAATTCAGAAGACGGACAGATGAAATGCAGATGCAGAAGTATAATCCAAGCAGATGGTTAAGAAAAGATAACAGGCACAAACAATGACTCACACCAGAAAGAAGATGTACATGATGACCTCCTCTAACATGGAGAGCACCACTGAGTGAAGGACACAAGGAGGGTGGAATTGCCTAGGTAGTGGTCTGAAGCTCAGCTCTGACATGCAAGATGACTCTCATGGTAGAGGAGACCGTGGACTAGAACTCATACCACTGGTGAGTTTAATCATCTTCGAGTATGCCTACATACCGCAAGACTTTGAACTCTTCACAATACTGTCATATCCATTTGGGATGACAGCGTGGCTAATACGCTGCCTAAAACTGACCAGGGCTAATTATATTTCTAAATTTAGGCAGCCTGAAAAAGTATTTCAACATTGTACCTCCACAGCACCAAAAAGCAGAGATGAGCCTGCAGAGAGTGCAAGCAGCCAGACTTCTTAGCTAGACCTGGGGAGCAAAGTCTTGCTAAATTTGCTCACCACCCGAGAAGCTGGGACTGGGATGGTGCTGTCCTGCTCCTCCTCCTCTCCTTGCTGTGCAGCTCCCACGGTAATCCCCGGGTCCAGCTCATTCTGACCTCAGAGCAAGCCTAGCTGTATTTCATGTCAATCCAAAGACATGCACAGTGCACGCATTTATCGCCTTTTACTGCGCTATTTGTCATTTGTATCAAAATTAGGAGCCTACATGGCAAATCTAATCTAAAGTCAATTTTCTGTTTGACTAATTTACTGGAAGTCAATGCTTAGAAAACTGAGAGAGAACAAAAACAATTAATGCATAGTCTCTCATACAACATACATTAAAAAAAGCTGAGAGCTAATTGAAAACAGTTGATCCCTAATTTTACAAAATCATTCAGTACAGCAAGTCTTAAAAGAAAAATTCTGGAAGTCTTTTTGATCCTTGTTTTACTTCTGAAAGAACTAATGACACTGCTGTAGAAAGAGGTCAGTTCACACAGCTTTTCTGAATGAACAACAATGCTGTGAAAACTGGGACTGATTGATAGCCTACTGTTTGCGTCATTATGTCCAAATGTTTACCATTTGAGTCTTCAAGGAAGCATGAGACAAAAATCAAAACAAGTTTTATGAAGACTTCAACAACACTGGCAAATTCAAATTGCATCCAGAATTGTTTAGACATGACAGCAGTGGAAGAAAACTGTTTCCGTGATACAATTTTTATCTTTGCATTATGCGCAACGTCTTAAATTTCTGGTGTGGAAGAGGAAAGAAGTGTTCCTCTCTCCCAGAACAACTCTGGTTTTTAACATTTTAACCCTTTGCCTCTTCAAAGCATTCTGTTGAACTCAAAACTGTTTCCTCTTGCCGTTGTTGCTCTCTCGTTATGCAAGATCATACTGTGTTCATCCTCTTTTCCTAATGAGTCACCATTTCTAAATGAACTGTTTACAATGTTCGGATGTTCTTTTACAGGAACCGCATAAATGTCTACTAAACAAATTTTTCTTTTTTAAATTACTGTCAATTATTCACTTTTTCTTTCCCCCCCAAATTTGATAAGTTCTCACATTCAGAACTGATATCACTACTTCCAGAAACAAAGGTCCTTTACTTAGCAACAGGAACACCTATCATTAGATGCATAAAACCACCGGGAAATGTAGCAACAAATAGGTAACAATTTTATTTCTCTCTCATAAACAAGACTGTTGTAAGCAGTGAGCCTAATCTACCTAATCTTAGTAAGACAGAGGTTATTAGACAGTAGGGATAAACAGTCATGGTGCTGTCTCCAGGCACAGATAATTAATTTTGCTATTTAGCAGTTTTAGGAAAATACTCATAAGTAGTGTGTTCTACCATATCGGCTACATGTCCTTATGCTATATATGCAGACAACAACATGGTCTTAACAACTTTTTTTCCTCACCTGCAGAGAAATTGTAACTATGCAGTCTAAGAGACCGTAAGCAATATCAAGCTTCATCTTTGCATGTTCCTCCATAATATACTACATCTTCTCACAAATACTAATAACTTTCAAGTTTAAAAGACCGTGCAGTTTTCTGGAATTGGAACTACTGCTGACAATTCCACTTGACCACACAAGAACCACCTAATTAAAGGATTGACTTTTGTCTGTGCAAGTGGCATTTACAAGCATAGGAAAAAAGATCATAAAACAAGTATACAAGCTGTAGCATGAATAATCAGAATAATCTGATTCTAACCCTGGAGTCCTCAGGAATGGGTGTTTTATATTACAATAAAAAAGACATCTGTCACAAGCTTAGATTTAAAACTACATGATGTACAGTCTATAAGAAGTAAAACTGTGACTTTGGCCTGTGACCTGGAAAGGATCTTTGTATAATTCCAAGAATGCAAAATGGTGAACAAAAAGGGGGACCCTGGGTCCAGAAGAAAATTTAACTTATTCTGAGTAGCCAGGACATTGGTCTTCTTGGAGGACCTCTGAAAACCAAGAAATGCAAATTGGGAAATGGAAAAATGTTGAAAGAGACACAGTCCCTAGGTGTCTAAATATTTTAGATTTTGATATCCAGTGGTACACAAAAATTGTTGGAAAACTCAAGGAAACTGAAGTATAGATAATGGAATGCCACAGGACAAAAGGATGGAAAGCAAGAAGAAAGAATGAAAGCAGAAGTGACGATGACTACTTCCCTCAAGATCTATATGTATTTCTATTAGGAAATCAGCTAAGGGTTCAAAAACTACAACAATAATTACATTAGTTATGGTAATCTTAGTCAAATCAGTAGAAAAGCCAATTTTAAAGAATGCAAAAGCAGATATTAGAAGGGTTACAAAGGACAACAAGAGTTATGCATGACTAGACTAGAAATATTGAAGGAACACTATGCAGGAAAAAGAAAGGAAACACCTGTAGCACCAATTAACATACACACACACAAAAAAAAAGACGGGTCAACAGAATTTGAAAGAAGAACTGAAAAGTAAGTGCCTCTCTTCCATGATCATGATCAGAAATAATTAAACATCACCCAAAACCTAAATGACTGGCTTGCCTCTGTTTTAAGTGTGAACAAATATGGAGAAACAAACGTAAAAACAAAACCAACCACCCCCCAACAAGACATGATCACAACCAAGAACTAAACACAGTTTAATATCCTCAAATGGCAGAACTTGCAGAGGTTTACTTTAAATGGCTGAATACTGTAATTGCACATCTTCTAGTAAGGATTCCCAGCAACTCTAGGAGTAACTCAGGAATAGTAGTCCACAAATAGCAAGCTAAGTATTATCGATAAAATTGTAGAACTCTTGAGCTCTATTTCAATTGCATGTAGCCGTTAGACAAATTTAGGTAAACAATAATTATAGAAGTACAGTAAATACAGATGCACTAATACAGAGCAAAGGATTATCCATAGTTTTTACACTGTGGTATATTTTTTTCATTTATGAACTGCTGTGTAACTGACAAATTACAATTTATTATTGCAATGCCTAAAAAACAAATAATAACATGCCTTAAAGAGAGATTAGAGTAGGCTGCAATCCAGAGAAAGTGATTACTGGATCAGTTTGTGTTTGAGAATATTAATAGTTATTAAACACGACAAGTAGGACCTCACTGCTTCCCAAACTTCACGTCAACACAGGAAGACCAGAACAAAGAAAAAAAAAATTGAAACAAATTAAATGCATCAATATTAAAGCAAGGTGATGCACTTTCTGCGATGACTTAGTCTTTTATTTCTGTTGCCACGTAGCCACAACCACTGCCTGTGAAGCAGCTAAACAGGCACTAAGGGAAAATAGCAACTGCTTGGCTAATGAGGAAATATCTATAGCTGTCTAAATACTCATTTAGACAGAAAATTAGAGAGAGTTATATTAGATCAGTTCTAACTTAGTTTTCCAGAAGAAAGTACTGTACAGTACTGCAGTAAGAGTATAACGTAAGTAAGTAATGTATAAATTGCTTGATATATGTCTTGACAAATGAGTTCCCACCTGCTATACTCCCTGCGACAACTCCAGATTAAGGATAAAGAAAGATCAAGCTAACACTCCTTGCAGTCTGAAGAGTTAAAGGATAGACTCTAAGGTGAAGCCACTCTTACCTTTGGTCTAAAAATGCCCGTGACAAAAAGCCTTTCACTTTTACCCATCAGTATTCCTCTGATGAACAGTTTAAGGAGATGAAACTACTCAGCAATTCAGAAAGGTAAGCACTGTACAGCATTGGTTAAGCAGGATAACACACACATAACTGAATAAAAGACCAGTTTGAGGCAGACAGGGAAGTAATAACTGCGGTAACAACTACTCAAGTTTTTGTTTTTTTGAGCACTTTGACAAACAACAAAAGACTTGAATAAATAGTTTCATAAGCTAATTTAAACAAAATGAGGTATCTAAACAGTTATCCACAGTCTGTAACAGTCCAAAGTAATATTGACACAACATTTCACAAGGACCATTTTCTCGATCTGTTTTAATGTCACTATTCAACTTGTTCTACTTCTGACAATTTTCCTTACATTGTTTTCTACAGTTGGTAATCAACGTATACATACTCAATACACACACATATATAAAATACATTTTTTCATGGAAATATTTTTTCTCAGCACAGTTAAAAGAGAGACTTAATTATAACCATGTTTCCTAAAGCAAAGGCATATAGACACTGTGGGTGGTTTTTTAAACCCTTCCCTCTCTCTTCTTGTGGTGGTCCCTAAGTATCTGGCAGCAGGAACAGCTCACATATATGGCTACAAATACTGAGTCTGAAAATCATATATTCTCTGTGTTCCCACGGCACAAAGCTCAGTTACGGATGTCACCATAGAAAAGCAATCGCCACAATTAACATGAAGCTTCTAGTTGAATGAAAAGTCACTGGAAAAGAGAAAACCATAGAGGAAGAAGGAGAAAAAAAAAAAGTTGAACAGATGGAGAAAAGTAAAATGAAAGAGAAGCTCATGCTCATATTGATTGTGTTGTACTGCAAAAAAGATGCAGTTAATGTCACAGATGCATTAATTCACTAAAAAGGCGAGTTAAAAATACTCTTGGAAAAAGATTAAAATTACTTTATGAAAACAAGAGTAAAGAAGGTTGAAAATAACTTGCTTCACCAATATCTATTATGTCTTTTGAACCAAAAAAAGGTCCAAAGAGGACAATTTTTAACATAATGAAATTCAGTCTTGACCACAAGCTATTTTTCCTTCAGAAACTGTTTCACATCAAGATCTTCCTGTGGAAACAGACCGTATCATCATCGTTTTATACATCACATACTGAAGTGAAAGAGTCATTATGCCCAGAAGTATGCATTTTTTGGAGGGTAGGAGAGAAATAATGAGAAGTGTAGAACTTGACTTCAGAGAGTACCTGGTGTTTGCACACTCAAAGCCTCAGAGTTCTCACTAATTCCAAACACTCATGTTGATCACTGGATCCTTCTGGTGCTCCTCTCTAGAAACTGGGTGGTTTTGTAACACTCAACTTGCCTAGTATCACATATGAATGAACTCCCCAGGGGAGAAAGAACCGAATTCAATTCTCAAAGGCAGTTTTCAGCTGCCTAAATTATACTACTTCCTGAAGTATGTTCATTCCCCATCCATCATTTCAACAATCAGGAAAACTATTTTTTTCACTCCCAGTCCTGACACTAAAACATGCCCAGGAAGACAAAAAGTCTCATAGAAAATAAAGGGAGATGAGAGACGGAGAATGATTATAAGCTGTATAATGATCAGTGGGCACGTGTGGAAAAATTAAGATGGTACAGGTAATCTACAACTCCGACACCTCCTAAATTTCAAGTACTGAACTGCAAATAGATACAACTACCTCAGAAGAAAAACATTCATGGTTTATGAAGTTTCAGAAAAAATGCTTGCAAATTAAATGCTCATTGGTCTATAGAATGGACAGAAATACTCAGTCCTATCATCTACTGACAGAAGAAGCTTGTCAAATTCTCAGTGAAACAGCATCAGAGAGAAAATTAGTTTACTTAGTGGGTTTCGTGGAGGCTCCAGCAGCACAAACACACTGATGTTCTGTAATCTCAGAAGCCTACTAGCTCATTTGCTGGAAAAGGGAGAAGTACGTCCTCTTTGTGGCTGCTAACATTTCTATAGGCAAAATTGAAAACTGGCACTATGCAGTCTGGTGAGTTGGTGTGAGTTTTTTAATAGCTCAAGGCTGTACAGAGCACGAACACTTAATATTGTGCACATTACATTTGAATAGCAAATGAGTGTATTAAGCCAAGCAGGAGAATAATCAGAGTTCACTTAATGGCTAAGCTGAATCATCAGTGAACAGAGTATGAAGAATTGAAGCCTGAAGAAGTCAAGCCCAAACTAGTGCTGCCCTTCACACCTCTTAAGTGCACTGACCTCACCTTTGCATGTTCTTCAGCAGTAAGAATCACTGCTGCCGTGGGCATCCATCTTCTCAGGCCATTTTCCACAAGGTCGATCCTTTCTCTATCATCCCTCCGCTTTGTCCTAGTTCTGCTTCTTCCTGATCTATCTCCTAGTTTTTTTTTTTCTTTCCATGTTGCCATGCTTCATTTTCTACTTTGTATTCTTATCTGGGGTGCAGTCTACTTGTATAGCAAACCATGAAATGGGGTGCAGTCTACTTGTACAGCAAATCTTGAAAAAGTTTTTCCCGGTCCCTTATCTAACTATCTCCACCTCTGCATGACCACCTATTCACTCGCATCTTCTCATTCTGCCAGAGCAATCTGCCCTTCTTTTCAACCTTTGATTCAATTTATTTCTCCAAACGGGTCTCCTGAGCATTTGAATCACCTCGCCGGCAGGATTTCCATTTCTTCACAGAGGCCTTACACAATCTCAGTGTATGCTCCACATGCAACATGCTTCTCTTTCTCCCTCATCCTTTTATCATCTCCTATCCCACTTACTCTGTCCAGGTGTTCACAGTTATTATGTCAGTTTTTGGCTTTTGCCCCAATTTCTTTCATCCTGCTACACTGTTTATAGTCGCTCTCCTCATCACATTTAATGACTCCCAGATCTGTCATTTTCTTCCAAATTACTTGTTCAGTCAATCTGCCTCCCCCTCCACTGGATCTATGTGTCAGACTATCCCCATATTTCCTCAGGAATTCACCTTACTTTCTGCATTTAGCTTAGACAGCTTTCCTTCTGATACCTATCTGGAAGAGGAGGAGAACACTCAGAATATAAGAGGAACAACCAAAACAATGCAGCAATACAAAGTTGCATTACAGGAGAAATTCTGCTGAATCCCAAATAGCACATACGCACGTGAAAGATCAAATTCATTAAACATGAACTTTGCAAGTTGCTCAGGAGAATCTTAAAGATCAAAACTAGGCCAAATTTAAGCAGATTTATACAGGAACAGACAAGCATATTCAAATACAAGGGAAACCTTCTGCCAGATTTCAAAGTGTTCCTCCTAAGTGTAAGGATACTACCTATTCTAGTTTCTTATCTTCCAAGTAATCACTATTTTTTGCCTTAATTGAGTAAATGATACAGGGTTTTTTTAGCCTTTAACAAAAACGATGCAAGCAATTAGCATAGGACATTTCTGTTCTGCTATTAAAGGCTGGCACATCTGCCGACATCTGAAAAGGCCTAATAATGGGAATTATCAAGTCACTGGTGCTCAGATGAAACAACATTACATTCTTGCTTTTAATAAAGGCACATTCCCCATCTGCAGTTTTAGCAAATCCACACAAAAATTATCATCCCTTATATACAAGAATAAGTTTGGAAAAATGCCTTGTGACTTGCTTACATTTAATTTGTGCTCCTGTCTGCCTTTCCAGTCAAAATGTATCATCCTTCTTACTCTTTTTTTTTTAAATTCACTTTGTACCTTTTCACTACCATCTGCAGGATCCTCACACTTAAGTACTTAAAGATGGTTAAGTTTGCTTGTGTTAACATTCAAGTATCTATTTGTATCTTGCTTTATCTTTCGGTTAGTTGAAAGCATTACCTAAAATTATGCTTTAAAATTTATAGTGGCTTAATGAAAAATGGACACAGGTTAGCAACATTCCATATTTTTCTTACCTTTTGTTATTTTTGGAAATTGTTTCCATGTGTTAACAAGTATTAAACAGAGGTAAAAAAATGCTTTCAGATTTCAGTCAATTTCTAAGATCACCATAAAGAAACCCATGACAATTGATTTTGAATCACACTTCTGTATACAACAACATCTTAAAGACTTTTACACCGATTTCAAATTTAGCACTTTACTGTCTTGATGATATTACACCAGTAAACTCTGTAGCATGATCTTCTCTAGAATATCAGATGTTTCTCAAAACACATTGTGATATATTAACTGGAAAAAAAAGTTGCTGATTTACAGCTACTGGTAAGACAACAGCAAGAACAAGATGAAAAGCATTTCACATGAAATAATTTTGATCTTAATTTACAGAACACATAACTTTTAAATTTATCTTACCTAAACAGTATATCAGAGTTCCAATAGTTGAAATCTTTAAGGCTAAAGCAACGTCCAGAAGTGCTTATTTTTCTGAATAAATGCTGATCAGCAAATGCTATTAATGAATTAATTGGTATCTTCTCACACAATACTACCTAGTAATCATACATAACCTGTTACATACTTATAACCATCTCTTTTCTAGTATGTTTTTAAAGGTTGGGCTTCGACAGCGGAAGAAAAAGATTCCGAAAACATCTTCAATTTCTATTGATTTTAGAGTTCTACCTATGGAAAGTTTATGCAACATAAAGTTAAAGGTAATTTAAAACTTCTGTTGACAGTATTTAAGAACATTTTTTAGAAATGTAGAAAGTCACATGTGCAGGTTTTTATCAAGAAAAGCATGATGGCAAAGGAATATATAATTTTTAAAATAAAACTTTCAGATATTAAGTTTTCCAGAGTGCCTAAGGACTCAATCTTATCCTCTCACAAACACTGCAGGTGGTATATAATGGGCACACTAAAGGACCAAGAAGGAGTGAAATCTGAAACTCTGATACTGAGACATAGTTCTACCTCCAAAATCCTCACATGTAAAAAACCCTAAACAATAAATCAACAGAAAAAATTAGCATAATGGACAAAAGTTATTTCTACAGTACCTTCAGGGATGATAGCACTAGGACAAACGTCTTTTAGCAGATCCCCCAAAGTGTGCAACTGTCCTCCTGACGCAATTGGTCGAAATAGCTTCTGTATAAAAGGTCTCTCTGTTGTTGCCTGTTTTAATAACAAAATGAGCAAAGCCAACAATTTAAGGACCATGCAAATGTGTAGCATTACTATTTAAGAGACAAGACTACATACGGCAGAGGATAGGACAGAACAAGAGACTGCAGCAGAAGAAACGTCCGGCATTTTCATTTCATTTTTTTCCCCCCTTGCATTCCATCCACATCATGAAATGCAGGGGAGATTTTGTTTAACAATTGAAAGTAAGTTGATGCTCCAGAAAACTGTGAAGATAATCCATAAACAGTGTCAGGGATATAAAAGTGCCGAATTCTTTTTTTTTTTATTAAAAAAAAACCCCCAACAACCAACCACATTCACATTTTGTGAATAGGATCTGCTTGAACAAAACGTTTCAATATATTCTTCATTTAAGACAAGCAGTGAGCACAAACTTAGGAGCTCAACAAGTGACTTTCGCCAAGTCAAAGCAATACTGGCACAAATAGCCACTATCTTGTGCAATACTTTATCTACCTTCTTTCAGAAACCTATTAAATACTTTCAGTGGCAAACAAGTGCCCTTGTAGGTGAAACCAGGTGAATTTATTTCCAGTAGATTTGATGTTAAAAATTCATGCTATTGCAGCAATGAGAAACAGAGTACAACAAAAAAAAAAAGTAAAAAAAAAAAAGCGTGTTGTGCTTTCACAACCTAGAGTTTTCTGCTACTTAAGGAGTTAGTCAGATAAAGACAACATATACATCCCACTCATGCTGCAGATATGCACAGGAATTCAGAATGGTTTGAACTATGGGTCCAGTTAGATCTTGCACATCATCGCAGTTTCTTCTGGAGGCAAAAAACCCCCAAAACAAATTGATCGGCACTAACTACTGCCAGTCACTGTCCACAACAAAAGCAAAAGAACTCTCAATCCCGCAGAAGAAGCAAAGTAGCTTATGGGATCTATAGACGCACTTATTTAATAAATGTCATTATGTTAAGGTAATTCCCTTCTTCGAGTATCTGTACAAGCAGCTCCAGGGTTGGTAAACATATGACACCAAAAGGACAAGAAAAGTTTTCTTCCTCACAACCTCTCCTCCCAAACCGGGCACCAGAGTCAGAAAACAAAAGTTAATCTCCTGATATTTAATCAACTCTAAAATTTTAATCAAGCTCTAAACTGTTGGTGACAAATTTGTGCTAGCAGCTAACTCAAGAAAGCAGACGATGTGGCCTGTGTTATGGGTGACTGGGGTCCAGTAAATCACACTTTCATCACACACTATCTTAATTGGAAAAAGCAATACAAGCCACTGCCCCTTCCAAAATTAGTTTCCTACTGCTCAGAAAGTGGTTCCTTTTCTACTATGGCAATTAAAAAATTTGTTTCTACAAAACAGCAAAACTCAGCATCAAGAAGCATTTTATCTCCTGGTGGAGGTTTCACAGAATCACGGAATGTTAGAGGTTGGAAGGGACCTCAGAGATCATCTAGTCCAACCCCCCTGCCAGAGCAGGATCACCTACAGTAGGTCACACAGGAACACGTCCAGGCCGGTTTTGAAGGTCTCCAGAGAAGGAGACTCCACAACCTCCCTGGGCAGCCTGTGCCAGTGCTCTGTCACCCTCATTGTGAAAAAAATTTTTCTCCTATTTTTATGGAACCTCTTATGTTCCAGCTTGCACCCGTTGCCCCTTGTCCTGTCAACGGACGCTGCTGAAAAGAGCCTGGCTTTGTCTTCCTGACATTCCCCCTTGACATATTTATAAACATTAACAAGGTCACTCCTCAGCCTCCTCTTCTCCAGGCTAAAGAGACCCAGCTCCTTCAGCCTTTCCTCATCAGGGAGATGTTCCACTCCCCTCATCATCTTTGTGGCTCTGCGCTGGACTCTCTCAAGCAGTTTCTTGTCTCTCTTGAGCTGAGGGGCCCAGAACTGGACACAATATTCCAGATGGGGTCTCACCAGGGCAGAGTAGAGGGGCAGGGGGACCTCTCTTGACCTACTTGCTACTCCCCTTCTAATACACCCCAGGATGCCATTGGCCTTCTTGGCCACGAGGGCACAGTGCCGGCTCATGGTCATTCTGCTGTCCTGTTTTGGGGAAGAAAAACAACAACAACAAAAAAAACAAACAACCCTGCAGCAAACCATGTATAGTACAAAAAAACTTTAGTTAAAAATTAATTTTGAAAGGAAGCCATGACATGGTCTCTGTTACCTCCCTACATGAAAAGCCACAAGCAGCAGATTAACCATGATGACTTAATTGTCATTCTCCCCTCTGAAACAGCAGGAATCTCTTCATAAGAGCAGTACACTACCTCAAAGTAATTTCAGAGCAGTACACCACGGAACTGTTGACACATGTCTACTTGTTACCCCTTGCCAACAGTCTCCAAAATTGGAAAACCACTCTTTTTCCAGTTTTTCTTATGAAGACTGATCAGAAGGAGCTGACTAGCTGCTGTAGTTAATTCTCTATGTCCTCAGGGTAGCAGAATGTGGATACAAACAGTGCTAATGAAATGTCTGAACACTTGAAAAAAGATGGGAGGCACACAGCCAACAGGATCCACCTCAGACAAACCCACACTTGAGAAGGGAACTCTGGCACATTTTACTGAAGAAGTGTACCTCCAAAACATTAAGAAAAAAAAAAAGGAACAAAACTCCTAAGACATTGTTATAGCCAAAACAATTTTCTACTAAGTTTATTACAAAAAAAATCAATTATTCCCAAAGGTCTAATCACAGCTCCCAGGTGCTTACCATCTGAAGTAGCAGAAGTGGAAAAAAACACCTTAAGAAGGATACAAGAAAAGGTGGTTATCATGAACAGGCTTTTAGGATAAGAATATCTCAAGTGCATACCACAGTTTTTCATTATTTATTGATATATTACAATCAATTTTCCCCTAGTTATCATAATGCCAATTTAAAACCAAAGATGTATTACCTAAAAGCTCCCACATAGTTGCTGACTGCTGCAACACAATATCCTCAGCTGCTACCATGAAACGTTATAGAAAATGAATGCAATTCTTTACGTAAAGCGTTGAGCAATACAGATGTGGCAATGTAAATAAAATGTACTGGTCTCCATCAATGTTAAAATGATAAAAGTAACTGCACGTTGTTTATACAAAGATTGTCGTTCACAAACATAATCCTGCAGGGCAGAGTATTACCCCAGCGTGCTTACACTTCTTCCCTCTCATGTAGCAGATGCTTTACGCATTAAAAGAGTCAGAAGAAAAGTTCCATGTTACAACCTAGAATGTTTATAGGATAACTTTTCGAAGTATCTTAGTCATATAGAAGCATAAATCATTTAGAAAAATCTTACCATCACCCCTTTTGAAGTGTGATAGCTAGCAGTGTAAGTCCAACTTGGCTACAGTTTTCTACTCAAGTATTCACTACAACAACAGACGAAGGAATAGGCAACATGCTTATGTGTTTTGTATAATATTTGCTTAATCCATCATGCAAACCCATTCTATCTGTAATGTAACCTAGAGATATAACTGTGTAACTGTTAAGTGACAATGATTTTAAATAATCTACATCAAGCCTAAAGCATTTATATGTGCAGTGTCCATTTTTTCCTACTAAGATTATGACAGTTTCACCAGCACATAGTGCTTTTGAAAATTATTGTTTTACAGTCTAGTCCCAATGTAGCTGTGAGCTGTTCAAAAGATGTTGGATGCACAACAGGTGAGAATCAATCAGTAATTGCTGATGGCAGGCCCAGACCTACAAAGAAAATGCCCTCAAGGATTTGAGCATATGAGGACAATCACCCGGCCTGAACCTTGCAGTGCATTTTATGCCAATCACATCCACAATTTACTATAATCAAATTTCTATGAAAGCAAATATCCAACCCTAAGTTAGCACATTTCCTAGAAAGCTAAACTTATTTATTGCAACTGAAATTTCTCATTCTTCTGTACTACTATGTAGCACCACAAATTCTTGGCTCTGCAAAACAAATGAAGACTTTGCTCTTTTTGAAGGAAGTTTAAACAATAACAGTGATAGAAGAAAATGACAGTGAAAACAAAATAATAGTACAGTGAGGAAAAAAAAGATTAAAATTAACTATCCAGGTACACTGGTGTTAGAGGCAGGGGAAAGTTTTAAGAGGTCTTTTAAGGCAGCATAAAGTCTCACAGGGTCAGAGATAAACTATATAGTTACATACTGTGCTAGCAATTATAGCTCTTTTTCCTCTCTATCATTCTGCCAAAAAAAGAGTAGTCAGCTTGCCTGGTCCTTTTCAGAATCAACCGTACATCAAACACTCATGAAATCCACAATTTAATTAGTCAGATATTTTACACAGGATGCATCTGAAAATGAGAAACATAACTCAAGAACTGCTGGGTTTTAATCTGTAAAAATTAGTGTTACTAGTACTTCCATGTAGAGGAAGAGATTTGGATTTTCTGCCGAAACATTCTACTCTAACAGTATTCAAAGAAATAAAAGTTATCATGCATATTGAACCCACAAAGTAAAAAAAGAACTCCTTACAATTCCCACAAGTGTATAAGCTGGCAGTCTAAAACCGTAAAAACTTGAGACTTGACTACACACTCCATCATATTTTCAGTAACTCGTCAAGTTGATAGTCTGTGATGTTTTGTAATGAACCACTTTACACTAAAAAAGCTCTCATAATTTACATCTATCTTTTCATTTAAACTGATTTAAACTCAACCAAGAGGCTTTAAAAGTAATGAGTTTGCATAAAAATTTAAGTTATTTGATATAAAAAGGAAAGTACAAGAAAATTAACTACTCCCTGAAAACAATTATTTATATAAATTCTATTAAGTTTTTATTCAAAAGTGCATTTTCCATATATTTCCTATGATGTCTTCTACTTTGTAGAACTGTTTCCAATTAAAAAAATCTCAATGCACAATGAAAAAGTGACTAATTGAAAAGATGACAAATTGCGGTAGTCACAGAACCATCCCAACACCACGTCTGTCTGAAAGCGAGATACTGCAGAGCCCCATCTGAAATACTGCTCTCTCACTGGTGCTGAAACATGGTTTTGCTGCTCTTATTTCTGGGTGGGTATCTTTGGCTGGGTTTTGCTTACTATTAGACCAGAACCACTGAGTATTCCATTGCAGAAAAGGCACAAGCAAAGTTTCTGTTTTGTTTTGGGTTTTTTGTTTTGTTTTTGGTTTTGTTTTTTCAAAAAAGATGCCACTTGCTGGGAACTAGCCAGGAAGGTTATCAAAGCAAAAGATTAAATGGAGAGACAGCTAAGACCAAAAATCACAAAATTTCGTGTCAAAATGCAAAAGAAGTATTTCTGGATGTGTAGAAAATGCAAGTCCTGAGGCCTAAGGTGGCCCTCTTGAACTTGCCCTACCTCTTGCCCCAAGTTTTACAATTTTAATGATGTTATCTAGAGTTGCTTCAACTGCTGCATATTTTGACTTTCATTCACATATTAAGAGGGGTTACTTGACTTTTAAGCTCATTTCATATACCTCCCTACCCACCTATCCTGACAGCTGCAGAATAAAAAATATTTGACTGGCTTCTGGAAAAAAAAAATCACCAATGAATAAAAATGAATAAAAAATGAATAAAAAAATACAACATCTGAGAGAGCCTTTGCATATGTAAACAGCTAACATTAAGATGACCAAAAAAGGCAGCAAGGCAATCTATGCCACCAATGGCATCACTGACGGAGGAAGGAGAAGAACATCTGAATAGCCGGGCAAACACTGACTGTTATCATCTACAAAACAAACAGGTGAGTATACAGTACAGCAACTTAAGAGCAGATTTAATCCAACTCACATTCATTATTATGCATTACTGGGATGCATCATGCAGCCCAGGACACTGTGTTGCCTTCCTTGCCTTAGGTTTTACTGCTGAACTCCCTCAACTCTTTGAATCACAGAATCACAGAGTGTTCGAGGTTGGAAGGGACCTCAAAGATCATCTAGTCCAACCCCCCTGCCAGAGCAGGATCACCTACACTAGATTGCACAGGAACGCGTCCAGGCGGGTTCTGAACGTCTACGGAGAAGGAGACTCCACAACCTCCCTGGGCAGCCTGTGCCAGTGCTCGGTCACCCTCACAGTGAAAAAGTTTTTTCTCATATTTTTATGGAACCTCCTATGCTCCAACTTGCACCCATTGCCCCTTGTCCTGTCAATGGATGCCGCTGAAAAGAGCCTGGCTCTGTCCTCCTGACACTCCCCCTTGACATATTTATAAACATTTATGAGGTCACTCCTCAGCCTCCTCTTCTCCAGGCTAAAGAGACCCAGCTCCTTCAGCCTTTCCTCATAAGGGAGATGTTCCACTCCCTTCATCATCTTTGTGGGTCTGCGCTGGACTCTCTCAAGCAGTTCCTTGTCCTTCTTGAACTGAGGGGCCCAGAACTGGACACAATATTCCAGATGTGGCCTCACCAGGGCAGAGTAGAGGGGCAGGAGGACCTCTCTTGACCTACTTGCTACTCCCCTTCTAATACACCCCAGGATGCCATTGGCCTTCTTGGCCACGAGGGCACATTGCTGGCTCATGGTCATCCTGCTGCCCACTAGAACCCCCAGGTCCCTTTCCCCTGCGCTGCTCTCCAGCAGAGCAGTCCCCAACCTATACTGGCACATGGGGTTATTCTTTACCAAGTGAATTCAGAGGTTATCTAGGAGAGCTTTCACACCTATAAGTGTAGACACCGAGACCCTTACGAAATGTTTGGAGATCGTACCCTCTTCTACCTGAAGCGGGTCTGTTTTATAAACTCTCCTTATTGTAGAACCTCAGTGCCACTGGGTACACGTGAGTCTACTGTGTGTAAGGGTGGTTGCAGACCTGTTACATTAAGAAAGGCCACAGCATCACCACATCCCTTTAGAAGTATGGTGTTTTCATACTGTTGTTTCTGAGCAAGTCTGCAACTGGTTGATAAAATCCATTGCTGTTGGGAAATAGGCAATTAAGTACTGACTACCTATAAAGCAAATAGCTTTAGAAATGGATTTACATCCACAAAAGCAAACATTACTTTGTTTGCTTAAGAGCAATGAGTAGTACAACACTTCATACAACACTATTGAAAGCATTAAAATCAATAATTCTCCTTAGTTTTCTACATTAATGATTAAGCAGAAGAAATTCCTATAGTCAAGGACAGCAAAATTTCAGAAATTTATGTTAATTCATAATGTATTCCTGCAGTATGGTGTCATATTCCACTTCCTTATAGGTTTGTTCCATTTCACGTTTACCTGTGTGCAATTTGGTTTCAGTCTTCTGGAGAGTGCAAATAGAAGTCTTGGTACTTTCCAAAAAAACAAACACTTTCTGCTATTTCCTAATCTTCAATTTTATGCAAAATTTAAACTGCTTCATTTAGCTATTTTACTTGAAAATAAGTAAAGGAAAAACAAGACAGCATACTGATGTAGACAAATCAAAATAAGTACTGCTGTGATTTTCATCAGTTTTCATCTATTGCAGAGTTAATTTTTTGCATCATCCTCAGAGGCTACGCTTGTATCTAGCTTAACACCTAAGCAACAGACACTGCATACGCTGCACAGCCACAGAAACAACCCTTGAAGAGACACTCTTCATCCCTCTGAAGAAAAAATTCCGTATCTGCTTCTCTCCTAGTTGCGAATGCAAAGTAGTTCAACTATATATATTTATTTTTTTTGTTATTATGTCAGAGTAAGAGAGCCAATCTCAGAGGAATACAGCTCTGGATCGCAAGCTTCAGGTAGCAAAAATCCTTCTTGATACAAAATAAGAACCTGACCACATAATGAAGTATGTGGTGAAAGTGGTAAATCAGTTTGTGTGGTTTAGACTACGTGAAACAGAAAAGTAAATAACGAACTTTAATGATCATAAGGAAGGCAGTGATATAATAGAGCACTGCATTCAAACTGCAAGATCTAACAGTAACTCTACACAGACGTAATTAAACTGACTTACTGCTTCATTTATCGTCTTCATCCCAGCCTCTCAACATATTCATATTCTTAAGAATTAACACTCAAGGTTGAAGTGAAAAGTGTATTTTTTTTTTTTTTGTATTTGCATGCACATATTAACTTTCATGACAAATTTAGGACAACACATAAATCTACTAGAGTGCTACCTTAATAAAACAGTTTAGGGAAACAAAGCCACAAGAATTCAAACCTCATGATTAAATTGAAATTTGTAGCCTGAACATTTACATAAGCTTATTCAGATCCAAGTTCATTATCATAAAACAATTCAGAAAAGATGACAAATTAGTTTTACACAAAAATAATTTGCTAAAAAAGTAACTACCCATTTCTGGTTAGGGAGTGCATAAGGCATTTGGCAAGGTTAAGGCATTCTCGGATTAGGATTAGACCACATTTTTTTTCACCAAAAGTGATTGCTATTTCATCACTGACATCTTTTTCCAACAACAACATCTACATGACTGTTTATACAAAGTTAATAAATTAACTCCTGAGATGCTACTGGGTTTTGACACAAGCAGATTCTTCTAAGAATATCTGATAAAATAAAAAAAAAGGATTTAAAACAAAATACTACCCAGTTTTCCCCAATATGCAGAATAAATTGTTTTAAACTAGTTGTAATGTAATTCAGAATGCCAGCATTTTTCATGCAAGCAAGAGTACTTTACTCTTTGTATACAAGCTACATTTCCACTAACTCAGAAGGATTACTGCAGTTCCTATTGCCAAGGCTGAGTTAGCTTTATTCACCTGGGTAACAGTTTAACCACGGCCCAGAGAAGCGCCCAGCACTGAGGTTTTACAGCCCCATCTCTTCTGTGTGTCCATCTCTGAGCTCTACAGAACTTCTGTAACAGCCTTGAACAAGGCAGACTGACAGTTTTACAGGTAACTTGGGTATATTTACGTAAACTTTAGCCACATATCTGACAACGAATACAGTTTATAATCTCACAATTTCTCTTGTAAAACCTGATTGAGTGCCTCCATCCTGCACTGAGATTCTTAAAGGCATGAGGTTAATCTTGCACGAGTTCCTTAAGTCTTGTTAAAAAGAACTGCATGGACACAAAGGCAAAATGTGTAAAAAAGTAACCTTTAACAGCGCTGTTTTGAGCTACCTCACTGCACTTTGCACTTTGATGCACCAGAAAAGCTTACGCAATTACGGAACCTCAACTGCAGCAACAGCGACCTTCACCTCAAGGTGACAGCTTGGCAAACTGCTATTACTTTCAGCACAAAACCAAGCAATCCAGATCAGAAAACAGCTATTCATAGTAACTTATGGATTACGCTGCTGATAAGCAATACTTGATCGAAGGGTTTGTTGGTTTTTGTTGTGGTTTTTTTTTTCTTTCTCCCTAGCAATGAAGGACTAGAAAAACATTTGCCTACCAAAGCTCTGAAACTTTCTCACTGACAGAGCTTTGATTTTGACGTAATTTAAAACTGGTGAAAGTGTGCTAGTGTTTCTTTAGTGTTCATCCATCAGTTATTAGAATAAGCCATCCTGTGTACTCAACTGATAATGAATCAGTCCATTTTTCTCTTTACAGCACAGAATTGAGCCGAACACAATTTTGTTACACAAACCTATCATCACTTCAGATTATTTTCCTATTTACTCAAATTTTCTTTTTACAAAAGGAAGTTTTTGAGAAATGAAATGATGTATTTCCAGCAGGCACTTTATGAAAACATTTTTTAATGAATAAGAAAAAAATTATATAAAGTATTATGCACAGGACTATTCAAGAGCATTTTGCACTAGTCAACAAGATGCTGAAACTTGCTGTGTTGTGTTGCCCTCTTCAGGTCGACAGCACTTAAACTTTCTCATTCTTTTGCTTGAAGAGTCATTGCATTCCAATTTCTCTCATAAAAATTTTCGATTTGCAGTTTGAAGTAGCAGCTAGCTCTTCCTCTATTCCACCAGTGCTTGAAGTACTTTTGAGCTAAAATCCTCTAGAAATGAACTTTACTTTTGGCCTCTACGTCTCCCTCACTTCAATACTAATCTTGAGGATTATCAAAATACAGTGTTTGGAAAGAAAACAACTTCAGCACTGGTACGCAAGCCTCACGACGAGATGCTTAAAGAGCAAATTGATTCAGCTTACCAAAGAAAACTAAAGCTGCTGAAATCACTCTGTAAGCGAACTTAGAAGTCAGACAAATTCAGCCATGAAATGCAATAAAGGCTTTTCACTCAAAACAAATAAGGTTTTGCATAAAAGGATGGATTCATTGTTACTTGAAAACATTACAGGTAGCATCTTACCTAACAATCTGTTTTGATTAGTTTTTAAGTACTTGTAATACAGGACAAATTGTGATGCTGATTTGCATATTTGCAATAGATTTTGCAATTGATTACCTAAGCTCTGCCAGTTAATGTGGAAATAGAAATAAAACAGTCTTCCATTGCCTGGGGAAGGGCCATGCCCAGACCCCTGAGGAAATCAGGGTAGAGGAGGAGTTTGCCTTGGTTGATGAGGACTGCGTTAGGGATCAGTTAGGCAATCTGAACACCCAGAAATCCATGGGGCCCCATGGGATGCACCCGCAGGTGCTGAGGGAGCTGGCTGAAGTCATTGCTAGGCCACTCTCCATCATCTTTGGTAAGTTGTGGACAACAGGAGAGGTGCCTGAGGACTGGAGGAAAGCAAATGTCACTCCAGTCTTCAAAAAGGGCAAGAAGGAGGACCCAGGTAACTACAGACCAGACAGCCTCACCTCCATCCCTCGAAAGGTGATGGAACATCTTATCCTTGGCACTGTCTCTAGCCATATCAAGGATAAGAGGGCCATTAGGAGCAGTCAACATGGTTTTTCCAAGAGGAAGTCATTTTTGACCAACCTGATAGCCTTTTATGAGGACATAAACAGATGGACAGATGATGGCCATGGAATGAATGTGGTCTATCTGGATTTCAGTAAAGCATCTGACACTGTTTCCCACAGCATCCTCATAGCTAAATTAAGGAAGTGTGGTCTGGATGATCGGGTAGTGAGGTGCGTTGTGAACCGACTGAAGGAAAGAAGTCAGAGAGTTGTGGTCAATGGGGCAGAGTCTAGTTGGAGGCCTGTACCTTGTGGAGTCCCTCAGGGGTCAGTACTGGTACCAGTACTACTCAATATATTCATCAATGACCTGGATGAGGGATTAGAGAGCACTGTCAGCAAGTTTGCTGATGACACCAAGCTGGGAGGAGTGGCTGACACACCAGAAGGCTGTGCTGCCATTCAGTGACACCTGGACAGGCTGGAGAGTTGGGCGGGGAGAAATGCTATGAAATACAACAAGGGCAAGTGTAGAGTTTTGCACCTGGGAAAGAATAACCCCATATGCCAGTATAGGTTGGGGACTGACCTGTTGGAGAGCAGCACAGGGGAAAGGGACCTGGGGGTTCTAGTGGACAGCAGGATGACCATGAACCAGCAAGGTGCCCTTGTGCCAAGAAGGCCAATGGCATCCTGGGGTGTATTAGAAGGGGAGTAGCAAGTAGGTCAAGAGAGGTCCTCCTGCCCCTCTACTCTGCCCTGGGGAGGCCACATCTGGAATATTGTGTCCAATTCTGGGCCCCTCAGTTCAAGAGAGACAGGGAACTGCTTGAGTGAGTCCAAGGCAGAGCCACAAAGACGATGAAGGGAGTGGAAAATCTCCTTTATGAGGAAAGGCTGAAGGAACCGAGTCTCTTTAGCCTGGAGAAGAGGAAACTGAGGAGTGACCTCATTTATGTTTATAAATATGTAAAGAGTGAGTGTCAGAAGGATGGAGCCAGGCTCCTCTCAGTTATGTCTGATGACAGGACAAGGGTCAACGGGTGCAAGCTGGAACATAGGAAGTTCCACGAAAACATTAGAAAAAACTTTTTCACTGTGAGGGTGACTGAGCACTGGAACAGGCTGTCCAGGGAGGTTGTGGAGTCTCCTTCTCTGGAGACTTTCAAAACGTGCCTGGACACGTTGCTGCATGACCTACTCTAGGTGATCCTGCTCTGGTAGGGGGGTTGGATGAGACAGTCTTTCAAGGTCCCTTCCAACCTCGAACATTCTATGATTTTGTGTGTTTCTGATTCATTTAGTAATCCAGACATTAATAACATCTTAGACATTTCATTTCCTCCTCCCACCTTGCTATTTTTAGAGGACAGGTCATGGTAGACATTTAAATCTATTTGACAATTTGGTACTGCATCTTTGACAAGAGAACTAAGTGTTGGATTTAACCAATTGAGTATGGAGAGTTTCACTTACGTTACTAAGGCAGACAAACATCGTAATCTGTGACTCGATTTAATCATAAAATCTTAAGGGCTTATGATAGGAAAAGCCTGTTCAAAGCTAAGGTCTACGATGTAATTAGGTAATAAAATTAATAACCTAATCAAAACCCTTAGAAAATAGAAGCAAAGGAAATGTTCATTCCAGTGCCATGGCATGTCCCAAATAAAGGAACAAGCCAACAAATAGTCCCAGATTGTCCCCATTTGGGCTGGCAAACACACAACAGCCCGCCTGCCTTAAGCCCAGTGCAACCCCAGAAAAGCTCAGAAGAACTTGCCATGAATAGTTTTAATGCATTTTTCTTCCACAGACTCTTGTAATTTTATTCTCAAGAATGAAATGATTTTTACAACCCTAAATCCTATGTCTTCATAGGGCAGACTCCAAAGGAAAGGAGGACGATTGACAGGGAGAGAACAAGCAAGAACAAGTGGGTGAGCATGACAGGGGGAGAGCAAGAGACCAAAACTCAGGGATGAGTGCAAATTGGGTGCACAAATGACAGAGACTCGGAGTACTCCCTTCTGCAGCGTAAGACACAAGTTCATCAGGGCAGTGTCTCTATCAGCATGTAAAGACTGCTCCGGTGCCTGACTCATATGTCCCGTCACAGCGCCTGGAGCCAAAGACTGATGAAAACTTCCTGCCATCTATCAGCCACATCGTTTGTTCAGTTAGAAAGTGCAAAGCCAGCTGGTCTTACAAACACGGGGAAAAAGTCCTCTATCTCTACTACTGTACAAGAAAAGCAACATTCTTAGATGCCTAAGATACTAAAAACATTACTATTATTTTCTCTCTGACTACAAAAGAACAAGTGAAAAAAAGCACTCTATCCAACAGTACTACAAGACAAAAATGCAAAAAGAATTTTGTGCAACCATCAAGTGAAGACACAGCAGCCCATACCTTTCGAAGTGATGAAGTGGGGCACTTCTGGGGTTTTTTTCGGACGCATGTAAGTAAAAGTATCACAAAAACCTAATCATTATTTTTAAACTGTCTCTGGCAGACGAATTTTCCACCTATGTCAAAAGTTCATCTGGTGCAAATTCCATATGACACAGTTTAGACTATGACAGCTGGTAATAAAATCTCCAAGATCTCTTAGCTAGCTTTTAATATTGCAAGTGAGTTTATCCTTACTTATAGGCAGTCTTTTCCTTAGTCTTCTAAAGTAGATGCCAGGATTCTGGTCCAATCTTATCTGCTACATTTAAAAAAACAAGTGCTGGACAAGGACTTTTAAAATTACCTGTGGTTAGTTTACTTCTAACTTATCCAAGTACCACATCTGTATTTTTGCCATCTCCTTCTCCCCTACACACGATCACATTTGGATACAGCACAAAGTATGATTCATATTATTCTTTAGAAATGTATTTTAATAGACAAGCTTTACATCTGAAAGAGCCTTTGAGTTTTGAAAATACCAGGCCTTGTGTGAAAAGCATATCAGATCACTTTATTGCATGCATTTTTTTCTGCAGCAACTTTTGTCATTCACACTTAACTCATTGCTAAGACTGATTCTTCTTAGCTGATATCATAATTTATTACAGTTCTTTGGAGGAAAACAAATGATTCCACATCATACTGCCAGAACACAATCTAGGCAGTTGCCTTCAGAGAATTTTCTTCTAATCATTTTTGGGGTAATGGAAGGTATGGAGACTAAGGAGAGGAACTCCCCACAATGAAGGCAATGACTTGTGACTTCCTGCCATCCATCTCTATATCCTTAAGTATCCACAAAAGCACTATGCGAAAACATACGGAACAAACATCCACTGGAATACAGAAATCGGCTAAATTGGTTTTCAGGTTTCTACCTAGAGATATGCAAGCAACCAATTAAAATGCAAAGCTGACTTCTACCAGCACTAATACAAGTTAAAAGCAGTTGGGGTGGGGGTGAAATAAATCTTAAGAATACTTTTGAATTCGTTACTTCAGCACATGCAAGTCTGTCACTAAATACTGTAAAATTATGTTAACACTACAGGAATTAACTCCCATCTTGGAATCAAATTATAATCTCACCCTTCCTAACTTTTTTGTGAAAATTCCTTTAAATATAGACTTTTATGATGAGCAGTAAATGGTACACAACACCCCCCCCCCAAAAAAAAAAAAAAACAGACAGAAACACCTGCATCCACTTCTTTTAAAACAAGGAACATTACTGAAAATACTTCTAAATATTAAAAGCACTATTACTGAAAATAATATACACCAGCCTTCTCAAAGGCTCTCTCAGCATTTGAATTTGGGCTTCTATTCTTAAAGTAGATATTTTAGGTTGAAATTACAGCAAGTAAGGATTTCCAATTGAAAAGACAGTAAGAGCCAAGGTACGTACTACTGGCTAAAAGGATAGGTTATACTGAATTAGACTTTTTTCTTCTTTTCTCTTTTTTTAAAGCTTTATTAGCAAGTTATCATGTTGTATCATAGAAATTTTCCCTCACGGCTTAAAGGTTTGTATCAATATTCAGACAGAAAAACCTCCATTTTGCAAACTCATTTACATGATGTCTATGAGAAGACTTAAAATACCCCCACCTATCAGAGAACAAACAAAGAACTGAGTTATCAGCTAAATAAAATGCTGCAAGTGAACTACTTTTCCTAATACATACTTTTTGATACTTACACAAACCTTGCCATCTGCTATGATCACTGACAAAATGACTGACTTCCTTTCTTGATCTAAGGTTTCACTATGACAGTAAATGTCTTAAATCTAAACATTAAGAGCTACTTCAGTTCCATTGCAAGATTATATAGGTTTGTATGGTCATTAAAACCCTTTATAAAGTAGTATCAAACTATTCAGGTCTAGGAATAAAGGACTTTTTTTGATACAGGTTCAAAATTTAAATGTAAATAGATGAAAATGTTTCAAAGATAAAACAGAAGAACTGTGTAATTTATGGAGAGTCTAAATGACTTCTGTATAAACTTTTAGCCATACTTAATTCCAAACTTTATCATGATCTTAATGCTAGAAGAACTAGGGGGACATTAAAAAGCTGTAAGGATTCCTTGGAATATGTGTCCAAATAAACCACTGAGAAAAAGAGAGCACTGGTGTACTAAAGCAGGAAAAAATATTCAAAGCTCGTTTTGGATTGGAAAGCATACAATCAGAATATAAAGAAAGGCAAGAACTAGATGCAAGACCTATGTCATTAGTTTCACCTTACAATGCCAACAAGAAAAGAAGCCTACACATTGGCTGAGGGAAAACTGCTGCTCCTGAAATGTTTGACTTAGACCTTCAAGAGGGTATTTTGCATCCAAGGCAGTCTTTACAGTTAGCAGTTCTTAATGATAGAGCTAGCTTTTTTTTTAAAGAAAAAAAACAACTACTCAATTTATAACAGCCATTGCACATTCTCCAATATTATGCACTTATAACATTCTATGTGTACATACTTATAGATTACAATCTATCAGAATACAATCTATTCTGTCTTTGCTATCTCACACAACTTAAGGTTCCACAAAAGACGAGCATACAAAGTTTTACCATGATACTAGAAAAGGCGACGTATAATTCTGAAAACTGTTTATGATATATAGCATTGATATAACTCATTGAAAGAATTTGGTAAAAGTGCTTTTATTTTATTATCTCCTACCTGATAAATTCTAAATGGGATGTATCGGAATCCACTATCTTCTGGAGGATACTCCATGAGTTTTCGATTTATTGCCCAAAACTGCTCAAATTTATCTGTGAAGGCAAAATTAGATTTTGTTAATATTAATATCAGAGATTCTTTCTCAGCTAAAAGGTAAATGAGACATGATTGGAACAATATGAAAACTTTTCTTATGGAAGTTTGACCTGTATGAATTAATTTTCCTCACATTTCTCTATTAGACTGAAGCACCAAAGGTAAATCATTTGTATTCGCCTCTGAAAACAGTAATGTGGCAACTTATCAAACTGAAAGGGAAAGGAACTTGCATTCATATTTTATCTCCCACTGTTGGGGAAATATTGGGCTACAAACTATGGATTTAATTATCTCACTTAACAGCACCTGTTCCTCCACTCCCTGCTCCTGATGGTCCACGTTGCCTCACAGTTCATTGAGAGCAATTAGATGTTTTTAACTATAGATGAACAACAGGTCTAAAGTATACAGAAACTACAGTAGTAGAAAAAACTTCTTGAGGGGCTTACATTTGGATATGTAAATCTTTAAATAATTTGCAACAATATAATGAGAAAATTCGCAACAATATAATGAGAAAATACACTGTAAGCTTCAGGACCCAACCTGAAAATAAAAGTTTATGTTTGAAGCACATTTTTGCTAATATTATCCAAACAACTAGGTTTAGCAAAGTAGCCCAGGGCAGCCCACCATTTAATCCTGTTCAGATATTACAAGAACCAAACAGTTTATTATGCTTAAAATGTATTAAGGACAGAGCAGTAAAGGCTTTTATACATGCAAATCAATTATTCAAAACAAGCAAACAACCAATAGCAAAAGTGGCAGAAAGGAACATGAAGAGCTAAGATGAATAAAGCTGCTGCTAGCCTTACTGGAAAAGGCAGCTTTAGAAGGGGAAGAGCAAGGGATAAATAGGCCCTAACTCTCAAAGACACCAAACACAGGGGATATTTCTTCAGAAGGAACACAGTCTCCAATTTTCCTCCTGGCACAATCTTCAGCCAAGTCTCAAGAAGACTGGCAGTATAACCGTTACAGAATCCAGTCCCCTCCGAAGCAAGGTAAAATTCAGAAATCTATTAGTGGAACAAAGGTTCTTCCCCCTTTCAAAACTATTGATAACAATTAAAGCAATTGTAGAAAACTAATAGAGTGTGTGATTTTCTTCACTCCAGAGTGAAAATGCCTGTCAGTGCACTAAGAGACCTAGTTAATACATATTGCAGGGTTTATAGCACATTGCTCTTCCCGACTGAATGTGACACAAGGCAGGAATTTCTAAGAAACCATGAACAAGCTGCTGCCAGGTATTCTGTAGGAGCATTTCCTGATACTTATCTCAGAAAATGCTTCCACACCCTTGTTGCCCCATCAGCAGCAAGTGCCTCTTGACAAGCACTTACCTGAGCTCCAGTCAGCACCAGCACCCAGGCACCTGCCTGAGCTGAGGAAATGCCTGGATACTGGGTGCTACCCCCCTTGGTGGGTGCTACCCCCACAGCTCACCAGGTGGGGATCTCAGCAGGTGGCAGCAACAGCGATGACTCTGGAGCTGACTGTACCCAAGCAAATCTGCATTCGGGAAGGCTGGCCTGCAGGGTCAAGAGGTTTACTCTTAAAAGACCTGACACAAAGAAGGACTGCATCTTCCTCATACACTCCATCAGGGGGAAGGTGAAGATATCACACACTTCATTCTTGGAGGATGCGTCGAGAAAACGCTTACAGCTTTCACAACAGATCACGTGGAAGGTATCCTACAGCCTGCACTGATCAATTTATACTTCAATTACTACTACTGACTATGAACTTAGTTGATAAAACTATTGATTATGGTGACACACAAAACTATCAACTTCAGCAGACTCTTAAAATACAGAAGCCAGATATTTGTCCTAACTAGACAGAAATAAAACAAACATTAACTTCATTTACTTGTTTGTGCTTGTGTCATGGTAACTAGGAAAGCTGGGTGAGCAGCTTACTGTCCTCAAAATTCAGTAGAGAAGAGCAATACATCTATCATCAGAATCACAGAATGGCTCGAGCTGGAAGGGGCCTTAAAGACCATCTAGTTCCAACCCCCCCACCATCAGCAGGGACGCCTCCCACTAGACAAGAATAACGAATTCTCAAAAAGTAACACACTTACTGTAGGAGCTTAAGTGTATTGTCCCTTGTGGCATATATGTCAAACGAATCTTAGAAGGACAAAAAAAAATTAAACAGTGGTAATGTACAGTTAACTCACTTTTGTTCTTCATTCCAGCTCCCTCATACCCCAGAAATCATGCCAGGAATCTTTTTTAAAGCAGGTAAATTTGCAAATTTATGCTTCTCAGATTGTTCTCTGAACACTCAGCACAATGCTCAAGATGATCTATAGTTCTATCAAGATGTTTAAAATTCTAATATTTTCTGTAGTTTCTAAATACAACAGCAATAATTCTGCAGCAGCTGAACAACCGAGTTGCTGCATTTTGTAATCAAGTATATTCTGCCAATCCACCTGATATCCTGGGGAATGAACATCACGGAGTCGGACATCTTAAGACACGTCTCCACTTTTGAACACCACTATCCGAAGACATCTAAGCTAATTCATCCTCATAACCCAATATATTACTGCCCTCAAAACATCTTTGCACAGATACAATATTTTTACTACAGGAAACTGAGCTGGGTGTAAGAAAATTAACAAAAAAAAATTTAAAGGAAGCAGCAGGAAAAGGCAATCTGGTTTGCATACCAATACGTACGACCTGGCAAGAGCTTTGATTAGCATTAGGAGCATTGGCTGAATGCCAGAATCTTAAAGCTCTAAAATATAAACATAAAAAAATAACTGCTTTCACAAAAGCCTCAAGACTCAAAGCCTAAAACAAGCAGAAAAACCCAACACTGCCCAACATCCTCCTGTCCCTTGAAAATACAAATGAAAGGATCAATCATTCTCCCACTTTTGTGTGGCAGCACCTCCTATTTATGCAAAACAGACTTAAGGAAGCTATTAATGCTAGGACAAGCTATAAGAACTAATTAGAGCTTTGGCTAGACAGGACTTAAAGACAGAAGGTGCTGGCCAGAAGTTTGACAATCAAAACAAAACTGAGTTTTCATCAAGCCAGTAAACAAGGAAGGGTTCTTTATCTACCAGCAAAAGCACTTTACACACTCATCTCCCTCCCTTGTGAAAAGCTTATGTGGTCTACATGATATCTAAACTCCCGTAATAGTCAAAGCTGATTACTTTTGTTTTCCACAGTCCACCTGTTTTTAAGAAAGTGCTTGACCGATGTGTTAAAGAGTTTCTGTATTAGCAAAAAACAGTACTTGCAGAAGACAAATGTTCATATTTGAGTAACAATATTTAAAGTAATGGCAGTAAGATCTGTACAGAAGTGAGATTAGTGACAGTATAAAAGTTACATACGACTCTACTGATCATCTTTCTTAAAGGTTTGCTAACAAGGTTAAACAAGGATGTTTGCTGTGTAACTTTGTCTTAAGCGAAATACAAACTTTTCTCTCTGTTTCTTATGGCAAAGATCAGAAAGTTAAAAAACAAAGAAGGGAGGAGAGAGCTCATAGATTTTTCAACTGCATAAACCATTTCTAATTATAAACTTTGATGTATTAGAAATGCAATCACTGAATGCCCAAACACTAGACAGACTTTAGCCTCAGTACTACAGAGATGCAGAGAACCTAAGGAGAGCTTTGAAAATATCTATTTACTTATACATGAAAAGGTAGGAGTTGGAAAACCAAGGACCTAATGTCATCCATAACAATAACCCCAGTACACACAGTCATTAAGCAACAAATTAGACCTCAAAATTTACAAAAGTACAGTGTGCAACATTACACATTTAGGGTTCAGAAATCTATCACTCAAAAATTGTTCATGCCTTGAAAGTGTCTTTTAAAACAGCTTAAAAATAAAAAAAAAAACCTGTTACAGGGAAACACTTTTGAGAATTGTTGTTTCCTCTGTTAAGTACAACTGGAGATACTTTAGCAATCACTGCAACTAATCCAAATCTGTAACTGTTATATTAAAAGGTTCTTGGAAACTCCAGTCATAGTTTGTCACTAATAGACAGTAACTACTGAACTTTTTACTATCAAGCAGTGTTAACTACAAGATTATTCCAGGCTGAAATTTTGAAGGCTCTTTCTCAGGCTGAGATGTGGGGGCAACGTTCTTCAGACAACCAGAAAAATTAGTTTCATTCGTGTTAGTGTCTTACAGTCATCCTCCGAAACTCAAGTGTATGTCACGCTTCACACAGCTTCAAATTTCACATGGATCTTAATGTCAGACGTGTCTCTTCCACCCACCTGACCCTACAAAAACTGTAACCAGGGAGGATCACTGAGAGGTCAAGGGCCCTACTTGAGTGCTTGCATTTCGATGCAGCACAGCTTTTAATTGGCATGCACAAAGAATATGGGCAATCATCAGAGAATCTGAAATTGTATCTACAAGTAACTTGTCATAAGACACAGTGGTCATAGCATATGGCCAGTTAAAATTGAGTTCCCACTGTAGAACAGTGGACAAAAGAACTAAAACCTGCACCCTAATCTTCAAATTTATCAACAGAAATATCTTAGTAATAAGGAATTACTGCTTCTGTATTTGATACGGATGCAACTGCTATCAAGAACACTGACTCCAGAATAGGATATATTTCAAGGTGGCTGTGGAGAGGTTTTAAACAACAGAAAGAATCAATGCAAAAATGAGGGAAAGATTGTTTAAATTAAGAAAAAAAAGTCAAAGAGTAATTCATGTTCTTTAATTTCCAGTATTTTTACATTAAGTCAAAAGAGTGAACAAACGGAGCCTCATGACAGCATATACACATGACTTTTTTTGTCTTGTCTATTCATGATTTCTTCTTAAAGCCATTTAATTGTATGAATTAAAAATAAATAAAATTATTGCAATTGAATTGTATCTCTAGCTCTACACAAGCAATACCAACTCGCATAACAATCTGTCCAACAGACAGTAACACAAAGCTTCTGCCTGTTCTCAGTGGTTCATCATTTTCCAATAACCATACGCACCACAGAAATGACGCACAGCTAGGAGTACTGAGGCAGAAACAACCATAGCATTAACTAAGAGACTAAAGGTTCTCCAACTGACCTATCAGAGCCATAGAAAAACTTTAGATTGGAAGTGCCTTTGGAAGACAAGCTTTGGAATTAAAAGAAAGAAAAAAAAAAGAAGTACACTAAGTTAAATGAGTTTGCTCAAGGACTTGCCCACTCAAGTTTTGACCATCTCCATGGGCTTCCGACTCAACCATTTCCAGTCCCCCCCATCTCCAACATCCCACCAGACCTCCTCCTGCTGCAACTTGCAACTGTTTTCTTTTGTAGTTGCCCAACTCCACTGCCAATGGAGACATCTCTGACAGGAGTCTGCCCCCATCTGCTCTACAGGCCTGTCTTTTAGGTGGCAGAAAGCAGCTATTAGATCCATTTTCAGCCTCCTGTCTTCAGGCTAAAACAAGGCAGTTCAGTGTAGAAAACACAGCATATGCTCCAGCCCCTAATCATCCTAGCAGCACTCTGCTGGACTCCTTTCTGTTTGCCCACATTTCTTTTGTCCAGGGTCCCAAAGAGGACACAGCATTCCCAGCAGGGCTTTACGAGGGCTGAGCCGAGGGGAAGAATTACTCGCCATCTGGCCCTGTTCTAGGGGGCACAGGGGCTAAAGCAGCTCCCTGGTTAATCTTCAATTTTGCAACACCACACGACAGACTTCTCATTTGGCTTGTTGTTCACCATTGCTCACTTCCACAAAGCTGCTTCCCAGCCTGTCCCAGTGCATGGGATTTTCCTGTCGCCCGTGCAGGACTTGGCGCTCGCATCTGTCAGCTCCAGGAGGCTCCTGCTTGCCTGCTGCTCCAGCCTCTCACTGTCCCGCCCAACGCCAGAGCTGCCCTCCAGTCCATCAATCGCTCCCACCGACTTCTTTTCAGTCACGAACAAACTCACTAAGGGTTCAATCCACCACATACATTAGATCAAATAAACAGTGCCATACAGAAAGCTACCACTGCCAGTGAAAGATACAAAGTGTATTTTCTCAAGGTTAGAGCAAGCCTATTTTCTACTGACTCCGCTTCTAACAAGCAGTGTGTTTAACTGCTACAAACAGAAAGAAGTCTTGGCAAATTTATCATCAATTCTACTTCCACGTTATTCCCAACTAAGACTCTACACAAATGCACAGTTTTGCTGATTGGTGAGCAATTTAATAAAAAGTTAAAATTCGTGCGGTATGCCTCAAGCATGAAGCAGCTTTGTTGATGCAAGATAAGTATTTTAAACACTTCAAAACTAGCTGTACCATGCTATGCAGAAACAGTCTCTACAGCTGGTTACTCTCATTTTTCAGCTATTTTAAAGACCTGGATCTAAATTACTTTAGGCCATCTAAAATCATTGTTCTTTTACAATAAAACCACAGATAATTATGAATATCAAGGACTTCAGGAAGACTCTGATACATATTTAGATGATCTTTATGTATTAGATGATCTTTAAGGTCCCTTCCAACTCAAGCCCTTCTTGAATTCTATAATATTTGACTCTCACTGACTACTACAGCTGAGTGACAGCCTTTTTGAAAACACAGTTGGACATAATGGTATGGCATCATTAAAATGTAAGGGGGTTTTGTGGTTTTTCTATTTTACACATTGCCACCATCCACAGTTAAAATATGCTTGCTGTTAACCACTTAGGTTACCTGGGCATTTTGAAAGATCATGGTATAAAACACAAACCCACAACTGAAGAGGGCACACAAGTTTACTAGTCTTTTCAGACTATTTTCAGGCATGAATATGGATATGGAGAAAAAGGACCTTAGAACTGTTTTGACTTAATGTGACAGAAGCTAGCTACAGAAATATGTGGAAATATTCTTCATGTCACGAATAGCAGAGTAACAACATTCAACTTGAATGTACACATCTGAAGTAATCATAATTTTGCCTTCTAATTGCACAAAAGTCATTACCTGAAATATCTCCACTCCATGATGTGCCTGTTAACCTTACATGCCATCCAAATTCGCATTCAACTGGCACACTGCTGTATAATACCGCAGCAAAGCATTAGACATTGTAAAATGTGAAAGTAAAAAACCAAACAAATAGGCTTTACTTGGCCTGTCCGTGCTAAACAAGACATGGAATCACCACAAAAGTAAACATCATGCTAACTAGCTCGAGTAGTAATAACAGCCAAGTACAGTGGTGTGCACCTCAAGGTTGGCTCCTTAGGTCTGTCACTCCCTTTTTAGTAATATTATCATGTAAATGAATTCAATTAATTCAACTCTGCTTGCCTATATGCACTATGACAAATTTCCAACAGTAGTATTTAGAATCAGTGAACAATTAGGAGAAACTTCCTTACATATAGTTAGCTGTAAATTTTAGTCTTAAAAAATAATTCATAAGCCATGCTATAAATTGAGGTACGGATGCAACCCAACAAAAAAGGGGATCCCTCCCCTAATACGGTACAGCTACGTTTGAGATCAGTGTATTGAACACATTTATGTTGTAATTTATGTGTTACTTTTTATAGCAAAGTAATATTCTGAAGACAAAGAAATAAAACTATATTGTTTACGTTTTGTAGGTTAACAGGACACTTTGAAAACTGTCTGCCAAAGCAGTGTTTTTGCTCTGCAGATTATTTATCAAATCCAGAAAGGCTACTCCGACTTGTTTTCTTCTAATATACACAAGGGAGCCATGCCTTGCCAACGTTCTTCTCACTTATTAAAAGTACTCATGAAACAAAGTTTCACTTTAAGTACACTATTTCCTTAACACCACTTCCCTTCATTTCTAGGTCATCAATTTCTCTGGAAAAGGTTCAGGGGAAGAAAAAAAATCAAGATTAACTACTTACTTTCTTTTATTTAAATACAAAAATGTATACATCTCACCAAATTTAGGCTGTGTAGCAGATGATCTCAGTAGGTATTGTCATCTAAGCTAAAAAGAAAGCTCCGATAATTATTTAAAAAAAAGTGTAATCTATTTTTGAAATACATAACACAAGTTATGTAGAAATAGAGTGCCAGAGTATGTTACAGACTTCCCTGAGTGAGCCAAAGGGAAAAGGACTCCTGGCAATTTTACCCATCCTCCAGTTCTCTGCCCCAAGTCTAGATATCCTGGATATTTTAATACCTTCTTTGTCTATGATTATGTTTGCTTATATATATGAAACTAGAGCAGCATAGTTCCATATAACTCACTAAACTAGTACTGTGCTTCTTCTAAAATACAACTTTTAGAAGTTAAGGAACATTTATATTAATGCATCTGAAATTCAGGAGTCTACCAGCAGACAGTAATCTAGAAGCATTTAAAATTGCAAAGAAAAAAACCCTCCAAAACTAAAGAAAGTTCATTTGAAAAATGAAGTCTGTTTTCAGAGATAGTTTACTTTGAAATTTAGTTAGACCTTACATGTTTTTCAGGAAATGGCGTATTTTGAAAGCAGGCAGCAGTAAAAAAAAAAAAAAAGGTTCTGCATCACTTACACCTAATTAAAACAGATTTAGAGTAATATAGTCAAAGATTCTCTCAATATGAATTCAAGGCCAGCAAGTACCTCAAAAAAGCTACAGAAGATGGGAGCAGTGAGGGTAGAGAACCAGCTTATTTGTGCTGTGGGTCGAAAATGAAAGGCACATCTGCTTCAGTAGGAAGTCTGGAAGGTGACCGTATTTCTGAAGAAATGGTAACGTTCCAGGAGGAAGAAAGTCAAAATGAGGACAAAACACACAGCCCTTGAAACTCCAGCAGGTATATAAATCCAAATTCTCCAACATTTACGAATGGATTATATGGTTGGCAGATTATCTGTGCCAAAGATGTGGAGACCTTGGATCTTGATAGGCTTCACTAGACACAGGGACATCTAACACAAGACAGCAAAAACACTGGAAAGCATTTCTTACTGCTAAGACAACTTCTCATGGTGGAGACTTCAGTCTAAAGGAGCATTGTGAGTGCTGCTGGGCTACCTTTTGCTTTCCCCCCTTTTCTGCCTTTGTGCAGTTCTCATCCTCCTTTGAGACCCACCGATTCTCACTGCCCTCACAAACCAGCAGCTCTGCTCTGCCTCCTTGTTGAGAGCGGAGCAGAGGCGGCCATTGGGGGAATTCAGGCTGCCAGCCACTCCTCACCTTCACTCTGCGACAAAGGGTAGCTCTGCAGGCAGGCAGCAGGCCAGCACAGAAGAGTTAACAAGGCAAAAGCCAGTTTCGGGGGGAAGACGGTTTAGAATCACGATACTACACCCATATGGGTGGAGCATTAGTTTAGTCATTTGTGCAGAACTGGTAACAAACCGGTAAACACTGCAGAACTAACACCGAACGCCAGGTCACAATCCATCGCTAGAAAGAAAATCCACAGCCAGTCAAACCCTGAACAAAAAACACCACCACCAAAGAACCTGGGAAGGCCTGCTCCCATGCACCTGACTCACTCTGCCAGCCCAGCCTGTGTGAGGGCAGCCCCAGCTCAGCACGAGAAGAAAAGAACGCCGGCCCGACTTTCTGCAGAGCTGGGCCATCTGCCCACACCGCACCCGCCGCGTTCCGCAACACCAGCAACCCCACAGCTCTGGTGTGTGCCACACCACCTCAACTCCAGGACAAGCAGTCATTTAGAATAATTGTAAGAAAATGTGATGCATTTGCAGAAATTTTTAACCACCATAAAGACTGGGTTGTTTTTTTTTTTAATCCTCTTTTAACCAATACATTCATTTTTAAAGCTCAAAAGAATTTAGTCTTCCTTCACAGTTAACCAAATCTCTGCAGAGAGAGAGCACGGAAAGATATCACCCTTTTTGGTAGCGAGACAAGGAGGGAAAAGAAAAAAAAAGATGGCTTTGTGATTTAGAAACTAACGGCTTGTTCATTCATTCACTCCCTTGTTAAATTCCTGAAGATTTTCTAAGTATATGTTGCCTAATTTAAGTTTCAAACGATCAGCTGAGCTTACAGAGATTTGTTCAGCTACCAAAGCATCCTCATCATCTCTGACTGAGGTAAAGAACAGCACTGCTCCCACCAGTTCTCTACAGAGAGCTGGAACATACAAACCAAACCTGAGCGGGCCATGCGTACACAGCACTAGGGAGATGTATGACACTATTTCTTTATGGCAGTTCCAACATTTCTAAAAAGGAATGTGATAACCCAGAAAAATAAAACACACGACTCCTGCCCCTCAAAAACCTGGGACTAGTATCAACAGAACTTAAAGGTAAATGAGAAATAAATGCAATACAACACAGGCCTGATTCTGTCAGCGAGACAAGAAAGAGATCATATGCATTCAAAGATAAAAAAATATTGCATGCTCTGAATCGCTGCAGGATTTTTCTCTGTTAATAAGAAAAACTCATTACGGCCTCTTAACTTTTGGTAATCACTACAGCATGAACGAGCATTACATTCTTTTTCCATAATATTTTCAGTAAAATAATGACTTTATTATATTTTATAATATATAAAGAAGCCTTAAAGATGACTGTAAGTTTTTACTGTTTATTTCCCTGACTCATGTATCAGAAATACCACATCCAGTGTTCTTCAGTTATAAAGGACGCCTGTAAAAATTTCAGGGTATGGTTGCTTATGACTCTCCACAACTGATGAAAAGCAGCTGTGTTAAACCTAAAACCCCTCCTTTATCAGAGCCATTATACACTGAAGTTACAGATATTAATTCTTTGAACCATGCAAAAAATACAGCTCTCCCCCTAACAACAGCTGAGATTTCATTTGTTTGATCCTGAGTCGTCATTAGGCCCAGAGAGTCTTACTGTTTCAAAGCTCAAAGTCTTTACTTGTCCATAGAAAAGAAAAAAAAAACAACCCACTCCCTTGAAAATCCTCTTTATCCATGATAAAAATGGCTATAACACTATTAAAGAAAGAACAGTAGTAACATTTTTTGTCAATTCTGAACGAAGAATTTTAACAATTCTTACAAAGGAACAGGGGTCAGTACAGCTGTACAGCCTGCCTTTACCCCTTCCCTACCACAGCCAGACATCCATGACTGTGGTCAATATTAGGGAAACCAAGATGTATCCATTGCACAGAAAAAAAGAGTCTTCTAGCTAAGAAATATCTGTTTTGCACACAAAAAAAACATGTTACTGGGGTCTGAAGAACAAGCAAAACCACACCACAAGCAATAGACAGAAAAGTATGTTTACCTTACTGATTTGGTAGCAGATTAACACAAAACCAGAAATGGTGGGAGGAGGGATGAAAAGGTTGTTATGAGCTGGTTGTTACCAGCTGTTACGAGCACAAGATTTTGCCACAAATTCACTATCACAGCTTTTACCCTAAAAGCCATCTACAAGCAACTGCGAAGGTTCTCGTGCTACCTGTTCCAAGTACTCTCCCTCTCAGCAGAAACATTTATACCAAGTTACACTTGTAACTGGTAGTTACGTACCCCAAAATAAGCAAAATTGGGATTTTTTCCTTTCTCCCCAAAATATACCGTTTAATACATATCCTGCAAGCATTGCTATCTCTTGTTAAACAAATAACACTTCTTATGTTGAAAAACCAAAGAAAATTGTTTGAAGTTTCACAGACAAAAAAGCCTACAGATGTATCATTACTTACAAAGGCAGTTATCACAAATGCTACTTTCTTTTCTTTTTTGTGGTTGTTCATGCTGTTTCACAAAGAGGTTTAAAATTATTACATCTCAAACGAAAGCCTATAAAAACATATTGAAAGATACAACACGCTTAAAAAGAATTTTCTTGGTTTCAGAATCTTTTCTTGTTTCTCTTTTATGGAGAGCTGAGAAATTAAAATTAGCATTTGAAAGTATTCAAAAGATTGTTTAAACTTCTCGTTTAGGTGTCAGATTCCACAGGTGCAATTTCTCATTAAATACAGCAAAACCTTCTTGAAATCAACCTTGCTAGGCAACCTCTGTTCTTATCATCATAAAGCAAAACAGTAAAACTCTGGTTTCCCTACAACTGAAGATTCTCTTAGATAAACAATCAAATAAAAGATAGAACCTGAGACAGGCATGGAAAGAACATATTGCACATCTGTTCTCTTACCTTACATATTGAGGGTATCTAGATTCTGTAACTTCGGTTTAAGAACCTTAACTCACACCATTTCACTGTGGTCAACTCTTCTACCATTATTGTAGTCATACTATAACTCATTATACCGATATTATAACTCATGCTAGAGGTCTTAAAACACTGCTGGGAACACTCAAGCACCAAGATGAAGTGACAGGATTTCATTTTGCAATAAAGCTAGTAATTCTTGAAATATAAAACAAAATTTTGGTGGCACAGTACTTTGCAAGCAGTTCAAGGGAAGCAAGGCACACAAGCTACTGCGGCAACATACTTGTTTTTTCACAGAACTGCAATTTAAATTGATTTGTAACAACGTAAGCTTTAGGGAAACATCTGGTTTTATACCGATCCTGCTTTCCAGCAGACCAAAACTCTTTATTTAGTGCTAATTCACAAAAGTGCATATATTATCAGTCAGTTTGCTGATTAGCATCTATACAGAGTATCTCAAGATGCACTTTGAATTGAACCACATGAAGTGCAATTTCTTACTTGACAAATGTTGCAGGTATGTATGGCATCCCTCAAGACCTTACCACTCAAATAGCAAATTAAGATCATCTCTCAATTTCTAATTCTCCCCCAATTAAATGACAAAATAGATACCATATTTTTTAATAGGCACTCAATCTTCAAAATTATTACTGAAGTATCTTTGATATAAAAGGCAGCACCACTAAACAACAACAGAGTCCAGAAAACCTACACACTCACTAAATTGACCAAAACCAAGTCGGAACCTCATTGCCTGAAGCAAACATATGCCTCAAGTCTTCCTGCATTCAAAGCTTCTCCTGTTTAATTAATTTAACTTTCCTTATAAACATATGGGAAGATATGATTCTGTGTTAATTCTAAGCGTTTAGCATTTTGTATCTCAACACAGAATAAACATCTTCAAGCTTACAGCTTCTGTAAAATAAATTACCAGTAATAACAGAAATGACAGCTTCAGGAGATGAAGAAAATGCACTGAAAGTGGTGTTACCACCCATTCCAGATAGCAGTTTCTGAAATACTTAAAAAGCTTTTTAACTTATAGGCCTCTAAGAAACATAAGAAAGAGAAGACACTAAAACAAAAAAAGTTATATTTTTGCACTGCAATATAGATTCATGCCATCTCTGTGCAGGATATGAACACTATTTTCAAACACTCTGTTCTGAACTTTTGCTGACTTTTTCTAGTCAATACTTACCCACGCAGAAATCTTTGCAAAACCCATGGTAATATAATTTAAAAAATAAACCAAAAAATTATCCATCTACCAGGCAACTTCTTTTAAAGTTTACTTATATTTTTTATCAGTGACAACCCTTAAGGATTAACTAGCAGAGACAATATTTCTTACTTTGCAGTCCAAGACTGTTAATACTGAACAACACTTACACTCCAGGTGTCTCCTAAATAGAGACTATCAGTTGCACAAAAGTACACTAGACAACACTTACCTATTTATTGTATTTTGTTGCTAGTTCTAGCGGTTAAAACAGAGCCATGACCCAGTTTAGTTCCTTGAATAACTCAAGACACATTTGGATTATCATGTAAGTGGCGACTTTAAAAAAAAAAAAAAAGCCACAAAATCAAACAACGATTTTTTCCATGACATTACAACTAAAATTCTGCAGAACAATGACATTTTATATTCTGTACCACGACTAAAATTTGAAGACATTATTTATTAGCATGCTAGACCTAATTACAGTTAATACACAATGCATCAAAATTACCATTCTGTAATCCCATCCACAGTTGCTTATGATCCTTTTTTTGCATCTCATTGATGACTTGACTTTTGTGCTTTAAAGCATCTGCTTCTTTTATACAAGCCATAAAATGAGCTTCAATCACATCCTTAGAATGGCAATGTAGGAGATCCTTTTCTGGAAAATTCTACAAATATAAAAGACAGATCAACAGAAATAAATGCATCACATACCTTAGGAAAAAAAAGACTAAAGGATAATTTTTTTATTTATAGAAAAAATATATATACAAATGAATTTTTTTTTTATTTATACAAAAGAAGTACACTAAATTCTTCTACTTATGGAAGAAGGTAACACAACCATTCACTCTGCTGACAAGAAAGTTTTGCAGTAAAAAAAGTTCCAGGAAAAAGTTGAGCAGTTCTCTGTAAAAACAAATACCACTCTAAATCACCCAACCTCAACTTTATAAATATACTAAAATACATCAATGGATGTGTTTAGGCCCTTATATCCACAGTTCAGGAAACGAAGAGTTTTAACATGTTTTCAAGCAGATGTTCAATTCTCTGCAGTGAACAGGAGAAAAAAGGGCAGAAGAGACAAGCACCCAATTCCTACAGACAGTTTAGCAGCCATTTCTATGCAGGCCTGTGAAGAAATATTTCCTCCAAGTATCATCACGCACATATACAAACTATAGCACATACTCCACTTACAACTGCTTTTCCTTAGAGGAACCCCTGTCAGCTCCAATTTTAACTAACATATATGCCTACTGCTAGCCCATGTGACTTGATCCTGTACCCCTCCTTACTTGGTTAGAGCTGGAATGCTGCATTCAGCATTGCAGATGCACAGTTACTAATCCTGAAGTAACTTTTATCGCCTCAGGAAATGACAACTACCTTGCCCAATTAATTTATTACATAGCAAACCTCGTTCAGGTACAAAAAAAAAAAAAGATTTCTTTGACATTAACTAATCAGAAGTTCGGCACTGTACTGGTATATACCAGTTAGGGATGCTCCTCCTCTAATTTTTCTTTTACCAACACTTACATCATTTGCCAGTTTACAATAATACAAACATTCATTATCACAATTAATTTTTAGTTTTCAAAGGTTTAAAAACTCAGCAGGTTTTAGCTCCTCCTTATTCATCTTTTCCCAGCTGCTTATGACAAAGCTGGACTGTGCAAAACCTCAGAACCAAACGAGAGTGACATTATTAGTACTCCCCTTCGTAGCAAGGGCTTGTCGTGTGTTTTTATACTTTAATTCTCATCTGTTATTCCACAAGAGAACCTTTCCCCTTAACCCATTACAAATTGGCTATGTAAAAAAGTCTTTGTTAGGGAACTGTCAAAACCATTTTGGAAATTCAGTACATATAACGAGATATTTTTCAAAGGCTTTTACAATATAGTTACTATGTCACTGTAGGAGCAATATAAGGCTGGAAAAACCCGCACTTTCCCTCTTCCACATAAACCAAGGAAAAATAGTGAACACTGCTTCAAACTACAGGAACTCAAAATACTCAAGAACCATTAACAGTTGGCAATATGAAAGGGAGCTGGGGATGCCTTACCTGAAGGAAATTCTGAGGACAAGAATGACAGTTCCCTCCTCATTAGGTTACTGAAAAGAGCTGGAAATTAAATAATGGCATTTCATAATGTTTCCTCCTTATGACAGGGAACCCAGATTCTGAAAACTGTCAAGCAAAAGGATGAGTATCTTCTAAAACCAGGAGTATAAAAGGCAGACAAGACTGCTAACGTCTTTTCCATTGAAGTATATACAGTTTGGTGTTGAACTCACAAAGGGAGTGCTATTATTACTTAGGACTGATGTATGTGAAGCTCACTAGAAACCCAAGAAGAGATAAAGCTTGTTCCTCATATGCAGATGGACAAGTATAAAGATGTTAAAGAGGACAGAACACAATGTTCTCTTTCCAGGGCAGACCTCGCTTCCTTTATCCTCTATAATGTTGAGTGTCTCAGCATAATTGGGCCCAAGACGAATAGAGAACATTACTGGGATTGTTACTTGCCAGCTGACATCTGTATAGGCCTGTAAAATACTTTTAGAAGTTTAACTTACTTGCTCAAATAAAATAAAAAAAAATAAAAAAAGAAGTAAAGTCTGGTTACCAATCCAGATGAAAAGAACAGTCAGAAATAGCATACTTCAAGAGTAAAAAGTTCTTTACGTGTAAGAATTCAAAGTGAGACACTGGTGTCCCTCAAAACAAGATGCAACAGTGGAAGGTATCTATTGCTGAGTAATATAGGAACCTAGTAACTGACTTGCAGAGTTAAAAGCTGAAATTTTAGCCAAGTTTATGAAAACAACAGTTTTGTTAGGATAACTGTTTTGTTACCCATATGTCTAAATGTTGAACTGCAGGGTCTTTTTTTGGACATTCCTATCTTTGTACAGGTAGGCATCTCCCCACTGACTTTCTTCCAATGAATTTCAAATTACAAGGTATGTCGCTCCCTAGGGATGTGTACATGGTGTGGTCTGAAGAATGGCAAGGAGATATTTAGAACTCGTCAAAGCTAGCTAAGCTAGTGGAAAGAATTTAGCCACAGTAGTACAAAGGTGTGGCATAATTAATTCTCCCAGCTTCTAAGGCATACTCACACTGAAGAAACATGGAATCAAACTCCCTAGCATCTGTTACAGCATAAGACAGTAATTATATACAGCAGAAAAGCTTTTAAGAGGTGAAATAAAAGCTTTAGCTACCTACAAAAACTAAAGCAAACTTTGGAAGACTGGAAAACACTCTTCACGATCTCAGCGCTGTCTACTCTTCAGAAGAAAAACACTGACATGCAGCACTGTGAGCAGAAGCTGAAAAACCTGAACATGAAAGTGCGAACTTCGAAAACAATGCTGCTGCATCTCTACAAGAAGTATATGGAACAGTTTCACCTACATGAGAATATCAACAGAAAACATGGCATCCCCACAGATTTACAAACTAGGGCACAGAATAATAAGGTTTATAGTTATATAGAACATGCATGCTTATTTTCACTATTTTAAAATTCTACTTGCCTTCTTTCTACTTGAGGAAACAGTGATCAAATGCAAATAACTTTCATCCAGCTCCCTGAAGAGACCATGGTAAACAAGCTACATCCCTGGCTATACAACTATAAGACTTGCAGGAAGTTTTAACAGATCCCATGAGCAGCTTGAATTCAAGTACTCGTACTGGTGGTGTCTTACTCCCTCCATGTTCTATATCCTTGAAAGAAAAGTTATTAAGGGTTGACCCTGATTTTCCTAGAAAACTCAAGTAGCACTGGTTTTGTTTGACATACCAGTAGACACTTGCAAGCACAAACTTGGTCATAAAGAAGTAGGTATCATGTGTACAGGCAGGAACACATAAAACTGTTCCAAAAACATCACAGGTAATGTCAAGAGTCTGGTTTCATAACTCCATTCTACCCGTATTTATGTATCAGTTCTAGTTTACAAAACGTCTGTTTACACTGCGACAGTTTCATTAGGTTACATTTACAGAAAATTATGCCAATAATAGGGCATTAAACACCATAAGGAACATAATCCAGGGGCAGGGGGAGCACCCATATATTTGTCTTTAGTTACCATCACTGGTCTTTTTTCAAAAAGATTAATTAAAAAAAAACAACCAACAACCCAACTCATTTATACTTCTGGTTTCCACAATGTCTCCTAGGAGTTCTACAATTTATCCTCATGCTACATGGACAAACACTTCCTTTTCACTCTACCTGACCCAGTTTTAGGCTCAGAAAACACAAAATCCAGATGTGGTCTCTCAGGTCATGGGTGGAGAGGCAGCCACCAGCAAGATAAGGACTTTACCCTTTCCCCTGGCATATCCCAGTTTCTCTCCTACTACAGCGCTGCTGTCTCCAGAGCAGTTCACCACCTCCTCCAACCTCCTGCCCAAAATTTGGAGAGCTGGTTACCATGTTGAGACCATGAACAGTGTCAATTGTACCACAGGGTAGCACTAGATGAGTTTAACAGGAAGGAATCAAGTTTCCTTCCTCCTGGTAAAGCCACACCAGGGTAACAAGAGCAAATTCCCAGGCTATGGCTTCTCACGATTCTCACTACTCCATTCAGGCTCATCTTCCTATGACTATTTAAGGGAACTGTATTTCAACTTTACTGGAGATAAAAACGCATGTTATTTTATTCCATACCAGAAGTACAAAGGAATAAACTCTTCCTTCAATGCAAACAGAAAGTGTGTTTATTATTTGACCTGCATAAGTAACACAGAAGAACAATCAGAATTACTGGTGAACTTTCAAGCTTCTGCTGAACAGAAACTTCTTCCAGGTTTTTAACTTTAAACAAAACAAAAAAAGTGATGGGGAGGAAGTTTAAAAACATCCTTTACAGATGTTTGAGATATCTGTTGTTGACTGTATGCTTTGATAAAAGAAAGGAGAAAGTCATGAACAAAAGTCAAACCCCAGATAAACCTAATGCTGTTTAGTTAAGCCAAGTAAAAATAATGGCTCTTTGAAGAATAACTAAACACAAATGAATAGTAGTAATCCCACACCTAAACTATTTAGCTATAAGAAAAAAACCATGAAGATTCCTTCCAACCCACACCATTCTATGATTCTACAAAAATGTCTTTAATATTTTGAGATATTTTGATATATTTCAGTCATGTTTTGACTTCAAGGATTAAGAAGGGTTTATTTAAATAAACTTTCAGATTACATCAAAACAGGAAGAGCAATTAAGCAGGTGCTTAATCCAAGGTGTTCTATTTTCAAAAAACTAAATTACATCAGCTTTTAAAATCATACTGCCTTAGCAGTGAATTATTTGTGCTGATCTTTAATGTACACCTTTGAGAAAAACTTAAATCAGATGATCTTTTGGCAAGCAGCAACACAAAGACATGAAAGTCAGTTTACATTAGTACATGAAATTAAAAAGCACTGTGGTGCTGCAATTTATTTCTCAAGATGGTTCTGCTTTGGGATGGCAACATCCACATGCTGCCACTGCTAACCTCCCAGAGCTCTCGGAAGGTGTAACGATTGAATCACGATTTATGAAACCAGACGCCCTACAGTTTCTTCAAAACACTCTAGAAGTCTCTCCATCCCAGCTCTCTCTGGCATATATCCAATAATAATGGTTTCAAAAACATCTCCAACTTCAGATTCATTCAGTCATTTCAAGAAAATAAATATCACAAGAACATGTTATTTCAGCACACACTTCCAAAAAGAATCAGACTATTCCAGCTAGCAAGACCTTTTCTAAAAAACCTTCAAGAGAAGAGTTATTTGAATGAAAACATTCAACATAACTGCTTCCTGGTATGCTTTCAATTTAATCTCAAATCTCACACTCTAAAGTGAAGCCTAGTAACCTAGCATTTTCCTTTGGATTAGTCTTCCTCTTGCACTGTTTCTCTCATAGTGGAGAAATTAAAGTTTCAAAGTTAAATACCATGATTTCTAGTTGTGATTTTGCCTTTGGAAAATACCCAGAATTATTGTTTCAATGCTTTTCAGAGTATGAAAGGATCCTGCATCAAAGCTAACCCTGTGCAAGTACTCTTCTGAGCAAAGATCAGTAGTGCTATGAAGTCATACCCAATGGTTTTACAACATGTAATCAAAATAATGTTTCTCCTGTGACTAAGCTGTCACAAGACCAAACTCATTTCACTTAGTTCTCTAAAGTGGACCCATAAGAAGTACAGCAGCATTTCCTCACTTCCAAGGATTTCCACAGTGTCTCATATCCATGCCTGTGTGCATAAAAGGATTAGCACTTCTCAATCTTTCCAATATTCAGTCAACTCAAGTTGACTGAATTAAAAACATTATATGAAGTTCTTCCCTTATATCCACTCAATTGCACTGTCATCACCTCATAATTTATCCTGAAAAATAATTTTGGATTTTAAGATTGCAGTAAAATCATTTGCAAAGGAAAGTCATCTGAAAACACATACAATCTCGTGTAAAACAACTGTATATTTACAGACAACTTAAATGATTCCTGAAGAAGAATATTGTCCCCTTCAAGTCACACCATTCACTTATTTATAGAGTAATTATGAATCTTTTCCTAGCTTCCAAATTTCATGTAGTGCCATGCTCACTTTTTCTTAACTAAAAGCATATCTCAATTTTACCTTGAAATGGACTGTGATGCTCCAAGGCAGGGCTGTATTTGATGCATGGAGATCAAACAGCAAACCAATTGGATAATGCCTAAAAATAAAGAGATATTAAATGAACATAAGAGCTGTGCATTCAATTTTCTATGTAACAGTTAACATAACTCCATTTACATGGAAAAAAAATCCACAAAACTGTTTAACTCCCATAATTAACATTCATTATTTCTTATTCAGGAAAGTTATACAGGCAGGTATTAATTACTGACAGTTTCTGGTAGAATCAAGTCTGGAATTTAAATGTTCAATATCTAACCAGTGGTCTTCAAGCTGTGGCCACAAAACACTGCTAGTTTTGCAACAGCATAAGTGGCCTATAGCTGCTCCATGAAATCCTTCAAAACACTATTTCTAGTTAAAAAGCTTGATAATGGCAGAAACAGCTGGTCTAACAGAAAATGATACATGCTTTCAGATATTTAAACACCATTGGTTTCTAATGCGATGACCCTTAACATCTCTTCCCTCTCCTGCCTGCTTGATGCCATTGTGGAAAATAAGTGAAAAAGTGACATATCTGAAAAAGGGCTGAAAGAGGATAGATCAAGATGAACTTAATATCTTTAGTATCAGATTAGGAAGAACAGAAGAGAAGAAGAAAAGATTAATTGGAGTTTTGTATTTCAGTGGTATTCTGGATTAAAGAAGTTACACAAAGAAGCTGCTCCCTCCAAATACTCCTTTGTGTCCTTTAAACGCATAAGAAGATACATCCTCCAGCAATGTAAGGAACATCACATACACAAAACTCCCACAGGCACTCTAAAAAGGCCTTTCTGCAATCTCCTCACCAGCAGACACTGGCAAGATTTTTTGATTTTTTTTTTTTAACATGCAGCATACCAAGCTCCATTCCCTTATCTTTCAAAACTCTTAACTGAAAGAGCCTTCCTAACTTTTCACCCTGCAAAGAGAAAAATACACACTCAACTGTGAACTCAGTAGCTTCACTAAATTCAGTGGGGCTGATCACAGGATGCAGAGCCAAGCACGTACTTAAGTTTTGAAAGTCGAGAGAGCAATTGCTCCAAAAGCACCTGCGCCAAGCCGATTTCCTGACCTGCGAAACTTACACGACAGTGCTTTAGCACCCTCTGCGGGTGAGTTAACTCCAAAGCTTAGACAAAGTCAGAACGGCACTACAATTCTTGAACTTGCACTTGTAACTTCTTAAAAGAAAGAGGGGGAAATACGAAGAGGGTATCTAGAGTTATGAATATATTAATAATATAGATAACGCACATCCAGATTTATCCCAATTCAGTGCTAATGCTCAAGTTTTTACCGATAGGGCTTTTTACTACTAACTGCCAAACGTATTTTGAATACTTCAGCAGGGATTCAGCAAGAGTTCTGTGAAAGAGTGGTTTTCCAGGAGAGCTAAGTAACAAAAATCAGATTGCCTTTGATAAGTAGATGAGCACAAACAATAACTTTACTCTCAATTTATACAACAAAATAGCTAGCTAAAAACAAAAAAGACATCTTCGCCTACTTCTGTATTTTCTATCCAGATGAGATTATGAACTTTCTTCAGTACAATCCTCCCGTTTAGTACAGTTGATAGATGATTTTTATTTTAAAAGAAGCCAGCCCTAAATTTTGTTCCACAGCTCATGAGATTAATGAAGACAGTAGACCATGGGCAAAATCATTTTCTATTCACAAGCACAGCCTTCCATTAAGAGTAAAGTTCACACCAGGAGCGAAGCAATCCTGAGACATGTCTTGCTTCAAATGCCAGTTCTCACACACCAGCATTTAATCTGAAGCCAACAAAAGCCTGAAGGAATGCCTGTACATAATGTTGTGTTTCACTTATCCTGAGACAGTTCAAGCATTTTTTAAGAGTCTGGAAACAATAGCACTCCATATAAAGCACTCCATTAAAGCCTTTTTTTATATTTCCCTTGAAATAAAACCCTTTCTCTTAACCAGGATACAGAATTAAGGGAGGCACAAAAACAGAAGAAAAGAGGACTTGTCAATCCATATATGGAATAAAAATATCCCAACATCCCCTCACTCCATTCTGTGCTATGAGCCAGTATTCCTTCATTAAAGATCCTGCTTCCACTGGTACTGCTGCAATGCCATTTCTGAACTTCTGTTTGAAAAACAAATATTGCAATTGAGGAAATACACAAATGCTTTCTAGAACCAAAAGTAACCAGGAGAATTAAAAAAGAAATAATTTCAAAAGCCTAAGAGAGCCTTTAAAGCTTTCCCCCCCTCAAAAAAGGAAAGAAAAGGAATAGAAGAACAGCTAAGGGAAATACTCAGCTCACAAAGGTATAATTTGGAGAAAATATTACTGGATTGTTGAAATTGAACTGCTCTTAACCACAGTGGGAACCAAGGATAGGCAGACTGTGCAGAACAACCTTAAAGGAAAAAAATGGGGAAAATATCAAAGAGAAAACGTAAAAAGAGACTTGTGGTCTCATACACAAGTTGCTAGAATAATGATGGAGTCTGTAAGGTCTTCAGTCTAAAGAACTCTAACAATACCTTAACTTCCAGACATTATCCATTTATTATTATATAAAAGCTGGCTTCAGTGTGGGAAAACATCACGTTAAGTATTTCAAACCCTTTTGAAAGTGACAGATGGACAATAAAGAGAATTTAATTGCTACTTTTGTAACAATTTTTTTCTGAATTCAGGACAGAAAGTGGTAACATGAGTTGGTACATTGCTTTCAGACCAGAATCATTTACTGTAGTAATTCAGTAAGACATGTCACATGAACTGATAAACCCAGGACAAAAACAGTCCTAAGTCCCAGAACTGTCTGTGATACTAAGTATATCAAGTGGCCAAAATCTGGTGTTTAGGTATTTCTATGAACAAATGCTTCATTGAGGGAAATTTTGCCTGCATCAGGAAATAGTCTTACTTGTCCTTCAGTAAAAAAAAAAATGTCTTCTTAGATCTTTTAAGCAAACGCCAGCATTTTCAAAGAATATGTCAGCTATGCCTGATCAAATGATGCTTTGATTTTTTTTCTTCCACTGATTCCTAATTAGGAAAGGTCAAGCATCCATCCAATTGGTACTATAGAGACACCTATGCAACTACCAGGGCTGGAGCACAATTCACAGAAAGGGGACAGAAACTGTGCTGAAGGCCATGTGCAAGTGCTCAGACAGGATAGAAACACGAATGTCATACCCTAGCATCTGCAGAAGAAACCACCCCAACTAGTCAGATGCCTTCACTTATGCAGAGATCCTGAGAGAGCCTGCAGCTTTCCAGGTCTCCAGCTGCCAGGAGAGCTTGGGACCTCTCCTGAGGGTCGAGGCAAGCAGAAGAAATGTCCTTGCCCTGGAGGAGGTGTGTGACAGTGGAGGAGCTATGTCACCAGGTTAGGGAGCTACAGGAGGTCAGTGGACAGCACAGCGTCAGGGTTGATGGCAGCTCCACCGAGACCTTGCAGAGAAGAGAGCCTGAACGCCCAGCTGCACAGAAAGAGGGTCTGCCATCAGTGGAGTGGTGAGTGGACACTCACAAAATGAGGAAGACCAGAGTCTTGTGACCTCTGGTAAGAGAAGGCAGGCTTCTTCTTCACCTACAGTCAGTGCTCAGATGGCAGACAAGGGCTTGGATGCTCTGACGAAGCATCAGAGCAGCCTGAACAGTGCATCCAGGCCAAGAGGAAGCGGCCAGAGTGGTAGAAGGCTCCCTCCTACAGGTGATAGAGCCCTCTCTGCTCTCTGCTGATCAATTCACTTACTACCTGCAGAGGTTTGCTGCTTGTTCAGCAGCTGCAGACAGACTGGCAAGGTTTGTCTTATGCTTGGACTATCAGCCCTTGCTGTTCAACCACATGGGCACAAATCCTAAGTGCTGTGAGGGAACTCTTGTGTGTATCAAGAGTGACTATATACTTCCAGGGGCAAGGCAGCAGCTCCACAGTTTTACCATGAAGGAGAAGGGCTCAGAGAAGCATTAATGCTGGTTCACAGCTGCAGGTCAATAACTAGGTTTACAGTCGGTGTGACAACAAGGACTTAGCTTTTACTGCCACAGGACACTCTTTGGGGATAAAGGACTGCTAGGGTGAGATGGAAACCACTTAAGTGGGACAAAGATACTTTTGCCTTCATGTTGGCCAGCCTGGTGAGGAGAGCTTTAAACCATAAACAACAGGTGTGTGAGTAACAACCCAGGGACAAGTAGAAATCAATAGACATGGGTGGAAAACAAGTGGTGGAAGGTGACAGCTACAAGGGAGATCTCACAATGACAGAGGAGGGTAAAGAGAGTCTACCACAAGTATAGGTACATAAATGCACATAGCTTAGTAAACAATCAGGAGAAACCAGAGCTCCACATGCAGCAACATAGTGTTCAGCTACCTGAGATATGGCGAGACAGCTTGCGCAACTGGAAGGCTGTTGTGGATGGATGGATGCAAGCTGCTCAGGAAAAACAGGCAGGGCAGACGAGGGAAGAGGGTTGTCTTCCATTTGAGGGAGCAGTTTAGATGTATAAAACTTAAGGGAAGAGACAACAGGTTGGTTGAGATCTTGTGGTTCAGGATGGGAGAGACTAGTAAGGGCAACATCATGGTGAGTTTGTTATAGACCATGCAACCCAGGTGAGGAAACACATAAAAGTCTTCAAACAACTCAAGAAGTTTCTTTCTGCATCACACACCCTGGTTCTTGTTAACCTCTGACATCTATTAGAAAAGCAACATTGGGGAACACAAATAGTCAAGATTTTTTGATACAGGCACTGGATGGACAAGAGCTGACCTGCAGTTGAACCTGTTACCTACTAACAAGACAAAAGAGTTCTGGCTGTGATAATCAGTGGCAGCTTTGGATATAGCAGCTATGAAATGGCAGAGTTCAAGATGCTGGAGAGACTGATAAAGGAGAGTAAGCAGAATACATACTCCTGACTTCACTTGCCACTTCCTCCTGGTGCTCCTGGCAGGAACCTGAGTTCAGGCTCAGCCATTGCAGATGCATCACTTGACAGAGCTTTCAGTCCCTCACCTGCAGCCAGAGCACAGAGCCTAGCCCGTAATTACAGAAGTGCAGGTGGAGAAAGAGCCTTCCTCCTGCTGCCAGAAGTCATAGGATCATAAAATCATAGAATGTTATGGGTTGGAAGGCACCTCTGGATATCATCTAGTCCAACCTCCCTGCCAGAACAGGATCCTCTAGGGCAGCCACACAGGAATGCGTCCAGGCAGGTTTTGAAAGTCTCCAGAGAAGGAGACTCCACAACCTCTCTGGGCAGCCTGTTCCAGTGCTCTGTCATCCTAACAGTGAAAAAGTTTCTCCTCATGCAGAGGTGGAACTTCCTATATCCTACCTTAAACCCATTATTCCTTGTCCTAATACTGGGCACCATTGTGAAGAGACTGGCACCCTCCTGTTGACCCCCACTCCTCAGGTATCTATATACATTAATAAGGTCCCCTCTCAGCCTTCTCTTTTCAAGACTCAACAGTCCAGGTCTCTCAGTCTCTCTTGCTAGGAGAGATGTTCAAGTCCCTTTATCATCCTCGTAGCTCTCTGTTGGACTCTCTCCAGTAGGTCCCTGTCTCTCTTGAACTGGGGAGCCCAAACCTGGACACAGTATTCCAGGTGTGGTCTCACCAGGGCAGAGTAGAGGGGGAGGAGAACCTCCCCAGATCTGCTGGACACACTTTTCTTAATGCACTCCAGGATCCCACTGGCCCTCTTGGCCACAAGGGCACATTGCTGTGCCACGAACAACTTACTGTCCACTAGGACTCCAAGGTCTTTCTCCATGGGGCTGCTTTCCAGCAGGACATCCCCTAATCTGTACTGGTGGCTGGTGTTCTGGTTCCCCAGGTGCAGGACTCTACACTTGTCCTTATCGAACTTCATGAGCTGCACCTTCGCCCAGCTCTCCAGCCTGTCCAGATCTCACTGGATGGCAGCACAGCCTTCCCATGTCAGCCACCCCTCCCCATTTCCTATCATCAGCAAACTTGTTGAGGGTGCATTCTGTCCCATCATCCAGGTCATCAAGCTTCCAAGTCACAAGCTTCCAGCCCTTCCATCATATTTGAGAAGTCATGGCAGTCGTGAAGTTTCCACAGATTGGAAAAGGGGAAACATAACTCCCATCTTTAAAAAAGAAGCAAAGATAATGCAGGGAACTGCAGACCAGTCAGCCTTACCTCTGTGCCAGGTAAAATCATGGAATAGATTGTCCTGGTAGCTGTGCTAAGGCACATGAAAACCAATGAAGTGGTTGGTGACAGCCAACATGGCTTCACTAAGGGCAAGTCGGGCGTGACTAGTTTAGTGGCCTTCTATGACAAAGCTACAGCACTGATTGACATAGGTAAAGTGACTGATGTCATTTACCTGGACTTGTGCAAGGCGTTTGACACTGCCCCACATGACATCCTTGTCTCTAAAATGGAGAGACACAGATTTGACAGGTAGACCACTCAATGAATAAAGAACTGGCTGGATGGTCGCACTCAAAGAGTTGTGGTCAATGGCTCAATGTCCACATGGAGACTAGTGACAAGTGGTGTTTCTCAGGGCTCTGTTCTGGGTCCAGTGTTGTTCAACATCTTTGTCAGAGACATGGACAATGGCATTGAGTGCACCCTCAGCAAGTTTGCAGACGACACCAAGCTGTGTGGTGCCGTGGACTCACTTGAGGGAAGAGATGCCATCCAGAGGGACCTTGATAGGCTTGAGAAATGGGCCAGTGCAAACTCCATGAGTTTCAACAAGTCAAAGTGCAAGGGCCTTCACCTGGGTCGGGTCAAACCTGGGGAGGGGAGGGGAGGGAGGGGAGGGGAGGGGAGGGGAGGGGAGGGGAGGGGAGGGGAGGGGAGGGGAGGGGAGGGGAGGGGAGGGGAGGGGAGGGGAGGGGAGGGGAGGGGAGGGGAGGGGAGGGGAGGGGAGGGGAGGGGAGGGGAGGGGAGGGGAGGCTCTGATGTTGCACAGTCCAGGATCTCTTCCTGGTCCTTATTTGGTGACACAGACCCTCCCCCAGCACACACCTCCTGCAGGCAAGGGGATCATTTTCCCCTGTCCCTAACAACCTCAGCAGGAGACCCCAGGTCCCTGTAACTCCAGACCTAGAGAGCTTCATTCTCCTTGAGGAGCCTGGCGTGAGTGCTGCACACCATGAAGTTGAAATCATGTTTCAGACTCCCTCAAAAATCTCAATGGAAAACAGAAGAGCTGCAGCTGAAAAGCGATACGCTACATCCCAACCAGGTATGAAACTGTACGGACTGTAAGCAATACAGCCCCACAGTGCACAGTAAGTAATTGAAATAAGCAGTATTATAAGCAAACTCTATTGGATTCTAAATGCAGAAGTTATGCTTAAAAAGATTAAGCATTAATGCTCACTGTTCTTTCTCTCTAAACTACTAGATCAACCTAATCCCCAGTTCTGGTATTTGGGTCTATTCTGGAACAAGCTTCAGCTATTTAGGGAATTACCATTTTCCTAAAGTATTGGTTTGCAGACATTTTCTCTTAGAAAAGCAATTTCACCAAAATCAGTGGAGCTGTTCCTGGTAAAATACGCTTAGATTTTCCAAAAGATCAGAGCCTTAAAAAGCAGATCATAACTACACTATTTATTTTCATTTCAATGTTCAATAAGTTTAATAACTCTTCACTTAATTCTAGAATTATAATTTATATTTTTACTCTATACTTATATTCTACAGTTTAATGTTATTTAATTCTAGTTTGAATATCATGGTATTTGCAAACTCACAGAAAATACAGATCTACTTTTGGCTGAAGTAAAAAGCCTCTCACACCTTTTTTGTTACAACTTCAGTGAAAAGTGTTCCTCCCAGTACTTACCTAAGCTTATGGACACATTGGGACAAACTTTGTACCTTGCTGTTTATTTAGACAGTATCCATGACTCAAGGTCACTATGGCACACCAAGCAACCAACTTGTTAAATTCCAGACAGTTTAAGTAGATGTCTAAAGCTGGTTTTGCCATTCAGTTTTGAAAAAGTGAAAAAAGCACTAGTTTTTGCTGTTTTCTATTTATATATTTTCAAGGTTTACACTAGTTTGGTTTCAAAGAAACAAAAAGACTGGAAGAGCTCAACTGCATCACCAAGTCTAAGGGACTCCATGATGGGATGCTTGCTAATTGCAGGACAATCCACATTGCAGAAATTAAAACAGTCACTGGTAGTTTCTTCCCTACTATGATACAGGAAATAATAAGTGATATAAAATGTCTTCAGCATTCAAAATACTAAATATTTCCTGGAGAACTGATGTTATCTATTCAGAGCTAGCAAACATTGCAGCTCTCAGAATGTTTTCTTTAAAACTCTTTACAGTAGAAATAGAAACAAAATCTGATTAACAGTATTTATGAAAACTAAGTAAATGAAACAATGTCAGTCTGATTCCCCAACTTCTCAGAAAGAAAAAATAAACTTTTAATAGACCATATGACAAAAAAATAGAATCAACAGCAATTAGTTCAATGAAGTTGAAATTGAATTCAACAAGAGCCTGTGCATCAATACTAGATCACCTGTTTTACAACACAAGCACATACCACACTAGTGAAAAGCAAAGGTGAAGCACTTGTCATCTTTAAGCATATATCCTATTTGCCTTCAGACTCCAGAAATAATACTGCCTATCTATATTATTAGGCATCTTTTAAGAAGGTAGAATAAGCTAAAAGAAGATTTATTTCGTGATTCTACTGCAAGAAATAGTAAAGCCAACAACACGGGCATTTTGTATTACAGTAAGAACTAGAACAAAAAACAAGAGGCGCAGTGCAAACCCTGCCTGATACAGATAGCAAGTATAAGCAGAATAATGAAAAGTATGCTCAACATCAAATCGTCTGGTTTTTCTCACCCTCCTCCTCTTTTACTATCTTCAAAACCCAGTGGAGCGATTAGTTTAGGAAAAACACTAACAATTGTGCTGAACTTGATAACACTTTACGGGATAAACTGAGTATAGGTACGAAGTTATATGAACTTACCATTTCAGTGGTGTACCTTCGTATTCAAACCATATTTCACTACCTTCCTCTTGTCTCATAACCTTTTGAAAGTGTTTCTTCACTTTGTCTGTTACCAGTGTCAAGTAGCTTATCCTTGGCAAAAGCAACTGGAAAAAAAAATACAGAAGCTTTAAGCATATCTAAAATATACTAAATCATTAACAATCTGTAATGAGTATGCACTTTCAAAACCAAAATTGAGTCAGCATCTCTGCGAGTACTGGTTGACAACCAGTTGAACATGAGCCAGCAGTGTGTCCAGGTGGCCCAGAAGGCCAAAGGCATCCTGGCCTGTATCAGGAACAGCGTGGCCAGCAGGAGCAGGGATGTGATTCTGCCCCTGTGCTCAGCACTGGTGAGGTCTCACCTCGAGCCCTGTGTGCAGGTCTGGGCCCCTCACTGCAAGAAAGACACTGAGGGGCTGGAGTGGGTCCAGAGGAGAGCAACGAGGCTGGGGAAGGGACTGGAGGGAAAGTCCTGTGAGGAGAGGCTGAGGGAGCTGGAGAGGGAGCCTGGACAAGAAGAGACTCGAGAGGACCTTATCACTCTCTACAACTCCCTGAAGGGAAGTCGTAGTCAGGTGGGGGTCGGGCTCTTCTCCCCAGCCACTCGTGACAGGATGAGAGGGCACGGCCTGAAACTGCATCAGGGAAAGTTTAGGTTGGATCTCAGGAAACACTTCCTCAGGGAGAGGGTGCTCAGGCATTGCAATGCGCTGCCCAGGGAAAGGGTGGAGTCACTGTCCCTGGAGGTGTTTAAGGAGAGGATGGGTCACTTAGTGTCTTGATCCGGCCAATGTGATGGTGTTGGGTCACAGGCTGGACTTGATGATCTCAGAGGTCTTTTCCAGCCTCAATAATACAGGACATTCATCCTGTAAAGTCATTTTCATTTCCTAATTATTAATAAAATGGATAGAAATAAATAATATTTTGCATATTTAGAGAGAGAAATATTTGCTTTTCAGTGTTGCTTATAACCCGTGTCATTTCTTAAAATATTTTCTTTATAGTATATGGATAATGCTAGGCCTTAAGCGAATGTCTATGGCACAGTCATCTCAAATTATGTAAGGATATGTTTTGCCTGACAGAAAACTTGAATTCTGCTGAATTCTTCCAAAATCTCTCCAAAAATTAGACCAGACTTTGATAGACAAATCAGGTAATATTTTGGCCATGATACTAGAATTTATTTATAAATATCAGATTCACAAAGAAGTGTAGTGAGTAAATCAAGAGTAAGTTCTTACGAAAGAGAATGGATTTGTCTTTAGATAATGCTGCATTGGTTTACTAATCTGCATACATCTGTGAAAGATTTTAGGATCATATAAAACTACAAAAGATCACGACTCATCACTATCGCAGTCATCAAGTCAGTTAACACTTGATCTTTTATGTACCATACACTTTTCTCTTTTCATCTGTTGCTCTTATTACTACCATCATATCGTTTCTACCTTCTTTCACAGGAGTCTAAGTCAGCAAAGTAATTAAGCACAGACTTCAGTTTTAAAAAGGTGTGCAATCTCAATAAATTCAATGAAGCCATGTGCGAATTGCTTGTTATCTCAATGACTTGAATGGCAATGTTATCATTTATTACCCTAATTACACATATCTACATTGATTGTTCTCAAGACAGTAAAGTCCACGTTATTCCAACCAAACCCAAATATTTTTTGTAATAATTCCACATTATTTCCCTGTGATATTTACAGTTAAACTAATGCTGGCATATTCTGATATGAGACCCATTTGGACTGCTACAAAAGCCAATTTTCAACATGATTCACATGGTACAAACATGTAGGAATTGATAAATATATTAAAGCATTATTGATTGCAAGAGTGTTTGACATGACCCTTCAAGCTGCCTATCCAACCTTCTGTCTAAAATATTTTACTTCAGCTTGGAAGAACAACACAGTTTCTACTTCAACACAATCAGAGATGACAGTCAATAACCAAATGGCATTCAACTGAATTTAAAAGAATTTGGCCAGCGTTCCTAATGGGTCTCTTTGGAGTACAAAACTCAACAGTTAATCATGTTAACACAGACTCCCTGCTTTTCAGAGATGCTGAGCATTTGCAGCACCTTCTGAACTCTTTTTCATCTTTCCACCACTTTCACCTCGCTACAGTCTTCCCCTTCCATGGGAGATACGAAAGGATCCAATTCTATCATTTTTCTAGCTTTAATTATCCTAGATATTTACGAGTATACCAAATCTGCTAATTGAGACTTGTAAAAGCATAGATTAAAGACATTTTCATTTTGTTACTCCTTTTAACATCCCTTCTCCACCAGATATGTGCAGTCAGTGAAAGACATCAGCTGACACAAAACATTTTTGCTCCACAAATCTTTTACTTTTTAAATGTTATTACTGACTACTTCCAGAGGAAAGTATTTAGAAAAAAAAACAACACACCTTCATGTATTTAACTATATGCTGGGCTTTAGTCAACCTCTGACAGCAGAAACACATCAATTGTTTTATAGAGGTCTCTAAATGAAAACACAGCAGTTCTTCTAGACTGTTAGACACTGTCCTGGTTTTTAGCTAAAAACCCCCATTTCTGTTTAATAACTTTTACCTTCCAGTTTAGTTTCTTCTAAAAGGTCGCATTTTCTGAAGTTAGCAGCACGTTTTTGCAGACAGCGTGTGCTACTGGCAGTGATAACACCATGTTTACAGTTACTGCCTGGGACTGGGATGCAGAAAGGCTCTTGCTTATACTTATTCCTATAGTGACCAAGGCCACTGCTGGCTCTTGTGTGCCACGCTGGGGGTGCTGGGTAGTAAGAGGGGGGCACAAGGAAGTAAAAGGTTGCACCTCCGGGGGGTAACAGATGAGACAGGTGATCAACAAGTGTATTCCATTCCATATATGTAACATTTAGTATAAATTGAGTCATCATGAGAGTTTCTTTCCCCCTTTTTTTTCCCTTTCTGCAATGGCTGGCACCCAGGGAGGACTCTGTCTGATCTGCTTCTGATCCAGATCCCGAGTTCCTGAATCCAGTTCCCTTCCGCTGCCACTGAGCCTGGGGCTTCCCCAGTGACACCTGCTCTGCAGCATCAGTGGGGATGGCTATCATGAGAGGGGAGTCTGGTTCGATATCGGGCTTATATATGGTTCTTTATTTTTATCATTTCACTATTATTTCCATTATTGTTTCATTAAAGCTGTTCTACCTAGTTTTTCTTTCCTAACCCGTAAGTCTCTCTGCCTCATTCCTTTTTCCCTCCTGTTTGGCTGGGGTAAGAGGGGGTTAGAGAACGTCTGTCCATATTTAGTGGCCAGTCCAGCCTTAATCTGCGACAGACATTCATAAGCTTCTCCAGTATTACAGCCATGTAGCAAGGAGCCTTCCTTTTCAGTAAAGCCATATTCACTACAGTGACACCTCTCTCTCCCACAAACCCTTTTGCTACCGAGTCCAAAGCCAGTCCATGCAGGCCAATAAGGCTGTACCCTTTCAGCCTTTGGTTACCTCTATGGTAACACCTCCAGGTGCTGAGACTGAACAGCCATGATCCAGTGATACGAGAAATTCTTGGTTTAGGTCTATAGTACCTAATTAAGAACAAGAACACATGTTCATATGACAAGGGATACTAATCTAAGTTAAACTCATTCCACTAGGTGAAACTTCTTAATTTAGTTTTATACTTAATTTAGTTTTAATTTAGTTTTGTGGTTTGTTGGGGGTTTTTTTGACAACTTTTCTTTGTGCTAAAGTTAGAACAAACAATGCAAGTAATGTAAACACTGCAATCTGGATGTAGAACTAATAAATCATTACATAATATGCTAGAAGACAGAATGCCCATCACAAATTAAACAGCCTACAGTACTGCATAGGCAAATATCCAGACAAGGTAGTATCGAAGTTTCTAACGAATAAACTGTGTGCATATTTAGCATAGATTCAATAGTTATCAATTTAAATAGTCTATGAGAGAAAATAACAAAGTGCATGATATAACACATAGGGAATTTAGCAGAAAAGAATCCCAGCTGCGACTGAAATTGCCTGGCAACTTCATTAACGTAAATGCTGCTCGCTATCAAGTATACTACGCTGCTGCGTGACCAAGAAACCCCCTCTTTCAGCTGAGCTTTGTGGCTCAGAAGAACCTACATCTGTCTTATCCCCTAGAAAGGACGGACTTGTAAGAAGATCCAAGAGAAGTCTAAAGCACTCAGTGAGTGAATTGCTTTAAAGTGTCAAGGCCACGAAAGGATTCCTGAAATACTAAGCAAGGCTGGGTGCCTTTCCCTCCAGCAACCAGCTGTCTAAGTTTTCTCCCACTAGGTATAAAAACAAAAAACTGGCACAAGCAGATGATGATGACCTGATGGCAACAGACCAATGATGGTAACAGTAATGAGGACAAAACAAATTGCTCAGTACTAACAATTAAAAAAATACCATTTGAGAACATGAATCCCCCCCTAAAAATCCATATTTGCATCTGAATTCTTAAGTCAACAGACATATCCAATGTAATCATTTAATCCTTTAAAAATAAACAGGTACAAATTCTTGATTAAAAACTAGACACAACAAAAATCAACTGCTTTTTATATGATTTCCAGCCCTAGCTCTCAAAAAAATGGTGAAAAACAGGCACACAATTCATACACGCTCACCTTAAAACAAAATTACACAAACTGCAACAACTCCCTTTTGCACATTGTGTATTGCTACAGTAACTAATCACAATAACCAGGAAGCTTTCTGTTGAGGTTAAATGAATGCAAGAAACTCCTAATGCCTAAATAAACGCTTGCAATATACCTTTTGCTTAAAAAGAACACCATTCCAGCTACCTCCTCATGTTTTGCTGCAGAACAAAAGACCATTTTACATGCAAAAAAAAACCAAACAAAAAAAAACAGAAAAATTCTAGATTTAACAGGAACCAGACTAGTTTGATCACCAACATATTCAGGATGAAGAAACAAATCATCCTATTACGGAATTGCTTTGCGTCACTCACTCTTACAGATATCTTAGTCAAACAACCCTTTTGACACTGGGGAAGCTAAAAACGCAACCCAGTAAAGACTAGTCCCTTGGGCAGAGTATCATTCTAAGACTGACTTCTACTATAATTTTGTTCTTTATACCTGATAAACCTCAGCTAATGAGTACTCTGTTTCCTGTACACACTTTATTTCTAACTGCTGTTTGCACCAAAAAGGCAGACAGTATACTATTTTAAAATAAAAAATCATCACAATTTTAGGAAAAATAAGATAGCTCAGTGTTTTGGTTTGGCCTGGCCAGATTTTGGCAGCATGGGGGGAGCTGCAGGGTGGCTTCTGCAAGAAGCTGCTAGAAGCTCCCCGAGTTTGATAGAGCCAATGCCAGCTGGCTCCAAAGAGGGACCCGCCGCTGGCCAAGGCTGAGCCTATCAGTAAGGTGATAGCAGAGGAACGCCTCTGTGAAAAACATATTTAAGAACGGGAAAAAGAACTGCGCCACAACAGCTGGCACAGAGATGGAGGAGTGAGAATCTGTGCAGACACCAAGGTCAGTGAAGAAGGAGGGGGGGAGGATGAGCTCCAGGCGCCGGAGCAGAGAGAGTCCCCCGGGTCGGTGGTGAAGACCATGGTGAAGCGGGTTGTCCCCCTGCAGCCCATGGGCGGGGTGCAGATGTCCACCATGAGGATCACTGCGTAGATGTCCACCGAGGACTCCACGTCGTGTGGGTGGATGCCTGAAAGGGGACTGTAGCCCATGGGAAGCCCGCATCAGAGCAAGTCGCTGCCGGAACCTGTAGCCCATGGAAGAGAGGAATGGCCACGCTGGAGCAGGTTGGCCGGTGGGACTTTTGTGACGCTGCGGGTGGCTCACGCTGGAGCAGTTTCCCCTGAAGGACTGCGCCTCAGACTCATGAGGGGTGGGCTGCCCCTCGTGAGGTGTCTCCCATTAGGCAGTTTGTGATGAATTGCCCTTCGTGGGACGACTCGTGGAGAAGAGAGCGTGAAGCTTGTCTCCTGTGAGAGGGACCCCACATGGCCCTGGGGAAGAGTGAAGAGTCCTCCCCCAGTGTGAAGAAGCGGTGAAACCAACGTTGGATGAACTGACCGGATGAATTGACCGCAAGCCCCACTCCCCGTCCCCCGGGAAGAAGGGAGGGATGGGGGGGAAGGTGTTCTGTTTGTTAAGATCTGTTTGCTCTTTCTTACTTCTCACTACTCCTCTCTGATTAGTTCTTTTAATAAATGTACCTAATTTCCCCAAAATCGAGTCTGTTTTGCCCGGGACAGTAAATGAGAGTGATCTCCCTGTCCTTATCTCAAACCCTGAGCCCTTGGAAATATTTTCTCCCCCTGTCTATCAGTGAAGGGGGAGTGAGTGAGCGGCTGTGTGGGTACCCGGCGGCCGGCCAGGGTTAACCCACGACGTTCAGTAACACAAGTAGTTCAATCTAGCTGTTCCTAATTACGTGTCCGCTCCAAACAAAGTACTGGTAGGAAATACTCCAAAGAAACTTAATATACTCATTTCCAGTGTAACTCTGCAGAAACCTATCACTACAGGAAGAAAGAGGACAGTGTTTTACCTAAGCTGTTCAGTCTTGATGTCACTACTCTTTCCAAAAGACAGACAAGCTAATTTTAAACTAGGTCTGCTACCCCCATGCAGTGCCTTAATGTGATCCATGCTTGCATCGCTAATACATCTAACAGACAAGGGCCTCCTGTCACAACACTCGCAGCAAACTGAAATCCATCACACCACACAGATTCTGGGTTGTTTTTCTAACTCTTCACCCTCCTGGTCTATATCTGCCTCCTTCTTCATAAAGCAAGTTCCTCAGAAAAGAAGCTTTCTTTCCCCTGCCTAACATAACAATACCAGAATTTTCTTCTCATGTGGCCTTCCCGTTGACTGAAGGCAGTCTGGAGTACAGAGGTTATATCCATTTTAACAGGTACTGAGGTGTGATAAGAGACCTGAAAAGCTGAATAGTTGGTGTCAAGGGCTGAGAATGCTCACTCCATATACTTTTAACTTCAGTTTTAGAGGCTTTTTAGCTCTGGTTCTATTCCATAAATTAAATGTCCATCAGCAACTGAAGCATATCTTGTGTTTCAGCTTCACGTGAAAGTGATTCAGCTTGTGGGCTACAAGACTGCTGTGTGATGCAAACCTGGGCACACTAAGTGGAAACGATGAAGACTTGCTTCAAAAATGCACTCCAGATATGAACAAAAACATTAACATAGATGCACTCTGAACCTACAAGAACTAAACCATGATTTAAAACCTTGCTTGCTATTCTACCTTTTACTACTATTAATCCTCTGTTTCTTCCAGAAGCAAAGCTATATTATCAGCTTCAACATGACCTGAAAAAGGAAGAAGCTAAAATTCTAGAATTGTGAGCTGTGAATAACCAGATGATGCAAGAAACAGAGGATTAAACCTTGAGTATTTCTGTGCACACTTTAAGTAGAATAAATAAAAGAAAACCTTAAAATTATCTCCTTGGCTTAGAAAGTTGGCCATACTACAAAGATAACATGGTTTCAGGGTTTCCATGCTGTCACTAAACAGATTGAAGCTGCAAGTCTCTATACTTAAACTCGTACCTTTCATGTAGTTCTTATACAGTATATACATATATGTTTCAACCTCTATATACATATAAGTTAAAATCCGAGACTTCTAGATAGCTCAGATGCATCTGGCAACTGGTCAACCACATAAAGTAAAAGTGTTTCTGTTTTATCAGCGATGAAACTAAAATATAGAAAGATGAGCACTATCATCACTGAATAAAAAGCATTAATGCTTTATTAGGTTTCAAAAAACCACTGAACACACATGTAAATTAGAATGAATGACATAAAAATGCTACTAAACACACAAAAAAAAACTTTCTACCCAGTACTATTTTCAAATAGAGTAGAATGAGACATGACAAAACTCAAGGATCTCAAAATCACATAAAAACTCTTAGTACAAGATTTTCCTCCCACATACTTGTTACATTTCAAATTTAAGCTCCACTGAATGAGATAACATTCTCTATCAATCAAACATCTAGTCGGTGCTGAAAGAATGAAAACTGCTCAGTACGCTATAAATAAATACCACACGATTATATAAGCCACTTCCAGTTTACAACTCAAACACATCCATCACCCTCATTTTTATCATCAGCTAGCAGTCCGGTTCAGGCACTGTACTGCTGAGACTTTAGAACTGCCTTTCCTACATCTGAGCTAGATTTCTCATGGCTGCCAGAATGAGCAGAAGTCATCTATGAGAAGAAATACTGGAGCCAGTGTTTGTGGTACACAGATGACTAGTCTTAGTGTTTAAGAATGCACAAAGTTCTGACTGAAGTTATTTCTGTAGAAAGGTAACATGAAATTCCTCTCCCTTCTTCCAGTCTTATCTAAAAATACACAGCCACGTAGAGTCTCCCCCTTCTACTAAATTAATTGCTGACTTCTTCATATTTTTCTAAGATCTTAACTATCCATTATCAGTTTCTCTCACGGGTGAAACAAGCCTGAAGTTTTGAACCTGCTGTGAAGAGAAACAAATCACGCAGCATGGTCATATGGTTACTTTCAGAAGGTATTGGGAATAAGAAAAAAAAATAAAATTTTCCACCTGTAGTAGCACACGATGAGAACGAAGGAAACAAACATAACTATGGCATCAGACAACCTGTAACTACTTTCATGATACTCACATAGTAAGGTTCAGCTTCCCTTTCAGTTATCTCATCCTGATACAGAGTGAAACAGGTCGGTATTCGCCCAAACCACACATCTCGAAGTACATCTTTGTCATCTGTCATTCTTCCAATGGATAGTGAAGCACATGTAGACCAGTTTGTTTCTTCAGGAAGAACTGTAACCCTGTTCCCCCCAAAAGAAAGAAGTCAGCACGGCCACAAACAGAACACATCTAGTTAAAGGTTCTCCCATAAGTGCACTCCTGCAAGTGGGATCAACGTGGTCACCGAGACGTTTGTACGAAGAAAGGAATGAGTGAAGACACTTTCTCAAATACCAGCACGCGGTGGGTGACGACTAAAGGAGCCGCTTTCCGACTCTACATCACGGCCCAACCGCAGAAGGCAACGGGACCTTCCCCGTCACGGCCCTGCAGTCAGCCCGCAGCCCTCGCACCCCACCGAGGCCCCGGCTTCACGGCGGACGAGCGGTCAGTGCCGGGAGACGAGCAGGAGGCCGGGGCAGCGGCGGTGAGGACGGGACGAGCGGCTCTCCGGCCGGCGGGGCCACTGGCCGGCCCGGGGGCGTCACCAAGGCCCCCGGACACGCCCCAGCATCGCCCACCGCCGCGCTGACACCCGGGGACGGCCCGCCAGCAGCCCGGCCTTCTGCAGTGGCCCCGTCAGGCCCCGCGGGGTCGGTCGGTCTCTCTCCCTCCCTCCCCGGCAGCCACCCGAGGTGAATCAGCAGCGCACGGCGCCGCGCCCGCCTCACGGGGCCGGACCGAGGAGCGCTACGGCGGCAGCCCCCGGCGTGCTCTCCCCGGGCAACGGCAAGGCCGGGGGGGCGGGCCGCGGCAGCCCCGCCCCGGCCCTGGCCCGCCAGGGGCGAGGGGTGACCCGTGGAGAGGGGTCGCCCCGGGCTGCCCCACCGGGGAGGGGCGGGAGCGGGCGAAGGGGAGAGGCAGGAGGGAGAGGGGGCAGCCGTTACCTCAGTTACCGCGCGCCAAGTGCGCGTCGCGCCAGGCAGGAACTGAACCGCGGCCCCGCCCCCCGCTCTGGCCCCGCCCCCAAGCGCACGCTCCGTCCGCCTCGCGGCTTCCGCCCGGCTGCCAGCGGGCAGGACTGCGGCGAGTCCCCGCCCCCAGACGGCGACGGAAGCCGGAAGCGGGGCGGGGGGGGGGGGGGGTGGTGGTTGGAGGGGTGGGGCGGGCCGAGGGAGGGGCGTGGCGGGTTGGAGGCCTCTGGGCGGGAAGGGGGCGGTGGGCGGGGCCATGGCGGGAGGGGCGCGGCCGAGCGAGCGGCTGCCCCGGGACCCGAAGCGGCAGTCGGTCCGCCAGCCTCTCGTCCTGGCTCGGGGAGGCGGCCGGCCGTGCGCCCGGGCCCGCTCCCGAGGGGTCGGCGGAGCGGCTCAGCCAATGGGCCACGCTGCGGAGCCAATGAAGGTTAATGCCGAAAGCTTTCCGGTACTCACGGGTGTCGGTGCTCTCCTGGCGATCCTGAGCACCATCGGATCACTGAAGCCCTCTGTCCTCTCTTACCCGGGTGTTTTCTTTCCCCGTTTTTTATGCAGTGGGTTTTACACACCACGGTTTTATACCATGGCCACAGGGGCACCTGCTGACGCCGGGGACGTCCCTTACCTCCCAAAGCATCAACGCGGATCTGTTTTGGTTTTCTTCAGTCGGCCCCGATGGGTGCGAGTTCGCGATGCATTCCATCTCTGCAGCTTAAAGAACGTCTCCTGCAGTTCTGTCGCTCTGCAGATTCCCCACCTCGATGCCCTCCCTACACCCGCAGGAGCGAAGGGGAAGGACCGCGCTTCCCGAGGGGGACGGAAGGTCATTCCGAGAAAGACCCGTGTCCCGCCTTCATTGCTCGTACCGGGTCACACACCAGCGGTTGTCAAAGCTGGGTTCTGCTGTGGCAGGACGTACCACCGTAGCAAATGCATTGCGGCTGGTATTTTGGCAGTTAACGCTCGAAAGAAAACCGACAAAACGTGTTTTCACCCGCCGCCGGTGGCAGACGCCGCAATTTCTTGTTACACGCGATGTTCTTGTTATACCGGCTGGTGGCCACCAGATGTCACGCAGTGGCCACTGCTGCTTTAGGTGTCTTAAGGAATTAAGAGCGAACTACTTAATACTGACTTTTTGGGGGTTTTACCCAAAGAGTGGCTGGCACTTGACTGAATTTGTATGTTGCTTCAACCGTATGATTTCGGGAATTTTAGTATTTTTTCAGTCATCTGAAAGATTAGAGAAGTTTGAAGGGCTTGTTTTACTTTTTCTGGTTTAAGTAAGCTTCTCATGGTCACTTCTTGTTGATAAAACATAATATTCTGAACACATGCCCTATCATAAACTATTAGAAAAAACCACTTTTTTTTAATAATGCTCTATAAGCAAAAGTTTTAGCTGTGACAGTCCTGTGATTTGCAACGTACGCAGCAAAACTTTCCCTATCTTCTCTCCAGGGTGTTTTGTGACACGTGAATTAAAAAAAAAATATATAAACTGGTGTAAACCTGGAGTATACTTCATATTTGGTATGGTTTACCCCAAAGCATAGAGAAAGACAGCACATAGTACATGCTATATCGCAAGGGCTTTACGCTTTCAGGTGACCAATTTCCTTCAGCTCCTAAATACAGGCAACTTATACTTGCCTTGAGTGCACATAATGGGCAGCACCTCTAAAGAGTGTACCGACACTGAGATGATGGAAAGGCAGAGGTTCCTCCAGAAGTATTCTCTGTGCACTCAGAACCCTTCAACTAGTGTGGATGGTGGGGAAATTACTGTCTTGCAGACCTGGAACAGCAGAAACTTCTGGATGCAGAAGGACGCTTCCATGGAGACCGGCACAGAATTGATCACACAACTACAAAGGCATCCAATCCGCAAACACTGGTCATTGCTACAGGCTTCTCTATGGATTTCTGCAAGGAGCTCTCTTAATGCTGTTACAGGTCCATTGAAACCAGCCTAATGAAGACGCATGGACTAGTGGAGCCGCTGTGAGGTATCAGCACCACTGCCAAAAAAAAAAAAAAAAAAAGAGAACTAAGTAGTTTGCCCTGATTACAAAATTTCCAAACATTTAGAAAGCTTTGCACCTAAGGATTTCCCTACATGAAGTCAAGGAGAACTTCACATTTGTCCTTTGCCCTTTCCTCCTGTGAGTTCCTCATAGGTCTTCTATAGAAAAAAGGGTCATACCAAGGGGTTTGGCTGATCATTGTAGCAGCATCACTAAAGATAATGTCAGCTTGAATTGAAAAAAAAATGGCCCAGAAACATCCATTGGCACAACTGCTCTCATTTTTTTTTCCTCATGAGCAGGAAGAAGTCTGCCAGCACTGCTATTAGCAGTAATACTGATGGTGTGTATATACTGAGGATGTGGCCCATTCCTGACACTGCCTGTACTTACACCCTGAGATCTTATTTAACCTCTACTGCTGCAGAAGCACACCATTCGCCAGCTAGACTGTGTAATCAGCATTCTGTTGATTACTAATGACAACTACCAAACAGATTAAACATTTATTTCTGCATTATTCTCCCATGCGTAGTATAAGGAACATAGGCACCTGACTTGGGCATATGGGTTCAAAATTGAACACCACTGAGTGCCCAAGTCTTTTGCTAGATCTAGATACAAAATGCTAAGTAGAGAACAAAACTCAGTAAATCATTGAGATAACTTGCTGTTTACAGTATCTTCCTATTTAAACATCCTAGCAAAATGCTCGTGTAGTTACCAGACACAGATGCAGCAAGACAGTAAAATCTGTCTGAGATTATAAAGACAATAGTTCTATAGGCAATTGAGGCTTTGCTACTAAGATAAACTTGGTTGTAGATAAATACATGAAATACAATGTAACTACTGAACAAATCAAGTAAAGCTGAAGTGAATGCCAACTTTGCTATGAGTATGGCTATAAATAATGAATATGAATCCAAACATTAAAAATAATTGCTAGGATGGAATGTTAAAAAACAAGATACAAAAAATTAGGAATTACCTCCTTTGGCATACTGTTTTCCACATTGTTATCTAATGCTTCAAGCTGTATCATCACTCAGCAGAATGGGCCAGTCTACATTGAAAGGGGAAGAGCTCGACAAACATATTTCCAATTCCAAAGATCCTCACGCAGTAATCCCCCATTTTAAATGTCATCATCAGACAACACACAGTGACTCATTGCCTAATGGCACCCAAATAAAAACACCTGTTAGTGAGCAGCTATGGAATGTAAAGATGCTTGTAAAGAACAAGATTATAATTAAAGATGTGTTAATTCTAACAGAAACAAGAGAAATGGAACAGATGGTTTACATATTTGTGGGCAGTTATGTTTTTGTGTAATGGTAGTAATGACGATTTGTAAACAGAATCACTGTATAATTTAGGATGGAAGGGACCTTTGGAGTCCTCTCTTGAGCTCTAGGCCAATGCCCCTTCTCAAACCAGGAGTAGCGACCAAGTTAGATCATGTTGGCGAAGGCAAATAATGCCATTTGGTTGCTGAAAAGTTACCTGAAGTAAAATGTGAAAGAGTATTTCCCGGTATATTTTGCTGTAACTAGGACAACTGATATTCATTGTTTTGATCAGATGGAATGAATTCAACGTTGCTTTCATAGAACTACTATTTTATGGCACCTACACATACAGAAAGTAAGGACCATTCATATATATAAAAAAGAATCCCGAAAAGTGGACAAAAAACCTGTTTTATTCAGGCCTGGCTCCTCTTTGTGTAAAATCCTGACTCCAATAAATGACAAAACACAAAAAGATATGTGAAATTCGACTTATTCCAGTGTTGCTTTTTTAGGAACTGGTCAGCAATCACTGTTGATGTTTTCCCTTCATTTAGCTAACAGTTTTCAATAGAAAGGAAACCATATTTTGTTTTAACTTCTTAGCTATTGTCTTTTGAGTATGTAAACAAAAACAGATTGTGAGAATCATTAGTTACACCTTTTAACATGCAACAGTGAGTAAGCGTCAAATGAAACTCATAATGCTGCTATTTATATCTAGTTAAGTAGTCCATTGATGCCTACTCCCAGTGAAGAATTAATTTGATTAATTACATGAGAGGCTGTTTTATTCGTCTGAGACATGTCTGGGAATATTACAAATACCACGTCTGATGGCACTTCATGTTTTCCAGATACATTTTCAATTGTTTGTAAAAGCAAAAAAATCACTCTTAACAGCATATTCTTCTCCTTCCATGCCTTCCACACCTACTAATATTTGCCTTCTATAAGAGTGAATAGGTTTGGAAATATTCTAGACTGTTTCTAAACTCTTCCATGTCCAAATAGATGAACTCTGCTGACATCCTAGTTTTCCCTCAGAGTAGTTAACTCTTGTTTTACTTTGCCACTTTCTTAATTTTAATTCTAACTTAAAATTCCTAAGGCATATTTCAGACTATCAAAATAATCTTTTATTGCTAAAACAAGTGACTGGACATCAGGAACTCCTAAGTCTTCTGCTTATTATATACCTTGAGTAAAATTTCTTATATTTGCTGTTTTGTCATAGGCCCATTAAGACATTTTGGTCTTCGGAGGGAGGGAAGTATCACTTCTAAACATTTCACAGTATGTATGTATATATATTTCTTATGAACATAAATCAGACAGTAAGCTTTCTTTTTTAAATGTATTAACAGTGCCAAGAGCCATTTGTTCACTTAGCTAGATTTTCAGCCCTTTGCATGTTAACTAAGTAATACTTATTCTGTCAAGTATTGTCTCTTACAAAGGAGGAGTGCCTGGTATTCAATAGGCAGTAGGATGATGATTCCCAATGATTCCCTTTTTTCCTGTTGGGAATACTCGAAGAAAAGTTAATGCCTTTGTCAATACTATCTCAGTACGTGACAGGATTGGCTCTGTCTACGTTTGACACATAAATTTAGCCGTTTATGACTAAGGATCACCACTAACTTACTGCTGAGTCACAGCATGGCCAGGAAGTAAAACAAAAATATAAGGAGGATAATATAATAATCCTCTGCTGTTTGGCTATTGGAACAGCCTTTGCATTGTTTTTTTTTTTTGGCAAGAAGATGTTTCACCCTTAATCTGAATGGAAACCTCCTCTCAATGCTGCTGGGATGTCAACTTCTGAGGTGAGGGCAGTCCAGCCCTCAGTACAAGAAGACATGAAGCACCTGTGTGTCACCTGCTATTCAAGAACTCCCAAAACTGAACCTAGCATTAACTGCTGTTTATTGACAAGTAATCTTTTATGCCTTGGTAAGAAGATGTCTTGCTGTACAGCTTTATATTAAAATCCTTTCAATAAGGATTCAATTCCTTTTCTATACTATGTTGTATAGTTTCAAGCATCTGAGTTAGACACCGTCATCCACAGATACTCATTACAACCGAGTTTTTTGCCTAACTTACGAAACTTGACATACTATTGCAATAAAGTATGAAATATCATAGAGGTTCACGGATAACATAGTGCTAAGTGTGGCATAGGTACAGCAGGCCAGACTCTTTGCCCGTATAAGTCACCATGGCTTCAGAAAAGTAATTTTCTATTCTAAGTAAACCTGAGTGGCTATTACATCTGACCTAGATTACAGGTTCTTTCTTGGCTTTCTGAAAGGAAATACTTCCGATCTGTAATAAAATACAGGATTTCTCTATTTCAGACAAATTTATTTTTGTGGCATGCCTGCATGACCTTTGGTGGTTTTACTCAGGGAAGGAATTTTTTCTCAGTTATTCCCAATGCACTTTGATCATTTTGTAGATATAAAGCCTGGATAACTATAGTTCTCAAGCTCTGACGTATTTTTGTTTCTCTACTAATGAAGTGAGTTAAGGAGATTAAATTTACAAAGACTTCTTAGTGAATTTAAAACCAATATTGGACAGAGATAGATCACTGAGCAATTACCATCACGGGCAAAACAGACTCTACTTGGGGAAGATTAATTTATTACTAATCAAAATCAGAGCAGGATAATGAGAACCAAAAACTAAATCTTCAAATGTCTTACCCCCATCCCTCCCTTTTTCTCCAGCTTAACTTCACTCCTGATTTCTCTACCTCTTTCCTCTGAGCAGCACAGGGAGACAGGGAATTGGGATTGTGGTCAGTTCATCACACAATGTCTCTGCTGCTCCTTTCTCTTCAGGAGGAGGACTCCTCACACACTTTCCCTGCTCTGCTGTGGAGTCCCTCCCACGGGAGACAGTCCTCCATGAACTTCTCTAATGTAAGTCCTTCCCAAGGGCTACGGTTCTTCACAAACTTCTCTAGCATGGGTCTTTTCCACAGTGTGCAGTCCTTCAGAAACAGACTGCTCCATCATGGGTCCCTCATGGGGTCACAAGTCCTGCCAGAAAACCTGCTCCAGCATGGGCTCCTCTCTCCACAGGTCCTGCCAGGAGCCTACTGCTTTGTGGGATTCCCATGGGGTCACAGCCTCCTTCAGGCATCCACCTCCTCCAGCATTGTGTCCTCCACAGGCTGCAGGTGGATATCTGCTCCACCATTAGTCTCTATGGGTTGCAGGGGAACAGCCTGCCTCGCCATGGTCTTCGTCACATGCTCTGGCACTTGGAGCACCTCCTCCTCCTCCTACTTCACTGACCTTAGTGTCTGAAGAGTTGTTTTTCTCACATATTCTCACTGCTCTCTCCATCTGCAACCGCACAGTGACTTTTTTCCCTTTCTTAAATATGTCATCCCAGAGGTACTACCACCATTCCTGATTGGTTCAGCCTCAGCCAGCAACGGGTCCATCTTAGAGCAGACTGGCATTGCTCTGTCAGGAAGCTTCTAGCAGCTTCTCACAGAAGCCACCCCTATAGCCCCCCCCGCCCCCTACCAAAATCTTGCCACAAAAGCCCAATAAAACTTTGAACCATTAACCACTACTCTCTGAGCCCAGTGGTCCAGCCAGTTTTTCATCCACCTTGCAGTCTACTCATCCAGTCCACATCTCCTCAGTTTAGCTACCAGTACACTATGAAAGACTGTGTTGAAAGTCTTGCTTCAGATAAGCTACAACTGTAACTCTCCTCTTATCCACAGAGGCAGCCATTTCATCATAGAAGGCAATCAGGTTGATCAAGAATGAGTTAACCTTGATAAATCTCTGCTGGCTGATTCCAGTCATCCTTTTCTCCTCCATGAGCCTGAAATGGGGAGGACTTGTTCTTTAATTTTCACAGAAGTTGACCAGGTTTTAGGTCTTCCTTCTTTGCTTTTTAAAATATTGATGTAACATTTGCCTTTTATCAGCAGCTAGGGAGTTCCCCCAGTTGCTACAGCCTTTCAAAGAGAATGAGGAGCCTCACAAAAACATCAGGCATCTCAACTTCTGTTGATGCATCTCGTCTGGTCCCCTGTATAGAATTATTTAAATTCTCCCTAACTTGATCCTTCTGTATGGTGGATAGTATATCATTCTCCCCAGTTTGCTACTAGGAACAGAGACCTGGCCTTGCCAGTAAAAAACAAGGCAAAAAAGGCATTAAGTTCTTCAGCCCTTTCTACCTAATTTGTCACTAGGTCCTCTCTAGTTTACCTGCACTCTTTAGCAGCAAGTTTACCTTTTCCTTCACCTTTCTTTCAAGGCTGTTTACCTGTAAAAGCCCTTCTTGTTGTCCCCTACATTTCTTGGTGGTTTCAACCTCAGCTCTGTGTGGCTTCTTGAATTAAACTCCTGCATTCCTGGGTGATGCTGACAGATTACCTGCTGCTGGGTAGCCTGCTCCTGCTTCCGCTTTCTCTATAATTTCTTTTCTTTCTGAGCTCAGTTAGAAATTCCCTCTTCAGCCAACCTGACCTCCTGCCATATCTCCCCATCTTGTGCAATCACAATGCGCCATTCTAGTGCTTCAAGGAGATTTTATCTGAAGATCAGTTCTAATGGGATCTTTTCCTTTCTTCGTTCCCCAGGGAGTCCTGCTTACCCATTCCCTCAACAAGCTGAAGCCCACCCTCCTGAAGTCCAGGTCTTTACTTTGCTACATACCTTTCTCACTTCCTTTAGCATCTTAAATTCAACCTGTTTCTCCATTACATTTTAAGCTTTGATCTCCATACTCTGATGAATCTGCTTAAAAGCCTCTCTCAGTAGATAGCAGAACTGTTGGGAAAGAAGTTCTTACCTCTCTTTCTCACGTTGGTGCCATCACTTCCCACCAGTCCTTGCTCCCAGGAGACATTCCATGGGCATAGTGGCCAAAGGCCACCAGCCACTCTGGCTTTTATCTGCAAGGTAAATCCTCTCCTACCGAGACTGTTTCCTTGGCTGGTAGGATCAAAAAGGTACCCCACCTCGGCCCCTTTACACACAGCAATCATTTCTGATCTGGTCAAGGTCTCTTTTGGCAGCAACACTTGCGACCAGATGGGTAAGCAGAAATAGATAGTAACAATGCAAAACCAGTAATAGTTAGTAATAGCTCAAATACATAGTAAAAGCTCATCAATTCTTCTGTGGTGTCCCATATCAGGGCTCAGGACAAGCAATCTGCTTCCCGACAGCAGGTCTGACCTACAGGTGGGTGCTCAGCCCCCAAGAGAATGGAATCTTAGCTGCTGTTACCCATTACTTCATCCCTATGGTGCTGGTTCTAGACAGTTTGGGATTTTCATTGAATAACCCTGGAATTCCCTATGAACTTCTCTAATTTTAGCTATCCCCCCAAACTTTCTACCCCAGATAAATTTTACTGTCATGCTACACATATCATAGCTCATCAATAAATGTTTTAAATCAGAACAATCTTATTAGAGACATTTAAGGAAGTCCCTTGCTTGTTTCAGCTCATTATTATTATATTTCATCTCATTATTATTACTCTTTCTGTTGGTCTATGACAGCTCTTTTTTCTCTCAATCTGTAAGAATGTATTTTCCATGATAACCTATTGGGAAGGGCATGGCTGTAAAGGCTGAATAAATTTCAGCTTACTCATTCTCCTTCATCTACTTTTTTGTAGACCAGCTAGTAGATAACTCCCTAATTATTGTTTATTGACGGCAGAAATTCACTGACCTGCATTCTCACAGTCACTCTCTGTGCTTGTTTTAAATATTACGTCCGTATTCTCTGTGATCGCAACTGATTATCATGGGAAAAGCAAACGCTGACGAACAGCTCTGCCACTTTATGCTTCTACTCCCTGGGACTCCAGATAACTAGTTTGCTTCATCAGGCTGTTTCAACACCTCCCCTTTTGGATAACTTTTCATGGGACAGTGCAAGGTTTAGATTCATCAGAGAAGAGGCCAGGCCTGATGGCTGCACAGAGAGGTGCTGGCTGATGGATTTCACAGCGTCTTCACACAGACAGAAGGGCTTTGTCATATACAGGAGACAGGAGGAAGAAGTGACTGGTAAACATAACTATGAACAATTCCAATTTCCTAGTAATGCTCCTGCACTATCTGCAGATCTATAGGAACAGTTATGCTTCTAATTACATCTGGTCAGCTTAATATTTAATTGTAGATTCTTTAGCACCTAACTAGGTTACAGAAGACTGGGTGGCTCTCGGATTTGTCACAGGACACTCACATCCCATAGCAATTAAATCAGCTGCGCTTACGCTTCAGTCTTTAGCCTTTAGGTTTTAGATCGTAAATTGCTGAAGATATAGAGACCTGCCTCCCTGCATGCCTGTATGTTTCCCAGTTCCTCTGTTAGTCAGTATAAGTAATAATAAATAACCAATAATTATGTATTTAATTTCCAGGGGTACTGATTAAGTACTGTACTCAGAATCTCTATAGAATAATTATTTTTAAATTTCATGGTAGTTTCTGCCTTCCTTCTTAAAAACTCAAAGAGAAGGATCCCATCCTAATTTAAGCCATGCTGGCTGACAGATTTCTATGAGAATATGATGAAAATACAATAGAATGTCATTGCCAAATTAGTCAAACTTAAATTAAGAATTATTCTCTAAGGTGACAGGTTTCCAAATTAATTTCAACCTAGAGAACAATTAAAATTTAGATCAGGATGCAAAATAAAAATGAGATATAACTTAGCTTTTAGGGAACCATAAAAGTGTAGCAGTATTATGCACACTAACTAGTGGAACACTGGAAAGCAAGAGAAACAAAGGCATTAAATATTAAGCTGGAAATATATACATTTCAGCAAAGCTATACCTACTCAGGAAAACATAAGCACATCTTGATATTAAGTAGTAAATTAACAATTTGCCAGTATTACTTTCCTAATGCCTCATTATTATGTTAATTTTGGTATTTTTAAATTGTATTGATTTATGGTCTTATTAACATACCTTTAAACTGGGACTACAGGAGAACAGAGTGCTAGAGTTGACATTCTTTTTTATTAGTGTTTTTTAAATCAAACTTCAGAGGAGCCTGGACCCCCCAATACAAGAAACAGCACAATGCTGTTGATCAGTGACATCCTGCCCTTGTGAGAAGCAGCATCTCCCACCTCCCACTCAGTTTCTGTCAGTCTACAGAACCACCAAGATGGGAAAGGTAAAGAAAATCTGCCACAATGTGGAATGTTCTTTCTTCTGAGCTCTTTCATCTGCAGCAGTGGTTTCAGTCCAGTTATAAAGTCCGTTTTCTCCTAGCTTTCTCATCTTCCTTATTGAAAAATTTTGGATATCAGACAAATGCCATAGTGAACCAAAGTTGACATCGAAGGTATGAAATCACAGCACACATATGGAGTTTTACAGATTTTAGTGTTCAGCTTCAGACTAGGCACAGAATCTTTACATAAACTCTTCATGCAAATTGGCAAGTCCAAAGACTGAAAGCTTTGAAGGAACCATGAGACGAAAAACAGAGGAAACATTAATCTTTTACAGGGGGAAAGAAGAACACAATGTTCGGACACTGGGAGCAAGACTGAAGTGGGTTATAGGTGGTGTGTTTGCTTTGTACTGACATTGCATTTCAATGAAGGATGGTTATCATTAAGAGAAGAGTAACACAGGATTGTCATTAACAGAATGAGAAAAGTACTTAGCAGATAACAGAAGAAGAAAACTCCTGAAATAAATGTTTTCCGTGGGACAGGATTTTTCTGTGAACTGGTTGGAGAAGGCATGGAAACTACTACCACAGCTGTATCAGCAAGAGTAAAAGTGATGTCCTACACTGGGAACTCCTGAACGTTTCACAACTGAAATCTGTTTGGCTATCTGCCTGGACTCATGGGCTGAACCTACCTGGCATTAAAATCAAATAGAGCACTCTCACTGTTAGCATCACAATGGGACTATGATGTGGAGGTAGTAACTAATGGAGAAGTAGTTCACTTCTACATTAAAAAAAAATAGGATAGCTGTGGATAGCACTGTAAAACTCCATGTTGTAGTTGAAGATCCCATGCTACACCTTGGCCATGTTGTGAGACACTTTCAGTGGGTAAGCACTGAAGTTCTACAATCCCATGAACTTCATAAATTACATTTCGTTTCCTTCCCTTGAGCTATAGGAGGAAAAAGCCTCTTTAAAGGCCTAAAGACAGGTTGCAGGACTCTTTCTGAGTAGGTGTGTGAGTAGCAGGGGGTCTATATGATACCTTCCATCTATGTGAATATATACGTGACTCAAAGTCTCAGATAAATTGCGTTTTACAGCAACAATAAAATAAGAAACCATGCTAATACTGAGTTGAGTAATTAAATATGCTAATTTCCCATTATGAATTCTATCCACTCCTATCTGCTATGGACACTCAGTTTAAGGAATAAAAATCTTACTTAGAGTATTAATGAGTTCAGCAGAACTATCCATATATAAACAGATTACAAATTAAGCCAAAGCTGTAAGAAGAACAAAGGTGAAATCTTGACCCTGACAAGGGTTACATGGTTTTGCCTTGTTCTGATCAATAACTAGCACCTAAAAGGAGGGGACTGAATGCTTTCGACAGAGGTACCAGCTCACAGATGCAGTTAAATGCCAAAGATCCCAAACTGGACCATGATGGGAATGAGACACCTTGAAATGAGACCAAAAGCATCCAACACACAAAGCAAAAGTACTGCTGAAGTAACCGTGTGGTGTGTATGAGTAAGAAGAGATTCTGTGTGCGAGGTTATGTAAATTTGCCCTCGCTCCAAAATGTCCCTCAGAGCCTGAGGTGCCTCCATCTACTTCAGGTCCACACCTGCATGCTCACTTGTGTGTCTCCCCAGGCTATCCAGCCATAGGGCCGCCAGACAGAGCAGGGTAAGTCATGGCAACTGACACGCCAGTAACATTGACTAAGTGAAGATTGTCCTTTGAGCCTGATTGATGTTTTGCTCCACCTACCAGGTACATAAGGCAATCACACAGATTCTTCTTGGCTTCCAGATTTGCTTCTTGAAGACAGAAACCCTGGCTCTTGCTTCTAGATTCCTTAGTCCTAGTCTCATTCAATCTCTGCTTGCTATTTTTCCAAAGTCCTTCCCGGTGACACGGACTTGCTGGCCTTTACGGAGTTTGCTTTGCTATTTGTTTTAAGGGTCTCTTGGCTTCTCTGGCTGCCTACCTGTTGCTGTGGCTGCAATTATGGCTGGCACGTTCCTGAGCTAATTTAGTTCCTAGCCGTAGCTTTCCCTGGTCCTAATATTTAGTTGCATTTTCCAAATTTGATTCCAGGCTGCCTTTAACCACAGGAATGATCACCCACATCTCGCCATGTCTGATAATTTACAGAGGACGTGTACTTATGCCTTTTCTTCAAGGCACGGATTGGGAGTTGCTCATTTCCTTTCCATGTGTTGCCAGGGAACATCTGGTCTTTTTGGGCCAGAAAGAAAACATTAGTAGTGATACAACTGTGAGGTACAATGTCCTCCTTGAGGCAGAGTATTCCTGAATTAAGGCTACCACTTCCATCACTGTTTCTACTGTGAAAAAAATGGAAGCCAGTACAGTATTTCATACAGAGCCTGTTATTACTCTGTGTGTTAAACTAGACCCAAACACACCAACCACAGGGAGTTTCAACAGAGATTTAGGCCAAGCAACACCTAGTTTTTAGCTCCTTGTCAGACTTAGGCAAGAAGCAGTCGTCCAACACTCGGTCCTGTGACGATCGAGGCAGTTCTGGGCATGTGGAGAGGTGAATCCTCGAGTACCTGGGGCACTTTCAAGACAAACAGAGAGGCAGCCCTGGAATTTAGGTGCCTGTAGGGTTAGGTGTCAGATGAATGTAGGACTTCAGGACCATAGTGTGGATCTTACGTGTTTTATGTGGGACAGAGGCAGGATTTTGGCCCCGTTGTACTTTATTGCCTTTTTAGCACCAGGCCCAAAGTGTGGGAATCCAAACTGCTCTTCACATATTCTGACAGAAAATTACCTGAATCTCAAATGTTCACTACTGTTTCTGGAGGAAATTTCAAACCTCAGTTGTATTGGAAAAGAAGATAAAATATTTGGTGACAAAGTTGATGATAGTCCATTCTTATTCTTCTGTAATTTGCTTATGGGCTCTAGATTTTTTTTCACATATAGTGGGCCACATATTAGAACAGTGTTTCTGTTTTGAAACAATAAAAAGGGAGGATCAGTGATTTGAATAAATAGTGTTATCTCAAATCGAGTGCTATTTAGTTCCTGTAACAGCTCCACAGATTTTGAGTCTGTATTTGTCTGATTCTCATTGTAATTCCAAAATTAACATGTTTTTTTGTAAATCTCTCATACAGTGTGCAGTCAAGCTAGGTGGCTATTGAATATGATAAAGTCTAATCTAGATACTCAATCATCTTCTTTTTCACCATGCTGGAATGAAACCGAACAGGAGAAGGATAATTTGTTGCATAATATCTTTCTATGATACGAATTACTATGAACTGTTGCAAAACTGTGTTGGTTCACATAAAAGCTAGACTGACTTGTTCTGTTGCATGTGTCAGGACAGCTGACATAAACATGACCATCATTTAAAACTTCCTAAATGACTGGCTAATTCTAATGAATTTCTGTCCTAACTAATGGTCTTAAAAATGCCTTCTCTGAAAGAAGAGGTTCAAATCTTCTAAACAAGCCTGAGAACAAGTACTACAAGTACTGAGCCTCCACAAATTTCCTTGGATAGAAATCTCATGTTGTTTTGACACTGCCTTATTTAACACTCAGACTGTAACTTTGGCCAAAGTTTGAACAAGTACTGTCAACTACCTACTTTTGGGTATCAGTATACTGTAGCATATGTTAGCACTGAAGCACAAATGCTGGATACCTCAAAGCTGGTCTTGTATGTGTCATTCCAGGGAGATACTTAACTCTGCACTTTTTCTAGGTACTCTGTGATGCTATGATCCAGACCCCACCAAGATAATCTAAAAGGATTTGAAAAGATGCATGCCTTGCACTTTTTTTTTTTTTCCCCTTGTGATTTAAACTGTGTGTTTTCAGGCCATACATGTCTTTTTTTTTGGTGTGGAATGAAGTAGCACAGGTCTGTTGAACATACCCTCAGCCGTCCAGCCTGCTGAGAACTGCGAGTACCTAGTGTGTACAGTGGTAGAGAGAAAATATACTGGGACTGCAGTGGCCCAGATTCCTTTCTCCCCACTGCTGTTTAGCTGAAGTGGCTCGGCTAAAAACAACAATTTTGCCAGCACTAATTCATTCACATTTGCTCTGGCACAACAGGGTCCTGATTATATCTGAGACCTAAATGGAAACATAGTACACATACTTACATATTTATCTGGCTTCTCCAATGGTGAATGACATAAAATGCCATGGTTATGTCAGTTGTGGGTCTCTAGTCAAGGATATAGAAAGGAATTTTAGGCTAAAATAAGTGAACAGGTTTAGCTATTTAGATCTTTACAGTACATAGCCACTATCCATAAAATCCTTCCCAGATATAGGAAACAGGACCTTCTGTTTTGTTCCTAGCCATCCACAAAGGACACCATGCTGTCATCAGGTCTTCTGTCTCTGTCCTTGGAGATACTTGAAACCCAGCTGGACATGGTCCCGAGTAACTTGCTCTTGCTGACCCTGCCTGAGCAGGAGAGATGTACTAGACAACCATGACAGGTCCCTTCCCACCTCAAGTATTCTATGATTCTATGTTTTCCATGGTTATAAATTATCAGTGTAATGATAAGATCTAAATTGCTTTTCTGAAATGGGCTTTTTTTTTTTTTCCCCTTGACTCCTCATGCGTTTCCTGAGGGTACAACGGTCTACCTTTCCTGTTTTGCTCAATTTTGTCATGACACATGTTTAATTTTGGGAAAAATCACTTTCTTCACAGGTTATTGTGTTTAGTTAATCACTAGCCAGGTAAATTACACACCACTCAGGAAAATAACCGAATTTGCCCCCTGACAGGTGTACATATTACTTTGGGTAAAACAGTAGTACAGCTAGTCAGCCAAACCCCTTCTGTACTTGGTTTTCCCCTGCCTTGCTTATATCCTTGTCCCCGTTGTAAAAAAAAAAAATAAATCCAAACCAGCATTAATTTAGGTCCATCTCAATTTATGTAGTGTTTGTCAACCATAGGCTGATTATGACCGTTTGATAACAGTGAATTTAAAACTTTTCCAGCACGCAGACTTCCAACATTTTATTACCTCCTTAGCATTTTTAGCAGACAACCATAACCCCCGTGTCCCATGAGCAGCAAGCAAAACCAGACCAAATCACCCTAAAAGCTCCTCACACCAGACAAATGTATGCTTGTCAGCTACAATTTAGGACTGACGGTATCTGTCAGATCGCAACGGTAAGACTCCCGATGAAAGCTGGAAAAGATCTCACGGTCATTTAAGAGGAGATTCCTAAAAGCACCGAGGGACACATGAGATCACCACGTCCTGGCAGGTGCTGGTTCACGACACGACCTGACACGATCCTCCCCGTTGCTCGCCCGCAAAGGTGCGTGCCCCAGCCTGGCCCTTCCCGCGGGAACGGCTCTGCCTCCCCACGGAATCACTCGCTTGTCCCTCCTCGGCGGGATAACGAACCGGCAGGACGCTTAGAGCCAATTTATTCCCAGGAAGAGGGATAAACGGATAATTAATTAATGTCGCGGGCACCAGGACAAAAAAGCAGCGCTGCAGGGTTCGGAGTGTGCTGACTCCTGAGGAGCCCACTCGGCTCCCCGGGAGGACGGCGGTGGGGATGCCGGGTCGGGCCGGAGGGGGCTGGAGTGTGGAGCAGAGAGGGGGGGATGCGCAGCCCCCAGCGCTGTCCGGGCGCGTTGCGGGGGTGCAGCTTTTTACCCGTGGCTTGCACAAGTGTCCCAGGCGCGGGGCACACCTGAGGGTTAGCAGAAAACAAAAACAAGATAATGGCCCCTTAATGCGCACCCTGGGCACGGATCACACGCGAGCCGCTCCCTTCCTGTGCGACCGGCGGGCGGGCAGGCTGCCGCGGAGAGGCTCCCGACGCGGGGAGGGACCGACGCGGCCGGCGGTGGGCAGGGAGGGAAGGAGGGAGGGAGGGAATCGCCTTATTAAACGCATACACCAAGGCGGGCTGCTGTCACCGCCGACCCGTCCATGCCAGCGGAGAGCCCGAAACCGCCGGGAACGCCGCGTTCCCCCCACTGCCGCTGCCGCTCCTGCTCCGGCCGCCGGCGGGAGGGCACCGCCGCCGCTCACAGCCCCGCCGCCCGCTGCGGCGGCGTGGAGCCCGGCATGGCGCGGCGCGGCCGCTTCCAGCGCCTCTTCGGCCACAGCGAGTCGGAGGACTCGGAGACCGAGGGGGCGGCCGCCCCCTCCCGCCGCCGCCCCTCCGCCGCCGCCCCCCCCAAGCGGCGCCCCGCGTTTCCCCACTGGCGCCCGAAGAGGAAGGAGCAGCACCCCCGAGGGGGCGGCGGCGGTGCCGCTCCCGCCTGGACCCCGCCGCCCGCTTCGCCCCTCGGCACCCCGGACCCGCGGTAAGCGCGACCGCGGCAGCGGCGGACGGGAGGAGAGGGGCGGCGCTCGGTGGGAGCCGGGTCGCGGGGCAGGGCTGGAGGGGACGGGGTGGTGTTTTTGTCTCCCGAGGTGGGAAGCGGGTGTCCGGCAGCCGCCTTTACGTCCAGCGTGTGCTCCAGCCCGCCGGCCGAGCGGCGCCCGGGCGGTGTTGACAACCAGCAGCGCCTCTGTGAACAAGTAACAGTCACCCTGCGCCCGAAGCAGGGGGGAGACTTCCTGGCCCCAAACAGCCTCCTAAAGCGGGGCTGGCGTGTGTGAACAGCTTTTTACTTCACTGTAGCAGCAGGCTTGCTCTGTGCTGGCTTTTTCTGGACGTAGGAAAGGAAGGAGAGCAGAGACACCGCTTTTCTACGCTGCTCCCCGTAGCACTCGCTCACTAGTGTGGTTCCAGGTTCTCCTGTGAGTAATGACCACCTAATACGCACGCTGGCTTTGTAAGTTTTTGAGGACACGGGCATTCCCCGGGGACTGTTTACAGCCTGTGGCCGCAGCATGGGGAAGCTCAGTGAGACCGTGGGGTAGAGCCTTGCGACGTGAAGGTAACACACGGCCGGGTACGGGGGACGTGGGGCTGCGTCAGGAATCGGTTTGATTAGTACTGCTCAGGTTTGAATGTCAGGACATGTCAGGAAATGAGATGTCAGTGCCGTCTGGATTTTTTTTTTTTTTAAAGTTGTTAGCTATTTGTGTCTCAGGTGTTTCAATTCAAACTGAGAAATCTATAAGTTCCAGAAAGTGGTTCTGCATGTTGATATATATATATATATTATACAAAAAATGCTTGTACTTGTCTAAAAGTAGACATTGTGTAGATGTGTAGACCTGACCAAAGTATAGTCTAATGTTTGTATTTGCTATTGAAATGTATTATTGAAAACTTTAAACACCAGCATCTTTTATAACAGAAAAAAAAAGAGCTTATGTTTATGTATTTATAGGAAAAAGGAAATGAATTCTGCTTTTCAGAACTGTTAAACTAGGATACGATGTATTTCACAGTGCTGTTGAGTGGCCAAACTCAGGGTGATGCTGCAGGTGACCTTATTCAGAAGCAGCCCCCTCTTTTGCCTTCCAAAAGTGAGATAAAACAGAAGGGAATCATAGCATAGCTCAGGTTAGAAGGAAGCCCCAAGTGTGGTCGGCTCTGAGTTCAGAACCCAGACTCAAGACCATGTCCAGTTGAGTTTTGAAATCTTCCAAGAACAGGGAGTGCACAACAACTCTGGCCAAGCTGCATTATTGGCTGTGTGTGAGGAAGCTTCTGGTACAGGCTTGGAACATCTTTTCATTCAATTTATGGCCTCTGCTGCTCCTGTCACACACCGCTGAAGCTCTTTGTGATGACACTCACATGCACATTGGCAGGCAGATGATGGGTCCTCTTCAGGGACGCCTCTTCCCTGGGTTGAACTAGCCCTGCTCCACCAGCCTCTCCTCTTAGGATAAGAGCATCAGCTCCTAAGCATCTTGAGGCCCTATGCTCAAATCACCCTAATTTTTCAACATCTGTTGTGTGTTAAGGGGGCCCAAAGCTGAACAGAATATCTAGATGTGACCAAATGAATGGTGAGAAAAGTGGTGTGAGTTCCTTTTTCTTCCAGGTATCTTGCTAGGTCTACATTGCCAAGCCAAAACAGAAATGCTGTATGCGACTTGGTGTTCGGTTCTTACACCTGAAAAAAATAGAGGATATTTTTACACATAAATTGGTTATCAAATTCTGTGCCTAAAATACAAGTCTATTTATTGACAGGCTACTGGAAAGGGAGGGTGCAACTCTTACTACTAAATACTGTTTTTTTTGCTTTTTAGTCAGGGAACCAGCTCTACTATTGATAACAGGTAGGGCTTCAGCACATGGAAATACACTTGTATGGCACCATCATTAACTGTACTTGCTCATATTCAGAGAGCTGAAACTTCTCTTGTGTAGCTTTCTACCACCCTCATTTTTAAAAAAATAAGATAAACAAGGCCTTTGATACACAGCAAAAAACACTCAATATGTTTTTTTAATGTGTTGAAGATTACGATAGCATTTCTCAAAAGACACTGCTTGAAGTATTTTATTTTTATTACGTGAGTGGTAGGCTGTAATGCATGGTTGCAAGAATGCTGTATAGGCCAAATAAAAGTATACTTTTAATAGTGATGATTTTGCAAATTTGGGATGCTTAAGAAATGGCCATGGCTTTTGCTATGAGAGACATCATTTGGTATGTAACTGACATGGCAGCTGGCAGTTTGAAAACACCTATTTATATGATACTCCACTTTCTCTGGTGAGCTGTTTTGCTATTCTTAAGTTATTTTTTTCAGGTAGTCAATACTTTTCTTTGCTGTTAGTTACTTATCTTTTGCAGTATCCAGTATAGCATAAAAAAATCTTACCATTTAAAAACAAACAAGCAGCATAGCTCCTTGAGGCTGCACTTGAGGCTACAAGTATGCATTCTTCTGCCTCAATGAAATTTGTGTTTTACTACCTCCATTCATGGGTATCTGGGGGTTAAATCAGGGAAGCCAGATGAACTCCTTTGGTCTCTTTTTCCAGCCAAAGCTTGGTAGAATCTCTTCTCTGGAGATAATAGCTACCAGCTGGAACCTCTACACAGAAGAAGGTACAGTGAAAGAGAAGAATGGAAAAGAATGATGGTTGTCACCATGCCATATAAAAATCACCATATTAAGAAACCAAGTTGTACTTCATCCCTTGAAAGTCATATCTTACAAAGCCATGATATCTTGGACATTGAATGATCTCTGCCCAAAGGCGACTTGAAAAATGAAGATGATGGCTTGAATTTGAACTTTGAAGCAGGAAGTTGACTACAGGAGGAAAAGAAAGCTGTGTATCTTTGGGGCGTGATTGTTCATCAATCTTTTTCATAGTGTGCACTACTCTATGAATCTGGAGCTTTTGGTATTTGATGGTCAAGACCAGACAAGTTACTTCAGTCCAGTTATGAATTGACTAACACATAAATGACAGTAACGAGATTCTTGCCCAAAATGTGTCAATATAATCACTATGAAAGAAGAGGACATTTTTTTTCTTACTACTTCCTCAATTTCAAGAAGCACTGATAATTTGGAGTCAGCCTTTGTTAAAGAAACACAGTCTAAAGCTTAGGTTTCCAGAAGCAGAGTCTCATGAAAAAATAATTTAATGGAGTGGTGCAGCAGCAGGATCAGCTCGAGACAGGTGCCTCCGGAGAGGGACCCCAAACAAAGAAATCCCTGGACATTTATACCCTTACAGACCATGCTTTTGCCCTGCATGTAACCTTCATGTGCCATTCATGTGCTTTTCAGTCCAGTGGTGGTTCTGGCCTGATGTTGTGGTTTGAGCCCAAACAGCCAGCAACAAAGAACCATACAGTCATTTTCTCACTCTTACCCACCTCCTTCTCAGGATGGGGGTGACAGAATTCAACAAAAAGCGTGAGGATCAAGATTAGGGACTGGGAGGGCTCACTGACTACTTATGGTCACAGGCAAAAGCCTAAATAGACTTGGAGGGAAAACATAAAATTATTTTAGACAATAGTACTGCTACCAGTTTAACCAATCAGAGTAGGATAGTGAGAAAATAAATAAAACCAGATCTTCCCTCCACTCGTTCCTTCTTCCTGGCTTACGCTGCCCCCCCCTCGATGGTGCACTGGGGCAGGGGATGGGGGTTGCAGTGTGTCCATTACACATTGTCCTGCTGCTGCTTCCTCCTCAGGGAGGGGACTCCTCGCAGTCTTCCCCTGCTGCAATGTGGTGTCCGTCTCACGGGAGGCAGTCCTCACTGAACTTCTCCAATGTGAGTTCCACATGATCATAGTTCCTTCCAAACTGCTCTAGTGCGGGTCCCTCCCATGGGCTGCAGTCTTCCCAGAGATAGACTGCTCCAGTGCAGGCTTCTCTCAGAATGACGGCATGCTTCGGGCACGGTCCTCTGCTCCAGTATGGGGTCCTCCACATGCTGCTGCATGCTGGGCTCTTCACAACCATTAATTTCATCGGTCTGGCAAGGGCTCAGCCTGCCATCTCACCACGGACCTCAGGGAAATCTCTGCTCTGGTGCCCTTCTCCTCATCCTTCCTCACAACCTTGGTGACCGCACAGTTGCTCCTCTCACCTTCCCCTCTTCTCCAAAACAAAAAGTTCGACGACACAAAGGGCCGAAAGTTGCCCAACAGGTTTCCTCTCATAAATATGTTGATTGCAAAGGTGCTGGTTGGCTCAGCCCTGTCCAGGGGCAGCTCCGACTTTTACCTGGGCTGAAGGAGGCTCTGGAAACTTTGCACAAGAGCTGCCCCTGTAGCCCCCCAGCTACTGAAACTCCCCCCGCCAGATACAAACCCATCACACCTGAGATCCTTCGACATCTTCTGACTCTCTGTTGGGTTCTTTCACTTGTCTCCAGGCAGGCTGTGATATTGATGAGTTGCAGCTGCCACTGACACTTGCGCCTTCCGCATCTTTGGGTTCGTGCTGGCTCTGGAAGCCTTGTCTTGCTTGAGGAGATGCAAGTTGCATACACGTGCAGCAAATCTAGGTGAAGATTTACAGCTTGCAGCCTAAGGCTTCAGCAAATCTAGCTGTTCATGCTAAGTAAGTAAAGCTAAGCAAACGGCATACTAAATCACACAACATTATAACTCTAAGCGATCTGTTCTGCTTAAAACTTAGTTTATTTAAGCTAAACACCTAATATCTCTTAACAGCCTTGGTATGAACATGCTAGGATGGCAACACTCATCGTTTTTACTTTGTTCATCTCCCCTGATAAAATTCAGCTCAGCTCATCTTCATCGGAATACTAAATACATGAGGGCAAACAAACTTCCGTGACTGTTACTCTACAATGATTTGTCAGAGGAACAAAAATGAATTAGCGTTTAACAGTAGCATAAAAATAAGCAAAGGGAAACAGCATTAGGCTTCATCCAAGGGAAGGCAGACTATGGAATAATTATATCTTATCTTGGAGAGGAACACACACATTCAGGAGGTATGTTGCATGTGAAGAAATGTTGTGTTGCGAATGGAGAAAGTGGTGGTGAGACCAAGATCTGATATCTCTTCCTTAATTTCTTATTCATTTAATTACTCTTCTTTGGCTTCTGTATTAGAAGAGGTGAAGGAACCATGCTTCGCAGCCCACATGTAACATTGTATTTTGCAGAAAGTTGAAAAACAAATGTTTCACCCTGTGAAAGCCAGAACTTTTAATAACACAGAACGTTAGTAGCTTGGTTGATTGATGAGAACGAAATGTAGAAAACTGACACACAGTCAGCTATGCTAAATAGTAAAATATGAACCCTCGATTTAATGTACTTTATGTGTATAGCTTTACATTTGCATGTTGTCTGGTTGAAAGAAAAAATGGAATAGTTCACCTGTGTTCTTCGCAAGATTGAATGTGGATGTCTACAAGTATTCCTGGTTGCACTTACTTTATGGGAGGTGGAAATGGAAAATGGTAATTATGTTTGCAGTATAATTCTTAGTACTCTGTAATATAAGTATAATGCCTTGGGAATATTTATTAGTTTAATTTTGGTTTATAGAGGAAAGAAGTTCTCTTAAGCTGTTGTGATCAAATAAGTAAATGCAGAATTATTTTTTTTCTCGATTATTTTTCTCTACTGTGACCTTATGAGGAAGTCAGTGCTTGTTGAAAAAGTATGTTTCTAGAAAGATACTAAGATAAGAGTGATGACATGCTAAAACATTAATTTACTTTGTTTGCATTCTTAAGAGGTAAAAAATACCATTCTGTGGAAAACTACATAATGACATCTGTGGCATGAAAGCAGTAGTCTGTCTGTTTCTGTGTTGCTGATATTGCAGGTCTGGTGGCTCTGAAAAAACCCAGTGTAAACAGCTCTGTCCTTTTCATTTTGTCCTTTAAAAAAATCAGACAACAGTCTAAAAAACCTGAACCAATAAGACTGGATTGTTGGTGCTTTCCTGATCAGCCTGTTTGGATGTCAGTGGACAGGCAGATTCTGGCAGAGAAGAGTGAGATCTCATTCCTGACTTCTGTGGTGCAGAAGACTTGCTGACTTTCTTTCCTCATGTTTTTTGCCTTAAATTAAAAAAAAAGATCTTAAAAAGTAAAGTGAGTCAGTGGAGTTAGGCCATTCACAGTCAAGGAATTTTACTGGTTTGTGGGGTTTTTTTGGGTGCTTCTACCTTTGTTGCATGTTCATTTTGGAAAGATGGTGTACGCTTCCATATTCAGGTGAATCTGATCCACGGTGGTGCTGAGTACCATTGAGGTGATAGGAGTTCTGTAGTGAATAGTTGAATGTCTATTAAAACAAGGACTGTTGTGAAAAAGCAGGCTCTAACCTACTCAAATTATGTGCCAGTCTTGACACCTTTGGTTTTAGTATGCCACATCCACACTTTGAAATGGTGACAGATAAAAATATAAAGGTGTTTTGAGAAATAGTGTAAGACACCATTGTGGAAAACACTCAGGAAGGTGTATAAACAAGAAGTTCATCTTGAATGCAGGTACATACAGTTGGCACATAATAATACATGGAGTGCTAAACCCAGTATTAAATATTGAATGCATACCAAGTCAGTGAGTACCATTTGTCTAAAAGTAAAGACACTTAACACTGATATCTTTTGTCTCTTCTTTTTCTCCTTGTCACATTTTCTTGTCCCTACAACTCTCTGTCACATCTTTCCCTCCCTTTTCATGCTCTTGGGATTTGCATCAGACAGTTCAGCATTCATTCTCTAGTGGGTTCCTGCTTGCATGGAGCAAACAGAAGAGGGATGTTTTACAGTACCTGTGGTGGCCTCAGGGCAGAGGCAGAACAACATTTGTACGTAGAGATTAATAATCTGCTATTGAAACGGTGAATGTAATTAGTTTGACTTACTTCATATACAAGTACAAGATGGGACCCATATCCTCTAATTTCGGATATCTACATCTGAACTAGTTACTCCCTTTATAATCAAAGAGGGCAAATAGGCACGTCTGGTGTGCAATTCATCTCGCCCTAAGGTGAGTGTCTAAAACAGACTAAGTGAATCGCATCTTAGAAGTGCCAGTTTTTACTCACTGACTTTAAAAGATGCCTGAAGGTGATGCTTCCATTTGTGTTACCTGGTAAGAGGGAGTCTACAGGGTGGTACTTCCATGCAGGAGATGCTACAGTGCAAGGTGAAACAGTCAGGAGCTACAAAAAATGATATTCTGATTTTTCGTGTGCAGCTTTAAGGCGCCATCCTTGTTCACAAGCAATCTGCTCTCATTTTCTGCAGAATTTCTGTGTTATTTAGTTGGTTGTGGTTAAGAGCTTTAGGGTTTCTTTAGGGAACTGAGGTTGATCTCTGTTTCCGCTGTGTTTCATAGGGAAAACTGGGAAAGTCATTGGAAAGGCATGAAAACAAACCTTTCACACCTGATTACAGAGAGACAACAGGGGAAGCAGGAGAAAAGGGAGAGAGAACTTCCTGACCTGGGCCCCGATTTGCAGAATTTTAGCCAAAATGGCAAGGCTTAGGAAAGTTAAAGGCTGCTGGAAATGGAATTTTATATTGGAGGAGATGGGGATCTGTTAACACTAGTCAGTTCCTCCTTTATCCTTTAAATGTAAGCTTCCTTTATTTTAAATGTAATCTTCCTTTATCGCTTACAGTTTAAAAATAGAGTAAAAACATGAGGACCTGCTCTGTAATCAGAGGTTCCTGTGCAAGGGAAAAGATCTCTTCTTCAGCTTTCAAAACAGACAGAATAAACGTCATCAGTGGTTTGGGTGCATATAAATGTATCTGATAATAGCGTATCTTTGTATATACTATTCTTGTATTAGTCACTTCTTAAACTTATCAAGGTTTCTGCTGTACAGTTTAACTTCTCACACGTTTGCTCATGCAGCCACATACTGTAAGCTAACACAATCTATCATCAAATATTTCATCATTTGGTGCTCCCTCAAGACAAGAAGGGAAAGACAGACAAAGATTGATCAATATTAGGGATTGTCTCCTTTGGTGCTGGGAAAAAAAAGCATAGTATTCTTTTAAAGAGAATAAGTTATCATCTTCCATATTATCATCCATATTCATCATTCTAGAGTTTGCAAAAGTACTATCATTTTTCATTGGCCTCATTGTGGAACTGTACTTGGAAATTCTGAAATGAAAATGAAAGAGTATTAGTTGGATAAAGTAGTACTTTTTTACTACATGAATCCTTTATTCATATAGAATTTACAGTTATGAAGTCAACCAAACCAAATTTTAAAAGAATGTCCTGAGCTATGAAAATTTGTAGAACAGAAATGTTTGATGATTCCTCAAATCCCATGTTTCAGGTGGAGCCTAACATCAGAAGCACAACTGCTATTTTCACAGAAAAGTCTGTTTTTCCTCAGTGAGGATACCTTATGTTGACTGTAGTACTTTTTCTGCCATTAGAGTCACTCCATAAGTACTTTAAGAACTGTAGGCAGACAGAAGAGACCCAATGCATTCTTTAACCAACTTTTTTTTAGTTGCTGTTTCTTCTTTGCTAAGGACTGTTGTGTTGTCCTAGAGTATTTTGAACTGCTGCTGCTGCTGCTGAGGCAAGGCTGTAGGTCGGCACTGCTGTATGATGCCGTTCAAGTCACTGAAGATCAGTGCCCAAGCTCACAGAGCTTGATCAGACTATTAAAGAGCTGAGCAGAAAACTGCTTGACCATGGCCTGGTGGAAACCATCATTTTGCATTTTTCCCTTCCTTTGTGGCCAGGAGCATGTGCCACAACAGAGTCTATCAGGGCTTGTGGAGAGTCACGGATGACTTCTACGTAATGCTAAGAAAGCAGGAGAGAACCTCTAGTGCCAGTGGACTTGTGAGGGGAGAGGCTGCTTTTAAGGAAGTGAGGAGGTTGTGTGTTTTTTCCTGGCAGGAAACTAGCAGAATGCTCCCCTCATTATACCATAAATACAAAATAGGTTGACTTAGGTTGGAAGAAACCTCTGGAGCTCATTTCAGCCAACTCCCCACTGAAAGCAAAGCCAACTGTGATGTTAGATTCTGCCCAAAAGTTAGACTGGGTTGCTCAGGTCTTCTTCTAGTCAAGTGTTTAATATCTGTATGGACAGAGACTCTACAGCTTCTCTGTGAAGACTGAAAAATTATCCTCATGTCCCATCAGAGTTTCTCACGCTGCAACTTGTGTCCCTCTCCACTTAAGCATCTTGGTGGCCCTTCTCTGTATTGACACTATTTTGTGTACTTTTCTTGTACTGGAGTTGTACAGGTAGCCTTCATCGTCATAAGGGCACGCTGCTGATAATGTGTGGTAGTAATGTGAAGACTAAGGACACTGAGGAGTACAGTGTAATTCAAAGTGTCATTGTGAACCTGTGGATTCTGGGGGGAGTGTCTCTAGTTTCTTTAACTTCTAGAAGATTCTATTCATCTGTTTTGGTTTCCATAATTTTAATTCCTCGAAAACACCAGTTGGGATTTCACGGTGGACTTTCCACAACAGCCAAGGAGGTACTCTGTGGTTAGCAGTGGTGACACGTTTTGCTACTCTTAGCTGGGACTCCTGTGCCATTTATGAATCATTTAGAGAGTAACTGGTAATTCTTATGACAGAACATATATTTAGAATTTTGGGACAGTATAAGCATATTTGGCATAAACCCAAACCGTATGGCTGCTAATAACATTATAGTGCCATCTCTGTCTTCAAGGAGAGTGTTTTGATGATTCACCCATGATTACCAATTTGCAGATAAAGTATGGATAATTTGTATTCTGTGGTGTAGGGAGGACATTTGTAGATAACTGCTGAATCTTACCTGTTGTCCCCTGGTGAAGCATCTGTGTGACCTCCTTTAGCTATGTGCAAAAGCTGAAGGAATAGGGAAGAAAATAGAATTGGAAATGAAGGGATATCTACCTTACGGTCTTCCTATTGAAGAATATTTGTGTATTTGGCAAAGAGGCAGAAATTGCTGAGTTTGTTTTTTCTAAATATGTTTGACAGTAACACTGCAGATAATTTAGTGGACCTGCTGAAGTGGCAGTCCTTAAGGTATCTTTGGTGTTAGCTCCGTATTCTTACTTGTGAAGACTGGACTGTAAGAAGAGGTATAGATTTATGCATGTTCAGTCGTCCAGGGTTAGAAGTTGTCTAGGAGCAAGGTACCTTCGGTATGGAAGCAACATAGATGGGCTAGTATAGCTTGCACGGGTAACGATAGCTTGCATTATCACATTCCACCGAGAGGCAGATTGATCAATTGGACTGATTGTTTGGTTTCTTACAGCAGTGAGAATAAGCTCACATATTCAGACTGAAAGGATAAATGGGCAGACACAGCACCTAACTAACTGTTTTGCAAGCCCGAACTGCTTTTTACTTGGCTGATTTAAACTTTGACACATTGAACACGCATGTCTGCCTCACCTCACTGTGTAGACATGCTCTGAGTTTACCTCGTGGGATTCTTATGATATGGATTCCTTAACTTGTTCAATGGCAGGCAACCTTGTCTCTCTTCAGTTTGGACAATGAGAAGCCTTTTTCTCACACCTTTTGTCTCTGTTGTTAGTCTACTGAGAAATCTCACCCAGGCTGCAGTGGCTTGGGTTACGTTTTTATCGAATGTCTAGAATAATGGAGTCTGATTTTGACTACGGCTTCCATATGCAAATAGTAAATAACAGCAAATAAGACCAAAAAAAAAGTTGTCACCTTTCAGAAGCTCTGAATGAATACGTATCATTTGCAGTTTCAGAGTGGAAGTCGTCAGGCTTTATAGTCCTTGTGTAATTTAAAGGGTGTGTAGGAGGTAAAGAATTAAGAAAGAGGCTGAGAGGTCTGTAAACATTCCACAGGGGTATATTTTAAATATAACAAGGTGACAGTCCTGCAGGTGATAAGTCTGTTCACGTGAAGTTGGCTGCTTGGTTCCCAATGAACAGCTTGATACCTGTTCCTGTTGCATTTGTCAGAAATTGAGCATAGCCAGGGCTTCAGAGAGGCTCTTCTCTATCGGGGATGAAACCTGCTGATGTTTTCAGGAGAGCTCTCATCTTTAAAGCTCTAGCAAATCTGAATTACGGAGGTTTCTGTCCTCTCTGTTGGTAGAGTAGAAATCCAAAGCCAGCCAGAGTTATACTATAATTCATGTGAGTCTGTCTCATTGTTAACACTATCTTACGCCATGTATCTGTGGCTTGGAGCGACTGGTAATTGAACTAACCAGTTCTTTAATAAGATCTAGATGGTATCTTCCTTGCTTGGGACAAATAGAAATCTTTTATTATATACAGCGTTTGAGGTAAGGTAGAGCTAATAGTTTTAGCACAGGATTTTTAGTGTTTTACGTGAGGTAAGTTTATGAGTAAGCTAAATTCTGTGGGAGAGATTTCATGTTTTCACTATAATTCACTACGAAAGAGAAAAAATGGGTGGAGATACAACAGTACTCTCTACTGGCTGGTTACAATTAATAAAATTAACAAAAAAAATAAATTGGAAGCTGAATTGGAGCTTTTCCTGTCAAGATTCCTGACTTCTCATTTTGACTTTTTGTGTTTGTTAGCACAAGCATATTATGTTTGGATCCATACATAGTCTTAAAAATGTTTAAGTTTTGTAAACTGAAGTTCGTACCATGTAAGGGTCTTATCCTGACCAAATTTTGCATGTGTGCCAGTATGCTAAGAATGTCTTATAAATAAAAATAAAAAGTAGAAAATAGCAGATACTTCATAATGTAACATTTGGCAGAACTAAATCTAGTCAGATGACAAACTCTAGTCTTTTTCTTATGCAAAAAGTCATTTTTTTTCCACTGTAAATCCTAAATGCAACGCCATAGCAAGACTTGTAATTTGAAAACATGAGCAAGAAGTGACCTCAATTGTAAAAATTTACTAGTATGTGAAACTAGTGTAGTAATTTAGACACGAGTGTTTTGATGAGTGCTCTGCATCCTGAATGAAGCGAGTTTTAATGGGCTAGATCTCTTTCCTTCCCACTTTAGGGTACAACGCTCAGAAGCCGTGCGTGAGCCCGTCAGGAGCTGTCAGGCTGCTGGCACTGGAAGAATGTCCCACTGGCTGCTAAACCAGTGGGGCAGCATTGGCAGGAGTAATAATAGTTCAGGGCTTGCACGAAGGTATTCGAGTGATGAGCACACACGTTACAGGGATGCTCACTGTGACTGCTGAGGAGGAATTGAGCTGGAAGTATCTGGCCAAAACTTGGCAACTTGAATTCTCCAACTCTGTGTCTAAATGAGCTCTGCCAAGTTCAAATGTTGAGGACAACAGTACTTCTGTAGACACGTACCTATCATATACAGATGACATTGTAGTGTAGCCCGATGTAATAAGATTTTTGTGATGGGTATTTATGTTGTAGTATTCTGGTAAGTTTCTTGTAAAACTATGAAATATTCTCTGAGAGGTGCTTTATTGCTGTTAGAAAGGTATCTGAATCTCTTCTGCTGGCTGCTTGTTTTCCTTGTCTAGTGTTCTTCGTAGGTTTATTTAGCAGTTGTTTTCTTAGGAATAGTTTTCATTTTTGAGGTGATTTCACTAAATATGATCAGGGTGATTCCTTAATATCATGGAAGTTATGACTTAACGTGCCATACTCTACAGTTTAGTTTTGCTTGGTTTTGTCTGGTTTTGAAATAAAGGGAAAGCTCTGTATACCTGTTTGGACATGTCTAATCTCTTCTAAATTAGATCAGAGTTATTTGCCAACCTTTGGCATGTTTCCTTGGTGTAGTTCTGTTAAACAGTGTTTCCACCCACCATGCTCTTTCCTGTAGAAGTAGTATTTTCCCTGAATCTGCCTTAAAGCAAGTCCTTTATGCTCTGAAGGCTCCATGTTTTGATATTTTGTTTCTTCGTCGTTTGTAAGGTTTATCAAAATCCAGAAATTCTCTGTTCCCACTGTTCTTTATTATGGTCCGTGGAATTCCTTCTCTTTCACTGTTGGACTGGATGTGCTTTTCCAGTTGAAGTTGAGCCCTCCAGTCATTACCTTGGGAGAACTGCCAAAAGAATAAGCTATTATCATGTATTCATTTCTTCCCGCAGTGAGAGGTATCAGTTCTGACGTTGTTTCACAGAGAGTAAGAGTTGAGAGTTTAACATTTATTTCCCAGTTGTGCCTCTCTGTAACTAAGACAGACAGATTTCTTCCTCATCAGTAATTTTGCTTATTTTTTACCGATGTGCGATTCCTTCAGTTCTTTGGTGCAGGCTGTCCACCATCTGATCTGTTTCTCTCATAATTCTGGAATATACTTTTATCTGCTTCCGGATGACTCACCAATTTACAGCCTATATTGTGGCATAGGTGTGTAGAATAGATTTATTGTTTAAAAATGAATAATATAAAAATTAATTTTATGTAAAACATGTAATACTTGTTTTCACTCTAACATACAAATTTTGGTTTACTGACTGCATTTTCTTACTAGCAGGACATCCATTACACTTGAAGATGATTATAAATAAATTTTACTGCTGATGACAAATTAGGTGTTCATGCCATCTAATGAAGCAGGTATGACCTGTTATGTTGGCAGTAGCAGGCCACAGTGTGTGTGAGATAAACGTTCTTACTTTTTTAATTTTCAAAAGCAATCAGGATGCTTCCTAAAGGGTAGATTTTGTTATTTCATGCTTTTTGGTGTTTGGTTTTTTTTTTTCCTCTGTGTGTGTAATATTCCATCTGGTGATTGAGTCACGTCTACCTTTGAAAAGAGTTTTGAACCCTCTTCCAAGTAACATCGTACTCAGTTTGTGGGAAGAACACGTTCAGTTGCCTTTACCTCTCCAGTCATGCTTTCTTTATTTTTGAGACAGCACAGCAGCACAGTGCCCAGGTCTCCTTTCTGAACTCTAAGTTGACCTATTTTTATCTCACAGTAAAAAACCCCTCACTTTATATGATGGTCTGGATGCCACTCATAAAACTAAAAAGTTCCGACAGTGCTAAACCTTAATGCTAAACCTTATTTTAAAATATAAAGAATGTCAAGGGAAACAGCTTTGAAATAAAGGATATTGACTGTCATGAAATTAAATACTATCTAAATGGGTACTGAAATGTGAACAGACTCACTTGATTTAGCATTTCTAATATCTTCCCTGGGTTACCCTTGCTTACCTCTCCTTCCCTTGAAATTTTAGCCTGTGAACACTGAAACTTTGGAGAGTATTTTGATTATGCTCTTTAGGGTCAGTTTTTTTTACAGGAGGTGTTAGAAATTGGCCAAAAAGAAAAAGTTACTGCCTTGAACGGCTCCTCAGAAATAGACTGGTTTGCTTTTGAGCAGTAGTAGTGGTCATTCACGTTCAGGCGTGGATGTGTGTGGTTACTGTGCTCAAACGTAAGAACTTTCTAATCTGGCAATATCCAAAGATCTGCTGCTGCCAGTTGTGCTTCCTGTCAGAGGAACAAAAGGTGAAACGTCTTCAAGTGTTTGAATCACTCCTCAGCCGTAGTGCAAGTTTCTTGTCCTTGGGGAGCCTTTAACTTCAGTTTTCAAGTTTTTATAAGCCTGGGTCCATTGGTCTAGGTCCTTTGTCACAGATTTCACAGAGCTGAAGGACACATGAGAAAAACAAGGCAGTGATCAGGGGCATCTGGAGGAGTAGTGAGCACCTGCCAAAACTGGAAGCATGAATATTTTCCAGTGGTGCTCATGCAACTTGGGATGTTGGTGACCTGCTTTCAAAGTGCCTGGGTGAGGAACAGGTGCTGTGATGCTGCCAGTGCCTTCTACTTCTCTTCCAGGGCTGAATCGCAAGCAAATGTCAATAAAGAAGTGGTTTGGGCACCGGTCCTCCTTGTTACCTTGTCACTGTGGCATTCAATACAAGTGCTGCCACAACCCAGAGTGCCAGGTTATATTTAACAGAGAACCCAGGATACATCTGGACATCTGACCAGCAGGTAATACTGACTAATTCTTCAGGACTTGAAACAGCATTTTATATGGCATTCAGTTCTTGGGATGGCTCTGCTGCCTTTGTCACCAAGGTTACCGCTGTGGAAGAAGGGTGTTGCCTTTATCTACAACTCCTCACCATTTGCAGGAGCCTAGGAGGATGTGATGGATGTGAATTTTCTCCGTCTTTGTCAACATGAGTGAGTCTGGGAAAGAAAAAATGTTTCTGAGACAGTCTAGGGATGCAAGGAATTTGTGGTGGACAAGGTGGCCCAAATAAAGACTCTTCAGCCCTGCATCCACACAGGAATGGTCCCCAGGGCAAGAAAATGTTTGGAAGGCAGTGATTGAGTTCATAGGTGTTGGAAGATCCTGTTCGCAGCTCATCCTCTCAAGATGAAGTGATTGTCTGTAGCTGAGTTCCCTACAAGTGAGAAGATTTCAAAGAGTGAAGGTTTAAGACGTGATGGAGTGGCAGCATATCACCACATCAAAGAGCCAGCCACTATTGTTGGAATTTCAGCAAACAGCCTTGGGAACAGTGTCTGTGCCTATAAGCAAATGACCTCTGGATCATGAATTTGCTGAATTGACCAAGGCAGCCTCCAGCATGGTCAGAAACTGTATTTATCTTATTTAAAAGTTCCAGAGGACAGTTCTACAGTTTCATGTTCATGAAGTAGTACATCGTTTCTGAGGGCATCCAAGTTTGATGGTGTATTCAGCAAAACAGTCCCTGAAGTCTCCCCTCTGCTTCTCATTCTGAGCTGACTGATTATTCCTTTATAATTATGCAGGTGTGTGCCTGTGGACAACCACAAATACAAGAAAGGAATTTTTTTAACGTGTTATTTAGTTTTCCTGGAGATATCTTGTCTGTAGGCACTTTCTTCAACGACTCCTCTACAGATAAGGCAACTTGGAAACACATGCTTATGAGGAAACTGAAATTTGAGGTGTGCTTTGCCCTTTGTGACACTGGTGTGAAGAACATCATGAAATGCATAGGTACTGCCACAAAAAGCTTCCTGAGTCTGAGTATTTACAGCGTGTGCACGTCTGTTGGAGCATACCTACAGCCAGCACTGATTTAACTCTGGCAGCTTTTTTTGTTGTTGTTGTTCTGTTTAGAAGAGTCACATAGGATTGAATTAAAATCTTTTTGCTTTAAGTGAAAGAAGTAGTGCGACATGATGTCATAATAAAGTAAAAATGGACCAATGTACATTTATGCATGACAACCAAAGAATAGCATGCATTTCACAAATAGGCCTCTGAACATATGTAATCTCCTGAGGACAGGTTACGGTGGAGGAATCCTAATCCCACCCCACGGAAAGGGTTTCACTGTGATGGATTGACCCTGGCCAGCAATTAAGCACCCACCAGCCCCTCACTCACTCCCTCCTGCCAGCGGGTTGGGGGAGAGAACTGTAAGAGCAAAAGCAAGAAAAAACTCAGGGGTTGAGATGAGAATAGTTTAATAAGAAAGGGAGAAGAAAAAAAGAATCCCAAGTGATGCACAATCAGTGACTCACCAACTCCCATCAACAAATTGATGCTCAGTCAGTCTCTGAGCAGGAGCTACTTTGGAAAGACACTCCCCATTACCAAACCAGAGTTTGTACTGTTGAGCATGACGTTACATGGTATGGAATGGCCCTTCGATCAGTTGTTCCCTCCCAGCCTACTGAAATGGATAAAGCCTTGTCGCTGTGCGAGCATGGTTCAGCAATAGCCAAAACATTAATGTGTGACCTGTTTTGGTCACAGATCTAAAACACAGCACCATACGGGATGCTATGAAGAAAATTAACTCCATTCCAGCCAGACCCAGTACAGGCTCTTAGGTCCTTATCCATAGATAGTGATTTGTGGTCCACTGAAGTATTTATTATGTCAGTTTGTGGATTATCTTACTAAAGGTGTGACTGGACTGAAAGATCAGTAAAAGAATCATGATAGTTAGATGTGTGATGAGTTTTACACACATACGTATTCTGGAAGACTGAGAAAAATAAAATAGCTGTGACTTGAAGATCAGAAAGGTCACACAACCTTAATGATTCTATGATTCTCTGATTCTATGAAATAATCCAAGTTTCCAAATGTCTTCATTTAGTCACTTGTTCTATTACCCAGTGACCTCCCCACCCTTTGAGAAGGGGAATCAGGAAAAGGAAAGGAGACCCTTAGGTTGAAATGGATACAGATTTAATAAAATAATTGCAAACCCCCCCCCCCATTATTAATGTTAATACTAATGGAAAGTACACAAAGTTATACTCAGCTCACATAGTGGTCGCAAACTGCACACTCCCAGCAGCGAATGCTGGATGTCCAGGACTGTGAGCACCACAGCTCCAGCGAAAGTGCGATGGTCACAGCACACAGGAGAGTGGCCTTGGGAGCAGAGTGACAGGCGAGACCCTCCAGGGATGGCGGCCATCAGGAGAAGAGACTGTCCCCAGTAAACTTCTTCATTTATGGTGACCGTGACATTTATGGTATGGAATACCTTTGTCGGCCAGCTTTGATCAGCAGTCTTGGTTTTCTCTCCTCTGGCTTTAGCATCTGGCTAAATCAAAACTGCTCAAGACCTTGACCACTGTGGACACCCATATACCTTGGCTGGCCATAAGCGAAAACAAAATGTTTTATCAACTTTGTTCTCTTTGTTCTCACTGAATTGGGTGCTGCAGTCTTTCCAAAAATGCGGCTTTCCTGAAGAGAAAATTCATCTGTGATTCCATCCCAGCAAAACTGGGACACCAAAAAAAAGGTGAAAAAATATTTATATCTTCTTTGTAAATATGATAAACAATATCAGTCTATATATGTTTAAAATGCACACAGAATCTTTAGTGAGAGAATCAACAAACTACTAAAGGAAGTTTTAAGGCTGATTTTTTTTTTTTTTTATTTTTTAAGAAAAAATGACATTGCAGTTTGAAAGCTCCTAAATGAACTGGCTGGGGTGCACATGAGGTCAAGTGCTGCATCTTAGTTTTCGAAAAGTCCTGGATAATTTACTAATTAGAACATTTGTAGTTAGTAAGCTTAGAATAAGAAAAACAAGTCCTAGACTTCAGAGCTTAATAAGATTGCCTAGGGAAGAAAGGAAATATTATTTTTGCCCAGTGTTTACTGTGTTGCATAATTAGAAAAAAGTTTTTCCTGCTCTATTCACAAGATAAATTAAATATGGTCTTTTTAATGCTTTAATGAAATGCAGGTTTGCACATCTAACATTATTTCACTCTCTTTAACTTTTAATTGTGTAATTTTTCTTTCTTCCTGATAGACTGTAGACTCTTTTTGGGTTTTTTTTGAAGACTTGTTTTTGAACTTACCTGTTTGCATTTGTTATTCCATGTAAGCACGAATTTGAACACGAATCCATGCCCAAGCAAAGAATTGAGTGTATCTTACCGTAATGCGACATTCCCTGCTGGGATGCATCATTGCTTATCTAGTAGTGAAGTTCTATCGTTGATACATCTGTTACCCTGGAGGTTACTAGAAATGCCATCAGGTTTGGGAGACTGTCACTATGGTCCCGTGATCTTGATTTGGAAGACCATTGAGGTACATGCGTTATGTTTATCTTGGCCGACTCCCAGGATCTTGCTCACATCCTATCGTTGGCTTTGATGGTCACACCTGCCGTTCTCTGGTGTTGATGCCTCCTGCCACAAGTCCTGCCTGTCAGCTCTTGGGTCTTGGTGGTGATAAATCTGTGAGGCAGCTGCTGTTCTGAAACTGTTACGATAATTGCAGATGTTTCAGCATAACTGTGTCTCCTCCCTTCCCACTTACCCACTTTTTGGGACAGGAACTACAACAGTGAGGCTCTGAAGATTCTCAGCATAACTGCAGTGCAAATAATACTAGATTTTACCTCTCACACCCTCTTTATTTTGTCTTTAGTACAGTTTGCCTTTTGATTCCATTGTATTGCTTATTTGAGTCTGAGTTTTTACATGGTGCCTACATAGCACGTATGCAGCAGAAAATAACAAATTGCAGAAGCTTGAATCAGTACAGCCAACTTTTTAATGTTTATACAAATTCTTTTTTCCTAAAAATACTTTCCATTTCCTCCGAGAGTAAGAAGTACGTGTTTAAAAAAATGGCTCGAGGAGACCTTCTTCTATTTATTGTTGAAGTTCTCATCCTCTTTTCTTGTTCCTTTCTCAAAGTACCTTTCTCACCTCTCATACTTTCAGAAGTGTTTTACTTCTTCCACTGATTTCTGAATGTCTCATATGCCTGGAACAGTCTAATTATTTTCATCTGCTCAATAATCTTTCGTCTCCCTAAGTCCCTTTACAAATGTGCTTATTTTGGTTACCTTTCCACCTCTCCTTTTATGCTGCTCCTCTGTCCTTTAATCTAGCCCAAATTACAATTTAATAATGAAGACGAGGGTTGAGGAGGAGAGGCGGTTCTAGTTTCAAAAGTTAGCTGTAAGACAAAATCCTTCAGTCATCTTGAATCTTCTGTTGTTGCGGTCTTGGGCTCAGCCTACTCAGGCTTTTCAGGGTGCTTGTTTGTTTTCTTACACTTGGGTACTGAGCGAGGTGCAAAAATACTGCTGCTTAAGGCTTACAAAAGCAAAGGGGAGCTGAAGCTTTTCTTTCATAAAAACTGTGTGCCTTTTTACTAGGGACAAGCAGAGCCTTTTAACAGTAGTTTTCTAAGTGCCTGCCAAGGTTTCTATAGCAAAACTACATTTTGAGCCAAGTCTTGAATATTTGCCTAGTAGAGCATTCGAAAAATAATGATTACAGACACAGAATTAAGCTATCAGGAAACACTTCCTCACAGGGAAGATGATCAGGCATTGGAATGCACTGCCCAGGGAAGAAGTGGAGTCACCGTCCCTGGAGGTGTTTAAGGAGAGGCTGGATGTGGCACTTAAGTGCCCTGGTCTGGCCGAAGTGATGCTGTTGGGACACGGGCTGGACTTGATGATCTCAGAGGTCTTTTCCAGCCTCAGTAATTCTGTGATTCTGTAAAAACAGCACAGTGTATCATAATCAGTTTGGTGTACTCCTTCCTGTATTTATGTACTAGTTGAAAGCTTCTGTCTTTTCTTCTGCATCATTGACACTGACTGTTTTTATTAATTTGTATTGTGCCAATTAAAACAGGCAGGTGTTTGGCTATGCTGGCTATACCTTGGCTGTGCCTTTTATTTTTAGGAGACTGACACTGCATTTTAATATATTTTGTGACTGCTGATCAAACATCAATACTGGGAGGGTAAAAAGGGATTTGGGGTAATGCTTAAATTATACAGACTTATGTGGTAAGAAAGTAAACTTTCAAAGAATGAGTTGGTCTCATGGTGAGATGGATGTGTAAAATGAAAGTTGTTAATTCTAGATTTTTGTACTGAAGTTTGTAGAGCTTGGTTAGTGTTACTTGCCTCCATTTTCATTAGTCTTGTGACACGTCTTTAGGAGAGGAAAGTATTAGGCATGCTTGTGCGAGTTACTTTGTACAACTGGACTTAGCCCAGAGATCGTTGTCTGAGAATGATAGGCTCCTGCTTACAGGTCCAGCCACTGTTTTTCTGAAATTCCTTAAAATGTTATTGCACACGTTAATTAGTGAGACCTGAGTTACTAAAATGATGTTGAACTAGCTTTAATTAGGGAAACCAAGACCTCAGTGTCCTCTTGTTTCTGCAGCTCCTGTTTTGTTGCATTAATTAATGGAAACATTAATATAAAATTATATGTTTTATTTACTTTTTAATGTGAAAGATCTGTAATTAACAGACTTACAGACCAGGGTACAGTGCTGACTTCTGGTGGAAGTGGTTCAAATCAAACGTTTAAATAAGGCCATTACTTTACAATACTTCAGCAGAATCATGCCATTTTAGTTTTACATCTGTAATTTAGCAATTTACAACATTTAAATTAATAAAACTATCTATCTTGAAAATAAACTTAAGATATTTAGGAATTATTTGTCATCCTTAGTTGTGTCTTCCTGATCTTTGGCTTCTTTGAAGTATTATCTCATAGGAAGACAGAAAAAAAAACCCACACAAAACAGGTCTGCATTATGGATAAGCTTTTGCCAGAGATTTCAGAGCCTGTATCTTTGTAGGAAGAAACTTTGCAGCCCTAAAGGTCTGCTGCCAGGTTAACTGTACATGTGCATTTCACATGTGCATTTACTGCACACAGCAGCCTAGAGGAGGCTTACAGAACGCTTGAAGGTCTGTGTTTGGAGACTGAGCGAAACGGTTTTGAAATTGTCACTTGTTACACTGTGTATGTAATGCAAGAAAAACATGACCGCTTTCTTTTTTTTCTTTGCGTAACTGATTTTAGTAATAGAGCATTGATTACTTTGATTATTTACTCTTTTTTACTTAGGGTTTTGAAAAGAAATCTGTGGCTCCTTTAGCTGGGAGGTTTTTTAAGGAAGAAGGGGTTTATGCTATAATTTGAAAAATCATCAATTCAAAATACTCTGTGGTCTAAAACAAGAGTACCAAAAATGTTTTGCCCCCAAATCCTGAGGATTTATCTGTGGGAGAGTTAATTTCTTTTTCCCTTATGAAGCAGTTGCCCCATCTGGGTCACAAATGACAAGATAAATAACTTGTTAAACTGGTTCCAGCCCTTAGAGGGTTGAAAGTAGGCAAATGCAGAAATTATAGTAGAAGGTTTTAGCAGGTAAGTACAGAGTTGCTGGGGATGACTCTGTAGTAAGCTATTGTAAATAGGACATCCTAGATGACTTAAGTCGGTCTTTGAACTAGCTCCAGAACGACTTGCATTTCATCTGTAAAGTCCAAGACTCATAATACATTTGTACCAAATGATGCTTTAGGATAAAGTTTAATGTGTGAACTGTTTTAAAATTAAAATGTGATTGAAATTGTAGTAGAATTATGTTGTGTGATTCAAGGTGTTTACCTGATTGCTCTTTGTACTCGACTGTCAATTAGATGTCTTGCGTAAGACCCGGATCCAAACCGAGCTACCTAACCTAGTGAGATAGAAGGATGATATAAACTCCTTTGGCTCCAAAGGAACACCAGAAAACTTCGTATATGGTGCTTTCGTGTCTTCGCTTGGATTTGAATAGTCGTGCAATCTTTTTAAGACTAGAAAGTCTTCAGGAGCTTATACGCTGAAGGTTCATGAAACATCGGAACCGCTGAGATCATACGCATGCACACTTGAACAATATAGTTTGTCAGTTAGTCCTGTACCAAAATAATTAATTTCTTGATGACAAAGAACTGAAGTATGACACTTACTGAGACAAAAATTACTTCCTTCAGCAAACACTGTGGAGGTTACACCTGCTAGCTATAGACCAGGTCAGGTAAACGTGGTAAAAATATGTGATGCTGTAGCCATAGGCTAGTGAGAACAAGTTCACTCCCTCAAGTTTTTCTTCTTAATTCAGCTTCAAACACAACCGTCCATAGTAATCTTACAATTTTATAGATGACATCTTTAGTCGAAGATAAGGAGGACTATATCTAAATTTGCTTGTCACGTGGAGATGGAGCTTTCATTAGTAATAGACTTCACCCAATCATAGGAGTAGGTGTGGCTGAAAGTTAGTGCTTACGGTGGGCAAATCAAACTTGTTTTCACTCGGAAGTGCATGTGCACTGAGATTAGCCACCTCTGCTCTAGCTATCTGTTAAATCTTGAGAGACAAGATAAATGTGTTTCTTTTATGGAGGTGTGGCCACAGATCAGTGTGAGAGATAGAAATAGAGTTTGTCTTAACCAGCTTCCTCAAAGTTAAAAAGTTACTTAGTTCTTTCTTAGGATTTTTTTTTGATATAATGATCTCATTATGGGAGCACATTGTTTTTGCTCATTTCAAAGAGTCTGTGCCTACTCTCCTGTGTTCAGAACCGCTTGGCAGGCTCCGTCACAGACGTTTAATATAATTAGCTTGAAGGTGTTTCCTGCTTCGGAGGTATTTAAGCATCCTAGGATGAACAAGCATTGAGGCTGGAAGATGAGCTGTTCATAGTCAACAGTGGGAGGCCTTGTAGTTTAGTAATCCAGAAGAGAGCTGTCAATGAGCAAAGTGGAAGCAGCATTAAGTGTACTCAGTTGTAACAGAATGCTCATAATTTTAAGTAACAAAGCCTTACATGAAATGAACTGGGCTGTCAGTGTCCAGTTAAAAAAAAAATAAAATTATTCTGTCCAGTTTGTCTGCACCTCCATTTTCCAAGAGCCTCTCATTTTCATTTTCATTTCCCCTTCTCTTCCGTTTTTGACATCCTTTCTTTTATCTTCTCTCACTGTCTGCAAGATCACTTTTGCTAACTGTGGAAAAGAGGAGGTGGTGAAAGAGAGGAGTGATAAAAGGGTTTGACAAGAGGCAAAAATACAGAGACAACTTCTCACTCCTCGAAAGGTGAGACAGAACAAAGACCAAAAGTGAAGCCCGTGTTCTCCTGGCTCTGTAGAGTTAGGATGCAGAAATGCAGGCAGGCTGCCTTGCAGTGAGCTCATGTTCAGGACGAATCCTGAAATCTGCTGCTAGTACGCTCTTCAAGCCTGTCCTTTCTAAGAAGCCAGTATGACTTCAAAGAAGCACTTCGTAGTGTAAATTGATATTTTGATGTCTGTTTGAGCTGGCAGAAAGCCTGGCCCCTGTGGAGGTACGAAGAAAGTCTATCCACATCCATGTATTTATTTTGATGTGTAACTTCTGTTGATTTAAATATCTGTATTAATTTCTCTTAGAAGAATGTAAGAATGAAGAGCACTGATGATAATCCATAGGGCTACAAGGATGTGCTGTGAAACAGTATCTTGTGTTGGTGCTACAGTTTGTGACAAAACCACTTTTTATCTGTCACTACAGTTAATATATATTGCTATTGAGCTGCGTTTTCACCTTCTCCATTGTTCTCCTGTTGAAAGGCTCCCCCAAACTACTTTTTCTGCTGGACTCATGACTTGAAAAGCCATAGGAAGTATGAAAATAGATTTGGGTTTTTTTTAAAATTGTATCTTAAAATGTGCCTATGCTGAAGCATTTTTAAATTGTTTTCATAAATATGAGTGTGAATACACATGTAAGTTAAAGATTGCTTGCACTAAGACGTGAGAGTCATGGACATGGCCTGTTGAACAAATTCGTGATTGTGATTCAGTATTGTCATCCTTTTACATCAAGACATCATTCAGACTTCACTCAGATGTTCCATATAGAATATGCAGAGAATTTGAGTAAAAGTAATTACTGGTTTCTTAAACCAAAACAGGAAAATGTTAGGATTTATATTAAAATCCTTGCAGGTGGATGTTTTTAGGCAAATGAGAAAATACGTATTAACATATTCTGCTATACACTTATCATTATTTGAAACATGAAATTATGCGGTCTGTTAAGTCTGGAAGCAACAAAGCTTCTCATGTTACATGAACTTACTTAAATATTTAAGTAAAACTTTGTGTTTTCCTATTACTTCTTACTGAATATGTAATTTTAATTCAGTTTTCCATTCCTTGCATCAAAAACCAGTTGTTCTTCCTTTCCTCTTAAAGCTCAGTAAAATTTTAATGTCCACTTTTCAGAGCTAAATTTCAAAAATCGTTCTTAACCAGTGCCTCTATAGTGCCACTTCAAATAAAATATATTTGCTTTCTATTTGCTTTTTTTTTTCTGCAGCATGTTTTTAAGTGTTTTATAGGTTTCCTAGGTATTTAGATGGTTGATACTCAGAAATAAACTTACATTCATGCAATTTGTAATTATAAATCTCCGCTGAATATAAGCCACGGTGTTATTTTTCTGAGGAAAAGGTGGCTCAGTGCTTTGCTGCCAAAAGCCTGAGTTTCAATTAGGCTCAGCATTCTTGGCGCGAATGTAAAATGAATGTACCACACTGGCTGGCTGTCTTTGTTCTAGACAGTGGGCTAATTTAGCTCATGAAATCAACTCCTTTCAGGCGAGTTCCTTCACTGTAATTGCAAGGTGTGGTTCCTGAAGATTTTGATGAATAGATAAATTGATGAGTTTATGCAGCAGCAGCCAAACCTCCGAAGTCCTGCCGTGCATCTCACTCCTTCAGCCCTTTCCTCACTTTCTCGGGCTGAGCTGCCAGGGCTTTGCCCAGCTGCCTGCACGGGGGTCTCCTCGCTGGCCCGGTGGGTGCAGGAGAGGCTGGAGCAGGGGAGAGACAGAGCATTAGGTTGCTGAAGGGCTATGCAGTCCTCCAGGATCTCATGCTGAAAAGGACTTTCCCGTGAGCTGCGGTCCCCAGGCGCAGTCGGGAGCTGCAGTCATTTATTTCCGCGCAAGATGTGGCCCCACCACAAGACCTGGTGCTCAGGTGTGTTTCATGAGTGTGTCCTTCCCCGCTGCCTCTGTGCCCATCTAGCCAGTGGGAACTTGAGAGGTTTGTCTGGGTGCATGCAAACCTGTTTCATCCCTTCTTGTGGGCAGAATTTTTCCTTTTTTCTGAAGAATTGAAGACTTTTCTCCTTGCTGCTGGAATCTCACTGCACTTAGAGATGCCCAGATGAATTGGACTTTTTCGAACTGGAACTTCAGTCTGAGGCAGATTATTATATGCTCACAATAAACTTTAAAGAGCAAAGAGCACAAACGTTGTAGTATTTTTTTTTCCAGCTATCACTTTGAATCAAATGCTAATACTTGCATAAAATTGCTGGGGGGAGAGTGCTGCAAGTGTGTCTGTATGTTCAGATGTATTTTCATGTCCCCAAATTTCAAACACCTTTCTGGATTTCTTGATGCAGCTACAGAAAGTAGCAAAACTATGCAGTAACATAATATTTCTGTTCATCAGGTCGTGATGAGTCAATATGAACAAAGAAAGAAAAGCATCATGTGTTTAAAGAAATGAGTGATGCTGGCTTTCTGTCTCCAGTCAAACAGCTTCATCTGGTTCTTTGACCTTCTTACTATATAAAATGAGATATTACCTTTGTTAAGTCAGTGTGATGATTATTGTTTATACAATGCTTTAAAGCTAGGCCAGAGTATAAATATCAAGATGAGCTTTACACTCAGTGAGATAGTCCAGTGCAGCATAGTTACAAATGATGTCCAGGGACAAGGATGTTACTAGCACGTACTTGTTCATTGCCCACCAAAACTGGAATTTGACTTTGATCGCTGGACACTACTGCAATGTCAGACATGATTTATTTTATATTACCGCAAAGCAGCAAAGTTTGTTATCTCTCTCCTCTGTCCTATCTGTCAATTAAATGTCAGATACTCTCACAAGTTGCCAATACTTACTCATTTTCAAAGAATCAGGTTTCTGCTGACAGGCTTCTTTACACAGTTTCGTGTTTCCCAGAAGAATCAGGAGTAGAAAAATTACAGTGGAAAATTTCGAGACTATTTTGCCAAGTCAATTTTTAGTATTAAACTTCAGCTGCGTCCTAAACACGGCTGCATACACGCAGCTGATGGCATGTCAACACTTGTGGAGAGGTTATCACAGGCAACGTGGGGCTTTTGGGGCGCATCTGGCATCTATGTAGAGGTGCCACCTAGTGGCCAGATGGTAATAGTGAGTTTTTCTGACTGAAAATGCAGTTTCTCGAAAAGTAGTGACTAAGTTTGTTAATAGTCTTCAAATAACAGAATACAGAAGAGCTTCAGTTAATTCAAATAGTCTCCAAGTAATCTAAATGACAAAATGTGGTCCTCCTTTGAAACCAGGTTTTAGAAAGTGTATCTGTATACATTCCAGTGTTTTTGTTACCAAACCAAGGTGCTGTTTTTGTTGATTGTTTTTTTTTTCTTATGCTAACAAAAGCCAGAAGTACAACTGAAGAGAAGTGATTGTCTGTGGTAGGCGTTAACTGAAATTTATGCTGCATCTTCTCATAGCAACATTAATAGAGAATGATAATCATATGGTTTGTAGATCTAAAAAGGGAAAAAGTAGAGTTGTGGCAAGGATATTTGTAATGCCAGCAAGGTACAAAATTAAATCTCTTACAGTGTTTAAATTCCTCAGTTGAGTTTATCAGGAGGCAAAAGAACTAAATGGTGACAAGCACCTGGTACAGGCCTGATGTAGATCAAGTTCTACACTACTACTCATGAAGATTTTAACTAGCTGTATAATGGCTGGGTTTCTGATGCAGCTGAACTCATTATTCACTCAGTTTCCAGATTATCTAGAGCTAATCTTGTATTTCAAATGCAGCTATTCTCAGTCTGAAGTGTTTGTATTAGGTTTATTTCCCAGTTACTATAGGTTCTAGGGAAGTTAACTTTAAGTATAATGAATAACTGCAGTAATTTCTAGGACAGTGGGGCTTTTTGATTTTGTAAAACAAGAAAAGGTCAAATGGAATAAGAAACCAGCAGCTGCCTGGATTCACTGCATTAAAGATCTGACTACAAGAGCAACTCTGTGTATCTGTGTTAGGACTCAGGAAAACATGTTTTGAAGGACTAATGACTGTAGTATTTCCAATTGCATGTTGTTTGAAGCACAGGAAAGCCAGAACCTTGAAACCATTTCATCTCATGAGCAGTTGCTCAGAGCTTCAGCAAACTGCCAAATGCAAACAAATACATTTAATAACCTGGAATTAATAAATTGTACAGCAGTAGGGCTGAAAAAACAAGTATGTGTAGGTATAGCAATGGACAACAAGTATGACAAGTTTGTGGTGTTACAGTGCCTCTGTGTTACAGAAAAAGCTCTGTACAGTCGTTGTGTGTGCAAACGTATCATGGAACAAGGTGACAAGGCGGCAGACCTGCTCTTGGTGATCTTTGGTGTGACTAGAACGGGATCATTGTGTCCAGCTCTGGCTGTAGCTTTGCCAGAGAAGTGTTGTCAGAGGGGAACAGAGAGGAGAACATGGGAATTCATTTACTAAAGGGAAGATAATGGTAAATAATGGCTGAGTTAGAGATAGAGCTGAAGCCTGCAAATATTGAAATGGTGTGAATTTGCCAAACAAAGAAGGAAATTATTTAGGCTGACGTAGTAAGGCAGAGTGGAGTAACTATAACAAAGGGTACTTTAGGTGAGGTATTAACCCTGTCATTAAGATGTATGAAGTAAGCCAGTAGGGATACATATGCCCTGAGAAGGTGTGACCTAAGGTAGTTTAAACAGACTTTTCTATCTCTAGGATCTAGAAAGGTGGAGGCAGAAAGGTAAAACTTGATTCACCTGTGAACCTGAAGCCTGGCCATTAGATGGCAGGGTGCTAGCACCCGAGGGTGCATGTCTCCCCACCACTTCTTAATGCCATGCCCTAGCAAGAGCTCAGAGCCACTCATCAGTCCCAGGGCCAGGGAGAAGTTTGAGATGCTCAGTTTTCATGTAAAAATCACGCACACGTACCCTGTTGCTCCCATGGGGGAAAGACATGTGCCAAGTGCCTGTCCCTTCAAGAACGTGTGGGGCAGGGCTTTCTCTTCTTGAAACCTTGTGTGTGTAAGTAGGTCAGCACAAGAGGAGTTTAGTTACCCCAGTGTAACAAACCGCTTTGTATAGGAGCTGAAATAGGTTCAGATCTGAGCAATGAAGGGAAGAGGAGCTGTTCTATAACTGGCGATGCAGTGATGGCACTGCTGAGGCAGTGGGAAGAGGGGATGTAAATGTGTTGCGTAGATTGTTGCAGACTGTTCAGGAAGTCCACGTACTGGTTTTGTGAAAGAGATGACAGAAGGAATAACAAACAGTAGCTTTGTATGGAAAACTTCAGCCCAGAGCTGCTGGTTTGAAATGCTCAAAATATATCGAGACTGTAACTACAGCGACTCAAATAATGTGCAATAAAAAAAACCCCAAAACTAAAATGGAGTCTACACTGCTAGAGGATCTGCCCCAGGGAGTCATCCTTATATATGCATCCACACCTCTCAAGATTACACACCTCTGGAGTGAACCAGCTATGTTTGTGCTGCCTAACACTTGACCCGAGTCTGGTGCCCCCGTGGCTGTAAGACCATAATTATATTTCTGTGGCTTCGGTTCAAAGTGTTCGAGGTAATGTGAGGGCTGCTTTGCTGCCTGCAAGACTGGTGTTTTTCTAGCATTATGCCAAAGGTATGCTGCATGCTGTGGGGTGGGGTGTGGGGCATACAGGGGGTGTCTGAGGGCAGGAGGCTAGCTGGGATAGTGTAGGGCAGGAGGAGCCAACGTTGTGTCATAGTCCCGTCCTTGCTCTGCCATCCATAGATGTCCACAAAGCTATGCCTCGGCTCTTCCTCGGAGGGGAATAGTCGGTTTCCTCCAGAGGAGAGCCCAAGTGCAAAGTGATGCACGTGCAGCATGGCTGACGAGGGGACCAGGACCAGGGAGTGAACCAGGGAGGTAAATTATCTGACAGCATAGGTGCACTCGTCATAGTCGTGAGCACCTAGGTGGTGGGCGAGATGGGGAAGAGCCCTTTACTGCTCCTGGTGTTTTTCTGTCTTTTGTAGTAAATCTTTAGCACGCTTTGCTGATCAAGTTGATATTTGCTGGTCCCAGGGAAAAAATTAAGTGCTGCTATAACGTGGGAGGGGGGAGAATGGGCAGAGGATCTGAATATACAAACAAAATGTCTTTCCGTTGTAATCAAGTTGCTCTTGCTTATACACGCTCTTTCTTTTTTAAAACGTGATCTCATCCTGTGTAAAAGTGTTGATTGAAATAATAGTTAATACACCAGAACCATCTACTGGGTACAGACTGAAGACTGTTCTGAAAAATAGCAGAGTAGATGGATATCAGGGCTGAATATGATAGGTTATGAGGGGAGCCATGGCAGTAAAATTACAAGGATGCCAGTTTAGTAGACATTATTGGTTTAAAATGTATGCCAGTCTCTTCTTCTTTTTCTTTGTGAGCTGTTTGCTTATGGGTCCTATCTTAGGGTTTTCATATGTTTTTGTCTTCAGGTTAATTTCTTTCAAAATGATTTGTAATTATCACAGTATTTTAAGGCAATATCTTAAGACAGTTCCTAGGACAGCATTGTGCCACTGCTAGTGACTTAGGCACAAGTAGGTGCAAGCGCTGGGGCCGAGGTGTGTAGTCTGCGACACGAGAGAACTCCCCAGTTTAACTCCTGTCTGTTGGTTTCCTTTTCCAGTGAGTAGTTCTCCTGTAGACCAGTATCCCTGTACTGGTAAAGAGAAGATGTATGTACCTACAAAGCTTCTTCCTCATTTTAGTGCCTCATGCTCTCTTCAAAAGCTCAGTAATTTCCAAGGCCTCCTACCAGTTTTTCCTTGCTTCACTGTAAAATTAGTTATTATTTTCATTAGCTATATGAAAACATGCCAGACATACATTGCCATAGACCGGATAAACATACTCTGAGCATTTTTGACGTAATTAGTTGTCCTATTTAGTAGCCAACCTTACAGCAAACAATAAACTACTCAGTCTATCATAAATATTCACCCCATCATTTTTCCTGATTTAAAAATTCTTACCTCCACAGACAGAGCTCCTCTCCCAGTGCCTCCGACAATTGATGGGCCTTGCAAAATGTCTGGGAGGCTTTCATAACATGCCTAGCGTGTCGTGTCGCAAGCACCCTTTTTCCCCTCGAGCCCTCGGGGCTTTGGGTGACTGGCTATGGTTACACATATAAGCCCTGGTGAGGACAGCAAGGGCGTAGGGGGTTGACAGAGCCACAGCTCCCCTCTGGTAACTGTCCACCGGCCTGCCCTTGGCCCACGGTGAGTTTCCCTGCAGTGAGCTGGGGTGAGCTGCTCCGCGTTTGGGCTGGAAGGAGAGAATTTGGCTGGGCAGTTAGGACACAGGAGGTGCAGCGCTGCCATGCCTTCACACCCCAGCTTGCCCCCGGGAGCTTGTGTGTGCATGCCATGCCTTCAGGCGGGAAGCGTACCGCAGCCTTTCCCTGGAAGACTGCCCGGTGCCATAAAGTAAAGCTTTTGGGAGGCTCTGGTGAGCTCAGCTCATCAGCAGATTGTTGAGAGGATAGACCTTAAACTGTAAAGAAATTGAAAGAGTGCGTCTTCCCACCCATTTGAAAATCTAAAGTTGGCTGTTTTCCAGCACGCCGTCTTTGGGTTGAGCCTTTTCATGCTGCTTCTAGTGTGAAATTGCGTCCCTTGGAAAAAAAAGAGATGGCTGAAAGAAACGGTGCTCTGACAGCAATGGCTTCCTGGCTGTCATGCTATGGACTGCCCGCACCCTGAGATCTAACGGTGTCTCCGGGACTGATGGCCCATCAGGAGTGGGCCCACAGAGGAGAGGTGTGCGAGTGCCCCCGAGGAGGACTCTGGCTCTGTTGCTGGAGGGGATCCAGCAGGTCATTCCCAGGTGGATGTTGCTGGCTTGCCTGGGGACAGGCACAGACCCCTTCTGCAGCAGGACACAGGGGATCCTGAGGAAACATCCTGACTTCCTACCTAGGAACCATTTGCTTTCAGAGCTTCATTCTTTTGGCATTTTGGCGCGTGAAATCGGTGGCATTGGTGGTTTCCTGACATACATTTGTTATAGAGCACTTGGGTTGCAGATGCTCCACAGCAGCCCAGCAGTGCCATTGCAGATGGTGGCCTCTTGCAGAATGCTGGTGTCACCTCCCCACCTGACAGCTCTTCCAGCCCCTTCCCACGGTGTGCCATTATTTTCCTCCTCCTTACCCAAACTTCAGCTTACTTGGTCTCCAGCCCAAAGTACGTCACTTGTTCCACTGCTCTGAGTCACCTAGTTGATAGTCCTCAGCCTACTGTTTCTCCCTCAAGCAGTCTTTTGGAGGCCTCCAATTTATACATTAGACATGGTAGGGTGCAACAGGATCTTTCAGCACTAGGTGAGCTGCTGACTACCATAACTTTTGAATTCTCTCCTATACAATGTGTGTGGAACCACCCCAAAAGCACCCTCCGTTGGTGGAGGCAGAAAATGAAAATCCAAGATGGACAGCTCAATGTCAGCTGTGGCTTGGGGAAGGTAACCGGTTATTGAGAGCAAGGCAGTTTCTTCCTTAGAAGTAAGTAAATAAACAAAATAATTGCACATGCTTATTGGGATATGTGTTAAAATGTCAAAACATTTTCACCACAATTACACAATAAACCGAACACCTCTATAAATACGCCTGAGGCTTTTCTGCTACCTTATTTGCTCTTTGAAAACTCTATATGGCAGTCACTTAAAAAGCTAAATTTGCAAGTAAAGCTGTACAGAGATGAGTTTGGAACTTTGTGGGGAGTCTGGAGAAGAAGCCTATGGGAAAGGGAGTTTTGATCCAACTGAAAAGGAAAATATGCATATTTTAAGGACAAAACAAAACGGAAACATTTTGAGACTTTTTTTTTTTTTTTCTGAAAGTAAAATATTTAGTTGAAGGCATTTTCTGCCTAAAGTGTTTCAAACTGGAGTGAGTTTGTCAGATGGCCCCGAGTATGGTCCAGGTTTGCCTGTGAGACTCCACTTACCTATGAGGAGAGGGTGGAGAATTGGGGCTTGTTCAGTCTGGGGCAAGAGGCAGCTCTGGGGGCAGCTGAGGGGCGTGGAGGCCCCCCCGGTACACATGAGGAGGTCACCAAGATGGTGGACTCAGACTCTTCACAGTGGTGCGTGGAAGCAGGACAAGAGACAAAAGACAAAAATTGAGAAAGAAGGGATTCAGACTGGATGCATGGGAGAACATTTTCACCATTGCCCAGAGAGGTTGTGATGTTTCTGTCCGTGCCCATTTTCAAGAGTTGACTCGTTAAAGCCCTGAGCAACTGGACCAGAGACCTCCTGGCATCCCTTCCAACCTGAATTGTCCTATTATTCTATGGAAAATAGAGTCTAATTTTGACATACAAATATGAAAATACAGATTTTTTTTTTAAAAAAATGGATTTTAACTAATTGTTGAATCATCTAAAGGACTAAGTATATAAATGTAATTTTTATCAACCTTTTTAATGAAACTGTATCTTTACAGAATGCTATATTCTTGCTACTTTGACTTTTCAGACAGTGAAATGAAAGAGATTATATAAGTTAGTCAGTTTTTATTATTTTATTTCACTCTTAGGAGGAGACTAAGTGAACTTTTCCATATGCTTTGGATTCAGAATCTAACTGCAGGATAAACGTGAGCTTTAGGACTGACTCAGGCAAGTTAATGTACTGTTTTAAAGATTGTATTAACTTCCATTGAGACAGCATCTTCCCAATAAATGACCTTCTGTTTTGAGAATTCAACTGATTCTTTACTGACACAGCTTCCAGAAAGAAGATGAACAGGACGCGTGATGTGACGTAGAACTATGAACCCCAAATGTTGTAAGCTGCTGTGCGTGTAGACTTAGAGTGACACAAGATAAGATGACTAATTTCTCTGCCTTGTGGCTCTGATGTGGTTGTCCTGCTGAATATCGTCTTTGGTTTTTGGTTGTTTTGTTATCAGGGAAAAGCTGCCAAGTTACGAGTTTCAGATAGCTAAAGCAGATGGGCCAAATTAGTGTCTAATAAGAGGAGCAAGTAGTTTGGCTACAATAAAGCCCTAAACTTCAGAAGTACAGGAGGCCTGGAACCACAACAGGAGAAAACAACTTAGTGTGTTTTGGCAAGAAATACAGCAGATACTAGCTCAGACTTTATTTTACTAGGATGTATTAATTGAATAATGTTTCCTCTCCTTTCAGGTACTATGATATATCAGGCAGACACTATACTGTTGAAGAAAACCAAATACCATCAGTAGTCTGTCAACATTCTTACGTTCTTCCAGCGATATCAATGTCTACTGCCTCATTACCAGCAGCACTTAGAAAGGTAAGAGAAAACTAAATATGTGTGTTATATAAAACATATATATTCACACATGTATGTATATCATAAAGAAGATGACTATTCTGAAAACAGAATTTAACACTAGGTATAACTGCAATCTTTCTTTAAAAGACCATTATTTCAAGTACTGGAAAATTTTGAAATTAATATCATATACGGAAATAAGGAAGGTACATAATGACTATAGCTGGCATGAAGAGCCAACAAAGGAAATGGCTTGAGGAGATCTTCCACAAGCTCTCACAAACCATATGGCTTTTTTCCTTTTGTTCATAAAATATGTATAAACTGAAATAATAAAGGATCAGCACCTATGCTCTTACAGTTTCTCTCTTAACCTGCACTGTTTTCTATGTTAAGTTTTATTCCAGAGAAGGATGAGAAGGAGAAATGGCTACGCGTTTGTTTTCCCATGTTCATTTAGTTGATGCAGTGTTACTCATTTGCTTGGCAGCAGTATTACTGCTTGGAAGCAAGCTAAGGAAAATGCTAATTACTTCTGTTCTAATGTGAGAACTTAATTTCAGATTGCAGACAAGGTTGTGCAATGCCATTCTTGTCTTTATTGTAATCTTTCCATGGAGAGAGAAAAGCTTTTTTTTTTTTTTTTCCACATTAACAAAAGTACACAGCAGGCCAGTAATTAAAAAAGTTGCTTTTTTCCTTGGTTGTGGAACTAATATTCATCTGAATATATTTGATGAGGGCTTAAAATATTCTGTCTTTAAAACAAATAAATTTATTGTCTAGGCTTCTCAGGCCAGCAAATTTCATCTGCTAATTGCTATATGAAACCTTTGGAAAAGATTCATTGGTCTTTAGTTGAATACACAAATAATATAAACCCCAAACATCCCTTGTGGTCTCATTCAACATGTAAGTTCTATTGATATTGTAGAAATATGCCTACAGAAAAAGCTCGGTTCTTCACAGTTACGAAACAACAAAAATGGTACAGTACTGTGGTGGGATGACATTTCTATTGCAGTGGAACTAGCTGGGGAACTAGCTTTCCAACAAAAAAAGAGATTTTTTTTCTAAGAAAAAATTGCTGTTCACCCTGTTTCTGTATTGGATGGACTTGCATATTAACTACTTGCAAAGACTTCTAGAAAAGCAAGTACATGTTTGATTTTTTTCAGTGAAAATTCCAGAATGGCAGAATTCAGCTGTTATTTAGTGAGCTCTGAGTTGGCATTTTGTTCTTCTTTTGGAATAAATTGTTCATACTTACAGCTAAACTAAACTGTTTGAGTGTCATTCCTGTCAAAACCTGGAACCAGTCCATTTGTACTCAAAATGTTTAGAAGCCTTTGGATGAAGCATCTAAAAGAGTGTGAGGGCAGGCTACATAATTTTATGCTTCAATGCATAACACAAAGGTCTGATTGTTAGATAAACCATAAAAATAAAGGAAATAGTGTGCGGGGTGTGTGTGAATTCAGCAGTTTCTTCTGTACTGGGATAATCTGCTAATGCATATAATAATATAGAGTCACCTGCTGATTGTAGATGGTTTACGGGGATTGGGATTTAATGAAACCCTGCCTGCCCTCAGCATTTCTTGTGGGAGAGCGGTAGAAAACGGTGCATGACACAGAACATAAGCTGTTTACACCAGGCTCCTCTCCGTTGCTGTTCTCTCTTTGGAAATCTGTTCGTAAGCCTTCCAAAGGTAAATGTACTAAGCAGAGTCTTGCAGACTAATTCACACAGCTCAATTTGTATTATCCTCTGGTTTTGCCTAATTTAGGTTATTCTCTTTACCTCAGATAATTAAGAGCTGACTCCAGCAACGACTGAAACAGACAAGCTCTCCTGCATTCTTTTATTAATTAAACCGTCTTCCTAAGAAACCTTGCTTATCAGTCTCTGGAGGTTGTTAACATTTGGTTTTCTGAAAGGAAAAAAAAAAAGTAATTTTTTTTTGCTGCTTTCCCTTTCCTTTTTGCAGTAATGATCATTAAATGGTGGAGTTCACTTTAACCTGCATTCCCTTCCGCTCTCAGCCACTTCGTGCCGACTAGTCAGCAAAAGATCTAAAATAGCCACTCCCTTAATGGCTTTCTTCGCCTTCTGAAGAAAAAGCTGTCCCCAGCATATTCCAAGAACTTGTTGGACTGTCTCTGTCTTGTATTTCTTTTCCAACACACAAAAAAAATTTAATTCCAAGAAGTAATTAAAGCCGTCAGGTTCTGTCCTTTTGGATGCTTCCCTTGCTTGATCAAAAACCAGTCTTCTCTCCACTCAATTAGCTAGTGTATAATAAACTTCTATCATAACATATCCTGGTTTTCCCCTTTCATCTTCTTCCAGGATTGTTTAATAAATCATCTTACTTATTCCTGTACTTCACAGCAACTGTTCTTGATATACAGTACAACTTTGCTTCTCTTTCATTTTGTTTGACTTTCATACATAGTGGTGGTAGAACAGCAGTGTCCTGGTTTGAGCTAAACCAGAACCGATTCTGTTCTGTGATTTTACGTTTCAGCTAAGCGCCTTCGGAGAGACTGCACTTTCTGAGTTTAACAGCATGTTTTTGCAGATAGTGCCTGCTTTTAGGAGTGATGACACCTGATGTTCATAGTTCCTAGCAAGGATTGGGATGCTGAAAGGCTCTTGCTTATATTTGCTCTTAAAGTGACGAGGGTCACTGCTGGATCTTGTGTGCCACATTGGGGGTGCCAGGAAGTAAAAGGGGTCACAAAGAAGTAAAAAGCTGCATCTTTAGAGAGGAATGGACAGGACAGGTGACCCAAACCTGACTGACAATAGTATTCCGTTCCGTATACATCATATTCAGTACAAAGCTGAGGGATCATGGGGGTTAAGCTCTCTGGCTCTAAGGGACAGTGTCTGAGGAGGACTCTGTCCCATCTTCTGCCCTTGATCCCGATCCCGAGTTCCCGAATCCAGCTCCTGTGTCCGATTCCCCTTTGCCGCTGAGCCTGGGGCTTCCCCGGTGCCACCTGCTCTGCAGCCTCAGTGGGGATTGTTATTGTGGAGGGGAGCTGTGTTTTGCATACATTTATATATAGTTCATTATTTTAATTATTTATTTATTAGTACTGTTATTGTTTTATTAAAGCTGTTTTAGTTTTCTTTCCCAGTCTGTAAATCTCTCTGCCTTATTTCCTTTCTCTTCCTCTTTTGGGGAGGGAGAGGGGTTACTAGAGAACTACTTGTCATTCATTTAGTGTCCAGCCCAGCCCCAACCCTTGACAAGCAGGAAACTTTAAAAGTGTTTAAAGTCACTTGTTTGGTAGTGTTACTCAGTGAGTAAATGTTGCGTTGCTCAAGTTACAAAGCAAAAATATTTCCTCTCATCCTTCTATATCAATGTTGCTTTCTCATCAAATACCTCTTCTGGTATTTTGGCAAATAGAAGTTTGGTAACACACTATTAAATGCTGAAAAAAACCCAAACCTCACAGAAATAATTTCTAGGTGTCAGTTCTGCAGAATACTCTATTTCTAGATTTCTAAAACTCAGCTTATTCCTTTTCATTTTCCCAACTAATGCATTGCATCTGCAGTTACCTTTGCACAATCCCATTTTGGTCAGTGGATCTTAATAGGAGTAATATTTGGTGGGTTTGAGTTTGTTTGCAAATGAAGGCAAAAAAGCTTGATTAGATTCCTGTTTATATTTAGAATGTCTATGCAGATTCCCAATGAAGATTATTTGAGCTCTCATATAACCTCTACTACATGAAATAGATAGCTGTAGCCATAATTTTATGACTTTTTAAATATCTTTTAGACTGTTCAATTAATAAAACAATGCAGCCAGTGTTCTCACTATGAATGAACAAAAAAAACTTCCTGAGTGTTAGATTCATTCCATTCTCTTCAAGTAGATAATAATTCCATTTGAGGACCAAATCACAGGTAAATGTATATTGTGCAGTAACAAAATACTGATACCAATTGAGAAGGAGTCCTACCCATGATGTGACAAACTCAAATGACCTTGAATTGTTTAGTTAGAGACAAACAGGATTTAAGCTGATAGTTTTCCATGTAGCTAGGCTGAAAGGCATTTATTCCTGCAGAGACCACTTTCAAATTTAGATTGGCTTCTGCTGATAGTAAAATGAGTGAAGGGAAAGAGCGTCTGTACATCCTTCATTATTTATCCATTTCCTGTGCATTAGTAATAATGATCACAAAAAATCTAGATTTTAAAATTTCATGTCAGATACTTAGGTCTAAACATTTTTTTCCTAAGTCACATCTATGTGCCTGATGCTGTCTCTGCTCTTATATTCAGGTGTTGATTAGTCATATTTTCAGACCTATAACCAGGTACCTGTCTAAAGGTTTCTCAGGATTCTCCATCTAGATAAGAGTTCTCACACCTACTTGCTACCTGAATACAGCCACTGCCTTTCACACAGAGATTCAGTCCTATGACATGAATATGTAACGAAGGAAACTGGGTGGAGTACTCCTTACACCCAGGTGTGGCTGTGGAAGCCCATTTTGATTCTGTGTCAAATTACTGGATTAAATGAGTTTATTCTATCACTGCCTTTGCCATATTCCTGAGACAGCAGATATGCAGATCCCTAATTTCTCCTGCTCTTTTAACTCATCTTTCAAGCTCTGGGATATTTTCAGATGAGGATCCCTCATCTGCTTCTTTAATTTCATTTATGCCTTGCTCAGAGAAGTGTTAGCCCAGGTCTTCATACTGCTTCTCCTTAGAGTGCTCTATTTTCACAATAAATAACAAAACCTAAAGTCTATTTGGGATCTCCCAGGTTTACAAAGTCACCTCCTAGAGTAATGCTTAAACAGTAGAAACAAAGTATTTTATACTGCTGTTTGATAGACCTCCAATACCAAGTAAATGAGAAAGCAAGTAAGCCTCTTCCCAAAGTAACAGACACCAAAATTATCAGTTTGTGGATAGGTGAGAGGAGAACAAGTACTTGCCTTAAGGTTCACCAATATTTTTAATAAATAGAGGCCTTTCAGTGGTTAACTGATCTCCTTGCAAAACTTGAGGCCGAAAGAAGGCATTCTTCTTCAGCTTGGAATCAGAAAGCTAAATAAAACCTTGCGACCAAAGTTCTATTATTCTATGACGCGAGTCACGGAGGGACAGAAACTGTTTGCTGTGTAGGTCTTCTCAAAGGACAAAAAATCCCACCCCAATTTCAGGAGAGCACTAACCTACCTTGTGCAAAAACTAAAGGGAAAAAAAGAAGGGGAAATTGTATGACGCTGTAGGATTTTTTTTCCTTTTGAAGTGAAGGGCAGGTATAGCAAGGCAGCCACCTTAGAGGGGCCTAGGTGAGGCAGAGCGGTCAGCTTGTTCTTGGTTTGGTTTTTTCTTTTGAAATCTGGGTAGGTCCTCAGCTGTTTGGAATAGGTTATACATTGCCATCTAATCAAATGTTGCAGCAAGACAAAGTTTTATTGTATTACCTGAAAAAAACCCAACAAAAAAACACCAAGGAAAAAAGCCTGCTCAATGCTGTGCTGGACGTCTGCATTCTTGACAGAGTTTCTACCTGCTTAACTACATTTATGCTCAACTTGGAGCAGCTGGGTTGTTTTTTTTTTTCTCTTTTTCAGAGACTACTGTGTTCATTACTTTCTTCTTCTGGGAGATATAACAAGGGTCACTCAAGTTGGATTATAGGCTGCACTGACAGCATGTATTCAGTGCAGAGAGTTCGTTGCTGCTGTGTGATGCTTCCAGTCACTCTGCTGCCCAAAGTGTAACTTCTTCCCCCAAAATAATGGCTGCACTTTCTACCTCCCTCCCAGGCTTAACAAATCAAATAATCTTTTCTTTTCTTTTCTTTTCTTTTCTTTTCTTTTCTTTTCTTTTCTTTTCTTTTCTTTTCTTTTCTTTTCTTTTCTTTTCTTTTCTTTTCTTTTCTTTTCTTTTCTTTTCTTTTCTTTTCTTTTCTTTTCTTTTCTTTTCTTTTCTTTTCTTTTCTTTTCTTTCTTTCTTTTCTTTCTTTCCTTTCCTTTCCTTTCCTTTCCTTTCCTTTCCTTTCCTTTCCTTTCCTTTCCTTTCCTTTCCTTTCCTTTCCTTTCCTTTCCTTTCCTTTCCTTTCCTTTCCTTTCCTTTCCTTTCCTTTCCTTTCCTTTCCTTTCCTTTCCTTTCCTTTCCTTTCCTTTTTTCCTCTCCTCTCCTCTCCTCTCCTCTCCTCTCCTCTCCTCTCCTCTCCTCTCCTCTCCTCTCCTCTCCTCTCCTCTCCTCTCCTCTCCTCTCCTCTCTTCTTTTTTTTTTTTTTTTTTTTTTCTTGCCAGGAATTCCCCCTCATTACTAGACAGATAGATTCAAAATCCCTTGATAATCCCCACAAAAAGCTGGCATTCACTTACTCCCTTTTTGATTAGTCATTCTGGTGCTTACTCTGGTAGGGCTACTTTTGAATAATGCTCCCCATTGTCATTCCTGCAAAGGAAAGAGTAGCCTCCCATATTTTAAATTTAAAAGCACGACTTTTAACCTCTTTAAATAGCCAGGTCTGCCCATGAGAGTCACTTGCATGTTATGTGCCTCTAGCACATTAATTTATAAGAAATCTGGAGAAATACATTTCTTCAGTTTTAGATCAGTGAAAAAAATACAGCAATAAAGATTTTTGTAGGCTAGAATATATATATGTAGGAATTTTAGTCACATTTATGTATATACATGTATACAAACGTATATGTATGGATGTATATTTAAATGTATGTATGAATCGAAGAATGTTTGGGGGGATGTTATCCATGGGCCATGGATCTTATGTCCTGATGCATTTGTATTAATTGAAGAGAATGGTATATAGAGACAATGGAAAAAGATCAAATATGATGAAGCATGGATCACATGAGAGCTCTGTGACAATATTCAGAGTAGCTACATTATTCATTGTCTGTGTGGCTTCTAATACGGATTTTAGTAGCATGTTATTGTGCTGGCCAGCACAGTAATTCCTTATTGTGGTTTAAAACGTCTAGGAAAACATGAGAACATTATAATAGTTTATCTAAGTTGGGTTTGTTTTTATTTTTCCCTTTTATTCTATCTACGCAATTTGTTCCTATTCTTGGGCTACAACCTTGCTGCGGCTTGGGCAAGAAAGTGATGTTAATAGCAGAACACTGAAGTCTTTACTTTGAAATTCATGGGGGAAAAAAAGTAATCAGATTTTCAAACCAGACCAGTTGAGTAGGGTGGTGAGATGTGGGAAAGGAAAAAGAATGCCTCATTTTGTCCTGGCCATGCCAGCATTTCTTACATGGTTGACAAAGGACTTGTACACTTAGCAAATATTTAATTTGCTCAGTCCTTTAAACTTTTAAAGTTTTTATAGGATGTTTAGCTCTGAGTCATGCTATGTTTTGCAATAGTTTGAGATGATTAATACTGACATATTCTTTCAGAATTATTTAGTTGATAAATATGCTATTCATAATTAAAAACACAACACCACCACAACCAATAAGAAGCAAACAGAATTTAAATAGTACTGAAATCATCATGGAAAATACAGAACTGGGACAGAATTTGAATGCCAGCCATTTAAGTCACAGTGATGTCTCCCACAAACACTTGTGCTCTGAGAAGCCACTGTATCTTAAATTACTTGTCCACAGAATTTGGTGAGTAGTGTCATAAACCAGTAACCTGAAATAATATGGTAAAATGTTAAAACCCACAAAGTACAAGTGGAATAACGCGAAGATGGCTTCTGTTGAAGCACTCTCCATTGAGAGAATATTTAAGAGCGTGGTCTAGAGAGACATAATGGCAGTGTTCACTACCATGAGTATATCTGACTTACATAAAAATCACGGAAACAAAGCAAGACTGGCACCAGCATGTGCAGCTAGTCTTTGTGTAATACCACCTGCTAGCAAGAACCCACAGGTAGGCCAGCTCTTGGTAAAGAACAGTGCTAAATAACAGCAGAGGACTGAGCTATGTTTTGTTAATTCTTTCAGTTTTAATAATTTATGGTGCTGTATTTTAATATAAATATTTCTCAACATTGACAATAAAAACTATAGAAGTAGCAGAGCCCCTACGCAAGCAATTTACTTTTAATAGCACATGGGTACTGTTGTACCTGTAGGATGCTAGATCAGGACACTGGGACCGCTGTCTGTAGTTTTAAGTCACCACTGGCGATGCTTCTCCGGCTGAAATACCTTAGATATCCTGTCTGCTTTAAAGAGATAAATAAAGATAATTGTGATATGAATTTTTGTACATCAAGCACTTTTGGTTTTGGGCTACAATAATGGCACGTCCTGTGCCTTTTTTGTATCCATTCTTTGTCGAGGCCTTAATAGGAGGAAGAGGGAACAAGAGGCATACTGGAGGTGAGAGACTGAGAAAATGGCACCAAGCAAGACAAAAAAACCAGTGCAAGCCAGAACACCAAAGCAAGAACAATTAATTGTTTGTGGATTAAATTCAAGCAGATAGGAAAGAAAGGAAACCCAGAAATGTAACTAGGAGTGTTCAGAAGATAGAATAAGCTGTTCCTCTTATAAGTGCTTTCAGTTACCTCAGATCACTTTTATGCTTTTCTAGGACTCTGCTCGCAAAGACCAGTTTATTTTATGCCTCTAGTTAAAGAATTACAATTCTGGTAATTGCATACCCAGAAAAGCCAGCCATTCATAATGAATTTTCTTTCTAGCATGATTGATCTGTCTGAGGCACACAATAGAATTAAGAACTCCTGTGTTAAGAGTCTCCATAATGATGTGTACCTTTAGTTAAGCATCATTCTGCCCAGATTTCTCAGGACACAGTAAGCATCCATAGCATTGCAGCAGAGCTGCTCTGGGTGCAAAACAATGATTCTTCCATGGGAGAAAAAGGTAGATGCCCTCAATTCAAACACATTTGTTAATAATAAAGGCTCAAGAATCCAGCAGCTAGTTATACATGCAGAGTTGTACTTACTGTGTAGGCATAGACCAAGATTCCGAGAAGTCCTGGTATCAGAAAGCTTGGACATCAGGTCCACTATAAACCGATCTGATTATTATGATTCGTCTTTGCAATGCAGCTCACTAAAGACCTGCTCATCCTTTTATCTTCCAAAAAGTCTGGAAATCTATGGCTAATTACAGCACAAGAGAGGTTCTCAGCTATCCATGACAGAACCTCTCTGGGTATTGCTCAACAAAATTACTTCTCTGCTTAATAAAATACCATTCTGCTGACTAGACTGATGGCATCACTGCATTTCCTTGTTGGTCCACTTTTTTCCCTATTCCCAGCTCATTACTCCTCTTAGCCCCATTTGAACCATAAATTCACTTCGGTGTTAACTTAAAAAGGTTTTAATTTTGCTATTTCCAACCTGGTTTAAGACACCAACTCTCTTACTTCCTAAAAATAACATCCAGGTTATGTCCAGTTCTTATGGCTGGTTCAGAGAGACCTTGAAAACATCTTTCTTTCTTGTATTTCTGTTGCTTTTTGATGATGACTTCAGCACACGAACATTTAAACTGTGGTTGATTGCAGGTATACAGGACTACAGCTGACAGCTAACAAGGGCATTAGACAAGTGCAAAAGATAGGAGGAGAGATGGAATGGAGTTACTTAGCATTTCCGTAGAAGGAACATAGCTCCTGGAATATTGGTGCAAGAGGAATCTGTCTTGTAGTCTAACACTTGGCATTCAAGATGGCAACAGATGCACCGAGGCAAGAAGATTCCCTCCACCCCTTTAGAATATAAATAAATTTGAAGGCAGAGTAGGAATACCAGTAAATTCTAATGAACATTGTTCAAGTACTCACGAAGTTTATTGAGGAGATTGTTGAGTGTTGTTATGTGCGGTTTAAAAAAAAATCCAAACTGTAACATGTATCAGGCAGCCTAAACTTATTTACTCTTGGCTGGCAACTTAAGACAAATGTCACCTGGAGAACTCTCCTTCCAGCACATCCACCTTCATACAGCAGAATTATAAAAAGGCTGTGTCCAACTTTACATTGGACTTACATCCTGCATAGTCTTCATGTTTGGAATTGAGTTTCGTCTTAGCTATTGCATCCTCCATGTAATACAGTGAAAAAAAAACAGAGCATGCAGTGGGTAAAACCGTATTTCTGTTTGCAAGGGTTAGTGATGGCTTAAAATATGCTCATGTGAGCAGTGATCCAGGATGTGTTATAGTGGTGCAGCCTTCAGGGCTGGATAGCTGAATAATCTTGAATAATAAAGCAGTGACAAAATAAAAGCTCTATCAAACTGGCACAACACTGCACTTTGTAGGAGTGAGATAGTGTGGATCGCCACATACTCGGTGTGGTGTTGCCCAGGGAAGGCAATGAACCATTCATGCTTTGCATAGTATTAAGGAGGTCTGTCATCAGTGATCGAGCATGTACGTAATGAGTCTGGTAATGGTGACATGGGAGTGTGCACCAGGCAGTCAAGTGTTATCGGTGGCCATCCTCTATCTGCCCCACCTTTGTGTATCATCACAGCGAACACCTAGCTATGTAGCGTTTCAACATTTCACTGCTGTTGCTCATGCTACCATGTAACTCTTCCTTAGGATGACAACAGGCACTTCCCTGCCTTCTTCCCGAAGGCCGTACTCCCCCCTTCTCTTTCCCTTGGTGACTACAGTCCTGAGAAGTCGCTCTTTGAATCACGGGGGGTTTGTTTCTGGCCCCCACGCCGGGCTACTGTGCAGTGATCTTGTCTGGAGAGCCGTAGACTGTTTTGCATCGTGCTTTTCTTGTACCACTTCCACGCTTGTGCAATGCGTTGGAATGGTTCTCAGGACGTTGGCAGCCAGCTGTGCTCTCTCCTTGGGCGTGACCCTATTTCCATTTTGCCATGCTACGTGACCAGGTGGCTCAGCAGATGCACAGTACACCTGTGCACCCTCAGATCTGAGAAGGTTGCGACACAAAGCTTCTGGTAATAGCTCATTCCTCCTGACCAGGCTTTTGCCACTTTATGCACTATATAATGCATATGACAATTAGGAATGTGTGTGCATGTATATATATATATATACACACACACACACATACGTGTAATTCATTGCTCTGGAGTTCCAGCTGCGGTATAATAATAGGTTTGCAAAGAGTAGTCATGGAAAAACTTAATCTTCTTGGTTTTACTCTCTTGAGAACCGAAGTGTAGTGAATAAGCTGGAATGTTCCTTCATTTATTCCTTCAGAGCAAACACTTGAACTGCCATGGCTCAAGATCTGCAAAAGTAAAGCTTATTCCACTTTAATAAAGAATTGCCTAAACTACTCTTTGAGTAAGATTTAGAGACTGTAAAAGAAATCTACCATTTCTACAAAATAGAATTGCACATATAACTTACAAAATCACAGTGGGCAACATTTCAACAGGTAAGTTTTGAGTTTGTGGCAGTTACAAACAATATCTAAAGATTTAAATAGAATGTAACCTCTTTTTTCTACAAACATTGCTTTTCTATAATGGAACTTGACATCATAATTTCCTCTAAATTATATCTTATGACATGCAAATAAAAATATAGCCTCTTTTCCTCTCCCATCTTTACAGTTCTCCTCCCCTCTTTTTTTTTCTTCTCTTCATTTTACCAGTTTGATTTCTAGCGTATATTTGCTGAAAAAGAGAATAATTGTCTAGGAGGAAAATAAAGGAAGTGTAGCTTGTGAAAAGTGTGAAAAATCTGAACAAACTACACTGCAAACATCTAGCAACTAGAATTTAGATAAAAAGAACATTGAGATCTGTTTACTTTTTTTGTATTTCATCTAACGAAACTTGTGATTTTAGAAGGTTTATGAGTGGTAATTCTGGATATTCCCCCTCCCCCTCCTCCAGGGGAGTTTTGATAGTTCTGTTGCTGGCAATGCTGAGGGTGTATTTTTTTTCTCTGGCATGTAAGACTGACTTTTTATCAGATACATTTCTGACTCTTGGACCTGAGAAAGAAAAATGTCTTCTGAACATGAAAAAGGTACAGGCGGTTTGTGAGGTTGCTTGTTTGTGGTTTGGTTTTTTTTTCTTAACGGCCACCCAGCAAAACAGCAGCTTTCTCTGCTTGTTGCTGGCTTCTCTTCAGAGCTTTGTGCACAGCTGGGAAACTGAAGAGACTTGTCAGGTCCATCGTGCCGCTGGCTGGGAGAGCCTGAGTTGCAGCAGAGACAAAAGATGGAGTCGCTTGCAGCTGAAAAGGTTCGGTAGCTACAGGAAAACCCTACGGAGTTGGCAGAGATTTGTCTTCCCATCCTCTTTCCCACTAAATGCCAGGAAGGCGTGGGAGGAAAGGAGTAGAGTAGAAGCGGGAGAGGAGACACGCACCTGCGTTCCGTGCCCAGGAAGCTCTTGCTGTCTGCTGCCTGGTTTTAATGGCAGACAACCCCCTCCTGTATTCTCAAGCACCGACAAATAACGGAGTAAGCTCACGCAGAGTGGTCCTTACAAGTTCCCAATGGAGTGGGTTTACCGTATTTTATTTAAAAAGGATGTCAGATAGTTTGAGCCCAACACTGGAACTGTTGTAGTTAAAACTGTGCCTGGTTAATCATGATGTTTTTCACGGTTAGCTTCAAAAGTACCTTTGCAATGTCTCTTGTTCTAAGCTGCAGACACTAAAGCCAATCCTAGAGTATGTTGGATTGGCCTATGCCCAAACTAACATTGAGAAATTCAAGTGCAGAATCAATAATCCTGTGTATTTCTTGACATTTCCTGGAAATGCTGCTGTTTCCGAGTGGTATAGGTTCATCCAGTTTGATCCAGTTCCCTGTTGTGTTATTGTTAATTAGCAAACTATATTACTGTATTACTAGAGGTAAGAACTGAGGGGTTTTTTTTTAAGAATACCGGGTAGGAATTTGAACTTTCATGCAATTACCCGCAAGTAATAGTAGTGAGATTTAACTGTTGTTGTAGTTCAGCAGCTAGCATTTAGTAGTTTGGGTGCACAGTAGCATAACACAACATGTCTGTAATAATGTATCTGTAATAGCAGGAAAACATACGTATCTCTTTTTCTTGTATCTGTTTTCTGGGCAGATGCGTATTGTTTATTTTAACGTTTTATATACTAATTAGTTCTGTTTGGAACCTAAAATAAACACACCTAAGAATATAAATGCATTTCACTAAAACATCTTCTATTAGAAGGTTCCCTTGCTTACTGGTGAGTATTAGGCGATACTGATGCAATCATGGGATTAAGAACAAAGAGTTTGGAGGACTATTGCACTTGATTTAATTTTTTTCCACTGTGCTGCAGGGAACTAATGGGTCTTCAGTCAGTCCTGTCTTCTCCGTACTGGTTTTATAAAGTTTATTCTAACTAATAATAAAGCAATTCTTTGTAAAAATTATTATAATAATTAGTTTGAGGGAATTCTGGGAGCCTTAGGTGAACACTGTTATTTAAAATAAATGCTAAATTATAACATTGTAATTCAGATGTAAAATGAGATGTCCAGCCATTTTTAAAAATCAGGATAAGGTGTTTTAGTAATAATAGTTCTTTGTACTTAATATTCTTCCTCTCAGCGTGATGAAAAATGTGTACATTAAGAAGTTATCAAGGGGTGTAAAAACTTCATACATTTCAGAAAAGGGCTCTTTGAAGCACATAGTCTATCAAATCCAAATTTTCCACAGCAGCTGCTATGTTGGGTGTCTTCATATTGGAGGGTGGACTTGAGACACATTTCAGCTGAAAGGTTCTGTTTGTTTAAAGGTACCAAATGGTACCCTGGCATAATGTGTAACAGAAGTCACTTTGCATAGTTTTTATCTGTGAAATGAGAACTTCCATGGAAAAGAGATAGATTCTGTTAATTTCATATTTAAATCCACTTTGATTAAATATTGGCATTTTTCATCCTACTAAATGGTCTTCAGAGTCATAAACGTACAGTATTTTTTTCCTGTTTCAGGACCGTCACATCAGGTTCCCAAAGCAAGCATGCTTTCATGCAGTTCACTTTGTTGTTCCTGGTCAGATTAGCAGTCCCATTTGCAGCTTCTTGACCGTCTTAATTCTTTTGCAGTCTCACATTAACAACACAGCGCTCAGAAGTACAGCTTCCTGCCTCTTGCCTGTGACAGCCTATCTTCTGCTGTGCCTGACCTGGGGAAAATCCTCGTGTTGCTAGCAAAAGGCTTTTAGTTTTCCATTTATGATTTCAGACTATCTGCTTTACGCAATGAGAAGAACCCCGGTTTTCTAAATTTCAAATGACATAACAAGTTACTTTCATGTATCTAGAGCTAGAGCCACTGAAGGACTAAAATACTTAGGCCCTTTAGTTAGTTAAACTAACTCCTAGGTGTATTTTCCCTAGACTGAATTAAAACTGCAGGTAAGGACCTAGGTTTCCTACCTAGTGAGATGATCTGTATCCTTCATCTGCTGAGCACTCAGAGCTAGCCAACAAGAAAGACTGGCCACAGGAGTATTAGAAATCCTGCCTTGCTCCAGAGCTACACACAGGACTATAGAGATGCTCGAGCTCACGCAGGAGGTGCCAGCTCAGTTAGCCAGCACAGAGTGGCCACATCAGTGCCGTGTTGGGCAAAGGCTAGATGTGGTTATTTAGGATTATTTCCTCTCCATCTCATAATCATTTAATGTAAAAACGTGTAAACAGTTTTGAGGAGACTGATAGGAGTAACGAGATCCAAGGATTACAATGAGTCTGACAGTGTTTCCAGCATGTGTAATTTTTTTTTTGTGATAGCATAAAGGTATTTTTAGCATGCGTAACTTTTTTTTTCCACTGGGAATATATATCAGTTTGACCATATCTAAGTGCTTAGCAAAGAAATAAATTCAGATTGCTACTTTAAAATGCTTTTTCTTAGACGAGAACAATGTGGAATGGAAAACATAGTGAGTTGTTACTTGTGGATGTTTAGCTGACTTCACCAGCAGTTTTTGTTTGACCGTAAGCTCAGCAGCATTACCGAAAACTATGAGTCTTTATCATAGTACCTGATTGTGGGTTGCTCTGAGACTTTACCGATGCTTTTATGAAATTCTTGCACGTGCTCTGAAATGCTGCAAGACTTTTTCAAATGTCATACTCTTTCAAGACTTTGGAGCTCCTACTGACAGCAATAAATTTGTGTGAAAGCGAGGAGAACAGCTGCCTTCCATAGATTTATACCTTAGTCTGTTGTACAGACACTCCTAGATTTACAGCAAAAAAATCCCATCTCCAGTACTTATGCATTAACAGTAAATCTAAAAGGAATTGGGAAGTGTTAAGGTGAGCTATAGATCTAAATTAGACAACTTAGATTAAATCTATACTTACCAACATACACCATTTAGAGTTGGTGACAGGACACTATGCTCTCACAAAATAGAAAAGAGACCTACAAACGTAGAAGAAACAGTACTTCCAAGATCTTGTCTCTTAGAACAAAATGCTGATAATCCATGTTTATTTTCACCCTTTGCTTCAAAAGAAGTGATGTCTCGTTGAATCTTTATCTAATGATACAGCTCTGACCCAGCAGCAAGACTTGAAGTCCTAAGAGCAAAGATGTGAGGCTAACTCGTATCAAACTTTCTTGCTTTCTCTTACACTGAAACACATAGAGTTACAACTACATTAATTTATGCTAATGGTAGTTTTTGCATATAATTTTATTCCTGGAAGTCTTCCAAGTTCAGAAGAGTTTAAATATTCTCTCAGTTCTTCAGTGTTGAATGATCTCTGTTCGTACTTTTGGTGCTGCTTGTTTTCTGCTTTTTCAAATCCCATTTTTCTACAGAAAACCAGACTTAATATACCAACTCAGGAAGCTGAAGAACCAAGGATGCCTGCATAAATCAGTCTCTTGCTGAATAAAGTCATGAGTGATTCTTTTTTTTTCTTCAGCCATCTTAAACGTGGATCAGAGAACAGTACTCAAGTTTGTGAGAACCAACGTGTGTGGCATATTTTTTCCTACTGTTGCATATCTGCGTTCTAGTATTGCATGTTAATTAATGCACGTAAGGCATTTGCTCAATACTAACTTCATTGTTCTTTGCAACAGGTTCTCTGCTTCTGTGGAGGTGCTTACTGAAGGGCTTGCTGCCACCCTTCTGCAGCTCTTTCTCCCATCCTCTAATTGAGTCCCTTTCATAGTTATAATTTGTGTGCCAAATTACTTATCAGTTGGAAAGGCTCGAGTCAGATATTACTTCCTTTTTTTGCTTGTTTTTAACTGAGTGCTGCCAGAAGAAAGAAGGGGTTAAAGCGTGGGAGGATTGCTAAGAAAAAGGGTTTGGTTAGTGACACACAGGACTGCATCTCACACACCATAGTTTGTTTATTCTTCTGTAAACAGCAAAAAGAATTATCATCATCATGGTAAGGCAAACAGCACTCTCTTTTTTTCCCCTCTTTAAACCCCACCAGAAATCTTTGGGTAGATACACAATTAACTTTTTAAAATCATGAAATCAACTGATCTCCATTAGGTTTATAAACGGTCTCTTTAACTGACAGATCCTACTGTTGACAGAAGGGGAGGGGGTAAAGATTTTAGTATATGGAAATAACTAGCTTTGGGGAAGAGGAGATGGGAGCAGGCATGCCTTTCTGACATGCCTGTTCTTTTTTATCAACCCCCTTTCCTTAATACTCATGTAAGGATCTGTTCAATTTTTATTTATGCTTCTTCGTCTTTCCTGAGGTTTTTCAAAAGATTTCTATTTATTTGACTTCTTTCAGTTTTGCTGCAGGGTTTTTTTTTGATACATCCAATATCTAAATCTCTGTGTTTGGCACCTAAGAAATAACATGGGATTTATGCTTACTCCTATGCTTCTTGAACTGATTATTTCCTCTAAAAAAAATCGTTTAAACATGCAGGCTCAGTATTCTCTTTAGTCTATATGCTGTTACAAAATGGTCAGTTTTCAGTGTGCATTTGAACTAAAAAAATTAGTTTTACAGCGAAAAAAAAAATTGGAAGCAGATAAGCCCTGTTTTCCCTTGAAGACATGAACGGCTTTGCTAAAGTATCCTGACTTAGTAGAAAATAGAAAATATAAATAGTTTGGGGAAAAATATAACTATTGAGAACACTTATGTTTGTTTCACTTCACTCTCCTCAAAAGTCTTATATTTATAGCACCTTGGTTATTCAGGTAAGTTCTCCAATCTTTGTAACTACATTCCCTGTATACAGAGCTCAAGTAAAGCTGAAATTGTTTAAAATCCAGCTTTTGCTGTTACAGCCTTCGTAAGCGTAGCAGGCAAAGAGGTGGAAGAGGCAGGGAGTAAATTCCATGCTAGATTGGACTTCTTAAATTCAAAGTGTGTTTCTTTCTCTGCCTCTGAAGAGGACACTGTCAACCTGGAATGGGATGTATTTAAAAGAAATGCTAAAAAACTTTAATGTGTATATGCCAAAATCTTGGTATTCGGAAGAAGGCAGTGTGTGGGTTAAAATAATGCAAGTCGTAGTTTTCATAATAGTAACCCCTCTTTTGTGGCTTTCTGAAGGGTCAGCATAAACAAACAAAAATGAATACAGTATATTTAAATAGTATATTTAATAGTATATTTAATAGTATATTTAATTCAAATCTGGTTGACTTACGGCAAGGTAACTGGTTAAGTTTTAGTTAACTTGAAACATAATTGCTTTTTCCCCCTCAGTGAATCACAAAAAAAAATTGTTTCAGGTCAAATGTTTTCTTAGGTATATTTTTTCCCCAGTGCTTTTTAAAGAAGAACACAAACTAAAAGCAACAAGCCTTTATTTCTGTGTACAGCTCCATCTCTCTCTCTCTCTCTCTCTCTCTCTCTGCCAGTTGTTAGGGCACTCACCTGCAGGAGAGCGGCATGAAATCTCTCTCTACGACTTGAAACAGGGACTCAAGTGGGTCTTGTGCTTCTCAGATTTTTCTCTCTTAGCCTTTATTCGTACATCCTTCCTTCTGGATTTCCTACTGATAGTTTTACAGCATGTTGTGCCAGCAATACTCCAGATGAATTTTCAGCCTAACAAAGCCTGGCACTGCTCGTGTTGAATATTTGACTCTCAGTTGCTGCAGAACGGTAGAGCCTGAAGAGTAGTAGTTTATTTATTTAAATGTTTTTGGGTGATGCACTTTTTGAGATATCACGTGACTGCTATAACTCTGAGGCTTTCTGTTTCTCATGGTTGTGAGAATTACAGTACTGTGATTTCAAGATACCCAAAGTTACTGGCGTTCCAGCTTAAACTTAGAAGGGTCCTACATTATTGGAACTGCTCAAGATAGAAGCATCTCAGAGGTTTTTGTGTTACTTGAAACGTACTTATTTATGACCTTCTAGTGAATGATAAAGTTCGAACTTATTCTTCATTAAATAGCATTTGTTGATTTTTTCCACTCTGAAGGTGAACATATGCTAGCAAAAAAAAAGTTTACGTTACAGAACTGTCCGTATTAGTATTACCATCTATTAGTTAACACAAAGTTGCTAATGACTAGTAAAAATACTTTTTTTGTATAATGTGTGCTCTAAGAAGTCATGTTCAACTGACTCAGATGGACTAATCTAAGAAAATAACATCCAATTGATCCCTTGAGACACAGCCTGAAGTTCTGATTCAACAAATCACAGTAGCTTACGCTTCCTCTCCACTGAAGACCAGCAAAGCACATGTTTAATTACATTGTTAAATTAGGGGTTTGGCTGTGGCAACTTACTTTAGCTAATGAGAAAAAACCCTAGCCAAAAACAGAGTAGATATTTTAATGCTAACATAAACAGGTATGAATATAAATACAAACAAGATTTACATTTCTTGGCTAAGAAGGCGGCGTTTTGTTTTCAGATTAGAACTGCTTTAAAGATTCAGGCACTGTATTTGAAATTGCTTCCTCCTTGCTGTCCATAGAATGGATAGGCAAGTCCTCTGTTTTGTTTTGTTTTGTTTTAGTTGCCAATGCCTTTGATCAGGGATTTCTGAAACAGCTAATGTCTCAAGGGTAAGAATGCTTGAGCAGAAACACGTTGAGGAAGCCTGATCTGCAGAGCGAGGATACTTCTTGCCTTCTGAAAATCAAACACTTGGGTGCTGCGCTCTGGAGATCAAGCATTCCTGTGCTTGTGCTCAGTCAGGCTGGGCCCTGCTTTGGAGCCTCTTGAGAAGCTTGGTCTCTGTGCCCTCTTGCACTGGCAATACTGGATCACCTACATTTATCTGAGTTAAAATACGAGCTCTTCAGGGCAAGTACCTGGCCTTTTATGTGTTTTGAAAGAGCTGTATATAATTATGGTACTTTGTATGAAGAAATTACTTCAAAACAGTTTACACAGGGCAGCTATTTCAAGATCAAGAAAAAATCTTTAGCCTCGTTCCCTGAGGAAATGAGACTTATGTGACTGGACCGGCTGGCTGTCCCTCCTCCCTTCCATCCAACACCTTTTGAACTTGTTGGACAGTTTAAACTATGTTTGAAAGGGGGAGACGTCTCAAAGATAATTAAGTTCCCATGGACTTTATGAAAATCAGCTGCTGGGAAGAGAGAAATCCTGATCCACAGTTCAAGTCTAATTTTTTTCCAAGTGTAATCGTGCAAACCCCAAGCTTGACTGCAAGTGTAATAGGGACTGTCAAGTTGATAATGTAATCGCAGCTAATTTAGAGGAGCAACAGCTGTTATGCATCCAAATACTAATTTGCAGATTGACACCATAATGAAATTAAATCTATTTTGGTCTCACTATTTTTTAATATGAACAATATAAGCATCCTCCTCAAACTTGCTAGTTATTGTGAATTTTCAGAGATATGTCTATTTTCACTTCTTGGCTTGTTTTAAGTGTTCCTGAAAATTTCATATTTTTACTTTTCTTTTAGCTAGTATTATTAATTAGCGTCTCCTTATCCCTTCCCTATAATTAGTCAGTATTGGCAATACATATGTAGAATCAAGAAATTAGTAATTGGGCTGCCTTACTCGTGACTGTTGCATCTGATAGGGAAATTTATAGCTGGTTTTGTTATCACAGAATCACAGAATGTATCACTGAAACACTTCAACTGTCTGAGCTGTATGAACTCAAGACAGCCCTCAATGTTGATTTTTGTTTTCCTTCTACCAGCTGTAGGAAGTCAGCGAAGGGAGGGAAAAAAACACAGCAAATTTTCTCGTTTGCTGATCATTTCACTATCTAAAAAAACCCACTCAACAGCCCAAAATCTTAAGCCCAAGGCGTAATCATAGACTTGCCTATTTGATAGTTGCTGAGGGAAGATCACCCTGTGTGCAGACACAGGACTTTGTTGGTGGTATGGTTGCCTTATCAGTTGTGTAATGAACACATGTAAGAAAGGTAGGCAAAGATAAGGGTTCCCATGGATTTGTTTGGTTGCAGTATGGCAAGCTAACTCCACATACTCCTCATATGAGGTGTTCTGTACTTTTTATGCGTTTGGGCACGTGTTGCTGCTGCAGTTTCCCTAGCAGCACCTAGGCCCAGTTGGGGCTCTCCTAGAGCCAAGACCACATTTCACAAACACTTGGGCGAGTTTTAGAAGAGAGGCCAAATGTTAGTCTGTTCATGTAGCAAAAGTAACTAACAACATTTTTTCACCCGGAGGTGGAAGCAACCTTGTAAAAAAGGCCCTTATTTTCTCCAACAGCCATAGGGCCAGACATGCTGCAGGCCCGGCGGCCCAGCCAGCCGCAGGCGGGTTGACCTGGTGTCTCTCCCGCCTCCGCGCCAAGGCCCTCAGAAGCACGGGAGTGAGACATGCGTGGCCCTTCCTGCTGAAGCTGTTCCACTTCATCTAAGTAATTAAGCCTTAATTAGAAGAGGAGTAGTTTAGCATTCATTAAACATTAAATACTAATTGAGCGCCCAGGGAGAAGCACCGGCCACTATTAGGCCGCGGAGTCATTCTCACGCCGCCCGGGACGCGGGCAGGCGGGCGGACGAAGCAACCGCGTCGACGTGGTGGTGCTCCCGCCGCCTCGGCCTCCTGCAGCCGGAGCCCCGGCCGACCGGCGGGCGGCGCGCCAGGGGCGGGACGGGACGGGGCGGCAGGCGTAGACGGCAGGCAGGCAGCCGCCCCGGCCGCCGCTGCGAGGTGGAAAACGCGGGTACATCCCCCCGCAGGGTTTTGAACCGAGCTCTCCCAACGAGGACTCCAGCCGTCGCGCGGCGCCGGCCCCAGCATGCCTGCCTACCCGGGCAGGTCCTGCCGCGGGGCTGGGGAGAGCGACGCCTACTCCCGGGCCCCTGCTGGTGCTCGGCACCTCCCTGCGGCCGGGGCGGGGGTAGACCCGGCCACTTGTCCCCCTACACGCGTGCCCCGCAGCCGTCGGTGAGGCGGGGCAAGACCGCACCCCCCGCAGCTCCGGAGACAAACCGGTGCCCGCACCGCCGGTCGCGCCGCCCCTTGCCCTCGCCCTGGGGAAGGGAGAGCGCTTGGCCCTTTGCTGCTCCGGGCTCTGGTTCAGGCTGGGCAGCCCTCGCTGCAGCCGTCTCCGCGACGTGAACTGCCCGCCGAGTTCAACTCTCGGCGCTTTTCCCCTCAACATCAAAAGTTCGTCGGTTTCGCCCCGGGCGACGTTTTGCCCTCAATAACGAGGAAGCCGCCGCAGCGCTGGCTGCTGGGGCACGTACGGGACGCGGCGCGCACCCGCCGCCCCCTCCGAAGGCATCGCCCGTGGTCGACGGCGCTCGCCCCGCCGCGCTTTTTCCTCTCGGCGTTTGCCCTCGCTGGGGCCTCGCCGCCCCTCCCTCTCGGTCGAGGGAGGAGGCCCGGCCAGGTAGAGCCGCTGCCTGCGGCCGGGGCGGTGGCTCGGGGCGGGCCGAGGCGGGCTGCGGGGGCGGGCCGAGGCGGAGCGCCCAGACAGCTGGCGCCGGGGCAGCCGCGCGGGTAGCGGGCGCGGTGCGTGCGGGGCAGCTCCGCGCAGGGAACCGCCGAGCCGGAGCGGACCGGACCGGAGCGGGCGGTGAGTGCCGGGGCCGATGTCGGGGGACCCTTCGCTCGGCGGGGTCGGGGAGGCGAGGCGGTGGCGGGGTAAAGTCCGCCGCGGAGTCCTTCCTCCCGCTCGTCCTCTGGGAAGGAGGAGGACGGCGGCGGCCCCGGCGGGGCGTGTGAGGAATCTCCCTCCCAACAACGCGCGGGCCGGGGGTGGCGGCGAGACGGTGCCGTGGAATCCGTAGTCCTCGCCGAGGTGGAGATGGCTGGAGGGGGGCGGGACACGGACCTCGCTGCGGCTGTGGTGGAGACCCCTCGGGTCTGAAGCACAAACCAAACCCTAAACCCTCAAGTTTCAAACGCGCCGAAGCTGCCGAGAGGGACCCGCCGACTTCGGGGAGGTCTGGTCCGGCGGAGCAGGGAAATAATTCGCGGTGTTTTGAAACAGGCATCTCAAAACAAGTATTCATCGTGCCGGCATGTAAAAAGCGCGAATATATTAAAATGCAAATATGCGTGTATGGTCGGCGAGGCTGTTGCGTGTTTCCTGTTTACCATGTTAATTAGAAGCTGTGAGGGAAAACTTCACCGAGAGTAATCCAGGGCAGCGTTTGATCCGGTAATGCTCACTCAGTGATGCAGTGGCTTTTATAGTTCTGGGTTTTCTGGCCCAAAACACAAGCCAAGCGTGTGTTCATGACAAATGTATGAATTGTTATACAGTTTAGAACTTCTAAATATTATCTACCAGCACAAGTGTCAAAACTAACTCGACCAGTATGAAGAAGAAAGATAAACTCCATGCTCTTTTTTTTGTAACAAAAATTTTGACCAGGTATCTTGTCCCCTATCTTGCAGACACCAGGATGGTTTCCTGTATTATTTTGGGTGATGTTAACTAATTGTGCAAAAGCTTGAGATTTGAGACATATAACTGTAAGGCACGGTGGGCCTACTTGTAGACAAACATAGCCAAAAATATACAGAAGGATCTCGAGATTCTAATTGGTTTTTTGAGGGTTTTGTTTTTCTTATTCCGTTTTTGAGAGCTGGTATTGTTCAGTAAGCTGTTTTGTGCCTATTGGCCATGTCCTTTTAATTTATAGGTGGTGCTAATACAAACAAATGTGTTATAGAAACAATTTCGACATTAACCAAATGTTTGCGTGTTTGTTTGTTTGTTTTTGTAGTCCACCTCACAATTTCCAGATTCTTCCAGAGAAGAGAATAAAAAGAAGCCAGTTTTGGAAAGACTCGGAAATTTGTTCGGTACAGGGAAAAGGAAAAATGTCAAAAGTTCACTAGAACACACTTCACATCGGAAAGGAGAGAGGTCAGTTTCTCCTCACAGACCACAGCCGGTATACTGTAGGCACATAAAGGAAGTGCACGAAGCTCCTCAAGTGCAGAAGCAAGTGAGAAACGTAACTGCTCTTTCTGAGACGCAGGAATATAATTTCAGTGGGGAAGTAGGACCGCTGTACCGTGATACTGTTTCAGAATGGAGTAGCAGGGGAGTCTCTTCTGACAGTGAGTGGTCAGCAGATTGGAGCGGCAGCAGTGAAACAATTAAAAACTCTTTCCTTGAGAGTAACCTGAATGTGGAAGTCCTGCAGCTGGAGAAAGAATCCGTCACAGATATAGATAATTCCACAACTCCAGATTTCATAAAAAGCTTGAGAAATTTGTCTAGCGAAGACTTAGAAAAGAGTATCTTAAGCCACAAGCAGCTTGTGAACACGTGGGTGTCTGAGGAGCCTGGGCATGCAAAACCAAAGGATCTGCCATACGAGTTGGAATCTGCGGCGAGTGAGCACACACATTCTGCTAGAGTGTTAACAGTTGATATCTATCTCAGAAAAACAGACGAACTTTTTAATGAACCTGTGACGGTTACGTCAGAAGAATATTGTAGTGACTCGGACACGATGGATAAAAAATCCGCTAATAAAAGATCTGGAAAGAGGAGAAAATCTCAGTCGTTCAGTGACATTCCAAATGGAGAGAGAAACCAGACTGAGACTACTGCAAGAGAAGAATCTGGTTTTGAGGATGATGTCTCTTCTGAGGTGTTTTCAGACAAGATAATAAACTCAGACAGAAAAGCAAAGTCTCCTCAACAGACTCCTGAAAGGAATTCCTCTTCCCCAGGTAACAATCAGGACATAAAAGTTGGATCTACTCACAAAGGGGCATCTAAAAGCGAAGCTGACAAAGGCAAGCAGCAAATCTCAAACACAACCCCAGCAAGGAGAAGATCATATAAAAAGAATCAGTCAGACGCTGTCCCCATTTCCCCTACTGGTTTGAAGGGTCAGGTAAAAGATTATTCCTCAAAAAGGCAACCTTTAGCATCACCAGAGAGTAACCCAATGGCAAAAAGAACTTCGGTGGAAAAGGGAGCTATACCTGTGGCTTTTGGGGAAGACGGCTTGGAGTCTCCCAAAGTTTCTTTGACCTCTAAGACAGAAGACCCTGCCTTGGTGTTTCCTGAAGGCAGAAGTGAGACCAAGGCAGCAAAGCATGGTAATGGTTCGGATGGAAGAGCTTTCTTGCGTTCTGATGGGATTAAAAATGGAGACCTGTGTGTGACAGCTGAGAGACAGACCAATTCTGATTTAGACAGCTTGAAGCTGAAGAGTTTGGATGCTTCCAGAACAGTCACAACAAAGATTAGCCTGTAAGTAACATAAACTAGTTTATCTTATCCTTGTGGCTGTAATTTTGCTTGTATCTGTCTTTAGGATACTGTAGGAACACTAACTATGTATCTGTTATCTATCTAGATTATTTTCAATTAAGAACTGAGCAGAGTTTTTTTATTATTATTATTATAATTACATCATAGCAAGCTCTGTAGTTTACATGTGTTAGAAAAATAATTATTTTTTTCCATTTTTTTATTGGTAGGTAATTTCTTTGTATGTCAATTCCATTATATGGAGTAATTTTACCTACATAAGAGTTGCTCTGTCGTCATCGTCGTTGTTGCTCAGATTAGCCCGTCTGTCATTGACCTGAATGTAGTTTTGCTGTCTGTAACCAGCTGAGGATGTGGTTGAAGATTTTATATGTGAAAATCTTTGAATGAGGAATGTGTTCAAGTTGTTTGAAAGAATGGAAATTGTGCTATTATTTTAAGAGGAAACGTGGGGTGCAATGTAGAGCTTCATCCTTCAAATGGCATGATAAATCACTCTACAGAAATTTGGGTACATATAGCTGCTTTCGTAAGTATGTGCAGGATGAATTGTGTAATTTTTTTATGCACGTGAATAACATCAGACATTTGCAGAATTATGCACGTATTAGTTTTCAGGAGTTGGTTTTCCACTTGAAAAAAATCGTCAGCTGTCAGACAAAGGTAGTCAGTGCTTTCCTTAGGATTGTAAAGAAGAAGGTGTATTCATAAACTCTCACTGTAACCACTAGATGAGTCCAGCGATTGATTTCCTGGATTCTGTTACGTTATTTTTTACAGTGAATCATTTTATTACATTCATAATTCCTGTCGTTTGATTGTCATGGCTATGTGCTATGCTCTATTTCTTTCCTCATTCTGGTACATTCATTTATAGGTGTCAGAGTACACTGAATCCTGTAGTTCCAACCAAGGTACACCAAGTATTCAGATTGTCATTGAGTTGTGTTAGAAAAATGTGAAAGTTTAACATAATGGCTTAAGAAACACATACATTTGCAGTTATGCTTCCCACATCTGAGAAGCATAGGAGCATTAGGAACAATTTCCTCTGCAGGATTTGCAGTACTCTACATCTGATTTGTTCATTTGTAACTAAATTAAGAACACCTAGAACTGAGAGTTAAATTGTGATATTTTAGTATACGCTGATGCTTTGCCTTCTGGCAGTACAGATCACAGATCTTAAACTCTGAAGTTTTGCGTCTTCACAACTTCAAAGGAAAGGTAACTTGCTTTTTTTTCCTCTTTGTGTCACTGTCATTAGTGATGGTGAAGTGTTAAAAGCTTTTGTAGCTGGATTTCAGTTTTTTCTGGGTATCTCCTTGGCGTGCTGTACAGTGCATTATCTTCTTTTGCACTCATAAAATAATAGATAAGGATCCTTTCTGACAGATTTAATGAATAAGTAGCCCGTTCTATTTGACCTGATTTTATGGAGCTTGTGGCACATGGTGTCTTGACCTAATCTGCTGCCATGGGAACTTTAGCCCTGGGTGGGAACCGCTGTGTTGCATGCCGGGCTCCTGATGCGTCCGATAGCTGTCATTGCTTGCTGCCACACAGTTACTTCAGCCAGACAAATTAATATGGTCAGATTACCTGGTGTAATTTGTAGTCGTTCATCAGAACACACGACCTGTAAACCTGGATGTGGATTAAGCTGCTGTAAAATGGGAAAGGAGAAGGTGTGGTTTTGTTCTCTTGCTACCGCTTTGAACTAGAGAACAGGTAACTTCCATTTTCAAAGGTTAGACAGTGGTTGTTAGATACTTCACATGAATACCTTTCAAGTTAAAAATACTCATTTACTCATAGATTTGTTTGCCTCCTATGAGATGGATTTTGTATAGTCAAAGTAATTTTCACTTAAAAGTGCATAATGTGTCTTACTAATGATATTGTGCCAGTTCTTGGAGTGAGATTTCTTTAGAAACGATTTTAAAGGAAGTCACTTTTGCTGGCTTCCTACAAGTAATGATAACATTTTCTGTCTTTGCCTTATGTCTTTGTCTTATGTCTGTGTACTGAGCAACTTGGAAGTCACAGGATACTTTGCTTCTAGCTTTCGAAAGGCAAATCTATTGGGTTTGAGACTAAACTGAGGTTGATGGTATATCTTAATCGGCGAAATAAGACCTCGGGCAGTAGTTACTTTGATGTGCTTAGCGGAAAACTTGGCTTCAGTTGTCATATTTGATGTTCACACATCGTTTTGTAGTTGGCCTTTTCATTTATGCCCACTCGTTGAATTATTCTGCTCTGTTAACTTGTCATTTTTCTTTGCTCACTTCCATCTGATGTTTTGGTGTAAACGTCGTTTTGGCATCAGTTATGCGCTTGACATGGTCTTTTGGACAGTATGTTTCAAGTATGTGACTCACCTTCCACTTATGACTATATTGGGAGAGGCTTAACTGCTTGCTTCCACAGGTTAGCTGCAAGGTGTAACCGCAGAGGAGGACATCAGTATTTCTCTTGTGCCTGCTTGCTCCTGGCATTGCAGATCAGCAGTGGGTGGTAGGAGTCAGCCACAGTGGGCTGGTTGTCAGAAGGTGTTAAGGGAATCCATCTCTCAATGCTTCTCTCCCATACTAGAGGGGAGGCTTAAAGGTTACTCAAACAGCATCTCCTCCTTTTCGAAACTCAGTTCTAAATAAAGCACATCTTTTGGCTGTATTTAAAATCAGTATTTGTTAGGGTGGAGAAAGGTGTAATGAGAAGATTGTCTGGAGGAGGCCAGCTGTAGTGGATGGAGCTCCAGGGCTGAGCTTTCTGTTGCTCTTGGGTCTCAGCTGTTCTGCTGCTGCTGTGCACAAGTACTGCAGAACGCAGAATGCAAAGTGCTGAAGTGGTTGTTTCTACCTAAATTTGCAAGGCTTGAAACTATACCTTTGAGGTGTTAGCTGTTCATTTAAAACAGGTTTTAGGCGTGTCTGATAACTTTCAGTGTTAACCATTAAACTTGCTTGTGTCAAGGCCTACAGGGAGAGATGGATTTTATTAGGAAGATGTGTCATTGTGTTGAAATGTGTGTAGTAGTGCAAGTGACAGGCTGACAAAAGGATGATATGGAAATGCGTCTGTTAGGATGACGAAGCTGTTGGCGATACCTCTTGAAAATACAAGGTGAGGATAAGTACCTTTTTCTGGTAAGAAAAGGACATGAGGGGTCCTGGTGAACAGCAAATTCCACGCGTCAGTAGCGCATCCTTGTAGCAGATGAAGGCTAAACTTGTGCTGGGCTGCGTTGGCAGGAGCGTAGCCAGCAAGTCAAAGGAGAAGATACTTGGTGCTTATGAGGCTGCCTGTGGGGCAATGTATTGAAGTGTACCCCTCTTCCTCTTCCAACTCTCTTCTCTTTATACAAGATTGACAATCACAGACTGGAATGAGTCCGCTGGTGAGCCATTAAGAAGGTGGTGGCGTTGGAACATACCATGTATGAGGAGAAGCTGAAGCACCTTGATTTGTTCAGCTGAGAGAAGGATGTGGGTAGACCTCAGTCGTCTCTTGCTACTTATAGAGAGATATTCTAGAGAAGGCAGAGCCGGATTTATCCCCGAGGGGTGCAGGGAAGTGACAGAGCCCATGGCTGCAAGTTGTAACAGTTAAGTTTAAATGGGATGTAAAGCAAAAATAATTCACAGTGACAGTGGGTGAACTACTGCAATGCTTCCCTAGTAAGCTTGCGAAGCCTCCACCCTTGGAGATACTCAGAATTTGGTCAGCCCAACTGTTCAGCAGCTTCATCTAACTTTGAAGCTGTCTCTGTTTTGAGCAGGGAGTTGGGCTAGATAACCATCAGAGGTCCTTTACAACTTACATTCATTTTCCAGAAAGGTCATAGAATACTTAACCTTTGAAAAGCTCAGGAAAAAGACATACTGCAAATAAGTAGTGTCTAAATATATGTGATTTTATTCTGTGTGATAGTTCCCTCCCTGTCTTCGCCCTTTGAGGTATAATACTTTTCTATTTTTAGACTTTTTCAAGTGTCTTTTCATTAGCTCCTATCTAAAGTATGCCCAGTCTTTTTAAGTTTACTCTTTTGTATTTTGTTGATCACATGTTCTTTATAAGAGCCTTCCAGTTGTGAACCAGTGTGAGCAGGCTGGTAGTGTCAGTGAGTGCTGTGGAGAAACTGAAAAGACACAGTAATTTTGTACAGTTGCTTTCTGTATAGATTCTTAGGTGGTTTTAGGTTCCTTCAGTTATTTCAGTAAGTTTGTTTCTCATGCTTTTCCCAAGAAAAGAATCTTGTACAATGGAGTCTTTCTCTTGACCCCCACTCTCCTCAGGTATTTATATGCATTAATAAGGTCCCCTCTCAACCTTCTCTTTTCAAGACTCAACAGCGAGGTTAGTTTACGCGGTTTAAATTGTTAACCGTCTTTACCTGAAGGAAATGGGAGGGTCCTCACATATGGTGTTCACTTAGTCAAGTGATGGTGCAGCAGTAGTGAGAGCTACCTTTTCCACCAGTGCTAATGAGGCCAGGAGAGGTATTTTACTCAATATAAGGTTGATTCCGTGGTGTAAAAACTGCAAAGAATCTGGGCAAATGTTTTCAAAATTTGTTGGCGAGGTATATTCAAATGGTAACCAACTCATTATCACTTTAATGAATTGGTGTTTGTTTCCTAAACTCTGTAGGGAATTGCATGCATATAATTTATTCTGCCTATTCACTATTAAGTTTTAATGTCTGTCATAAGTAGTTTAGTTCTCTTGCCTCAATTGCGTATGCTGTAGGCTGCTGTGTTTTTTGTTTTACCGAAGATTAAACTGTGTACAAGTTTGAAATGTACTCTCCTTGTTCATTGGTTGTTCATATAGTTACACCTTTTTTAGTTAATTCCTTTTGAGATACCAAAACTTAAAACTGAATATGACTGTTGAAAATTTCATTATAATGCTACATTTTATTGCTTTGAAAAGTGTTACAAGTCCTTTCAAGATTAAAGATGTAACTCTGTATCACTTTGCCTCCTGTAGTCCAGCCAAACCAAAGAACGTGGAGCTGAATTTTAAAACACCTACGAATCAAGACAGTTTAGAAAGTGAGCAGGATCCTCTTGAAAAACCAGTTAATAAAACTAACAGCAACATTGCCAACAAAATTTCCTTGTTTGAAAATAAATGCGCTAACCAGAGCCAGAGGCCTGCTGACATCCCTGCTTCAAAAAATAGTACGGTACCAAGCACGTTTGTTGGCAGAGCAAAGCTGAAATTTGGAAAACAAGCTAAGGAAAGCGAACAGCCTGATAAAACGTTAAATAGGCAAAGCAGTCGCCAGAAGTTATTTGAGAACGGCACACCAGAGAAAGAAAGCACTGCAGAATTAAAAGGCAAAAATGAAGAAGGCTCTGCCTCTTACGAGGATATCGGGAAGACAACAGAACTTAAAGTAAAAGCTGCAATATCCCTTTTTAACCAAAGCAGCAAAATTGATGCTAATAGTGTCTCTGTGAAGCAACCCGATCCAGAGTTAACCACGGCTAAAAAAGAAAATTCGCCTTTTAAACTGTCTCTTCACTCACCCAGTAGAAGTGAAAGTGCTCAAGATACTTCCTACCAAAGAAATAACACCAGTTCAGAATTCCACAGAAATGAAGAAAAGATGCTGCCGAACGCAGAGGTTTTATCATTTTGCAATGATGATAAATATCCTCTGCCATCTCATCAGGTTTCTAGATCACAATTTGAGATGGAGAATGGAGAAAGAAAGACACAACTGGGAGATGTGAGCTTTGCAGCACTGCAGTTTGGGGACAGCGGTCAGGATAGCGTATTGGTATCGGAGCACAACATGAATTCACAGCAGAGCCCAGGCAAAACCTGTAATGGATCTGCTGAAGACGACAACATTTTCGATTCGCCGACCGACATGAAGAAATTTGCTGAAACGATAAAAAACTTGGACAGCTCAGTTTGTTTACCCCAGAAGAAGAAGAGATCAAAACTTCCCAAGTCCCCAGCACCCCACTTTGCAATGCCACCCATTCATGAAGACAACTTAGAGAAAGTATTTGATCCTAGTGTCTTTACTTTTGGTTTGGGACTGAGGAGGGAAAAAACACAGGATCTGTTACCGGCCCAACAAATTAAAATGCAAAGCCTGGAAACGATAGCCAGAGTCAGGCCTAAGCGTGCATCTACAGAGCAAAGTATCATTTTCAAAGCCCTGCAATCAAGTAATAGGGAGGAACCTGCCTTTACTCAGGAAATAAATGGAAAAGAGAACATTGATGGTACGGATGGTGAAATTAAGAGGTCCCGGCTTGAAAAAAGCTCCCTCTTCTCAAGCTTGCTGTCTTCTACAGCTAAAGAAAAGTTTTTTAATTCTTCCATCACCTCAGTAAATAACACTGCAACAGCTTTTACAGCTGACTCCTCAGGGATGCCTCCTTTACAACAGGACCTTTCTGGGCAGTTCGACATGCCTCAGAAACCGGAGGTAATAAAGATTGTTGGTGAAGTGCAACCACGTGAATTTTGTCTGCCTGCTGAATGGCTGTTAATTTTGATGTTACAATTCAGTCTCTTTCAGATATGAAGTTTCCAAGTTTTGTGGAGAAGTACATGACAGCAGATAGTGCAAAAAAAGAACTAAGTTTACAATCGCCCAACTATGGGAACCCTGAGAAAAGTTTTTCCAGTTGGTTAGGGACAAGCAGATATGAATCAAATGTCCCCACTGGTTTATTAGATGTGGATGTAAGTATTGTATTGTTTAAAATCTGCCTGGAAAGTTAACCAGCTGTTACATTTTTTCTGTAGATGATGTGCATGCATTGTTTCGTTTAGTTCCCCTCTTAGGGATGTACATAGATTACAAATACCTGGAGTTCAGCATAGGTACAGTGCCAACTTTATCCGATGTTGGCTATGCATGAAAATGAGATGGCATCTGTTAACATGATTATGTTTCTTCCTGGTGCCCTTATTTTGAGACTCCTCAAAAATATGAATTGAATGTGTATGTCTGGATATGTCTTCATACTTGTTTTTGTATTACTTTGAAACAAATCTCATGATAACTTTTATCTGTTACTATAAATTAGTAGAACGCTTTCTGTGAACTTAAGAAAACTTATACCTTCTCTCAGTAATCTCTCTCCTCTTCAAGCAAGTTGTTCAGCCATTGCACTAGTAACAGGGCAAAGTTTTTTTAGCACTCTTTTTTGTTCCAAGTAATACCATGCATTTGATAGAAAATATTCTAAAATATTCTTTAACGGTACTTTAGGAACTGGATGGCAGTGATTATTGAAAATGCTGATATAGTGGAGGGCAGTTCCTTTCTCTGGTTATGAGCATCTATTCATCCTAAGCAAAGGCAGACCTAGGTTTTCCCTTTAAGGCAACTTTACCCAAATGTGTGAGACTTTGGTAATTTGTTATTTCAAAATGCTGAACTGATGTCCTGTGGTATCTGCTGCGTCTGTTGATATGGACCTTTATGCTTAACCAAGAGGAAAACTATAATCAGGAAATCTAGGAACTGTGGGAAAAAACATGTTTTCCAAAGTTTGATAGCCACATTACTGTCACCTGTGGAAATGAAGCAGCATATAAGAAGTGTAAGAAATACTTTTCCTAAGATAATGGCTATCTGCTATTACAGTTCTACTAAAAGTAGTAGAGGAGTAGGAGAAATGAATAATTTCTCCTTCACCTTGTGGAAGGAAATCATCTATGGTACCCTGCAGTTTTGAGGATGTAGAACTTTCTCTCCTGGGGAGTTTTTTTTAACTAGTGTGGGGATAAGAATCAGGGGTGTTGTTTGCAGTGGTGTAGACTTAGCACTGGCCGTTAAAAAGGCCTTCTTACTCTGAATGGTCCTGCTTGGACTTCAAAACCTGAATTTAAAGCTCAATGGCTAGTACTGATTTTTTTTTGCTACTTAAACTGTTGTTACTGAGTAGGTTTCAAGTTTTCTGTAGAGTGTGGAGGCCTGATGTGGCAAGCAGGGTATGAACACACATAAGACTGCTCTTGAGAGAATCCCATTAGGCTCTGAAGGATTCTGGGACTTCTGCAGAGCTGTTGCTTGACTCTGAATTGTCTCGCTCAAGTTAGAGACGAACTGAAAATGTTTGTATAATGGATACCTGCTGTGCTTCTTCCACTGACTAAGAAAATGATGATGCAATGGCTAATGGGTAATGTGAAGGAAAAGAGTAAGGGCAGCCCAAAACAATGACTTTGGCATTTCCTAAAACGCAGAGCAAGTTCTAACTGGAACTGAAGCACTGGCTAAAAAACCAGTCATGCTTCGACGTGCCTTGATTATGCCTACAAAAATATGAGGGTGGTTAGAGCTCTGTCCTGAGACCACTGCCTGCCCTCCCTGCAGACTAATAAGTTCTTATCAGTTCCTTGCATGTGTTGCTGGTTAACTTAGGCTGCAACCTTTGGGGCAGGATTTATTTGGGTTTTTTTTTGTTTGTATAAATAGTTCTTAGAAGAGTGGGACCCTGTCCCAGAGTGAACACTCCTGTCATTGCTAGGAAACCAAGCGCGTAATTGCAACGCTTTCTTTATTCGTTCTAAGAGGCTGTGATGCAGCCACAACTTTCCCATATATTCTGTGTCATATAATTTACCACTGACTTCAGTGTTATTTTAGACTTTGTATGCCTCAATGCACTTTATTTATTCTCTGCATTTTTAGTCCATCTCTTACTGCAGAGTCTCGTGCTTATTGAAGAAACTTATCTTGTTACAAGATGTTCAACACCAAATTGATTATGCTAGTTAGTTCATACACATATATGCCATCGTGCTGCCTCAGTCTTTTCATATATTCCGTCAAAATTATTTCATGCTTTATGCTTACCAGACATTTAAACTTTAATATCTTTCTCATTTTAGAGCATGTAATTTACTAATGCCATTTTTTAAAGTATCTCTTGTTAGGAGACTCCTGGAATATATAGGAAGCTGAACAGAAAGATTTTAAGGCATTTCAAGTCTGAGGTTGGTTGGCTTCAGTGAGATGATAATTCAGAGTTTTAAAAAAGAGCAGTGTGTAAATTTGTACATTTGTGGCAAGATACTGCTCTTCAGGAGGAAGAAGGAATTGAAACAGTAAATAGGTGTAGCTGAAGCACTATCATGATCCTTTTTACTATTCAGACTTATTTTTTGCTTCACTAGCTCTTTTTCTGTAGCTGAGCATCTTTATGGAATATGTTTTCTTGTTTATCTGGGGTTTTTGTTTGTTTGTTTGTTTTTGGATGCATGTGTGTGACTTTTCTCTCCCCACTGTCTATTAGACACTTTCAAGGAATGGACAAAGTAAAATCAATCCTAGACCTGGCAAGGTAAGATCAATTTTATTATCTTTACTGTTCTTCTCTGTATTTGAAGTGTAGCAAGATATAATTATATGTTGGTGGTGTTTGGTTTTTTGTGTTTGGTTTTTTTTTCTAACACAGCTGGTGATATACTGTGAATCAGACTATGAGAAAAATGGCATTGAAGTTTTCCATGATATTCTGGATTGCACTTCTTGGGTTCTGTCACCAACAATTTTAGTTAAAGTTGTCAGAGGATGGTAAGAGATTAATTTTTACTCTTTATTATTGGTCTATCCAAGAATTTTCTGAAACAGAACGAGCATGTAATTCACAATAAGTCTGCCTTGCAAATGGCAATGTGACATAGACACCTATGAGCAAGAAACATGCCATTTTACCTCTGCGATAGGAAGTTCTCGGCTGGGAAACGTATTTTGCTGACAAATTGAGTGAGTGTTGCCATCTGGAGGGGTGCAACATATTTCACTAGGCAGAAGCATGGACTGAAATGACAGATTCTGTTTGTCCCTTTGACTCTTCTCCCCATTGTGGGTTCTTGCAAGGTATTTGTATTGGATTGTAAAAGGCTAGTAAAGGATTTTAAAGCCAGGTCTGACATAGGTTTGGATGCAGATTAAGTCCATGACCAAAGGCATGAGGTGGTGCTGTAGAGATAATTGCCTGTTTCTCTGATAAGTCCAGAGGGTATTTTTCTCCAAAAGCCAGGTTGCCTAAGAATAATTCAGAACAAGTTCTTCTCTTACATTCTTTGTAGTTGTAATAGAAAACTGGTATTAGTGTGGATAGCCTGGCAAGTTAAGTTGTGGCCAGGCTGTAACACAAGTCAAATAGCAGATATCAGAAGTGATAGTAAGCTGCAGGAGGAGGTACAGGGAAGCACACTGATTGCTCTTTAGCTTCAGAAAACTGGAATGAAAAATCTTTTGATCTGTGTGAACCCCATCTTCTTTTCCAGCATGGACTAGGGGGCTTAACTTTATTTCTCCCCTTCAACTGAGAGCTCCAGGAAGGGGTTTTATATTTGCAGGTGGATACAGTTTTATCTACTTATATATTCAAATCTCCCATTAAAAATAAAGTTGTACTTGTCTTCTGAGCAGTCTTATCTTCCTTTGGCATACCTATACGAGCCCCTGTGGAAATCCATGCTGCTGCTCACAGGATCCCAGTTAGCTTGTCTGTTTATACATGACACAGCAGTCTGCAGTGTCAACATTTTCTGACCTACAAATTGGTTCTGATTTGTATCTCATGCAAAAGTCTGGTATTCATAGACAGTAGTCTTGCTGCCCCAAATCATCAGTTTAAAAAGGTGGAGGAGTTTTTGACGAAGTTACGAAGTCAGCAGTAGGCACCTTTGTTTTTATCTTTGCTTTTAAAAGTATCATTAGAGACCAGAAATGGCTTGCATCAGCAGTGTTGGGTGAATAAGCTATATCAGGGTGGCAGGAAGGATCTGGAAATAATACTGCTTTATGAAAGGATTTGTTAAATGGGAGCATGATTTTTGCAAATCACACATGACAAAGCACCGTTAAAATGAGATTTTTTTTTTTATTTTAAGCTGGATACTCTATGAGAAACCAAATTTTGAAGGCCCCTCTATTCCCCTGGAAGAAGGAGAGCTGGAACTCCCAGATATTTGGGGTGCAGGTGCTTCTGAAGAGCAAAACGAATGCAAATCTCTAAAGCCTGCAGTGATTGGTTCAATAAGACATGTTGTTAAGGCAAGTAATATAAGTAAAAAAAAAAAGTATAGATCTTAATGTTTAGTGATGTTTTGTACTCATACAAAGTGTGTATTAGGACAGAATGACTTGTAAATGCAGAATGACTTGTAAATGCATCAAACGATCTTCCATGTTTAATCACAGAACAAACATGGGGGCTTTTGCAAAATGGGGATTATGGTAACGTCCACTGGAAGGATAGGGCAGGAAGGAAACTTAGTGCTTTTTATTAGTGTCCAAAATGCTCTGTACAGCATATGCTTTTTATCCTGGTCAGTCTCTCAAGAAAAATATCCCAGAAAATCATCAATAAGCCCACAGACTCATATTTTCAAAAGATGTGTGTGGAGTTTTCTTTTCTTTTTCATATAAACCAAATTTACACTCAACATGAACTTCAGTGTCAAACACCAAACCTTGTTTGAGAGTCAAAAAATATCCCTGCATGTACAGACTTACCGGGGAGTTTCACACGTGGTGGAACAACCTTCCTGCATGCACTTTTAACCTACCTTTAAGTAGTTACCTTTGCAGGTTGCCAGAACGAGCAGGAGCTATAAAGTTATTTGACTAGGAAGGAAAAATGGAGGAATATGTGTTGCTTGTAACTACAGTTCTTGTTTAAATTGCAGTTCTCTTCAAGAATGGCTTGTTTGGTGTTATCTTGGGATTTAAGTTGCTAGAGGAGATCTTAACTGATGAAAGAAGTTGCATTCCTGCCTAGATGACAGAAAGTAAACAATGTTAACGCTGATTAGAGATTGGCTACCTGTCTTGGTGGTCCAAATAGAGACAGGCGAGCTGGCCTAGTTACACTTTTATTATAGGCATCTAATAGCAGTAGTAATTGGCAAGGGGGAAAACAATTTAAACAGGTGTTTCAAAATTGATTTAGTTATCCACATTAATTACAGAACTCGCAGCACAGATTTAAGTGGTGATGGCAATCTTCATTTTTCAGGATTACAGGGTTTGCCGAATTGATTTGTATACGGAGCCTGAAGGGTTAGGAATCGTGACTTCCTTTTTTGACGACACTGAAGAAACGGGGGTGTTCGGCACCACTCAGAAGACTTGTTCTATCAAAGTACACTGGGGCGTGTAAGTGCGTGGTTTTGTATGGACGTGTACTGCTATGAGAGGAATTTGCTTTAAACCATTGGTTACACCTGTCAGACATGCAAGCAAGCTATATTTATTCTAGTCCTATATTTTGGCAGTATTTGTTGACAGTAGCATTAGTACATCATTGTAATGCTTCGCCCTTGGAGAGGCTGACCTCTTAAAATGTTTTGTCAGAGCCAGTTTTTCTTCTGCCTGCATGTAGTAGAGACAGAGTAAGCCTTGGGTATTTGTAGCAAAGAAATGAGTTTTTCTCTCCCTCTTTCTCGTTCAGGCGAACTTACTATAAGTGAGAGTGGGGGGTGATGAACTGTTACAGTAAGACCACATTTCCTACTTGCTTCCCTCTAAAGTCGAAGTCATAGTACTAAAAGAACAAGATTTTCAAGCCCTTGTGTTAGAGAATTAGACTTAGTGTCACCCATAGACTCTCAAAAGCATTCTTGTATTTCACACTGCATCCCTGTTTTTATGGTGATCTTTAGGACATGTGTTGTGTCTCCTGAAAATATCTCACCATCTGACTTAGGAGTGCAACACATGCCATGAACTAAGCAGGCCTTTACGAGAAAGGAGACCGCTAAGGAACAATCCAGACACTGTACCAATGGTAGTTTTTATAATGAACAAACTTGCAAATTGGTACTGAGAATATGCTTCAAAGTGACACTGGGAAAAGTATGCAGAAGAGAGAGGCTGTTTTCAGAAAAAGTGAGGAACTACTTTCAGTGGTGTTGGGTCTTGCAGAACATTCTACACGGTGTATGGACTTTGGTTCCTACCTGTTGGAGTGTTATGTTTGGGCACTGACAGCATTTGTCTGCTGCAAACAGTCTATTTAATTACCAAAACCTGCCCAGCTACCAACAAGTGTTAACATACCACTGCAAAGATGTGTTCAAATATGCCACGTGATAGACAGGGCATTTTAGTTGTTAGGTAAAGATATTTACATGATTAGATCTTTCACACCTGGATTTGGGGAAAAAAGGAAGCACTCAGGTATGTAGGGAAATTTTGAGGTGTCCGGGTAGTTGATTCTTTGGCAGGAGGTAATTTCTGTTGAACTGCAAGCTTAATCCAAATTATATGTCTGCCAAGAGTAGTGAAATCGGATGGTTTTTGGAGGTTGACTATTAATTGGCTTCATCTACCTCTCTACTTTTGTTTCTGTCCTTGCTTAAAAGCATTCTGTGAATAGTGAAATTACAGAATTTTTTGAAAGGAAGCGGAGCCTGTGTACATCTCTGAGACTTCATAGTGGTCCCTATTTTGCATCAGTGCAACAGCGTTTTTTTCACTAAATCTGCGTAACGTCGTACGGTTTTAATTTCTCTCTGTTGCCTTTGGATCCTGTGAGGGAAGGCAGACTAATATTTGCACCAAGAAGCAAAACAGACAGCTGAAAAATAATCTTTCTCATGCCAGTTCATTAGTCCAGCATAGAAAGAAGTTGATTCTGCCAATTGTTTGCATGAGAAGTGCAATAAATTGTTGCTGCTTTTTTTGCATGTTGCAGGGATTTTTCTTTCCTTTAGTTTGCAGGCACTGCATGGTTCCCTGTATTGGCAGTTGAGGGAGGCTCTGATTCTGAGTCATGTTGCCATGTGGGTGTGGTTGTATCCTCTTAAATTTTGCCAGTGTTTGTGCTTAATTGCTGTTTACTAAAAGCTGCCAACAAAAATGAGTCAATGCACCTTTATCATCTGATTGTACTCTCTGCTTGGTCTTCCATGTCTTGTAAGTTCTTGCAGTGGAGTTAGAATCACACTCGTGGATGTTGGAAAAGACCTTTAAGGTCATCGTCCAACCATTGACCTAGCAATGTCAAGTCCACCAGTAGACCATGTCCCTGAGCAGCACACCTACACATCTTAAATACGTGCAGGGATGGTGACTCAACCACTTCCCTTGGCAGCCTGTTCCAATGCTTAACAACTCTTTCAGCGAAGAAGTTTTTCCCAATATCCAATCTAAACTTTCCCTGGCGCAAATTGAACCTATTTCCTCTTGTCCTGTCACTTGTTAATTGGGAGAAGGGACTGACCCCCACCTCGCTGCAGCCTCCTTTCAGGAAGCTGTAGAGAGCGATACGGTCTCACCTCAGCCTCCTCTTCTCCAGGCTAAATAACCCCAGTTCCCTCACTCCTCATAGGACTTGTTCTTGAGACCCTTTGCCACCTTTGTTGCCCTTCTTTGGACACGCTCCAGCACCTCGACACCTTACTTACAGGGAGCGGCCCGAAACTGGGCACAGCACTTGAGGTACAGCCTCACCAGTGCTGAGTACAGGGACATGATCACTGCCCTGGTCCTGCTGGCCACACTATTTCTGATCCAGGCCAGGATGCTGTTGTCCTTCTTGGCCACCTGGGCACTCTGCTGGCTCATGTCCAGCAGGCTGTTGCTCAACACCCCCAGGTCCTTTTCCTTTGAGTAGCTCTCCAGCCAGTCATCCCCAAGTACTGCCTGGGGTTGTTGTGACCCAAGTGCAGGACGCAGCACTTGACCTTGTTCAATCTCATACAGTTGGCCTTAGCCCATCAATCCAGTGCATATCCCTCTGCGGAGCCTTCCTACCCTAGAGCAGATGAACACTCCTGCCCAGCCTGGTGTCGTCTGCAAACTTGCTGAGGGCACACTTGATCCCCTCATCCAGATCATCGATAAAGACATTAGACAGAACTAGCCCCAAAACAGCACTTGTGGCTCTAAGTTGAAGGCTTACTGAGCGGTGCAGCTACAGGACATGGAATATATCACATTTGGCTATAGACAGCTATAGAACTAAACCTCGTTTGTTTCTTGTTATCTGTCTTGGTTTTGTTTATCTATAGTGAAACTGTACCAGCTTGTGCCGGTTTATGTCAGCTTGGAATCTGCTTTTTAAGCATGATAGAGCGATAGATTATTTTAACATCTTCGTGATACCACCAGTTTTATACGTTAAGTTCCTTGCATGATTAAAGGGCTGACTGCATAAGGTGTTCCCATTTAGTATGTGTTTTATACTGCTCCATGCTTCACTTCTGAGAGATGAGTAAATTTAACTGGAAGAAAAACATTTCTGCTGTCCTTAGACAGATATCAACAGTATGCTTATTTTTTTCCACTAAGTGATTACTGGCTAAGATTTTTCTTGACAAAGTTTCGAAAAACTACTGTTGCTCTTCAAATGAGGAATCTTGCAAAGCAGATTTATTGGCAGATACAAACCATAAGGAAGCAGATTTCTAAGGAGTATTAGTAAATAACACAAGTTTTGAATTTTCTGTTGAATAGATTTTGAAACCAAGTTTAGGTTAGGCGAGATCTTTGAACTTCTTGAAAATTGATTCTGCATATTTTAAAAATGTTCTAAAAATAATGCAGGGTAACCTTAAGTCTTGAAGCTTCAGCCTAAACCTTGGGTTGCCTTCAGATAAGACGGAGTCAAATTCTTAACTGTCTCTTCAATGTGCTGTTGTTTTTTTTTAGCCTATTCAAAACAAATCATGTGCATTAGTAGTGGTTCCTGCACAGGTGCAGAAGTTTGCCAGTATGCCAGCTTGCAGTTTTGATGGTAAAGAAAATAAGTTTTATTAAGCGTACAGTGATGTTTTTTCTAAAGCAAGCGGATTGTCTTGTTCTTATTGTTTGGAAATGTTTTGCAATTTCTATCTTTTGCTTTCGTCCCTTGCCCTCCACCTTCAGATGGTTAATTTATGAAGAACCTGGTTTCCAGGGAGTGCCTTTAATGTTGGAGCCTGGTGAATATCCTAATTTAGTGTTCTGGGAAAAGAAGGAAGCCTACATTAGGTCCATGAGGCCCTTGAAAATGGTAAAATGTTCTTATTACTTGCAAGTTACGTGACCTACATTTATCTGTTAGAAGTGATCTGTTAAGGTGGTTAAATTTTTCAAAACTATCAGAAATACAACCTTTTAAAAATTTTCTGTCTATAAAATTCTTGAACTTCTGGCATTCAATTGCATCCATTTCTGCCATTAAACTGCTGTCTTATTTTCATTTGTGTTCTTAAGGGAAGTTTTCTTGTTAATTCTGTCTTTGTGAAGAGTTAATGACTTTTACAGTTGCCTGTAAGTTGTATAACTTGGTACAGACAATTTGTCTTTTTTTTTTCTTTTTTGTATCAGGGTGGTCGCAAAGTTGAATTCAGTGGAGAGCCAAAGGTAAAAGTCAATATTTATATGATTGTCCAAAGGCATTTTTTTTAATACACGAACTACGTGTGGGTAGATAAATATTTCTTGATTGTGTGCCAACTACAGATGGTTTAGTGGCTGATTCTACTGTATGGACCACACCATGAAATTGCAATTTCTGTTGTGTGTATGTGTCCATCACATACATATATGACAGTATTAACAGCTATCTGGATAATGCAGATGGGTAATCAACATTCAGGCTCTCTTGGTGCATCTCCAAAGGAAAGATCTGTTGAAGAGAATAGCGAGATGGCACTGTTAAGTTTTATAATCTTACCTTCTTCCTCTGTATGCCCATGCAAAAGAGGCTGTCATTCGGATTTATTAAGCTATCTGCGACTTTTCTTTTACTTCATTTCCACCGCAGGTAATAGTTTATGAAAAGCCTTTCTTTGAAGGGAGACACGTGGAAGTAGAATCAGAGATCCTTATGCTTGATGAGAAGGAATCAGAGGAAAAGACGAGGCTTCCACTTCCATCCGTGGGATCCATGAAAGTACTGGGAGGAGTGTAAGTGTGGAAAAACACCGGCGGTACTTCCCCTTCAAGTGAAGTAGTAACTCCATAGGCTGACGATTGCAGTGGACAAATTCTGTACCTGTTTATTTTCCCTGTTTTCCTGGTTTGGGGGTTTAGATAAATGCCTTGGTTAAATATGCAAATATTCACAGCAGAAGAACAAATTTCGCGCATCTGTATCTGCTCCATAAAAAGCTGGAGCAGCTGTTGTCTGTTCTCACACGCAGGCTCTGTTTTTACTGTTGTTATGTAGTTGGGTTGCTTATGAGAAGCCTGGGTTTGAAGGCCACCAGTACTTGCTGGAAGAAGGAGCGTATCAGGACTGGACAGAGTGGGGTGGCTATGATGAAGAGTTGCAGTCGCTGCGACCGATTGTTGGTGTAAGTTCCGAGAGTGTGCGGTTGGCGTCTCCTGAGCGCACCGGGATGTCACCTTGCATTTTCCTTATGAGTCTTCTCTTTGTTTTAACAGGATTTCACAAGCTCCCATATGATAATGTACAGTGAAAAGGACTTTGGATCAAAGGGTTCCAATATTAATGTGTTAGGAATTATTTCCAATTTGAAGGACACTGGATATGGGCTGAGGACGCAGTCTATAAATGTGCTAAGTGGCGTGTAAGTGATATTTTTAATCGCTGTTTAATTTTAAATGTGATATTCTTTTTAGAATTTGATAGTATTTGCGGATTTTTTCAGCACACTGACTTTTAATGTCTGTGGAGTCTTAAGATAAAATTTTCTGCCCTTGTCTGCAGAATGTGAAAAGTAAAGTTTTTGCAAATGTGTGCAGTAAATTGGTTTTCTTCTCTCAATAAGGTCAGATGGTCCCAGGAAATGTGGACTTACTGATACACAAAGTATGAAAGTATGAGATGACATTTCATAAGAGAGGTAGAAATAGCTTGTTCTTGTGGCTGTGGTTTTTTAAGCACTTCAATAGCAAAATTGTTATGGAACTAATTTCCAGTTTAGAAACTAATTTCCTGGCTTCTTGTGATTGACAAGGGGCAGATTGCTCGCTCTTTCTCTGTTGTGTGTGTGTAAAGTGGAGGTAACTCTTACCATGCTCGTTAATACATTCTGGTGTTGAGGAGACTTTAATGGTTTTGAAAAGTAACATTGCTTTTGCAGTGAATCCTATAGGTTAATAGTGTTTTAGTAACGTGGTGTTTATTGTTTTGTTTGGGTTTTTGCATTGACATGGCCCTTAACAACTTGTACTCTTTGCACCACTCATGTTGTCACACGCGAGTAATAAGGTGATAGATTTTACTGTTTGATTTATTCAGTACATCAGTTGCAGATTGAGCTTCACAACCTTTCAGACTGCATCACAGTATTTTGGAAATAAACTTATTAGCAATCACGTCTCCAAATATAAAAATTATTCGAGTAGAACCATAAGACTAGGAGACATACGGTCTCTCTCCCTGCCTGGTGTGCAGGTGACTTGCTGGAAGCTCTGCCTTGCCCAGCCACACCCTAAATCTTTCTGTGTGTTACCGCTGTGATATCTCTGCAAGTTTTGTCTGGATAAAGATTGCGGAATCAAGGTCAGTGCATTCCAGAGGAATGCCTTTAATTTTTATATGATTATGGTGCAACAGCAGGGTTTTTTTTCCCTGCCCGGTGACCTTTGAAGCCACTGTGCCCTTTTGTCTCCTGTGATCTGCAAGGGAGATTCATGGGAAAGTCACCTCTGAAGGCTGGGAAGCAAACTGTGGGTTACATATTGTGCCCTTTGTGTAGCTGTTCTGGCAAATGTGTCTGTTGCAACTGAGATAGGAATCGTGCTTGAGTTTGAGTAGTCCAGTAATTAAGAGCAACTCTAATACTCTGATGGTAAAGGCAGCTACAAGTCATTACAAACAGAACTCTTGTCCCACAGACTCTGCTACTGCTCGTGTAATCTCCCCTTGTCTTAAAGATTGTAATTTGCAGCAGTAAGCTTTTTGAAGATTTGAGGTGCATTGTTCATAACAGGTGACTAGCGCTCGACTTTTGACAGTCTTTGTATAACCCTTCTGTTTCCAGAGCAGTTGTGAGTGTTTGGAGGTTTTGTGGTGGTGGTCTTACTAAGTGCTAATTTGTCAGAAAGTCACATTAAGTCGTGCTGGGTAGTAAAAATGCTTTGTTTTAAGTGTTAAGAAGCTGTTCAAGTAGAAGTTTTTTATACTTTTTCTTCTAAGAAGTCTGTCACAGAACAATGAGTAATCCATTGCGCAATTTCCTGAGCTGTTGAGACTGTAATGTAGATAATGTCATAGTGAACTGTGACAGAGTCAGTAAAAATTCGTCACAATATTTCGAAGTAACCTTCTTGGTTGAAAAGGCCTCATTAAAAAAACTCAGAAGTCAAAAATTTTAAACCCAAAAATTGAGAAGCCTGAGTCTTTCATAACAATTCTGTAACTACAGGTATCTAGTGTAAGCAATTATAGCAGTAACAGATAAAAAGGGGATCTGTATTTCCTGTGTAATTTGATTGCTGGGTAATTTAAAGGGTATATCAAAGAAAGCCTGACACTGCAGTGCAGAGATACTACTGAAGAAAATCTAAGCTAAACTGCATATTTAAGCTATATGCTGAAGACTGCCCACCCCTGCATTTGGGGGGTGAATATTCTGTTTGGGGTAATTAAGCAGTAGCTGCATTAAAATTCTCAGCTATTGTGTTCCTGAAGAATGTTTCCCAGCAATATTCTAACTTCTTTGCTAAATCTATTGTAAAGGCATCCCCTGCAAAATATCCTAAGGTGGTGAGGATTAACTTCTTTCAAAATGGAAATGGTTTGCTGTTGAGCATTCTTCAGAGAGTGGCCAAGCATAAAATCAAGGATATTATATTCTTCTGCCATTGGGGCAGGAAAAAGCAGTCCAAACCGCCTGAAAATAGGAGAGGCCTTTCTTCTTACGAACAGGGTTTGATTTTTACTTCCAAATTGGTGTAATTTAAGTGGCAGAAAATGAAAGTATTTAGTAGCAACAGGTAACACCCTTTACAAGTTTAGGCATGTACTAAAATCAACTGTACAGTTTTGATTTCCTCTCTGCTTAAAAACTCTTCAAGCTTATGTTTAATAGTGATCAAAATCTCAGGATTTATGTGTTTGAAATGTGCCTTTTCTTTATTCATAAACATACCAGACTTTTGCCAAAAATACTGGAAAAGCCCCTGTCTTTTAGTTGATCCTTTTTGAACTTGGTGAGAGAGCTTTACCAGATTTTTTTTTTTAATGTAGGCGTTTGTTTTACTGTGGCCCTGTGATCAGCCTGGTTTTCCCCTGATTTTCAAGTAAATACTCCACAGTGCAGAATTGGCTGCTTATCCCTGTGCTATCACATATGGATAGTGATACTAAGGAAATTGTTAGGTGATGAGTAGTTCTTATACAGGAGCCAAAATTTAATCTAGGTGCACTTGAGGAGGTGACGTGGATGAAATTAAAGAGACACGAGGTACAAGAACAAACCTCTGCTGGGAACTGAAAAGGGCAAGAGCCCTTGGGTGCTCCAGGGGAGAATATTCCAAACACGGCTTCCACTTCCCTCTGTCTCTCAACTGAGCTGAATCAAAGTTTGAAAAAAACCTTTCAAAGACTCAAAAAATTAAAGTTTGCAGGTCCCTGAGATACTAGGGATCAGAAACGCCAAGGGGTATGGTAAAGAACCTGTTTTCTCTCTTTCCTATAAACAGAATTTTATTACCTTATGCTCTCTGTTAATCATGCTGCAAATCTGCAAGTGCCAATTAACTTCCCGGCCCCTCGTGGTCTGTCTGATTAGCATGTATAGGCAAATTTAAACCCATTGTCTCTGGGTAATATTTAAGCTTTAAAGATTGTGGATTCTATTTCAGACCTGAAGGAGTGCTGATGTGCCTGGAAGCTTTCTTTTCACAGCTGTGGCATTTAGATGAACAAAGGTGTTGCAATTTTTTCCATAGCTGAGAGAGATCCTTCTAGGATTTAAGTGATCTGTCCTATCCTAAAATGAGTTGGGCGGGGAGAAATTTTATGAAATACAACAACAGCATGTGTAGAGGCTGGAAACTGGCAAAGAACAACCCCATGTGCCAGTTTAGGTTGGGGACTGACCTGTTCGAGAGCAGCACAGGGGAAAGGGACCTGGGGGTTCTAGTGGACAGCAGGATGACCATGAGCCAGCAGTGTGCCCTCGTGGCCAAGAAGGCCAATGGCATCCTGGGGTGTATTAGAAGGGGGGTGATTAGTAGGTCAAGAGAGATTCTCCTTCCCCTCTACTCTGCCCTGGTGAGGCCACATCTGGAATATTGTGTCCATTCTGGGCCCTTCAGTTCAAGGACAGGGAACTGCTTGAGAGTCCAGCACAGAGCCACGAAGATGATGAAGGGAGTGGAGCATCTCCCTTATGAGGAAAGGCTGAAGGAGCTGGGTCTCTTTAGCTTGGAGAAGAGGAGGCTGAGGGGTGACCTCCAAAGGGCAACAGGTGAAAGCTGGAGCATAGGAGATTCCACAAAGGTATTAGGAAAAACCTTTTCATTGTGGGGATGACGGAGCACTGGAACAGGCTGCCCAGGGAGGTTGTGGAGTCTCCTTCTCTGGAGACACTCAGAACTGCCTGGACGTGTTCCTGTGTGACCTCCTGTAGGTGATCCTGCTCTGGCAGGGGGGTTGGACTAGATGATCTGTCGAGGTCACTTCGAACCCTGAATATTCAGTGTGATTCTGTGTGAGTGAGCAATTCAGAAAGGGGGATTACCCCTCTCGCCTAACTTTAGAAAGAGCATACTTGATGAGAAATGGCCAACGTTTTAAAGGATAAAGTTAGATAATATGAATCCTGAACTAAGCATGGGCAAAGCTGATTTTTGGGAAGTTGTGTGTGTCTGGATCTTTTCTTGGCTGTTTTTCCAGACCCTGTTTGGAGCTGTGCTTCCTAGAGATCATCTATCAAAGGCTTTGGAGAAGGGTATTGTGCATGAAACAGTAGTAACAATATATAAACACTTTTCTCTACATTTCTGGTTCCAGGGGCATGAGTGGTACAGAGGAGTCCAGCACCACCCTGCTAGCAACCTGGGATGAGGCTGCTGCTCAGCCTAACTAAGGCAATTTTTAGGTCTGAGGTTTACAAAAAACTGTTGTGTTAGGAGAATTCGCTCCCTGTGGGGCAGAGTTGTCGTTTCTGAGCTGCAAAGCGGTGCTTCAGTTTTCGTGCTGCCTGGCAGCTGGGACATAACTCTCTCGGCCAGATACCAAGGTGACAGCTCACTCTCTAGGCCTTTCTGTTAAGTCAGAGGTTGGATTAAGGCAGTGCTCCTTCCTAGAGGTAGTTTTGAGGTCTGACAGGTTTAGCTGGTGCTGAATTCAGCTGCCTGTCCTTGATGTTGTTATTACTACTCTCAGCGGCTTGTATGTGCTTATGAATGAAGTGGAAAAGCACAAGTGCTTCACCAGTAAACCCTGACTCTACAGACTCTCTGACTGCATGGGCTGACTTGCATGGGAGAGTGGTACTTAACTATTTAAATCCCCTTGATTTCAACATCAACATGTGCACTGCAGTTGCACCCTGGCATTTGTGCATTGAAAAATCTAACGAGCGTCTGCTGAAGAAATCGGTTAAGAAAACCTAATTTTTGCAGCTTTTGGTGTGCGTGGCATACAGGTGTAGACACACCTGAAACATTTGAACTGTCTGCTCGATTTATTGCACATACCAGTGTCTCTTTGATGAATTACTATGAGGTGATTTTGAAATGTGCCTTGAAACATGCCTTAAGTAATTAGTGCATAATTGATTATATCTGAGGCAAACCAAGAGATGTGAATAACGATAAATGTTTGCCGTGGACAAATAATACAAAGTTCATACTTTCAGCACATATATATTGATGCAGCTTTTTTTCAGTTTGAAGTTACCCCGTTTCCTGTATCTGCAGAGACTCAGGCGTTTGCTCTTGGGATAAAACTGCAGCTTAAAAGAATCCAGTTGCCTGACACACTTATATCATTTTATGGTGAATTTAGATGGCTATTTAGCCTTCACTGCAAATTACAAGTTGTGTATCATTTTGTTGCTTTATGATGTGAAATTTTTTTGCAAAGTGTTCAACCGCTATAAGAAGACTGCACTGAAAGTGGGTTTTGGCATAAGCCAGCATACACTCATTATGCAACAAATTGGCCACAATTAAAAGCTGGTTGACTGTGAGCAGAAGATTATCTTGCGGAACCAGGAACCAGCAAGATGTCCTGATCCCTGCATAAATATAACGAATGAAACTCGGGTATCCCTGTGGTCAGTTATAGTATCGGCACTCAGAGAACCCCAAACAAACAAAAAAACCTGCCAACAACAACAAAAAAAAGGATGAGTTTAGAAAAGAGCCAGACTGTAATTATGGGAAAGTTTGGGAAGTCTTACCAGTGAGATGGAACAGAGGTTATGCAGGTTATCCGGAAACCAAAGGTAATGATTAAGAGAGAATGCTTTATCTGGGCTTTCAGTCTGGAGCCAGCTTAGAAGAATGTCCTAATAGCGGGTTTATTGAATGTGGTAGATTGTGCGTAGCAAGACTAGCTGATAGCAGATACTTCAGACTAGAAATAAAGCACTGCAGAGGTAATTGAACTTTAGAGAGAGAGGGAGATGTAATGACTTGGTTGCTTTTCTAGTACATCAGTTGTGCATCTCAAAAATTCAACGTCTTTCGAAAAGACATACTCTGACTGAGACAGAAGTTATGGGCGGGATGACCATGAGCCAGCAAGGTGCCCGTGTGGCCAAGAAGGCCAAAGGCGTCCTGGAGTGTATTAGAAGGGGAGTGGCTGGTAGGTTGAGAGAGGTCCTCCTGCCCCTCTACTCTGCCCTGGGGAGGCCACATCTGGAATATTGCATCCAATTCTGGGCCCCTCGGTTCAAGAGGGACAGGGAACTGCTTGAGAGAGTCCAGCGCAGAGCCACGAAGATGATGGAACATCTCCCTTATGAGGAAAGGCTGAAGGAGCTGGGTCTCTTTAGGTTGGAGAAGAGGAGGCTGAGGGGTGGCCTCATTAATGTTTATAAATATGTCAAGGGGGAGTGTCAGGAGGATGGAGCCAGGCTCTTTTCAGTGACGTCTGATGATAGGACAAGGAATAATGGGTTGAAGTTAGAACATAGGAAGTTCTGCCTCAACATGAGGAGAAACTTCTTTCCTGTGAGGGTGACAGAGCACTGGCACAGGCTGCCCAGAGAGGTTGTGGAGTCTCCTTCTCTGGAGACTTTCAAAACCCGTCTGGACGTGTTCCTGTGTGACCTGCTCTAGGCGATCCTGCTCCTGCTCTGGCAGGGGGGTTGGACTAGATGATCTTTCAAGGTCCCTTCCAAGCCCTGATGTTCTGTGATTCTGTGTGACACAACTGAACTGTAGGTACAGGAAACATTAAAAATCAATATTCCTATCTTTACTGCCCAGATGATTCTGAAAGTTTTATCAAAAAAAAATCTTCTGTTATTTTTGGTTTTCTAGAGAAGAACTTGATGAAATAAAATAATAGAATTGTGAAACATCTCAAAATATTCTTACTGGAGATAGCTTTTAGGGTATCTAGTAAATGAAGTATTTGAACTTGTCTGCTTTAGCTAATTAACTCAGATGAATATTGACATAGTAGGGTGAATAGAAGTGAAATTTGCATGGGTTTTGGAGTGTTAGCTGTACAAGTTTGCTTAGAGTTTTAATAACATCACAGTTGACACTTGAGGGGAGAAATTTTTCGTTTGTTCTTACATTGAAACAGTAATGTATATACACACCTGTGTTTTGTAACAGTGATGTGCATTCTACTCACCACTCTCTTTTTCTGTCTGTCCTAGATGGGTGGCGTATGAGAATCCTGAGTTTACGGGGGAGCAGTATGTACTGGCTAAAGGGCTATACCCCACTATTGAGGCGTGGGGGGGAAAGAACTGCAAAATATCTTCAGTTCAACCCATCATTATGGTAAGGAGTTCATTTTACACGTTTCGCAAGTTTCTCTGAAGTATTTGGAGCTATATGTTTTCTATCAAATTCAGCTTATTTACATTATTTAAACAATAATAGTAAACTTTTGTATTTTTGCAATTTTATCTCTGTTTAAAATATTTTTTTCCTTTTTTTCCCCCCCTCCAAACTTTTGCAGGATATTGTTGGAAGCGAAAGGGGTAAAGTCAAGGTAAGACACTTCCCTGAAGTGCATGAAACATACCGTGCAATGTCTGTAACGCAGAAATAAAAGAAATGTCTCTTTGTCTCATGTAACACCCAGGTATTTGCAAAGATGGTTAACTAGTCAGACAAAGAGTGAGAACTGCAAGTGAAGGAAGGCTGCTTTCTAAACTGCTTAATTAAGGCACATTAAGGCCCAAGGACAGTGGGATTTAATATGTGGCTGCCACTAGAACTTTCTCAGGGCACGGGCAATGTTTCGGTCAGGCAGGTGAGCTGGTTTGGGGTATCGGTGGTTGTTCTGCGGAGCTGGAGCCGGCAGCCTTCTGTGCAGAGGTGCAGGTACCTGGGTTCTGTTGCTGAGGGAAGGGCTCTGCAAGTTAGATGATGTTGTTCGTGGTACAGTTGTGGCTTAATTCTTTTTGAACCTAGCTCTTCAGTTAACAGTTCTGCTAATGGTGGTTGCGCTTGAAGGGACTCTTCTTCACTCACAAATGCTGCTGACTTGTGCTTTAAAGTTAATGCCATCCTTGTCAATAGTTAAAGGAAGGAAATGACAGGGAGAGCTTGTCTGTTCAGTGAGTTAACGTATTTTTATGTTGGACTGTCTCCCCTGTGTATGTACTAATATGTAGTTTTCACAGTGAGGCTAATGGGTGGCTTCTTTCATACTTTGGTGAACCTTTTCATGTTTGCCCTGGACAAAGTTACTTTTAGTTTTGTTTCAGTCAAAATGGTGAGTATGTCACAGAACTAAAAACTGGGGAGAAAACTCTCAGCTGTCTCATTGCTTAGTAGCAGCATGCCTCACTGGAATCTCCTGTGTAGGGATAATGTATAAACCTTGGGGAATAAAAATCTCAAGGCTGCTTATTTTCAGCCATGTGCATGAAAAACTATTTGCATCTATATATTCCGTGCCTATTAAGACCTTATCCTGAGGAAACAAAGTAGTAGTGGCTGGTAGTCAACAGACTGCACCCTTCGTCAGCACGTTCCTCTTTGGAGAATGCTGTGTGTACATGCCCACACTCGTATCTCTGTTACGAGTGAATAAAGCTGGTAGGCATGTGATAATGTGAATGACTTCTGTGTGATCAGGGTTAATTATCCTCTAACCAAATTAGCAGGTTTGCTGCTTAGAAATTTTTTTTTTCTTTTTAATGAGGACAAAAGACTTTGGGTGACATCTCTTCTCTTATCCTCCAAGCAGAGAAAGGAGGACTGACATGACTAACTATAGCTGTCACAGGGACATAAAGCCCGTGTCGTGGGTTGACCCTGGCCAGCCGCCAGGTACCCACACAGCCGCTCACTCACTCCCCCCTTCACTGCTGAACAGGGGGAGAAAATATTTTCAAGGGCTCAGGGTTTGAGATAAGGACAGGGAGATCACCCTCATTTACCGTCCCGGGCAAAACAGACTCAGTTTTGGGGAAATTAGGTACATTTATTAAAAGAACTAATCAGAGAGGAGTAGTGAGAAGTAAGAAAGAGCAAACAAATCTTAAACAGAACACCTTCCCCCCATCCCTCCCTTCTTCCCGGGCTTAACATCAATCCCGGTTTCTCCACCTCCTCCCCCCGAGCGGCGCAGGGGGACAGGGAATGGGGGCTGCGGTCAGTTCATCCGACGTTGGTTCCACCGCTTCTTCACTCCGGGGGAGGACTCTTCACTCTTCCCCAGGGCCACTGTGGGGTCCCTCTCACGGGAGACAAGCTTCACGCTCTCTTCTCCACGTGAGTCATCCCACGAAGGGCAATTCATTACAAACTGCCCAACGTGAGACACCTCACGAGGGGCATCCCACCCCTCGTGAGTCTGAGGCGCAGTCCTTCGGGGGAAACTGCTCCAGCGTGAGCCACCCACAACGTCCCAAAAGTCCCACCAGCCGACCTGCTCCAGCGTGGGCATTCCCTCTTCCACGGGCTACAGGTTCCGGCAGCAACTTGCTCTGACGTGGGCTCCCCACGGGCTACAGTCCCCTTTCAGGCATCCACCCACACGGCGTGGAGTCCTCGGTGGACATCTGCGCGGTGATCCTCACGGTGGACTTCTGCACCTCGCCCATGGGCTGCAGGGGGACAACCCGCTTCACCATGGTCTTCACCACAGACCCGGGGGACTCCTTCTGCTCCGGCGCCTGGAGCTCATCCTCCCCCCTCCTCCTTCTTCACTGACCTTGGTGTCTGCACAGATTCTCACTCCTCCATCTCTGTGCCAGCTGTTATGGCGCAGTTCTTTTTCCCGTTCTTAAATATGTTTTTCACAGAGGCGTTCCTCTGCTATCACCTTACTGATAGGCTCAGCCTTGGCCAGCGGCGGGTCCCTCTTTGTAGCCGGCTGGCATTGGCTCTATCAATCTTGGGGAGCTTCTAGCAGCTTCTTACAGAAGCCACCCTGCAGCTCCCCCCCCGCCGCTGAAATCTGGCCAGGCCAAACCAAAACAGCCCGTCTGCCCTGGGAGTATATACCATGCCTGCTGGCGTGCTGTCTGACTACTTTGCCAAGGTTCTGCCATTTGTGTTCTAAGAGACACGTTTCATTTAGTGGGAAGAGTATGTATTTTGGAGATGAAGTGGATTTAATGATCTAAAGTAAAACCTTTTAAAACCCTTTACTAAGGATGTGCCTTTTCTGGCCTTTCTGTGGGACTTGAAAAATGTCCTCCAGCAGATAGTCCAAGGAGCTATCTTTGTTAGCATTGTTCTAATTATTTTGTATATTCCCGAGTGATTTACAGCCAGAAGTAATTTTTCATATTGTTACCTTGCTGTCTCCAACAATGACTGCAACACTGAAGATGTAACAAAAAAAATTCGTGTAACTCAGGAGGTGTGGGTGTTTTAATAGATTTTAATCTAATTATAAAAGTAAGGGTAGAGCCATGTTACTGAAGGTTGAATTGTTTTTAAGTATGTTTATAACTTTTTTAAGGTCCAGTTATTTTCAGAGCCTGAATTCAAGGGTAACTGCCAAGTACTTGAAAAAAACACAAGATGTATTGATTCGTTTGCTGTGAAGTCTTCCAAAATTTTAGATGGCAGGTAAGTTACATTGAATGAATATTGCAAAATCACTAAAATGGTAAAAGTTTTTAAAAAGCAACCAGCCTTCTAACACCTGTGAAGTGGTTTCACATACAGGGACTACAGAGAACAATGCTTTCCAGTTTACACATCAGTCTTCAGTTTGTCAGGACAAAACATTGTAAATAATGTAGTAGCTCTCACTAAAGACTGACAAAAACCGGCATTTTACTTGCACAGAACTCTTAAGAGGCAATTTCTTCTCCTCCTTCCTGCAGCTGCATAGTGTATGACCAGGAAGATTTCTCTGGTAACCAGTATGTGTTAGAAGAAGGAATTTATCCTGATCTGACGGCAATGGGTTGTTCTCCCCAAGCAGTTCTAAAATCTTTACGGATTATAAATATTGTAAGTACAGCTATTGGAAATATTGTAAAGTAAAGATAAGTACACTGATGACTCTGACCTCCCCTTTTTTTGAAACAGTAAAAATGCCCAGACAGCAGAGGAGTATTTTTATTTAATTTTACTTACGGGGTAGCAGTTAAATGTGCTGTGGCCAGGTTTTTTGACCTCTGTGCTGTTTTTGCAAAGGAGAGGGCGTCACAGAAGCAGCTGCCCGGGACCACTGCTCTTAATAACAGCTTACAAAGGACTTCTGTAAAAAGAGTCAAGGATGGGTCAGACCCTTTATGTCCCAGTAGGAGAGACCACTTAGAGCGGGCTGAGGAATGTCAGTAGGACAGTGTGAAGTACGTGTACTGCAGACTTTGTTTTTTATGCATATTAAGAAAGCAGACTTAGCTAAGCAACTTTGCATGAAATACATGTAATTATAAAATGCTGTTGCTATCATCAGGGAAGTGCAATTTGAGTTAATCACAGAATAATGCACCCTTCCAGATAAAGTAAAGCAACACCCAGTGCCATTTGGCAAAATCAGAAGTGGTGGTGTTAAGTGTGGTGGATACAAGCTAAACAACATTTACATATTTTGTAACTCATCAGTGGTGAGGAACGAGTTTGCTCAAGCCTATAACCAATGATTATGATGGATCACTTATGGAATCTGCAAGTATCTTTTAAGATCAAAGCAATTACTACCAAAATGTGGTCAAGAATCCAGGAACTTATGGCAATATGAAGAGATGGTACTCATTTTACAAAAGGAGGGGTACACTATTGACTCTCTTCTTTGAATTTGGCAACTTCATTGCTCTCCACTGTAATTTTGGTAACCCATCAGTGATGTTGCAGTTGACGAAGGAGAACTAAAATGCGTCATGCTCTTTCATGTCTCTGGAGCATTTTGATGTACGTTGTAAACAAACATCTGCAGCAAGTATGTCTGTCTTCTGAACTCTTTGGCTGTCCAGTAGAGAGATGCTATTAAAAACCATAGAAGTGTTTCTAGCCAAGCTTGAGGAGTGATCAGCATGAACTAAAATAGTCCCTTTTGCATATGTCACTATCAAGTTCTTGGGTTTAAAGCTGGAGGGATGGTCATACTTGTGGAAGATTTATTATTTGTGGCAGAGACTATTGTATTAAAACAACCAAATGGCAGTTCTATGCCTCTTTTCTTAGGATTTCTGAAACCTATTCTAGCCCTACAATTTATCACGTTTCAGACAGTAGCATGGAGCTGAATCTGTCTGCAAGTCATGGGCTGCCGGTTCCCTCTTCAGAGGCTTCCTGGCTGCGGAGAAGAGGGAAATGAGTTGCTTTGCTCAGCAGTTCATTAGCAAACCAGAATACAGAGAATAAGAAGTTAGGTAAAAATGGTCATGTTCTACTCTTAATAGCCTTACAAAAGCTGGAGCCACATTATTCTAGATGCTGATTTCACCTGTCGGATTTATTTGGGGACTGTTTTTCTGGCAGTGCCAGTCTTAATTCCTCCCCACCGCCTGCTGTTCCCGTAGCTTGGTCGTGATTTTTGTGACATTTTAATACAAGAAACACCTTAGCTATTTTAATGTCACATTACTGTACTGTACTAGTTTAACTCCCTGTTGCAAGGATCCATTTCTGAGGAACACAAAATAGGAAATAAAAGAGCTATTTGATAAACTTGGAATTGAAAGTTAAAAGGGCTTTTTTTTTTTTTGTAAGTTCAAAATTTTGTTTGTTAGGTTTTTTTTTGACCATGGTGTCTTTGCTTGATTGTGCTTGTTTTGTGTGCTCCATGTGGTTGTGCTGCAGCTAGAAAATAGCATTTTTCCTTCTAGAATTTGCTACGTGTTCTTTTTCCTGAACTAATATAAAAACAACTGCAAATGTGGTTCATGTTTGAACAGTCATGCTGAAAATACTTCTTTTTTTTAATGAGCATCTCTGTGAAATAACACAATGCAGATTTACAGGAGCAGCAGCTTCGTACAGTGCACTACATGGGAAGTACTGAAAGAAAACTCAGGAGCTGACCTTGCATTTCTTTTTGTGGAGAACATTTTATGTAACAGTGTTGCTGCTGAATCCAAAAAATGCCCACAGTGGAAGGTGTGGCAGAAAGAACATTGGAGGATTTCCTCTTCTGTCTGTGTGTTTTCTTTGTAAGTAGATTATTTCTGAAGCATTGTGCGTGGCTCGAGGGCTGCCACCTGACCAGGTTGTGTGTGTCGGAGTGCAGGTCCCCGTCTGTAACAGGGCGGAGTGGTCAGAGACACTGGGACATCATCAAAAGATGGTGCTACTCTTCCCCGTTGGGCTCTTCACCTGTGATGACGCATGACAGTCTAACTGGTATTCGCCTTTCGTGGTGGGGATGAGCATACTCTGACCTTGGAGTGAGCCGAAAGCTGTTTTTCTGGCATTTTCCACGGCCCGGCAGCGTGCGTGCCGTCAGGAAGCAGAGCTCAGCTGCTGGGCAATAACCTGGGGTGCCGTGGAGATAATGGTGACGCTCACGCAACGTTGTCATCCAGGGCCTTCAACCTCTAAAGAAAGATGAAAGAGGAATTTAAGCCCTGTCTGGAAATCAGCAGACGTGAGGTCTTGCCTAACGACACCTGCCGCCGCGCGCCTGTGGAGCCGCCTTTGGAGGGCCTGTTTCCATGCCTGAGGCCAGCTGGGAGTCTGTCGAGACTTCGCGTCGTGTCGGGCGTTCCCGATGCAGTCGGTGTGTTTTGAACACGCTGAACAGATGCCAGCAGGAAGGAGCTTTTCTGGCTAATGGCGTTGGTTTTAGGCAGTTGTTGCTGGAAGACTTGCAAAAAGAGGGAGTGGCAGGGTCGTTTCTATTTGTGAGCGTAAACTAACACCGGAGTGCTGGGGCTTAACTGACTTTACCCTGAGGGATTTCAAAGTCTTACCTCCCAGCTTCCAGGCGAAGGCCTTAATTGTGAGAGAATATTTCCAGTCCACTACAGGTATCTGGCTACATGGAAAAGCATCCAAGCTTCGTTATCCAGAAGCGATTTTAAATGGGCTGAGTGATACAGGGAGTGTCATGTGAGCAGAATCCCTTTGACACCAGAAGCACTTGGACAGAGGGGGAGAAGAATCACCCCGCCACAGCAGTTTGGAGGATTCAGATGTTACAGCTTTTTGCTTGTCATGAATTTCACCTCAGAAGTATGACTCCTGAAGCTCTTGTCTGGTCAGAGATTAATGTTGCCATAATGTACTGTAAGAATGAAAAGTAAGAGCAGTAAGTGAAGAGCGGTGCTGACAAGGCTGTCATTGTTGGAAGCTATAGAAATTGATACTATCTTACTATGTATTCAGGTCTGAAGATGAAAAATCCTACAATGAGTGGGGTTTAATGCAATGAAGGAGGGATATGGCGATACTTAAAATGTATTTTTAAACATAATTAAGATATGCAAGAATCAACCGCAGAGACAGAGATTTGTATGTGCCTTAAGATAAGGAATTTTTATGTTCCGTGCAGGAAGAACTCTTGTGTGTTTTGTATAAGGGCTTTTTACTGCTTTTTAAAATTTCTTTTAAGTAATGTGTTGCAGAGCAAAAGCATTATTCAGGGTCTGTGATCTTAAACAGTCATGAAGAAACCTCTGAAGTAAAAGGGCTGTGTGGAGTCATGATGTTCATAGTTACCATCTGGACTTCTAACAGCCTATAAAAGCGCTCATCTTCCTTCTGCAGGAGCTGTCTGAGCCGTGCATAGCTCTCTTTGAAAAGGTGGGTTTCCAAGGAAAGAAAATCGAATTCAGTACTGAAATCTTAAATCTCCGGTTCCTGGGGTACAATCCTCGAATAGCTTCAGTTCAAGTCCTTGGCGGCACGTAAGTTTAAAATCACTTTTTGATTCTTTAGAATGATGTAAAATTCTGTAAAATTACAGGTGTTAGAAACCAAGGAGTATAAAATTAGAATATCGTAATACGTGCAGTGCATTACTGCATTTTTTCACAGAACCTTTTCACGTCCTGGTTCAACAATGTGTTATCACTGACTGGTGCTCTGTGCTAGAAGTCAAAATGAATTTGAATGAAGCTCACAAGGGAACTGGTGTCTTCTCTCATGGCTTATTACAAAATCCAGCTTGCACAGCATCCTTAAAACCACCTTACATGCTCTTGGTTTTAGGTCTTGGTTATAAAAAAATCATTCAGTTTTTGATCTGTGTCATGTGTTATAAATTCAAAATATTTTAATAAATCTTCATGTTCATCCTTTTTACCTATTATGGACACAGTGCTACAATAAGATCATTTTTACTTCAGGAATTGGTTGAGACTCCTAGCTGTAAAACCAGCAGTTACATTCATTACCTGTTTTTAGGCAGTTGGGTTCTCTGAATTGACTTCTGCAGATCAGGTACACAAAATAGTCTGTGATGAGGTTTAAAAAACGTCTGGAAGAGTTTTGAAAACTATTGTGCTGTCTTTTTCCAGCAGATCTGTTAAATTTCTTTTTCGTGTTTTTCCTCTTTTTTTTTGTGTTAACCTCTACCTCCAAGATACTGCCTCAAATTCCAAATTCAGGTTTTTTTTCTAACTTAAAGAAAACATATTATTTAATGATAGAGCCATGTTACCGTTGCTTTGCATTTAAATATATTCTTTTAAAGAGGTAAATTTCCAAGGTGCTAGAGAGTTGCTGTTGGATAGCTTAAGACTGCCCTCAAGTGGGTAGCTTATACCAGTTCTACAGAGCAAACCACTTTCCCCAGCTGGATAAGCTGGTCAAAGGGTTTCCTTAACACAGTGAACTGGAGTTTGAAACATAAAGGTCATAAGAAAAGGTACATGATTCATATTCTTAAGTCTTCTGAGATTTCGGTATCTTTCACCATAATCGCAGTGTAGTTGATTCTCACTTTCCACAATATGAAATAACATGAAGTTATTATAATGATTCTGTCATTCTGTGAAGTCAAACATCAAGGTATTTCTTTCCCAAGAACATGGTTACCATGATTCCAGGTAATGGAGTCACGAATTATGTGTGTTCCCTGTCCAGTGAATATGTTTGTGTTTTCTGGTTGATCACTAGAAACGCATAAGAGTATGATGCAAAAATTCTGTTTTCATTATAGCTGAAATGTGTCAAAATACGGGTGTCCTTGCCCCTACTGTCTCCCTTAATTGAACAGGTTTTCGTCTTCTCTTCCTTTGCTAAGAGACGTCCTTTTACAATTCTCTGAATTTCATACCAGAGGATAGATGTGTATTTAGGCTGTGAAAAAGTCCCAAAATGAAGAGGGGTGTGCTGCTTCTGGATATAGATACCTACTGACAAATCAGTCAGAGGAAAGGAGGTAACAGGAGAAGGTGCGTCTCGAGTGCTTACGTTCTCGGAAACCAGGAGCTGTTGGGCAGTCCCAGCAGATCAGTGGAAATAAAAGTCTCATGGTGTTGCAGCGAATTTCGGTTGTAGTTCTCTGCCTGTGCCAGCAGTAGAGAAGCACAAGTCACATTCTGACCAGTGAAGCGTGGTTGGACGTGTGCTAGGGAATGCTAGACAGATTTTTTTCTATATGATTTTTCTCTCTGTTTTTCTGGTGGGTTCTTTCGTTTTCCTTATTTCGCCCCCTTGCAGGTATTTGGAAAGGAGAAAGGTGTTCTGAAGTAAAGCCTCTATCAAAATACCCTAGAAAATTTGACCCTGTTGCAGTTCCAGTATTTGCTTGTTGCAATCTGCAGCACTAGGAGGGCTCTCCTCATCACAAGACACACAGAACTCCTGGTTCTGCACATACAGCAATTTAGCACGTACGACGTGTGTAGCACGTGCATATGTGCTCCATGAGGAGTCACAGTACCTCTTGGAAACAGATGATATTTGAAAGTTGGGTTCTCCCTTGAAAGCAAGAAAATGCTTTGTTCCATTCAGCTTGTAATTTTTAAATAACCAGACTTTAAAATGTGAACTCCAGTGTACTTATCTTAATGCGGCTGATCTAAATAAGGACATACTTTTATTATTTTTTTAAGACCTATTAAAAAGAAGGTCATTGGCTTTCCGAAGCTAAACACTAGTCCTTTGCGGAACAGATTACTGTTAAACCCATTTATTGATTCCAGAGTAGGATTTGGCAGTAAAAGCATTCTCTTTTTTTTCCCCCCTTTTTCCTTTTTCTCATAGATGGATAATTTATGAGCACAGCAATTACAGGGGGCGTCAGATGTTGTTATCACCAAACGAAATTCCAGATTGGTATAAAGTGAGTGGCTATTGTCAGATAGGTTCTCTAAGACCTTTACTACAGGTGAGTAGGCTCTGATATGACATTGCCAAGTACTAATTTATATTTTGTAATGGGGTTGGGGGGATATCATGCAGTTGAAAGGAATGTTACAGTCTGGGGTGCACATCACAAGCTTCAGAAGTGGCAACTGTGTGAAGAAATCGCTCTACAGTTTCGCTTGTAATCAAAGCTATTTGATAATGCTGAATGGGTTTGCAGTTCTCCTGCTTAAACTGTTCATTAAGCATACTTTAAACCAAAGTACCGAAGACAGCAGGTACAGGATTGGCTAAATTGTTTTAACAAATAACAGCTATAACTACTATGTGTAATTTTAAGTTGTTTTATAGTTAGTGCCCAAACTGGTCACTAGGGTACTCTCTGTACTACCTGCATTATTTTTGGAACAACAAGAAAACTGATCATCAAAAGCGAATACTGCGATTTGTAGTGACTTTTTGCGTTGATTTAGAAGGGAAGGTCCTTCCCTGCTCTTTACTTTCGCAGCATAATTTGCAGGCCTAATGCAAAACTTACTCTCCTGGTGTCCTTTTTGTTCTGTTCTTTAAATAAGCACCACGTGATTTGGTCCAGTGCTGCAGCAGTCCTCTGGACTTTAACATCTGACATTCTCACTGAGCTGTATTTTACTGAGGAAAACAACTTTTTCTAATCACAGATTAGTTGTACCTGTACCCAAATGCATTTTCTTGCTGTTACAGCGTTGTATAGCCTCAAGCAGAGTTAGGGATAATGTATTTTGACTGCCCTGGCTGAGAGCTTGCCTAAACAGAAATGTTAACATGTGCCAAGGCGCAGCAGGACTGTGGGATCCTGGCTGGTGGTGAGATGTGCAGCACTGCCCAAGTGGACTCTTAGTGAAAGCAGAGAAGAAGTTAATGCTGCTCTGAATTAAAAATTTTTAGCTTTTCCACTGTGTGCTGATCTCGGTGCATAGGAAAACCTAAAACTTTCCATGCGGAATGGTGAGTTCTCAAAGCTTGGCTTGTCCTAGACATTTATGGACTTCAGGATTATGTTCTAAAATATAAGAGTTACGCTTTCTGAAAGAAAGAGGGAGGCACAGGGTCCAGCACTGAACGGCAGTTGCTCTGAAGTTTACCAGAGCAGGGTGTGTTTTGTGCCGAGACTGTGGTTAAAGAGTTCTGTTGCTTTCTGCAGAAACGTGTGTACTTCAGGCTTCGAAACAAGGAAACAGGAAAATTTATGTCAGCTGATGGGAACTTAGAAAACTTGAATCTTCTCAGAATACAGGTTGCAGAAGACACAGACTCAGATGATCAAATCTGGGTTTATCAGGATGGATTCATAAGGTGCCGGGTGAGTTTCAAGTTCAATGTGAATTTTCTCTTTTCTCTCCAATGGTAGGGCCACGTGAATTCAATTCCTATCTTAATTCCCATCTAAATTTATTTTATAGGCCTATTCCGTTTCAGCTGTAATATAATCTTTTTGTAGGGTTGGGGGATTTTTTTTTTTCCATTGAACTGGCTTTTTCAGGTGATACGAACTAGTTGTATGATGCCTTTTTTGATGTAATTGAAATTCAGAGAGATTTAAATTACTCTTCCTCTAAAGAATAGTAGCCTCGTAAGTTCAGTCACCACCAGGAGATCACTGTCTTGCTCTTCATGACTTCCTTCCACGTTTATGCCCTCTTTCTCCACAGCGAAAATACCACAGAAGTGTCAAAGCAGGGGAGACCTTTTAAAATACAGATCCTTCTTGATAATATTTTGAACTATGCGTACGTTATGGTAGGTCAATTAGTGTAATGCAGATTATATCCTCTTCTGCATTCAGGCAGATTTAAAGATAAAATCCTACTCTTTGGGGTTCTTTTGGTTGTTTTATTTCTGATCACCCCTGTATTGGTCAAATTCATCCCTTTTCCCATTCCTCTGTACAAGTTTCCAAATGAAGTCCTCCGTTTCTCACAGTCCATAAAACTACTCATGTATGAATTGGCATTGAGGTGAGCAGAGGTAGGTGCAGTTCATAATGTCTAAGCATGAACAGTCTTAGGTAGGGATGCTGGCCAAGGAGAATTAAGTTACTTTAATACTGTTGAACAGCTTGACTGCAAAGAATCACGTGAACTTCTTCTATAGGATTGTATAACTTCAAAGGAGCCATTTAGAACTATGTCATCTATGCTGGAGGGAAGAACCTTACTGTTAATAAGCTGAGGCATTGTTTGGACATGTTTGCAGGACATACGCAGTAGTAAAAGGGATTTATGCAAACAGAAAAATGATGCAAAGTAAGCTAAAAGCTTCACTATCGCATACAAAAGACTTCTCTTTTGATAGTGCCTCTCCAACATTTCACTGAGAGTACTCATATCGAGACAGCGGGGTAATTAATATGGCTTTGGATAAATGCACCTGAGTTTTGTCCCTGTCTCTGTATCTCATAAAGCAGTTTTTCTGCACACAGAAAATCCACAGCTCGTGCAGTGTAGCAGTCAGGTCGCTCAGTGCGGAGCACGAGCTGGCAACGTTCATCTTAAAGGACTAAACTCTGAGAGAGCTCTGTCATCTTTCTGCTGAATGGCATTAAGTGTATTTTGCACCAAAAAAAAAAATTAAATTGGTTTTCACCACATTTTGAAAAGAAATTCAAGCTCGTGGGTGGGTATGTGCACGTAGACAGACACGGGTCACTGGGAGAACTGGTGCCTTTCTTCCTGTAAGCTTAGGTCACCTCACTGACTGAGTCATGGTGCCCTGAGGTGCACCTGAGGTTCTCAAGGAAGGGCTGTTTTAGGCAGGTGGGATAACCAGTAAGCAAGATATGAAAGTCCTTCTGCTCATTGTGTTAGAAACAGATGTGAAGAGCAGGTAGGAATTCAGATCTCCTCACCCTTCCTGAATTTCTTGGAGATGGGTGAAATAGTGGACTCGTGGACCTAATGTGTAAGCTTGGGAGTCTCCCGAGTCCCACTAGAGAACATTTTTAGATACAGCTGAGAATTTCAGAGCTGCAAAACTGATTTGACTTACTTCAATTCTAGGTTATGGTAGTAAGAAGTATCGCTTTTTCAAAACTGCCTACTTAATAACGTAGGGCCATCTCGGCAATGGCAGGTGGGTGTTTGCTTAATCTCTGCTACTGAACTCCACTCAGAGGTTAGAAGGCAGCTTGTGGGGATCCATTGAAAGTCACCATTTGTGTAGAATAATTAACTGTCATTTACTACTAATTCAGCTGTAATATTCTTTTAAAGTAAGACTGATTTTTTGCCTATTCTTTTTTTCTTAACCATAAAGATATTTGCAGAGTTTTGAAATCAATTAATACAAATGACCAGGAAAAGAATATATAACAAAGAAGAAAATATTACTGTGCTATACTGTGAAATTCGTACACTCAGTACTGTGCAGTTAAGTCCTTCATCTCGAAAAGTTATTGCAGAACCAGAAATGACTAAAGAGCAGAAAAAATATGTACAGAGGAGATGGAGAGCTTCTATGCAAGGAAGGGGTGAAATAGCTAGTTCTTATCCTGCAAAGGGGGCAGTTTGAAGGATATTATGACTGAAGTCTCTGCAAATAGTGTGGACAAGACATCCGTTAAGGGAGGAGAAAGGGGGTGAGGAGAGCATCAGATAAAACTAGTAATTGCCTATCAAATATTTATTTATTTTTAATAGTAGTAGTAGTAGTTAAGATTTGGAATTGCTTGCCACGGAACGATTATGATACAGAAGGGTGCTCGCATTAAAGGATGAAATTGATCTCAGTGGGTAGTGACTAACAAATTCCCATACGGGACAGAAACCATAGAATCATAGAGTGGCCAAGTTTGGAAGAGACCTTAGAGATCATCTAATCCAACCTCCCTGCCATGGGCAGGGATAACCTTAACCAGACCAGGTTTTTCAAGGCCTCATCCAGCCTGGCCTTGAACGCCTCAAGGGAGGGGCCATCCACAACTTCCCTGGACAATTTATTCCAGAGTCTTGTCACCCTCTGAAGAATTTTTTCCTAAGATCCAACCATCCGAGTATTAAACGTACCAGCTCAGCATGGAACATGCTTTGGGCTGGAAATTGCTGTAGACTGGGAGAGATCACCTGGAATGTACTGAATACAAGAGCAGAACAAATGTAATCTTACGTGGCATCTGTTGTTGGCCACTGCCAGAGGCAGGTGCTAATTGTTCCTTTTGATCTGATAGAGCATCATTATTTTCATGTTCTTACGTAGTGGAGAGCGTCGGCAAAAAACAGGAACGAAAGAAAAATAAGTAGTCCTGAGTTTGGGGCAAAAATACATTCCTTTACGGAAAGTAGTTCCTCGATTCTCTCCTGGTGGAATATCTTCTAGTACCCACGGCTTTTTAACCAGATAGAAGTAAGACCAATTCTTGTAACTGCTGTTGCCTTTCTGATGATGCAGGTGGCAGAGGATTGCTGCTTGACGATTGTTGGAAATCTTATAACTCCTGGCTCTAAACTTGGTCTGTCATTTGAGCGGAATGAAGACAAACAATATTGGCATATTTGTCCAGATGGCCGGATTTATAGCAAGATGAAACCCAAGCTGGTTTTAGATATCAAAGGTAAGCAAATGTGTTATCTCATTACATTTTGTCTTAATTACATGGTATTGGCAGCAGGATAGGCACTAAACGTGCCTATAAATTAAGGATGGTGTTAGAGTTACTTTAATCTAGAACCAAAAGAGACCCGATCAGCTCGTCTGACCTCCTGAATTATACAGGCCCTAAGACTTAATTTCGTTTTTCCTGCATAGAGTTTAGTAACTCACAGTACTCGCTTATCTTGTATTCCCAGTGTCCACTCATAGATATCCTCAGTTAATCTTACGTGGCGCTGGGTGATGTGAATATAATTCTTTAAAACGCTGAAGCAAGAAAAACCTAGCGTCTCATTAACTTTAATTTGTATAGAGCAAATTTTCTTATATAGTAGTTGTAGCTGCAATAGCCAAAGGACATTAGGAAAGCAAAGGCAGGCTTGTACACCAATGTGATTAGAAGCAAAAAGCTTTTTCATTTATTTATTAATGGCTGTACCTTCACGGAGAACGTGAGATTCTGCCACAGCAGCCTAAGATCTGTGCGCACTTGATGCACGTCTTACACTTTTGTCACAGCAATTTGAGTCGGGTAGATCCTGCTTCTGAACTTTCTTTTCATAGTTTCACAGAAGGTCTGGAAGAGCAACAAATGGAATGATTAGCGGAATTAGCGCAGTTGGATGTTTTGATATAACTTTCCATTTTTGAGTGGGAGAAATGATCATTTTTTTATAGCTGCTGATTTTTTAATCTGTTTTAAAATAAATTTTGCATTGATGCTGTGACATTAATTACAGCAATTATATATATATAAATATATAAATATACCAGAGTCAACAATTGGCACTTTAGAACTAAAAAGGACGGGATTATCAAAACTGTGAGAAAAAGGTTTATTTAGTGTCTGACCTAGTCCAACACTGGCACAAATAGTCACAAATTCTCTTTACTGCCACAAAACCCTAATGGTGATTAATTATAAACTTACCAGAAATACTCCAGACTCTGCACACCTTTTTCTAAAGTCAGTTCTGAGTTGCACCAAACAAGCAGAAATACTATTATGCTGACTTGCCTCCAGTTAATCATGCTAAAAGCAGTTACCAATTCTACATTTATAACTGCAGAACTTCACTAGGGCAGGTCTGGTGATCAAAAGTATAGGTGCACTCTTAAGTTTAAACAAAAAAAAAAGTAAATTGTACAGTAAACGTGAAAGAGTAAGTACGTTTAGCTTTTATTTGAGAAAGCCTAGCAGGAGCATTACCTGAGTCTGCCAGTTGTGCTGATCCATTCTTGACCACAAATTGAGCCTTAATGAATTCTTCAGCCAAGGAACGCAGTTGTTCAGCTCTGCAGTCACCGAGGCCACCTTGTGGGTCTACTTGGCGTAGCACGAACCTTTTCCAGAGCACAGCTCTGTCCAATAGTCTCCTGTTCCACTGAAAAATAACCCCGCCTTTTCCCATCGTAGAATGTTTACATTCTACCAGACACCACTTAGAAAATATTTTTTTGTGCTCACAGCGGTGACTGAGCTTTGTAGCTAAGGTTGTTTTGCGTAGCTGCTGGTGAGGTTTTTTTTTCCTATGGGAGCATTTGACCCGGTATTCCCTTTTCCCGTTCTGAAGAACGTTGCAGAGTTAGGGTTGTATCTCTGCTGGATTTTAGTAATTGCCTGGTGATGGCACGGAGAGAAATCGTGTCGGCGTTAACCTTCTCAAAGACCTTTCTGATTCGGGGCAGTGGCATCAGAAAGCCTCCCCCAAATTCCTGAAGGGGAGAAGAGCTCAGGTGCCCGAGATGGGCATTTCCATAGTACAGAAGAGCGGCTCTTCAACGTGCCTGCCTATGTGGGACTCCAGGTGCCCGGCATATTTATTTCAGAGCTCTGCTAGAATCCATACTTGTCACACTCACCATAAGCTTTCAGCTGCCCGGCTTTTCTTCTGCTCATTTGGAGAGGGTGAGGCTCCAGGGGCCCAGAATGAAAGATGATGTCCGTAGGAGCGTCCTGGTGCTCTGGCTCAGATGGCTGCTTCTAGGGGGAATAAATGCTGCCTGCCATCCCCAGTGTGTTGTACCACAGGAGATGCACGTCTCTACATTTCTGCAGTATGTGCTAGATCTGAGAGAAAAAGAAAAAAAAAAAAAAGTCAGCTCTGACTTTCAGCTGTAGTCGAACGTTTCTTTGCTTCCAAGTGTCTCAAGTCAGAATTCTAATGGCACTTTTCTACGAGAACATGTTTGGCGTTGCAGCACATGAGTAAATTAAGCCCCTCTGAGAAAGGGTTTGATTTTACATTTGGATGCGTTCAGCTGCCAGTGGAAACAGGTGAACACTGGGTGATGTTCTGTGTATGGTGACTTGTGATGCAGCTGGTCAAAATTCAGGATTATAATGGCAAAACGAGTCCCAGCACTTGTCCCTGGTGTGGTCATGCTCCTACTGTCTGTTCGTAACGGGACTTTTTTCATCGTGTAAACATCATCTTTAGAGCAAAGTGACAACTGTTGAGAGGAAACTGAACAGCCCAGTGTGACTTCTGGGAAGTGACAGTCTTGCTGGAGCTATACCTGTCTGCACTGCAGTCTTTCCTTCCTTTCCTATCCAGGCTGAAATAGCCAAGGTATTGAATTACTGAAGGGGTGCAGAGGAACAGGCAGACCCCTTTGTTTCAAAATTAATTCTGAAAGCAGGCAGTGATGAGAATGAGTTTATCTTCTCAGTGCCTTGGGGAGAGGAGAAACTGTCTACACCAGCACTTTGATGAGAGTTGCCCCGAAACCTGGAGTACGTGCCTCTCGTTTGAAGGATAATCTCCACTCTGAAATTTTTCTTTACAGGTGGCACACAATATGATCGTGACCACGTTGTTGTCAACACAGTCAGCGAAGAAAAGCTAACACAGTGTTGGGAACCGCTAGTGGTATAAACCCAAACAAAGCAGAGACGACGTTTGAATCGGCCACTGTTCCACACGCAAGAATTGGCACTGCCCTCTCTGAAGGACATAGAATCAACAATGAGAGTTTTGTCTTTTCTTTGCAGTTTTAAAAAGAACAAGCAACAGATTGATTTCGCCTTTCTATCTAAGATTATTATCCCTGTAAAAGCTTTTTTTTTTTTTTTTTTTTCCCCCTTAAATCAGCGCAGGTCAATGTGAGATAGAGAGCGGTGGATAGGATGTGTCGGCTAGAGTGGAAGAACTAGAGGTGGGAGAGACCCCATGGAGTTATAGCTGTACCAGCGAGTAGTTCATCCAGAATTAGCATAACTTTAAATTATTTTTAAAAGCTGTTTTTTTTTTTTTTTTTTTAACTGAGAGAAAGGCTAAAAAAATAATTAAAGCTTATTTCATAAAGGACAGGAGTGCAGTGTGTATGTGGGTATAGCACCTTGGACCTGAGGGCTGTAGTATAGAGAAATATTCACTATGGGAAATTAATATATTTGTTTCACCGGAAAAAACTTATGTTTACGGAAAGTTTAAAGGCTGCTAGCACACAGCACATCCAAAGAATTCTTAACATGTGGCTTCAAATATAGTTAGTATGCTAATATAGTAAGTCCTAAATTAAGAAAAAATTCTAGATTCTTCTCATGTAGAGATGACGTAAATTAGTAGATGTTTGTTAGAAACTAAGAGAGGACTGGCAAAAGGATACATCGGAATGTGAAGAACTTGCCCTTTTTTTCTAGGCTGCCTAACTTTTTAAGTTACAGGTATTTTACTTCTTTGCCAAGTCAAATCTTTACCTTTTAAACCAGTTCCTGTAAGTATCGTCTTCCCAAACTCCAAAAATCATAGAGAAAACAAGAATTCTTATGGGAGGTATCACTAAAGATGGTCAAAGTAAAGCACTACTGGTTTCTTGGGGAGCTCGTGACAAGTAAGACATCCTAACGACGGCAGGAGGTTCTTCTCTTGCCCTGCCCTTAACCCAGTTTTGAAGTTTTCCTTAATAATGTTGGCAAAAAGGTAAAATATAAAGTCTTGTACTACGCTGCTGTGTTTTGTTCTGGCTTAGACCAGTGTTATTACAAGCTGCTCCTAGGAGCATCCAGGCCTTTGTCTTGCATAGTAAGTCTGTTTAAAATTTAACACTTTCATTACTATTGTATTGCCTCAAAGGATACTGGTGCTTTTATTGTTACCACCCTAGAGGAAGTGCCTTACTAAATTTTCCTCCTTTTGTACAGACGTACTGAAGTTTTGTTGCTCTGAAACTTGCTGCTTTTAGTTCTTCACAGAAAATGTGTTGTTACTGATCCCAAATGGCGGTACTTTGTCATATTGATGTGCTCTTGCTATATATTATATAGCATTTTACAAATAAATTTAAATTAGCTAACTTGTTACTGACGTTATTTTTAAAGGGAGAAAGCTGACAACTCACAGTCAGTTTCGCTTCTGTCCTGTGCTTTTCTCTGCGATTCCTCTGCGACAGCTACCCAATGAGCAGTGACTTTGTGGTGTGGAACAGCTGCAGGCTCTGGGGAAGGGACACTTCTCCTGTGCAAGCACCCATTTGGCATCTTTTTACATGGGGCCACAGCTCATCCGGCTCCTGCTCCTGTCCCCTGGAGGAAGCGCTGACACAACGTGATTTTCCAGCTGCGTGGCAGTAACTGCGCAACTCTCGATGAAGAGGTTGCCTCTTTCCTTTGATCTACCTGCATAATTGCAGGGGAAATCACGCCGTAGCCCATCTCTGGCAAAACGGGGTAAGTTTAAAAACAGACCAACAGGCACAGCCTCAAGCACTGCATCGCCACCAGCAGCGGCAGTGGGCGTGGCAGGAACAGGGTCTCCCAATTAGTGACAAAATCACATCAAGCTTACCTGCATAAACACCGTAATCAACTGTATCTGTGCCAGGAGTTAGGCAATTAGAATAATTATCAGTTACTGATTGATTTTTGTTCCATGCTTCTACTCAGATTAGTCATGCCATGAGAGATTGGCCATATCAAGATTCAAGCACTGGTCTTGAGACAGCAGTGTGACCGCTTAGTACAGGGAAAGTGCACGGGTTCTGAGAATGAACTACATTGAGTAACCGTATACATTAATAAAGGTGAACAGAACTAGGAGAAGGCCAAGGGAAAAAAGGATAACACAAGTTTCATGTGGAGAATCAGATAAAAGTGTGCCTCACCGTTTCATTGGCTAAAAATTATGAGGGGGGAGGGGGGAAGCTCCAAGATTTAGAAGCTGAAGATGCTGCCAGTTGTTCCTCTTAGCCCACGAGTGAGCGATGCTTTGCAAAAGTCACAACTACGTTCTTAACATGATTTTCATGTGGAAATACCTGAGGGACACAGTATTTCTTGTCTGCATATTAACAGTTAGAGACAGGCAGCATGTGAAGGAAGCAAAGAGGCTTTCCTAACATACGACCTTTTAAAAAAAATAATGCATCCTGTGTGAGCTTTTAAAGAAGGAGCAGATTACACATCCAGGTGTACTCTACCAGTAAAGGACTGACTGCAGGCAGAATAATGATTAAAAATACTTTATTATTTACTAATTACATTGATCACTGTTTTTCCACGTGCGTGTCCTCCTTCCAATTTCAGAAAGGCCTTTGGAACTTCCGAAAAAGAGAAGACTTCATCAATAACTGGTTGAATCTACAGAATAAAGAAAAAATGTCACAATACTACGAATAATGTATCACCTTCACACTTCAACACTGTATAAACAAAGGGAGGAGGATTTGTTATAGTATTTAGGGCAGGAGTTGCCAAATGCTGTAGTCACTAGATGTCAGCTTTTTTGGGGGGGACCCCTCTGCGTGCAGGAGAAGGCTTTCTGCTGCTCTTTGCCCAAGTTTTAAAACATCTCTGCTGCCACAGTTCAGAGCCCTCACCTGTCGCTATGCAAGGATCCAACTCCCCTGAAAAGCTGACACCGTGGTTCAACTTTTTGTTGTCCACAATGATGGATACACTGAAGAAAAGGAAGAACATTTTTTTTCTCATATGTAGCTACTGCTGTTCTTGTGAAACCAGAGAATTTTCAAAAGGTAACATGTTTTAAACATACCTATGAATCTAGGGCCTATCTGCATATTGGTACTTTTAGAAGACTTGGCCACAACTTAAGTACAAAAACCAATAATCTACATTTGTTGCTGAATCATTTAGACACACTTGGAAACTCAGCCACTGTGTATGCCAGCAGGCATACATCATTAAGCTCACCTTGCGTTGACTGCTATTTTGGCATTAATTTTGTAGAGTAGCCTTCTGGATTGTTTCAGACTAATTTCTAATAATGAAGATGAAACTACTCTGTTCCCTGTCCCCATTATTAACTAAGGAGCCTAAAAACCCTACAAGTGTTTCCTTTAGACATCCCAGTGTATCAACAGAGGCAGAAGAAATCATAGCTCCTTCTGAAAAATACATCACTGCTGGTCCAAGGAAAGAGACATCTTCTATCGTGAAGTTCTGAGAACTTGGATGCTTCTGTATGCCAAAGCACCTCCCCTACCTCCTCCCAAACATCCTACCTCCCCTCTTCACTGTGCTAGAAAACAATCCTTGTTACTTGTGTCTTTTGAAAGGTTTGCTTACTTTTACCAGAAGGCAAGGTGTAAGTACGTATTCAGACATGCTGCTTAGGTGAAGGTGCAGTACTGCCAAGGAAAGATTTTCATATTGCAAACATTTTCCAAGCAGCAGCACCGACTACCTAGCACCCCGCCCAAGAGCACAACAAAGGCAATCTGGTGCTTCTCTGTGCTCATGTAGGTCCTTTTCTCAACTCTCTAAATTTTCTCTTGATTTGTACACAGTGCCTTACCTTGAAGTCCATTCATTGCACTAAAACAACTACTGGTTTTGCTTGTATGGTAACAATAATTCAAGACATCAGTAATCTCTTACGCTGCAGCGTCTCCTAATCTTGTCACTAGGTTTTATTTTGCCAAGGCAAGCCCAGCAGTAGTGTGAAACTTCACACGGCAGAAAAGTAGAAATGAGTGAACACCCTCCACAGAAAAAGTCAGAATTAGCAACCAAATCACTATGAAAGCAACTTTGCAAGTAAGTGCCTCAAACTTGTCATGCTGCAGGGTACAAGGCTGTGTAATTTCTTCCGCTTGCTCTGTCAGGGCAATCTCTAAACAAACCTCTAGCAAAGTGAGTAGTAGCACAGCAGAGGAGAGCCACAGAGATACCGCACAACGCTTTCTGCTGCTCAACTGAGGAAGAACTGTGGGATTGGGAATGATCAAGACAAAATTGTGTTTGGTCAGCATCCAGCACAGAATGGACATCAGCAAAGTTGGGGACGTGGACCCAGGGCAGCAAAAAAACAGAGCAAGGCAATGGCTTTGGGTAAACTGAGCGTCCGAGTAAACTGCAGCTGCTCTGACAAGCAGCAAGAGAAACGTGCTGCTGATCAGTGACTGCTTCGAGGAAGACCAACCTTCGCTTTCCTAGTATGAGCTTGAGAAAAAAAATACAATTCAGTAACCTTCCCAAATCAAGCACAAGTGCAGCACTTGTGCAAGTAGTTATTGTTAGCGCCAGTTACATACAAAGCTGTGCTTCAGTTAAGGAAAAAGAATATAGAAACGGCCTCCTGGAGCATGTACGTAGATGACTCCCAGCAGGAGGCTGGGAGAAGGGGAAAGGTATTCAGGGAAGAAAACAGTGCAGCAGCACAAGGAATGTGAAGCACAAGGGATTCCAGGGAAAGGCAGAAGTTTATTTCAGACACGTGCCACAGCTGAGAAAAAATGAACAAAACCCTTCAGTGTTCTGCTCCCTGCAGTCATTTATAGTAGGCTGCAGCTCGTAACCCCGACAGACTGAGGCGTGTTATGGCCTCAGCCTATTAGGTAAAGTTCAGAGCATCGCATTTGAAAAGTGGTGACACAGGGATTCAGAGGAACCCTGAATTGAGCCTCCCAGTTCAAAACACCATGTGCATTGCAGCCACCGCATGCTCAAAGCCCATCTGCTGCATTGATGTAACCTCTAGCTCCATTTAAACGCTGGCTTTAGGCAGTGCTATAGAGAGACGTGAATACTAAATTGATGATCCTGACAATCTAGAGCATTAAACACTTTATCTGGCTGGCTGGTCAGTCCCATTGTTTGAAAAACCCTGAAAGGGCTGACCATGTTGCAGCACAGTGATTCACTCAGCCTTTACCATAATCCACTGACTAAGATAAAATTTCTTCCTGTGAACAGACAAGTAGGGGAGCGTTTGCTGTTTGTTGAATGTGTGATAATAAATGGAGATTAACTGGATAATAAAAACACTGCCTATTTACAGCCACGCATCAGTTCCTTGCCAGAGGACACCTATTTGTTCAGGGAAAAGGGATTAAACTAAAGTCTGGGAGAGAAAGGATTACACACACCCGCATTGAAATGTTTATCTCAAAACAGATTGGGCCTGAAAGGTATTTTCTTCCTCTTCATTCTCTCCCATGCAGGACATGCTATAGAAACGAATCTCAGGTCTCTTGAAATGAACTCATGTGTTTGGAAAAATGAAAAGAGTAATTGCTGATGCTGAAGTGGCAGCCCAGCCAATCCAGCTCAATGCGGCAGGCAGCGAACGGGCACTGGCAGGAGTTGGCTGGTCAGCAGGAATGCGCTCCTGCTCACGGCAAATTCCAGCCCGTCCCTGAAGGTCCCCAACTGTGTGGTAGCAAGGGCACAGTCTGAACTTAGGAGGGGACATGCGAGGAAACAGGAAAGGAACAAAAGCGCCTTTGACCCGTTGTTAGCAGCAAGTCGCCGCAGTGAGTGTGGCGCTGCGTCCTGTCGCTGGAGGGAGAGCTAGAGCCTTGGAACTCTCGGGAGAGACACGAACCCAACCTCGGCGGCCCTCAGAGCACGCCTCGTTCTGAGTGGGGGAAAATAAATAAGTTCCCTCACTCCAAGGGCAATGACAATGCATTGGCTGTCCCCCAGGTTTGTGAAGGATGGCCGTGTCCAAACTGCAGGGCAGCCTCGCTCCGCAGAGTGCCCCCCTCCCGCCTGCCGCCGCCTCCCAGCACTCGCTCCCTGCTTATGCCTTGGGAAGTACAGTCTGCTCACAGCTTGTGTGCACGCTTTGGGAATAAACAGGTACTCACACATGCACCAAACAAGAGCTGTGATGTGCTCCACCAGACATTAAAATCCTCCCGAGGCCTTGCTGCAATGGAAGAGACCTGCTTGCCATTCCCACTAGCAGAATTAGTGAAGATAAAGGCTGCCTTCCTCCAGAAATTACCACCAGGCCCAAATGCGGTATATGAGCACAAAAACACGGCTTGATACTCTGCTTCGGCCTTCAGTGAGAGTCTCCGTTCAATGTCAGGAGAGACTTGAACAGAAATCATTACAAAGAACAGCTCCTGGCCTGCTACTAGACATTTAGTTAGCTCTTCAGTACTTCACTGTTGTTTTAAGGAAAAAGCTGTTTCTGTCTTTTCTTCCCTTTAGTTGAGCATCTCCTTTGCTGCTGTATTCAAATTCCATGTTCTTTGGGTCTTAATCCCTTCCCTTTCTTCATCCTCATCCTTCTCTCCCCTTAAAATGGTGTGCAACAATGTACGCTGAAATTCCAGCTGCTTGCCAGCATTAGGTTCTGGGGTCAACCCTCAGCGAAGACAAGGATTAAAGTTCTTACCTTCTGGTACAGCTCGCTCTGATCTTATTACAGAGAATACGCACTTTCATTCAAGACCACATTAAAGGACATCAGGTACGTGATATTTCTGTGCCAAATGGCAAGAACGACCCAACAATCCAGACTCATACTCCAGTAAGAACGGTGGTGCAGTGGTAAAGACACAGGAATAGAAGGCCCGTGTCCTGGGGTCTACTTCCACTGTCATCTCACCAACTGTATTTTACCAGGCCTTGTTTGTTTGTTTTCCAAGCCACAGTGTACTCTTTCATATCGAGCCTCTCAACAGCAGCCCACAGGAACTCATTAGCATCATCTACACCTAGTAAAATGCTGGAAGATAAATCCCAGTTAAACAGGCTATCAGGGTATGGTTTGGAGGGCAGAAGAGGCTTAAAAAATTCTCCAGTTCATTAAGTGGCCCTGGCAGAACAACTTCTATGGAACACAAGAGCAGTAAGAAACTGCAGCGAGCCCAGAATTGTAGCATCTGCCAACCCACTCAAGCTGAAATCAGCAGAAATGAGGAAGATCCTGGGTTTAGTTACCTACCAAACCATGCCGAAAAACCATTAACAGTTGCAAAGAGCAACTCTCTCTTCTGAAATTGCCTAGCAGTCATATTCATAGTAGTTGTCCTGTTATTTATGATGATAATTAAAGCAATCTGGGGCAATGCTATCATATAATTATGACAGAACAAACTTTAGTACAGTTATAAGTGTGTGTATATATATATTTATATATGAAAGAATATTTTCTATTTTGCATCTATATATTGGAATAGTCCTGCATGACCCCCCAGGTCTCGGCAAACTAACCTCACAGTAGACAGGAGCTGTCTTGTTGACCCCACATTTCACTGCCGCGCTGGATGTAATTCCCTCCTGCACTTGGGGACTAGAGCTCAGAACGCTAGGACCGACTTTATACAGAATATGCAGTTCCATTAGGCTGAGGCAACACATTTGATGAAGTACCTGGTATATGATGAAATTTTTGCAGACCTCATTGTGGTTTATGTAAATTTACATATTCAAACCCTATCTCTCTCCACAGTATGCAAAATTTCCATTAGTCTTCTTCACCGACACTTTATGAGGTAACCACACAGCACTTTCATAAAGAGCATAAGCAAGCTACCATGTCCTGGAAGAAGAGGAGCAGATGTGTTTTAATCAAGATCACAGTGGGATTTTTTTGGTGGCCATGACAAAATGCAGAAAAAAAGTTCATTTCGAAAGAGAAAGGACTGAAGGGAGCTTTTGGCAACCACTCCTTGATCAACATCTCTGGGCTCTAGCCAACCAAACCGGCAAGCAAAAACACTGCAAGAAGAAAACACAAAATTTTTTAAAAAGAAAACGGGAAAATAAAAAGTGCAAGCTCTGCAATTTAGCACGGAGAATGATGAACGTTGGAATGAGTGTGACTAAAGAGAATGGGGAGAAGGACTAATACCTAGTCAATTTAGACACTGAAGTACAGAATCACTACCCCAGTGTCCTTTTTCAGACAGCGAGAGTAAAGCCAGCACCACCCAAGGGCAAGTAACCTCAGGTACCTTACGATACCTTAGCACAGCCATAAAGACAAAGTCTGGAATTACTGCAGAGAAGGCCACATCTAGCAATGCCAGATTTGGAGAATGCTCAAGGACTCAACACATTACATTAGCTGTTTGATATTTAGATGAGAGAAATCTGCAACGATTGTGCAACAAGGGCCAGAGAAAAATTTACTTGCAGAGCTTTAACGAGATGAATTGGAAGCAAATCAATGTACATGGGTTAGAATACAGAGTCCAGAAGCTGTGGTAACCTGTGCCAGCCATCTTAAATCACAGCTGTCCAAACCACTCAAAACCCAAGTAATGTCAAAGCGGATGACCATATCCATCTGTGTTATTTACTTCCTGAAAAGTGAAGACCAGCAATAGAAAGCAACTGAATTCCACATTTTAACAGGGTGTCTCAGAGCAAATCGCCAAAGGCGGACAAAGAGCATTAGCCCTCATTAGTACACAGAGAAATTAAGGGAGCAGAATGTGATTTGTACAGCGCCGCACAGGAAGTCAGCAGCAGGGCCAAAGAACAGTCGGCACCCCATCCTCCAGACCACGACAGCAGATGCCAAGTCCAAAGCGTCTAGTGTCTGCAGCAAAATGTATAATCAACACTACACACAAATTACATTCATACAGGCATAAATTACATGAATATAGGCATGTGACTGTTTTTCTTAGGTGTGTGCCTGCGTTGTAGCACTTATCTAGAGAACAATCTATTCATGTAATGATCAGACGCTCGTCCTGCAGCCTTCCTTCTGCGACATCAGCTTTCACCCATCAACCCATCGGATGCAACTCTGCTGTGAAGCAAAGAGCATTAAGCCACCAGAAATACTGCACACACACACCTGCACTGCATTGAAATGGCACTGAATTTAAATGAAAATTTCAAATTTCTGTAGGGCTGCAAGCTAACCCACATCCTATCACAGTCCAGCAGGAACACAGAGCATACTCAGTGCTCCCTCTTATGACACTGGAGTCTTTTGAGCCTGCCTTACTCCATTGGGGTTTAGAAAAGGCAAAGTAAGTACTCAATTATCATAGAATTATAGAACGTTAGGCGTTGGAAGGGACCTCTAGAGATCATCTAGTCCAACCCTCCTGCCAGAGCAGGATCCCCTAGGGCAGCCACACAGCAACGTGTCCAGGCAGGTTTTGAAAGTCTCCAGAGAAGAAGACTCCACAACCTCTCTGGGCAGCCTGTGCCAGGGCTCCGTCACCCTCACGTTAAAGAAGTTTCTCCTCATGTTGAGATGGAACTTCCTATGTTCTAACTTAAACTCATTATTTTTTGTCCTAATACTGGACACCACTGTGAAGAGACTGGCACCTTCCTCTTGACCCCTACTCCTCAGGTATTTATATACATTAATAAGGTCCCCTCTCAGCCTTCTCTTTTCAAGACTAAACAGCCCCAGTTCTCTCAGTCTCTCTTCACAGGAGAGATGTTCAAGTCCCTTAATCATCATCGTAGCTCTCCGTTGGACTCTCTCCAGTAGGTCCCTGTCTCTCTTGAACTGGTAAGTCCAAAACTGGACACAATATTCCAGGTGCGGTCTCACCAGGGCAGAGTAGAGGGGGAGGAGAACCTCCCTGGACCTGCTGGTTAAAGGTTTTCTACAAACATACACAGTTTGGTATATTTTCACCAAGGACTAAATGGTGTTTACAACACTTCAAAACAGAGTAAAATGATGCTAGAATAATGACTATGCAGCAAAACAGTCTGACATTATGACCTGTTTTTGCACAGGGAATAAAAGACCAAGCAAACATCTTTGTCCTCATGATCATCTTACAACAAAAAGTACATCAAGAGATTCATATATGTATGACGTACATTTTAAAGGGCATTACAATTCACCTGTCCAGATTATTAGGCAGAGAACACCCATTAAGCCCTGTCTCTATTGCATAAACAGGTGTTTCCCAAGAGGCTTTCGCGGGCATAGACTCCATTTGTTTTGCATACAAGGCAGAAGGAGAACACTAAACAAGTTGTGACTGGCTACGAATCAGGACAAATGGTAAGAACAAAGACAAGGGCATTTCTGTTTCTTAGTTACAAATCGGTAGCACGACTGGATGCAACTAAAGGATGAGGAGCATCTTCTAGGGTTTCTTTCTTGGCCATGGGATAATGCCTACAGCACTGGCCACAACACAAAGCAGAGCAGTGCAAAGCTGCAGCCAGGAACACACTTCACCACAGCTGCTGCAGTCTCTGTCTTCCAGGAGGCAACATTTTGGGGAACACGTTTCCACTGGCTGCATCAGCAGCACACTGGTCCTGACAAAGGAACGGGAGTGGCTGAATCCAAGACTCTGATCAGTAGCACTGAGGTGGCAAATAGGAGCCATCAGGCCTCAAGTACAACAGCAGTTTATTTATTCTTCTTCAAACGCTCCACAACTACCTGAAAGGAGGCTGTAGTGAGGTGGGTGCTGGTCTCTTCTCCCGAGTAACAAGCAATAGGACAAGAGGAAATGGGCTCAAGTTGTGCCAGGGGAGGTTTAGACTGAATATTAGGAAAAGTTTCTTTACTGAAAGAGTGGTGAAGCATTGGAACAGGCTGCCCAGGGAAGCGGTGAAGTCAACCTCCCCAGAGGTGTTCAAAAAACATATAGAGGTGGCACCGAAGGATATAACTTAGTGGTCATGGTGGCGTTGTGTTGACGGTTGGACTTGATGATCTTAGAGGTCTTTTCCACCCTTAGCGATTCTATGAATCTATTCTATGATTCTATAGTGCATAGGGAAAAAGAAGATCAACACTCAAACTTTGAGAGGTCTTAATTTTACTAATATGCACAAATTCCAAGCACAAGTGGCCTGACAGTTCACATACTGGAATTACCAGCAGTCATGGCAGACTCTGCTGCCTCTTCTGTAGGTACCATGTAGAAAGATTAACAGCAGTCATCCATATTCTCTACCCTGGGAATTCTGGCAACATGAAGTAAATAAAAAAGAGGACAGGTAGATGTTGTGCTGAGGGACATGGTTCAGTGGTGTTGCTAGGGCTAGGATAAATGTTGGGCTCGACAATCTTGAAGGTCTCTTCCAACCAAAACTTTTCTATGATACTAAGAGGACACTACCAGGACCTACAGCACCACAGAGCCCAATAAACAGGCAATCAACACTCACTCTCACACACAAGCTCATAAGCCTGAAAAGGCCAGGAAAGCAGTAATCTACCTGCCACTTCATGCCCTTCCCCCAAGTCCATGAAGAGACTCCCCAGAAGCTGGCCAAGGCTCACAATATTCCAAGTCACTGTGCTGAACTAGCACAAACATTGCACCCTGAAGCACTGAAATAACAAAGCACAAGATTTCTTGTCACCACTCTGCCAATGTAAATTGTTTGTGACCTGCAATAACCTGAATATTCTAGTTCTGTGCACAGTACGGGCAGGAGTCCTGATCACCCAGGCCAGAGCAATTTTGCACATGCAGACACACACAGCCATGTTCATTCTAACCAAATGAAGCCACTTTAAACATGTAATTTTCAGCACCAGAGTTCATGCAAAATGATTGCCAATGGCCAAAATAAACAATCACTGGATGTTCCTTCCTCACAATTTAGTAGCAATTTCTGTGTTTTTAAAAATACGTAGAGTACAGAGTCTTAAGGATTAGGAACTCTTAAATTCCATGCAAAAGGCAGAAGTCAGAAACTGGGGCAAGTCAATTCTAAAGGAGCTTTACACACTGTCACTCTCAAAACATTTTATTCCCTGATTGTGAATTACGCTACTCTTGAGTTAAAGCAACACCTCTTTCAGCACAAATACCCGAATAACCATTACTGACATACCTTTCCAGAATCAACTAGTTCTCTTATTTCATCCAAATTTGGGCCACTTGGCATAAAAAACGCCCACCGATAATGGACTCCTTTAAAGAGGTGCTGCAAAAAAGACCATAAATATATTTTAATATCATGAGAGGAAACTGAAATGGAAACTAAAATTAATGACAGAAGCATTAGAGAAGTAACTTAAGGAAGAGCCATGAAAATTGTATGCCAGTGTCTGAAAAAAATGTCACCTAAGCATGCGGATTAAATGTACAGACAGGGATGCTGCATTACCACAATAGGATCAGAGTGAATTTTGTGTCCAATTGCACAAGTCAGCTAGTTGAGAAAACCACCTTGTTGTCTCTGCAGCTAGAAACACCATTATTTGTTACGTAAGAGAGGAACGGTGCTGTATGTTTATACATATTCACAAAAAGGGGTGAAATAAACCCAGCAATGTGACATTTAGAACCTTCTGCCTCAGTGGCAGTGATTAAATTTTCCACCATCACATCTGCCAAAGTCATCACTGCCCAATGGCAGATGGCAGCTCACACAAAAAGCATTCTGGGAAGATCTCAGAAGCACAAGGACCTCCTCTGAGTGAGTCAATACGGGAGTAAGAGCCATCATCTGCCAAAAAGAGAGGATTTTTAACACGTGGCATACAGCACTCCTCATCATGGAAACACGCACGCCGAGAAATAATATCACATTATTCCTTTCCAGTCTTTTCATTTTGTTTTTGAGCTTTCCTTTGAAGGTACTGGTGCAGGACTTAGAATCTCATTCAGCCATGCCATCACAACAATACCATAGCAACTGCCTGAAAAGCATTCATTTGCAGAGCAAGGACAGACATTGGAGAGAAGAAAGAGGAGAGTTCTAAAAAGCCTCACTGATCTGGCCACTGGCAGAATGTTTTGAGATCCACTGGCGAAAACCAGAAACATCAGCACCACCATCGAGAGAGATGAAAGACTTTCTAGCCACCCTCAACTACTTTTGTTATTCTCTGGGGCTGGAGTAGGATGAAGAGAATCAGTCATGGAACAAAGTTTTGAGAGAAAGCCTGCCCAGCCTAAAGCAAGTAGCAAAATTACCCTCCTTTCATTGAGGCAGGGATTTGCCCTGTTTACTATGAAACCCCAGCTGTCAGCAGGACTCACCAGGGAGGCCGTATGGAAAAGGCCACAACGAAAAGCCCAATAAGGAATCAAAACTTCAAAGCAGCCCGAGCTACCGCTTACACCAAATCAGCACCACCCCGACACGCTTTTTTTTTCTTTTTTTTTTTTGCAGTGCAAGAAAGAATAAAAATGCATCTAAAGTATACTTCAGAAAATATGGGGAAAATGCAACTGATGCCTCTAGATGAGCCACATGAGTAGCATCTAAGCCACAAAGGAAGCAGCAGAGTACTACAAAACATTAAAGTACGTAGGATTTTGCCAATTACCTTAACAGTTTTGGAACCAACAGTGACTCCTGTTTGCAACATGCCATCAGCCACTCCGAGCTTGTCCATATTGATCAGGAAAGGTGTCACTAAGGTAACATATGTTGCTCCCGACCATTTCTTCAGGAGGTCTAGAGCCCACTTCTCAGTGGATCCACCAACATTATCTAGGATGAAATCAAATCTGCAGACATGTAAAGAACAAGTTTAAAATCCTGATATGGGAAAAATAACTTCATCACCATTGAGCTAATTCATATCAGGCATTTGCTATAGTTTACATTTTTCACGTATCAGTGCAATGCAATAAAATCATCTGCCTGCACGAGAGCAGCGATAAGAGTCCCAAGACTTCAGAAAAATCCCAGATTTACTGTACAACAGGAGGTAAATGTACCATTCACTGCATAGCAGACACGGGCTATTTAGACAATCTGACCTGCACTTGCACTCCAAAAAGCAGATCCTTAGGTGCGTAACTACATTCTCTGATTGCTTAATGCTTTCTAGAGCTCTATCTCTTCCAGCCTACCACTGAGACTACTGGAACAGTCTTTGAGGTCTGGTCCTAGCACTGAACAGTACAGTATATTCACGTAAAAACTAGTCTGGACTCACACCTTGACCAGGAAACATCTCCTGTACATGCTGTGCTCACATGAAAGTAAGTTCCAGTGGCCAAAGTTCCATAAACAAATTACCCTTATCTCACATTTTTTCTGTGACCCAATTCTCAGCTTCACTTCTACAAGTTTTTTTTTACCTCTTTATTTGTTTGGGGGCCATTTTACCTCTACTGACAGCTCGTTTCTTTGCATCTCCCTATTCAACGTAGAACCTAACAAGCCACAGTGTCTAAAACATTCCCCCCATGGAATGGGTACACGCAGCCTCTGGCAACAAGCCACCGTTTCCGCGTTCCTTCTCATTATCCCAGCATGTGAGCCAGTAAAGGCTGAATAGGGCAAAAGCGAGCCGTGCACCTATTCTGTTAGATGGCACAGCTCATTCTCATTTGCATCTGTAAATTTCCAGCAATCTCCAGATTGCAACAGATAATGTATATACAAATACATCTAATAACATACAAATAGGAGGGAAAATACTTTATGCAAATTAAACTGAAAAGTTCTTCTCTCTGGAAAGACAGCTTTCCTGCCTGTCTTAGAGGAATGTGATTTCATGTTAAAGTTCATTCAACCTAACAATTATCTGCCAACAGGAGAAACTAAAATCATGAATACTGATGCTTCAGGAAAAAACAGCTCGCTGTGGGGTCTGAAGTGTCAGTACAACTGAAAAGGGGAGGGAAGCAGAACACCCCTCTCAGTGTATGTGACTGATCGGCTGAGCTGTACCATAAAACTGCACCCTGGACCAGTGCTGCTGGTAAAAAAGGGACACTTGCCAGAATGGGTGTTTAGCATTTAAGATGCTGAATTGCACAAAGACAAATTTAGCACTGCTTGTTGTACGTCCTATTCACACAGACAGTGCCAGCACCCTCACAGCTGACCTCAGGCCTGCTGAAAACAGCACCGTAGTTATCAGATATCAGTAAGATTCTTTCATAGACTGAACAGCTTCGATTTCCCCTCCCAGAAAGTTAATTCAATCTAGCTAAAAAGAGCAATGTAAATACCATATTCAAATCCATGTCACAGTAGACCAAGTTTAAAGAGATGGAAACATTACAAAAGCAAAAAAAGACTTCCGCTCTGGAGAAAAACCCCGAGGTACTTTAAACATAACTGCCATGACAAGATAAGTGGGACTGTTTAACAGAGGAAGCCCTACCCAATGTCACAGAAGAGAAATTTACCCCCAGTTGAGTTGCACAGTGGCTAAAGACCTTCTGGCAAGTCACTTAACAACTTCATGACATAGTCCTTCCCTCCAGAAGATCACTTTTACTATTTACTAACCTGACACAGCATTTCTGAGACTTATTTTAATTTATTCACGGTTTGTAAATGCTCCAAGAACCATGCATGGAAGCTGACAAAACTGATCAAATCAGAGTCACAGAAAAGAAGCATGTGAAAGGGAGCTTGCCTCCACAAGCCCAATTAACTGGCTTAGTCTTACAATGAAATCTGTGCTTGGGATACTCACTTGGCAAATTGCATTCAAAAAGGGCTGGGATTAATTTGCTTTACAAAGTAACGCTTTAGAAATAGGGAAAAACAAAAAAAAAACCCACAAAAAAAAGAGAAAAAAAAAGAAAAAGGAGGGATTTGTAACAGACTGGAATCAAGCAATCAAAAGGCAGAAGGTCTGACCGCCAACTCCTTCATCTCAGTATTAAGCAACACAAACACGTACAAGGGTAATGTTTTAAGCTGCTCTTCCAGATTTCCAGATTTGTAATCAATCACATCATCTGCTCCAAGGTTTTTCATCAGTGTGCTGGCATCATGAGAACAAACTGCTGTCACGTGAGCACCCCAGGCCTTCAGTAGCTAAAAACAAGTTAAAAAAAAAAAAAAAAACAAAAAAAAAAACAGAAGTCCAAAGTTTAAAATTTAGTGAAAAAATGACAACTTGCAAAGCCAAAGTGTCATTACATTTATATAATAAATGAACACCTTCATCAGGGAGTGGGGAGACTGTGTTCCAACACAGGATAACATGTTACACATCCCATAGACAAAAAATGGTTAGAATTTATCAATATTGAAGAGCGTTTGAGGGAAGGAGGAGTTGGTGTGGAGGAAGGAGGGCGTTTTTCTTAACGCCACTTACAGACACCAGATCTCAGGCTAAATAAGGTTTCAAATAAAATACTCAGTTTGCCATCTGAATCTGCCAGCTAAAGGTGTCGTCCGAGTTGCCAAACAGTCACCAGATCAACCATTACATTTTTAAAACCTTTAATCTGAAACTATTTCATATTCCTACCTATTCATTAAATATTTTGTTAAGCCTATCTTACTGTAAATACATTAAATATTAATGACAAGAAAAATAAGGAAGCGATCTCAAATTTAACACAAGGAGGATATCAAGTTATCTTCTACTCCAAAAACTATAGCAAAGGACTTTCAGTTATTTATCTCTTTTGTAATCTCATTTTTCATTCACAGTAATCTTTTTCTGCATTTATGCTGGATTAATTAATGTAGTTTACTCAGGGTTAAGCAGGTAGAAATCACAACTAGTCAGTGGCTAGTCAGCCTTTCATGCTGATCTGATTTAGCCACCTGCTTTACCATGGATCAGGCAAATAGCGTGCCACTAAAAATTCTCCTGTAAATCTCTTTAAAACCACTGTGTTTAAGGTCTTGTAACGTGGAACAGAGTGTTGCAATCACCCAACTTCTCTATTTTTTTCATATTCTCAAGAGAAAGATGTTTCAGCATGAGATGACACCGATACAGAATCAAAATCCCCAAATCCAATGGGAACACGGAAAGAGGATGTCTGCAAGAACAAGATCAAGAGAAGAGTATGTTCACCCTCCAACGTTCAGAGCTCCTGGAATGAAGACAGACAACAGGGCAGCAGGGCACAGACAGTGAGAGAACATCAATCTAAGCCACTGTGCTTTACCTACACGGCCCTTAAAACCTTGGTGACCCTCATAGGACAAGAGGAAACAGGCTCAAGTTCCACCAGAGGAGGTTTAGATTGGATATTAGGAAAAGTTTCTGTACTGAAAGAGTGGTGAGGCACCAGCACAAGCTGCCCAGGGAACTGGTGGAGTCACCATCCATGGAGGTGGAGACATGGAGACATGGCACTTCAGGATATAGTTTAATAGTCATGGTAGTGCTGGGTTGACAGTTGGACTTAATAATCTTAGAAGTCTTTTCCAACCTTAATGATTCCATAATTCTATATTATTTGACCACCTATGACAGTTACGGTAGATGATAAATTCATTCTCCATTAGTTTTTCTACTCATACGCTCTTTTCATACCTATGGAGCAGAGCTGACTGAAAGATAACGAAAACGGGCTACGTATTTCAAGTTCACCAATTAAGAGATTTCCTGAACCCAAACTGTGAAACCTACACTCCCGACTCCTTTCCTGGAAAGTCCCTGCTTCCTACTTTAAACTAATACAACATAACAAATAGAAAACAATAAATCTGGAAATACTTTGCTTTTGGAAATATCAATCAGACAGATCAGTCAGTAGCTTGCTATCGCACTATTCCTTTCTTCAATTTCCTTCTGTTATTTTTTTTTCATACTGAATACTTTAAAGATGCATCTAGGGCATGCTGGTTTATTACCTGTACAGCAAATGTACCAACTCCTCCTGAAGCTCCTAATATTAATACTCTGCAAGAGAAAATTAAAATATATTAAATAGTTCTTTAAATAAACTCTATAGTACCTATGTATTCCCATGCTTCTTAGAAATCGCTGGCACCAAATTATTTTAAGCAAAAGATTGTACTTGCCATCCAGTGTTACTCAGTGGTTAACTCTTTGGATAACCAATAACGTGACTTAACATTGCTGATCAGGTTTCCTGCGCCAAGGGCAGTATCTCAGCACACAAGAGACTTCCTCGTATGTGCTTTCCACTAAATCCAGGCAGTGGAGCTGCCAGGCAGGAACATTTATCACCCCAAACCCCTGTCCCTGTCCTCACTTTCCCAAACACAACTGCTTAGGTTGGGACAAAATCAGTTAAGAGTCTTTCTGTCTCCCAGGCTCCACTGTTGTATCTCCTAAAGAAAAAAATAGATCTAATGTATCAACATTTTACACAAATTGGTGTTATCTAAGAGAAAAAGTAGTTTGCTATCACTTTATATAGGGAGAGTGGGAACTCCAGAATACATGGAACATAATTTTCCCATATTACATGGTATTTATCTAAAAGAAATACAAAAATACAATGAAGTAGCCTCATCATAAACAAGTTTGAGTAATTTAAAGACATCTGCCTTTTTCTCTATGAAAAATAAAAAAAAGGCAGTAGAATTTTTCTAGCTCAATTCATCTCAACAAGACCCTGTAAATGCTACATCGTGGAAACTGGCACACAAGCAAGAAAATGAGAGAGTGCATTACCAAATTATTAGCGAGCGAGAGTTCATTTTAACTGAGCACTTGACTACCCCTGACTTCCTAAAAATGAATGCAAGTTTAGTTGTGTGAAAACCTTACTGCTAGCAGCCTCATCACTGTTGAAAAATTTCACCCGGCTATTTTAATAAATAGCTAAACTTCAGAAAGTGAATTAGTAAGAAAGCCTTGCTGCTGAAGTGACAAACAGCGCTTAGACTTCAGAGCCATTTGCTAACTCTAGGCCAAAAGGAAGATCCAAGACGAAGTCTTGGCACAGGACCGGGGAACACGACGCTTCTCAGAACTTCGTTTGCCAGAAAAATTTCAGCATCTTCAGAAGCTGGTTGATGTTCCTGTTTGAAATCTCACCGTGCTGGATGCTGAAGAAAATTGCTTTTTACAGTGCAAAATTGTACTGTGCAATCTGGAGTCTTGGTTTACAAAAATTCTTTGAAGTAACCTAAGAGACTTGGCTGTGGTCACAGTATCCATTTTAAAATGCTTCCTCTTTTGTAACTGATTAGATTCCTCTCGCTCCTATTTCACTGATCCAAGCTGCAAAATTCAGATTAAGAATTTGAAACCACAATGCCTGCAGCTTTTAAATCTGCCAAAAAGTACTTATCCTCAGAACCACGCTTCTAACAGCAGATGCCTGAAGCAACATTCATATTTAGATTTTATTACACTCGACAAGGCTCAAGGATGCTACATTCAAGATACCGAGTTAAGCCCATCTTTATCCTTACAGTCACAATTGAATCCCTCCAAGCAAACGTTGTCAAACTGCCTTTCCAGTTTTACTGCTAGCTTAAAGGGCATTTCTTGCACTACAAATTTTGGAGAAAGCTGTCATTTTAAAATGCACATTTTGCTTGTGGATTTAGTTAATATTTTCAGGTTTGGGTAACTTCTTGGCTAGGACTTAAATATTTCCCCCTTCAATAAAAGCCTTTGGGATTCTTCTGGCAGAAATACTTTTCATATTTGGTTTGTTCCTATGTTACGTGGGCCACTTTCTACTGAACCTTCTATTTCTTAAAACTCTTTCTACACATTGTGACTTCAAGAAAGCTCATCACTTCAGAGACAAACCATGTCTGCACAGGAGATCCACGTGCCGCAGCTCAACAGATCCGCACTTTTACAGCGCCGAGGACAGCCAGGCATGTTGTTTGGCATAACACAACGAAGAGGGAGGACCACGTGAAGGTGCAGGACCCTGTTAGGGTGGTACCAAAGGACCACAGGTGGTGGAAAGTGCCAAAGCAGGCACAGGTTTGTTTGCATTGCCTCGGGAAAAGCACAGCCTCGGGTGAGCTCAGGAGTAAACTAACACAGAAACTTGTGCATGAGGGAACAAACTAACAAATTATTTAACCTGAAAAGAGATCTGAGAAGACTAATTCTCTCAGAAGAACAAACATTCACACCGCAGGCTTTGCACCCTTCTGACAGAGGCACATTAATTTTAGTCAGATTCACCAAGCACCCCATGAGGCTCCTGCAGTTCAAATGATCAGAGTCAGCAGATCTCTCCAGAAGAGCGTATCACGAGATTTGAGAGCTCAGCCCTTCTCCCTCGTTCTCCCTGGGCCCTGCTTGGAACTACGGGGTGGTCACACACCAGCATCAGAGAGCCAGGACCCTTGTCAAGGTGGTGTCTCCACCCCACCAAAAGACACAGGAGGTGGTGAGTGGGTGTACAGGTCAAGGACTAACATTTTCTCCAAATTATAAACAACTAACAATTGTCAGTGACTCAGCTACACCCTAAATTAAAAATACTATATTTATCGACTAAACATGTAATTATTTTTAATAGATATATAATTAATTTCCATTTGATTATGCCAACAAAATGCCCCTAAGAGATTTATTCCTGCATCAGGAAGTATTTCTATCATATATTCTACAATTTACCCTATAACAAGAAGTTCTGCAACAAACACTCACTTTGCACTTCTCATCAGATAAAATGATGAAATAACACTCAAACTTTGGAAATATATTTTCCTGGGGTATTATATCATTCAAATTTTCATTGTAACAATCTAAACAAGGAGTGTATGTTTAATAGCTTACAGTAACAGAATCCAGCACCTGTGCCTAGCATACTTAAACATGTAAAATATTTACTCTGTTTTTATTTAAAAGACCTTTACTTAAGATTAAAGCAAACGTTTTTGAGAATTTATCAACTTGTCAGGTTTGTTTTCATCATGCTTTTTGCAAATACAGCAAGCCATATCTTTAAGAACTATGTTTGAACAACAACACTGAAACAGGACACTGGCACATATGAGAAGCTCTCCAGGTATTATCCACAGAGAACCTCAAAACAACAAAGTCATTCTGAACATTTTGGTTACCAAGAACATTCACTTTTGGCTTGTGCAAGAATATTGACATGAATTACAGTGGTATAGGATAAAAGTCACGGAGAAATGACCGGGGCTACAGTGAAGGAAGTGAAATCACGAACAATGTGAGGAAGCTTCAGGTAACTCACAAAAACAATAGTGTGCAGATGCAGCAGATACTCCGGTCAGATCAATATTATTTCTGGTTAGCCCACCCTTCCATCTTAAAAAGGCAAAGAAAACAATACACACCGACAGAAAAATCTCACTGTTTCTAAGATGTAAAGTGTAAGTGAAGTAGCTTTCACCAAGGAATACAGCTGCTCTTTCAAGCTAAGACACACTCTTGTGTGTATATACACTCTTCTATACAGCTATTACATACACCTACAGGAGACAAAAAGACTAACATAAAATCACATAAGTAGGTAACTTCTTAACTAACATACTAAATTATTTCAAGAAATTAAGAAACGTGATGTAAACTCCTGTCTTTTGAAATTATTGCCTTGAGAGAGTAAAGCAAAGTTCACAGAATGGATTTTTGCACAGCCCCTTCAATGCATGTCATGCATTTTCCTACAAGACATTTTTCACAGGGAAAAAGCTGCTTCAAGTAAGTGATTCTCTGCTGGTTTTTACAATTCAAAACTTATAGATGGGAAACATCATAATTTTATAAGTACATTAAAATGTTTTTTTGCTGAAAGAGTAAATATTTACAGGGAACATAAAAGTAGTTGTCAAATATAAAGACCTGATACAAATGCAATCTGAATTGAACTTCTAACAGTTTGAACACTTACCTGAAGACTGGAAAGATACTTGCAGCAAGGCTAGCCTACCAACATATCTTTAGGTCAATTCTATTTACATGTAAAAGCTAAGCTAATAAAAAAGTCTAAATACTGAAAAAATAAAAAGAAAGGCAATGTATGTAGAATTTTATCACTAGTTGCGATTTCAATGATGTCTCTTTGAAAATGCTTTATATTTTGCAATTTCATTTTCCCAAAACATTATTTATCTTTGGAAAAAACTTTTACTTGCTATTTTCATGATGAAATCTACCATGGTATATAAACAACAACTCACTCAATTATCTCCTGAAGATGTGAGTGAAGAATTTCAATAAATGTAGTGTCCTTTGCGATGGGTTGCATTACAGTGGCAACGCCCCACGTAAGAGGACTAGACTCCTACAGCTCAATAATTACTTTATGGCCTAAATTTTTGGTGTAGCCTAGTAACTTTAAAGATGATTTTTCAATTCCAGTACTTTTACTTCTGCCCTTCTTCCCATTCTGAACATCTTACTATCTATTTACACAACGAACCGAAGGACAAAATACCTGCAAATTTCAATTATAAGGAGAAAAATGGTATCTGCTCCAATCTCTCAACATATTTTTCCTTTTCTGTCCTGCATCTGCCTTTGCCAGACCGACTGGCTGATAAACAGAACCAATTTTTCTATTTGATATGGCTGCTAGTCTTGCACGTTTTCCTCTTCTCTTCTACATTCCTGACTTCATCAAAGTTTGGGCCTACAGGTCAAACAAGACCCAGTCACCTGTGCATTTTTTTCCAAAAAACCTGAAGACCAGTCTGTTCCAAACGGACCAGGCACGGAGCAACTGAGTGAACCACGCTTCTGTGGTGGAAAGGCCTTTTTGTGAGTTGCCAACACAACTCAGAGAGACGGTTATTACATTTGGATACCTGTCCTAGTGGGTGGAAAAGCCAAGTCCCTATAAATTCCTTGAGATATATATTGAACTACCTCCACATAGTCACTATCTAGAGGGACACTTCAGTTTGGGTCCTCATCTGAGCCTCCCTCTCAGCAGTTGCATAGACTGAACATCTACAGGCCAGCTGGTCCTTGTGAATGTCGCGGTGTAACAGCCTCCACCACTGTTTGGCATGTCTTAGAAGCAGCTAATCAGCATAAAAATGTAACGTGAAGTCGTGGCACCAGAACTGTTTACTTACCTTTTCCCACTACAATTCCTTTGATTGAGCCCTCCGACTTGGTTAACCGCTGACCATGCTGTGAGGCCTACGTACGGTAAGGAGGCAGCTTCTATGTGACTGAGACACTTTGGCTTAAAGGACACCTGAAATAAAATCACATCATATCGATGGATGGCAGATCCTGCATGACACTGAAATATTTAAACAAGCTTTACTGAACTGCACATTGTGTATTCCACACTTTCAGCCCTCTTCATGACTAGCTGGGATCTAAATCAACCAAAGCAGTACGAAACAAATGGTTACTTAGACACTGAAGAAACAAAACGCCGGTCTTTACAATTTGGGGGTTTGTCTGTTAGGCACATTTTTGGAGGCTTACCTCATTTCCACTAGCTACCACAAACTCTGACAGAGTGCCCTGTTTCCACGGAGGGAGTGCTGCCCACACCTAAAACCAAACAGAAAAGAACTATCAATTTTTGTGGCTTTGTGTATGATTGCACCTACATAAAAAAAAGTTTTCTCCATTAAGGAAATCTTTTTTTTTCCAATTTGCAGATGTCTTCAGTACTGCTTATCAGAAACTAGCTTTAGCTTGCTCTTTATACAAAGAACATCACAAGACTGACTACATGAAAGACTGCAGAACTACGTAAATAAATTGTACTATATTGTGTATAAGACAGAATTTTTGAAAAAAACCAGACTACTTCCACGCCAGGAAAACTCAGATTGGAGAGGATCAGGCGGCGCAGATCAGAATTTGCCTTACTAAAACTGATGAAACGTGAAAGCAACTGCTGAAGGTGAAAGCAAACAGTATCAGTATTTATGTGGAGACTCAAGAAGTGGTTCTTGGATTATGCCACAATTCTTACCCTAAGTTACTCAAGAAACAAAAAAACCCCAACAACAAATTCCCTCCTGTTAGAATTCTATCTTCAGTCGAAAATTAAGCAGCATGTTGACTGTGTACTTGAAAATAAATAAATTCCTCTATTGCTACCACTGACATCAAACAAAAATTAAAAAAACATATGGAAAATTAACTTGCAGAAGCAAGTCTGGGAAAGATTATGTTTTTCAGAGAAAAAAGGCAGGGAAGAAATCACTGTGGGAATTTACCACCAGAGACTCCTCGCTTAGAGCACAAAAAAAAATTTAAAAAAAAAAAAAGGCTTTTCTTAAGAGGAATATAAGCTGAATATCTCATAGTATATTTTAACTATACATCTTAGAAAGAAAGATTGATGGTATCACCTCATCTCCAGGTTTGAAATAAGACACGCTCAGGCCACATTCCATAACAACACCAGACACATCTCGGCCAAGTGTTATCGGAAATTCAGTGTCTCCACTTTTGAGTTTCAGGGGATCCCGCTTCATATTTAATGCGGTGGCACCATAACCACCTGCAAAACATGAAAATAACCATCACATACCATACTGAGTTTTCATCATTAACTGCATAACCCCAATTAGAAAGCCTTGTCTGTACCTAGTGTGTCTCATTTTTGTTCTAACTTAAGCATGCAAAATAGCTGCAATGTTTTCTACTTTTACAGATTTTACAAATAAAAAGTAAATTTCATTCTGGCTTATTTGTCCATGAAATGGCTCTCCATTACAAAAATATTCAGTATGTAATAACAGTGTCAAAAATTCTAAGCACTGGAAATGCTAAATATGTAAAATATTTATGTAAAATAACTGCATGTAAAAAACTGCAAGCTTTCCAATTTTTTTTCCAATAAAGTACTGTAAAAAGCAACATGAACATCATTGTAAAAAATATGAAAATACATCTCCTGAGTAACCTGAATTTCTGTTTAGTAAGCAATAGCTAAATGCTGCAAACTCAGAATTACCCATCTAATAATTATGCTCAGCCTAAAAAAAAAGTCTGCACTCAGGCATGTATGTCCTTTCAAGTGTTTGAACAACTCTGCCTGGGCACCCTGTTATGCTATAAAGTGGTTTAATACTGAAAAGAAACAGATACAAAAGCAGGCGCCTTGAAAGCAGCATGAAATCTTAGCTTCTTTCAATTACTTTTACACTGACTCAAAATTCTAGTCGCACGCCAGCAGTTCAAGTGGGTCATTTGACAGGAATCCTCAGATAACAAATGTCCTATAATCAAACCCACCACTATATGCAGATTTTTTTTTTTAAAAAAAATCATTTATTAGAGACCCCCAACATAAATTACAGTTCTATTGGTAGGCTGCCTGCGGGTATCTCTGCATGCACTCCTGAATCTGATTTGATATGCCAGATGAAATACAGGGTCTTCAACTACTGCAACCTCTTTCTTGTATTTCCAGCCTCGAAACCAAGTAAAAATCTGATCAAGATCCTGCTCTGGCAGGGAGCTTGGACTAGATGATCTCTAGAGGTCCCTTCCAACCTCGAACATTCTCTGATTCTATGAAATACAAAAGAGCTTGTCAGTGAAAGACAGAGATTTCCCATGCAAGATGACAGCAGGTACCCAGATGTCAATTTGGGTAGAAGGGGCACGACAAGGGGCAACATGGTTTGGATTTGGTCGCACGTGGCATCTCTGAGGTACCTTTGACCTTCAGCCCCACTGACTTCAAAGAGTGGGGAAAGCCCAGGCCCTCTCAGGTGCAGGATTAGTCCCCGGGTCAAGAGAGCATCAGCACCCAGCGGGTGGGGATGGCCGGGAAGCAAACCCCACCACGGTCACCCACCAGAGCCGCAAGCCAAAGGAGAACAGCAATGACTTGCTCAGGTTAAAAGCTAACCGGGCTCCAACACACGCTCTCTTGTCTTCACAAGGACAATGGTTTCGTACCCTTCTCCCCATAGAAAATGGAAAACAATTTCGAAGTGGCCGTTTCCCACAGGGCTCAGGGCAACGTGTCCTCGCTGGCAGGTGCCCACCGGGGCAGGGCCGTGACAACCCCTGCGCGAGTCTGGATGTCGGGGGGAGGGAGCTGTGGGGAGGGGAACACACACACACACACACAGACCCACACCCAGACCCAGACACACACGCACACCGACCCACACACCGACCCACACACGTGGAAGCCGCAGCGGCAGGTCACACCAGCCGGGCCCCGGGCCCGGCCACTTACTTCTCATGCTAAGGTCGATGGGGTTGAGGCTGGCGGCGTGAACCTTAATGATGACCTCGTTGGGGAAGTGTATGATGGGGAACATCATATCCCTGGTGAAGCGCAGCACCTCGTTGCTGCCGTACCGGTCTATGACCCAGGAGGGCATGGACACACGCGAACGCGGAGAACAGCGCAGGCCGCGCACCGGCGGCGGCCTCCGGAACCCCCACACCGCCCTCCCGCTCGCCGCCCCCCGCCCCAGCATGGCCGCGGGAACCGGGCAGGCCCGCGCAGCCGGCGCCCCTCGGGATCAGGCTGGGACGCGGCGGCGGCGGCCCCCACTCGCCTCCGGGCTCGGCCCCGCAGGCCCGGCCCGGCCCGGCCCGGCCCACCCTCCTCCCTCACGCCGCCGGCACCCGCGGCCAATGGGCGGCCGCCTTCTTAGCGGCCCTGCCAATGGCGCCGCTCGGTGTTGCGGCAAAGATGGCGGCGCCCAGCCGCCGCGCCGGGAGGAGGTTGGTGGTGGCGGTGGCGGGCGTGAAAGGCTGCGGGCCGCCAGGCCGCCATGCTGCGGGCTTCCCTCCGCGAGGTGAGTAGCTCCGAGCCCGCCCTGCGGGCTGCCGCGGTGCGGGGAGGGGGGCCTGTGGCGGCGGGGCGGCCTCGGGAGGTGACCGGGGCCAGCGGGCCTGTTGCCGCCTCTCCTCTCGCCGGGGCTGCGGGACCATTCCCGCCGGCTCCTTCGCGAAGCGGGGACGGTGCTTTATTCCCTCCGTACTCCTCGGAGCGGGCTGTGTGGCCTGGCCGCTTCGAAAGCGCAGGTGGAGGGGTTGCATTTTCAGGTTTCGGCAGCGTTGAGGGAAGGACGCGTGTCTCCGGCGGAGCTGTGCCAGAGGTGCCTCTCCCTCATCAAAAGCACCAAGTTTCTTAACGCTTACATCACCGTAGCGGAGGAAACCGCGCTGAGGCAGGCGGAAGAATCGGAGAAGAGGTACAGAAGAGGTACGTTCATTTATGATTAACATTAGTCCTTAAAAAGCTGTCGTGGAGGAGCTCTTTGCGTTCCATGAAGTGTACCTTCTACTGAAAGCCTGCGTATATCTGCTTGTTTGACAACCACCAACAGCCTTTTTTCAGATCCGGGTATTTATCGCTCCTATTCTTGATACACTGAAATGCTACTAGGTTTGTACCCATCTTAATTAAAAGCAATACCCTGGTTCTGGAGGAAGACTTTGTTTCATGCCTGCAGAATAAGTACACAAAGTAATTTAAGTGCAGTAATTATTTCCAACGTTTGAAAGTCCGTCTTTATGACCTCTATTCATGATTGGCTTTAAGATCTGTCTCTAGCTGACTTGCTGTGGCACCTTCATTTTTAAGGACTCTTTTTTTCTTCACGGTGAGGGTGGTGAGGCACTGGAACAGGTTGCCCAGAGAAGCTGTGGCTGCCCCCTCCCTGACAGTGTCCAAGGCCAGGCTGGATGGGGCTCTGAGCAACCTGGTCGGGTGGAAGATGTCCCTGCCCATGGCGGGGGGGTTGGAACCAGATGAACTTTAAAGTCCCTTCCAACCCAAAGCATTTCATGATTCTGTTCTATCAGGAGATGAGGCTTACATCTTGAGGTTTCTGTGAGTGCATCCTCATAGGTGTGTGCTTGCACCCAGTAGTATACTCAGTTCAAAAATCAGAGGCAAAACCTGGACCAAACCAGGCCCTGCAGATTAAATAAGCTCTGTGCTTCTTGAGGAGCAGTGCCTTGAGTTTCCTCATCTTTCCCTCAGCAGTTAATTGTGAGTTGGTAGCCAGCAGTTACTACAGACAGGAAAGTACGGTGATCTTTTGCAGGCCTGGTGACTGGGCTAGACAATACACCTTCCTTAGCCCATCAGGTTTTCAGTTAAGAAAGCAAAAGAAAATAAAGCAACTTTGTTAATTGCAGCTAGTAGTCTGTTGGACCAAACAGTCCTGTTAGCTGCAGCATTTAGAGGCTGACCATTTTTCTCTGCATTTCCTAGAAGACAGAAGAGGGAAATTTTCACCTAGTAGAGTACTTTTTTCATTTGTGTGTGACACTTGCTCCTGACACTTGTCTTCTGACAGCTTAGGAAAATTGCCAGCCAGAGTGTTTTGCTTCCTGACATAGACTTTTTTTTTTTTTTTTTTTTTTTTTTTTTGCTGGATGGTGGAAAATCCATCACTTAGGGAGAATTTTTCTTCTGCTTCAGTAATTTTTTTTAGATCTTAGCTGCTGCGTGTGTCAGGTAGGCAGAATTTATGGCTCGCAACCTAAGGATGGAGTAGATTTAGGCAGCACCTATAGCTGAAATAGGCATTACATGGTCACATTTGAAGAGGTTTGTGCTCCTTTGGGGTAGCTGACCTAGACGAAAGCAGCTGCCTGTATTGGGGGCTGAGACACATTTGCAGAGCACTACTTTATGGGGCCAGGTCTGGTTTGGGTGGAATGCTCAATACTAGAGTTAGAATGGAAGGTGATTCTTGAAAATGTAACTGACAACCATCAGACACGAAGTGGGGTAACATTCTTACTTCCAGTAAACACCCGGAGGGACATGTAAAATAAATTGTAGTTGATGAGAAGACTATATATATGACATGCTTTGTTTTAATCCCTGTTTTGTGTGTGATAATTTCTAATGCAGGTCAGCCACTGGGTGTTTTAGATGGAATTCCTGTTGCAGTAAAAGACAACTTTAATACAGCAGGCATTGAGACAACATGTGCATCAAACATGCTAAAAGGTACAGTAGAGCTTTTGAAGTAAAATCAGATCTCATTTCAGAGCTCTTGCTCTTCTCTTTAGAGGATTTATGGAGTGCAGTCTTCCAGAAATCTGAGTATTTTCAGAAAATGAGCTGAATTAATTTGAGAAAAGAGGCTTATCTCATTTTCTCTGCCAGGCTCATTTGGTATTACAAATGCATCTTTTTCTTGTGTAGGCTTGTTATCACCTTTATTCATATAGTTACATGTTTTTAACAATGCGCTGTTTATTGTAGCACATAGACTAAAATAGAATTGTTCTATAGTGTGTGTTTTGCTTCACATTACTTTTGGGTCTACAGGAGAGCAGTCAATACTGTTCTGTCTCACAAAATCCAAAGACAGTTTTTTATTTTTGTCTTGTTCTGTTGATAATTGTTGACTTAAGTAGTTTTTTTCATGTGGCTGTAGGGAGAGTAAACATTAGCAATTCTTTCTTCTGTATTCCCAAGGTACAAACATGTTCTATAAGACTTTAATTTTTTTAAGTTTCCTGAGCTCTTTTCTGTTGACATGCAATGAACATTTTCGAGGCATTAGAATGTTTCCATAGTAAAAGCAAATGTAGGAAACATTTCTTCTATCTGTTTTATTCTGCACAAAGTAAAACCAAAAAGTTTTGTGGGAGATAGCTAAAGTAAATCAGCAGAACCTTGATTTAATTATGTTTTTTTTAATAGCAGGAAAAACAAAATATGACTTTGCCATTTTAAAAAAAGTGTATTATTACCCAAGATGCTTTTCTTTAAAGCACATTCTCAGACCTGTTGTGATTGGTTGCAGTGTCATGGCTGAGAGTATTAGGAGTAATGTTGTCCTGTTGAGGGCGAGGGGTGGAGAAACCCCTGTCAATAATCACAAAAGGAATTGATTGCTCCCTGAGATCTCCTCTAAGTGTTATGGTTCTCATCCTAGTTTATGGAAGGTCTCAATCGTCACGGGTACATGTGCTTGATCACGTTAGCATAATTCAAGATAGCTTATCACTTTTCTGTGAAGAACTATTTTTCATTTCTTCTTATTTTAGACAGTTCCTGCAAATTGGCTAAATGTGATAGTTTACAACCCTTATGGTAACATGCTCCTGTGAAGGCTTAGCTTCACACTCTAGAAATGCATAATCCAGAATTACTGGGTTGTAAGTTGTGGAGTAAAAAAAAAAAAAAAAAAAAAGACATTGCAAACAAAACAGCATTTGGTTTACTTTTGCTAAATTTTGGAAATTGCTTGTGTTATCTTGAATCAAAATTTTGGCACCGTTCTTATGCACACATCATGACACCTTCAAAGTGTTCAGAGAAGCTACTTGTAAAAATCAGCTGTAACTTACCAATCACTCTTAATTGTTCTGATTGTTTTCAGGTTATATTTCTCCTTACAATGCTACAGTAGTTCAGAAATTACTGGATCAGGGAGCTGTGCTTTTAGGAAAAACAAACCTAGATGAATTTGCAATGGGGTGAGTGATGTTTATTATTTTTAATGTGTGATTGTACATTAAACAGAATACACACCGTCTGTTCCAATCTACCTGTAACCCTTAATTCCTCCTTCTGTGAGGTTCGAAAATGAATATTTACCTGTGAAGAGTATGTAGTTGCATGAATTTCTCGCTGACCATTTATACTGTTGTGTAAATTGGATAAATGCTGAGTTTTATGAAAGTAGTGTTCAACTGTAGCTGTGTTTGAGGGGGAGGAAGCCTTTGCAGAAGGCCAAGGACACGCAGACTTCTTCCAGATCCAGTAGTGTGTTAATAGAATTGTTTGCAACACCAGTTAATTGCTGCCTATTTGTTTCCCCTTGCTGGTGCTTTTTGCCCTTAACTAATTATTGTCATGCCCCCACCAGCAGTCGGTGCCTCTAGTTAGGCACTAGAGTAATTTGTACGAGTACTCCTAGGTTTGCTGCGAACAAGCAAATCTAGGGCAATGCTTTAAATTGCCCAAGCTAATGTTGATGACTTTTTGTCAGGAACACAGTGGAAAATGCTCTCACAAATTGATTCTCCAGGAAATCAGTGAAGGCAGCCAGGCTGTAGTAGGGAACAGGGAGTCTCTGTCATCACAGCTGCTGGATCTGGGAAGGAATGTCTGGGGCCTCAGTCATCTGTGAGAAACAATAAGTGTTGTGGTTTTGTTTTGTTTTCATTTTACCTAAACCGAAGATGGAGGTTTGATTGGGAATTTATGTGATGGGGTGGAAACACTTCGACTGTATTGGTTTTGGATAAAGTCATTTCTGTGTCAGAGATGCTCTTCAGAGGAAGATCAGGGAATAAGCGTGGAAAAGATATTATGCTGTATTACAACTGGCCTGAGCTCATGAGAGTGCAGGATTCTCTTAAAAAAGCTTATCCCAGCCCTGGCCTGTGTGTTTGTACAGTCTCTTATGGTAGCACTGACACGACTGTACCATAAGTTTGATCAGGGAGCAGATCCAGCTCTGAAGTGAAGGTGTCTCTACTAGGGTTAGTTTTCAACTGCCACGTCAACCACCCGCTTTGCCTGATGGTTTGGCTGTTAGCCCTGGCACCCTGGAGTCGGGGGGAGCATGGGACGGAGGTTATGAGGAAGGAGGGAAGTACCCCTGGCCCCAGCTTTGGGTGGCAGCTCACACTTAGGTGACCACAAACTGACTGAAACCGATTTCTGAGAAGCCAGTCTAGCTCTCTGAACCAGCAAAATGTGGCCTCGGGAGAGGACTCCAGAGTGATAAGTGTGTTATTTGCAGAGAAGTACTTGTTCCTGCTATTTCAAGGCTTTTCCCCCCATGTCTAGCAACGTGATTTTACACAAGACTATACAGTCATCTTCTTTTGCCTTTTCCAAATGCAGGAAACCAGACGACCTTTGTTTTGAAGCAGATCTGCAGCTTCACTACTACATAGCTTAAATCAGTCTTATGTTTTTCATTTACATTCCTTTCAGTGGCGTTAGCAGAAAGGGTTAGAAAGGGTTACGAGTTCAGATTTTCTGTCAGAAGGTGATGAAGATCTATAAACTTCACAATTCTGTGTAGTGTTATTGAAGTTGACTGCACTAGGATTTATGTACACCGGTCTTCTTGTGTTGAAATTGAATTTGCTACGAAGGATGAGGAATTGGATAAAGGAAAAAACGTGGTGAATGCAGTGTGTCATCTGTCACTTCTGTCTGTATTTGTTCTGTCTGACTATCTTAGATCTGGGAGTACGGATGGGGTCTTTGGACCAGTCAGAAATCCCTGGAGTTATTCAAGACAGTACAAGGAAAAATCTGTCCCAAAATCCCATTCTGAGGACAAAGAGTCTAACTGGGTAATAACAGGAGGGAGCTCAGGAGGCAGTGCGGCTGCTGTGTCATCTTTCACGTGTTTTGCGTAAGAGGCTTTTAAAATATATTTTCTTTTTTTTTTTTTTTAATTAAATGTCTCAAAAAATATGTTGTGTGGGTTTACTTTTATAATTTTCTCACAATCTTATTTGAAATGGGAGGGTTATTTGCCCTGGCATGCAAGAATTGATTTCAGCAGTCTTAGTTTATTTGTAGCATATCATGAAGACAGAATGAATTAATGGAGGCAAATTTAAATTATAATGGAAAATTATAATGGAGGCAAATAAAATTATAATGGCAGTACCAACGGTTTTATTTTTGTTCTCACAGATTCTCTTAAAATTAACAGGGGATTTGTGACACATAATCTTCCTCAGTAAATGCATTAGACTGCTGAAAATGCAACTCGGCAGGTGAGGAGATCCCTTAATTTGTGATAGTATAGTAATCTTGCCTCCCCTCCTTTATTTTGATAGCAGGGTTAGGTAATACTATGTGAGATTTGGGATCTAAAATCTTTTGAATTCCTGGCTTAGTAAAAGGATGCTCAGATACTTACAGTCTTGAAAAGTTCAAAGGTTTAAAAAGAAGACTTTTTGGGGGGAGGGGGTTGGGGTTTTTGTTTGTTTTGCTTTTTTTTTGTAAAAGGGAATATAAACAGACTAGAATTCTTTACAGCAATTAGTGCCTGCATGGAATAGCAACACACTGTATAACAAATAAATCACAGAATCACAGAATGTTAGGTGTTGGAAGGGACCTTGAAAGATCATCTAGTCCAACCCCCTTCCAGAGCAGGGTCACCTACAGTAGAGCGCACAGGAACGCGTCCAGGCGGGTTTTGAATGTCTCCAAAGAAGGAGATTCCACAACCTCTCTGGGCAGCCTGTGCCAGTGCTCTGTCACCCTCACTGTGAAAAAGTTCTTCCTAATGTTTTTGTGGAACCTCCTATGTTCCAGCCTGTATCCATTGCACCTTGTCCTGTCATTGGACATCACTGAGAAGAGCCTGGTTCTGTCCTCTTGACACTCCCCCTTATTTATAAATTTTTGTAATATTTATAATAATAATAATAAATATTTATAAACATTAGTGAGGTCACCCCTCAGCCTCCTCTTCTCCAGGCTAAAGAGACCCAGCTCCTTCAGCCTTTCCTCATCAGGGAGATGTTCCACTCCCTTCACCATCTGTGTGGCTCTGTGCTGGACTCTCTCAAGCAGCTCCCTGTCCTTGAACTGAGGGGCCCAGAACTGGACACAATATTCCAGATGCGGCCTCACCAGGGCAGAGTAGAGGGGCAGGAGGACCTCTCTTGACCTACTTGCTACTCCCCTTCTAATACACCCCAGGATGCCATTGGCCTTCTTGGCCACGAGAGTACGTTGCTGGCTCATGGTCATCCTGCTGTCCACTAGAACCCCCCAGGTCCCTTTCCCCTGCGCTTCTCTCCAGCAGGGCAGTCCCCAACCTGTACTGGCACATGGGGTTATTTTTTCCCAAGTGCAAAACTCTACACTTGCCCTTGTTGAACTTCATAACATTTCTCCCCACCCAACTCTCCAGCCTGCCCAGGTCTCTCTGAATGGCTGCACAGCCTTCTGGTGTGTCAACCACTCCTCCCAATTTTGTGTCATCAGCAAACTTGCTGACAACACTCTCTAATCCCTCTTCCAGGTCATTGATGAATATATTAAACAGCACCGGCCCCAGCACTGACCCCTGAGGGACCCCACTAGACACAGGCATCCAGCCAGACTCAGCCCCATTGACCACAACTCTCTGGCTTCTTCCCTTCAACCAGTTCTCGACCCACCTCACTACTTGGTCATCCAGACCACACTTCCTCAGTTTACCTATGAGGATGCTGTGGGAGACGGTGTCAAAGGCCTTGCTGATGTCCAGATAGACCACATCCACTGCATGGCCACCATCCATCCACCTGGTTATGTCTTCATAAAAGGCTATCAGGTTGGTCAAACATGACTTCCCCGTGACAAAGCCATGCTGACTGCTCCTAATAACCTTCTTATCCTTGATATGCCTAGAGACAGTGTCAAGGATAAGATGTTCCATCACCTTTCCAGGGATGGAGGTGAGGCTGACCAGTCTGTAGTTATCCAGGTCTATGCTCTCTTCCCCGTACAACTGTTAAAAGAAATCTGATCCTTAAAACTTTACACCTTTCCTTTTATGCAGTTTTTATAGCTATGTAGTGGAGTAATTTTATAGAGGAGAATTTCAATTGTACTCTTAACTGGAAAGTGGTTAAGAGTGCTATTTAAGAATGCTTTTAAGTTACTGTGTCCTTGTTAACCCATAGACTATTGTAAGTGTCTGTTGCTAAAATTATTTTTGCTGGTGCTGATTACAGCTTTTTTGTTTTTTAAAAAAATGTGGGTTTATATCCAAAACCTGATTATTTTTTTTTTGTGATTGATTTATTTTTTTTAAATGATACCTCTCTTTGTCTCATCGCCCTTTGCTAGGATGCGAGTTGCTCAGCGTTTTAATACTGTTGAAACTGAACTCAGCCATTCCCAAGGACTGCTGGTCCTTGTCCTGAGCCAGAATGGCCTCATCCTGACGTGGTCTGGCACCTTCTCGTATGTCGCTGGGCGTGCTGAACTCCCCTTTTGCACCGCTCAGCACTTTGTCAGGTCAGGGATATTCTTCGTCCAGCTATTTCATTACCTATAATCTATTGTAGATCCACTCTGTTAGTTACTTTCAAACATCAGGAGTGCTGCCAGTCTCTGTCTTTCCAATTTGAGATTTGGATGTACAGAAACCCTACAATATGCTTTATATCAACACAAGAGTTTTGAAAAAATTCCACTTCAGCAAAGTCGATTGAATTGGTTCAGCCATCTCAGAGACAGATGCCTATGGAAAAAGTCACAGACTGACTTCAATAAAATTTATACTTCCCTGTGAAATTTATTTTATTTTTTTGCCAAGATTTGGATAAAAGCTATTTTATCTTTTAAATGCTGCTTGAGTTAAAATTATTGGAAACAAAAGAAGAGCAGACTTCACTTCAGTTTGTAGTGTAGGGTTAGTGGTTGGACTCTGATCCCAAGGGTCTTTTCCAAGCTGAATGATTCTATGATTCTATTCTTTGTATTTCCAATTCCATTACATTTTTTTTGAAATAAAAATTGCAGCTTAGAAAGAACGAGGTATTGCCTGTGAAAGAACAAAGAAAAGAAGGAAGGCAGCTTTAAAATAAATGTATTATGCTGTGTTCTAAACCAGCACCTAGGCTACTCTCAACTGGGAGTTCTGATGCTCTGCTCTGTGGGTTTGGAAACGGGGAAAACGTTCTAGACTTTGTAAAGTATGCCTGTTATTAGGGTCAAAAAGTGTACCGTGTTGCTGTTTATTTGTGTACTGGAAAATGCTGCTTCAGAGTGTATTGGCTGCTGATTAAATAAGATGTCAATGTCTGAAAGTCGTGCTCTAAATCATGAGACGTATCTTGGAGTTCACAGAATCGGGACAGACCAACAGAGAAGTCAGAAGTAAGATATTCAGGGTTATATTTAGAGGGCCTAAATTCCACCTGCCTCCCTCTGCTTTGTGGAAAGAACTAGACTCTCCCAATGGCTAATTCAGAATCCCTAAGAAAAATAAGAACAGCTAAAAAAAGTAGCAGACATAGGGAACAGACTGAAATTTAGGCTCCGTGATTATGACTTCTAATCTGGAAGAATTCACGCATTTTTAAATCCATGCATCTTAAACCTGTACATTTGTATCGTTTGGAAGTGTTCTGAATTATTTTACTAATGATAATCCTTTTGAAACCACAGAGCTTTAGGTTCAGACACAGGAGGATCTACCCGGAACCCCGCTGCTCACTGCGGTGTAGTAGGTTTAAAGCCGACATACGGACTGATCTCTCGCCATGGTCTCATTCCTCTAGTGAACTCCATGGATGTGCCAGGAATCCTCACCAGATGTGTGGATGATGCAGCAGTTGTGTTAGGTATTTCTATGTTGCATGTCTTTGTATACAACATACTTGTGTTTACAATGTTGTCTCAAAACGAGTTGAATTCTGGCTACCCAATGCACATTTTCCTCTTCTTCATGTGGTCATGTCATGTTTCAGGTTCTCTTGCTGGACACGATCCTAAAGACTCTACCACAGTTCAGGACAACTTTAAGCCGTTTGAACTGCCTAATTTGACTGATGTCAGCAAGCTCTCCATAGGAATTCCGAAGGTAACATTTAAATTCTGTCAGTAATTGTAACCAAGAGCAGTAAACAGGAAACCTCACCAAAAAAAAAAAATTCCTTGCCGACCACCTCCCAGTCGCTCATGGTGTAAAACAGGGAAGACAACACGAGCAGCTCCTGAAAAAGAGCAGTATGAGCTGTGTTTGCCTGTGTAGTTGGTTCAGAGCGAGCACATGCTAATGCTTCATCCAAAATACTTTGTCATGGTTGTGGGAAGTGCTCTTGGGAAGTTCCAAGGGAAACGGGGAACTTTAGTTCTTGGCTCTCTTTCCTCAGTCGCCTCAAACAAGTTGCTCGTGGTGCCTTCTCCTACAACGAGGCTAGTGCTGGTTTGTGCAGTGCTTTGAGGTACTTCTCTAAATGGCACTGTGTTAGTACAAAGCAGAATTTTAAAAGCAGTTGAGTGGCACAAGGAGCTGTGATTTGTAGAACTCTTAATAGGGCTTGAAAGACAACTGTCACCTGGGTTCTGATGCATGCAGTTCCATCCTGTTTGTAACTATAAGGATAATTGTGGGCACAACATTTGGACTTGAGCTTGTTTCTAATAATTTTTAATAGTTTAGTAAAGGCTCTGCCTTTGAAGAGACAATGTGAATAACATATATTAGTTTGATTCAAAGTGTTTGAACGTGAGCTAGAATGGGTATACCGAAAGTTTTAATTTAGTTGACAGAGATGTCCACTGACCAATTAATTATTCAGCATCTGTGAAATGCAAAAAAAGTATATGCCTAGAAAATTAATTAGCTGCATCCTGTTTAGATTTTGATAGATCTGAAATAGTGGTATTGGTTAATTATTCATATCCTTTGGACAGTTGTTTTCTGCTGCTACAGATTATCCTAAATAGATACATGCATATATTAAAGATGGGTCATAGCTACTCAGAAATCAGACAGTATTACGACTCTGATATTGTGGGTTAGAACTAAAGCAAGTATCTTCAAAAGTAGAGACTTTTAGTAGAATAACTTAGCTCTTGAACAGGAAAGTAGTTTTTTTAAGTCTTCTCCCAACCTCTTGGTTGTTGATCATCATTGGTTGTTACGTTTGTTTCATGCCAGTTGCCATTTATATGCTGTGGCTTTAATTTCTTTTTATCTTTCCTGCTCAGAGTAGCCCTAGTGTTATGATTTAAACCTGAGGAGTTTGTACCCATGAACTGCAGAGCAGTGCAGTATAGTCTCCATGAATAGGCAAATAAGTGGGTCACTGGGCAATTTCTCCTTCAGAAGAAACTGCTGAAATCCTGTGGTATGTGGGTTGATCCTGCTGACAGTCTTAAGACTGAATTCTTTTAATTTAATAGTGCTTGATTGTATAATACTTAGTAGATGCGAGAAGCATTAATAAGCACTTTACATCCTATAGTGGTGAGGTAATAGTTTCAATGTATTTTTAGCAAGAAGTGTTTTGGTTGCCATCAGAAGTGAAGCACTACGTAAGATCACTCCCTCTCTTGTTTTTCTCTAAGGAATATCATGCACCAGGGCTTTCTAGTGAAATTCTGGCTCTCTGGTCAAAGGCTGCTGACCTCTTCAAGGATGCAGGTGCCAAAGTAATTGAAGTGAGTCTGCCGCACACTCGTTACTCGATTGTCTGCTACCATGTGCTGTGCACTGCAGAGGTGGCATCAAACATGGCCAGGTTTGATGGACTGGAATATGGTAAGGCCTTTGAAAAAACTTTTCTCAGTCAATAGAAACACTGCTGGGTGCCATTAAAAATTATTAGTTTCAATAGGTATGCTTTTCAAGGTTGAATGTTTGGTGTTATATCTCAGATGGAATAGAGAAAAATGAGTAAATAAATAGACATTTTACTATATTCTAGACTTCTAAACATCTGGGCTTAAAATCTGTTTAGGATTTCTGTAATAAACCAGGAATATGATGTGTTGTTTTTTCAGAGTAGTAGCATGTCAGACTGCAGCAAACAGTGGCCTATTGTATTGCCATGTATAGCATTACCTTATGTTGTTAAATCTTAAGAATTACAAAAAGTATTAATTACCAAATTGCTTTTTCTTTTTAGGACACCGTTCCGACATGAACAAGTCCACAGAAAGTATGTATGCTGCAACACGACGAGAAGGTTTTAATGATGTTGTGAGAGGAAGAATTCTCTCAGGAAACTATTTCTTGTTGAAACAGTAAGTGGAACATCTTGAAACTCAAATTTGCCAAGTTAATGATTTTTTAAGCAAATGCTTATTAACTGTTCATCATGACATGAAAAAAAAATCATCCTTATCCTGGTAGCCATTTGTATTATTATTAGTATTACTTTAACTATGTAATACCTAGTGAACTGTTAATAATGAAAATGTTTCTCCTTAGTTTACCAGTGACCCCTCTGAATTAAATAAGTAAAACAAGTTAGTGATTTTTTTTTCCTTTTTTGTTTTCCCTACCAAAGTATTATTGGCACCCATTAGTTAAATTAAACAAAAAAAAAATCTATCCTGTGGTATCACACTGAAATCATACTGAAGCCATTACTGGTGTAGTGTTAAAAGTTCTGTACCTATTAATCTCAAAAACTGCATAGCAAAACTGCTGGTGCATTCCAGTGAGGTCTTCTAGAGAAAGTCAGAAGATATGACAGATTAACTGTATAGCTCTTCACCTTGGTATACAGGGAAAGGAAGGCACTGGCAGAGGTACCAAACTGATACCCTTACAGAAGACAGGTGTGGGGTTTTTTTTGTCAGCTCACATAGAGGAACTGGTGCATGGATCAATGCCTTTCTTCTTCCCCCCCCCCCCGCCCCATAGTTTTCACTCCTTATCCAGCAGTCCTCCTTATGTTGGTAAAACTTGTGGGTTTTATGTGAGTTTGTTCAGAGACTAACAGACATATTAGCCACGGAATCAGGCTCAAAGCAAGTGCGCTACAGGAGGAGCTCTCTGGGCAACAGGAATGCCGACACTCCTGCCAAGTGTGTGTGCTTCTTCTGGTGGTAACTGTCCAGATCAGCTTTCCTAAGGCTGCTTTGAAATGCACGTAGTTTGCTCTTCTGTGAAGGAATATGCAATTGGCTTCCATCAAGATAAAACAGGAGAGTCCCATTCCTGTCTGCAGTAAATACTTTTGAAGAATGGAACCCAGAGTTCAAAAAGCATTCTTAGAATAAATAGTAGAGAAAAAAAAAAAATCTGTGTCTCCTGCAGAAATTGCATTTTACACGTTATTTATATCTTGCTTTTGAAATCTGTAAAATAACTGGGTCATTATTCAGGAAGCAATGGGAGCTTGTCAACATTGCATCAAAATTAACAGTGTTTGATTTAACAGTACTTTTTCACTTTTTTTTTTAAACCCTAAATTGTCTTTCCAGCTTAAAATATTGTTTGAGATCCTTTTTTGTTTATCTTTCTGAAGTTAACAGGTAGGATGATTGCAGAAATTACTATAGACAGGGGAGTAATTCCTATAATATGAAGTCTTAATTTGAATACTTGAATCTGCTGACTGTTACTGACTATAACAATTTTCATTGCAGTGTTTCAGAAACATAAATCTTTAACAAAGTGGCCTTAGGGCAATTTCAGTCATTTTCTCTACGAACGCTCTGGCGTGTACCAGTTATACCATCCCCACACAACACACCTTTTTTTTTATTATTTTTTGTGAATAGCTGCGGTTTTAGATGGCAATTACTTTTGAAACTGAACTTCCCTGAATTCAAGGATTCCACATTTACCAGTTCTGCTTATCAAGTTAAAAGGAACAATAGACATAAAGCTGACTAATTTGTTTCTGCTTCAGAATTGTGTAGAGACAGTTTAGAAATACATAAACCACACAGAGTCTGCCGTGGATGATGGGACTTTTTCACATGCTTTAAGTATCTTGCTGCATTGAATCCTAAGTGATTAATGCCTATTTTCTGGGCCTGCTTAGTTCTGTATTGTTTCTAGACTTTGCTGTGCTGCCCTGCAGTGAAATTCAATACAGGGTTTACTTTCAGAAAGGTCATAAAAGTGTTGTTTTGATTTCTAGTTAATTATTGTAAGCTAGGTTTTTGTTTTCCCTTCACTTTTCTTCAGTGGTATGCCGTCATCTCTACCTTCTCTGACAACTTCATTGCTGTGAAAGCATAAACACCGCATTTGATGTCTAAGCTTCTGGTATATCAAAGCTCAAGTGCCAATGTTATTCTTTTAACCAGAAGGAATACTGGCCCTGTCTCTTTTACAGTAACTAAGAAACTAAGTTCTGTACTTCTGGAATTAATGCCAGGCCCTCATGTCCATATTTCTTTCTAGGAATTACGAGAATTACTTTGTCAAGGCACAGAAAGTCAGGCGTCTCATTGCCAATGACTTTGTGAAGGTTTTCAGGAGCGGTGTTGATATTTTACTCACTCCTACCACTCTGACCGATGCAGTACCATACATGGAATTCATCAAAGAAGACAACAGAACCCGCAGCGCACAAGATGATGTCCTAACACAGGCTGCAAACATGGCTGGTGAGTAGGGACAGGAATTCAACTGTGTTTTCCCCTGCCTAGTAATTTTTTAATATCCATTCCTGTCAGCTATTTAACCTCTTCTTTAGAATCAAGATAATTCACCTCTGTGTTGTAATTCTCACAGTAATAACCAGCTTATTTATGAAATTCTTTAAAATGTAAGACTAGATTTTACAAATGAGACACCTTTGGGGCTGGGTACCGGCTGCAGGTAAGATGAATCCATTCGAGTTCCAGAGACCAGAAATTCTTTCTTTGAGAGTTGATCCTCTTTTCAGAGGATGCTAACTCCTTAAATCGCTCTCATTCATTTCTTGTGATGACCTAGCAGTATCCTTAGTTCATTGACCGAATGAACGTCTTTTTCCTCTACTTATTTTTTTTTCCTGGTTCATTTAGAATTGTTACAAAAATTAGTCCAACTGGATTTGTCTAATAGTAAGTCTTTGCTTATTTTTGGTTTGGTTTTGTTTTTATTTTCAGGGTTGCCAGCCATAAATGTTCCTACAGCTCTTTCAGAGCGAGGCTTGCCTATTGGGCTTCAGTTCATTGGACGTTCATTCCAGGAGAAGCAGCTTCTCAGTGTAGCTAAATGGTTTGAAAAACAAGTAAAATTCCCAGTGATCCAGCTAGAAGAAGTGAAGAGGCATGACCATGGTTTTCATCATGGTTTTCAGCATCAGAAATCTGCTTCTTTTTCATAACATGGGACTTGCTAGACAGCTAAAGCAAGAAAGCTGTGTGGATGGTTTAAAAAAAAAAATCCTGCAGTTAATTATCTTGTGCAGAAATATTAATCCATTTTAAGAAGACCACATGCAGTAATGCAGGATGGAATCACGACAGCTTGTTACTGTGTAGTTAAGGCAAAGTGAATCATTAAGTAAGCATGTCTGTATTATTAAGAACTGTTTCTTAACTGATATTAAAAACACCAAGTTAAAATTAGGTATTGTACGCCTGTGGAGCTGCTTTTTTCCATCCCCAGAGGGTATGTGAGCTCTCTGGCCCATTAAAGAACTAACCTGAACTTTCATGTGAGAATTGCATGGTTGCCAAAGGGCTTGGTTTGCTTCTGGCATGTAGACTTTTGTATGGGCAAAGACCAGACAAGCTGTAGTGGAACAAAAGTACCAAAGGATCTGTTCACCAATAGGCGAATACAAAAGGAGATGAGGGAGTAACGTATAGATAGTTCATTTGACCTTGGAGTCCTAGTGGACAGTAAGTTGTCCGTGGCACAGCAGTGTGCCCTTGTGGCCAGTGGGATCCTGGGGTGCATTAAGAAAAGTGTGTCCAGCAGGTCTAGGGAGGTTCTCCTCCCCCTCTACTCTGCCCTGGTGAGACCACACCTGGAATACTGTGTCCAGTTTTGGGCTCCCCAGTTCAAGAGAGACAGGGACCTACTGGAGAGAGTCCAAGGGAGAGCTACGAGGATGATTATGGGACTTGAACATCTCTCCTAGGAAGAGAGACTGAGAGAACTGGGGCTGTTTAGCCTTGAAAGGAGATGGCTGAGAGGGGACCTTATTAACATATATAAGTATCTGAGGGATGGGTATCTAAAAGAAAGGGACAATCTCTTTTCACTGGTGCCGAGCAATAGAACAAGGAATATTGGGTTTGAGTTAGAACATAGGAAGTTCTACCTCAACATGAGGAGAAATTTCTTTACTATGAGGGTGGCAGAGCACTGGCACAGGCTGCCCAGAGAGGTTGTGGAGTCTCCTTCTCTGGGGACTTTAAAAACCCGCCTGGACATGTTCCTGTGTGGCTGCCCTAGGGGATCCTGCTCTGGCAGTGGGGTTGGACTAGATGATCTTTCGAGGTCCCTTCCAACCCCTGAGATTCTATGATTCTGTGATTTAAAAAAAAAAAAGAAAAAAAAAAATCCCTACTTCTAGCAAACTTGTGCAGGAGGTGAAATAACTTCCAGGTTTATGCATCGTGCAGAATACTCTGGTTTTACCCATTGTAAAAGTGAATAATTCCAGATTTCTTCTGGGAAAAAAGTGCCTAGTAGTTATTTTCTTTTCCTTCATCACTGGTCTTTGTAATCAGCACTTAAGATGGATACATAGTAAGAAAGAAATTATTTTTTGCCACCTGATTGTTATTGTGCTGAATGTCTATCTGCATGGGCAGTCATTCAGCAGCGTAACAGAAACCTATTTCCAAACCATCCCATGCTGGTAGACCAGCAGACCTACTGAACAGCTAATAACCTGTTTCAAATGCTGTAGTTTCCGGTTTTTTGAAATTCATTTTATGAAAGATTACTTTTGGATTTGTTTTTGCATCTTTCAGTAGTAGTTCACAGTGTGCACAGGTGTAAGGAGTGCAGGGTGGGGAAAATGATTGAGATATTATCTGATATGGTAATGTACAGAATCTTCCTGAATTACATCTTGGCTTAGACTGTACCATCACCTAGATTAAAAAATAAAAATATAAAAATCACCTTATTTCTAAAAATTGCAAGTAGAATGACATTTTTAATTTAAATGTTAAAAATCAAGATATACCTTGTTCCTAGTCTGATGCTATCTGGCAGGCTTTTTTTTATAGAACAGTCTTCATGGAACTTGCTTTTTATATTGGTGGGTGATGGTGAAGTGGAATTTCCGACAGAGTATTTTCACTGTTGTCGTGTTCAATAATTTAGGTGCGCTCTAATCGTAGTGTCAGTGTGCACATCTTGTCTTACAGCAGCTTTCTGACCGAGCTCTCAGTGAGATTATCCATTATCCAGTTTGGAATATCTGGATATATACTTGGGATACCTGCTCTCTGATTCTCAGTCACATCCCGAGAAGAGAATCACCCTCTTGGAAAATTAGTTCTGGACTGACTTCTCACCCAGAGGAGAATGCCTGCTCACGTTTGGCAATCTTACTCTTTAAACTTCCCCTGAGGTTAAGAGAAATCTGATGGGAAAAATGGATCAAGGCAAAGATGCCCATTCTGTGTTTGCAGGGCAGCTGGAGGATGGGCAGGTGAAGGGCAACTGTTCTCATGCCTGAACTGCCTTTTTTCTTTTTTTTTTTCTTTTTTTTTTTTGTCCTTTCTTTAAAGCAGGGCTCTGAGTCCAGTCTCCAGCATCCTCTAAATGAGCATTCAGATGATCAGAGAAATTGTCTGTTCTGTCAGATCCCTTAAGAGTTTCTTCTGTTGGTAGATTTATGAGCACAGAATAATTATGCAGTGAAATGTGTGATGGAGAAGCTACAAACCAGGCAAGTGGACGTCTGTTCCGCAACTCTGAGTAGCCTGGCACTTACAACTTTATTAGTGGTTGAGATCCATCTTTGAATTAAAGGTTGTAAAGACTTGAAAACAAAACTCCTGGGCAGATACTTAAATTTCTGGGCTGTTAGATTCAAGGCAGCCCTGACAAGGCTTCTGTCCTGCCCCCACTCCCAGCTGTTCTGCATTTTTAGGGACCATAAGCCTGATGGTCTTCCTCCCTCCCCTACCTAATGCTGGGATTCACCAAGCCAGAGGTGAGAGCTTGGGAACCACTGTGGTCAAGCAGCTTCAGGATGTTAGGAGGAGTTCCTCCAGTTTTTCAAGAGGATATCTGAGAGAGTTTTGTTGTCATCGTATTAGAAAACCATTTGACTCTGGGCCCCTCAGCAATCCTAAAGTACCTTTACACCCCAGTTTACCTGGAGGTACAGCGGTTGTGAGGGGTATCTCTAAGCAGAGCTTTGTACAGGTGCTACTGGTGCCAAGTCATGGCCCCAGAGTGATAAATAACAAAGTTTCTATGACTGATAATTAGACTCTCAAAACCACTTGTTATGTAAGTAGAGGAACTACAGGGAGTGGAAAGGTCTGGGGTAAAGGGGAAAAAAAAAATAGAAGCTTCTGCCTGTGCAAATATTTTGTACAGCCGCCTTACAAAACAAATTGAAATGGCAGTTAAAAGTTTTATGGCATTGTGGCATGGCCACAGCAGGGGGTAGCTGTAACCTTAGCACAGGGAGCCCAGATAAGCGCAGTGTTTCCTGAAGGAAATAAAAGCTAGAGCTTTAGCAAATAAGTGATCTGCTTAAGTGTTTGGTGTGCAAAATTTCTTCTTCAGGCAGAGAGAAACTGTAAGGACATCGTATAGTGGAAAAGTTATTTTTAAGAAGAAAAATTTTTTTAAAGCTTCTGCTGTAAGATGTTCATAAATACAACTGCAATCCGGTGTTGCTGTTTATGCAGTTTCCATGTGTGTGTTTTTCCCACGCTGTCCTTAATGGACCTATAGTAAGGAGAAATTCAAAACAAAAGTTAACCTGACTGCTGCTGCTTCTGTATTCCTGCATCTCTCAGTTTTCAGGTGTCAGGCACTTAACAGTTACTGCAGCTTCATTGTAGCTTCCCCTTACACAGTGCTAGTCACTTAATCACTTTGAGTGATTCATCTAAGAACTAATCTGAAAAACTGCAGTGGGGAATGGGCTTTATAGCCTACCTGGGTTGTCCGCAGGTCCCCCCTTCTGCTTTGCCCTCCAGAATACTGAGGGCTATACCACTGGACTCCCAAACAGGAGGCGGGCAACTAAAAGTATGCACAGCGTGTCTGAATATTGCTGCTAAGTGAGTCTTGGTGAACCTCAAAATCTAACCAGCCTAGTCAAGACGTGGAGAGGAAGTGGTCTGGACCTGAAGAAACAGTCATACTTCATGCGAGAGGGGTCAAGGACAACAGGAAGAGTTTTTTCAAATACGTGGCAGATAAAACTAACACCAGAAGCAATGTAGGCCCACTGATGAATGAGGTGGGTGCCTTGGTGACAGAAGATACAGAGAAGGCAGAGTTACTGAATGCCTTCTTTGCCTCTGTCTACTCTGCCGGAGGCTGTCCTGAGGAGCCCCGTTCCCCTGAGGCCCCAGAGGAAGTCAGGGCAGTGGAGGAGTTTGCTTTAGTTGATGAGGACTGGGTTAGGGACCAATTAAGCAATCTGGACATCCATAAATCCATGGGTCCAGATGGGATGCATCCACGGGTGCTGAGGGAGCTGGCTGATGTCATTGCTAGACCACTCTCCATCATCTTTGCCAAGTCTTGGGAGACGGGAGAGGTGCCTGAGGACTGGAGGGAAGCAAATGTCACTCCAGTCTTCAAAAAGGGCAAGAAGGAGGACCCGGGTAACTATAGACCGGTCAGCCTCACCTCCATCCCTGGGAAAGTGATGGAACGACTTATCCTTGGTGCCATCTCAAGGCATATCAGGGATAAGAGGGTCATTAGAGACAGTCAACATGGCTTCACCAAAGGGAAGTCGTGCTTGACTAACCTCATAGCCTTTTATGAGGATATAACAAGGTGGATAGATGATGGCAGAGCGGTGGATGTGGTCTACCTTGACTTCAGTAAAGCATTTGACACAGTCTCCCACAGCATCCTTGCTGCTAAACTGCAGAAGTGTGGTCTAGTCTCTCGGGTAGTGAGGTGGACTGTGAACTGGCTAAGGGGAAGAAGCCAAAGAGTTTTGGTCAATGGGGCGGAGTCTGGTTGGAGACCTGTATCCAGTGGAGTGCCTCAAGGGTCGGTACTGGGACCAGTATTATTCAATATATTCATCGATGACTTGGATGAGGGACTAGAGAGTACTATCAGCAAGTTTGCTGATGACACCAAGCTGGGAGGAGTGGCTGACACACCAGAAGGCTGTGCTGCCATCCAGCGAGACCTGGACAGGCTGGAGGGTTGGGTGGGGAAAAATTTAATGAAATACAACAAGGGTAAATGTAGGGTCTTGCATCTGGGTAGGAACAACCCCAGGTTCCAGTATAAGTTGGGGAATGACTTATTAGAGAGTAGTGTAGGGGAAAGGGACCTGGGAGTCTTGGTGGACAGCAGGATGACCATGAGCCAGCACTGTGCCCTTGTGGCCAGGAAGGCCAATGGCATCCTGGGGTGTATTAGAAGGGGGGTGGTTAGTAGGTCGAGAGAGGTTCTCCTTCCCCTCTACTCTGCCCTGGTGAGACCCCATCTGGAATATTGTGTCCAGTTCTGGGCCCCTCAGTTCAAGAGAGACAGGGAACTGCTGGAGAGAGTCCAGCACAGGGCAACTAGGATGATTAAGGGAGTGGAGCATCTCCCTTATGAGAAAAGACTGAAGGAGCTGGGGCTCTTTAGTTTGGAGAAGAGGAGGCTGAGGGGTGACCTCATTAATGTTTACAAATATATCAAGGGTGAGTGTCACGAGGATGGAGCCAGGCTCTTCTCGGTGACAACCACTGATAGGACAAGGGGTAATGGGCTGAAACTGGGACATAAGAGGTTCCGCTTAAACTCGACAAGAAACTTCTTCTCAGTGAGGGTGACGGAGCCCTGGAACAGGCTGCCCAGAGAGGCTGTGGAGTCTCCTTCTCTGGAGACATTCAAGACCTGCCTGGACACGTTCCTGTGGGGCATAGTCTAGGCATTCCTGCTCTGGCAGGGGGATTGGACTTGATGATCTTTCGAGGTCCCTTCCAATCCCTAACATTCTATGATTCTATGATTCTATGATGTTAAACTGGTGCCCACAATGCCATCAGAGAGGGCAGGGAAATAAGCAAAAAAAGTCAGAGGACCAAAGAAGGTTTATCTAAGTTTATTTTGCAGTTTGTCTCAAAGAAAAAGGTATCCCATTATGGGAATGTTAGAAAAAGGCAGGAAGTGAAAAACACTAGCAATCATCTTAATTAGCTTGCCACACCTTTTCTTGATTAATATCCAGGTGCAATTAAGGGATTCCAAGCTAACTTTTTTTTTTTTCCTAAATAGAAGGAGGTTGAGTTTTTTTCTAACCCAGCACAGATGTCCTCCTGTACTCGCTCTTGAACAGCAGTAAAAGGTAGAGTCTGTAGCTCGGCGGCGCAGGGCATTCAGGGGAAGGAGCAGAACCCAGGCCAGGAGGCTTTGCCTGGTCCTACGTGCAGTTCTACAGCCTGGGCTCTGCTCTGATACCTGCACAACAAAGGCATAAGTGCTGTTGAGAGTCACAAGCAACTGCTGTGGCACAACATGTGATGAAATAGAGTTGGAAGTGCTGGGAACTGTACTTTTTTTTAACTAGAGGGACTTTTTTTGTGTGTCACTCTCTTGGTGGATGAATGGCTTTGTGTGGTCTGCCTTGCTGTGCAGATCGCCATGTAGAGAGGACAGGTTGCATTCATGCTTGCTGGCTCAGACACCTGGAGTGGCAACAGAGATATGTTGAGTTGGATGCCCCTCTTCAGGGGAGAGCACGTGGTGGTGGGTGAGGAGACAGGCTTGGGAGCTAGAGACCAGAGCCTGAAAAGCTGCTGTGGGTGGGTGTAAAAGATGCTTCCATAAAGGAGCAGGAATGGTCGTGGGTAGGTGATCAGTACTGGATGGCAGCAACCGAGCACCCATCTGCACTGTACTGAGAGCTGAAAGAGCTGCTGGATTGCAAATGCTGTTTGCCAACACTAATCCCAATGGGAAGACAAGCTCCTACGTTGCCGTGTATGGAGTAAAAGCACCAGGTACTTCATTGCACTACCCAATAAGGGATGTTTCAGCTTGGGAAGACATGGAGAAGCACAGAATTGTTGTCTAGACAGGCTATGAAACACCGGGAGGTAGAAAACACATGCAAGGGAAATGATTAAGTGTCATAGGAACTGGTAAGTCATTTGAGAAGCCAGAGACTTAGAAGAGGAAGATTGAAGAGATAAAGAACAGGGAAATGAGGAAGCAGAAGTATTCTGGTGAAGCAGAGGCCTCAATTTTGTGGTCCTAAGTTGAAATCTGTCAAGGTAGGTACCTTTATGAATTGTACCTCTCTGCTAGAGAGCCTGCTTGATTTAGTCCAAGACCAAAGTGTTTGAGTTGCATTTGCAAGCTTTTAGTCCCAGAGAGAGTGCTGTTCAGACACACATAATGCCTTGCACAGACACACATAATATGTGCTTAACAAAGATCAAAAGGTAAACGTTATTAACAATATGCTTCAGGAAGCCTAGGAACGCAGGGCAAAAAGGACCTCGTGGGCTTGATTTCTCTTCGTAGGTGATTATTTCATACAGTCATCTTCATAAATTTATTAAAATCTGTCTAAAGAGTGTTTTGATTTCTTCTATTAGTATTCCAGTATAACCTTTTGTTAGAAACCTTAATCACAGCCAAGCCACATACACCTATTTGCTCAAAGCAATATTGTTCTTTTGTTTAAATATACCTTCTCACTCCAAGTGTTTAATTCACTGTTGTATTTATAAAGCATGGCTTCATTATTCCTTAGCCTTTATTCTGCTAGGACAAATAAGTCAAGCTCTTCTAGTTTACTCCTGTATATGAGTGCCCTGTGCTAATCCCTGTAGCTGTTCACTGCACCTGCGCCAGCTGAATCCGTCTGTCTTCCAACATGGGTGATGAGTATCATAAAGACAATTCCAGATGCAGTTTTACAAGCACAACAGCATCACTATTTCCCCACCACTCCTGAAAAATTCCTTCCCAGAACACTCTGGAATTAAACTTGTCTTTTACTCAGCCACGTTACACTATACCGGGAGCTCAAAGCAGATTTATGTTTAACCAAGGCACTTGGGGCTTTCTCTGTCTCCATTGCTTTCATAGGATAAGTGTTTCTGGTATGACCTGAGACCTCATTATTAGCCTCTGGGTCCATGACCCTGTGCTCCTTGTTACTGCTATTCAAATGATCAACGTTTTCTGCATTTTCCTGTAAAGTCCCACTCTCAGCTGCTTTGACAGTAACTCCCAGCTTCATGTTATCAGAAACAAAGAATGTGTCCTTTGAATAACTTCACTTGCTTCTATGACTTTGCCCTTGTTGCAATCATTTCCCAAAGTGGTGTTGCTGATGGGCTTAGAGGACAGGAAAACCTACCTTCTCCTGTGTGGCTTCTGTAAGTCTCACCTCTGCCCTGATGAGTTGTTACAATGCACTGCCTGTTGACAACAGCTAGATACGAGCCATCCTTAGCAAAAACATGGGGTTTTGGTCCTCGCTCTATTCCCTAACTGTCTTGCTCTGAAGGCTACAAGCAAACAGAGCCCTGTTGTGATAAACACCATGCAACAATATCAAGAAAAAAAATGTCCCTGAAAAGAGCTTGCAATTATTGTGCACCTATCAGAAAAAAACACCACCCCATAAAAACAACCACCAAAAAATCACCATCCCAGGATAATAAGCTATTGTGAAGAAGAGCTGCCTTTTTGCTTTGTATCCACAGCACTGGAAACATAAGAGCCTGAATGAGCTGCTCGCAATTGAGAACAATAGAAACACGCTGAATCACTAAACCCAAACCTTCAATAGGCAAAATGCAGCCTTGTCGCTAAGGCAAGCTGCTAATAGCAACAACGAGGCTTGGAACAGCTTGTAAGGGGCCAAACTGGCTCTAGTACTTCATCTGAAGTTCGTAGTTGAACTGGGAAGTCTCCGTGTGGTCGCTGTAACTGGGACTAGAAGGAGAAGCTGGTATGTCACCTTCTTGTTCATACACAAAGTGTAGAATTTTGTTTAATGCTTCAAATTAAGACTTGCCCCTGAAGGAGTGGACAGGATAAACCATGAAGGAAAATGGCATTAGTTAAACAGGGACGATGTCACTACTGTAAAAAGTGCTGTAGTCACAGCACTTTGTCGGTTCTTAACTCAAAAAACAGGGGGTTTTTGCTCTGCTTTTTTTTCATACAGCATGTACAACAATGCCATTTATTATACAGAAGAGAACATTTAGCTTTACAGTATTTAAACAGACAAACAGTAAGATCCTTTATTGCAGTCCCAGTCAGGATGTCTACATTGTTGAACTGAATCGTAAGCTACACTTTGTTCTGGGTCCTCTAATTTAGGTTATACTTGCATCTGTCCCTGGTATTACACAACCACACTGACAACACAGACTTTGCTGATACAGCCTGGCTCAGGGAGAGCACAAAACACCTCAAAAAATTTTCAGAGAGAGGCATCAGCTCTGAGTCCATCTATCTGCTCCCAGGGGCGCCAGCTTGCCTGCTCTGCTGACGAGCGGTGGTGTGAAGGTGCAGGGCACCAGCAGCTTGGTAACACAAGTCAGAGAACATATTCAGGAGGAAAAGTTGCCCTTGAGAGGGCTGCCCACTACACCAAGGCAAAGGGTGTCTTCAGGAAGACATGAGGGCAGACCCAATACCTCTCCATTGGCCTGTAGGAAAGCTAATACAAAGTTTAGGACAGGGGCATGTCTCAGGACTGGTTTTTAACAGATCTGTACTTAAGAGTTTTCAAGCACAGTGATGATAATCATTCCTAGGGTTCTTAGCTTTCAAGGACTCGATGATAAATTTGTGTCTCTTTGTTTCCCATCCCAGTCTTGAATCACTCTCAAAGTGCAAAGCACCAATAGTAGCACAGACCTGGTGATCACGAGGAGCATCGGAAAGCCAGGAGGGCAATGTGAAACACCAGCTACGCAGCTGAAGTAATAACACACCCCGAGGCGTGAGGTAAGTCCTGGGGAATGTGCCTCAGGGAGGAACAAGGACCCAGCTCTGCTCATGCCTCTTTGATTTGGGACTTAAAGCATCTAGTTGATAGAATTACCCTCAGATCCACAAAATACATCCTGACCACGAGACCTTCAAGGACAGCCCAGCAGGACCACAGCACATCCTGGCAGGAGGGACTCCTTCCCACAGTGAGCAAACAGGCTGTACTGATCTTCAGCCAAAGGGAGAGGAGATTACACGTCCTAGTATCTCTCCTGGGGGAGGAACCCAGGGAAACACACTATTCTTAGACAAGCATACTCTTTGTTTTGTCCCCAGAACATAAACTGAGACATTGCAGGTGCCAAGTGCATTTCTCCCACCCAGCATGTTTTCCTTGAAAAATCAAATTCCCCTTTCCTAGTACATGCCACAGGAGGAAAGGATGATGGTGAGAAACTTGTAGCATGCCTTAAAAATGAGAAGAGAGGAAATGGAATACCAAAAGAGTATATTGTTTTTGCAGGCAAGTCAGTAAAATATTCTAATGCATTTGCTCTTTTACATTTGCACAGTTACATTTGCAAACAGCCTGGTGAAAGGGAGGTGCGTTGCTCCAGTTCCGCCATCTCATGCGACCAAATTGGAGGGCTGAAGGATAAGGACTTGACCCAACATGCTTTGAACTTGGTGAAAAACAGACCTGAGATGAAACTGCTCTGAACTTGCACCTTAACTGAAAATAAAGAAGATAATTATTTCCCTTTCTTCTTTAAAGGACAAGTTATGGCGTAGAGGAATTGTAGGGAACTACTGCTTTTCTCTGTGCAACCTTTGTGCTTTTTGTGTAAAGCATCTCTGACTCCTACTCCTTCAGTCTGACACTTCATTTCCACTAGATTTCTTCCATTTAAAAACAAGATTTCCTAATTAATTTGGCCAATAAACATGGATCACCTTCATAGACTGGAGATGATGGAGGAAGCCTTTCAATAATTAGAAGAAAACTGATTCTACTTGCTGTAAATGGAATGGATGTGCTGTTAAGAAGAAACATCAGTAACTGTACTCATGTATGTGTTTGCCTAACAACGATGTCCAAAACTTCCTCCTCCTGCCATTCTTCACTCTGAAAACACAGACATTCCCTAAGCCATTGCTTGTGGCTTTTGTGAGCAAACTCACTCAATGACCGTGACATTTCCATGTAGTCCAGTACTACCAGAGTGAATGTGCTATTGAGTTAACAACACTTCAAAACCATTATAGAGCATATTTCAATCTTATTTAAAATATGAGAGGTTGACTCATCTCAAACTCTTGTTCTTATAGTCAAGAAATTGCTGACATTGCCTTAAGTATCAGTTAGCACAGTGGATGGGTAAGGGACAGGAAGACTAAGTACTGTTTAATTATTCTGTTGATCTACTTCATTTTTAAGTCATTTTTCTAGGACCTGCTGCAAGCACTAACCCTTATGTGTAATCACCGTTAAAGAATATTGACAAGAAGCAGTCCTGAAAAATTACGAACTCTCCAAACATGAAGATAAAATCTGAAAATTAGTTTCATTATTCATGAATAGCCTTTGGAGGTTTTTAACTGTTTCTGTAAGACTGACATTGTCAGGTCCCTACCCATGTATCACTTTTACAACATCTGTTATATTTCTCTATTTTTCAATACATTAATCTCTACCCACAGGTGGGAGGTACCACTTTTGCCTGATTTACTGAGGAAGAGCTGCTGCACAGAGAAGCCAAAGCCACTGCTTTTGAACTGATCTTTTTTGGAAGTGACTTAGCTCTGTACTCATGGCACTCCTTCTGAAAGCTTCATCAGCCATCAGACTTCAGGTTGCCTTCCAGGAGAAATGTTACAAGGACAAGGACAATACTCAGAGACAGCACTTGCATCACTTTGCAACAAATAATTTTTGTTACTATTCTGATGAAGCAGGCCATACTTGCTTTAGTGTGCTATGCTGATTTTGTTTCGCTCCGACTTTCAGCACAAGTGTCAAGTACCATCCAACACAAAAAGTCATTCTACAACTTCAAGTGTCTGACAGCAACAGCATTTTTATCAGCTGCCTCTTATAATGATATTACAAAGCTCTCAGGTTCATCTGATGGGAAACATTTTTCTATTGATCTGTTGACACTCATTATATTGTTTTCAAAGCATTGTCACTCCAGTTCCCCCATCATGGTTTCTATTATTTTTCCTGCGACTAACACCCAACAGACTTACGACTGGCTGTGCCCACTGAAACCCTGATGGGTCCAACACATTGGCTTCCTCCTCCCCTTCCCAGGGGCTTCTCCCATGGCCATGCCAAGGCTCCTCACAGCCTCTCAGCTCCCCTACCACTTTCCTGAAGGGAAGCTGCACATTTTCAAATGTTTAGCTGCAATTTTGCCTTCTCCCAAATTATTACTGTAGGGGAAGATATTGTACAGACATATGACATGCCTGTAACATCCCTGTTTATTTCTAAACATTTCATTAAGTCCTTTCTCTGCTGTTAGTGACAAAGCTTTTATTTCACCAATGGCACTGGTAGGTGACCAGGGCTGAGAAGGGAAGGCTGATTTTTGTTCTTAAGAAAGATTAGAGCTCAAGTGTTTAATATCTTGCCTTGTCTCAAGTGTTTAGTGTCTTATCCTACGGAAAGAACTGTAACAGCTTTTCCAGTCAAAAGTTGCTGTCTTATATTTGTCACTCACAGCTTCCTCTTTTTTCTACTTATATATTCCTGGAGAGGGAATTATTGTTTTAACAACCCCTCTCAGCTAAGATGTTTGTTTTTTTCTTGAAACTAATGTACCCTCATTTTTTCCCAGTTATGGCTTATTAGACAACCTGTAAAATGGCCTTAGATGTGTTCCAATCATCATTTACGTTTTTCCCTCAAATGACTTAGTTCAGAATCGTTTTCCACTTTGTGAAATTTTATCAGCTAAAGCTACCAATATGCATTTTATTTGCCTTCAACAAATGTAATCAAGTTATGAACATTTTAATTTATTTATGAACATATTTATTTATTTATTGTACTGCTGATTTTTAGTACTGTGGTTCCTCCCCTCTACTGAGGCAAAAGCCTAGTCTAGTGTTTCCCTGATATCTGATGCAATCCCTTTTAAGCAAGAAAGTGAAGAACATCCTTCAGTAATTCTGAAGATGCTTCCCTATTATCACCATGAGACTACTAGCATATGACATTTGGATTAACGTCTCCCACAAAAATGCAGCTTCCTTTTTCCTTCTATGCATTATGGGTAGCAACCAAAGGAGCCAGTCATTTGTTCCTCCATAAAAACAGCTGCTCTCTCGCAGACAGCAACTCATACTCCATTTTGCACTTTTCACAGTGCAAAATCAATCATATGAAATCATTTCTTTATTTGTCACTAGTAAATAAATCACGCTTTTTTTTTTTTGTTCTTCATAGTGTGCCATTTCTCATCCCTTCTGTCCACTAAACCTTTTCTGAGAGATTACAGACAGTGGTTTAAAGATTTCAGTCACCAGAAATTTCCCATCAAGTTCCAGCAATGCCATCACTATTGAATTTATGGTGGTAAATGAGCAATTCGAGCTCCTCTGTTTATTATCTAGGACCCTTGCCTGGATTTAAGCAGGTAAATAATTTCTCCTTATCATGTCTTTGGGCATTTGGGTTGGTTTTACTCACCACAGCACAGCTTGGGGTATAACGAATTCCCCTTTTCACTTTTTCCCAATGCTGGGTCTGACAGAGATCCCAGCCAGTTCAGGAGCTGCCCACTCATCACAAGCCCTCCAAGAAGAGGAGCCTCCCTTCTCCCCCACAGCAAAAGGCAGGAAACATTAAACAAATTTATGCCTGCAGCCTTTCTTTGGCATGCACAACTGGTTTTTGTTGTTACTCCGGTTAATATTTGACCATGTGTTGCTCTGCCTCTCCTTTCCTCCTTAAAAAAACCAAATCGAAACATTGCCCCATGACTAGTTTTGCACCTCAGAGGAGGGTAGATGAGAACGAACCCTTAAAGCAAAAATCATTCTTTGTGTGTATCCATATCCTTGCTCTTAGCTTTCATTGTTTTATAGGAAATGTGGTGTTAAAAATATCAGAGGTCAGTTAAAGGTTGAAGTTGGTTTATTGCGCATACGTTCAGGGATTAATGATGCAGTTCTGTCCTTTGATTTCTAGTATGATACAAAATTTCATCAGGATGGTTATCCTGCACAAATAATCAAAACCACAGAAGACCACTGTTGAAATCAGGGCTGATGTACTGAACACCAGACGAGAATGGCTTTAGCAACCTCCTTTCAACACCTTGAAAAAAAGTCCTTTTACAAGATGTGCTTTAAAACAAGTCCAATTATTCGTACAGATTGTAACACAAATTGCAATGTAATTAGTACGTAACAGCAATAATGAAAGAAAGTGAGAAAAATAGTGAAATAAAAAGAGAGAAAAAGCAATTCATTCAAAGTAATTGCACTTCCACCTATTTAATGTTTGCTACTTTCAGATCTTGTCGTCTTGCCAATACAGTAGCACAATGTTCTGCTGCTAGTCCTTTATATGTCTTTGTAGAATAAAAATCTCAGCTACAGTATTCCCTTACTCTCAGAACACAAATGATTCCTGCCTAATCCAAATCTCCTAATGGCCCAGCATTTTGTGCTGAGAGATCTTACATCTTCTTGGGAGATCAAATAATCAACTTTTCAGTTGAGTGTCCTAAAGGAACTATTGTCTACACAACCACTTTAAAAGCCAAGACTTTTTTTCCTCCCACATCTGAAGCTTTTTCTAAGTTAGGAGATGTTTATTGCATTCTCTGTAACTGCTTCATACTCAGTTTTCTTAGTCCAATGCAAGACTCCCATTTAATGACCTCCTTATTATTTCAAACGCCAAGAGAAACTTGATTCAATTCAAAGCCAATACCACTGCAAAGCTATTGTAGGCCTAAAATATTTCCTTACAAGTCTGTTGGAAGAAAGGAAAAGAAATAAATTTTTATAGTCTAGAAAATAGCTACCATGAACAAAGGCACAGGCTGTGTTAACAAGCGTGGCTGAATGACACCCAGGATTTTATACTGTTTCAATCAATACTCTGTGTAGCTCAGGATCCCTCAGTCCTCCAAAATTTAAGGGCTTGGTTTTGGTTCTAGATCTATGTCTCCAGATCTATGTCTAAGAAAACATGAAACAAAACATGAAACAAATCATGAAACAAGTGCAAATTGCTACAGCATTAATTCCCAAGGTTGGCAGCCAGGTTAAATCAATGGTTTTTGGAAAGAGTGAATTGCCTCATGCATTTCAGTGGGTTGCCTGGTCACCAAGCTGTGGACAACCATTCGGATAATCAGTTTTTTAACTGTTTCATCACTGATTATGCTACAAACACTATCGAGAAAACATATGTCTCTTTGTATGTCAGTTGCTGTCTAGACAGTGGTCAAAACCCTCCAGGTCCTTCCTTGGCAATTCCTGTGACATATCGATGAAGTGGCAATATGGACCTTTTAGACAGTGTGAAACTCAGACACAGCATAAAACATTGGATATACAAGAAGCATCAGGAAAAGCATGTGTACAAATATATTGTTCGTAACTGTGCAGAAACCCCTCAGTTTTCAGAGTAGCTGTTGGACTTCACAGCCTGCCCTGACCTTGTGCCATGGCAGCTGGGAGCAGTGAAACGACCTTCAGGTCCTGCTTGTAAACTAACATCTAGGTGTACCAGCCTTGTGCAGATTGGTTTTTCAGAAAAAGAAATAATCAGGTTTACATTTCAATGAAAAAGCTTCTACTTTTGTCTGCTCTGCAGGAGTGGAGATGGAGAACCCACGTTTGTAGTCGCTCGTTAGTAATATGTGGCAGGATGAACTTGAAGGTTGTAAAGCCTGACAAAGCCAAATTGAGTGGGGAAGGGTTCAATTGTTTATGTTAATGTGATCTACTTGTGGTTTGTTTGGGTTTTGTTTGGTTTTTTTTTTTAAATACAACAACCCACTGCAGGGCCTGTTACCTCTTGTATATGAGTTTGTGTGTATTTCCTTTTCTGCATGGGAACAGATATATATTACAGAGCACTCACACAGTGTTGTAGTAGCCACGTCTGTCTCTACAGTTGTGTAAGGAGCAGGCAATCTGCAAAATGCTGTAGATACTTGATATTCTTCTCTTATTTATTTTTTTTTCCAAAAAAAAAAGAGGGCCATTACTTCTCTTTGCAAACTTTGATTGCCATATACTGTACCCACACCAATGAGCTTGTACGACTTTATCTACCCTGACAGGCCACAGCAGAACAAGCCGTGCTCTGTAAGCATGTCTTAAGGAACATGAAAGGTGAGACTAGAACAGGTTCCTGCATTCAGGAGCTGCAGTTAGAGCAATAGTTATTTCCTGTCTCCCCCATAGCCAGCTCACAGACAAGGCAATTTCCTTCCTAAAGCTTTTAATGGTTTCCGAAGAGCTGCTCTGATCATTCTGCCTTGCCCACATCCTTTACCAAAGTTACCAGGCATGCCATTCCTGAGCTGTGATCATGGTTATTTGGAATGAATTACTCTGCTTGGCAAGCAAAGTGCTCACCTCCCGGTGAGCACCATGTGTGCTGTAAGGAAGTATTTTTCCCCAAAGCTGACACCGAATCCCCCAGGCATGCTCAGCTCCATGTTCGGAGATCAGACCTGACCAGATCAGACCTGGCTGCAGCTCTGTACTCCTCAGCCGGGACCCTCAGCAGCCACAGCCTCTCTTTGCCCCACCGCAGCACTGCTAATCACCAAGCCCCACATCCTTTCCCAGGGCATGCAGGTGTATCAGCCCCTGAGTCCTTGTGCCTGAGGAGCTCTCATCTCATTCTCCGACACGTGGTAAGTTGTGCAAGCATTTTGCCCTTCCAGATCAAATAACCTGACCTAAGGTGTCTCACGTGATGGGGCACAGGGAAATTGAGAAGTCTGAATTGCTACGGTTTCGACTTTCTGAACTGAAGCACCTGAACCAGTGACATTTTTATGCTCCTGAAGTCTAGGGAGTTGCATTTTTTATCATCCCTCCAAAAAAAATAATTTGCAGTAAAGCTGTTTTTCACAAACACAAACTGAGAGCAAAAAAGACTGACACCAAAACAGAAATATTGGTATCAAGAGCACACGTGTATGATCCGGCTGAGCGGACAGAAGGAGAAGATCCAGCTGAAAAATACCGCTGATTATTACTAGCACCGATTAATCAGAAGTATGAAAATACTTTTAATTATGTCAGTCCTAAAGTCCCAGAGCCCCACTGCCATGCAAAACATCCCATCCCACCAGCAAATGGAAAAGCATCCCTGAGCGCCCACTGCGTGCTGCAAGATAGGCAAAACTGAGCTGCTGACTTTGTGAACATGCACTTAACGTACTGTAATTACCATATCGCTTTGCAGTGTACCATCAAGAATTTGAGCAGGAAAAGATTCACCTTCTCTGCTGTGCAACTGAAAAGCCAACAAAATATATTGTTCACCTCCGAGTAGTAATGCCACTGTGAGTTTTAAAGTGACAGTGACTAAAGGGATTAATGTTCATTTATTCTTTAATCAATGGTTCGCATTTACTTGGAATTCAGGGAAGAAATAAAGCATTTAATCTTCCAGCATTTCACTCAACAACAACAGCAAAAATTTTAAAAAATACTGTAAATACTTTTGAGAGTGTAAAACTGAAATATGCTTCCTTGCCACCTCTGATTCTATTTTCAGGTATAAACCAAAGAATCAGAATATTATGACTATGTCTGTGGATAAAATACTCAGGGCAGGAGGTAAAGTCCCTTGTTCCCACTGCCTTACTGTCTTACTGACATTCTTGATACCTGAGCGACCATGACACATTGCCAGTTTTAAAGCAGCAGTTGGCTGTTTATATTTCATGAACATGTAGAGTTTTCTCTATGAAAATGCATCTTCTGGAAGTCCAGAACGGCCAATAAAGTCAATCTTGGTCCGCCAATGGTTTTCAAAGAAGTTATTCTGCAATTTCCCAGTACTGCCTTCTCATTTTAGTCTCAAGGATAAGAGATGTCATGAGAACTGGCTGCTTGCTGGAAACACCAGCAGCTACTTTAAGATGACAACATGGATACAGAGAAGTGAGAAATCAGTAATCAAATAAATTCATTAGGAGCTACAAGCTACTCAACATTACCTAAAAATTCAGTTAGGTCACTTTTCACACGCTAAAGCTTGGATTTAGGATCTCAGGTTTTGGCTCCTGAGTTTGAAGATTAGGGCATTTGTTTTGGGCAAGAGAGATGCTGTCCTGAATCCCTGTTACTGAACTGTAAGACTCTCCTCTTGCATCTCAAGACTTGTCCAGATTTGGGTTTCACTGCAAGACCCAGTGTGGTTCTGACAGCTCTTCCTGCAGGTGCTGAAGTACCTTTGCCCCTCCATGACGTGGACAGCAACTTCCCCAAGCAACTGTGTCAAGCGAATCTTAATTTCATTCGAATTTGCACTTTGTTGGTAGTTATTAGCTGCTGCAGCAAGTCAAGCTGTCACCATTTGCTACTTTCTTAAGAGTCCTGAGGGAACTGGCTGATATAGTTGTTGAGCCACTCTCCATGATACTTGAAAAGTCATGGCAGTCAGGTGAGGTCCCTAGGGACTGGAAGAAGGGAAACAACACACCGCTTTTCAGAAAGGGTAGAAAGGAGGACTCTGGGAAATACTGACCTGTCAGCCTCACCTGTGCCTGGGAAGATCATCAAGAGATCCTCCTAGAAGCTCTACTAAGGCATATGGAGGACAGGGAGGTGATTCAAGACAGCCAACATGGCTTTACCAAGGGCAGGTTTTGCCTGACCAACCTAGTGGCTTTCTACAGTGGAGTGAAGACATCAGCGGACAAGGGAAGAGCAGGGGATGTCATCTATCTGGACTTCTGCAAGGCCTTTGACATGGTCCACCCACAACATTCTCCTCTCAGACAACCCCAGTTCACTCAACTGCTCCTCACAAGACTTGTCCTCAAGACAATGTCTTTGAAAACACCAGAATAAGTGAGAATGAACAAAAGTTCACTGATTGATCTATAAATGAGGAAATTAAAGTTATTTTATAATTACTTATTTAATCTCTAACTGAATGGTGGCAGTAACTTTCAAATGAGAACAAATACAGGTACTAACATAAAAGTAAAAAAATATAGTACAGGTGTTTAGGGATTTGTTGGTTGGCTAGTCTGGCTTTTTTAACCAGTGGCCCAAAACCAATAACAAAATAAGCATGCTATACAGTGTTATAGCTGTAGAACTTTTAATGCTGGCAGGGGAGTGCTTAAAGAAATGAAGGAAGAATTTGCCTTTGCCTTCAGACTGGCTGCAGACTGTACTGTGAGTAACACAAGGAGTTTGGCAACAGCTGCCAGTGCGGACTTAATGGGAGTCTACTCTGAAGCTGAAATTCAATTCAGTTTGGGTTTATACTGTATTTTCTCTCCCTACTGAATATTCATACTTGAATCTAGTGCTGCATTTGAGAGGATAGACTCTGTCTGAAGGACTCAAGATATGTATAGGGATGAATCAGGTAAAATATAGAATGCAGAAAGAATTCACTGAAAATTAGTTATTTGAACCACAGCCACATCAAGCCTTTCCCCTTCTTTTAGGCAAACAAAAATCTATAAAGGCTGAACCTTCTTTCCCTTCTTTAGCTTTGCCAACAAGTTACACAAACCTTCCTGATCAGCATTCTTCTCTCTGTTTTTCACAAATTTTTATGTTATAACTCATTTCTATTTAAGCCTGGGATAGTGCCAGAAAAATTGTACCTCAGTCATTTCAGAAGGCAATGTCTGACTCTTGCCCAGTGCAAAAGAAAAACTTCCAAAAAATTCATTTGGAATGACTGGATAGTTCCTGGTGACTGCCGCCCTTGCTCCAGAGAGTATGAAGCCTGCTTCCTCCCAGTGTCTCATGCCAGGAGGACACACCATCCCAAAGGTGCAGGGAGGAGGTGGGGCTGAGGTGGCACTGTCTTCCTCAGCATTAACCCAGGGTGCTGCCTGGCCTTCAAGGGAGGCAGTGAGGCATTGCTGAAGCAGACGGCAAAGCTCATCTTCTCCTGCTGTGCTCCTCTACACCTCCTGCAGGTGCACCTGCATCCTTTGATATCCTTAAAATCAAAGGGAGCTGCTGAAAAGTCTGCCTAGGACTTTCTAAATTCCTCATCAGCAGTCCTTGCAGATCAGGTAAGATTGATAGCTGGGTACACCCCTGGTTTCATCTTTTTTTGATCAATACAAGTGCATCAGAGCCTGCAGGTGCCCAGAGGTGGGGAGCTGAGTGCAGCACAGCACACGCTCGTGCATCTGAATGAGCTGGCTATCCAGAACACAACAGCACAGGATGTGTTGGATACACAAACCCTTAGAAACAAAGACTAATAGTCCTGAAAAGGATTGAATCATTGAGACATATAAGCCAAACAGCTCTGCAGATTTTGGAGGTTATGTTTTTTGAGCCCTTACATTTTATGAGTGATGCTTAGGCACGGTAGAAGGGACCAGGATGTGAAAAGAACAAACAGTTCAATGTCAAAAGCAAATCATGTGGCTGCAAGTCAGCCCACTTGCTCACTGCACTAAATATGCAGCCAAGTACAGGTGGAAATTCCCATTCAGGATGTTAAATTAGAAACTGATTTGTGCTGAAAGCAGCAGGGGCAAGGTGGGGAGACAGCCATCCGCTATAGCATGGGAACTCCCATCTTCAGGAGAGAGTTTCAAGAATGCAGAAAATCAGATTTCAGGATGAAGGTGAAGCAGTAAAAGTACCTCAAGACCTCACTGCAGTCTGCTGAAAACCTTGAGCTGCAGCCAGCTATTGACCGTGCCGCTCCGCTGCGCTGCCGCATCTGCTTCAGGCTTCCTCCAGCAGCAGTTGCTCTCCCGTTTGGACACCCCAGCCCTGTCCAGGTAGCCAACAGCATGCAGGGGATGGTCACAGCGGTGAAAAAAGAAAGCTAAAAAGGCCTAGGGAGGGATTTTTTTTTTTCATAGAAGTGGTCTCACCCTTCTTCTTGCTTATTTTTGGCAAAGGTATTCCCTGCACTCATGTTAGCACAGGATTGACGATATGTAGCAACCCCTTTTTGACGTTATGTTGATCTCAAGGCAGTGGGACTCACTTCTGCTCTCCCTGTTTAACAGTTAATGATCTGGAAAAAGAAACGAGGGGTCAGGTGACATTGGCAGGCCTGCAGCTCCCGGGGGAGACGGACTCTCTGCGGGAGCTCCTGTCCTGTCTGGGTGTCAGGGGCCAATTGTGTCTCACAGTATCTGTGCCAGGGGGGCATGTCTCTCCCTAAGGCCATCTAAGCTAGGGTCTGGGCTGGCCCTGGCAGCTCCGCTGGGACAACTAAGAGATGGTGGGGTGCTGGTGCAACCCAGCTGTCAGGGCACAGGCTGGCCATGCTGGACAAAATGGTTTGCAGCCAGAGAAGACCACAGAGGGACCTCTAGGAGTGGGTAGCAAATTGGGAATAGAGTTCAGGTGGTGGCACATGTGGGAAGAAATGCAAAGGAAACTTGAATTATGTGTGTTGCAAATGTAAGCCTGGAAGAGCAGCCACACTGAGAGATCAGTGTTGCCCTAGGTGGCCCCAAACCAAGGTTCACAGTTTTGTATTAGTTGAAGCTGAACTTTTCTTCCAGGAACATGTCCCATTGCCCAGTAATGAGCTGGTAAAATCATAGTGCACTGTTAGGAGCTCTTGCATGCCTGCACTGCATGCTCGAGGAAGACTGTACTCTGCACTGGTGAGATCGCACTTCGAATCCTGTGCTCAGTTTTGGGCCCCTTCCTACGAGAAAGACATTGAGGTGCTGGAGCGTGTCTAAAGAAGGGTGAAGGGTCTAGAGAACAAGTCTTATGAGGAATGGCTGAGAGACCTGGGATTGTTTAGTGCAGAGAAAAGGAGGCTCAGGGGAGACCTTACCACTCTCTATGACTATCTGAAAGGGGGTTGTAGTGAGGTAGGCGTTGGTCTCTTCTCCCAAGTAATAAGTTATAGGACAAGAGGAGATGGCCTCAAGTTGCGCTAACAGAGGTTTAGATTGGATATTAGGAAAAATTTCTTCATTGAAAGGGTTATTGAGCATTGGAAAAGGCTGCCCAGGGAAGTGGTGAGTCACCACCCCTGGAGATATTTAAAAGGTGTGTAGATGTGGTGCTTAGGGACATGGTTTACTGCTGGACCCAGCACTGTTAGGTTAACTGTTGGACCTGATGATCTTAAAGGTCTTTTCCAACCTAAACAATTCTATGATTTTTCTTCTTCTGTGTTTACAAGCTAAGCATTATTATAAGGAATGTTATTGGAAATTAATTTCCAGTATAAATGAACAAAGGCAATCTCGCACTTCTCACTGGTTAAATGCAGTTAAACTTCACGAAACACTAAAACAAAGTCTGAGGAACACCAAGATGTCGTTGTTTTAAAGAATACAAAGCAATCTCAAAACCTTTAGAAAACACATGGAAAGCAAATTAATTACCTGATTCCCAAAGAAGGCTACTAGGTATGATCTGGGAAAATTATAGGCCACTCAATATAATGTCAAAATGTGAACTGCCCAGCAAATCACAAGATAACTAGAAGCTGACAAAACACTGTCAGTAAAGTCAGATGCCACTTGGTGAAATGTGGATGAAGAGCAGGACCTCTTTCTAATGATTAACATAGAAATTATATAGAATACATTTTAAAATGTGTTTTAAAATTAATGTTCTTACCTTAGTTACACCATTTATTTATTTATTTGCATACTTTTTGAAAAAGAGAAACAAATGGATTAAAATCTGATCCTGGGGTGGAAGACCACGACTCTAAGAATGACATCTTGCCAAAGATGTGAACATCTCAGTGTGAGACATTGACTGTCAGCCATAAGCAGTTCTCTACTTGAAACGAAAATCACATGAGGACAAGTTGCTTCAAGAAGAGCATGTCAAACTCCATGTAACTCTGTGACACACATATTTCTGTTGATATTTAAGAGGTAGCTGAATTCATCTTGTTTAGTCTGGCTCATCTCTCATCCAGACTACCACTAAAGGCTGGTTTTAGGAATCTACTTTCCCTGGGAATAAGCCAGCAGTTATCACCCAATTTGCCTCCAGAAGGTTGCTCTAGAGTTAGAGTTTCTTTGACTCTGCGGTTGAACCACAGAGGAAAGCCCACATCTGGGGATTCCCATGCTCAGTCTGAGATGGAGCAGAAAGCACGGCCACGAACAAAGGCCTTGACAGGCACCAGCTCTGCAAGGTGCCTCAGCATGTTGGCTCATTGCTAGCGATACAGAAACCTCAGGGCAATAACCTAAGAGGCACAGATTTTTGAGGGATGTCTATGAAGGCTGGCTCTTTTTTTTTGAAGAGGAGTAAAGACCAACTTGTTGAAGCAGGGGGAAAGCAAAAAGGACAAAAAAAGAAAACAAAACGCAAAGGATCCCAGGAAATAATTTAGCAGCTTCCCTCTAGAGTTAAAGCCAGTTACATGCATTTGATTCCTGATACCTGTCTACACAGCTGAAAGCCTAGAAACTTTGATGAACTTTTCAAGTAATCTGCTCCACTGCTTCACTGGTTTTACCATTGGAAAGCTTTTGCCATCACCTGAATCTGCTGTAAGGTGAGATGTCTTTCTTGTCATATCCACCCCTAGATGGAATAAACTATTCATTCCTCTTTGCAAAAGCCTTTTTCATTAACAAAGTTTAATTTAAGGAAGAGTTTAGGAAAATGTTTCTCAACAGGTCAGGTACTTTTCTGGCAAGTGCACATTTTATGCATACAAACACAATTATCTATTACTTGAAATAACATTTATCCATTTTAGATTTTTTTAAAAATCCATTCCTTATACATGCAATACAAATTAGTTCAAAGGTAACCTCAGTACAATCATTATTTATCAGTTTTCCACAGTATGTCCAAGTCAATTTATCCAAGGGAAATAGTCTTTCAGCTGTCACATCAGGAGTGGATACGAATGTAGTATTTTTAGACTTTATTGAGTAACCAGGAAAATGAGATTAAGAGGTAGACAGAAAATTATACCATTTCCAAAATCAATACACGTACAGCACATAAACACATACTTCTTGGTCTCTCAGTACATAATACCCCTGACATGTAGTGTCCAACCTTTCATCAAGTCTTTAAGCACTAGTAAACAGCAGAATTGCCTGAACTCTATGCTATTTTTCCAGAGAAAGTGGATGAATTATACTAAACAATTGTTTTGTGAAATCAGAAGGAAGTCAGGTATTTCAGAGCAAGTACAGACTGTCACATAGAACATGTTTCTATCTTACTGGACAATGATATGTTTTTGCACGGGTACATTCATAACCATTGATAACCATTTATCATCTGGTTCTTAATGGTCTAATGTATTTATAGCAGTTCTTCTAACATATCACAGTTAGGATGTGACTATTTTAATTTTTAAGGCTATCAGAAAACGTTTGGCATGCTGTTAAAGAGAAACATTATGCAATTGCTGAAAGGGTCTCTTCATCATCCTTAATAAATAAAGTCTAATTATTGTGGCCTTACCTACTGTGCAGAAAAAACTTATAGAAGCTGTAAAATATTTTAAGGTCCTGTTCACTGCAGATTAGAGAGATAAACATCCTACTAGGGTGTACTTCAATGTTTCCGTGCTCTGAGAGATGATAGAATCATTCCTCAATTTTCTTAGAATCTGCAGAAAAACAATCAAAAAGTTTCCCATATCATCTATGGGAGTATTTTTGACCCCTGATTTAAATTGCCTATGATCCGGAAAAGTAGCTGGAAGCAAGTATTGCTTCTTGCTGTCTCCTAATTTGCAGACAAAATGTTTTTTCTAAGTAGTAACATCAGCTGTAGCAACTGCAAGCAGAGCTACATCTGTAAAGACCAAATAATCTGTTTCCAGTTGCATGTGTTACATTTTCAGATAATCATGATGCTACTTCACTGAGGTCTTGAAAATGCTTATTTAGAGAGCACACTACTCTTTTCTACCTACCCAACAATAAATGCTGGAGACAGCTGGATATCTCCAGGGTTTTGAGGCATCGGTTGCCACAATCTTCAATAGTTTTCTAAACTGAAAGAAGATCGTGTTATTCACAGCTCTTTTTCTAAAAAGCTAGGCTACTTCAGAAATGGTTAGAAAATGTTACTGAATTTGCTGTCATAGACGAGAGATTTATGTGAATGGTTGCAGAGAGTATGACTGCTGTTGGCTGCTTTTACAACACTGAATTTTGTTGTTCTCTCTAAAAACCTATCGAGTTTTTTATTGAAACTATATATTCAACTATTCTTTTCTAATCTGTTCCATTTTCCTTCTCTCTTACATCTGACAGTACCCCATCAGTCATAAAGAAATAATTTCTGCACGTGCTGAGAAGCCTCATGTCCATGCACCTAAACTGATCCGTGCAAAGTCACTCCTCTGCTCGGGAAGGCAATGCAGGGCTTTTATTCCAGTGGAGGCAGGAGCGGGTGTATTGGGGGAAATGATACCATCATACTCACAGCCATGATCCATGGAGATCAGTCAAATTGATGACATATCACTAGCATTTTGAACGGGTCTTGTTTCACAATCAGCCTGCAGGACAGGGAGTACTTAGTCAATACTGAAGTAAAGAAAAATGAGACTAAAGTCATCCCTACATCCCGAAGTTCGAGCATTTAAGCATAGTCACAGGTTCTAGTCTTTTACATTGTCTATAGCTATTTTAAAGCTAAAGGTAAATTTAAAGCATGTTTCAGTGTAGAATTAATGGTCCTGATCCTTTTCAATGTAAATCATTGTTTGATCAAATTCAAAAGACTCGGTGTCTCAACAAGTAGCAGGCACCTGGCCTTCTTGCACTGCCTGTGACAGACAGTCAGGGAACCTTTCTGGAGAAGTAAAACCCTTCTCTGTCTTTCACCCAGACAGACTCTTCAGCCTCCAAACAAAAGCCTACAGACAGCGTCTGTGGAGCCTCCACTCCAGGTATTCTGTAGCCCTCCTCCTCCTCTTCCTCCTCCTCCTCCTCCTCCTCCTCATGTCTTTTCTGAACTCTCACTCAGTTCTTCTCCCGAGTTCTGAAAGCAATGTTATTCTCTTTCCAGTTCCATGATCAAATCATGAAACCCTCATTTTATGACTTCCCACCCTGCTCAGAAAATGCCAGTAGTGTGGTAACTCTTTATGGACTGGGGGCCCCACCTATTTATAGGCTGCGAGATGAACATTTCCAGGGGACCATGTTATGATTTCTGCACAAAAGTTTCCACGCCATGCCTGAGTGAGTTGGCATACCATCACACTCTAGTGCAACACACTTTGTGAAATGCTGAATTGACTTTTGCAATAAAGCATGTTATGTTTACATAGGCATTAGCATTAACTTTTCAGAAGTTCTCCCCCTTCCAGAAGATTTATTTCCTAGGGTACAGCTGCAGCACTTAATGCATAGCATAATATAGTAATTTCATGGGTATAGTCTGTCATCTTCAGCTACACTTTAACGTCTTTTTCTTTATAAGACAGATTTTCTTGGTTTTATCCAAAGACTGGGGCTCCTTACACTAAAGGCAAGTGCCTTCAGAGAAGGCAGATCACACTGAAGGTAGATCCTTAGCCCGTAACTACCATTCTCCCACCACAAAGGCATGGAGCAGGGGATGGTCCTGAAAATAAGCAGTGACCCATCACACGCTCTTGATACATGGAAGCACCTTTTCCCATTGAGCTCAAGCAAGCCCTCACAGACTTTGCAAACCCTCCTGCTGCACAGCTCTGTCTTTTGTTCAGCTGTGTGTGTGAGAAAGCTCATCAAACCACTTGCCTCTGAGGTGCAGACATAACCTCTTCGTTGATCTGTCACCTGCTATTTGCACGAGGGACCTTCCCCATGCTCACTGGGCTGAGGACCTCTGTGTCATGCACTGTTGCTAACGCAGGACAATCGTGCTGGCTGTTAGCATCATAATCTGGTTTTCTATGAGGTTTTTTCTTTCACTCTTTCTCCGTGTTACAGAGGAAGTGCCAGGTACTCAAAAAGCCTGGCTGGCAGTGGCAGCTCTCCACACCATGGTATGTCTGAGCCCTCCTAGCCAGGTTCTGCTCCACTCTCTCCATGCACTGCAACAACTGCTGTCTGTGTCCTGAGCTAAAGACAAATACCCTGCACTCATCTTTGCACAGCAGCATTGTTTATTTGAGCAAAGAGTGAATGATGCTACACAAGAAAAGCAAAAGCCAAAAGAAGAAATAATGATCCATTTTTTCAGAAGTCATGAGGAAGCAAGACTCCAGATTTTTTCTGTCTTCCGAAGCGCACTATTGATTTTCAACATTTTAAAATTATTTCTTTAGTGTTTTTTTGGAAGCATCTATTGGATTATCTTAATCCAACAGCGTCTTAATCCAAGACTTCATTTCTCACATTATTACGGACATTTGAAAGTAAAAAGAATCTGAATTTTAAGACCTGTTATTAGGAACATTAAGCCAAGGTACATTAGGCCTTAGGAGTTGAGGTCAGTTAACATTGACTGCACATAATTATTCACAAGTCTTTTTAATAGATTTTAAATCCCAGAGCAACTTTTATATGATTTTTTGCCTTTCCTAAACAGGAATTTTACTAAATTAAAGGTTTCTATAGGTGAATAACCACTCATGTTTATGTAAGCATTTTCGGTGACGTTATGCATTTAATTTCTGGTATAATTCTTCTAGTTTCAGCACTTAATTTTCTTATGACCACCTTCTAAGCTGAAGAACTCTTTGTTATAACAACACTTGTCTCCACGAGGCAATGAAATTCTCGGGACAGCACACTTGTTAAAACCAGTGTGCCAGGTGCAATGGCACTAATATTGTAGGCAGTAGTAAAGAATTACTGAGGTTTGACCAACTTTACTAATATTATCTGCTAGTTTCATTCAATTTTTGCTTTAGTCTCCCCATTCTCCCAAGAACACTGATCAGTTGATGCATGTCTGGGCCCTCGTGTCAGAGTGGATACGATTGTTCTCACACCGTGTCTTCTGGTGGGAGCTACCGCAGAGGATCCCATGGAGATCCCTCACTGTCTCCTGGAGGACAACCTCCTCTTCCAAGAAGGATGAGGAGACACCTCTCAGCTCCCAGCACAACACCCAGATGAGGTTCTCCAGACCTTCCTTGCCCTAGTTCAGTGGCAAATGTCTCTTGATGACAGAATTCTGCCTGCGTGCAACAGTGATAACCCTTGGAGGTCATCACAAGGGAATCACAGAAACTTTTCCTGGGTTTTTGCTTCTATATCAGACCTAGTAAGAGACCTGCATGTCAGTCTCTGCTTTCATTCAAGCCTACATACTCATTTCAACTTATGTAAAGCTACAGCTGAGGACTGTTTTTTTCCAGCAGCAAAAATTTAACAATTCATCCCATAAATATAAAACCTTATAAACTCAGCATATCTGTCCAAGGACCTTTAGATTCTATTAATTAAAATAAAATAAAATGAAATGAAATGAAATGAAATAAAATAAAATAAAATAAAATAAAATAAAATATACACACACATGCAGAAATATCTTCATTCCTGCTTGCATTTGAAGTCAAAATCTTTGAGCAAGAAACCCTGGATTTCTGTGACACTAAGCAGTCAATTCAGTAGCTCTCCCGTTATGCTCTAGAGTCTGTGACTGTTCTTGGCTTTTGAGAAACAAGGCATTGAACATACACAAAAAGAAGATCCACAGATGAGTAGAATGGTCTAATACTTGCAGAGCAATCTTCAAAATGTTTGTGCATGTGAATTATTGAACACCCGCTCCTATACTAGAGATAACGAGGTTAGAAGTATAACACATCAATGTATCCTGGAGTTATGAAAAGATTGAACCTTGTATGGAAGTCCTGAGTAAATGAGAAGGTGTATAAAAAGTTAAGACAGATTTGATACTACTTATTCATCTTTTTTTTTTTCTAGGCTTAAAATAAGATTTATAGGTACTATATAAACATCTTCATGACATCCTGGCACATAAGACAAATTATTCTAAGAGGAAAATATATTATAAACAAAGAGAAAAAATGCGGATCTAATCAATCATGCTCGGTTATAATTCTCTAGCACTCCATCTTCTTTTCCCCCAATGTAGGTATGATTATAACAATATTTAGCAAATTCAGAACCAACATGGGATACTTTGGGTCACATCTGACCAACACAGGATTTGTCAGGAAGCAAAACCAATGCACGAGGACAGTGTTGTTGAAATTCTAACTGCAAAGGAAAGTCCCCTGGTTTCTTGGGTAATTTTGATTCTCTAGTAGAAAATCAAACCAACAAATCTACTTTTTCATCAAAACCCCCTTACTTTTCCTGAGAGTTCTTACTCTCTCTTGGCCAATTGATTTGAAATTAACAAACATAGTTTTAGAAAGTTTTATAAAAACCTGTTTAATAGGAACATAAATCAGGGATTGGAAAGACAATTTAATGAAAGCAAAACATAATAAGTAAGGCTCCTATTTTACTGAAAATATACAATTATGAAACTAATGTGTTTTCTTAGGTGACAGCGTGTAATGGTTTTAAATACAGGTTGAAAGGACAGGCTTAAGTAAAGACTCAATCACATCGTTATTTCTGCAATTTTTGTATGATTCAAGTAATTCTACCCCAAGATTCATAAATTTTTCAGTTAGTTAAATCTGAATTTCAAAATTTGAATATCTAATCTTGTGAATTAGTGCCACCAATAAAAGACTTGAGCATTAAATAACCTTCTGTTGGCCTCGTTTTTCTGACAAAAGTTTAAGATCTACAAGTACACTATTTATGATATATAGCTCTTCTCATATAGAAACCACATGCTTCACAGACATGCAAGAAACTGGGCAGCTTTCCTGAGCAGCATCTGCACCCTGTATAACCACAGTGTGGGAGACCCATTGCCTTACTCTCATAAAACAGAAAGGCTCCCTGTTTCAGAGATTTCAATAATTTGGAGAAGTACCATATTTCCAGCCATTTTGTGGCAAGCTAGTTTTACATTGCTTCGATACAATTCTTTGCATGATGTACGTTCTTCATGCAGGTTTTGTGAAGATTATTGCGTACTGAATCTTCTTCTATACTACTCTTTCTACTTCAGAGACATAACAAGGGAGGAAGAAAAGTGATAGAGGCTACTCTAAATGTCCATAAGATTTTCAAAAGCCTACTGAAGTTTTCTCCTTGAAGAGAGTTTCCAAACTCTTTTAACTACCCTTCCAGTTTCCTGCAACCCCATATCAGCTCACAGAATTGCCCATTTTGCACAGGGGCCACCTTTATATCTCAGTCTTCAGCACTTTTTCAAGCCTGCTTTTCATGTACTTTCAGTCAAAACGTCATTTTAATTTTGAAGCAGTCAGAGATATCTTAAGATATGAAACTCCTCTGTGCAGAAGTTAAGACATCTTTTTTTTTTTCTAGGCTTAAAATAAGATTTATAGGTACTATATAAACATCTTCATGACGGCCTTTCAAAACAGTTTTGTCCTCAGCAGAATTCAAAACTCTGTCAGCACAAAAATACTTGATATCTCCACCAATTAGCATCACAGAAAGAGCCTCTTCTTGGTCATGTGTCCCAGAACTGTGGGCCCTTGGAAACCCCTCAAACCCTGCCAGTGGGCACCTGGCAGAGGAACCAGGATGGAGTCAAAAGAGGGACGAGAGGAAACCTGGGGACTGGAGTGTCACAGGCACTCAGGCTTCTGGATGTCCTCTCCAGATCCTGCCATACAGGTGGAAGAGCTTACTGTTTTCCAAGATTTTTCTACCTGAGCACTCCCTCGTCCATTTAAACCAAATTTAAACAATCAAGCCCATTATTTGCCATCCATCCCTTTGATTTGCCAGGATTGGTTTTGCAGGGCAGGCATTAGGGATCACTCAGCCAGGAGCTCAACTGGGCAGGCTGCCTATGGCAGAGGAGCTGCAAAAACCCTTTTCATCAAGCACAGTAGTCATCGGAGAAAATATCTGTTTGTGCCTCTCACTGAACCAGAACCATCTCTGCATAACATTTTAACTTTGACAAAAATCAATAAATTCTGCTGAGTAGGTGTTCTATTGATATTTTTTTTCCTAACCAGCTGTACAATTGCTTAAGAAACTGATGCACTGTCAGACATTTTGGTGACTAAGTAATGAATAATTGGCACTTAATTCAACCAACTGTCATGTTAGACAGTCTCTGAAAATCTGTTCACAATAAATACCGGTTTTGAGTGGGAAGTTGCAGGTACAAATATTCCCGGTGTGAGTTTCTTGGTTCTTTCTTCATCAAGTATTGCCTCCAAATAAGCTCACCTCTCCTTTACGCACATTGCAACATTTTAGTTCTGTGACATTTTCATCTTGTGAGATTTTCAGCCCAAAATATTAAATCCCACAACACTTGCCTGAAGAGGTCTTTATAATAATTCATCATTCATAGGTCTTTATAATCACTAAAATATTTGATTCGACCCAGGGAAATGTGTAGGAATAAGGTTATTGTGCAATAAATGACTACTTGTCAATTTTCTTCAAATCAAATTGCATATGCTATAGCTAGTGACATATTCCACAGCTAGTGTCCACAACCACACTTGTGGCATCACTAGAAACTTCCCAAGAAGAACAAATAGACACCAAATTTGAGTTTGGGTATCTGGAAGCTTCGCATTCACTTTCCCAGGAATATATATATTTTAATATTCCCTTCCTTAGGTGCACTAGAAAAGTGTCCAATGACAAAAATTTTAATATTACACTGTAATATGAGTCCAAATGATTATGTGGAGTGAATTACCTCTCGGTTTATGCCTTGCATAGAAGAGGATATTGAATGGTAAAAAAAAAAAGAAAAAAAAAGACTACATATCTCTTGGCTTGAATGATCAATAGTTCATATTAGTGTAAAATATTTAGGAGAATGAAATCTTCCTTGTACAGAACAGAGCAGCAGTGTCAAGGAAGAAGACTCTCTCTCCAAGTATCTTACCCTGAGACAGTTGTCTGTCACATATATCTAAAGTATCTGTTTAGCCTAGGGCATAAAACTTTCTGCCTTTCAGTTTCTGTAAGAACGAACAAACCCTGCTACTTAGAGCGAAACACAAATCTCGCTCCATGCACACTGTTTCATCTCCATTGTTTTTAGTGCAAATGTTTGAAGCAGCTCATTGAAGAAAAAGCTATTAAGGAACAACAAGCCCTCATTTCCTTTCAGCTCGCAAGGTAATTAGACTGGCAAAGCAGTTACCGTGTTAATTTATTCCTGGCAGATAAATTAACTGCTCTTTGCAGACACTGGAGGAATGACTCACATCATTAACACAAGTTTATTAACTACAGTCTTCCCCAGCTCCCTCCCACCTTCTTCTCCTTTGGGCATAAGACTAAGACTGGAAGGTCAGCTTCACTGCGATTCAGTGTTTTCAGGGGTTGTCTCTGTCTTTCATCCCCAGTCCCAGAGTTCAGCCTCGGCAACATTAGGGAATGGCTTCTGCTCCCAGCACAATCGATGAGCTCTGCTGGGAGCCTGGCCAGGGCATTAATCCGCTCATTGTTTTTCATGGTCATAGCAGTCAGCTAAATATCAGCAATACCTTCTACACCACCGCTGCGAGTCTGCCAGGAATGTTATTAAGATCTGATTTTTAGGTGTTTTTACACAAAACACAGCTAGGAAAGTTTCCTGCAGACTGAAATGAGAGGGCTGGGTCCTTCAAGCAGTCTTTCACACAAGCAGCCCTTACCTGCAAGCTTCATCAATGGCTCTATTCACGTGAGATTTTATGGTTTACGGGATTAGACACTGTATGTAATGTCTCAGGCCGAGTCGGAGCCACACACCCAGTCATGGCTGAAAACCAGCCACACAGCGTTGCCCTTCTACCCTCTCTCCATCAGCGGCTGAGAGATTCTGAAATACAAGTACGAAAAAAAAGTGAACGGAAGTTGTCTTTTAAATCCTCGATTTCGTCATCACTCAGAAAAATCCAGCTGCTCGTGAGATGTATGGTTTCCCTTTAAGCCCACCACGGTGAATTTAGCCTTCACACAAGCTTGCATTGTAGATTGTGGTAAATAAATTGCTGCTAGCCCTGCATAATCAGTAAATTCATTTTCTATGCTTGCCAATATGACATGTTTCAACAAGGCTTATATTCAGGTTTTAAAGGTATCATGTTAGTATGTTTATATAATGTTTTTCTTATACAAATCCCAAAGGAGATGGGGACCATTTTCAGGGACCTCCATCATTGTGAATGCTGCTTTATCTTTGTCACAAGATCCCTGCTTATCTGCAGGCCCTGTGGCTCAGCAAAATTAGCTTCTGGCCACATCAATAAAATTTTAGATTCTGTTGTTTTGTAGGTTAAACGAGACACTACAGAAACTCTAAGTAGAACCTGTTATGCTAGCTCAGGTCTGCCAGCATGCTATGCGAATTTCAGGTGCTCGCTTAAATTAACAGGGGTGATGAAGGAGGCACTTGTGCCTTACCTCCCTCCAGCCCTTGTGGGAATAACACTGCTGGAGCCTGTATTTCGCTGGTGACACTACTGTGGCATAAACGTTCATTCTCTGTGAGTTAAAACCTTGTCTACCATGTCTCTCAAAGGAGGTGTTCACCTCATCTGCTCTCAGACAAGATTCTGCAATAAAGACCCTGCTCACTGCCACCAGTCCCAGTGATCTCTCCCAGCGTCCCGGAGTATGCCAAGGGCAAACTGGCCCCCAAGGTAGACCAAAGGAAAGAAACATGAGGTCCCTTCATTACTCACAGGAGAGCACTGGGTGCAGGTATGGGCAGTATCTTTGCAGAGAGAGACCTTTCTGGACCAGCCGTGCAGGCTCTGCAAGATCCGGCAGCAATGCGGTCTCTTCAGCCCATAACAGCATAACACCAAATCTAAACCTCCTGATACTTTCAGCACTGCCCAGAGACATCTGTAAAACCAGCATTAAAGCCAAGTCTTTCCACCCTATTTGACACCTAATTCTACCCCAAATTCTAGTTCTGTTGGCCTTGAATGACAAAACAGGCCAACCTTTAGTCCCTGCCATGACCATAACCTGACTACTAGCCCAGACTCTATGTGCTTTTTATTTGCTCATTAGCATCAGTAAGAGAATTGGCAACAAATGAGAAAAGGGATGGTGCTGAATAGCTGAATACAGTATCTTACAGTGCACTTTAAAAAAAAATCAAGCACCAGTCTCCAAAAAGGTTCACAGTCACTTGACAGGAAGCCAGAAGCAGATCATGCCGGAGTAACAGGATTACGTCTTGCACTGGGATTAGGGCTTGGTTAAGACTTGGTGTTTAGGAAAGCAGAGTGTGCAGAGTTTGATTTACGCTAAGGAAAAAGTGCTATGAATAGTGTGTGGAGTAAAAGATTTAACTTTAGCTTTTAGGTTGACCAGAATATAGGATTACTGACAGTTGGGTCCAGAGTTTGCAGCCAGATCTGAAAATTGCAAGGACCAGCGTAAGGCCATGTGTGAGGACTAAAGCTTAGCTCAGGGTTGAGCAGGGCTCATCTGCCTGTGGGTTACATGAGGTAACAGGGGCTGGACAGGAAGGGATACATGGTTAGGACGAGAAGCAAAAGAAAACTTGCCGTTCACAGGAGGGATGAGAGGGATGCTGCTCCCCTCCTGCTAATGAAGTAAGAAGGTTCAAAATATGTAGTGTGCAAGATGGAAGAGATGGGTACATTGCCTGCTGCCCTAAAGTAGCAGCATTATCAGGATGGAGAATTGTGTGTATTTGTATTGTACCAGGCAGGGCTTACTGAAATAAGTCTTGGAATATTACTGTGTGAGCCTACAACAGCTTTTTTAATCAGAGCTACAACGTGCTTTTAAAGCTAATCCTCTGGTTGTTCCTGCTTACTATGTGCTGGGCTGTACAGCAGCTTTGGTGTGTGTAAATAGACTCCCTGAAGACAGAACAAACCTGAAAGGCCACCTCCAGGTGTACTCCCACCCTTAAAGTGGACATGTGGGTCTGTAATTCTGTCTCATTAATGCTCCAGGGTCTGCAGGACAGTCTCTTCTTGGAGATTCCTAAACAGGTTTTGGCAGCAATGGGAGGCATTGTTATTCAGATAGTATTGTGGGTCCCAAAACAACCCGGCCAGATAAACTGCTATGCAAGGACCTGAGAAAAAGCTGACCTTGTAACAGAAAAGGTCTTGCTTGTATTTAATCTAGCTCAGTAAGAACACAAACCGGACAGAGGCAGTTTGGAGACCATAACAAGTTAAAAGAAATGCTAAGTCAGAGTAAGATATCCATAGTAGATGTGATAAAACCTCAGACTAGATGCAAAAAAAAACAGTTTTACGTAGCCTGTAAAGAGTGATCGGTGAGGAGAGGTGAGTGGAGCAGAAAACTGAAGAAAGAGGATCAGGATCCAAGGTCAAGGAGCATTGCCAAGACCTGAGAAACAACACAAGAACCTGGGATTCTCTGTGGTGATGTGTAAAATTTGATCGACTCTCATTTAACTACAGTTTTGCTGATTTGTAACAGACAAAAAGTTAATCTAACATGTCCCATAGTTGCTGATAATAAAGTTACACCCTTACTGACTGCTGACTGTGTGTCACTGTATTTGCACTTTGAAGTATGATGGTAGATCACAACAGCTATTCCTTCACTGTAGGGATTTCCTTCTCAAAAAGCAGGCAGCAATCCCCTCATCTAGCCAGATGGGCCCATTGGGTGAGCCATGGAGGCTGCAGCACACATGAGCTCTGGCTACCCCGAGCCGTGCACTGGTTGGACTGGATCCAATGAAGAGCAGTGTTTTTCAAGAACTCAAGAAAAGCAAATGCCTGAATGAGTTCATACTCATTTCCCACTCTCATTACTCAGAGAGTTTGGGCAACAGTTTTGAAGATCTTTAACACAACTTTAACACAAAGATTCCCAGGAACTCATTGCCTGTGTCTTCTTCCTGAAACAAAAGGATGTCCAGGAGGTGCACAAGCAGTTCATCTGCAATATTTTCCTGGAGCAGCTGCTGTATTTGTAAGATTAAGCTCACCATTCTCCCACACAGTGTCTTTGGCCAAAGACCAAGTTCAAAGCTGGGACAGCAACCATTGTGTCACTTGTAGGGCAGGAGAAGAATGAGCCAGAACAGAGATAAGGCATGAACATATGCAGCAGTGGAGGCAAGACTCATTTCTGCATGGTCCACTGGTATGGAAAGCAAATGTGGTCAAGAGAAGAACAAAATAACTTATACTTTTTTTTTTTCTTTTTTTTTTTTCTTGCCCAGGTCCAGGCTATTGCTAGTCATACAGCTAGAACTGGTGCTGGAGACAGGGTTGCAAAAAACAGGCAGCTGAAGGTCAAAGTAAAATACAAGGCACTCTGAGTGGGAATAAAGACTAATGCTGAAACTAAATCATTCTTCTGTAACAGGGATGTCCCTAGCCCTAGGCAAGTCTAAGTTCAAGATAGGTTTAGATGTGAGGCTCTGGACTGAAAGGGTCAAATTGCTAGCAAATTTGCTGGGTCCTACCTGTTTTTCCTTTAGTTTCAATCTTATGAAACACTTGTGAAGGAAGGTTAGAGTACTCCTTAGGGCTACAGTTACTGATTGTAAGAACATCTTTGTCATGAATCCGCCATGTGCGGGGGATTGGGATGGAGATTTATACTGCAAAGAGAAACTGACTTAAGTCTAGTCATGATAAGTCTACCTCAGCAGCTAAACTGACTTTTGTGTTTCTGGAAAAATTATTTACACCTAAGATTAAGACTGGAGAAGGACAAGACTTGTGGAAAAGGGGCTGAAGGTCTCAGTTCTATGGTACAGGGTTCAATGACAGATGATAAGATGTGGGGACATGTGTTAGAATGATTTCTTCGTTACTCTGAATTCAAGGGAGAACTAAAGAGAAAAGGCATATATAATTAAACTAAGATTCAGCTGAAGAACTGCTTTGATTTAGAGATACTGAAATGCCTGTGGACTAGACTGCTACTGATAGGACAGCATGATCTTTCTTCTTGTCAGAGTAAAAAGTTTACTATTAATAAGCCTGGGGCTAGGGTTATGGTTATGTTTATGGTTAATACGAATTAAAAGGAAGCAGAGACTGAAGGACTTGGATCTTGTAAAGCCCGGTAGATTAGGGTGAGGACTGGTACCAAAAGGAAGCAAAGTCCTTATGAATACATCTGGTACTAGGACTTGTCTCCCAGTACAACCAGCATTAGGACTGTGGTTTGTGTGTGGCTACTGGATGACAGCGGCGGGGAAAAAATTCCTCTCCACTATTCATTACACATTTGAATGTTTTACCTACTAGTGCAATATACTAAATGTATATAGTTCTACATACTAAAACTTTAATTTTATTCCCACCCATAAAGTTAGGCTTTAGTCTTCACACAGACAGGCCTAGCTGGTAAAAAACAGACTGTACGTTTCCTTCCTAGCAATGGTCCTCATTGTAAGATATCAAGCCTGAAAGACTGTAGCCATGAATATACTTCTTCAGGCCCTGATCTTAATAACTCTACCAACCCTAGAACAAGGCAGAGTAATAGCCCTTTGTCGTGGGTTAGGGCTGGGCCGGCCACTCAAACCGGGACACCCTTTGCCCAAACATAGGAAATAAGTGAAGTACACACACACATGCGTCATTTATTTATGTGTGTATAGCCTTCTGGAGGAGGCTGAAGTAATATGAAGATCGTTCTCCACCTCTGGCACAGCCCTTCATCCTAAATTGAATCTTCATGCTCTTGGGTTAAGCCAAACTTGTGAGGGCCTGGCACTCAAAAATCCAAACTCCAGTTGGTTTAGTTATAGACTGGATTATGAGTCTACAAAACCTACACGTACTGGATTCCTACACATGGTACCTTTAAGGATCCAAATAGTCAAACTGGTATTTCAGGCTCTGCTATTTCCAGCCTTAAAATTGATTGTACCCTTATGCAGGCTGTAAAGAAATACAAAGTATTCCTGCCTCCTGGCACAAACCCACATCTTAGTCCATGGTGCCTTCTGTATTGCATCTTTAAACATAGATCTTCTGGCCCTGCTATCTATTACACTAACCTGATGTCTGAACACAGAGTCCCAAGATACTTATCACAGGTTGAAAAAAGAATGAGCTCTTTCCCTCTGGCTACTGGTCCTGACCCTAAGCTGCCACATAGGTATCTTCTTTCCATCAGGCCCTGCTAACCATAACCTTTGCCTTAGCTGCAGGCCAGAAAGACACGAAGTAGCCTTCTCTTAACCAGCCCGTAACCTAGGCCAGAGCAATATTCCTTCTACAGCTAAAAGCCTGGTTGTCCAATCAAGCTGTCTATCACCTTAGGGCGAGGCCAAGCACTGACCCCAAACTTAACTATAACCCCCAGAACTGACATTGGAGCCCCACCCCAGCCTCCCCAAAAGTCATTTTTGTCATCCAGAAATATCTAGCATTTGTAGCTCTGACTGACCTGAACAGTAAACAAAACCGAAGCACAGCCTTAACTGCACCCCAGGTGAATCTTTTCCCACAGAGCACCCTCCATTATTAATCTGTTTTTTCAGGCACCATTCCTTAGTTCTAAACATGAGTGTCCAGCCAGATCTAATAATAAAAAAACTCTCCAGCGCTCATTTTCCAAACCCAGATCCTGTTCTCAGTCCCAATCCTGACACCATATAAAACACAGCGACTAACATCTTCAGAATCAGAGAATCAGAATCATTTATGTTGGAAAAGATCTTTATGATCCAACCATTAACCTGGCAGTGTCAGGTCTTCAACAGAGTGATTAACGTTCGCTGCCTCCTAGAACCAACCCTAGTTGCATGACATCAAGTGTGGCAAAGTCTTCAAGTTGAACTATTCCATCTCAGACTTCCAGAACCATAGACTGGTGATATTTTTTGATTATGAAGATACTATAAACTAGATGATGGAAGCCAGCAGATTCCACTCTGCACCAAAGCAAAGCCTAAATCTGTGATTCTGTCTCAGCATCACCTTCAGCAATAGGCCAGTGAGTTTTGCAGGATAAGTAATAAAGCTGAGTATTTGGTACTTCATATTTAAATAGTTCAAACCCAATACTAACATTATTATAGAGAGAAACTCGTTAAAAATTACATGTTCCAAATGAAGCTTACTGGAAAACAACTTCATTTTCTTGTGGATGATGATAAGGAAGCAGAAGTCGTATCCAAGCAAACAAAACTCATCATAGCTGCCTACTAGAGGGGTCTTTTGCACTTACATATGGTTGACATCAACTTGACGTTTGAGGGAAAAGGAGCATTACAGAGTTTCATAAACTGAGTTTGCTTCTCTTGAGTCCACAGTGCAAGTACGGACAGTACCACAGGGCATCTCAGCAGTATCACGGTTCAGGTATTTTTTGCATTTGCACCCATATGGATTCCCAGATATTTTTGCTGTTGTGATTGCAGGCATAAACTTGAAGTCACTGGTGATGGGTGACATTTCAATTAGCAGATGTAGATAATTATACTGGAGATGTCTAGACACTCTGGAACTCCTTTATATCCGATAGAGGGAAATAGGTACTTTGAAAGAGTAATTCCTATGAGTTAAATTTAGATATTTGCTATCAGGTGACACAAAGCTTATTCATTATGAATCTTTTTCATCTTCAGCTATCTCTGTCACTAAGAAGACAGCTGAAGGTGAGTAGCAGAGATGTAGACACCTACATTTAGTCAGATAAATCTTTTAAACTTACTTACTAACCCAGGAGATCAGGATCTTGAATAATCAGCAGATTTCCATACATACTGCTTTTATTATATTGTGATTTATAGCTTCATCACAGAATCACAGATTGTTAGGGGTTGGAAGGGACCTCAAACATCATCTAGTCCAATCTCCTGCCAAAGCAGGATATGAAAAGGACTTTCAAGGGCATAACATAACATGGGATTTCTTGCATTTTTTATAAGAATTATGCTTTTATTATTATCTCCGCTCTAGAAATAAGTCATCTATGAAAGAAGAAAATCCAAAAGAATATTTTTGTTAATTACAAAATATGTTTAGGTCTGCTGGTCAGGTGACAAAGACTGGCCTAGTGAGGCTAAGACTCGTTGAAGCAGGGGCAATTTAGAGCATATAAATATCTGGCCTGGGATCTCTTTTATCCTATCTCATGAGAACCAGAGAAAGGAAACTAGAAGATCACCACTGTCAGGGGTGGCTGCATTTCAAAAAAAGCCACTTTTGGGGAACGCTTCAAAGCAAATAGTTCAGCTTCTGGGAACTGTAAAAATGTTCCTCTACTCTTTACTGTGGTTTAGTCAACTGCTGTGTATAATACCTATTTCTTAAGCGTTACACGTAATTACTTAGCTGAAAAGAGCTATCTGTAACACTGCAGTCAGGACTTCCAACTGATACTTAGAAAGTAGTTTTTTTAATGCTCATCCTTTCCCAGCTGCAGCTGACTAAACTATGAGATTCAACATAGTGCAAGGAGGGAGCACTGAGCACCCCTCCCACAGCATCTGATTATGGGATACGCACCCATGAGAGTGAATGCTTTCTAAGTATAAACTTGGTGCCTATTCATTTTCCATGGCCCAGTCAGGAGGCTGATTCACAGTAAAAGTATATGTAATGTAGTGGTATTTCAATTCTATCATACTACTAAAGGCATATAGTTTCCCTGTGAATGACAATTAAGCTAGCCAACTGTGTTTTTGCTTAGTTGTTAGTGCTCTACCATGGCTTTTTGCTTGGTTTGCTACCAACTGAAATCTACACCCCCTCCAAATATTATATTAAAGTTGTCATATACAACACTGCAAGCCATACTATCTTGCTGAATATTCAAGGAGGGATGAGTAATTACCTGTCATTGGAGCCAAGAGTCACACTCCATTTATTTTCCTAGAAGCAGGATTAGCTCCATATGAATATTCAAAACTCTGCCCATTAAATGAGTGCTACAACTATGTGAGTAGCTGCAGTACAGCTTGAGTAGATGTGCCGAAGCTGGCTGGCTCAGATGCCACATGTAAAGTACGTGAAGTCAATCTGAGCACAACACAGGCTGCAACCCTTCCTTTACCAGGGGTGAATGCTCTTACTTCAATGCCACGCTGCCACAATTATGCTATCAACTATGTCCAATTAGCTAGCCTAAAGCTATATTTCTCTTATTTCTGCCTTCCTACCACAGTCTTCTCTCTTTTGTGGTTTTTTTTTTCCCTAGTTTAAATGGATTAAATGTGGAAAAAATGAACAGAAAGAATGGAACTATGCAGCCATTTTTAAATCATGACCAATATTTATTGAGGGACTGTTCTATATTCCAAACATACATGATGTTCCCTTCAGAAGAGAAAACAATCTACGAAGGAGAAATTTAAATTGTCCTTTGAGATGAGGTGTGCTTCTCGTTGTTTGCTACATGCAAGAGATCTTTACAAAATGGGAAGCACTTTGTCTTTCCAAGCTCTTTTTAACCAATTCTCAGACTATCCTCCATAGACAGGTAGAGACATAGCCTCTTTAAGTTCAGACAACCTGTGAAATATAGTACGAAGCTTGTGAACCTGGAAAGCAGCCAGTATCTTATTTTCTAGGATTGCCAGAGGGATTATAAGAGTTCAAATAATTACTTTAAAGTTACTCCAAGGCAAGAAAGGTTGAACTAAAGGCAAGTAAAAGCATCTGTTTACAAAATCTAAACAAACTATACAGATGAACAATTTGTAGGAGCAAATATACTGGAACAAAAAGGAAGAAAAAAATTATATTTCCACCTAGAGTTTAGGTGATGCTTAGGCATGCCAGGCCCTCCTGGAGCTGTGTGATGGCAATCAACATGGGTGAGGAGAGCAACTGGGTCGCTTTATCTATGGGTCAGTGAATGATGAAGTGGAAGTAAGGAGAGGAAAAATTCTTAAACACAAGTGATTGACAAAGGTCTGGGCTACAGAGGGAAATCGTGCTTCCTTTCTGTAAATGGAGGCTGAACACTGAATGGGAAGGAGTCCTCAGACAGAGCTGCTGTGAAGCATCCTCCAGCTCATCTACCATATTATATAGACTGAGATAGTTTTAGAGTTAAGTCTAAGTACACTAAGTTGTTACACTAGTTATGTAGATTAGGATTTTGTTTTGTGCCCAAGACCCATTAACAAATCACTTGTCTGTTTTATTCTGTGTACAATGGAAATTAAATTACTATAATCAGGTCATGATAACAAACATTATGATTTAGAGCAAATACTGACGTAGCAGGTTATTATTTTCTCCAAGACGGAGTTTCCCAAACATGTATTTGAAACATATTGATCATAACTTTCAAGCCAAGTCCTGATTACAGATTTCCCAGGGTTCAGCAGGTTCTCTTTATTTCACCTTGTCATTTGAAGAGACACCTTCTACTAAAACACTGTGCAGCCAACTTTCAAACAGGCTTGGCAACATCTGCAGTGAATGTACCCCAGCTCAGTTTCTCTGTTTTGGGGAAAAGCACTGAAGTGCCAGGGCCCTTGTGTGGTTCAGAGATTATCATGATAACCATGAAATAACTTGGTGTTAACTAATATCCCAAAGTCATTCTTAGCACAAGCCAGGATAAATACTTCCCTTTGCTTTTATGTTTATTTGCAGAACCCAAAAGCAATAAAGCACTTCAAAGTCTTTTAAAAGACAGAAATTAAAAATCACACATTTAACCTACTGAACTAATCTCTATTAATTTATCAGACCAGCTGTGCCTGAGTAATTGTCTTAGATGCCTTAAGATGTAAGGTCAGGAGAATCTCAGCTTCCTGAACCTGTTATTTCTTTCCAATTTCCAAGTCCCATCTTGGGATTTCCATGAAATTCTATCTGCAAATCTTCACCTTGCCCTTAAATCATACTAATCTCCAGTTCAAGGGGTAGCTTTGATAATGTTTCTCCCAAACCCTTGCCTGGATAATAATCAAAGAAACAGCCATCTACAGCCTTTTAGAAGACATATTGGGGCAGTCACTACTGGATATTTTCCTAACCACATACCTTATAATGTCTCTGTTGGCAGCTGTCTGGATATGCACAACAGCTAGTCTCCTTGCAACAGTGGGGATCGTTTCTGCAGGGCCATGTTTTGGGTCCCTTATTCATATTTTTTTTGGCCTATTCAGTCACGTTAGGATCTTCTTTCATATAGAATTATTTCCCCAGGTTTACTATGAGTTTTATCATAGTTATTTATCTAGGTCTTTTTTTTAAGTCCCATTTTAATTTAAAAGAAAAAATAAAACCAAACCAAAAACCTCACAACTTGGTAAGTAGTGTCATCTTCAAATTCAAGAAAGTCTTACCAATTTTTATCCATGGACCCAGGGGCAATTCACGGTTAGCAGCAGAGCTCTGACTGCAGAGACAGTTTCTCCATTTCTCCTTTCTCACCAAAGCCTTTTGGGTGTTGACAGAGAAAAAGCAGTGCTTAAAGGCAAAGTGGCAAAATGCCATTAAAAGTCAGAATTCAACTTTGCTTTCAAGACAATACAGTTTTAAAAATATGTAGTTTTAGATCCTACTTTAAAATTCCTTCAAAATGTTTTATTGTTATTTTAATTAGCTTTATGCTTCGTTCTTTTACTTGAATTGTAAAAACTGGAACTGTTCAAATTTGTGGAAACACTAACGATACACATTAGCTTCATTTTTTTCCCCCATGTACTACTACATTCACATTTAAATAAGAGCTTTAAACAGAAATGCCTTGGAAGTGAAACACAGCTGAGCATTCACCCTTGAAAACTGAACAGAACTGCTTATAGATAATTTAAAAGTGCATGCATATTATATTTGGCTTTCTCGGGAGTTATCAGAGAGATGCCAGCTCGTTTGTACCAACTATTTCAAAGTAATTTAATACATAATGCATTCTAAACATATGACACAGTGTGTGGGAAAACTGGCATTTCTGTAGTCAGTTACCATCTAAAGGAGGAGGAAAAAAAATGTTATGACAACTGCTTGTCAAGGCATTTATTCCAGTGGCATCTGCCAATGCTGAACTGACAAAAGAGCAGCATCAATGGTGTGTCCTTAAGGTGTGATTTAGAATGTAGGAAGTGATGGTAAGCAGTGGAAACAATTTATTTCTATTAATATCACTAATAATTTCTTTAAGATCCATGATGCATTGACTTTTAGTTTCAGCTTGAGCATATTTCATTGAAAAAATCCTTCTGTAGCCATGGGAGAACATAGAGTCAGGTGTATAGAGTAGCACTGCTATGAACTGAGAGGAGTCAAATAGTAGTAAAATGTTTCTGTGCTCAGTTTATCACTTATTTACTACAAAAATAGGTAGCGGAACAAGGAGAGGGGAGGCATCAAAATTGATTTTCAGTCATGTACACTGCATATCCTTCTAACCAACTGCAATTTGCATCACACTCTCTAAATGAATAATTGCTGTTACTTCAAGAGATTGCTTGATGGGAATTTTCCAACATGGAGCCAACATATACCATAAGGGTTTCCACACCATTAAGGAAAAAGACACAGTCCCACAGTATCTTCTGCCCCATCCGCACCTGGTGTCTTTGCTGGTCCTGCTGATGGCAATGACAATGAAGTCTCCTTCATTCTACCTGAACAGGTATCCAGAAAGTGACCGGAATAACTTGTCAAAACCGTGAACATCCAACTGTGAAAGTAAATAACAAAGGGAGTATGTCAGCCTTTGTATGGCAAACACAAGAACTGACCTCTAGGAAATGATAAATGGCTTTAAATGAAGGGGGTAGCGGATATGAAAATGCAGCAGTCCATGACAAGCCTTGTTGCACAGAGCTGAATTTGGCATTAGCTATGCTGTTTATTGTATGAGACCGAATGTAAGTCAGCAGATAAGATGCCAAGGTAGCTAGAAATGAGCAAAACTGGACCTGTTCCTATTTCTTACTGTGTGCAAGTTCATCAACTTTTGTGCCGCAGCTTCCTTTTACATAAAAATGAGGGTGAGGAAAGGAAAGGAAAAAAAATCACCCCAACAAAACCAAAAATCTTCCCTTGTGCTCCTTTATAGAAGAGGGAGATCTATATAGGATCTTAGCAGGCATCTCAGGGTAACAACAATCTGACATAAAACACTGAAAAAGAAGAAAGCAGCCCAGGAAAAAAGGCAAAAATATGCCACAAGAGGATCTGTAACACAAGCTGCTGTTCCAGCACAGCCTGTGATTATCGTTTGCAGATGACAGCTCTGTATGAAGATTCAAAATCCCCACTCTCAGTCAGTTTAGCTTTTACAAGGAAAACTGCACTTCACGCCTAGCCAGTACTGCCTCTCTTTTGTAACTCCAGCAGGCAGATGAGCACCTTCTCAATCTCCTCCTCTTTCACTTTACAGCCATGATCTACATAACGTTTGATCCACCTGCCACAGCCACTGAAAACTGTGGCCCTAACTAAGATTTTAATCCCAGGGTGCTACTGTTCTGTGATTCTGTGATTCCTGCAGCAAATCTTAGTTGTGTACAAGGACAGCAAAGGAGAAAGTCTGCATCATTCCACAGGATATGGCTTTCATTTCCAGCTTTTTTTTTTCTTTCAGTTGACATTATACCCAGGTTTAAGGCTTCCAAGAAGCAGAGATGCCCAAAGAAGCTTTAAATGAGCTGGTTTAAGTATCCACAAGTAGCATGGGTGTTCAGCTTGATGCAACTTGTGTGTACAGAGAGTCACCAGCAAGCACAGGCTACAATCCATGAAGGCTGAACTTCACGCTGCTGCACTCCGATAGCATCTACTGCAAAGGAAATGCACACTTAGGACTCAAACTTGGAAACAACTACCTCAGGCTGTAATAGGCTGCTCCGCAGGAAGTGGTCGGACGTGTAATGTGGTGGCAAATAATAAGTCTAGCTTGAGTAATGATTGCTGTAGCTCAAAATTAGTTTAGTGTAAAACACAGGTCTGAGGTTATCTTTTTAAAGGACTTCTGAACTTTTTGTTCTTCCACACCTGAAGGTATAAAAAGGAAACTCACCACAGATTTGTAAGAGGAGAAACAAAAGCCCTTTAAAACTCTATTTTTTTTAATCAGCTTCACATCTTACCTTCTCATACACAGTCTCAGAAGCTACTTATCACCTGAACTTGCATGATACAATCTCTTAGCTTTAGCAGGGAGAAAAACAAAGGCACTGAGCTTTCTCAGGCTCAGTCAGTGACATGACTAATTAGACATTTAAATGTGAGTATGTTAAAATTTCAGTGCCAGAGACAATACTTGTGTTGTGCAATAGAGAGTTGTGCAATATTTGCCTAACAATGCTATGGTGATCATGGGGAAATTATCTGTTTAACAGTGTACTGTATAATGTCTGCTGGGGTGACTCCAGTCCCAGCAAGTCGTAACCAGAGATCATGAGGTCTGGATGCACTCCGGTGTCCAAAGTTTGTTTTTCACCAAGTCTAATCTCCAGTGAGAACCAGAGGCAAAATTTATTCATTGTTTTTACATTTTTCATTATTCAAAGAGCAGAAGAATGTTGGTATAGAAGCAGAAGAACAGTCATACTTGAGGGGCTCACAGGTTCATACTCCTGTTGTACCATCTTCATCACTGGCCCACACTGATCCCCAAGGCCAGCTGTGTTTGTACCTGGTGCTTGCCTGATACATGCCCCAGTCCCCCACTCAACGGTCTCTGGAGGCAAAGCTGGCATCTTTGTGTGTTTTCTTTCCAGAATAAATCCACTTGCATTTTGAACAAATATAAACCTCTGACTTCCACAATGTCACGTGTCAGAAGTTCCCCAGTTTATTTGCAAGTTTCTTAAAAATTATTTGATAGGTTTTTTAGGAGCATGCCTCATGCAACTCTTGTTTGAGTACTCCTAGCTATTGTGCTGCAAGATGCAACAAAGCAGTTTTTTTCTCAGCCTTCTTCCTCATACCTACTACCAATATTACAGATATATGCCAGACTCTCTGTCAGTCATCTAGCTTCCAGGCTGAGAAGTCTATGGCTATTTAGTAATTTCTTTTTTTTTCAGTTTCAACCTGCTCTCTGCCTTTCTCAGTTCTATTATACCTTTTCTACGAGCCAGACCAGGTTTGCTGGAGCATAAAGAGGAGTATGCAACAACATAATGACCAAAAGAAAAAACAATCTGTTTAGTTTCCCCCTTCCAAAGTTTCCTGGCAATGTCTGCAATAACCCCAATGTCTCACTTCTGCATCAAAAATGACAGGCCAGATTCCAACTGTAACAATCAGAAGTGGTTTTTGCCCTCCCTTTATGTTTATCTATTTTGAATTTCACATGACATTTTGTCACACAGTAATGAGAGTTCTGTCACATTTAGCCCTTACCTTTACTATCCTGAATATCTTACAGCTGGTTTGGTCACTTCACCTGTTCAGACCCGTCTCTGACTTTGAACTCTACCCAAATATAAAGCTATATAAACCTCCACTGGTCGGCATTCAGTGTGAAAAATATCCAGGACTCCCAGATTCTCTTCCCTCTTCAATTAACAAGTTATATATCTGCAAGGGTGAATGTCCACAGCAGCCTGGGCTAAAGCCTTGTTGCCTGTACAGCAGCCTGGGCTAAAGCCATGTTGCCTGTCTTTTGGTACTCTAAGCGGCTGGATCTGCTATGCCAATGTCCCTCCTGACCTCTTAAGGAAAATAGCTCTGATACACTTCTGAGGAATAAGCTTTTACAGTGTTTGCGCCTCACTTGTATATCATGTTAACCTATGTGTACACTGTTTTCTTTAGTGCAGTTCACAGAGGTTTGCCTGATATAAGCACAGCAGGTGTATTTATCCTCAGTTTTCTAGATCTCCTCCAAAACACCTTCAACAATTGGTGTCATAGTTGAAACCTACAGTTCCTCAAATACATAAACAAGAGCTCACGCATCACAGTTCATTTCTGAGCTCCTTTAGAAAACACGTTATTAGAAAAACTAAGCTCCCAAACTCCTGACACTTTGTCATTTCAGAGGAATTTGAAGTTTCTGCTTTGTGCTTTACCAAATATCATTTCTATCACTGTAGATGCCTTTCATTAGGTGGTGTTCACCTTCTGCCACTTCCACATTTGACTATTCAAGATCCTATAAGACCAGAGTGTTTTTTCTAAGAAATTCATCCACATTAGAGGTAGCTCAATACTGGTCTTTTGCACCGCATGCTTCTAGTTTCTTTTCTGCTTTCCTCATTTATTGGCTAAAATCAATTAAAACATTAAGAACTATACAATGCTTGTGAAAACTACCATGCTAAGAACTCTCATAATATTTATCCACAAACAAAGACTGCATGGGCAGCACCAGTAAAACACAACTTAGCCTTGACCTGAAGAAACCTGGAGTGGAAAGTGAAATCCATCAAGAGATTATTAAAGCCAGCGCTATAAGGATCAAGTCAAACTTCTAGCATAACTCAGGTCAACCAAGGTTCTGATTCACTGCAATCTTTTAATCTTTGTTGCTGCAACTGAATGTCACTTCGCAACGTCTGGATGATGCCAGTCAATCTGACCCTCCTATTTTGTGTAGTACTTGCTCTGATTCAGCAGTCACACTTACCAGTGTGACCGTGTATTTCCCCATGTAAAGGACAGATATGGCAGTATGTTTTTCTAAAGAACTCTTCCCCAGTCCTAGTTCTCATTTCCTAACGCCCCGGGGAATATCTGGTTCTCAGGATTTGTGGGTGAGTTGTTGCAGCCTTAGAATCAAGTGCAAGATGCAGTTCTGGTAAGATCAGTGGAGCTGACAACCCTACAGAGCAGCAGCCTTGTCCAAACTAAAGCCACACTTCTCATCCCATGAAGTTCTGTGATCTCCGTCTTGCGAAGTTCAAACTGGCTGGTTACTTTTATAAGCTCTGCACCCTGCTCCAAATCAATGAGACTGGGTTCTGAAAATCCCATTAGAGAGGAGAAAACAGCAACAACAGAATTAAGGCCCTTTCATTTCTCCTCAGAAAATAGAAAACAAACATTGCAAATTGCCCATCAATTACTCAAATATAGATGCTTGAAGTTCCTTTCACCTCTGCAATTATAGAAGTTGTTTCATGCAATAAAAGGTTATTAAGGCAATACTTAACGGCCTTATTCATAATTCTAAGCCAGCTTCATTTAAAATTTAAACCCACCAGGCTGTTTGAATGTAAATCATGATGCTCTAGAGTATAAAAAAAAAATGTGAGAACGCCATAAATTTCAAGTATTTTCAGACCAGTCTATTCCCATAATTTCTGTTACATCAGCTTTACCGCTCACTGTCTCTCAATTAGATCATTCAATATTCTTCTAGCAATGCTCTCAGAGTGTTTTTCCCATTCTCGGTTGAATAACTCTCCAAATACGAGCGTGTCAGGGGAGGAGAAGTTGCCCTTCCTGGCATCTGCTTACTTATCAGTGTGGACATCTAAATGGTCTCAAAGCAAAAAAAAGGATGCTATCAGGCCATTACAAGACAGCTTTCTGAAATTATTGGGCAAAGCCTGACCACAGTTCTCCATGCACTGAAGTAGCCATTCTCAGTACCAGGGCCTTTAAGCATTTGCTGTTGAGACTCTGGTGCGAATTACAAAAGAGGTCGGGTTTTTGTTTTGTTTCATTTTAATGGGGGTTGTGAAAGGCGGAAATCAACCCAGTAGAACACAGTTTATGATTAACTTTAAGCCTGACTATGTAGACTTTATCTCAGCCCATAATTAGCGTGGTTATTTTTTGGAATACAGCCTGGTAGCAAACCTGCACACACAAGTAAATAATTTCTCCCACTCGGAAGCCTTTGCCAACTTCAGTTGAGAAGCATCTATATTTTTTGAGCTAAGAGATAACAGCATAAGAAAAGGACAGAAAAATAACAAAATGAATTTTTCTTTGATCTCAGGAGCAGAAATGTTTGCAGGAACAGAACAGCATACAGCTTACCAATTTCAGTCTCACAGACAGCACTTGAAAAAAATCTGCAATTGAAAAAAGTCTTTTGATAGGTTCCATTACAAATCAATAAGAACTGCTCCACAGGGGGTTCAGCAAGTACTGAAATAAATCCAGTTAGTTGCTAGGTAAATGCATTTATTTTTTTATTCTGTATCAATTTTTTTCTTTCCTGGATGAGGAAAGGGGAAACATGAATGAAGAAATAAATGCTATTACAGTCAGGGCAATGTTTTCCTTCAGATAAGTGTGGGCTTTTTCTCATCTCTTCTGCTACAGACAGATGAGGTGAACTGTGCTTTATGTTTCAGTGCATAATTACTTTATCTCTTCTGTCCATCTCAGATGAAATACAGAAAGTGAAGAATAACTGTGAAGTATCTCTAGCACATATGTGAGGAGAATTAAGCTCCTTCTCTGAGGGATACTACGACCCCATGTTCAGGGTTGAACCTCTAAGAGAAAGGCCTCAAAGATCAGAGGTGTGATTTTTCCTTCCCTATTTATCAACCAGCAGAAATAGCCAGACAGACAGAGGGCAAAGCCGTGTGCCACAAAGAAAGAAAGAAGTGGTAAGAAGAGAGGCCGCATTATTTTTACTACTTAGAACAGTTATTATGCTGTAATACAAAGAAATCCCACTTTTACAAGACAGATGAGAAGTACCATGCAGGACCTAAATTCACTTAATTTACCTCCGAAGCAACAGCAATATCTTGAAGAATACTTTAGGAATATTAAAGAATACTTTAAGAATGCTTTTCTACTTTCCAAAGCATGTACCATAGGCTCAGGTTTGGGTGCAGTAGTAAATAGCTGCTCCTCTGCTCCTATTCATTTTACACTGAATGACAGAAGGGATATGGATTGCAGGTTTCCTTTTGCCTGCCGTAGCACTGCTACTGCAATCACGTTTCTCCTTTTGAAAAACTAAATCTTAATTCAGTCTGTAGGAGGAAGTTATGACTGGAAACAAACAGTGTGTGAGCAAGAGCCCACTTCGCTCAGGATTTTGTTTTTTAACTTAATGATCCCCGAGATCTACACCAAAGTCCAAATCATTTTGAAAACTAACTGAAATGAGTGAACTCCTTCTGAAAATGAAGAAATGAAGAAATGCCCTGCTGAAGAGGGACAAACCCCTCAGGATACTCAGCACCCCTCAGGATACTGTAGCCACTGTGCTGCAAACCATAAGAATGTCTTATTTTTAAGGTTTTAAAAAGTCATTTTTTGGAAGCAAAAAGGATGTATATTGAATTCTATAGGGGGTTTAGGAACATTATAGACAAAGCTTTTCTATTAAGTAATATTATTACATTTCACAAAGAAAGAGTTCGAAGCACTTTATTCAATTTGCTGGTGGAAACGCAGCCCCAGAGATGTGTGAGGCATCACTGGGAGCACCACCTCCATCACCTCGCTTCTCCCAGTTCTTACTAAGATCTGTCCGAGTTTCAGGGCTCTGTGACACACTGTCCTCAGAGAACCATGTTTGCACCGCCTCACTCTCTGACTTCTTCAAAGGATATTGCCACATGAGCATTTTGTTTCAAAGGTTTCATTTTCAAGCCTTTCCATACCTGTGAGATGACAGCATTAAAAAAAGCAGAGCCGGCAGAGGGAAAATGGTGTGACGCTCTACCTTCCCATGACGCTCTCTTTTCTAACTACTGCAGACTGCAGGCAAACTCGAGAGACCTGTGTGGTGTAAGTGTGTGGATGACAAATATTTCCAGGAAAGTAATGTTCTTCTAAGGTACCAGAAGGGATTTTTACTTTATTATGTACTTTTTTACTTTATTATGTACTGCTGGAAGGCCTTACAAACTCATCACCCTAGACATGAGTTTTAAAACATGCTTTATATTGGACGAGATAGCAAAGCTGAAGATTAAGGCATTTTTCACACCTGACGTATTAGGTCACCTGTGACAGCGAGAGAGAAGAAATTGGGCTCCAGGACACAATAAGAAAATTGTCTCATACCAGCCTGTCTCAGTATGGATTTTCTTCTTGGTTGTAATCAAAATCCTCCCGTTAACTTGTCAGGGACACGTGATATCTCTGTGGGGGTGGTCAGAGCAGAGTTTTCCTCTTCTGTTTGCACCAGAAGCAGCTTTGATACTTAGCAATAACTATATTTTCACTGTTATATATTCGAATTACAAGACTACCAGCCCAACAGGTAGCATTTCTGGCAAACTAAGCAATGGTCTTACTACGGGCTGCACCTTAGAAAGAGTATTGTACCACATTATGCATGACTATTTGGAGATCTAGTTAGTGATGAGCTCATTACACAGCTCAAGACAGAGGAAAGCAATACAAGTGGCTCCTCCACCTCTATGACCCTGGATGTGGGTGAGTAAGTCTTGGAAGTTCCCCTGTTTGCAGAAGAAATCTTACCAGAACTTGCCTCTAACTATTACTTACGCCACAGCTCTAATTACTCAGTTTTGCCATTAAGCCATGGACCATCAAGTTTTAATGCAATCTTACACTGTTGATTAAAACATTGTGTTATTTCCTGAATGTCAAACAACATATGACAATAAAGTAGGCATAAAAGATTAGGAAAACAAATGTTCAGCTACTTCTGTACTGATTGCAAAGCATAAATGGCTGATCTTTGAATGCTTTTTGCTCGCATTTGTTTGAAGCTTTGTAACATTAAAATTCACCATGCTAATTAGTTTGCCTTTCAGAAGAATGAAATTTGAATATTCCTGAATTCTCCTGGGCTCAGCAGCCTCCAGCTAAAGTGTATTAACTTGCTTTCTTTGGCACTTCTGTTAAAACTGATACTGTATTTTTTTAAATCAAAGACTGAAATAGCCCAAAACCACTTAGTATTTGTCAAAACAAGTTCAGGCATGATTATTGAACAGTTATGTTATCTTATATGGACATCTTGAAGTTATTCCAGCCTGGGCCATTCTATGATTCTATGATTCTATGATCCATGTCATCCTGGACTCCACTTAAACTCCACTTATACTTGAGGTACCTGAGAGCTACAGGTACCTCAAGAGAATGACTCATAAAGGGATGTAAATAAAGCAGGTGTAATGAATTATCTTCTAGAGGGGCCCATTTGTCTCCACTCACGTAAATAAAGATTTGGATGACTGGATTGGACTTAGCAAGGTGATATTCAGATACACACATCCATTTTCCTTTTTTTCTGAAAATATGTAAGATATATATATATTAGAGCACTTTAAGATCTTCAAAAGCATAGGAGAGCTATCTAGCTTCAAATTTGCTTATTACATTGGTCCCTTTAACTATTTTGCATACACTATTATCTACTCTCCTGATACTCTTGCAGTCATATCTTCCCCTAGTTGAATCCCAGGTCTAGGAGGAATTAGAGGTCCAGAGGGAACACAAACATTGTAAATTTCCCATACTTTGAGGAATTTCTGGACCTTGTCTGTAACCAGGACTGAGAAAATACACAGAGATTCAGGATTCTCCAAAAGAGAAATATCTATGGAAAGGAAGGTTTAAATCATAATTGTAGTTTTGTGCCTCTAAACAGCAGTTAGCAAAAAGAAAGACTACCATAAAGACCCACCTTCTCATGACATCAGGTTCTTAAAACGCTTTTTCCATATACCACACTACCATCAGCTTCTCAAAAATACTGCTGTTATCAAGAGGCCCAATACTCCCTTCTCCGTTTCTCATATCCATCTCCCTGAGGTTGTTTCTCATCCACAACTTAATTATTTGCTTTGAGCAATCACTGACCTTCTCAGAGCTGGGAAAGATCTGGCAATTGTCCAAATTCTCATGAGACTCTGGCTGAGACATCATCCAGACCTTCCTCAGGTAAGTGGGTGCACATGAGTGTATTTCTTTACAATATATCACGCCAATAAAGCCTTCAAATCACTACTGATTATTTTCAACACTGCGTGGAAGAGGAGATGGGTCTGCAGAAGGCAAATTCAATATGAAGGAGGATGTAAGAATTACAGAACAGACTGACTAGGATCCAAGGAAAAGAAGGGAACAATCAATCCACATGTACCTAGAAGATGACAGAGTGATTAAGCAAAAAACCCAAACAGTTTGGTTTTGTCAAAAACTTATGCCAGATGAATCTAGTGTCCTTTCCTGATAAGGTAACCAGCCTTGCAGACTGAGGGAGAAGTTATATACATGATTTACAATCATCTCACATGACATCCTCAGAAACAGTTTTAGCAACACTGTCTAGCTCTAACCAGCCCTGGATCTGGGCACAAGGAGTTGAAAATCTACTTTTAGCACAGGGGTTATTGATGAGTCGCTGTCAGATGGGGAGAGAGACTGTCAAGTGGATACCTGGTGGTATCTGCTCTCTTTCGCTCAATATTTCAATTAACAACTAAATGATGGTACACAGGGTGGATGACACCGAGATGTAAGTTGTAAATTCTTTGGAGGACAGAGTCATAGCTAAAAGTGATCTATAATAACTTGAAGGGAGGGTATGAAATTGCTCTGATGAAATCCAGTAAAGACAAGTGTTAATGCTACACTGCAGATAGAGAAAAAAAAGAACAAGTACAAAACAAGGGGCACCTGGCTTGCAAGAGACCTGGAGGGTAAAATGGGCCCAAACTTTCTTATGTATCAGTAGCATGAAGATGTGTAAGCCTGGGGCACACAAAGAGGATACAATCTGTGAGAGGCGGGAGACACAATTTCATTCTTTTCAGCCCTAAGGTACTATATTGAGTCCCTTTTGGAGTGTTGCACTCAAAAGACAAAGGGGAGGCCAATTTGCAGAGATTTAAGAGAGGAATAGCAAGTGCTGAGAAAATCTGACCCATGAGGAAGGTGCACAGTGAGAATCCTCGGCCCTGGGCAAGCACTCACCCAGGCTGCTGAGGCTGCTGGGCCCCTCAGGTACTGTCTCCTTCCACCAGTCTCAAGTTCTTTCTTTATATACTTCACCTTCCCACACCATTCCCGGCTTTTAAATTGTTCATTTTTCTCATTTGGTGAGGAAGGACACACTGCATCTTCCTCCTAATGAAGGGTTTCTAACCTCATTTGCTGTTCTCTCCTCTGGGCTTCCCACTGGCCTTTCCTTGCTTTTCTCAGCCTTTGCTGGAGCATCCCACTGCCCAGAGTGAGCTCAGGTCACCTTTCATCACCCTCGTGTACATCTACTTCTAGGTCACCCGTCGCTTCTTGTGATTCAGCCCCTCCCCCCCCCCCCCCCCCTTCTTCCCTCTTAGGCATTGGGATAAAGCTGCTGTATGAAAAAAGTGTCAGAAAGATGATATGCTTTTCGATATTTCATCTTGCTTGCCAGCTTCATAAATATTTTCATATTTTTAAATGGTGCAGCATGGATTTTTTTCATGTATGGTGCTGTGGCTCCATATCCCATTGACACTGCTTCCCACACCACCTTCCTCCGCAGCTCAGTGTGACCACCCTGGGGTCTGGCTGGGTCACAGCCAAGTTCCCCTCCTGGCTGGCTCCAAAGGAGACACAGATGACAGCCAGGCGTGCGGCCCTGGCAAGCACCATGTCAAGGACACGGTGTGCGGGTGGGAACTCAGCCTGCCTGTGCAAGGCACTGCCTAAGGACTCCTATTTGCTCCTATGCCACTGAGGGTTTGGTGTCCCTTGAAAGGGACAGCTTGGCATTACAGCTGGCCAACAGTGACCACACTGTTTTTTGTAATCCATGGCCCAAAACACCTCTGTTCCTGTACTCCACACAGGCTGGATATGGAGCATGTTCCCACACCTTCCATCAGGACCTGATGTCACTCTGCCATCCTGAGCAGCCGTGGCACTGCCCCTGGTGGGCTTCTGCCCATGATGGCTGTGCCAGGGCAGAGCTGCTGGGTCCACGGGAGGCATGGCACGGAGCAGTGAGAACGAGGCGTGACGAGTAAGGGTCATTTTTCCTTAACGGACTGTATTGTGTTCTTTTCTTTTTGCCAGCTCATACCTTGAGAAATTCACAAGGCTTCTTCATTTCCAAGGCCGCTTTACCTTGAGGCCAGGAGAGAAATGAAAACAGACTCACGTGTTTATCGCTAAAAGGCAGCTTTACACAGTGTTCCTTGTATTTAGTGTGTGCGTCAAGCATTTATTCCTTGGTCCGAACCTAAACATATTGTTCACGCAGCTGAGCAGGATAATGGCATTTAAGTCGGGAAGGAAAGAATGAATCATTATTTGCTACAGAAGTCCTGACCCCACCATCTCCCTGGCAAATTAATGCGATGCTTTCCAAGGCTCTTACACTGATACGTTTGTGAACCATCAATTATTTACATACCTGGTCAATAATTTAGATGTTCTGGAATGTGCTTATTACAAAATAACTGCCTTTGTTCTTTAAATCTGCAAGGATACCCTGCTGGCATTAGCACAATAAATGACTTAATAAAGCCTTAACAGGAAAATTGAAATACTGGATTGTATTGCTTTGATGGTAACTAAGCCCACTTCTACACTTAGAAAAAAGTTTTCCTTGAAAGAATACACTAGGCATATGCAGAAATTTTAGTAATTTGGGAGCAATGTACCCAAGGGTTTAAGTGAAAAATAGAAAGAAATGTCACTTTCCCTTAAGTAAGTTATAGAGAGAGTAAGAAAATACTTTTAAGAGGGCTCTTGCTTAACTAACTTAATCATTTGCATATGAACTTCAGTAGTGCTAAAGATGCGATGGATACAGTGTGACTGAAGATGATGCTGTTCCAACACTGCGCTCTCTGTGGTAGACGTGGGATCACAGCAGGCTTGGGCTCAGCCCTGGGAGGGGCACAGCCCTTGTTGGAGGGCCCCCTCCAGCCCCCTCTTTTCTCCTCTCATCTCCACATCTGAAGAGAGAGAAGGTGTGCATGTGATATCGGTAACTCACACGAATTCACTGCGTCTAAAAAAGGTGTCCAGGCAACCCTGCTGTCATTTTACCAGTGTACCTGGACAATGGGTGGCTTGTGTTCACTGACAGGACTTTTGTAATTGCTCCATTGGGATGTATTGCAAAGCAGAGTTTCAATGCAATTGAAGAAATAAACCTGGATAAACGTGGGGTTTTTTCCTGAAAAACAAACTGAATCAACTTGCCTTCATGAGGGTGTTTGGGGTTGTAACTCATCTAATCCAAGCTCCTTTTTCTTTCCATCTTTTCAGGGGTGCAAATGGGTCCTGAAAAAGAGACTGTAACAGATTGGTAACAAACACAACAGAATTTTTTCTGGAATATGCTGATGACAGGTTAGCTTTTGATTAGTAAAACCAACCTCCCTATCTAATTTTTAAAAGTGTTATTGATGGAGCAGATGTGAAACTAACCCACTTCGCCAAGAGCATTTCAGGATAGAGTGCTATAACATAATCATCAAGCATCCAAAATGTCTATAAGCAAACTGAGTGATGCATTACCAGGAAACTTTATCAATAAAAAGTTCTGCTTTAGTGAAAAAGGATCAGTGCACATTTATTTTCAGGTCCAGGTAATGATATAAATAAATGTACAAACAAGAAAGCATTCCATCATTAATGTTTTTTGATTAAGAATTTCAGGGATGTGGAATAAACAAACCAAGGAACGGGCAGCAGTTCTGTGAGCTACATGGAAACCTGATGTCCTGTTCTTCACATCCTAAAGATAAGCAGCAGTGTGGACTCTGTCATGGCTAACAGGGATTGAGCACGTGCTGCAGCTTCCATCAAACCTGGGGTGGTTCCTCATCACCTCACAGCAGCTCTTTTGGCAAAGTCAGTAGGAGCCTAGAACCTCATATCTTTCTGTCAGGCAAGGATAGAATTGGTCAATACATTCAAAAGTTATCTGGGGCAAGAGGAGGAAAGGGTTGATTGATGAGAGTCTAATTTCGTGATTTCTGGATTTCTCTGTAAAGCCATTTTTATTGCAAAAGAAAATTTACCTTAGGTTACAAAAGTTTCATTCCACTAGTGTGATGTTACTAGGTAGAAATCACAAAACTACTTTGGAAAAAGAGGCTTTTAGTATGGTCTTTTCTTTGTTGCCTGGTCTGGGTGAGGAAGGTGAGGAATTGCTCTGCGGAGAAGAGAGAGAGCCATAAATGATGCTCTATCTCTCTGTCTCACCACCTATTTATCTCTCTATGCTATACACCTGACCTGTAAGAAGCACATTTGAGGTCTTGGGAAAGAGACACGTAGCACGACATACCTCCCCTCCAGCTGCCCCATGATTTCATTTTTAGATATGCTCCTTTACCACCATGGCTACGTGGCAGTAGCACTGTTCCCACCCTGCTGGTCGAAAGAATTGCAGGCTGCAATGTCCCCTGAGGACTTCTCTGTGCTCCCAAGGCCACCATTCACCTTTCCCTGCAAGCACGGTTGTTTGTGTCACCCGCGTCTCGGTGGGAAGTCAGCCACGAGGTTGGAGCATTTCCTAAGCTCCTCTCATGACTGCCCATCATTGCTGGATAGGGACCTCGGGAGTCCTCTCCTACCCAGGCAGGCAATGCTACGGCTTCTAAAATTAAGTGCAACCTCTTCCACCCCTACCTCCCGCTGGTAGTTCTCTCTTTGCAAGCTGCCTCAGAGCAAAGAATCTCTCTGCCTTAATTTACAGTTTGTCATAAAGCAAGTTGGGTATTTCCACTAACCAGATGAAGACATTTCTGAAATACAAGGCTGTGTTTAAGTCTTTCCAAGGATACGCGAGCAGATTTCAACCAGATGACTTTGCAAGTACAGGACTTCTAAAGACTTATTATTCCTCTGATTATCCAAATATTCTGTTTATGTCTTCTAATTAGATAACTTTATTTGACTTACAGCCTCGTTTTCTACCTCAGTTTTAGAACATTTTTTCATCTTTTGTTTAGGAAGCTATAGTTCAAAAAGTTCCTTGTGGAGTTTCAATTTGCAAAAAAAGCCAGATGGTATAGTTAAATCAGAGGCTGGTAAGAAGCTCTTTATTTGATCTTTAACTGAGAAGGATGATGAATATTTAAGTATAAAAAAAAATTATTTTTTTAAAAATATTTAATCCTGGAAAGCTATACCAAACTACCAAAAAGGGTTGGTGAAGGAGTTATACAAATCAGACAATACATAAATTTCCAATAATGCATTGAAAATTAGGGAAAATTAGGGAAGTTCCTAGAGTTGGTAGGAGACCTGATATTGTGCCAGGACTCTCTAAAGAAAGTTAAAATAGATAAATGTTCGATCATCAGTTGGCCAACAAGCCTAGTCAACATAACAGAATTCCTGAGAGACAATTAATAGGGTTTAAAAGTATATGTGACAACTAATGCCAGTAACACAAATTTACCGAAAATCAGTTTTGCCCATTAAATTTGATGACCTTTTTGTGCTATTGCAAGTTTGGTTGCTAAAGTAATAACACTGATATAATGCCTTCAGATACTTTAATATAGTAAAAAATAGAGGAAAGAAGATGCAGCACCGAACATCAAATTCAAAATTACCAGCACAGGTCCTATAAACAAGAAATATTAACTGAAGAGGCAGGTTTCTAACACGTCTAACATTGTTATTCATTCTGCAACACTTTTACCAGTGAAACAGAAGTATAAAAATTGACACTCACCCAAGCATGCAAGTAATGTGAAGAATGGAGAAAGGGAGCAATTGGGAGGACATGGCACAATGTCAGAGATATTTGAAAAACTGAACATAAAGATACAAAAAATGTGAAGTAAAATGTCTAGAAAAAAATCCTGCAGGCCAGACTCATGGCCCAAGAGCCTTTCTTCCAGGAAAGAGCAGCTTTGATACAAAATTGGGTATTGCTGGGGACCGTCAACTGAGCCAGATCTCTGACGCAAACAGATGAAAGATCCCCTGAGGAACAACAGAGGCGTAAGGGCAACATCAAAGATGCTATTTTGCTTCTGTATTTTTAATTGGTTGTGAGTGATATTAGAGAACTTCAACCAGTTCTAGTCCCCACAGTTCTAGAAAGAGGTTAATAGAGGATAATAGACAAGAAAAGATTTAGAGGAAAACCATAATAACAACCAAAGGACTGGAAAAGAGACTTTAAATACAGATATCTGGAGTTCTGTATCTTGATCAAGTCCCAGCTCACTACATATCTATAGAATGTGTATTTGTCTATAAATACCAACCATGCAGAACAAGACTACAGATACAGAGCCATTCAGTGTAGCAGGCAGGAACTCAAAAATAAAAAGATGCAAAGTTTTAATTGTACATGTTGTCAGCTATTGGAGGAGGCTCTCAGGTTTTCTGGTAGCTTCTCTATCACGTAAGTTTTTTAAAAATATTGAGGTATATACTTATTTCCCTTTAAAAACACACGACTCCAAATGGTAAGTAAGGAAAACCAAGGGTTGATTTTAGCTGGAAGATCAGAGTAGGTGAATGTAAAAGATTTTTGGACTTTGATAAATATTTGACTTTCCGTAGAAGATTCCATCTCTTTTTAAGCCACTGGCCCTAGAAGTGTCTCCAGCTATAATCCTGAAAACTCAGTTTCTTATCTCTGCTTCTGTGTGAGCCTGTCTGCCTTGGAGATGGATGCTGGCAGAGGAACCCGTGAGTGCTGCACTCCAACCTGACTGGATGTGGTGGTACAATCAAAGGAACCAACGGAAGAGAGTGATACCTTTTGGAATTTAATTGTACAGTTCTTCTATTTCATAACACTAATTTTTATTACTTTTTTTTCTCAATTAATTGACCACACAGATTGAAAAATATTCTATAACTTGCTGTGGGCTCTTACTGTGAATTGCTCATCACTGGCCCTGCATTCACAGCACCCATTATATGTACCCCATACCATGAAAAAACTTAGGGCCAAATCTTGCACTTGACGTCCAGACATCCATAGACACTGCCCATGTACTGTGTACACAGCAAGCGGTGTTTCACAGAGATTTTGGCAGAAAATATTTTCTTCACACACGTACATATAAAGGAGATCAAACTCTCCAGAACTATACTTGCAGTCTCATTAAATTGTTAAATTGGATTTTTAAAAACTGTCTACTGCCAGTCTCCTAGCCTTGTGATTAGTAACATGTCGTGTCTAAATCCTCTTAGGAACTTTGTAAATCTATTAATCTTCCTAAGAAAGTATATCAAGCTGATTAAATGACAGTCGATGTGTTCTGTGCAAAACATTGAAACGACGAAAAACCTTCTGAAAAAAATTATATGTACATATTCACATACTCAGCCTTCTAGAGAAGAAAGCTAATTCTAGTACACTGAGTATCTTAAGAGATTATTTCTCTCTAAAGTTCCTTTTTCATCAGAGCGTTTTTGTTTAACCAGTTAAGATAAAACCTATCAGTCATGGAGGAGCAGAATGGAAACAACTTCATTAAGACAAACCCTCTGATAGTTCCCCTATTTCTGAAAGTTAAATTATCTTGAAAAATTAATCACAGGGAATCTGGCAGAACTAATTTTAAAATGTGAGAACATGTGAGATGCTCTATTTCTAGCCTGGAGTGAGATGAGATCAATATGTTAAATTAAGTCTACATAAAACCATACAGAATAATTTGGCTAGGCAACATTTATTCCCGTTCAGGAGAGTAATTGCAATTTAGAGAGCAGTGAAGAGAGGTCTTGGTAAAAATATTATCACTTAAAATTAATGACAAAAACCAATTGCACCGAACTCACTTATTGCCACTCAGAAGTCTGGTATCAGTTGCATTCACTTTAAATCTTCTGGAAAAAAAAAACAACAAACAACAAACAAACTCCAAACCAAACACAGCTGTGAAATGTGAGCCAACAAGTATATTAAAGAAAAGTACCCCGGGCTGTGATGTTGAACTCAATTCCTAAAAATATCTTCTTATATATAAAAAGAAAATAATCAAAGCTACTGAGATTTTGGAAAAAAAATACTAAATTAGTCTTGAATCCTTAAAATACAATTCCATAAACATCCACTTAATACAAATTTTATCATTTAATGCACACAAACAAACACAGAGCATAAAAATACGCTGTTTAGCCTTTCAAATCATCAAGGAGAAACTAATGGATGGCATTATTTGTTTGTTGGGAGCAGAGAGAGCAGGCAGACTCATTATGTTCTTGCCTACTGCAAGTTTACTTATATTGTGCACACAGGCACTATTAATTGAGTGCAAGTGGCATTAAGCAGCAAAAATGCCAGCAAAATAATTTGCATTGTTGCAGAAAGTGGCGGTGTTCAGGCCTCCAGGAATTTCACTTATATCAGCTGTCCAGCTATTTTGATGCTTTAACTTCTTCCCAACTTTGACACCTGAGCAAAATTTCCAAGCTCCCTGTTTGGTCACTTTTCCTGCTTGGATCCCAAATTCTTCCAGCAAGTCAGACACTATAGAGTGATATGTGCCCCGCTGGTATTTAACAAATCAGTTACACAGAATAAAACTCACCAGGCTGTGGATCCAGGTCTGCGCCTGGCACAACTTTTTTTTGTGAAGGTGAGGGAAACGCAGCATTATAGCTCAGATCAGAGCAGCAACAGGGACAAAAATTCACTTCAGATAAGGCAGCAGAACACCATAGCACTATGCAGAACTCTGCTTACACGGCACTAGTTATTAAGTCTTATGTATAGAAGACCCTAAAAGGATGCTGGTGACAATTTACAGTTAAACAGCCAAAGTCAAAGACCGGAGAGGAGTTCTAAAGCGCTGCCAACAGATCTTTCATTCAGACATCATTCTGTTAGTTAGCTATGTTTGCTGTTATCAGATCATTGTAACTGAAATTGGTTGCTATATTGATCTGAAAATTTTCAGTGGAAGTCTATACAGAAAAGCAGAATTTCACCAGAGTCCTCTACTGCTGGTGATCTGATATTAAACACCAGCAAGAGAGAAAGAAGGTGGCTACAGTTATTTTCCCTTCATTAACTCAGCGGAAAAAGTTAATTAGGCTTCAAAACCTACTTTTTTCCTAAAGGCCTCATATTTTCAGTAATAACATTCATTAAAAGCCAAGCCCTCTCTGGTTTCTAGCAAGCGAGCCAATGCGCTGCTCTTTTGGTGAGAGCCACACCAAGGTGGCTGCCACTGCCTGTGCCTCGAGCGCAGCGGTCACACGGCCTGGGGACACCTGCACCAGTGGCCTTCGGCACAGAAGAGTCCCTGCCAATGGTTTCCTGGCAGTGACTTAGAAAAGCAAGACCACGTATGCCATGCAGTAGTCCATGTGCATGATACTTCTAGAGGATTTTTTTGCACCCCAGAAGGCTTTAGAGGAGCTAAGCGAAACAAAACACAGGTGGGACAAGTGAGCTGTCGGGCATCAGCAGCTTGGTTTGCAAATGATTCTTCTTAGGAAAATGTTTTTTAAAGGGAAAGGCAGATTTGTTTTGAGAGAAAGTTGGAATATAAATACTGTCTTTAGAAGTAGCATCTGCTCAATTTTTTTTTTTAGCATATGCTCTTTCACTTACCATTGCAAGAAAACTCATAAAACTTTTTCAAGCTGTTAAAATTCAAACATTCGAAGTTTTTAAGACAACCATCAAAATCAGAACAGTTTCTTTTTTGTTTCGTGTTGATCGCTGTCAGATTTTTTCCACAGAAAAGGATTTATTAATTCTAGTCAATTTTGTACTAAATAAAAAGTTTGGGAACTCTCGGAATTTCTCACAAAAGGAGTAATCCAGCTCCTCCCTAGATCTAGTCATTACCAAAGAGCACAGCCCTTGAGCATAGGCACAGGGGAGATGATAACTGTACTTTGGCAAGACAAACCTTTGTTTGGATCCAACTGGATGTATAGACAACACAGGTGACACAATATATGCAATCATATATTTCTTATTTTAAAAAAAAATAAATAACAGCCTCAAAGCAACATGAATTTCTGTGCTCAGTGAAGTCAGGGAGAGCTTTGGCTTTTATCTCGGTGGTGAATAACTACACAAAACATTGCTCAGATTTGTGGCCTTTCTTTTGAAGAAGAAGGCTGAAGTGGGAAGGAGACCGGTAGTGCATGGGCTGAGAGCCAAGGCAGGCAGGACGGCAGGAGGCCAGGGCTATCGCTCTCCAGTGAACAAAGCTTTCCTACCCCATATGAAGAAAATCGATACAGGAGGAAGGGCAGGGCAAGGCAAGGCAGAGCATGCTGAGTAAAATTTAATCAAGCTGACAGTTACAAAGAGCTAAACAAGACACTGTATTTATCCAAGACCTGTCTTTCAGCCTTAAAGCCCTTCGAACCAGTCAGTGGTTGCACTGGGAAGCTGGGCAGTAGCACTCACTCCATCTGCATTAGATTTATCACAGGTTTTCCAAAAATCTCCTTGCTATCTGGGGAAAAAGCTCACACCCCTTTTCCACTAGTGATATCCATATCTACAGTTTACTTGCACCATGTCCAGCTTCAGGTTTATGGATAAAACTTAGACTTTGCCAAAGCCACATGAAGAACTTTCTTGCAGAGTAGCTCAGTCCTCTGATGTTTGCAAACTACTTGAAATGACTTGAAGGGAAAAAAGATATCTCTTTGCTTTATAAAATGCAGATATTCCAGAGCTAGAAGCAATAGTCGCTGTTCTCATGTGATTTTTCCTCAGATAGCACAGAGACCTGGCTAACTTATTGCCAAAAAGGTATTGATAAAATACAGTTAGTTCAATGAAAAGCAACAAAAATTGTGTAATGCCCTAGAGGGGATGATTTAACAGGAAAAGCAAGAAAAAAACCCATCAAAAGCATATAAGTAAAGACTGGTAACACTGCACATACTTGAGAAAGGCAAAAAAATGTAGCATGGTGTAATGAGGAAAACATGAAAGCTGCAAAATGGTGGTCAGCATGTCCATACTAAGACCTAGCACAAAAGTTTGTACAGTTTGTGAAGTAGTTCCTTTGTTTCCTCACAATGAGTCAAGCAGGTTTTCCCCAAAGCCTAGGAGTACCTTCTTTGTATCTCTCGAGATTTTCCAATGGACATGAAGGGCTCACAAACATCCTAAGGTGAGAGGCTGTCCCTTTGCATACTTTTTTTATCTAAATCCCCATAAACCTAGCTGACCTTTATCTCAAAGCCTAAGGGCACCTCTTATAATGTCATGCTTATCAGATATCCAGTCTTCATTCCAACTTCAGCCTTGTGAAGAGTCTGAAAAGTCTGTCACATTTCTATCCAGCCTAATACCACTTTGATTGCCACATTAATATAAAGGCATTTTGTTGTACCTGGAGATTTCAGGCCTTCCTTTCTACCAAAGTTATATTGGATCTCTGCTATCTTTTGATCTAGTTAAGCTAATTATCACTCAGATGAAGAAGTGAAAAGGAGTAAAATAACCTTTGCCAACTCTTAGGTCCTAGAAAGGGAAGGAAGACTATTTACACGCACACAAACGCACAAGCATGCAGCTCTGACTAACTGCCGTTGGCATTTTCCTAACATTTGATCATCTGGTTGCTAAGCACATTGCCACATTACCACTTGACATTTACATTTTATTTTCAGTTTATTGCTAAAGGTAGGAAATGAAGCACTCTCCTACTCTCTTAAATTTTATTAATCTTGCTAATAATGCTCCTAAAAGCCCCATTCCATTTAATGAACTTAGAATACCTGATATGTATTCAGACACTGCCAAGCAAACCCTATTGTTTTTTGTGCCTGAAGAAGGCAGGATCTGTTGATTCCTCATCAGAGAGGAGGATTGCTGAGGAAACCCCAGCTCTTGTAGTCTGGGTGGAAGCTTGCTGAAGCCTTCCAAAGGAGTTAAAAACATTGAGCAAACCAAATCCACAAGAGCCTCAAATAGCAACATTAAAAAATTCAACTCCTGTAACCTAAAAGAACCATAGGTTGTGCAACTGGAGAAACCAAAGCAGAGATCAACACCTGTCTTCTCTGCCATCAGTCAGCAGTGCAGTAAATAGTAGAAGCAACTTAATGCAACGAACTCCTGAGCACCTGACTGTCAGGGTGACTTGCAAAGGTCTGATGAAAGACCAGAAGTAAATCTTGCCAACTCACCGTTTCTAAAAGATTCTGACTCACTGGTGACTGCAGTTTCAATCACTTAAGAGCTGAAAGATGTTGGCCTTCTCTGCCACAGGCAAGCATGTGAAGTGAGAGCTTTATCTCGTGTATAAGTGACTAGGGTGACTAGCTCAGGCTCGGATGTCTAATTTCCATACTCCCTAGTTTGGTGTCCCATTCCTCAGGGTCAATCCAGAAAAGTGCTGAGTATCTTCGACTCCTGCTGATTATAATGGCAACTATGATTTCCCAACCACTACTAACAGTAAGAAAAACATCATACTCTGATAAGGACCTCAGAAAACCTGAGCAGACCAGGGGTCAGTGCGGAGTATGTCTTCTGCACCAGGAAACTCCCACTGCAATGGATAGTCACAGACAGGGTATAAGCACAAGTCTGTCCTTACGAGAAGATGAAGGCTTTAGCTCTTCAGAGTCAACTTTGACTAGGAAAAGGGCAGAACGAGCAGCCCAAGGGTGGTGAAGACTTCTGTAGCTCACCACTTGCCCAGCAGAGATGAGGAGGCAGTGGCGGCAGCCTGCGGGGATGGAGGCGCGGGATGCAGTCACGGTGCAGTTTGTCCCTTCTTCCAAACACAGAGAAGGAGCTGTAGGAACAGGGCCAGCCCGGGGTAGGGCTGACAGTTGTTGCGAAGAATAATGAATTTGTCTGGCCTTTGCTCCCCTTCAGTGTCTCTAGTTCGGTTTGCACAAATCAACACCCACAGTTTCAACCCCTACTTTTTATCTCTCCCACAAATCCTCACCATCCTTACACATCCCAAGTGTCTGACCACAGCCTGGACACATCCTCTCTCCTGACAGCTTCCAGTTCTTAAAACTCTGACTCCTGCCCTGCTTCCACAAGTAAGCACCAGCCTACGTGCAGTTGGGTGGGTAGAGAAAGCTCAGAAGCATCTTTCTGTCTTGTGGAGAAACAAGTTAGCACCTGCCAGCTGCTCCACCGTGACACAAGCAGCAGCCCACGCACAGGCTCTTCTCTTTTGTACAGGAAAGAAAAAGTTTACCCCTCTGCATGAAAATAAATCATTGGGCAAAAGCCTGCAGGTGAGGCACAGCTGGACCATGGCACTGTGGCTGTGCCACGAGAGGACAAGGAACCACTGGTCCCTTGAATGTCAAGGAGAGAGCAGCGTAGAGGAGAGATGGCTAGCAGAAGAGAACTGGGAGCACTAGCTGACACTGACAGCACAGAGACTAGGATTTCTGTGAGTGGGTGGAAGATTCTGGAATAATATATTCACTTGTTTTCCAACATAATTAGTGTTCACCTGAAGAACAGTTTAGTTTTCTGATAAAAAGCTGAGTCTTGCCTGCGATAACTCTCCCAGCTTTACAATTTAGAAACAGTTGAAACTGTGAAGAGGTCTTCGAGGTCTGTGTTTGGTACCGTGGCAGAATGAGCCACTGCCATCAACACGGTGAAACAGGGAGGCTGCTCTGATGTCACTTGGATGTAGACATCACCCTCGGGGTTTGGCCCGTAGCACCTACAAGGCTGTGGCACTTGCAGGTTTCAGCAGGTGGGCTTGCAGCTTACTCAGAGTTAATCATTGCAGAGATCTGGAAACTGTCACACTGTCTCTCCTACCGGTGTTGTGCAACCTACAAGCACAGGGTGAAGCACTGGTGTGAGCTGCGTGCCCTGCAGAGCAGCAGGAGCAATTAAAAGCCCTGGTACTGAAGAGATGCTGCAGCCATTCTGATTTTCCCTGTAGTTCACGTGAATGACAACCAATTTAAAATAGTTTATTGAAATCACAAACATTGCATCACTTACTAAACCACCAGAAATGTCTGTATGTTTGTAAGTGAGGTGATATCTGGATCTCTAATTTTCTCTCTTACAATTTTAACAAAAAAACCTTATTTTGCTAGACAGCAGATTTAGTTTTCCTTTTTTTATTATAGGAAGCTGTTTCATTGAGAAGGGACAGCAGTCAATCAGCTGTAGCTTCCGTCGGTATGCAGATGCTTGGTAATACTTGAATGTACAATTCTAATTATATATGAGCTAACTGTCCAATATGTGTTGCAGTTTTAATCCTCATAAGTACCAGACTTTAAGAAAACGATAAATAGCTCAGATAAAGTTCCAGTCTCAATGTGCGTCAATAATATTGCCATTGTCTGTTTGAAAGCCTGGTACCTGCAACTCTTCTATCAAAAGAAAGGAACTACAGGTGGACAGCCTAGATTTTTTCCCCAAAATTTCTACATTTCTGCCTAATTAGATCTGCATGTCAGAGAAATCCCTGCACTTGAACGCTGCAGTAAAGCCAATGGTAAAAATCAAACTAAATCTCTGATGAACTGTGAAGAAGCCGTGCTTGGGTCACAGATATTCAAGGGCTTGAGCACAGCGGTGTGGCTCCCACTCCTCATCAAGAGGGGACACTTGCCAAGCCCGTCCAGACTGCAGGTTGCTAAGCAAAGCAGGTGTACTGATCCATAGAACAGTAACCCAACTTTTCTCCAGTAAATGTTTAATCCAAGAAGAATGTACTGTATCGTACAAAAGCAGGTACAGAAACCTCCCCTACACTCCCACGAATTTCATCAGCCCAATTACTGCAGCGAAAAGGCAGTGTAGCACCAGCCTGTGCCTTACAGGCAGCTAGGTCACCCATGCTGATGAAACACAATTTAGACGTATGAAAAGGGAGTAAAACTAGCCTCTGTTTGAAGAAAGAAAATAGCAAATAATTAGGGGAAAAAAAGCGAAACTTCACTGAAGCTGGGCAGTAGGTTTAGCTCCACGTATACCTACTCCTTAGGCAAAAGGTTTCTAATTAAAAAAATCTAACTCTAGGAATACACTGCCAACTTCCAGCTGGAGGGAGAAGGGAGCCCTTGTGTGTTCAGTGGACTCTCACCAGTCTCCAGCATTCTCTCACCACATGCCAAAATAGTCAAAGGGGGGTGGGTGTGGGGACTCCTGGGAGCAGAGCTCCAGTGCGCACACAAGATGCACAGTCAAATGGAAAGCGGTGCCACTTTCGCAACCACTTTTTCACAGTGGTTGCCCATGGGAATATTGGAAACTACTGTTTTTCTAAATTAAGGTCTCATTTCAATTGCAGAGTTGCATTTCCCAAATGGACATATTTTACATTTATGCTGGAGGAACACCAACGTGCATTATGGGAAGAGATTGTCTCCTTCATTTCCATACTGCGTCCATCTTAAGAATAGGAATGTACTGTGTGAGTATTACACCCCAGCAGCTGGGTCTATCACCTGCCAGACTGAGCAGGTGATACCACCTCCCGTGACTGAGTTGTGGCCAGGTGTGGTAGAAATATAAAGGATATAACATCCAGCATTCCTGGGATGCCCTAAAGAATGGCTTCAGAGCAGAAGCAGTTTTTAATCCTTATTTCATCTAATTCAGACAGGTAGAATTACATCTGAGAAGCAGGAACATAGTTAGCAGGAACCAGGAAAATATTTTCTTCATATACAAAGGTTTTGCATTATCCTTGGCCTTGCTTTACCCAAGTTATTCCAGTTGTCCCTTATCCTCCTGTTCCCTGGAGTAACAGAAAGGAACAGGCTGAGATAAACTGCGACGAGTCAGCAGTGTCTCCCACGTAACCCAGCATACGCCGGATTTGACAACAGTGTTGTTATGAACATACTGAAGCTCGTGTTTCAAGTGACATAAGGAAGAAATGACACTAAAAAAGCTGTTATTTATTAAGTGAGCAAACCTTGCAGTCGACTGTCAATGTCCTGACACTGCCTTCTATGAGGCTGGTTGTCCTTCCACTCCCCTACCCATTTCCCTTGCCACTAGTCTGAGGACCTGCTCTGCAGGTAGCAGAGAGCCGTGCCGGGACAGGATCGAGCCACGCTGCGCCAGCAGTGGTAACAACAAAAGCAGCAGGTGACAAACTTTTCTCGAGAGCACACAGGAGAACAAAGTCGGAGATTCATGAAGGCAATCCCAGAAAATCCCGGCTAACACCTCAAGCCCTGCTGCATCATCTCTCAAACTCAATCTAGTTCCAAAGGCAAATACAGCAGAACGGGAGGGCAGCGACAGCACTTTTGCTTTTCTAATACCTTACGAATATTATTATTGCTTACAAACAACTATGACTTACTGATTATAAATAATCAAAGTTACTTATGAATAGCGTATCCTTCTGATTTCTCTTACGGCCTTGCCCTAGTTCTCCTTTCCACTAAAGATTATGGCACAGAACGTGCACACGCGTTGTAAAAGGTTACGGTGCACAGTGTGGACCAATAGTCATCTCCCTTGCTATTTCAGTGGGATCTTGTGATCTTCTTTCACATTACAGCCTCCCTAGTTGTTCTCTTAGCCCTTTTTGGTGATTGTTCTTCTTGAATCCATGCTTCTGAGCAGCCAGAATTTCAGACACTATGCAAAGGGGGCATTTCAAGTACTTTCTACAAAAATATTTGTATTTCCTACAAGAAACGGAAAATGCTCCCTCTGACAAATTATCACTGCCCTTCCTCTTTCTCTCATAACTGTACTACACAGGCAACCAGTCTTGTTTTTTCACTCATTTTATGCAGCCCAATTCTATATTGCAAACTGTTGTTAGCAGTCGCTGTTAATGAATTTGACCTCATTCTACTGAATTTTATTGCATTTCTGTTTCTGTAGTTTTTACCATCATCTGATGTTTTCTGCATGACATTCTCATTCTCCTTCAAATTATCAGTACTTCTAACTTCACACTATAAACAGGTTTAATTAGCACATTCCTATTTTTATGCCAGGGTGAAAGCTTAAATTCTTTTGTACCCCCTCTACTTGTATGGCTCTAGCATCCTTCATGGTTCATTTTTAATATCCTTTGCAATTCTTGGCTTGATTTTCACAAAGTCTCAATTCATCACTATAATTTTCAACTTGTAAAACAGAACATCTCTTTGCAGAACATCCACTGCTTCACTCCTCAAAAGCTCTCCACCTTCTGCCTGTTTGGGTTGGTGGGGTTTTTTTAAGAGATGTTCAGTTTGGTCTGGCAATCTTAATAGTTGGTAAATTTCCCTTCACAAATGTTACATATCTTTGGACCTTTGAAGGGAATTGCATGTTCTCTTCACATGAATCATACCTTCCATCCTCCACCACAAACTCCGTTTTTTGTATGTGTGTGATTGTCTATATTTCAAGATCTATCTACTCCACTAGGTGACAGCTTCATCTTTCTTGGATGATCAGCCTCCTCAATAAATAGTTAATGCTCTAGGTGTTCTTTCTGGGCAAATTTTGAGCAGCTGCTCTTCCCTTGCCTTCAGAATATCTACACATCTCCATCTGAACTCCACCCTTACCTCCATCACCGTCTCCGTAATCCTTCAAACTTTCTTCTCAAGACACGCAGAAGGCTAAATTTGATCAGTAAGTAGACCTTGTCGGAGATTCACTCTAAGGCAGTACATATGGCAGAACTGCTGCTTACAGAAATACCTTTGACTGTTCTTGGCCACTGCCTCCCTGTAGCCATTAGAGTCTTCTCAGCCTCTAACCTTAAAAAGAGAGGACAGAAACCCCAGCAGACTCACTTAGATTTCCCCCCTTCCTTTCTCACAGTAGATGCAGACAAATAAAAAGGAGTGGCTTACTTATCTGAGTGTGCATCATATTACAGAAACCTAATAAGAAACCCTGTCCCAGGCTTCCCTGATCGCTGACACCTGAGCCCAGTGCAAGGAAGGTGTAAGCATTACCTTCGTTCCCTGCTGCCTAAAAGATACTGCCACCTTTGGAGTCATTTTTGTAACCGTCTTCTGTGTGAAGTCTTGTTCAGGCTGGGCTTTCAGGTAACAAGAACATTGCCAGTGCAAGCAGGGATGGTTTTAAGAAGTAGAACAAAAAATAAATTAGTTCTTGTAGTTGCTTTCTTGTTTAATACTAACAAACTAACCACCAACAACAACGCAAAAAAACCCACAAAAAATCCATCAAAATTTTAACAACAGTTTTTTATTCCCACATTTCAGAATGTGCTTTTTTGGACGTTTTCACAAGCAGTAGCTTCATTTAGTTCAGTTTGAAATTGACAGCTGAGATGATGTGTAAATTTCCAGTTTAGAAATCCTGATCCTAAACCATGCTGCGGGTGATGTTTGGTACCCCAACAGGATCAGATCACCATGAATATACTGCCTCACTTCAGCTTATCGCCACCTCTTCCATGACGAAGTCACTAACATCTTCAGTCATCATGAGATGACTGCTGGTCACAGCAATGCATTCGTCTTCAGGATCCTTTCCTCACTACCTGAAAGCCCCTTTAAAACACTGTTTACAGTATGTTGAACTAGGACTGCACTGCTTTTGACAGCATTTGAAATGCATCGTGCAAGTCACAGATGCAACTTTGCTTGCCACCAAAACAGCAGCCTGACTGGTGTGTCCACCTTCCCCAGACACCTGCATTTCTCCCTCCTCCTTGCAACTGGCTCAGAATTACTCTCACCCCTGCACAACTGCGGAGAGCTACCAGTCACCTTTTTGGTGCTTTCAGTTCTTAATTATGGAAATTTAAAGTCTGGGAAGGAATAACACAATCATCATTAGACTTCCAAAGTGTTCTCACACTAAATACCTCCACCCTGATACTTCCTTATTGAGTACATTAATTTGTATTGAATACCCTATATAACGCCTTTCAGCAAGTCCTCAAAATTTTGGCTTCAAGACACTTCTCTTGGTGCTCTGTTAATAACTTTCTCCTCTAACTTTCCTCAACAGATTGAATCTAACGACTCATTATTTCTGATGTAACTAACATAATATGCTACACTTCCATAATTTTCATCTCTCCTCCCTTTTTTCTGCCCTCAAAATTTAATTCAAGTAGAAAATGGGTACTGACAACAGAATTAAAATGTGAGTATGACCAGCATTCTCTTCCCTCCTACTTTTTCCATCCTACTTTTCTGAACAGTGCTTTGTAAAAAAATATGGAGACATATTTCTGTTTGGGACTGATGGCCTGTTCATCATAGGCACAATTACTTTTATCCCCTTTACAGTACTCAAGCCATCATATTCCCTGTCTGCCTTATCAGTTCTCCACCCTGGAAGATGGACAATATACATATGACAAATCTTGCTCCAAGTATCCGTCACCCCTCAGAGGACCTGCCTCATCTAGACGTGAGAAAAAAAAACAGACAAAACCAAACAACAAGCAAACTTTCAGATTTTTGCAGATCAAAATACATCTTCAGTTTCATTCTTCCTTTTCCAATTGCACTTTCAGTCCTTAATTAAATCAGTGGAGGAAATGGGCTCTTCTCCTTTGGACAGATGAGAGGGAGGGGAAATAGAAGAGGTCAATGTCTGCTCTCTTCCAGTAGTACTTATAGAAATTCCAGTAAGAGTCGTTCCACAATAGCAAAAGGTATTTTGTTCTTCAGATGTTGACTGTTTTCCAGAAATTTTTATTAGATTAGGCAGACATAGCATGCCTGTACCATAGCACTGGAATTGCAAGTTTATTCCAGTTTTCAGCAGTCTGTTCACTAAGGTTGTGAGAGAAGCAGCAATAACTATAGGTGGAAATTGTATTTCAGTGATTATATAGCTGGAAAGATACTTAGTACACAGACATTCCAAAACAGTAGTGGCAGGGGTCCAGTTTACACACACTATTCAGGATAACACATTTTGAAGTGATGCTGTCACAAGCTTGCTCCTTGCAGATGAGCTAATTAAAAGGTTTTGGCCATTTCTATTTTCTTTCCAATGAAGAAAGTCCCATTAGCTCTTTGCAGTACCTCTGGAGTCTCAGTCTTTCACAGTGCCTCCCTTAGTCTTCTGTTGCGTGCTGTAGGCACACTGACAACCAGGATAAGAGCAAGTTGTTTGGAGGCTAATTCAGTGTCAAAGAAAATGCTGTGTGGGGATAGCAAACAGAAAATTCGTGCCATGGTTACTGGTAGTTACAGCAAGGTTTTTCTACACATAGACTTGTTTGAATTATCTACAGACTCCCTCAGGTGACATTCCTTCCTTTGTCATCTTGAAATGTTGGTGTGAAAAATAAAGTTTGCCCAGTCAACTCCTTGGAGGCATCTCCATGGAGCATAAACAGACACTGTTGAACTGAGGTGTGAAGTCTGGTACTAAATCAGGCTCAAGAGTCCTGCAGAGCTGGAACTAACTTTATTTCCCCCTCAAAAAAAACCCCAAAAAACCACTTCCAGTTCCTTCAGAGATTTTTTGAGTGGATTCCAAGGTCTTTGATTTTCCATGAGATGTTCAGCAATTCATGAAGCATGCTCCCCTGTCCCTTTGAGGAGGACACTAAGTGAGGACAAATGTACTACACTGCCTCCCAAGAAAAACATCTCTGTATTCTAAGCCCAGGCAGGACCCCAGAGGAGACCTCCCAGGGCTGGAAGTAGCTGTGGTGGGAATAGCCCAGGCAGACAAATGTCCCACGACAATTCTATCAATAGTTACACACTGGCGTCAGAGTTACATGTCTGCAGTACTTTGAAGTCACAAAGCAAATTTTTTTTTGTATCCGTAGATTTTAATATTAAAAAAAAAAAAAGGAAGAATTAGACAAATATTTTTTTCAGGTAGTCAATAACTGTATTACAAGGGCTGAGTAAATCAAGGTTGATTCTCAGAAAAAGCTTTAATTAGAATCTTCGGAGCTAAACCCTACTGCTTTCTATTTCGAGCCTGGATGGTCTGGTCTCTCCTCCCTCTACCAAAGTGCAACTTTTTTTTGCTTAGACTGGCTTGGAAAATGCTCTTTTCAAAAAGCAACCCGCCCAGGTGTTTTCCTAGTCATAGAAATCCCTGTTCCGTTTGTTCAAGACAATTAACCTGTGTAGATTCACATTTTCTTGACATTCAGATTTCATCCGCTCTCTTTCTTGTTCTATAGTTCCCATCACCCTTTCCAGTTTTACCTCTTTTCTTCCTCTCTCCATCCTCAGGGAGACGGTAATACAAATTTTTGAATCTACCTTGTTAAGGCAAAGTGCTCAAAAACAGGCACACTGGACTTCCCTTCATTATTTTAGAAGCGTAATTCTTTTCTAAGGTGAACACTGAACTTTCAGACAGAAAGAAATAAGTCAGCAACGTGCAGGAGAGCTTGTTTCTCTTCTTGCAGCAGAGCACTCCCAGGCAGGTAGATGAAACGTTTGCATCACCATCCCGCCCTGAAACACTTTCATCTGCCCGTTCCCAAGGCACCATTTGCATACAGAGCAATCTGCAGGAGAGCTGCCCAAACAATCTTGCCTCTGCATCAGAAATACGGTTTAATTTTTTCTCAAGTGTGCAAAGCACCTTTATGTGCGAAACCATTTTCAGGTGGGAGGTATCCCAATAAAACATTAAAGGTATTTTAATAGGAGGGCAGCCCACTAGAATTTTAACTACTATCCATAGAGCAAAGTGTGTGCAGAGAAGCACAACATACAGAAACACAGGGCTGAATACCCAGTCATCTTTCTTAACAGCGCCTGTATTAGAGAGACCTGAAAACCTGCTCTTATGATAATAGACTTAAAACCAGAAACGTAATAATAGACTTAAAATGCAGAAACACAAAGAAAGGGCAGAATGAAACTTGCAGGGGAAATACCCCTTTGGACATTTTCTAACAGTCAAACACCCATCTCAGCACCCTTGATGCAGCCTTGGTAGCATTTATACAGGATGAGCTGGGGAATTCTTCTCTCTCTCATCTGCCCCATGCCCTAGGATACCACTTTTGAAATTACTGCAGTGATCAAACAAAACGTTACCAGGGCCAAAATAAGCCCAACTCCAAATATTTCCTCAAAATCCTCACAATTTCTTTATTTTGTTTGCAGCCAAGGAAACATTGACATTCAATCTTGCTTGTACTTTTGGATGGGGACTCTGCATCACCAGTGGTGATTTGAAAATTTGATGTTGTTTCCTGCAGTTCTGATCTTGCCCTGAATGAAAAGCCCATAGCTCTGATGTTATTTTTCTTATATGAAACTTAGAAAGTGTGTGAACAGGCTGTTTCTTTTTGGTTTTTTTTTGTTTGGCATGTGCAGGTGTCAAGACTGGTGTCTCAAGTGTTTAAACTTATCTAAGCTGGAGAACAGTTTCTGTATATTCCCTATGTATTCTGTATATTCCCAAATAGTACTGCAGCTGACTGAAGTTTGTTTCACTCCGAGCTGCAAAACTGGGGGGTTGTAAGAATTATCTGTAGTGGCACACAGGTAACATCTGCCTTTATTAACAGGAGTATTACATCTCTCACAACTGCTCTTCTGTGACACCTTGTAATTTCATTTGGCACGGTAACCTAAATGAACTACCACAGAGCATGGCTTTACCTCCCCACTAGTTGAACCCTCTCTACATAAAAGAAGAATTAACACTTTCTGCTTTCTCCTCCTATTATTGAGATCAAGTGAAATATTGTTCTGGATTTCAAAAAAAGTGACAGTCTCTGTTTTCCCATGTTTTCCTGGAGAATTTCTTTCAAAAGAGCTTTTCAGTTCTAAATTTTTTCCCCTCTCTTTTCTATGCTTAGCAACTGCCACAGGTCTGTGCTGGGCCGGGCATCACAGCAGCCCTGCCTGCCTGTCACCTGGCAGCCCTCCCCACAGCATCCTCCAAGCCGAGCCAACAAAGCTCCAAGCAGAGCAAACAAAGGCACAATTGTGCCTAAACCGAGGAGCGGGGCTTGTTTTGGAGCCATTGGGTCCCTGGGGAATGCACCCAGTCCCTCCTGGCTCCCGACACACCAGCACCCAAGATGTGCATGGCTGGTTTCCCTCCCTGCATCCCAATCCCCTGCCTCCCACCACACCAGTAACGGTGACTTTGCTGTAAGCCAGCAGCTGCCCAGCATGGTGCAGGCTGCTCCAGATCCAGGTGATTTGCCAGCATGCCCAAAAATACAGGCTGTGAGCCTATATTTGCAAGAACATCACATCTCTTTGGCAAGACGTAACGTCTGTGTCAAAGCCAAGGAGACAAAATACAGCAAAAGGAGAAGCAATGGTTGGTTACTCTCTTGAATGCTGATTTTCCTCTCTTCTAAATATTATCACCCTTAGATATGTCTTAGATATGTATGAAGGGGTTTTAATTTTTTTAAAGATGGTTCCTCATTGATTATAAATTTTCTTGCAAGTTGTTAGACAGGCGGACTGAAGTGCAGCTTCAGCCTCTCATTCTCACCACAGAGAAGATACCCAGCAGTTTGCTCGAGCAAGAACAGTTTTCCTGATGAAATGTAACTGCTGGAGCACTATAGCTGAGGGCAGACTCTTTGACACAATCCTGCATGTTCATACACGCTGGCCAAGCCCCAGTATCTCTGGGCATGACAGGTGCTTCTTTGCTCGTTGCTCTCAGTTTCTAGACACACTGCTTAAATGCTTCCTCTCTTGCAAACATTTTCTTAGACCATATTTCCAATTTTGCTGTTTCCTGTGCCTCTCTCTTACCTGCTGTTTGCTTGCTGAAGAGAGCTGCGTGCACATGGTTAAACAATACCCTGGGAAATCCCACCAAAGCTCCGTGCTTTCAACAACTCTGTGTACCGTTCAAATCCACAGCTCACATACTGAACGAGTCTTTTTTTCTTCTCTTTTTTTTTTTTTTCCTAATCTGCCTAGCTTTGTGTTTGTTGCATTTATTCATAACAGAAAGGCAGCCATTTCACTCACCAGTCCCAGTCAGTTTAACCCAACCCCTAATACCATCATTGTAGTCAGCTTGCTGAGAGCTGGAAAAATTAGACATACCTGTTTGTAATGAATGCTGATAATTACACAACACACAAACAACAAAGCAGTCTGCTAGATCCAATCGTTCCCTCAATTTGAAGACATTAACATTGACAATTGCATACTGTGGAAGCTCAGAGGCATGAAACAAGTTTGTTACCTCCACACTCATCATTAAAGACAGCACCAAAGCAGAGAAACTTATATTCTAGGAGGAAAAACATAGATGACTTCTCTTCTACAGATGTGGAATGGGATACAGAAATAACCACTCAGCTAAAGATATAATAGTGCGTGGGGTAGAGGTGGAATGGAGTTGCTATAAATACTTGCCAGTAGCTCTGGCACTAAGCCATCTGTACAGGACAAACTCTCGGACAAAACTGAAAGTTTTTGCGAACGTGCACAGGATCCACAAATTCCATCTCTACGTACAATTCTTTCTGAGGAGCAGTTTCTAATTTCCTAGTTTGCTACATCTGAATCTCCCAGAGTAATTGGTTTTTTATATCTGCCTGTCCATGTAATGAAAGTTAAATACTTTAAGCCTCTATGGGGAGAATGCACCATAGACAGTGGCATCACATCCAGAAGCTCTATTTGTGTGTGTGTGGTGCACTATCTTAAATGTGTACTTCTGGGTTCATGATTTTCTGTTATAATCTGTGCCTGAAAATGTGATTCACAGATGTTTTTTAATCTGGGTTACTATACCTGGGAGAACAAAGCCATGAGTTTCCAAATCTTAGCAACATTGACATTTCTTTTGTTGTTTTTTTTTTTTCTTTCTCTTCCCTAATACTGAACAGCTATTATAATTGCAGTAGACCAGAACATGAAAATTCTCTTGTCTAGCATTTAATTTGATTTTTACTGATTTTTACATGACTGTACTTTCTCCATTCTACTCACCTGTATAATGTAAAGCTAGTATAATCTACATAAATGCAGATACTTCTTGCAATAATTGCTGCTTTCCACACCCACCACCTGCAGCAGGATGAGGTGTACCTCATCACCTACAATTGTGAATACATGTCAATGTAGTTGCAAGGAAACAACATACAAAAATCCGGATCTTACCTGCATTGATACTAGGGACTGGAGAACATAGAAACAGAGCTGTAACACAAACCTGACTTGAGCCCTTATTTTGCACACTGCCTTGCAAAAATCCCACGTGCTTTAGATCCCTCAGCAGGACACCAGACAGCCCACCTAAACCAACCACATAAATCCCCAGCACGGTCTCTGGAGATATGAGCGAAGGTTTGCTGTGTATGAAGCTGCTCCTTTCTGTTGCAAGAGGAGAGAACTGAAGGGAAGTGTTAGGCATCTCCAGTCACCTCATAATGACAGTATTTGATCAGGCAAAAGACATGATTTCTAGACCTTGCTAAGCCCAAGAAAGGATGGATTTAGGCTCTCTACACTGAAGGCAGCTCTCTGATCCCTGGGCCTTAGAGAATTTGGGGGGAAACTTTCACCGTCCCTGAGGGGGTGTCTGTGTACAAGCACACAGCGTGAGGATTGGACGTGACAACCAAGTCTGACTCTTCCTCAGGAGCAGATTTTTCCATCTCTCCACCACACTAACTCATCAGAGAAAGGGAGTCACAGCCCCAGCCACGTCCAGGCCTTTGGGCCACCCCAGACCAGACACGCCATTCAGGTGCTTGCCTGCCCAAACTGTGACAACTTTGGGGAGCGAGAGATACCTGTCTCTTGTCTAACAGGTGCTTTTAACCATGAATAGGTGACTACAGCAAGTGCCCAGGAAATTCTCAAGCGCGATTCAATTCAAGAAGCAGACAGACTGTGTTACTGCCTGAGCCTTAGGCTTCTGGCACCTAAGTCTCAGTTGAGCAGGCTGGATCCCACACAGAGCTAACACCTTATTAAGTGTCATTTTCCTCCTTTTCCAGGCGTTTTGTAAGTCCTCCTCTATCAGCTTTCCCTGCTTAAGTTCCTCTCCTCCTAGTACAATGGCACCCAGAAACATAGATCTGGTCAGAACATTTTCAAAGTGGTATTTGGTCAAATATCCCACTACGTCAGGGATGAAACATCTCAGAGGAACGTGAGTGTTTCAACAGAGTTTTGGTTGTCACCAAAAAGGAAAGCCCCCAACTGGACACCTGACGTCTTTGATCTCAAACTTTCACACAGACATTTGAAAGGACCTACTTTGTATTTTGTGCCCGCAAAAAATACAGAGACACTTCAAAAACCTCAAAAACTTTCCACAGGATGGAATATCTGTTCTTCATCCAGTTCTGCTCTAAAACTTCATGGGAGAAGGACTCAAGTGTATTCACATCAATAGTGTTGGTCATTGAAGAAAGAGTGACTGGAAGCATGATGTAGGTTCTCTTCCTTGTTTTCCTTAAAAAAATTGCAGTAAGATAAGGTAAGAGTTCACTGAATATTTTGCCTAATCGTCCTAAAAAGCCAAAAGCAAAAATAAAATAAAATAAAATTAGAAGAAATTACTGTAGTAAAACATGCTTCATGATTACAAAGTGTCTGGAAATCTCTTATATTAATTTCTCTTCATACACATGTCCGATTAGTCCTTAAACAGTTTCTTCGAGCTCTTGTGTGAGGAATAGTCTACCTTGGTTTATATCTTTTCAAAAGACACATAGTAGACATTTTGTGCAAGTAATTATTGAAGTTACAATTGAAGAAAAAAAAAAAAGGCTATCTTCTAACTCCATCACTCTACATTAATATATTTTTCCTGACATTTACTGTCAGGACTCAGTTTTCCATATGATCAATCTAGTTCACATAATTTAGTTATTTATTGGATGGGAACTAACTTTTCAGACTAAGAATATCGCCCAGTCCTTCTGTTGCCTGAGAATTCCCACCACTTTAAATGTCTGTGGAAGTTTGAGGCTGGGCCTATTACTAAACTTTGACAGACGCTCCTTATGATCCCCTCAATCACAAGAACTATAGACTATTATGAAAAATAATCTATTTCTATTTTGAAAAATAAATTATTTGCCTTGGAAACTGATATGATTAGAGTCAAAAGTGTGAATAAGATTCAGAAAATGTTGCCTTTGCATGACATGCACTCTCAGGAGCAAAGAAAGAATTTCCATTTTCTACCTTTTGGTCTTTCACAGTTTTTGAGTATAATTTGCATTTCGAATCATGAGTAGGTTGATGCTGCTTTTTTTTTTCCATTTAAACAGGTATCATGTTATTCTTCTGCCATGTGGACTCTCATGTCTTGCTCCCAGTTCTTGATTATGCTGCATCCAGTTCATACGGTCATGTGAAATTACTGTCAGTATAACGGAAGTGCTTCATTTCAAGTCTCCTGAACTTATTTATCTACTGAGTCACCAATAGGTTTGTGCTTGCTTGTATCCAAGTGACCCTCTAATAGAAAAGAATAAGTTGGAATATTTCAGCCCACAAGGGTGAAGCTAGATTCTAAAAGAAAATTATGTTTAGTTTCAAGACAAAGATGACGCACAAACATATTATTTTGTATCTCATATATTGTTGATTTGTTGTGAAAAGATTTTCCCCTTGAAGTAGTGAGTCAGTTATATTTTAAGTTGAGGATATGGAAATAGAGAGGAAAGAATTGATAAGAAATTAAGATGTCAAAACAGTTAAACCAAAATATTTGCCCTTGAGGAGGAAAAAAAAAAAAAGAACCTAAAACAAAGAAATGGATGTGTGTCACCAGCTGAAGGACTCACTTCCAGCAGTGAAAAACAAGGATGCAGTAGCTGAAAAGGTACTGCAAGTTTTTGAGTTTTTTTCATGCTCCCCAGAGATGAAATGGATACCTGAACTTGTCGTAGTTTTCAAAGCAAAGAGATAATTCCCATTCACAGTACTGCCTTTTTGGTAGAATATCGTAAGCCTGAAGTGAGGGAAAAAATGAAGAATACTCATTCGATAATTGTGACAGAAAAATCTGTCAGATATGAGGAATTGAGATCAAAATTAAAAAGCCAAAATGAACAATGAGGTAAAAAGGCAAGTATCTGCCTCAAAATAGAAAAACAAATGGTAACTTCTTCAAGTGTAAGGTCTTTGCAGCGGGGTCATTTTATTGATGTTTGTGCAACAGGTAGCAGGGTTATAATCCATGTGTAGTGCTCCTAGTGCCACCTCTACTGTTAACAGAACTGGTTAAGTAACACAGCTGCAGTCTAACTTTGACAAGTCTGGAAAATGAAAGAAATTGTTACTATCAGCAGAAGATCATCCAATTCCTGAAGAACTCTATTTCCGAGTCCTGAGAACTGATGCTATTTCACCTGCTCAGAGTACCTTGCTTTCAGGAGGAAGTAGCAAGTGAATAATTCTACACCCACCTGCAATGGAGTGACCATGAGCAACAGTGAAATTTCTCCTCCTTCCTGAACAGATGCAAAGTGAGATTCCTGGGAGGAAAGCAGCTCAAAGGCTGTGTTATCTCCATTGCTTAAGCTCCAATGTGAGAGGCAAGCTTCTCTAACATGATGAATCAAGAAACAAGCTTCCAGTCTAGAAGGTGCAAAAAGCAACTATGTACTAAAGACAGTCTTATGTATCTTCAAACCAGGTGTCAGGACCTGAATTCTTGCAGTCATCCATGATATTACCAAAAAAAAAAAAAGAAAGCTGGCAAAAAAAAATGTCTCTGCACTGCAAGGAGGTACTATGAAGGTACTATGGACAGAAGTTTCATCTGTCCATCAGTGACGTCCAGCATCTAATGTGCAACTTGGCTTTCCTTCTTCCTCCCATGGATAAATGCAAAATTCTGGTCATTTGTAAGATGAAAGATCATGTCATTAGCAAAAGCCATTCATGACAAACAGAGCAGGTGTTTGACTTTCCCAGAACAGTAGATGTCGATTTTTGCTCTAGCTCCAGCAAATTATTGATAACTGGAAGCTACTCAGCATTCCAATGCCAAGATAGGTAGAAAGCACTAAACACGGTCTTGTGAACATCTTTTCTCTCTGTTATTAAACGAAAAATTGCACATCCAGTGTAGCTGACACTGTTCTTTCTGCTGATTTCACGTCTGGCCCCCCAGTTTTCCTCTTCTCCAGCTGTCTCATTCTCTCCTCGGCAGAAGGAGGATGCCCCCTCTGCAACAATGCTTGTGGCATTGTGGCACAATCTAGATACAGCTCTTCAGAAACTGCACAAAAAATAAGAATAAAATCAGATGGTTGAAACATAAGGGATGAAGTCAAGCCCCATAAGAATTACTCTTCCTTCTGCCATTGGCTTCCTGCTCCTATCTTGAAAGCAGTCTTTGCCTCAGCTCCTCTCTCACACCTCTAGACAAGTCTGAAGTCTCATTTGTCTTCCAAGGATATTTTAAGATGTAATGGATGTTTTATTATATAGTACCACAAGCCTTTCAGATGAGACAACCAATGTAAGCTCAAAGAATTCACTAATGAAAACCATTAATAATAAATGAAATTACAGAGCTTTTGTAGTGATTCAACAACTTCAAAATATTTCAAAGTCTGCATTATCCATTCATGATTTTAAAGCAGAAGAAGATAACAGAATTTTTACAGAAATACGTAAAAGGGATCAAGTCTACACAATTATTTAAAAAGCAAAAATTTCTTCAGGGTAAAAAAAAAAACCACCACAAAATCTGGGAGTGAGGAAAAAAATATATGCACAGTTTAAGACTAGGAGGGGAAAGCATTATGGCTAGCTCTAAAAGAGTCAAAACCAGACACAGACTAAGGCGCTGAGTATCACTAGAAATCTAAAGAAATCATTAACTTTAAAAACAGAACAATAGAGGAAAAAATGGATTAAATAGCAAAGTGATATTGTTTCTTATGGAAAAACATGAAGAAAATAAGAAAGGTCACATAAATAACATATAATGAAACTTTATATTCCATTTTACATTCCTCTGTACATAATTGCATTTTTCTTACATTCAAATACGAGAAAGCAAACATGATGAACATGTGGAACGGCGTCACTCCTCTTAGAAATCTTCCAGGTGTAGTTCTCCTGACTTTTCCAAGTTATTTCTTCCTTTGAGATGAAGAGGTTTTCATTTTTCTAACCACTGCACATATCATGAGTTGTCATATTAAATAAGCATCTAGCAGCATCTGGTATCAAGAATCGAACAATTACCTGGTCCATTTCTTCTTCTCCCCCATCTTTCCTGGCACCACTTCTACATATTCCCTGACAACTTCAAGCTCTTCAGAGAATAAGCAACACACTTTTCTCAAGACAAACCTCTGAGATATGAGGTTTTCACAGCCCCAACTTTCTTGTCGGGGCTCAGCATGTGTTCTAGGTAGATTTTTCACCTCTGTTGATGTGTCCTGAAAGAGGTAGCGAAATGGAAGCAACAACAAGAAGAACGAGGGGAGTCACAAAAGCTATAACCAACCCCTACACAGGGCAAATAATAAAACAGTTGCTTCGATCAGAACTCAGTGCTGTAGTCTTCGACTTCAAGAAAAAGCTGAGTTAAAATTGTAAAACCTGGCCTCAGTAATACTAAACCTTCAGCAGACAATGTTACTAATCACTAGAACTCCAACAGGCCTTAGCTTAGTTTGTCAAAAAAGTCTAATTTTGTCCTACTTACTATTTGGAAGGTCTTAAAATTAGCACAAGTGTACAATGACTCCCACAAGATTTTACCAAAAAAGTCCTTATCTGTTGCTTATATTCAACACAAGTATTCACTAGAGAAACATAAGCTGATATGCTTGCTTGATGTGCACAAAGCATTTTGAAGATGAAAAGTATTATGTGCTAAACCTTAAGCTCGTCTGACCATCTTCTCATTACACTGCAGATAGACAATCTGTCAGAACAAGAAAAACGAGACACAAAGCTGGTCTGGTGAGGATCCTGTTTTGCCTTTGAAAAAATGTTAAAATAATTGACAGTTTCAGTAATAGATAGTTTCAAAGTATTAGGCATTCCTTTGCTCACTGCTTCAAAGAGGTCCCCAAATACCTAGAAATACAACTATTTTCCTTTTCATGTTTGATAGGAAGAAGTATTAAAAAGACTCTTAAAAATACAAATAAAGAGATCTATCCACTTTTTGATCCACCTTTAACTAAAATTAAAAAAGAAATTTGAGTGCTTTACTTGTCCCCCTGTAATGTAAAGCCTTACAAAAAGACTCTGATGTGGAACTAATTTGCGTTCTGAACGTGCTGAATGGGCTACAGAGACTGAAGTAACCTTTAGAGAATCTTCGCTGCATTAAAAAAGTAATTCATATTCTGTCTCCTTCTACAGAAAATGAAAGGTTGAAAGATGTAAATTAGACAAAACAAACGTTTCATAGTATATTAGGAGCTTCAGATCTCCTACACACTTACTAAAATTTCAGTAACTCCTCTTCCAATTTCAAACACAGTAAATTTGGGCCATTTGACAAACACCTTATCACTATTTTATGTAAGTGTTGCTACACACAGAAGCATATTCCAGGGAGAGTGGTATTGAGAAACAACATCTTTGAACTTTTTTTTCACTTCCTTATTCCCTCCCCCATGCCATCAAAGGGATGATAGGGTTTTTTATTATTTAAAACTCTCATAATTTCTGGCCTGGGTAACCAACTTTTAGCTTATATGACCATGCGGTGCATGGACATCTCCACATTTCTTTAATTCATGTGTTAGAACCCACTGTCTCTTCTCAACAGACAGGTGGTTGAAGTCTCAAACGGAATTAAGTTCCTCCTCACCACATGAGAACAGAAGGTCAGGGAAAAGAGAAGCATCCTCTTTTCTTTCCCAAGAAATTGGGAACAACATACACTTGTCGCGTGTGAGAGGTGGTGAGCCTTTCTGAAGGCTCAGCACATACAAGAGGTATCTGTTATACAAAATTGGGAAACTAGAGCGATTCAGTATTATTCATTCAGATTATTTGGTTTAAAGGGTTTAACACAGAAAGAAAAAATCTGTTGCGAGGAAAGCAGGGATTCTGAACACGTGCTCTTCACATTCTGGAATTGCATCAACATTATTATCCTAATATCAAAAGAGGGAAAAGGGCTGTGAGAGATCATCCAGTCTTCCCATTGCCCAAAGGTGTGATCAGATAGATCTAAATTGCTCCTGAATGTTTGTCTAACGCGCTTTCAGAAGCAAACACAAGCTCCCCCAGCAATTTAGCTTTGTGTGACTTTGGTCAGTGTGTGACTTGCTCTCCTCACAGCACGTGGGAAGGACAGGTTATTGCCTATGTCTCAGCAACTGTCTTTCACCTGCAGGTTTCGTTATACTTCTCACTCCACTTTTTGCAACTGAATGTGCTCTTCCTACTTTTTTTCCATCTACACTTCTCATGACTTTCATTGCTCTATTCTGAATTTTACCACTACGTATCTGCTAAAGGCTGCGTCCAAAACTGAACACAGGACTTCTTCTTTGGGGCTTTCAAGATTTTGGTTTGAAGGGTTTACCATAAGCATTTTTTGGCATTTCCATCTCTTTCCAGTCCCTCCATGATGTTGCCCTTTTCCCCACCAGATCTCATAACCTCCCATCCCAGCCCTGCCCTCTCTCCAGTTCCCTAGCCCCCCGTCCTGCTCTTCAGATCATGTAAAACAGCAGTTAAACCCCAATTTTTCCTCTTCTCCCCAGGCAGAACAAAGCCAGTGCCCCAAGCCTCTTCTCCTATGTTACACACTCCAGAACCAAGATCACTCCTGTGCCTTTCTTCTGGCCTCTCTCAGCCTGCTCTTGTACTGGGAGTCCCCAAACTGCACACCGCATTGCAAGTGTGGTCACAGGGGAGGTGAATAAAAGGTACCTGTTCGTGACCTGCTGGCTATGCTCGTGACCAGGGGAGTTCAGGAGTATGTGCCACGACCGCAGGCTGTCACTTCCCTGCGGGTGCATGGCCAGGATGCTTCTGGCCCTCGGCGTCAGCTTCTGCCCCAGGGTGACATCTTTGCTGCAATCCCACCTGGGTGTTTGCCCTGCTCCTCATCTGCAGCCACAAGTTTTGTCTTACCTCAGGGTGGTTTGCGTGGCAGGACACCCATGCCTGCTCCAGGGAGGAGGTGAGGAGGGGAGAGGGCACCCATTGCCCCCGTAATCCCACAGCTGGGGTGTGCCAGGGTTATGAGGAATCACATTTTTCCTTGTCTACACATCTGCTGTGTCTGTTTTTAAAATAAGATTGCAGGCTGTCCAGAAGTGAGACCATCTCAAGGCATTTAACTATAGAGTTACAATAACATAAATAAGTAAGAGTAAATACAGTATTTCAGTGTTACTGAAAATAGAACCTGAAGGGTCCAGCTGGAAAAAAAATGCCATTTTCTAGATTGCCCATCCCTGAGCTGAACTACCAAAGGAGTATGGCTGCTCTGGGATGAAGCTGACCCCCACATGAAAGAGCCTGGGACAGGTCTTTCCCCACGGAACAAGCACGGGCAGGTTGTGAAGATGAAGCAGCACCAAACTCTGGAAAAGCCTTCCACTCGGCTGTAGCAGGGATGAACATCACCACCTTAACGGAAAGCTGTTTCTTTGCCATAGCACTCATAAGTTCTATAATATAGAAAACAAGGAAGCAGGCAAGCAAAACAAAAAAGAGACGGGCTTAGTTGTTGTTCCCCTGAAAAATAAATAGAGCTCCCATGAGGTCTGTAAGAGCTTTCAATATTATACACTAATTTTGCATGAAAGGCAGTCAGCCTACAACCCACAAGGACACTGATTTCAATAGGAATTAGAAGTCAGGCACCGAATTACCTTTGAAGACCTAGGCTTTAATTAATGCTGTTACGGAAAGCAGCGTAAAACCTGCTGCGGAGTAGCTAATGCTGAGTAGGAGTTTTGCAGACACTCAGCAGTGAGTGTCACTGCTCTGAGGAACATGTGATGTAAGAATGGAGCAGAAAAGAAAAGAGTGAAGTAGGAGTTGAACAATGTCAGCCTGCATTGCTGAGTAAGACCAGACCTGCTAAATGAAACACTAATTAAAGTCACAGACCCCTATGAGCTCTACCTTGCCAGATCCACAAATCCCTACATCTCGGACAGGTCACCGGAGTTGGTGTAGATGCTGGTCTCATTTCTCCACCACGTTAGGAATGTGCCTTTGCTTACTGTGAAACCGTGGCAGAGGGCTTAGATCAGTGTCAGATTAACAGGGTTAAGTTAGTGTGGGGGTTGCATTCTGTCCTGAAAATGACTGAGTGTTGTTTTGATATTCTAATTTCAGTAAAAACACAGACTAGCAGGAAAAAACACCCAAGTCTGTAATCCCGGTAATGCTTCACATTGGCTCATTTACTGGAAGCACTTTGCAAGAGGGCACACCTTATGGACGCCTAATAATTTTGGAATGGAGGCAATGACTAATTCCAAGTTGAAAAAATCTGCTGTGTTGCCTGTAGTTCTCTGTTAGTTTCCTGAAACAGGAAAGATAACAAAATCAGGGTAGTGAGAATAATCTTAAACAGAAATTTGAAGGTAAGGTTGGAAACCTATAAAAAGACACTAAATGCCAGCACGTTTTAGAAAGCATACCAAAAAAACCGTGTAGATAGATGCGTGACATCAAATGTCATCAGCATGTCCCAGAATAATATCATCACGCCTTCACATTACTCTCCCAGTCCTGCCAAAGGACTTTTCTTGCTCATTATTCAAAAGCTTCTTTGTACTTAAGTATTAAAACACTGAAACTGCCATGTTCAAACAAAGACTCTATCGAGTCCATTTGCATGCAATTAACGTGTCCCAGACTGGTTTTTTTAAGCACTAACAAGACACCAGGCAGTCTGCTTGCAGAGGAAATGCTCCCTCACTCCCAAAACAACGAGGGTCTTCAAAACATGGTTTCAATCCATTTGAAACTGTTTTTTAATCTTTGCTATTATTATATAATTTGTTATTGTAGTCTGGTATATATATCCCTCTGGTCTCAAATTCAGACTTACTGCTCAAAAATACGTTTGTGTTTTACGTAATTCAGTAGAAAAAAATAAGCCAGTTTTGCCATGGAAAGTTTACGTATTTCAATGTAATGAACGCAGATTTTGAGTCCAGATTATGCACACTATGCAATCTGAAAAAAAACAGTCCACGCTGTGTTTTCAGTGTGAGTTGTTGAAAAGAGGGAAACAGAACAATTGCTTTACAGAGGCGTTGATTCCTTTAATAATTTGTGCCACATAAAGAATACTTTTCACGCTAGGTCATTCAAGAGAGATTTTGGTGGAATGTGATCATTCAGTTTATGCAGCAAAACCAAGCTACCACGATTCAATTCTGCTGCGTGCTCGATTTTCATATTGTACACCCATCAGTTGCTAAAGCATAGCTCCTGCTAAGCTGAAAACATAAAAGAAAGAGTCTCGGGTCTCTTCTGAAAGGCTTGAAAATGTTTTATTCATGTATTTATAGCACCTACATTACAGGGTGTATTACTGGATTCAAGACAGGATTGAATGAGTTGTTAGTTTAGGATTTTGGTTGGGCTGTATAAACTTGACCATGTTTTTACTTCAGCTCCAGGCCATTCATTTTGCACATTTTGATGAAGACTAAACCAGAGCAATTACGCATTCATGAGCAGGATGCTGAGCGCTTCACTTGGAAAACTGAAGGCTGATACCAAAGCAAGGATCAAGTATCTTTCCCAAGGCTACTGCATAATGACGGACACACCGCATCTTGAAGCGTGTATTGCAGAAAGCCTAGTGCTGCTCTTTGAACTGCTGCAGGTAAAATGATGGATTTAAAATAACCAGCCTCTCCACCTGTTGGGGCACGGTAGACTCATGCAGTGCATAAAATGTAATGTGCCCTCAATGATGAAGAGCTTTGTGCTGCTAAGGAGAGCTGACAGATCCTGTTTCAAAGTTATCTTTAATGCAAAACCAAGAAATGTTCCCAATTGTATCCATTACAATACTGGATGATAAAGCCTACCACCAAAATAATTTCAGTCATGTATGGGAAATCAAATCCCTATGAAAGCTGAATGCACAAATCACTCCAAACTGCCTCTCATATATGCATGTTTATATACATCCTCACTTTCAGATACAAGGTGCCATTGTGAGCTCTGCTGCCGTGGAGCCTGGTGTAACCTGAGTGCAGGGAAATGCTGATTCGGAAAGATGCACGACAAGGAGCCCTGCCCTGCAAGTGTTTGCTCTCTTGAGTCCTTCCACAGGCCAATGGGCTGCATAAGAACAGCTCTCAGGAGAAACAGCTCCCTACGAAATACTGTACTAATGACATTAGGGAGCACGTTACCCTCTTGAGCTAGCTAGCTTGAGAGTATTCGCACTGTGCAGGCAAATCCTTAGTGTTTGAAGCATTAAGCTAAAAGTTGGGAATGGTTTGTCAAAATTGGTCTGAGTTCATTTGAAAAGTCATTTACTGAGACATCGGTAACATCATATCTCCATGTAGGCAAAGCGGGGCTGTCCTCAGCACAATACAGCAGCACCACGCACACTGCCTTTCACATGTGCAGAAAGGCTCGTGGTAGATGATTTCATTTTGCTGACGACTACAACAGCATCAGATCTGGCCCCAAATACTTCACCTCGGAGAGATGTTTGTTGAACGAAAGTTTTTCATTCAAAATCCCTGCAGATTTCAAAACCAGCTGAAAACTGCAATTTGGGAAAAAAAAACCCCAACTTGAGGGCTATTCAGAATATGATGTTATGAAGGAACAGCTGGCTGCAAACAAACTGTAAGTGTTCATTTTAGGCTATTTCATTCCAACAATAACACTATACTTTATTCAGGACATGAGTGGCTAGCATATGTTTACAGCAACAGAAGCGTCGTGCGTGAAACAGAAGCAGAATTGTTTCAGAGTCATTGCAATATACATTATCCAGACATGCTCCCGTTGGACCAGTTCACAAAAGTGAGAGGCACAGGTAAGAGCTTGTTCCACTCACTATAGGTGTTATTTAAAGAAATTAAGTCGTCGTGAAATGCCCAAACTCCATTCTCCTCACTTCCCTCCCGCCTTCCCCTTTTGTTAATAAATCCATCAGATTGTCTTTCCCTGGGTGGGTTTCCTCGTCACCAGCTCCATTGTTCTGTGACGGAAGGGAGCAAAGGTTACCAGATAATTTTTCTAAATCACTCATCTGGCCTGGTGAAAACTCAAAAGCTCAAGAGACTTCAAATACGCTTAGATGCTATTAAAAAAGTACTCTGGCTCTACTTCTTTAAAAAAAAAAAAAAAAAAAAAAAAAGGCATGCCAACAACTAAGCCAACCATATCAACTCATTTGAATATTTAGTAAAATCTTAACTTCAGACATATACCTACACTTCATTTATTTTATTGGTACATCGTAGAGTTAAGGCCTGATGTTGTAGACTTTCTTGTTCTCTGCCTTTGTATTTTCAGTTTTATGGTGTTTTTCAAAAAAAAAAAAAAAAAAAAAAGATCTGCAGTCAGGTAATGGTTGGTGTAATATTTTATCTTCGCGCTTCCTTCTGGAGCGTTCGGAGGGAAGCTAAACAAAAAGAACAATGTGCTCTGATACTCCCTGCAGATTCCAAGATTCATTTAAATGGTGAGCTTTGATAAACTCATCCCGCTCCTCGGGTTTGCTCAGCCTACTGGAAACACAATCAAAGGCCTGCCGAGCCGCATTCCCGCCGGAGCCTCGGGAGGCCTCTCCGGGGGCCTCTTTCCCACTAAAAAATGCAGACCTAAGTAGCCAGGCATTTTTAAATGCCTTTCTCCACATCTAGGGAGTGGAGATAATTAGAACAATCAGAACATTGTTGGGCCTTCAAGGGTTGTTAGAAAGGAGCGTACCTGAAAAACAAATGAAGATGCAGCTTTGGAATGTCATCAACTGTAACTATTTGGTTTTGAATTCCCATCCAGTTTGCTTTTCAGCAAAATATTGCATAAATTCCTACCTCTTCCAGCCTCTGTCCTTCATCAAGCATGGTGAAACCTGTATTATTAGGGTATTCTTATTATATTAATGTAGTCTGTGGGAGTCAGAAACCTCAACCAGTTAAGTCACATCCTTGATAACCAGAAGCAGAAAAACAGTTTTAGCTGTAAGAAAAATAACTCATTGCCACCGTAAGAATTAAAGGAAAACCCTGTTCAGGCACTGTTCATCTAAAATGAGAGCATAATAATACTTTGAAAGGGAAGAGGCTGTAATAAGCATGCAAAACTTACTTCAGTTACTAGATATGTTAATCAAAACTCACTGGTTTCAGGGTGGAATCCAGACTTCCAGTATCACTAAACCTTATGGAGAAATAAAACTAATTACACTTCAGCATTTCTAGACCTCGAGGTTTTTAATCACATATACTGTCTTGTTTAACAGTTCATTCACTTTATGCAGGCAAGTTACAAGTTTTTGTAGAAGTGTCTGGAAGTGCAGCTAGAATGCATTGCCTGTCCACCGTTTTATTTACAGTTTTTTTTTTCCAATGAAAATCAGTAGCTAGTAAATCAAAGCATAATTACACAAACACAAAAATACAATCATTAACATTTTACTGGATACAAATGATAAGCATAAGGAAATGTCCATGTACACCCACTGACATGAATTTGTGTTAGCTTGCTAGTAACATGTGACAGTTTGGAGTGGTGGTAATGTAACTGAAAGACAGAGACGTGTATTTTTAAAAAAAGTAACTAGAGATCCACTCGTGTTTGACATGTATACTTACATGCGATCATAGCAACATGTTTTTTTCTGACAAGGTTTTATCATCAAGGTAGTTGAACCTCCTCAACAAAGCTTGCTTTGATCAAGTACCAGATACAATCATCTAAAGTGTTGGATGATACAGAAACAATCTGTGCAAGTGTAGCAATTTTGATTCAGAAAATTTTTTAAAAAGTAGTATTTACAAAGGTAACTTTTGAATTCAGTGATTAAATTAAGACTCCAGTCTTCATGTTCCAAACACCTGCTCATTTAATTTATATTTTTGGCATTTTTCTCTCCTTTCCCCATTCCTTCTCCTCACTGTAAATATTAACCCATGCTTAAAGTAAACTACCACAATTAAAACTCTTAAAAAAAAAAAAGAAAAACCAAAAAACTAGTAAGTTATTCATCTTTTGCCCCCCCCAAAAAAAAAGAAAAAAAAAAGGCAGCACTAGGACATTACTCAAAAGATTCTATAAATCCTTCATAATTAAGGAGAGTTCTAGGAGCAAAGAGAACTTAAACAACTTGTAGAACCTGGGAGGAGAAATAGGGGAAAGAGGAGATGTTTATCCCTTGATTTTTTTTTTCTTTTGTTTTGTCTGTACTTCATTTACAAAAAGCTGCTGGTACTTTTCCCCAATGTTTCCACACCTCCTTTCTCTGGCACATACGGTTTAATATACACACAATTTAAATAAAATGTCAAATTCAAATTTCCACCATAAATCATTCAACTGTTAAGAAAACTGGTGGGGTTTAGCCATTTCAAAACTGGCCCTGCCTGGCTAGCTAATTGGTTAGGACTCAGAAAGTCAAATAAAAAAAGATTCTTACAAAAAATTTGGTATTCTACTTTAGCCTTGTCACAATTTCATGCAAATCAAATCTAGAAGAAACCGTTTTCACTGATATTTTGTTTCTTTTGCATACATCCTGCTACCCATAGGTTATAACCATTATAGGCTGTGTGAGAAACAGAACCATTCAAGCTTTTCTGCGTTTTCCAGTGGTTCTATGAGCCTGGCAAGTTTAATGAACTCAAATGGAAAAAAAAATCTCTTCAAGTCCTAATTCGAAATGGTAGATAAAGCCTCTAGCTTTTTTTTCTTGGTGGAGTGTTATTATCCATCCTCATTATAAGACACTGCATTCCTTCTCAGCTTTGAATCAGGGGTTGCCAATAGTCTCTTTTTGCTTCCATCTTGTCTTTCGGATTACAATTCGTTTGGTGAAAGAGCTCATGGTTTTAGCTCCTTGCCGAAGTTGGTCTTTTCGCACTGGTCAGCTTTGGAAAGTCAGAATGTTGAGTACTTCTCTAGGTCAGACTGGTACTAATTTGAGTATGGAGCGGAACCGAGCCAGTTTGACGCGGAGTTTGGAGTGTTTCATTTTCATGCTGGGTCAGAGATCTAGCCATCTCGGATGGTTCAGGAAACTGGGTGGGGAGTGGTAGCCATTTCCATGCCAGAGTCTCTTAACAGCAAAGATACAGAAGAGAAACTGAGAGAATGAAAAGAAGACCTGTGGTCGCGTGAAGAGAGTTTCCATGTCCCTGAGTGGTGGTATTGTTCACTGAATTCGTGACAGCTGACAGAAAAGTGGAACTTGAAAAATTGTTTGAAGGTGTTGGACTTGTTCCATTGGAATCGCAGTAGATCTAGAAGGCAGGGAGGGGAAGGAAAGTAACAAAAAGGTGGGGTTTGTCTTTTTTTTTTTTTAAATCAGAAGATAAATTAGTAGTAACGAACAACGCATAGCAGCACTCAGTCACAGCACTTCGATACGATACAATTGCTCATGTCTCTCGTTGTGCAGTTGAGGACAAAGACATTTTGAATTGCATGCATGGGATTTGCTAAAGCAGCAAATCCAACATTTTTCTAAGTGGTTTTCTGTTTTTTACACAACTATCACTTTATCAAAAGCCTGCACTAAAACAAAAGATAGGAAAAAAAGTAAGATAAATTAAGTTCCAAAAAAACCTCACACCCCCAAAAAATGCAAATGTAAAGCTATGTGAAGACAAACCTTTGCATATATATTAAAAAATACTTTTGGCCAACTGCATGAATTGTCTTTGCAGACTAAGCCACAAAAGAGGAATCTATCGATACTGTTTCTGGGGCAGGTTTGGAGATTCTACACAAGCAATGGGGGAGTTTATGTGAGTGGACTTGAGTGTTTCAGCCTCTTTCATCTCCTATCTTGCTGTGCTAGTACTGAAGTGCAGAACTTAACACAATGATACTACGCTGATTAAATCATAATCTAATGGCACACTAGGACATACAAAAAAGAAACACAGTGGAAAAACCATACAACAATTTTTTAAATGCTGACAAAGCAAACACAAAATACATATTTTCTTCTCCCCTTAGCTCTGCATTATAGGGATATAACACAAAAATTTGCACCCTATGGAACTTGAGTATCATGCTATTTCTTACATATGTACAAGAAAACTTTCAAATCCAAGCTAATGTGTTCTTTTCCTTCAGTGAAAAAAGCATGCGATACACAGGGATGAAAAACAAGGGCAAGAATCACATAACTGCTCCCAAAAAATGACCACAGTTTAGCAAGCTTGGCTTCAGCAAACTTGTATTATACCAGAGTCTTCTGTTAAGCTCTGTCAGAATTAGCTGAAATAAAAACGATTTTTTTTTTTCTTAAAACAAGAGCAGTTAGTTTATAAATTATGCTCTCAACAAAAGGTTCCCCAATAGTCTCATATTTCTAGTGTTACTGAGAACATTAATTTTCTTTAGCAGAAAAAAAAAAAAATAGTCTCTCAATACTGAAGCCATTAAGTTAATGTTGATTTTATTAAAGAAAATGCTCAGGAAATTTTCTAAGTGTTTTCTACCGGGGGAAAAAAAAAGCATATAATAGAAAAATACCAGGACAGTGTAAAGCTTCTGGTACTTAGAGCTTTTGGCAACCAGCAACACGCTGGAAGCAATTTAGGACTGCAGGATAGAAATTGCAGTGTGGAAGTTTTCGTTGAAACCAGCCTGAAAGTGATCAATACTGAATTGCAGAGTTAATAACCTCCAAGCTAGACATGAGGCAAGTCTCAACCTGTCCTGAAATTTTTTTTTTTAGTCTTCACACAAAGCCTCTGCCGTTCTTTCATGCTCAGTTATATGGTTTTAAGTTTTTAATCAAAAAGCCTAGTTTCTGGAAAATTTTGTGTACGTGTCTCTGTGTGGAAGAAAATCTTAAAGCACAGTTCCACAACACCAGGGTAGATGGGACCCCAGACAGATCTTCTTACCGAGCAGGGGCAAATAGCGGCACCCAAAGGGTCTGATCCTGCCCTCACCGGCACCAGGGGCAAGGCTTGGGAGAAGGGCTAAAGCCCTTCCTCGCAAACAAAGAGGAGGCGGGGAGGTAAAATTTCAACCAACCTCCGGCAATCCCTTCGCTCTTTATTTTTACGATATTGTGTTATTCACCCCTTCCCAGGAACAACACACCGATGCGGTGTCTGGGAGCCCCCCTCGGCTCGGCCGCTTGCAGAAGAGGCGAATCGCTGCTGCTGCTCTCGGTACCTTCGCAGCCAGGGGAAGGCTCGGCCAGGGCAGCAGCAGCCACAGACGGACGGCGGGCTTCGCCTCCTGCCCCCCCCACACCCACCCAAAACCTCCCGCTCCTACCGTCTCCCGAGCCCTGGGACCGGACCCAAAGCCCCCGCAGGCTTCGGGTGATCCAGCCCAGGGTCTCGGTGCCTTCCAGCTATAAGACCCGCGTCCTCCCGGGGCTGACTGAGCTTCGGAGGGACCGCTTCCCTTCTTTTCAGGGCAGGGAGAGGAAACGAACGCTCCTCCGCCGCTCGCACCACGGTCCTGCGGCTTTATCCCCCCAGGATCCCATGGGGAGAAAAAGCGGCGAACTCCCAACGTGGTTTTCTAAATGTGACCGAAGTTAACCCAAAGGCACCCGCCACCCCGGGGCGCCGGGATTGCCTCCTGGCCGAGCCCATCCCTCCCCACCCGGAGCTGCTCGGGCTCGTTTTCCCTCGCCCCGCCGCGGGGCTGGGGCGGAGGCGCCTCCCGTCCCCCAGGGGCTGCGGGCGGCGAGACGGCGGCTGCACCCCTAACGGAGCCCCTCGGGAGAAACCCGGCGCCGCGGCGGGCGGGGAGGCTGAGGGGAGGGGAAGGCGAGGGCCAGAAGGTCTCGGCGCGGCTGCTCTCCCGGCCTCTCGCACTCGGGCAGGCGGCAGGGAGGCGGCTGGAGCCGCTCCCGGGGCTCACCTGCGTGGGTAGGAGGAGGGCCAGGACCAGGAGCCCTAGGCCGAGCCGCGCCGCCAGCGCCGTCCCCATGCCCGCTTGCTGATGTGGTCGCGCTGCTGCTGCTGCTCCGGTGCTGGTGCTTCTGTTCCTACCGCTGGGGCTGCGGGCGAGAAGGATGCGCCGCTGAGCCGCGCCCGGCCTTTTTATGGCAGCGCCGGCGCCAAGTGGCGCTCCGCCACCGCCTTCCTCCTCCCCCTCCCCACACCTCTGCTCCCGCCCTCCGTGCCCGCCGCTCCCCTGCCCCGGAGGACGCGACTTCCCCTGGCGGAGCTGGGCCGCTGGGGCAGCTCTGGCGGCGCCGACCCGGGCTCCTCTCTCCTACAGAGCGCAGAGCTTCGTTTTCCCCCGCCCCATTTCGGTCTCACGGGCGGTGGTTGTCTTTTGTCTGGCGTACTGAGGGGCTGGGACGGGGCTGCAGAGGCTGAGTCGCAGTTACTCCAGAGAAACGCTTAAAAAGTCATAACATCTCTCCTATGAAGAGAGACTGAGAGAACTGGGGCTGTTTAGCCTTGAAAGGAGACGGCTGGGAGGGATCTTATTAACGTATACAAATATCTGAGGGGTGGGTGTCAAGAGGAAGGAGACAATCTCTTCTCAGTGGTGCCCAGTAACAGAACAAGGAATAATGGGTTTAAGTTAGAACACAGGAAGTTCCACCTCAACATGAGGAGAAACTTCTTTACTGTGAGGGTGACGGAGCACTGGCACAGGCTGCCCAGAGAGGTTGTGGAGTCTCCTTCTCTGGAGACTTTCAAAACCCACCTGGATGTGTTCCTGTGTGGCTGCCCTAGGGGATCCTGCTCTGGCAGAGAGTTGGACTTGATGATCTTTCGAGGTCCCTTCCAATCCCGAACATTCTATGATTCTATGAGTGAGAGGTGAGGTAAACAAGGCTCTAAGTATTTCCAGTTGATGGGAACAGTGAGCGAAAGAAAGGCTGAGGAGTTGAGATCCCCTCTTGCTCACAGTTGCCTGACCAGTAGTAGAGCTCACTCTTCAAGCAGTTTTTGGTTCTAAATATTTTATTATTACCGTTATTTCTTAAAGAGTAGGAAAACTGTGTAACAAGTGAAGCAGAAGTTTTTTTCCAGCTGTAGCCTGTGCCTGTGTAAAGTTCTAGCTCTTGGCGGAGTAAATATTCTATCACAGAATCACAGAATGTTCGGGGTTGGAAGGGACGTCGTAAGATCATCTAGTCCAACCCCTCCTGCCAGAGCAGGATCACCTACGGTAGGTCACTCTAGCTATAATGTGTCTCCTCCCTTAATAAACTGAAGGTAAATTGTGCCAGTGCCTCACCAAATTGGTCAAGTACCTCAGTGCACGGACAAATTAACAAAAATAGCCTGTGTCCACCTTGTAAACTACAAAAAGAGATACTGATGTCCTGATTTTACTGTGACAAAGATGTTACTTCCATTTAAAAGAGAAGGAGGATGTCCTGCTAGCTCAGACCAATCAATAGATTTTAAAATTGCGTTATGTTCATGTTTATCTCAGAACAAAGTGTGAGGAGACATCCACGTTCAGCACTGCACAACTCGTTTGCCATCTCCAGAGGCAGGACTGCTTTTCAGGAGTTTTCAAGGGCATCACTAGAATTTGGTCCCAAAGGAGATGATGATGTGCTGCAGAACTGGATGTTGGGACTTGTGTTAGACAAAATAGGTATCCAAACCCAGTCCCACACTAATGGTCAGAAAGCCTGACAAAGCTATAGTTATTTTGGTTTTTGTTGTTTTTTTTTTTTTCAGGAATAAAAGCATTTTGCAAATTGTAGCATCCAAGATACCAATCCTTAAGCTATATCAAGATGAAAGATCTTCTGAGAGGTATGCTAAGCCCGAAGCACTCATGAAATAACATTTCTCTTTTTTATTTATCCCTGAGCAGAATCAGAATTCAGTCCTTAACTATTAGAGATATAGATTCGAGATGTAGAGTAACCATGGCAATAGTCATCAGGTTGAGGGGTTTATGTCTCTGAATATTTGCTGGTTGTCTGCTGGTTACCAGAAGATGGGTTTTCATGATTATAGAGATATAAGAAGAGAAAAAAAAAGGAAACTGGTCATTTTAAAATAAAAGAGGGGTGATAAAGCTGAAAATTTTCCTATCACAACTTTTCCCTGCAAATATTTTGCTTTAGTCATCACAGTTAAACAAAATCACAAATGGGAGGGAAGGTCACCTCTTCGCAGCTAATGGTTCAGAAAAGTGAAATTCCCTGTGAGAGAAGTCACATGAACCACAGCAGCGAAGTGAGGACTCACGCTGTTCTGACACCAGATTCCCTGGAGGAGACGCAAAAGGAAGGGAATCCAGTCAGGGCTCTACAAGAGCCAAACCAGAGGATCTTCTAGGGTAAACCTGACAGAGAAAGTTTCTGTTATAATCTCTCCCTCCTTGTTTGGGAGGAAAGGAAGCGATAAAGCTGTGGCCTGATCCCGTGTGGATCACACCTGGCTGCTGCAGGTTAAAGCAGCAGCTGAGACACGTTACTGTCTAAGCCACTACAGGTGAAAACGAGGGAAGGGGCTTTCCTGTTCTCTCTACCCAGTGCACCTCACCCGGAAGTGCATCTCTAAAAAAATGAGGATGATGCACGGTTCTTGTAAAGTGACATGAATCAACACAGCATTATACAACTGCTAATTATTATATATATTATATATTTTATAAGGAAATATACTAGTAGCAAGGGGGAAGCACTAAAAATATTTCAAGCCAAAGATTTTCATTGAAGCTTGCCATTGGAAATTATATTTATAATGATACACTTCATTAGATTTCTACAACCAACTCTCCCCGTTCAGGAAAGCTGCAATACTCTTGATTTCTCCTGAACGCGTAAATCACCTGCACTCCTAATTCCAAAATTTTTACTTTTTTCAGCTGAAGTCTGTAATGAATTCTGCAAAAGATGTATCTGAGGTAGACACCAAGACAAAAGATATGGATTTTTCTATGAGGCGTGGAACACTGTAATTGAGTTGAGAACCGTTCAAAGTGAAGCACTGCTATCTGGTGGCCAAAAGGCACTTTTGATTTTTTTTCTGTCAGAAAAGACAATATACTCTCTCAATCAAACATCCTTTGACAGCAGTGTGCTCTAAGAGCTTTCATGGTGCTAAGATGTGCTGTCGGGTGTTATCAATAAATCCCCATCATTCTGCTTGCTTTATTTTTTTCTGGATCATCATAGTATTCAGCACCTCTCCGAGTTAAATACATAATACTTGACAAGAGAACTTAACAAAGAGAAGAGAGAAAACTACTTTGATCTTACGTTTTAAATGTAAATTCATCTGTATATTCCACTAGTGACTTTTAAATTGATTGAACTATCAGCCTAGTGATCAAAAGCAAAACTTGTGCTGCTTTGTGTAGTGCATTAGCAAACAATATCAGCTAAATTGACTGACAGAAAAAAAAAATAGTCATCTTCAAAAGGAAGCGGCAAAGTAGTCTCTGGGATATATGAGTAATGTACTTAAATTTGGACAAGCCTTTATGAAAATAAATGTAGCTAGAGGATTGAGGGGAATTAAGGAGAACTAATTTTGACTTAACCATTAATTTACTCTTGCCTTTTAGCTGCCAATCTTGATCCATCTAAACTTAAATGTTTCAGGAGTACCAATTGCCAATGAAAATCACTGGATCCTCTGCTCCCAAACAGCTCTTCACCCTCCTTGTTTGTGCACAGACTAAAATTTGCTACAGCCTGTTGGTCATCACCCATTTCAAGCTCGTGCTAGAGTGCGCTGCAGATCTCAGCACTCACCTGGGTCATATTATGAGTTATTTTGGTTGTTACCCAGCTGTGAACATGTCATGTTTCTTTCTTTGAAGAAAGAAACCCAGTTTTGTGGCTTGTATCTACGCTGACAGCACTTGCTGATGCTTCTTGGATGTCTTTTTTGTCATATGGATTTTGCCTTGAGAAACTCACAGGTTGGTATTTTCTAATACACAGGAACACTACTTTCCCATAAACTAGGCTGGCCCGTCTCTTGCTACTTGTTTAGTGGAAAGGACTGATCTTGCAGCAGCATCAAATCTCCAACCACATAATAAAAAATTGCCATCTTTCTAGAAGGACCCTTCCTCACAGTTGCATGTTCACTCTCCTTGCAGAACAAGACTGAAGGACTGATGGGAGCTGGTTGAAACTGGTATTAGACAACTGGACAACGCTGTTTCACATGTGTCTCGGGTAAGAACTTGAAATCTATATTGAGGACTACAGGCTCTCTTCCAGTGGAGGGTTTGTATTAAATTTCTCTTAGTGGAGCTTTTAATTGAAGGCAGGATTGGTGGTGCTATAAATCGCCACTTCGTAACAAATGATCCAGAGCTTCATTACACCATCATTTGAGCGGTGCCACTGTTTCTCTTCTATGATGATCTGAGGCAAAAAACATTGGGCTGCTTACTTAGGGTTATGTAGTTATGGAAGTAAACAAAGCCATGCCTTCCAGCCCTGGAATCATCAGCCTGAAATTTTGAGCAGCAATGAAATTGCGATTCCAGAAATAGTGTCAACAATAAATGTTTAAGAGCTGCCACCCTAGTACCCATGGATCTTTTGACTTCTGGGTAGACTTCAAGGGATGGAGCTGAATGACACTATCAGTGTGGCTTCAGATCTGCTTGAAACAAGCACACCTTTCTCCCTAAGTCAAACCAACTCCTGGGTGACAGCAAATACAAACAAATTAAATAGTAGCAGAGCCTGTTGTTTTGCCCTGAGGCCAGCTGACCTGTCTAGCCACATCCGTACTAATAAACTTGCCCAGCTTCCAAAATATGGAGGCTGAATCTAAACTGCCTGTTGGTAGGTAATTGTCCCTGACCTAGGTCAACCCCTGAGTCATGCTCAGGAATTGTTTGGAATCATGCTACATGATGTGGGATGAAACCAAGACAGGGCTTTCCTTCAACTCATGAGTGAAAGAAAAAAAAATCAGTGAAGGGTATTGCGCAGCCATAGGCCTCCTATTTCTTTGCCAAGCTATCTTTGCAGAATGTTCCTCTTAATACAAACTCTGCTGCAAAATTATGATTTATTACATTGCCATAGTAAAGCACACAGACAATAGTAAAGCACACAGATAATGATGGTGGCCAGATTTGTAACAAAGCGTTTACCAGTTGAAAACTTTTCAAGCACTTTGCCTTGAGAGAAGGAAGGAAAGCTGTAGGACAGCAGCCATCTACATCCAGGTGGGTCTCCCTGGAAACCCTTGATAGATGATAAAGGGAAACAATTGCTTCTGAGATCTAATCGATCTCATTTCAACATAGACATATGAAGCAAATTAATCACATGCTGGAGATGCCTACATCTCTTCACTGACTGTCAAAAGAATGTAGATGCTTAGCTCAGACATTTGCCACTATTTTTCACTTGTTTTGAGGAATGGATTCAGTTCATTCAAACTTTCTTCATAGGATTTCTATGCATTTTTGTTGCTTTCCTTTGTACTCTCTCAAACCTATCTTCAATAGATCATGTCGTCCAAAGTAGCACACTCCACTAAAGCTGAGAGTTCAGCATTCAACAACTCTGTTAATGCATCTTAGAAACAAACAATTTGTCTTTTTTTTTTTTTTTTTTCCCAGCAGCAACTTCATGTCTGGGGTCTGATGCAATTTTAAGATAATTCACTCCATTTCTTGAACAATAATGTAATGTTAGCACTTTACTATCTCCTTGAATTTTCCTTCTGTGATAAGTCTTATTACTAACTGCAATTAGTGCAACCAAATTCTTCTCACCATTAGCTTGAGCACTAGCTCTGCAGATCTGTGATTTCTGCCACTGGATGTAAAAATCTACATTATCTCTCTTATCAGTGTCTAAAAAGTTAGTTATCCTGATGCTATACTACTACTTCATTCTGCTTCTTTTCAGACAAGTGAAAAAATGTTCACTGAAAATCTCTGCATCCTTATTAGTCATTTAAACCATCATCATTAGTTTACAACTTCTTAGTTTGTGATTTTTTCCATCCCTAATACATCTCAAGACCTATGTTTTCAGCCCTGCCTACCAAGACTTCTTTCTGATAACAGTCTTTATCTTCCCTTGAGAAGTGTTGAAAATCTGTATCTTGCCATTTGGATCCAGTGTTCTTCATTCTCCCTTGTTCGTTTGTTATTATTTGCTTATTTTTTATCTTTATTTACTGACTTCTCTTTGCCACCAGACAGGGCAGATTTTTACCGACAGTTATCAAAAAGATAGTCGGTATAAAAACGGAGCTGCCTTACAGAGCACTCGGCTTCAGAATTCATTCCTGGTCATGACTGCTGCTTGGCATCCTTAAAGGCTTTTTCTTTTGTAACTTTTCCTGGGTAACTTCTAACTTGACTGTGGGACGGGCAGAGAAAACAAGCTAATGAGAACGAGCCATGGAGAAAACTGCTAAACAGAAAGAAAGGAAGTTGGGACTATTTATTTCGGTAGACAAAATATGAACGAATACGATTAAAAGGTGCATAAATGGACAAGTTCTAGAAGGCAGATGAGCTCTTCCTCCTATTTCATAACACAAAAAGGGATCCGCCTAGGATCTGAAAAGATGAACTGCTGAAAGGAAACATGTATCATGTATCACTAACAGTGTTAAGACTTCATGTATCTTTTAGATGGTGAGCTCTTTGTCACAGGGTATCATTAGGCAAGGTGCAGAGGAGTGGTCATGTAGGATGAGAACATGCAGAGCTGAATGTTGCAAGGCCACGCTTCCCTGGGAGGCAGATCATCCTTCTACAGAGCTATTTACACATCTTTTATACCTCTGGAGCTGGGCCCTGTGAAAGGACAGACAGCCTTGACACCAACCAATATGATTATTCTGACCTTCTGTCCTTCCCTATTGTACTGTTATTTATATAATTTCTTTTTTTATATATCAAAGGTGTATTGAAACCTACAGATAAATTTTTCTTCGCTAATGCATTAATAATTATAAATGCTAATAAAGGCAACTTTGTCCCTTAGCCACAATGGAAGCTGAAGTACTTTGAACAGCCTTTTTACTGCTTTCAAAAGTAAACGTGACACAAAACACAACTTTTTTTTTTTTTTAAAAAAAAAAGAAAGATAAAACTTTAATTGTACACAGATAGAGAAACAATCTAAATTTCCTCAATTAGTTACTAACTCAATTAGTTACTATTCCTTCAATTAGTTACTATCAGTTAGAACAAAGAACATTTTACTCTAAATAGTAAAGCCATTAATCTGAGGAGAATACAGAGGAAACACAGAAGTAAACAAATAATTCAAACTAATTAACATTTGCTCATGGAATGTGTAGGTTTATGGCTAATAAGGAAGGATCACATAACAAATGCTTTCTTGAATGCTTTTCCACTTTATTGCATTTGCCACCCACCGTTAGCAGCAGCTAAATAAATCCTAGAGCAGCAACAAAAACCAGCAGGACCTGAGCATGTTCACTGCAGAATGAATGAAGTCTGAATGCCTGTCTTAGGAATCAGTACATTAACTTTTCCGACAAAAAAAAATTACCGCATTTTAGACAATTGGTAAACAAAAAAGTGAGGGAAAACAAACAAACAAATCTCCTTGCAAGCCTCTCACCAAATCAGGGAGTTGAAGAATTAGCAGTGAAACCACAGAGCCTTTAATCTCCAAGTAGCTGGGTTAAATGCCAGGCTGAAGGAAGTTACTCACTGCTTTCCTCCCACTTGCTTAACCACTGATGTAACACTGATTTTCCCTGGCAAGGCAGCTTTATATTTCTGGTTTAGGTGGGTCGCCCTGCTCTGACTTATTAGGGTAGCCTCTGTCAGCATTGGCCAGAGCAGTCTGCACTGTCTACCTCCACCTCCTTTCTCGTCATTGCTCAGTGTGGCCTTCTACTGCAGAAGAGAATAGGCAGACAAAAGCCAAACTTAACTGGAGAAAAGGATTGGGAAAAAAAAAAAAAAAAGAGGAAAAAAAAAAAGAAAGAATGTTACTTTAACAAGTGCCTGTATCTCCATCACTTAGAGAAATAAAAAACAATACCTGAAACTCATCCACTTTACCTTACTCATCTAATTATCCATCTAATATCATCTAATATCTAATATCATCTAATAATGTCTAAGCTGAGTTTTCAAGGAATAAGGAGGCTGCAAGCAAAGGTACTTTGCAAGACCTCAGTTCTGGAAAAGGGACTTTCGGTGTGGGACAGCAATGTGGCTGCAGGACTAAGTGGACAGAAATTCATAATGCAGTTGCTATTGCAGGAGATGAAATGGCAGCACAAGGAGTTAGTAAGGAGAGAGAGACAGAGCCAAGTTTCAGTGTACATGGGGACTGGAGATGTTAAAGGCATCCTAAGAGAAAAAAGCCAATGTTTTGGAGTAAAAATGGCACCACAGGTGACATGGGTAAATGTATGAGAAAGGGAAGCCAGTTTAAAGCAGCGTGCCAACTGAAACATCAGCACTGGAGAGGCTAGAAAAGGAGCTTCTGTGGCATCAAAGATTAGTTTCCAGAGATGAGCTTTAGAGAAAGAGACGGTAAGGTATTTCAACAGAGACAAGATGCAGGTAACAAGCTAGAGGAGTTGTCTCCAGACTATGGACTAAGAAAAGCAAACACCTAAGCACTTACAATAGGTGTGACGCTGGAAGGGGTGACTTAGCAGTCAGGGAGCTTTAGCTCATTATTCAAATGAATATGGACAAACTTAAAGGTGATGCTTACACAAGGACACTGTTTTCCCAGGTTGCATAAATATACATAGAACACTCTCCAGTCACCTCAGTATGCCTTGAAACAAACAGCATAATTTAAAAGGCGTGTGGTTCCAACAAGGTAACGCTGCAGCTAAATCTGCAGTGACAAGTAATCTGGTGAGATGTGCATTGCAGAACATTAGTCAGAGCTACTCACGAGGCTAGAATGGCAACATGGTGCTCTCGGCTTTATTTTGAAGTGCAATGAGTGTCAGCAGATCTATTGCTGTCACTAAACTGACCTTGCAGGGAAATAAAGGTAACAAAAAAACCTAGGCAACGAGGATGGAATTCCCAGTTACAGGTTTCAACATACAGATCAAAACATATCAAGAATTTTTACTCTAAGCTCTCAAAACTAAAAGACTAATCTCCTTGTGAGTGGATGTCGACACTGAAACACACAAAATGAAACCTGTAAACAAGAGAGGAATTACCCTTTCTGGACAGGAGACGACTGGGGGGAAAAAAAAAAAAAAAAGCAGCAATTCTTTGAGAATAGCCATGGGAAGAAGAACACCTCTTGGTCAGACTAATTTCTCACCCAAACTTCAAAAGGATGCACAGACCACTACTGATCTGCCAAAGATGAACGGTAACTGTTTCTTACCAAAGCCGAAACTTTCGACTGCATGTTGCTGAGGTGTCATATTTTACAAAAAAAAAACCCGTTTAAGATCACCTGAAAGCAGCTTAAAAAACGTCCCCGTCAGATATAAGTATGGCTAGCCTGTGTTTGAGCAAAGCCTCTTGAGAGTGAGATGTGAACTCTGAGAGGGAGCTGTTCACTGCCATCTAATGGTAAAGTAGAGAAGAGAAAAATCAGACTGGTCTTCATCCAGTTGGAACGCTTTGGTTGTAAATACAGTTTGATATCATTAAAGCAAGAGGAATTAATATTAACTTCATTTTTGCCTTTCTGGTCATTAAAAATCCATTAAATGATCCAGGCTAGGAGTTGTCCTCACAAAATTAAGGACAAATCTTAAAGCCAAGGGCTTTCGTGGCCCTTCTCACTCTGTGGCATGGAGGGAATATGATGACAAGGAAACTCGTGTGACACTGAAGTTCCCTCATGGCTGAATGAATCCTACAGAAGCCTTGGTAAGCATCTGCTTTCATGGCCAAGGCATAATAGGAACACGACGTACCTTCTAACCAGTACAACTTGAACAGTCCTGGACTAGGAAACGAAGTAAGTGTGACAGAGGTGATGTCTGTGTTTGGGGTTCTGCAATGATGAGATAAATCAGAAGCACAATGCCTGTTCATAATTCATAACATCCACACTACATTTCCTCTCTGACTAGAGAGGGGCCTGTTTGAGTGTCCCACTATTAACTTTCTGCAAACTCTAAGGCCCGTAGGAAAAGATACCTACAGTGAATCAATTACTTTCTGGTTTTGTAGCACGCCCATGTGTAGATGAGGTGCTTATGAACATGGTTTAGTGGTGGACCTGGCACTGCTAGGTTAACAGTTTGACCCGATTATCTTGAAAAGTCTTTCCCAACCTAAACTATTCTATGATTCTATACCACTATATCATCACATTTTAAGAATATAAATGACAGAGTGACTTTAAGCACTTGCCTTTCAATATGAAGATGCAATTAAGTTTTATAATGCCAGACTAACCTAGAAAGGCACTAATACTTATATCTTTACTAAGAGTAAGTTAGCTTCGTTCCTAGCAAAGTTAGAGCATGACTTTAATCTTACATGAGACAAATTAAATTCAAAGAGCTCTGAAAAGAATGGGGTGTATTGAAAACTATATTTGGGAGTTTTTTTGTTGGGTTTTGGGTGTAGGGTTTATTCTCCCACATGGGAGCATTTTGTGCTCAGGGAATCCCCACTGCTCAGACATTAATTTCTGTTCTGACTCACTATGTGTCACTATGAATGCAAGAAAGCTACTCTTACCAACTTTTTTTTTTCCCCTCAGTAAGAGTATATCTATATATAGCGAAAAGTGCTAAAAAGCTAACAGCTATATTCCCAACTGAAATTGGTCAGAATCTCACAGGTCTGGGAACAGCCAAAATACACAAAGATGTAAAGAAGTTCACCACTTCTTTCCCAGTGAGGTTTCTAAGGAGGAGAAATAGCTTTGCCAAGGAATTGTTTCATTACAAAATATCCCTGATATTAAAAAACTGTCATTCAAATGCTTTATGACAAAGTTTATACAGGTGTAAAAATCAAGCACAATGGCTGTGCTAATTGCATGCCTGCTATGCAGTAGCAGCTCCACAGTTATATCACTTGCCATATTTGCTTGTAACTTTTCAAGGGAGGACTGGTGTGTCGGGTGAGGTGATGGGCATTTTAAAGTAGACTTTTAAGGCTGAGGAGTTCTTCCATCTGCTGAACTTTGTTCAGCTGTTTACATCAGGGCAAAATGCTACCAATCTGATGGGGCTGCATGTTGTACGGGTACCAAGAATTCCCCAAAAGCTGAGCAATGGAAGCATTCAGAAGCATCACAAGAGGTGTGTTTGGTGCATGGCAGAGAGAAACCTGGGAGAAGGCAGAAGGAGGGATGGACCTCTTCTAGTTTCTGAGCTCCAGAGAGAAAGGACTATGGATTACCATTGGTAATGGAGACATGGAGTGAAAGAGGGAGATGTAATGTGAAGGAAAATAAAGATAAGGGCAAGGGAAACCCAGGCCACAATGGAATTTGGATTAGATTGCCATGGTGTGGGCAAGCTTTTCAAATTAATCTGTGGTCACGACAGGAGCCTTTAGCATCTGAAGAAGTAATTTTCCGGGTGAGAGATTCCTCCTGTTTTCTGGTTCGGGCACGAAGGCAGAGCCTGAGGGGCCAAAAGCACAGGTTGGCCCTTGGCACTGCGGTCCGGGAGGCTGGGTTCCATAGAGGCAAAACACTTCAACACGTGTTGCGATGGGGAAATCAGAGGCATGTACAATCAAACGGTATGAGAGGCGTTAACATAATTACTTGCGAGGTTTGTAGTGCGGCCTCGGCCGCGGGGAGGCGGCTTCCCAGGCACCCCCGCAGGCAGACCCGTGGACTGCCACTCCTCCCCCCCCCCCCCCCAAAAAAAGGTGCACGTTGAAAAAAGCTCACACTGGAAAAAAAATAAGGATGGGGAAAATAAGAACGAGAAACAGCTCGGACGAAGTTCGGCGGGGCGGGAGGCCGGCGGAGAAGGGCGCCGAGGCTGCAGAAGCGCGGCGGCACCTCCGTTCCCCACGTCCCCCGCGCAGCCGCCGGTGCCCGGCCCCGGCAGAGGGCGCCGAGTCCGGGCTGAGGCGGCTCCGCCTCCGGCTTGCGAGCGGTGGCGAGGGGACGGCAGCGGCAGGCCCGGGCCCGAGGCGCCCGGAGGACGCAGGTAACCGCGGCCCGCTGCGCCCCGGGCCTCGCCGGGCCTCTCCTCCGGCAGGGCAGGGGCGGGGCGGAGGGCAGCCCCGCCGCGGCCCCAGGGTCTGTGCAGCTGCAGGGCCGGCGTGGCGCCCTCGGCGGCGGGGATGGGCGTGAGCCAGGCCTGCGCGGCCTCCGCTGGGGAAGCGGCCGGAGAAGCCGGGGCTACCCGGGTCCTCCGAGCCGCGGCGGAGCCCGCCGCTCAGCGCCCTAATAGCGGGGAGCGAGGGGGGGGAGCGTCTGCAGGCCCCACCGCGAGATTCGGCCCTGCCCGGCCAGCGTGTTTCGCAAGGGGCTGCCGGCCTTCAGCGGCGTTCAGCCCTGCGCGCCCCCGGCAGGGCGGGGGGGGCCGCTCTGCTCGCGTTCAGGTGTCGGGAGGGGAAGAGGCCGCCCTCGGTTTCTGGGGCTTGCTGTTGGCCCCAGGGCAGGGGCCGCCGGTTGTACCTCCCGGCCAAGGGGGACCCAAGTGAGACTGAGCACTAAAAATAGGCCGTAGTAGTTGTTGACACGGTCAGATAACTGCCCGCAGCGTTTGTCCCCAAACTGAGGAGAAGCACAAGTCTTCCTGTGAGGATTGCACCGTCCTAAATTTTAAATTGTACGTTACATATTTTAAGTTCATGTACTTAACCACACCTGCCTTGGCTTCTTGTATTTATTTTCATTTGGCCAGTGGTCGCTCTCATTGATCAGGCCTTTTTCGCAATCAGATCTTGGCATTTCGGATTTCGGCAGAGTTCACTTGGGCGTGGGGGAGACAAACTCCCAGTTTTGTGAAGAAACGTGTATATTCACACATATAAGGCCATAATAGAAGCCAGTGCTCCACTTAGCTAGGATGGACTCTGAATCAGTTTGTTGGAAGACACTGGGAGTTTTTGGGGGTGTTTCCACTTATTTGTCCCAGGTTAGCAATAGCTCCCAAAGCAGCGTAATTTCTCCTGAACTCCACCATGATGCTAATTCCCATTTGGAGAAATGGGAGAATGTTGTGCAGCGTTATACCATGCAGGAGTGTTGTGGTCTGAAGAGAAAATGAAGTTCAGCAGCTTTCAACAATCTGCGTTTACATGCTTTTAGTACTGAGCAAGTTGCTTTTATTGAGAATGAATTGTGATAAATCTACGTCTGCCTGTGCTTTTTGTGATATACTTTGTTTCTGTTTCTTTTGTGAATTGTATTTCAGATGTAGGGAGGGAAATGCCACAAGTGTGTTTGGACGGTTAATATTAAACACCAGAAAAGAAATTATGGACAGATTATTCCACTGAGGGCTTCAGTGTTTGTTTTCATGTGGTGATTTTGCTCTTTGTAATGGTGGACAGTGTATGAGAAAGGCAGATCATAAAGCTAGTATAGCCTTGTGCTTTTAGATGATGCATCACTCTGTGGGGAACTAGATAATCATCTTTTTGTAGTAACTGTTATGCGGTACCTGGAGAAATCGTTCCAATACCCAAGCAGCTGCTCTTTTTCACATATAAATTTTTGGTTTATTTCAGGGTATGCTATGACTGGCTTCAGATTCCCCATCACTACTTTTAGAAAACTAAATGTCTGGTTTGGACTGTGGGAGAAATTCCCCTGTAATAAACTGTATCCCTCATGGAGGAGAAGCGTATTCTGTAGCTGTCAAGCAAGCACAGTCAACTACAGAAGATGTTTCAGCTTTTCCCCGGTAAAACTCTCTGCACTAAGACTGTCTCCAGAGTATGTGTCAGTACTTTCTCTGCGGAACAAAAGCAACAAAAGCTCTAAAAGGAGCAGACAAACTGTACAAGAGGAAGAAGAGGATGAAGTTGAAGCAGAAAGTGATTTGGAAGATGAATTTGAAAATGACCCCAGTGTAGTAAAAGATTACAAGGATCTTGAAAAAGTAGTGCAGTCTCTTCGATATGACGTGATCATGAAAGCTGGTCTAGACCTTGCAAGAAAGTAAGTATGTAAGAAACAGTCTGCAGATGAGAAAGATGTCATACATCTAAAATTTGAGTTTTGATACCCTTTTATTGCTGGAATAACACAATATTTGGGAGAAGTTTTTTGGCATAGCTGTTTTGGATGTATCGGTGTTCTTACAACCTGCTTTCCTGTCTGCAGTATTTCTGAGATCACCGAGGAGGCATTTTCTAGCAGTTTATTTTAAATGAAGAACATGCAAAATACTGTACTACGTAATACAAAAATATCTACTTTGATATTTGAGAGAGTAGTGTGCCACTGAATGGCTGTAGAAATAGGTGATGGTAAGTATAAACCTAACGTACTGGGTCAACCAGGTAGATCTGCAGCCTATAAATATAACAAATGTTTGATCTAATGCAACCTCCAGAAGCCTTATATTGGAGTGGTGTTAGAACAGAGTATTAGTTAACTTGCTCACTTAAAAATTATGAAACTGGCTTGTCCAGGAAAGGGGACGTTATTCATTGGATATTCATGAGACAGGTCTTTAGAAACAGCTTTTTATTGCTTTCACCTGTGGCATGGAGCAATTATATTATTTCATTTAATATCTATGAAAGACTTTTTCTTTAATTCCAGTTCAAGTCTGTCCTGATCTTAAATAAAGGTATCCTGTATGTGCAAGTTAAGAGCTGTGGAAATGTGCCTTGCACAAGTGATGTTCTTGTGTATCTGCAAAGAAACAATTGCATCTGATCTGCTGCAGCCTGTAAATGCAATAAAACTTTGTTTTTCCTCAGTAAAGTAGAAGATGCATTCTACAATAATGAACTCAGGCTGAACGGAGAAAAACTATGGAAGAAAAGTAGAACTGTAAGACTTTTTAAAATTTAAATCTTTTAATACAGTGCAAGAAAATAACTTAAGGCATGATCTCTTCTTCAGTCTCTAAATCGCCGTGCAAAGGTGAATGGGTAGCCTTGCTAACGCCACTTCCAGCTTTGCGTGTGTGTGACTGTGATTCCCTGGGTAAGACATTGTTCCTGAAGGCAGGCAGGAGACTTGGGTTGTTAGAGAGTAAAATCTAAGGCTGAAAGTCAGGAGAAGGCAGACACCAGCGAGGACAGAACTTTCTAAGTTGCAGAAGGAAGTGACGATAGATGTGAGGGTGATTAGGAATTAGAGTAGGAATGATTACATCCAAGATATAGGTGGAGCAGGCACATGATTAAAGAGAAAGCTTGATGTTAAAAAGGGATCGAAACCAAGGTAGCTCAGGGAAGATTATTGTATCTGTAATATAGCACACAGGAGAAGAGCCAGAAGGGCTGTAGGCCATAGTCTTTCCATAGCAGAGCTTACCAGAACTGTGACAAACATACTTCTACACACCCTTCATGTGAGGTGGTCCTGGTGGCAGTTACTGTCATCAAAGAGCAGTAAAAGAGAAGTTTTAATTCCTGATCCTCTAAATTCGAGTCTAGTTTTTAAGAGGCGTACTGCTTTTGTGACTTTTGAGAGGAGCACAGGCAGTTGATCAGCGCTCTGTTCTTTAAAACACTTCACTTTGTTCAGTAAAACACTTCTAAACTGCTTTAAAGGCAGGAGTGAGAACTTTGTATTTCAGTGTTTTGTGCCTGTATTGACACAAAAAGATTGGCAGGATATACCACATTATAAGTTTTTCACAGAGCTGGGTGTCAATTATAGAACAGGAAGGGTAAAGCTCTTGGCAGAGAAAGTCATGAGACATTTAATTGCTCATTGCCAGGGCTTTCCTAGAAGTTCATAGCTGGAGGCTCTGTAATGGGCCTAGTATTGCCTGCCTTCCTCCTCTCCTGTGAGGTGAAAGTAGTAGATGGAAGGAAAGGACCAAAATTAAAATTGGATGTAGGCTGTGGGGATTTGGTTTCTCCAGGGAATGTTTATAATAATTTATTTTCTCTTTCTGTTTCCAGGTGAAAGCTGGTGACACACTGGATCTCCTAGTAGGTGAAGATAAAGAAACGGGAACTGCTGTAGTTATGCGGGTAGTCTTAAAAAAAGTCTCTGACAAAACTGAAAGTGAAAAATACAAAGTAGTTTTGAGGCGTTGGAAGAACTTGAAAGTGCCCAAACAGGATGTACTTAAGTAACAGAGGGTTGCACGTGGCAGCGTAAGATCTTTGCAGAAACCTGTATTTGTTGTCAGATATGAATTTTGGTTAAACAAAATTACAGTACCCTTTTTTAAGGGCTTGTGTCAGAGTGTTATCTCCCTCTGCTGCGTACGTCAATATTCCTGCAATAAGCCTGTCACTTTCTGCTGTTAGTTTTGTTTCATGGTACTGTGAGACGAAAGTTCCAACCCTAATGGTTTCCTCACAGGTGTTATCAATAATGAACCAATAAAGACTAATTTGATGACTGTTTAATTGCTGTCTAATGTTGTTAAACTGAAAGGTTACATTAAAGCTGACATTAGAAGCAGGACTGCTCTTTTAATTTTATCTCTAGATTTGTGAAACAGAGATAATAGGGATAAACCCCCCAATTAATGTAAAATTGCCTCCTTTTTCATTACTGGTTTCATCTTGGTTAACAAAACCAACTCTCTGCTTATATACACTGCTGCTATGCCAAGCACAGAAGAATACTGATCAGAGCTGTTATTTCTAAGCAGGAAACTTTGCAGATGGAGCAGCGATACTCTGCTGTCCTGGAGAAGGCAGATGAGAGAGGACGTGCGTGTAGTATTGCTGATTTTTACTGTTTAAGTAACTGCAGAGGCGAATGAAATCTCAGTTTGTCACCTATTCATTTCAGTGTGGCAATGAAGATAATATTTAATACTTAAGTGGTGTAAAGATCTGAGCAAAGGTCAGACTGTACAGTGATGAAAAGCTCATGTCTGTGTTATTACAGGAAAATACTGTCGCTTGGGATCGGCATCTTAGGAATGACCACTCACACTGGTAATATGGAACATATACTTCTCCCAGCACAAAGCAACTTGTTTAATGAACTGTGGTACAGACAGAATTTTTATTCTGTTTATATATTTTTAGATAGCCATGTGCAGGCGTGTGTCTACAGGAAAGCTGGTCAGTAGGAGCAGGTAGCTACTGTTCATCCAGTCCATGGTCTGCTCCCTACCTAGTCTGGAGCCACCCAGAGGGAAGATAACCCAGAATATTCCAGGACACCTCTTTGGTGTTCTGGAAATCTAAATGGGCAGGCAAGAAGCTGTTGCTCACAGAACAAACCCAGTGCTCTGGTTAGGCGTTGGACCATTAGGTACGTGTAAAAGCTCTGGTAAAGTAACAACTGGATTTTCACTGCATAAAATGTCTCAGGTGCGAGGAAGCAATGGTGCTCACCTGGCGAGGAGTGCGTGGGAATGGATGGGCTCAACTCCCAACAGGTACTCAATGACTGTGTTTAAGCATGTCGTACCTGCTGCTGCCTGTAGCTTCAGAAGTGGGGGCTGCCAAGTGCAGGACTTAAAAATAATTTCTAGTTTTCTTCAGGCATAGCTAAAATCTATGCTCATTTGGGCTTTTTTTTTTTTTTTTTTGGTGATTGTGTATACGTATAAAGAAGCAGATACATGTCTAGTTAATGTTTTAAAGGCATAGCAACCTTTTGAAAAAATGGTTCTTAAGAGGACGTGATCCTGGAAAGCTTTCCTAGGGGATTTTGGTGATCCTTGCACTGCAGAGGTGAAGGGATTCAGCATGGCAAGCACCCATGGCAGGCTGTACTTTTGTTGCAGGCATCGCTGTCTCCACTTTGTTGGAACTTGCACCAAGTGCTCTGAAAATAAACAGATGAGATCCATCCTCTGTTCCTGATTCCACTTACCATTGCTTTTCTAAGTGGCTCCCATAATCTCTAACGATGCTGAGAGAAGTAAGTAAAAAGATGTGTTATAACATGTCAGGGAGCTCCAGTTGCTGGTCAGTAACCAGTCATTAACTGTCAAGTATGCACAGTCACACAGCCTGTCACCTCCAGCAGTTGTAACTTACATACCAGAGCTTACAGCACCAGAACAGGATGCCACTAGTAAACCCCAGGAATGCTTTGGGGCTTGGGGATAGCCACGGTACGGATGTGAAGAAATTAGCTTTCTAAAAGCATCTTGTTTTGTCTAGGATAAAAACAGTAACAACAAAAAAGCCGTGGCCTGCCTGCGTACCTGAAAGCCATTGACATAAGAGCACTGGCGGCATAATTTCTTGAGTTGGACAGAATATGAACCCAATATTAGGCCAAACTGCTAGATTTTAACTTCTGGAAAACCTTGCTGGGAAGTAAAGCACAGAAGAGGTTGCAATCAAGTCCTAGCCTGCTCCTAATCATGACAAGAGAGTTTTTACCAGAGCCTGTAGTGACAGAACAAGGGGCACTGATTCTAAACTGAAAGAGAGCAGATTTACAGTGGACATAAGGAAGAAATTTTCTGTGATGAAGGTGGCAAGGCACTGGAACAGGTTGTCCAGAGAATTTGTGGAAGCCTCCTCCTAGGAAGTGTTTAAGGCCAGGCTGGATGGGGCTTTGAGCAACCTGGTCTGGTGGGAGGTGTTGCTGCCCATGGCAGGGGAGTTGGAACTAGATGATCTTTAAGATCTCTTCCAACCCAAACCACTCTATTATTCTATGGCTGCCACCAAACCAGGTCTTCACTGAGATGAAAGTAAAAATGGGCTTCTGTAAGTTTTAAGCATTGATCCACTAGTGGTATCAGCAAAGGAAAAGAACAGCAGACTTTGTAAGGAGTCTTATGATGGGTGAGAACACCCTCTGTGGATTCAGGGTTGAAATGGAGAGAGAACTATACCCATTGGCTTCACAAAAGAAAGCTTCAGTCACAGGCAGGGTGATCTCAGAGGAAAACTGTGACAGCAGGAACGTGAGTTGCTGTTCCACTTGGCTACAATGATCTGTCTCGGATAAGCTTCTCTACTGATGAGACCTTTTCACTGGGGCCAGACATTGCTGGGCACGTTGTACTCGCTTCTGCGGCCTTTAAGCGTTTGGGCTGTGAGCTAAAGGAAGGCAAGACTTGGTGAATGACTGACATGCGCACTGAGTGAGCAGAGCCAGCATGTGTTCTGGGAGGTGGAGGAACAGGCACACCACAGCCACAGCTTTTTCAAGACCTTCAGGGAGCTTTTAGACAAGGTAGGCTCACACAGACTGTGTGTATGTAAAGTATACATGAACTTATCTGGCCACCCTGTGCATTTTTGCTTCATCAGCCCTGAATTTCAAGGTGATGGGGTATATCTGATAATACAGTGAAGTGTCTGGTCAGATGGCACAGTAAAATCGTAAGATGTGATCAAATAAATGTCTTAATGATCTTCCCAAAACAGAGAATCTACCACTAGTCAATTACCAAAGCACTAGTGCCACTGCATACTGAGTGGTGGGAGACACACAAATGCTTTCCTCCTGCTTGGAGTTCAGGGTACGAGACAGTGACTTGGGTAAGTGATCGCTGCTTCTGCCCTTCAGTCACTGCTGTAATGACATGGGCAGCTGCCATTCTTAGTGTGCACAGTGGAAGAACTATCTGAAAAGGCCTCCTCATGGAGATATTGCTGAAAGGTCATAAAGAGAGGTTTGGATGGCTTGAGAAGTGACTGATAAGTTCCCTAGAGGCTGCCTATATGATTATGCTGCACAAGCCACCTCCACATTAACCACAGATGAAGCCAACCTAAATGCTGCTTGTCGGGCAAGAAGCCCAAAATGGGCAGCACACCTGCCCTGGCACAGAGGTCAGACCTGATCCAGAAGACTCTGCCTGGTCCTGTAGGAGGCAGGTGCCATCTGGTTGTGGGTGCAGGACCCAGTTGTCACGGGCACAGCACGCAGCATTATCTGAGTTTTGTGTGTTCCACCTGCTGCAGGAGCAACGTTACACGCTGCAGCGTGTGCTGTGCCTGGGCCAGCCCGTGTTTGGGAGCAGGGCGCAGGAGGATCCTGTGGAGGAACAGCCGGAATTGCTCACGCTGTTCGACGTGGGTCTTGTAGAAGGGTCAGCCTGGTCAACGAAAGCAGGCACGTACCGACACTCAACAGGCTCTGAGTTCCGTTGCCGACAGATCAACACAGAGAGGGGGGGTTTTATACTCTGACCCCCTCCCAAATAATAGGCAATTCTTTTTTTCCATAAAACAGAAAAGCACTGGTGTTTATGGGTTTTATTTTTGCGGGGGTTTTGTTTGCTTTTTTCTTGGGGTGTTCTTTTTTTCTTCTGTAATGGCATGTCAGAACAGGACAGTCTACCTTCAGCACCTACGAAATCACAGTGCTCAACAGCCTGTGCAGCCCAGTTGCGGCGGTCCTTCTACAATGGCATGCACCGGCACAGAACGCAAAAGGGGTGTGCGTGGGAGCCATGCACAGTCAAGTACTGCTGAAGCTAGAATTCTTCAGTTCCCGATGCTTCAGCCTTCAATGCATATATAGACAAGCACTTCAAGGAGACCCTGGGCTTTTTTTAATTTTTGGAACAAGGAGAGATAGGGAGCCAGAGAGACAAGGGCCAGCATTACACGGCACAAACCCAAACGCCTAGGTTTTATACAAGGGATCAAATCTCAAATACAGGATGTGATCCTACTGAGTGTCTAGTTCCTACTGTTGACAAGTACCTCGGGATTGTTTTCAGAGGAAAACACTTGTAGACCTTGCTAACACCTCAGGAGCTAACCAAGTGTAATGATTTAAATATTTTGCCTCCCAGAGAAATGAAGACTAACATGTAAGACTACTAAATGCCTCTGGAAACAATGACAAAACAGTTGTTTTGAGACAATGAAATTTACGAGGGAAATTGGGAACGATCACTTCATATTTGTGTGTGGGGGGAGATATTAATCAGCTGATCTTCCTCCAGTCTTCAGTAATCACAATTTGCTGCCATCTATTAACATAAATATTAGCGTGATTGCACACATAGTGATTTTGCCCATTTTTTGACTGGGAAGTCACATTAATTTTTTTAAAAGAAAGTAAGGAAAACCTAGTAAAACCTAGTAAAACAAAAACCAGGTTTGCTTTATTCATGCTTGTCTTTGGTGGAGGGAGGAGGGGAGAAGTGGGAAAGGAGCATGTGGTATTCTCCAGAACAGCTTTATTTCCCTTCTATTACAGCTCTTCCCTTCCTGTGAGAATCAAAGTTGTTCTTTACAAATTGTTATTGGGAGAAAAATGCTCAGTGGGGACCACAGCCCCGCCACGGAACAGATCAGGAAATGGAGTGAACAGGTGACCACCCATGTCACAGGCTTTTATGGCCACTAACTAGAAAAGAAACCATCTAGAAAATGAAGAAAACGGAGAATGTTGGGTAAAAAAAGCTAATAGCATAAGGGCTAATCCCCTGCCAGTCAGATGAGGTTTAAGGAAAATGTGAATATGGTGGATTTTTATTTTGTTAGGAGTCATCTGCTTCCAGAACTGGGACTGGCCAGCCCAGTGCAGCACTGCTGCAGGAGACACGACCTCTCAGAACAGGATTTATATGAGCTGTGACAAAGATCATGATGAGTATTATGCATTATGTAAGAAATTAAGACTATCACTAGCAGTAAGAAGTTCAGATGAATGACTTTTATAATGGAGGGAGGAAAATGAGGATTTTGAAAGCTCTATTACTACAAGAAATTTATCCATCCTAGTACTTACTGGGACAAAAAAATAGGCTGGAAAGAATGAAGACCAAAAAAATGCAGATTTCTTTCTTTTTCTGTCTTTCTCAGCAAAGACAATTGCTAAAGAGAATTAAGAGAGGAAACTAAACCATCATTTCATCTATTCACTTTAAACAACTTCAAGCACATTTAAAAAGATGTTTTCAGAGTGTTTCTGAGGAAACCCCCATAACTCTGTTGGTGCTGAGTTGCAGTAATAAATGAAAAAAAACAAGAGAAAGTCAAACCAAGGAAGTAATGAAATTTTGGCAATGACAGTGATGGAGTTTGTTTCATTTACTCAGAAAAATCACAGGCTTGAACTTGCCGTGCTTCTTCTCCTGTGGATTTTAAGTGTAATCAATGAAAATGCATGGCAGGTAAGGACACTTGTCAATTTATGCCCCATCCTAAGTACAGGCAAACTTAAGACACGGAATTTTCCAGCTGTTTCACATCCCTTTAATCAGTCAAAGAAAATATGAAAAAAAATAAATTATGAATAAACCCTGTATATTATGTTCTCTGCTTCTTTGGGTTGTGGAATTCGTGCTAGCCCCTACCAGCAGGAAATTAAACCTGTTGTGCTTCTGTAGAGCATCAAGCACACAGTTCTGTTTCTTACTGTTATAATATAAATATCAAACAACAACTGAAGAGTCAAATGACAGATTTAAATAAATGTACCTAGAAATAAATGATATGCATTGTGAAGATAAGAAAAAAACAGTCACAAACATTTCCTAGAACATGAAACACTTTGGTGGCTGTAATGCATCAGCATAACAAAGTGGTTGACTTCAGGTAACGATTTTTCTCATTTGCAGACTTGTCATTGATTCTGTCAGCTGAATACAGTTAATGGGAAATAAACTGATGCATGCTTGATCTCCCTTTTGATGTGCCATTTGACATCTTATATAGAGCTTCTAAGTTAGCTTTTAATTTGTGGAAAAAGGGTAAGACACAAAAATACAGAGTTATGATAAATTGTGCTGTTTCTCGCAGAAAGCTGTTGAGAAGTGGGCTATCCAATGCTTACCCAAAGCTGATACAGTTAAACTAGAAGAAGTACAGACACTTGGTACTCACCTTAACAGGGTTTACTGAGCTGGTAGGTGGAAAGTAATGTTCATCCATAGGAAGCCAGTGCGTGCATGGCTATGTATGTTCCAAACACTTCAATATCTAGCAATCTTCCTATCATAGCCTCACTTTCAAAATGACAAGTCGATTCTTTTAAACAAAACAAGTCTGAAAGATGGAAAAATCTTTAAAAATGGCTACAGCAAACCAGGGTGTTTTCATTTATGTATTGCCCAGCTAGCTATGGTTATCTCGGATCCTAGTAACAGACTTTATAGGGAAAAAAATTCTGTTTGTACTCAAGCAATCAGCAGACAACATTCCTCTTGTATGAAAATAATATACCTTTAATTTATTTACAAGACTGACCAACTGGATGAAGTGGCTGTACTCCAAATGCACTGCAAGAGTTTTCATTAGTGAACTATGTCACTATTCATATGTCTGTATTTTCTTGATATAAGTTATAAAACATAGAATCAAACAGATCATGAAAGGTTTGTGAAGGGTGAGATAAAAGGAATGTACGCAGCAATTAAACAGAAAACAACCAATGAAAATATTTCTATATCCACTTTTAAAAATGTAATTTCAAAAGGTGAAAATTGTTTTTTTTCACTACTTGGTAGATAATACGAATGGACTGATTTTTTGACTCAATGTCAGCATCTACAGTAAAAGCCAGTATGTCTCAAATTTGCATGCTAGCTAGTAACATCTGTCAATCGTAGAAAAGTTTAATATACCAAATTCTTCTGGGAGCTTTGACATCACTAAGTGGTGAAACACGTATGACATTAAGATAAGAAAATATAATGAAGTTTCTTACCTTCTGGCTAGCCATTTGCAACAACAAATTAAGCAGCTGTTAATATTTTCTCTCATTTCTATCTCCCGTAAAGGTGCATATAAAGAATTTCACAGAGGTGCTAGGTAGCATACAATTACAAGAGAAAGTCTTGTTTTCTGATACATTCAATTTGCTAAATTTATGCACTAAAATGAAAGACTAAAATGCAGACATTGTGGTATCAGTTCTTTATCTTTGGTAAAATGTTTTCATTTTATTATAGCCATATTTGCTCTGATATCCATTTTGTGCATGGTCTGCTATTATTTAAACCAACAGGAAACATTTAAATGGATATAAACAGTATCAGTGTATTATTTAGTACATTCATGACTTTCTTCATACATTCTTTCAGAATGTTGCTAGCATATGGAGAAAATGAGCAAATGCTACTATCTATTATGATTTAATCCCAGTTTAACATAATACTTTTACTAGTTCTTGCCATCAGGAAAAAATGTTTTCTTTTGCTTTTAGAAGAAAGGGATCAATATGACTCTAAGAACAATAAATTCTAAAATTCTGAAGTTAAAATATCAAGTATTTTGTACTTTCTTACAAATGCTAAAATAGGAACTTACACTGGAACTGGCTTAAAATTTGATACCTATGACCCATCTAAGTAAGCAACAAAAAAGGACCATAGAGAACATCAACAGCTGCTCCGACGTGTTCCAGTGATGGTCAGTAAGTGATCACTGTCTTTACTGTCTTAAAAATCCATGTTTGACTCTCTCTCTCACCGTTTCTATCAGTATTAAAAGAAAGAAAGAAAAAAAAAAGAGTTTTAAAGCAGCACGCTCCAGTGACACGTCATACAGCAAATTCACATTAGGTTCTGGGAGGTCTCTGTTACACTTGAACATATTAGCGATGCAAACTTGACCATATGAACCTAAGTTATACATACATAGTTATGCCTCCAAATAGCTACTAATTACATTAAATCAATTTGGCAAAGCGAGGGAGTTCCAACATCCCTACACTCGAAATATCCAGATGCTGCTGCATTCACGCAAAGAATGAATTACATTACCACAGCTCCTATGTGGGGACCCTGAAACACTGAATTTCATCACAGAGCCAATCTCTGCATATACTTTGTGTATTTGCAATTCGATACAAACACTGGAAACCTTCCAAATCATGATTTTGATATGAAGTAATGTCAATATTTTTTTTAAGTTCTTGTTCCACGTCTTATCATTGTCACCTTTGCTATTTTACAAAGAGTGGCAAGCAGACAATGGCAAGACATTCCAGGGGTATAGGCTTGGGACTGTTCCGCTGGCTTTACTCAGACGAGCCATCCTCAGTCACGCCAGCAGTGACACTGGACAAAACAAAACAGGAACTCACAGGGGCACGATCAAGTTTGCGGTGTCAACATAAAAAAAAATAAAAATTCACATTGTGTCTACGCTCACATCTCAATCCTTCAGCAGTTAATTCTTAGTTTTAGAAACAAAACCTGGGTAACAGTCAAAAATGCAAATGACACCATTCTGACCCATTCTTTGACACGGTATTATTTTCAGTATCTCAGCATCATCAAAATCAAAACAAATGTGAAGCTGCAATTACTGTAGAAATAAAGTCTAATATTCCAATGATTTCTAACGAACATGGCACCTTCAAATTTAAATTAAGTTTAAATTTCAAATTCCAAATTAACTAACAAGATTGCTCGTAAGGGTATAACGAAAAACTGCTCCCGAAGAGCACAACAATTTAAAAAAAAATAAATTCTTTACTATTAGAAAGTGATAAAAAAGGAAGAAGCAGAAATGGGGAGTGGAGTAATACAGTTTCGATACATGTACTTGCACCAGTGAAAATCACACTCTCAGTGAGTCATTGCTAGCTCGCCCATCAATGACTTGAGGTCTTTACCCATGTACAAATGTAGTAAGCCACTTCCCACCGCTGCGGTGCCCACAGAGATGCAACGCACGCGTTAAAACACAACAAACTTCGTGCCTGACCGTCCTGGACGCTGAGCACCCTCAGCTCCTGACAGGCCCCTCAGTCTAAACCATAGCATAATCCTGACAATAATTTAGTGGTCAAAGTCTTAGGAATTTAAAGAGCCTGTCACTTTTTTTGCTTTCTTTGCTTTTTTCAGTATATCACACTTTTTTCTGTTAGGACGCCGGCATCTCTCATCAATGCTCGGTATACATTCATAATGCCATACTTCTTCCATTTTCTCCACAGGGTAAACTGCCTCCACGTAATGACGGATCAGTCTCAGTCTGATAGGATCGAGCTGTTTTTTGTTACAAGCACCTGAATGGTTGTATTGCAGTCTGAGATTCTCCGGAGTAAAGAGTTCAGGAAAGAGTCTTACGAGAAGCCTGGCAGCAAAGTTGCCGACCGACAGGCTCTGCTGCACTATCTCTCTCACCTCCTTATCAGACAGCAAATACAGTGAAGGCACAGGGAAGTCGGGATTAGGAACAACGAGTTCATCGAGTGGTATCTTGCAAAAATCCTTGCTGCTTCTTTCCGGCGGCAGCGGTGGCCCTTCGAATTCTTCTCGAAACCTCTCGGGGTTTATTACGTAACTGAGAAATTCCCTCCTGTCAGGCCCCGGCACGTGGATTTTCCGTTGCTGTTGGTACGAACGCCTTTGCTCTGTGTCTCGTCGTCGACACCGCTCATCAAGCTTGCCAACAAACTCCAATGTCCACACTCTGTCATTCTTTGCTCTGGGGTACAGTATCTGCACATAATGTCGAATTAATTTAATTCTAGTGGGGTCGAGCTGTTTCTTGCCTAAAGATCCACTACAGTTGTATTGCTTCCGTAAGTTTTCATGAGTAAACAGTTCAGGAAATAAGAGTACAAGCAATCGAGAGGCAAAGTTGCCTATGGAAAGACTGCTTTCATATATGCTTTTAATCTGTTCTTTGTTCAACAGGTAATCTGGGACAGGGACATCAAAATCAGGGGGAGGAAAGTCAAGTTTGTCAAAGTCTATGGGTACTAGCCAAATTTTTTTTGAGCGTCTGCCAGGTTTTTCATATTCAAAACTGTCTTCCACTTTTATGATTGATACATCATCTGGTAAACTAGAAGAATCGTAACAGTCATCTCTCATCTGGTCACATTCACTTCCATCCATGTATGTATTTTCAAGCTCATCATTTATTCGCTGAACACATTGCTGCAACCAGGCTTCTTCTTCTTGCACATCTGGGAAGTAAATTTCAGTGTACCTACGGATTATTTGAAGCCGATGAGGATCCAGCAGTTGCTTTCCAGAGTCTCCAAAGCAGCTGTACCTTTCAGCTAATTTTCTGTGGTCAAAGAGTTCTGGAAACAATCTGTGTAACAAAAAAACAGAAAATTCCCCTGCAGAAGTAGCTTCGTCTAAAAATTCATTGAGATCCTGAGCATCCAGCATGTAATCTGAGGCAATGGCATTACTCCTGTCCAAGGACAAAGCTTCCTCCTGCTCTTTATCCTCCATAAAATGAGAAGATTCGACCTGCTCAGTCTCATAAAAGCTGGACGACTGCACATTCTGCTGACTGTTTTCCATTTCCCTTTGAGCCCAAAACCTGTTGAAAAAATCATTGACTTGAGGCAAACACTCCACCTGCCACACCGTTGTATTCTTCACAGAAGGGTAACAAACTTCCACATAGTTGCGGATGAGCTGCAGGTGAAGAGATTCAAGTTTCCTTTTGTTGAGAAAGCCGCACGCACTGCAGCTTCTGCTGAACTCGTCATCGCTGAAGAGCTCTGGGAAGAGCTGCACGAGCAACCGGCAAGCTAGGTCTCCGCCCGACGTGCTTTGATCCATGATTTGTTTGAGCTCCGCAGAAGTCAGCTGGTACTCGGGGGGAGGCTTGAAGTCTGCCACGGACTCTGCTGGACTGACTTGCTTTTTTATCCTGCTCACCTCCAGAGACAACAGGTCAACTTTACTGTGAAGCTGGGTCATATTGGTATTGAGGGTGTTAAGCGTGTAGAACATTTTCTGTATCAAAGAATAGATATTTGGGTCAGAATCTGCGGCGGCCGCTGTTATGGCAATGGCTGCAGCCGAGTCCCTTTTGCGTTGGTCGTTCAAAGTCCGAAGATGCGATGGGCTGCTGGGGTTGATTTTTTCAAACAACTCGTAAGAAGCAAACTGCTCTCCTCCTGGCGGGTTCTTCTTCTCCGTGATTTTGTGTGAGATGCCATAGAGAGGTTTTTTATAAGATGGAGTGGTTATGTCACTGAAGGATTCTTCTTCACAGAGCCACGTTACGTTAGGATTCTTGTTCTTGTTTGGCTGCTCTGCATTTACCTGAGTGGGTGAGCCAGTATCTCTGCTCTTCATGTTTGAAAGGGAACCCTTTGAATGAATAAATACTCTATTAGTAAGACTGCCTTAAAAATATTAGCTATAAATATGTGCCCCTTAAGTAGGCATTCTTACATAAATATGCAAAGTCAAATCTTCTCCAGAGGACTTAGTTGTGTTAAATACATCCCAATTAATAATTTCACTAGGAAAAATAAAAATAAAGTATTATTTAGTGTTTGGGTTTTTTTGTTTTTTTTTTTTTTTTTTTTTGTTTTGGCTCATGGCTTTCTCCATGGAATACTTATGCGGTAATAATCCTTAGTACTTTACAGTCCTTTACCCACTGAGCTCTAAATACTCGCTCAAATTAAGTATCATTATGTTTCACCTTGCATATGAGGACCTTGGGCTGTAGAGAATTTGGGTGGCAACAAGTCAGCAACAGAGCCAAGAATAGAATCTCGATTTTCTAACTCCTAGTCCCGTGACCTTGCCAATGCCTCCAACTGCATTTAATGTTACAGCACTGTCTTTCGGTTAGCTTTCGAAAATACCACAAGGGCTATAAGACAACAAAATTATGCTTATTCTCTTCTTTCTGATGTGAAAGGTTTATATAAGTGGGGGCATTTTTATCTTTATAACGGTGTAGGACTCCTAAACAACTTTTAAGCATAACTGTAATTTTTAAAAAGTATTTATTTAAACAGTAAAAATTTAAAAACAAAGTGAAAAGTACCTTGGTCTTGTCTTTTTTAAAAAAGGGAATTCTAAGGGTTTTTTTATTTCTGAAAGGCAGGAAAGTTTAGACTCATGGGTTTCTAATTTTCTAAATTATTTATATAAAAAGCCAGTAACAAGCTTTTAAGGAATTAACATTCTCAATAATTTCTAAATTTTCCTCATTCCTTGAAATTGGAAGCAAACATTTTCATCAACTCACAGCAAATATGCAGGGCCTGAGCAGGTTGGGTTTTTTTGCAAACACATGAATATTGCAAATAATTCTTAGGAATTTAAGTAGATACAACAGAATCAAAATCCAACATACAGAATTCAAACATGAGAAAACACTCACAGATTTTAGAGAAGACTGTACTGAAACATCTTGCTTGGCTTCTTCCACAGAACATTAATTAGATAAAAAACAGAGAATTTGCATTCAAGTATTAAAACAAATGGAACACAGACTTGAGGTCTGAGCTGAGAGCCACAAGCAGTTTGAAATTCTAGTGAAGACCCCACTACAGTGAGGAACTTGAATTAAGGTTCCTTTCTGAAAAAAAAACAGAATTGTAACACTCATGAAATTAGTCTGGTCCCTATGTGTACTCACACTTGGCATCTGCTTATCGCATTGACAAACTGAATCTAATTACTTTTTAATTTCTAATGCAATGTATACTCAAAAGAGGCTCAGAAAGAACAAGTTGATTTCTGCTCCAAGTTTAGAAACCAGCAGACTCAATTAAACTGAAGTTGTGTTTCCAAGTTCTGCTCTCATTCACATCATACAACCCTACATCTGAAACGTTGTGTTTTCACATCCAAAGCTCGGTGGATGGACAGATCATAAAATGAAAGTGTAACGCAGAGGCAATACATTCCACAGGGCACAGAATCCCTAGCTGCGGTGGTGCCGAGGACACCAGACTTCCAGGTCCCTTTAAAAAGACTGTCCCTCCAGTCCCACTCACATAAAAGCACATTTGCTATGAGGACAGCAAGGAACAAGAGTTCTGTAACACCACCAGCTATTAAAGAGTGATTTTACCGCACAAGTTGTATGAGTTACCCTAACTAAATCAGCTCTTTGTGACTTGCAAAATACCAGAATGTGAGTGACTGAATTGTGAACAGACCAAGATTCACACGGCTCACACCTAATTGTAGGCTCCCACACTGGGACTGGAGTTGTCGTACCCCATCTATACTTGCCTGTGGAGAAACCAGAGGTGTTTCCAGATGGTAACAGAGCTCTCCCAAACAAACATCACCTGAAAGCAGGTGATGAAAATCTCCACTGGCAATAAACATAGTTCTGCTCCCCAGTCAGACATCCAGACTGAATTACAAATTTCTTTCACCATTTTAGACCAAAAGAAGCAAAACAAAACCGCAACTCTGGAGAATGCATTTCTTACACATACAGTGAGGAGTGAGGTCTGCTACCTAAGGAGTTAGCTCCTCCATTAACACTCCTCTTTACAGAAAATATTCCAAATGTTCCTTCACGTACAGAGTACGATTCATTTGGTTGATTCTTTACTAAATATCTTGCCACAGGGTACCAGTCGCCTGCCAGTTCTCATCAGAACTCCTCCTCTCTCTTTTCCCTAACCAATTATATATTAAAACTTGGCAATGTGGGGGTAACTATTAATGCACATCTCACACAGAGTCAAGGCAAAGCAATATTGGAAAGTGTATTAAACAGCACAAATTCATTGTCTTAAGCATCTTACTGCACTTTTACAATGAGTATTGTGAAAGTTTGCATCCTCGGTTTTGGACACGGGTGCTCTGAAGCAGAATTGTTCACGCTGAGAACTACAGCAGATCTCCGCTGCGACGGCAGCAGAGCTTCTGCCCTTTCCCTGGCATAGCTCACAGGGTTTGGATCTGGTTGCGGGACGGATCTGGTTAGCTGCATTTCAGAAACATGTAGTCAGTGTTCAACTAACAGGTGACAACACATTTGGGTTGTATTAAAAGATTTTCTATTTCAGCTGTGTTCTCATTTTCTTTCCTTTTGCTTTTAATTATCTTGTCTTTATACAGTTTCCGTGTGGGAACAGCACTGCCCACAGCATAAATACACGGCTTTTTGTAAATTTTCCAATCAATGTAATATTTAATATTTTTGAATTATTTTTCTGCAACACCGATCTTTAAACATCAATGTATTTCAGATTAATACTACACCCATTGAAGACAGTTTTAATATATCATAAAAAAATAAGCAAAGATCCTGTTCTATGAGACTGAGTGTACATAAGATAGTGCTGCTTTTTATACTACATTTGCCCAGCAAGTTTTTGTATTATATACATTCTCTGAACTCTTGCAAAATGCAACATTTTGGTAAACATAGACTAATATAAATCATTGTGAAATAGTCTCTCACATTATCTCTTGGAGTCCTAAGCCAAGTTTTAAAAGTTGTTTAGTTACTGCTCTGTTCAGTGCTAAAGTCCAGCAAAATGATGATCTTTACTATGCTTCATAAACAAAGTCTAAATATCTCTAAGAACACAGAGCATAATATTCTAGCATATGAGTAAAGAACAAATATGGAAGCAAGAAACATATAAAAAGATTCAGTCAAACACATGAGAACTTGGAAATGTCTTGCACATAAATTTTTTGAACTTAAAATCCTCTACACTTTGGGGATTTTCTAAAGAAAATTTGGGAAAATTAATTTCTGGTTATGAAATGATGATCAGAATTTTAAAAAAGCAAAATGTCTTCTGACAGAAAGTCATTTAGTAATATAATCATCAGCCCAATAGCACAGTTATATAACATAGGAAGTTCAGCTCTGCTTGTAGCATACAAAGATGTCTACGTGTTGTGTAGCAAAAAATATACTACGAGCATAATATCCTCAAAAATAACTGACATTTTGCCCTGCATTTAAACACAAATAGTTAATGAATTTGGTACTAGAAAAGTAATTAACTTAAAAATATTGTTAAGATCGAAGACTGTTTCTGACTGGTAATTTAACTAAACATGCTGATTCACTGGGGTCAGTCAAGAATGACTTTTCATCATTGTTACTGGGTCACTTTCTGATATTATAAGTCCAAGGTTATAATTAATTTCAAATTAAATTTAAAAATGTATTAAAGACAAACAGCAAACAGTAAAATCCAAAGCAAGCACAGTTTGAAGACCATTAGGAAGTTCTTTTAAGAATGTGAATATAAGTTAAAGAATTGCAAAAAGAAAAAGAAAAACGAAAGGAAAGAAACAAGATTAAAACCTACCTACCACATTCAGGGAAAAAAACAGCCCCAAGAAGTCAGAGAGACGACAGTCAAGAAAAAGAAATATGAAGAGCTATGGCTAGAAAGGAGAAATTAAATGCACAAATACAACACGGAATAACCAGCTAGGTAGCAGAACAGCAGAAAAGGATATGTGCGTTAGAGTAGGTCATAAACTAAATATAACCCAGGGCCTGAAGTTATTCAAAAGAGGATGAATTTGAATCTAGGTTATTTTAATAAAGTGCTGAGTGTGAAAAACAGGAGGTCATTATGCTGCTCGAGAGCATGTCAGAAATTACCATCCAACACCGGACACTACCCTTTCAGGCATCTCTAAGAGCACAACAAAACTATAAGGTGACTCCTGAAGAAGAGCTGAAAACCCAGAATTTTAGTCTTGGAAAGGAAGAGCTGAGGGTGGACAACATCACACTCATTTTCCCATGTGCAGAAGACTTTTCTAGGAACAGATGATCACTGCTCTCCCTACTGAAAAGAGCAAAGACAAAAAGAAACTTGCTCAGTTTCAGCAAAGATTAACTAAAATCTCCACTCACTAGAGAGGCGAAACACTAGAAGAGGACATTAATCTGTGGACGAGCTCAGGGACATGATTTAGAAGTGGACCTGCTAGAATTAGATAATGGTTGGACTCGAAGATCTTGAAGGTCTTTTCCAACCATGATTCCAAGACAACGGAAGAGAGTGGGCACCTCTTCACCTGCTGGACAAGCACCTGGATCATCTCGAGTAGGATGCTGCACCAGAAGTTGTAATGAACTCTGCAACTGATACTCTGAAGTCTTTTGCATTCCTGCATTTTTATCTTGCAAATAACACAGAAATCTATATTCGCCTCACCGCCACTGAAATTTGTGCCAATGAAGGAAGAACTACAGCCCTGAGTCTGCCACTGAGGATCCACCTGAAGGACTGTGTGACATGAGAAGGACTGCTATCAGTCATGCTCAGTTAATCCAAATCACTACCTGCTGCTACGTTCTCTGACAAACAACACAAATATACTTCACATTAATGAATTAACTTATAACCACATTTCATAGATATGATGACTCCCATGTTATTTAAACAAATATCCAGACAAATAATATGTGCAAACTGGGTTAAGATTAAGCTGTACTTGTCTCAAACTCGTTACTAATGCAAACCCAGTTAAAGGACATACATTTTGCTTATAGAAGCAATTAATTCAGCCTGTGAAATACAAACAAAAAAAATCACGCAGTCACGTCTATAGAAAAATCACCTCTTGTGTAAAGCGCCTTTTCTTCACGCTGGGTAAGACATCTTGCTGGTTCCCTGAACCATCAGAACCAAGTGAGGTCTGTTTCCTTTTGCTGGAATCCTGTAGGCAAGTAACTGCACCATCCAGTGAGTGTTTGTCAGCAGATCTGGATGTTACTGAACAGTCTAGAGCTTCATCTTCATTTTCTGTTTCTACTTTCACATTTTTGGCAGGAATTTTTACTGGAAAAAGAGAAGATTTAGAAGCTAAAACACTCTATCCAGAAAACTGTGACACCCTTAATGCAATCTTTTGTAGTTCGATTCTTTATACGAAAATGTGTTTTGAAGAATATCAATATTTTTTATGACTTCTACAATAAGTGTATGCTGAGGCGACCCCAGTTATTATGCTAGGAACCATTCAGTAACGCAGCAAATTAGTTTCTCCCCCAAAGACGAGTCTCAAGTATAAACAAGTAAGTTACAGTAGGAAGATTTTTTGGAGGGAGAGGGAGGAAAGATGTAGAGCAGAAAATATAATGAGTACCAAAGATAAAGGTGTATTTTAGATAGCTTTTTAAAAAACATTAATGTAATTTGTCTTGATCCAAGTGAATACACTTTATCAGGTTATAAAGGATTTAATTTAACAGGTATTTTTGCCTGATGATAAATTACACAAATGGTAACAATTTACCTTCATCATCATCAGTGATTTCAGCGGAATTCATCTTCTATCTCACTAAAGAACAAAACAAAAATACAAGAAATATCAGCGTCTTCAGGAATCAGAAAATACCTATATCTGTTTTTATAATTGCTTTTAATCTAGAGCCATTGGGCATTAACAGCCCACAGATAATTTCCAGTCTGTACCTTTGTAATAATTAGCTATTTTCAGTAAACTTCCTGGCCATCTATAGACCTGTCAACATGCAAACTATACCGCAGACAACAGAAAACAGCTACGAAAGTATTTAAAACTATATTTTTTCTGGTACGGAGAAAAGCAAAAGTAATTTTTAACCTTCTCTATCAAGTATCCTGGCAGTATATAAATGGAAGTTAGCAGTATTAAACTCCCTATCCTGTAGCAAGTCCCTAATTCTTATTAGAGTAAAATGTTTTTATATTGTCATTCTGCGTGACCCAAAGTCATCACTGAAGGAAAACTCATAAACTGTAACATACATGTTGGAGTAAGTTTTCATTTAAAAATCTTTGATCTTTTGATATGGATTGCATCAATTCAAGAAGAGCAATCTGCAGATCTACAGTAACTACTTTTTTTTTCTGTCAGCATCTATATGTAAAAATGTTTTTTGTAAGGAAAAACCAAATACATGTATTATTGTAGCCTGATTTTAGCATTAGTTCTCACACAAAAGACTCAGCTGTTATTTCTGTTTCCTTGAAAACTAATTTTTCAAGTTACCTGGGGGCAAATATCAATCTGTGGGCAAGCTCCTAAAAGACATTCTAAATCTTTTGGATTTGCTCTAAAAAGCAAACAACCTAATCAGATCTCACTGACCAATACAGGGCACAGAGCTGCAAACTGACGCTCTCAGCTGGTGACTCGTGAACTGTCACACACTGCTCAAGTTCATCTACACAGAGCATCAGGTTTACTTAGCCCCACAATATTATTACTTTATATTTTCCACAGTTACATTCTTCTTTTGAATAGTTTTCTTTCAACTATTCCTGTCTATCAGTTAGACAAGGTCTGAAATCAACACAAGCAAGTGAATTAACCCAATCAAAAGCGTATGTACAGCCCAGGAGTGGGAATTCTAATGAAATTTAACAGAGAGATAGGGAGAGAAAGAGACAGATAAACTGTTCTGGAAGGAAAAACAAAGTCTCTATCCCAAACACTTGAATAATTATTTTTATTTAAACTTAAAATACTGATTAAAAAACTCTGTAAACACTTGAATTCTGTGTAGCTACAAATTTTTTTTTGTCAGCAACTGATAGCTGTTAGTGGTAAGTATGAGATCCCATTCTGGGCAAGATTTTGTATGACTGCACTACAATGGGTAGCACACACCAAACAAAAGATGCATGGAGTCATAAAACAGCTCATACTGGTCCACTCTAGAGGCCAAAATACCCTTTCATATGCTGATCTTCAACATGGCCCCTATATACAGCCTTGTATTGTGAGATTGTTTTCACCATTACGTCACCAAAAAAACTCTCTCTCAGTTGGACATAGAGCTACTACAAATCCCTTAGATACCTACTCCTTTCACCCACCATAATTTCCTATTTCAGGACTTGCATTTACGAACTGATACACATAGAAATTACGCCATCTTAACAGTACTATAATCACTTCACTTTAACTTTTGCAAACTCTGTAGAGACACAACAGCACTAAACTAAGTGACCCACATCAACTCCTAAATCACCTGATAAACACTGGTGAGGGTTAATACCAAGTCTTACTAACTCAACAGCGTTTACAAATACAGACACAGCCACTACAGCTCCTTATGAAAAATCCTAAGACACCATACTTTGTACAGCACCATCAAAAATCTATGTCGAACTTTAAGAAAGGCATGTGGCACTAAATGTTTGTATTTTGCCTCAATATCCCAGGTATACTGATAATCAGCACCTAGATTTTTCTTAACACTTTTCCACAATGCTCTGGACCCAGCTCTGAGAGATATGGTACAAGACAAACATGCACCAGTGCTCAAGTGTGATCAGAGTCTTTTTGTGAAGGCCTGAAGTGACAATAAACAAATCAGTCAGTATTACAACAGAATATTCTGTAACAGAAATAAAAATGGTTTTCCAGATAACTCTAGACTGCTCTGTCAGTGCAGAACACTTAAAGATGGTAAACACAGAGCCAGAAGGGAAGACTGTGAAGGTGGTGGTGGGAAGAACAACATGAAATATTTGGGAGGGGATATAGGGAATTATACTTTCCTTCTAACTTGTGTTATTATTGCCGTTCAAACAGGAAGAATGCTTTAGAATATCTCTCAGGCAATATAAGCAAACTGTAAGTAGAAGATTCATGAGGATCTGGATAGCCACTCTTTTTCAAAACTGGAAAAAAAATGAAAACTAAAGCAAAGCACATATGCTGGTTAACAGCTACCTTTCTAAAAGAGGCAACACAGGAAAGCCAAAGCTATTCCAAACTCAGGTCAAATGACATTAAGTCGAAACATTGTTTCACAAATTTGAAACAAAGCATTATTCCTTATTTATTTATTTTTTTTAATTTGAAAACTGCCAGAATACAATTAAAAGCAAATAGTCAAAAACAGCATCAGAATCAATGAGCCCTAGAACGACTGGGTTTCATATTTTAATTCTTTGGTGACAAAGCATGAGCTTCAACCTTTTCTTTATTGAGAGCCTTAATAATCTCTCTCTCATCTGTTTTCCTGTCTTCTTCATGAGATTTCTAAGAACTTAGGTATTATAAGAAAATTAAGTACATATAACAGCTTCTGTCAAGAGATAGGATTCAACTGCTCCTCTAATTTCCTGCCTCACAGTCTGACCTGCTCCCTTGGTCAAGGATGGGTGCTCACCTCAACCTTCAATGAACTCTTCCAGCTTGATAAACTCGCAGAAAATAATTCATTTCTTTCTTTGCGGCATTACTTCTGATTCAGAGAGGTAAAGGGTAAGGCAGGTAATTGGCCAGAGCACAGGAGTATGCACAAGGTTTGGGATGGAAAGGAGGAATTAAAATCCCTCTCTCTCTCTCTACCAGCAAGCGACTGGCTTGGTTCAAACATTCATCCCTTGTCATCTATTCCCATCACCATCTTGCTTCAAATTTGGGTAGCAACAGACTCTCAAGTGAGTAGTGAGTAGACACAGAGATATCAACAGAACAACTGTGTCATCACTTCCACAGGAAATTAGGGCCTGTGGGAAGGGGGGAAAGTCTGTGTGTGCTTGAGCATGTCCATGCATGTATGCCTGTAAGGTTAACAATAATTTTGTTGATTGTGTTTAAAGTCTGTTAAAGACAAAACATTTCAGATTCTTTAAAACACTGTTTGCAGTGAATCAGTACTTATGAATAATTACTGTTGTTTTGAGGTAGCAGTCTACACCACACTGTGAGAGCAAACAAAGCTGAAGTAAAAAAGACCTAAAAGAACTTGGGACAAAATAATATAAAAAGCAATTGAGTAGCAAATCCATCCAGTAAAGCAAACACCTGTCAGCTGGTCCTCGTCATGTTGAGTATACAACCACATTTCATTCTTACCTTATATACCTTTTTTCAAAAGGGAAGATAAAGATATCAATCACCCTTAGTCTAATACTGACTCAATGCTATGAGGACAGCAGTCAGTGAGTTCTAGGAAGGAGAGCCCGGGTCTGCAGCTGTGACTGGCAGAGCAACGGGCCTTTCTGGGATACAGGCAGATGCTGCAGTACATCCTATTTCCTGGAGAAGAGAGGATATGGAAGGAGGATTCCAAGACATACCAAACACGTACAACAGCAGCTATGTCAACAGCCAGATCCTGATTCTAATTGACTGGAGCTGTAGCCTAACCACCTGTATGTCTGAATTTTAGCCAAAACTTGTATTTCCACCTGAACTGACCCAAACCCCACTGTTTTACAAAATATGAACTTAACCTTAAACTTCAAGTTTTAGGATTTTGCTTGCAAATATTTTAGTTTGTGACCTGAGTTATTTTAGAAGTATTTTCTTTGGGTTCTTTGGTTTCCATCTTGTGTATAAATTCTCAGGAATGTGTGAACAGCTCATAAACATGTAACAAACCAGGCCTACAATAGGTAAACACACTGCTGCTTTATGCTTATGATAAAACATGGGTAAAACTCAGAGAAAATAACTCTTACAACTCTGATTACGGATCCTATACCTCTGAACTCCAAAAATTAAGCAAATACCTAGTACTCTCACTTCTTCAAAAGCAACACTGCCTTGGGCTAATGGCAGTCTGCTTCTAGTACAGTCATCAGCTAAGCCTATCTAATGTAGGTATAGCGCTTGGAAAAATTCAACAATCAACGGAGAAAATGTAAACAGATCCCATCCTCAGAATGCAAACTATAAATTATTACATTTTACTGCCTATATTTCATCTACTGAGAAGAGTCTTCTTAAAAACAGCATGTAGTTTATAACTTCTACGTAACCAATGTCTGGAAAACAAATACCTTGCTGATGTATTGACATGTACTCACCTTCCCATCTAAACTGCCTTGATAGCTACTAGTGCTGGTACTGTACAGGTACCTGTGCTGAGCCACTGCTAGGTGTCACGCAACGCAGCCTGTGTGATGCCAGCGCTCACCTGGGAAGACAGAAACATTCCTTTGGGCTCAAGCCCTCCAGACTCACCCGCACATCCTGACGCTTTTGAAACAGTTTAAAAAGACGAACCAGAAAAAAACGTTTCCTTAAGGTGACTAAAGCTTTGCTCTTCTAAGAAAAGTGAATAAAAATACCTAGATTTGTCATTTGCAGCAATATTCAGAAATCCCACTCGGCTACCAGCTAAATTTGTAGGTGGTTATAGATTCTACATACCAGGCTTCTGGTAGACCACACACACAAAACTTTTTGAGCCCTGCTGGGACTGTTGCACTAGGAACTCCTCTGCATCTGGCCTACTGACTACGATTCAACGGTCATTTTCAGAACACACTCAGTACTTTGCGACTCTCACAGGACATTCATAACTAAGCATAGGGTATCTCACTCACCAACGGCACAATGCTTAAAGAGGTATTTGGGAGCCAGAAAAACTGTTTTTCTTTCTTTTTTTTTTAATATATATATATATGTAAAACTTCCTGTTTTGATTTTGCGGCAGAGACAAGAATTCAGGTCCTCAAATCCTAGAAGAATGATCTAATCACACGTTATGGCATACTATAGGGCCAGCAGGAAGAGAAAACTGGTGGTTCCAAGCACAAAGAGGCAGGGAAATATTGGGGGTCAATATTGGGACACCTTGGCTGTCACTACTGGTCGAGTCCCCTTCCCGCAGATCCTGCTCTCCTGTCTTCTCATCAGATTAGATGAGGAAAAAGACAGCTCAGTGAAGGGACTTAACACTCCCTACTTCCACTGGTATCTCTTAGACATGTCTCTGTTCAAAAGACTCACCAGGTTATACTTAACTGTAGCACTGTACTGTTATGGTAACAACATTCAGCACTGAAATGGGATTACCCATGGCTAATAGGGAAGCTCAATGCATTGCACAGTGCTGCAAGTTCCAAAGCATGAAAGAATACCTAAAAAAAACCCAATAGCTTTTGGAACGTTTCTCCGTGCATTTAGTGCTAACTACCACCCTGATGCTGCTTTTGCAAGTACAGCAAAAAACACGATCCATTTAACAAAATTGTGCTTACCTGAAATATGCACTTGAAGCCTTAAGGACTTAAGGCACTTACTTAGGTACAAAAGATTTCATGAGTAAAAGAGCAAATTGCGAATCAGACACCAAATGTATTTCAGTCTCATATCATCCAGTGTAATGCCTAATACTACACTAAAGCAGCATTAAAGTGTACCCAGTTACTGATATGTAAAACTGAATTGAATCATAAGCCTAAATTAAAACATTTCATGATGTGCATTCTCCTCCTCCTATTTAACACCTAACAATTACTCATGTATTAGCTTTGGAGGATGCTTCCCCTATCTGTCTTATGACTGTGAACGCTGTAAAAGTACAATGCAAAGAGAAAAGACCTTGCTGATAGTGTAAGACTGAGGCAGCTCTCTGCCTTTGCAATCATTCTTAAAGAAAACCTCATTGATCACTTTCAAGTTCTGACTTTTTAAAAAAAAAAAAAAAAAAAGCCCTCCAGAAAAAAAATGTTATTGTTCTGCTGTTCATAACTAAAGATATAACTCTTTACTCTTCAGACTCCCACATCTAATGTAGTAAGTTCCGACAAATGAAGAAAAAAACAAAGTGAAAATCACATAAAGTATAAAAGTGAACACATGCTGTATGTAAAAAGCAACTCTGATTTCATAACACCTGTTAATTACGATTACAAATGCAAATGAATCATTGTATTAACTAATATACTCTAACACAATAAGAATGCCTGTTATCAGTTTTATAGACTTGTTATTTATAATTTAAATGCTTGCACAACATTGTACTGTTCGGCTCATTAATGCATGGTAAACGTGTACATGTTACTTCTTGAATGCACACCATCCCTCTAAATATTTAAGCACCTTCATGTAGGTTGGAAGGAATGTCTCTAATTCTTCATTATCAACTGTAAGAATGCTACTAGAAACAGTGGGGTTTAGACATTGTGCACTGTGAGATATCTATTCTTTTTAAAGCCTCATGGTGGTACATTGCTTCATACACAAAACTCAGAGGTCTGAGTGTCATTTGCTTCTGACAGGGTGAATTGTTCTTTACATTTTGGTCTAAAGATAAGATACACATTTGCTATTAACATTAAATATGTGTTTAATAGTGTATGTAGAATAAGCTGCTCAATTTTGTTGCTTTCAGCATGCAGTGGAAGATAGAACACTCCTCTTAAAGCACAAGTAACCTAGTTAGGTTAAATAAATTATGGGAATAACAAAAAAGATGATATTCTAAGGAGGTAAAGTTAGCTAAATTTTACAAGCTCTTCACACTGACCTGCTGTTTAACAGCTAAAAGCAGCACCTGCTCTTACACACGCCTTCCTGTAACGGGACCTTATCAAAAATTGCAACATTATTATGCTACGTAATTAGAGTGTGATTGACCCAGAGCCAACCAAAACGATTGTGTGTACATTCACCCTCAGCAAGGGACAACTGTTAATCGATCAAGTAGTCAGACACTCACCAGACAGTCAAGTGTCTCAGGTCCTGCTCCCTGCCTGTCTGTATTTCATACAAAGCATGCAGTGGATAAAACAGAAAGCAACTAACGCTTCTCAAGGGAAGCCCACAGCCTCAAAAGCAGGTGTGGGTAGGTGGAAAGTAGTCCCGTCCTGTGCAGCAGGTGAGTGGAGGGCTGCTCTAACCTCCTGCAGACAGCATGAAATACTGTCCCTCTTGATGTTGTAGAAGAATGATTCCTGCACAACACTTTGAAATACTGAGAGCCAACACTCTTTCTTAACACCCAGCCCTGCAGTCCCAGGAGGAGACAGGACCAAAGGCAAGCGCCTCCGCTCAAGCTGCCCAGGAGCTGCTTTCCCGGCAGCCTCTTGGAAAGCTCTCCTGCTGGGTTGCAGGAGCAAACCTAGGGAACAGCGCGTTCTGGGAGCTCTGCTCCGGGAGCCAAGTAATCCGCATCTTTTACTTCCTGGCTGTAGCACTGGCTTCAATAGTTTCAATATTGCAATTATCGTCAGAGTACACTTGATTCCTCCAATTTGTAAAAAAAACAATGCCACTCAAATTCAATTCAACCGAATTACACATAAATATCACTCCAAAACTGCCTTCTATTCGGTTCCATGGGCCAGTGACTTGACCTTAAATATTACTTAATTTTGACAAGTACTTCTCGAAAACCCCCAAACAATGTATATTGTCTTCCTAGACTTTTTTTTTGCATGCCATTAATAGTTTTTTTGACTATTTAAGTATCCTATTGCTGAAAACCTCATCACTACACTCCTTGGTATGATGTTCAGAATAAGGAAATAACTAGAAAGTATCACTATCAGTATGCTGCCTGAAACAACATTACTTATTAATGTTACAAGTTATACCTAAAACTACTAAAACAGACATATAAATTAGGGAAGGAATGGGAAATCTGTACTCTTTGGTTGGTACACCTGACTGCACTTTGTATACATTTAGGCAGGTTTCCTTATAACTTGTGACTTCTATGAGTAAACATTTTGAAAGGCTTGGGAAGCTACTTGGAAAGGTAACAGGTTAAAGAAGTCTTGATACCTGAAACCATCTTAACTAAAAAAAAAAAATAAATTGACTACCCGTCTTAAAGAAACTGTCAAATAAGAATGTTGTCTCTCTTAACTGAACGAGCAAAACACAAGCAGACAGTATAAAGAATACTAAAAGCAGATGCCTTCCATTTTATCAATTTTGGGACAGTAGGGTGCTGCTAGTGACCCAAGTGGAGTTTTTTAGTAAAATTTATTCTTGATACCGAGTACTGACACTCAAAATATAAATTCCTTAGAAAACAGTATTCCAACATTACAATCATGTTCTGACTATAAATACATGTATAACGAGTTCTAAAACTCTGAAAAAGTACTTTTAAAAGAAGCAGCATATGCTGTTGGAAGTACTACTCTTACAATAAAATCCTTATAGTTAACATAGTTTGAAAACCTCCTCTGCTGCCCTGTGGAGGACAGAAAGCCTCAAGTCTACACTGAAGCCAGCCCGCAGCAAGGGCATTTTGCCAATAGGACTAACAGGGCATGTTCTCAATCTGGGTCTTTTAAAATTGCATTTTACTTACATCTGCAGATGCAGTTTAAAATAAAAATAAATAAATCAATCAATCACTCAAGTTCTCCCACAAGTTGCCTAAAGGTGAATTTTTCCCAACCTGTCCCCCGTACTTTATCAAACATCAATTTAATCTTGCAGTGGTCAGCAAAATACTGACCGAGTTTATTTCCAGCATGAATGTATTAATTTTGTTTTGCCTTCCCCTAGTCTATTAGAAACATTTTGTCTTCCTCAAGCTTCATGCTCTCTCCCCTTGTTCTTTGCTTTTATTTCAAAACACTGTTCCATCTGAGCTTCATACAGACAATTTAAAATCCACTCCAAACTGCAACCAACTCTCCTTTATTTGTATCCCCTGGACTTACGTAAGCTACGAAAACACATAGCTAAGATAAAAGGTGCCGCTGGTCCAATGCTGAGTTTGATTTAGCAGGACAAAAAAAAAAAAAGCAAAACGTATCAACATATAATGGCAACTATTTGTTTTATTACATGCAAACGTTCACGTAATTTCATAATCTGATGACTAGGCACCAGCCAGAAGCAGGGAAAAGGTTCTCCTCTGCCTGTTTAAATGTCCCTGCCCCAGGGGTCGGGCATACACTGTTTTTTATAGGTGGCAGCGACAAACTCTACCCGCACTTCAATCCAAAAAGCTCTGGGACTGCGTCAACGCTCTGTGGCAGCCGTCACATGGCTGCTGGCCCGCCGCCGGCTCGCGTTCTGCTGCTTCAGTTCGTTCCCTTCTATTTACAAAAGGCTGCGTGGACGCACCGCAGGGGAAAGCGGAGCCGAAGCGGCGGGGTGACCCGGGCGGAGGCGGCCGGTTCTCCCGCGGCCCCGGGCGCACGACCCGCCGAGAACCGCGAGGAACCACCGCACCGCCACCGCCACCATTTTTTTACCGCGCAGGAGCCTGACCCCTGCCTTCGCTTTCACGGGGCGGGTGGCCCGACGCTGCTCCACGGGCTCCCGTGAAGCAAAAGGAGCGGGGGACGCGGGAGACCGACCGATACCGGGGGCGGGACGCGGGCACCCGCACGGCCGCCGCTTCCCTCTCGCCCCCCGCCCCGCCGGGGCTCCCCGCGGAGGGGCGGTGGCGGGCGCCACGTGGGAGCGGCGCGCGGCGGCGAGGCCCCGCCCGGAGGCGGGGGCTGCGGTAAGGACGCCCCGCGCGCCCCGCACGCGGCGGCCGGGGCCGCTTCCGCGGTCAGACCCACGAGCCCGAGGCGGCGGCAGCGGTGGCGGTTGATGCTTCCGGTCCGAACCCTGCCCGGGCGGATCTATGTGGCCGGCGCGCGGGGGGGGTTGGTGGTGCGGAGGAGGGGATAAGGTGAGGCTAGAGGTGACGGCGGCGTGACCGTTCCACTCTCCCCTCTCCCTCTCCTCCCCCCCCGCCCCGCAGATGGAGGCATCCGGGCCGGCCGCGCGCGCCCTCGCGCGCCCCGCGCCATAGCAACGTTCCAAGCAACGAACAAAGACACCCCCCTCCCCACACGCCCCCGGCAGCTCGCGGTCCGCGGCGGGTGGGGGGGGGGGGGGGGGGAGGGGAGAAGGTTCGGGGCGGGGGAGCGGAGGAGAGCGGCGGTGCCGGCGGGGCCCCGAGCCGCTGCCGGGGAGGAGGGGCCGGCCCCGCGCCTCCCGCTCCCCCGCTGGCTGGCGCGGCCCCTCTCCCCGTTCCTCCCCTACCCGCCGGGGCGGCGCTCCCCGCCGAGGGCTGCGCGGAACGGCGCCCCTCCCGCCGCCCGGCCAGCGAGCGGCGGCAGCGGGACTTACCTCGGCTCCGCGCGGGAGCACGGGAGCCTCGGGACGGCGGGGGCGGCTGGAGCGGCCGCCGCTGGTGCCCGCCTTTCCCCCCCGCTCTTTGTGTGCGAGGGTCCGCGCGCTGCGCTCTCGCGTGACGTGACGGGACCGTGTGTCATTTCCGCACAAGGACACTGAGCCCCGAGCCGCCACGGCCAGCGCCACCCGCCGCCCCGGGGCAGGGGCAGAGGCGGGAGGGGAGGGGGGAGGAGCGGGCCGCTCTCCCCCCTCCCCCTCCTCCCCACCCCCCCGCCCTCCCCGGCGCTGCCACAGGGAACGCGCGGTTCCCACTGGAGACCCCGCGCGCCCCCGCCCACTCGGCGCCGCGCGGGCAGCCCTCACCGCCCCGCGACGCGCCCTCCCTTCCCCTTCCCCCACCCCCCGCCTTGTTGCTTCCCGGGCAGCGCGGCCGCACGTGGGCCACAGCTCGGAGGACGCGACCGGGCGTGATGGGGCACCGGGACGGGCGAGGGCGCCGCGTGGGAGCGCGCGTCCCCCGCCTTGCGGGGGCCGGTGCCCGGTAGCCGGGCGCCGCGGCGGGCCGCGCACGTGCACGCGGGGAGGCGGTGGGAAAACGGCCCCGCGCGTGCGCTGCGCGCCCCAGCACGGGCGGGCTGCCAGCGGGTGGGGGGGGGGCGCGGAGGGCGGCGGCGTGGGGATGGGGGAAGGGGTGTGGGTCGTGCGTGAGCCTCAGAGCCGGTGACGGGAGGCGGCGAGCACGTGCGCGCGCGGAGCCGCACTGTCCGTTACCCTCCGTCCGTCCCCCACCCCCTCCAGCGGCCTGAGGGAAACGGCCGCTGCTCACCGACCCACTCGCGACTCGCTGCCGGTCGGGCCCCACCATCGCGGCGGGGTTAGCGGGGAACCGGGCCGCCCGGTTGAAGCCTAGCCGGGTCATCCCGAGGCAGCGGCGGGCTAGGGGCGGGCGAGCGGCGGGCGAGCGGAGGGTCGGCTACCCACGACCCTGCGACCGCACCTTGCCTGGCCGTGGGCGCTGGCGCCGGAGCCCCTGAATTAATCGCCGCGCCGCGGTGCCCGTGAGTCGCCCCCAGGGCCTGAGGCAACGCGGGCAGAGCCGCTCAAGCAAACCGGTTGTGACACCGCACGTAGCCCCTGCGCGGCCGCTCGCCCGGCCCGTGGGGCTTCCCCCGGAGCTGCCGGCGGGGCCCGACACACGGCGGCGGGCGGCACCCGTGGGAGCGCTGCCCGGCTTTATGTAACGCGAACGTGAGTTTGTGTGTTTCTTGTCAAGTAGGAGAAGCTGGTGTTTGGTGCCATTTTAGGCTTAAGCCTGGAGTTAAAGTTAATTCACCAAGTTTGTTTAATTCACCTCCAAACTTAAGGGGTTTTATGCTCTTTTCCTCCATCGTTTTAACAAGAGAGTGTTTCCACACTTCACATTCGGGGGGCGGATGGCAGCAATGATTTATAAAACAGGGATCGCATTCTTTTTTAATTAAGTATCCTTGTAGATTTTATCTTCTCTGGATTTGACAGGAGCACGTTAAGGCATTACATTAGTCTGGCAAATTGTACGTGCCCTTTCTACTAACAGCTTGTAGAAAAAACAAACCATCTCCCAGAGATGAAAAAAAATACATTTATATGGGAGAGGGAAGTTAGGTTTTGTAACCTATGGCCGGTTATGGCAATTGTTTTTTTTGGCGATGTGTAAGGACTCTGAAATTAGCAACATATCAAACTTGACAGCTTTTTGTGAGATGCTTTACTTACACAATTAACTCGGCTCTGGTACAGCCATTCCTATTGAGATCCATTTTGCCTCTTAATAAAAGCACACACCCAAAGTGCTCCAATGATATTGTGATTGTTCCACTTTTTCCAGAGTGAAAGGAGTTAACTTTAAAGGTGCTTATAAACCAGGTTGTCATAAAATAAATAGGTGAGGATGGATTCTGTCATGAAGGGCAATGGATTCCAGCATGAAGGATGTATCTGATGGATGTAGCAAGGCAGGTACACACTGGGCAAGTGGTAAGTAAATGTGCAGGTACAACACACGAGCTCTGAGCATTGCTGTGCACAGATAAGTCTTTTTGTCTGTTACCTCTGGAGCTGCATTCTACTAGAAGAAGCCTGTTGTTTGTTGCTTGGTTTTTTTTCTCTAGTAAAAGCAAATACAAAACCATGCAAGTCAATTGAAAAATAATTGCTTGGAAAAAAATCTCAGATAAATCTTCTGCCCCATAAATAACTCGGCTACTCAGATACTTCCTATTTCCCTGAACTGAACAATACAAAGAGTGGCTGTTAAAATAAAAAATCCTCACCGTTTCAGATTTCTGGCACTTCCTTTAGAAGCAGTTCCCTGAAATTTTGTTCTTCCACTTACGTCACTCTTCAAAATCTGGCATTCAGGGCTTTTGGCATGTTTGCAGTGTCATATTCCATGAATAATCCTAAGAGATAATAGTTTGTCGATTTTAACTTTGACTGCTCTTTTTATTATTTTTATTAATAGACAGCTGTTTAAACAAGCCCTTAAATACAGGAGCTACCAGCATTGTAACTCCTTTGATGAATCACTTGAATGAAGGATACGTTTTATTAACAAGACAAATATTCTGCAGTTAGCGATTCGTTCACTCTTCCGAGATAAAGAGCACTTCCCCATAACTTTTCTGAGTCCGTTAGCACCGTGAAGAGTGAAGCTTGCAGGATGATTTGCCCCCTCCCTCTATTGTAAGGCTAATTGAAGGTTTACTTAAAGGGCACCGTGTTTTAACACCTGGCCCAGCTGCTAAGTAGTGCTAGATCTCAGTTGGATTTTACGCGAATGCCCTACTTAGTGGGATTAAGGAGAGGCAACCATAAGGCAAGAGCGAGCCCGTGGAATCCCAAACTCGATTTCAGAGCCCTTGAGAAAATACTTGCCAGTTTGAACTCCACCTCATTTCTGCGCTATAGTGCTGGCCTGAGGCATTGTAGCTACTAGGGACCCAAGCCCAGGAGGAGACCTGAAGGGCCTCAGCTAAGCATAAAGAAGCACGAGCATATTGTTGCAATAACAGCATTCATTGAAAAGGGAACGAGCCAAGTTGTCTCTAGGCAATGCAGGTAGCAAGCTTAGATTGGCTTCCCAGCCAGACAAGTCCCATTTTTTTTCATCATTTGAACTTGTGCTACACAAGTCATTTATTCAAATGTTCTTTTTTTTTCCCCCTTCATGCCTTTGGCTCAAAAGCCACTCTGTGACACTGCGGCAATCTCTGGAAAATTCCAGGTCGCTGGGGAGGGCAGTTGTGGTGCTCGAGCAAGAGAAATCTTTAGGAAAAAACCACCATTGCTCTCGAGTACAATGGGCCATTGCTTACTTGACCAAACTGCAGCTAGACTTCAGCCATCGCCCCTAACAAAAAATGTGTTTGGAGCCCCCTCTGCTTGCAGTTGTGTGGAGGTTTACAAAGGTGCCCTATGGAAGCTCCTTAGACGTTTACCCGTAGGAACTGCGATGTGCCAGACTCTCCCCTTGGAGAATGCCCCCTCTGTATTAGTTCAAAGGATCCAGTCAGCTAGAGGTTCCCTGGGACAGTGGGGAGGAACCACACAGGCTGGCAGGGAGGCGGCAGAGCTGGCAGCACTCAGCGCTGTGGCAGGCCCTGAGCTGAGAGTCGGAGCAGATCGGTATGATGAAGGTTGGTACGACGACACGGAGCAGAAGAGCGATCCTAAATTTAGAGGCCTTTTTGCTTTCCGTGCCACAGACATTTGGAATAAGCAAGAATCCAACCCAAAACCTTCATCAAGGCTTCTTTCTTGCAGATCCTTGCAGTAGCCTACAGCACTCAGTAGGCAGAGATGTGGCATGAGATGTCAGAAACACTTTTGGCAGTTCGATTCTGTAAAAAGTATTGCTATGGTACCAGTACGTCGTCTATCACTTTTCTCCGCCGCACATCTTGAAACTAGGCTACCTTGCAAACAGACGCAACAGTTACAGAGTCCGGAAGGAAAGCAGATGAGAAACAGCCTTAGCAGCAACAGCACTCTAGCACACCAGTTCATTGCAACTTAAATGCATTTTACATTAAGACGCTAATGGGAAAACAAGCCCCCACTGGTGACCAGGCTTCCTTCTGCCTGCTCTTGGAATGACTTCATATGATTCCCGTGTTGCCAGCCACACCATGTGTGCAGCAGGCAGGGGTGGGTACTTCTCACCAGGCAGCACAGAGCCCAGCAGCTGTCTTCTGGCACGTGGCACAACTTCTTCACCTGCGTGTGGCTTGAAAGCTGCCGCTGGGAGGGTGCTTTGCCCTGGGGATTGCCTCATCGATGGATTCTAGTACTTCCTGGGGGTTCCTATGTGCTGGCTAGAGTTCAAATGGGCTGTGTCAAATAAGCTGCACTCTAGGGGGGAAGTCAGGTAGGCTGGATCCCTGTCCCAGCAGCAGGTGTCCCCCTGAAGTCTTTACACTAACTGTGTGATGTCAGCAGTCAGGCACTGACTCACAAAATTGGGCAGGTACTTAAATTAAGCAGGTTGGAATTAATCTTAAATTATTTAGATGTGTATTTGATATAAATAAACTTCAAAGAGACTGAATAGGTTTGCTAAAAAAAAAAAAAAAGAAAAAGAGAAGAAAGCACACAGGTTTTGAAATCTTCTGCCTTGCATTAAAAATAAAACCAAAAGGGATTTTTAGGACTTTCAGAGAATGTGAAAGGCACCATTAAAAAAATCAGTCCAATTAACTGATCTGATCTGCAGTAAAATGTGGTCTGCAACTCAAAGTTTATAAAAACTAAAATATTTAATGGCAAATAAGGCAACAGGATTACTAACTTTGCATGCCTTAATGCTTTCCGCTGCCAGTCAGACTGAAAGGACATGTATGGACACATTGCACAGCAATATTTGGAAGCTCTGTTGGCCCACAGGCAACAATACTGAACAAGTAGCGTGCTGCAGGCAATATCCATACTATAGCCCAGGCAGAAAAGAACAGTGGCAGACACCTGAACTTCATTTATATTTTTAAACTTCCTGTGGCTGCAAGCAGTGTTGGAGGGTTCTGCCAGCAACATACTACACTGGTTTGAGAAACACTGGTTTAGAGTGCCAGTTAATATAATGGCCTTTTTTTTTGTCTTGAGAAACAGAATTGTTACATGATACTGTCTTTTTCTAAAAAAATTGTAACAATACTGCATGTTGTTCTTATGTTCGATAGATGCAATTGGAAACTTTTCAAAATTGCTATTTAGCTAGATGGGCAACAAATATCATAATTGTGTTGCTTGCTGAATCAAGGATATTAAAATAGAGAATCAACATATCATCTTTGGATTTGAAAAACAAGCCAGTTCATCTCCAAATGCATGTGGGTTTGAAATCTTACACTTGAGAGTTTAGCGCACAGAAAAAAAGTTTTGAAGACATAAGCATTCATCATAAAAAAACCCTTTTCTAGACTGAAGTAGCACCAGAGCGTACTGGCAAGACACAGATATGTAACAGTTGAGCACCAAAGGAAGGAGAATTTGATATAAAAGCTTAAAATAAAAATCAGATCAAAGCTGAAGTGAAAGATGGAATAGAACAGAAATGTAAAGGAGCTTCAAGAATAGAGTAATTAACCCAGTGAGCAACCTAAAATCTCCTTCTGTGCTGCAGCAGTTTACTTTATGTATCGGTTGCATCCATAACTTTAAAAACTGGCAAATCTGAGCAATTTCAGTCTTGGAAACAAGCCTCTTATAATCTCTTGGCAATGAAACTGCAGTTCTCTTTACTCTATGTTAGTTCAGCCAAGAACTGCGCCATTGTATGCTATCTCACAGCTTTGCATTTAAAAAGAAGTAATGCTCACTTAATGCACAGTCATTGTATTATCTATACCATAACGAACTCTCAATGAGCCGACATTTATCCCATAAAGGTCTGCTTGTCAAAATTCTGTCTTACATCCAAAAGACATAAATATAGCCTGGAAGCTCCTTTCTCTCAGAAACGTCCCCATCTCCCAATCGAGTGCAAATGGCACACTTTCTTTGTGTGCTTAACACTCAGTTCCATATCCTGCCCATTATATAGCGAAATAATATTTTGGACCTGTTGCACAGTCTCATACCTCATTAAGATATGCAAGTTCAAATATTTGCAACAATATTTAATTAAAAAAAAAGGTTTTGGTAAGCAGTGTAGAAAACTAGGTTTCTTTGAGAACTCAGCTGGCTGATTTGCACTGTTGTTTTTTTTTCTATGTAAACACTTTTTCTTTAAAAAATGAAAGTAGCAGTATTCAGACTGTAGAAATCCTTATGGAAGGATCCTCTTTGTTTCAGAACCTGAAACTGAAACAGCCTTTTCAGGTTTTTGGACTCTTCAGCTGCTTCTATCATGGCCATAGTGTTACACAATCCCTTTCACCAACAAGTCACTGTCTTAGAAGCAGCTAGTGATCTTCCCTTTTCAGTCTTTACTCTCACTAGTATTGGGAAGCTGCTCCTGAACCTTGTCCTCTGGGTAGATGGGAACCTTCCCTTCTGAATTTGCATTACCACAGATCTCTGGTTCATGGCTACTAGATCCTTTAGCCCATCTAGTTATAACTCAGTCGTACTGTGTGATAATGACTTGGAGAAGAATCACATATTTAGAAAGTGAATGCATTTTATCTAACAGAAATTTGCCATTGAAATTGGGAAAATTTAATCTGGACTGACCTTTTAATAAAAAATGTAGGTCTAGCGACCTGGGTTTAGAAGAACAGAAAAACCCCACTTGCTTAGCGGTTATTACTATAATAGAATATAATTGAAAGCAATTACTTTCCATAAAAGTTTCTGTAAGAAATACTTCCAGTCATTAGTAATATGACTGTTTTTAGCAGCAAGACATCTTTAAGAAATACTACAAGTTTAAATCCTTTTTATTTTCCTGCAAAAATATCTTATTTTAGCATATGTACATCTAAAAGCCATCTATAGCTTGTGGGCATACAACATCCGAGCAGAGGTAGGGATATTCTTAGTTTTTGTACACTGATATAAAATGTTAACATATTAACTTCTATAGGTTGACAAAAGCAACACAAATTTTTAATTAAAAATAAATCTTACTAATGCAGACTTTTTTTTCTGTAATGTTCTCCTGCTAAACCCGTTTTTTTTTATGCTGGTGCTGAAAATAATGATGCAAGCAACTCAGTGTAATTGTAGAAAATTATTGCTGGTGATTTGCATATGAAACACACACCTTTTACTGCCTCTAGTTAGCATTGTTCAACTAGCTTATAAATAGTACAGCTGAAATGCTGCAAACAGAAAACAGTTTTCGATGGGCACATGCTATGAATGAAGAAATGTTCAGACACAATGCGCAAGTTGGAGAGCTTTCATCAAAACTGGCCAAGAGGGAAAAATGCTTCATTTCCTAATCATGCTCTGTTTCGGATAAGCTGCTCACATGTAGAAAGCATCACGCTCATCTGCAGAGCGTAAAGCTTTTTAAAATGAGTGTTTATAGGGTTTTTTCTGGAGGAAAAAAACCCCCTAATCTATGAGTACTTGTTTTAACTTTTTCTAATTACTTCTACGTAACATTTCACTTTTATAATTTGACATTTAATAACTGCAGAACCTTGCAGTTGATGCAAGTAATTTGCTGTAAACGTCGAAGGCTTAAAAAAAGTCTAGTTTTCAAGTACTGTTTTTGGTGCAAGTAAAATGCTCATTTTTGTGTACAATTTTAAAACTAAAATTGCTGACTGTTGTTCTAATAATAAAGCAGAGTATTTTTAGCCTTTGATATTTGGGGGAAGGAGTAGAGAGGAAGGCAAAGTGGAATAGGGTAAAGAATAAAATTTTACAGCATGATCTTTTTTATAGTATTCGCAGTTCTTAGGGAGATTTTTGCAATTCTCTCCTTCATAGGAGAATTGCAATTCTCCTATGCAATCATACTGAAATATGTCTCAAATTAAATTTTGTAAATACATTTCTCAAAAAACCAGGTACTATCATTTTAGTGATTCATGGGACACCTGTCTGTCACCACTAGCCAAGACCAACATTTGTGTGTGATATGATCCCTCTTTTCTACTGCAGATAGACTTGCTACTTCATCATGTGAAGCCGGCAGAATGCTGTAGAGCGCTGCTTTCCAGTCTAGCGAGTAAATTGTCCTGTCGCCGTTTCTATTTTGGAGAAAAAGGCTGCCTTTCCTCGGGAGCTGTACCCCGATGAAAAGTATTTTAAAATTTTTTTTTGCAAATAGGAAGGAACTGAAGTCGACTCGCAGCGCTGCGGAGAACGAGTCTCCCACACATGGGGGAGCCCGAGCATTCCTGTGGCTGGCAGCAAGGCCGGGAGCAGCGGGCACTGCGGTGAAATGCCTGGACGTGTGGACAAAGGTGACCCCATGAAGCTTCACTGCACCAAACGCCAACTTGTTCGTGGCCCTCTTGGCCCCTTCAAGACTTACAATGAGCTTTGTGCTTTATCTTTTTTGGTTATTTGAGAGGTAGTTGCTGCCAGACTTTTAGCTTAACAGCTACTTTCTCTTAGCTTTAGAAAAACAGGCTTACCCTACAAGAGAAACACGTGAATGGTAATTAGGTAAGTAAATAATGCGTTTTACGGATTGGCTTCTGAAAGGAAAAAAAAAAAAAAAAGATAATTTAATGCAAAGGCCGTCAGAACACATGACTTCCAGAGCTGTAAATATTCTTTCCTTTGAACTGCTTTGAGAGACTGAAAAGCTCTTTATTTTTCATAAGACACTGTGCAGGTAAAAGTACTTTGAAGACTAGAAAGAATAAAAAAAAGCTTGATGCCTCAGTTTTCTGTGAGATTGATGAAGGTAGTGACAGCTACGGATTTGACCCAGAAGCTACTTCCTTAATAAATCTGCAGCATGACACAGTTGCTTAAGGTAGCCTTTTGCATCTATTAAAATGTAAACTCATCTGCTCAGAAGAAAAAGCAACAGAGGGATCTCACCAGCAGGTTTACCTCTGAGGAGGCTGGTCAGGCATCTTTAACACCGCTTGGGGCAAGAAACACTCCCCACTCACTCCAGAGAATGCTTCTTTCGTGTTTCCATTAAACGAAAAAAAGAGCTTTTCAGCCTTTTTGCAACTTCTCTCAAGTTGGACGCGAAGTCGTATATGGGCTACCTGTGCACTCTTTATGGCAAGTAAGGCAAGGCACATGCTGGGTTGCATTAGGAGAAGCACAGCCAGCTGATCAGGTGTGCCAGGCCACCAAATCCATGCAGTCCAATAAACCTGGTGGTCCTTTCCCTCCGCCTGGCCGGAGGCAGGGCCCCTCTATTCCTGCACACAGTATTCATTACCTAATTCTTGTAACCACAAACCAAAGTTCCCTATTTGGGTCAGAAGGACTATCAGCCCTTCTGTTCTGTCTAGGGAATTGCTCAACAGCAACTGAAGCAGCAATTTTCTTGCATGGACCCTTTCTGGGCAGCTGGTTTTTCTTGCAATTCACATACCCCAGGTTCGAGGTGGATTCACCATCCCACTTCCTCATATCCTCCTCATGGTTGTGCAGACAGAACCAGAGAGTGGCACGCAGATGAACCCATGGTACCCTTCCCCTTGAGCAGAGAACAGCTCACTTGATAGCTGAGACAATGTCTGGTACAGGCAAGGAGGAAGACATACTGCCTTTGAATAAGCAGAACTGTTGGGACAGTCTCTCCCCAGCTGAGACACAGGCCTGTAGAGCTTGGGTGGAAGAGAGATTCTCTTCTGATTGCTGGAGCTGGCCGGCCCATCTACCCACAACCAGGGGCTCAAGGTCTGGCCATCTCATGAGCACCGGGGAGATGGTGTATGACAACAGCACGCTCCACACAAACCTCCGCTGAATGGACCACATGGACTTCATCCGGAGCTTTAGATACCTGATTGCTGTCCAGGCTGCTGTAGATCACCTCTACAACTGCTAGTTCCCTCAGACACTGGATACCGCTGTCAGTGGTTGTCCACTTGCCTTTACACAAGATCTTCCTCCACGGGATACCTTTCCTTCATGCTCAACAGGAGCTGCCTCCAGAGGCTGCCAATTGCTGGTCCTTTTCCAATCTCTTTGTTGATGCCCTAGGCCCTCCAGAGGGATCCCAGCTGCTGTGCTTCCTTGCCCTCTAATTCCTGTGTGTTGGCCCCAGTATCCCAGCACTAGAGCAGCCAGCTGATAATTAACTTACCAAGTTGATGGCTGTAATCTTTGTGCATATCTTGCAGCTTACTAAGAGATAAGGAGCTGGCAGTTTCTGGCTCATTTATAATTTCTGTCTTTTTTCCCTCCTGTTCTTTTGCCTGCTCTGCTGCACAATGGCAGCCTCTCCAATTCGTCCTCCTGCTCTCCTCTAGGAGAAACTTCTTTCTCCCTGACCACATGAGCTGACTTCTGCTTTCACTGTTCTTGACTATTAAAGGCAACTGATAGAATTAAGTTGGGTCTCTGGCTTGGGCACAGTGCCTCTTTGTGCCTTCAGATCCAGAGATCCTTTCTCCCCCACGAGGGTACTGAACAGTGTTCAGCACGCGTATGCCAGGCCCAGCACAGGGAAAGTTGTATCCCTTTTGCATAGCCAGGGCATTCTTTTCTCAAATGTTCTGTCACTTTATCAGGATCCTGCACTTGTTTGGGGGTCAAGTTCTGCAACTTCAGAGGAAAAAACTGTTCTAGATACCTGCCCGTATGCTTCCACACACCTTGTCACCTGTGACCACACTGCCTCAAGGCACATCCCTGTGTGATATTCCTAAACAGTCATTTAGCCTTAGGACAAGCTGGAAACATTCTTAAGACACATCAGTGTGAGCATTCTGATTACCCAGGGATATTCAAAATACTGAAGTCATTGTAACAAGGTGGAAAGCAACATTGCAGGAGATGAAGGGAAAGGAGCCGTTCTTTGTTTTCTCCACAAACTGTCTCTCAGACGAGAAGAGAAAAAAAGGTGTAATTGTTAATTGTCTCCACGAGATGGTTCCCGAAGTACTGGGACAGCAGCAATGCAGGGCCCAAAGACCAGATTAGGCTCAGGGCCAGTACTTTCATCACAGTTCTTCCAGGCAAAACACAACTGAGTGCTACATGGCGCAGCAAACTGCAAAAGCCAAACCCAGCTTTTAACAGGCTCTCAAATTTGATGTACAGCAAAAGAGGGCACATGACATGGAGTGGGTAAGGGAACAAATACACCTGCTTCAAGAATAAGTCAGTCAACACTGTGACCAACAATCCCTGAACAGGTATAGTAAGTTCCCTCTAGTGCACTCTGGTCAAATGCCTCATTATCTTGAGCTCTAGGTCTCCCACGACAGGTGCCTAAAAGGACTGTGGTGGACTCACCCTGGATGGTAGCTAAGCACCTCACAACTGCTCGCTCACTGCCCCCCACAGTGGGATGGGGGAGAGAATCAGAACAGCAACAGTGAGAAGATTGGCAGGTTGAGTTGAAGACAGTTTAAAAGATAAAAGGGGAAAAAAATGGCAACAAAACAAAGAAACACAAATGACGCAAAAGCAATCACTACCAGTCAACTGATGCCCAGATAGTCCTCAAGCAATGGACCCCCTGAAACACCCCCATACCTCACGCCATTTTTATTGCTGAGCATAATGGTATATGGTGTGGAATAAGTCTGTGGTCAGCTCAGGCCAGCTGTCCTAGCTGTGCACCTTCCCAGCTCCTTGCTCATCACCAACCCACTCACTGGGTGCCAGAAAGGAGGAGCAGAGAAAGCCCTGGCATGCAAGCACAGTTGAGCAATAGCTAAAACACCAGTGTGTTAGCAACACTGCTTTGGACACAAATCCAAAACACAGCACCATATAGGACACTACAAAGAAAATTAACTCCATCACAGCAAGACCCAGTAGTACATCAGGTTAAATTTTTGTTCTCCTCCTTACCATAACCCAGCAAATCTCCTCCTGAACTGGCCTGTTTTGGGCTCACAGCCCAACAGAGATGATATGAAAGTCATGCAGGTCACTGGAGCGCCACCTCATTAGTCAGGGCCTAGGACACATGGCCACAAGAAAAGGCTGGCAGAGCTGGGGCTGCTTCGGCTGGTAAGAGGAGTCCAACAGGCAATTAAACTGCAGCACACAGCTGCACGATAGGGACCTGGCCAAGACAGCGGAGCCAAACAATTCTTGGCTGTGACAGGTAATAAATAATGGGCAACAGCCACCAGCCATGGTGAAGAAAGTCCATGCTGGACATCAAGAAAACCTCACAAGGAAGTTGGAGCAGCAGGGGGTTAGGCTGCATGGGGAATCTGTGGAAGCTCCATCCCTGGTGGTTTCCAACACCAGACTTCACATAGACAACAGTCCACTTCAAATGGGAGATTTGACTAGATGACTTTCAGCAGTCCCTCCCAGCCAACATTTCTACTTTCTTAAGTACTTCATTTTCCAAACAACCTTCCTATACAGTTTTATCACAGTCACGGAGCTGGAAATACTTGGCTGGCAGTTAAATGACTTTCCATCCAGACCTATGCAACAGCCATTCTAGCCCCTGCGGATGCACTCTTTGTAAGAGATGAATTTAGTTTGGTTTAAAAAGCAGTTAGGACCTTGTCCTGTATTTTGTGCACCTGTGGAATGGTCCACAATACCTGGGATAAGCTCAGAGAAAAAACAGCACAGCTGAAGCAGATGTTGTTGTGAACGGCTTCCTCAGCCGTGGCGCAGGCCTCCCTCTCCATGACATCCTTATAGAAGATAGGTGGGGAAAATGAATCAACGTGATAAAAATAAAGCCAGAACAGCCTTAAGGTTCCACCATTGCTCAGAAATTGTACAAGGTATGGGGAGTATATTAATGCACAGCAATGACTAATTCACCCAGGGGTATACCAGGGGTATAATTTTTTGCTTGTAGTTTACCTGGCAGCAACAAGACAAAAATTTCTCAACAATTACAGGCAAGTATCTTAAATATGAGATTGCTTGATAATATTGATAAGGGACAATGCATATTGATTTTTTTTTAAACTAACGTTGAAGAGTAGTTTAAGAGCAATCAGAAAAAAATCATTAAAAAATTATTAACTTTTGCTGATTTCCTTTTATTATTAAAAACTACAAATCAAGAAATTGTACTTTCATGAAAATAATAAACCTGGTTTTGCAGTATGTTTGACTTTTTTCACACAACTGAGGTGAGACAGCTCAGAACATCTCTAGCAGACTCAAGCTTCTTACAGCCCTAACCCGTTATGAACCAATTAGTGTAGACATAAGACAAAGAGATGATGATGTATGGCTCCTACTGTATGTACTATGTAAAAAACAGAGCCAAAAAAAAGCTGAAATATGACTCTGGTTGGATTTAGGTATTTCTTTCAAGCACGTGTTTTATGTTAGTAGAACTTCAGGGAACTTCACAGGTGAAAGTGTACAGTGGTTAGCTAAGGCAGATGCCTGTGACTCTCACTGCCTGGGCTAATCCACGCTTCTTGGTCCTCTTCTGTCTCCAGCCTTCTTGCAGCAGCAACAGCATTAACTCAGGCAGAAGTGCCAGAGTCTTGGGAAGAGAGAAAATGCCAGGACAGGCTTGAGAAAGAAAGTGCAAGCAAGAAGGTGTCTGGTGTCGAAGCCGTTCTCTAGAACAAAGCAAGACCCGAGTTCTGGATGCCACTCCTACATAAAGATTGTATTTCAATATTGCTTATTATAGACATAATATTATGGTATAACATACACATATCTTACAGAGAATATTATGTACATTATGCAGCATGTATATTCAGTATATTTTTAGAGGACAGAGCTTTTATTTATATTTTGCATTCGGTAGAATGCAACACGCGGGCCTATGACAAACAAGCTGTGTGACAGGGGGAAGGAGCGCAGAGGGAGAAGGAGGAAGGAGAGAATTTAACAGAAATAACTCCACTTAGTGTTTGAGTGAGGGATGTAATGAAATCTGTTTGCTGTGCTAGCTGTCTCCAGATTGGGCTGTAATTACACCACAGAAGGAAGAAAGGTAGCTGAGTCTCAATCTAGATCATTTATGTAAACTCAGCCTTCTTGTCAACGGCGTTCTCAGATTGCATGCATGCAAACCACAAAAATCATCTCCTATGAACAAAACAGAGACGGTCTCAAATTGCAGGTTTCTGATATACCTTATACGCTGTCTGTAATTGGACTTTAAAATTCAACACACCGAGGTTCAGAACTTCCCCAGTATTTTCTGAATTTTATTCAATGCGGTGAAAGACTGTACTCACAGAAGAGCATTCCTTCTTCCTTTCTGCCAAAGGCTGATGTCTCACCTTACAAATTAACATTTATTTGGCTTAAATGAACACAAGTGTCACAAACATAGGAAATTCTTTTGTGTAAGATAGTGTTGAAACAAACTGCTGGATCTTCCCCAGCAGCGTTGGAAAAACCTCATTCTTTGACCCAGAGCAACATATTATATACGCACAGAATAAAACCCAGGCAATCAGTTCCCCGAACAGAGCCAAATTAATATTTGATTAAATACTTTAAAGCTCCTACTTACCATGCTTGACACATTTTCTCAGCAAGTTTCTCAAATATGGAAAGCATTAGGCACAGGGTAATTTTACATTTGAACACATAAAAACAGTGTGAGGACACATGACCGCACGCAGACAGAGAGAGGATTTTCCCCTATTAATCCCCCAGACTGCCCTTCCCCTCGATGAGCGGGTGTGTTAACTCCTGCCTTCCGCACCTCGCTCTTTCTGGGCAGGTTTGAGCGGGTTTCTTGTGACACCTGGATCTTCACACTCCTCCATCCCTCCCTCAGGCAGGAAAACCACGGGCCTCCACCCTGGCGCCGTCCCCGCCGGTGCCCAATCAATACCGACTTATTTCCTGTCCATTTGCTGAGGTCACGGAAACGGGACTCATTAATTATTTCTACCGGTGCAGCCTCAAGTGCGCTTCTGGCACGACAAGCGAAAGCTGGCTGTGACCTTTTTTTTTCCCCCCACCCCCCACCCCGAATTTTGCTGGTGGTGATGGCGGCAGCCAGTGTGCGTTCCTCCGTCAGGACAGGACCGGACGAGGTGACCAGCAGTGTCGAGGCGTCACTGGCGTCCCCACGCTGGGTTGCTCCTGCCGTCAGATGGAGAGCAGCTCCTCCCGGGACGGCGGGTCAGGAAAACCTGGTCACAGCGTAGACGATGTTGGCCAAGGCGGCCCTGGCCTCGGAGGGAGGGAAGCCCTCCAGGGCCGCCAGCGCTCTGTTTCCGTGGCAGCGGCAGAGGTCGATGGCGGAAGTCACACCTTTGCCAGCCTTGATGGCGTCCTGCAGCTGTGGGAAAACACAGGCACAACGGGGTGGGTTTCAGCAGCACCGATGCACACGGCTCTCTCTGAGAGCACGGGGCTACCGCCGCACCTTCCTGAGGGCAAGGCAAGGCCTGAAGCCAGCAGACAAAGCTCTTAAATACTCTCAGCTGCTCTGTTTTGGCTCCCTGCTACAGCAAAACTGTGGGTAGTTTCAACTACGTCGCCCATTACTTCATCCCCTGAAAGATGCTGGCTCTTCAAAGGGCACACTTAATTAAATAAAAAACCCCAACAAAACCACATTTTTAAATAACCAGGCATTTCATACCCAAGCCGCTGCCCAAGAGCTTTTGTGCAGAACTGGCAGAGCAGCCGCTCGCTCACACCCTTATTTTCAGCAGTCAAAAACTGGATTTTATGAACACCCATTCCATCGCCTGTTTTTGAAAACAGGCACACGGTGACGCATGTTGAACCCTTGTCCTTTGTAATACAGGTTTCTATTTATATGCCATACGATTACATTTGTTACAGTCGACAAAAGCAAATTTTGTCATTAAATGGGATGTGTTCAACTTTCTCGTACTGAGCTATATCCATGCAAACTCAATCTTCTTCCTAAGGCTAGGGCATTTCACAATGGCTTGGTGATACACCGTAAGAGAAAGAAAAAAATTTTTACAGAATAACAGACATTTCATGGCAAGCTGAATGGAAGATTTGGCACCTAAAAAATGTGGGTAAACAACAGGTTAAAATAATACAAACAAAAAATGACAAACACAGAAGTTGCTTTTTTCTCAGTCCCTCAACTTAGCTGAAGCTCTAAATAGTAATCACACTTATTAAGGGCTTTATTATTTTTTATTTTTTTTCTGAACAGGATTATGAGACTGTCATGGAACACTGTTATGTTTTCCACCCTAAAATACAGGTGTGCCCAGAGCAACTCCAGCCTGATGCCTCATGCCAGAGCCTAGGAACCAAGGCCGGGTGGATCTTTGGGATTTGATTATCCCAAAAGTGTGAAAGCATTTCATGATCTTTATCAATGTGCCCCACCTGGCTTTCATAGCTGGTTTACATCACTGTATCAGCTTTAAAAAAAAGGGCTCTTCTTGAACACAGGTATCTACAGTAACTAATTATGCAGGGTTTTATAAATTACATTTTCCTCTAATACACAGCCCGATGCCCCATTTAATTTACAAATACATCAGTATAACCATACCTATCTAGCTTAAATCGTGTAAAAAAAATTGTCGAGGTCACTCATTTTATACAGATACTTGCATTCATACAGAACGAATGACATTTCTTACCAGAATACAAACTGAAGTAGATTCATTATCTGTATTTAAAGATTAAATTAGCTGAGAGCATATTACAGCACTTGAGTGTTCAAGTCCCTGTTCATAAAATTGTTATTCTCCACTTCAGTTAGAATCTTCCTGCACTGTGCACTGGAAAGGAACTTGCCCTGAGGTGCAAAAGCACTGCACAGCTAAATCAACATGTCTTCTGACAAATGGGAATCAGCCACACAACCACAGCTCGACCACAGCAAAGGTGGGGACAGGTGAGCTGGGGCACACCAGCAGCGGGAAAAGCTGTTTCTTCCCCCTTCCTCGAGGCACAATGTTGAGAGATGGCAGAATGCACACCTCTTGAAGCAAACCCTGCTGATATGCCAAAGCCTAACTTTAAAAAGGTTTAGTGTGCCTTGTAACACATAAGCATATACGGAGATATAAACAGGGGGGGGGGGAAAAAAGCTCCTAAAAACTCTTCAAACTGGTCAAAGATCAGAAAAGCTTAGCTTACACATATATGACTGCATATATGTGCTATGACTTAGTTGTAACACCAAAATCTGGAAAGGGGAGAATTCTAACGCAGGGACACAATCCATTTACACGCTTGTCTTGTGTAAGCCCTGAGACACGTGTAGTGCCTTGAAGCCAGAACAATTGCAAAGCCCGTGTCAAGCTATACAGAGGGGAATCACTATACAAAAATCAGACTAATCTGCTACTGAATGTTCCCAAGGAACGTTCAAGGGACTTCAAAATAAAAAATACCTGCTCATATGGCAAGCTCCTTCCTCAGTTTTTCAGTTAGAGATCATCCTGTGTGATGAACAATTTACAGTCCTTGAAAATTTACCTGGTTTATTTGCAAAATTGGTCAACTCAAATAAACACACACAGAGGCAAACCAGTCTGGATTAACCGGACTGCCTGCTACCTCTCTCAGCTGAGGTTGTAAACACATAAACAAAACCAACAACCCCTCCAAACCAAGTACAAATTAGACTTCTTCTAAGTAGGACAGTTATTAAAGAAATACAAGATAAAGCTCCATAAGAAACCACCAGGCTTCAGGAGCCCTGTTGTATGCAAAAACTCCCAGATTTAAGACTTCAGCTGTACTGTTCGTTGTATTAGTTACACTTTCACACTCTCTCTCAATTTTTGAGCTTCAATGACTTTATGTAATGAACTTCACAAACTAAGTACATAGAAAAAAAAAAATCAATGTATCCAGCTTAGATGTATTATTTAATTTCATTTATATAGGAGCAACTAATTTTTGAGGCAAGTAAACAAAAAAGCAAAATGAACTGCTTTTATTTGTTACTTTATAAACTTTAATTAAGCTCCCTCATTAATTTCTTCTAAATAATGGCATCTGCTCCTTTAGTCTCTACTTATATGGCATCATTTTGTGTATCAAACGTATTTCTACTTGTAGGAACAATTTCACCCATCATTGCAACACAACTTTCTTCAGAGTGGCATTCAATAATTAAAACTGAATACAAGGCAAAATACAGATTGGTTCAACATTTCCGTCTTTTCAGTGGTACCAGCAAACCAAGAGGAGGAGAAAGAGACACTTTCTGAGCCTCTCCACGTTCAAGGCTGCTTTCCTCTATCTCCCTCCTTTGCATCCACAGGCCCTAGGCATGTCCTGCAAATAATTGGTAACAAGCCATTGACTGTTCCTTGAAGACTGCCCCTTGGAAAAGGGATTGCCCTCTAGAAAGGAGAGTTTTATAACAGCACCTTGGCTTCCAGCTTCCATTTCCTATCCTTCAGGAGACAACCACAAGCATCAAATCATTGGAGTTGGGGCATTTTCCACCCAACCCTCTGAGGTTTGCTGGGCCAAGAACAGAACCAAAACCCAGAACAGCAGGTACTTTCTATGAAAAGGGGGATCCGGGTTCAAGACTTTGGTCTCAGGACTGCTTTCATCTCTCATGTTAAAAGCTACTGGATAAAACAGAGGTCGTTTTAGAGCAGTAGCCATATAACCGTATATAGTCCATCAACAGTTCTGGCCCTACATGTGGGAACAGAGGGATGCTTACAGATGAGAACCTTAATTCTTTCTGACTTGCCCTAATTCACTGACTTGCCTAAGCTCACCATAAAACCAAAAAAGTGTGCTTGTGTGTCCTATCTCTCTGCTTATGAGCTAGTAAAAAGAAATTATTTCCCGCAGTAGAGCATAGGTGAATAATAAAAAGAAAACCTGTGTTGTCTAGGTCATACCACATATAAAATTGCAGTGAATTCACATTCCTGCTCCTGCTTCGTAGCATCAATGTTTGGGGTTCTTCTATCAAGTACTTAAGCACATTCATACAGGATATTCCACATTTGGATGAGCAACCTTGATAGGGTTTACGCAACTTTTAGATTCTACTGATTCGTTACAAACATACAAAGAGTAATGCAATGGCGACGGTGAATCTCAAAACCAACTGCCGGTTTCACATATGGTTCTAAATGGTCATCCAACAGAAGTTGCCAGATCTGACAACATTCAACTAGATTCAAATCAATGACCAACAGGCCAAGAGGTTCACATCCTCATTTTCTGACGTTTTCTTTATAATTATATACACATCCGTTTTTTCCTGAAGCAGTTTGTTCTTGCAGCAAAGATCATCAACCTGTATTGGGCTGTGTTAACGAGCGTATTCAGCCAGCAGTTACGCCTCCTGTTTCGAGGTTGTGGGACCGTGTGTAGAGTGCTGTGCCTAATTCTGAGCTTCCCACTAAGTGAAAGATATTGCCACACTGCAGCAAGTGCAGTGGGAGGCTACTCCGATGATACGGGGCTGGAGCAGAACCTGGTCTACAAGGTAATGCTGGGAATTGCTTAGTTCAGCCTTACGAAGAGAAGACGGACCTCATGGGCAGGGAGTCAGAACTGGACTCTCCTCAGAGGTGCACAGGAGTGGGATGCAAGGCAACAGATACAGGTTGCAGCATGGGAAATGGTGATTAGACCCAAAGAAATTTTTTTCCGCTGGGAGGGAGGTCAAGGACCAGAAGAGGTTGCTCAGGTTGGCTGTGAAATCTCTGTCCTGGCAGATACTCAAAACTCAGTTGAGCAAACCCATATTGGCTCTGCTCTGAGCATGAGGTTGGACAAGACATCTCCCAGAGGTTTCTTCCAATTTAAATTACTAAATGGTTTGTGAATGAAGTAGAGTTCAAGGTACTATGTTTCTCAGTCCCTTTGTTTTAAAAATGCAAAGAGAAAATTTCTGATGCACACCATAGAAGTATTTGCCTTTCAGACCAACTGCTCTGGGTTGCTGTTGGACAGAATGGCTTGTCTGAGGGCAGCGAGAGGCCAAAGAGGCAAGCTAGGGGCTGCTGGATTTTGGAGGCTGAAAAATATTTCAGTCTCCAAAGGGAAACAAGAAAACTAAGTAGGTGTTCAAGTACAAAGAGAACTAACTTCAAATCTTCTCTGCTGAGATATTTCTGCCTCATTTCCTAGCCAAAAGAATGAAGATACCTTTCGTATAGCTCTACCTGTAGCAAACAACAAATTCAGGGGAAAAGACTCTCTGAGTATGTGGTGAATATTTTGGCTGTACTAGACTTTATGTGCAGAGAGAGAACGAGAACACTGAAATTCTTATTTTATTTTTTCTTTTTTTTTGGCAATGGTCAAATCTAGGATTAATTATTTAAGTGACAAGATATCAACAAGTAACTTCAGATTTTTTTTTGTTTTGTTTTAGAAGAATGGTCCTGAACATCTGTAATCTTCAGACATCATGCATTCTCTCTGATCTTGAAGTAAGCTAAAACATTCTACATTTCTGAAGTGCACAGTACTCACTGAAATGAAAAGAAACCCCAAAACACAAAATCTAAATTGATCTGTGGCTGAGTGACTGAATAATGCTCTAAGTGTTTGCAGTGTTCTGCACTGGCTTTTCTAAATTTGTTTTCTCTTTTGTGGGAACACCACACTCAATAAGTACTGATGTTTTAGGCTACTAAAATGTTACTTTGAAAAGGTACCAACACATTTCACAGCCAGTAGATCAATTTTGCTCCAATTTTTCCTTTGCTTTTTAAGTACCCTGGAATGTCTCAGCAGCCACTCTTACAGGTTTTTGGGGCTGGACACAGGCTTATGCTTTTCCTTCCCAAAATGGGCTGGACAATCATTTAATTACATCACTTCATAAAGCCATAAGGTTTTTGGTTTGAGTTTGCTTATTTTTTCACAAAAAGTCTTTATTGGCTATGTGCAGCGTTATATGCCAGCTGAAACTGAGGCAGTATCTATCCAATATTTTCTCAGAAATTTTTTCCACACAAAAGAAATGCATCTTTAAAGGGCATAAACACCCTGCAGAAACGTTCATTAACAGAATAGGATTATTTTTTTTTCCCTCTACTCATCTGACAAGCAGAACAATTCTCTTTCTATTTCAAACTCAGAACCGCCCTATCTAGGAAGAGACCAAATCTGGAGAGAGTCACCCCCAACAGCAGAGGAAAGCTGGCCTGCTTACAGGCAACGCTGCTACTCCGGCTGTTATGCAGTTCTTGTAGTGCACGTTGCCAAAAAATTGAAAGTCATCCCGAGACACGGATTGATTGTACGCACCCTTTAATAGTTTAGAAGAGACACCAAATCCTCCTTCTTTCACCTTTCCATGCCTTTCACGATGAACTTAACTCAGCCCACTAGCTTTTAAACCCAAACAATGGCAGTTAAGTGATGACTTCTTCCCAAAAAGCATGACTTTCATTAATTTACAGAATCATAGAACCATAGAACAGTTCAGGTTGGAAAAGACCCTTGGGATCATCAAGTCCAGCCATTAACCCTACACTACAAGTTCACCCCTAAACCATATATCACCCAACACCACATCTAAGCGACACTTAAACACATCCAGGGAAGGCGACTCAACCACCTCCCTAGGCAGTCTGTTCCAGTGTCTGACCACTCTTTCTGTTAAGAATTTCTTCCTAATGTCCAGTCTAAACTTGCCCTGTTGCAACTTGAACCCATTCCCCCTGGTTCTGTCCCTAATGACCTGTGAGAAGAGACCAGCACCAACCTCTCTACAATGTCCTTTCAAGTAATTGTAGAGCATGATGAGGTTCCCCCAAACAGTGATTGTTAATTGTCACCTTAGCATTCACAAGCAACTAACTTGATATTTACATTAAAAGATGTGATAGTTGTTTGCTTTAATAAAACAAAAATTTTGCTGGATTCTCACCCCAAAGAGGCCATGGGAAATACCCACTGATTAAAAACAAAGATGCAACTGATTTTTGGTACTGCATGTACACCTTGATAATTCAGATGCAGTTAATTACAACAAAGGAGAAAACTGCTTCTTCCAAATTGTTTTGGGAGACTAATACATCTAAAAAAGCCTTTATTCATTGAATCACCAACTCTTCTAGGTTTTTCATATACATAACAAAAGGAACTAATGGCAGCGGCTGCTCCAAAACAAGCATTAGTCACGTAGCAGTAGGATGCCACTGAGAAACCTCCTTGTTCCAAAACACGACCTTTCCCATTCCTCTTCTCTCTTTCCTACCCTATGGGAAGTCAAGACATTAGTGCCAGGCAGCACACGAAAGGCTCAATCCACCGCTCCTTGACTCCTGCCACTTCCAGTTCTGCCCAGAATCTGCTCCCTGGGTTAACGTCACGCACAGTGTTTCATCTACAAACTCAGCAAATTATGTCACAGTGTAGTGTGCTGACTGACCGCATTTCTCCTGCCACTTTGGATGAAAGGCCTCGGTAACAGACAGCAGAGCAAGTGAACAGGGCTAAAGTAAAAAAAAAAAATTAATAAAGTTTTGCTACATTCTCTTTCATCTGACTTAATTTTATCTTTTCTGCATATTGCATTTAGAAATACCCAACAAATCCTTGCAGCAGCATATTCGTTGGCTGCAAAACACAGGATTTATTTCTTTATTTAGCCTTATAATTTTTCTAGAGCCTTGGCCAGAAAAACAAGAATTATTCCTAGCTTACTCATTTCTGCTACTAGTTGTGCCTTTGTTATGCTCATTTAACAAGTTTGTATAATGCCAAGCACCATTAAGGCCTTGACTTCAGTGGAGAGTTTTTAATCAATATTATAAAATAGTAACAATTAAATTGAGAATCTCAATTTGTTCTTTTAGAATTACACAGCTTATCTCGCATGTAAAGTAGATGTAAAATGGATAAAAGCTTTTTGATTTTAAAAAGTCTGAGATTTTTGCCAAAATCCCACATACAAATGAGGGTGACAGGAAAGTTGCTGCCTTGTTCAATGACATACATTTATTTTTTTCTCTCTGCCATATATTGGTACTTTTTCTTTTGTTATCTGAGAAACACCACTAAAACACAGCTGAAACTACTTTTTCATCTCTGGAAGAGACTTTCAAACACCACAATGATGGATCAATAATTTGTCTGGATGCAGTGTGATTGTGTGGAGGAAAAAAAGAAGAAGAAGAAAAAAAAGAGTGAAACGTTCAGATACTAATGTGAGAAATTATATTCAGAAACACAGACCTTAAAATTAGTCTTTTGTGATATCAAAGTCCTTCTGATAAAAACACTGAGAAAAGATAGGAGAAAAAAAATACAAAAAATTTCTTCAGAACATAGTGACCTTACTGACATGACAGTTTCAGACCTAATTAATGGAAGGTACTTCTCTTCTATATTTATGTCAGAGGGCTCACTAAATTTTACCAGTACCATCTAGATATTTTCGTCAGTAAAAAAACCTCAGATACTACTTTATTATAATGTGCATCAAAAGAACAATTCAAAATTCCTGAGCAGTATGAAAGCTGAAATAAGATTTTTGTTTTTTAAGGAGGCATGTTGAACAGCTGGATCTCAATTTACCTCCATTCATTATTTTAATTGAAATCCACAGCCAGCGAGGCAAAATATTCTTAGACAGGCTTAACAGCTAACAACTTTTGCGTACATGTATTTATGAATTCAACTAAAGGAACGACATTTTTATCTTTCAGCACACCGAAATTCACACTAAAAATTAAGAGAACAAAAGTAATACAAAATTTCGGAAGTTCTACAGCTGGTTTTGGTGAACTTCGCTTTTTCAGTGAGAAACAATCCCCCCGATCTGATTAAGAAAGTCAAAGTAATTCTGGCAACTGAACAGAAAGAGAAGAGAGGGCCTTGATGCTGAGAAGAAAAGACTGAGCAACGTGCAAAACACCGGCTCTAGCGATGTAGAAATAAAGACACACAGCAAAGGGCAAAAGAGAAATACTAATTTGTACGGCACGACATGCCTTCTAATTGGCTGCGTGCTTGTGCTGGCCCAGCTACAGGTTACCGGGTTCATTTAACATGGATGCAACTAATGACCAATTTTATTTTAAGCAAAGAGACACAGGAGAGAGGGACTTGACACCGTAGTTTTGAAACTGACATCTGCAAAACCCAAAGTTGATTACCGCTTGAGCTCACAAAAACTACCAAGAATTTTTCACTGTCATTACTAAACTCATAATATCTGTGCTTCTGTAAGAGATGATTACCTGGAACCAGTAAAATTGCTTTCTGGCTTAAGTCAATTGCTCAAAATACAAAACCTGAAGGCCTTTTCCCTCTCCCTTTCATTTTATTCAAGTGTCCAAGTTGTCCAAGCATCCTATAAGCTTTTAAACTTCATGGCAAGGATACAAAATATGAAATATTTTTAGTCAAAATACAGAACATACTGACATATTTAATTCATTAAAGTAATTTTGATGCTTTTCTTCTCTCCTGTTTTTGTTTTTTTTTTTTTAAACTATGGAAATGACGTTAGGCAGATCACAACTGTAACAATTAAAAGGAGAAAATCCATTCTGGACTTAAAAAGCAAGTAATCCGGTTTAAACATTCACAGAAGTGTCTCACATGCTCAGATACATTTGAAGAAGAAGAAATTTATTGGTCTCAGTGGTGATTTAAGAAAGTTTTATCGGTTTTCTTCTACTGTAGGAAAAAATAAAAGCACAATGATTTTAAATAGCAAGCTAAGGTTCAGATCCTTTCTATGTCCTAAGAAGGACAGAGAGCTTGTTTTTAATAATTCAAATTACAAATTTTCTTAGTATAGAATAATAATATAATAATAATTATTAATAATAATAATAAACCTATAAAAGTCTGACTTGTACCTGTGTGTTAGCCTTCCATACTGGCAGCAAGCAGTCGCAGCTGTAACACTCTTGAGGCCCCAGATCAAGACGTAATTCTCAAGCACGTGTGTGGCTCAGTGATTTCGATGTTATTTCCCACTGACGCCGAAAATAACTAACTGGACCCCCATGATCTACTTCAGACTCAAATCAACTCAGGCTCACGCTCACTGAGCAAACTGGGGATGCTGTCATCTTCTGTCCCCACCACAAGCACACTGTGCTCCAGAATTTAACCAGGGAAACCTTCTGAGCCACCTGCTGTAGCCAAGAGCTCGATGGTGTCCCAGCTGCTTGCAGCAGAGAAGCGAGTCGGTTCAGAGCTGCCTTTAACTACAGAGGAGTCCTAAGCAGCAAATACAGCGGTGACTTAGCTAGAAGTTGTAATGGGGACCCAAAACCCCACAAATTATTATAAAACGTGTACATACATGTTTTTAAGAGATGGCATGGCATTAGGGTGAGATTTAAAAAAAAGTAACAGCATACCCTACCAGTGTACAGAGAGCACTGATGAAAGCTAACCTGCAGAGAAAGGTGACAGCAAAAGCCTGATTTCAAAACCAAGTTTGGGGAAGTAAATGAGATAAATAACAGCAAAAAATATTATTAAATACCTATATTTGATACTTACAGTACAGTTGGCTGTTAATGGCTTTTTAACATCAAAAAACTATACAAACCATTCTGTCTTCCTCCACATACACACACAAATTATAATGTGACTTTAATAAGGAAGTTTCTCTCAACTGTCAAGAATGTACTAGAAAATATTACAAAACCCACTAAAAATAATGAGATTTAAAGGTAATTTACCAACCTTCTTGTAGTCCATTACATTTCCTTTTCCTTGTGCCTTAAAGAGAAAGAGAGATTTTACGTAAGACATTACATAGTACAAACTAAAGCTGCAAGCATAAAGAACGCAATTAAAAGAGCTACTACTTTAAGCATAGCTGACTTTCTTTAGGAATCTGATACGGGAAAACCTAAAATACAACCAAATGTGTTACCAACTTATACAATATGGTTCTGTTTCAGATGAGAGCTGCAGATACTCAATGTAATTTTTAGGTTTTTTATTATGCCTTGTAGTTAAACATTTGTTAAATCCAAGATGTTTTGGTCTTAAGAAATCTTGCTGTTTGCATTAATTAATCTCTCCCGTGAGATTCTGAAATAAATTATACTTCATGTCAGCAATAATAGGATTTATTTTCTTAAAAGAGAACTCTCTGAGTACTGTAATGATGTGCACACAGACAGCACTCCAGAGCTCTCGAAAGGGGATGTCAGGACCATGTCAGAACTATTAGACCAAGGCTGGAGGTGCTTTTAGTTTAGAATTGTATTTAACTGTCATCATCACTCTTTACTTACACAGCAGACACAAGTAACCTGTAACTCCTAGCACAATTGGAAAGAAGTACAAATAAATTTTGAATTTCTTCTTGCCCAGATGCAGAGAAGTATGTAGTTCAATTTCCTCAATTCTGTCACAGGACGATGTAGAAGAGAAGATACCTCTGTCTTTCTCACACAGTGGCAGTGTTCTGCCAGACCCACAGCATTCCTGCTTAACCAACCTGAAGCCTTCCCCTGTAAGTCAGATCCAGCTGCAACACCATCACCTCAATCAACTTCAGCTCCTCTCTTTCCGGGCACACTGATTAAAAAAAAAAACCAACCACCCACTTCTTTCCCTCTAGCCTCCACAAGGAAAGACCACAAACCTCAGTTCTTCTGGAACGTGTCTCCTGAAAAGATGTAGATTAGGACCACTACCTCTCCATGGCCTCTGTGGGGACTTCAGAGAGCAGCCAAGAGGAGCACCCCGACAGGCACAATAAGAAGAGCTGAGGCCCGCACTGAAGAGCACTATGTGGCAAGCATAGCTTTCAAGAGATGTTGCTGAGATGATGGAGATTTGGAAAACTAATTATTTTTTTTAAGGGAAAAATAAAATGGAGAAAAAAAACCCCCAGCAAGACTTAGTAAGCAGACCAGGAAGGAAAACAGTAGATAAGAAAAGTGACTTCTCTGAAGGAGAAAGGGGAGTGATCCACAAAACCTCTTTACTACTCTCTTTAAGCTTCTTAAGAGTCAGCTTTTCTGGAATGCATATTAAGAAAACAGCCTGATACCATTTGGGAGTATCAAAACCACTGCCAGTAACTGCTGCCTTATTTGTGTATTCCCATCTCCTTGACTTGCCAATTTTTATTCATATCGGTTGGATCTTACAGCTTCTTCAAAATATATCTAGTAGTTATATTGTGTATCAGAACACACCAGAAATATGTTCTTTAGCAAATGATTGCCTATATGCAGACTCACACTGCAGCAGAGAATTTGCCAACATGTTTGAGGAAGATGCTTTTTAGTCTCAGCAATACCAGACGAGGTGTGCTCAGCATGCCTCCTCCTGCGTCTAATTACAAACATTACAAACGGCAAGAATATTTTCTCACGCTGTTCCTCTCAAACATTCAAGGCAATGGCAGTTGTGGTTCTCCAAGTAGCAACCTAATCTAATCTGTTTCCTAAGTCTTTACCACAGCTGCACCCTTTTTTTTTTTTCCTTTCATTTTATCGTGGAATCATTTAGATTGGATAAGACCTTTAAGATCATCAAGTCCAACTGTTAACCTAGTAGTGCCAGATACATCACTAAACCATGTCCCTAAGCACCACACCTACATGTCTTTTAAATCCTTTCAGGGATGGTGACTCAACCACTTCCCTGGGCAGCCTGTTCCAGTGCTTGACAATCCTTTCTGTGAAGAAGGTTTTCCTCGTGTCCAATCTAACCCCCCCCCGGTGCAACTTGAGGCCATTTCCTCTCGTCCTATTATGTGTTACTTAGGAGAAGAGGTCGATCCCCACCTCGCTGCAACCTCCTTTAGGGTAGTTGTAGAGAGTGATACGGTCTCCCCTTCAGCCTCCTTTTCTTCAGGCTGACCAACTCCAGTTCCTGCAGCTGCTCCTCAGAACACCTTTTCTTCAGGCCCTTCACTAGCTTTGCTGCCCTTCTTTGCACACGCTCCAGTCCACTGCGACCTCCCATGTTAGTCAGGACAGCTGGTCAATGAAAGTGGCTTGAATGAGTTTTTAGTGGCTTGTCCTCACTGCAGTTTGGCTCTGTGACTTTTTTTTTACTGACCCTAATCTCAGACGCAGAGATCTCTTTTTTCCTTTTACATCAGACTTCTGCATCTGGTTTAGCTTCCTCAAAGGTATTAAGCCCGACTTGCGAAAGGTATGCACTCTTGTCAAACCTGGATAACTTTACAGGTCTCACTGCTTGGCTGAGGATCTCAGCCTCTGAATGTCAGGGTTCTGGACCCTCAAAGAAAAGCACCTGCTTACCAGCATATTAGAGACATGAACAGCCAGCTTGGCTCTGCCTTCCATCTGAACACGAAAAATCACCATGTACCAGCAGTGAGGGGCAGTAATACCATTATATTCTTCATTAATAAATGAGATGGTGTGAAATCAGCTCACCTTGCCAGGAAGAAGGATCCCTGAATCCTGCATGAAATTAACTCAAAATGCATCAGACAAGCAGACCATAAGTTGATGGTTTAAGACAAGGTTTTTGGAGCAGGTTTTCAGGATGTTTTCCAAAACTGACTTTTCTTTCTTAGATGAGAGAATCCCTTTGACATGTCTTAAAAGCTACACGTGAGAAATGCTCGATAAAGCATTTGGTTAAAGCTTTTCTTGCAGCCCTGCTTCTTCTGAGAAGGCTCTGAAAGGTATGGCGAAAGGTACACAGATTACCTTGGACTAGATGAGATAGTTCTAGTTTCTGACTTACTCCTTTTTTAGAATTACAAATGCTGTGAACTAAGATGGATTCCGATAATTTCTTCATTAAAACTTTGATCTTTTGTACCTCGCTGCTTAGATATTGGGTGCCTGTTTGAAGCCAGAGAATTTTTGCTCTTGTCTAGCCAGAGGTAGCTGAGAGTGGCTAAAAGTGATCAACGCTTCCATCTTTTAATCGGTAGGAAATCCCAGATTATCTGCTAAATTTTGAGAACAGAGGCCTTTTCAAAAGCTCAGTGGGACTGCATTCAACAACTATTACAAGACTTTGTCTAAAGAAGAGCATTCAGGAGTTTGTCTACAACAATTTTTTCCAGAAACCATTCATGGTTGGGTGGTTTGGGTGTTTATGGTTTTGCTTTTTTTTTTCTTCCTTCCAAACATTTCAAGACTGTACTCCAACCCATACTCCTTTTAAAATAGATACTTGAGAAAACAGCTCATTGGGTGTTTTAGTTTTACATGCACAAAGTTGGAGGGTGTTTGTGGCAAGATCTGTGAGAACAGGAGAGACTTGTGTCTTTATGGATCATTCATTCATGTCTATATATCCATGTACCTCCATGCATACACACACCCACGTACACATACCTAATACAATGTTTTCCTCCTATGACGAGGCTTCCCCTTATACCAAGTGCCTTTCAAGGCACTCTCTGAATTCCATCCAAATCAGAATCTAATCTTCTCAATATATGTATTTAGCACTGCAGCAACCTTCCACACCTGGTCATCTGATGTGTTTTGCTCTTTTCAAATGAAGAGACAAGAGGACTTTTGAAAGGTCTTCAGCTCAATAGCAGAAAGGTTCATAAGGATGTCTCCACTCAAAGGCTACCCTGGGAACAGCAACTGTATCCAGATGTCTGACAAGAAAACTGTGGCGAGATAATCACAAAAGTTCTGGGCCCTCCGCAGCAGTTCAGGCATCCTTCATGACCCCTCTGAAGATTGCCTTCATCTAAGAGACGCGTTACTGACATTAACTCCCAGCCACGTATTTTCTGAGCATGTGGAGGCTACTGGGTGCTACCCTTTACCTCCACTTTCTTGACCTCCAATGCCTTCCTGCAGGAGGAAGAAGTTGCCAAGGGAAGGTGCTGCCATTAATCCATCGTATGAACATTTATATGGGCAAACAATCAAAGGAGAAAGCCAGATTCCTTAGCAGTAAGGAAAGGTCCAAAACACAATTTCCATATGCCTAGTCATAAACTCAGCCACTGCGAACAATTCTACCTGACAGGGACCGAGTGCACTGTGCTGCTTTGGCCATTTAAACCACACAAATGACACCACACAAGAAGGTGGCTTATGAGCACACTCTCAAAAGTACTGCCAACAGGAGAAAGCCTCTGATTTGAATGCTTGGCCAACACTGAATGCCACATAGCAAATGTGACTATGGAGGAGATCTCAAGGAGCCTGTAGTTAATGAAAGGTAATTTTCCTCTCCAAATCAACACAAGCCAAGAAAGGCCCCTGGGCGAGGCATTCCACTCAGTATTGAGCTAAAGTAGTAGTCAGAAGATAATTTTGCACAGTACAAGTCACTTCCCCCCCCCCTTCAGAGAGAACTACTTCATTGTTTCTATAATGCCCATTTTTGGTATGAGAATTAGTAAGCAGACAGACGGCACTCCTGGAGTCCTGCAACCTCCTCTGAATTCTGCAGATGGGAAGTTGTTTCAAAGCTTTTATACACTGTGCTGTGGTAATACCATTTTTCTCCAACTGCAGTGATCCAAAACCATTTGCATGCAACTCGCATATGAGCCTTGTGCTGAGATTGTAGAATTCCAGAATTCCTCGTCGCACATTAAAAACTACCAGCTCCTAGTCTCAAAATGACAAAAGGTTTGCCTCACTTCAAGATTACCCCAATTCCACACCACTGTAAGGCTGCAGATTCTGCATATGCTTTCCAAAATTTCACTGCTGAAGGGACTCCGCCCTTCGCTTGCACATGTGAAGGCAGGCTGCAACCTTGCCATTGCTGGCGCAGAACTAGGCAGAGGCTCAGACTTTACACCCTCTATCCAAGGGTCTGGCTTTCAAACCAGTGAGGAAAGGAACTATCTGTAAGTACATCTTGAATGAATATGCTTGCACAGAGCTAGCTTCTTACTGAAGACAGCAGCCTTTCTACTGAAAAATCAGTGTAACAATTGGAGGCATTTCCAACTGCTAGTCATTGCCGCTGTTTAGACTGGCAAAAGGTCTGACTGATGCAGGAACTCAACAGAATGCTTGATTGTGGCTTTTTTGTGTCTTCCCCCCTTTCCCTCCTTGCTGTCTTCTACAGTTATCTATTTGTGTTTCAGCCACACTCATGGACCACAGCCACAATTCACGGACCTCAATCCTGATGTGCTACATGGTACGTAAAAGAGGTCTACACCATGTAGCCATCTTATTCTTACTGGAGTTAAAGGAAAAGAACACCTGAATTAAGACAACAAAGAATATCAGCCAGCTAGATCTCACAAACATTTTGTAGTGGTCAGGAAGTCAAGTCCTCCAGATCTTCCCCCCCACCATCCAAAACTAGTGCTCCCAGAGCCAAGCTGGCAGAAGAAAACGTGTGCCTAGCTTTCAACCACTGTAATGAGAAGTTCTCTGCTTTAAGCTACCAGTGAAAGTAGTTTTAAGCCAAGACACAGGACAGCACAAGCAGAGCAGAGGAACAGACGTATGCTCCATGCAAACGAATCTGGTTGTTACACTGACATACAGAAGACTGACAGAGCTTGACTGTCAGGTCACTAGATGTCCCCTTTCTTCAAAGTGTGGAAGAGAGAGGTGTTTAAGTACCGGAGAGCAGAAGTTACCTCTATGTTGTTTTGCACATTGCTAGTTTCTAAGTTTCTTCACAGACAGAAAGTATAGGTAGGAAGAGAGATACAAATGGCAAAATTGGAAAATTCTAAACAATGCTTTAATTTACCTCTCTTATCTGTTTAATCCAGGCCTCCCTTCCAAGGAATTCCTGATGAAGGATTGCAGGGGCAGAATTCAAACTGAAGGCCGTGGTGTCACTGGAACTTTCTTTAACAAATGGCTGAAGGTCTGAATGTAGCTGAAAGAAAAGAACATCTTTCTTCAGTTCCCACGAACAGTCTACACATACCCATCCACTCACCAAATCAAAGTTGATATCTTGATTCTATACCTGCTCACCACTTTCTGCTTTGACACCTCTACTTTGGTCGCACTTTTTCAAGTGTTGGGGAGAGATAAGATGTTGAAAGCACTGCAGTGGTAGAAAGCTGTGGTAAAGAGAAGCATGCAGAGAATCTGCGAAGAAATTGGTAAAGGACATCTTGTAGAGCTGAGCAGGTGATGGGACATAGGCAGGCAGGCAGGCAGCTGTCGCGTGGCAGGAAGCCGGAAAACATAAAGGAAAGAACGATCCAGTCTTTGGTGCGAAGAATATCAGTTTTTTAATTTGTGAAGGGTAATACATTCTGCTTTTTGATACCCGAGAAGTTGATATGACCCTCCTTCTGACAAAGGAGCTTTCTATGAAAATTAGGCAATCCTTTACACATGACTGTCTGTGTGTGGTGAATGTATTATATTAAAGCATACACAAAATATTAAGTCTATAGTCTGCACTAGAAGCAGTTTACTGGTAGAGTTATATCTAATAATAGCATATAGTGGCATTTGAACAGCAGTAAAGCTGTGCTTTATAAAACCACTTCCTTCTCCTGAAGGAACTACAAACTGTCTAAACCAACTCAGCTGAAGCGGATGGGAGGTCTGTCTGCCTGTCTCAAGCTATGTCTGTACTTGGAAGTAGTGCAATGCAGCAGGAGCAGATCTTTAGGGCAAAAACAGAGTGCCAAGAATCTAAGTTCCACAATGTGTGCTTTCCCTTGGACTAAGCCTAGATGTGGACTGAAAGACTTCTAACGGAGGTCAGAGGCCTTCTCTAGGAAATCCTACTGCTGCAGAGGTGTAGGTTGCTTCTGTCTGTATCTGGGGACCTCCCATCTTATCGTCCAGCCACCTTCCCTGGCAGTCATTTCCACTGTAGATCGTTCAGAAGGGAACACATGCAAGTGCATCAGCCACTGCAGCTCGTGCCTCAGCTCGTGTGCTGCTGCAGGCAGTTGAGCCTCTTGGCACTGATCTCTGCATGGTGGCAGCTGACACGCAACACATGCCTCCCTCCTGCTACTGGGACAGTGGCATAAGGGAGAACACAGGAGCAGGGAAGGTGAAGTTTTAAGCTGCTACAGAAAGAAGCACTAGAGCAACATTAACAGAAACAAGCTACTTTGCCAGGAGCATGATTGTATCAGCTCAAGGAGCATTCATACCAGCAGCCCCAGCAAACACCTTTTCACCAGGCAGCAGTCAAATCTTGCACCACCACTGACCTGCTGGTGAAAGTCACCAGCAGAGCGGCACTACACCACCGAGCTCAAGAGCAGCACATCTTACGAGTCCTTCTGCACTTAAGACCCCAGAACGAAAGGAAAAGATGTACCTTATGACTCATAGACATGTGCTTTCCATACTGAAATGCCATGTCCTGGATCTCAGCGCTGTGCTTTGCTAGCTCCATTGCAGCCTGGCAGCTCTTTGCCAGCAAAGCGCTATGTGACAGGAAAACCTGCTCCTTCCACGTAGATATGCTGATATCATCTGTAAGACAGTTCTCCTGAAAATGAAAAAAGCTAATGTGAAACCACTAAAGCTGCAGCTGTGTCAGCTCACACAAGTCAACAGTGTGGCACAGGATAACGCAACACGCGGTAACGAAACTCGGTGCCACAGTGCTAAATAAAGGAGGACATTCTCTTGGGGATGAGTAGAGAAAAGTAGCAGAATAACTGTACTGGCAGCTTCAACAAACAACATTTTCGCTTTGTGCTCAAAAACAACAAGGCAGATTCAACACAGATCCCTTTCTTACTGACTGTATCATGACAATGAACATAAGCAACCAACTGTATTCCTCATGAGGGACTGGGGAGAAAAAAAAAAGACGATAAAAATTAGAAAACCCAACCCAGTGTACATTCGCACTTCAGCCCCTTGCCAGTTACCAAGAGCCAACAATTCCAAACAAATTTGAGAAGTCCCTGCAGTGTCTCCTTTGTTGTCAAGAAAAAAAAAATAATTACAAAAGGTGTTAGAAAAACCTTACAGAACTGCATCGAAAAAATGAAGAACTGTGACGGAGGACATGTATCGCTTCTACTCCCATATTAAGCTACAGTTTAGAAAAGTCAGGTATTAACTTTCCCAGGGGACTGACAAAGATCTCAGTGATGCCTCTAGTGAACTTTATCACCTTGACTGTAAGGTCAGAGATGCTCGATGCTTCTCAAAATCTTTTGTATCCAAAATATTGATTTGTATTACTTTCCACAGAGTCTTAATTAACACAAATCCAATCCTTTCCCCCCAAACCAACTGCAGCTCCTTTTGCTCATGGGTATTTATACGCCCCTACTTTACTAATGGGTCTTCAAAGCTAGACATTACTCGTAATCTTTCTCACACGTTACTGTCACGCCTTTAGGTATTCTCTAAGTGGGGAAAAACCAACCAAACAAAAATCCAGAAACAACAACAGTTGCTTTGCTTAGAAAAAAAATAAAATCAGTAATAAGAAGCTACAGAAAAAAAAATCAAGTATAGATACGTTAAAAGATTTCTAAGTTTTCAGTTCAGCCATATCTGTAGTGTAGACTAAGCCAAAAGCTATTCTTTAAGAGAGTAATATAAAAAACCATCTTATATAACAAGCCTTTTCCCTCAGTGACGTCAATTAAATTACTTAGAAACGAGCAAGAAGTAATTCTGTGTGACCCTATAGTTTTCTAGCAAGGTATTATCTGTCATGAAATCGGTAACAAATGAAATAGAATCCATCCGTTCGGCTCTAATTTTCCTCCCTTATGGATATCACCCAGAAGTGCTGCGTTACAAGGGAGAGGATAATTTGAGACTAATGGAAAAAGTAGGAGAATTCTGCAATGCCAAGTAACACAGAGCTGTATCAAACTGTCTTTGCTTTCAGACATACTATTAACTTATACAAGGAAAGTGAAGAACAGAGAAACCACATGTTTGCTATTATGCATATGATAACTTGCAAAGTCAAGCCTAAACTTTCCTCGTGTTTCATTTTACTGTAGTATTTTTTGTTTTAATATCTTAACTCAGCCCAGAGCATGTGCAAATTCCCACGGCTGGCAAAATGTCAAAATGAGCATTTAATTCAAGTAGTTTCCTATATATCAAGTCTTTTTTTCCCCACTCAGATACAGATCAATTTATTTTAAATTTAAAATCAGGAGCTCTTGGAAGACACAACACAATCTTTTACTTAACAACCAATCTGCTCAGTGAAAAAACAGTATTTACTAAAATTCGCTGGATGATATTGAAAATTGGCAGTGATTTTTATAATAATTTGGTTTAAATCCAACCAAGACTAAAATACTCTAGAAAGGTATCCTGAAACAATTTGTGAAGTTAAAAAAAATATCTTTCAGAGCTCTAAGTTGAAAATGTCTGCTTGCTGGAGCCTTAGAGCAATAACAGAAATGTTGACATTATCAACTGCAGGAACTGAATATACTTAAACAGTCATTGCAACTGAACATATACAAGGAATCTAATTCCATGATTTGTTACAAAAACATATTCTTCTTAAACATGTTTGAATTTCATCACAGGATTGAAAAATGACAGCACAAAAAATTACTCCCCACTGCAGGAACATCATGTAGGAGCTTCAAGAAGCTAAAATGGACATCTAACTTCAAAAATAATAAAAAAAAAAAGTCAAGAATTTGAGACATATTTGAAGATACTGTATTGAAATCATAAAAAAACATAGGTATTGTGAATCTCTGGGTTACAGAAAGAAGCCAGCTGTAAAAAGGCATTATGCCCATATGGATGTGCTTTAGCACATGAGCTTGCAAGCCAAAATATACCTGATTTTAATCCTATGACCACACACCCTTTAAGCTTCTGCTGCTTATAAAGGGACAGGCAGACACAACCTTTCTTCGGCAAAGTTTTCCAACAATCCAAATGCTATTTTTTCCCAAGCTTAACATGTTTATATATAACTGTCCACCAACCACAGTGCATTCCTACAACAAAGGTATGTATGACAAGATCTAAACGTTATTTTAAGACATCAAGGGAAAAAATGAAATTGGCTCTAGGTTGCAAAGTCTGCAAAATCTGACATCGTGACAGCACTTACTATTTTTAGAGAAATTTTCACCTTTTTTGTAAGCTTTGTTTTATTTTGTCAGCAGTGGATATTTCAAAGGATAAATATAAAAGTGGACATTAACTGGGCCAGAAGACTGCTAGCAGCCTTTCATACAAAATCCTTGTTAAAATTAATTTAATTCTAGCTGTAGTTGACAGTGCTTGGACATTTGATTAACATCTGTGGAGCAACCTCATTTTCACAAGTTCTGTCACCAAGAAAGGGGTCCAGACTGCAACTAACCCTGATGCTGTCTGGGTGGCAGAAGCTGGATGAAGAGAGCCAGACCCTTCCATCATCATCATTTGGATAACATTGGCACGGGATTACAGAGAAAATATCCAAATCCAGCTCTGGATTCTCCTACGGTAAACTAAGAACAGCTGAGGGTGCTTCCATCTTACTAATGGGAAGGTCCGTTACTGTTTTGTTAGAACGCAATTGGCTAGCTGAGATTTTTTTTTTTAAGCTGCTTTCATAATTTAAATCGAGTTTTTAGCAATCATCTCAGACAAAGAAGAACTTTAAGCAAATGCAATTGCCACACAAAATAGGCAATCATAACCATCAGGAAGGGCAGCTATAGTGCTAGGGCCTGAGTCACAGGCCGTGAACTGAAGTTGACCTCATGATGAAGATGAACCTCACAACCCCACACTATGTAGTATTAATCACATATGTAATGTATTGATAATTTATTTCAGCGCATATATATATATATATATATATATGCGCCAATCTGTAACAGCTTTGCTGTAAGACTAAATGTAGGGTGGGAACCAGGAGGGTGACTCTTTATCTAAAGGCCAGGTGCAAGGCTGGGATACTGGCTGCCTCTTGCTTTGTTACAAGCATGTTACAAGACCGTGAGACCAGAGGCCTGGCTTTGGTGAGAAATATGGGACTAAGGACTGAAATAGACAGGGAGACTCCCTTGTATTCTTCCTTTAGCCCTGGCCAGGCTGTGGGAGGAATCCAACGGAGTGAACACCAGATGTTCCTGCGTTCGAAATTATATAAGGTTGTTTATTTAATAGTATAAAAGCTGGACCTTCTTGCAGCAACTTTGGAGACCTCATCTATGAGGGGACACACTGCGTAGGACTTCCCAATTGCCGGGACGGTTCTCCAGAATCCTCGCTGCAACAGGGGCTCCCCAGTGACCGCGGATTTGGACGATGATATTAGGGCGATTGGTGATGGATCTTTCTTGACAACTATCGCTAACCACATATCGTACTGATTAGGTGCATTACCCTGCTTGTTTTCCTTGTTGCTTAAAACTAGAGTATAATAAGCTTGCATTGCCTTACTCTCGTAATATTTTGAAATAGACGGTAAAATAAGCCGACCCTTCTGTTGGTGCCTGTGCCCTTTCCTGCGGGATCCGCCCCCCCCCCCCCCCAGGCCAATTAGCAAAACAGCAGCTCTTCGTGATGGTAACAAGGATCCCCAGTGGCGCTTTCAGAAACTCATCTTGATTTGTCACAATCAAAGAAGATGCTTATATGCAGTTCAGCTGAAAACATATTACAGAAAATATGAATGAATATTTACGAAACAAGGAAGGAGCAGAGGTCAGAGACTTTTCAGTGTAAAACTTCATGTACCGTTTGTAAGGAAGCCTTTATTTTATTTCCATACCATGACAGCTCTTTCTCAGCCATCTGCTGTCGCACAAAATGATTGAAATGTCTGAACCACTGATATCATTTGTTTCTCAATGAGCAGATAATCCACAGAAACACAGAGATAGATTTTTAAATAGCGTGTTAAAGATTTAAATTGGGTTGTTCAAGAGCTCTTATTTTACATAAATAAAATCCAATGCAACTATGAATCTCTCTTCCAATAGCAAGACCCTGCAAAACATCTTGCACATGGATTGCATAAGCTTTCAACAGATGCATTCCTGCTTGCTGAACATGACAGGGCACGTTTTATTGGTCTATTAACGCATGTCTTCGCTGCTCTTGGAGGAAACTAGGGTGTCTGCAATGGGTCAATAAAACAGGTCCCCAACTACCTAATAGTTTCATCATGACACCGTAGAAAAGCAACATATGACGTAAAAAAAAAGAAAAAAAAGTTTAAAAAGTTATACTGAATTTAAAAATCTCTCCACATCTGTTACTTTTAAATCTCTCTGGAAAAGCTTAGTACCAAAAGCAGTAAAAAACTGGCATTGGCCTTTTTTTTCTAGCTATGCTTTTCTTTCCCCCTCTGACACATTTACTTTATCTTTTCACAGATGCTTTTCACTCAGATTCCATGTTTTATCCTTCTCTTTTGTCTTGCAACGGAAACATTTGCTTAAAAACAAAAAAAGGTGAAAGCTCTGACCACTGCCCTGCGAAAAGCTAGTTTACATGACTCAAAATACATCTGATTTGCCTCCTATAGTAAAATTTATAAGCAAATCCTTTTACTTATCACATAGACTCACAGCAGTCCAGTTGATGGGCATGTGCAGTATCTCAAAACATTATTCCTTGATGCAGGACTGGTAACTGAACATCCAGGAAGAACTGGCACAACTGACTGCATATGGTCTGTGCTTTACCAGAAAATAAACTTATATTCATTAAAAAGAAATAAAATATTTTTGCCTAAACCAAATACCTGTTAATTCACTATTTGGTACTTGCTGTTAGTATATTTCTTTTTAAAACTTTTTTTTCCACGTCTTATGCCTAATTTTCACACAGTTGTATTGAAAATTTCAAAAACACCTAACAGATCTTCCAGTTACCAGTGGGACATGATGGAAATGGTCTTGTCTCATGTAACAGTCCCATTGTGACACTAAAAATGACTTTTGGTAAAACACATTTAGCATCAGCTACATGTTCTGGAAGTAAGGAAAAGAAAAATCACCAACTAAGCAGTTACCCATGGAAGTCCCTAATATTTTTAAGATTGAAACAATGGTCTGGGAGGTAAAGCACAAGAGCCAACGTGCTCAAGTCCCGCTCTTGATTCTGCTGCTTGATCTTGAGCTTCCCTGTACCTCTCATTCCTGTGCAGTGAACTGACAGGGATGTTAAAGCATTTTTTGTTAGTATTCATTAAATGATCTGGGCTATTAAGACAAAAGGTTTCTAAAACTGTGGCAATATTCTGTGAGTTAGCAAACATTTTCGAAGCCTTTGGTCTCCTAAAAGTAGGAAACAGAGACTCGATGCAATGTTTTTTCTGTTAAAAATCATGATGACTGAAGGCCAGATTAGACAACTTTCACCTTTGCACTCACTAAAACACACATTTTTATTCCAAAATCAGACCTAGATTTAGGAAAAACATACGGGAATGGGGAATAATATCCTTCACTCTCAGAATTCTGGGCTGAGCGGTGATTTTAGCAGCCGAAGCTGCAAAGGTTTATCACATGACAGCCCTTTTGGTTCCAGTTTAGTCCAAAACGTCAGCTGAAATATTGCTAATGCAATGTCTTAAACCACAGCAGCTATTTGGTAGTTTGAACATGAGTGGCAGCCCTAATCTCCCGGCTATCTTTGCAACTGAAGCCTACCCTCTGTAGTACAGATTGTCACTTCAAATAAAGATAAAAAGTTAAATATTATCTTTATTTTCCCCGTTTCACACAGATCTAACAACTCACTATGCAGACAAGATGAAGAATGACCAAACAGAATGTACTAAAATGGGATTGCACGTGGTTTTAGAGAGGAAAAAAAACAGTGGTAATGAGAGCTGTCAAATAATTACATCCATTATATGTCTTCAGGAGGAAATAAGGTCAGTCTTGTGAGGTCAATTCTCCTACTGTGTCACATCCAAATGAAGCAAACAAACTTTTTTTCCTGTAAACATGAATTTAGGGGCTCAAAGAAGAAAGGCTAATTTTGCAGAGTTATTTTTGTATTTTTGTCAACCAAAACTCAAAACAACTTGGTGTCTATTTTGTAGTATTGACAAGCTTTATAACAACTGCACTCAAGACATTAAACATACAAAGCACAGTTTTCCTGCCTCAAAAAGGAAAAAAAAAAAAAAAAGAAAAAGGTGAGAAGATATCCTTCTGCTTTTCCAAATTTAAGATATTCCCAGTAATGAAAATGTCATTACTAACATCCCTATGCCCTACTCTTTAAAAAGAAATAAAGTTTGACATTTGAGATTTAGTTGTGGAGTAGACTAAAGCATTTGTCTTACCTCTAAGAAATGTAGTTCACGCTTTTGTTTCAGTCAAGTTGCAATTAGGGACGGAGTGAAAATGCACAAAGAATACAAATAAGACAGACCAACAACTGACCTATTCCACTTGGCAATCTTTGCTGAAGTGATGTTCAGGGCATGACTGGGACACTGCCTCAGCAGAATAGTGCGAGGAAAGCAGCAGGGACACGTCCCATACGCAACATGGAATCAAATTTCTCAGTGGACAAGATAAAAATTAATTAAAGTAGATGCCACACTTGTTGGTTCTAGGTCTCATCAGAAGCCATGCACTACTCATTATAAAGACTAAATTTCAGGCACTGTCATGTAAATTTCAGCATCTATTATGCCACCATACTAATTGGGTTTTGAGTTAACTGGGTTCCCCTTAGGAAGGGTATATTGTACTTTCCAGCTCTCTTTAGAAAGAAAAGTCGTCGAAACTAAATAAATCTGCTATTTGTAATTGGGCCAGGGCAGAGTAAACATCATGCAGCTGTGCTTAGTTTATCTCACACTTTCCCTGCAATCTAGTGTGGAGTGCTTCAGCAATGCAAGAGAAAATAAACAGAAAAAAACAGACTAAGAAAAAGAAGATTAAGATCTTCTGCAGTGGCAGGAACCCAAAAGAGCCCACAACACTTCTCATTTTTACAGGGGTCATGGTTAAAATAAAACGCAGTTTTATTACAACGATGAATATGCAGAGCAAAGAAGTCGTCGTTTTTTTTAAATACGCTCTAGCTGGTATCTACTTCTATTTAGAAACCTGCCTGAATATAGGAAGTAAAACTTTGACCATTCTCTGCAAAAAATTTAACAGACATCAGCTATTTTAACATATTTTGGCCCTGAGCACAATACTTGGGAGCAACCATGGAGGCTGAAGTCTGCTCATCCACAGGTTAAATGCAACAGGAGCAAAAGGACCAGCAAGCTCCCAACACCACATTCCTGCCACGCTTCCACCCAGGGTCTGCTCCCAAGAAGTGCCAGAGGATGCTCCAGCAGGTTTGCTGGCAGGACCTGTGACCCCACAGGGGATGGAGGCTGGAGCACTCTGCTCCTGAAGGACTGCGCCGCGTGAAAAGGACCCTTGTTGGAGCAGTTTGAGAAGAACTGTAGCCCACGGGAGTTCATGGAGGACTGTCTCCTGTGGGAGGGACCCCATGCTGGAGCAGGTGAAGCGTGTGAGGAGTCCTCCGCACTGAGGAGGAAGGAGCAGCACAGATACCACGTGATGAACTGACCACAACCCCCCTTCCCCATCCCTCTGTGCTACTGGTACGGAGGAGGTAGAGAAAATCAGGAGTGACATTGAGCACAGGAAGAAGGGAGCAGTGGGGGGAAGGTGTTGTTAAGATTTGATTTTATTTCTCATTACTCTACTCTGATTTCATTGGTAATAAATTAAACTCATTTCCCCAAGTCGAGTCTGTTTTGCCCGTGACAGTAACTGCTCAGTGATCTCCCTGTCCTTACCATTTTATTTCCTCTCCGCTGTCCAGCTGAGGAGGGAAGTGATAGAGTGGCTTTGGTGGCCATGTGGTATCCAGCCAAGGGCAACCCACCACACAAAATGAGAGGGATAAGCTTAAACGAGTTTAGTTTTAGTAACACGACTTTGCTTTGCAGCGCAGGAGGGACTGATGGTGACCAGTGGAGTCACTGGGTGCAGCAGGCAACCTCCAGGGCCCAGCGGCTATTAGCCAGCAGCACCTCTCTGCTTGCCCACTGTGGTTTGGCTGGTGCAGAGCCATGAGCACAGGTTCCAACTGTAGAGGTAACCCTTGCAGTAACCCACTAATGTATTCATTCTGCTACATAATACAACACAGCAATAGTAAAGTAGAATTGCAATCTACGTACACAATAAATAAAAAAGAATTCATACATTTCTGCAACATTCAAGCCATTTCACCTACTGAACATTAAGATTCAGGTCTCTGAGGCAAACTAGGCATGTGAGACAATGTCATGGTAAGTAAACATATCTACCTCGGTGGTTTCAACATAGATGTTCACATACACACACGGCTCATCAGTGAGTAAAATCTCACTATCATAAAACCTGTAGAAGCCATAGCAATTTTAAATTATAAAATTTTTGCATATGTTAAGATACAGTCATAGAAAATGAAAGAAAGAACTCTTTTTTGTTCCAATGCCCTGCCCAAGTAAGCCTGCTTCAAGAAGTGTCTCTACAAGCTTCTTTAAATATTCTAGTATAAGACAAAAATACCTAGATCTAACGTGACCAATTTTCATTACAGTTCTTGCCAAACAACAGCATGGTACATCTGTAATTGCCCTTGAAGAAATATAAGATTATTTGGTCTGAAATGCTGGCAGCTGCTGTCTTTGCCCATGCTGACTCCTGCAATGCAAGCATGGTGAGTTTTGGGAGGAAGAGTACAGTGCTACGCTCCTGTTGCTTCAGGATAAAACTCACAATGTGAACACTCAGAAGAAGAAGAAGAAAGGATCTGATATAAGTTTAGGATGAAACATTCTGCAAACATCTTTGGGCTTGGAAACGAGAGATTTAATATGAAAATATTAATGAAGCTGGCAACATCATAACAAATGCCTCTGACAGAACCCTGACTAGAAACCTCTGGAAGTGTTTGGAAAGCCCATAGTAAGACTTGTCTAGAGCACCTGATAATAACACATGACATTATTTTATCAAGCACTCACAGAAACAAAATAGTCCCTCCTTGAGCACTTCTAGAAACTTCCATCAGAGTTCACAGGTGTCATAATGCTGTTACTGGTAAGACTCACTAGGACTGCAGCTAATTCTCTTCCTCCCTCTCCCTCCTCCTTTTAAACAGATGAGAAAGTCATCATATTTATTGTAGTCACACGTTAATATTACCAGACTTCTTGGGTACGTAAAACTACTGAAATTCTTACCTCAGATGATTTTGAGTTTTCGTAATATATACCTTGAACTAAGTCACCAATAGCACTTGAAATGAGTTCCACAACCTGTAAAAGAAAAAGAGAAACTGCTTTACATTTTTACTTAGCACCAAATTTACTAACAAAGCTACTGCCAGATTTCCAGAGAGACAAACAGTCTCTCCTTGCAGAAAGCTAGCTGTGAAAGACTGCAGGATTTATTGGGATATATTCTGCACAAGCACAATTCTGTTTCTCTGCTAAAACCTCTACTACAGCAACTCTTCTATCAAAGTTTTAAGTTAATATAAATGAAAAAAACAAGACTTTTTTTTTTTCTTTCCTAAAGTGTGATCTACAGAGCGTATTCTCACAAGGCCACTCACACAACTAGTAAATCCCAGTTCATGAATATGAGACAGTACCTCATCTGGGCTTTGTTTTGTTTTGTTTTTTTCCCTGCCAAGTAAATACTTCACAATACCTCTCATTGGGAGCTGTTAAAATTCTAATCTTCGCGGCTAACACAGAAAAGTCAGAATCCATAGAAAGGTAACCTTTCAAATGTGATCATTTGGTATTCGGGTGCCCTGGGAATGCACTGTGGATGTATTTAGTGCATGGCCTGAGGCTCAGCCGTACCACATACGCTCAAGTCTGCAACATGGGAATGTTTAAATCAGATTTATCAATCTGTATTATCTTCAGGGTTCAGACTTTTTATTTTATTCAAGCGAAGCCCAAAAATCTGAATTTGATCCAGAATGTAAAACAAGCAGTCCAGAGTCTCCCTGGAACTACTGTACAATTTAAAGTCATGCACATAAACTGTCTTAATTGGAACAAAATACCCAGATTTATTGTAAAATTAAATGCAGGCATTTTAAATAAGCACACCTAAAGGCTACCCCTTTAGTTGCTCAGAAAGTTTTAATTTCTTGAACGTTTAATTTCCTATGCATATGAGTCTATATCTGATTCCTCTTTTTGCTTCCTAAAATTCAATGTAGTTCTTATTGAATTAAAAGATTTGGTTTCAATTTTTATCATTCCTGTAACTGAAGACAAGCAGTCAAATGATAAAACCCCTAACAGAAAGATATTTTAACATTTAGGCATACTTTATTTGATAATAAAAACACATTTGTATTCTAGTTTTGAGTACTAGCAGAAAGGTTGTGTGTTTTCTTTTCTTTAAACGCTGGTTCATATACATATTCATATACACAGAGCAAGCGCTAACTTTAGAAATGGTGCTGATTAAAAGTCATGTTTTTTTCTTGCAATGCATATGGGTTAATTTGCAAGACCTATAAAAACAGCCAAAAAAAAATTAAAAAAAATAAAATAAAATCACATTGCCCTTTAGGAAACTAGATACCGAAGAAATATTGTAGCAATATGAGCTGCAGAGGAACTGAAAGGACAATGATCCTACAGTGTTACCAGATGTGTTGAGTTATTTAAGTGGGAAACAGAGAAAGTGAGGGGCTTTTTTTTTTCCCCTTTCTTTCTTTCTTTCTCTCCCCCTCCCTCCTTTTTTTTTTTTCTTTAAGGTATCAGATAAGCCTTATTCCCAAATCCAGGAGGACTGAGTATCGCCAATAGGTCTATGAAAGTCTGTAACTAAATGCCCAGGATCAGATTGTATTACAGTTTATACAAGCAACATCCCCAGATTCTTCTGATGGCTAGGACACATAATACAGATCAATCACTCACTAAAAAATGTTATGGTTTGTGAAATGGTCTGAGCTCTGAGACCTACACTGGTAATACGAAGAGGAATTTACAAAGACACCGAGTCCTACGCTAAATGTCAAAGTGATAGTATGAACTTTTAACAATGCAGCTGGCTCTGGATAACCAGACCTTTTCCTCTCTCGCCTGAAACTCTAGACCGCACAGGACTCTGTTTCGGGGTTTCTTTTTTCCATCTCTCCTCTCTCTTTTTAAGGCAACTCTGCTCTCAAAGGCAATTTAACTGACTTAAAACAATCTCAGGGAATCATTTGTGAACAACTGTACCTCTCCCTCTTATAGTTTATAAAACATCTTAGGAGAATTACACATCCGCTCTTTGGAAGAATCCATACATTAAATACCACGAGGCCTTTAGTGACCTATTGAACACTGTATCAGTGAGAATTTAGTATTAATATTACCTCCTTTCTTTCCAAATACCTCCTACTTTCTTTTTTTAAAATATAAAATAATATTTTTCTAAGGTAAATGTGAGGCCATACAGATCACCACCAGGAATGAAATTCCAGTTTCTAGAGCACACTGGGATGTTCACATGAGGTTCTGTTACTTCATCAACCTTAAACCGATCCATGAAAAGCATCTGCTGCTTAACATCAGTGGCCTGGGGTCCTGAGCACTGGGGATAGGAATGAGAAACGAGGAAACCAGGTAATTTTCCTCTGCATCCCAAACTGACATAGAGGAAGAAAAATTATTATGGATTCAGTAGTATCATGCAGTCAGTGATACACTGACTTGTTCTTATGCAGCACTTTTCATCAGAAAATTGGAAAGCAATTGACATCCCCCTCTAAAATTTATTCCCTCCTGTTTTATGTCAGGGGAAAACAGTGACAGGGAACTGATTTCCCCAAAAATCCTGCAGCATGCCAGTGGAAGAGCGGAAAACAGAATCCAAGTCGTCTCTATTCTCACTGGTGCCTTTCTGCCTGACCAGTGCCCTGTTCCACTTGCTGACATTTCTGAGAAGCAAGTCTGAAGAGCAGGAGAGGTAGATGAAAAAAAATCAAGTGCTCCCAACTGCTTCTCTTCTCATCTGAAGGTTGAGCTCCATTTTAAACAAGTTCAAAGACAGGGAAAGGGAAGAAAGGACTGACAGAATTAGTGCTTGAACACAGCAGCATCTCAAAAGAGACCAAAGTCAGCCTATTCATAACCTCTCACCCCACTGTTTTTCCACTCCTCTACACATTTTTGAGAAGCCTGGTCCTTTCTTCGGTACTCAAGATGAGCAGGAGTGACACCATATTGAGAGAAAACAAACTTCCACCCTATTTTTCATTTTCCACTCTGCACCAGCATCTTCCAAAGTGTGTTTTCTGCTCCCCTGGAGCGTCCGCAGGGCTCAGAGCAGCCCAGGTGATGACCCATTACTTGCAGGTGACATGTGCACATGCAAATGATTTCACACACTTTAAACACATGTTCTGCAATAGTTCTGCCAGTGGTTATTTCGTTCGTTTGTTTGTTTTGTTTTTTTCCTAAAGCAGTATTATTTCAACACCTTTTATAGAGATATGATCTCTTCTGCTTTTAAAAGGTCAACACAGAGGCCATCAATTTAGGGTGAACACAGGGAAAGATGGATTGTTAAAGCTAAAATCTCTCCTAGTGTCTAGGCAGACTCAGCGTATAACGATGCAAATTCTGGACACATGTACGTGACTGCTGATTCTGCAGCAAGACAGAACTCTTGCTCTGACCTCTTGGGTTTATGCAAATACAAAATAGTCCAGAAGACTCTGCTGTGCTGCAATGCCAGAACAGTTCTTCTGTAGGTTTAAAGATTCGGAGTTTGGTGAAACTTGATTAGCCCTTTTCTGGTATAGCAACTTATTTGTCAGAAATGCACAGCTTTAGCCCTTCAAAGCTCTTTAAATTTACTTTTGAGTCTCATTTCTCAAGCTCAGATTTTCTAAATATTGATGGAAGAAATAAAATGGTGGCAATTTTCTTAGCTATTCAGAAAATTACTTGGTATGTTCAACTAACCACACATTGAATTTCCTCCTTCCTTTTCCTGAAACCAGACTAAATCTTGCAGGTAGTTTACTGAGGATCCATCTTTAAGGCAATTCAGGGTTCAGAATTCTTAAGGCATTCTGCACACATGATGATACAGAATAAGGGCCAAGTGTTCCCTGTCAAGGGTACGGCAGTCTGTTCTTGCCAGCAGTTGACCACTCTAGGAAATTCAGCTTTGTCTATAAAAAACAGAGGTGCATTTTAATCAAAGTTAACCTTCAAAGCTAGAAGGACTGCATGGAAATCATAGACTAGAACACATTTTAGTTAGAAGATACGATTCAGACTTCTTCAAGCACAGAAATAAGAATGGATTCTGGGCCCCACTCAACCTTCACATGAGATTTCTCAACAGCCCAGATGAAAAGAAGACACTGTTGCCATCAGTTTAGCAACTCATGCACTTTGTTCCCTTCGTTTGTCTTTGAAATATTTTGTTTAAAGTTCACTACATCATAACACTGCATAAGTATTTTTTCCTGTTTCTCATCCTAGTTTTAAAAAAAGAATGAATCTGAGCTCTCCTGCGTGTGGGGTGGTTTCATAGGAAATTCAGCATCCGAAATGGAATTACACAGACCACTATTTCAAAGTAGTAATACAGTGCCTCTCCAGACTCTGCCAGGTATTTTCAAGGGGAACATCAAGGAAGGATGAAGCTCTTGTGGGAAGACAGGAAACAGCACCAGGAAGAACACAGCAATGGATGTATCTGTATTCCTCAACCTTTCCAATTTCTATTTGACAAATTTCCTCAGCTTTGCCAAATTCCTTTCAAGAAGAACCATAAGTAATCCCTTCCTTTCTTAGCATTGAAACAATATCCTTTCCTCACACATCTGCTGTGACAGACCCCACTTCTTGCTGCTGATGTGTAGACTTAAAAACACAGCAAGACTTCTCCACACAAGTGAAGGAGAACATGAGATAGTCGGGCAACATTAAATATACAGATAAAAGTTTCTGCAGTTGACTTCCCTTCCCAAACAAGTGTTAAATTTTTGGAAATACTTCTACACTTAAAAATTCTATGGCAAGTTCTTAAAATTAAAATATTCTCCTCCATTTGATAGAGAAGCATTGCAATACTAGGAAGCTGAAGACAAAACCCAGTAAACAGCTGAAATTGGATTTTGATTGTTCAATAATACCTAAATAAAAAGAGCAAAAACTCTTAAGGAGTTCCAAGAATAGTGGAATTCAATTTTCTTTCCTGGTAATCTCCTCAAACATCATTAGTCATACAGGTAACTAAGTGTGCCAGCCTATAGATTTTTTTTTAATGTAACATTTATTGAATCCTATTGAATTTATTATCTGAAATCATCTTGAGCTTTACTGTTTCTTGAAGCTGTCCCTCTCCTAGCTGAATCACACCAAAAGGACTCCTCACAGTGATTTGCTTTGTAGCAAGTTTTAAAAGCTCTTGGAAAACACATTTATAGTTTTCTTCACACTGTTAATGACGAATTAGTAGCAAAATACAATGTGCAATGTAAACACATCACCCACACCCACTACTTGATGAAAAGGTACTTCCTAGCCACAAAAAGAAATCCTTCAAAATAATCAGCACTAGTCAACGCAACGGTTCGGCGGTGTAGGGATGAGGTCAGGAAGGCAAAAGTATGGCTGGACCTGAACTTGGCAAGGGAGGCAAAGAACAACACGAAGGGTTTCTACAGATAGGTGAACCAGCAAAGGAAGGTTTAAAGAAAGCATACTCCCACTGATGAGCACGAATGGCAAGCTAGTAACAACAGATGAGGAGAAGGCTGAGGTTCTCAACAACTTTTTTGCCTCGATCTTCACTGGTAACTTCTTTCCTCACACCTCCCGACTCTCGTGACCACCTGAGGAACCGGAACACGCACAAGTCTATGGGACCTGATGAGATGCATCTCAGAGTCCTGGAAGAGTTGGCTGATGTAGTTGCTGAGCCACTCTCTGTGCTGTTTGAAAAGTCACAGCAATCAGGTGAGGTCCCTGGGGACTGGAAGAAGGGAAACGTTACACTCCTTTTCAAAAAGGGTAGAAAGGAGGACTGCAGGAACTACCAACCTGTCAGCCTCACCTCTGTGCCTGGGAAGAACATGGAAGAGATCCTCCTAGAAGCTCTTCTAAGGCACATGGAGGACAGGGAGGTGATTTGAGACAGCCAGCATGGCTTTACCACAAGCAGGCCCTGCCTGACCAACCTAGTGGCTTTCTATGATGGAGTGACTACATCAATGGACACGGGAAGAGCAATGGATGTCATCTATCTGGACTTGTGTAAGACCTGTGACATGGTCTCCCACAACATTTGTCTCTCTAAGTTGGAGACATATGGATTTGATGGGTGGACTGTTCAGTGGATAAGGAATTGGCTGGATAGTCACGTCCAGAGGGTAGTGGTCAACGGCTCAACATCCAGATGGAGACAGGTGTCAAGAGGTGTCCTTCTGGGGTCCGTACTGGCATCAGTGCTGTTTAATATCTTCATCAATGACAGAGACAGTGGGATGAAGTGCATTGTCAGCAAGTCCACAGATGACACCAAACTGAGTGGTGCAGTTGACATGCCCGAGGGATGGAATGCCATCCGGAGGGACCTAGACAAGCTGGAGAAGTGGGCCCATGTGAACCTCATGAGGTTCAACAAGGTCAGATGCAACGTTCTGCACTGGAGTTGGGGCAACCCTCGTTATCAATACAGGCTGGGGGATGATGTGATAGAGAGTAGCCCTGTGAAAAAGGACTTTGGGGTACTGGTGGATGGAAAGCTGGACATGAGCCAACAATGCATGCTCGCAGCCCAGAAGGCCAATCACATCCTGGGCTGCATCACGAGAAGCGTGGCCAGCACGTCAAGGGAGGTGATTCTTCCCCTCTGCTCTGGTAAGACCTCATCTAGACTACTGCGTCCAGCTCTGGAGGCCTCAATACAAGAGGGTCATGGATCTATTGAAGTGGGTCCAGAGGAGGGCCACAAAAATGATCAGTGGAACACTTCTCCTACATGGACAGGCTGAGAGAGTTGAGGTTGTTCAGCCTGGAGAAGAGAAGACTCTGGAGCGACCTTACTGCATCCTTTCAATACTTAAATAGAAAAAAAGAAGAAAGATGGGGGAATCTTTTTAGGAAGGCATGTTGTGACAGTTGTGACAGGACAAGAGCAATGGTTTTAAACTAAAAGAGGGTAGATTTAGACTGGATATAAGAAAGACATTTTTTACAGTCAGGGTGGTGGAACAGCTTGCCCAGAGAAGTGGTAGAAGTCCCATCCCTGGAGACATTCAAGGTCAGGCTTGATCTAGTTAAAGATGTCCCTGCTCACTGCAGGGGTGTTGGACATAAAGGTCCCTTCCAGCCTGATGCATTCTATGATTCTGTGATTCTAATTTGAATACTGTTAGTATTGTCAAATACCTACCTTAAGGCCAGCCTACCTTAAAGATTTTCAACAGTGTTACGATACCGCTTTTATACTGATGCAACACTATCCACAGAAGGCATTTTCAATAGTATAAAGACTTAGTGCATAATTTCGCTGTTTTCCTTAACGATAACATAACCAACAGAAGAAATACTGTTTTTCCTTTCTACCTCCATGTGGTACCTTACATAGTGTATTAATATCTTTGCACATCCAGTGCAGCAGATCCTTGCACTGAAGTACTCAACCAACTTCTGATGAGTGACACAGGCTAGAGAAGTACGTGATTTCTTCAGCTTGACCTTTTTGGATGGGGTAATTTCATTATATATGTTTCTTGTATATAAAACAGTGAACAAAGAAGGTATCATGACTATAGGGCTATAAACCTATATATATATACACTATACATATAGAGCTATAAACCTATATATATTTATTTATATATATACGATATAAACCTATAAACCTATATATACTCTAGCTATAAACCCCTCCTCATCAATAAATGACACAGAAGAGCATAGCTATAAAGCACTATTTCCAGTTATGTCAGTGCAGACAACCATTAAACTAGGATGCGTTTACAAATGAACTATGGATTAAATTGAATTTTTTTTAAAAAAATCTAATCAGCTCTGAGTTGACAGAAATTATACCTGCAAGTGGTATTAACTATTTTGCATAGACTGTATCTGAATAGATGTGAATCAGAAGCAACACCATTTACCATCCGACAGATGGAATCAACTAAATGAAGCTGCAGACGAGCAAATCAACACCCCACTGTACCAGGAGTAGCAGCAATCAGATTCTAGACTCCAAGTGAAATGCTGCTAAACTTCAAAACACTAATATTAACAACCAGTCCATCCAAGGATTCAATCTTCTTGCTAGCCAACAAGATGTCAAACGTCTCAGCATTTTGTTTAAAAATGCAATTAACTCATCTACATTACTACTATAATTTTATGTATGGTACTATATTACTGCACTGAAGCCACTCTAGATGTAAAGGCTTTTAAGAAAAATTTGACTTTGGGAAGATTCACTTTAAAGATGAGCTTTACAGCAGTGCAAAAGGAGGAAAGGATGCATAATCTATCACCCTCTTCACAAGACAGACATATTTTAACCTCCCCTAGTAGTACAATACATAGAAACACCAACTGGGAAGGAATGAAGAAGAGGAAACCAAATTCTTCTCAGCAGCATGACAGGATGAGGCAATGGGCACAAATTCCATCTGGACACGTGAAAACACTTTACTGTGGGGCATCAAACAACAAGCAGATTGCCCAAAGGGGTTGTGAAGTCTCCATCTGTGGAAATATTTCAAGTCCATCTGGGACATGGTCCTGGGCAAGCTGCTCTAGCTGATGCTATTTGAGCAGAGGGCTTGGAACAGATAATCTCAAGAGGTCCCTTCCAACCTCAACCATTCTGTGATATCAGCAACCCGATGGAGAAGGACCACAGCTGATTTTGCATACTCACATCTGCAGTGCCAGTAATAAGAACTTTTCTCATCTGGGAAATAATAAAACCGAGGCTACGGAGCTGATGCCAAATATTATTGTCCTGGTTTGAGAGCACCAGGGCAAAAGTTTTCCTGCAGCTGCCTGGACCATGGGGCAATCACAACGGAGGAGGAGGGGTCAGCCACTAAACTTTGACAGTTCTCCTAGGGCAGGGTTAAGTTCACTGATTGTACTGGGACAGATTTCCCTTACAACAACAGTTAAGTTCTTGGGAGACTAAGAAAGGCCATCTAGATAATGCTTAGATTTTTATCACTATTGCTAAGAGGTTTGAATTGCAACTGAACCATCACAAAAATCTATTTTCAGGTTTTAAAAGTGTATTCTCTGTTGAAGTTGTACTCCAGGTCGACAGCTGACTAAAAAGTAACCACCGTGACCTCCAGTTCTTCTGCAAAATTGTTTACTAACTGCCTTGTCATGAAAGCCCACCTCCAGAACCAAATATGACCTAAAATCCAACCCATCCAAAAGAGGTATTGTCCTCATTCCAAAAAAAAAAGTCTGAGATAATATTAAGACAGTATTTCACCAGAAACAGATTTGATTGCTTTTTATCCTACTATGCGCTCTAGATATGAATCCTACGTTTAAGAAACAGACTTTAAATAAAGCCAAGAAAACAGAACTTGTGATCTTTCACCGCTTCAGCTATAAAAAGAATGAAGTTGGCATGGCAAATATCACTTGTGGAGGACTTCACCTTTCGCAACTTTATGAAAATTCATTTTCATTTCATAACTTGTGTATGAGCTAAAGCTATTTAGTAATGAATTCCCCCATGACGATGACACAGGGCTGTGAAAAAGTGAGCTGTAACGAACTTCTCTGCTCTAAGAAACCCAGACAGTGCCAATACCTATTCTAAGTGGTGAATGAAGCAGCAGAATTGCTGGCTCTTGAGAGTGCTTTCTCACAGCGTGCATCTCATGCAGAATAAAGCATCACCATACTCTCAAGTTTTCATTACTTCAATTTCTCAGAATAAATTTTGTTTTCTTTTGAATATCCATCTCCTATACATTCTGGCAATGATCAGAATCTCAGATACAGTTTCATGTTAACAGTTATGGAAACGTGAAACAACTACTTGTTAATGTTTGCTTCAAGTTTTTGAAAACTAATTTTTTCTTTGAAAAGGAAGGGGGTTTGTCTTTTTAGAAAAATATAATAAGGACCTTTCTTCCTTAATCTGGCATTAACTATTAATAAAATTAATTTTTATATATATACATATATATATGCACAAATGACATGCATATATATATCTCAAAGCCTGTTAGTATTGTTGACTCCTAAGCCATTTATCTCCACCCGCAGACAACTGCCAACTGAGTGTTATACATTAAGGGAGCAAACAACCGAGTGACAGACCTCGCTACCCCAACTGTTCAGAATACACTTCCCAGGTACAGAGATTAACTTGAGATCTTGAATGGCCTCTGATTTTCCTCTCAATAAAATCAGCTGTTTCTCCAAATTAGTTTTCACTTTCTTCTTCATTGATGTTCAACAGTGATCTCCAAAAAGCCCTCTCTCTTTCATGTACAGATAGCATATTAGTATTTTCCAGACTGTTCTGTTTATTAGAATGAAGCATACAGTAGTCCTATCAGCAAAAGAGTAACTTAACCACGTTAGAAGTAGGTGCGTGGTTTTCCTCCAAGGAGGACAGTATTTACTTGGAATAAGGACAGGAACTCGGGTAGTAAGCACTGACTTCGGTTTGCTGGGCAGACCAGTGAAGCAGAAAGATGTGTCCAGTAGCCACCATGAGGAAAGTAAATTCAGATGCAAGTTGAGGAAATTGTTACTGAGATGATTCACAGGCAAGAACATTAAATGGACTTTGTGTAAGCCAGTGTGAAAATCTTTGGTAGCCCACTGAAAATCCAACAGAACTGAGTGAATAACGTTTTGCCAAGACTGTTACTTGCTCAGCCAACGTAACATTGAGACAGAATCTCAAACACAATTCTGTTTTCAATAGCTCCGTGCCTCGATGCTTTCAAAATATTCTTGTGGTATATTTTTGGGAAAGAGCTTCAATCTTAGACTTGATGATTAACAGTAATATCTATGATATATTTTGGTATCAGTCTCAGTTTCAGTCCTTTCATGTTCTGCAGTGGTTCTTCTGCTGCAGGGCACTGGTTGTAAGTCATGTGTGTCCATAAGGAAAGTGGTAGAAATAATTGGGGTTTATTTTCCTTTCTTTTTTCCTTTTTTTTTTTAAACTTATTTTTTCATGCAGATGTGCGAGGACAGAGAACAGACTGAAATCTAAACATAAATATTTCCAGCAGTGCCATGACCAATAACCAAAGAAAAACAAACTCTTTCAATACAGACTTGTACTAACCCCACTTGAGTTTAGCTTTGGGAAAGCTTAGCATTAGCTTTAAAAACCAGTAGAGGTGGAAAAGGCCACTAAGGTAAAGGATAGGTCTGAGGAATGCACTGATTAGGAATCAAAACAAAGTTAAGCAGCTGTAATCTCAAAACTGATGTTCACTGCAATGCAACAGAACTCTTACAGATCAAAAAAGATACTGTTTCTACCTCTTATCACAATCACAGATTAAGTTTAATTTTTCGAATTTGGATTAAATTATTAAATTAATAAACTGTGTCACCTAGTCTTCTAATTTAACTTCTCTAAAAGACTCTTTTTCCAACCTATAACCAGAGCCACTAAGGTAATGACATTTACAAATATTTAATCATATTTCTAGGTAGAGATAGCAAAAGGGAAATAGGAAAAAAAAAATGTAAAAGTTCAGAAAACTGAATGCTTCATTTGGTCAGGTGTTATTTTAAGGGCTATAAATTTATTTCTTGAAAACGAAGGCAAATGGTGTGCTTGCTAAGGAACTGTTCCTCTGACACAAGCACAGGAAAGGGCAAGGGGAAGTGCATAAAGCAGTAATTGGGAGTTTGACTAGTGTCATTTGCCAGTTCTATCATCATCATCATAAGAACTGACTGTCAACAAAACTTTACTAAAGAAATCTTATTAAAAATATAGCGTCTGAGAACACTGGGCAGAAAAAAAAACATGTTTGAATTACAGTTTCTTTTATGTTTTACTTCAAGGTAAAGTAAAACCAAATTTACCTCTTGGAATGGGATGCAAATCAGCAAATTTTATGCACCCTAAAATAATTATTAAAGCAAATAATAGTTTTCTTAAGAAATTGTTCATAACAATGTATGAATTACAAGGATTTATTTCTCAGTACTGAAAGTGTGTTTGCATTCTATGCCAAGTTGTATGCCAATACTGAGTACGCATCTCGACATTTTAAGATACAGAACTGCTTATTTAGGGTTGCCCAAAAGGCTTTATTCTGTAATAATGCAATCATGAGGGCAATGTTGGCCTTATGTCATTTCATATTAGGTTAAGGGTTCAAAAATATCACAATTCTTCCTTGGTTTTCTTCTCTCCCACTATCCAGATAAACCAGTGTTCTGTAAGTGCACTGTTCCATCAATCAGTTCAGAGCTCTTTAAACTCGTCTATATTCCAGTTTTGAGACTTGCCCCATGACACTCTAAAATACTAAATCAGAATACAAAATACTCAGCAATACCAATACTATCCTACTCCCTGTCTAGTCCAGTACGTCACCATCAAACAGTGCCCCAGGGGAAGGCACAGCAAGACAGACATGGTAACGTACTTCAAAAAGCTCTTTATCCTGCTCTCTAGAAAAAAATTTTGAAGGTTGTTCTTCAATATTTTTTTCTCTCAAGAACTCAACTTCCCTATCATATATCATAACCTGTGTCTCAATCTAATCTGATCTCTGCTTCTTACCAAATTAATGCTCCAGTGTCACCTAACTGCTCTGTGAGCTGATCATTTTAAGGGCACTCATCTTGAACAGCAGCTTGCAACGAGGAAGAAAAAGGAAGCAGATACATGAGTGGAGGTGAAAAACTAAGAATAACTAACCAGTTTTATCATCAGCTTCAGTTTTCTGTATTAATAATATAACTGAGAGCAAACACATTACTTCTGGATCCCACCTCTTCTCCATGATTTTCTTCACCCTGCCTTCTCCAATCAATACCACCATTAAGGGTCTTTGTTTATTTTATGTAAAAAATAATGTAAATATACTTAGCAGGTATTTATGGTTAAAATTCTCCCCTAGAGAAAATAATAAAGAATACCTCTTTCAAAATAAATTTGATTGCTTTGAAGATAACTAATCTCACAATTAGATTTACCAAGAAGCACCTTCTACTCAAACAAAATGAAAAGCACTATTCTGAGGGACAGTAATCTGAACCTATGACAAGGAAGCGGCTGCTAAGGGCTGCCTTTATGCTGGCAACAAGACATTTCCTTTTGAAAAGGATATTTCTTACAAGATTCCTGATGGTATGCACTTTTCATTTTCTTTAGAATAAGTTTTCAGTTTCAAACAAAGGACTACTACTTAAATTAGACATTAGGAGGAAATTATTTCCTGTGAGAGTGGTGAGACACTGGAGCAGGTTGTCCAAAGAAGTTGTGGATGCCCCCTCCCTGGAAGTGCCCAAGGCCAGGCTGGACAAGGGTTTGAGCAATTTGGTCTAGTGGGAGGTGTCCCTACCCATGGCAGGGGCTTGGAACCAGATGATCTTTAAGGTCCCTTCCAATCCAAACCATTCTATGATTCTATGACCAGAAGACTGCCCCTTATCCTAGGAATAATTTCTTTAACCAATCCATGATTCTCCACTCTTCTAATACTTAATTTTTTTTTTAAACTTTATGTTATTCTCTTGACATCATCCAGGGAAAGTAAAACCTTGACACAAGTACCACCTTTCTGTCTGTCAACTCTCCAAAAATGTCAATTCACTTCTAAAAAGTAACTGTTGTCATCCCAGAAAGGGGATACTCTCCATATCATTCACTGGTCAGCAGGGAAACAAGTCGCTCAAGTTCAAAACTGAGCCTTCCCTATAGGACCAGAACTGATGCTACAGGAGTAGAAACCATAGTTCAAGATAAGCAGCTCTTCTATGAAGCACAATGTACGTTCAGATTGTCGCAAGAGGAAGACATGGCAAGACTTAGAGGAACAACTTGTTGATGTTTATGCAAACACAAGGCCTATTTTGTAAACAACACATTTATGCCTTTAGGAATACATAAACTTAACATAAGGAAAAGCATCTACTATATAAGTACTACATCTGTGCTACTGTTTATTTATAAACAGATAATGCTTAATAAAACAATGCTCTATAACATGGTCTTCTGGCAGAGTTCTGCATTGACAGACAAGATTCTTAAATTCAATTCCAAGCTTTCAGGCTGCAGATTTTGAAGTGCTTCTGTGAACAGTTCAATCACTCCAACAAGAGCTCACTGAATTACAGTGGGAAAAATAGAGTCATTCAGTGAGATTTCAGTATGAACTACAGAGAAGGCTACCATTACACGTATCGCTAGGCTTTTCTTTCTTCCTCCCCTTCTTCTTCTGGGGAGTTTATTTTTCATTTTGGATATGTTAGGCTTTGGTGATTCGGTTGTTGGTTGCTTGATTTATTTGTGAGGCTTTGTTAACTCCAAAGCGATGCCTTCCTATCAGTATACAGGGTTGCAAGCAATGTATTTACAGATTATTTTCTCCAGTCATCAGCACATTACAGTAGGCACTGCACTAAAATGCATCATTTCATCCTTCTGAAGTGGTATGCATCACCATCTTCAGCGTGGGAGGATAAACAGTGGTCACAATTACATCTTTTATGCACCCTCTCCATAGCTTTATAAGACAACTGATGATTCAGATGCTCTAGGAAGGTCTGGCTTTAATGGTACAACACGTTTCTTCCAACTTACCTGTGATATACCCCGAAAAAGCACATGATTTGATAATATCATGGTCAGTAAGTCATACATCGCCCATGTTAATATGTCCATATCATGTTTCTGGCTGACAGGTGACAAAAATGACAATTAATGCTCGTTACTTTTGCTATGTTCGCATGTGAACACCATCCTAAAAATATCAGGTGAAGATTGCTTAAAAAAACCCAAAACCCAAAAGAACCCTAACGCTTTTTGCTAATGGGTCAAGGAAAGAATTCCGTGCACAAAACTTGCAGTTAGTGGTTTCATTCCCGTACTCACAGCTAAGCAAAACGAGGTAACAAATGACACATTACCTTCAGGTAGCAACAAAGAATCAGCCATTAAATATATCCTTTTACAATTTGTAAAAAAATTATTCATAATATTTATTTAAAACTGGAGATGGTCACATATCCTACAAGACAGTTGGGAGGTAACTTATTTACTTTTCCACCTCTCGCACATCTACATGTTTACGATGACTTTTACCACAATCCTAGTATCAACACTGCGATCTCAAAATGAGAAAACCCATCAAACTAATGCCGTCAACCCATATAAACACACCCCAATCCAATACATCAGCACACAGCCAGGCATTACTCTGTTGTTATTTAAGCAGCAAAACCCAAGCATGCCCCTCCTCCTTGCCAAAGGCTCACCATTCCTAAACCCACTGCTGATACTCCACGACAAGATCCCAACCCAAGTCATCTTTGGCCTCAGTTCTGTTCTGCCCATGGGTTTGCAATGTCCAATCTAGTAAAGGATACAGTTCTGAAGTAAGGCTTTATCCATATCATCTTCAATCAACAACATAGTTTATCACCGCTACTGGCAGGCCAAGAAGCGCCCCCCCATGCAAAATATGACGTAGACACACAAAAAGGAATAGTTTGGATAAGGTGATCAAAAAGTTAACATGCAAGTACAAAAGAATTGTATATACATGGGATCTGATCAGTTTAATGCTTTGTAGCTCTATGTTTTTGAAGACATGACTGTTCATTTCAAACAGTTTTTATCATTTGAATAAATGTAGAACTTTGTTATGACTACAAAAACATAGCATGCGGTTGCATCTGTGCTTCATTACTATATATTGTAAACATAATCAACATCTTATAATTTCACAAAGAAAACGAGAATGCCTTCTTCTGAATTATTATGTGTTCAAAATTTTAGATGTCTTTATAATAGCACAACAGCAGAATTTATCTTACAGGAGGCCACCTAGCTGACATTTCAAGAAATCTAGAGTCCTTGTACCTCAGATATTTTTAAAAAAAAAAGCCCAAAACACGACCCAAACCCTTCTTTTGCATAAATTTAGCAAACATAAAAGAAGTATGAGCACTAGTTTAAAAGAAACCCCCAAAACCACAAACCGTGAGCCTTGAATCTTGTTAACATCATTACAGTTATATTCTACAACAGTAGCAAGAAGAGGAAAATTACTATGAATTAACAACAACAATTCCTATATTTAATGTTATTTAAAAATCAAAGTGTTACCTAAGGCAATTACCTTGCAGCCTTTTAATATCTACAGGGAAAAGCCTAAGGGAAAATAATTGACTTTGCTAATTTTACCCTTGGCAATTATAAAATAGCTCTGCATTTCATTACGACTACAGAATTTCACATCTAATTGTCAGCCTCGAGAGAAGCACAGAGATAAATGCATCATACCCAAGCTCAGACAAGAGTTTTAACAGCGCAATAAAATTATCTTGGTAGCAGTGGTTTCAGTTAATGTCAAAACCCCCTTTAGTTTAATTTCCAGGCTATACAACAGCCATGCATATCTGCAGAGGTTACAGCCTTCCACGGTGAGTACCATGCACGACATAACGCTGCTCACTGCATTAGCCAGCTTGCTGAGCTACCAAATAAATGCCAGCGAAAAAGCAGTGCTGTGGTTTTTACTTTTCCCATGAAAGAAAACAAAACACTACGAAGGAAAAAAAGTCACAGTTATTTCACACTGCTGAAAAACAGATGCCAGATTTGAAAATTCATCACTTACAAAAGAATAAATACAGTATGTTTAAATCATTGCACCTGTCAAGAGATTTCTATAGCTTGTACTTCAATTTTTCTAACTTTGCTAGTACGGTTAGACGTATGAAAAAGAATAATTTACTAAGTCAATCAGTTTCCATAATGGCATCCCACTTATCATATGTAGAAGCTATGAAAGTATTTAGATGTCAGAAAAATGAAAAAAAGTGCTAAAATGTTTTGGCAGAACTTTCCGACATGCAGTATAATGATTGCTTTTAAAAAAAAAAAAAAAAAAGGAAAAAAAAAGTGTTTCTCTGCACTTGTGCTTCATTTCACTGTAGGCTTGTTTCCTGGCAAGTCCTCAGGGATTATACATTGCTGCTGCAATACTTAATGATGTACTAATTGCAAAGTAATAGGCGCTACATTTTATAAAATAAGTTTCCTCTTACGCTGAAACAGAAAAATTGATGTCAGGTTAAATCCTTTGGTCTGCCTTGAGAATCTTACTCAGTACCAAAGCAAAAAAAAAAAACAGACAGAGATCAACAATAATCAGTAAAACCAATTGCACCCTGTTATGGCATGACTGATTTTTTTTCACTATTCAAAACTTTTAAAAAATTCTTAGTACCAGTTATCACCACAACGGCTTAACCCACTGTTACAGCAGATTGACATCTAATTTTCTGTTTCTTCTCCTGAATCTCAGCTCTCTGTTAGAAAGTGACACCACTTTTGAGAGAAACTGTCACGTCATGATCAAAGCGGTACCGAAATACTCAACTACCATCTCGAGAAGCTTCAGCATGAGAATCTAAAAACAATGGACTCCTTAAGCTCAGGATCAAAACCATGTTGACTACTGACAGTTGCACGCATGACAAACATTTGTTTTACATTATGATATGGCAGCAATTTTCAGACATATAAAGAGTACCCCTGCAAAAAGATCTGTTTTCTGTTTCCACTGGAATGGCACACTAAGCTCTTTCAGCCTCACATGCAGTTAGGTGTTGCACTTGACTGGCACAGGGATACCCAGGAATCTCTCTCCATCATGGGAGATTTGAAGAACAAGCTCGAAAAACACATGTCAATAATGATTTGGCGTCGCTGATCTGGAGAAAAGACCACCAACTAGAGATAGGATCTCTTAGGGTCTCCGTCAGTCTTATTTTCTAAGGTCATACATACATATAACTCATTTGTCACAAAAAACATTTCCCTGTAAAGTTTCAAACAGTTTGGCTGAGCAGCTGGATTGCAGCTGCCCTTTAGAAGCCAGTACATCCATGTTAATAGGGCAATCCAATACTCAGGGGCATCCAAATGTCTAACAAAGTAATTTTATTAAGAGTAAAAAGTCACCTGAGCACTGTGTAGAAAAAGAAACTAAGCTTCTTCCCCCAAGAATTCCTGAAGAGAGAAAAACCTTTCACAAAGCACAAGGTAAAACAAAACAACAAACCAAACAGTTTGCAGCTGGAAGGCTGCCAGAGGTGTGGTTGTCTGACACATCATGAGGATGCTGCTGCGTGTACGTTAAATCCACCAAATTAAACACTCATCCAATACCACGATGCTTCAGAATGTTACTAAAGGCCTCACAACAGGAATTCTACAGGACAGCAGCAAACATGTTTGCAGCAGGAGCCCCTCAATCCATCTACAGCTATGAGCTAAGTATGCTGATTTTTAAAGGTTGTTCCATATATACGTATCACAACTGCTGATCTTCTAGAGAGCCTCCTCTCTTTCAGAACATTCACTAACAGTTACTTGCTCTGGCAGCAGCTGAATTTTTTTCTTGTTTACCTTGGTATTCTGTAGCTGCGCAAGGCTTGTACAAGCATTTGCGAGAAGAAAATCTCCACTCAAAACAGCCATTTTATTTCCAAACTGCATATCCTTCAGCGGGCCGTCGCACGACTTGAGCTCACCAATGTTCACTATGCCACGATGCACCAGGAAGGCAGTGTGGATCAGTTCAGTAATCTCAGCCAGACTTCTTTGACTGAAAGCAAAGAAAAAGCACAATTATTTTTGAATGCCATGAATAAAATACAGATTCTTAGAGGGGGGTGGAAAAATGCAACAAAAACACAACCACATGTGCTGAACAAGTATTTTATGAAGGATCACGTGTGTCTTCTATGTACTTCTAGAAGCCACGTACAACAGGGAAGTGTTAAGCACAGGGAACTATCACTAGGTATTTCCAGGTAAGCACACGTACCACAGGTTCCATTTGGAGGAATGCTGCCCTTTGTTTGAATTATTTCTCAAAACAAAGCTAAGCAATCGATACTGTCCTCACGCTGCTTTCTTTTTTTGTTTTGTCTTCTTGGAGCTTGAGGGACACTGACATGAAGAAAATGCCAAGCAGAAAGTACTGATGGGAGGGAACAAAGGACGTATCAGCAGGGGAGTCTCGAGCAAGCTGATGCGAACACCATGAAAATGCTACAGTCAATGACTGCTTGAATTACAGGTAAATTAATAACAGGATACCTTGCAATTCAATCATACCAAGGGGGGAGGGCACAGGAGGGAGAGGAAAAAGAGCTGAACATTTCACAACTGTGTATTAATGATATTTCACTGGTCGTTTTGGTCAGAAAAAGCAGAGGTGACTGTCCAGCAAAGGGGCAGACACAGTTTTGTTTGGATGGGTTTACAAATCACTTCTTATTCCAACACACTATGTGCTACACGTTGAATTCACGGGTTTCAAATCCCTGTGAGAGGCTTGCCACAGAGGTTATCCCATAGAGGCCTGTCTTCTATTTATTTTCATTTTATGGAAAAAGGCACGAAAACAGTCATTAGCACAGCCCTCCTCCTGCAATTCAACCCTGCAGCCCCCGTCACTCTAAGGAGCCCAACGATGTCACCTTAGCTCAGAATTACAACAGGGTGATGAGCAAATATTAATAACTGAGCAGGGGCAAGGGAAGGGGGGAACAGAGCAATGCACCACAGCTCTTAACACTGCAAACCTAGACACACACAGCCCCTGCCCTTTATGAAATCTTCAGCACATTCACATCTTCTCTGACTCAAGCAGTTAGTTCCCTTTATGCCACGGAGACTTCACATACGAGCAAAAACACTACACGTGCCCTCAGCCAGACAGATGACTAAAAGCGTTTAAACTTCAAATTAAACTGCAACCCAGAGTACAAAGGCATGTTACGCTCCTCATGCGTGTTCAAAAGTTGCCAAGCACCAATTGATTGAGTAACCAAACTGCTCCATTCTTTCACATACACGTGCACCTGCTGATACACGCTCTGGTTAGATTCTGCCTCAGTAGCGAGTAAATTAATACCATTTCTTCCGGACAGTGCAGATGTGTTGCACCGACCCCAAGCGATATTAATCTAAAGTAACCTTCTGCCCCAAATATATGTGACCTGCAAAGAGCCCCAGCAGCACCTCTTTCAGACCAGTCGTCTGTGGCAATTAGCAGGAGAGAAGAGCTGGCAGAGTCACGCAGCCTGGCCAGGCAGGCAAATGGTAAGCGAGCTGAGGGGAGAGGGTAAATCAAGGTTCCCAACGTATTTTGTCACACACAAAAAAGACTAAGCTGCTTTAAAAGTTGCCTTTATAATTCACAATTTTTGCTCCACGTAGAGGAAAACCAATCTGAAAACAAAACAGCTGGCCATTCTCCACGCAGACAACAAAACCGAAGGCTGATGCTCTTTTTCAAAGGGGCAAGAGAGAAACGCACACAACCCTAGAGCTGCAGTACCGTAACCGCACTTGGCTCAGCTCTGACAAAGGGTTAATAAAATTTCAAGCTCGGAGAAAAAGACTAACAAGACAACCCGATGCTCTGGCTGTCATTGTCAGGGCAGCCCTTGGAGGAAATGTCCGTATCGGTTGGGTTTATCAGACGGACAGCTGATCAACATTAAACAGACTTGCTCTGGGCAGACTGAGCCGAGCTACCTGTTCGGAATAGCAATGAGAGCCCTCTGCTCCCCGCCGCCCAGCTCTGCCATCGCCGCCTGCCGCAGATCCCAGGACATATGGGGATCCCTAGTGACGAGCACATAAAGCTGCAGCTAACTCAGGCGACGGCTCATTTCCCCCAGCTGAAAGCAGGCATTAATATCCCGAGGAGATCAGGCCCGCCTCTGTGACCCCCAACTATTGAAGCAAAACAACGACTGTCCTATTTCTTCATTTAATAAGCTTTTAATGAAGGAAATCAAAATCCCCTCTTTGACTTCGGCATCGCTCTTTATGAAAAGGTTACACAAATACATCAGTGTCATGCTTTCCAAATGCTCAGGATCTGGATGTTTTCATTTCTTTTTCCATAATCTGTTTGTTCTCCAAATGCCGTTCGCATCATTTGTGCTAACAAAAATCATATTAGACAGATAATCTGTGCCTAATTCTGATCTTATGCACCGCTCTTCCACCCTCTCTCTCTACCAAACTAAAAATATAAGAATCAAAACGACTACAGAAAACCCAGGCAATAGATTTAATGTTTTTTGTGATAACCTCCGCAATACTCAGGCACAATAAGAAGCCCACAGTGCTGCCACAGATACAGGAGGGTTCTTGGCATGATTTTGCAAAGGCCAGCATCAAACAAAAAATCCTATTGTTACAATATTGCTACGGAATGGCTAAAGCAATACTATACACAGCTTTCTTGATCTGAAGTACAACTCGGTGACCAAATAATTTTGTATTTGAAAGCAGCTAATTACAAGATAAAAAAAAAAAAAGTTTATGCAATACAGGATTTAGAACAAGAACATAGGACAGAGCAGAAAAGTAGAAACAATAGGGCAATGGAATTACAAACTCCTACCTCTGCCACCCTGTTCCTGCTCCAGAGCCCAAGTCCATGCAACAAAGAAGTGGTTGCTGCAAGAATTACCTACAGGGCAAGTCTGTACTCAAAATATAGCCAACATTTTTAAAACACAATATGGAAGCAGGCCAAGAATTGGGAAAGTTTTTTCACCGAGGGCTCACATACTTCCACAGCCTTCACCCCTGAAGCAAGAACTCCCTGCAAACCATCACCACACATCCCAGAGACTCCACTTACAGGCATCAGGCTTTGAGAGATGCTACTATTCTGAGCTTCACGCGCACCCTCATCTCCATTTCTTTCTCCCCTTCCAAAAATGAACCCATATGCAGGAATTATTGCTCCAAAGTGGATGGCACAGAGGCTTGGACAGTACCTGGGGGACCTTACTAAGAAGAAGTTTTGATGGGCTGCAGTCAAACTGGCACAAGTTCTGCTTAGACCACGACAAGGCGCAATATAAGCAGAGTCAACTGTGAAACGCAGCCCCCGCCCTCAAGTGAAATTATACCAGAACGCTTGAGGCTGGGCGGGACTTCTGGAGGTCATCTAGTTCAACCCAGCTGCTCAAGCATGGCCACCTGGAGACAGTCACCCAGGGCCATGTCCAGGCATCTTTTTAATAACTCCAAGGATGGAGACTCCACAACTTCTGTTTCTATAAGCAGGACAACAGGACGTATTGGTTCTTTACCCTTTCAAGTCAATTACTATCCACCACTTGAGTGAATACTTTTTTTCCTTTCTTCCAGTCTTTAATAAGATCCTCAGACTTGTTCCTGGCTCTCTTCCTTTTACACTCTTCTCTCTACTTCATGAAAATCTTAATCCACATACTCTTCCTGCCTGTGGTGTGCAAAAGTTGCCTCTTGTTTTTCTGCTCTTTGACTCTTTGTTCCTGCACTTTTAGCACCAGTGTACTTAACCTAAATCTCTGCTTGCTATAAAGCAACCCTCAGATAATGAGCCCTCCAGCTGTAAACCTCATCCTGGAAACTACAAAGGAAAGACTAACTTCACAAGTTATTAAAAAATTCTTAAGTAAGGTTCACTGGAGCTCTATCGACTCTAGGACTGTGAAACACCAGCTTCCAGGATAATACCACAGACAATTAGATCCTATAACAAGTAAAACAAGTCTAATTTCTGGCTTTCCCCTTTGCTCCCCTCCCGCAATGAAAGCACACAGATCACTGACATTCAAATACGTTTTGATAAACTCTGACAAACTGCTGAGCAGACTTCAAGAACCCTTTTATATCTGCCCTTACAAACTAATGCAGCAGCTGTGATATCCTGCTGCAGCAATGCCAAAGTAAGGAGTACAGATTTTGTAGAAATCCTACGTTCATACAGGTACCACATCTAATGGGGAAACTTTATAAATATGCTTCTATCTCAAAAAATGCATTTCACTGTTTTGGATTAAAATTTCCTATTTGTACACCTTGGAGTGGAGTCTGACTCATCACTAATGCTCTAATTACAAAGACGAACATCTCATGGAGAAGCCAACACAAATTTTGAAGCCTACACAAAACTGTAATAATTGGCAGGGGAGATTGATAAAATATTGAAACAAAATAAGTTTTGATAGTAAAGTTGCTATGCACATTTGTAAAACTGATTTTGCAGTGTTCCTTCCTGGCATCCTTAGTACCCTCTTTGTTTATCTTTAAAGACGTGCAGCTATGAAACATTAGCTAGTGCAATCTCCTTAAGATTTCTTCTAAGTGAGTTCAGTCACTAATTTTCAGTCCTACTCTAGAAGGAAATAACCGCATTTTGCAAAATACATGATAAAACGGAAACATTAAACAGCATAATTGTATTGCTGTGAACAAAAGAGTACTTCAACTTAAATAGTCCTCTGCAATATCCATGATGGAAACTCAAGCTCTCGTTAACATGAAGAAAACTTGAGTGAGTTTACCCCCATTATCAGGTAACCATCAGAACTACACTGTCCCTCTCAAAGGATGACAGGGTATGAAAAGAACCACTTAACTTAAAATGTTAACAGTTGGCATAATATTTCACAGGAATGGACCAAGGACTTAAATTAGCCACTAAAATCCATATTCTAAAATTTTCAGCAATGGAAGCAACTGCTATGAACAAAGGCAATGAAACTGATCGATCAAAAATTCTTTAAGAACTCTTATCACTGAGGCTTTGGATTAAAGCAACTAACAGTAGACACCCAAGATTTGAATATTTTCTGTCTTTTTCTCTGATTGTCAGTCCAATAGTTTCCCTTCAATACACAAAGGATTAATTCAGATGAAAAGCCTTACATTCAAGTTTTTTAAAAAAATAAATAAATACATAAAAAAAAACCAGTATCCATTTTATTTATTTATTATTTATTTTAGTGACAACTATAATAATCTATATATACCTATGAATCTGAAAAATGAAGCAGTTCTTTAGTGGAAAATTATAGATGAAAAAACATTAACCATAAGCACTAACAATGTATTTGCACAGAACTTGGTATCTGATTTCACTTTTTTTTTGGTGACCGGTGAACAGAAAGAAAAACTTCTGTAAAGACAAGAAGGTACGTACACTAAATTCAAGTTGACCCTGTATGGTCTGGTCATTGTGCTGCACCAAGATAACCCACTTAGTTACACAGCACCAAAGGGCAGCGATTTTTACAGTTCTTTTATTTCCATTCACCTGTCAAAGTCAATTCCATGTTTAATAAAACCATGGTTAAAGGACCAATGTATAGTAAGTAACAAACAGAATCATGGTGACAGAAGGTCTCATTCTCATATTCTGCGTATAATCTCTTTACAAGAAGTGAAAGGAAGAGGTGTTTAAACCAGTCAACGTGTATGGCAGGTGCTGTGGTTTTACTAACAGGAAAAACATTAAGGATGAAGCAGCAGACTTAGGCACAGCACCAAATACTCATTGCATGACCATGACTCATGTATCTGTTATCCAGCACCAAATATCTACCCACGATTAAATGATCTCTAAGGTCCTTTCCAGCCTAGGCCATTGTATGATTCTATGATTCTATTACCCTTTAACAAGGTCAGAGACAAAGACTTTTCTCATTCCTCCTATCTTGGTCACTAAATTGCTGTAGTAACATCTTCCACCGGAGGAATAAATTAAGTTGAAAGACATCAATTCCATGAAGTTTACTGAGTATACTGTTTAGCTGCATTCCTGTCAATCAATTTATTTTTAAAGGGACTATATATCTTACCTCTGTCATCTGCTTCCCTTCCTAGCAAAAGTTTTTCAAGTAAAACTTCTACCTATAACCCCTTCAAGTATTTTTCCTCCTTTATTCTTGAAAAGATCTTACAAAACAAAATTGTATCTCCCCCATCACCGAATAATCCTTAATTTCTTTTCCCCCTAATTTGTCTCAGTAAGCTCTTCCCTTGGCCCATCACAGGATTTGAAACTGTTTTCTGATAATTAGCAGGCAGATGTTCACTTGAATTGAACAAGCCAGTTTTCCTAAGCCTTGTGGGTGGTTGGCACGAGTGGAGAGGGGCACTTCAAATCAGGCTCCTGCTCCTTTACTTAATGCAGGAATTATGAAGAAGGGTTTTGGCAGTCTAGATCTCACCAATAATCAATGTAGGTGTACCACAGAACAACCAATTACCCCTCTGCACTCCAGACAGCAACATGAAATTTAGCCTGTGTATTGGGTCAGGCTGAGGTGGAGTTAATCTTCCCACAGCAGCTCTCTTGGTGCTGGGGTTTTGCAGCGGTAGCTAGAAGGGTGTTGATAGCCCCCCAGTGTTTTGGCTACTGCTGAGCAGTGCTCACACAGCACCGAGGCTGCGATTCCAACATTCCCCCAAGAGTAGGCTGGGGGTGGGCAACATCCTGGGAGGGCACACAGCCGGGCCAGCTGACCCAAACTGACCAAAGGGGTATTCCATAGCATATGGCATCAGCTCGGATATAAAAGTGAGAAGGCAGAGGGAAGTGGGGGAGCATTAGCTATTCGTGTTTGTCCTCCGGAGCAACTGCTACACGTACTGGAGCCCTGCTTCCTGGGAAAGTGGCCGGACATCGCCTGCTGATTGGAAGTAGAGAATAATTTTTGTTCGGCTTTGCTTCCGCACACGATGTTTGCTTTTGCTATATTAAACTGCTTTTTGTTCTATCTTCCCTCTCCCCTGTCCATCTGAAAACAGGGAGTGACAGAGCGGCTTTGGTGAGCTCCTGGCCTCCAGTCAGAGCCAAACCACCACCGCCTGTTTGTATGAGTTTCCAAGTTGGTGCCAGTGATGTGCCAGGACGACCACCACTACGTCGCTACTATGTGGCTGTCCTGGAGCCCGCTGCCTGTACCAGACTGCAAGCGATCCATGTCTGTGTCATTATCTCCCAGCAAAACAAAGCCCTAACATCAGAGTCTGAAGGCTCTCTCTGGTTTACTCCTGTATTTGGTATTAGCGGCCAGCAAAGTAATAGTGATCACAGTGTCCAGCATAGCACATTTTTCTTGTGCTGGATGGCACCATCACAGCAATTCCTCCTTCAAATTACACAGGCTAAAAGAAATACATTCCCAGCCTGGAAGGAAAAGCATCAATTCTGTGAAGCAGGTGAGAGAATCTACACAAAGACCTGGTAAGAATCACTACGTCAAGTTCAGTTTAAAAAGAAAAAGTGTTAATCGGAGAAGCCAGCAGAAAAATGTCACCAGAATCAATAAGTCAAACTGATGTTTTCCAGGACTTGGAGGCAGACGTGCAGCCTGGGGCCAGGAAAGAAGAGGACGTCAAGAGGAAGCCTGCAGAGTAAGAAGTTTCTAACCATCATTAGGCTCAGAAAGCCAGGGACAATCCAGCTGTGGGAACAGGTGAGGAGCAGGGGAGCTGGCGTGGCAAGGTACAGGTCTGGAAACACGCGCTGCAAAGACAACTCTTGTCACGACAGGACATCAGTAGTGAGAAGGATGCAAAGGACATTCTGCAAAGGACAGGTATGAAAAGAATGTTTGCATTGCTCAGACGTGGGATGTGGTTGCTCGCCTAGGTATGCTTTTTAAGCCCCATAGACAAGGGTATGAGAAAAATAGCTTCGCATCTTATTTCAGTTGTTACGGATTTCATGAGAACTAGAACGCGTTAAAAAGGGAGACATCAATTACTTTTCCTTTTCTTAGAGACCCCTTCGACATAGCTGGACAAGAAAAGCAGACTCTAGACATAAGTCAGTACTTACATACATATTGTTAAAAAAAAGTGGCTTTACAGTTTAGGTTTTAAGGCTTTCTTTTCTTAATGAAGGTGGGCTAGCCTAACCTGAACTAATCAAACTGAAGGAAAATAAACGAGTATTCAAGTGAACATGTAAAGAAAAAATGAAAAGGTTAACTGGAAAAAGACTTAGATTAATTGAACACTGATGCTAAAAAATCAGTCATAAAAATTAGAGCTACATGTTTATAAGCATATTGTCAAATTTATTAAAATTTGTCATAATTAAAATCCCATACCATGATTCCCATTTTAAAATCACTGGTTATCCCTATGGAAAGATTTGCATTTTCAAAATGAAGTAAAGCTGTCAAATGCAATACTGTTCTTTTTTTTTTTTTTTTAATAAGTCAATTATCAAGACTTGAAGTTCTAATGAATAGAAGAGTTAAAATTCCCGCTGGTGTCCTATATAGACTGTATTAACAGCTACGCAGACCGTATCAATCATAGAATCATAGAACATAGAACCATAGAACAGTTCAGGTTGGAAAAGACCCTTGGGATCATCGAGTCCAACCATTAACCCTACACTACAAGTTCACCCCTAAACCATATCCCCCAACACCACAACTAAGTGACAAGTACTACATCAAGTCATAACAAGAGCTAAGATATTTACTTCTTTAAAGACCTCCTCTCATTTTGTAAATAATGATGCAAATATCACAAAAGAATACTGTGACAAAAGTATATTGTTAATATAATGTAGTGTCACTAGCTTAAATTTCTGAAAGGAAGTTTCCTAGCTCAAGAAATGTTGAATTTTCTATTAAAGATTTAATTTGCTACAATGAGTTCATATCAGAACTAAAAAAATTAAGTATGCATGAATGTGCTCTTAATACATTTGTTATATGAAAACAACATAATCAAAACCAATATACAAACACTCTTTATAAATATGACATGTAATACTCAGACGCATATAATACAATGCATGAGCTATATTTTCAATGATAAAACAAGCTGAATCAGATAAACAGAAGAATGTGAATATTTTTTGGAAACTGTTCAAGAATATTTTGCTTCATGATCAAAAAGCCACAATTCCTCAGTTAAAAAGATTAAGTTAACTAAAAACAAAAACAAGCAGCCAAACCCAAGTTGCTTAGACAAAGCCAAACCAGCTATAATTCCTTCCCTCTCTAGCTCAAACAAACTGGAAAAATGTTATCAAGAAATGCAAATCAGAGAAACTAGGCAAGGAACGAAGTTAGTAAAGGAACAAACAACAAAACGCAGAGATGGACAAGGAGCTGAGCAAAGGCAATTTGGAAAGGTTTAAAAAACTCTCAAAGCCAGGAAGAGTTTTAAGAACTGCACTGGTCCACTAGGTAAGGTTGGGTAGAAGCATTAACCACATAAAGTCAAGGGATTTTAGAAAGCCTGTTATATTTTTAAGCAATATTTTTACACAACTAGACACAAATATCTTCTAGCCCAGTAGCGAATAAAATAATAATGCTCATGAACAGCACCGGTGGTTAAGATTTTATAGTTAGAAAGTCCAGGGAACTTGCACTCAGGAGAAGGCAAAAAAAAAAAGGAATGACACGACTGATAAACAGTGAAGAGCATGAATCATCCTCAACACAGAGTCAGCTGAGCCGGTTCAATATGCCTTACTCAAGTAAAAATATGCATTTAAAAAACAAAATCAAAATATCTCAGCTAGAACTGCAGAAAGCTAATCACATATGTACATTACTAGGGACTCTTTCTGGAAGAAAACACTCAGGGTTTGGAAAAGGTTGGAAGGAGGGTGAAGAAAGAGATCATCCCAGATAATCAGCTAAGATGGAGCATAGCTCAGTGGTCAGGAAGGCTAATAGGATCCACCGGTGATTTAAGGGAAGAATATCAGCAAAAGTGGTGTTTCTGTTAAACCTGGGTTTCTGATGACAGTAAAAATAATTACAGGGAAGCTTCATTGAGGAAGAATTTGGCAAAGTAGGAAAAAGTTGAGAAGAGTCATACTAACAATCAGAGTAAAGAAAACAGACAAAATGAAAAACTATATCTAAAGTAAGGAGAAGGCTGATACTGAATTTGTAGATTGACTTGGTCACAGCCATTTAAAGAAAGTTTAAGTATCTACACCACAGAAAACAAGAGAAGAAAATACTTGATTATCAAGCAAAGATAATATAAAATCCTGCAGCTTGAACCTAAGCAAATCCAGAGAAGAATAAAGTGAAGGCACTTTCCAAAAATCTATTTCAAAGAGTAATGATGGAATCTCCAACAATGGCACAACCCAAGTAACACCTGATGAACTCCCATTTAAACACAAGTATTAAAGCTGATTAAAGTTGGAGAAATCTTACGGCCTATTATGTATTGCAGGCCAATATGACTACCAAAATGCCTCTTAGTTATTCATGTATTCATGAACCATAAAGCCAAGGCAAGGAAACTTTTCAGAAAATAAACAAAAGGCAGCTTAGATTTGGCAGCAGATAGTCTTGGTCGCTGTACCTGAAAACTTACCATTGGCCAGAAGCCCATTTTCTTTTCAGGAGATGTAGATGCTTTCAGCATTGGGCTTTCAAAATGCATTTATTTCAGCCACGCTATTAGGGAGGAACATCAAAACCAGAGCCACTTTGCCCATTACAGTGACCTCCCATTCCCAGTGCAGGAGCATCCAAAGCCACCAGCAGGCTGGGAACCCGTTCTATTACCGCAGGTATATTAATTCTATCTTACAGCACATAGGTACTTCAAAATTAGTTTTAAGCAAGCTCAGCAAGAGGAAGCAATCTACATTTGGGAATCATGTCTGTCTTCACATGGTGAGGTATCCACATTGGTAACACAATGTATTTGGCCTTGTACTAGCCTGAGAATACATACAAATGTTCCCACAAAGAACAGGAGATAAAGGAATACAGAGAGCATCTACAAAATTATTTTATGCATATAAGGGTGTGTATTTTACATACATATTTTCTTTATGTACATGTATACATACATATTTTCATTAATTACGGTTTTCCGTATAACCATTAGGGGGTTCTAGCCATGCAAGTCACATTTAGTAAAGGCAGCATGTCAAATAAGAGTTGACAATTACAGGCTATATCAATACACATTATGCCAGATGGTAATGAGCCATACACAAAGGGCCAGCCATCCAAAATAATCACACCATTTTCCACAGAAATGTTGAAGAGGTTATGGTTTATTACACAGTGCTCATTAGATATACAGTGGCAGCATTAGCAATTTTTCCTTCATTTGTGTCTCATTTAAGACTCTGCCTCCACAAGCCCATTCAAATTAGTACACAAGGTTAAAATCATTATGGTCCGAGAGAAAAAAAAAATTAAGTTGTATTTTTATTCTACGGTAATGGTGGATCAAAGGTCCCTGCGATCTATTATCCACTCAACTATCATCTAACACAGGATACTAAAAAGAACAAAATTCATTGTCATTTGCCATAAAAAAAGATAGCTTATTTTAAATGAGCAAACTCTGTATTAATTAATAACACTAAGTGAAAACAACAGTTAGGTTGTGACATAAAGTGATAAAATCAGAAAACCAAAAGCTGAAACTGAGCTTTCAGCCTTGGCTTTGAACTTCCCCAGCTGCTTTTCAATTTGCTGCTTTAACAGCAAAGAAATATTTCAAGTGTCCAAAAGGCAACTCATCCTTCATAGAGCAGGTTGGAAAAACAGTTGTCTTAAATACCCAGAGTGCAATCTCTGAGAAAACACCTATAGGACGATTTAAATTACCTTTCTTCCCTTCTCCATATGTTGACTTCCAGCTAGAAAATGACTGTTGGCAATGCTTATTTTCCTGCCTTTTTGTGTTTACAGAAGGTATGGGGTGAAAAGATGTATCGTGACAAATGTGAAAATTTGTCAGCTCAAACAAGGGTGTTTATTACTTAAAAACATGCTTATGTCCCCCAAACTCCGAATGACAACCAGCACTTGGAAGTCAAAAACAATGAGAGAGAGTGAGGACTTGAGCACTGGACGTACCTCCGGACAACACGAATGCAGAGAAACAGCTCTTCAGTTCAAGCTCCTGTTCTGAAGCACGCAGAGCATCACTTGGAAATCTGGGTCTCGCACCAGGCTGCCACCAGGCTCAGAAGGCCAGGCTATCCATACATCTCCTTCCTTGGCCACCCCTGCTGAGCTATTCTGCCATTGCACAAAATGCTGAATTATTCATTGAGCCAGATGGCAAAAGAGTGAAACGAGTCACTTAGTCTCCAGGAGATCACAGGAGAGAAAGGTGGGACACCTGGACTCCAGTTCCTGCTCCACGAAGTAACTTTATATACTCAAGTATGTAAAGCATTTCTGATCTGGGTGTCTTATATCCCCAGGTGAAGAGAATTTTTCTGAAAAATTCAGACAGAGGAGTACCGGGGATTTGCATCCTTTCAAATACTTGAGGGAGCCAAACGTGGGCTTCCCGCAACCTCAGTGAATAACCAGTCAGTGGCTAAAGAACACGGAGCAACATTAACAGCACATCTCCAGTCTGGGAATTCCACCCAGATAATTTCCTTGTTAAAGTAGCTAATGAATCTTATCCATGTTTTGCAATTGTCTGATAACTGAGCAGGTACTCTGATAACTAGATACAGTAAACAGTTTTCTATCAACAATATTTTGCATCAATATTTTGCATTATCTGCCATTTGTACAGTTGGTTTTACTATTGGCAAAACTACTTACACCAACAAAGTGGCATTTCCACAGGCAGACACCGGCAAACACGAAACTTGTCCAACGTGAAACAAACGTAATCCCCTGATTCACTGTAAAATCCAAAAGGCATCAGGCTAATTTAAAGGTCTAAGCAGAACATTATAAAACTTCTGCAAAATATTTGTTAAGTTATTTTCATGCTAAGTTTCCAGACAGTTCAGAATAAGTTTAAATTCTGTAATGTTAATTCAAAAATGGAAGACCAGTGGCCAATTCCAAGAAAGCTGATCACGAGTAGACCCACCTCTGCACAACTACCAGTGGTTTAGAAACAACAGAACCACCACCGTTTCCTTAAAACAGCAGGAAAAAGTAGGATAATACAATACAAGATACAAGGAAAGACAGGAAGACTCAGAACTGAATAAGGTATATTGATGAAAAATCTCAAAAGATGAGGTATCAGCTAAGGAATTAACTTGTATATTGGGTAACAGTGCTGTCACCAAAGCAGAAGCAAAAAGGAACACAACAATGGAGAAAAACATGTATTTTGTTATGGATGAGACCAAGATTCTTTCCCTTATGATGGCAGCATGTGTCAGCCGGACTGCTTACAGAACAACGAGGCACCACCCAGGATGCTCATCCATCCAAGATTACCCAAAATTTCCTCTGTAGGCCCTCAACAAGTATCCTTCATTTATATCTCATGTTATTTCACGCAAATTTCACATTGTGGTTTAAAAATAATTTTGACGACTCTGTGATTTTTTTTAACCAAAATATTTAAATACCTGCACTAAAACCAACTGCAAAGATATGAAGAGAAATAAAAGGTCACACTTGAAGGGAAGTGGAAGAAACAGGCCACTAACAATTAATTTTATGACCACATTTTCTCTTACCTTATATTAGTTGTTTCTCAGCCCTCCAAGGCTTTGAAGCAGGGCTATAATTTTATTGCCTCTGACTATGGGAGATGGTTTGAACCAGTAAAACAGAAATTCCCATGCCCATGTACTGTCAGCTATGCAGAGACTGCCAGCATGACTTACCACTCCAAGTGTTTTTCTGAAATATCTCTGAAGAGTTTGTCTGTAATTGTATTCAGTGTAGCTGAAAGTTAAGGTGCAGTAACCTTGACATTACAGCTCTGCTACTAATGACACTTGAAATACGCGGAACCTTTTTATGCCAGAGAAAAGAAGGTAACCTTTTTTTGATGCAGTGAAGAACAAAGATCTGATAAATGAGCAGTCCTGCTCAGAGAATAGATTGTTCATATGTCTAACTGCACAGGAAAAAGGCATTAAAAAGTAAAATTCGAATCACCAGAATACAGTGTACCAGATAGGGCTGGGGTTAATTTCAATATATTTATATTTTTTTATCATGTTTATATAAAGCATACTGTATATTCTGAAATACCAATAAATATCCAACTCGTAGAGGAAAAAGAAAATCAAAACATACACTGCTTGCACAAATACTTCATACTATCACGAAAACCTCTCCTTTTCTGAACAGCTGGATCTGCATTTATGTTAGTCAGCGATTAGAAGTATGGTTATCGCACCTGCTCTCCTTTCCCCTCTTGAACTTTCCACATTCAGAACTGGATAGGGACATTAATACCATATATTAAAACGGTTTATTATAGGAATGTTTTTGGTTTTCACCAAGCAGAAGTACGCAGCAGATGGATACTGCCTGCCACATACAAGGAACGAGACTAATAGCTAAAGGGAGAGGGCAGACTTCTCGGGGACCTTGCCCCTTACACCAGGTGTGTTGACAGAATCACCAGCAGGGAAAGGATAATAAACCTTTTGGAGCAAGGCGATGACTGCTGCTTCTGGGACCAAATCAGCACGGTAACAAGCATTTGGTGCTGCTGATGTCTGCAAAGTTTTATCATTACTGTTAGTATATATTTTATGCAAATGGAGTGCCACGGTGATATTGAGAAAATGTACCTTTTTGTGAAAAAACCTACTATTGTAACCACTGGCATAACTTTCATCTTTTTTTTTTACCTTATTGACAGCAGTTTGTCCTGGGTTTGGCTTGGATGGGGTTAATTTTCACAAGAAGCTGGGAGGGAGCACAGCTGACCCCAAGCAGCCAAGGGAATATTCACTACCATCAGGATCAAGGCACAGGAAGGGATGAGCAATTCCATTGTACATCACTCATTTCATATATTCTTTTATTAGTATTACTCGTATTATTGTTTCCTCCCTCTTTATGTTGTCCAGTTAAACTGTCCTTATCTCAGCCCACAAGTTTTTACTTTTTTCTTCTGATTGTCCTCCCCATCCCAACACGGTGGGAGGAGTGAGAGAGGAGCCCACGGTGCTTTGTGCCCAGTTTGGCTTAAACCACGACACAGCTCTATAAGGTATCTGAAAACCTCATGTTTTCATTTTTCAGTGCTTTCATCCATAATGATTCAATCTACACACTTTAATAAGGGATAAAACGACATCAACCAATTCAAGCAACATTAACCCCAAGTGAGTGATGGTATAGAAAGAGCCATACGTTAATAAACCACTTCCAAGCACAAACTTAATCTCTGCAGAATTCCTACCTAAGTCCACAGAATAGGATCATCTATTGATTGCAGCCGCTACTGTAGTTCTGCTAAAATTCAATTTGCTGACTGGAACAGCACATGAATTTAGCTGCATGTTTTGTACTGCTATTGTTGCATGGGTATCAGAAGCCAGAATGAAATTTCAGCTGTAAGAGACTGCAGTAGGCTTTCCACAGAGCAATATTTTGGTGAAACAGTATGAGAAAAATCAGAAATATTGCACAGTATCTCAAGTTTTCTTACTTTCCTTTCTGGAAATACCAGGTGCAAAATTTGTTTGTCTGCATCTTCTTCTTCCACAAAAATTTACACAAATTTGGGCAAGTTTTCAAACAAAATAAAACCCTACAACTGCAAATCCTGTAATGGATGAAAATTCAGTTTGTGAAGTAAGGAATTTTGGATTTGACATTCTTTGCCAGAATTCAACTTCAAAACCTTTTTCCCCACTTTTAAAAGACAACAAGCCAACCCAACAACAAAACCACAAGAAGTTCTTAGGCAATCTTCTCTTGCTTCTCATACGATTTTTCATGTCAAAGAAAATTTCCTACCTTGAACAAACCTGGCTATAGCACTGCAACAAACGGTAACTTCTCTCTCTTTCCTTGTATTTTGCTTTTCTGTTATCTGTATTCACACACACATCCACCTTTATATTTGAATATATATTACATATAACCAAGCTTCTCTGTCCAGCAACACGCCTTGTCTGCACCACCCCCAATAATATGCTGCTTTTTATTATTATTATTGTTTGCTTTGGAAGCGCCTAAAAGCTGTCAAATTCCACATGAAAATCCGCTGCAAGTTAAAGGCCGGATACCAGTGAGGAGATTAAAAAACACAATAATTCACTTAACGTAAAATATGATCACGCTGATATTTCACGTGGAAGAGAATAGCAATTGTACAGTCTTTATGCAGTCTCATGAACTCTATGCAAAAGAGGACACCTTCTGAGCTAGGAAGACTTTGTTCACTAGCAGTCAGGCCTGCATTTATTTATACTCAACCCCAAAACAATCTGTTACCACCACAGAAACAACATATTCCCCATACATACCCAATATGCCAAAGATCAGTACATATTTTTACATACATACACTTGTGGAATATAACAACGATATTCTCCTCAACTCCACCCCAGCAGATGAAATATTTCATAGTATCCTCAGTTACATTACAACAGAGTGCTGACTGAATCATAGTTAGAAAATAAATTAATTGGTACAGTAAGCCTTGTAATACTTCATATCGCTACAGTTTTCTAAGTAGTGCATAAATTTGTATTGAAACTGCATAATTGCACTGTAAAATTTGTCAAGGGAGAAGTTAATAGGCTGTGCCTGGGACGAGGACAGCTGGTACTTCGGCAGACAAGAAAGCATGGGAGATATTTTGGGACTGTAGGACGAATAAATTACATGTAGAACTTTCTGTGAAGCAATTGGTCATACTGACATCATAGTTCTGAGGGACAAGCACTCACCAGAGCTGTCGTGTGCCTTCATCACAAGCACTGGATTAAGCTTAGGCGATAGTTGGAAATTTCTCTTCACAAGTAACATTTTGGGGGTTTTTTAAAGAAAATGTGGAAGTTCTCAAGCAGAAATTTACTGCAAGGTGAAGGTTTTACAGCAAACCACCAAAGAACAGCTCTGGCAAAGTGCTCTGGTGCCTGGAGACGCCACACCCCAGGAGAGCTGTGCTAAGTCTTGTTACCCACAGGTCGCTTGGCCTTGCTTTGAAAAAAAAACCCAAAAAACCCACAACAGTGGGGTGGAGGCAGGACTTTGTTGCTCCTGCAGCTGCTCCTGACTCACCGGAGAACTCCATTGGTGCTGTGCTGGTTCTGCACGCTGTGCTGCTGCACAACGTGACAGTCCAGTACTCGCTACACAAGTGGTGGGAGAAGGAAGCTCCAGGAAAAGGGTGGGCTGGACAGACAGACAGCAGGCAGCATCATGGTTTCTTCAAGGTAAGCCATCCCTACTGTGTTTTCCACAATACTCAAAATCACTTCCTTTTCAAAAGCCAAACTCTGTGTAAAGTACATACTGAGTTTACCTTGCTCAGCTATCCAGTGCTAAACAAATTTATTTTGAACAATATTTGAGTCCACATCTCTGCAGTTTTTGATTAGCTTTGACGCAGTGTCTTCTGATTTGTTCTGCAGCGTAAGGAGAGGACCTTTCCTTACTCAACAAATAATTGCTGTATTTGCAAATGCTGTGTATGCTGAAAACAATAAAAAGTTAATGACTAAAAGCACTGGCTGTAATGAATTAGTAATATTGTCAGATTTGTATTTGGAGTTGATTTTTATTGTTGTGGGTAGAAGATGATCAATAGGAATATGTAATCAAGTTGTATGTGCTTTTCATCTCCTGAGACTCGTCTTGTAAATGAGATGAAGAATCTCATAGGACTTACCCTGGTGAGCAAAAACTAAATAGAATGATTTAGAATAATCGCTTAGATCTCTTCTCACTAAAAGCTACAGGAAAGCTACCACGGACTGGGAAACAAAATTATACATTTCTTAAAGATCATAAAAGACATCACTGCTCGTATTTTGAGATACTTTTCCCATTATCCCTCAAACAATTTTGTCAAGAGCATTGTACTTCTTAACGTACTTAGATATTGAATATTTTAGGACTGTGCATTTTCTCTACCAGTTAATTGGCTAGCCTTTTAAAGTACATGTTAGTTGGGATACAGCACCTTTGTTGAAAGCCAGCCTTCCACAAGATAGAAATAAGAACAGTAAGTCCCAAAGGAAATCATTTTTATGATAAAGAGTACTAATGTGCTCCAGTAAAGGTGAAGATTGATTGTTATGGCCCATTGTTACTATAATTAGAAGTCAAACACCAATTAGCAGTTCCATTAATAAGATTAATCTCTGCAATATCTGCAGCTGAGACCCAGGGCTTCTGTGCAATAAGCCAGTGTGAATTTAAAGTGCAATAGCTATTCCGCACCAGAACACCTAGTCTGAATACTTACACGAGACAAAACTAAAGAGCTCTGCCTTCTTTTGAGTTTTGAGCTCCTACACACACTATTGATCTTTCTGCATCTTTATAATTTCTTCGGTTTTGTTTTGTCTAAATACGTTCTATCATGATTAACTTCACTGATGGAGATTGGTGCAGTGCAGTATGAAGTCTCCCAAACCGTGGTTCGCAGCCATTCCGTCTGCACTGCACCAGCCTGGGGTAAATCTAGCTTAATCTTCCATTACTAGTAAACTCAGACAAGTAGTAATGGGGTAAAAAAAACCCAACAAAACAAACCACAAAGCAAAACTTCTTGCAAATACAAAAGTGCTCTTCACATTACAGGAGTCCATGATAAAGTTAGGCATCATTTATTTACTTCAAGGTAAGAAACAGTACGCAGGTCACAGTACAGAAACTGGAAGAAGGGCGAGGTCAGAATAAGAGTCACACACACTCCGTATTTTTGTGGGTACCAAAATCATAAGTTGTATGGTCATTCTTTGTTTTGATTTCATACGAGTTTTGTCTTTTGCAATAACTGTCAAACAGAATTTGTCCACAGATAAACTCACACTATGCAAGGTAGAAGGCACGCTTTTATAAAATTTAGTAGCAAACAGGTGAAGACCATCTCTAAGTATCACACCGTAACGATACTATTAATATCACCTTCACCAAAATCTACTCATGTTTGCCATGGCTTATTAGCCAAGAGGCTTTGGAATGGAATTACATTCTCCTTTTTTATTGTTTAAAAGGAGACTACCTGATATCTTTGTGTATTAGAACTTTAAATTAACTGAATATAGATTTATGTGGAGACACATTTCAGCTGGAAAGCATTTAAACAATTCTTTACAACTACAAACATCTTTAAGCTTGTCTATAGTAGAAAGAATTTGCTGGCAAAACTTTACAGCGGAGTAAGTGATGATACAGCTTACACAGTAGAAGACCTCTTTTGGCCAGGCAACATTTACCTGTTCCTAACCCAGAAGGCAGCCCTTTGGTATTTTAATGATCTACTCCAACAGGAGACGTGACAGCCTTCTGAGTCAAGAACATCGTTGTGTCTCAGCTGTTCGGCTGCATTTGTGAGAACAGGACAGAGGCTACTTGCTAACAACCAGAGCTTTCAGGGAATGCCGAGTCCAAGGCACACATCTTCATGGAGTATTTGTTCTGTTCGTTATTCAAAGTGAAACACCTTTTACATTTTCTCAATGTCCAGAGAAGTTGTGGTCACACCCCGTACACTATTATGGTAAATACACAGAGTATTGCCATTTCAGATCCTTCTCAACCATGAAATCCCAGCTTAACAACAGTCCAGGACATGTGCAGAAGTCAAGTCAAACCAATGTCCATTTGTGTAGATTTGTGCATTCTGCAAACCTCAAAAGCATACTATAATCAGTATATAACCTCTACGCTTCCGATTACACTAGTCCACATTCACCTTTTCAGCCTGAAGTCGTCCAACGATCATCATTCACATCACTTCAATTCCCCAGAGGCAGTCTGATTGCCTTTCATGCATACAACAATTAAACACTGCTCTAACAAGCACAGCATCACCTCCGTTACACCTGCCATGGCATGGGTTTTGGAGAAAGAACAGATAGAACTGCAGATGGCGAGCTGTCACCTATGAGCAATGGAAGAGATTCCTAGTGTCCCCACTAACACACGGCAGCTTTTGGTGGCATATCCCCGAGACAGACAAGATCTTTACGCTTGTGTTCTCAGAGTAGGCCTTGACACAGCCCATGTTACTAATTCTGAAAATCTCGGGATGGAAAGTTCTCTGGATATCTGAGCTCTCAAATGACCTTAAGGACACCCAGCAGGCTAGATTACACCAACATCACAGTGGCCTTTCGTGAGCTACATACTCACCAACGCACAGCTACAGCTTTAAACACAGAGCGTGAGGCTACAGGCAGGCTGCAGAAAGTTTAGTCATCTGTTTAAAACATATTTTGACTATGACCTTGTGAAGAAGACTTATGTTCTTAAAAGACCAGACCTTCTTGAAGACAGCTAGATGAGTCTGAACTCACTGTTGGTTCTGCTTTGCGCAAGAGGTTGGTCTACAGACCTCCTGAGATCCCTTCTAACTTGAATCATCCTGTGAACCACATTCCCCAACACCACATCTAAACAACCTTTAAACACATCCAGGGATGGTGCTATCTAGCAAAGAAAAGCTGGCAGTAAGCCAGATAGACCACGAAAGGAGAGAGTAGTATGTCCTCTGTCCTTAGGGTCCTCAGAACAACATGCACTCCCCTCCCGACTTCTTCACAACCAAAGAAACTCTCAGGGGAAAAGCAACAAATGGATTAACAGACCCTCCTGTTAAGAATTGTTATTTCTTGGAGATCTTTAAGCTGTAAATCAGTGTTCCTTTGGAGAAGGTGAGAAAAATGTGACTGACGCGTAGGCACAATAATAAAGAGCATGTGAAAACAGACTGTGCGATCCATGTGCCTGTCTCCAAAAAGGGGTACCCGGGGCACTTAGTAAGAATTACTGCTGGAACCCAAGGAAGAAAATATCCATAAGTGTAACAAGGAGTCGGCATCTGCTGCTAACTTCCACTTGGCTTCTGTTATAAGCAGCATCACTGCTGGTTCAAAATCACTACTAAAACACTAAGTGGAAGGAGAATATGTCCATTGTCCTGGTTTGAGCTAAAACAGAACTAATTCCATTCAGTGATTTTACTTTTCAGCTCAGTCTCTTCTAAGAGGCTGCACTTTCTGAAATTAGCAGTACGTTTTTGCAGACAGTGTCTGCTGCTAGAAGTGATAACACCTAATGATGTTTACAGTTACTGCCAGGGATTGGTATGCAGAAAGGCTCTTGCTAATGCTTACTCCTAATAGTGACCAAGGTCACTGCTAAATATTGTGTAACAAGTTAGGGGTTCTGGGAAGTAAAAGGGTCAAAGAACTAAAGAGATAGCACCTCGGGAGAGGAGCGGACAGGACAGGTGACCCGAACCCGACCAACAAAATATTCCATTCCGTATATGTCATATTCAGTATAAAGCTGAGGAATCGTAGGGGTAATTCTTCAATGGCCGGTGTCCAAGGAGAACTCCGTCCAACCTTTTGCCTTTCATCCCAGATCCTGAGTTCCCAAATCCAGCTCCCACGTCTGGTCCCCACCTGTTGCTGAGCCTGGCGGTTCCCTGGTCCTGCCTGCTCTGCAGCATCAGTGCTGACTGATTTTTTTATATATAAAAGATTTTTTAATATATTTCATTATTTTCCTTATTAGTAATGTTTTATTCCAGATCTTTTAGTTTTCCAATTTGTAAGTCTCTCTGCTCTGTTCCCCCTTGTTTCCCATTTGGGGAGGGAGAGAGCATCTGTCACTCATTTAGTCGCTGCCTGGCCCTAACCCTTTTGAGAGTTCATGATCACTGTCACTACAGTATTATCACCACTCTTCTAAGCAGCAGGAAGAGTTCTGATTCAGAGACAAGTTTTTCCAGTGAGTAACTTCTTGTAGGAAAACATGTTCATTTTGCAGGAGATGAATTCCTGGAGTTTTAAAGGCCAGCTGCATCGTTCTGAGGGAGAAGAGGCAGGGGCAGAGCCCAGTACGAATCCAACAATTTGTTTGTTGCATTTACCAGATTTTAGTACAGATCTGAAATAGTACTTTCTATATTCCACTCCACACATATATAGCCACACGCTTGCCGAGCTTGGTAGAATAAAAAGGTCTTTGCTTCTCAATGACCATTGGATTCATCAGTGTGAATGCACAGGCAGATTTGACTGAAAAAAAGGATTTTTTAAAAAAAATTTTTTAAACCTCTGACAAGCATCCAAGGAAATCTGCAGAGCTGACTCAATGGATATCAATACTAGAGGGTATTTTTGAAGCTGGCACTAATTGTAAAAAGAAAAAAAAAGATGCAAAACATGAGAGAAAAAAAAATAACTTGCTGTATTAGAGCCAAGGATACTGAGGCCTGAAGAGATGGAGTATGCCTGTTCTCTGGTGTCACTTGCATTTTAAGCTACAACACAGAGGTTATGTCAGGCATTCGTGACTCAATATGAACCCAAGGAAATTCCTCAGTCCCCAGCCAGTAGTGTCTGGCTGTGCCAGACGTGAACAGAAAAAGATACCTTTTTGGATATTTAGTGAGATGACCCAAGCCAGTCTTGGTATCTTCAGCTGCAAGAATCTAGCTCCAGCTACAAAGCATAAAGCTGGTGATCTTGGAGCTTCAATTAAAAAACTTATTTCCATTAGCAAAGTAAAAGAACAGTGAGCTGCTTACTTGGCTATCCAAGTGAATTTTGCTCTGAAAGAAGACAACAGAGAGGAGTGTCAGACTGTAGCATAATCAGCAGTTAGAAAATGCATCTCAAAGCTCTTATGATGGTCTAGGCTCCTGTGTCACACCTAAGGTGTTTGCCGATACTATTATAGCATGATAAATTAGCATTACTTAAATTCTGCCTAAACCCAAACATGAGTTTTGCTTTCTCTTAGGCCCAGGAGTAGGAAGGAGTTTCCAGGGCACATGGGATGCACACTTTGCTTGAGTATAGGCAATAATATCAACCCTTACATGACATTGCTTGCATATTCTGTACTGAACACTCCATCATTACATTTGCAATGCTTCTGTAGCCAAGGAAATATTTTCCTGGAGGCCAAGAGACCGACAGAAAGTTTCAACCTCAGCTGTTTATCATGCTGCTACTTCTCTTCTTCATCCTCTTTTGGGGTCACTGGTGCCGAGCTGAAAGTAAAGTCAGGTTCTTTCCCCCACCAACGGGAATAAAGTCAGGTTGCCGGCGATGTGGTAGGGAGGTGGCTGCACAGAGTAAAGCATGCCAAGCAGGATTTTCTAACACTTCCCCCCTTATCTTCGCCATGGCTCTTAAAGTAACCAGTAGTTACTATGATATCCTTGCACATCACGACTCCCATGTCCCCAGCTTAATGCGGGCAGATCACGTCTCCTGCAAACTCCGAAGGGCTAAAGCTGGAGGCAGCGCTGGCCAGAGGCAGCGCCATATAACTATATAAGCCCTGTTCCTGTAACTATCTAAACTGTAATCTTTACTATTCTGGAAAAGATTGCTCTCTGGTAGCAGGCATTAGTTGTGTTCCATTGTGTACCAGTAAAAAAACGATGCCAGCTAAGCAGCGAGCTAATCTATTTTTATACATTAAGGTCAATTATCCCATGAATTGACATATCTAGAGAACAGGATAAAATTTTTCTTTTCTGCTATTCCAAATTCAGCTCTGTGTCTTTTTATTTTAATTACAGTTATTGTATTGCTTGCTTATATTGTGAGTCAAGAATACGAAATAGGGAGAAGTGGTTATGCAGAACGTGCCAGATTCCAGGATGAAAAAGTGCACAGTTGGGTTTTTTTTTTGGGTTTTTTTTTAACTCAATTATCATACTGTTACATCTTCCTGGTCACAGATTATACGTTTCATGTAGTACCAGATATAGCAGACTGATGTAACCTGGCTATCCCCTATGGGACTGAATATTTAAAAAGAGCACAAGAGCTGGTTCCAACACAAACAGTGGGAAAAGAAAGACTGGGCTGGTGCATTCACTGACAAGTACTGGAACAACTTAGCTCATGCTCAGATTTCAGGAATGCAATTAATTAATCACTACTAAGTACCCTAAAATCAAGTGAGCCATATCCCAGCTAATAGTCCACAATATAATGTTCACAGCACGTAAGTATCAGGCAGTGAAGATGCTTATTACAGTGCCAGAAATAATATTTCCAGCAAAATATTATATGGAAGATGAAGTAATTATATGGCATGGCAACAAGAAGAGCTGTATAGTTTACAGTTGAGCTGAGGATTTGTAAGAATCTATTTCCAAAAAATACTTTCCAAAGCTGGAGACATATATGAACAATAAAAGATTAAGCGTATTTATCCGTATCACAGAATCGCAGAATGTTAGGAGTTGGAAGGGACCTCGAATGATCATCTAGTCAAACCCCCTAAATATCACTGAGGGATACGCTTTGCTTTCAATATGTATGTCTGATATACACACTATATATAATTACATTGTAACCAAGACAGCAGACAAAAACGTACTAATGGAAAACGATGTCCTTTTGTTCTTATTCAGGAGAAAGCAGACTGTGAAACACTATCTGTAATACATGAAACAATCACAAAAGCCCTTTAAGATCACTATTTTACAAGCTGCCTGTTCTCTTAGCTTTACACAATGGAGAAATCAAAATCAGACTCACACTTCAGAGTGTTATTTGGAAAAGTACCTTGAGCAAAGGAGTCCAAAGGCAAAGCCCACAGTGAGTCCAGTGGAGGGCAAGAACTGGCCACTATGGCACGAAATGAAAGAACGCATCAGCATTCTCCTCACACAAAGCAGTTTGCTCATATTTACACCACGCTACAGGCTTCAAGTGTCATTGAAAATCCATTTAAATTAACAACTCCATAGTTATCACTTGTGCAGACAGTAATGAACCTCAAGCGAACCTGTGTGGGCGTATTCAAAACTGCTTAATTTTTGGAGCACCTTTAACTCTGAACTAGATATTATAACGGCTATTGACTTGCTCAAACTTAGATTATTAGGCTAGATTTTCAGCTGGTTGAATGGGCATAGCTCCAATGATGTCCATTTACACCAAATGGCTCATTATTAATTCAAGGTCTTACTTGCTCCTTAATGAATACTTCCACTAGTCACCTTCCCAACGGCAGCTTTAAATGCTCAGACGTTACCTCCATGGTCAGAATCATCATACTCAAGAACTTAGTTATCAAAATAAAAATGCTTCTTCTCTCCTTCTATGAGGCATACTTAAGGTAAACTTTTTTAATCATTTACCAAAACAACTAAAATAACTCCCATGCCATAATTAACTAAGTAGAATTATGCTTTCATACAGCATCATTTGCATATAAATATCAAATTTTACCACCCTAAGGGGACATTAAGGACAAAACAAAACAAGAATGGAATTAAACAGCTAAACAGACAACACAGTCCTCCATAACAAACACCTTTTATAGCCTTGTCTTTTTTCCTACTTACCGTTATTTCTGTCTGCACCCATCCATATATATATTCCATACGTATATCCTGTTATTTTAAGATACTACATATATTTTAACATCTTTGTTTGGTCTTTTGAATTTTACGACACTATCTCTGCACTTCTACAACAAAGCAGGATACAAACAGATCACTAAGTTTGTGCATCTTGATTTAACACATCACAGTTGTCGGAAACAATTAACTGAAAACACGACAGTCTGTTCCTTCAACCAAGCAACACTCACAATTTTTCCAAAGGATCTCACAAACTCAAATTCTACAATTTTGCAACCAGATCTCACTTATTACTTCAGTGGAGCACTTAACTCTCAAATATACAAAAGAGAACAATCACAATTTTTGATTACTGTTACTAGTATTAAGTAATTTAGTTTAAATACTTTAAAAAATATTTAGGAACTCGGTGAAGGTGAATTACCTTGGTGAGAGTCTGAGAAACCTTAATAGTAGGCTCAATAATTCTACTGTGACACGTGGGAGGTAAAAACCTTTTTCTACATTGCTGTTCCATGAGAAAACATCCTTCAAAGACGTTACAGCAAAACTCATGGTCCCAGTGAAACCAACTGGTATCCCACAAGACTGGCAATCTGAGGTGTAGCCAAGTAACACCTGCGTAACTAAAAATGAAAATACTCTATTAAAAATATTTTCTATCATCTTTACTTCCTTTTATTCTGAGTATCCCTTCACATAAAATTTCAAATAACTATCTTGATCCAAATGTTTTTCATTTGGTTGTGTCAAAAAGCCACAATTAAGACACAGACGTGGATATTATAAGAGCTACACAGAGTAAGAAATAGTTTTCACCATGGAAAGCTTATAACACTCCTGAGGAACAAAGTTTTGCCATTTGGCAAGAACAATTTTTCCTTAAGAGTTGAGCAGGTCACTTAAGATGCTTTAATACCACCATGAAGTTCCCCATCAAATGTACCTTGGTGTGTCTTGCTAAAGGAAGTTACTACATACCTGGAGTAAATTCCACTGACCATGTTGTGCTGGAAGGAGAGTTCTGCCGTGCTGGGTCCAGCAGCTTTGGAAATAAGCAATACGACCAAACCTCGCATCTGTAAATTATTTCGGCTATCATACACAAAACCCCTGCAAAAAAAGAAACAAAAAAAAAAAGCATGTTTTCACAATCCGTTTTCACTGGTCATACCAAAGTGAAAACAAAGACTCATCTCAGGCTGCCATCATTTCATCAAGTCTTTAATATCCACACCCGCATGGAAATAAACTGCAATTATTAATCATAATCTTCTGTCATCCGTTACCTGACACAATGACATAGCGGTATCGCAGAGAAACGCAAGTATTCAGGACTAAATCTTGTTTATTTCCAATGAGCAGCATATGTTCTGCATTTCATGCCAATGCGTGAAAGGAGTATTTTACAATAATTCAATGTGATCTACTGTAACAGGAACGTAAGAGCTTTCAGTTTGTTGTGTGAAGTACACAAAAGCCTCGTACTTCAAGAGAAGAAAGGGAGAGAAGGAAAGGTGTAGCCAGAATCTATAAATCACGGAAAGAAAACGGATCAGAGTGGTTTCAAGGAGACGGCGCAACACAACGCGTCTGTATATTAGGAACAGGCTTTGCAGAAACCAACAAAAGACAAAAGTTAGAGATAAATGAAGTAGAGGCGGGCTGTTTTAAACGAAAGACCTATTTAAAATTTGGAGTCAGAAGGAAACTGCCCTCAAAAACGTACCTGCTGAAAGTAATTCTAAATTACCACTCTGACACACCGTTCCAAAAATTAACTTGTTTCAAAGCAAGCTTAGCTTTCCTTTTTGACTGCTATGTCTCCAGTTGTATTCTTCCTGCCCTTGTAAAGCCACTTTCTACTTGTTCTTAAATAGCTAGAAAAAAAAGATAATACATTCCAGATGTTATTAAGTTTGGAAAGTAATTTCCAATAAATAAGAGCATATCTCTCTGATATCATCTAAATATTTGTTAAATAAATCATATGAAGAAGTACATCACAGATTACTAAGTACTCTGACTCATTTTATTCCAGAGTATAATTTTAGCCCTAATCACTGAAAGAAATCAAAACAGAACAGTCTTTAAAACATCTGAATGAAAATATAAGATGTTGATCTTGGAAGTACGTTTGAATAAAGAAAACAGTGATACAACCTCAAGTTTCATTTGGATTTATTTTCATTACATTTACACCATTTCACAACGCAAAAATATCTTCAGTATACTGGTTCATTTACACAGACACATAAACATTTTTTTTAAAAAAAAAACAACCATAATTCAAACAGCACCCTTCTGTGCGAAAGTTCCTGTGCTACTGAAAAAAAAAATAAAATCTTGACTTCTTCAGCCTTCACAATCTTTCCTACAGCGATGGGGAAAAAGCCCAAATAAAAAAGGCTCTAGGAGGTTTGCCCAGGTAGCTGGTACTAGACAGCTCCTGGGCTTGGCTTTCACCCCCACGTTAGTCCCAGGCTAACACCTCCCTCTCTGGAGAAGCCCCGGGCTCACACTCTGTGCAGCTACAACCTACAAATGCCACTAATCACTATACAAATGCCACTAATCACTAACGGTCAGTAGGGCTTTCTACCACAGCCCACAATGTTTTTATCTCTGGGGAGGTGTAATGAGCCAAACGAGGCGACGGCTTTTTCTTCCTTGCTATTCTAGTATGTCCATGTCCCCTCACTTCACCTACAGACAGGTGCGCCCTCAGCAACGCGGGCAGCCGTGGTGTTACCAGAAGTTGACTTCTGCTGAGTTTCCAAAAGAGAGAGCAAGTGCGTACAGTCTCACACAGTAACGGAGTTTGGTTTAGAATCATAGAATCATGGAATTGTCAGGGTTGGAAGGGACCTTAAAGATCATCTAGTTCCAACCCCCCTGCCATGGGCAGGGACATCCCCCACTAGATCAGGCTGCCCAGAGCCCCATCCAGCCTGGCCTTAAAAACTTCCAGGGATGGGGCTTCCACCACCTCTCTGGGCAACCTGTGCCAGTGTCTCACCACCCTCATGGGAAAGAACTTCTTCCTAACGTCCAATCTGAACTGATCCTTCTTCTCTAGTCTTAATCCACTCTCTCTAGTTTTACCACTACCTGATATCCCAAAACTAAGCTGAGGTTTTAAGAACGAACCTGATACCAAATGTTTACAGCCAAAGCTGAAATTTAGCCAAAAGCAAGCACTAGCCACCTACCTTAATCTGCAATAAAATGTTAATCTCTCTTAACAGAGCAGTAAAACACAAAGAGCAATTAACACACTACCTTACTATCTATCTTAAAACAAATCAATTTAAATGTGTCTGAAAATTAGAACACAGATAATCAGTATTTGAGCAGAAGACATTCAGCACAGATTTCAACACGTGAGATTCAAACACAACTTCCCGAGGAGACACATCTCAAAGAGCCACCAGTTCCAACTTCTTCCATCATCAAAAAGTCTTTAAGAAAAATAAACAATGAAAATCAAAACAACAAAAAAACTCAAACAACACAGCCCTATCTGACTAAAACAGTATTAAAAAAAAAAAAAAAAAAAGGCAAAAGGAAGATACTACATAGCTTCCCAGAGCAGAAATGATTCCTGTCTTAGATCAGTCCCTTGGTACATCCCAACCACTCAAACCCAGCTTGCACAGCTTAGATCTCCTCCCAGGAGCACACGCTGTGGTCCTGCCATACGCACTTTTATTTTGTTTCCCAGGTACATGTCGTGAGGGATTTTAAGAAGTAGGGGATAGCTGCTCGCCTTCAGCAGTCTCTAAATTTATAACTTGCATACCTTTATTCTTACCAAGCACACAAATAAATAATTTTCTTACCATGTTCCAACATCCAGTTTACAGAATGCAGCCAAGAAAGTTAAGCACTCAAAGCTCTATAGGTTTCGAAAGTCAGAGCCACAGTGAACATTAAACTACCCAGGGAAAAAAATAAATACATATAATGAATAATATATAGTGTGTCTATATCCTGTACACAGAATTCATAATTGTTTGTGGTGGTGTAAGTACTTCTCTGGCTTGAACTCCAGTTGACCACATTACTCACAACCACATAAGTTACACAGATGATGCAGCTAAATACAAATATATTTCCTCAACACTATTTACAACCCCATCATTTTAAAAGAAAAGTGAGTTTAGGGAAAAATTGCCTTTTTCCACATATGTGTGCTTAGAAAATCAGAGTGCCTTATTAAACGCAGGATCCCATGAGAAACAAATAACATTAAAAAAAAAAAAGAACTCCTTCTCAAAATACAGCAAATTACAGTGATACGATCAGAACACTTTGTTTTTTCATAGCCAGCACTCTACAGCTTGCCAAAGGACATTACAGAAGTAGAGAAGAAAGGTGTTCACCACAGGATTACAAAGCACTTTAAATAAGCCACTGTCTAGATAGGCATCACTAGAATTGAAGCACTCCAGCTCTTTTACCTAATCTAGACTGGGCGAGGAACAGACGAAGAAAATTACTTGTGCTGAAAACACTTGAACAGTTTCGTAGCAATAACAAGTGTTTAGAGCTGTTCGGGGGGCTGGCAACACCACTAGCAACGAACATCTTGCATTCTTAGCAGGAAACTATTAATGAGAAGTTCAGCTGTGGGTGGGGGGGAAGAACAGGACATTAAAAAAAAAATCAAATAGCGCAATAATAAGGAGCAGCATGTCTGTCATTTCTACACCTAATTATGTGGCCGATATGTTACATCTGGTTTGGATGTAATTTTAGAGAGCATTTTCTATGAACTACCAAACCAGTAGTCGAAGCCTAATTCCATTCAAAACATGACTGAAGCTGTGCTACTGACACGTAACGTACCCACACTACAGCAAACCGCATTAGACTTGAAACAAATAAAGCCCACGGTGATCATCCTTTAGACACTAGACACTACTGCAGCTCCTTGACATGGCTTCAGGGGTCACATTCACATTCTGACTTCAGCTCCCAAGAGATATTCTTGCAAGAGTAACAGCTACACAAAAGTCTTCCAGATGGTGCAATTAGTCTTGATGGGTATGTGGCAGGAGACAGGTGCCTCTAGGGGGAAAAAAGTGAACTAAAAGCAGCCCAAGTGAAATTGTGCACACACACACACGAAAAAAAAAGACGTATCAAGCTGAGACTGTTTTAGAAAACCTCTGCTGAACACCACACGTACATCCATAGGGTACCCAAAAAAGAAACCATTAGCCCGATTTTGTTCGCTCTGTGTTACAGTCTGGGTACCAAGTTTCATACTTCATCCGCAGGGAACTGCGTACCAAAGCAAGGTAAGTCAAACACTTCTACAATGCAGTTTTGCCAAACATGAAGAATTTTGGGGAGGAAAAAAAAAAAGAGATGGGAACAAACAAACCAAAAAAAAAAAAACCCCGAAAAAACCCATTTATTCTAGCTATTCTCCATGTGATAGAAAAACCCATGTGAAAACCAGCAGATTCCATTTTAAACACAGAACATGCAGAAAAAAAAAATCATCTTGCTGCAACAGGGGAGAAGCCCCGAGCTCCAACACATGCGCAGTGTGACACTGTACAGGCACAGGAGACTCACACCACCCACTCAAGCAGTGACACCGGCTAGTAGCTAATGCGCTGCAAATTACACCTCCTACTACCAGGGTCTTCTGCAGAGGATAAATCAAGCAAACATGAGCATTTCACTTAATGCTTTGTGTATTTTCTCCACATGTGCAGCCCTTTCGGTAGACTGGCAGCGAAAATATTACCCTCCACTAACTATCAGGTGTAACTCCACCAGTAATCTACACTTGCATTAAAAGAAAAAAAGAAAAGACTATTTATTGCAAGCAATTTTTGAGCAATCTTGTTTAAATACTACAAAGATTTTAGGTTATTTGTGACAAAACCAGCTAATTTCTTTCCACATTTTGTCACTGAATTAAACTCTTGAAATTAAGCAATAGAGAGGAAATATGGCAAATACAACAGTTACTGTAAGGAAGACATGGACACGGGGGAAACTTCATGGTACCAAATGGGAGCTTAAAAAAAAAAAAAAAAAGCACAGGCAACTGTGAAGTCAACTGACTCTGCAAGTGGGTGTAGCAGAAGAGTATCCTTATGAGTAGCCGTCTTAGTTCAAATTTAACCACTAAGGACACGGAAAAAAATTTCCCATCAAAACAGACATGATGGGGAATTTTGGAAGGCCCAGAAAGGAGCGGGTAAATGCTCTGTCAAATGTTTTTTAGCATTTCCCAAATGTTCCACTCCTGACCAAAGCAAACAAGAGCCGGGGGGGTTCCAGCCCTTGCACCAGTTACTCCAGTGGGAGCCTCCACCAGCACCCAACACACTGGGTGCTCGCTCTGGCCACTCGACTGCCGTCAGGGGCCGACGTGAACCCATCACTCTCCTCCTCTCACCTCCGCTGGCAATTTTACCCTTCCTTTCCACACATCCTATGGAATGTGTCCCACTGATAAGATCAGTCACTTTGTTTCAGGTCACACAGGAGCTCTGTTTAGCTACAAGAGGAAGCAAAACAGAAGGAGACACAAGGTGGTAATCGGCCGTTCCTCTACCCTCCCACTTGGGATATCAAACGACAGGAGGGGAAAAAAAAAACCAAAAACCAAAAAAAAAAACCAACACACCTGTTCACACAGCTCTAACAAAAAGCAGCTGGAAAAGTCTGTAACACAACCAGAATCAGCTATGTTGATGAAGAAGATTTATAAGGCCAGGATACAGTCATTGAAACCACAGGCTAGTTTTAGGCTGAAACATAAAGCGTTTCAAGAAGGAAACCCTTCCATTCAAACTGACAGTCCCAGATGTGACGACATGAACAGTTTTAAATCTGTAGCATCTCAGGAAAGTAACAACTATTTCCCTCAATATAAAAGGGTTATCAGGATGCACTCATGGATACAGGTGCAGGCACATTTGAAAAAAAAAAGCACCACAATTTCAAAATCTATTATAAATGATAATTTTGTATCTGGTGCTACAGGTAAGGCATGGGGCTATCCAGCAAGACTGCCAGCTTCTTTATTAGAAATGCAGAAGTTTTACCAGCCTCAGGGCTTTTATCCCATTTTCTTTACTAATGACTTGTCAGAAGTAAATAAGAGAAAACCCCAACATACTCATTTTTTTTTAAAATGGATGTTAAACTGCTGTATCTCAATCATAGGATTCACCATATGACCATATGATCACACTCAAGCATACATACATTTAAATACTCAGAGCATTCAATTTTATATATTTCGTGCATGCCAGTAGCAGTCTATAGTGACTTATTTTCACCTGCTACTCAAGTTTCAAGTACATATTAAATATCCTTCTACACAACATATCTTCAATGTCCACAGCCAGATCTGCAGAGGGAGATCATCCTGGTCATGACACTTGTTTTGAGCATGGTTCAGCTCAGGTGAGACACAAACTGATTTCAAACGGGGAGAACAGAAATTAAAAATAAGATTCAAATTAAACATCCAGCTGACAGGAAGCAATAGAAGGAGGGATGCTCTGAAACCCATGAACCTCCCTGACCTAAAAACCCACCGAAGGCTGCAAACGAGAATAGGCAAGTTTCAGAAAATTATTCCTGGTCTTGGACAATTAAACATCTCTTTGCATATGTGAAGTGTTTGGGTTGGGGGAATTTCTTTACCTGAAAAACAGGGTTATGACCAGGATGGCGCTCCTTACTGTTACGTAATTGCCTAGTAATTAAACAGATTTATCCAGTAAGAGTAAACCTATGTAACGGGTCAGGCCGGGCTTGGGGGAATTGACATTCCCGTCCCACTTTTTGGGAAGGCAGGTTACAAGAGAGGTATTTCTTAAATCGCTCCTGGTCTCCCGGCCTCTGAGCAAATGATGAGTCTCAACTCGTTAGCTCTGTGAAGCCAATCACAGAGAAACACAAAATTTCATGGACAGAAAAAAACAACCACTCCGGTGTGTTCAAGAGGTGGCTTTAGGTTGCATGGTCAATGAAGATCTAAAAGTAGCATACTATGGACATGGAAAAACCCCGGCTATAAAAATAAAGGGCAGCTATAATCAGACATTTATCTCAAAAGTACTGATTATTCAGAAAAAGATGTTTTCATTTCTACCATTTTGTAAAAAAATAAATCTACTCTCCACCCATCAGATTCTATGACTGGTAGAGGCAGGGCAAAAAGGACTGCCTTAAGGATGACAGTAAAGACACCACAGAGAAACACAGAAAACAAACCACTAAAATGTATTTTTAAACCAACTGCCAGACTCTGCTGTTTTTCCTGGTCAGTGTTTGACTTGATCTTGGAATGCGATGTGGGTAGCAGGCAAGGTAACACCAAAAAATGCAGTTAGTGTCTGAGTGCAATTACTCTGACCAGCAGTAGCTTGCAGGTCTGGCACCCTCATTTTTCTAACCACAAATACTTAGACAGAAGCCTAATTTTTGTGTGTCTGATTCCTCCACCAATATTTACTTTATTTAAACTTTGTGGGAGGTCTAGCACCCCACTGTCAACCAATATCAACAGGCCTCCTGAAGCCCAAGACTACCTTTTTGAAAACAGGCTCTCTCAGGCACAGAATATTCTGCCAAGAGAAAGTAAGACAAATATTTTGGAAGAGTTCTGTGAACGACAGAAATACGATTTGCTTCACAAGGCTAACAAATTCAGGCACCTCTGGAGGTCCAGTGTCACTTCAGCAATATCGTAATTGTGAAGCCTGTCATAAAAAAGAAAAAAAAAGTGTATTTTGCATTAAATAAACTCTACTAGCAAAATACAGCAATGAAATAGGTCAACTCCTGGCCATTACTGCACGCTGAAAATGCTCACAGCATGTTGTACACGTGGATGAAACACAAAAAGGCAAAAATGTTAGGAAATGTACTGTCAGTGCAGTGATCTAAAAATTCTTTTAACCTTCTATTCTCAACAATATTTCTACATAACAACTTCACTGATCTTCAGTGTCACTCAGATTAATCCACTACAAACATTTATTCTTTAAAAACACTGAAGGCTCTTTACTAGTAGTGAAAAAGAGGCTCCAAATTGCGTGCTTCAGTGCATTGGTCCCACTTAGAGTAGTAGCTTAAGCCAAATGCACACCAACAGTATCGTAAATAATTTCCATTTAAAATGAAGATTTGTAAGTGGTTGATAACCACCCAGCACCATTAGTTCAAACACAGCACCTCTACATTTGTTGCCACCTACTAGAGTTATGTGGTTATACACAGCAAATGCCTTTTTTAAACTGGCAGGGGAAAAAAAAAAAACCACAACAAAACACCTTAAAACACAGCAGAGAATTAGGACAGAATGCAAGGCAGCAATATGTACACACAGAAGAAATACAAATGCTCCCAGACACTATGTCAGATGTATATAGTTCTAAATACTGTACTCTCATGACTTTGTAGTAGTTTATTCCAAGTGAAAAAAAAAAAATTAAAATCAGTTGTAAGCCAACAGTGGAGAATACAGACAAACCTAGGCCATAACTCTAACCAGTATTACCTTCATTTGATGTTTTTCTCAAGATCACTTACTCTAGAGAGTCTCTTTTTCTGTAAGACCCAGCTGGCTGACTGATAATTAACATGAATCTGGGTAATTCATGTATTCAGGTAAGAAGTATTTTCAATGTGTACTCCACCCAAATTCCACAGTTTTCACACCACTGTGTCAGTACCATAATCAGGCCTGTTTGGCTGAACAAGAATACCTCCTCTTACAAAGACGAACAAAACACCCAACAAGTATCAGTCCGCTCTTCCTGAATCACAGCTAAGCATCAAATAAGCTCATGAAGATACCAGTGATGTGCTTTAAATTTATCAAGTTCTGAAAGAAGATACAGTGAAAGAATACTGGAGGTATTTTACAGTGAAGCAAGTGTTAGACAGGAAACAAAAAACAAAAAAATCACTGGAAAACTTAAAGAGTTTTTCTATTCTTCTTTCCTCAGAAAAGACAAGACTTTAGAAGGCTTAAGATTTTAAGCAAACACTTGTGGTTTTGGAAATGCTGGTTTCCATGGCAACCAGTAAGGTCTTCTTTATATAGCTTTATAAACAGATGGTAAAGACCGGTCATGTTTGCCTCTTTGCCAACATATCAATAGAACTGCTGTACTACTCTATCTGGTGTATTACCCAAGTTAAACTTAATAACTGTATTTGAGCAACAGAATCTATACATCAGACTTGCTTAACTAGTACTTTTTTTTTCTTCCGTAAACACATGAAGATTCTCAACAGTGAAGTCACTGTAGTCTACATAGTCAGATTTCTTTGGCAAAGCTTTTCATAAATGTTTTCTCAGCACTTGCCATGGAGGGTACATTACTACCACAAATATGAATCTGACAGGGATTAAAATAATGAATTCACACAGGAAATAGAAATGTGACTATATTTACATGCACCAGTATTAAAGTGTACCTTAGAATTACATTTTTGTTGTATTGTATTTGCAGTTATTCAGAGAGGATGTAGCAAACTGTAAACTCACCTTCATTATGTCATAAGAAGCAGAGGTTATTCTTGCAGGTGATTTGTAAAATAATAATGAAAAAAACCTCTTTGCATTTTAATCTTTGAGTTATAGCTATGGCACACCCTGTACAAGAGTTCTTGTTTCATATATAGCTGAAAATACCACGACAATTTAATTTGGTACAGCATTTGATCTGGTAACTCTCTGGAAAAGGCTGAAGCACTAACTACTACCCATGCAAACTAACAGATTTTTGCCATTGCACCCAGCTTATTCCTCCAGTGTTTTAGTTTAACATGTTTCATGCCATAAATCAGAAAAAAAAAGAAAAAAAAAAGAAAAAAAATATGAAAGGCAGAAGCAGAACTCCCATCAGATTACCGACTATATGTCAAGAGCCCAAATTATGTATTTTAGGTCAAAGCATCACCTGTATTCTAACCAGATTACAAATTACTTCACCAAACTATTCAAAATATCAATAATTCTGATTCATCTCCTACTGAAATCCATGCCATTTCAATCAGTGTCTGCACATAAAGCTCTCACAAAATAGTTCACAAAAATAAAAAATAGAAAATTTGTGATGTCTGGTGTTCTTTTCACTCAGCAGTAGCATCTCAAGGACAATGTAATACCAAAAAAGTTATCTTTTCTTTCAAACAAGAAAAGTTCAACAAGACCAAGTGCAGGGTCCTACCCTTTGGCCACAATAACCCCCTGCAGCGCTACCGACGGGGGGGGGGGGGGGGGGGGGGAGTGGCTGGAGAGTGGCCCTGCAGAGAGGGACCTGGGAGTACTGCTTGACAACTGGTTCAACAGGAGTCAGCAGTGTGCCCAGGTGGCCCAGAAGGCCAATGGCATCCTGCCCTGTATCAGGAACAGCGTGGCCAGCAGGAGCAGGGATGTAATTCTGCCCCTGTGCTCAGCCCTGGTGAGGCCTCACCTCGAGCCCCATGTGCAGGTCTGGGCCCCTCACTGCAAGAAAGACACTGAGGGGCTGGAGCGGGTCCAGAGGAGAGCAACGAGGCTGGGGAAGGGACTGGAGGGAAAGTCCTGTGAGGAGAGGCTGAGGGAGCTGGGGGTGTTCAGCCTGGAGAAGAGGAGACTCAGGGGGGACCTTATCACTCCCTACAACCCCCTGAAAGGAGGGTGTAGTCAGGTGGGAGTCAGGCTCCTCTCCTGGACAACTAGTGACAGGACGAGAGAGGGCATGGCCAGGGCAGGTTTAGGTTGGATCTCAGGAAACACTTCCTCACAGGGAGGGTGCTCAGGCATTGGGATGCGCTGCCCGGGGAAGGGGTGGAGTCACCGTCCCTGGAGGTGTTTAAGGAAAGGCTGGATGTGGCACTTAGTGCCGTGGTCTAGCTGATGTGGTGGTGTTGGGCCACAGGCTGGACTTGATGATCTCAGAGGTCTTTTACAGCCTCAGTAATTCTGTGATTCTGTAAACCCAAATATAAATTTCAAGGCCAACTACTAGCCCAGCTGCTACAAACATCACAGCAGGTATCACTAATAAGCTTGAGATTCAAAAAAAATCCCCACAAAGCCCAAAGCTCTCAAAACCCACTGCACTTTGTAAAGCAACCAATAATACATTTTAGAAAAGTGTGAACTACTGAAGATGTGAATACGTTTGGCAAAGACCAAGAGGATAACAGGCTTTCAGTATGCACAGAGAAGCCAGAAATGTGCTAGGGTATGGATGAGAAGTCTTCCTGCACATCAAATGGGACTGCGTTAAGCAACAAGTTCAACGGATAGAAAATCACACACAAATTTTGTGTTGCTAGGTTTATATTTATCTGCTTGATACCAGGCAAATGGGGTCCATTCTGCCAAAATCCCAACATTCTCCAAGAGTGCTTAAACTGTGGATACCTAACACTCCTCAGTGTAAAATTCCTAGCTCAGTTTGGTTGCACAAGCCTGTTCAGAATTACACATTCAGAAGGGAAGAAGTCCCTGTTGTCGTCTGTGCCTTCAAGGATCAAGTCACTGTCGTCATCAACATTCCATCAACCCCAATACCCTTTTGTCATTTTAGGATATTGTTGTTCACCTGCTGACTGAGTCAAACCTCACCATTTCCATGCTCCAGGTGATTCATGTCCAGCAACAACATAAAGCCAGTGTTCATCTTTGTGTCTGTTATAGCAACTTGATCAGTATCAGGCAGGAGGAGGATGAGGTTAGGGAACATTTATTGAAACCACATGTGCACAAGTCAATGAGATGCACCCACAAGTGTTGAAGAAACTACCTGATGTTATTGCCAGGTCATTCCATAATCTTTAAAAGTCATGGTGACCAGGTGAGGTTCTCAAGGACTGGAATAAAGCAAGTGTCACCCCAACCTTCAAGAAGAGCATGGAAAAAGCTGGGAAACTACCAAGAGAGCTGGAAGCACATTCGTAAAACCTTTAACTAGCACTCCAAATAAATGACACTTCAATTTAACAGAGCCCTTCTAAAAGGGGTGGCAAACCAAAAAAACTGTTGCGTGAAGGAGCTGAATTTCAGTTTGGTGAGTATACAGTACACGACTACATTGGGGAGGAGGTGAGGAGTAAAAGGCAAAAACATGTTTTGCATCATTCAAAGGGATTCTAGGCTCCAGGTGTAACATAAGACACTGACCGCTTTATTTACACAAGATTCAATACAAAAAGATGGACCACAATTTCAAAACAACACACTGACATAAACGAAGAAGAGATGGAGCTGCTGTACTGAAGTCATGTAGTTATTCAGGAAAGGCATTAGTGGCACCGACCACCACAATTTTTCCTGGACTGCTTGGTGCCAGAGTCTGGAGGGCAAAGTTAAGTAGTCTGTAGGAACTACTGGAGTCCAAGAGACAAAAATGGCAAGAGGTGACAATGCTGGAATGTGAAGCAGGAATTTCATTTCTCCCGACTGGGAGACCTTGACTGCATGGCAACCACGCGGAAAACAGCACTGCTAACAGAGAGGAGGGGGAAAAAAGCCACTCCAGAGCTGCTAAAAAGGAGGGCACCCTATTAAAACGTCATTGTTGGAGCAGAAGCAAGAATGAAAAGAAAAAAGAATGACATGCCAGACTTGTCAACTTGCTATAAAGAAGCACACATACCACTTCAGGTGCCTGCAGTACAAGAAAACTGTTATTCACTGTACAAGTCAGGCAACCTTGGAAAAATTTCCAAGACACACATCGTAATAGGAAAGGTAAAAATAGAGGAATCTTGTTCAGGCAATCTGAAAATAAAGATATTTCAAGGTCCGACAGCTAGGGAAAACTGAAGAGAACTCAAGGTGAAGCTGCCAGAAGCAAAATTACCTCAGTATTACAAGTCACAAGGAAGTTTAAGTCACTGATCTGATCCTTCCTCCAAGAGATAGAGAGGCAAATAAAAATGAAATGCCAGACTTGGACAAATTAAACCTCTGCTCAGACAAAGTGGAGTGAGAGTGAGGAGAGAAAAAACTTTGCCTGTGATATGCAGGAAGATATTTACTAATATTTTATATGTAATTTACATGTAGGTTTTTATTATTAAGTAGATTATAAAGGTGTATCTGATACTCTATTCTAACCTGGCACACATCTTGCCACATAGCTCACAATGCTAAAGGTTTCCATTGACAGTAATTCAGGATTGGATTGGCATTTTCAGCAGTAGCTTAATATTAGAATTTGTCTGAAAAATGTGAACACATTGCTAGAGGAAGTCTAGCTTATTTTGAAGAATATCTGTTTATTCTTTAAAGATCCAAACAAATGCTTCTGCTTACTAGTTTCATTCACATAAACTGCTGTTCAACACTGTGATAAAAGTCCTTAAACTTTTATCCTAAATAAATTCTAATTTGTCTGGAATCAACAAAATGCTGCTTGCAGACATTGTAACATTATCCAAACCAAAAACACCCACCCGACTGACAAAAGATGTCAAATGCTTCTGAAAGTAATGTTATATTTATTTCAAATACTCTTTAGTTATACCAAAAGCAACTGTTACTATTGTCAATGTCAAAAGGAACCCATGTAAATATGAGAACTATGACAACTCCCAAGCTTTTTATTCTCTTAAGTGTACTGACGTTTCAGGAAAAAAAAAAATTAAACCAATCAGCAAATATAATTATGAAAAAACCACAAATTATTTCCAGCATTTCATTATTTTATCTTTTAGTTTTTTGATTACATAAGCCACCTCTGGAATGAAATACCATTTCAGGATTACTAGCAATACACTCAAAAAAATAAAGCAAGACATTAAGGAAAAAAAAAAAACAAACCAAAACCCAAGCACAAGCAGTGGCTCAGACGAATCAGCACCACCACGTTCCAAAAACCCAAAAATGTTCCAGAAAAACCTGCAACAACTATTGCACAGGAGTGGCTACATCTCATTTGCAAAAAAAAAAAAATTATACAAAAATCAAACCTCAGATTTCAGGATCTTTTCAAGCTTTCACGCCAAGTTTAGCAGTTTCTATGAAACAGTTTTTCTCAAATGACACTTTGTCAATATTAGCAGAGCCCTGACTTGCAGAAACAAGTTAACAAGTTACCTGTTAACATCGGTCTTCCTTTCACCGGTTCTCCAGCTGTTGCTTTAGCTATGCCTGACCTCACTTGGTCCACAGGAGACAGTGAAAAAGAAAACACAAAATCCAAAATACACATTGCCTGATGTGCCGTGACTTGATTAATTACTACAACACTGGTAACCACATTTGCTTATGACACACAACTACAAATGTTCCCTTAAGTAAACATGAATGAATCCGATGAGAGCGCTACCCTCTCAGCACAGCAAGACAGCCTTGGAACTCTGGAAGATTTTAGAAATAGCCATTTTGTATTACTTGCACATAAAATCATTCAACTGATTCAGAAGCTTACGCTTAGTATGATGAATGAAATACTCTCCACGCAATTTCAGTCCAGTTAAAAAAAAAAAAAAAGTTAAGATTGCGTGCTCAGTTTATGATGAGCGTCAGCCTATTCTACTCTTCTACTTGTCTATCTTTGGTCAACACAATACTGTGCAATCAAATAAAATTTTCTTACCATTACACTGCCTGTTATGGTGCTGTTTTATTATCTCTAAGGTATAGATGTGTAATTATTAAGTTTCTTTTACAAGACAAACATTAGGGCAAATACTTCAGCAGAACACGCTTTCAAGAAACAACACTTAAAGTAACATATTTAATAACAAAAAAACCCTTCCAAACCTCAAGAGGTAGAATATGACAAAAGAGGTAAAGAACTTTCTTTGCTCCCATAATATCTTACTTCTGAAGGGCCGTACTTAACTTTGGATCAGAGTTGAAGTACTTGTAGCAAACTTGTTCAATCTTTCACCAAAAATCCAATAGTCCAGTTAAATTTTTACTGCAATTTGCTGGCACGTTCGAGTATTACAAACTGTGTTCCCTATCATGCCAACAGTGGGATATATTTTAATACTTTGAAGAACCATATGCGCTTTCCTTGGGATTTGTCAGCACACGAAAAAAATAAAAAGGTCGTTCTCATAAGTGAGCCTAATTTGCACATACAAGCTCACAGCCAAGAAATATGTTTGTGTGCTACGACTTCCCCGCGCCCCCCATCCCACTAAACATTTTTTTTCTTCTTTCCTCAAGTTAAGCGCACTTCATCTGCGATTTCAATTTGTCATTGAAAAAAGCGTATGTCAGATGAGATGTAAAATTACGGGATCTTAAAACGATGTAAATTTAAATGTCAAAATGTAAATGAAAAATGTACAGATATCTAAAAAGCATGTCACTGGAAGTATATATTAGAGTTTTAAAAAAAAAACAAACCCAAAACTCAAACCCAACAGTACTACTACAATTATAATACACAGCGCTCTCAACCATTTTCTTTACCTATCAACTTCACTTTTGCCAGTTGGCAAATACTGCTTTTAGCATCGTTACATGCCATTCCAAAAAAAATTCAGAGATGTAATTTTCTCTCTTCACCAGACTACAAGGTAGCCAGCTAGAACATCAGAACCTTTTGGTGCCTCCGTGTTTGTGCTCAGATGTCTCCTTTCTGCCGATGAGGCCAGCCACAGTGGATCCCGAGGTTTCTAAAACGAAATGCGGTTTGTATTTTGTGGTGAAGTGTCAGTGATCAGAAGTAAAGAAAAGGCAGAAAACGGTGAAATTGGATTCTCCCCTTAAAAACAGTATCTGTTTCTATTTGTTATTATATTTTGGTTACTGATTCCTCAAGAAAAAATAAAAATCATGAAGGTCTTCCCTCTCACAACAGATTTGTACCTAGACATGCAACCCTGCTGTGAGGAAACCGAAAACATTTTATTCCACTGAGAGAAAGTAGAAACTGCACAAAAATCTCCAGACACAATGAAGAGTCTGATCTAGAGGCGAGACTAAATTCTCAAAAAGCATCTGTATATGCACTCTTGCCCCTCGATGCCATTCCTTAACAGCAGAGCCTCAGGAGACATGCTTATTCGCAAACACAATTGCGGATACAACACCTCCTTGCCACAAATGTTATTCAGTCTCTTAAGTTAACAAACAAACAAACAAACAAAATAACCAAGAACACAGGCACTAATTTTTATAACCTTGATAATTCTTCAGGTAAACCTGATGAAAGCCAGTGATGAAAAAAGGCCGTCAATACGTATTGAGGCTTAGTCTGAATCTTCTGTCTGACCTACCAGGCGAGCTTTCAGTTCAACCCCCAAAACACTAAAAGGTACCAAAGTGCAACTTTATAGGCTGATAACACTCCAGCAAAGTTCCTTGTTGATTTTATCCTCGCTGACTTTCAAAGAACAAACCCAGTTCATCGCACACATGCCCACTCCAAATGGGCTCCACTCCAAAAGCAAACTCACCAGAGCTTTGCTGTGGGAACATGCCAGAGACCGGGCAGTGACCTCCTCAGCCTCAGCAGCCTCCCCAGCTTACATCCTCTTTTGCCATGTTATGAACTAGAGAAGGGCAGGCTCTTAGTACCCACAAGAAAGAGGAAAAGAAGAAAAAAAAAGAAAAAAAAAACCCACAACAAACCAAACAAATCAAGAGACCTTATAGCAGTCTTCCAGTACCTGAAAGGGACCTACAGGAAAGCTGGGGAGGAAGTGTCTACAAGGGCATGTCACGACACAACAAGGGGCAATGGTTTTAATCTAGAGCAGGATAAATTTAGATTAGATGTTAGGAAGTTCTTCACCGTGAGGGTGGTGAGGCACTGGAGTAGGCTGCCCAGAGAAGCTGTGGATGCCCCCTCCCTGGAAGGGTTCAAGGCCAGCTTGGATGGGCCTCTGAGCAACCTGGTCTGGTGGGAGATGTCCCGGCCCACTGCAGAGGGGTTGAAACTAGATGGTCTTGAAGGCCTCTTCCAACCCAAACCATTCTATAATTCTATGAAACTTGAACTCCCAGAACTTTGAAATCAGTTACGAGTCAGAGTTTTTCAGCACTAGGAAGGAGAGACAAAAGCAGGTGGGGAAAAAAAAAAAAAAAAAATCAAACGTGGTTCTCCAGGTCCACACTGGGATTTGTATGCTTTTTGAAGACCTCTGTTCTCTTTTCAGAAATAAACTTCCGATAACTAGTGCTACAAAACAGAACGATAGGACCACAGTGACACTTCTCAATAAGCAGGATAACTCCTCAAAATAACACCTTTGGAGAGAGCCTCAGTTCTGCCCATCTTGGACAAAGAATAACTTCAAATTACTGACAGCCCGTTATCTCACAGAGAAGACTTACAGAGAGTAGAAATACAGAGAATGACATCCATAAGCAATGGTATTTCACACTCTGAATCCCTGCACATATATATAGAAACAACCATTCATGAGTAGTTCTTTCTCTTTATGTACTGAAACCATGGCTTTGAAAACACAGCAACTTCTGAGGGCACTTTAACACTACGGCAGGATCTAGAACAACACAGGCTAAGTAAATTTAATGACAACAGTAGTTACTAGTTATATTCACTGAGCAGAACTTGAGATCAAATCAAAGTTTGTAGTCTTAAAGTAATCAGATTCTCGTACTCTAGATTTAATGACTGAAAATGATAATTCAACTGTCAAGGGTGCATCTGAAAGTTATAGATAAGCTGGAAATCTTAAAATAAGAACTTGTAAATGTTAATAGACTGTATATAGAAAATGTCAATCCTGGTGCAAACGTTCAACAAGAAAAGTTTAATTAGCTCCCTTTATTGACCTTTTTAGAATTGACTCCATGGAGCCTATTTTGAAAAATGAATAAAAACAGTGTATTCAGTCTTCATATTAAGACAAAAATTTGGTGACTGTGTCAGAGGACATTGCTAATACCATCTAGAGACTTGAATGACAAAGTCGTGACTTAATGTAAATGCTTTTTCCAGGCAGTAAAAGGGAGGACAGACACACTAATTCTTGGTGTGTTTCATCTGCTAACTTCAATGTTAAATTTACTAGAATATACTGTCCTTGACCAGGGTTCCAGTGCACATTCATGTATCAGGATAATCCTTCTTTCAAAGACTTCATATTAAGATAAGCCCAGCATCCTAATGCCTAATTTAAACTCACGTTCCTCTAGTTTAAAGCCACTACCCCTTGTCCTATCACTATATACTCTTGTAAAAGAATTTTGTAGTACTGCTGTTCCAGTCTTCTCAGGGCCCATTATGCTTGCAGAAGAATCAAAATACAAAATTTTGAAAGATTTTTTTTCTGGTAAAATAATAGCAGTGTGTAACATCATCTGGCGAAAATACCACTAAACAAGGAACATCTAAACTATTTTTGTCAGTCAATGATCAAATTTACCAAACGTATCTTCAAAATCCACAAAAATGACAATTTAGGAATATGTAACACTTCAATTTAGCTCTGAAGAAGAGAAGTATTTGAGACAGTGCATCAAGTAAAATATTCAAGTTAGCTGGTATAATTTATAAGTAACACACAATCTGTAATTCCAGGTACATCCAAAGTTATCAAAATGTCAGACTGATGACTTAGATCACTTAAAGTCAGTAATTTATAAAACCACACTAAGTCTTGTCTTTTCAAATAATTTCCCTTTTCCATCATATAGAAATGACACAGTATTTTTATATCTACATAGATTGTGCTTGCTATATTCAAATATAATAGTAGCCATGAACATAAACACTCAGAGTGGAATTTTATTCTTGCATTATATTCTCTTATTAATACTGCTGTAATAAATACACAATGTGCTAATACAAAAAGAACTTGTCTCGGGGCTTCAATTCTTTGAGTCATGATCTTCCACCAATTTCATATGAAAAATGGCTTGTAGTGAATAATAACTTCCTAGTTTTAGACTGTGCAATTTAAGTTCTTCTGACAGTCTCCTAGAATTTTCTCTCTTTTTAGGGAAGTTTTTAATGTAATTTATGAAGTAAACAGAGATGGGAACAAATACTCCCTCCCTAACCTTCTATTTCCTTCCAATTCTGCAAAGAGAGCAGCTGCACCCTGTAACTCTAACAGAGTGATGAAGCTTGCATGACTGTACTTTTTCACAGGACTAATTTAACTAAGGGATAAAGTACCATTAATAAAAGAAATTGAGCTCTTATCTCCAACATTGTGGACTTGGTGCTTCTAGTACACTCTCTTACTCTTGCAGATTTGATTTAATCTTAGCATTAACCTGCTGCAAAAAAGAAAACCAAAAGCATCTGAGAGGGTTCCATGAGTATTCCAAGAACACATACAACAAACATAGTTTCAGCATTTCCTAAATGTTTAAGGTCCAGCCATATATCTTACTGTTCACTCTTCTTTTTTTAAACAAAAAAATTTCACACAGTTTTCTTGAAGGGCAAGATGGAGGGGAAGGATAATGTCTTTGCAAACGGCGGTGGATGTGGTCTACCTTGACTTCAGTAAAGCATTTGACACAGTCTCCCACAGCATCCTTGCTGCTCAACTGAGGAAGTGTGGTCTAGACTCTCGGGTAGTGAGGCGGACTGTGAACTGGCTAAGGGGAAGAAGCCAAAGAGTTGTGGTCAATGGGGCGGAGTCTGGTTGGAGGCCTGTATCCAGTGGAGTCCCTCAAGGGTCGGTACTGGGACCAGTATTATTCAATATATTCATCGATGACCTGGATGAGGGACTAGAGAGTACTATCAGCAAGTTTGCTGATGACACCAAGCTGGGAGGAGTGGCTGACACACCAGAAGGCTGTGCTGCCATCCAGCGAGACCTGGACAGGCTGGAGAGTTGGGCGGGGAAAAATTTAATGAAATATAACAAGGGTAAATGTAGAGTCTTGCATCTGGGTAGGAACAACCCCAGGTTCCAGTATAAGTTGGGGAATGACTTATTAGAGAGTAGTGTAGGGGAAAGGGACCTGGGAGTCTTGGTGGACAGCAGGATGACCATGAGCCAGCACTGTGCCCTCGTGGCCAGGAAGGCCAATGGCATCCTGGGGTGTATTAGAAGGGGGGTGGTTAGTAGGTCGAGAGAGGTTCTCCTTCCCCTCTACTCTGCCCTGGTGAGACCCCATCTGGAATACTGTGTCCAGTTCTGGGGCCCTCAGTTCAAGAAAGACAGGGAACTGCTGGAGAGAGTCCAGCACAGGGCAACTAGGATGATTAAGGGAGTGGAGCATCTCCCTTATGAGAAAAGACTGAGGGAGCTGGGGCTCTTTAGTTTGGAGAAGAGGAGACTGAGGGGTGACCTCATTAATGTTTACAAATATATCAAGGGGGAGTGTCACGAGGATGGAGCCAGGCTCTTCTCGGTGACAACCACTGATAGGACAAGGGGTAATGGGTTGAAACTGGAACATGAGAGGTTCCGCTTAAACTCGACAAGAAACTTCTTCTCAGTGAGGGTGACAGAACACTGGAACAGGCTGCCCAGAGAGGCTGTGGAGTCTCCTTCTCTGGAGACATTCAAGACCTGCCTGGACACGTTCCTGTGTAGCATAATCTAGGCATTCCTGCTCTGGCAGGGGGATCGGACTTGATGATCTTTTGAGGTCCCTTCCAATCCCTAACATTCTATGATTCTATGATTCTATGTAGTTAAGCACACAGAAACCTTAGTCAGATCTCTCTCACTACAATCTACACATAATGAGAATCAGAGCTAATGTAGCATCATATACAAAATGGAATGTATATGTCAGCTGTGTAACACAAGGTAGCATTGCCACCAGTACCAAGAAGGTGTTGTTCTTCAGAATATGGCTCAGTGTCTGACTGATATTTTTTTTTTAATTATTATTATTGTTTTATTTTACAAGTTAGAAATATTTTCTGTCACCACTATCCTCAATCCTAAGAAAGAACACAATGCAGTTTCAGGTTAACAACTTCTTAATCTAGCCTACAGAGACTTTTTGGAGGTCCTTGTAAAACACAAGGGTGGCAATTTCTGTGGTGGTACAGAGCTCTGGGCTATTCCCTCACTGACCTTTCTCCAGTGCATCCTGCAGCAGTGCTGGTTCCCAAACTCCTCTCCTTCTGCCTGTGCCGTGCTGCTACTAACCTTGCTTCTCCTCGCTGCAGCATTTAATGCCACACATGCTAAAGCTCCTGTCCTTGCTCTTACAGCCCAAAGAAGGGGTACAGGGCTGGAAAGAAAGCAAAGAGAAAGGACAGAGCTAGGCTGGTGGCTGTGCCACAGGTCCTAGCAACCACTGAAGCTGCTCCTCTTGTGGCAGAGGTCACACTGGTGCATTAACATTCAACAACTCCTCCAGAAATTGCCCAGTCCTGCACAAGCTGGAAACGGAGGATCATCATAGAATGGCCTGGGCTGGAAGGGACGTTAGAGATCATTTTAATCCAACCTCCCTGTTGTGGCCAGGGACGCCACCTCTCCACTAGGTCAGGAGAAGGAGGAGGAGGTTGGCTGCTCAAGCAGTGCTGAAGAGGCAATCGTCCATCTCCATCTCGGAGAATGTGCATTAAGCCAATTAAGTTTACAGTCAAAATTATTCCATCAAGTATGTAGGGAAGGGAAAAAAACCCACACCATTGCATGCTGGTAAAGACCGAACGGCAAAACCTGTATTCTTTTCTTTTAGTAACCCTGGGATACAACTGACTAAGGACCATCACTACTTCTTGTACCTCTCACACTAAATCAACCAAAAATTCTGTATTTGAGTACATTTGGTCTCTGGCATTTGATACATTTTAAGGTAAAACAGCTTGATAAAAGCTTTATTTTCCTTTTCCAATTAATACACCTTGCTGCCAAATGGTTTGGAAGCAGGTTTTCTCCCTTGGCTACTAAGGTTAACCATCATGAAAGATGATGGCTGTTAATATTCTTTCAGTGGAAGGATCTTTCAGCAAAGGTTTTTGCGACTATCTACGAAGAACAAAACTCCAAAATGTTCCTATACCTCCTCTGGAATTGAAGTCCAAGAAGACGCAGAGCAAGAACATTTCAGCTAACAATACTTGGTTTCTATTTTCACATCTCCAAGCAGTACATTATTCTGGAAAAGCTCAGAACCTCTCCTTGGAGTGCCACTGCAGGGGAATAACTGTTGTTAAGTCACTGTGCTGGGTTCTGCAGAAGAAAGAGGATTGGAGTTGATGGTCTCAGAGGTCTTTTCTAGCCTCAATAATTCTGTGGAGCCACCACAGTGCTGGGTCACTCCCTCCTGTCACACCACCACAGCAAGCTGAATAATCTTTCACAGATCTGTGGACACATATAAGCACTACAGGCACTGGGCTCTCACGTGATTTCTTTGCCATTTAACCTTTCTGAATGCCTCTAGAAACCTGTCCTCATTTAAACCCAAGGGTTATGAATATCCAACAATATTGGTTAATGTTACATGCTACTGCAGGTCAGTGATTAGCAATCCCATTTCTGTGCAAAATAATTAAAATTTTAGAGACTGGGCAGCAGTTAAGTGTGTCCTCAGGCACTATGGATGACATGTGGGATGAGGTGATCTACTGCACTGTTCAAAGAGTGTGGAAAATAGATTTCTTCCAGGGGGAGACCAAAACATCCATTACCAGAGGGCACAGTTGATGCTCACTGGCTTTCCTTGCTTTCCTCCTCAAGAGGCCTGAACCCTATTCACAGACTCCACCATTCGTCAAGGATTCTTACACTGCAACATATGCAGGAAGGATAAATTCAGTTAGGTGCAGGGAACTACACACCACAACCCTGAGCACCAGCAGGCATCAAAGGAAAAGATAACAACTTACAAGGAAACAGAACAAATTGAAGGATGAAGTTCATCACCAATAGCTAGAGTGCAGCAATACAAAAAATTTGCTGGCTCAGGGAAAATGTCCAGCAAGCTGGCCCACAGTGCTATCACAGTAACTTGCTCTCCATGTCAATATAGCAGTGGCAGGATCAGTTTTGACTTTTTCTTTCCCAGGGCTATCACATAAGCAAGATGTCGTTCACAAGACGCTGCTTGGGGACCACTGCTACAGGTCTGGAAACTAATCATGTCAGCAACTATAGCCCAACGCAACTTCAGAAAGCAATTTTAAGTAATTGCACTGTCCAGAAAGGGCCACAGCTCTTCTGGAATAAAGCCTCCTCTATTCTGCAAGAGTCTACATCCTATTCTTGTGCTGAGTTGTCCCAGTCAATTTATGTGCATAGAAAAAACACCACCGCTAGGTAGGTTCCTATTTAAAAACCCACCAAAAATTCACCACCACCAAAACAAAAAGGATGAGCAGAATTTGGCTCAAAATTATTACTGAAAGTACCAATGAATAGACTTAGACTGGTTTTCCATCAGCCATAGGCCCTACAAAAGTGTGAAGAGATGTTGAAAATACTTTCAAGTAAAGCTGTTTCAGGTGAAAACAGAAGGCTGGGTTTTGAGTTAAAAGGGGAAAAACGCCCCAAAACTGCAAGTGTACCGTAATTCAGAATTCATCCTTTTTTCTACAGTTTTACAGAAACATTTTTCTTCAGGGTAAAACTGGTCATTTTCCAGACCAAAACTATTTTGTCAAAGCAAAGTCAAGAAACAGGATAACATGGACGCTGGCCATAATCTTAACAAGAAAAGAAGGCTACTGTTTCTTCAACATAGAGCTAGAATGTTTTTCTGAATCTTTTCAACAATTCCCCAGGGATGCTGTAGCTGCTGCGCACGTGGCAAGTGTAGCATTAAATCACCCATATCATGTTATAAGAAGTCTCACATGTCCAGAGATAGACAGCATTCTCTAACAATTCATGGCAAACTTGCTAACACAGTTGTGAAGTCCAATTCACCCATCAAGACTCTCTACCTCACTTCTCATTTTGCTATGGCCACACAAAAAGTTACGGCATAAATCCATTCCCATTTAGAGGCTGCTTATTTGATATAGCTACAAAAACTACACTGAAGTTTTGCAGATTTTGAACCATGCTCAGAATAAAAGCATAAACACACTGAGAACACCTGGCACATATCATCACCACCTTACCTAAGTTATTTGTAAGTGTTGGGTTTTAAGCTTTGCACAGTAATTTTTTTGATAACTTGTGAAACAGAATTTCACGCTGAGCTCTATGGCACTTTGCAGATCTAGAACGTAGCTGTATACTTCTCAGTTTCATGACTTTACACTTTAATTGCAATGGAGGTAGCAAAATTCCTGGTCTTCAGCTACACTGGCACAAATATGACCCTCAAAAACGTACATAAACTTCTGGAAGCGACTTGATAGTACAAGCTACAAATTTTTCAACTGGTAGCTCAAGCTACAATGACCAAGATCTCACTGCAGAACACATCACAAGGAAAACACCATTCAAAAAAAAAAAAAAAAGCAGCTCCTACTAGCATTTTGAAAGAGAAAGTTTTGATATTGCATTGCCACAGTAGCTACCTCAGCACACAACTAAGAGCTTACTTCATTAACCCTATCCAGAGTACTTTCAGAGCAAAGTAACAAATTTATGAATTTACAAGGTACAGAAAAAAACAAGCAACTCTCAAAACTGGCTATTTCTTTGTTCTAAACTTTAAAACTGGAACACCGAATCTCCAAATTCAGTGGCTTCATTCAGAGTCAGTGAAGGAGAGAGAGTTATGAAATGAAACCACTTTTACAATTGTTAATAACAATTACACAAGTTTAAATAAATAAATGTGATGCCTGAGACACAGGTCCCCTGATACCACAAAACCAAACAAAATTAAAACTTAAGAACTTCACTACAGTCACTTGTATAAGTTTTGACACTGCACATTTACATTCCAACTTCATTTTCTATAATAAACCGGGGAGGGGGGGAAGTAACATTGCTGCTGATACAAAGCTACTGATCCCTTTTTATTTTCAGGATCAGTCCTAATGGTGTTTGGACTGTAAGTTATTGAAGACTCTACTGCACAACACCCAGTAGATGGGTCCTGACCTTCAGTTTGGATTTATAGCAGGCGACAACCCACTGCTGCTACAACTGCTTTCTGTTTGTCCTCCTTCGTCTCACCCCCAAAATTCACTGCGTCTCCTCCAGTAGCTCAGGATGTAAACACAAAAGCAAGTCACTAAGAGTTAAAAGCTACTACTCAGCCAAGCTGTGATTCCTGTCCACTCTTAGCCTGAGGCAAATCCAAGATAATTAGACTCAGGTTAACCTGCAATGAGGAAAGGTCAAGCTATGTTACCTTATTTTGCATTTGCTTTGGGCTAGGTGAACACGCACATTATTCAGTGTTCACAGCCTATCTAATGAACAGTAACCTGACTGCACAGCATTTATAGACAGTTCTGTTTTTAAGAGTCAATCACGTGTGTTGAGAGAATGTTGTACAGTTACATTATGCTACCACCGGCAATCCAAAGGACAGATACTGAAAATTTAACGCATGGGTTTGCTTTTGTAGTTCCACAAAAAAAAAAAAAAAAAAGTCACTATCACGCTGCTAAATATGTGTTAACATCATGGAAGGAATTTACAGAATTTTCACTGTAAGGGCCACTGCAAGTCTGTTTAACATCTGCCCAGCTCTTCTCATGCAGTATTCACACTTCTCTGTTTGTTAAATAGGATACAAAAATGACACTATTTTTCTAAGTGCAGATTACCATTTAAAGTGAGATATTCCTACAATGTGCACCCAAATGAACACCCAAATTAATTTCATGACAGCTTGGAAAGATCCAGTTACTTATACAGAATAGGAATTTTTCCACAAAAGCATCCTTCGACTCTACCAAATTCAAATGTCCTTTTTATAATTGTTTTAGTCTATATGGAACCATACACATCCTTGGAGTTCCCAAGGTAAGCACAGTAGTCCACAACCACGAAAATCTCCTCTGCTCCTGGTCAGAGCTCTTCTGGAATGCTGTTACAGAAACCTTTTGAACAATATGCAACTGTTGAACAGTGGAAGGTGTTGCAGGAAGAAGACAAAACTAACACAAGCAGAGAATAAAAAGAAGTGAGCAACAGGAGTCTTAACAGATTTGATCCCTCCTCTCCAAAATTCACTTGACTTTCAATGGAAGTTACCTCTTCTCAAAAATACAGCAAAACACCATCCCATCAGGCCACAAGTCTAAGGCAGAGGTCTCCTGAAGGGTTCTAGAGAAGACTAGAGGAAACGGGAGTGCCTCAGTTTACATATTAACTAGGAATCCATACAGGGAAAGTTCCCTGTTCTCTCTGGCTTCATCAGGGCTTTTACTGACTCCTAGTCACAGAATAATATTCCACTTTTATCAGCTAGTGCTTCTTCCTTTAGCAGTGTGAAAGCTTTGTGTCAGGAGATTTGCCCTAGGTAGAAAAGCAAATTCACTTTCAGGACTTTGACGACTACCACCAGGATTTCTGCAGCCATGAATCCAGTTAAAATAACAAAAAAAGATGATAACCATTAAAAAAAAAAAAAAAAGCACCTCGGCTAACTAGTTCTTTCTTTAACAATAAAAGACAAAGAGGGGAGAAGAGGCTCAAAGAAGCTAGGAGATGAATAAAACCAAAACCCTGAACCCAAAGTTTTCACAGTCCATTTCATTGCCATGAAAGGAATAATAATTGTTTTTTGTCAAATAATCTTAGGAGAGTAAAAGAAAAAAATATTCTCTCTCTCTCTGTGCCTTGCTTTTGAACAGCAGTATCTAAATGTTGACTGCTTGAGCTGTAAGGACATAAGCAATCTAGCATGGGGGTTTTTTTTACCCGTCGCTTTATTTGTTGCGATCCAAGCACCACACAGCACAAGTAATGATTATACATGTACAGCTAACTTACAAAACTAATTATTGGTCCTAAAAACTTCTACAGCGCCCCTTTGACTTTCTCACGCATAAAGGGGCATGGAAAGAAAAACATTCACACAAATACGTTCACATAAATTTGGTGTCCTGCTCATCTAAAAGTTTCCAACAGCTGTAAAAAGACTATCCTGAGAAGCATCTTCAGTTCAGCTCTTTGGTTTGCCCAGTAGGTTCGTATCTTAATAAGTGACATGATGTGACAGACATTCAGCACGACGTGCGAGGATTTAACTACGTCGTTCTACTGCGAGCAGGAACTCATTGTTGTGCTCTTGCAGGCTGCACTGAAAATCCTCCCCACCATGTCTATCGTGAAGGTCTAATCATGTCACTTAAAACTGAGAGAAAAGCTCTTCTAATCGAGGATCAGCTTTGGCATCTGCTTTTACTCTTTCGTGCTAATGCTAACCTTGCTTTTCGATGTGCACGCATTCGCAGGCAAATTCTTTTTGAAGAAGATAATGCAAAGCAGAGGAGAACTTGGGCCAAAAGTACAAATGTTTTCATTACAAGAACTTGCCTAATGGAATTATTCCCCCCACAAGCCCTTGGAAAGAGAGACCTTATATACATATATGTTCAGCTCGAGAACAGTGCACGATGCTTTGTTTAGCATCTGCCTTTAAACAACGAAACATCTTCTGCTCTGCTCACACTGCTCTAAACTGTTTATGATTCCTACTTAGCTCTTATTAAGTAACAGCAAATAAAGACTGATTTTTTGTCAGACTTTTAAAGGATTTGAATAGACTTCTTTTTTTTTCAATGAAGCAGAACTGGTATCACATACTACTACAACCTGCTGTTTGAGACTTGATCCCTGCATGCTTTCTAAATGCCAGTAATATTCTAAAGCAAGACGGAATCAAAACAAACAGGACACAAATGACAATGAAAGCCAGCATTAGCCTGCAGATTAAGATATTATTGTCACATGCAATGGACTGATGCTTCTGTATGGAAATACCTCATTCCAGATGCTCTCATATGAGCAGACACTTGCCTTTTCAGTGCCCAGTCACAACCTTATTTGTTCATTTAGCATCAGCACCATTTCTACACATCCTTCCTTTTTGATAATGTCTGTTCTACACCAGAAGATCGCTTTCATGGTTTATTTTTCATCAAAATGGACAGAATAACAAGGCATAGCATTCCTAGAAGAACTCAGGCCCAGGAATCTACTTGTTTAATGTGAATCTTCACAAAGACTGTGCATTTACAATACAGCTAAGTTTCTCTATTTGTTTACTTTCCTTCAATGGTTTATAAGAGCAGTAATTCACTTCAGAACTGTAGGTTTGGTACGGTCTATGCAAAGAACTGATTCAAGGAACTGCAAACTCCTTACAGTTCTGAAACACAACGCTAGGTTAACCAGGCCAGAGAGGCACAGTCTCTCAATCACATGCACCCATAGTTCTACTACAACTTTTCTTCTATTTTTCCAAAACATGCAAACCCTACTCACAAAGTAAGGCCTTTGCCTCCTCCTGTCCCTTGTCCTGCCAGAGGGCTTGTTTCTCACTTTCAGAAGATCATCAGAACTGCCTCATCAGCAAAGATACTTTCTCAATGCTAAAGCCACTTTACTAATCCAGCTTCTCTTGTGCAAGTCTTGGTGTCTCTTCTGCAGTAGTGCACGTAGCCAGGGAAAAAATCTGCTCTCCTGGAAGTAAGAGAATCTCTCGATTCAGGTTTTCAGAAGACAGAAGTATAGGACTAATGCTGTATGCCCGACTTACCATCATATGTCTGATTTCTACTTCTGCAGCAACAAAGTCCTCAATGGATCTCTGATATCACTTTGAAATTTTTCCCTCCCATATCCACTTTCCTACGCTGATCCAAAGACTCCTTCAAATAAAGAAACTACTGAATTTAAGCTAAAACAGTGTGAATCCCTAAAGTAGCAATGCCTGTAGACCTTAAAACAGTCAGCACACACCACTAATCACCCTCCTGTACAGCTCCTCAAAAAGACAACCACGGAACTTTAGCAGCACAGCATGAGATGCCACAGATTGTGCCTTCTGAAGCATTCACTTCCCTACGCTCATTATAAAGCCTGACCACAGAAACAAGCTCAGACGTAGACACTGACATAGTAAAAATTAACTCCTGATAGACATAAGCACGCAGGCTGAATTTTTTGCCCCGTGTCCAAGATATTCCAAAAAATTTATATGCTTAACTTTCCATGTACAACATTCACCTACAAGAAAACTGTTCAATGCAGGCTGAAGAGGCTCTTAGCCCCAAAAGGTCCTACCTCACTTGGACCCACCTAGCGTGAAAGACCAGTCCTGGAGAGTGCTCTGCCTCATCTGATTTTTCACCCTAAAGTGCTCCACTAGAGCAGAAACCACAGCGAGCAGCCACGGCTTTCCCTTGGCAGCTTCCTGAAAAGATTTTTATGCATACTGAACCCCCATCAGCAAGCACTCTGAAGATGAAAGACCAACACCTTAACTTGCTGTTCCACAGAAAGTCAACATAGAAGTGAAGATCAGATTCAACTTGTAGCAGCCAGCACTGCCGAGGTGACACACACAGCGAGACTCTGAACCAGCTGGAGCTCCTGAGGAGCTGCAGGCTTCGTGCCCAGGAGTATCTCATTACAATAGTCAGGAGGAAAGTGATGAATAGGTAAGTAATTGAGGTCAGGTCAGCTTCTGACAAGGGAGAGTTTCCCCGTCAGCGAGAGGCAAGAGAAAACATTCTCTGCAAATGCTGAGCTCCTGCAGAGCAGATGGGAACACTCCCAGATGTCTTGTTGGAGCCACACGCCAAACAGCAGGTACGTACTCTTAACCAACGGCAAGTTTGTAGGGCTTAACAATTTTCCAGATACCATCACCGTTATCACCTTCATCTTACCCACACTTGGTTTCAGCTTACAAGCCCCCTCTCCCAAAACCACAGCTTTGATTCTTCTTGCTTGTTATTTATCTCCTTTCACATTTACATTATTTGCCTACTGCTGGCACGTGCATCTAACGCTCAGCCTGCCTACTGGTCTGTGGGGAAAATAATTCTTTTCTAATACCACAAAAAATCAGATGTGGCAAGGGAACTGCAGATTTACTTCACTATTTCTGATAGGAACCTTTACCTAAACACCAATGGAAGGAACGCCAGGGAAATTTTCAAGGTCCATTACTCCTCTCTGGAGAGACAGCTTTCAAAAAGGAAGCAAAGCCAAAAGGCCAGTCATGCCAAAAACAGCTCAAAGCAGATATAGTATTTTGAAGAACAGATATTTCTTTCATAAGTCAAGAGAGAGAATGCTTGGTTAAGCCACCTGCTACTGCAGAAGCAGAAGACAAAATGGGCAGAGAAACCTCATGATGCAGTGCATTCTGTACCAAAAAAAAAACCTAACGCTGCCCACAAGCTGAAAATAACTTAACATACACATTATTATGAAGCTCAGAGTGACAAAGAAATTGCGTTTCATCAGGTCTCGTTGGAGGTGACACCTTCTTGTTTCCTTATTAGACACTGCAAACTGTCAACCAAACTCTTCCCCTACCGTCCCGACCTGTTTCAGTGGTGATCCTGCAGGTGGCACTAGGGGCTAAGAAATTTCTTTCATATTTTTCTTGTCGGAGGCTTTTTACGCTTCATTCATTTCATGTTCACTGAATTGTACCGGAGAACTGTAGGCATCTTGATTATTTAAAATCTATAAAATATACCCTGCTGCACCTTTCAGATCTCCAGAAATTTCAGGGAAAAACAAATAAACTTTATTCATCAAACATAAGACATTTGCAATAAATAATATAAAATAATGGATGGCTAACACCATTCATTTAAACAGAGGAAATGGAACCTATTACCTACATGCAAGGTTGAAAAACAACTAAAATTCACATAGCAGGCAAAAATGCTACTTTAAATTTAGGATAGTATGTTGCTCCTTTGAGATACCTAGAAGCTGAATTCATTCAAACTCCATCTTCCATATCTTTTTATGAAGCTATTTCTATAGAATTTAAAATTCACTGTTCCCGTAATCATCTGTGACTTGATTATCTCACAGGATGCAGTAGACTTATCTGAATTGGAAAGATGCTTTTCTTGTTCAGTGCATTTTTTTTTTTTAGCTAGACAGATGGTACAGCAGTTCAGAGCAGAGAGTTAAGTATCTGACAAACAGCTGTAAGATTTTAAGCATCCCACTTACCCTGCCTGGGAGGGTAGCCATTCCCAGCTTGTCTGAGATTCTTCAGACAAGGTATTTCAAAAGAGAGCACTAAAATGCATTTAGCTCCTAAGGCAACTTAAATTTCAGAAAGCACGTACAGGTGACTGGGCATAACCTTGGCTATCGTAAAAAGGACCTCTAGAGATCATCTAGTCCAACCCCCCTGTCAGAGCAGGATCCCCTAGGGTTGCCACACAGGAACACGTCCAGGCGGGGTTTGAAAGTCTCCAGAGAAGGAGACTCCACAACCTCTCTGGGCAGCCTGTGCCAGGGCTCCGTCACCCTCACGTTAAAGAAGTTTCTCCTCATGTTGAAGTGCCTATCTTCTAGCTTACACCCAGTATTCCTTGTCCTATTACTGGGCACCACTGAGAAGAGATTGTCTCCTTCCCCTTGACACCCACCCCTCAGATACTTACATACATTAATAAGGTCCCCTCTCAGCCATCTCCTTTCAAAGCTGAACAGCCCCAGTTCTCTCAGTCTCTCTTCCTAGGAGAGATGTTCAAGTCCCTTAACCATCCTCGTAGCTCTCCACTGGACTCACTCTTGTAGGTCCCTGTCTCTCTTGAATTGAGGAGCCCAAACCTGGACACAGTATTCCAGGTGTGGTCTCACCAGGGCAGAGTAGAGGGGGAGAAGAACCTCCCTAGACCTGCTGGACACACTTTTCTTAATGCACACCAGGATCCCATTGGCCCTCTGGGCTGCAAGGGCACAAGCAGTAACTTCACCACACCAAAGCAGCCTCACTAAGGAACTTAAACATCATGTATTGAAAGAGAGCACACGTTAAACCACCTCCATCAGTGAATCAGATCAGCCCAAGAGAAAAATAAAACTCGTTTTTTTCCTGGATTAACAAATTACAGTAGTTCACAGAAAGGCCAGACCGGCATCACAGCCAGCGCACGGGAGGGGTTGACCTGCCCAGGCAAGAGCAGGAAAGAGAAGAGTACGATCTCTCTCTTCCAGCGGCAACAGCCACCAGAGCAGCTCAGCTGCCTGGGAAACCACAAACCAGAGACCTCTCTGGCCAACTCTGCTCCTTCCACTCAACACAATGAGCCTTAAGCCACTTTTTAAAACTATCCGACCGCATCACTTAGCCGCCAACCAAAACATAAAGATTTCTTGCATGCTTTCTGAACTACTCAATATACTCAGAAAGAATATTTTCAGTCAATAAAATGGTTTATCTGCAAGTTTTCCCTGAATAATTAAAAGCTTGAGAATTTAGAAGCTCATAAAAGTATTAGTCATTCTCTTGCAGGAAGGGGGGAAAAAAAAATCTTTGGACCACCTTAAAAAATTTTCTTCCCCAAGAGGCAAATAAACTCCAATAACAATAATATGGCAGTAATAAATGTATCTTATACAGAAGATAAGATTATTAAGATTATACTAATTCTATACAGGAAAAAAATGTTCTTGATGCTAAATTGGGAAAAGAAAAAAAAGAATATATAGTTTCATTTATTTCTGAACTGTAGTAACTATATGAGTTTATAATTTCTGACACAGTAGTCTGATACAAACCTCATTCCCATAATATGCCTCAATTTCACTACAGTTCTCATTGCCCTCCAGGAAAAGGAGATTCACATTTCTTAGGGATTTTCTTACTTTCTCCCATTTTCTACAGATTTTTTTCTTCTGTAGAGCTCTTCTGAATCAGAAGACTGAGAACCAAGAATGCAATGACTAAGGCAACAGGAGTAAAACTTTTCAGAGATCACTACACCTGAGAACTTCCCTTGCCAAAGGAAAAGCTTTGCCTTTTTAATCACACCTCTATTCCAGAGATACAAATCATAAGACTTGCTACAAGAGTCAATACAAGATCTCAGATGAATTATTAAATCCCTCAGCAAACCATGAAACTAAAATTGAAGTTACTTCACTACAAAATAGTAAACTGTATTTGTTAAGTCCCAACAGAACAGGAAAGCACTTTCCTACTCCTGCGTTCAAATACATTTGCAATAAGCTAATGCTTGGTCGTTTGCACACTTGGACACCACCATCACTTCCAGATTATGTCCCAGTTTTATTAGTAGAAGTTCTCCTTCCCTATAGTTCTTCTAGTATATCATTCACATACCTCTTCAATTTCTCTGTATCATCCCTGAAGATTAGTATGAAAAATCACAGAATGTTAGAGGTTGGAAGGGACCTCAAAGATCATCTAGTCCAACCCCCCTGCCAGAGCAGGATCACCTACAGTAGAGCGCACAGCAACACGTCCAGGCGGATTTTGAATGTCTCAAGAGAAGGAGACTCCACAACCTCCCTGGGCAGCCTGTTCCAGTTTTTTTTCTAATATTTTTATGGAACCTCCTGTGTTCCAGCTTGAACCCATTGCCCCTTGTCCTGTCAATGGACGCTGCTGAAAAGAGCCTGGCTCTGTCCTCCTGACACCCCCCCCTTGACATATTTATAAACATTAATGAGGTCACTCCTCAGCCTCCTCTTCTCCAAGCTAAAGAGACCCAGCTCCTTCAGCCTCTCCTCATAAGGGAGATGTTCCACTCCCTTCACCATCTTTGTGGCTCTGCACTGGACTCTCTCAAGCAGTTCCCTGTCTCTCTTGAGCTGAGGGGCCCAGAACTGGACACAATATTCCAGATGTGGCCTCACCAGGGCAGAGTAGAGGGGCAGGAGGACCTCTATCGACCTACTTGCTACTCCCCTTCTAATACACCCCAGGATGCTACTGGCCTTCTTGGCCACAAAATAAATGCTAAGCATTTCCAATTTTACTTGACAGGTATCCAGCGATGCTGACAAAAGGCTGTCAGACCCTGTATGGACACTACAGACGTGCACCACAAGACAAATAAAGCTCACAAACTGCTGCCCATGAAGGGGAGCTGCTAGTCCACCGAACTACATCTTTCTGCTATTTTCAATTTAAAGCCATGAAAAGAGTATACACGGTGGTGCTTAGATTTTACAAACCCTAAGCAGCCAAAAACCTCTTGAAACCATGGGAACACTCTGGACGCAAACTGGAATCGTTTCAGACGTTTCTCTTACAACCTCACTGCGACCAGCCCCCAGCGCACACGCGCTCCACCCGACTCCTCTTTAATCTGACCTCTGCAACGTACCCCTCTTACTTTTCCTTCCCGAAATCTGGGGGTTTCTTAGCTTTCTTGACTCCTTCTCTCACTAGCTGTTTCTCTAATAATTTACTGGTAATGCTCCTATTCCCCACTTGCTAGGAATTCTGTCGGGACCTTTATCCTCTGCTTGAGGAGCTACCTTGCCCCTGGCTTGGTCCAGACTACCTGGCACTCTTCCTCCCATTACCAAGCCATTAACTGAACCTTATTTTTGCCAAAAATGAGCTCCAGACTTCCTTCCCAGAAGCCCTTATGCTTCTTTTCTTATTCTGTGCAAAATCTTTCAGCTGTTAATTGAATGCAGTACAATTACTAGCAAATTAAGGGATAAACGTCACTTAAAAAAAAAACAACACCATCAACACAAGAAAACCAACCACAAACCAGTGAAACCCAGCTCCTTTTCAACACTTTATCAGCAAACAGAAGTCTGCGTCTAGTGCATTCAGACTACTTGCCTAAGGCAAGCAAGACCTCTGCATGGTATGTCATCATTATTTTGTGCTTTAAAAATCATCCTTAAAATAGCACGGAATTTTATTACCTGGAGATTACTTTCTGCCTCAGCCTAAAAATGTGCTAGGACCCCTTGAGCATGAAGCAAGAAACAAATAAATCAGGTTGGATGTAACTTACTTATGAAATAAACGCTTCCTTTTTTTTTTTTTTTAGTATCACAGAACGCCAATAAAAAGGTCTCATTTACTTGGCACCACGAATTTCAACATTTGCTGTAAATAATGTTCTCGCTATCTGACATCCCAAACTGTTACTGTATTTCAATACTAATAGCTTAAAAGTTACATTGAATTTGTAACAGCCAAAGCAATATCATTTGTAATGACAAAAGTTAAGCATTTTCCAAGCTAACTGCAAGTAGTGTTTGAATGGAGGACTTCACCGTAAAAATTAAAAAAATAAAACCAAAGCCAAACAAACAAAAAACAAAAATCAAACAAAAAAAAAAAACCCCACACGACAAAACTGAAGTGTATCAATTGCACAACATCACGAGCAAGTTCCAACAACTTGCTTCCTAGGGTACTCAACTACACAAAAAACCCCAACCTTCACAAAATACAATGACCTGCACTTACTTCTCTAGTGAACTTTTCTGCCAATATTCCAACTCTGGCACCCTGGTAAGCAGCGGCTCTGGGCTAGGGCACTTTTTTTTGGTTTTTTGCCTCCTCAGGGGGGATCCTTGCAGGAGAACATAGCCGTGTGTTCTGACCTCAAGGTATCTGGGGCAGCGCGCTCCTGCCAACGTTCTGAGCCCACATGCCTAAAAGGTGCACGCTGAGCTGCCACAATTTGCCCAGAAAAAAAAAAAAATACTTGCTGACAGTTCCACAGGCAGAATGAAGAACCCAGTCGGGGCCTTGTACATGAGAGGCCAACACTTTAACCACTGAACATTAAAGGGGAGGGGAGAAGGTGGAAAAAGTAGCCCAAAGACCACACCAAATTCAACAACCCAATGCATCTAAGTTAGCAACCTACCCTTAAGAGTTATAAAAAATGGAAATATTTGAGAAAATTTTAATTACAGGACATACACTTTGCTCTGTACCATTGGTTGTAGGCACTGAAATATGGTACTCTGCAAGATTATTAAGAAACAAAAAATATTAAGATTTTTTAAAAGCATGAAGGGAGGGGGATTTCAAAAACAACTGGTTTAGTGACGTTTCTCCCATAAGTTACTGTAAGAATGTTCTCACAAAAAAGAGTCTTTGCTTAAGGCAATTTCCCCTCCCCTTTGATTCTGCTCTTCAACTAGCCCCCAGGAAAATTCTTTGAAGCAATTAACACAATTAAAGGCACAATGATGAAAGCTAACTTTAAAAAAGTTTAATGGCTGAAGTCTTTACCCTACTTTATTTTAATAATGCATCTTTTATCATAACTTAAGATGCTACAAAATACATTGCAGCTTGGCTGTAATAGCCACACAAGGGAAAACAGAATTTAGTTTTGCTATTCCCTCTTTCTCATAAATTGGTCTCAGGCTCAGTTTAAACACATGCCAAATATGACCTAAAAGCATCACTTTTTCAACAAGTAATCGTACTTGAGAAGAGGAAAATAGGCATCACTTCAGTCCCCACAGTCCATAAGCAACGGATAAGGTCACCCTTTTATAATTGTATATAGTTATATACATACACCACAAATAGCTTAAGCAAGGGGAGTAACTACTGAAATCAGGATATGAAATTAACACCAACAAACCTGTTTCTGTATTTCGCCCATTGTCTACAGAAATTTCATATGCTGTTATCAGTGCCTCATTTAGTTTTCCATTAAATTTCTGCAGTCCTCAACAACTGCACAAAGCAATACATTTCGATGAGTCTTAATCTTTCTCTTGCACAGCTGACAGGAAAATATGTTCCTGGTGATATCTTCTAATTGTCCAAGTTGTTTCCCTGAAATGCTGGACACAGACCAGAAATCAAACGCAAAACAAGTCTTGTTCAATGGAGCAGCATACAACAGCCCATCAGAGAGTTTATGCAGCAAATATTACCCTTTCCTACTGTTAACATTGTAAAAGCTCCTCAGGGAAGAGCTTAACTCACCTGTAACTCAATTTAAAATTTAAAGATTTAAAGCCCCAAGTAATTAATTAAAATAATCTAGATCTCTCACGAAAGAATAATTCATCATTCACAGGGGAGCAAGAATTTAAAGTTATGCCCATCAACAAATGATGACATTTTTGAGATAATCTAATGCAAAATTCCATTTTAAAATACAATTTCATCAGGTATGGACACACAATAGGCTACCCACAGTTACACTCCCGCCTAACCAACCTGCACATTTCTGCCTATTGTACCTCAGAAGTAAAAATAAATAAATAAAAATTATAAATAGGGAATTTAGAGATAAAAGAGAGCTAGTGTTGTCTTTCTCCCTCTCTTTTCCTAGAGTTAGATCAGCTCTGAAAGGTTTATTTAGCACTCAAAGAAGGGAAGAATTCCCCATTGTTGATACAGACGTGCAAAAACATCTCTGAATTACTCATAAGGAGTCAAACGTCAAACATAGATAAGGTTTGACCATCTGTTGCCTTTAACAATACATGTTTGAAGGCAGAAAATAAAAATTGCACGTCATCACTTGTCAAAGTGGTCTTTTTTCTAGTTGGTTGGGTTTTTAAAATGTGAAGTATACAACTACACTCGGTAATTATTAACACAATTCACAGGTTTCATATGTTTGCATTATATTCTATAGCACAGCAACATTAATTCCATGTAGATTTGTAGTATTAATATGTCTTCACTCTTTCTAAAGGTATTTTCTTGCTTCCCAAATAATCATATTCATAAGCAGGGCTTGTATTTGTTTTGTACTCCGTGTGTTAAATCCGGAGACAATCTTTAAAGCACGAAGATACAATTTTATACAACATAAGAGATTTTTGCTTTCAAATTACTGTGAAAAACAGACTGAGGAATGTTTTGTGGGGTCTAGTGACAGTAGTTGGTAAGCATTTAAGTTATTTGTGAGCTTGGATAGGTTTTCTTCACAGGACAACGCTTTTTCCTCTCAATAATGCTCACTCTTACGATTCCTTGCCTACCACTCCATTTATCATAGCCAGAGAAAATCAGGACAAAGGCTTGAATGGCAGATTTCCTAAGGCATACTGGTACGTACATGCTTCCCAAACTGCTCAGTAAATAAGACTTGTTTACACTGAGCTTCACCACACGAGAACATGAAAACAGCTTTCAATATTTAATACCTACACGCGCAGCAAGGTAATCTGAAGCAGTGGTACCACCCAGGGACAATATATTAATCCACACTTTATATTTCTAGCAAGTCGGTCACCTGGCAATCACAACAGAAGAGGAAAGAGAGGGGAATGATTCTAGTTGTGAAGAACCTCAACTTCTGTTTGCAATGCACGTTAAATTCTTGTCAGTTATCCGAAAAAGTTATTTTTTAATAAATTAACTATTAGTAAGATGGTGTATCTGAAAGAACACTGTGGACTGAGGATGAGACCTGTCAAAATTAGAAATCAAAGCCCTTGAAAACGTTCAGAGGAGCTAACTGCACCTGTTGATCTTACAGAGGGGAACATCTGTGCAAGTAGAGCAAGATATAACCCGCCCCATTTTTTGGCTCCATGCTTTGAATCTGGCATGGAGCTGTGCTGCCAACCACTGACATTCACACAGTTATTAGACATCCACCGTGGCTGCAAGCTAATTCCTTACAATAAACGTCCATAGTTGTGGCCGGCACTTGGGTGGAGAAGACACAGAGAGCGAGCCTGGCTCACCCCCCAGGCTGCTGCTCCCGGATCAAAGCCCACTGCAGATCTCACTGCTGCTCTGGGAAGAGCCGAAACTCCACACCGCAAGCTGGCATCTGACAAGAATGTTATGCTCAAGTCCATCAAAAAAAAACAAAAGCAAACCGTACCTCTCAAAGTTTCATTCGTAACATTTTGCTACTAAAGCTTAAATCATTTTCTGACAAGCCCTGGTGAAAGACCCAACGGATTCAAGGAAACTCCTAAGGTCTTAAAAAGTAGAAAAGCCAATGAGAAGGTGAATATTCAATTAGTATATTATTTGAAAATTAATTCAAACTAGGCAAACCTAACTTCAGCTCTTTCAAAGCGTCACGGGAACAAGGATGGCCAAAAGAATATAAGCCCCCACTCCCCCTCAAATGCACACCCTGGGACAGGACATATGCGCCAGCCCCCCCCATCCCGAAATCCAGACGCAGAAATATGTAATCCCAAGTGATTTACAAACAAACAACCCTATGTTTCTGTTGCTATGACATAACACAATATTATTTTTTTCCCCCTCTGATGTCATTTTTACAACATGATTTTGGAATTTCACTATTTTAAAACTTGGTTGCTATGACACATTGTAGTCATTACATGGATCCATTTCCCACTTTCCAATGGACAAGACTATGTGTTTCAGTTTTATGAAGTTACACTATGGACAAAAGACACATAAAACATGTTGTAAATTCTAACAGCAGAAACCCCTTTAATGCCTTCCATTCCTTAAGTAAAAGTGTATTGGAAGAAGGGTTTTCCCAGCCATTACCCTAAAGATCTCCACGCTTCCAGCTTTCTTGAGTCTTTCGAGCTTTATTTCTGAAAACGGTGGTTTTGCATTATTCTCCCTACTGCGAGATGACCTCTGATTTCTTGCAGAGCCTGCCCAGGACTACCATGCTATCTAAACTTACAAATAATCACAAAGTGACAAACTCTTCCCGTAAACAATAAAACATGGGGTATACATTCTCCCCAGTATTTCGAGCTTTACAACTGGGGACTCAGAATTACCGATGAACTGATCTCTCAGTCCTTTACACTTCAGCTTCACCTCCACAAAAGGCAATGCTAGTTTGGGGCAGAAGTTTTTTTTCCTGTAGATTAATTCTTCATTACTGAAATACGTCATTTCAGATAGAGCCACACTCAGAAGCTGACTTCCAAAAGAACAAGCCAAATACAAACTTCATAATGTACATTAACACCACTGAAATCCTTTTCCAATACGCACACACAGTGTACCTTCACAAACCACACGAAAGGATAAGCAGCTGGGAATCTGAGACAGGAAGGTTACTGGGATAAAAACTGTCCCCTGTACAACAAACACGCATGCAGGCTGCACTAACGTAGCGCAGGAACATTTTCATAATATGAAAACGCCGTGGCTCTGTCATATTCAGTCTCAAAGTTAAACGGCAATTTAACATGAACACAATACATCTGTGGGGGAGAAAAAAAATCACTAACAAACACATACGCTGGCACAACCATTTTTCAAATGTGCAAACGAGATGATTTTCCACTTGTGATCACAAAGCTTTGCCTGTGCATTTGGCCTAACAACTATTCCATTTAGCTCTTAACAACTTGAACTTTCTGTAAGTTTGATTAAAAGCAGTCTTACCAAATCAACTAATTACAATGCTTCTGCTACCAGCTAATAATTCAGATGACAACCAGACACAAAGCGTGTTGGCATGGACCATTACCCTCCAATTGCCTTAATCAGGACTACACATTTGCAGGATGGGTCTACGCAAGCACAACCTGCTACAGACCCAGACCTACTTTGTGACTGAAATACAATTTTTTTTTTCCTCTTTCTTTCTTTTTTGTAAAGGTTCGACATGCAAGCTGTTTCAAGGACCAGCGACAGCATATAGATGTATTAACCCTTTGATTATGATTGGTGCTTCTCAATATATTCATCAATGACCTGGATGAGGGATTAGAGAGTGTTGTCAGAAAGTTTGCTAATGACACGAAACTGGGAGGAGTGGTTGACACACCAGAAGGCTGTGCTGCCATTCAGAGAGACCTGGACAGGGAGAAATCTTACGCAGTTCAACAAGGGCAAGTGTAGAGTTTTGCACTTGGGAAAGAACAACCCCATGTGCCAGTATAGGTTGGGGACTGCCCTGCTGGAGAGCAGCGCAGGGGAAAGGGACCTGGGGATTCTTGTGGACAGCAGGATGATCATGAGCCAGCAGTGTGCCCTCGTGGCCAAGAAGGCCAATGGCATCCTGGGGTGTATTAGAAGGAGTGTGGCTAGTAGGTCAAGAGAGGTCCTCCTGCCCCTCTACTCTGCCCTGGTGAGGCCACATCTGGAATATTGTGTCCAGTTCTGGGCCCTTCAGTTCAAGAAGGACAGGGAACTGCTTGAGAGAGTCCAGTGCAGAGCCACAAAGATGATGAAGGGAGTGGAACATCTCCCTTATGAGGAAAGGCTGAAGGAGCTGGGTCTCTTTAGCTTGGAGAAGAGGAGGCTGAGGGGTGACCTCATTAATGTTTATAAATATGTCAAGGGGGAGTGTCAGGAGGACAGAGCCAGGCTCTTCTCAGTGATGTCCAGTGACAGGACAAGGGGCAATGGGTGCAAGCCGGAACACAGAAGGTTCCATAAAAACATTAGGAAAAACTTTTTCACAGTGAGGGTGACAGAGCACTGGCACAGGCTGCCCAGGGAGGTTGTGGAGTCTCCTTCTTCGGAGACATTCAAAACCCGCCTGGACGCGTTCCTGTGCGCTCTACTGTAGGTGATCCTGCTCTGGCAGGAGGGGCTGGACGAGATGGTCTTTTGAGGTCCCTTCCAACATCTAACATTCTGTGATTTTGTGGGGTGTGCTGAATTAACGTTGAGCGTACTCCGTGGCAGCTATCAAACCAATCAATTCATGCTTATAGGACTGTTTAAGTCACAAATAACCAAAAATAATTTCTACTCGATCTTGAAGAAACCCTCTAAAGGAAGCACTTTTGGAAACAAATTGAGGGTGAAGGCTATGGGGTTTGCTTGGTTCATGTTTTCTAGTTCGAAAAATAAAGCTGAATCAGTAGGTCCTAGGTATGTATTCTTTCCCTAGCTGAGAAGAAAAAAAGAAGAACAGAACAGACTAAATGTTTGCTACAGATTTTGATTCTACTAAGAAACAGAGGATTACCTGTAGGCCTTTCTTCGGTTTTCCCCCAAACAGAAGGGCTGATGTGGAACAGAACCAACTAGTGAACTTTGAAGAATGGAACTAGAGGGATGAGAAAGCACAATGGGAACAATCATCACTTGGAATCTAAGTAGAAATGAGAAAGACAAATGCAAAGGCTGGACCCCTGATGCTTTTTTAGGAATAGCTGCGGATTTAACCAAAGATGACTGCGGCTCGTGTGAAAAACCTCCAGCAAGCTGAACAGCTCCCACAGTGTCTCAGTTAAGTAAGGTATTGAGGTAAATTTCTAAGTCCTATCTGTCATTACAAGCAAAATCTAGCTAGTTCACAGCACATGTTTAATAAAAGCTCAGGTATAATGAGTCTCACCAGCTTTCCTATATGATCAGTTTTTCCTTCTTTAAATGCATATTTCACACAGCAAGACAGAAGAAAAAAATTAAGCCATAATGATTGTCAATGCCATAGAATTGGCAGGGACAATTCAAGGACAGCAAGCAGCCGCTACAGATTTTGGACTTACTTAATTTTTTGTTATAGATCTGATTTTTAAATTCATGGTGTTCCTTTATAGCCTGTCAGGTTTATCTCTAGCAGTAGTTCCTTTAGGGCAAGCACTGCAGACAGTCTGCCTACCCTGAGGGAAACTAAGACACTCAGATGTGGGGCAAAGGAAAGATATTAATAATTGAAGAAAATTGTCTGCCACCTCTAGGAGAGGGAAATAGTGTAAGTATGGAAACATCTAACTCTGAGCTTACGTTTGTCCTTTGTGAACTTTGTCTTCTTCTGAAGAGATTTATAGAGCGTTGTGGAGGATGCAGTGTTACTCTTGGTTTTTGGAGCTGTTCTTAAAATTATCGCAGTGACTTGTTAACAGGGTCTCCTGCCACTCTCAACGCCTCCAAAACAAGAAGTCAAGTAGGAGGCAGCATCAACAAAAATGGTGGTGGAGGGGGGGGAAGTAAAAGACCTCAGAAAAAGAAAAAGCTCCAGGAAGAGTATTTTTCCCCTTATTCTCCTGAAACAAAAAAAGCTAACTTATTAGCCAAACGGAAGATAAAGTGAGTGAAAACAGTTTTCAGTGACTCAAACTCGAATTCTGGTTACCCTCTGACATTGGTTCTTATTCACATTTTGTATGAAGGCATGCCGAGTAGCCTGCTTCTGGGCTACCGAAGATTTATTTTGAAACTACTTCTGCTTATTCCGTACTCTTTTACTGAGCAGAGCAAACATTGATGTAACAGTTGTTCACTGGTACCTTAAACTTGGTATTCAATATTCACACACATTACAAATCAATTGTATTTGGAAGCAAGAAAGAACAGATGTGAACTTTAAAACTACCTTCATCATAAAAAGATGCTTAGCCTACTGTAAAATCAAGTTTTCTCTAGGTGTGGTAAACTACGTCCTTCCAAGACTAACTTGGATCTGTTTACTATACACTCAGTTTCTTTTTCACTGGCTTGAAATCCAAGCTTAAAAAACCCAAGGTCTTTCTTTTAATCAGAATGAGTTGTACATGAAATTTTCCTGCAATCTTGCTGCAAATTCACTACAGAAAAACACTAGAAATTATCAATATCAGGACAACATTAGTTCTCACTGTAAGTAGATCTATCAGAAAATCCCATACAGCATCATCACCTACTGAATACACTTCATTTACTAAGACCACCCTAGAGGGTGAAATAATACACTCCTCATAAGCACAGAAACCTGGATTCAACAGATATTTAAATGAGAATCATTGAAAAAATAACAGTTATTCAAATGAAAAATAATATAATTTTCAGCCTAGCTTTTGCACATCCATACTGCAGATTTGTTACTCAATCCTACTTTGCTTATGGTGGCAAAATATCCAACAAAACTGGGTATTGTACCACACAATTAAACATCCTTTGCATAAATTCTTCCACACAAATATTATCAGTGAATAACACAAGAACATAGCACTACCACAGAAGAAAACTAGCTGTTTACTCATCAGTTCAGCCTCTCCCAACATTTGCAGTAAACCCATGACCATGACAACTGCCTTTGACTTCTTAAGTTAGAGTTTACTAATATGGTGCAGAAAAAAAAAAAAAAAGAAAAAAGGGAGGGAAGAAAGAAAAAAAAAAAAAGGAGCATATCTTTGAGACTAAAAGCACCAAACCAGAATAAACATTTTTATTCCTTTAGGACATCTTCATCACTGTACTACAGTTTGCTCACTACAGAGGAGGCAATCAGGAAGGCTGCCACAACTTAAAGGCTGTCAACTTATCTTGCTCAGAATACTACTGCATATATGTCAGCTAATAAGCTTTACCTTAAAGAATGAGATTCTCACTGTCAGACTCAACAAGAATGTGCTGTTTTACAAAAAACAACAACAACAAAACAGTAAAGGGGCCCCTCAGATGTCAGTTGCGAACCTCAAGCCCAAGTGTACAAATTCGGATACAACTCATCTTCTGGAGTCTACTGACAGCTCCTCAGAGGAGCTGCAATAACTGACAGATGTGAGCACTGAAGTACATTGATATACTGGAGGAGTTGCTGGAGGAGAAGGCTAATAAAAGCACACACTGGTGAAACTTAGGAAGAGAAACAAAAAGCAGAATTTAGGAGAAAACAAACAGCACACATCTATTCATCCCATCTCATTTTACTACAGCATAAAGGATGAGTGTGACCTGCAAAACTGGATTCTCTCTTCCCCTTAGCTGTACAAGACACTACCAAGTAGTGGCTAACTGAAACACCTAGTGAAGGCCACAGGTACAAGGATGAAAGGAATCAGATGTAGAAGGAAGTTTCAGTCCATATGTGGACCTACAACTGTTTAATTTCTTCCATGTCTCTCCACCTTCCAAAGCTAACTTTTCCATGATAGCTCTTTGGGAGTTCATTCAGCCAAAATGTATCAGAAACTGATTTTCAGTGTCTAAGAATGGTTTACCTGATGGTGAGTATGGTGACAGAAACCCCTAGTGAGCACCAGCACTTGATGCTCCCAAAGTCCATTTCTGATTGAGTGATTTAGTAAAGCTTGTAAGACTGAAGTAAGTTTTAGTTTTAGAAGCTGGAAGTTGAGCAGCCCCTCTGCTTGACATGAGTGTCCAGCTGCTGGCTGTTTTCAGAGAAAGTTACCTCATTAGCTCCTGCCAAGGAAACAAACACTTTCACTTTTCTGGCCCAGGGGAAAAAAATAAAAATTAACATCTGAAGCAAGTTGCTGAAAAACTACTTGTAGTCAATCACAGCACCTACAATTATCAAAAAGGATGACTTTAAGGACACCACTCTGTTAAGACAAAATATAAACTGGCAATAACAATTCCACCAATACCAGGTTGTAACAAATCCCTAGGTCTACACTGAAATCAGTTACCTACATAAGAGGGCAAATGCACCCTACATCTGAAGTTACAAGATACGTGTTACTGAACTAAGCAATATCAAGATGGCCAAGAAACAAAACTACCAGGAAAACACTGTCATCTTGGAGCACCTTGGGACCACATCTTATGTTTGGTGCTTACAATACCTAGAGATCTACACAGAGCAGGCTGCAGCAGAATAAAACCTGATCTTTCAAGGGTTTTTATTGCTGCAATAATCCAGGAAAACTGTAACTAAGTCTACTTAGGCATTTATCACCAACAAACAACTCTGACAGAACTAAAATATTATCATTCCTCCCACAAGGTAATGACAGAATGGCTAGAGCTAAATGGTATCCCATAATAATTTTACGTGTTCCATTTCATTTAGTGATATTATAAAAGTGATGCATTGGCCATAACATTTACTGTTTACAATCTGCAGCAAGCTATACCCTTCTCAAGGGAGATTAAATAATCAAGAAAATGTTATTCGCACTATGTATTTGAGAAAAGTAGATCACTGCCAATTACAGATTGTTTCCTATACTAAGAAAGATGTACGCCAGCCTTCCTACATTAAGAAGACTGTATGGTAGCCTAGAAAAGAGGGGGAAAGAGAAGAGAGATTGTTGAGATTCATTTGTTTCTCAGCTGAAAAGGAGGTCATACATTCATGCAATGAAAACAGTTTTCCTTTAGTCCAATAAGGTCTAAGGAGAAAAAAAACCCGAATGTTAATTCTGAGTAGCTGCTAGAAACACTTCATTATAGGGAAAGAAAACTGAGAGCTCTAAAGAACCACAGTGTGACTCACAGGACTACAACTGAAAGATCCAGAAGTAGTCAGATGGCAATTTTGTTGCCAGAGTATCCGCTAGAAGTGAATATTGTAATGATAGCACTTGTACAAAATATCCTTTATTAATATTGCTTATGCACTACTTTCCACTCAAAGATCACAGTGATCAATGCAGGCTGTAATGAGTGAAGTGTAAGACCTCCAGAAAACAGATGCTACATTATTCATTTTACAGATAAGTAAATGCAAGTATGAAAAATTAAGTGACTTGCCCTAGTCAGAGAGCCAAAAGCACAGCTGTGACTATAATCCAGATATCCTGGCTTCCAATGATCTGTTTAACCACTAGACATTAGCCTTGCTAAAATGAAATGTAACCTTTCCCTCATATTTCACCCTTTTTCTAACAAGTCTGGCAAAGCCAGAATGTTCATTTCACATGGCTGATGTTTAAGAAACCCAAAACTTAAATAAAAAAAAAGAGATAAACCCGACTTTACCACATGGATTACAGATCTCTCAAATCCCTCACTGCAGGGCTCAGTTACTTGTCTCTGCCCTCCCAAGAGCAGCATCAGCAATAGCTCACAGATTTAAAGCTGCTGGCCAGGCACAGGCTTGGTAGGAGGTATCGAGGTCTCACATCATCCCAGAAGAACACCTGCTGCAGTCCTGATTCATGGCAGGAACTTACACCCAGGAGCTGCCACCGCTGCCGCATCCAAACGAGAGGAAGAAACGGATTGGATCACCAGAGGAATGTACACTGCCCCAACAGCTGTTCCTCCACATGTCCTGTCTCACGTGAGCACCTACCTTTACAGAATCACAGAATTGTTGAGGCTGGAAAAAACCTCTGAGATCATCAAGTCCAGCCTGTGTCCCAACACCATCACATCAGCCAGATCATGCCACTAAGTGCCACACCCAGCCTCTCCTTAAACACGGTGACTTCACCCCTTCCCCGGGCAGTGCATCCCAGTGCCTGAGCACCCTCCCTGTGAGGAAATGTTTCCTGAGATCCAGCCTAAACCTTCCCTGGCCGTGCCCTCTCGTCCTGTCACGAGTTGTCCCGGAGAGGAGCCCGATACCCACCTGACTACACCCTCCCTTCAGGTAGTTGTAGAGAGTGATAACGTCCCCCCTGAGTCTCCTCTTCTCCAGGCTGAACACTCCCAGCTCCCTCAGCCTCTCCTCACAGGACTTTCCCTCCAGTCCCTTCCCCGGCCTCGTTGCTCTCCTCTGGACCCGCTCCAGCCCCTCAGTGTCTTTCTTGCAGTGAGGGGCCCAGACCTGCACACAGGGCTCAAGGGGAGGCCTCACCAGTGCTGAGCACGGGGCAGAATTACATCCCTGCTCCTGCTGGCCACGCTGTTCCTAATACCTCGAAGCTGTCGTCTTTAAGGCTCTCAGCACGGGCCATGTGTTGCAACAGCTGAGAGACCCAAAGCTCAGTGAAAAGTTAAAAATGCCCATCAGCACTCCAGTTACACCGAAGGCTTTCAGTGTGGCGGCAATTAGGTCTTACGCTGCCACCTCAGCTCAGAACCTGTTCCGAGTTCGGAACCTGTTCGGCACAGATGAAGCAGAGGGGGGTCTACCAACGCTTCAGAAAGGCCTGACAGTCCTAAGGAGGACTTTCAGGGCTAGCAAAGCGCTTAGACAGGAAGGGAGGACAGACACAAAAACACCAATGGAAAAACGTCACCAGTCAAAGAAAGCTAAAGAAGGCAAGTATCACTTGGAGATGACAGCAAGCAATCACAATTTGGTTGTCACCACTTATAACCTCAAAAATAAATGAGTAGAAACTTGAGAAACAGAACATGCCATTAATCAATTTTACTGCACAGATTTTTCAGATGTTCCCACAAATAGAAAGATCTCCTTAAGCGTTGGAGTATTTAATAGACGTTTACAGTATTTACTCACTCACAGTCTGAAAGATTACAGTTGCAGAACATATCAATCACTTAAGTGTTTTTACAAAAAAAAAAAAAAACCCACCAAAACCATATTTTAGATACTCACGCTTGAAAATACTTGCCTGAACACACAACAGGAAACCTGTTACTTTACAAGCATGAGTAACGAGGCAGAGATTTAAAACATGTACTGAAAAATTAAGACCTCTTTCCTAAACTGCTACAGTAAGTCAGAGCACAGATCTCAGACCCATAACTAAAATCAATCACACACTCAAACATACAACAAATTTCAGAAAGAGATTACTCAATTATTAAGAAAGAACAAGGTTAAAATCACCTTATTGCAAAATTATGCCATAAAACAAGGTGAGGTACAATCTGTGCATTGCTACAGGTGTGTACTAAAACTTGTCAGCAGAAAATTAACTCTTCTTGTAATACAAAGGTCAAGGCCACTGGAAATGTACCTGCAACAAAGCTTTTTGAAATGCCAGTGAAGCCAAATAGAATCATAGAATAGTTTTAGCTGGAACAGACCTTGAAGATCATCAAGTCCAGCCTTTGTCCCAGCCCTAACAACCTACTAAGCGATTCCCCCCAACACAACATCCACTCATGTCTTAAACACCTCCAGGGACAGTGACTCAACCACCTCCCTGGGCAGCCTGTTCCAACGGCTGACAACCCTTTCAGTAAAGAAATGCTTCTTAATATCCAACCTGAACCTCCCCTGATGCATCTTAAGGCCATTTCCCCTCGTCCTATCACTCTCCACTAGGGAGAACAGACCAACCCCCACCTCACTACAACCTCCCTTCAGGTAGCTGTAGAGAGCAATGAGTCTCCCCTCAATCTCCTCTTCTCTAGGCTAAAGAGCCCCAGATCCCTCAGCCTTTCCTCACTTGTGTTCTAAGCCCTTTACGGCTCGGTAGCTCGCCTCTGCGCCCTCTCCAGCACCTCAACGTCCCTCCTGTAGCGAGGGGTCCAAAACTGGACACAGTACTCAAGGTGTGGCCTCACCAAAGCCGAGTAAGAACATCCAAAATAAGGGCAAGTGGTTTATGCTGATGTTTGTTTCCAGCACAATATATCAGGTTAGTAGTGTACTCTGAAACAAACACAAATGAAAAAATTAATGGATTCAATCCTGCTGACCCTGTGCATGATTATATTCCTACTGGTGTTCCACAAACCACAGGCGTACAGAATTAAGCCTGAAGCAGCCCACTGAAAATAACAACTCCCCCCGCCCCCACGTGTATTACAGCTCCACCATGAAACCTCTGACAATGCCGTGAAAACTGTATTTAAACTTAATCCACAAATAAACCAGCAACTGCCACGCATTGAACAGGCTCTCAAAAGCAAACCCTGATACCTCTCTGTGAGCCTCTGATACTTCTACGACTGTGACGGTAACTCAGGAGCCCCAACACATTGTGCTTCAGTCCTCCTGTTCCCTGCATTCCGTCAACCAGCTTTAAAGTTGCATCCAAAAGCAGAAAAACATTTTCTTCTTGACTCTTCTTCTCATAAAGAAAAGCAAAAATCTTTGCTAAGTTTATCATAATATTACAACCTGCATTTTTAAACAATTCAACAAAATCCCTTCCACCAGAATTTTCTCAATTCAGGTATTTTCCATTATTATTAACAAGTTGCTTTGTTTCTTCCACAAAAGTCTACTTAAAGGCAATATCTAAATTGCCCTCCTCAAAAATAATGCGTCTCTAAAAAGCTACATTTGTCCCCTGTACTCCTTTTGTTCACTTAAGACAAAGAGATTTAGAGACAGAGAGGTTGAAAAAAAAAAAAAAGTCTTGTTTTAAATCACTATACCCTAATTGTGGAGTGACCAAGGACCAGCACACACTATATATTCTTATCTATATATTCTATATATATTCTTATTCTTTAAAAGAAAAGCAGAACATTTGTTCTGAACAAATGATAATTTGTTTTACATCTGCTCAAAATTACTATGCATCTTAAACTTCAGTTCTATTAAAATTGCTATATTTACAGTTATAGCAAACACAGTTCTATCAAACAAAACAACAAAAAAAAACCCCACCAACTCCTCCAAAAAAAAAAACACCAAACCCACAGCCTAATACCCTTGGAAAATCGTATTTTTTTAAAAAAAAATTTTAAGCCTGTGGCATTTTGTTTAAAAAAAATGCTGTCAGTTTTCACAAGGAAAACACTGCCCAACAACCCCAACTTCTGCTTATTGGCACAAATTGAAGTTTGTCTTAAAAACAAGAGTGGATAATCAGCTTAGCAACCCTAAAAATCCCAACAATATATAAAACCTCCCAGCTGGATAGTCCAAAACAGACAATGTTTTCTGAAGCTCTTAGTAACAAAATGCACAGTTCAGAGCAGCATCACTCTGAGCTTTTATGTCGATTGGCTCCGCTCTGTTGTTTTCCCCTGTCTTCCTTGTAATACAGTTCTTAATATTAATAGCTTTGCGAGGCTGCCACACTTCTTCCACTACCGAAAGATACTTTTTTTTCTTTGCACGTCGCATGAGGAAACCCATTCATTGCGCCGCAGCACTACAGCACAGCAACTTCTGAACGACAAGAGGAGGAGAGAAGGGAAAACCTGTTGCGGTGAGGAAGCGAAGATCCTGGAGAGCTTATCGCCCACGCAGGAAGATCCTGGAGCCGAAAGCTTATCGCCCACGCAGCACCCCACGGCAGGGTTTCCCCGGGGGGGACACACCCGGTTACGGGCACCGCACCTGCCGCGGCCAACGCGCCCATCAGCGATGCTCAACCCACCCCAGCGAACGTCAAAACTTCCCACCAGTTTTGGCAACTCACCCAAGGGCCTCCCGAGGTGTTTCCACCTCTGAGGCTGAAGCCCAGGCCTCGGCTCCCCCGGACGCTCACCGCCACCCCCCACCTCCCCGGGGGCGGGCTGCTTCGCCCCGGTGAGCAGCTTCCCCCGGTGGCCCCGGGTTCTTACCGGGCGGTGTCGAGCAGCGGGTGCTTGGTGCCCACCAGCTTGCGGACCTGCATGGCGATGTTGCTGAGCTCGTCGCTGAGCAGGCACCGCAGGCTCATGAAGGACGTGGGGTACCCCACGATCTTCTCGGCCTCCGACACCACTTGGCTCCAGGGCGGGCCGCCCGACGCCAGACCCCGGAGGCCGCCGGCACCGCGGCCCCCCCGCCGCAGCAAGGCCCCCCACATGCCGCGGGCACCGGCTCCTCTCTGCCGTCACTCGTCCCAGAGGGGCCCCCGCAGACCCAAGCGGCCGCGGACGAGTCTCCCCTCCCCGCTCGCCGCGGCCGGAGGGCCTGCCCCTCGCCCCGCCACCAGCGGCCGGCTCAGCCCCGGGCGGCAGGACCGCGCGGCGGCCGCGCTGCTTTCCCGCGTCCCGCCCGACGGCTGTGGCAGCCGGAGCGGGCTCATTGTGCCCTGGGGGCAGCCATCTTGGGTGTCGCAAAACACGCTGGGCCGTAAAGCGAGGGCGGCAAGGCCTTCCCTTCCCCCTCCCGCCCGGCTTCCTCGCCTGACGGCGGTGGCGGTTGGGGCGGTGGGCGGGGTGAGAACGGGGGCGCTGCGGGTCCGAGAGGGTCAGCTCCTGGAGAAGGGGCTTCTGTGCCTTCAGGGTATGTCTCCCCTTTCGCTTCGTCCTTGCTCCGAGTAAAAGGCCGTGTCCTCTCTTCCCCGCCCTGTGCTTGTCGCCTCCCGGAGCGGCGTGTGCGGGGGGGGCCTGGCCAGGCCGGCCGTGGCGGAGGCCCAGGCGGAGGCCGAGCGCTCCCTGCCCCGGGCCGGGGCTGTTGCCCGGCTGGGGGTGCCCCCGGAGCGGGCTGTGCTGCCTCCTCCCGCTGCTGCCTACAGAGACCATCGCGGACGAGAGTTCAGGATCCCTCGTAAAGTGTTCATTGTGTAGTCGTCAGCTACACAGTAGGGTTTTTTGTGGGTTTGTAATTGCAGTGCATGGGTGGTCTTTTTTTTTTTTCTTCACCATTTCCCATAGTGGTACCAGCAGGCCTTATTTACTGCGTGCTGCCTGGTCTTTATAGGTTTGCCTATGGTGTTCTGCTGTGAGACAGCTGAGGGGTATATGAACAGCCTGAAGAGGGGTACTTTAAACCAAACAGTTCATGTCAAGAGTGACAACTAATTTTGAAGGCTTCTGGGCCCTGCAATTCAGCAGTATGGTCTACTGTGTACCACGTAATCTTTCATTTATTGTGAGTTCAGCCATCACTGCAGCTACATCCACACAAAGCTTTTGTGAATTCAGGGAGTGGATTTTCTGTATCCCAGAGGGGGAAAATCACAGAATCACAGAATGTTAGAGGTTGGAAGGGACCTCAAGGATCATCTAGTCCAACCTCAAAATTCACTGGTCATCCTCAGAAATGCAATTCCACAAATGCTTCAGCAAGAATATGATCTATGCTGTCTTTAGAATCGCATCCGTTAACTCTGATAACTTCTGGGCTTTGTTGCAGCACAGCAAGCAGAATTCTGGTGAGAAAACAATCCTGTTGACTACATTCACATGAAAAATAAGGGTGTTACATTTCTTATCTTCACAAATACAACATACAAGTCACTTTGTTTTGTTTGCATTGCTCCACATGATTAGAAGTAATTACGTTGAAGGATACTGTAAAAGAAAATGCAAATATAAAACAATTCTGTTACAAAGAAAAATGAAGTGCAGTCCAGGAAAGTACAAGTAACTCTTGAAGTTACAAGGAGGAAGCTGCTTACCTTACCCTTACCTGTTTCCAGTGACAATGACAAGGTGATTATTCTTACACCTAGGACGACACAAAATGGGCACTAAAACTGGAAAAGTTACTGCCCTAAGGAAGGGAGTTTGTTGTGAAGTCAACATGTGCCTGTGGCATCTCCTAAGTGGCTTCCCCCAAAGTAGAGAAGGGAGAAACTAGAATGGAGAGAACGTGCAAAACCTGGAAAGATGACAGGAGATTTAAGGTTCTGGCATCAAGTCTTCACTTTCTGTGCTGCCTGTCTCTGAGAGAATAAAGCTTTGCTTTGAAGAAGCTGCCACTGAGTCAGTTTAGTTAGCTAGTGTCGCAGAGCAAGCTTGCTAAATAGGGAGTTTCAGCTCATAAACACAGTCTAAAAATGACAGAACACAGTGGCATGTTTCTGTGCAGAAAGACTAAGTTAATGAAAATTGCCGGAGGGATGCACTTAGGAGGAGCTACCAAGGCACCTCATCCTGTAATGGTGACAAGTTCCTTGATTTATTTCCTGAGCCATATCCATTCTTGCACCTAATGGGGTAAGTGTTCTGTGAAAAACTAACACGATTATGCAATTAAAGTCCGCTTAAAATAATACATAGAAACTGAGGAGAATTAGGGTTCTATGGGCGGTAAACCTACCATCTCTTAACATGTGACACTTTAGCTTTTCAAAATCACTGTTCTTTTTGTTACAGTCTAAGAAACCGCTGCCCCCTTCATACAGAATTAGCTCCTAAGTCCAAATGGTTTAGAACTAGGGCAAGACCCATGATACCCACAATACCACACACTGCTACTAGAGCTTCCTCAGGATTCAGTAGGCTGCTGTTCTTTAAACGCAGCAGTCACTGGAGGAATAAAGCAAACATTTTGTCAGTGAGTTTCACAGCTCTTTTTTTTTGACTGCAGAGACTCTTTGAAAAGATTACACTGTAACGCCCATGACCCTCTGTCTCTCAGCCAAATACCTTCAACCCTTTCGCTTCTCTTAACAGCGAAATGGTCTTACCTCAGCAGTCCATTTTGGACTCCTGGTCCAAGTTTGTTATTTTTTTTCTCCCAACCTACTCCCTTCTTCCTTTCAGGCCCACACACCATCCTTACTGGTTACGATTCTTTCATTCTTCTCATAGAGCCTCCTCATCTTTTTCTCATTAAGTTCCAATCATCTTCTTGTCTGCACAGCCTGCATCCTAATCGTGGGCTCTTCTTTTCATACACATTTGTGGGTGGGACTGCAGGGAGCAACAGCAGAACCTTCTCGTGGTTTTTCGCTCACCTCCACAAAGGCCTCACTGGCTAGGAAAAGCCATGGCTGGAAAGTTTTGCCCATCTTCATTAAACCTACAGCAGATGTCCATTACTCTTGGACTTTTGAGACAGTAGATTGTGGAAAAATCATTCTGCCCAGAGGTCTGTATTAACATTTCTTAGTGGAAACAATCTGAGACATTCCCCACCCATCAGATCCTTTGCAAATCTTTTGCCAAATTCCAGTTTTAGAGCATGGAGATAGGAGAGCTTCTCAGTCATGCAGTGTAACAGTGTTTTTTAACACAAGCAAAATGTATTTTTTGGCAAACTCACTTTGCAAACTGACTGAATGATTTTAAAAAGCAGCTTCAGGCTGACACACCAATATCAAAAAAATCATCACAAATTAATATTTGCCAGTTGCAGTCATCAAAAGCCAGGGTCTTGTAATGGGTAATGATGGACCAGCTTACCCACAGGCATTGCTGCTTGCACTGCCTCAAATTCAGAGTTTCTCAAAAAAAAAATTAGAAGCAGAAGCATGATGTACTTACCACATTTTAAGTTGTGGGCAAAACTGCATGTTTTTTTTTAATTTACCTTTTGCTTCTTGGCTCACTTCCTCTCAGGATTCGAGAGAAAAACCCGCACTATTTCAAGAGCTTCAGTGGCTGCACAATAGATGTGTCTATTTCTTTAGAGTCTTAAGTAGAGGAGAAAAAATGAAGCTCTTTTCTTCTCTATCAATTGACTTCGTTAAACCTCCCCAGGAGGAGAAAGAAGCCACTGCAGGGGGCCAGTATCAACGATGAAGAACAAAGATGAAAGGTGAAGAGACACTTCTGTTTACATCAGCATGCTCTGGACTAATGTACCAGAGAATACATCAAAACCATCACTAATGCCAGCTCTGGATGCCTCTTCTAACAAATGAAATGTGGAAATATTTTCCTGACTACCATCCAATGTAAAACAATTGCAAAGCACTCTCATTTGATTGGGAACATTTCACCTTTCAATCTTTCATAGTTACTCTGGCCTCATCCAAAATAAATTATGTCCACAGGAGAACGAGACTAGCGATATTAATACATTATGCTAACTATAGTGTCTATACAGCCTAATCTTCTTCTAGATGTTGATGTTGATACAATTTTTAATATGTCACAGCTTAGGTGCGCTCTAAGGCTGTTTACAAGAAGGAAAGCAAACAGAAATATGTCTGTTCCTTACAAAGCATCCAGGTAGTCATCCCCCGCTCCCCTCCCCATGCATTCAGAGAATTGATTTACTCCACAACATCCTGGGGAAGGAGACAGTTATGATCATTTTCATTTTGGAAGTCAGGAGGTTTAACAGAGAGGTCGTGTGATTTGTCCAAGGCTTTGCAAAGCCCCTAAGGCAAACTGAGAAAAGAATCCACTTCTCTTGACCTCGTTGTCTGTGGCTTGTCTACAAGGCTGCCTGTCTTCCTACTAGCTGACAGACTACCGAGAAGGACGAAGGTCTTATTGATCCTGTAGCGAGATGCTGAAAAAACAGCATTGTTAGGCATCAGTTGATTTCAGTAGGAGTCACGTTCCTTGGACAGAATTTGGCACTAAAAGGTATTAATTTTTAAGCCTAAATATACCCACTGAGATACCAATAACAGAATACGAGGTGTTGCTGGTTAATAAATGACGATAAATGCATAATTACTTTGATTTAACAAACAAACAAATGTATCTGTGGTATGTAGGGATCCTTTGTGTGAGTAGGTGCGTGTTGCCCTTTTCACTCTCCACACAAAACGCAGCAGTACAGTAGCTCAGCAGTGCAGGGCACGGATGAGAAGCCAAAGCTCCTGGTAGTTCTGAGCAGCTCTGTGCAGGCAGCAGGACCTGCCCCTCCTGTGCTGCACACTCACAGAACGCAGCTCCCTTCTCACTGGCTCGCCAGCCAGTGCTGCAAAGAAAACAAAATCAATTGAAATCCCTCCATTCCAGCAAGCTGAATAGGAACAACAGCGGATGAGTGAGGGGCTGATAACGCCCCTTTGTAGAGTCGCTGCTTTTTTCACCTCCCAATCCAATTCCAATTGTGAGGCAGCCTCTTAAGTCATCTCCTCGGGCGGGCAGTGCTCCACTCAGGGGAATTTGGACAGAGCCCCTCAAAACAGCAATGTTTTGGAGCCGAGTAATCTACAGAAGACAGAAGTAGTAGATAAGCATAATGTTAGTTCTGGACACATGCAATCGAAGCTGACAAAGCATCCATCATCCTGTACAGTATTAGCCTTTAAATATTCAGCTTTATCAGTTCCCCCATTCCTAATCCATCATTAACCACCCCGTGAAGCCTCAGCTGATTAGCCCCACCTCTGCAGCTTGGCAACCCATTAACTATTTATTACTTGTATTTAATTGAACTCTAGTAGCAGCGGAAAACTCCAACCAGACACATTTCAAAACTGGAACAAAGGAGATGGTCCCTTGTCTAAGGAGTTCATGGGCAAGAGTGAAATGCAGCAAAGAGGAAATGACAGCCATGCTGAACAAAGGCTCACTCACATGCTCACTCCACAAATCTATAGATTTTATATGTTTTGTTTTGTTTTATTTTGTTTTGTTTTCTAGAGACTTCCATCTCAGCTTTCCTTAAAATCACAGAGCATGATGTGACTTGCAATGGTCCAGCAGAAAAAAATGGGAATTTGTGTGTCAGGTGAAAAATAGATTGAAAAACTACCTAAATCGTTCCACAGCTACTAGATAGTGGTACAACCCAGGGTGTAGTAGGAAACTGGCAAACATGTACAACATACACATTTTATATGGATTTAAATAAACAAATGGAAGGATTTCTCAGTTAAAATGCTTTTTTCTCAGGGACTAAATATATGTAATTTATGAAGCGTTATTTATGTTTTGCTGCTTGCTACGCACGTGCGTGATCAAAATGTAGATACAATACTAAATGTTCCTTCTGCCAGTAATGCTGGGTTTGAGGAGAGAAGATCTGTACACCTTTTCCTGTCTTTCTCTATTTTTTTTTACTTAGATGGGAAGCTATGTATTCTCCACTAAGGCTGGCTTCATATTTCCTCTGAAGTAAACTTTGCAGAAGTCACCAGTGCCTTTGTTATCTCCACCTGGGTGTCTGTGCCTTTCTATTTATGAGTTCCCTTTGAAGCGTGCCTGAAAGATCCAGTTCCCAAGAAAGCCACTACTCACTCCCCAAGCAGTGCCGCACAGCACGAGCGCTCCGCACCAGAGACTCGACACTGGCGTGCTATTTACTGACCAACTTTAAAGTCCAGAGAACTCGAGGATATGGCTTTTTAAGGGGCTTCTCTCCCTTTGTGCCCACTCGCTACCGGGTGGAGAGTAACATCTGTCTGGGAATCCGAGACTCAATCTATGAAAGATAACCTAGATGATAAAGAAGGTGGTTTTAAAATTTAAGTTAGAAAAAACAAGTTAAACAAAAAAAAAATCATTTTATTCCATCCTCATAATTGTGTCTGAATAAAAATACTGTATTTTAAGTGGCTTTGGGGAAATTAAGACAAACAAAAGTATTCATCTATACTATACTGTATTATTTCTGCATTTTCCCCTGATCTGCGTAAGCCCCTCTGTTCAATATAGATTTTTTTTCAGTATGATTTGCCTCTGCTTTTGAATTTATCCTGATTTCAATCTGTTGGAGACACAAAGAGTGATGACCCTCAGGGTATAAGGGGCAATGCATGTATTTTTACCTAGCACTTGACTCACATCTGTTCTCCTTTTAATCCCTGTAATTAAAATGCCTGGTTGCCACTTCAGTACATGTGCTAAAATGATTAAAAGTTGAACATTATAGCAATCATAGTTACTGCTGCTGTAACAAGAGGAAGAACAATTGATCGAGGCCAACACAGTTAAGTAAGCTATAGAAAGAAAACCATAAGCTACTAATGTAAAAAAGAATATAAGAGTATTGAGTCAGACAAAAGGAGCAAATAGTGTGGCCAGCAGGTCAAGGGAGGTGACTGTCCCCTTGTACGTGGCTCTGGTGAGGCTGCATCTCAAATCCCGTGCGCAGTTTTGGGCATGTCCCATCAAGAAAGACATTGAGGTGCTGGAGCATGTCCAAAGAAAGGCAACAAAGCTGGTGAAGGGTCTTGAGAATAAATCTTCTGAGGAGCTGAAGAAACTGGGGTTGTGTAACCTGGAGGAAAGGAGCCTCAGGGGAGAACTTACCTCCCTCTAATACTACCTGAAAGGAGGTTGTAGCGAGGTGGGGGTCAGTCTCTTTTCCCAATTAACAAGCAATAAGATAAGAAGAAATGGCTTCAAGCTATGCCAAGGGAGGTTTAGATTAGATATTAGGAAAAAATTTCTTTGCTGAAAGGGGGGTTAAGTATTGGAACAGGGAAGTCGTTGAGTCACCATCCCTGGAAGTATTTAAAAGACATGTAGGTGTGGTGCTCAGGGACATGGTTTAGTGGTGGACCTGGCAGTGCTGGGCTAATGGTTGGACTTGATGATCTTAAAGGTCTTTTCTAACCTAAACAATGATTCTATGATCTAGCATAGTATACCCTGCCTCCAATAAGTGCCAGTATGAGATGCTTAAGGGAAGAGAATAAGAAATTGAGCAAGTATGAAGAATTATGTCCTGTGGCATGTGTGCCCAGCTTCCACCTGACTTAGAGACTTCTTGAGCCAGATGTTTTATCAAATCTATCATGTGTAAGAAACCAAAATGGATCTATTTTCCAGAATTTCCAGGTCTGGCTCTTCTAAGCTCTTCTTTGAAGCTGTTCAGACTCTTGCTCCTCTGAACATCCTATGGACATGTGTTTCAGTGTTTTATTGCATGTTATGTGGCAAAACCCCAGTTAATTATGTTTATTTTAAGCCTCCTAACTAGTAGTTTCCATTCAGAGCCAATAAGGCATGCCCAGGCTAGTCTAAAAGAAGGCTTGAACATCTCCATCCCTTTCTGTTTTATTAATTCCCTCCATCTTCCTTTTTTTCTCTCTCATTCCCTTTTTCTTTTATCTTCATATTATCTCTGGAGGGTGTTACAAGCTAGGCAGGCATCCAATTTACAAATGCATGCCTGTTACGTACCAGAATTCAAATGACCAAAGGCATGGCAGTCCTTCAGAGACACACTATTCCATGACGATGTAATTCGCTTGTAAGTTTAGTCTTAAACTTTGGCACCTTGGTTCCTTTTTGAGCTCCTGAGTGATGGTGACCTGGTTTTCGGAGGTGCTTAGCACCCACCACCTCCCGGGGGGAGCTGCAGGCACTTGACGCGCACAAGAGAACACTTTTATGCAAAGCATCTTCCCTGCTCTGGGCACTCAAGTATTAAATTGTTATTCTGGATTCAGCTTCACACTGTAGTGACACAGGAAATTGTCAGCCCTGGAGTGAAATTAAGAACCTTACAATTGGCAGTGCAACTGTCCTGGTTTGAGCTAAAACAGAACCAGTTCTGTTCAGTGATTTTACTTTTCAGCTCAGTCTCTTCTAAGAGGCTGCACTTTCTGAAATTAACAGCGTGGTTTTGCAGACAGTGTCTCCTGCTAGAAGCGATAATGCCTGGTGTTTACAGTTACTGCCAAGGATTGGTATGCAGAAAGGCTCTTGCTTATACTTACTCCTGTAACAAGCAAGGTCACTGCTAAATCTTGTGTACTATGTTGGGGATGCCGGGAAATAAAAGGGTCACACCTCCAGGGAGCAGTGGACAGGGCAGGTGATGCAAACCTGACCGACAACGTATTCCTTTCTATGTTTGTCATATTCAGTACAGAGCCGAGGGATCACAAGGGTCAAGCTCTCTTCTTTGGTGATCGGTGTCTAAGGAGGATTCCTTCCATTCTTCTGCCCTCAATCCTGATCCATGAGTTCCTAAATCCAGTTCCTGAATCCAGCTCTTGAATCTGGTGGTTCCCATCTGCTGGAGAGTCCAGTGTGGGACTTCCCTGGTGCCTGCCCTGCAGCACCAGTGGAGATTGCTAGTGACAGAGGGTGCAGCAGGGGGTGGACAGGTGGGGAGGGCTCAATATTTGTTTTATATGTATTTGTATATATGTTATTATTTTCACTATTCCCTTATTAGTACTATTACTGTTTACTAAAGCTGGTTTAGGTTCCTTTTCCAACTCCGAGTCTCTCTGCGTTATTCCCTTTCCCTTCCTTTTCAGGGAGGGAGAGGGGCTAATAGCCTCCATCACTTGTTTAGTGGAGGCCCAGCCCGAACCCTTGACAGCAATCCTTACTTATGGTCGCATAGGGTAAGCAGTCCTCTTGAATTAAATATTACTAAATGCAAATCTTCCTATTTTTTTAGGATCAATGGCAAATCCTTCAGAGGACAGTCATCTTACAGACTTTGTGTGGTATAAATGTATTGATCATTAATATACCAGGAGTCCTGCTTGCACATCTGATTTTCAGCTTTATATCTGTTTCCACAGTAAAACACACCAACACGTTAACTTGCACGTTCACCTGCACAATCATCCAGTAGATACACTTTCCATCTGCCCTATAATTTTTCCTCTTTCTCTGTTCCTCTCTCACTCTTGGAATTTACTCAGACCTAATCTCTAGCCAAAAGTATCTTCTTTTTTTTTTCTTCAGTGTACTCCTCTTTGCATTTCTTTTTGCTTTCTCACAACCTTTCTATGTGTCAGCCTTGTTCCAGTTCTTCTCCCCAATGGCATTCAGAACTCCTGCTACTTTCATACACTCTCACCATTTTAAGCCGCGTTCCCACATGCTCCCTTTCACGGAACACCTTCCTTCCACTGATTTCCGAAGCACAGATGCTTGTTCGCTTTCCATGATGGCAACAACAGCTCTAAAAGAAACATATCATTTCCCCTCCTGCAATTCATGCTCAAATGCCTGGCATGTGCTGCCTGGAGAAAGTCTTTCAACTTTGAATTTCCTTGCTTTTGTGGAATCTGTGAAAAAGTCTGATAAATTCCAGCTTGGCAGTTATTTCAAATAACTTTATTTGCAGCCAACTGAGGCAAAATCTGTCAATGGTGCCGTCCCCGTGTTCTCTCAAAGGTCATTGGTGTTTCATGAGTGAGCTCAAAGTCAAACTGGTTCAAAGGGAGGCTCACATTTCATTTTTTTTCCAACAAGGTTAGATTACATGTTCTAATGGTGACAGGACTGTCCTACAAGACATAAGAGCTGGGTTCTAGTGGAGACCACGAGACTCTTTACGTACATGTGTTTTGTCACTTTATCTCTCTCCCTATGATTTCTCATCTGCAAAATAGCTGTAATACTAACGGCAGTTGTAATATTATTTAACAACAGACAAGAAGACCCCAACTAATCACAAGTGTGGCTAGGTTTTGAAGTTGGTCTCGGACCTGGTTTTGGTGTTGGCAGTTTGGTAAAGCAAATAAACCTCAGTCTACAGCTCCTCACACTGAGGCTTAAGAGGCACAAGCAGTGACACAGTATGCAAGAGGCAATTTCTCATGTTGTCCTGGATGGTGAGAGGAAGCAGTAATACATAGCCAGCTGAAACCCTATCTAGCTTGCAGGAATGATGGTGTACCTGGGGACCTCTGGTGATACTCAGAATAAACCATTGCATGACAGAGGTTGACATGGATGTGAGCGGGATTTCAGTGCATGCTAACTGAGATATGCAGAGATTTCCTGACTCTTGACTCCCAGTAGTTACTCAAAGCTGAAGTCTTGTGGCAAGAGTTTGCAGGGTCAGCTGGGTGGGATGGAAGTTGTATGTGATCATCTCCTTGGGTGATCTGAAAGGGAGTGATGAGGACACGTCAGTTCTGCTTTAGTAGTGTTTTGAAAAGAAATGGATAACCACGTGTGACTTCAAGAATCTTGAATGGAGATGGATGCATACATTTATCCTGTTTTAAGGAAAAATTCCTCCCTGTGTAGAGCAGGACTTTGTGCAAAATGTGTTTTTGGTTATGGCAGCAAGAGACATAGATTGGTATCATTAATGTTACATGCGTGATTTAATTAGGAAAAGCAACACAGTTCAGGAAAACAAAATCTTTCCAGTTAATAGTTACACTAATTACCTAAAAGATCATAAATCAAAGCAAACTGAATAAATTGCAGAAGTGGGCTGACAAGAATCTCATGAAGTTCAGCAAAGAAAAATGAAGTCCTGCACCCAGAGAGGAATAATATTTGTGTTAATACAGGTGGAGGACCATCGAGCTTTGCAGGCAAGGCCCTGGGGACCATGGTGTTCAGCAAGCTGAATGTGAGCCAGCAGTGCACCCTTCCAGCAAAGAGAGCTGGGGTGCGTTAGGAAGAGCACTGCCAGCAGGTTGAGGGAATTGATCATCCTTCCTTTCTGCTCAGCCTTGGTGAGACCCGTCTGGAGTGCTGGATCCAGGTCGGGGCTCCCCAGTATAAGACACACATGGACACGCTGGAACGGGGACAGCGAAGGGCCACAGAGACGGTGAAAGGACTGGAGCATCTGATGTATGAGGACAGGCTGAGAGATTTGGGGTTGTTCAGCCAGGAAAAGAGAAGCCTCAGGGGGGATCTCATCAATGTGTATAAATACCTGATGGGGGAGAAGGGGAAATGGAGATAATGGAGCAAGGCTCTTCTCAGTGAAAGAACAAGGGGCACATGGACACAAACTGAAATACAGAAAATTCCATTTAAACGTAAGAAAAAGCTTTTTTTGCTGCTAAGGTGATCAAATACTGGAAGAGGTAACCCAGAGACACTGTGGAGTCTCTGTCCTTGGAGATACTCAAAACAGGACTGGACACAGAGCCAACCTGCTCTGCTTTGAGCAGGGAGGTTGGACGATATGAACTCCAGAGGTCCCTTCCGATCTCCACTACTCTTTGATTTGCTGAATAAAGAATCTTCATCTGTGCTGAAAATACATGCCGTATCCTAGTCCTGAATATATTTGTTCTGCATTCTCATGATACATTTGGTGTTCTTTTGACAGACTTTTTGCCACAGCAATGTGAACACATTGCCGTTGTATCTTAGGGTGTGTAAAATTCATGTAAATATAACTGAGAAGATCAAGAGCTTGAATCACATGTCATGTAGGATTCTGGTGAGATGCTGGCAGGAAAGCAAGCATTGCAGTAGAAGAGTAATTGTCAGATAATGACATGTCAAAGCCCAACTTCACCCAAGTCTGAATCATTTAGTATATGTCACTGTAGATACCTTGACATGTTTCTTCAGGTCCAGGAAAGAAATGAATAACCCACTGTATCTTGTATATGCAATGCAGGGGGTAATTTGGACAAAATAATATAATGTTTTTGAAAGCATGACAAGAAAATTAAGGATGAAGAAACTCCAGAATGACTTTTATGAATGAAAAGAACCTGTAATTGTTTTCTATCCCTTGACAGATGTTACTTAAACTGACATACTATATCATGCAACAAAGCTCACAGGGGGAATACAGGATTATGAGAAAATGTATAAACCACTATCTTTATTGTAAAAAAAATCTTTTATACTTCACAGAAAGACAAAGAGAAGAAGGATTCCTTTTAGGAAGAACTTGATGTAGACTGCTGTAATAACATTTTCATGAATGTATCAGCACAATTGATATACTAAAAGAAAAAAGAAAAAAAGAACAAAGTTAAAAAGAAGGGATAACTTTCTGCTTTATCCCAGTCCCACAGAACCTCTCCCCTTCTTTTCCTGTCATTGCAGCATCTGGGAGACTTACCCATTTCTTTAAATGAAGACAAGAAGATTCTTTCCTGCCGTCTTCTGTGTGGAGAAGTAAAGAATGGAAAGAGGTCGAATCATAGAATCATAGAACAGTTTTGGCTGGAAGAGACCTTCCAGATCATCAAGTCAAACCTTTTCCTAGCCCTATCAACACCACTAAGCCATGTCCTTCAAGGCAACATCTGCCCTTCTCTTAAATACCTCTAGGCATGGTGACTCAACCACCTCCCTGGGCAGGCTGTTCCAATGCCTGACAACCCTTTCAGTAAAGAAATTCTTCCTAATATCCCACCTGAACCTCCCCTGGCACAACTTAGGGCCATTTACCCTTATACTATCACTTCCACTAGGGAGAACAGACCAACCCCCTCCTCACTACAACCTTCTTTCAGGCAGTTGTAGAGAGTGATGAGGTCTCCCCTCAGTGTCCTCTTCCCTAGGCTAAAGAGCCTCAGATCCCTCAGCTGTTCCTCATAGGACATATGTTCCAAATCCTTTACCAGATTTGCAACCCGTCTCCGTACGCTCTCCAGCACCTCAATGTCCCTCTTGCAGTGAGGGGCCCAAAACTGGACACAGTACTCAAGGTATGGCCTCAGCAAAGCTGAGTAGAAGGGAATGATCACCTCCCTGCTCCTGCTGGCAAGGCTATTCCTGATACAGGCCAGGATGCCCTTGGCCTTCTTGGCCACCTGGGCACACTGCTGTTGTTGAGAAATGACAGGTGAAGAAATGAATTTGCCTTAGCTGTAAATATTCTCGGTTCACCTCGGAGGGAGCTTTACACCCATGGGACAGCAGCAGAGAATGCAAGTCTCCAGTTCCCTGCTTTTAAGGTATATGAGAAACAGGGACACAGAGAGCAGGAGGGTCTCTCAGGTACCTCAGACCTTCTCCAAAGTAGCCTTTGGAGGTCAGCGTATTGGGTGTCAGCCACAAGGAAATAAGAAGCCCACAGGAAAGTAGAACTTGATATATGCTCTTACCAACCTGTCTCAGTGCAAATAGACCACTGTTTTGAACCAAGTTAAACTTTCCAAGTTTCACAGGTTTCATTCTGAGGTACAATCCTTAACCATAACGAAGTCTAGAGGTTGCAAATTCATAGTTTGCCATAGCCAAATTCAAGTCTGGTGTAATGTGTCTAAGCATCTTGCTCATCCATAGGTCCTTCATTTTTCTCTACTTGATCTTTGGCATTATATTCAATATGAAAACGTCACAGTAGTGTCACTGAATAACCATAGTAGATAAATAGAGGGTAGCAGTAGACAGATGATAAAGATTTTTCCCCAAAGTCAATACTGGTGTCCGGAGCATATTTTTCTAATTTGGTTTTTAATGCATTGCTGATACCTTTTTAAAGGTTTAATATTGATTGATTTTTAATGGCATGGGTGTTCTCTGATGCTGAAGAAAGAAGAGACTTCCCCTGGCTTACTTTTGGTATAGGGAACATGACAAATGAAACAAAGAAACAAAAAGGCATTTTAACAGAAGACTTGGAAGTATTTAACAAAGGACCAGAGAAACAAGTTAACATTTCTTTCTGTTTATCAAATTATGTAAAGTTTCAGGCAAGAAGAGGAATCATTAATTAATGATTTAAGAAGTTTAAGAAAATTTCTCTCTGTTTGCCAGAACCTTAAAAAGCATGAACAGTATTAACGCTCTATCTTGTAATTTATCTCTACTGATTTGACACTGATACCCTAAAGCAGCACAAAAAAAAATAAAAATTAAATACTGATCAATATCAAAGTACCTCCAAACATTTCCAGACCTTTGTATTTGGAAAGCTGCCACTACTCCCATTTCAACTGCCATAATGTGTCTGCTTTGGAGAGGCTACCTCACGACATTTTGCAGAAGAGCCTCTAATTGTCTAAGGAAACTCTGGATTGAGATTAGTATCCGCAGCAGAAAGGAACCTGCAGACACTACTTCGTGTGAGTAATGCTGCGGGCATTCGTCCAAGCTCAGGAATGAGTGGAATGTGCCCCTTCTCAAAGGTACGGGTGAAATAACATCACTGATGTGGAAGTGGGGATTGGGTGGAACTGAAGCAAGGGAGAAGTTCGTATGTTTGTTTTCCACGTATATGAAACTGGCTGGCTGTACTTTAAAAAAAAAAAAAAAAAAAAAGAGATTAGGAAATGATATTTTGATGATTCACTGCATTTATTTGCTTCTGATGGCATAAATAATCTACTACCTTCGTGTGCTGCGCAGGAAGTCAAAGGAACGTTTCAAGTCAAATTAAAAAAATAATCAACATAACGGTTCTTTTCTGTGAACACATACAATAGATTTCTTTGTTTAATTAAACAAATCAGCAAACCAAAGACCCGAATTTAAGTTGCTGTTTATTAGGGCTTCACCTGGGGTACAGGTGAAAGGAGAACGGGTTAGCTTGTGAAACACTGCGTAGACACATGTTTTTTTTCCACGGTGACTGGCATTACTAAGCAACCTGATGGCGAGCTGACAGCACCTTGGCAAGCAGGGAACAATGAGATAAACCGTCAGCGATATTAAGAGAAAGCAGTTAAGCGCCGCATCTTTATTTTGGCTTGCAGCGACTTCGGGAAAAAAAACCCAAACACAACACACAAGAGCCTCCCTTCTCACCTTCAGCTTCCTCCCCACGCGTGTGGGTGTCCGTGGGTGTTCATACGTGCAGAACCGCACGCAGGCCCGGGCTTAGGGCGCGTTTTGGTGGCCGAGGTTGCCCCGCGGCGTTTCCCGCCGTGCCGAGGAGGAGAGAGACAGGAGGGGGAGCTCTCGCCGCGGCCGCCGCCGGCGCCGGCCACGGACGGTCCCCCCGGGATCGGGGCCCCTTCCTCCCCCGTCCCACCGGGCAGCACGGAGCCCCCGGCGGGGGTTAGCCCGGTTAGTCCCGATTTGGCCTCTGAAAAGGGTCGCGTCGTTCCCGGAGAGCCCGCATTTGCCCGATGCCGTCGCCTTTTGAAACCTTTTGCTTCGAAACCTTTTGCGCCCTTGGTGCCGCTTACATATTTACCGGCTGGGAAATGAGGCCCGCTTGTTTATCTCGTCCTCTCCGGCAGACGATAACCGGGAGAAATAGCTCAATATTAATATTAAAGAGAGTTATGCATTAATGGGTGGAAGCCCCATCCCTGGAAGTTTTTAAGGCCAGGCTGGATGAGGCTCTGAGCAGCCTGATCAAGTGGGGGATGTCGCTGCCCATGGTGGGGGGGTTGGAACTAGATGATCTTTAAGGTCCCTTCCAACCCTGACAATTCTATGATTCTATAATTCTAATAAAGACCAATCTGAAGAACCTCGTTAAAGCCAGGTGTTGCTTTCACGGTATCTAAAAAGCAACTTGAGCAAGTGGACAGGTGCCCTTTAAAACATAAATACTGATAAATAGGAGTACGAATATTAGACTATAAATTAAATCTAGGGTGATTTATTTCAGGCAACTCCTTTGCACCTGACATTTTATGAACAATATTTGTTTTTTTAGAGGTTCAAATGACTGTGCTTGCAAAAATCCAAGTGAGAATTCAGAGCTGGAAATGCAAAGCTGTGACAGAAGAAAACCACAGAGCCTGGCAAAGCACCTTGTGGGTAAAACGTGTACTCGGGCAGTGGAAGGAAAAGCCTGGGTTTGTGCCGTGACTCCGATACAGCAGAGACCTGGACCTTGATCTTGCAGGTGACTTAGTGACCACCAAAAGACAGATCATGTGGCTTTTTTCTTCCCCACTTTGAGAGCAACCAGTAAGTGAAGCAAAAAAATCTCACCCCCAAACCTTTCAACGGGCAACACAGAAACTTGCTGTGTTGCAGTGGGGTTAGAGCACATACTCATCATGGGAAGCTTCATGAAGTTCCTACTCCCTTTTGAGATGAGTTGCAATAAAGGATATGAAGCATTTTCCCCCTTGTTTTCTATTTTCCCTTGAATGAGAATGGAAATGTAGGTTGAAAACCCTGTGTTTTGTGTTGGTTTATTTGGTTTTTTTTTAATGGAATTCTTGCTTTCAGATGCCCTCTGTGTGAAACACTGATTTAAAAATGGCTTTTTCACAAGGAATTTGGTTTCATTAAACTCAGGAGCAAAATTTTCACTGATTTCCACAGGATCAGGATTTCATCTTAGGCTGATAAGTGCTTACTGATATCACATACACCAGTATCTGCCTGGTAAAATAAATGCAAGCAGCCCTATCGATCCAGTCAACCATCTTTGTTCACCTGTTTAAGATATTTGCAGGATCCATACTGAGCACTGCTGAACCAGGTTTCTTTACCAAAAATACAGGTTTTCACACACGAAATATGTGCTGTCACGGTTCAGTAAACGTATTTAATGTTAGGGTCTCTGTAACGTACATACCAGATTTATTTTCTCATAACTTTTTGGAGATGTTCAGATCAATGCCACTGTATGACTGACAAATTTATGGCTTTCATAGATTTGGATATTCTGCCTCTCCTTACAAGCTCATGAGCCACCACTAGAAACTGAAAATGTTCCTTTTTGTTAGTCTTTCCTTCCCCAGTAACAAGCGGAATAATTAGATGATTTCCAAAATTTATTTCAGTATCTACAATGTGTGTCAGATAACGTCTGAGCACTCTAAATGCATGAACTTCTGTGCTGACAGTTGATGGTCCTCCATATGCTATCACTAGAAGAACAACTTCCCAAGAATATGTAGTATAATAATATGCAAGATGTAAAGGTAATAACAGCCCTAGAAAAACAGGAATCGTGACAGTTGCAGAAATAATCTGATGAAGAGATATTATTATTAGGACCCAGAGAAGTAGAACTTTTGTATCCATCCAAAGCCTGTATTGGATACTGAGAAAACCAGGATGTGCTCTAAGACCGTGGCTCTCATCTGGTGGCTGATGAGGTACTGAGGGACTGTAGGCTATTTTTAAGGAGTTTACCAGAACCAGATGAGAAAAGTGAGCCTACTGTCAGGAGGCATAAGTTCACATCTCTGATCAAAAGTATTTGGTGTGTGCAGCTGGAAAAAAAAACTAACTGAAAGCCACTATTTTTGGTGAGCAAGAAGTGAGGATCGGCGTGCCGAATTGGTAGCAAGAGGGGTGAAAAGCGCTTCGGTTTACAGCCAAGCCTTCAGGCATCAGTCAGGAGAACTGGAATGACAGATTTCATCCTGGAGACGTTCGTTTTGGTCTTCTCACTGTAACCTGCTGAGGATAATTTGTATCATTTGGGCTTGTAGATATACTCTCCAAAGTAATTTCCAATATTAAAGGAAATTCTGTCCATGTTCGGAGTTTGGGTTTAATCTTTCTGACAAATTATCAACTCTGTTAAATTTATGCAGTGAAAGAGTGCTTTATTATGATATATATAACAAGTGTTGAGCAGTAGTCTTCAGATGTTTCACTGAACAAGAGCCATTTGAGGCAATGGTCTGTTTAGCAGAAGTTCTAAGGTTTTCACTAGAACTCTGCTATTAGCTCTTCAGAGAAACTTGTGATTATGTCCCTAATACAAGAATTAATTTTGCCTTTTCCATTAAAATGACTTTATGTATCAGCAAGGTGGTGATGATTCAAAGCAGAATAGTTGTCTGAGGCTGGCTTGCTTTTCCAGCTAAAGGTTTCAAAGAGCTCTGAGGCTACACAAGATTGTAGATTGTACAAGATTGCATAGCCTTCCCCTTGTGTTGCCCATCTTGTCCCCACTGTGCGAGAGAATACACTGAGGTTCTGGGAACACCTCCTGTACTTGATGAGAGCTCAACCGTACTGATTTGTTTGTAATAGAATACGGTGAGCAGAACATAGAGATGAGGTTGCTGGTGGTGGTGGTGGGGCACAGAAGGAGGGAAAACTTCCTTATTAAGCACCATCCTTTGGAGGTTACCTGCAGAGTCACAGGTTACTTTCCCCAAGTTTCAGAACTCACTGTGTTTTAAAATATTACAGGCAAGAATAAAATAAATCTCAGCTTCCTCTTGTGCTTGCTGCTGCTGAGTCTGAGGCCAGATCTTGTGCACCTGGAGAGCGCAGAACACACTGAGCCCATGGCACAACCCTCTCTGCAGCTGACTCCTGCAGCTCCTTGGTGCCAGCAGAGCCTTCTCGAGGGTCTCTGTGAGGTCCTGCCCCTCTGCAAAAACGAACAATCAGATCTGGTTTTATTCCAGCATCTGCCTGATTCTCTCAGGCAGCGAGGGGAGTGGCAGCACCTTCGCTTCACAACGGTCTTGAACTTACCGCTGTGGATGGGCTCTACGATTTTACAGGCTGAAGTCGGGTTGGTATCTCACCTTCTCATGCCTGCTGGTCTAACAGGCTATGTAAAAACCCCAGTTTCTTCCTCTTTTCAATGCCACAGGGGAAAATGTGCTCCCTGTCTCTACTCACTTTGCCATCTGAGGTAGGCAAGCAAGGCTCCTTTTAATCACGAAACGAGCCAAGGAGTTGTGCTCAACTTTTCATTCTGAAGAATGTCAGTGATTTAGGCTTCAGAAAGAGAGAATGTAAATTAGACATTGTCGCACGCAAAACGAACTTATCTCTGACAGGCTCAACAGAGAATTTTATAGGGAACCTACTCATACCCACACGGAACACAGCTTATCGACTGCGGGATTTTTTTATTTTTTTTTTGTTTTAAATGTTACAATTTTAAGGTGTACAGAATGAGAAACGCCGTACAATTACAATTTTGACTAAGGGAACAATGGACACCCCCGTACCTTACAGCATCCTACCGGGTAATTAGGGACTGCCAGGGAGCGGGAAAGCACAACCCAGGAAAAATCAATGTAACCCCCCCGGCGTGTGCTGTAACCCGGCACCTTCGTCGCTGAACCACTCACCCAGGCGCGGATAAAGGGGAAAAAGAAAAAACAAACAAAAGAAATAATAAAAAATACAGAGTAATTAAACCTCGGCGCGGCGGAGAGCCCCGTCTGACTGCGGCGGCGACGGGACGGGGGACCGGGTCCGGGCGAGCCACGCCGGGGGGGGCACGGCGGCTGCAAGCCGAGGCCGGGCGGGCTGGAGGGGGGCACACGGCCAACCCCCCCTCCCCAACCCCCCTCCAGGGGCCGGGGGCAGGGCGCGCCTCCCCGTCCGCTCCGCCTGGTGCTCGACGCGGCCCCCCCCGCTTCCTCAGCTCCCATGGCGGGCAGCGGCGGCCGATTCGGTGGCGGCAAGCCCCGCCCGCCGGCGGGCCGAGGCCGGCCTCCCCCTTCCCTCCACCGCCCCCTCCGCGGCAGCCCGCCAGCAGCGCCACAGCAGGCGCGGGGCCGGCTCGCTTCGCGCTGCCTCTCGCCCGCCCCGCCGCCGCCGCCGCCGCCGCCGCCGCCGCCGCCGCCCCGCCGCCGCTCCCATGCAGGCCGGCGGCGAGGCCGAAGATGGCTGATTCGCCGGGGCACCCGCGCCCCGCACCGACCGCGACCCCCGCCCGCCTCCCGCCGCCGCCGCCGCGCTCCCCCCGGGCCCTCCGCGGCGCCGCCTGCCACCACTGAGAGCCGCCGCCGCTCCCCCCCCCCCCCCCTCCTCCCTTTCTTCCCGCGCCCCTCCCGGCCCCCCCAGAGCACCAGCAGCCATTTCATCTCCACCACCACCACCACCAAGTAGGCGCAAAAAATGGCAGAAATGGAGAAAGAAGGGAGACCTCCCGAAAATAAAAGGAGCAGGAAGCCGGCTCACCCGGTCAAGCGGGAGATCAACGAGGAGATGAAGGTAGGGGTGCCCGTGATGGGGAAGGGAGCGGGGGTGTCGTCGTCGTCGTCGTCCCCCCTTCTCCCCCCCCCCCCCCCCCCCGCATCCGTGCATGGAAACGGAATAAGAAAGGATCTCTTGTCATTTTTTTTTTTTTTTGTAGGATGCACTGAATGTGTCTCAACTCCGCCTCCTGGGCTGAAAACAGAGACGAATTCACAGGCTACAAATCCTGTTCATTGACCAGCTTTGATTTATTTAATTTTTTTAAAAAAAATAACTCTCCCTCGTTGGGCTTTGAAGCTCCTCGGGTGCCAGTGATGACCCTTTATTTCTTTTTTTTCTTTAAATTTTCTTTCTCTCGCCATCCCCTCAGGTAGCCCTAAAGTTAGGAAAGAAAGGGACCTCTTTAAACACTATATTTCTCAACCTTTTTTTTCTGTTTGTTTTTAAGTAGCCGGCTGCAAGTGTGTCATTACGTTGTCAAAGTGAACGGGTAACGCGCTGAGCCGCGCATCCCTTCTGGCACTTGAGCGCGGAGACCCCTTTTCTCTCCTTCTCCCTCTCGCCTCCTCCTCCTCCTCCTCCTCCGCTTTGCCCGCGGCGCTTCGCGGTTGCTGGCGGCGGCAGAGGTGCTGCTGCTGCTGGTGCTGGTGCTGCGAGGCGGCTGTCCGAGGGGCTGCTGTGGGTGGAAGGGGACTCGTAAAGGTTGTCCCTGCCTGGTAGGAGCCGGTGCCAGGCCAGCTGTGCTCTGGAAGTAGCGCTTGAGGCGGCTGCTCCGGATGTTAGAATGGCTGTGGCGGCACAAAAACGTTGTTTCGGGACTTCGTTTATCATTAGGTCGCTGCTCCAGTATTGATTGGTCCATTTTTTTGTTTTTGTTGGTTTTTTTTTTGCGCCCGTTTTCCATGTCTATTTGTTTTCCGTCTCTAATTCCCCAAAGTTGGGAACATCGTATTTCGAGACTTCGGCTGAACTTGTTGTTGTCGTTTAATGGGCAGATAAAGTGACTGAAAAGACATAGTCTGCTTCTAAGATAAAGCTGCTGACATTTAATTTGAGTATGTCATTTATTAAAAGGCTGATTGTAAGTGCAGGATTGCCTGGAAAATGTCACACATTCGCATAGTATACATACTATATAGGCGAGTGTATAAATATGCATGATGCTTAGTGAAAATACCTTTGCTTTGCGGAGCAATGATCTCTCCCGTGTAAAATTAAATGGGAATGCACAGTCCCCTCCCTTCTCCCCTTTTCTGCACACCACTAATTTTGGTTAGGTGCCCTTTCCTGCCTTGCTCCTGCCGCTTGCGTTATTGAGCGTGGTCACAGTTCTGCGTGCACATCATCTGGAAATGCGGACAAGAGTAGTGTTCGGGGACCAGACAAAATAACGCGTCGGTGCATCTCTTTGGAAACAATCCGTACTAGTTTCAAGTCCCGAGGAGCAGTGTTATTCTTTGTGAGATATGTGACCCATCCTGTTTTCAGAGAGGGCTCTGTTGCGAGCACTGAAGAGTAAGAGTCGTCGCTCATTGTAATCCCACGTAGTTTTGAGGACTGCGGAGGTCTGCCGTGTAGGGCATTGGCCCCTTAGAGCATTGCCTTATGCAGTCTATATGGATTGCAGCTTTTAAGTTTCATAGGTTCTAGAATTACAAATTAGCTAATTTTAATCAAAACATGTGAAATGTTATCCTGGCTGGATATAAAGGCTGACTGTGCTGGATCCTCTGGGTTTGTTTTGTTTACTTTGGCTGCAGGCACACTCAGCGGTTTGGGAGATAGTTGTTCTTCTACAGTATAACAGATGTTTGTCTGAAAGGGTGAGGAAGAAACAAAAACAACATTGTGTGAAGGAGAAAAATTACACAATTTTAAACTAATGCTTTGGTATTAAGCACTGGCGTTAACCTTCGTGCAAGAGAGTTTTTCTTTTTTAATCGTGAGTAGCCACTTAAGGTTAGAAACCTCAAGATGTCAGCTGATTTTAAAAATTAGAGATGGGTAGAAACGGCATTTTGAACCAATGTGATTTCTGGTCGAGAGTGAGATAGCTGATGGCAGAACCTTTCACAAAACACAAGCCACCTTTCAATGTAAACTAGGCTATATATATGCTATGTGTTGGCTGCTATCACCCAAGAAGGGGAAAGAGAGGGGAGAGATAAAAAAAAAAAAAAGGCAGTTTGAATTTTAGACGGGTTGAGAAAGTCAAAATCCTGTGGCAATCACTTACTCTTTTTCTTGACTGATGAATTAAGATGTCTAGTTGTTCTTGGTAAACCCGGGGAATACAATAACGTAACAAATTGGTTACACTCTGCGGAATGTTTGCAGCGAAATGACAGAGGGAGCACAATGTGCCCTTGTGTAGGTTCATATCTGTAATGTTCAAACAGGCTGACTGTTTCCCTTCATCTGAACTGCTTTCATCTGGACCAGTGTAAAATAAGCTCTGGTAAGTAATCACGGCAGAGCAGAAAGAAAGGAATGTATACAGCAATAGACAGCCTAAGCTGTAAAAACTGTAACCCGAGTATCAGCAGCAGATCAGATATCAAGGCTTTAAGGTAGGGGAAATGAAAGAGATGAAGGGGAGGAAAAGACAAGAGAGGGAATGGAAAAGTCAGCTTGGAAAGTGAAGGAGAAGTAGGAGGGCCCCCTCAGGGAAATTTGGCTCAGGGATTAGGGAATTTTATCATGGTGTACAGTGACCTACTCAGGTTTCAGCCCACGTTGGATCAAATCGCCTCCCTTTGCTAGCAGAAAGAAAAAGGACTGGTGTATGTGTGATTTCAATCCCCCCCCCAATTCGTCGGATAATAAAAAGGGCACTGGTACAAGTGTCTATTTTAAGTACAGCAAATGCAGGGCACTATGAATGAGCAATAAAATTACCTCATCAGAGAGACTTCCTTCAAGATTTGCTGTTTGATACAGTCAGATATTTACTCGAGAAGGATCACAACACCTAACTGCTTGGTTTGGTGTCTTCCAGCAGTAGTGTCACAGCTCGGTTTTAATGTGACTGGGTGGATGTTCAGGATGCTTGCTCTCTCCTTACGCCAGATATTGTTACATTTTTGTTATCACTAACCTAATGTACGTGATGGTTATAGCAATTTTTAATTTGATACAATGTTGTGTGTGAAAAGTACATGACTCTGCACAGTTTTCTGGTATTACATTTCCATGAAAAATATATTCAGGAGGAACTGTTTTGTTTCGCTGTGACCTTCACAGCCTTTCTTTCTTTCTTCTATTTTTTTTTTTCTCCCTCTTTTGTCCTCCTTCCTCCTTCAGGTGACTCTTCCCATTTTTATTCTTCCAGGGGTAGCATTGTTCACCTCAGGCTTTGGAAGAAGAGCAGACAGTTACTCTGAAATTCAGTTCAGTGCTATTTCTCACTCGCTAGTGGATAACAGAGCACCTAATAGATGCAAAGCTATCATAATCAGGGAAACCAGTACTATTTTAAGACCAAAATATTTTTTACGGTTTAATTGATGAAAGCACCCGTCAAGGCGCTGTGATGACTTCCCCATCCATCCCTCCTCAGCTTATTTCCATTTGCCATCCCGCTGCCAGGCAGCAGTGCTGCTCAGGAAGAGCAGCGAGGTGCTCTGCTGTGTTGTGAAATGAGCTTACATCCAGTACTGGATTGGACTGGAAGTTCTCCTGAACAAACAAGACCGTGTATCCGCGTGTCTCTGTCAGTTGAAAGGCGAGCAATTAATTTGCGCTGTGATTTCACAGGGCTGCCCCATGTGCCCAAGGAGTTTACCATCTATAAATACTCTCAATAACTAATTTGTATCTAAAATTGGGCTTCGTTCCTGATGCCTGGCGCTCAAGACAGTCCCATCTGTTATAGTTTAATAGTAAACTCATCAGAAGGTCTTTAAGTTCAGTGTTTTAATATTCCCTGTTTGGCATTTAAAACTACTACTGTCAGGAGGAGGAAAGCGGTGAAGCAGGCGTAGCAGCCCTGCGCCTGGGGCGAGCCAGATCGCTGGGAGCGCTCTGAAGATTCCAAGGAAACTCCTCCCTTCTCTCCTGAAAAGCAAAAAAAAAAAAAGTCTTTGGGAAAGTGGAAAAGCAGACAGACTTTATCAGTTGTACTATTTCAAGAGATCAAGGTGCAGTTTGTGTTTTTTCTTTGGAAGGAGTTCAGTGGGATGGCTGCAAAAGGGAGTTGTGTTGTCTGCACCGGGAGCCTCACCTGCCCGTGCGCCGCAGAAATAAGTGCTTCCCCAAACAAAGTGGGTGTTACAGAACCCAGCGTGTGTGGGGGAGGACAAAGGAAATTAAAGCATGAAGGAATTTTGCTTTCTGATAGCATAAAGTTCTAAACATGAGATTCAATGTGGTGACAACATAAATAAGCACAGAAAGCGAGGGCCAGTGGAAAAAAAAAAAAATCCAAGTTTGTGTTGTGACTGTAGAAACGTTTTTATTTCCTTGGTGCAGTGAAAGTGAAAAGTGAATTTGTGGAGCTCTGCACCGAGCGGGTTATGCAGGCAAGGAAATGGAATGGAGCCACTGCGCTTCCTCCCAGATCTGAAATAAACATTCAGCAGTAAAACCTAGAAGAAAATGAGTCTGACAGACTCATTCTCCCCTGCGTTTCCTGCCTCCGTGTTTGCCAGGCCTCGTTCGGTGAAGCCAGGCCTTGCCCTCTGTGAATAAGGTTCGTAGAGAAGGAGAGGCAAGAGGTCTGAGATAGAAAGCGAAGCGTGGCTTAGCTTCAGAACGTATTAATTAGCAAAGATTTGGGAAAATGATGCGTTGCAATGTAAAAAAACCCGAGCTATATGTGTACTATTGCTATGAAATGAATCCTAAAGCTGGAATAAATGTGAGTATGTTTTTACTGCCTAACATAGAAGTCCGTCTCACAAAGGAGAGAAACCACAGTCTGGCGAGTCAACAGGCTCTTCATCTTTCCCATGAATAGGAAGCAAATTCAAGTGAAAATATCAACAAGCATAATAGTGAGTTAGTTATCCTGGCTCTTCCAGGAGGGAGGATATTTCTGTATAGTACAAGAATAGAGAAATCATACAGTTAAAACATGCAAATTACACATTTCCCTGCAGTGGTGGTAAGTGATTTTGGGGCTTGGCAGGGGGGCGAAAAAAGAATTGCCATCTTTTAGGGAGAGAGGGCTTTGGCGTTGTCGTGTGACTGGGGCCACTGGGGCGTTTTTGGGGCAGTTTCTGTGGCAGGGATGAGCCGGTGGTGAATGCCCTGGGTGCGAGGCAGCTGCGAAGGGGCACTGTCGGTTGAAGGAGCCCAGGGGATCCGGCTCAGGTGGTGGGATGTTGACCGATTGCCTGGGTGCGTGGGTAGCCAAAGCGGGTGTTGGTGCTTCCCCCACAGCCTCGGGAGCTTGGCTGCTTGGTACGTGCACAAGAGGCCAAGTGTGCCACGGCGGCATGAGAAGGACTTCGGGCAGGATTTCTGTGCTCGTTATCTCAGCTCTCATGCTGGTCCTCGCTGTGAGCGGCACCGGGGCTCGGGTCTCTTGGGATTCTCTGCAGGGGACTGAGCGTTACCTCCCTGGCAGGACCAAGCCACCTTCCGCACTGTAATTTTACAATGAAATCCATGGACCCCTGCAGGGCTCCCTTTGCGTTTGGTGGGATTTTCTCTGGGCTCAAGGGCCTCATTTTAGCGTGTGATTGCTGATTTGCGATTTTATGGATGATGGGCAAGTTTTTTTCTGGCATTCTGGTCTTTCACATCATGCCAGCCCTCTGGCAGGGCTCTGGGATTGAGGTGGCAGCCTCCATCCTGCAGACCCTCCGCATCCTTTTGAAGAAGGAGTCTGAAAGTAGGCATGGACTAGCTCACTGCCTCTGCTGTACTGCTCTTGCAAGAGCTTGGAACTGCAGCTTGTTGCACGTCCTCCATCTGGTCAGCCATAGTTGTCTTCTCCCTGGGCTTCTGCAGGTTCATCATCTCTCAGCTCAGCTAGTTTGTGTCTAGCTTGCTTCATTGCTTCATCGTTGCTTCTTCTGCTCTCTTGCTCCAACCTCGGGTCCCACATTCTTGCTTTTCTCAAGCACTGTTGTTACAATCCTCACCCTTCCTTCACTGAGCATTTGAAGCTTATATATCTTTCAGTGAGGTTCTGCTCCTCATGTACAGGTTTTGTATTAATTGGCTTGCTTCCTTAAGTTCATCAAGAGCTCGGCTTTTTTACCTTTTCCCCCACCCTTTTCACACAAAGAGAAATTGTCTCCTGTCATCTCATCTCATCATTGGTGTTTTGACTGTTGCCACCACACTGGTCTTTAGAAATCCCATCTTTCCACTGTATCTTGAATCCGTCTAGATTTGGCCTACCATGGAAATGAAAGGTGGGAGAATACATGGAAGCAATGAAACAACAGTGCTCTGCTTCAGAGCAGCGGCTTCAGCAAGGACATGACTTTTGTGACCGTTATCTTGACTGATGTTGGACATTGCTGCCAGTGGGTATTGGAGTCAGGAGTCCGAGGGAAGGCGATATCATAGTTCTGTGCATGCTCATCTCTGTGAGAGGGGTAGTGTGGAAAAAAAAGCATTTCACAGCTTTGACTATGAGCTTGCTGAGAATGGCATCACCCTCTTGGTTTGCTGTGTATAAAGTGCTGTGTAATGAAGCCCTGGCTGTTAGCCACTAAGAAAATAGTATTATGAGTGATCAGCATCATTGTAATAAGTACGATAAATTATGAAGGAGATTGGCTTAATTATTTTTTATTGTTTTGTTTTGTTTTGTTTTTCAAATCCAAACATCCTTGTTGAGAAATCACGGTGTTGAAAAGCACTTACTCGTTACTGCTAAGGTGCAACCTCATTGTACTCTCACTGAAGTTAGCAGGAAGAACCCTGGAGACTTTTTTTCTTGAGTCAAGTCTCTGAAGGGTAATTGCAAAATCAAATGTATATTTTGTCGTTACGAGTCTTCATTTTTATGCATGACTCATCATAGACAGTAAAAATGAGACTTGATTTGTACCATTACGAACTCAACCATCATTCTGGAGAGACATACACATATATGAATTTTCAGGAAAAAATAAACATATATATGGCCTTACTGACATATTCCTTGACAAGTAATTAGAAATTACTCATTGCCTGAGTTCATCAACACTGCAAATAAAACACAAAGCATCCACAGAGGGCAAATTTAGAGCTACTCAATTAATTTGGTTGCGTGGGGTTAAAGTCAGGAAGACTTTGTCAGTTGGTCTCTACCTTGCTAGATTAGTCTCTAGGGCTTCCTCTCCATAGCTGAAATTTAGCAAAGCGAGGGAAGCTGTCAGAGCTTGCCTTCGGGCCCCTGTGCACCCCTTCAGGTCATTCTGGGTGAGCTGCAGAGGCAGCTCCAGCTCATTTCATTGTTGTATTTGCCTGGGTTAGAGAAGGGGTTAGTGTTCCTTGGGACTTTCAACCCTGAGAGAGTTTTCTAACAGCTGAAAAAAAAAAAAACCCAAACAAAAAAACCTTTAGAAAAAAATATTCCATTTTTGCTGGTATTTAAACCACTTAAAACGCTGCGTAATTCAAGGAAGAGTTTAATATGTATTTTAGAAATGAGTGTAGGTGTTAGCCACGTGACACTGCATTGTACTCCTTGTTACAAACTGTAGTAGGAACATAGTTCAGATGTAATGGGCTGTTGTACTTACAACACTGACACTAGAGGTAGAGGTGGAACGATGTGTTGTTCTCCAGCCGTTGGGGGCTGCACGGGACAGGCACAGCATCGAGACTTCAGCAGGACGTCAAGTGAAAATGAAAGGGGGGTGGGGAACCAAAGGAAATCGATGCTCCAGGGGTCTGCTGCAGGTTTTTGTTTTGGTTTTTCTTTTCTGGAAATGTGTGTTTGAGTTGCACAGATGATGCTCCTGGAAGGGTACAAATTGCTTGTGTTCGTTGCCTATAGCTGCTCTACAGCGCTCCGTGAGCGACAGGAACACCTTTGCAATCTGCTGTGATGAATGAGCCCGGAGCGGTGCAACGCTCTGACGTTCTGGGGCAGAGTGCCTGCTGTAGCTTTGAATTCGGAAGCAATTATCATCTGATTAATTTTATTTATTTATTTAAATGACTGGAGAATTGCTGCGTTCTGTCATTAGCCTTGCTCCCGCTCCGAAAAAACTTAAGCTCGAGCGGTTACTAGACAAAATCTAGCGACCTGCAAATTTGACACGTACCATTTGTTTTGAATTGGTATTGTATTCTTATTCCTTTGCTGGTAGTCAGAGTCCTGGGAGACTGTGCTTATCGGGAGCATTATTGCAGATGTCAAGATCTTACAGGGAAATGAAGTTTGGAGTTTTTTTTGAAGGAGGGATAATAAAAAAATACAGAGACCAAACAGAAAAGCTTTGTGTGTGGCTTTTTCGTTTAATTTTAGAGTTGTCATTCTACTTTAAAACTGATCTTTGCTATCGCAGTAATTCATTAGCTGATTTCCTCTGGTAGTTTCCTAAACCCGTAAGCTGTAGAGCTCCATGGCGCTGTTTGGTTTCAGAAAGCTTTGTTGCCTGGCTGCAGATTTCTTAACTTACTCCACTAAATCTCCTGGTCCAATAAAGAACATTTTCTACAGAAATATTTTTGCCGCGTGACCTAGAGGACGTGTTTTTAATAGAATTTGGGAGTTATGACAGTAGTGTTCCATAGTTTGCATTTCCATACGAACATAAAATGTAACCACACGGCTGCTTGGAAATCAGTCTGAAAATAAATATGGCAAAACTGAGGAAAGGTTTTCTTAAACAAATATCGGAGATGTTTGTATGAAATGTTATGGTAAAATTCTTTCTTGATGAAGAGTTTTTAAGTGGTTTGACTATGCAAGGGCTTATAACTCTGAGGAAAAATGTCTTTGCTGTGATTTTATTTGATTTGGTTCATGGGCACCTCAAGGAACTGTAATTGTGTCAGTGACCTGCTCCAGCTGAAAAGACTGTAGTGCTGTAAGATTGATTAACTGCTGGTTTTCTGTTATTCTCTTGCTGCGGTCTTAAATATTTTATGGCAACACAGAGAAGTTTGTGTGACAAATGTATGTTAAAATATTTCTGACATTGAATGCCAGAGCAAAAGTCATAAATAACTCTCCTTTTCATTTTCTTTAAATTACAAGACGCATGAGTCTCTGTCATAACTACACGTGCCAGTCGGAGATTTAAATGCATTACACTTTATGCACTTGACTTATGAAATGACCATTAGTCTTTGAGGAGGTGGGCCGAACCTGACACTTCCTCGTGTGGCACAGATACGGTTCGATTTATGCGCTCCTCCCTTCCTTCCAAATGCTTATTGATTGCATAAATAAGTAGGCAATTTTTCTCTTTCAGAACTTTGCAGAAAACACTATGAATGAGCTCCTTGGCTGGTATGGTTATGATAAGGTTGAACTGAAAGATGGAGAAGATATTGAATTCAGGAACTACTCGGCAGATGGGGAAAGCCGCCAGCACATTTCTGTTCTCAAAGGTAATGAGACTTCACGTTTCTGTGTTCATGCAAAGAAGGATTAATATCTCAACCTGAGTGAATTGGCGTGGATCGGGAAGCGTGTTCTGGTTGCTTCGTGGTTGGTTTACATAAAAATATTGGAGAGTGCCTTCTAGCATGAGGAACCCAATAGGGGACGAGGAAAATGACTTAACGAAATTGCTGTTAGTGGGCACTTATTGAATGTATCTTCACAAATAACAGCTTTTATGAGTCAGTTGCAAGTCATGTGTCTGGTACCAATAAACTGCTCACAACTGGAAAAAAAAGGGAGCACTTTCTTAGCAGTGTGGTGTTAAGGAAGTCTTTTGCTTCCGAAACAAAAGCTTTTTGGTTTATGGCTTTTTAAAATGCCAAAAGACTGTGATCTGGAATATTCACAATGTGTGGAGGAAAGAGTGTGAACGTTCACAAAAGGCTCCTTATCCATGTTCGTACTACACCATCTCCTGCAAGCCCTGTAGAAGTTCTCCAGGGATGGAATTTGTTTGGGACCAGTGCTGGATCTTTGATTCCAAATGGGAAGGATGGGATCCAGTCTGCTTGTCCAGCCCCTCGCTCACTGCCTTCTGACCCCTCAGTTGCAGGGGATGGGTACGGACTTGTCATTGGCGTGACGAGGAGAATAGGAAATTGCTACTCATTGACTTACCCGACAGGAGTTCCTCAAACGTGAGGTAGAGAGAGGAAATTGCAGCAGATTTTGTGCTCTTGGCCTGCCACTTTTCACTGAGTTTGTGGCCATCAGTGTTGAGGTTTTCTTTCGGATGGCCAGCAGCAGCAGCAGCACTGTGTTCAGTGAGTGTTCCAGGGACTACTGATAGCAGAGAGACCAGTTCTGAAGGAGGGATGGCTAGAAAAAAGTCGAAAAATTGGAGGAGGGTGAAACAACCTAATCGTGTTAAAATTGAATGTTTGCAGCTTGTTAGTTCTGTAGAAACACTGGCGATCGATATTTATTTTTCACTGAAAATGCAATGTCACTAAGCCACCTTCGAAGAAACTTGTTCCTGTGTAGTAATGTGATTAATTTATATATGTTTTAATAAATATATCTTTTATTGAAGGATTTGTGGCTCCAGTCTATGCCTGATAAAAATTTGTGACATACTTTTTAATACACATGACACAAATCATGTGTTTTATGTATGAAACAAAGACATCGACTACCTGTGTCAGGTAGAAATTTTTGGTGTGTGCAGTCTAGGGGGGGCAAAAAAAGTGTTTCTTTTTCTGAGAAATGAGAGGAGAGGAAATGATAAGAAGAAAGTCCTGCCCCATAGCTAACTGAGGTGCTTTAGAGAAATTCCTACGAATAAGAATCCTGAGGTGATTTGAGATTAAAGAATTAGAATAATAACTGTCATCATCTCATGCATACTTCACTATACTTGCAAGATTTTGTTCCTTTCTTCAAATAATTTCCATTACTACTATTCATATTACTAATAGAGAATTAGGAATTCTTTTATTCTTCAGTTAATGCTTCTCACTTTGATGAAGTCACATTACACTGAGTGTGATCACTATGCAAACAGTAGAAAGACAGGAATAAGGTGTCATAGATTAAATCAGGTGTACTAAGGATATGCATGACAAAATAACGCCATATTTTGGGAAAAAAAAGTGTGAGTTTGTTTAAAAAATGGAGCGTTTCTGGAGAATATGGGAAAGTATCTGTATTTTAAAATAGAAAGTGTCTTGGTTTTGTGCACTCTTCTTGTATAGGGGTAACTAATTTAATGAACAGATTGGTGAAAGTATGTAGGGGCATTTAAAAAATGTATTTGTCATACTGTACAATGTGTTCTTTGTGCTTTTCAGAAAATTCTTTGCCAAAACCAAAATTACCCGAGGACAGTGTTATTTCACCGTACAATATAAACCCAAGCTACCCAGGGCTTGCTACAGGAAATGGACTTTCAGACTCACCAGCAGGGTCGAAGGATCATGGGAATGTACCTATTATTGTCCCATTAATTCCACCGCCTTTCATAAAGCCACCAGCAGGTAAATCCTAATGAACATTTAAAAATGGTTACTGTCATTGACATGTCCTGAGATTGCTAGATCGTGACACCCAAGTGAGAGGGCTGATTTCAAAATGTTTAAAAACCTGTCACAGGGAACTTTAAAACAGAGTGGGAGAGTGACTTTATTTATTAGTATTCTTGAAAAACTTCTGGAAATGCAACGACAATGGACTTGTGCTGCTCATGGCATTAGGCACGTTGGATGGTACTCTCAGCGCTTCGACAGCATCTGCTTTTAGGCAAAAAAAAGAAAAAAATTTTGTTCTGATTAATAGATCCTTTAAATAAATTAACAGAAGATGATGAAATTAAAAACAGGCTCCACAAAGGAAACGGTGAAAGAGACAAAGCCATCAAATCGATATCATGTCTTTATATCAGGTTAACAAGCTTATCCTGAGAAAACTGTCTCTTGATTCTCGTTGAAATCTCTGACCGCTGTCTCTTGAGGGTTTAATATGATCTTGACTCTACCCAGGAGACTGCACTGAGACGTTTTACATTTTCATCAGATTTTTATCAGGAGTGATTTCATAACACGCCGTTACTCAGAGTTTGTGTGAAAAATGATTTATTCCACACTGTGTACTTACCATAATCTGTGAAAGTAACTCTTAAACCTACGCCAGGCTGATTAATTGCTGTGTTATTGTTCATGGCTGTACGCGGTGCGGTAATTGGTTCATTTGGATAGAAGCAGGCTCCATCCTGCTTCCGTGGATGTCCCTGGGTGTTGTTCTGTGTGGTTTTGGGTGACCGAGACACTGAGGGGAACAGGGTGACCTGCGATACCTCCCCAAGAGCGGTAGCTCTGTGCACACAGGGAGACAGAGTCCCTGTCAGGTGCGAGGACTCTTCTGCAGAGGCCAAACAGTCCCAGTTGTTAGATGGTCACCTCTGCCCTTCGTTACTTGACTAAAGGTAAACTGCAAAATACCGATCGGTCCAAGAAGGCGTTTGCCTGTTGACAGTCGTGTGACAGACTACAGTTGTCCCTCCCAAATTATTCTTATGCTGTTGAGCTTTATCTCTAAAGAAGCGTACTAATATGCTATGAACGATTTTCGAATGTTACTCAATACGCATTCCCTGCCAAAGACTTTTCATCTATTTTACGCGGTATTTGCTAATTACCAAAGCTATTTGGGCCCATTCCTGCAGCCTTTACTCAGCTAAAGATCTCGGGCCATATGGGCTGGATCCTCAGCTGTTGTTGATTTGGCCCTAAAGCTTTAATCAAGGGCTTGTGCCGTCCCAAGCTATTTTCTCCTCCAGTCTGAGTCATGAGTGAATCCAGAATGCTGAATTTGTGGTACGCGAACACAAGGTTGTAACATGCATTGTGCAAACTGCCACAGTTGCTAGATTTTTATGACATCAAACAAGCAGGAGGAGATGGAATTATGAAGTAGAAAAACAAATTACTGCAACAGTAGTTAAGTGGGCACAGGGGAGCCTTGGACAAGTCAACTGCCTTCTGTTCTTTGCCCGTACACCTACCACGTGTGATCTGGTGTTCAAATGCACCGCGGGCAGAGAAGGCTTTTCATAACTATTTTCCAACTTTAAGTTTTTAATTTGTTAATTTGTGATGAATATTGTTGTTTTGCTTGCACAAGGGGTTTAAACACATCTCTGGCTCCTCTGACTTTATCCCACGATCAGTAATGAGTGCTAGATTACTGTGACTTCTGAGCAAATGAGTGCATTTATCTCACCTTTGTTTCAGGGAGCAAAGTTTGGGAGGACCAGAGAGGGAGGAGAACCACAACCTTTGTGGGATTTGCAATAAACATCAGTAATAATTGTTTTGTTTTATCTTAGGGCGTAGGTGCCCTAGTCATGATCACCCCAAAGAGCATGGCAAGAAACAACTGGTGAATACAAGTAGAAAAGAGAGTACAAAGGAGCCAGGAGAGCCAGCGTGCGAGGCAGTGGTCTTGGCACCGCACTTTGACACCGTTTTGCGGGCACTACATCAAAGCAGATAACTTCAGAGTGATACAAAGCCAGACAAGAGCAACTCTGGGGATGTTTTCTCAGAGCCCCTCACAAGCACAGGGATGACTTTGGAAACAGCACAAAGGTGCTTTTTTGAGTTGAGGAGGCAAATGAAAAAAGACTCATGTCATTAATTGCCAAAGCTGAAAGTCAACATTTTCCGCATGGGGGAGAGACAGGCAATGACTGACCTGCCACAAGGAGAGAAGCAGCTTATATTTGTTTGACTTAATGAATGTAGAAAGGGAACAGGAGAGAGAGGCAGAAAGAACCCAAGAGAAAGCTTCAAGGTTAAAATGCTGGGCAGAGAGAGGGATCTTTGCAGTGTAGTTTGAGTGGGTGCAGATGGGACAAGGTTACATTACAGGCCAGACAGAAGCCTAAGCAGCGATGCACTGCGGGGACTGAGATGCTGAGAATCAGCCTGAGTCCAGACTTTGTGGGTGGGTGAGGAGAGCTTTTAGATATCCTACAGGAGAAAAATCTACAGGATTTAAATATAGCTCAAAAGAGAGTGCCCACAGATGAAAATGATATCTAAATCATGAACCTGAAGGACAGGAAAGATGATGGTGTGGTCCACCATTATTGAGCAAAATAATATGGAGTGAGCACTCAGGGAGAAATTATTAAGACTTTAATTCTTGGTGTATTGATCTTGAACTGAAGGGTCAGCACTAGTAAAGAAGTGTCAGAGAGACAGGCCAAGGTATTCATTTGGATCTGGAGAGGATAAGCAGATCCAGGAAACAGTCACAGTGAATTATTAGTTGAATAATTTTTGCAGATAAGGCTCTATACAGATAAGAGGAAGAAGAGAAGGAGCAGAGCACCAGGATGCTCACAGAAGCCTGAAGGGAGAAATAGGAAGGATACTCTGCAATGTGCACTGATGTACCAGTTGCAGAGGTGGAAAAAACACTGGGGGAAGACAGAGTCAGGAAACCAAGAGAAACAGGATTCCCAGGGAGGCAGGTATGATTCTTGATGTCAGAAATATCTACCAGCTCAAGAAGACGAGGGAAGGGGCACTGATCCTGAACAATGCCTAGGAAGCAGTCACTTAAGATTTCAGCAGATGAGGTTGTCCTTGAGTGTGCTGGAGAACTTTGAATAGTGTCCTGTCTGCATTCATGTTTTGTATGAACAGGCTAAAACCTTGAACAGCTAACAAAATTACCTTTCTTCCCCCTCATGCTTATTTTACGGTAAAGTATTTTTTTTGTTTTCCTTCTGAAAACTAAATAATTTTGAGCAGTTGGACTAAAATTTTATGTTCAAGCTGTTCAGTTTTCTGTTTGAGTCAGATGAAATATTAAGTGAAAATTTACTTATACAATCCTAGAAAACATTCATCTGCTACCTGACCAAATAGAAATAGCTACAGTAAAGACACTTGCTCATTGCAGTACCCCAGAATTACACATAAAAATGACCGAGTTAAATGCATGGGCCCTGTGTGATACACTGGCCATCTACAGACAGAGATTATGGTGTGACAGTGGAGTGTCCTAAATCTGCTCAAGGAGAAGCCTCCACAAGAATTCCCAGTTCCTCAGATCTGGAGGCTGCCTGCAAGAGTGCCCCACCGATCTGCACCCCCAGGCAGACAGGCAGTGCCTAAATCAGACGGGACTTTATCAGCCAACGTCAGCCATCTGACCTGCACCTGAAAGCAAAGCAGAAGTCGATGTGGCCTCCAGAGAGTTGTTGCGATAGTCTGCTTGGAGCTAATAACTGTCCTTCTTGCCCAGCAGGGTGGTGGCTACGTTTAGTGCTGGCAGCAGATTGTGAGTGACCTTCAGGGTTAGTCTCGAGTACAACCCGTGGCAACAAACTGATCTTAAGATTAGTTCTGCTTGGTGTTATAAGATTCTTGTTTTCTACACTTTACTAGCGTACTTTCTACACTTTCTACGCTTTACTAGCATAAAGAAAGTATATTTTTTCAATTAAAAAAATTACATGGAAATAGCAAGGAACGGAAGTGCAATAGCCAGGAAGTATCTAGAAGTAAAAATCTCACCACAGTTGTGCGGGGTGTATGTAGCATACAACGTGCAAACGTCCTACCTGTTTGTCTGCAGCCCTCAGTGATAGAGTAAATCTGAGAGGTCACTTAGGGTGACTCTGCCCTTTCCCTCAGACAAGTTTTGACGGCTGTTGTTACACGGGAAGAAGGGAGGCTAAAATCAAGACTAGAAGAATGCGAAAAATCCTTTCAGTGCAGGCAAGAACATGCCGCCTCCTTCCCCTGGCACCTGCTGGAGGCTGTGGTGTCTCAGTTTCCCCCTTTTTTTGCGAGTGCTCTTTGGTTTACTTTCTCCTGTGATCCCTGTGGCAGTGCCTCAGTCAGGGAGATACAGCTGCTGGTTGATGTGGCCTTTTTGGGCATGAATGTTGGCAAAGCCCTTCCCTTTCCTACCGCCTCCCGTGCCCAAGCGATGCACGGGGTGTCTCTGCTGTTCTGGGCATCCCAAGCAAGAACCGGCTCCCTGCCACGCTGCTCTGCGAAGGGAGGTCACTGTCAAGGGAGGCAGTGGAAAGGGAGGCAAAGAGGATGATGCTGTGCAGTTGACTGAGCTTTCCACATGGGAAAAAAGTACACGAGAAAAAAAATGCTCCCTCTCAGGGTTTTCGCAAGATCATGAGTAAGTTTTGGAAAGGAAAGGGGATGTAAATCCTCCAGCTCGTAGATCAGTGTCTCTACTTAACCTTTGGTTCAATGATTTCCAAATGGTAGTGGCTGGGCTTGTACCAAGAGTTATCAGAAACTCCTGAAAGTGAAGGAGGAGTGAGCTGGAGGAGCTGTGTCTGGTGAGGCAAAATGTCTTAAAGGAGGAGCAGAAGCATTTCCAGTGCTGACTACCTTGTAAAATAGGCCTGTGACCTAAGTTGGCAAGGAAGAGTCATATTTGAATACCAAAGGAACTAATTAGGTATCTTATAGAAAGGACAGAGTGATTTTCTGTGTTGTAGCTTAGCATAACTTCAGCATTATGAAGTATATGGGAATTTTTTTTGTAAATAAAAGTGCAGCATGTGGGATTAAGCAGAATCCCTGCCCTGTGAACACACTGGAATTGCCTGCTGTTCAGTATTTGAGTTGTGTTGAAGGAATCTAGAAGCATAAAAAATGTTTTAAATAGTAGTTAGTTGGGCAGTAAAATTATATTTCAAGTTCATCTGTCTAAACGCACTGAAGAATTGGTTCTATGACTGCATTACCTAGAAGTCTGATTCCAGGCAGAACCCAATGGCATTTTTTTCTTAAGTAAAGACTGTATTATCAGATCTAATTAAGTCTATATGTTGAGAAGACTTAAATTAACTATACTCTGGATCCTGCTTCAGTATTTGCCAGATCTTACTCTGGTTGCTGAACATTACAGTTTGTCTAACTGCAGGTGTAGCTCTCTAATAAAGACCACCGCAACAGATCCTCTAGTCACTACTCTTCAAGTTATTTTTCTTCTTTTCGGTTTGAACATCACTTTATTTACACTGATGGTAAGGTTATTAGTGCCTGGGTTTTGAAATGCCAATGGTTGCCAGGATGCCTGCCCCATCTAGCCCGCTGTTGATGTCTTTTGCTCTCTGTGGAGGGCCAAGTGTTTCCTTTGTGCTAAAAAGAAAATCACAAAGTCCACATACGTGCTTTAATAGCATATATTCAAAATACACAGGGAGTTTCCCCCCTATTAGCTGAAATAGGTGCTTTTTTTTTGTTTGTCTTTAAAACCTGCCTAAATGCCAGCTTTTATTTGTGTGGTGCATTCAGTCCTTACTGAGCTATGCATGAGAATGTGCCTCAACTCATGCATAGAAAATGTAGACAAGCTGTGGTTCCCCAAAATGATTTTTTTAAAAGGAGCTGGGACGCTTTGCTTTATTGGCAGAGTAGTGAAGTTCAAGAGACTGGTCCTTAAAAGGAAACACATCGTAGAGCCCCTGAGATATTTCCATAGCGATGGCTGCAGCAAGCTTTCTATCGTCAGCTCTGAGTTTTAATCTTCCTCTCGTAATTCAGACTGCAGAAAAGAAGGCTCCGAGGAGACCTTATTGTGACCTTCCAGTGTCTTAAGGGGGCCGACAAGAAGGCTGCTGAGGGGCTTTTTAGGATGTCAAGTAATGGCAGGACTAGAGGGAATGGACTGAAGCTAGAGATGGATCGGTTCAGACTGGATATTAGGAAGAAGTTCTTCCCCATGAGGGTGGTGAGACACTGGCACAGGTTGCCCAGAGAGGTGGTGGAAGCCCCATCCCTGGAAGTTTTTAAGGCCAGGCTGGATGGGGCTCTGAGCAGCCTGATCTAGTGGGGAATGTCCCTGCCCATGGCAGGGGGGTTGGAACTAGATGATCTTTAAGGTCCCTTCCAACCCTGACAATTCTATGATTCTATGATTCTAATTATCTTTTCCAAGGCATTTTTTGTACCTAAAGTTTTGTCACCCATCTATTTAGAGGATCGGTGCTTAAGTGCATCAGTGTCTCAGGAGTTTTGTTTGTTCGTTTTCTAGTTTGAGATTAATCAGATAAAGTATCTCAGATGTAAGAAAAGTGACTCTAATAGAGGTTCTGCCTTGCTTGGGATCATCAGCTTCAGGAACTTGGTTTTCTTCAATAGCAAGGTGGTGTTTCAGGAGCGGCAGGGGTTAACAGAATTAACCATTCTGAAACCTGGCAGTAGAAACAGTGAACCTCTACTAATGCTGCAGGTGCCAGTCAAGTTAAGATCTAATGTCTTTTAAAAGGAAGTTTTGCAGCTTCTTATTTGAAAGTAGTAGTGAAAGCAGCTAAAATATTTAAATATGTATGCCAGTGGATTGAGTACAGTTCCCAACATGGGATAAAAGGGTCTATTCTAGCTCCCCTCAAAAAACCCTGGGATCCAAACTGCCGGCATGAGAGAGTGGGATGCAGCAAAGAGAAAAAGAGAGGAAAACAGAAGGAAGCAGTGGTGGGAACACATGGCTTCCGATAACTGTGGTGGAAGGAAACTCATGCCAGAAAGAGATGGGTGGTGGGGAGACACCAAGGAGGGATGGCCTGTCAAAATATTTTCTGTATCAGGTCACACAACCACAGCCAAGGTACAGGTTTCACACGGGCTCACTCAGACCAGGAGACGTACCCTTCGAGATCTCAGTCCCAAACCCGGTGTTCTCCTTGTCTTCCTTCTGCACAACAGGACTTCTTCAGTACCGTGGTTGGGAACTTTCAGGAGTGATATTTTCTTTTTGCCTGAAGAACTGAGTATCTCCTGCTGATTTTTTTTGCGAGAAAATGTAGAAAGTTTTGCAGTACCTGCCCATGGATCATCATAATCTGCAGGATTAGAGCTGCATTTAGTTTCACCCAAATTCTTGAAACTGGAATTAAAATTCAAAATACACATCAGTTAGTTCAAAGTGATATTAGTGGGATTTTGGGATCATCCTGCTAAACACCATAGGCCATACTGGTTTGCTGAGATAAAGGAACGGAGCTGTACATGATGGATTTACTTTATCGTACATGTTGCTTTCCTTCTTTTTGCCCCCACCTCTCCAAATTATGGCTCAATATAAGATCCATTAGTGTAAACTGCTGCTCATTGGGTTTAAGAGGAACAATTTTCTGCAGCTCCTTCACACCAGTTTGAAAGGAAAAAAAAAACACCAAACATTCTGCTTAATTAAGACCTAAAGAGGCGGTGCAAACTTTTGATGATTAATTGAAGCATGCTTTAGACTGATGCATATTTAGTTATTATAATGTGATAATTTTATCTTGTTATACAAACTGCTCCCTTTGGGAACATGATTTAACACTGCAAACACTCCATGTTTATTGCATTGTTCATTATGAAAAATACACAGGCTAAAAACCACAAGGAGACGTATCTGAACAGTATCTGTGCAGCGGGTGTAGGGAGTACGTCTTCCACCTGTAATGACTCAACCTCGGGGTAGAAAAACACTGTACTGGAACTCCCACAATAGCTCTCCCTATGAAAGGCTGAGAAATCAGAAAAGCAGAGGCTGGAAATCCAGATATTGTACTGTTAGTGGAAGGAATATGTCTTTCTATGACCTAGAAGGCAGCGATACAGATGTTCTGCCAAAAACTCTGTTACTTTTCAGTTGTCTCTGTGCCAACTCCTCTCTGTCTCACCTGTAGGAGTACCCACACTACCTGTCATAACCATGACGGATCTGAAAACATGCTAATAAGCCCGTTGAAAGGGCAGGTCCTCAAGTTACAAGTCCAGATGGAGGAAAAAAAATACAGTTGCTAAAAACCATTTTCTTTCACCTGAAAATGATCTGTACCAGTACTTGCAAATGTGATTTTTGTACTTTACAAACATGTGTCTGCCTAGCTGTGTGAGTCTTGAAAGTGATGGTGAATGATCTTCATCAGAAGAGCTGCTCCAGCAAGAGCTCACGTGATGGACGTAGGCATGCTGTCAGGATGAGCTCATGTTACTCAAGTGGATACGCTAAGCTAGACTTAGCAGCCAAATTTTGTCTCTGAGCAAAGGAGAGTGTTGCCAATGTAGTGTAGCGATGTAATTATTGTGGAGAAGCTTTCTTATTGCAGACCTGAATAGAAGAAGGTTAGAATAAAGATTCGAGACAGATAAACAGTCTCGGACTCTTGGATTTGAAATTCCCTCCTTCCCTGCGTTCTCATCACAGCAGGTTCTTGCTGAGTGCTTCAGGGATGAGGATGTGATATGTTATCCTGAAAGAAGGGCAAGAGTCTGGCAAAGTGATTTTTAAAGAATGTGGCCTTCCAAAACAAATGACTGTGGAGAAGCGAGAGGAATTTTATCTTAAATGGAAGATAGGAGCTTCTAGTTTCAGATTATTTCAGTTTGTGTTTAGCAAAAGACAGCAATTAAATCACATTTGGCTTTTCTTATTTCACACAGACTTAATATTTTGAGGTTAAGTTATTGCTTCCCACTGCTGTGGATTGTAATGGTAGAAATACACACACTTACTTTTCCGTCAGTGTTGCAATCCTCGTTTTGGGTCACTAAACTTAATACACTGTAACGAAACATCCCTATTAGGCATTTTCACAACTTCTGCTCAGACCTCTCCTGCAACCAGTGTCAGGAAGGAAAACACATGATCAGGTTTGGACCTTTGTCATTGTCCCCAGCTGTCATATGCACGCACAGGGCACGGCTCTGTACCTGTCTCAGGTACAAACCTACACCTGAGGGAGCAAAGGTGCCTTAAGAAGTGACATATTAGTGCCCTGCTCCAGAAAGCACATGTTCTGAACCCCCTTCAGAAGTCCGGCTTTTTCCTTCCTGCTATACATGGCCATACTCAGCTAATCCTTTTGTAGCAGTGTTCCTGAGTCTATTAAACAGAAGAGGCATACAGTTTTGTTATTACTATTATTTTAATGTTAAAAGGATTATATTATTTGATGACTGGGCTGAGAAGGGAGTAGAAGAGAGAAATAATTGAAATTCTTTGTGTTTAGACATTCTTTCCCTCCCTTTCTCCCTTCCTTCTTTCAAAATTATGAACATTTTGATTAATATTGAAGATGTGCTCCCGGATATCTGATGTCTCTTCCTGGAAGTGCAGACAGTGGCTGGAGGTAGTAGTTTGTAGACCATTTTGTGCTGGTTTATTGACTGTCAGATCTGTGGGCCACAGGAGAAGCAATGTGGCTTCAAAGGATTCCCTGGGAAGGGATGGTGGAGTTCTGCTGGTCAGGGCATGGGAGGACAACAATTTGACTGCGTAGGTGCCTCTCCCTTTCCTCTCTTCTTGCCAGGATCTATCCTAGAGGAACTCTTTGTCAGAAGGAGGTGTGTTGAGTCTTGCTGTCCTGCATAACCTCCTTCAGAGAAGTGTGTAACGTGTTTTTTTTCCATGTAAACAGCTGTTGCTGCTGCTGGGATGCTGTGCAATTGAAAATGGATAATTGTGTGGTCTTTCTGCTCACCCGTGGGACACAGTTCATGCGTGTCAGTGAACAGGAGTTGAATGACAGCTGAGGTGTTTCCCCCATGAAGTCATGCATGAAAGCCCCTGAGAATCCCGGTGGTGGAGCTCTGTGCTTCTCCTTAAAAACTGTGCCCCAGACGAGCCAACCTGCTTGAAAAAAAGCTACTCCAGCACCTACTTTGGCAGTGAACACTCCTTCAGCTCTGTAATTTTCTTTTTTCATTTATGACAGTTACTCTCACCAGAAATGAAAGCTATTAGAAAGGTATCACCGGTAGATCTTCTATTTTCCAGAGATAAAATACTTCTTATCAGTGTTATATAAAACAAGAGGTTGCCATCTGTTTCCTTTGGTTCACAGCATCTTGTTGTCCTCATACATTCAAAGGTGCAAGTTCAGTCTGCAAGGAATCGGTTTATTATGGTGGAGGAGTTAGCTGAATCAGGGCACCTTTCTAAAAGCTTTATACTTCAAATGTCTTGGGATGAAAAATGGGGGGTGGGGGAAGACCTCTCAGGCTGTGCATCCTGACCAAGACTGGTCTGGAGAGAAAACTGGTGACACCGAAGCAGCACCCTGTGCTCCCGTGAGCCTGACTGAGATTACAGCCAGCTCAAGGGCAGGCTTCTTGACCCTGTAGATGGCTAGTGATAACTTTGGCCAAATTGTTTTGATTTCCCTTGATGTTCAGTATATGAAAGCGTTTATAATATTGGCAGATCCCACTCTAAAGGGTAAGTGATAAAATAGATTAAAGACAAATCTGCGTTGTAACTTAGCCTTAAGTATAGGTTTAAAAGTAGACAGTCTGATTAAAACTAAAAGGTCATTATTTTACATTGTACAATATTATTTGTAGCTATAAATCGTAACACAATTTGTGGAAGGAAAAAAAGTTATTAAACTGGCAATATTTATTCCGTTAAGGTGAATAAAATGCAGCACGTACTTTTGAGTTATGATAGCTGGGGAAAGGAGCCAAATCACTCTGCTAAAAATTAGTTTGCCAATAATTTTACAGAACCATGACAGCATAGCTTCAAAAACAAATCCTTTATAGGGAAATGGGATGGCTGCATGACAGACTCTCTGAGCTATGAGTTCTCCAAGGCTCATGGACTAGGAACTGCTTTAACAATTAGTCTTTGGGGATTTTTTTTTTTTTTTTCAGTAGTTAGACAATGGCTGCTGTCTGTAACTGAAAGGTCACGCTGTATCAGAGACTGGACATTAGAACTGAAAAATTCCAAGTTTTAAGTCAGAAAGATTCCTGCTAACTTAGTATCGTGATCTTAACTGTTCTCTGCTCCTGGCTGTGAAGCTGGGGTGGGAGTGATGACCACACATGGGTATCTCTAGCACTTCAGTAGTAAGGCCTGAATTTTTTTCCGTGGCAAGAGGCGTGCATGCCACATTCGTAACACACGCTAGAGAAGAGCTCGAAAGAGGCTCGGGAACTCTGCCTGGATTAAAATTTGACCAATGAGCATAATGGCTGGGAAGTAACCCAGCAGACTGTACCACAGTGCTGCATCTTTCTTCTTGCTCGAGTCTGTGTTTCTGTGACTGCTGTGTTCAGACAAAAACTCCCCATTTTGTACACTAGTCATTATTTCGAAGCAGCGTGGAAAAGGGATGTTTCACGTTCCATCATATTTAGAAGAGGGCTCTTGTTGGAGACCTGCCTTGGTGCAGTACCTTCTGGTTATGTTTTATCACCATCTTGCTGAGCAGAACATCTCAGGGGCTCACTACAACAGACTGTGGGTAACAAGAACAGTGCAGCAATACTCATTAAGCCTCTAGCCTTGGTTACTTGTTTGACAGAGAGCTGTGCGCTCTTAAACAGGCTAAAAAAGCTCTCGAGATTTCCAGAGCTTTTCAGCAATGCACCATTTTTTAAGCTAATAGTCTTTTCCAGCCATCTTAGAAGCTTTGCCAATCTGCTGAGCCTGGCTGGCACGGGTCACCAGCTGCCTGAGGACGAAGCTGGTGGTCACAGGCAGACACAGTTCTGCTCACAGACGGTCAGGAGGTTGGAAGTAAGATGAACTGGTGCTGGTTATGTCTAAGAGTCAGTGTGCAGATATGTCTGAGGAAGGTGTTTGCATCTCGTGTAAACATTGTTCTTATATTTTTGTTGTAGAAGATGATGTGTCAAATGTACAAATAATGTGTGCCTGGTGCCAGAAAGTTGGAATCAAGCGCTATTCCCTGAGTATGGGAAGTGAAGTGAAATGCTTCTGCAGCGAGAAGTGCTTTGCAGCTTGCCGAAGAGCATATTTCAAGAGAAACAAGGTAAGAGAAATAAGGAAAGATGTAACCTATGGACATAGCTTTAATCAGGGAGAGCTTGAGTCTCATTTAGTATCTAATAGAAGCTCTTTTCTTTTGTTTTCTGTTTCACCTAGTCCCTCCACTTTCCACCTGTATTGTCTGTTGGACTGTCAGCCCTTTACTAACCTTGTTTCTTTCAGTTTCCTTCAGCTTGATGCTTGAGTTTCGTGAGAGCCAGGGAATTTAAATACTGATAAGCATTAACATAAGAGTCCCAGTTTGGCCTTAGAGTCTCAGGATTCTTCCTACATATAGACAGCTAAGAGGAGGTATCGTGGAAGTAAAGTAGAGGAGGGTTGTGAATGACAACATTGCTAAGTCCCTTGGCATTGGGATCATGGCCAGGGATAAATGATTTTAGGGCCTAAGTCTGGGTCCCATCACGATAGCGGACATCTTCCCGCTGCTGCTAGTGAGCTCTGCTTTCATTATTTTAAAGTGTATCATTACTAATAAATTATCAATGCTGCAAAATTCAAGCACTACACAGTATTTAGTTTTGGGTAAGCAATGTTAGAACATCGAGAGTAGCGTGAAGACCCCTCCTACTCAATTTAAATTTGACTCTGTCTAAAATTAGAATGCAATCGTAATATTGAATGTCTACAAAAATTGCTGTAATCACTGAAGTAGAGTGCCTGAAAATGCCCTCTAGGTTACTTCAGCAGCTGTTTTTCTGCAGCAGAATGTGCAATATGTCATTTAAAGAAAAATAGCGAAGGAACACTCCAGCATTTTTAGTTGTTGAAAAAGTAGCTGTGTCCTTCTGGTGCTTAGTAGTGTGAGTCTCTGGGTAGCCTTTATTGTCTTGGAAATGTGTATTATTCAAAAAGTCCTTTACATTTTGGTTTTCTAAATGATGCCGTTTTCCCTCATGCTACAGAACATTCAAAGCCTGTCAAGTTCAAACTGAATTCAGGTCTCTAAATCTGGTCTTTTGCATCTGTGGTAATACTAAATAAGTACATATGGATCCTAGATTCAAGATGCAATGTTATAGCAAATTACTCTCCTTTATAAATTTTATGAATTTGGGACACATCATCCTGCCAAAAAAAAAAAAAAAAGAGGAAAAAAATGCCTGAAGAATTAGGTTGCAAAAATCAGTAGAGTGGAATTTTAGTGGCAGTCTTGGAGAATCAAGCTCATAATGTCTACTGGAGCAGACAGGCAAGTTAAAGTCATGTGAGTCTTCATCCTTTTTATCTAAAAAAAAAGTAGAGGAGGGAAATACATGCTCCTTAGATGCTCCTCATTTGAAAACAACTTCCCATGGATGTATGTCTGTGTGCAATGTGCAAGACCCTCTGGGGTGACAGGACCCAGGTCACGGCTGATGCTGCCGTGACTTCAGTCACAAATTTACACGGGTAAGATAGTTCATAGTAATGGAGGTATTGTCAGTGATCCTAGTTCGGTGCTCCCGTGTCTCCAGCAGTGATGAGTACCAGATAATTTAGGAAACCTTAGGGACACAGGTGAAAGAACAGCCAGTTTCTGGTGGATTCTCTTTCATCTACAGCTTAGATCCTCAAAGAGGAGGTTTAGATCCCTTACTGAATGAAAATAAATACGTTAGCCTAATGCATAGGTATATTTCAACCTTCTACTAACCCATGAATAGTAGGATTCATTAGTATTTTATGGCCAGGAATTCAATCAGTCAGGCAATATATGAAAACGTTCCCTTTTACCTGACTTGAGATTTATTACCCATGTGCGTTGTTGGAGGCCTCCTTGCCCTTGTATTAAGAGAAAGGATGAATTAGAGCATCTCATTCTCCCTGGTTCCCTTTCCTATGCTTCTGTTAACTTCTTCTGGAAGCTAAAATGTGCTCAATATTTCCATCCAGAAAGCTCACTGTATGCATTATTTTGTATATATCTAAATAACAGTAGATGTTCCTAATTTTTCCATAGACTGTCATATCCCAGTGAAACGTCCTTTTCTTCTCTAAAGAGGTTGCAAATTAACAAAATGTCGTATGGGAGGACTTGGCAAAACGTGATGACATAACATATAATTGATAACATGTTGGTAGCTGCATTGGCTCCACTTCAAAGCTCAGTCAGTGAGTCAAATTTTCTTCCTCTCTGCACCTGTGGAATCTGGAATTGCACAGAATCTGACCCAGCAGGGCAAATCTGGAGCTGTCCCTTGCATGTGTATTTATGGCATTAGACGATCAGGGGACAGAATAATTAGAAAGTGCTACTGTTAGATTAAGACAGATACAGTAGAGCTCTGTAGACCGTCATGTTTCTTGTTTTTCCTTTCACCTGTTAGTAATAGAGCAGAGTCTGGAAGAACGAGATCAAAGGAGCAAGGCTGCAATATTTTCAGGTTTAACTGCTGACCTTTAATCTGTTAGTACTAGTCCAACAGCATACCTGTCTTCTCCGTGAGTCTAATGCTTATTTATGTATTTGAGCAGTTATACCACTGTACACTTTCTCATTTTTCAAACAGAGGAGTAAAATAGCCACGTTTCACCTGCCTTATATATGGTTTAGACACCACATCTCCACCACAATGTAGTGTTGTATTACATTAAATATGTACAGCAGCTGCATTTCTGGGAGCTGATAGGACTTTGTGGTCACTTCATTTAAGGCTTGAATTTCCTAATGGATCGTGTTAAGCAGTCTTCCCTCGCCTAGATAAGAAGTGCTGCAATAAGCTCTTGCTTAAAATGTTAGGACTGTATAAAGAATAAGTCATCACTAATACCTCAAAACGGCAGTAAGTGATGCTGCAAGTTATCCATCTCTGAATGCCAATTGCCATGTTGGGAATTAGGACTTTTGTTGTCACCCTAGTAACAAAATCTTCTCCCATACACAGGGCAAATGCACGCGGAAGCGATGCATGCCCACAGCTTCCTGGCTGGGAGAAGGCTTCACGTGAGACCACCTCGAAGTGCCCGCGGAGAGCAACGAAAGTGCTCCAGAAAACCCCAGGTTAGCTGGGCACTGACTGCTCCCGACCTCTAGCGCCTTCCCAACCCTCTCCTACAGCAGGTGTAGCAAAAGTAGCAACGCACTGGAACAAACTGGTTCCTTGCTGGTCTCGGGAGTGTTTGAACCCAAGCCGTTTGGTTAGAAGTGCACACCAGCCCTTCCTGCCTGTTGTCCCCACGGAGCTGTGGCCCTCTGTGCTGCAGAAGCTGTGCCCCTGCGCCCTCGGCGTCCCTACGTAGCCAGGGAGCTTCGTGGCTGGGACAAGGAGAAAGGTGTGTGTGGTTCTAAGTTGCTCTTCTCATAAGAAATGCGAAGTTTTCCCCCATGTATTCTGCAACCATGATCATTTAAAATTATCTATATTGGCAACCACGCCTTGCGAGTACAGAAATATGTATGTTGTGAAATTATGATGGGCCTCCCCACAGAGTGTAATTTTATCTAAATTAGCAGAAATAAGCAATGAAAAAATTGGGGGCTTTACCCCATTAGGCAAAAAGTGAAGTATTTAGACTAGATCAGATTTAGAAGGAAACGAAAAATCCCACCACCACCCACAAAAAAGAATAACCCAATCTGCATTCCTGCTCCCGTGTGGTCTAGTATGCGTAGTCAAATACACATAAGGAACACATAAGGTATAACGATAACATGTTGTGCATAATAACACCAATTAAAAGGAATCCTCGCAGGAAAAGGGAGCATTTCATACCAGTATTTGTAATTGGAGATTCAAGATTTGGAGCTGTTCTGACTCCCTTCCTTAAAAATTTAGTTTTATAGGCCAACTAATATAAAGTGAAGTACCAAAGAGGCACATGAGGGCAAAAAGCATTAGACCACCAGGTTTCAGAGTATTAAATTTAAGGGCAACGATTGGATTCATAATTGGATCCAGTGAGTTTGAAGCCTGAAAAGATTAATTTTGAAATTAAGTTTATTGACTCAGTGGGTCAGAAAACAAATTTATGATGACCAAATAGCCAAACCTAGAATGAGGACTGAATTCGTAGAGGTTATAGACTCTGTTCATAGATATATTAAAGGATAATTTACTTCATTTGACTAAGACATTGAAGGCAAAATGACTGCAGGAGTGTCAGCCGGTATTTTATACTTGACCTTGTTGCTATTTTGCACTGCCTCCCAATCAGGAAAAAAAAGGTGATAGATGTTTTTGTTTACAGTGTGGTCAAATTTAATTTATACTAATAAACCAAAAAAGTCATAAATCAAAAAGTAAAAGTAAACTACTCTTTAGCAACATGAAGATGTAAACCATGATGGCTCTTTTCTCCCCGCACAGGATAGTGATGGGCAGCAAGAATTAATGTCAACAGCCAAACAGAACTATAAGAAGTTGAACACTTTTTTTTTAGTCCCAAGTTCAGTTGCGTTAGACAATTCCTTATGTCTTCAAATGATATTTAAAGATAATAAAGTGTGCACAACATCATAAAGCCTTAGTATTCCTGCCTCAGTAGTTGTTTGGTTAATTAATGTGTGTCACTATGTGATTAGGATGGACATATATGTTCAAACACATACTACAACCTGGGAGTAAACAGCAGCTATCATTCCCCAGAATTATTGCTGAGGTTTGTCAGAGAAAGTTCTCTTGATTTCAGGCTTAACTGTGAAGCCAAACAGCTCATAGGAAACATTCAGCAATCTCCCTGTTAAGTCAATTAGTATCAGCAAAAAAATGGGTTACTTCCTTCTCTTTCTTATGCACCTGCAAAATTTAATTTGTGAAATGATCATCATTCATGGAAATTTGGAAATCTGCTTAAAGCAACTAGATGTAAATAATGCCTCTGACCAAAAAAAAAAAAAAAGAAAAGCTTAGCTGTTACATTTTGCTTTTGAGTCCCTTTTCTCTTGGAGATTTAACTTGCATTAATTAGGTGTTCAGAAAGGTCAGTGTAGAGCAGGTGTCCCACCTGGTTTGTGTGAAATGGGTCGTATTTGGTTCTGCGGAGCTGCAGAGAAGTGGGGTTTAATAAACCATTCACAAAGTTGCTTCTTCTGTTGTGGGTTTGTGTAGAATGGGCGCAAGTGTATTTATGTGTGCTTGTGTCTGTATGTGCTCATCTGCACATGTGTTTGCCGTGGCAGCCAGTTAATAAGGTTTCTTGCAAACGCTTGAAGGTAGAAAGGCAAAACACAACAGACGTCCCCATAGCTATCGTTGCTATGTGGAGATATAAATGAGGGCTGAGGAATGGATGCAGAGACGCTGAGTCTGCAAAGGCAACAGTTCAAGCGTAGGGCACAATTGTAAACTTCTTTAAGGAACTATCTCGAGAAGGAGGGGGAAGGAAAACATCCTCCCTTAGAGGTTGTTTTTAAAGTTTGTTGAGGGTAGAAGGCCTCAGACAGTGACCGAGAGTCTGGAACAGACACTGAAATATCAAGCAGATCCTGGGCTGTGGAGGAGATGGCTACATCCATTGGAAAAGAAAAGAGCTGGCACCCCTGTCTAGCTGTCATCAGCCGGCCTTTTTACTTACTGGATACTAAGCCTGGAAATCTCGTAAAACTTCCCTAAACCAGAGCAAGGATTTTTCATCATTGAAAGAGGCAAATGAAATTCCAAATTAACCTACTGAGAGCATCGGTCAGAATATCTCACTGCTCACCCACAACAAAGCATATTAATGTGGCTAATAATGAAATGCATCAGCACCTGACTGATGCCACCAAGGACTTAATGAAAGGATCTGGCAAGCCCAGCATGCTTGTCAGTGTGCAAACTCAATGGACATTTTACTGTCCATCTGCTACCATTTAATACTACAAATTTGAATCAAATTCCCATTGTCTGAATTGCTAACAGGTATCCAATCCAATTAAAAGGCGTGTTCACTTTTAATTTTAACTACCATGTCACATTACATCAGTCGCGTTGTATTCTGGCTACTTAGCTTACACCAAGATGAATATGCTAATTACAGCTTCAGAATCTGCTGCCTCTTGGACAGCAGGCATTCGATGCAGACAAAATGACCAGTTTAGTGAGGTGTCCTTGCATAGATTCTGGAAAGCTTCACTGATTGCATTTCTCCTTTTTGCCAGAAGTAGGTTCTGTTTACACACAGACGTTACAACAAAACACCACTAATTGCATTAGGACTTGACTTGAAGTGCTTTTAAGTTTTTCATGCACTAGGCATATGCAGTTTAGACCAATGATTTGGATTTAAATAGATGGTATGACACCTCGATATTGGAGATGTGGAAGAAATTGCTGCCTACTGGAGTGACTGGGGAAGAACGATGGCCAGTGACTATTTTTCTGGAGGTTACTAAGGTGCTTTCATCATCATCATCATTATCATGGCTAGGCATCGTGAACGAAGGTATGGGAAGGGCTCTACCCACACTTGCTACAAGCGCGCTGATGGCTAAAAAGGCCGATGCAGGACAGGCAAGTCTGGTTGCAAAAGGCATGGTGGAAAGTCTCCTTGGCTAGTATTGGCAAGGCACGGTTCTTTCTGCATTGTCTTTTCTCCTCGAGACTAATTCTACGTGCGTGCTCAAAGGAGGCAGCAGCGTTATGGATGGTGTGTCTCCACGTCTGCCCGTTGGAGGCCAGAGTGGACCACTGATGGCAGTCAATATGGCCAAGACTGAGGTATTGTTTCAGAGAGTCCTTCTGTCTCCTCTTTGGGGCTCCTCTGTTAAGGTGCTGTACTGAAGTCTTAAATCACTTCGGATGAATTTTTGGATGGGAGAGGGAGACACTAGGGGAAAAACAGACCTTTTGCTCCGTTAAGAAGTTTGGCAAGATAGACTTCATGATGTGTGTCCAGGACGTTTTTTTATCACCAAGGGGTTTTTGGATTGAAGAGTGTAAGGGCATTCAGAAAATGAGCAGATATAATACACATGGGTGCTAGCTTTACCTCTGAACTCCTTTGAGTCCAACCTGTATATGCTAGAAAAGCACTTAATAAAATATTGCTCTCCCCTCTGCTCAGTGTCTCAGTTCACGTTGTGTTAGATCAGCTCACGTTGCCTTGGCCTTCTATGAAACTCGGCTCCTTCCAGCTTTGTTTGCACGGGATCAACACAGAATGAGCATCAAGAACAGTCTTTATTCTGATGGAAACTTAGGGTAGATCTCCAAAGTGAATCTAATTTACAACGAATGCATCAATCATTAATACTAATACGAGCTGAGCAAATAATGAAATGCATCTTAAATAATATGTTTGTTCAAAAATATCATGACATTTGAATAAATTATTGCCTTAATGCATCTGTTCACTTATCAGTTCACTCATTAACTCAGGGAAATATTGAATAAAGAGCTCGAATATTTTTTTCACTCTATATATTTTTATTTAAAAATGGAAATTAAGCAAATATGGTTTTTGAAAATATGTTTGGATTACAAACAATGTTGTGAACGACACCCTCCGTATACACTCCTGGAAGGAGTATGATGTATTACCCATACCAATTAACAATTGACAACCATACCAATTAACAATTAACCAGTTAACAATTAACCACACAGTTTATTGAGGTGAAATTCCCTCCAGGCAAGGGGCCACAGTGGGCAGCAGCAGAAAACCTGAGGGGCCCAGCTGAAGGCGGGAGGTCATTTCTAGTCCTAAAGTTTCCCGGGAGCACACATTGCTGTCACACTTCGGTAGTGGTGAATTAATTTGTGCAAGTGAGGCAGCAGTCCAGTGGAGTTGTACCATTTCTTGTCAGCTGTTGGCCTGTATTTAATTACTGTCTTACTCTGCCGAAGCGGTGACTTCTGTCTCCATCATGCATGGAAACCTTGGGACAAGTTCAAAGATGAAACTGAGTCAGGCCAGAGGGGTAAATCACATCATATATCTTTTGGCCCCTTCTAGGCAGGGCAGTTTCATCCCTTTTAGGTTTTTTTTGCAAACATTTGCTGGTTTATGGGAAGACTGAAGAAACCTTTACACACATTAACCTTGAATCTGGCCTCGTGAGTCTAAGTGAAGCTAGAAGAGGCCAAATGGATATAACTTACAAGCTGCCAGATGAACGGGAAAAATCTGCTATGGGGAATTGTTAGTTAAAGTCAGCTTCCCACCGTATATCAAGCTGTGCTTGATGCACTAGTGTTAAACATGATGGAAGAATGAGGTGGCTTTTATAGGGCAGAAGTCTGGAAATGTCAAATATCTTCCCTGTAGAAAATCGTTTCTGCAGTAATAGAAGACTGTTTACTGGCCAGCTAAGTTCAGCGATGGGCTACACTCTGTCAAAAACCCAAGCATTTACAACTCAGGCATTTGAATTTAAATCAGTCTGAAAGTAAACATATGTTGCAAGTTGTCAGCCTGGATGCAATTTTATCAAAAGTAAATGTACTCATCTGCTTTAATAATTTTTAGAAACAGTCATAAAGTATCTGATGGTTTTGGGGGTGGAAGGGGTGTATGTGTGCGCACGTGGCTTCAGATGGTTTTGGTTTATTTAATCTCCTGCCCAAGGCGCAGGAGGCTGAGATCTGCCCCTGTTGCACAGAGGAGCTAGTAGAGATGCTCAGGCAGCAGCCGGCTCTTTTGGCTGACAGACATGGGGCGAGCAGGGGGACACCCAGCTGCAGCAATGTCCCTTTACTTTAAAAGCAGAGGACAGCATCTGCCTGGCTCTAATCTGGGCTTTGCGAGGGGAAGGGTCTTCAGTGGGGTTTGACAGCTCAGCGCAGCTTTACCAAGGAGTGCCTGAGACCATCGAGGCTTCCGCCATTAGCACTGGCCAAATGCAGTGATTTTCCCCGGATCACATCCACGGATGCAGCAGTGCAGTGTCCCGTAGGCCCATGGCCCTTCCTTCTCCTGAAATTGGGGCTGTCAAGTGGAATGGAGTTGAGTTAGAAATCAAACAGCAAATCAGTCTCAATTACTCTTATTATTTTCAATTTACTCCTCAGGCTTTCACAGTCACGGTGCCAGGTGCTACTAAATCAGGCAGAGGAGAGCTCCTAGAACTGAATATAAGTCTGAAAAGCTTAGTCTAGAGATTTAAACAAAACACTGACATTTAGATATGTATGAGACGGTAGGTTTGAATGGTTTCATGGTGTAGTACTAATTATCGTCAACTTCGGCCGTTACCAAATGGTTCGTTCTCATGCCTCCATTTGCAGAAGGAATTTATAAAAATTAATGCCTTGATAAGGCAACTCCCCCCTGAATTTCAGCTGATGCACAGGTGTTAAAAGAACAGGTGGACGTACTCCTAACTTCATGTCGGAAGATGGTAACTTCATGCTACAGAAAGGGAAGACCAGGAGCTCTGAAAGAGAAGGCTCTGTAATACCAAGTAAAAGGGTTAACCAAGAGAAAATTTTTTAAAAAGGGGGAAAAAAGCAGGATTGAATCACTCTGGAGGCTATTTAAGAACACCATATTAGATGCACAGATGGTACGTATACCTCTGAGCAAGGAAAAAGTAGAAAGGGGAGAGTAAATCTGGCATAGATAAGTGAAGAAGTGCATAAGCTTAAAGGGACACTGTCAACTTAAAAATCACACTTCTACTGGAAAATTTGTTACCTACTACTGTTACAAACAACACCTATGATTACTGTAACTGAAAGAGGAGGCAGAAAACTCCCTCTGCTTTTTGGTGTCCTTCCTTTGGGCCCGATCCAAATTCCATCGGCGGCAGCGGGTGATGTCCCATTGCTTGCAGTGAGCTCCAGATCAGCCCCTGTGTGTGTTTGCCTGTACACTGCGTATGGGCAGTTTCATGATTTTGCGTGTGTTCTGTCTTCTTATTGTTTTTGTGGTTTTTCACACAGCAAGAGAGGAAAAAACCGTTTTTTTTTCCAAATTGGAAGTATGATTGTTAACTTGTGGAAATGCCAGCAGGGTCCCAGGCGCAATTGTACCAGAAATACAAAATGTTTCATTTTTTTAAGACAAAACCCTTCCTTCAAAAAATTTGAAAACGCAGTCAAGTCGGTTATAACCAAAGGTCCCTGAGCCGAATTGCAGGAGAAAAATGACAAAGAAATTATCTGAAAGGCATATGTGCAAGGCACGGGTACAAGGCAGGTGTAGGAAAAGTGTCTCTGTAGAAAACAAAAAGCCACCTGTAAGTCCCCCGTGCCCGCAGGCCACCTAGCTGTGACTCTGTCCCCTTCTGAAAAAGTGAAACAGCAGAAAAATTAAATTCAAATTTATGTGTCCATCTTCACCACAAAGGATGATGAGGAAATTCCTGTTACAGGGCCACTTTTCACAGGAAATCAGCGTGGCCTTAGAGCAGAAATTGAAGTCTCTCAGGAGGAAGTTCTGGAGCAACTTCAGCAACTTGAGAGCAGTAACTCACCAGGAGCAGATGGTACTCAGCCGAGTGTTCCTAAGGGAATAAAAGTGTGAAGCAGCAGAGATATTGACAAGGATCTGCAATATATCATTAAAACCAGCAACTGTTCCTGAAAATTTGGAAGTCATTTGTATGGTGTTTAAAGGGAAAAAAAAAAGATATAAGAAGGTTGCTTTCTTCTTGAGCGTAGGAAATGAAGCTGAGAGCTCCCAAGTAATTTTTATTTGGTTTGCTTAATGGCAGAATAAAGTAACTTTCGGTTAGGCGGGACTTGGCAGGTTGTAACATTATACAGAACAGCTGGGATATAATTTTTAGACATAACAGCTTTTAGACAAAAGCTATTCAGGTGAACATAGTTTATTTGGACTTAGGATCGTGTTTGGTGGATAAGGTTGTTTATTTTTGATACATTATTTGATGTCTATGGGTAGTTTGATGCCCTCCACAGAAACAACACATTCTGGCACAGCAGCGTACCTCAGTCCACGTTTTCGTATGAGGTTGGACATTTAAACAAGAAGCTGATGGCATTCGGAGGGACCCAAGTTTACTGACAACACAAAAATTAGTTTATAACGCTGAGGAATGTTTTTGTATGTGCTACAAAAGTTTTTAATTCAGTTTGCTACAGAAAAATTGTTTTTAGAAAAAAAGTTGAGTTTTTCAACAAAAAGCGGATACTTTGATGTACAAACCTACTCAGCCAAATTCCCATTTTCTGCAGTTATACCAGATAGTCAAGGAATAGCAGAGGAGTAGAGAGGTTTTTGCCCAGCAAATGCAGCTAGTATGTACACACATGCACAGAAATCAGTCGAGGGAGGCAAATTCGAAGTTCTAATGGATTTGGAATTTAGTAAAGCATTTAGTAAATGGCACCTTATGAAATCTTACCCTCAGATTAATTCAAATTACTTTGGATATGAACGCTGTCAAGTGGCCTGAAAACAGACTCAAGGAATAAAGTAAAGGGTGGTGATAAAGAGCAGCGTATCAGGTTGTGGATAGAAAAGTGCCAGAGGGACTTTCGTGAGGTTGGTCTTGTTTCATATTTCATTAATGATCTCCAGGAGAGAACAGAGAGCAAGCTCACAAACTTGGCAGATGATACTAAACTAGGAGGAGTTGCAGATACCAGACAGGACAGAAAATAATTCTCTGGGGGAATTAGAAAAAATGAAAAAAAACTTAACTAAATTACATGTACTTTGACAAAAACAAGTTAGTGTGTCTAGGGAGAAAAATAAAATAACTTGAAAAAAAAGCCTTGGTCGAGTGAGTGAAGCTGGACTAGAGACTGAAGCTGAGGAGAGGTAAGGGCTGTAGGCTGGACTGTGCAGGTGTAAGTGTAGTTAAATTGCCACAGCTCGGGTGTGGAATGTGGGGGTGTTGAGGAGGGTAGTTGAGTGGTTGCTGAAACATGGATAGACCAAGGAGCGGCAAGATTTGGAGGGAGTTTGGATGGGCAAGGTTAAGGGATGAGCAGAGTCAAAGATGATTTGGGGAACACAAAGGTGTTAAATCTATAGAGAAGGAGGAGAAGGCTGAAAAGAAGTTGATGTTTTGCAGTTTCAGTGTATAATACTTCGATGTGTTAGCACTTGGAGCTAGCCTGAAATGAGCTGCTTTGCTTGGGACAGACTAATCTGGGACGAGCAAACACTAGTAAATACCAAAGCTGGCACTGGCAGAGGGAACACATACACCATCTTCTGTGTATTTTTCGTCTCCAACTTCTGCAGAAATGCAAGGATAGCATACTTGGATTCAGCAGGCAATATTACCTCCCAAAATTACACTGCTCATATTTAGACTGAACTATCACAAATAGTAGTTAAAGACTTGAGCCACAAGCCACTGAAATAAACAGGAGCGCTCTGTCCGGAGTAGCAGTTGAACTGGGACTGAAATTAAATCGTATAGTTGCATAGGCTTGATAAAAATGATGATTATTAACCAAATGTATAGCTAAACCAAGTAAAAGAGCAATGGAAACCAAACCTCATTTGTCAGAGATATTGCCTGCTGGTGTAAGCCCCAGATGCATCCTATAACTGCGTAGATTATAGGATATTTTTCACTCCTTCCTTCAGATATTGGCTATTGTCAGCTGCAATTTGCCAGACGAGATGAACAAATGGGCTGATCACTATGGCGAGACCCATCTCCCTAATCAGAGCGGTTGCGCTGATGGCATAGCAAGCGTGAAGGGCTCCGTGACACAATCCAAATCTAAATTGACGTCTCCCATTTGGTCGGCCAAATACATAACTGGTGTAAGCAGGCGTAGCTTTATTAAAATCAATGGGGCTACTTACATCAGCTGTAATTTTGGCCCAGTACAGGGAATGTAATAGCTCCATTTAGTTCTTAGTGGGTCTGGAGAAGCGATAGGTTTGCTGTAGTGTCACTGGAAAGTTTTTCTATTATTCTCATTTAAATGAAAAAGTTTTGTCTCACTTTCAGTCATCCTCAAGTCTCCTGTAAAATTTTTCAGCATTCATAATTCAGTTATCAGTGATGCCACATTGCTCTTCTGAAGTATTTTGAAAATGTGGATATTTTCTAGTATTTACTGTTTATGAAGATATGGAAGCAGTAGAAGACTTCTTATAAAAGGATTAAAGCAATGTGTAAGGTTGTGTTCAATCTCACATAGTAAGGGCTATTTTTAATAAGTGTCATGTAGAACTAATTCATTATATCTGGACATTTCAGTATGAAGTGTAATGTATAGCACCTTCACTTGCCCAAAGAACACAAATGGAGATATTAGTGCATGTTGCATAGTTCATAAGATGTTTCCTAAAATTGGTTTCCTGAAGACAGCTAAATGCAAATTGTGGTTATTCTGAAGTTTTTGTTTCTTCAGCCTTGAACTTAGGTTTGAATAACTCAATATAAATTGCTGAACAGAATATGCAATTAGATGCTGACCATCATTTTCAAAACAAAGGAGGCATTTTGGTCTTGCGGATGTCAGGGACAATATTTCCACTGATGTCAGTAGGATGAGAAATGAATCCCAAGCTACAAGCCAGTGGTGGCATTTCGGCAGGAAAAATGAGGAATTAGGTATTTGTCTGTGTACTTCATATTCTACAACTATCAGTTTTTGCTGATGAGACATGTGTAAGGTATTTCAAATTTAACCTGATTTGTATTAAATAAAATAAAGCCCAGCTCTGCCACACTTAGGCTGGATAGCTCTTTCTTCCACAGTAGCCCAGGGCAGGGAGGTAATGCACATTTTCCCTCCTTCACCATTCTGCCTTATCCTTTCCCTTGCTTTATTGAGCAGAAACTTTCCAGCTTTTGCAGTACAGCTACCAAACTTTTAACCTCTCTCTGGCTATGTCTTCCTGCATTTGTATTTTCACTGTATCTTCCTGTATCTGTATTTTCACTGGCAAGGTTAGGATAAGGTATGGCATTTACTGTTCTGTTTTGTGTTTTGATTTTGTGACACGGCTTGTCTTGTCTTACAGGTGTTTTCTTAGGTTGTTTTTTATGGTGAAAGATACCGAGGAGATTCTCAGTTGTTTTTTCTCTGTGCCCTTAACGGGGTCTAACTTACCACGCCATTAAACAGTCATTTCTCATGTGCAATTGTGATTACTGGATTGTAGGTTACTATTATTAATCATCTTCCCATTCGTACTGTTACATTAATCATGTGAGGAGACGCGGGTGTAAGTTTGGATCCAGCAGGATGACAACTTCTTGTTCGTGGTGATCTGAAATTCAGCCTGTGAAGCAAAGAATGACTTTTACAAGCCATTTCCATGTTTGCCAATTTTGAAGGCGGCTCTGTGCCATTTTGCAGTAATTGTGACCCGTGCGGATTTAGGGAATTTCATGAATAATACAAGAGATGCAGGAGCAGTTGGGAAAAAAAACCCTCCAAACAACCTTTAGCAAGTTGTTTGTGTCAGGGCTCGGTAATGGATTTACCCTCGAACGCAGCCATCACTAAGAAGACATTCTGGTTTCCAGGGCCTCACACTGTGCATGCAGGAGTCATGTCAGTTTTGCGTGCACAGCTCTCTGGCTGCTCCCCCTTTGTTTCACAATAGCGCGTGCTCTGCCACGTACGTGTGCCTTCACGTATTCCTGCAGGGAATCTACTTTCACACCCAGAAAGGAAGAACGTCTCGCGCGTTTTCTGCAAATAAGCATGTTCCTTCGGGGAGCGTGCTTGCGGAGGAGCAAAGGGGACGGTACAGCTGTAAACATTCGGCTCGGAGATAATCAGTGCCCCAGCAGGAGCACCTTCCCCGCACAGCTGTACAATTCCCTTTGCTCTCTAGAAGGCACTGCACCCTACGTGCAGTTTCCAAGCTACATTTAACACAATTGCCCATCAGCACTTAGGAAGCAGTTACCACAGAAACCCAGCAGAGACCAATTAGTCACATGATTAAATTAATTAAAATAACCCAGGGTATCTGCCATCTTGCTTCTTTCTGCTACGCATAGCGCATGACCCAGGTGGAGCTGTAATTGGGTAGCATTATTGTGCCTTTTAATCCTAGAATCATCCTCACACTGTACTGGAGGTGGTCTTTGATTTTCCCTTTTCCACCGGTCTGTGTAAATCCCTTCCCAGGGATCCACGTTATTCCCTTGCCGCAGAGACGCATTATTCCTTTTCTGGAGATCCGTGTTATTGTACAAAAACATTCTCCGGCCCCCTCAATAAGCCAAGTAGTATCAAATTCACAAAACATCAGATTTAACAACAGTGAGATTTGTTATGTTTGGGATAAGAGGATTTGGAAACATTTTCAATTGCACAGCTAAGACTTATGGAGGTCTTTAATGACAGCTCTAACAATACTTGCCAGAGAGAGCTCTGTAATATGTATTAGCACTTGACCTGAGAATTGTAAAGCACGAAGAAAAGACTGTATGTTGTGTCTTCATTTCCAAAGTAATACTGTTATTGCAGTGGGGCGCGTTTAAGTGGAACAAGCTGTCTGCCTTGTAAGACCGCTTCCAGGGAAAGGCAGGCAGCTCAGTTTCCTCGCTCGTTTTCAAAAACTAGAAATGCTCAGTCATATTCTAACTTAGTAAATCAGTCCTTTGTCCTTGGTCCTTTGGCTGCCCTGATAATGGCCTCCGTTGAATATCCATGTCAACTGGGGTTTTCTTCCGTTACATCAGTGTCGTACTTCTGCGTGCACACAAATCATCTCTACCTGAAATGGCATAAAACACCCAACATTGCAATTTCCATCTCATCAAAGATTTGCCGGTGACTGCCCTGAAGTTACCTTGATCCGTGACACCAAAGAGGGGGAGAAAAAGAAAAAAAAAGAAAAATGATTACTGTTTCTGGCCCCAGAGTACAGAGCAGCTTGCCTCTCCAAAGCAGATTCCATACAAACAGACTTGACAAAATAGCATGCATAAATTACATGGCTCTGATGCATTAATTCGTGCCTAACAGAGCAAGTGGCAACAACACTACATCTACAATGGCTGGGTATAAGATGGAAGAAATGAAGTCTGTGGGTTAATGTATAAATAATCAACTGTTACGGAATTTGCAAATATTATGGAAGAAAGCTAGCAGGTTTTGTGCGTCGCTGTATTGCTGAAGCGCCGTGCACAAACACATTTGCTAGGCTTAACTGGCTCTGACTAACCCGTCAGGAAGGATGTACATGTTTGGCAGCGCTGAGGCACAGATGCTCCAGTTTGAGATAGGGTCTAATGGTGAAACGAGGTCTCTGTCCACCAGAATAATGTCAGCGCCAAAAGTGAGCCTCCACTAAGTGATTGCACGTTTCCCGAGGTGAAGCCAGCCTTGTGCCAGGGATGATGTGGGTCTGTGAATTTACAGAAATTATCCCCAGCTGACCAACGTTACCTGCCTCCAGGACACACACACACACACACAGAAATTACCAGACATAAGTGAAACCAGTGCTCCGAGTGTTTCCATTTTACTCGTGTTTTAGTTGTAGATTGTCATGGACTGCTGCAGCGTGGTTAATGCCGGCTGAAAAATTGCCTCTCATGTAATGTTTCTTCTTGCTATTTTTGCAATAAATTATAGTAAGAACACCGAGAAAGACATTCTCCATGGGATCACCCAGTTTTACAATGTAGTAGTCCTGTAGAAATTGGTTGAATTATGTTTCTGTAAAACTGAAATAAACTAGTGGAAAATCTGGTCTGAAGATTGTAGATGCAGTGGTCACATGCTGTTGCTTCCAGAATTAAAAAGTGACACATAAATGTACTCATGAAAAGGATCACAGGAATGTTGCTTTCTGTTTCATATTTAAAGTACTTCATCAACAAACCTGCCTACAAAGTTCTCAAAGCTTTTCTTCCTTTCTAACACAGAAGAAAAAGTTGGGGTTTTTTTTCCCCACTGTCTAGAGCAATGAAAAGTTTTGACTGCAGTTTCTTGTCATGCTTCATAAAATAAATGTTTCTGAAAGCAAAGGACAGGCTTTTCCGTAATAGCCAAAGCAAGGACATATATTTTCTTGATAAAAGTTTCTTGGTGCAGGTTTCTGGGTTTTCCCAGGGAATAGACAAGCCCCATCAGCTGAGTGTTACGGAGGAGCGAATAGTGATGGAAACATGGGTCCCCTTCCCAGTCGTCCTTGAAGTGGGATTCATAAAGGAGAGAGCAAGGACTGAAGTGGGTCAGTACATATCTCTGTGCCATACCTGCTTTTGATAAAGATGTACTGACCTCTTCCCGACGCAGGAGATGAGGCAGTCCTGTGGGCACTGTTCTCCTTGCCGGGTAGTCAAGGGGTCCATAAGGGCACTTCTGAAATACGGTTGCTGAGCGGCTGCTGGGATGGTCACTCCAGGAGCACACAGATTAGAAGCAGGGATTACAGAAAAAGAGAAATACTGGGGAGTAAAGAACATAATGTTTCAGTTGTGGAGGTACTGAGCAGTAGGAGGTTTGCAAAGGACTTCAGCGGGATTTCAGGCTTCCTTTGGAAAAAGGTGAATGTATTTGTCCTCCTTGGAATAAGAAAAAGGGACGATAGAAAAGGAAACTTGATGAAGCACAAGCAATTTTGAAATAACTGTTGTGAATGAATGTTATAAACACACAGTGTGTTGCATGCCAGAGTAAATGAAAGAAATCAAGAGAGCAAAAGAATTTTGACAGAGTATTTTCTGCCCACCTCGATGGCCAAAGCAAAGAATAAACAGCTGTGACAATTTGATTTTCCTAGGTGTTGTGAACACCTCATCTCGGAGGAACTGTGATGGGGCTTACAGCTAGGCACCCACATCTGGGAAAGTCAGGTCAGCTTTGGCCCGCTCATAGGCAAGTTGAAGTCGGTAGGAAGCCTGAGCTGGGTGGCAGAGAAAGGATTAGCATTTGGTTTACGTGGTTTTAAACGGGAGGAATGGATAAAACATGTACCTCTGAATCATTTATATGTGATTTTTTTTGTGTGGTAGAGGACACATAGGGTAGTCTTTAGGCCTAAATAAATAGTCTGATGCATCACATGGGAAGGAGTGCTGATGAAAGAGAAATGCTGTGCCCTCTCAGAGTCAGGGAAAAGGCAATATAGGTGAGAGGAGGATATTTTTGGGGGGTCCCTTTTTACAAGAAGTTACTGCTGCTTGTTCAGAAAGAGCCAGTGAGCCTACAAAAGTCTGATACCCGGGATTCATCCATCCCTAATCTCTTCACCCATTTGTATTCCTAAAATGTCTCTGACATAGAAGTAGTCAGGGCAGAAATAACATCCTGGAGGCCATCCAGGCAGTTCCCCACATTGCAAGAGGGTTTGTTTAATTCAGTCCTAGTCTATCCTCATGGCATTATTAGAAAAAAGTGTATAATAGTCTGAGAGACTGTGAGGAGGTACTCTTTCTTCTGATGTATTTCATTTCAGTAGCTTTTCTCAACTCGTTGAAGTCCAAAAAGTTTAACAGAATAAGTAAAAGTTCACAACTGACTTTCCCAGCTTGAATATGGTATTAACTGTATAGGCTGTGGGGTTGAATTCTGGCCATTCTCATCAGTTTGTCTCGAGTGATTTTAATAGATTAACTATTTATTTTGGAAGAACTGTATTCACAAGTGGGCCATTGCTTTAGGCATGGACCTGCTAGTATGAAGGATGTTGCTGGTATTCTTGATTAGAAACAGTGTACAATTCTGGAAAAGCCTCAGGTGAGAATTACCTAACTCAAAGCAGGAGGACATGTTTCCTAGTCAACTGGGATAAAGGAAGATCCAAGAGATTCCAGTTTAAACAGATGCAACGTGTTCTGAGGCCATTTGGCTCAGACCCAGTTTATGTAAACCGGACGGAGTCATTTTGCTGTTGCCTGTTTCTTCAAAATTCCTTTGTCTGGAGACTCAACACTTTTTACTTTTCTCAGCAGCGTTTCCATTAGTCCTGATTTCCCTTGCCCATCCTTCTCACCTTTCTGCCACCAGCTCCTGCTTACTCCCATGACTCTTCCCATCTGTTGTACTTGCTCTCTCTACCTGCCCTCGTGGATCCTGGCACTTCCTATACACCACTGACACTTGCTGTGAACTCCACAAGAAATCACGAGAAAACTCTTTCTAAATTCAACATAACTCAGACCTTTTTTTTTTCCCCGAAAGCAATAAGTTGCCTTTTAACACATATTTGTATGTCATCCTTGTGCTAGGAAGTGATAGTAACCATGTCCCTGTTATTTCCCTGCCATTGCCAGTCGACTGGCAGATAATAGGCAAAACAGCGCATCTCTGCCTCCAGAGCTGACTGCAACTGCAGGCAACAAGAGGCAAATGTCAAATAGGTAATGCTTTTATTTATGTGCTTTCAACAGGTTCTTAGTGTTTTTTTTTTCCCCACGTTTCTGCAACAAAAACCTGTCCCCATGAGGAGACCAAAGAGTGACTCCGGGGAAAATTTAAGTTTAAAGACATGGTCTGCAGATTTCCATGCCCCTTTTGCCTTCCATCTGTCCCCTCTGCTTCCTCCTGACTGCATGTTCCATTCCTTTCCTTTTCACAACTCTCTGGGGCGTCTGAAAGGCAAAAGTAAAACTCAGTGGGTTTCAAAAGGGCAGGATTTTAGCCCAGCCGCTCTTGTGGAGCAGATGCCCGCCCCACGTAGCAGGAGGGTGTGTGTGGCTCCCTGCTGGGACGAGGCAGCAGTGTCGTAGGGTTGGGCAAGGGAGAGCATGTCGGCCGGTGCCTGAGGAGAGGCTGAGAACACTAAACTAAGATATGTCAACGTTATTATCTCTGCCTTTCTGAGCTGCGTCCAGCACTGCATGCTCCTCTGTCAATTCCACTCAGATTAAAAACCACAGTGAAATGTTCCTTTTTGTGCTTCTGAATGGGAAATCAGAGATAACTTAGATACCTAATATCTATCTGAAAAGATAAGAGGGCTTTTTTTTTTCCCTTCCTTTGAAGAGTGTTGCAAAAAGAGACAGTTGTCATGAACTGTCTATAAGATGGTTCCCTTCTCGAGAGAACTTATTACCCTTCATCTTTCATTACCCTGGGATATTTACAGGTAGCACGTTCATTACCTTGAACATTCCCGCATGCTTGTACGAGCACACAGTGTACAGATGCTAGGAAACAGGCTCCTTAGCTCCCAAAGACAAGATATTCTCATTTAATGTTTTTCTTTTACTGCACCAAACTGTGGAGCTGCAACATAAGCAACTTCGGACTTATTTACTCACCGTGTGAGATCAACGACACAGAGAGTTTTGACTGGTCACATTATGTGTCATGTTAAAGAGACTTTTGTCTCCATTCAAGCTTTCTGAAACAAGACAAATTATGATATTTTCCTGTTAATTTCTGCTAATTTCTTTCCTTAATGAGTTTCATTAAAATCAAAGCTTCCGGAAGACTGAGCCATGACAGCTGTCTAAAGACTGTTTCACTTGCTATGGGTTGTTTGGGCTGAATAATTATTTCAGCTTTGTGAGGATTATTTCTTTAAATAAGAACAATGATGCTCTGTTTGGGAAGAGAAACAAATGCTTGGAGTGGTGCAGCATGATTTCCTAGCGCTGACTTGTAGTACTCCATGGCTTTCAGGAATACCTGGGAAAAACACATCTCTCTCATTCTGCCACGTTTTTTAATGATTACACTTAAGGATACAAAGGCAACTATTTCAGCTGGCAAGAGAAAGAGGGCGTGGCTTTTAATGAAGCAAATCAATTCTTCGAAAGAGAGAGGGGTTTATTCTTTACTGTTGCATTGCTGTGAATATGGCCCAAGAATGAAAAAACCCAAACCTTTTTGGTTTGCCATTCATAAAATATTCCTGTAAGCTGCAAACCTGATACTTTGATAAGATAATGGCAAATATTTAATTTCTTTTATGTTACCAGCACTGTAAAATCTTAAAGATGCATTGTGCATTTCACAGCTATTGTAATCAAAAAGACAAGGCTTTTACAATGTAGTTCAGTCTGTTTGCTGAGCTGACCGTTTTCTTTCGACACGGAAATTCTTGAATCAAGGGGTGGGAAGATGGGAATTTTACAGTAGTTCATTGCTTCCAAGTCTGAACTGGACACTCACCACCTGTTTTCATGAGCTGTTGCACCAAATTCCTTGTTCGAGTTGCAGAAAACCCGGCTGGTTTGACAGAGCTTGTGTTCCTGTTGTGAGTCTCAGATTTCAAGACCCGAATGGTTGATTTTTGTTTGGGGCAATTGAGCATTTTCTGAGATTTGGAGCACCCTCTCAACTTCCTCAATCCTTCCTCCCTGCACCCTGTTTCTAATCGTGCGCCCTTCCTGGTGCTGATTTTTTCACGGTACCCGTATTCATTCGAGGATAGAGGCCAGTGACCTCCGCTTAAACTGAGATTGTGGTTAAGGAAGTGGTTATTTAGAAACAGCACCTTCTTGTTTAACAAAGAGATTCTGCATGCCCTGTATGCTTCCTGTGCTGATCCAGACGTATCTTGTCGCTGTCATCGTGGCTGGAGAACAACTAGGTGACTTCCCACCTCCGTTAGCGTCATCAGGGTCAGCAAAGCCTGACATATTTCTTACTACCTGGAGTGACAAAACACTGAAAGAGCACAGCTTAATTTTTTGAGTCACGGGTTGATTTTATAAGACACACAGAAAAGCACAACCCAATCCGCCCTCAGACAGCCACCGCTGTAATGAAAAACGAAGCCGAGTGTATCTGATATAGTGACTGTCAGAAGGGAAGTCAAGCTCGTGTCAGTACTGTGGGACTGGTCTCAGATGGCAGCTGCTGCTTGATGGAGACTCGGGACACGGCATGGGTCAAGTGCTTAAGGTAATTGTTCGTGAACTGGACAGGTGACAGCTGAAGATCTGCGGCGAATTTGCAGCTTCTTCAGAGTTTTACCGGGAGCACCCTCTCCCACCACTGAATGGGCTATGTATCAGGAAAAGATGGCATTTTATTTTCCTTTGTATCAGCAGCTGTAAGCAGAGAAGTGGATGTTCCCAGCAGGAGAGGAAAGATGCTTACAAAGGCAGAGAGCAAGCTGGGTGGGTCCTTCTGCCACACATGAGCCCCTTCCCCCAGGGAGCACCCACGACGGGAGCAGGAGGGCATCCCCCCACCACCCCACGGGGAGCAGCCCTGATGGAGCTGGGCATTCATGGCCAATCCTGTCATCATCACAGCTCTGGAATGAGGGAGGGAAAATACTTCCTTTGCTCGTCTCCGCAAGGCTGGGATTTCCAAGAGCATGGGAGAAAATTAAGCAAGTGATTTCCCTGAAGAAAAGCAAACAATGGGCTTTGTTTGCTTAACCTACACCAGGTCTTCTGAGAGTCCAAGCCCCAGTGACCTTGAAAGAAGGAATCACATGGGCTCTTAGCTCCAGCACTGCCACATAAATCCAGAACCCACATCATAATCTCGTTCTGTCATGTCTTAATTGCTGTTGTGACAAACTTTTAATAGGAAATTTCTGCAAGAAATTGGTCCCTCTTAAAACTTTCCTCTGGTGAAAAATGAGAATGAAGGATGTTTTGGGCTGGTTTTAGGCAAGCTGCTTACTCATTGCTAGAAAGGACGGAAGAACTGCTGCAGTTTTCTCCTCACACTCCAGATTTACATGATCTTCCTTTAATTTCTGTTGGTTTTTTTTAAACAATAAACAAAAGACAGGAGGACCACTTCTTAGTCTGTCACTTTATAGGCAACTAGTGTTGAAAAAGCAGGTGTGTGTAAGTCCGCTTATAAAAATACACAATTGCCTTTTTTCCTAGTTCAGATATTCTAAAACGCCTAGATTTAGTTGTTGCTTAATCTCAAATATTAGCACCATAAAATCAATTGTATTTAAATGCTTTTTGTAGGAGACATGCTGTCTTGCCAGTCAGTTGTCGGCTTGTTTTGCTCCAGGAGCTCAGGACCTGCCTCTGCCTTTGCCGTTTCATGAAGTTTTGCGGCGGAGACTTGATCTCCAACCATGAAAGCTATTTCAGATTTGCTAAGAGCACCGCAGCTTCTGCGCCCTGGGAGCCCATGGAATGAAAGCCTTTGCGTGCCTGGTGGGCTCAGCTCTGCCGCTTTCTGCTCCGCGGCTTAAAAGTTACCAGCATAAAAATTTGCTGCCTTTCTTGCTGAGTGATGGCTTTTAGAAATCAGTGCCGTCTCCTACATATCAGACAAGTGTAAAGGAGCCACATGCTTCGTTATCATGAGAGGATCCCCTCGGAGGGATGTTTAGAGTTTACCCTACTTCCAAATGTGCTGGTTATTTTTTCGCATTAGTTGCCACTGGCCGATACCCAGCCTGGCAGACAAACTCCAGAAATCTGTGCTTTCAGCCTCGGTGGGTGAACCTGGAACCTACTTATTTTTAAGGTGTATTGTGAATGGATCTTTAGCTGCCTCTCAGTGATGTGAAAGCTCTTAATTGAATGTAATCCATGACAGATTTATTCTCCCGATGAGCTTTCTCACAGGAAGTGATTTTAGACTCATCACATTCCAGCTGTTGCTTAAATCCATTCAGCCATCAAGACTGTCAATTTTATTGTGAGTGTTTCAGTTTGATTCCCTGCTGAGGCCTAGACGTGGGCCCCCTATTCTTCTGTTTTCCATTTAAATCAATCTATAGAATAACACAGGTCTTCACTGGTGTGTGGGGAGACGAGGAAGGATATGGAAAAAATGGAAGTTGATCTGATCTAGCTGATCCAACAAGGGTGGTTTAAAAACCCTTTTTCAGCTTTGTTCCTAAGATCTTCTGCTTCCTGCAGTGATCTTTCTACAGCAGCCAGCACTTGATGCCCAAGAGGGATGAAAAATTATTCAAAAAGAAAATAAAAACCACATTGACTTTTGTGAACTCTCACAGCATTTGACTAGCCTCAGCTACATGTGGCAACTCCACCCTCTTGTGAAGCAACCGAGTTGTAGTTTTAGGATGTTAAGGGCTGACTTTAAAGTTTCCAATTACTTTTCATGAGCGGCAGAATTAAACCTAGAGATTCGTACTCATCCACATGTATATGCACATGGCAAGTCCACTGTATCTTTTCCTCTGAACCATCTAAAGAGAAATGGCATATATTAGCACGGCCAATAAGTTTTATTTCTTTACCATCACTACGTTCTCCTTTCCATGTCTCAGAGCTGCATAAATGTTCCTAATTCCACCTGTTATCACTGCATGTGATTGTCACTAGCAAGAGACTGTGGATTTGGGGGTCTCACAAAAACCAATGGAGCTATTGAAAGGGATTTTGGAAGACCTGGGTAATATAGCTCGTAAAAGTCTAGTATCAAAGTCTGCAAAAGATGTATCCAAGGCTAGTATTTTCTTTTTTAAAATCCCAGTTTTAGTAAAGAAATTGTTAAAGGTCCTACTGAGAGTCTAGACAAAATCATTTCCTAACATCTATAGTTGCCCTTTCACTTCCAGCTAATGTGTTATGGGGAAAGTGTCTGTGTAGTTGGTAATTCTTTAGCAAGCTCCCATTCCAGTACTGGTGTTTTCTAAGATGTACACTTATAATTGTCTGAATTCCTCTGAGTAGCTCTGCATTCTTTAGATCAGGAGAGAAAGATTTAAACTGCTGAAAGGCATCATGAGAGTGATGACAATCCTGGTTACTTCATGTATCTCTAGGAGTATGATCTAAATTGGGTTCTTGGATAGCCATGTAATGAAACTCAGAAATGCAGGAAAAATACATGAAAAAAAAAAAAGAAATCTGAGTGAAATTTACCTCTGTTGTACTCTTCATTATATTTGCATGTTTCCATGTGGATATTTATGTGTTTCCATTCCAGTTGTCTCATTTTGGCCTAAGTCAGGATATTTGAAGTTGTTGCGCTTCAAGAGTGCTGTGCTTTCTCACAACTAAAGTAGACACCCAGAAGTTTTCTGTGGTGTTAACACACATGTGGAAGGCCAGAGAAGTTGTGACCCCGTGGTTTTCGAAAGCCTTTCAATGACAAACCCTTCCTAGAGCGTGTATAAGAGGAAAGGTTCGTCCACATCCAGTACTATAAAGAGATGTGCAAAAGTGTTTTTCCGTTCCGTCTCTCAGCTAAAGTGTAGTATAACCAAGCGTACTTGCTGTGTATGTTAAGTTCAACCTCTGTCTCTGTAGTCTTTTAACAGTTTCAGAAACAATTTATTTACCTTTTTCTGGAGGTAGAAATGATAGCCTCAACTAATTTCAACGAATTACTTCTGAGCTTTGAAAACAGATCCAGAGTTCCCATCTCCCAAGTCAATTCCTAGAGCCTGATTGTAGGAAAGCATGAATGTCCTGAAACTCCAGCTGAAGTCAACCTGAGCCTTGCAGGCCAGGCTCACTGCTCTTTACATTGAGGCCATTTCTCTGCCAATTCCTTGAAATTAGTGTGAGAGTGCTTGTGCCGTGGTTGTTAGTAGATGATGAATGTGTACTCCTAGAGTGCATTGCGCTTCTCCTGGATTCGTGTGTAGTTTTTGGCCTGCACACCACCCAGCTTGGTGATTTGCTCTGCAGGGAGTTATTTTCTTTCATTTGTTTTTGCACACTTGTTGAACCTCTATCTTTTTGTATCATGAGAAACAATGGACAGTTCATGGATAGTTAGTAGCCACTTTCTTTGGTAACAAAAATATGAGTCTTTTTTGATAACATAAAAATATAGCAGTCTACATAGACTGCTATCACATTCATTCTTTCTAAGTGGATAAGTCCTTGTTATTTAATGTCTTATGTAAGAGCTGTTCCAAACCTCTGATTACCCTTCAATGATACTATTTCCTTTATTGCAGACTATGGCCTTGTTTTAAGGAGAATCCTGACATGTATTTAAAATAACACTTGAAAAAGAAGGTTATCCAGTGTGGAGATGCAATTAAAGTTGATTGTTGAAAATGAGCAAACATCAGTTTCAATTAGTGCTTGAGGCAAGAACTTGTTATTTTCCCCTTTCCATGCTTCTCTTTTGTCTTCATATCTGCGGTAGGAGAGATGCCAAAATGTCTGACTGAGCCTTAAATTGCTGCTTCTTGTCTGGCTTCTCCCAAAAGTGTGATGATAGCCATGTCCCTCTTCCCCTTTGCCGTGTAGTAGGCAGGGAGTCACCTGGGGGGCTGAGGGAGAAGGCGGCAGATGCAGGGCGATGGCCAAGTCATGAAGCTGTGCTCCCACGAGATGAGGCACACAAGCTAAACTTAGCCAGAGGTTGTGTTTCATCCTCCATGGCAATGCACTGTGCAAGGCAATTGTCCTTCCAGGGGAGCCCCAGGGGCTCAGGGTTGCGGTGGGAGTGGGCTGAGAGCCAGAGCCCTACCACAGGACTCCTCTGATGCCTTTTGCACAGCCCTGAAAAGCAGCTGGGTTTGGAGGTGCCACCATGAGTGTGTTGGAGGAGGGAAGCCTTCTCTCAGCGGAGGGAGGTGGTGGAGGCTAGGAGAAAGTTTCCTTGTGGGATGCCTTTGTCCCTCAGCTCCTGTTGGCAGGATGGTTAATCATAGAACCATGGAATGGTTTAGGTTGGAAAAGACTTTTAATATCATCAAGTCTAACTGTTAACCTAGAAATGACAGGTCCACCACTAAACCATGTCCCTGAGCACCACATCTACATGTCTTTTAAATACCTCCAGGGATGGTGACTCAACCACTTTACTGGGCAGCCTGTTATAACACTCAGCACGTTTTGGTGAAGAAATTTTTTCCTACTATCCAATCTAAACCTCCCCTGGCACAACTTGAGGCCGTTTCCTCTTGCCCTATCATATGTTACATGGGAGAAGGAGACCGACCCCCACCTCATTATGACCTTCTTCCAGGGAGTTGTAGAGAGCGATAAGGGCTCCCCTCAGCCTTCCGCTCTCCAGACTAAGCAACCCCAGTTCCCTCAGCTGCTCCTCAGAAGACTCGTTCTCAAGACCCTTCACCAACTTTACTGCCCTTCTTTGGACACACTCTGGCACCTCAATGTCTTTCTTGTAGTGAGGGGCCCAAACTGAACACGGGATTGATGGTGCGGCCTCACCAGTGCTGAGTACAGGGGGACAATCACTGCTCTGGTCCTGCTGGCCACACTGTTTCTGATACAGGCCTCTGGGCCACCTGGGCACACTGGTGGCTCATGGTCAGCCGGCTGTCAACCCCACACCCTCAAGTGTTAAGCTCCCCCTTAACCTCAGGAGCACGTGGGCTCTTGCCTGAGATAAATAAGTTTGAGTGAGGAGCGGAAAAGAGGGCAATTCCTCTGAGTGCCTGTGGGGTGCTGGAGTACTCTCCCACCGTGAGGTTGTCCTGTGAGACCTGGGTTCATCTTAGGCAGCAGCGGGGCTGGGTGGGAGGGATTTTTTTCTCAGCTGTTAACTGAGGCTTCTTCTGGCTGGGGAGCCCTCACTGCAGGCAGGGGAAGCACACAGGTCAGCCCTGACAGCTCCAGCGCTCAGCTGTGTGAGAAGTTCATTCCTGTGGGATCACAGAGGAAAGATGATGGCTCTAGTCATGGCTTTCTTATTGGGGCAGTTCCTCTGTGTCCTAAAAGGGCCATCCCACCTTGTGTTTCCCTTCCTTCTTTTGCTTACTCGCCACACTTGCTCTGCCTACACATACATGCACATATGGAGTCCATCAGTAGGCAGGAAAAGAGATGTACTATGATCTCACCTAGCTCGGCGCTGCACAGTGAGATGTATATAAAAAAAGTAATCCAGGAATGGTAAACATACAGGCCAAACTCACTTACCAAACCTCTCACACACCCAGTCCCACTGCTCCTGTGGCAGGTCTGTACCCCTAGGAGGACTGGTGGCCCATTGCTCCTCGGATTGTGCCCTAGAGGGTGATACTGGCCACTGCTGGAGACAAGCCTGCACTAGGGTACCTTAGATCTGAGCTGTGTGGCTGTTCTTCCATAGATTAAAATAAAGAGTCACTGTTTCAAGGTTGTGGTGAAAAAAATCCCACCAGACATCTGGTCAAAGCAGTGCAGGAGAGTTTCCTTCCATATGTTTCTGCTATCTTCAGCCCAAAGAGCTGGGGAAGTAGGAGACACAGGGCTGATCACAGCTTGAAGGCTGCTGTGCTGGGTGAGGAAGAGAGCCACAATGACATTTCGGCTTTTGCCCACCCCCTCCTCGAATCCCTTTCTAACACAGGCTGCCTTTGAGCACAGTGGGGCACGGTGCAGGGGATGATTTTGCATGTTTGCTTGCCAGTCTCTAGCTGGAATCCATGCACTGGGGCTGAGAATCGTTGTCCTAGAGCAAATCAGCAATGCTGGTTGTGACCCACGGCAGTGAAAGCCCGAAACATGAAGTTAGGGCTGACACTCCTTCTTTAACTTGAGCGACCGTGCTTTTCATCACAATGCCAGGAGTTGTCAGCTTTAACTCCTGCTTTTTTTGGCTTGTGTCACAACCTAATAAGTTATAGGCCAGCTTCTCCTGTCGATGTTTTTGCTGCACAGAAGGCTTCACATTTTGTAAGCTTTTACAGCACAGCTGTGCTCAGAGATAAAACAGAATGTGTATACAGTACAGTATGCATTCAACTGATGCACTAGATTCTTCCCACCATATGTATGGAGTGGTGTGCATTTCACTCCGATACCTCACTGCCAAAACTGCCAGAAGCAAATAAACAAATGGCGGAAGAGAGACACCATATGACGCAGTGCCAGGCATATGACCTAGACTTTCAGAAAGACACCCTGGCTGTTTTTAAGGGATTGTAGTGGTCCAGTTCTTTAAACCTCGGCTTCCACCATGTGAAATGTTCTGCCAGTGTACGCTGTGAAGTGTGCTCATTGTTAAAGAACACACATAGATTTCCCCTGCCTGCTATGCAGCTGATGTTGCAGCTCCGAGGATACTCATTTCCCCTTTCTTCAATGCCAGTGATTCCCCATCAGGTTTCTAAACTGAGAGAGGAACAATGGAATTGTGTAAAGTAGTCTAATTTGGGAAGGAATGCTACTGTAAAAAGACAGAACATATATAATTAGGATAATGAGGTTAATAATATTAGCAACAATTTAACGATTAATATATAAACAATGCAAGTGAGACAAATGGTTGTTCCATCTCGTTCCCCACAAAAAAGAAGTTGCATTTCACAGCATCAGTGGTGAAGATGCTTGTAATAAACTGACATGAATGTTGATTAAATGGTTAGATGTAATTAATTTAAATAGTAATTCTATTCCTGGAACTCACATTCTGAGTAGGAAAAGAGGTTTCATTAGCTTCTCCCTGACCAGCCTGCTGCTGAAGAAAAGACAATGATGGTCACGACCATGGTGGTCTTCCTGCTAGTAGCACTGGGAAATACAGATTTTTTTTTTCTCTTGGCCTCAATCTTATGTTAGGCTGAACATCTGTCACTAGCCCAGTGGTTGTCTTCCTAGCTCTAACCTTTGCCTAAGATCAGCTTTATTGGTGATAGCATGAAGGGCAAGCAAGTGCTTTCTTCACTTTACAGAAGCTTTAGGCACAGGTTGAAGAAATGCACTGAGAACGAGTTCGAGACTGTTACTGTGCTTTACAAAAATGGTACCCAATGCTAAATGGTCTGGATGCAGCTAGAGACTTGGGTGTTGGATTTTGATGGAATCAAATGTAAACCAGAAAATTCTGTTAAGTTTTTCAGATAGCAACAATATTCAGTAGATGAAAAATGTGCTTATTTAGGACTGGTTCTTTGCTTGATGCTTTTGTAGTTCTGCGTAGTGATGGTAAGAAGAGCATCAGTTTCCCCCAAGCCTTGCTACCTTGTGCTGTAACGTACACTGTGACCAAGATGAAGACGTCTACATCTTGGTCAAACAATGGGAAATTTGTGGAACTGTGCATGGTGGCTGAAAGGCCAGAGGCCATATTTCTACAGGTTTCTCCAGACTCTGCTTAGACAGAGATGGCCTTTCAACTCTGCTTTAAAATTAGATAGACCAGTGTCTGCACTGGCAACAGAAGATGCAAATGCTCGATTTACAGCCTGATAATGGAGAAACACCAGGAGTACTTTGCTCTCTGAATATTGCAAAGCCTACCCAGCTGCTTCAAGCCCAGCTATTGAATGGAGGAGCCAGGGGCACTCACTGTGCAGTGGATGGGATTTTGGCAGCTCCTGGCTCTGTAGCTGTGGAACGCACTTTGCAGAGCAATATCCTAGCTCTCTTCTCTTCCCTGTGGAAGTAGTAGCTCTGTCTTTGAGCAAAATGGGACAGACCTATGGCAGCAGACCTATTGCAAAGGCCACCAGCTGGACTTCAGTGGGCACAGCGTTACGATGGATATACATTTGAGGTGGCAATGCATAGTCTGTTTGAACATTAAAGAAGGCCAGAGCTGTCAACAAGGTTATTGGCTAAGTATTTGTTTGAGGTATTGAGCAGGTAGGAGTTATATAAGGGACCAGCACATAAGAGCCTGGAGTAAACCTATGGAAGCTTTAAAAAGCTGATAATGCCACCCTGAAATGGTATGGATGGTATGGACATATTCATGCATACACATGAGGAGACAGCAGTCTCCTAGCTGGGAACGTGCAGGAGTCTGGTGCAGTCTCAAGGGATGCTTTTCAAGACAGGAGCAGTGAGTGGGAAGTAGGAAAGAGCAAATCAGAATTATAGGAGGGCTGGCAAAACACGCAAGCCTCTGCCACGTGGTAAGGGACTAGGCAAGTCAGGTTAGGGGATGGAGGCAGCAAACAAGCCATTTGAGTCAGTGCAGGAGACAAAAATAAGCTGAATGTGTTTCTGCCTGCTTCTTTTTCTAGTAGAAGCATCCTCATTTTTAAGCCTATTTTTATGAGTTAGAGTCGTGTATATATATAATTTATTTTTTCCTGTAATAACGATGCACAGAGTTGAAAACAAAAGGAGTAGTCTAATAAAATTTGGGGTCTGAAGTAGACTGCTGAGAATAGTTAGAAGTGGATTCCTTTAGGTTAAGAAACCTGGCCAAGGATCTACCTGCAACTGCTCCCCATGGAAGATGTCAGTGAAGGGAACTGGGAAGACAGAGGTGTTTTTCAGCACATTTCACCTTACTGTGACAGAAAGGAGAAAACGCAGAATGGGACTTCTCGAATCCCAAGGCAAGCTGGGAAGATAAATTGTAGTTGATTGCCTCCCATTATGTGAAAAGGTCTGTGTGCTCTGAACTTTCTTATGAGTTTGAACAGACAATTTCCTGGTTTTAGACATGATATATGTTACTGGAATCCCTCCTGGTAACAGAGGGTTGCAGTGGGCAGTGGAAAGCACAGGCATGCCACTGTGATTTAGAAATAAATTTCTGCCAGCGTTGGGACCAAGCTCGGGGGTGTGTGAGTTACATCCTGTTTGTCAGTGAGAGTATGGCATCCCCTGTGGTCATGACTTCTTCTTCTCTAAAGAAGAGTGGAAATCCTGGAAAAGGAGGGCTACCTCATTTGGTCTTTATCAGCCTATTACTCTGCAAAATGTCTTTGAAAGTAAAACTTTGAATAAAAGCCTCAGAAAAAGGTGGTGGGAGAGGAAGGAGAAGTACTGCACGTGGTATTAGACCCAAAGGCAGTGGTGATATTGTGACCTCAGTCCCTGACCTCCAGCTGGGCTGTCGGGAATTACAACGAATGCTCCTCACCACCAGCCAGGTTTTGCTTTTGTCCTGCTTGTAACTGCCATTATCCCACCTTTTATTGCAGCTATTCATCATCAGCAGAAAGACTAGGAGATGATATTAAGGTTGTAGAAGATGTCGTTTATATCAAAGCTTCCCCTCCTTTCTTTTTGCTCTCTCTTTGCCTATATTCCCGCATACATTCTGTTCCTATTGGGGTTTGCCCCCCTTTCTAGACCAGTCATCCCTTCACCCAGCGCATAAATGATTGCTTTAATAATATTACGGCCCCTCCATTTTCATATGTGAATGGCCCAAGTGGCATGTCGCTTGTAACCAAAGCAGGGAGAGATTTCTATTTTCACCCTTTACAAGGCCACAGGAAATACAGAGTAGGATCCTGCCTCTTTTGCACTGATCCCAGACAAGCATTTATTGCTGTGGAGTAGCTTGCAGACACAGCCCATTTGAGAGAAATCTTTATCAACCAGACCTGGCCATTGTTTTTCCTTCTCTTCGCATCTATTCCAAGTGCAGAACTGTTTATATACCACAAAGATGGGAGTTAAAGAAAAAGTACGTGTAGAATTTGCCAGCTGTTTAAGTCTTATTTTTACCTTCTGTATCGATCAAATCTGTTGCCTCTTAATTGGATATTGACTGTTGTGAGGCAAATAAGGCAAGCTGTCAGAGAGGGGAAGGATGGGGCACGAGGTTTATCTTAATGGTATGTTGATCATGACTAGTCTATAAAAGCCGGTGGGAGAGGAGTTCATTAAACCAGCCTGCAATTGCTTTAAAAAAAAATATGCTCTGAGTCAAGATGATTAATCATAGATGTGACACTGCAATCAGAGAAAAACCGCATTGTTGCTCTGGTATTTACAACGCCGAAGCTTGAAATAAGCAGATGCATTGAAACAAATTCATTAGGGACAGTGATTTGTTTGGTCTGTGAGCCTTAGCTAACCATAACGAACATTTGAGGATTTTTTTTTTTCCTTTTTTTTTTTTTCCTTGGTGTTGTGTTTTGTTTTTCTGCCTCCTTGCTTCTCTGGCAGGCTGATGGGAAACGTGTGCTTGCCCTGCACAGGAGTCTCTTGTCTGTGCTGGGGAATCCTTGTAAAAGTGGCAGCAGTGAGAAGGGATGCTTGAGCTACCTGACAGTGACCCGCACAGAATGCTTTCGAAAACACTTTTATCTCATAAATTGTAATAAGCAGGGAACGCAAAAGGAGAGGGAAAGCTTATCGGCTATGCTGGCATGAGCTACCCATTACAAAAATGGAATCTGCTGGGAAGTCTGTAGTATATTTTCATTTCTTTCCTAGCTGTATTTTAGGCTGTGTATTGAATATGTTGCAATAACTGTCAAGCACGGTCCATTAGTGTCTCTGGATCAGGCCTGTTGTGAATCAGAAGAGAGATTAGTAGGATAGGCTCACTTTTATAAGGTCCCACGCAGCTGTGACTTGTCAAAGAAACGTTCAAAGGGGCAATAAACAAAGTTTATTTCAAATTATCTCAATGTTACGTGTTGGTTATCTTATTTATTCTTTGACAATTCGGAACTGGTTATTAAAAATTTATGATATGGGTAAAGGTTTGTGTAGTTTGAAAAATTAGCTTTTGAGGCAGCCACCTGAACACTTCTCATATATCACCATGCCATGAACTGTCAGGGAAAGGGTAGCACAGTCCCACAGAAGCCGATAAAGCTGCAGAATAAAATTGCCTAGTTGTTCACCTACAGAGGAAGGAAAAGGGTGCACAGGTCTGGAATGCAATGGGAATATAAGTTTTAATGGGGACTTAATTTGAGAGCATACGGCAGTTCTCTGCTTGAGCGACTGGACCACCTTCGCTTGCTCATGGGCCCAAGTCATTTAATGTCTCAGTCCTTCTACTCTTCTTCCTATAAAATTTAGAAAGGTGGTCAAGGACAGCAGACACCACTATTTTTTGTTTCAGTTGCTCTTTCTGGATGTATTGTGAAGCTGAAGGCAATCATCAGTTTTTCCTAAGTATTTTTTTACTGTGATAGAAGGGGATATACATGTACAGCATTGCAAGCTGTATGAAAAGAAAATCCTGATTTTGCCTTGAAGGATGAGAATTCCAGCAGGAGATCAGGATTCTTCTATGAAGTATGTGAAACAAAACTGGAGGAAGGGGTGAAAAAGACATATGGAATCGAGAAAGCTGAATCCATTTTTGTTGGTGTAAGTTTTGACTTGTAAATGCAGTAGGATGAGAGTTATGACTTTAACAGAGACCAGGGTAGTACTGTTATTAGTATTTCCTTTTGATTCACTTGCAGTATTACTTACATTATAACAGAGTTTGCAGCTTGTATTTTAAATATAAACTCTGGATAATTTTATACCATGAAATTCTGAGTGAAAAATTTAATACATAAAGCTGGACCATTCAGAGCCATAACCCGTGGAAGACAAGCATTATAAAAAAAAATCATAAATCCATAAATAACCATTTATCAAATTCTCAGGCACATTTGTTTGGATTTTTTAGTGTGCTTCGGTTACGCAAGAAAACGAACGTGACATTCCTCAATTGCTTTGACAAAGATAATTTCAGAAACACTGCCCTGTCATTCCACAGATAGGTACCTTCTCCTTTTTTGTCATAATACATTTTTTCTGGGGCAGCTTTTCTCAGCAAAACCACCTGTTTCCCAGGAGTTTTTACACCTGTTCACATGGGAACAATGAGGGGGGGGAGTGGGTTGGGTTTCATTAGAAAAGCAGTTTTGACCTGGTGACTATTTTTGAAGTTAGGGAGTATTTCGTCTATCAGCACAGAATATTCTGAATGATGTATTTTCTCTGGCTTTGATCACAGTAGCCACATTGCTGGCCTCTCTGAAGGCATTTCCACACCAAAACTTCTCCTAAACGTGTGGTCTTGAGATGCTTTTATAATCCAATCTGCCATTAGTGGTGTTGCGTTCAGATTTTTATTCCCTTTTGAAATAGCAATGAAAATTTGAGGTGAGAGTTTGGTTCTAGATGCATCACTGTCTATAATCGATGTAACACCGTAAAGCATAAGCAGCTCTTACCACAGAATAGAATCATAAAATCTTTTAGACTGGAAAAGACCTGTAAGACTGAGTCCAGCCATTAACCTAGTGATGCCAGGTCCACCACTAAACCATGTCCCTAAGCACCACACCTACAGGTCTTTTAAATACTTCCAGGGATGGTGACTCAACCACTTTCCTGGGCAGCCAGTTCCAGCGCTCAACAACCCTTCTGGTGAAGAAATTTTTCCAATTACCAAGAGATACGCCAACGATAGGGACCCTTGTCTTGCCTGTGGGAAATTGAACTTAAATAATGGGTGGAGATGTGCACGTGTGTGTTGGTACCTGTGTCTGTGTGCGTGTTGGGGTGGTGTGTGTTGGGAGAGGAGTGGAGGCAGCAAAAGAAGTCAGCAAAAGCCCGTCTGCTTTTCCTCTGCATACTTTTAAAGAAGTTATACGGAGGGCGTGTTCTTTTTAACTTTATAGATCACCTCCAGCAGACAGATTGTCTCGTGGACCACTTCCCCTCCCCTTGGCGATCAAATAACATTCCTGTGGTGACTACAGCAGTTGCTTACATGGAAAAATAACATTAGGAAAGTATTTAATGTATTTTTAGCTGTCTTTAAATGCATTTTAGCAGCTGGAAACAAGGGGAGTTAGTAGCACGTGACCTGCAAGCTCTCCATAGACCACCACCAAATGTGCAGAGAGCCCCGCTGGCACAGACCACAGGCTGGGAGACGTTGTGTAGGGTGGTCACCTCTAACCTGAGGTGGTCACAGGTCAGGCAACAGGGATAACCTTGATTTTGGTGGCATGTAAATGATAATCGTGATAAGCAAACAGTGTGATTTTAGGTCCTTAATATTCACGGATCTAAGTTTCAGGAGATTTTATGAAACATTGCTTTGACATTTTTCGAAATACCTGGGACTTTTCAAAAAGCTTGAGAAGATTTTAGAGGCTTGGAATGGCAAAATATTACAACTGTGGAGATTAGTGAATAGAGTGCAGCTGAGAGAGGCAACAAGCTAATAAATACCGCTTATTCCATCCCTTTGCAAATCAGGAAAATCCTGAAATCCTTGTGAAGAACAAACGTCTTGTCAAACATTAGTGGGAGCTTTCCCTGAGGGAAGATTTTCCCCAAGCCTAGGGCTCATGCACTCCTTTAACTGCACGGTTGCTGAACGAGAAAGTCCTCCCTGGACCGTTGTCCCTGGCCCTGCTCCGCTCCCAGCGCAGAGCCAGGACCCAGCACCCTGACACTGGGCTCCTCCACCGCCCCAGGCCATGTTCATATTTCTGGGAAGAAAATACTCAACAGATGGAGGTTTAGTACTATTTTTACCGTTGCTTGTACAGTGAATGTAGAGAGCATGATAATTGATTATCTGAGACAACAGAAACGCACAGGAACTAAAATTTCAAGGATTAGGGCCTCCCCGAGGATTTCCTTCGAGTTTCAGTGAAGGGAGAGATAACCTTTGTGGTGGAAACGGAAACACAGCTTTCGGATCCCATCTGCAGCCAGACTCTGGAGACAGCAGTATTAAGGCTGATGTGAACTTCCTCTGCTCATCGCCATGGGACGGGAACCTCGATGCTGTTATCTCCGCTTCTATAGCAACACTCTTTAACTTGCAGCTTTTTTTTTTGTCCTACCAAAGACGTTCAGCTACTGCCTGCGTTTAACATGTCTGGGGGCAATGGCCCCGTGTTTCATCTGTTTTAAAGGACATTTACAGAAATTAGGTGGCAATTTTATCCTGAGTAAGCAGGCTAATATTCTGTCACTCTGCATTACTCAAGTGGCCATCGCTCTTAGAAAATATGTTAGGTGTTTTCAGTTAAGTGGCACTAAACTTCTGTGGACCGAGCAGTAGGATTTCATTGCAAATGCATTGTCTCGTTTTAGTGGAAGCTTTACATTAACAAATTCCATCTTAATACATTATTCTGTTCAACCTGCCTTGTGACTTACACTATCGTAAGATCCTGCCCTTAGTATTAAAATGTAAGCATAGCTTTCCTCTTCCAAGGCTAAAGCTGCATCAAAAGACTTACACTGAAACTGAGAAATCCTCTGTCTGGATCAAGATAATTTTTCTCTGACAACAAGGAGAAACAAATATCCATGCACTTCAGAGATGAGGAAATTCTGATGTTGATTGTTCTTCCTCTGTCTTGTTATAAAAAAAGGAATCTTGACTTAATTCAGTCTGTTTCCAAACTATTGGCATCTTTCACAAATACAGGCTGGCTGGCTTACGAACAGATAGCACAGTTTGTGTAGCCAAAGATAGTTGTCATCATGCACTTATTAATGAGTACGCATATATCTGAACATCTAATGCTGTGCTATTTTCAGATAAGTCCTTTGAGAGTCCTGTTTTCTGTTCTTTTTTAAAAATTCTTTTTCTTACCCTCCTGATATTTTCCTTCAAGGCTCCATGATAGAGAGAAGAGAGGAAAGTGACCTGGGAAAGGAGATGTTCTCATCTGTCCAGCTTCCCCATGTCCAGAGCTACTCTGTGCATGTCATTCCTGACAGATGTTTGCCTAATCCGCTCTAAAAAACTCCAGTGATGGGGCTTTGACAGTCTCCTTAGGCAATCTGCTCTGGCTCTTTGCTGTACCTATCATTAAGAAGGGTTTCCTGATATCCAACCTGCAATTAAAGGCCACAATTTCCCATGCAACCTGTCATCGGGCTGACCTTACAGCCAAGCCAGCCCCACTGAGTCGACTGCAGTTTCCAACCCCACCGAGTCGACTGCAGTTTCCTCGCTAGATCTTCCTTGCCAATGCCGCTCCTTGGACAGCGTGCTCTCTTCTGCCGGGGGTAGCTGGGGCGGTGCAAGTGCCCCCGGTTTTGTCGAGTGTCCAGACTGGCATCCCGCGGGCCGCCGATGGGCAGGTTTCCCTCTTGGATCCCATGCAGCTGACGGGAAGGAGGCTGCCTGCCAGTACAGGCTGTTGAATTAGGAGATTCAGTAAATCCCGGGAGAGGTGCTGCCACGGTGAAGTTGCAGCAGTTTCACGCTGATAAAACTAGCAGCGCTCAGCACGGTCCCAGGCCTCAGAGCGGGAGCAGAAGCCTTTTTTGTCCTGGAACCAAATGTGCTGTGAGAGCAGTTGCACCATATATTGCCTACATGCAATCAATAACATCTAGCTTTTTGGACACACATTTTTTGATGAGAGCATTTTTGTAACGATTTTAGCAGCTTGAAAGCATTTTAAGAAAATCAGAGAGACCATAGATTTGGCCCCAGTGTTTTCCCCAGTTGCTTCCTTTTAAACAATAGCAGGTGAAATACATCCTAGAGCAGCCAGGCCTGATGGAGAAGCTGTAGATGCCAGGTTGCTGTGAGTGAGGTCGAGATGCTGAAGAGCTGAGGCTCACTGGTGTACAGCAGTGGTGGAGAATGAGTCAGTGTAGATACAGGCATATCACAGTATTACTATGGCAAGATAAACTGCGAGCCACTTTTTTAATACACTTGGAACACTGCTGAACATTGTAAGAGTGATTCCTTCTTCAAATTTTTTACAACTTTGCTTTTACAACTTTTTACATCATTGAATTAACATAAAGCAACAGGAGAATTAGCCCTGACTTCTGAGAACAGGTATTTTTTACAATGGAAACCAGCTAGCTAAACTACTTTTGCTACCTGAGTAAATTATAGCAGTATGTAGCTAAACTGGTTTTGAGTCTAGGAAATTTTGGTGGTGTCCAAAATTAAATAAAATAAGGTTTGGATCAGTAGGATGTGGGACATGTTGCCAGCATCAGAGGTGAATACCATTTGTTGAACTGGTCGTTTTGGTAAGCGGGTCAAGGTCAGTAGGGTTTGTCTCTATATTTTGACACATGCACTACAAACACCCTGATATCCATTTCATTTTACAAGGTGTGTGCACGCACCAAAATAATGCTTCAAGGGGTCACAGGCAGGTTACAATGTGCCAGCCGTCATGTGCACAGTATCCAGAATAGTGCCAAGATACAATTTCAGGGGTCTGGGGGCACCGATAGCATTCAGAGCCCTAGATAACACCTGTGCCCTGTGCAACATCTTGTGCCTTCTCTGTCACTGAGCATCCCATTGGCACCTGTGATCGTGAGCTGGCAGGTCCCTTTCTATTTGTACAAGGCATTTTTAGGACGTTCGTCCCTCACTTGTCTTCTAGATGACCTGGAAGAGCTTCAGTGAGTTGCCTGTATTCCTTCATGGAGGAGAGGGAAGGACAAAGTTTGTTTTGAAAAAGGCAGTTGTGTTTTTTGGTTTTTTTTACAGAACGTGGTCAAATTTGGACTCTGTATTCCATGCAGAGAGGGGTTTCAGTTCCATGTGAGAAAGGCTTCGGTTTCAAACTGATAATTAGAAGAATACATGTAAACCTTTGTCAGTGTAAAAATGATTCAAGGTGCTCAGGAATGCTCTGCCTCTTCCTTGTGGTTTGGAGGAAAAATCCCTGCAGCTATTGAGGGCAGTTAAAGAAAATACCTGTAAACTGGTAGGAAACATACAGAATATACTCATTCCCACATCCGGCTTCTTGTCGTAATCACCAGTTGTAGGTACTGCTTGAAGCATGCCTCTAGACAAACTTTGCACTTTTAAAAATGGCATTTTCTGTTGGGCAGAGTTTGTTCACACCCCACAGCTGACAGGCAGAGGCCCAAGTCAAAGCCCATAGGCTCAGTGAGGTGCAACCCCTTTGTGTTTTCTTAAAAATCCCCCCATGCTGTTAACCTGTAGCTCCCTTTCCCCTCCCTGGGGAGAGGCAGAAGCTTATTTGAAAGCAAACAAGCCGTAGAGCCTACAAGGTGTAAATATCTTTCATGAATGCCAACGCCAAAAAAGCCTGGGCACCAGGAGTGTGACACAAGACGACAGGCGGATTCACGCCGCGTGAGGGAGGGGAGAGCGATACGCCAGCGCGGCAGCAGCCGCTGAGGTGCGCCCGCATTGCACCCGGGCATCCCTGGGCCCCCTCATCCCATTTGGGGACACACACGGGGCAGCTGGAGGGATGGGGAGTGGGAATACCTGCTCCTTACCCCATCGCCTCTGCCTGCTCCCCTCACCCTTCACCCCCTCCACCCTGATCTGGTCACAGCCCCCTCCCACCCCCTCCCCTCCTCCTCTCCCCGGCTTCTCCGGGCAGGGGCTGATTTAAATAGGTTGGCAGGGAGCCAGGAGCTCATCATTTTAATGCAGTGTAAAATGGAATGTGCATAATTATATGCAAGCCATATGTGAGGGAGACAGCTCAGCTGTGAATTTCGGGAGGCTGCGAGAGGGAGAGAGCGAGCAGTCAGGGATCAGATGAGATGGAGCGGAACGGAGTGCAAGTGTCACTCAAATGAACAGTGTAATGAGTGTATTGCTGACACTCCTCCTTTCACCTGCTTCTCCCTTTTGCTTTAACTCGAAAGCAGAAAGCGCTGTGGGGAAAAATACTATATGCAAGCAGGGTTGCTAATGGGCTCTGGTAATGTCTCCATTTAAACTTCCACTTTCTTAATTAACGGCATAGTTCCAAATAACTGGTAACTTCTAATGCATCTTTGTCATTAAATATTTTGACCACATTTGACTGAAGGATCATTGTTCTTGCTAGATGATTGCTCCTTTCAAAGCTTCACTTAAACATGGAGGGGGAATCCATTTATCTATAACAGTATTACATGTAAATTATGAGTATGAAAACTTATTTATTTTTTTTGGCCTTGCTGTTAAACTGAAAATACAAGTACATTATCTAGGGATTGCTTAAGCATGTCAAAAAGTTTAAACGAGTACATATGTAATGTAATCCTGAAAAATGCAATGGGGTCAATTAAACCCTGAGTTACTCAAGGTTTCCAGGGTATTTGAGTTTCCAGCTCAAATATTTAATTTTGGGTTTGTCTTTTGTTGTTCTAATTATTACACCAGAATGAATTTGCATGTTCAACCTAAGCTATGTAAGAAAACAGCATCCCAAGTTCTCATATCTCAAAGGTGTACTGCATATTTAAAGAAAGTTTTAAATAATGTTGTATTTTGGGATTCCCGTCTGTTTTAATGATCTGAGCTGTTATGCTTTTAGCTATTTTTTTTTCCTTCCATTATTTGTAAGTCCCTAAATAGGCCATTATATTTCCCTTCAGGCTAGAGATGAAGATGGACATGCTGAAAATTTTCCCCAGCAGCACTATGCTAAGGAAACTCCAAGACTTGCCTTCAAGAATAACTGCGAACTACTTGTAAGAATAACATACTTACAACAAGTCTAGATTGTTACTTTAGCACAGTGAAAACCGTTTCGTTTTTTTTCTCTTTTTTTTTTGAAAGGCTTTTTGTTCATTATGACATACATTATGAAATATGATAGGTTTCTTTTTTTTCCTGTTTAGCATTCTAATGCTAGTTCTGCTATCCGTGAACAGTTTAAGATCTCGTATTGCTTGAAAAATCTCTTTTATTGGATGACAGCACATGAATGGCCTTGTCATACTACCTTGTCTCGCATGGTAAATCAGGGAGAGCCATGCAGGGAGTGGCTGGTGATGCACGAGAAGCTCCCCCTACCTGTCCCCAGGCACCCCAAAACTCACTCTCCCATCCACCTTTTAGCTCTGCCTTGTTTTTGGGCGGTGTCACCGCATTTTGTTCTGCTGAATTGCTGTACTGCCTTTAGAGCTCACCTCTTCCTCCCCGTCCTAGCTGCATGCAGGTGGGAGCATCCTCTCCTCTCCACTCCCCTCCACTCCTTTCCTCTCCTCTCCCCTCCTCTCGTCTGCTGTGGGGAAAGAGTGAAAGCCAGGAAAGCACATAAAGGGAGCCTCGAGTGTTTACAAGCCATAAGAGAGATGATATCAGCTCTGAAAGCATCTCTGTTCCAAGGCAGGGTTAATTCGCTGTTCATTTTAGCATTTGCAGCTAGGCAAGATTAAAAGCAAGCAGGAATGCCTATTATATTTCTATTAAATGAATCTTTTGGGACCTAATGTTCTTGATTAGCTTGCAAAAACGAGTGCTCCACGATGAGTTTTTCTGTTTGTCTAAAGTAAACAGAGAGTGAATTGTAATACATCTAAGAGAGATTCATGCATGGCTTTTGGAAAGGGAGTTCTAGATGAATTGGTAGATCTCCCCCTCGCATTTACCTTTCTTCTCTTTCACTTAAGTAAAATGGATCATTTGGCTAAATGGAAATATTTGTGGAGAGTCAGCACACAGGGTTATATTTTGAAACACTTTTTTTTTTTTTTTTTCTCCTTATAACTATAGAAGAGGCGGGTGGTGGTGGAGGCACACAAGCTGCGTTTCCTCTGCAGTAAAACCCGTGTCTGCCTCCCCCGCAGAGGATGCAGGGCCAAACTCTAATCTTGGCATCCCAGGTGCAATATCCAGTGAAGTCGAGCTCATAAGCTGGCATAACCAGTGCCAAAGCCAGCCCCCAGATTCAGGCAGTTGATCAGAGAAGCCCAGGGATGGTGGCCAGTTCCCGTTCCTGGTGCTGGTCAGAGCGCAGAGCATCTCAGCCATGCTTGCACTAGTGGGTCCGCAGGCGCTCTACCCCTCAAGCATCCCCTGTGCTGAGACAGCCCCGGGTTAGGTAACACAGGTAATGCCAATGCTTTTTAGAGCCACAGGTGTCGCTCAGGAAGGTCAATTTGTTTCCGGTATAACTCTCCCCAGCCAAAAGCGCCATGACCCCTAAGACACGATCTTGCTTCCTCTTAAACCCTTTTGCAAAGTTGCTGTTTGATTTCGGGGGCGGCAGGATTACGTCCTAAGGGGAGGAAACTGAAAGCAGTTCTCCAGTGCGGTCACAGTTCTTGCACCAATAAGTGAAACTGTTTCTTCAAGGCTGTTCTTAATTACTGTGCTGCTGGTCAAATCAGGCCTGATAAACTGTCACCGCACACCAAGACGCCCCCAAAGTTGATAAGGGTTCTTGACGTTGGAGGAGTTCATGATTAGAGTTGGGAGGCAACATGATATAAAATAAGCCATGTACTATTTCATTTGAAAATCTACTTTATTTTTAGTGCAAGCAATCAATGAACGAATTAACCCTCTTTGTGCTATCAAAATCAAGCATTCTTTTAATGCCCAGTTAATTGTTCCTCTATTATTATGCATTTAAGTGTTTGCTTTATTATTTCACTCCTGTACCTGGCAAAGGCTCAAGTCATACAAGTTAGTCTTTCATGTGCTTTTTTGGACAAGTTTCAGTTCTTGTTTAAGGAAGTAATAAAAGCAATTTGTCATAGCTTTATTTTTCCAGTGCTATTGGAAACAAAATTGGCAGGGATGTAATCTGTACTCCATTTGTTTGGGAAAAACAATAGACAAATAGTGAATAGGTATCTCTGCTATCTTTAAAGATGTATTTTAGAAAATTTCAGTGAAAGTATGATATTGAGCCTAGGCTTGGCGGGAGGTGGGAACTAGTGTTATTTATTGAAGCTGCTACATGTTTTACAGAGAGGTAGTGGGTTTCCTTCTGTATTTTTACTTTTGGGGAAACAATGCTATATTAAAATGTGCTTGAGAGTAAAATGAATTTCACTGACCGTTAGGATAGCATCTTTCCTCTAAAGGCTAGTCAGCATTCCTATGTTTGTGCTAGGAATTGTCTCCTTGGGAGGGGAGAGGGGAAAAAATATGAAAGGAAAGAGTGGGGACAGCTGTTTCCTAAAAAAAAAATATTTTCCTGATGGTGAAAACTTATCCAGTCTTAGCAGTACAAGTCAGATGCTGGCTGAGGGAGAAGCTGAGGTTTTTTTAAATGAAAGAGAAACCAAAACTTGTTTATGCTTTTGAGAAAGGGGAAGTCCTTGTAGTTTTCTCAGTGCAATTAGGAGTAAGTCCTGTAAAATAGCCTGTCAGGTGAAACTGGAGGCTTCGGCGCAAAAGTACTTTCCTTGCTTTAGGGTTCAGCTGCCGTTCTCCAGTGAGGTTTGTTCCGGCACGCGCAGACTACTGTGTTTGGGAAATGCTTGTGCTGGGAAGGTGCTGCCAGGAGGGATCCTGGGCTGGGGCACTGCTGCTGGGTCTGCGTGCCAGGGTCTGCTCACCCGAAAGAGCTGCGCTACGCCGCCTGAATCTTAACTTCCCAAGTCCCAGGCATGCATAGCAAGCTTTAACTCCTCAGTACTTGGGAAGATTTGAAAGCATAGTAATATAGACTGTTACAAATTGTATGCTTTCTTCATTGCTTACTCCTCAGAAGAGGAGATAATTTAGGTAGTGAGGTACAACTCAGCTGTTTTGGTGGATTTTTCTGAGAGTGAGCTTGATAGGAAACAGGAGGAAGAAAGAGGTATCATTTAGGCAAAAGAACCCCCAAAGTGCTTATGGTAATTCTGCACATTAAGAAAAGCAGTGACAATTAAAGTTTTTTGTTGGTATAGAAAGCCATTGTGCAAGTACAGGATTAAGTTGGGGTATTTATTTCCTCTACTAAATCCAGACACCTTCACGTGTCATGCCATTTGTTGTAGGGCACAAAAAACCAAAGTGGTTAAGATGCTCTAGTCAATGGGGACATTGAATTTTACTTGTGAACTTCACAGTATTTTTGAGAATCATGTTTTCTTAGGTTTAGCTACCCGTGATAAATACTGGGAACTACATAAACCGAATTTATTTTTAAAGAGCCAGGCCAGCATGCTGTCTTAGCCAGCTGTCCACTCTTCTCCCATAGGCGCTGCCTCAGGATTTTAATTTCTTATTCCATGAGTGGCTGGAAGCTTTTCTTTCAGGCACGTCTCTTTGTTTCCAGAAGGAAAAGGCAGAATTTAGTCCTCTGGAAGCTGATTGTCAAGGAGCAGTGCAGTCCGGCTAATACTAGATGCAGGGAGAGAGATGGGATTAACTGCAGTGAAAGGGTAGGCTGGAGTGAAAAGGCCAGTGAAAAGCCCATAGCCCTGGCTCTAGCTGGCTGAAATTCCTGAGCCATTGCCTAGAGAAAGGAAAAAATCCACCTAGCATGTACCCAGGTTAGTCAGAGTAGGAAGAGCCGTGCTTGGTCACCTTTTAACAGAAGTGGGAAAACCAACAGTTTGTCCTTCCCCCACCCCAGTTACCCAGGATATCGAGTCAAGGTTTCAGATTGGCATGCTGCTGTAAGAGCAAAGGATGGTTTGATGGGTTAAGGAAATTAAACACCAGGTTGCTTTCCAGATCATTTGTTTACGGAGATGATCTGAGTACCACCCACCGCTGTGGGATTATATGTAAAGCAAACAAATAACCAAACAAAACATAAACACCCTGAAAAAAAACTAATTTCCAGTCCCACACCCAGCTGTGATCCACAATTTTGCTGCAGTAAAAACATGGTATTTTTATCTTCAAAATCAAGAAGTCTGCTCCTAGTAGTTCTGCTTTGGGAGGATAAATTCATGAGTCTGATATGCGATGAATTACAAGGTAGTCCTGGTGCTTGAAAGCTGTTACATAGAAGGCATAAAACAAAACATGCTTGTTATTGCATTTAATGCAAACTCACACTAGGCCAGTTATCTTTTATCAGTAAAAGAAGGAGGCAGAGGAAGCTCTGAAAACACCTCTGCAACTGAAACATGAAATGCCAAACATTCTCCTACAGGCAAAAGGCCTTTGAGGAGGTTATGGCAAGGCTGAGAGGAACCAGAGCTACAGCCTGAAGCCACATCGCTTTGCTCTGCTGTTCGGGCACTAGAGGCAGGGTCAGCCGTGGCACACGAGGGGCTGCTGGACGGGGTAGCAAAGATGCAGGTGGCTTAACCTCGGCGTTACGTTACTGAAACCTGGGAAAGTTTCATACATACGAGATTGATTTTAAAATGCTCTGAGAGGATTTGTGATCAGATGAGGCCAGTAGGGTTTTTGTACTCAGTCAAAATAAATGTAAACATGCATGTTGGTATCTTTTGGAGGCTGTGAGAGCTTTGGTTTCAGAAAGTTTTTTAAGATACCTGACCTGTTTCCTGTGCTCCAGTGTCAAGTAAAACCACTCCCTGTTAGTGCTTCAGCCTAAAAGAAGATACCCCTCAGTCCAGTTATGATCACAGTGCCTTCAAAGGAGAACTGAATTAGGAGGAAGTACTTCTGCTCATCCTCTCTCTTTCCTTTCCATCCTTCTTGTGTCCCGTGCTGCCTCCTTATCCTTAGCAGAGAGGAGAGCAGAAGCAAAGTCTCTTTCCCTTGTCACTCTCCCCAGCTCTTCCTTCACCCTGTCAGGTGCAACTGGCAGAGAGAGAGGGAGAGGGACAGTGCTTCTTCCTTCATCCTGGCCCAAGCTTTGGGACACACAGAGTTTTTGACCAGAAAGCTGGAGTGAGACAGCTGCCCAGCAGCTGTGAGGGATGCAGGACTACATTTAGCCTTCATGGTACTGACCTTGCAGTCAGGAGAACAATTTTGCCACCCTGGAGAGGCAGGAGGGGAGAAGGGGACAAAACCTGTGATTCCCTTTGGAGTTCCAGGTCATAGAGGTACTGGTACCAAGCCTGCCAAGAGTTAAAAGCTCCATGGTGGTGCCTGCCATTCTTGCAGCATCACTTGGCATTTGCTATATCTCACCGATGATGCTATTTTTTGATGATTTACCGATGGATTTCATCAGTTTCTTGCTCAGTTTGTCACCACAGTCTGAGAACAACTGGTACTGCTTCATCAGCTGCACCGTGCTGTATGCAGTGATTTGAGCAAAAGGCGACTCAAAACTCATGACAACTGACAGAGAGCCCACTGTTGGTTTCAGGGACTTTGGATCAGGCAGAGGGAGCTGTCAGAATGGCAGTTACGGCTCTGGAATAAAAATACTGAGAAAAGCAGTCTTAGCAGTGAATTGATACTGATGTCCTTAAAACCTCAGTAATCTTGGCCACATGGAATTCAACGTTTTTTTTTTATGACTGAAATAACAGTGAGACTTAGGTCATGTTGTAGACTAATTGCCTGTAATGTTTCATTTTCAAAAACTAAATTGTTCATGAGTTACAGTAGAATATTTTAAAAAGAACCTCACCAAAACCCCACCAAAAAAAAAACCCCTGCATTCTGTTTCTTTTCAAGCAAGGGTCGCAAACCAGGCAAAATTATTATAAAGTTTTTTTCGGTCCTTAATTGCTGCCAGGCTGAATGAAGGGCTATATGGTGTTTGCCTTACACTTCTAAAGACTGTTGGAGTCCAGGGATGCTGGGTGAAAACGCTGAAAAAAAGCAGCACTCAGCCTGTGGCAGATTTACAGCCCAAGGGAGGACGAGAAGGAAGCCCTGACATAGGGCTCCGGCTGACCCTCCCTTCTCAGGTAGGCACCCACGGGGTGCTGGCTGCCTTGGCAGCCGCGTCGCGATAAGCATCTCGTCGGGATAATGCAGGCCCAAGTACAGAGCTGCAGCCTGCCAGCCGCCCCGCAATACGCTGTCCCCGGTAAACGATAGGCTCTGTGCCTGTCTACACAGATCCATTTACTGGTTTAGAACAAACACGTCCACTGTCTTGCCCAGCTTGTAAGTTGTGTCCTTCTTGCTCTACCCATATAATTCTATGTTTTCCTACCCTGCAATGGAAGTGAAGGATGTTGCTCGTATTACGGCAGCATGGGCTGGACCTAGGAGATTTGGCTCCTGTTCTTGAGGTCACAGCAGACTTTCTCGGGGGTCTTGAGAGATTTACTTGAACTTTCAGGCCTCCTCTTCCTCTTCTTCTGTCCTGCAACACCATGCTGCCAAAGGAATACACTTTTTTCTCTTGACTCACATCATATTTAGGACTCCAGAGCCTCTGATCCAAAGCCCAGTGAAAGCATTAGGATCCCTCCCATTAACTTTAAGTGGGCTCTGAATGACACCCTGTATTCTGTAGACGAGAAAAGACAAACGACTTCTTTGAGAGATCTTCTCACTCTGACCAAAAATTGCTGTAGGCCAACTAATAGCTAATTCGAAGTGTAGAAAACATGATCTTTATTAATAATATTTAAGCTGAAGACTGCAATCAGAGACCAGCTGTAAGAACTTACAGAAAATACAACCCTGTCATAGCAAGTCTGAGACAGCAGCTCTGCTAGAAATAAGACCCCAACCTCATTACTTTTATAATTGTGGTTGGCAAGTGCCCATGACCTACAGCATTCAGGAGGGCGAGGGATTCCCCATGTCTCTTGCAGAGCTGGGCAAAGGAGTGCCATTAGCCCTTGAGAGCAGCAATAAGTTCTCTGCCAGTTCCCAGCATAAAATACAAGGTATAAAATCCCTAGGAGCGTGGGGAGCGGGGAGAAGAAAGGGAAGGAGATGGGGATAAAAGAAACGAAGTTCCCCCATGGCCAGGGATGCGGCTTCCTGCATAAGTGAGCTGGTACCCCCAGTAGCTCTACGTAATCCCTGACTTTTTGGTCCCGCCGACTGAAAAAGGAAGACGAATCAGGGAGCTGAAGAGGTGGAATAAAAGACGGTGGGAGGGATGGGCAGCACGGGAAGATGGGCAAGGGGAACGAGGCAGCTTTGGGAAAGACCGTGACCACCGACAGTGAGTGTTTGTGGCTTGCCAGAACCGAGAGCGAGTCGCATCCCCTTTCCTGCAGCACTTGCCTCGGCTACGCCAGAAATAGCGAGTAACTTCGCCCCAGTGTCTGTAGTTTAGCATTTTCCTTCACACTAATACAGAAGCGTTATTTTAGGACATGACATTTGACACTTTGTGAGCACACGCTTGCCTTTCCTCAGGAGGCATCTTTTCTAATTTTCGTCATCACTGTTATTATTTTGAAAGAAAAGCAAAATGCATTTGTTAAAAAGGAAAATAATTAAAATCTCATTGCAGCTCCAATTCTGTCATCTTCCTTCCCAGAACAAGCATTCAAATTTTTGTTAATACATGTGCAATTACTGATGACCTCTGAATAATTTCTCCAGCCTTAATTTCTCCTCACTGCAATACTGTGTTGTTTTTTTACTCTTTGGTGTCCTCATTTGATATGTTTACTGGAGTTATAATTTTCATATTAAACATAGGCTTTGTTCAAAATTGCTTTTTCAAAAATGATTTTAAAAAATACCAATCTTTTTGTTGACTGGGAATTTAAACAAGTAAAAAGCAACTGTTAGTTGAAAATGCATTTTTTAGTGGGCTGTTTCTTAATAATGATTTCAATAAATTTTAAAGTTAAAAAGCCTGAAAAAAGTTGTCAGCCATCCCCCGATCCAAATCTCTATAAAACTTTTAAAAAAAAAAAAGGTATGTTTGTATCCCTTGGAAAGAAAACCGGTTGTGAGTCGTGGCTCTGCTTTATGAAACTGGCATTCATAACCAATTTAAATAAAATTCAGACAGTTTTTATAGAACCTTAAAGAATAAAGATATGCCTTGTTCCAAAGGAAGTCAAGTGCGGTGAAATAAAATTCATCGGATTTCCTTGCACATAAATTGCAAATAAAATTTCCGAAAGCCATCGCCTAGAGCTATAAATATTTTCTTCTCGGGGCCTGTGCAGGAGATGCCGATGACTCGGGAGGGCCCATGGGCACCCTGGCAGCTCCCTGGGAGGAGCCGTCCCTCGCAGCACGTCCCACCGGGGCCGTCCCTCCAGCACAGGCCTTAAAACTGGTCCCCTGGTGCTCAGGTCCTTTTGCACTTCTGACCCCGTTTCGCACTCTTGCAGGGTCTTAATAAGAATAGGCTTTGTCAGGTCTGAAAAGACGCCTACATAGACCAGCGTAACTTTCTGTAACAGTGCAGCTGGCTTATGCCTTGTCTTGCTGCACGCATTGTCGTCTCCATTAAAAATGAAAAGAGTTTGTAGGTTTTGACCCCTTTGAAAGCCTACATAGAGTGCTAAGAGAGTGGGATTTTGAAAATCAGGGGCCCATCCTCTTTTTATTCCTCAGAGTTGAGGTCCAGGCTGTGGGAAGGAGGGTTGAGAAGAGCCTGGGCACCATTCAGCTGGCCTGCAGGGAGGCCTCGGGGTGCTGTGGGATACTGAGACTGTGGCCCCTTCTCTTTGGGGATCCCTAGGACTGTGCAGGGCTTCTAGGAATGATGTCCCAAGAAGGCAGAATAACACCATGCAGTTACCTGAAGGCACACCAAAGATCTTTCTGCAAGGAGCACGTGTCTCATTGCTCGCTGCTCTCTGTGGCAGACACCCTTTTTGTGTCTCAGTGGTGACATGTATTATATTGCTTTCGGGATGGGAAAAAAAACCCCAAAATATAAATCCTGCATTTTATTATAGAAGTTAATACCAATAATTACTTAAAATCTAATGAATTTCAGTTCTCACTTAATTGCTTTTGAGTAGTTCACTTAACTTATTAAAAAGAAGCAAGGACATATTCATTTAATGAGCAGCAGCAGCCTTGGCCTAGCATCTGCCTACATTCTCTTTTCAATTAATCAATTATAGTCCAATGGTGTGTAATTACACATTAAGAAAGTTATTGGATATCGCAGCATGGCTGTCCCAGGGGGCTCATGAATACACTAATATAACACACCTGTAATGACCTGTTCTCAGATCTGCAAATTGCTCCCATTTCTCTCTCTCTCTCATTGCTAAATGAAGATGAGAGCAATTACCATTAACTTTTTGAGTCACATCTAGTCAATGAGAGAGAAAAAAGATCCCTACCAGCATTCATAATAAATCTGCCTGTTGGTAGCGAGGATTTTAACTGCACCAGGCATCGAGCTGGAAGGCAGTAAACACACATCGGGATCGCACAGGGCTGGGGCCGGTCTGGCCTGAGATTCACTTGTAAACGAGAGAGACAGACAAGCAGGAAAACCTTGTCAGATCACATCCAGCCATAATTTGCCTGCCTTGGTTCGAATCAAACCGAACTCTGGAACTGATCCCTATGCAGCGGTTCTAAGTCTTTGCATGGCAACTAAGCTGTGTTGCTGTTGTGTTGAGATTTTTTTCGAACGCTAGAAAGAACAAAATTTACTATGTAATGGCGGAAAGGATTTGGTTGTGCGAGAGGATACAGTCACCGTGCTCTCTTATTAATGCATAACAAATGAAAGCAAGGAGAGGCTCTTCATCTGCATAATGAAGTCTGACAGATTCTAAATTGGTGATTTAGTCAACTAAAGGGTCCAAAAATGCTTCGTGGAAGTGAGTTTTTGATGGCTCCGTAAGTCAAACGGGAGATGATATCTGTCAACATTTTTATAAATGTGGTCTTGCACAGTGTGATTTCGATGTGCTGTTGTCTCTCTCTGGGAAGAACTGTCTGTTTCGCTACGCAAAGTTCTCTTGTTCATGCTTTCATTTGCAGACTGGGGTCTTTCAGGTGGATGTACATGCAGGTCAACATGCAGCAATATCTTGAGCCCAGCTGTTCTTTACAAGCAGGGTCCGTTTTGCTCAAGATAATCTAAACTATTTCCATGCTGTATACCTTACACCAAAGAATCATTAACAACTTAAGTGAAACCTTTGTCATGCAGATGTTACTTCTCTTTTTAAGGACCATGCATGCTTGATATCCCTCAGGAAAACACTCCTGTGGGATTCAGGTGGTCAAATGTTGCTCTCAGTTGCACTCACACTGAGGCAATGGATGTTTCAGTCTGAGCTTCAGGTGGGTCCACATTTCACTCTGGCTTTCACCTGTGCCACTTTTCTTCTCAGTTCCACAGCCTCCTTTGGTTCAGAACACAATTCGGTTCACGTGCTTGGCTGTACAATCTCAGTATTTAACATCTGGATGTCAAATGGTAGATGTTGTGTTTAGGGACATGGTTTAGTGGTGTAGACAGGGCTAAGACAAAGGTTGGACTCGATGATCTTGAAGGTCTCTTCCAACCAAAACTGGTCTGTGATTCTGTGTTCTGTGACTCTCTCTCTCTAGGTCCCATTAACAGAGGAAGGCAAGCACTTCTGGAGTGTGGTTTAATAATTAGGTGCTGACTTACGATTGGTAAAGCCACCTTTAGATGTGCCTATATCCGTTCATTAACTAGATGGATACCCTTCATATGGCACCTACCTTTTCGAACAGCTGAACTGCCTGTGTCTGTGTGTGTCTAACTTCAAGTTTGCACGTAGAGCCATTCAACTCAAGCAGAGGATCTGCTTGTGTGCTTGAAGTTAGGCATCTGCTAAGCTTACGTTTAAATGCCTGGTCTCCGGCTTTAAAATGAGGAGGCTATTGTTTAATTGCCTTTGCATGCAGATTGAGATTGAGGTTAAAATGTTAGAAGTGTAAAGCAATATCTATTATTTAATGTTGTGTTATACTTCAAATAGCTAATGCCAGCTCCTTGGTATTTGCAGAGAAGCTCATTTATTATGAATTATTATCCAATACAATAGGAGAAAACAGACTCTGAGGTTTCCTTTTAGGTATTTAAAAACAATTTGACTGCACAAGCAATGCACAGTAACTGAAGCAAGCAAAGTAGTGAGTGTGCATATGTATAATGTTCTCAAATTCTGCTCAATGCACAACTTTGTTTATGCTCGGGACCAAAATTCAATTATGTGGTTTTTTGGGGTTTTTTTAATCAGTGCCTGACAATCAATTAAAAATGTTTTAAACAGAGAAAGCAACACAATTATAGTCTAGAGCTTCAATATGCAATATTCAGTTGCACAGGCTAGTTAAATATTGGTTCTAAAGTACTTGTCAGTTGGCTTTTAAGTTGTGTAGGTTTTTTGTGTCTGATCGGGAGGAGATTAGTATTTCATTCAGCTGCAAAAATGCGTTTCTAGCTGCAAAAATTCGTTTCTAGCTGTATTCTTCGCAAGAGGCTGTAACTCTTTGTATGTCACTTTCCTAATTGAGAATAAACTCGGTACTGTACTAATACTTTTTATTATGAGGAATAAACATGCTTCTAGACAGGCAGAGGAATAATTGACCGCCTGTGGCCAGTCCTGAATGAATGTTACTACACATGCCACTGAAATTAATGTCTCCTTAGTCAAGATGGGAAACAGTCACTTTCTGAGAGATTCTTCTGTGCTTAGGAAGCTAACACACCCGATGCATTTCCACTTTCTAACAAAGTGGATTGCCAACTGCCAAGGAAAGAGGCGCTTGGTGCTCACTCAGTTGCTGACCCTCTCTCTGTGTTTGGGATTCAAACAGCAGCTTCATTTGTTAAACATATTAAGCAAAAGGCCAGATTCTGTCTCGAGCCAGGGATGCCTTTACTTCACTCTGGCAATAGAAAGAAGTCTTGAAAGGTGATGTGCGTGTAGCTTACTCCTGTGGTCACATTCTGCTGTCAACGTTGTGCAAAGCAGTTTCCAAGTGGATGAGAATCTGTCCCAAATACAGGTTTATGTAATGCTGGGATATAGGGCTAAGACATTGTGCTGGTGTATGGTGTTACAGCTGGCCTGGCACCAAGTCGTAAGGGCTAAAGGATGCTGGAAACTAAAATATTAAAGAGCTAAGAGATTGACTCAGTAGAGAGAAATGGTAGATGCGTCTCCTGTAAATTATTTTTCACTTAGTATTAATAAAACTCTGGGACTATATCTCATGTAAACCTCCAGATCCTTCAGGATCTGGCCTCTTCTTGAAACGGGAAGCAGGGAGTGTCACGAGAATAGCACGCAGGTGAGGCTCCCGGGTGTGCACGGGGTGTCCCTGCTAAAGCACCTGCCCGGGAAGGCACGATGTCCTCGTGTGCAGGAGCATGTACACTCTTACAGGCACAGGGGTTGTGCAAGGCATGGAGAATGTGCTCTGCCTGATCCTTACACATATCCTACTTCTTCCTTTCTGAGAGGTTGCAGAGGGCTGTGCTGAGCAAGGGCTTTTCTCCCCAGTGGGTGTGCTGGGTGCGTTGCCACAGGGCCCTGTGCTGTCATCTTTCCTGTTCACCACGCCACGTTCATTTAATGAGGGGTTATAGCTGATGTGATTCCACCGTCGGGCAGTCCAGCTTTAGGTCCTTTTGTCCTCCAGGACAAACTAGGGCTGAAATTCTCCCCGGCAGCGAGGCACGGCTGAGGCTCAGATGAACGCAAGCTGTCCAAAGTTCAAATGAGATTAGATCGAGATCACTGCAGTCGGTGAAAGGAAATAACCAGAGGGTCTAGCTGCCGATATACTCCCTGCATAAATGGAGATATTTGTCCTCACTGGTTATCAAAATCTTTCCTTGAGGACCTCACTGAAATCCCAGCTGCTTAAGTCACCACACAGCTGCAGTGACAGAAGTGGTGGCTTTTTTTTTCCAATGCTCTCCTGGTGAGATGTGTCCCATTTGGTGTCCCCCGAGCTTCAGTGTCTGTGTGGCCACCTCTGCACTTAGCCAGGAGATGGAGGCTGAGTGGACCATGGCAGCCTGCTTGTTTGAGCTGCAATATCTACTTTTCTTGGAAAGCAGGCTGTGCTTGCCTCTGTTGAATTTGCTATAATCTCACCACTGCTTGCCTCCAGCTCAGCTGAGTCAGTGTCAGTGCTGGGAGGAGCCATCCTGTAGATGAGTTTGGCCCTGTTTCTCCCCCGTGCTGTTAGAAAAACCTGCTGTAAGCAAACCTGATTAACACAGTGGAGAAAATAGCTCTGCTGTAAAACATTGGGGATCACCATCGGTGCAGGTACATTGTGTGTGGAAGACAAAATGCCTTTTTGTGCGTTTGTGGACTGATGGGCACTGCAGTTCATGGTCTCTGCTGGCTGCCTGTGGGTTTCCAGCTGCTGAGCTAGCAAGATTCCCCGTAGCCTGGGAAATCCACCTTTTACTTTCAGAGCCCCTCTCTGAGTGGCAGACTGGCAGCACATCCATCCGACAGTGCAGGGCCACAGCAGGAGTGCTCTGGTGTGCAGAGCCCTAGGACTAGGGCGCCAGACATTCCATCCGGATGAATGCAGGTACTCATGCTGGAGGTACGAGCTGCTGTGGGTATGGGGACCTCCCAGTGCTCTCAAGGTTAGAAAACAGTGAAGAGAGCAAATCCAAAATAGCCTGGACCCTGTTGATCCTCCAGGAACTCCGCATAGCTCTGTCTGTGAAGAGATTTAGAGAGTGCCTGGATTGCGGCACTTGGAGGGAACCAGAAGTGTTTAGATTTCACGTTGTGTGTTTTCTCACTGCTGATGGTTTCCTGGGTGGGATTTGCTCCTTTTCATAGCTGTAAACACAGCAGCTGGGTGAGCTCTGGGAGGAGCCTGACTCAAGGCAGGTCACCCTGAATCTGAGACAGATGCTTCATCTATATATACAGTGAAAGCCTAGAAATGGGAAAGATCTATTAGTTCCTCCAGCTGGCGCTTTGATTCAAAAGCATATCTGTAACGTGCTGTAGGCTGTGGGGGAGAAGAGAAAATCACTCACTTTTCTGTAAATGGAAAAGCAGTGAGTGTGAGAGGAACCGCTCCACAGTCTCAGCAGCGTGTCCTCACTTTTAAACGACTTCATTCTTCAGGCATTGGGGACATTTAGAAGCCGTGCCTGGCTCCCCTGCCTTGTAAGCGTGCTGGAGAAAGGGAGCAACCAAGTGGGAGAAGAAGAGAAAGGGCACGGACTTTTGGTGAGGACAGGGAAGTGATTTCAGGCATTTGTGACTTGCCTGAGCACGATATACCCTGGAGGGTGGAGGAAATGGTGACGGAGAGGGATGCAGGGAGCAAAAACTACCTGCAGATGTGGCATCTGAAACAAATCCAGAGGCGATGTGAATATTTTTAGCAAAAGTGCAAACAGTGATAAATGCCACGGGGCTGCTGTCACTAAAATTTGGCTATAAGCAACATATCCATATTTAAACAAGTCAGCTTTGCACATTGAAATGAGCAAACGCTCAAACTGTGCTTGTTTGTTTGTTGTGCAGAAGCCATCAGCTTTCCCTCCTTATCCCTTCACTGTGGTAGTGATGCGGAGCCATGATGACGGATCGGCTGTCTATCTAGCTTATCTGCAAGACCACAAAACATTTAGATCTTATAAGGCATGGTGTGCTGTTTTCGTGCAACCGTAGAAAATAGGAATTTGGGGCTGCTCGTGCAAAAGTACCATCTCCTGCACAACATTGCCATTCCAGTAAGCTCACTTGGCACAGTTTGTACAGCCAAGCACATCCACTGTGAAACCTAACACTGGGATGCACATGAATAAAATCACACAAAACCGGGAGAGGAACGAGCATCAGAGAAGCTTTTGAAAGCAGGGGGCAAACCAGCAAGGATGGAGTTCCCGCAGTTTCTCTTCTGCTTAAAGGGGGCCCGTGTCACCTCTGGTAAAAGTCCTCTGGCTTACACCAGCATTGTACGTGGCCAATTATCTTATTTAGGTATCTCATATATATTTAGGTCTTGAAAAGGTCAGCAGCAGAGCACGGCTGGGCAGGGTTTTTTGAAGCTGTAGGAATAGAAGCTTTGCTTCCAGCATCATTAGAAAATAATTACTTGCAAATGTCCAGGGATTTGAATCTACATGTTGGAGCTCTCAAAAGGAGGGCAGGAAGGTTTAAGACATTATTGAAACAGCTGCGGCTAATGTTATGCTCGCTGCAGACACCAGGCGGGGAGCAAGTGAGGCACGGCTGCTGCGCCTCACCTGCCTTGGTACCCTCGGTTTGGGAGCTTCTCTCCTCGGGCTGCTTCTCTTGTGACTGTCCCTGGCACAAACACACTCTCTCCCCTGTTCAGGGTTGACGCAAGTTGTCGCATGTTTATCAAAAGCTGCAGTGAGGCAGGGATTGTTCCTGTGGCACTCCAACTGAGCTGTGTTCACTTAAGTATATCTTCTATTCTTCCATTTTAAATTACATTTATCCTTTGTTTTTTGGTTTTCTGCTCCTTGCAATTTTTCCTTAGGTCTCTTTTCCTCTTCCGAGTATCTCCCTCCATTACTATCTTTCCTTTCTTGCCGTTTAACTGTCTTCTTCCCTAGGTCCATGATAAATCACATCACTTTTTATGCCCCCACTGGTTTTCAGTGTTCCTGTAGTCTTTGACTCCTCAGTACTGTTAGCTGTAGAAACCCCCCCTTCCTAAATGTTGTAAGGTTCAGAAGTTACTAAATACGCTTTTTACCATGTAAATATTTGTTAGTTATCTGTGAGTCACAGCTTAATTTCTCAGTAGGACTGGACTGGGTGGCTTGGGACTCTGCGTGCAAGCCCTGTGTTTCTTGCAGGGAGGATCACCTCGACACCTGGTGTTAGACCAGTCCTTAATGAGGTGTCTGTTCACTCCTCAGCTCTGTTGTAGATATTCCCCGTGACCCTGGCCAAGTCACTTTATCTCTTTGTCTCTGCTCCCTGTTAATAAAATGGGCATAATTGCACTTCTGAAGCTCATGTGGAATCGCAAAAATGAATTCCTCCTGCTTGCTTTGTCTTTGCCTCATGCCCTTTTGTCTGCACAATTGTCAGCTGGGATAAAACACCACCAAATCAGAGTAGCCATGGTCGGCGCAAATCTCACACTCCAAGCAGCTGGCCCAGCCACTCGCTGTATCCTAATAGCACTGATAGCAGAGAGTTGGCTTTATTGCCGTTAGCATAGCAGTCTGATGTGCTTTGAGGAGCTTCCTATGCTATCTGTGAACAGAGAAGTTTCCAAATCAGGATGCTTAGGAGGACACAGCGGGTTATTGCAGGACAACAAGATGAAAGGGCTTACTTTGAGGGCTTGCTCCATGGGGTCATTAGCAGAAAATGTGCAAGTACCAGAAGGAGAGGGAGGGAGGCAAGGCAACTGCTTCATTTGTAAAATCCACCTCCAGTTTTCATCCCTGTTCTGCATCCTCTTTCCCTCACCCTCCCTAGTTTAGCTACGTGACAGTAAAAAATAAAGAAAACAAGGTAAAGACATCCTTAAGGCTGTCATTGTGCCAAGTAATGCTAATAGCACTTCCTTTCTCACATACCTACTTCTGAACTGTAATGTCATTTAATTGTTGTGATGTTGCAGATGAAGGTGCCCCCATACAAATTCAATGTGGATGTAACCATTAGAGGTGGAATGCCAATTAAACACACACCAAAAGCAAATGGTGTATATTTGATTTGTGATCTGAATTATTGTCATTTTCCTGATGTGCCTCAGATGGCACCACTGGAGTCAGTGGCAGAGAACCATCCCTTTGTACATAAAGCTTGCTTTTAAATCTACCCTTCACAAGAAAACAGCAACTGACATAAAGCATCTGCTTTTAAAATACAACTGCAAGTGTGGTTTTGAAGCATCCTCTCCATCCCAGGCAAGGAATACCGGGGAGGTATGACTTTTGGTAGGCACATACACATCTCCAAAAGAAGACGCTGCATACAGTACCACTCACATGCGTTAACATATGTCAGAAGGCCTTCAGTGAAAATCCAAATTACAATGGCCATGTGTTGGCCAGGTCAGCCAAGAAGATCTGCAGGTGTGGGCTTCCGTAGCTAGGAGCACATTGTCTGCCTACCAGATAATTACTGGGGTTTTCAAATTTTAGGTATCTCCTAGCATTGCATTTTTCAATTCTAGTCAGTCGTCCTTGCATTCTGGGGTGAGGAGCACAACATCGGTGGGGCATCCTGCCTTGCTGTGCAGTCTGGGCGTATTTACTCTCCCAACCTGTAAAGAGTCCTTCTTTGAATAGTGTGCACTGCACACCATGCAGGCAGCTCATTATCCCAGGCATTTCAAGACTAATTTATAGGACATTTGGTTAATTTGCATAAGCTATCCAGTACACAGAACATGTCTCCACAATAAAGTAATATGCCAAAATCAGGATTTATGTGAAAACATGAATACTGGGGCGGGGGCATGCACGCACAACATTTTTAAGAAACTGTCATTAGCAGTGATCTCTAAACGAATACCTCTGATAAAAAGTCACAGAATCTTGCCTCTCCACCTACTGTACGTGAGGCTCCCATATAATTTTCTGCTTTGAATCTTGCTCATGTTTTTATTAAGCAAGATGGGTTTTGATCCTTAAAAGAGCCTTGAAATATGAATACTTGGCTCTGTTGGCTTTGTCTAAAAAGGAAACAAAATCCCTCCAAACCAAATCCAAATCGAGGGCTGCATGTTCAGCTATCACTGCGAGGAGCCTCGTGCGTCCGCCGCTCTGATTATTACCTTCGCACCAGAAACAGGAGGGCCTGTAATCCTTGAAACAGCTGACATCTGAAGCGCTGATTCTTCCTGAGCTTTGAGTTAGTCGGTCCTTGATCTCCCTTGCTGGCATGCAAGCCTGGCTTTCACTGAAACCTGACCTCGTGGTCCCTTCTTCTGCAGCCCTGTTTGTCTTCTGCCGCTCAGAGATGTGCAGCTTCGGTCCTCAGGACTCTGAATTAGAGCTGCTGGGGTCAAAGGAGCAAACACGAGAGTTGTCATTATTGGATCCAATGCCTGCCCTTGATTTAGGTATCCCCGGTGCTTTTTGTTTAAACTAACAATTACAAAATAAGAATGTGAGACATTTTGCAAGTGAACCTTTCCCCTGCAAGATGACACTGGCTTTCTGTGATCTCTCACACATGACTGCTTCACCTACAGGTACAGATGTTTTCTCTCCCTTCCTTGCAAAGCCAGCCTGGGATTTGAAAGTCAAGTTGATTTCTTTCTTCTCTCCCTAATATGTCTTCTGCCATTATGAGGCCTCTGAAGAGCACATTAAGTCCATATTTACCCCTGTGCAATCTAATTAACTTCCAGAATAACTGTGCAGGTGTAACTGAGATCTCAGTTTGAAGGCAGCTTTGCTCCACTTATTATAATTGAAGGAACTGTTTGACCAGCAGCATTTCTATTAGTAGTAATGCTGTTTGAAAAGGAAATAACTTAGCTGGACTTTCGGACTGAATTTGTGGGAACGCCAGCTAGAATTGCATAAGTGAATGCATACATATCTGCTTACTTGTAAATAGAAGCTAACTTGAGCTGGAAATCACATGTACAATAAACATGTAATCCTGATGCCATTGCTACAAATTCATTTCCCAGGGCAGAGCTACGGTTTCAAGAGCCTGTTTCAGTGCTTTATTGTTTTGGAGGTTTCAAGAGTGCTGGCTGTTCACTTTCATGCATCACGTTCAATTCTAGTTAGATGAAACCTGTGGGGTATCTAGCAGTTTGTTCAACTTGAACCAGAAACAAATAGAGGGAAGTAACTTGTTGTAGGAAGAGAAGTACTTTAGATAAAGATTTTTTTTTGCTGTTCTAGATTCCGTTACTCAGTTACATCTGTTATTTTAGGCTTTGAGATTAGTATTTTCAATTGCAAGGATTTGTGGGGTTTTTAAATCAAGCTATAGGTTACATGGAACTGACAGCATTAGCTCGAACATAATGAATATGTTTGATAGGAACAATACATTCATTTTTTTAGTGTAGTCTCTTCCAACTTGAATCACTTTTTACTATTCTAAGATGTTAGAAGCACATTTTTTTCCTCTGGGGATTTACAGTTTCTCTTAGTGTTTTGATTACTTGTGAATACTTTGATAGAAAATCCCTTGCACATGTGCCTGTGATGTACAGCATCTAGCTTGGATTTGATTTTGACTGATCCCTAATAGCTGAAGTTACTGTATACAACCAAAAACACTTGTAATGCTGTCAGACAGGAAAAATCTCTCTTCTGCATCTTGACTCAAATTTGTTATGTGTATAGCTCCATGAAGTTCAATAGATGTAAATATAGATTAATTATTTAAAAAGGAATAGGAAGGAATGAGCTTCCAAACATGTAGTGTTTAATTATTTAAAACCTGTAATGGAATTTCAACCCTCACGCATACCTCAGATCTCTCATTGTGCTTGGACAAGTGCCTGAGGTTAGCTGGCATGTCCCCACCTCCCAGTCATCTCCCCTCCTTTATCACAGGGTGATAAATGTGCCTGGTGGATGTGAAGAACAGTCAATATTCTCAGTCGTTTCTATTGGTAATTACGCTGTCTTTAACGGTCTTCCTTTCCCCCATTACTGTGTTGCATCCTGCAATAAGCCATTTCATATAACACGATGTGTAAGAGTGTGCAAGTGCGTGCACGTCTGTACGTAGCCACAGAGGACCAAATACTAAAGTCAGGGCTTGGGCAAAACTTCTCGTGATTCTTGAACCCGCAAAGTAGAAAGAGCCCTACAGAAGTGTTGCACTTTGGTCGTTTGATGGTGGTGATTCAAGGCAGCCGCTGTAGGTGATTAATTGGACTGGATGTTGTACACACACACGTAGGACAACCTGATTCCCATGTCAAAAATCTCATGTTCTAAGTAGACTAGACAGATGAGGGGAAGCCTTCTCTCCATTCTAAAAGGAGAATATAAGATACAGACTGAAAATAAAGAACATACAAGCCTCCCAGCTTTGGAGACCTGCGTGAACTTGCCCTTCCTTTGCTTCCCCTGCAATGGATGGAGAGAGAGTTCTGCTGGGACCAATTCAGAGCCTTAGGTTCCCGCTGTGATCCACCCTCCTGAGATGCCTGCCTTTGTCCACAGACTTGAGCCAGGCAGTCGAAGTGAACGCTTAAAATCAGGCCGTCCAGATTATTTCACTGCCTACCCTTCCCCTTGTCCAAAGTTACTCAGGCATTTTGTGTTTGCGGGGAAGAACTGACACTAATCTGGCAAGTCCTGTCTCAGCACCCAAGCTGTGTAGCCTTCCTTCTTTTACTGCTGTAAGTCACTGGATGAGGAGCACTTGACGTGGGGTAGGTGTTAAAATATATTCAGAGAAAAGCCCTTAAAAGAAAAGCAAACACTTCAGAACATTGAACAAATACTCATTTAGGAGTCTTTTTGTGTGGTGGCTACTGGTCTCCATTTGCTGACCAGACCTCAGCTAGTTTGATGAGGAGGATTTTCAGTGCTGCTTTACCCTGTGAAATTGTTGTCAGAGGGAGCTTTGTGAAAGACCTAGGGAAGGAAGAGGGCTGGAGGAAGCAAGGCAGAGTTGATCCTTTTTGAGGAGGAGTCTGAAGAGCACAGCACTCTTGAGAGCCTTGCTTGCGATACACTTGTGGGGTGAGGATTTAAACACCTGATTTCTTTTGTCCTGATGTGCAGCTTCCACATAGCTGCTTCGTCGCACATGTCATGCAATGAGAAAATCATCTGCATGATCTTGTAAGTATGAAAGGGCTTGCCATGATGCATTTACATAATAAAACATATGCAGCCACAGCATGCATCATACGTACAGGCAAGGAATGAGTGCCATCTACAGTAACACAATGCATTACTAAAAGGTCCTCTGTAATTGTGTTCTTTACCGAATAGCGTGTCTGATGCCTTCTGTTGTAATGTACTCTCTTTGGTGAGAAATTAATACATTGTGCCAAATTCAACTCTCAGTTACATGGTTCAAATTAAAAAAAACAACAGTGGAGTTGTCCCAGATTCATCCCGGGGTTGCTAAGAATAGATTTGATTTATGTAAATAGCTGGGTGTCAGGTACGCTCCAGTGCTAAACACTTTCTAAACAGAGGGATAAGTAAGACCTTTTCATTTGAATAGGAAAGACCTAGTAGACTTTTTTTTTTCCATATCCACAGAATCACAAAATGTCAGGGTTTGGAAGGGACCTCGAAAGATCATCTAGTCCAACCCCCCTGCTGGAGCAGGACCACCTACAGTAGATTGCAGAGGAATGCATCCAGACGAGCTTTGAATGTCTCCAAAGAAGGAGACTCCACAACCTCCCTGGGCAACCTGTTCCAGTTCTCTGTCACCCTCACAGTGAAAAAGCTTTTCCTAATGTTTTTCTGAAACCTCCTATGTTCCAGCTTGTACCCATTACCCCTTGTCCTGTTGTTAGACATCGAGAAGAGCCTGTCTCTGACCTTCTGACACTCACTCTTTACATATTTATAAATATTTATGAGGTCACCCCTGAGTTTCCTCTTCTCCAAGCTAAAGAGACCCACCTCCCTCAGCCTTTCCTCATAAGGGAGATGTTCCACTCCCTTCATCATCTTTGTGGCTCTGCGCTGGACTCTCGCCAGCAGTTCCCTGTCCTTCTCGAACTGAGGGACCCAGAACTGGACACGATATTCCAGATGCGGCCTCCCCAGGGTGTATCCTAGTTAGAAAAAAGTAGGTGTAAATCACCAAAGAAGGTGCATTTTCTGTTCCTTGAGGTGCAAATGTTTGGGTGCCTGACAAAAGCATTGTAGCAGGCAGCAGGTTGTGTGAAGGGCTAACACTCCTTCCTTCAGGTGTTGGCCACGTGTAAAAGCTGGTTGCTACCTTCCATCCTCGCAGCCAGCAGCTCCTGTCAGATGAAGCCCGGGTTCACATGAGGAGTGTTCTTAGTAAAACAAGAGGGGCACTAGCAGAAGAAGTTTTCACACATGTTAGTTCTCCATGTGTTTGGCTCTAGACTACACTTTCAGACCTTTGTAACTCTCACTTATTATTTTCAAGGCTAAAATCATGGGAAACAGTGGTTTAAGATAGCTAGGGACCATGATAGTCATGCTAAATCCTACTTCCCAGAGACAGAGTAAATATTTTAGTTTTTCTTCTCCTCTCCTCTCCTCTCCTCTCCTCTCCTCTCCTCTCCTCTCCTCTCCTCTCCTCTCCTCTCCTCTCCTCTCCTCTCCTCTCCTCTCCTCTCCTCTCCTCTCCTCTCCTCTCCTCTCCTCTCCTCTCCTCTCCTCTCCTCTCCTCTCCTCTCCTCTCCTCTCCTCTCCTCTCCCCCTTATTTCAGTGATACCTGCTCCATATGGGAGTGTCCAAGGCTGAGACTAACAGCTGCTCAGAATAAGCCTCTCTCTGCTGGTGATTTTGTGCTAATAGAAGGGGGAAGGGGAGCTGGGTCCGTACCAGCGGGCTCTGGGTTTCAGCCAGGATGAGGGCCTCGCAGCAAGAGAGACTGCAGGGACGCAGAATGCTTCCCTTGTGCATGGCCGAGCAATTTCCCCTGCTTGGCTTCATGTTCTCCGGCTCCCAACTCCAGAGGAAATGGGAAAATGACTTCCACTCTCCATGCCCAGTCTGCAGGAGATGTGACATGTCTCGGTCCTGGGCTGAAACTGATGTGACGCGCACTGTTCCTTGATCCAGGAAGATTTTGGATCTCGCCCAAGGTTGTTCTAATCAAATGTGGTTTCCAGAGAGAGAGCTTACTCTTTAAACGGAACGTATGCTGGGACGCGGGGTGGTGCGTACCGTTACCAGCAGTGAAACAAGCAACTCTCAAAGTGTGAATCACACGCAGTCAAATCTGGAACAGTTTTGACTCCCTTCAAAGCTCTTATAGACTAAAACCCAGCAACGCTCCTCTTGGAAAGTTTGGAATTTTTTGTCATCTGTTCCTACTAATGGTCAAGTCAATCTTTCCCTAATCAAGTCAGTCTTTCCCTAATGTTACTTTTCCAAGTAAGCAGATGATGCCGTCCCTCAAGGGTTTTATAAGTTTGGGGAAGGTGGGGAAATGTGTGCAAGGGGTCTGTCTCAGGTAGACTGTGAGACCCAGCGAGTTCTGCTGCAGCCCACGCTATGGAACATTCGGCATAATGAGTCCTGGCCTGTAAATGTTATTGCATGGTAAAGATTAAAATGTAATAATAAAGGCTGAAGATCCCTGACCTATGTGGAAAAAAAAATAGATATATTCCAAAGCACGCAGAGACTGCTATTCCATAAGCCCCTTGCTTATGCAAGCACAAGTCAGAAGAAACAACAAAAAAATATGAGAGAGTCACACCATTGTAAAATGGCATAGGTAGGAGGAAGAATTGGACTTAGAACCCTTCATTGCAGGTAAACAAAGATTTCTCAAGGTTTCAGCATGAATTCCTACTTGCTGTTCTATGGACTAATGATATTTCAGATCTGGATTACAGTAATATTCTCTAGACCAAATAATATTGCATTTAAGTCTGAGTGATTTAATGGCTGTTCAGTGGTGATTTTGGTCCAGGTGAAGTGGTATTGGCCTCCAGCAATGCCTTAGGCTAAAGCATCGTGTGTTAGCAAAAAACATTAACCTGCCCCTCAAACCTCCTCATTATTACATTTATAGTCCTGTCAACCAAGCTATGAACCACTGGAAACATAATGAAGGGAGTTTTATTGTTATTTTTATATTCTCTTGAATATTAAAAAGAAAATATATTGGAGAAAAAATACATATAAGATATTACCAGATATAAATTCTAGACAGATGAGCCACATGGGTTATTTTCCATCTCACAGTGTTACTTTGCTATATGACCAGAATAAAGTTCTGTTCAGAATAAAAGGGTGAACATGTTTATTCAGGTACTGAATAAAAAAATATGAATTAATTAGAGGGTATAAATCTTCATCTGGCTTCTGAAGTTATCTGCAGATGTGGTAGCATGAGATTGTCAAGGGTGAAGATTTCTCATTTGGGGAGATTTTGGTCACTCAGTAAGTGAGATATTATTTGAGGCTATTAAAGTGGCCCTCTCCTCTTTTGCCCCTAAGTTTTCCTGTAGTTAACAGCATTCTCAAAAAAATTCGATAGAGACATTACAGTGTTAATTGCTCTCAGTTTCCCTTTCTTTTCCTGATTGCTGAGGCTGGATGCAGGGAGTGCTGCAGAACCTCATGTATACAGACTCTCTTTCCTCAGCACACAAGTTGACAGCTGCTCTGCAGAACCAACCTTCTGTGGCTGACACTTGGTCCTGTTTGGTCCTGGAGAGAGGAGCTCCTGGCATGGCAGTGATGCTGGCCCTCACCTGTCCCCTGAACGGGGGCTGGCAGTGGTTCTCAGCCCAGGTCCCTGCAGCTTGGCCACCTCAGGGACAGAGAAGCTGCTCTGCTGCTTGTGGAGCATGTGGAAATGTAAACTGTCCAGAAGGTTCTCCAAGGACGTGGAGGTAGATGTCCTCATGAGGAAAGAAATGCATTTCCATTCTCTGAGGGAGAGAAAGGAAGGGTATTTCCTAGTGCAACCTTCCCCTGCTGCTACAGAGAGATGTCAGGCACGGGACACTGTGAGGAAGCCCCAGAAATGTTTTTCCAGATACTTGTTTTGTTTTCTTTCCTTTGCCTTCCTGAATATTCACAGCTGACAGTTCTTGTTGTGCGCTCAAGGTGTTTGTGAGGCGCTGGAACAGGTTGCCCAGAGAAGCTGTGGATTCCCTCTCCCTGGCAGTGTCCAAGGCCAGGCTGGATGGGGCTCTGAGCAACCTGGTCTGGTGGAGATGTCCCTGCCCATGGCAGGAGGGTTGGAACTAGATGATCTTTAAGGTCCCTTCCAACTCAAATCATTCTATGATCTTCACTACCAACACTTTGCACAGCTTTAGTGGTAGCAGTTTGAGGAAGTATATTCGTGTCATTTTTAGGAGGAAGCTCTCACTGTGGCATTAACAGTGTAAGAATCATAAAGCAAAACCTCCTGTTGTGGAAAGGCACACACTGTAGCTCACTGAAATTCCAAGCTTCACCTGCTCAATGTAGTTCTTGCTTCTGGCTGCTCAGTTTTTCCCCTGACCATTTCAGGACCCAGGGGAAGTTCGAAAATGCACATCATGGGAAGTCTTGGCCTGGAAATTAGGTGTCAGAAGCTCAAGGTGAGCAGTGCCCACGTAACCTGAGTCTGCCTGCCTGACCAACAAATCCATCTGTGCCACTGGTCTGCCAAGCTGTCACTCCTGCTGCCCGTGAGCGAAGGGCCACGAGGAGCACAGTGCGGACACTCAGGTGACTCCACACATCCTTACCCTTAAATTAGGCTCATCAAGAATGAGGCTACAGACACACTTCCGTGGTCTTCTGTCAGACCAGCTTAAGCCTGGAAGAGGAGCTGCCTGTTAGCCTTTTTGTATGGGCACAGTACCATGCAAATCCTGGGCTACTGCTTGCCCTGTGGCAGCCATCTGATGAGCTTGAGGCATGGTGGGAACTTGAGAGTTGAACTTGAGACTCAGTGGCTTGAGCCAGGGTTTGCTCTGCCCAACAGCCTCTTGCATGACATAAGTTATGCTCAAAGGCCCATCGATTTGCAGTGGGATGAAGTTTCTCAGGGTCTGTGTTACCCTCGAAAAGGGCATTGAGGCTTAAATGTTCTTTAGGCATTTCTGAAATGTGAGTCTTGCTGAGACAGGTCTCTGTCCTGCTGAGGGCCTGTAAGCCTCCCTCCCGCTCTTACCCTCCTTCCATCTTCTGCATCATCTTAATTTTATTTAGGGCTTATGTCACTGCTGGAGTGGTAGCCTTTGCCGGTAATGAAACAGCAGTGCAGATGTGCCCTGTCGTCAGCCCTTGTACGGTACAAGTGTAAAAACCCCACATTAAAGTTTTTAAGGTTTAAATGCTGCTATTGTCCAGTTCTGTGTTATTTCAGCCAGGAAGGTTTCTGGGGACAAGAACTTCCCTCTTGGCAAACCCCCCTCACACTACATTCATTTTCCCTGAAGTTTCACCCACCGTATTGTGGGCTTCACCAGTGGTTTTAGATCCAGAGTTCCTCCTGTGGTTTCAAAGCCTCAGACTGAAGTTGAAAACGTGCAGCTCAGCTGTTTATATGCAAAATCAAATATGTAGCCACTCTGATGAAACAAGACCCAGCCTGGATTTCCACCGGGCATTAGCATAACTTACATTCGTTGCTTTTGGCTGGGAACATTAGAAAGCCCCCCAACACAAAGGAATGCAAGGGCTTTGAAAAGACTGTGTTTCAAATACCACAGATGACAACTGCAATGATTCAAAAAATGAAATCAATTTATCATTAGCCATTAATTACCAAATAGCTCTATTTTCTCCTTATGCTTCATGTAGCTTAGACTTTTGCGTAATTAGGATGAAAAATGGAGACAGAGTGGGCCTTGCATTTAGATGACATAAAGTCAGTATTCGCTCCTCAGAAAACTGTGGTAAAGATTTTCGTGAGGACGAAAAGTTGGGGAAGGTTACGTAAGGGAAAGGAAATGCGAGTAAGCAGGCAACTGTTGGTCTTTTTTAAATAGGGAAAAACTAATCACAGGACAGTTTTAAGTTGTAGGCAACTACAACATTTTGTTTTGTCAACTGTTTTTGCACAAAGCTCCAAACATTGTAAAAATCTGTTTTCCTTCACACCTAGCATTGCTATGAGCTATACTGTAACCACATTCACAGTGTGTTAGAGCCTGCCTCAGGGTTCCTTCGCAGCAGGTTTCAGCTGGAATGGTTTATTTATTTATTTTTTGTAATAATCACTCAATTGAAATGGAACAATCATCATGAAAAATTATCACAAGCCATCTTGGACAGAAAAATCGTGCCACAATAAACATTCTGAGTGTCTTGCAATAAGCACATTGGCAATGATGATCGAGGCTGGGTAACTGCTTAGAGCCACACTTTGGATTGTGCCCGTTACTGATCTTGTCTGACATTTGGTAGTGAATCAGCGTCAACTCCCAGTCTTGACACCAGAGGTGGGGACTTGGTCACAGCCATCTTGAGAGTTGATGCTGTGAACTGCCCTCCCCATCTGGGGACAATCTGTGTCGCTGTCAGGGACCCCTGGACCAAAGCTCCCTGCCCCATGAGCTGGCAGGCACCAGCTGTGCCCTGAGCTACCCAGTCCTTCTTGGGATGAAGCTTGAGCTGGTCCAGAGTTGGTATTTTGGAGGAGGATGGAGTAGGGAAATGCAGGACACCTTGGTAAGCAGCAATGAGTTGTGCAGCTTCTGGCAAGGCTGCACCCACTCCATCTCTTGGCAAAGGGTGCTGGCAGCTAAATGCTTTTTGTGGTAACTCGGTTAGCTGGAAAGAAAGCACAACAGCATTAGGATAAGCAAAAAAACCCTTTAAATTATCAACTTCAGTTCTATTATGCTGATTATCACTAACCTCTCGAAAGACTGTGTCATTTGCCATTGTCTCGGTGTGGAACGTAATCCCCTCCTCTTTCTCACTCTGACCCCACACATCTGAGCAGGGCATGGACATGTCCTTCTGCAGATCTTCACCTGCTCACCTTCCCAGTCGGCACAGCAGCGTTCCTGCCTTGCACTTCTTAATGTTCGTCCTTTTTCTGGTAAAAGGGAACTCCAGTGCCTTGGAACAATCTTTACATCAAACAAATCACAGCTCACAGCTAAGCGGAGCCTTCCCAACCCCATGGGGGCTTTGCTTCCCCAAGGGGCCCTGGGAGATGAGCGGGGCAGGGAGTGAAGAATTTACTGCAGACCTCTGAGTTGCTGTTCGCAGGAGAGGTCAGTCCGACCTATGAACTCCGCTTGGGCTGTAGTTTCTCTGCTCACAAGTGTTGAATAGGTTATCGCTCGAGGTACAGCTCTTGCCTCAAAGTTTCTCTGTGCTTTGTCAAGCAACAGACTGCAGAGATGGGGCTGTGTGCAGGATTTAGCACTGCAGGTGGGATGATTTGTTTAACACTGCTACAAGGGGATTTGTTTAGAAATTACCATTACCTTTTAGGTGACCTGCTCCAAAGAGGAACCTCGATGGTGGATAAAGGGAGGAAACAAGGGAGGGAGCCAACAGCCGCATTGCCTAACAAGCTGGAGGAGCTGTGAAGGACAGCTGAGAGAGGTTTCACACTCCTTTGCCCTTTACAGATAGTTAGGCATGTAGACCTTCAGGACACACAGATCTGGCTTGCTTTCCTTCTGATAGACTGAGTTTTCCCCTGGTGTCCTACTGGGACTGCTTCACAGCCTTGTGAGGGGCTTTGGGTGGCAAGGTGCCTTGGTGTCCATGGCACGGCGACTGCTGGGTGATCTGCAAAGGGTCTGACTGAGCTGTGTGTAATAGCCCACACTGTGACTCATTTGGCTGTTTACTAGGAACCTCTGTGTGTGCATTTCAAGCCACTTCCTAATTTCTAGATTGCTGCTGAGTCCAATGTTTGGCAGGCTTCAAAAAACTTGAGCCCTTGCTGACAAACATATGGCTGGTGTGTCGGGTTCTCACTCGGCTGCAAGGCAGGAGCGCAGGGGGAGGGGGGTTGTCTCCTCTCATTGCGGCTTTTGGGATGGGGTAGGAACCTCTGCCTCCGCACCTTGCACATCCTGAGTGGATGGCAGAGTTGGAAACTGCGGGAAAGGGCCTGGGACACAGTCTGGATTAAAAGGAAAGGCAGCCAGGACCAGAATGGGCTATAGAAAATGCGCAGTGGCATCTGTGAAGCCAGAACATATGCCTGAATGTGTATGAAGAGACAGCAGCTGGATACCACAGGGGAAAAAGGGAGTAGAAACTACCCTGCAAAGTTGAAGACACAGATTTTATGCCAGGAAGCCAGGCTTTGATAATCTTCGGTCCTTGATAAGACCCCGGTCCTCAGGTTGCAGTGCAGCCCTCTGCCCGTGCAAGGTGTCCCACAATGACGTTGTCCTGAGCAAGAAGATGGGCTTTGTTAGCCACGCTCTGGATCTGGAGAAGGTGAAAAGGGACTGTCTTTGCCCTAGTGACCCCTTTCTGTCATCTCGCTAAGCTTTACCAGGGAGCTGGTATTAGTCCAAAACACTGTGTATAAGACACAGGCTCTCTTTCACTGCAGTTGTGGTGATTGCACGTTACTCATTCCATGTTTCTCTCAGGCTGATGTAAATACTTCCACAGACAGGTTTTAGCAAATGTATTTCTTAATGAAGCAGTGTCTTGTGCTAGATTATCATTCAGAGGTTAGTGGTGGACTGCACAAATGGATGAACTTCATGCCTGCATTTGACAGGTGATTAAAATACTAATTACCGAGTGCCTAAAGTGCGAGTATGGCCCTTTTAAATGCAGCAGGATGCCCGTGTTGTGCCCATGGGACAACCTTGCCGCCACGTCTGGACTCCACTTTGGACATTTCTATCAAAATAAAGATACAGATGCCAACAGAAATGACTTTTATCCTCCTCTTTGCGTTGGAGAAATCCAAGTGTTAGAGAATCCCTCGATCCTGACTTCCTCGGTGTTCCCGTATCGGGTGCGAGTAGTGTTTCTGCTGACGCAGTGTCTTCTGA